>CM061557.1:208088904-212888904 GCA_030864225.1 Capsicum baccatum var. pendulum | reverse complement strand
TAAATTGACTAATGTATAGAGTGTGGATATATTTTTTCACGATGTATTTGTTTATTCTATCATTGATAAACTTTTTATTCAGGTAACTTGCATATTTACAATTAACAAAAAATCAACATCGTGAAGAAACTGGTAAATATGTTTAATAGGAGTCCAAATTACACTTAGCAACAGACCTGGTAGAAGCACAATATACGAGATTCCGGTTGTGCAAAACTCCTTCCACTTGAAGACAATCAACCTGCAGGGCGTAGAATGTATTTCCATTACACCGTCACTATAAAGAAAAATAAATTCATACTTAAACTGACAACAAATTTGATCTCTTGTAGAAGCCTCTTCCTCCAAAGCCTTGAATACGCTCAAACAAAATGCATCACAGCAACAAGTAAATAGTGGGGAATAGAAGTAAGCCAGGACGAAGCTTCTATGAATCAAAAGAAAAGCGAAGTATACAAGACCAGATGCTAGTCTAACACCAGCAAGCTAGAAAGGGCATACGTGGAAATACATTTGGCTGAGGATGAGTAATTGTTCCACCCCTATCCTAAGTTAGTGGTGCCCATATGTAATGCAAGAAAAACAATTAAATAAACACAACAATATGGATAAAGAAACTGAAAAACTAAAATTAAGTATATTTAAAGTAAAAGATATTGCATCTAATTTAGATGCAAAGATGCAGTTTTTTAGTTTATAATTCAGATATAAAAACTAATTTAGTAAGTCATAATACCTCGGGACCCACCCAGTGCAGCCCTTAGCCGAACTTGGCACTGTTTATTTGGTACAGATCTGAACAAATTTAAATCAGAATTATCCTATGAAACTGGCAGTTTGATAGCCTTAACCCCTTAGAAGCTTACGTAGCAAAGAGCGTGGATACACTCTCTTTTAGGTGCGTAAATAAACACTCTATGAGGATCTTAAGAGCCCAGAATCCTTTTTATATAACAATGGTACCATTCCATCCATCATATTTTAACCAAATGCATTAACTTTCTTCTGAAGTACATTTTCATCTATGTTTTTTACTCCCTTTTTGCACATTTTTAAGTTCGCTGGAATTGCTCTTGTCCATGGGCATGATCATGTAAATCATTTGTACCTTTACTGACTGTAGTTGTCATTACAAGTTGTTTGGTTTAATTCTCCACTATCCCAGTTCCAATCCTAACAAGTAATATGACATATCTTTTGATTTTTGAGAAAGAAGTACCATGACCACATCTTTTCTTGAGAAAGAAGTACCCTGACCATATCTCCAATGAGCTCAATTGAAACTGTCACTTTCTTTATCCACATGTACATTCAGACCTTCCCCTATAAAGACCTATTGGTCCATTGGAATCCTTTGAACCAAGGCATCCATATTTTCTTAATATTTAGTTTTAGGTTCCTTCTCAGTCCTATTGCCGGAACACGTGAACTAGAAATGTTGGTGGTTGTTTTTTCCTTTGGTAAGGAATAATCTTGATAGTCTCCTTATCACATACTACTCTACCTATTGAAGTGACTATCTCATCTAAATGATTAAGTTGTTAGAAAGTGCACGCTAATATTATTTAATTGTATTCAACACACCCTCAGATGCGCGCTGATATTTTTCATGGTTCAAGCACGTGGAAATTCTTTTTGATAATGAGTGGCAATGAGATTCAATCCGAGGACCTTTGCCAGCTCTAGTACCATATTGAAGTGTATGGCCATCTCATCTAAACGCTTAAGCTATTAGAGAGAACACACTTTTATTATTTAATTATATCCACAATACTACTCATAACCAGATAATCCGATAATTGACTCTTTTACATCATAAATTTATCCTTAAATCCTAGTTATATCATGACTTTCAATTCATTCCTATTTAGTCTATTCCATAATACCATAATTCATAACATGTACTGCAATCTTAAACACTACTCCTAGTCTATTTTGTCTCTTGTAAACAAGTGATATTGACTCTCCTCTTTAACCTAACCATTGATTTCCTACTAATGAGCCTATGTTTCTACTACCTATCCAAAGCTGAATGTGCCGGATCAAGATGTGGTGCCTTTTGTCTTGCACCACATCGGGGAGTCAATGCAGTGGAATGTTACCCATATACGTTCATAAAGTGGAAACCCTTGTTCTGCTATTACTCTATAAATGTTTGAGGATTTTCCACTAATCAAAAGAAATGCAAATGTGACCAACTTGTTTGGGAATGAGACGTAGTTATTATAGTTGTTTTAAAAGAAGTTCAAATTTGCAAATAATCATTTAAGTAGCGGCTGCTAGCCCCATGCCCAAATAAGGTATAGGATGAAAATGAGATAGTATCATCCGCATTTGATAGAAATATGAACTTCGAATTGAATTAACTGTAGGGATTGTTAATCTGCAAATTCCTTTATTATTTTGTCTAGAAGACAGTGAGATGGTATTAATTCAATGATTAACAAAACTTTGACATTACATCAAGAAAAAGACAACCATATTAACCTTCATATACATCTGCAAGACCAACCAAAAGTAATTATTCTTCCTCCTCTCTACCTCACCTCACTAGACGCAATAAATTCGACACTCCATCAGGTGACACTTAAACTCTTGCAAGTTGCAACTTCCCATATTTTTGTTCATAGTCGTCCACCTATCTCCTTCATCGTTTCTCCAAACCTAGATCGCCAGACCCCTCCTTGATTTAAACCAAAAAAAAAAATTGAACGTCGCTTCTCTCTTTCTTGAAACAATATTGTCTCACTCCCTCTCTCTTCCCTAACACTCCCAATTTACACCTCTACGTAATTCACGCAAGGTCAATTTCATTTTCATTTGCTACTACAATTTTTCTTCACTCCCTACCCCACTCCCAAACAAGATTTATATGATCTTTGCATGCTAACTTTGCTTTTGATATGTGATTCTTTTTCCCTTTTCTTCCAGAAATTATTTGCATTTTGCTAAACGGTTTGTCTTTTTTCTTGATCTAGTATCATTAATATATATTACATTTTTTGTATTATGGAATATGCTCAATGTATTACAAGAAAACCAAAAACACTGTCGAAGAGTTGAAAATTTTATATGACATTCAATGAACACAAAATTTGTTTCAGGGGCATTTTGGTACGATATGCTAATTCGGTCTGAGCCAAACCTAGAAGTCAATTAATGAAAAATCCTATTATGTTTCAAAAGTTCGACTAATTAGACAAATGAAGATTCAGTTATCTACTCTTTGTTCACTCCTGATTGTACAAATGAAGACCCATTGCATAATTGATTGCAAAGGGGCCACTCAATCATTCCAGATCTACCAAATATGAAGCTTTTTATGCCTCAAAATCTCAAGACAAGATTGAGTTAAAGGTTAACAGCATACCTGCCATGAGTACAATTTTGAAATACCCTTTTTCATGTAAACGTTGCATATTTCAGAAGGTAGCCAGTGGTTGAGATCTAAATCATTCTTTAGTGGTGCAATACTTGAAGGAGTATTGTTTTTACTTGATAAGGAATTAGCTGTACAACTACTAAGTTTCTCCGGAGGTGTCGTTGATGCCATTATATCAGTATCCTGAATAAGCACATCCCTGTTACTCTTAGCAACAGGACATTCTGGAGTAGTGTTTTGAACTTCAGGGATAAGCATATCCCTGTTACCCTTAGAAACAGGACATTCTGGAGTCATGTTTTGAACCTCAGGGATAGTGCCTTTTGCTTGAACTGCCTTGAGAGGGCTGAGAACAGGATAGCTACTCAAACATACATGATCTTGGGGCCCAATTCTTTTGCCACTAATAGTCTGGATGTCCATGTTACTTCTGTGACATTGTACAGCATCGAAATTTTTTTCGTCAGAGGCAAAATCAAAATGCTTAACAGGCATTGGGGACTTCTCTCTATCCAGATCCTTCCCCAACTTCCTTAATGAACAAACAACAGAAACAGCACCGGCATCAGAAACAGTCTCTATACATTCATTAAATATTTTGTGGGACTTACTGCCACACTCTCCATTTCCAGGACCATTGGAATTGATTACCTCATTAAGAGTTTTCAAAGCATCAGACTCTAGTGCTGCTTGGGAAGAAAACTTATCACTTTCGGCAAACAAACCATCAGCAACTTGAATTGCTTCATTCCAAAATGCTTCTCCAGGTGAAAAAATGGAGCTACTACGAGATGACCTGGGAGTAACACCAATATGAAGCTTTGTAGATGTTGAACCAGGTGTCTCAGAGTCAGTTGACCCAGTGACAGGTACATTGTTACATTTTCTCAAGCTTATCCGAGCTTCACCTGATGTATTCCCCTCTGTTATCTAGCATAAGATGCAAATTCTCACTGAAGTTAATAAGAAATTGGTGAATCAACATTGTGTTATATGAAAACATAATACTTACCTCTATAGAATTTAAAGTTGTGCACTCAGAATTAAATCTTCTGTTGATATTAGAATTACTTTCACTTGAGATGCAGCGGATTCTCTTTGCATTCTTCTCATCCACATCAAGAGTGGAAGGACTACCACTCATTTTACTAGCACCCTCACGTTGCGCTGAAGGTAAACTTGAACTACATGGCAGCCCACTGAATTCAGGAAACAAAGAAAAATCACCAAGTTAAACAACATGCAGATAAATCCACCTTTTCAACCACATTAGCCACAAGACAAATCACCACCAAAAAATCAAGAATAAAAGGCATTACCTGCAATATAATGACAAGATGTTCGTAGCAAACTGCTTAAGTTCTGAGTTTCCAGTAACCTGTGTAGTAACCAACACATCTTCTCCATGACCTCTATTTTCAACAACATGTGAGTCAGGGGGAATATCAGACTTTTCCTTAGAATTTTTTGTTTTGGAAGTTGTAGATTGTGCTTCGACCAAAAAAGTACACTCTTTATTCCCATCTTTTAGATATGGACCAATCTCTAACGTCAGGTTTCTCTTAGCCGGTGTACTTTTATCTTTGTTTGAAGGTTTACTATCATACTGAGAAGTCACTAAATACCCATCCAACGAACCTTTCGTGCTAGGAGACCCTTCCTGTGAAGTCTTAACATCTTTCTTGGCTCTTGCAGGTATCAGACTCGGTGATAAGGACTTCCTCTTCTTTTTCGAAGCAAAGAACTAATACAACAATAGTCAACACAGCAAAAAATACCAAAAGTTAACCATATATTAGAAAGGGCAATCCACAATGATCAAAGTATGATAACCAAGGGAAAGAGAACTGAAGAATTGAATAAAATTGCCCCCATCATTTGGAAGTGATGCAAGATAGATTTTTGAATAGTCTACTACAACTGCTCAATTAGAGATCATACAGGATGAATAACTATATGATTGAATTGAACTTTTTTACATGTTTGTTGAGTCGTGTGAATTTCAAATTAACCAATAGATTTTCCATACTACGAAAATAAAAGCAAATATATCTGCAAAATCAAAGGACAGCAAAAGAAAACAAGAGAAAATCACCCCATCATGGAAATTCCCTATAGCTGCTTAGTTGGCAACAATATACAAGTTTTGACTTAGAGCGTGTTTGGCATGAAGGAAAATTTTCCCATGTTTGGCTGGTCAAAATATTTTGGAAACTATTTTCTCTAAGAAATTAAGCTCCTTGAAAATGAGTAAAATGACTTCCCTAATGAAAATAGGGAAAGCAAGTTCCACAAGTGATATTCCAAATTCATTGCCTCCTCCACATCCACCCAACATCCCCAATCCCCGCCCTTTCACCATTGACCATCTCACCCCCATCACCCCCGAACCTCCACTCCTCACCCCATCCTGCCCACATAGTGGTTTGCGAGATTACATATAATTCCTCTTGAGATAATATTTTCTCGCCTACTTACCAAACACCGGAAATAAGTAAGAAACCCACTTATTTTCCAACAAAACATTTTCCTTGATAACCAACACACCCATGCTCTTTCCTTTACTATTTGAAAAAAAAAGCATAATTATGGGTGTGTTCGGTATGAACTATTCATATTTTCTCCTGTTCGGTTAAACATTTGGAAAAATAAGGAAAAAAAATGACTTCGTTAATGGAAGTAGGGAAAATAAGTGGTATTGTCTCCTCACAAACCACCCTGCCCCATCCCCACCCCCAACCGAACACAAGAAAATAAGTAAAATACTAGTACTTGTTTTCCTAGAAAATATTTTCTTCCGATACAATAGCATTGTGGAGTTCCTAAACCATTAAGAACTGGAATAATAAAATAAAGAAAACTAGGTTTTATAAGTTGGGAAAAATGAAAAGAAGAAGATACGAACTTGGTCAATGCGTGCACGAGGAGTATCAGAATCCATGAGGAGAAGAAACCCAATAGAAGATTTGACGATTTGATTCAGAAAATTAATTTCGCATTCATGGATTTTGAGATTGGGATTTGTTGGAGCAAAAGTTTCAACAAGCCATTTGAATCTATTAAAGACCGCGCCCTGGAGAACTCTGGAGAAGGGAAGGGAAGGGAGTATGTTTGATTCAAATGTTGCATATGTTTTGCAAATATGCCCCTTGTATTTTAATATATATATTTTCGAGCTTTGTAGTTTGAAAATTGATATACTGTAGCAATTATAGTAGTAGTAATGTGAAATGTGCATGATTTTTCTTTACATTAAGGCGTCGGTTCCTGGAGAATAATCTTTTTACCTCCACAAGAAAAGAGTAAGTAAGATTTGTATATATTTTATCCTTAGACCCTTATATAAAATTAAAATTGAGTTGTATCTCCGGCTTATTAAAGAATACTTGATTTTTTTTGTTGATAATTTGTTAGTTTGCTATTAAGTTTTGTTGTTCGCCGTTAAGTAATATCCTAGCACTTTAGGTCCCTGTCAGAATTAATACTCTATCCGCAGTATCCTAGCTAGAGTCCAAGGATTAGTAGAGTCTATATATTGTACGAATTGAAGTGGAAGAAATCATCAATGATAATAGTGTCTTTTATCTTCTAGCTTAACGGTGTGTTTGGTATGAAGGAAAATGTTATGTTTTCCTGAAAAACAAGTTGATTTTTTATTTGTTTTTTTATGTTTTGTTGCTGGATGGAAAATATTTTTCAAAAAATATTTTATAATATTTGATTGGTGAATGAAAAAATATTTTTCAAAATATGCATTCTATTGTTTAGCTAAAACGTAAAAATACATTTTAGAAAAATACTTTTTTTAGGGTGTGTTCGATATGAAGAAGGAAAAATATTTTCTAGAAAAATAATTTAGTTCTTACTTATATTCGTGTGTTCGTTATGCAAATTGGATAAGTATATATTTTCTAAAAGTATTTGTATATAGTTAACAAAAACAATGAGAACGAATAGGATAAAAAGGGTGGGATAAAAGAAGAGTTTTGAATTTTTTTTAAAAAGCAAATTAAAAACATTAAACTTTTTTGGAGAGGAGGTTGGTAGGTAGGGGTTGGGGGGCTAGTAGGGGGTGGGGGTAAGGGAGAAAGAGTGGGGTAAGAAAAAATTTAAAATATTTTTTTTGAATGGAGAGTATTAGGGGGTGGGGGTCGGGGTAGGGGAGTGAGGGTGGGGTAAGGAAAAAATTAAAAAATTTCAAAAAATTAATTTATTTTGAGAGGAGGGGGGAGGAGGTTGGTAAGAGGGTGGGGGGGGGGGGGGGGGGAGGTAAGAATAAAGTTTGATTTTTTAAAAAAATAAATAATTTATTTTGGAAGGGAGCAAGGGTTTGGGTTTTGGGTAGGGGGATGAGGTAAAAAAATTAAAATATTTTTTTAATAGGGGTGGTAGGGGCAGGGTGGGTGTGGGGGATTGAGGGTTAGAGTAGGGATGAGTGATTTTGAGAGTTGTATGAATATTTTAACTTAAGAGTGAGGTTGAAAGAGAGTTTTGAAAAATATTTTTCTTACATTTTGAAGTGAAGTCATTTTCCTTAGAATTGAGGAAAATAAGTTGATTTGGAAAACATTTTTCAAAACTTTTAAGCCAACCAAACATGCGAAAATTGGAAAACATTTTCTGAAAAATATTTTCCTTCGTACCAAACACACCCTAACTTTTTCATTTTCTCTTTTTGTCTAATCCTTTCTTGGTTAACAAGCATTGACCATTGTTCCATCGCCCTTTTCTGCACTTGATCCTTCCTAGATTGTATCATTTGGTATCAGAGCACTTTTCTAAGGGTTTATGGGTAATAACAATGCCTGGAGATTTGAAGAAAATCAAAGAAATATTTGAGAAAGTGACACAGGATATGACTAACTTCACTTTGAGGCAAAATCGAATGGAGGAACAACATGAGAAGGCCATTACTATCTTAAAGGAAGCAGTTGAGGCTACCCAGAGGAGTGATAAGGAGAAAGGAACTACTTCCACAGATGGAGGAGGTGAGATCTGTACACTTTTGGAAACCCTCTGATTTGGGCAACTTCAGTGACCACTTTTTCCCCATCCCTTCTTCAAACACCTAAAGGTTACAGACCAGGCGTGTACCAACAATAATCTTTACTAGGACCTCATCAATTTACATCAGGGCCCAGCTACATGGGAGGACAAGCTTTCCAGCAGCCTTTTTAGCTGCACTTTGGACCAATTCTATCTTACAACCAAGAAGGAGGAGAAATCCATCAAGCAAGGGTGGATTTCATCATAATGGAGGTCAACAAGGAGCACCTTCATCTATAGGGTCCATGACTCGACTAAATAACATACTTAAGAATATAGATGTATAAGGCTAAGAATTCTGTTCTTGTGATGAAACTATTTATGGGCAGAGGGTAAAAATTGTAGCATTACATTTTGACAGTTTAGTTATTGAATGACATCTATATTATTTGAAGAGTAGGGGTATTTTACATTTTCCCTCCCGGGAAGAATACTTATATGGCTTGATGGATAGGTTTGGGGGTGATTATGAGGATCCCATTGTTGAGTTTGAACTAGTTAAACAAAAAGACACTGCCAAGGAATATCAAGAGAAGTTTGATAAAATAATGGCAAGGCTGGTCATTTCACCTGAGCATGTTATTCGTGGGTTCATCATAGGAACTCAAACCTAATATTGCGTTTGTCGTCAAATCCCATAGACCATGCACTTTACATCATGCTTATCAGTATAGCCAGGAATGATGAGTCCCATGAGATTCAAAAGGAAGGGGGTAAATTAAATTTTTTTTTATGAGTTGATTGACCAGTTATGTTAGTTGACTCACCTGTAAGTTAGTATACTTAATAAAAAAATTAAATTGAAAGTACAAATTGAAAAGTAAGGAAGAACACAGATTTTTATACTGATTTGAATCACGAGTGTGTTGCCTATTTCGGTCCCCTTAGGTCACAAGAGTTTCCTTTAGAGCTTAATCATGAGAATGAGTTATAATGAGATCAGATAAGTTCTGAATCTCAATCCTTTATAATCCAGATCTTATGACATAGCCTCAACTGGTCTAACTAATGAACTAACTTAATTTTTTTCTTTTTGTAACTATTTTAAACTAAGAGAATTATAAAGCTTTATGAAAGCTAAAAGATGAGACAAAGTTATAGTTCACTGTAAAGTTGGGTGCTTGTACTTCTATGTTCAACATCGTTAAATAGTCTTCATTTTCTTGTTGGTTCTTTGCACTAAAAAAAAACCCAAGGAATTTTCTTTCAATCAAGAATTTGTATTGATTCCTTGATCGAGGGTTCACATCATTGGCATGTTCATATTAGATATAACCATTCATGTGGTATGATCTTTCTTTCTTGGATGGTGATTCATATTACATATTAGATATGTCTGTGTAAAGGATATGATCTTTTTTTTTTAGCTCCGTGTGAGATCTGCCTTCTATGTTTGTTGCTCCGTCATTAGCTTATCAGGATCCTTGATTCTCTTATTTTAGGGATCTTCTTATATCTTCTCACGATGGTCTTCCAATTTAGTTTGGAATTTCCCATCTGTGGATTCTCTGCCTTGATCTTCTCCTTAGTGTATCATGCACATATTCTTTATTATTTTGTAATTATTAAAACATATTAGGTGGCTAACAATCTCCATTTTTTTGATAATGACAAATAATAAACATTTGTTGACTTCCTTGTGTGTATAGTCTGTTGGCTCCCCCTTCCTCGTTGACTCTACCTTTAAACATCATTTGACTTCCCTATGTATATAGTTGGCTGACTCACCCTTACTTGCCGACTCTCTTTAAATCGGATATTTATGCCAGCTGACTCCTCCTTACTTGTCGTTACTTTCTGAATCTGATGTTTATGCCATTTTCTCCCCCTTTGACATAATCAAAAGGAGCAAGGCAAACAAGACAAGGAAAATAACCAGACACATCAAGCAAACATAATATATAGATATATATATTATGTAAGTATCTCAAGTATAGACCAAAGAAAAGCAGGGGACAATCCCTCTTTGAATGAGCAATCAAGAAATTATCATTTTTTTCAAAAAGTAGGTAAGGGTGTTGTGAATATTTTGGAAGAAGCATTCATAGGACTTTTCAACATTCTTAGAGAAGCTGGAGTATGAGTTCTGGACATATATGGCAAAATCGTTGTGAGGGGAGTTGGTTTCAAATTTGATGGAGTCAACTTGAGCGAATAACCGACTGAAAATTTTAACACCTTCCTGTTTGAAGCCATCAATAGACAAGTGTTCTTTTCCCATATTAACGCTAGTGTCCTTACTTAACTGCAACAACCTACTAGTAGGCTTCTAAAGATCCAACGTTCCTTCCTCAATGGACTTGAGCTATTTCTTAATTTCCTTCATAATTGAAATCACAGGGTTAGAGGCACTTTTACTAACCTTAGAAAGACCAGTCTTGGATTTTGCAGACTTTTTTTGCACAATTTGGTGTCGACCAAGACATATCCTATGTTGGTAAAAGTCTTAGTCATAAGTCGTAGAGACTTCTACATAGAAAACCTAGAGAGATCAATGGAATAGTGGAGGAGAATTCGAGTAATCAATAGTTCGTAGGGAAAACTGGTAGTGGTGTGTGCATCAGCTGCATTTTCCAACATATATTCACGAAACCACAAAACCCAATTAATTTAGTATTTTTTTAATCATACAGTAGAGAACAAACACATCTCTGTAGGTGACATTTCTGAGGGAACCTTTCCTTGAAATTTGGGTGGTGGCAATTATTGATAACGCTCAATCTACAGCTCTCGTAGGAGTGTAAAGTGGTCGTTAGCAAATATAGAACCCAACCTGGGTTGGGTGTCGATCCCACAGGGAATAGCTTGGCCAACAAGTAAGTAAAATTACTAAACTTTTGGTGCAAGTCTCGTACAAAAGGGGGATTCTTGTCTTGCAAGTAATGTAAACAAAGGCTGAAAATAATAAAGTAAAAAGAGAGAGATTGTTACGTTGGTTGTAAACAATGAGAATTGAAGCGTTGGGGTTATGTCCACCTTCTGAGGTATACGTCTCTATTGGCTATGAGTGTGTAGAATTCTGACATGCAATTGCTTATAGAGAATTGTATTCGATGGTAAATCTAAGCGTCTCTCGACCTAAACAAGGACTATTTCACTTTAACTCTCTCGAGCTTAAAGTGTGTCTAACGGTACGAATTCTCCAAGAGGTTAGTCCAGTTACGACACTAGCTTTTTAATAGGAAAGGGTGTCCTACTACCTTGACATTATCTCTTTTCCAGACAAATAACCTTTCTCTCGAACAAGTTAAATGTTAGACTGGCGTATTCTTGCGTTTGCAACCGCAAAGAATGTGGATTAAGATGAAGAGAATAATGATATAAGCAATATACGTGTCTCGAACTCACAAACTCACAGCAATAGATAGTAACTCATTCGGCTTCCATAACCCCAACAGAGAAGTTTAGTTACCCATGAATGCGAAGGAGATCACGATTGACATTGTTATTATATCACGATATTGAGTAATGGTGTGTAGATCAAGTGATAGGCGTGAGGCGTGTTTCCTTAGCTTGGTAACGATTCTCTTGTTGTGGAATTTAAGAATAGAAGAGTAGATTAGAAGTGTTTGTAGTGGAAGATGAGAGGGATGGAAGAAAATTAATTGTTGAATTAAGTGAAGAATAGAAAGATGAATAAAAATCTCTAGTATGATAGGGTATTTATAATACTCCTATCCTACTCCTACTATGCTAATGAAATAAATAACCAAATCCTACTAGGCCTATGGAACACTTAACCCAAATGTACTAGGTTAATGTAACATTATCATAATCCAAATAAACTAATGAAATACATAACCCAATTGTACTAGGTTAATGTATCTTTGTCAAAATCCAGCTTTGTGTCTGTAAGTCCCCAAAGTCTTCAGAATTGCTGTTTTAGCCCCAAAGTCCCAAGCACAAGGGTTTCCAACTCATCATTTTCTAAGGAGAGATGAAGATTAGCATAAAACATGCAAATAGGTTCTTCAAAAACTTCTAAGCCACTGAGACAAAGTACAAGATATAAGTCTCGAGCTTTAAAAAAAAAGCTTACATTGTAGTAAGACTCTTTTAATTATGAGAGATTCACAATTCTTTCAGGTACCACTGAGCGATTTTGAATGCAAGAAACTTCTCCCACTGCGATATAATCTAGGACTTATGCATGTCCTTTAGTAGAAGAGAGTCTAGAGAAGTGCAATGAGATTTTGTAGAAGATACATTAGGGCTAGAGACTGAGCATTTTTATAGATAGTCAATTGTAAGGATTGAGAAAAAGCTTCCTCAGAGGAGCCAAAAATAAATACTGGGTCATGATTATTGGATTGACAGTCAGTAGGATTTTTTGTAAGATTTGCCATGGATTTGTTCAGGTCATTTGAGGAATGAGAGAAAAGTAAAGAAAAGGGTATAAAAAGAGGGAAGAGAAAAGTGAAATGGTGGGAAGGTAATATGATATGATTTGAACGAAGGTGACATATAAAGGGGAAAGGGTGCAAACTTCTCGGGAAATGGAAAAGGTAAAGTAAAAAATTAATACGGAGAGTGAAGACGAAGAGGTAAAGACAAAAAAATGGGGTAGATAAAAGGTAATGATTGAAAAAAGGATACGAGTCAGAAAGGAAAATATTTTAAGACAGAAATATTTTAGACAGAAATTAGCAAAAATAAAAGATTGTGCAACCAGATATCATTAATGTATGCAATACCAAGACTTTTCCTAAGAAAATAAAATCTTTCTTCTAGCAAAGGTTTTGTAAAAATATCAGCAAGTTGATTTTCATAGTCAATAAATTTTAAAGTGAAATTCTCATTTTCAACATGATCATGAATAAGATGACGTTCAATATCTATATGCTTAGCTATAACATGATGCACTGTACTTGGACAGACTAATTACACTAGTATTATCACACATAATAGGCACAAATTTAAATGATAAATCAAAATTAAGTAATTGATGCATAATTCATAGTATCTGAGTACCAAAATTTTCAATGGTTATATATTCAGCTTTGGTGTTTGATAAAGCAACTGAATTCTATTTCTTGCTATGTCATTAAATTAAGGCATCACCAAGAATTTGACAGGTTTTACTAGTGCTTTTTCTATCATTTTTGTCACCTCCAAAATCAGCATCTGAATAAGCAATTAAGTTAAATTTTGAGGAGTGGGTGTACCATAATCCAACATCCTACGTTCCAATTAGATATTGTAGTATCTACTTGACTACAATCAAATATGACTATTTGGGAGCTGACTAAAATCGTGCACATTTGCACACGCTGAACATTATATCGGGTCAACTTGTAGTCAAGTAGAGAGTGATCCAGTCATTTCTCTGTAGGGTTTTCATCAATATCTTTTCCCGATGTGTCTGAATCAAGAAATATGGAGGTGACTCATAGGTTTTTTGAAGGCTTTTTATCTTCTCCATGCCAAATCTTTTGATAGGTTCCTTTGTATACTTTGCTTAGCTAATGAAGGTTCCTTTGGAATATTTCTTAATTTGGAGCCCCAAGAAGAACGTGAGTTTTCCAATGAGACTCATTTCAAATTCTTCCTTCATAAGATTTGCAAAATTCTCGCACAAGGAGGTGTTAAGACTTCCAAAGATAATATTATCCATATAGATTTGTACAATAAGCATGTTGGAATTTAATTTTTACATAAAAAGAGTGGTATCTATTTTTCCTCTCTAAAAGGTATTGTTCAAGAGAAAAGTACTCAATCTCTCATACCAAACTTTTGGAGCTTGTTTGAGACCATAGAGTGCTTTAGAGAGTTTGAAAACATAATTTGGATATAACGGATTTTCAAAACCCAAAGGTTGTTTAACAAAGACTTCTTCATTGATAAAGCCATTTAGGAAGGAACTTTTAACATCCATTTGATATAGTATAAAATGTTTAAAACCAAAAAATGCTAAGAGAATGCAAATTAATTCTAACCTTACTATAGGAGCAACCGTTTCATCGTAGTCAATACCTTCCTGCTGGCAGTAGCCTTGAGCTACTAACCTGGACTTATTTCTGATGTCCGTACCTTCTCCGTTTAATTTGTTTCTATAAACCCATCTAGTTCTAACGACGAAGCAATTTTTTGGTCTTTCAACCAAATTTCAGACTCGATTTCATTCAAATTGATCTAGTTCTCATGGCTATAACCCATGAGTTATCTTTCAGAGCCTCATTAACCTTTTCAGGTTTAGTTTGAGACATAAAGGCCATTGATGCTGACTTCAATTGAGTAGAAGTCAACTCAAAGTTAACTAACTTGGGTATTTTCTCAGTAGATGCTTTGTGCTGGAGGTCATTCACCTATTTATCATAAAAAATAAAACTCACAATAGTGGGGTTAGATTCATCAAAGACTATATGCATTGATTCTTCAACATACAGAGTCCTTTTATTGAAAGCTCTATATGCACAACTAGTGGGAGAGTAACAAATAAAAATACCTTCATCACTTTGAGGATCAAATTTTCTTAAATTATTCTTACTATTCTTGTGGATGAAGCATTTACGTTCGAAAAGATGAAAATAACTGATGTTTGGCTTCTTTTCTCTCCATAGCTTATATGGGTCTTTTTACGAATAGGTCTGATAAGACATCTATTGAGAATGTGACATGTTGTGCTCACTATCTCTGCTCAAAAGTGATTAGGTAGGTTTTGTTCAAGTAGCATAGTTCGTGTAGTTTCTTGGACTAATCTATTTTTTTGTTCGACCATGCCATTTTGTTGAGGATATCGGGGAGAAAAAAAGCTTTGAGAGTAACCATTTTGAGCACAGTAATCTTCAAAGTCTTTATTTTCAAATTCTCAACCGTGATCGCTATTTACTTTTTTAATCTTTTTTGTGAGTAAGAAATATCACCTAGGTAAAATAAGAATAATCATCAATAATAACAAACACATATCTTTTCCACCAATATTGACAGTTTTGGTAGGGCCTAACAAATCCATATGGATTGTTTGTAGGGGTTTGGTGGTACTGACAATGTCTTTGACTTTGAACGATGTACGAGTCTGCTTACCAAGTTGACAAGCATCACACATGTGATCCTTTTCAAACTTTAGCTTGGGCAGACCATTCACCAATTCAAGTCTAGAAAGCTTTTCAATGGCATGCATGCTGGCATGCCCAAGTTTTCTATGCCACTACCAGGTGTCACTGGTTTGAGCAGTAAGATATGTCAGAGTAGTAAAATAAATATCATTTAAAACATAAATATTATCGACCTGATCACCAATGATACTGATTTTTCATTTTTCATGCTTGATGGAGCAATTTTTAGCATTGAAAGATACACTGAATCCTATATTTTAAAATGTCTGATGCTTAAGCGATTGTGTTTTAGTCTATCAATGGGATAAACTTTAATGAGCTCGCAGGAGGAGCAAAGTTTCACAGAGTCGACTCCTATAACTTGTTATTTGGCATTCTAAATCTAACTGATCCACTTTCAAATCTCCTTAGAGAGTAAAATTTTTATTTCTTTCCCATCATGTTTCTGGAATATCCATTCTCTATTACCCATATCCCTTTCTTGTAGTTTTTACAGAGATGTTTTTCATTGGATTCACCTATTGCCATGAAGCACATGTTTGTTATTTTTGTGTCATCTTCAGTCTTGTCTTCATCACTCTAGGTTCCAAAATTTTTGTTTTTTATAGATGACCTTCTTAACTCAGGACAATTTTATTTGATATATCCCAGTTTCCCACAATGATAACAACGACATTATTTCTTGGAAACTCATTATTTTAAACCCTTGGGGTCTCTATTACCTTTGTCTTAGAATTTATCTGATACCTCAATTTATAAGAGCCATTCCTTCATTGTTATCTTCATCTATGTTCTCATCTTCTCCTGGGCTTACAACGCTAAAGGCGATGGGTTTTTTCTTTTCCTCCTTTCTATACAAGTTTATATAATTTTGTTCATAAGCAAGAAGGTTACCTCACATTTCATCATATGTCATGTTATGGAGATCTCCATCTTCTAGAATGGCGGATTTGGTTTTCTATGCTTTTAAAAGACTTCTCTCCAACTTTTTGACCAGCAGGCTATTTGAGTAGATCATCCCTAAAGATTTTAGATCATAAATGATTTTATTAAATCGTGCGAACATTAACTCCACACCTTCATTTTCTTGAAGAGCTCATATTCATTGACCAGAGCAGTAATCCTTGTTTTCTTCACCTTGGTAGTACCTTTGTAGATTACTTCCAGTTTGTCCCATATTTCTTTGGGTGTCTCACAGGTTTATATCTTGTCTTATTGTACTCCACTAACTTGCAATAAAGCAGACTTATAGCTCTAGCATTAGTTTCAATTACCTCTTATTGGTCTTTGGTGATTTTAATGTTTTCAAAATCATTTAAGTCCATGCTTCTTGAATCCTTTTCCTTTTTTTTTTGTATTTGAGCCCTGGTATATGTTTTGGTCCCCTTTTTTATGACCATCCATGCGTGAAAGTCAATTGACTACACAAAGATTTTGAATATGTTCTTCTGTTGCAAGTAGTGTTGTCCATTGAATTATGATGGTCTTATTGATGAGTATTCTTCTTGAAGAAGTGCTCCTGGAATTTGATAGTTGGCCATTTGATCCTTACTCATGTGTGGTTAAACAACACTTAATGGTGAGACCTTCTTTGATACCAATTGATATTCAATAAGGGGGTGAATTGAAATCTTTTTATGAGTCGACTTTCTAACTATGTTAGTCAACTCATCTAGAAGTTAGTATACTCAATAAATAGAATTAAATTAAAAGTACAAATTGAAAAGTAAGGAAGAACACAAAATTTTATACTGGTTTGAATCACCAGTATGGTGCCTATTCCATTCCCCTTAGGTTACAAGGATTTTCTTTAGAGCTTAATCGTAAGAATGAGTTACAATAAGATCTGCTAAGTTATGAATCTCAAGAGGTTGTAATCTTGATCTTGTGATATAACCTCGACTGGTATAACTAATGAACTGACTCAATCTTTTTCTTTTTTTAACTATTATAAACTAAGAGAAATATAAAGCTTTATGAAGACTAAAAGATAAGACAAATCTATAGTTCTGTGTGAAGTTGCGTGCTGATATTTCTATCTTCAATGTCTTTAAATACTCTTTATCTTATTGCTACTACTTTGGTCTAAAATAAAAATCAAAGGGATTTTCTTTCGATCAAGGATTTGTACTTATTATTTGATTGAGGGCTCACACCATTGGCACGTCCATATCAAATATGTTCATGCACATGATATGATCTTTTTTTCTTAGATGGTGATTCACATCCTTACACGTCCATATCATATATGTCCATATAAAGGATATGATTTTCCTTCCTTCTTCAACTCCATGCGAGATATGCCTTTCATGCTTGTTGCTCCATTATTAGCTTATCAGTATCCTTGACTTTCTTATTTCAGGGATCTTCTTAGATCTTTTCACGATGCTCTTCCAATTATAGTTTTGGGATTGCCCATTTGTGAATTCTCTGTCTTAATCTTCTACTAAGTGTATCTTGTATATTTTCTTTAGTAATTTGTCATTATTATAATATATTAGGCAATTATAGGAGGCTAATATCCCAAATAATGGCTCAGTTAAAGCTGATAGAGCATACTACACATAATGAAAGAACCCAATATATCAAGAATAGTGGTTTTACTGGAGCATCCCACTTTAGTATCAATTTTTATAGTAGAACATTCAAGAGCTTAGGAAGTAGAAGTGAAGGGGGCATATTCAGGAAAGAAGCTATTGTTAATTTTTAATAGAAGCAAAAGGCTTTCACAAGTTAAAATGAATAAAAACAGGTTGAATGGGTTTTATTTTTCTAAGATAAGAAGTTTGTACCAGGTCAGAAGTGTACAAACTCAACTCAGTTATATCTAATAGAGCTTGGTAATAATCAGGTAATTAAAGTGGAAGAAGTAGAAGAAGAACCTAAGGCTGGGAATGATATAGAAAATGAAGAGGTTTTAGAGGAAAGTAGGGAGGTCTATGAGACTTACCTTAATGATATCAATAGGGAGGTAGGATATCATGTCTTGAGAGTCACTGGCTACTGTGACTAGTTTCCTATCAATATGTCGACATATCCAGGCAATACACATAATTTCATGAAGGTAGAATTGGCTAAGAAGTTAAGGGGTGATATACAAATGGTGAAGCCTCAATTGATCAATATAGCTGATGAAGAGGTAAGACAAACCACTAGATATTGTGGTTTTACCTTGTTGCTAGGTGGTGCAACCTTCAATGATGAATTCTTGTTCATACCTCTTGGATCATGTGATATGATCGTAGGAATATAGTCTCTTAAACCTCTTAGTAACTATACTTCAATTTCCAAAAGTTAGAGATGAGGTTTCAGTATCAAGGTAAGGAATGCCTACTAAGGGGACTACCTGACAAGGTAAAGACTGTGAAATCCAAGAAGCTGGTTAAGCTAGCTGATAATAGGCATCAACTTTTCATGATAATAGTTATACAGACTGAAGTGGAGAACAATGGTAAAGAACATAGGGATAAATTCTTAATTTTAGTTCTCACTGAGCAATTTGACAAGGCGTTTTCAGAGCTTATTGGACTACCTCCCACAAGAGGCAATTTTGATCACAAGATACCGCGGGATCAACATACTAATCCAATCAACTCTAGACCATACAAATATTCAACATAACATAAGGATGAGATAGATAAGTTAGTGTAGGAAATGCTTAATTAGGGGATAATTCAACCTAGCTGCGGTCTATATGTATCTCTAGTGGTGCTTGTAGGCAAAAAAGATTGGTCATAAAGGCTTTCATATATATTATAGAGCTCTCAACAAGGTCACTATTAAGGATGAGTTTCCCATTCCTATCATTAAGAAGTTATTGGATGAGTTGGGTGGTTTAAAGATTTACTCTAACATAGATCTTAGATCAGGTTATCTTCAAATAAGGATGACAGATGGAGATATTTAGAAAACAACTTTCAAGACTCATGCATGGCATTATGAATACATGGTCATGCCATTTGGCCTCACTAATGCTTCTTCCAGTTTCCAAATCTTGATGAACCATGTATTTAAGGCATACTTGAGGAAGTGTATACTAGTTTTCTTTGATGATATTCTAGTGTTTAGCAGTAGCTTAGAGGAACATTTACTACACTAGAGGATCACTTTTGAGCTATTTGTGAAATATTAGTTTTATGTTAGAAAGGGGAAATACACTTTTAGAACAAGTAAAATAGAATACCTTGGTCATTTTATATCAGCAGATGGAGTTTCGACTGATCATAGAAAGACAGAAGCAATACAAAGTTGGCCAGTTCTAAAAAATATCAAGGAAAAGGGTTTTTTGGGGCTCTCCAGTTATTACAGAAGGTTCACCAGGTCATGTGGAATCATTAGCAAACCATTGACTTATTTGCTTCAGAAAGAAGGGAGCTAATGGTCTATCAAAGCATCATATGCATTTGACAGGTTGAAGGTTGCATTGGCTACTACCCATTGCTAATATTATCAAACAATTCCTTAATGTATATGTGGAAACTGATGCATGTGACTTAGTGTAACACCCTAGAGTTTTGGTCATAATTTTTTTTTGAGTTTTTGGACTTTCTGCGCAACTTATAACTTACCTTATGAGTCATAAGTTTACCACACGTGTCATAGGACCCCAATCGTAGGGTGACCAATGAAAGTGTCCATTTTTAGTATAACTAGACTCAACGAGTCTTCAAGACTCTATACGAGTCATAATATGCTTATCGTAGGGTCAACAGTGAGGAGTCCTTAAGCAACTGCTCAGACCACTGCTTATCCATATGAGTCGTGAGGTATCTATAAGAGTCGTATGACTCTAATAATAGCTAGACCAGTGTGTACACCCTTGGTCACTATCCAGACTATGACTCGTGGTGACGGGTCATAACGTGTTCTCATCAGTCGTAGGATGACCCATCCTCACTGGCGATAAATTTTCAGCTTTTAATTAAGGGCACTTTAGATATTTTCATCTTTCCCCACTTAAGACCCACGACCATAAAACACCGTTGCGACATTATTTTTATCTTTTATCAAATCAAACCATACTTTTCTCTTTCTCAAAATTCCCAAAGCATGAACAAGCTAAGGTTTTTCAAGGTTGAGCATCTAGGGGTCAATTCATGGGTTCTTCTCCATAATTCTGACACTTTCAGGCATGTTACTCTTTTTCAAGGTTTATTTTGTTAAAATCATGTAATTACAACTGTTATTCATGTGGTTAAATTATGGTTTATGAATGTGGGTTGATGGTTTTCAAGCTTTAATGAATGAATTATTTTTCTCCTGGCTTTTATGAATAATTCACGATTTGAATTGATGGTTTCAAACTATTTGGGGTGCATGGGTGTGGTTAATTGGAATGGGGTCGCAGATTCCCTAAATTGATGATTTTGAATATTGTAATTGGTATAACCTCAACCCAATATTGTGAAACTTGTTTTTAACATGAAGGTATGCACATTGAACTACTTTTGGAACCATTGCATGATATAAAGAGGTTATTGAAACATAATGGTTTTGATTTAATGAACAAAGGGGGTTATGGCATTCCCCTATATTGATTTAATAAACAAAGAGGGTTGTTTCCCCAAGTTAATTGAATTGTAATGGCATGATTATATTACCTTGCAAGTATAATTTGTATGACGATACCAATAGTATATGTCTGATGTGTATCATGGTACAATGAATGGATTATGCGGAATTTGTTTTAATTTGGCTTAAAGGGGGTTGTGCAGCTGGGCCATGAAAGTAGAGGTCTTAATGGACTAATACTGGAAACCACATTTGCCAGTGTAGGGATTGAAATAGTCAAGTGTTTGAGTCACTCTTGATTTATGACTGGGTGGTTCGAGTCCCCCTTATTACATGATTGAGTGTTTATGTCACCCTTGATATATGACCGAGTGGTTCGAGTCCCCTATGGTACATATGTATATATGATTATTCTCTAGTTTGTGTATCTATACACACTAAGATACTTTCAGCGGGGAAAGTTGAGCCCATATAGCCTGTAGGTACCTTTTTATAATGGTTGAGCTATAGAGTCCAAGTTAATATTTTAATATTTATGCTATGCCTTATTCCTTATCCTGACATGTTATATTTATGCATATGTACATGCATATGATTGCGTACATTAGATTCGGATGATTTTAACTATTGATCATGGCATTATTTTATCCCATCCCTTAGTTACATGCTAGCGCTCAACTCGTTAACTGTCTTCGAACATTGTATCCCCACGCGATATAGGAACTGGAGACACTTCTACTTTTTCTACACATGATAGACATTCTGGGTTGTCAATAGTCTGCTTTAAAGTGGTGAGCTTCCATTTTCTGAAAGGGTTGACATTTTGAAGTATTGTTTTGCTCATGTCTTAAACTACTTCTATTGAATTTATTTTGGCTATCATCAGGGGATGTCCCGACTTAGATTGTTTTTGTTCTGTTTAGAGGCTTCGTGGATTACTGTGGATTAGGATGTGTTAAAATTCTTAAATTCTTTTCTGAGTTTCATATCTTGCTATGTTTAAAATTCATATGCTGCTAGCTATATTGTGTTCTATTTAGCTATGGAGAGGGGGTGGTCTCCAATCCTCGATAAACTTGAGATACCCGTCACATCCAGGCCTTGGTTTGGGTCATAACAAAGTTGGTATCAGAGCCTAGGTTCATGGTCAATTGGGTATTCATTAATCCATGTCAAGTAGAGTCTCTTTTATGGGTGTGTAGCGCGCCACACTTATAAGGGAAAGACTATGAGAAATTTAGGAATATTTCCCTTTCTTGTGTTCTTCTTTTGGTCTGTAAAGTCTATGATGTTGAAATCTCATCTAATTCCCATTTTTTCGTATTTCAGATCATTCTTCCCAGAAGATTTGGTGCTCTTGGAAACTCTTCTATCTCTCCTGAGGACAACATGGATAAAATTCGTCCTACTTATGTGGTACATACCTAGTCTAAGGTCTCTACCTCTAATTGCCCCCGTGGAGTTCCATCGGTTCATTTTAGTCCCACTCAAACTTCTCTGGGTGATGTGTTTAATGCTGAGTTTTGCCAATCAATCTATTTGCTTACTCATCTAGTAGAGTCTTAGTTATGCCAATCTAAGTGTTTTACCCTCTCTCTCCTTAGTCTGATGCTACAAAGGTTGGGCAATTCTTGAGGTTGAGTCCTCCGACCTTCACTGGTTCCAAGGTTAAGGAGGATCCTTGAGGGTTTATAAATGAGATGGAAAAAATTGAGTGATGTATGGTTTTGACTAGTTGGGTGTGTAGGTCACCACACATATTAGTGGTATGAGGAGTGGAAACAGTTGAGAGGGGATGATACTAAGCCAGCTATGTGGGATAACTTGTTGAGTGCCTTTCTTGATAATTTCTTTCCTCAAAAGGCGAGGGAGGCAAAAGCTGAGGGGTTTGTAAATTTGAAACAAGGCAAGATGACTGTGAAAAAGTATGCCTTAAAGTTTCATCAGCTATCCCATTATGTTCTAGAGTTGGTGTCTTCTATGTAGGATTAGATGAGGAAGTTTGCACCAGGATTGTCTCGGGACTTAGTGTTGGAATACAAGACCGCCTTACTAAATAATGACATGGATATCTCTAGGCTTGTGGTATATATGCAAAAAGTTAAAGAGGAAAATAAGAAGCAAGTCGAGATAGGGGAAAAACAGAGTAAGAAATTCAGGTATTCTAAGTAAGGTGGAGGTCAACATAATAGTGGTAGAGATGGCAGGCAATGGTCTAAGAAGAAGTTGGGAAATGCTAGTTCTTATTCTATGGTTAGTGCTGCGTATCCTAAGCCGTTTGGTGATTATCGCTTTCAAACTGGTAGCAGATTTAGGGCACAAGGTGCCTAGTCTCAGGCCAGTGGAGCTGAGTCGTCCCTATCTTATCATTCTTATTATTTTTTGGGCAGATCCATTATGGATTATATGATGAGAGGAGGAATAAGTTCTTTAAGTGTGGTTAGCTTGGTCATATACATCGGGCTTGTCCTTCAGGAGTTGCTTCTGGAGCTAATAAGGTTTTGATTACTACTTCTCCAGCTTCTGTACCAAAGGGTGCTACTTCCAATACCGACACTAGTTGAAATCGTTTGTATGCTCTTGACACCCGTTTAGAATCTAAGGCTTCTCCTGATGTTGTCCCTGGTACATTTTAATTTTCTCTCATGATGTGTATTATCTACTTGATTCGGGGTCTACTCTTTGTTGTGTAAACCCTTATGTGGCTATTTATTTTGGTTTTGACAGTGTATTTCTGATCCTTTTTTGTGTCTATCCCAGTGGGTGACTCTGTTATGTCTAGAAAGGTCTATAGGGGTTGTGTGGTATCTATCTATGGTAGGGAGACATTGGTGGATTCGTTAGAGTCGGATATGTTAGTCTTTGATGTTCTTTTTGGGATGGATTGGTTGCATTCGTGCTATATGTCTCTTGACAGTAGAACCTGAAGGGTCAATTCTAATTCCCAAATAAATCAGTGATTGAGTGGAAAGATAGTTCTTTAGCACCTAAAGAAAGGTTCATTTCTTATCTTAGAGCCCAAAATTTATTTCCAAGGGGTGTCTATACATCTAGTTTGGGTTAAGGATTCTAATTCTAAGGTCCTTTTCTTGTAATCTATTCCTGTAGTCAATGAGTTTCCTGAAGTGTTCCCTAATGATCTTCCTGATTTTCCTCCCGATAGAGAAATATACTTTGGGATTGACTTTCTTCGAGATACCCATCCTATATTTATCCCTCTTTATAGAATAGCTCTAGCTGAGTTGAAAGAGCTAAAGGAACAGTTAAAAGATCTTATTGATAAGGGTTTTATTTTCCCTAGTATTTCTCTGTGGGGTGCTCCTACGCTTTCATGCGTAAGAAGGATGGATCTCTTCGAATGCGTATAGACTAGTGGCAGTTGAATAAGGTGACTGTGAAGAATAAGTATCCTTTTTCTAGGATTAATGACCTGTTCAACCAGCTTCAGGATTCTAGATGCTTTTCTAAGATTGATTTTCGATTGGGTTATCATCAGTTGAAGATTAGGGAGGTGGATATTCCTAAGACTGCTTTCTATACTCGGTATGGTCATTATGTGTTCTTATTTATTTTGTTCAGTTTGACCAATGTCCCAATGACATTTATAGATCTTATGAACCAAGTATTCTGTCAGATTTTGAACTTATTTGTCATTGTGTTTATTAATTACATCTTGGTATATTTTAAGAGCGAGGAGGATTATGCCAACTACCTCCGTATAGTGTTGCAGACTCTGAAGGATCAACAGTTATATGCTAAGTTTTTAAAGTGTGAGTTTTGGTTAAATATTGTGATTTTCCTTGGTCATGTTGTTTCTAGTGAGGGGATTGTAGTGGATCTACAAAAAGTTATGGTGGTTAAGAGGTGGCCTAGACCCATGACTCCAACCTATATTCGGAGCTTCTTGGGTTTAGCCAGGTATTATAGGAGGTTTGTAGATAGTTTCTCTTCTATTGCTGCTCCATTGATTAAGTTGATTCAGAAGAAGGTGAAGTTTCTGTGGTTCGATGCTTCTAAGGATACTTTTGAGAAGTTGAATGATAAGTTGAATTCGAATCCAATTTTGACCCTTCCCAAGGGTACTGATGGTTTCATTGTATATTGTGATGCGTCCCATGTAGGAATGGGTTGTGTTTTGATGCAGCACGATAAGGATATGACGTATGCTTCTACGCTGCTAAGGTGCATGGGAAGAATTATCTAAGTCATGATTTAGAGTTGTTGATTGTGTTTTTTTCTTTGAAAATTTGGTGTCATTACTTGTATGGTGTTCATGTTGATATATATCCTTATCACAAGAGCTTACAGTACGTGTTCACCCAGAATGAGTTGAATCTTAGGCAAAAAAGATAGTTTGAGTTGGTCAAGGATTATGATATGAGTCTCTATTATCATCTAGGAGAGTGGGCAATGTGGATTATGAGTTGGAGTTGCCTTCAAGTTTGGGTTCTGTCCATTCAGTGTTCCATGTATCGATGTTGAAGAAGTGCGTAGGTGATCCTTCCTTAGTTATCCTGTTGGAGAGTGTTGGCATTTCAGATGTCTTATGAGGAAGTCTTGATTGAGATTTTGCATAGGTAAGTTGTCATTTATGGAATAAGGATGTGGCTTTGGTAAAGATTTTATGGAGGAATCATAAGGTAAAAGAAGCTACTTGGAAAGCTAAAGAGGACATGAAATCCAAATAGCCATTCCTATTTTCCTCTTTGGATAATAGTGCTTAAGGTATGTCTATTCCTTAATATCTTTGTTTTTGTCCTTGTTAAAGGAAATTGTGGTTATGTTCTGTGTGAAATTGTATTAATGAATGTCTTGTCTCATCATTAGGGGATGAGTGATCCTAGGAGGGAGAATGTAACACCCAGATTTTTGGTCCTGAAAATTTCTGAGTTTTTGGACTCACTACCCAACATATGACTTACCTTACGAGTCATAAGGTTACCATATGGGTCGTAGGACCCAAATTATAGGGTGACCAATAAAGTTTCCCAAAGCGTTGTTCTAAGTACGACTTAACTCAATGAGTCATAAAGACTTTATACGAGTCGTTATGTGCGAATCTTAGGGTCAACAATGAGGGGTCCTTGAGTTTATGCTCAGACCACGACTTATCCACATGAGTCATGAGGTGTCTATAAGAGTCGTATGACTCTAATCATAGCAAGACTAGTGTGTAATGCCTTGGTCACTTTCCAGACTACGACTCATGGTGACGAATCGTAATGTGTCCTCACAAGTCGTAGGGTGACCCGTCCTCACTGGCGATAAATTTTTAGCTTTTAATTAAGGGCATTTTGGATATTTTCCTGTTTCCACACTTAAGACCCACAACCATAAAACACCTTTGGGATGTTATTTTTATCCTTTATCAAATCAAAACATACTTTCCGGTCTCTCAAAATTCCCAAAGCAAGAACAAGCTAGGGTTTCTCAAGATTGAGCATCTAAGGTTCAATTTAAAGTTTCTTCTCCATAATTGTGACACTTTTAGGCATGTTACTCTTCCCCAAGGTTTATTTTGTTAAAAGCATATAATTACAATTATTATTCATGTAGTTAAATTGTGGTTTATGAATGTGGGTTGAGGGTTTTTGAGCTTTTATAAATGATTCACAGTTTGAATTGATGGTTTTGAACTATTTGGGGTGCATGGGTATGGTTAATATGAATGGGGATCGTGGATTCCCCAAATTGATGATTTTGAATTTTGTAATTGGTATAACCTCAATCCAATCTTGTAAAACTTATTTTTAACATGAAGGTGTGCACATCGAACTATATTTGGAACCATTATACGATATAAAGAGGTTATTGAAACATAATGGTTTTGATTTAATGAACAAAGGGGGCCGTGGCATTCCCCCTCATTGATTTAATAAATAAACGGGTTGTTTCCCTAAGTCAATGGAATTTTAATGACATGATGATATTATCTTGCAAGTGCAGTAGGTATGACGATACTAATACTGTATGCCTGATGTGTATCATGGATTAATGAATGGTTTGTGTGAAACTTTTTTTAATTGGGCTTAAAGGGGGTTGTGCAGTTGGTCCATGAAAGTAGAGGTCTTAATGAACCAACACTGGAAACCACATTTGCCGGCGCGGGAATTGAAATGGTCGGGTGTTTGAGTCACTCTTGCTTTATGACCTGGTGGTTTGAGTCCCCCATGTTACGTGATAGAGTGTTCATGTCACCCTTTATATATGGCCGAGTTGTTCGAGTCTCCCATGGTATATATGTGATGATAGGCGAATTTACACGCCTAAAGTACTATATTTTACCCATGTTTTAGCTAAGTTTTGAGAACAAAATATATAATTCATGCACTTTTAGTCCTTTTTCATGTAATTGAGCTAACAAACGTGATTAGCAAGTTTTCAGGTATAAATGATGCAGATTTCAGCATTTTATGGATAACTTGACGCCAAAGAAAGCTTCACGAAAGAAGGAAGGGGAATCTCACACGCCAAGGACCAAAAGTGGCGCATGGAATATCTGTTCCGGGCAAAAACAACAATTCTGAAGACTTTGGGGACTAGCAGTAACTTAGTAGGATAAGGATAATGATATGTTAACCTAGTAGGATTGGGTTAAGTAATGCATTAGCTTAGTAGGAATAGGATATGGGTGTTATAAATACCCTATTTTGCTAGAGATTTTCATTCATTCCCCCATTCCATCAATTCCCATCCATCCACCATCCATCCATCCATCAAAACAATTCTCCACCACCCTCATCCCTATTCCATCCTTCCCCTCTCTTTATTAATTCATTGTTGACATTATTTTTAATCTATTCGACTTTTAATTTTACAACAAGAGAATCGCTATTTTGCAAGGAATTCACGCCTAACGCCATACCACACCATACTACACGTGATATCTTTATTGTGGTATAATAATAATGTCTATTATGATTTCCATCACACTCATGAATAGCTAAACTTCTTTGTTGGGGTTATGGAAGCCTTATGAGATACTATCTATTGCTATGAGTTTGTGAGTTCTTGACACGTATGCTGCTTATATCATTATTCTCTTCATCTTAATGCAAATTCTTGAGGTTGAAAACGCATAGAATACGCCAGTATAGCATTAACTTGTTCGAAAGAAAAGTTATATGTCTGGAAAAGAGATAATGTCAAGGTAATAGGGCACCAACCCCTGTTAAAAAGTTAGTGCCGTAACTGGATTAACCTCTTGGAGAATTTGTACCGTTAGACACGCTTTAAGCTCGAAAGAGTTAAAGTGAAATAGTCCTTGTTAAGGTCGAAAGACGCTTGGATTTACCATAGAATACAATTCTCTATAAGCACATGCATGTCTGAATTCCGCATAACTCATAGCCAATAGAGACGTATAACTCATAAGGTGGACATAATCCCAACTTCTCAATTCTCATTGTTTTACATCTTACTAAACATTCTTTCTTTTTACTTTGCTATTTTCTGTTTTTATTCTACTATTTTGTTTACATTATTTGCACATTAAAATCCCCCCTTTTTACGAGACTTACACCAAAAGTCTAATAATCTTTGCTTACTTATTGATCGGCTATTCCCTGTGGCATCGATACCCAACCCAGTTGGGTTATATATTTGATAGCGACCGCTTTACACTCCTACGAGAGCTGTAGATTGAGCGTTATCAAAAATTGGCGTCGTTGCCGGGGAATACGAGTGTCATTTAAGTTTGTGATAATTACTAGACTCTTTGGTCAAAGATTCTCATACTTTTACTTTTAGTTTTTGTTTTTGTTCTCTGCAGGTTTTTATTCAGTGCATGCCCCATACTCGAAGTTCTGGTCCACCGTTATTACCTATCAATCCTGAACCACAACGTATTGGCAGAATTGAGGCACAACACGAAATTGAAAGGATGGCTGCTCAACAGGAACAGGCGAGACTAGCTGCTCTAGCTGCCGCTCAATTACATCAACAAAATATTGATAACCCCGGGCGAGCAATAAATCCTGACGACGAGGACCTAGGTGATGACGAGTTACTAAACCCTAGGCATGCTGCTGAGATCGCAACACCTGCAAACAGAAAAGATCGTCAAGCAAGGTTTAGGCATGCACGCCGACCTGTACAACTAACTTTCGATGATGATGATGATGATCTTGATGGAGCCGGAGCCACAAGAGCCATTATTCCTCCACCATTGGCACCCGGAGCCAAGTTCAACATCACAAGCACCATGATTCAGTTATTGCAACTCAAGGGATTATTTGGTGGACTAGCAGGCGATGATCCGAATATGCATCTCATCAACTTTATTTCTACATGCAAGTCGTTTGACAATCCTGGCGTTGGTCAGAATGCAATTCGATTGCGTTTATTTCCATTGTCTCTGTCTGGGGAGGCAACTCTATAGTTGAATGGCCTGACTCCTGATTCTATTACAAATTGGAGGCAGTTGAGAGACACTTTCCTAGAAAGATTCTTTTCGCCATCCAAAAGAGCACAATTAAGAGATGAAATCAGCAATTTTCGGCAGCTTCCAACCGAAGCTCTTCATGAAACATGGGAGAGGTTCAAGACGAAGCTTATGAGGTGCCCAAACCATCACATGACCAATGTCCACCTAATGGAGATACTATACAGAGCCTTGAATTCAATAACTAAACCAGTGGTGGATAATGCGGCTGGAGGATCATTTATGGACCTCACCTTTGGGCAGGCAAGCAATATGCTAGATCGGATGACGAAGCAAAGTAGAGCTTGGCATACCAGGGATTCTGAGGTAGCAATCCCTACTATATCTATTGGCATGACTGCTGAACAAAGGAGAAGAGAAGAAGAACGTGATCAAGATATGGCGCACCTAAAAACACAAGTGGATCTTCTTACAAAACATCTATTATCAGGGAAGACCGAAAAAGTCAAAGCTGTTGCGTCAAAAGGAAGAGACGAATCTGATTCGGAAGAAGAGGCCAACTACTTAAACAATCAGGGGGGTTTCCGAGGCAATACCCAAGGAAACCAAGGCCGGAACTACTATGATAAATATGGAAACAAGGACCAAGGTAGTTGGAAGAACAAAAGTGAAAAGAGTGGTTTATACGTTCCCCCAGGAAGACGTGACACCACCACATCTGGTTTCGGAAGCATGGAAGATATGATGGCTAAACTGTTGAAAGGAGTGGAAGCAACCAGCGCGGGAGTAACGGAGGTAATACATGACTTGTCCTAGATGAAGCAATTGGTTGACTCACATTCCACTTCAATAAAGCAAATAGAGCAGCAATTGAGCCAACTTTTAGCAGCACTCTATCAAAGAAAGGCTGGCACTTTACCTAGCGATACTGTGCAAAATCCAAGGAATGACGGATCATGCATGGCTATTACTACCCAAAGTGGTAAGGTGCTGGAAAATTCATCCAAAGGCAAGCAAGTGGTTGACGAGGCAGCAGACATCGATGATAAGGCAAAAGGAGAAGCTGCCCACGACGTCCATGACGTCACACCGAGTGTGTTGTAGCCTGAAAAGGCTGAAAAATGGAAGCAAGAGGAGAATAAAACCGTGGAGAAAACAATCCCTTATCCACCACCACCTTTTCCTCAAAGATTGAAGAAGATTACGGATGATACAAAGTTCAGAAAATTCATGAATATGTTAAAGTAGCTGACCATTAATGTTCCGTTGGTAGATGCACTAGAACAAATGCCTGGGTATGCGAAATTTATGAAAGATCTTTTGACAAAGAAGCAGGCAGTAAGCTATGAGTTGAAAGATACTGTTCATCATTGCAGCGCTATTGCTACCTGATCACTAGTTCAGAAAAAGGCAGACCCTGGTGCTTTCACTATTCCGTGCACGGTTGGATATATGAATTTTGCTAAGGCATTGTGCGATCTGGGTGCTAGCATCAATTTGATGCCACTATCCATCTACAAGAAGTTGGGGTTAGGCGATTCGACACCAACCAATATGAGGCTCGTGATGGCTGATAGGTCGGTAAAACGACCTGTGGGTATCTTGAATGATGTGTTGGTGAAGGTTTCTTCATTCATCTTTCCTGCAGACTTCGTTATTCTGGATTGTGAGGTGGATTCTGAAGTTCTCATAATCTTGGGACGTCCTTTCCTTGCAACAGGAAGTGTGCTTATTGACATGAGAGCTAATGAGCTTTTATTTCGGTTGAATGACGAAGTGGTCCACTTTGATATATGAAAAGCAATGAAGCAGCCCAGCAATATGAATGTGTTCTCTGTAGCTGATGTTCATTATGAGGATAAGAAAGCATTATCTATAGAGAAACAACTTACTGTTGAGCCATTGTCTGCTGCGCTACTGAATGTTGAGAATAAGGATGATGAAGATTATGAAGAAACTACATGTGCTCTAACAGAAATAGGGTCCTATTCTCATACTCCTAAACAGCCGGACCTTGATCTTAAGAATCAACCGTCACCAACAGCGAAGACTTCCATTGAAGAGCCACCAATGCTAGAATCGAAAGAGCTCCCCAATTATCTAAGGTATGCGTTCTTGGGAAGTGGAAATACACTTTCTGTAAGTGTGGTGGATGATTTAAGTGAACATCACGTAGAGGCTCTCATCTCTGCTCTGAAGAGATACAAGAGAGCCATGGGTTGGACTATTGATGATATAATTGGTATCCCTCCCAGGATAGGCATGCACAAGGGTCATCTCAAAGAAGATTGCATGACTACATGTAAGCCTCATTGTCGTCTGAATCCATTCAGAAAACGATCCACCATCTATCTTGATGAAGTCTAAGTAATCGAGATAGCTATTTCGTGCCGCTACAATAAATCAAGTGCTTGGTGGGAGGCAACCCATCGTTTTTTTTTTTTTTTCTTTCTTTCATTCTACTAATTGTTTGCTATTGATAAATAAAAATCCAAAAAGAAGAGTCGTGCCACGACCAAAACTAAGGCGCTTGATGGGAGGCAACCCATCGTTCTAATCGTTTTTGTTGTCTTTGAGCAAGTGTAGGTACATGAGGTGTCAAAGAGGAGATTGGTTTCAAATTTTGAGTTGGAAGTATTTCATGTTAAAGGTGATAAGTTAGGAATGAAGAAGCAAAAGGCTATGGATTGGGCATTGCTTATGAAAATATAGGCAACGAACAAGGCTAGGCCTATGTAAAACTAGGCCATGAGCAAGGCAAGGCATATACTATGGCCTAAGCTCTCGGAATCTAGTGTGCCATAGCATAGGCGCCGCCCATGCCCAAGTATGCCATAACATAGGCGCCGCCTATGCCAATGCCTTTTGTCTCTGAATCTCATATGCTATGCAAAAGGCGCCGCCTATGCCTAACAATGCCATGGCATAGGCGCCGCCTATGCTCAACAATGCTTTACAAAAGGCACCGCCTATGCCAAGCATAGGCAAAGCAAAAGGCGCCGTCTATGGTCACTTCTTGTCTCCAAATCCGATTTTAAATGGGTCAAAACCCGACCCAAGCCTCTCCTATAAATAAGAGACTTAGTCTTAGACCAAAAATACATTGCAAACCTAGCATAAGCGCCGCCTACCTCTCCAAATCCTCTCAAAAATCTTTCTTTTGCTCTTTTACTTTACAGGAACATCAACCAAGGTCATCAACCAAGTAAGTACTTCTTTGTTCTTCATTTATATTCTGTATGTACTACACTACTACGCTTATTATGAATTGTTAAATCTTGAAGTAGTATTGGTGATTTGAATGTGGTTGATGTCTTGTGATACAACTAAGTGAGTGAAAGAATACGTAAGAATGATCTTAACATGTTTCCAACTTGAATTTGATTTTGATGCACTGTCATACTTTTGCGGAATTAACATGGTCAAGAAAATTGCATAATCTTATCAATAGAAATCTTACATGTTGGAATGACTTGTTCATCGAGATAAGAATTATGGTTGACTACCAACATATGAGGTTGTGATTATTTCTAGATGCTATACCTTGATTCAATCACTATGTAGTAAGTCTTGATATATCAAACATGAAAGTATTGCCAAGATCACAAGAAGTATGACTGCACTGATTTTATTGTTGGAATATAGCGCCTAAAACGTATATCGATGAAGTCTGAGTAATCGACCACTTTCACTTTACTAGTCTGTACCAACAAACTAAGTGTGGGTTAGTGCCACTACTGCTTGTTTATAGATTGTATCCATCGAGATGACGCTAACATGAACATTGTTTTAGTCTCAGGTACAATGGCACCCAAAGCAAGACAAGGCAAAGATAAGGCAATCACTTCCCAAAAAGGCAAGAAAAGAGGACGCAAAGAGCAAGGCAAATCATCCTCGATGCAAGTACCACGCTACATGTTTGGAATTAAATGGGTTTTAGAGGAGGAAACAAAGGAATGGTGTAGGAACAACAAAGAGAAGAAATATGTTTATGTGGACTTGATAAACAAGGAAAGCCTAGCAAAGAAAGAACCGCGAATGTTGGCCAAGATCATGGCGTTACATCTTGATTTCATCTTCCGAGACATGGGAGAATGCAATCTCGATTTAACAAGAGAATTCTATGCCAACTGGTCACCAAAAACCACAGGAAGCGAGGTCAAGATTCGGGGCTAAGTTTTACAACTCAATGCGGATTTCTTCAACTTCTTTCTTGGCTTGCCTGCTGTTGATCCATCACCATTCAAAGAGCTGTACAGTAGACCTCCATATAGATCCATTTGACACACACTCTGTGGAACAAGGTCCATGTCACGGTGGAGTAGACACAAGGACACTGGACGACACAACACCTTCCTATATGCTCCTTTGAATAGAGAAGTAAGAATATGGTTGCGCATAGTCAACTCTTGCCTAATTTCAGGGACTCAGTACAAAAAGATAACACGAGATAGAGTGTGTTTGGTATACGCATTGATGACGAATGTCCCTATCAACATTGGGGCAATTATTCGATCCACAATGCGGAAAGCTAGGTTACACAAGAGGTCCCACTTCAGTTTTGGCAATCTGTTGACCGCAATATTGAGAAAGGAAGACATCGAAGAGGAACCGACTGATCATAAACTCCCACACAACCCAAAGAAGGTTGACCTCACGAATGTTAAGGATGCTGAAACTACGCATGGCGTCAACCTTACCACTTCAGAAAGGCATGCTCGAGATGACAGTTTCTTTCGCCATCTTTATGGCATGAATCAGTTTACAATGATGAGCGGTGGCCGTGTTCCAACTGCTGCAGAGCTCCAACAGCTGGACTATGGCTACCCAATGAATGATCACGCGAAGGCAATGTGTGGAGTAGGTACATATTTTGAGGAACCTCTTGATGACGATGTGCCGACCGATGATGATCGACGAATGCCAGACTCCGACGTGGAGGAGAATTCTGATGACGATGACTCCAATGATGATTCCGACGAAGGGGGTATGACCCCAGACATAGAGGAGGAGTCCGACTAACCAGGTTCTTCTTATTTATTTTTCACTGCGGGCAGTGTGTCCCGTCTAAGTGTGGGGTGCTGGTATTTGCATGCTATACTTCTCTATCTGCATTTGCATTTATGTTTGTTTTGTTTTTCTTTTTAGTAGTTAATTTTTTTTTTATTAGTTAATTTTTTTTTTAAACTTAACTTTGCATGAAATTATTCTAATAGGCAGCATGAGATTATGACAAGAGTTTGTGCTAAAATCATGACTATTGAGACGTTTAGGCTCTAATTGTGACTCACTATGTGATATTGTGTGGTTCAATTCCTTCATCTGTTGGGTCAAGAGTCTGTACTGCTCCCAATAAAGTCGACCATGTGCCTTGTGTGTGAGAGATGATAGTATATTCTATGCTTGTGGCTGATGCTAGAACTTGCCTGGTATGTATGTAAAGCGAAATAAAGAGTGTGAGTTTAGGAGATGATTTAGGCATTTCTTTGGCAACCTATGATTGTTTACCTTCATTTTATCTACCCATGGACATCATCCTAGATAACCCCCTTTGAGCTTTAAGCCTATTTTCTTTGACAGCCTCATATGTAAGCCTAATCCATTTTTTTCAAGACCATAATTTGATCCAAATTCCTAAGTGCTTTAAAGTGTAAAGTCATGTGACAAAATAAGAGGAAATTGGGGGAGTATGAAGCCTTAGATGGTATTGGTGCTTGAATTTGTTATGAAGAATAATTGCTATCATAAGAGGTAAAGAAAAAGGAAAAGAAAAATAAAAAGTTAATTCTGTTCAAAATTGAAAAACAAAAGAGGTGAGAAAGAGTGGTAGATTAAAAGAAAGTAGAAAGGTTGTTTGAAAGAAAGCATAAATGGCATAATGTGATGTATTAAAGCGCTTAGGAACATAGTCACTATTTCTGGCCAAAATAGTCCTACCCGTCCCTTAGCCTACATTACAACTTGTAAAGACCTATTTGATCCTAAGCTTAACATTCTGATATTTAGTGGAGCATTACACTAAGGGCAAGCCTATGTTCATCAGTTGCAAGATATGAATTCTTTGTGAGAGTGAGAGCAAGGAAAATCTTGTACCCATGTTTCGAAAATACAAAACTTGTGAGTGATTATGGGTAATATCTTATGTGAGACACACATGGTTGATGAGTTTTGGGTAGTCTTGTACGATTCTTTGTGCCTTAACTTTTTGAATACGAATTGACCATCATCACGAGTCTATATTAGAGGTTAAAATTGTTTCTAGTAATGATCAGAAAACTACTCTTTGTTAATGATTGCTATGCCTGTCTTGATGACTATTTTGTGTTGTTACTGTGAAACCCTAAGTGGATGTTTAGAAGGACATGATATTTTGTTCGAGGACGAACAAAGCTTTAAGTGTGGGGTGTTGATGATAGGCGAATTTACACGCCTAAAGTACTATATTTTATCCATATTTTAGCTAAGTTTTGAGGACAAAATATATAATTCATGCACTTTTAGTCCTTTTTCATGTAATTGAGCTAACAAACGTGATTAGCAAGTTTTCAGGTATAAATGATGCAGATTTCAGCATTTTATGGATAACTTGACGCCAAAGAAAGCTTCACGAAAGAAGGAAGGGGAATCTCACACGCCAAGGACCAAAAGTGGCGCATGGAATATCTGTTCCGGGCAAAAACAACAATTCTGAAGACTTTGGGGACTAGCAGTAACTTAGTAGGATAAGGATAATGATATGTTAACCTAGTAGGATTGGGTTAAGTAATGCATTAGCTTAGTAGGAATAGGATATGGGTGTTATAAATACCCTATTTTGCTAGAGATTTTCATTCATTCCCCTATTCCATCAATTCCCATCCATCCACCATCCATCCATCCGTCAAAACAATTCTCCACCACCCTCATCCCTATTCCATCCTTCCCCTCTCTTTATTAATTCATTGTTGACATTATTTTTAATCTATTCGACTTTTAATTTTACAACAAGAGAATCGCTATTTTGCAAGGAATTCACGCCTAACGCCATACCACACCATACTACACGTGATATCTTTATTGTGGTATAATAATAATGTCTATTATGATTTCCATCACACTCATGAATAGCTAAACTTCTTTGTTGGGGTTATGGAAGCCTTATGAGATACTATCTATTGCTATGAGTTTGTGAGGTCTTGACACGTATGCTGCTTATATCATTATTCTCTTCATCTTAATGCAAATTCTTGAGGTTGAAAACGCATAGAATACGCCAGTATAGCATTAACTTGTTCGAAAGAAAAGTTATATGTCTGGAAAAGAGATAATGTCAAGGTAATAGGGCACCAACCCCTGTTAAAAAGTTAGTGCCGTAACTGGATTAACCTCTTGGAGAATTTGTACCGTTAGACACGCTTTAAGCTCGAAAGAGTTAAAGTGAAATAGTCCTTGTTAAGGTCGAAAGACGCTTGGATTTACCATAGAGTATAATTCTCTATAAGCACATGCATGTCTGAATTCCGCATAACTCATAGCCAATAGAGACGTATAACTCATAAGGTGGACATAATCCCAACTTCTCAATTCTCATTGTTTTACATCTTACTAAACATTCTTTCTTTTTACTTTGCTATTTTCTGTTTTTGCTTTACTATTTTGTTTACATTATTTGCACATTAAAATCCCCTCTTTTTATGAGACTTGCACCAAAAGTCTAATAATCTTTGCTTACTTATTGACCGGCTATTCCCTGTGGGATTGATACCCAACCCAGTTGGGTTATATATGTGACAGCGACCGCTTTACACTCCTACGAGAGATGTAGATTGAGCGTTATCAATATGTATATATGATTATTTTCTAGTTTGTACGACTACACGCACTATGGCTTTTTCAGCGGGGAAAGCTGAGCCTATATATCCTGTGGGTGCCTTTTATGATAGTTGAGCTACACAGTCCAGGCTAGTATTTTAAAGTTCATACTATGCCTTGTTCCCTGTCCCGACATGTTATATTTATGTATATATATATATAATTGTGTGCATTGGAATTGGATGACTTTAAACTATTGATCATGGCATTATTTTTTCCCTTTCCTGAGTTACATGCTAGAGCTCAACTTGCTAACCTTCTCTAGAAGCGGTATCCCCACGCGATGTAGGAATCAGAGACACTTCTACTTTTCCTACATAGTGATAGGATTTTTGTGTTGTCAGTAGTCACCTTTGAAGTGGTGAGTTTGCATTCTCCGAAAGGGTTATCATTTTGAAGTCTTGTTTTGCCCATGTCTTAGACTACTTCTATTGAGTTTATTTTGGCTATTGTCGGGGGCATGTCCTGACTTAGATTGGTTTTGGTATGTTTAGAGGCTTCATGGATTACTGTGGATGGGGATGTGTTAAAATTCTTAATTTCTTTTTAGTTTCCTATCTTGCTATATGTTTGGAACTCAGCTTATCGTGTTATACCTTTGGAATTCATCCACTGCTAGTTGTATTTTGTTTTGTTTAGCTAGGAAAATAAGGTGGTCTCCGATCCTCGATAGACTTAAGATACCCTTCACGGCTGAAACTTAGGTATTGGATCTGTGCTAATGCAAGAAGGGCACTTTATAGCATTTTAAAGTAAAGGATTATCATAAAGACGCATGACTATCTGTGCATCATAAAGACTTACTATCTGCAGTGATGGTTGTTATCAAATGGAACCAATATTTAATGGGAAGACACTTTGTGGTGAGGAATGATCTAAAGGCTCTTAAATACCTTTTGGATCAGAAATTGCACAAAGGGTTTCAAACGAACTAGGGGGCCAAACTTATGTTATATGACTTTGTGATAAAATAAGAAAGAAAGGGAAAATAAGGCAACATATGACTTTTCAAGAATGCCCTCCACTAAGCTTTTTATGTTAGCAATAGCACGATAGATTATACCTTGTTTTTGAGGGTAAATGATAGGTGGGATTAGGATCCAGACTTAGTTAACTTGGTAAACAAGATCGGGGATCAAGAAGAAGCAATTAGGGATTACACTTTCATTCATCAATAACTAAGAAAGCATAACAAGTTGGTGGTAGGCAAGGACCATCAGTCGAGGAAGGAAATTATCCAAAGATGGCATAATTGCAACATTTGTTCACTCAAGCATGGATAAACTCATAGGAGAAAATCTAGGTTATTTTACTTGAAAGTCATGAATGAGGATATAGTGATGTATATCAAATTGTATGTTACTTATCAGAGGATTAAATCTGATAGTGCAACATCGGATGATTAATTCAACCTATACAAGTATCCTCATCTGCTTGGGCTACCATTAGCCTTAATTTTATTAGAGAGTTACTAAAGTCAAGAGGAATTACCACAATTATGGTAGTAGCTATAGACTCATTAAGTACAGTCACTCCATTCTCCTCACACACCCTTATACTACAGCTGAAGTATCATAAGTATTCATGGATCAGATTTTTAAATTGCAAAGAATGCTAGAAAATGTAGTAAGTGATAGGGACCCTATATTTGTTAGTAGAAGCTATTTTCTATGCAGGGAGCTACTTCGAGCTCATCCACAACATACCACCCTCAGTCAGATGGTCAAACTAAGGTGGTTACAGAACATTGGAGACATACTTAAGGTGCTATTGCTCAGATAGACATCATTATTGGGTGGTGTACTTACCTCCAATAGAGTGGTGGTAGAATTAAACATTCCATTCTTTCATCCAAACAAGTCTCTATGAAGCTTTGTATGGTAAAACCCCCTATACATTTGCCTTATTTTCCTGAGGAGTCTATAGATGAAGAAGTTGATAGGATCCTGGTTACTAAAGATTTAAGACTCAATTGTTGAAGTTTCATATAGCCAGAGCTCAACAAAGAATGGTGGATTTATCCAACAGAGGTAGGAGTGATAGACAATTTCAAGTAGGAGATTATAACGACCTGAAAAATTTGATGAAATATGTAAAATTTGTGATTTAACTATTTTACCCTTCCCCATAGTTGCATTATGTTATTTCTGGGGTACGAGGTGATTGACATAATTTTCGATGCATTTTTGTACCATTTATGTGATATTATGATTTTTGATGCTTCGAGAACCTTATTTTGGACTTATGTGGATATCTTTTAGTTCGTGAGATGGATGGCTGAACAAACTGTGCTATCAGCTCCAAAATATCAATTTTAGGCTGAGTAGACCTTTGGTTTGGCTCCCAGTGCATTCAAGCTCATTTTGACCTATTGGTCGGAAAGTTGAAAAATTAGAAATATGGCTATGGGACCCATATTTGGTCAAAACGACCTCAGATGAAAAATCCGACTTTGCTAGTAGATTCAAAACATTGATTTTAGTATTGTAACATATTTGGTGTGATTTTTTGGATCTTAAATCTCATTTTGACCCTCATTTTGAAAAATTATGATTTCGGAAATCAACTTTGTGAAAATGATGTTTTTTTGAAAATCTGATATCACCATTGAGTCTGGAGCATCAAATTTAGTGTGGTTGCATAGTTTGTTTACATATATAAGACTCTAAATGAATTTCGGGCACCCCGTCGAAGTCCGTTTGGACTTGGTGCAGATATTTCTGCTATAAATAGTAGTTTTCCCCCCTTTTGGCCTATTTTATCCTTTCTTTCATCTTGCCTTCTGAGAGTTAAATCATAAAATAGTGTGGGAGCTTAATGAAGCTTGTGGGAGCTTGGAAAGCTAGATTAACATCTATTTCTTGATTCAATTACGGATTTAAGGTAAGAATTCACCCTTTTCTTAGTAATTTCTTGATTAGTTTCTCAAAACTCCAAAAACCTTAGAACTTGATTTTCAATCCAAATTTCACACCTTTTCACTTGAATAATATTTTTTATGTTATAATTACTAATTTTTTTTTTATCAATTTAACCTTCAAAACAACTTCGAGTCTTTATTTTAACTCGAATTTCAAAGATATTATCTAGTAAAGCTTAAAAATAGTTTTTCTTCGATTTGAACCTCGTTTTCACTCAATTTGACTTTGATTTTCAGCGGTAAATTTTTAAAAGTATGGGAACATGTTTTTGAAGTAATGTTATGATTTTGTCCTTTTTTTTGAAACTCCATTTTAGCGGTTCGTTTTGACTCTGAATAAAAAATAGTTAATATGAGTGTCGTTGGTTTTATTTTGACACGTGGATTCCATATTTGATGTTTTTAGAGGAGTTCGGAATAGTTCGTGGAAAGTAAGGTCATGGGTTCTAAGTGTAGCAGACCAGTTTTGACTTTTGAGGTAAGTTATGACTTAACTCTTTCAGACTGGGTTGAGTAGTAAATGACTATACAAAATGCATGTTAAGGATGAGAACTAATTATTGACACCCAATTTTAATCACCCGATACTTCTTTTATGCTACTATTTTATTAAAATTGTTAATTTTAAATATTATTATTTTTCACACATTATTCTTTTATCAAACAGATATTGACGTGTCACATTCATGGTTTAAAAAATGTACAAATTATTTTATTACTTTTTAGCATCATTTTTTATAATTTATTAATTCAAATACAATATTTTACATAATTAATATTTTACTAAATCATTTTCGTAAATATGCACGCTCACAATTTACAAATACACTGTCTTTTATTATTATCAATAATTTTATAAAATAATTTTTTACGTAACATTAATTTTTACATACATAGTTTATTTTAATATCAGCGTCTTATTATTTTCCTCTTCATTATTACAATAGCAGCTAATTTTAATTCATTTCCTAATTTATTTAAATTCTAGCCACATTTAATTTAATTTAAAAGGTCCCTATTATTTTTCTTATTCTTTTTAATCTAAGCCATGGATCAAGATCGATCCAATGGCTGAGATCAACCCACTCTACTCTTTCCATTTATACCAACATAAACCCTAATTCTATTTTTGAAAAAAAAATCAACATCAGCCGCCACCAATCTCCACCTTCTCTCTTCTTTCTCTCTTTAAAAACCAGCAACCATTGCTCCCTCTGTCAACCACCAACCACCGCGCAAAACTAGCCACCGCCAACCAAGCCAACACTCCCGCTGCCCTACCTTCTTCTCTCTTCCTCTCTCTTCTCTTCATTCTCTCCCCGTTACTGCCGATTCCAGCCGACCAACGCGCATAAGCGACCAGCCGTCGGTAAAAGCCCAAATCAGCGCTGCCACCGGTGAAATTGCACTAGCTGTGCCACCCTACCTCTTTTCCCTCATATTCATCATCATCCCCGCTCCAGCTGTCACTGCCATGCCGACTCAAGCCCACCAGCAAAATCAAGACAACTACCGGTAAGCCGCCGTCATGTCCGAACCCCATGTAGAAAACCACTGTCGCCGCCGAGCTCTGGTCAAACATCGTTGGAAAACACTAAAGTTCTTGACGGATTTTTTTTGAATTCGTCCCTGGTTGTTTCTCCCTTTGAATTTATTCTTTTCTTCTATCCTTATTCTTTTAGACAGGTTCTTAGATTTGAAATCGGTGAAATTTGACTTTGATTTTTGAGATTATTCTTTAAATTTCATGTTTGTTTCTGCCCTTAGACTAACATATATGAAAAATGCCCAAATTTAACAGCGATGATTATTTTTAGTTTTTACATTGATGGTCACTGATTTGTTAATTGCATTTTGTTTGAAGGCTTTGCTTGACACAATGAGTTATGTTGGGAATAAATTTAGTTAGCCTTCAATCATGCTCAATCCCGATTTATGATTTGTGATTGATTTAGTGTCTTTGATTCAAAATTAATGGGGTACACAGGGACACCTAATTCTGAACTCTGTCTAGTATAGTATTTGCTTGCTAAATATGATCATTTGATTTATTTTCATTAGTATTGAAATTGTGTGATAGCTGTTTGTTAAAGTTTTGATGTCACTAGTGATTGATTCTAGCTGGCCTATAATGGATTTTTTCTTACTTCTCTATTCATGATAATCTTGATTCACTCTTACATTTAATTGAGAATATTAGTCGGCTAAGTAATGTGTGATGAATTGACCGATTTTTCTTATCCTTACCATATTGTTTGAAAAAATCTTTCGAGATTAATTTCTTTCTTTATTTGTCTTGCCTTAAATAAGTCAGATAATCTTTTATGTGATCAATTATGTTAATTGTGATTGATTTATTTAAATCTTGATATGATTATGTGATAACGCTCAATCTATAGTTCTCGTAAGAGTGTAAAGCGGTCGTTGTTAAATATATAACCCAACTGGGTTGGGTATCGATCCCACAGGGAATAGCCGGTCACTAAGTAAGCAAAGATTATTAGACTTTTGGTGAAAGTCTCGTAAAAGGGGGGATTGTAATGTGCAAGTACTGTAATCAAAATAGTAAAGCAAAAACAGAAAATAGCAAAGTAAAAAGAAAGAATGTTTAGTAAGCTGTAAAACAATAAGAATTGAGAAGTTAGGGTTATGTCCACCTTATGAGTTATACATCTCTATTGACTATGAGTTGTGCGGAATTCAGACATGCATGTGCTTATAGAGAATTGTATTCTATGGTAAATCCAAGCGTCTTTCGACCTTAACAAGGACTATTTCACTTTAACTCTTTCGAGCTTAAAGAGTATCTAATGGTACAAATTCTCCAAGAGGTTAATCCAGTTACGACACTAACTTTTTAACAGGGGTTGGTGCCCTATTACCTTGACATTATATCTTTTCCAGACATATAACTTTTCTTTCGAACAAGTTAATGCTATACTGGCGTATTCTATGCGTTTGCAACCACAAGAATTTGCATTAAGATGAAGAGAATAATGATATAAGTAATACACGTGTCACGAATTCACAAACTCATAGCCTTAGATAGTATCTTATAAGGCTTCCATAACCCCAACAGAGGAGTTTAGTTACCCATGAGTGCTAAGGAAATCACAATAGACATTATTATTATCCCACAATAAAGATCTCGGGTAATACGGTATGGTGTGGCATTTTTAGGCGTGAATTCCCTTGCAAAGTAACGTTTCTCTTGTTGTGTAAATTAAGAATTGAGTAGATGAATAGAAGAAGAATAAAAAGTAGAATTAATGGAAGAATTATAATTCGAGTTGTAAGTTGTGGAATAAGAAGTAGAATGAGAATGATAAAAATCTCTAGCAAAATAGGGTATTTATAACACCCATATCCTATTCCTACTAAGCTACTACATTACTTAACCCATTCCTACTGGGTTACTGCATCATTATCCTAATCCTAATAAGTTACTGCTAGTCCTCAAAGTCTTTAGAATTGCTATTTTTGCCCGGAATAGATTTTCCATGCGTCATTTTTGGTCCTTGGCATCCAAGCTTTCCCTTCCTTCTTTCGTGAAGCTTCCTTTGGCATCAAGTTATCCATAAAATGCTGAAATCTGCATCATTTATACCTGAAAACTTGCTAATCACGTTTGTTAGTTCACTTACAGGAAAAAGGACTAAAAGTGCATGAATTATATAATTTGTCCTCAAAACTTAGCTAAAATATGGGTAAAATATAGTACTTTAGGTGTGTAAATTCGCCTGTCATCAACACCCCACACTTAAAGCTTTGTTCGTCCTCGAACAAAATATCATGCCCATCTAAACATCTACTTAGGGTTTCCACAGTAACAACACAAAATATTCATCAAAACAGGCATAGCAACTATTAACAAAGAGTAGTTTTCTAATCACTACTAGAAACAATTCAACCTCTAATATAGACTCGTGATGATGGTCAATTCGTATTAAAAAAGTTAAGGCATAGAGAATCATACACAACTACCCAAAACTCATCAACCATGTGTGTCTCACAACATGTAACCCATAATCACTCACAAGTATAGTATATTTATCGAAACATGGGTATACGATTATCCTTGCTCTCACTCTCACAAAGAATTCGTATGTTGCAACTGATGATCATAGGCTTTCCCTTAGTGTAATGCTCCACTAAATATCAGAATACTAAGCTTAGGATCAAATAGGTCTTTACAGGTTGTAATGTGGGCTAAGGGACGTGTAGGACTATTTTGGCCAGAAATAGTGACTATGTTCCTAAGCGCTTTAATACATCACATTATGCCATTTATGCTTTCTTTCAAACAACCTTTCTACTTTCCTTTAATCTACCACCCTTTCTCACCTCTTTTGTTTTTCAATTTTGAACAGAATTAACTTTTTATTTTTCATTATTTTTCTTTTCATAACACACCTCTATGATAGCAATTCTTTTTCATAACGAATTCAAGCACCAATACATTCTAAGGCATCACACTCATCCAATTTCCTCTTATTTTGTCACATGACTTTATAATTTAAAGCACTTAGGAATTTGGATCAAATTATGGTCTTGAAAAAAATGGATTAGGCTTACATATGAGGCTGTCAAAGAAAATAGGCTAAAGGCTCAAAGGGGGTTATATAGGATGATGTCCATGGGTAGATAAAATGAAGGTAAACAATCATAGGTTGCCAAAGAAATGCCTAAATCATCTCCTAACTCACACTCTTTATTTCACTTCACATACATACCAGGCAAGTTCTAGCATCAGCCACAGACATAGAGTATACTATCATCTCACACATACAAGGCACATGGTCGACTTTATTGGGAGTAGTATAGACTCTTGACCCAATAGATGAAGGAACTGAGCCACACAATTATCACATAATGGGTCACAATTAGAGCCTAAACATCTCAATAGTAATGATTTTATCACAGACTCCTTTCATAATACCATGCTGCCTGTCAGAAATATTTCATGCAAAGTTTGTAACAAAAAAAATTTCCTGAAAAAAAATTAAAACAAACAAACATAAATAAGCAAAACATACATAAATAAGCAAATGCAGATAGAGAAGTATAGCATGCAAATCCCAGCACCCCACACTTAGACGGGACACACTGCCCTTAGTGGAAAATAAATAAGAAGAACCTGGTTAGTCGGACTCCTCCTCTATGTCTGGGGTCATGCCCCCTTCGTCGGAATCATCATTGGAGTCGTCGTCATCAGAATTCTCCTCCACGTCGGAGTCTGGCATTCGTCGATCATCATCGGTCGGCACATCGTCATCAAGAGGTTCCTCAAAATATGTACCTACTCCACACATTGCCTTCGCGTGCTCATTCATTGGGTAGTCATAATCCAGCTGTTGGAGCTCTGCAGCAGTTGGAACACGGCCACCGCTCATTATTGTAAACCGAGTCATGCCATAAAGATGACGAAAGAAACTCTCATCTCGAGCATATTTTTCTGAAGTTGTAAGGTTGACGCCATGCGTGGTTTCAGCATCTTTAACCTTCGTGAGGTCAACCTTCTTTGGGTTGTGTGGGAGTTTATGATCAGCCGATTCCTCTTCGATGCCCTCCTTCCTCAATATTGCAGTCAACAGATTGCCAAAACTGAAGTGGGACCTCTTGTGTAGCCTAGCTTTCCGCATTGTAGATCGAATAATTTCCCCAATGTTGATAGGAACATTCGTCATCAATGTGTATACCAAACACACTCTATCTCTTGTTATCTTGGTGTACTGAGTCCCTGCAATTAGGCAAGAGTTGACTATGCGCAACCATATTCTTGCTTCTCTATTCAAAGGAGCATATGGGAAGGTGTTGTGCTGACCGGTGTCCTTGTGTCTACTCCATCGTGCCATGGATCGTGTTCCACAAAGTGTGTGTCGAATGACTCTATATGGAGGTCTACTATACAGCTCTTTGAATGGTGATGGATCAACAGAAGGCAAGCCAAGAAAGGAGTTGAAGAAATCCGCATTGAGTTGTAAAACTTGGCCCCGAGTCTTGACCTCGCTTCCTATGGTTTTCGGTGACCAGTTGGCATAGAATTCTCTTGTTAAATTGAGATTGCATTCTCCCATGTCTCGGAAGATGAAATCAAGATGTAACGCCATGATCTTGGCCAACATTCACGGTTCTTTCTTTGCTAGGCTTTCCTTGTTTATCAAGTCCACATGAACATATTTCTTCTTTTTGTTGTTCCTATACCATTCCTTTGCTTCCTCCTCTAAAACCCATTTAATTCCGAACATACGGCATGGTACTTGCATTGAGGAGGACTCTCCTTGCTCTTTGCGTCCTCTTTTCTTGCCTTTTTGGGAAGTGGTTGCCTTATCTTTGCCTTGTCTTGCTTTGGGTGCCATTGTACCTGAGACTAAAACAATGTTTATGTTAGCATCATCTCAATGGATACAATCTATAAACAAGCAGTAGTGGCACCACCCCACACTTAGTTTGTTGGTACAAACTAGTGAAGTGAAAGTGGTCGATTACTCAGACTTTATCGGCATACGTTTTAGGTGCTATATTCCAACAATAAAATTAGTGCAGTCATACTTCTTGTAATCTTGGCAATACTTTCATGTTTGATATATCAAGATTACTACATAGAGATTGAATTAAGGTATAACATCTAGAAATAATTGCAACCTCATAAATTGGTAGTCAACCATAATTCTCATCTCGATGAACAAGTCATTCCAACATGTAAGCTTTCTATTGACAAGAGTATGCAATTTTTGTGACCATGTTAAATCCGCAAAAGTATGACAGTGTATCATAATCAAATACAAGTAGGAAACAAGTTAAGATCACCCTTACGTATTCAATTACTCACTTAGTTGTATCACAATAATTCAATCACATTCAAATCACCAATACTACTTCAAGATTTAATAGGCGTAGTAGTGTAGTACTTACGGAATATAAATGAAGAACAAAGAAGTACTTACTTGATTGATGCCTTTGGATGATGTTCTGTTGAAGTAAAAGAGCAAAAGGAAAATTTTGGAGAGGATTTGGAGGCTATAGGCGGCGCTTATGCTAGGTTTCCAATGTGTTTTTGGTCTAAGACTAAGTCTCTTATTTATAGGAAAGGCTTGGGTCGGTTTATGATCCATTTAAAATCGGATTTGGAGACAAGAAATGACCATAGGCGACGCCTTTAGCTTTGCCTATGCTAGGCATAGGCGGCGCCTTTTGCATGGCATTGTTGAGCATAGGCGGCGCCTATGCCATGACATTCTTAGGCATAGGCGGGGCCTTTTGCATGACATATGAGATTCAGAGACAAAAGGCATTGGCATAGGCGGCGCCTATGCTATGGCATACTTGGGCATGGGCAGCGCCTATGCTATGGCACACTAGATTCCGAGAGCTTAGGCCATAATATAGGCCTTGCCTTGTTCGTGGCCTAGTTTTACATAGGCCTAGCCTTGTTCGTTTCCTATATTTTCATAAGCAATGCCCAATCCGTAGCCTTTTGCTTCTTCATTCCTATCTTACCACCTTTAACATGTAATACATCCAAATCAAAATTTGAAACCGACCTCCTCGTTTTACAGCTCTTTGCACAAAAACAACAAAAACGATTAGAACGATGGGTTGCCTCCCATCAAGCGCCTTAGTTTTGGTCGTGATACGACTCTTCTTTTTGGATTTTTATTTATCAAAAGCAAACAATTAGTAGAACAAAAGAAAGAAAAAAAATGAAAAACGATGGGTTGCCTCCCACCAAGCGCTTGATTTATTGTCGCGGCACGACATAACTATCTCGATTACTTAGACTTCATCGAGATAGATGGTGGATCATTTTTTGAATAGATTTAGACGACAATGAGGCTTACTTGTAGGCATGCAATCTTCTTCGAGATGACCTTTGTGCATGCCTATCCCGGGAGGGATACCAATTATATCATCAATAGTACAACCCATGGCTCTCTTGTATCTCTTCAGAGCAGAGATGAGAGCCTCTTTGTGCTGTTCACTTAAATCATCCGCCATACTTACCGGAAGTATATTTTCACTTTTCAAGAACACATACCTTAGATAATTGGGGAGCTCTTTCGATTCTAGCATTGGTGGCTCTTCAATGGAAGTCTTCGCTGTTGGTGACGGTTGATTCTTAAGATCAAGGTTCGGCTGTTTAGGAGTATGAGAATAGAACCCTATTTCTGTTAGAGCACATGTAGTTTCTTCATAATCTTCATCATCCTTATGCTCAACATTCAGTAGCGCAGCAGACAATGGCTCAACAGTAAGCCATTTTGCTACAGATAGTGCTTTCTTATCCTCATAATGAACATCAGCTACAGAGAACACATTCATATCGCTGGGCTGCTTCATTGCTTTGCATATATCAAAATAGACCACTTCGTCATTCAACCGAAATAAAAGCTCATTAGCTCTCATGTCAATAAGCACACTTCCTGTTGCAAGGAAAGGACGTCCCAAGATTATGGAAACTTCAGAATCCACCTCAAAATCTAGAATGACAAAGTCTGTAGGAAAGATGAATGCAGAAACTTTCACCAACACATCATTCAAGATACCCACAGGTCGTTTTACCGACCTATCAGCCATCACGAGCCTCATATTGGTTGGTGTCGGATCGCCTAACCCCAACTTCCTATAGACGGATAGTGGCATCAAATTGATGCTAGCACCCAGATCGCACAATGCCTTGGCAAAGTTCAAAGATCCAACAATGCAAGGAATAGTGAAAGCACCGGGGTCAGCCTTCTTCTGAACTAGTGATCGGGTAGCAATTGCACTGCAATGATGCACAGTATCTTTCAACTCATAGCTTGCTGCCCGCTTCTTTGTCAAAAGATCCTTCATAAATTTTGCATACCCAAGCATTTGTTCTAGTGCCTCTACCAACGGAACATTAATGGTCAGCTGCTTTAACATATTCATGAATTTGCTGAACTTTGTATCATCCGCAATCTTCTTCAATCTTTGAGGAAAAGGTGGTGGTGGATAAGGAATTGTTTTCTCCACAGCTTTTTTCTCCTTTTGCTTCCGTTTTTCAGCCTTTTCAGGCTGCAACATAGTCGGTGTGACGTCATGGACGTCATGGGTGGTTTCTACGGCAACTTCTCCTTTTGCCTTATCATCGATGTCTGCTGCCTCGTCAACCACTAGCTTGCCTTTGGATGAAGTTTCCAGCACCTTACCACTTCGAGTAGTAATAGCCATGCATGATCCATCATTCCTTGGATTTTGCACAGCATCGCTAGGTAAAGTGCCAGCCTTTCTTTGATTGAGTGCTGCGGAAAGTTGGCTCAATTGCTGCTCTATTTGCTTTATTGAAATGGAATGTGAGTCAACCAATTACTTCATCGAGGACAAATCATGTATTACCTCCGTTACTCCTGCGCTGGTTGCTTCCACTCCTTTCAACAGTTTAGCCATCATGTCTTCCATATTTCTAAAACCAGATATAGTGGCGTCACGTCTTCCTGGGGGAACATACAAACCACTATTTTCATTCTTGTTCTTCCAACTACCTTGGTCCTTGTTTCCAGATTTCTCATAATAGTTCCGACCTTTGTTTCCTTGGGCATTGCCTCGGAAACCCCCCTGATTTTTTAAGTAGTTAGCCTCTTCTTCCGAATCAGATTCGTCTCTTCCTTTTGACACAACAACTTTGACTTTTTCGGTCTTCCTTGATAATAGATGTTTTGTAAGAAGATCCACTTGTGTTTTCAGGTGCGCCATATCTTGATCATGTTCTTCTTCTCTTCTCCTTTGGTCTGCAGTCATGCCAATATATAAAGTGGGGCTTTCTACCTCAGAATCCCTGGTATGCCAAGCTCTACTTTGCTTCGTCATCCGATTTAGCATATTGCTTGCCTGACCAAAGGTGAGATCCATAAATGATCCTCCAGCCGCATTATCCACCACCGGTTTAGTTATTGAATTCAAGGATCTGTATAGTATCTCCATTACGTGGACATTGGTCATATGATGGTTGGGGCACCGCATAAGCTTCGTCTTGAACCTCTCTCATGTTTTATGAAGAGCTTCGGTTGGAAACTGCCGAAAATTGCTGATTTCATCTCTCAATTGTGCTCTTTTGGATGGCAGAAAGAATCTTTCTAGGAAAGCGTCTTTCAATTGCCTCTAATTTGTAATAGAATCAAGAGTCAGCCCATTCAACGATAGAGTTGCCTCCCCAGACAGAGACAATGGAAATAAGCGTAATCGAATTGCATTCTGACTAACGCCAGGATTGTCAAACGACTTGCTTGTAGAAATAAAGTTGATCAGATGCATATTCGGATCATCGCCTGCTAGTCCACCGAATAATCCCTTGAGTTGCAATAACTGAATCATGGTGCTCGTGATGTTGAACTTGGCTCCGGGTGCCAATGGCGGAGGAATAATGGCTCCTGTGGCTCCGGCTCCATCAAGATCATCATCATCATCGTCGAATGCTGGTTGCACGGGTCGGCGTTCATGCCTAAACCTAGCTTGATAATCTTTTCTGCTAGCAGGTGTTGCGATCTCAGCAGCATGCCTAGGGTTTAGTAACTCGTCATCACCTAGGTCCTCGTCTTCAGGATTTATTGCTCGCCCAGGGTTATCAATATTCTATTGATGCATTTGAGCGGCTGCTAGAGCAGCTAGTCTCGCCTGTTCCTGTTGAGCAACCATCCTTTCAATTTCGTGTTGTGCCTCAATTCTGCCAATACGTTGTGGTTCAGGATTGATAGGTAATAACGGTTGACCAGAACTTTGAGTATGGGGCATGCACTGAATAAAAACCTGCAGAAAACAAAAACAAACACTAAAAGTAAAAGTACGAGAATATTTGACCAAAGGGTCTAGTAATTATCACAAACTTAGTTGACAACCGTATTCCCCGGCAACGGCGCCAATTTTTGATAACGCTCAATCTACAGCTTTCGTAAGAGTGTAAAACAGTCGTTGTCAAATATATAACCCAACTAGGTTGGGTATCGATCCCACAGGGAATAGCCGGTCACTAAGTAAGCAAAGATTATTAGACTTTTGGTGAAAGTCTCGTAAAAGGGGGGATTGTAATGTGCAAGTACTGTAATCAAAATAGTAAAGCAAAAACAGAAAATAGCAAATTAAAAAGAAAGAATGTTTAGTAAGCTGTAAAACAATGAGAATTGAGAAGTTAGGGTTATGTTCACCTTATGAGTTATACGTCTCTATTGACTATGAGTTGTGCGGAATTCAGACATGCATGTGCTTATAGAGAATTGTATTCTATGGTAAATCCAAGCGTCTTTCGACCTTAACAAGGACTATTTCACTTTAACTCTTTTGAGCTTAAAGAGTATCTAATGGTATAAATTCTCCAAGAGGTTAATCCAGTTACGACACTAACTTTTTAACAGGGGTTGGTGCCCTATTACCTTGACATTATCTTTTTTCCAGATATATAACTTTTCTTTCGAACAAGTTAATGCTATACTGGCGTATTCTACGCGTTTGCAACCACAAGAATTTGCATTAAGATGAAGAGAATAATGATATAAGCAATACACGTGTCACGAATTCACAAACTCATAGCCTTAGATAGTATCTCATAAGGCTTCCATAACCCCAACAGAGGAGTTTAGTTACCCATGAGTGCTAAGGAAATCACAATAGACAATATTATTATCCCACAATAAAGATCTCGTGTAATAAGGTGTGGTGTGGCGTTTTTAGGCGTGAATTCCCTTGCAAAGTAACGTTTCAGTTGTTGTGTAAATTAAGAATTGAGTAGATGAATAGAAGAAGAATAAAAAGTAGAATTAATGGAAGAATTATAATCCGAGTTGTAAGTTGTGGAATAAGAAGTAGAATGAGAATGATAAAAATCTCTAGCAAAATAGGGTATTTATAACACCCATATCCTATTCCTACTAAGCTACTGCATTACTTAACCCATTCCTACTGGGTTACTGCATCATTATCCTAATCCTAATAAGTTACTGCTAGTCCCCAAAGTCTTTAGAATTGCTGTTTTTGCCCGGAACAGATTTTCCATGCGTCATTTTTGGTCCTTGGTATCCAAGCTTTCCCTTCCTTCTTTCGTGAAGCTTCCTTTGGCGTCAAGTTATCCATAAAATGCTAAAATCTGCATCATTTATACCTGAAAACTTGCTAATCACGTTTGTTAGCTCACTTACAGGAAAAAGGACTAAAAATGCATGAATTATATAATTTGTCCTCAAAACTTAGCTAAAATATGGGTAAAATATAGTACTTTAGGCGTGTAAATTTTCCTATCATCATTATGTAATTAAGGAAAATAATTTCTATAATCATCCCCGATTTATCTTCTTTACTTTACTTATTCATTCTTCTATCCACTATAAAAACAAGACTCTTTTTCACTATTGGGAGGACATCAGACTCATTCTTCTCTTTTACACTGGCTTTTCATCCTCTATCATTCTCTTACACAATAGAAAGTTTTACAAAAAAAGCTTTTTACTACACTTTACTCTTTGCAATACTTGGCTTGAGGTTTCTATCGTGAATTTCAACTTATTAGAGCTTTTTTTTATTTGTTGCCGCCTACCGATATGTCTTCCTAATGCTTTAATTGTTGAAAGTTATTGTCCTGAATAATGATGATCCTCTGTTTGTTGTTAAATGTCATGTATGTCTCCCTTTGGATGTTTATAACTTTTGGACTTGAGAATGTATTTAGATGGTAGTATATTTTTGCGCATGTACTTGTGTTTGACAGGTTCTGATTTAAGTTTTTAGATTCAGGTAAAATGAAGAGTTTCTCGGAATTTGAGAATGGTTAAGGCTATTCCACTTAGACATTTTCTTATTTTTTTATTTTTGAATTTGTAATAATTATTATATAAACATCTACATGTAATAATAAATTTGGGGAATTGCTTGGGGAGCGGGGACTTACGTGCTCTATGAATAGTATAGATAAGCACAACTTATGTTTTTATGTGTGTTACGTGCTACATGGATCATTTAGGCACACAAACTTAGGGTTTATTAACACATGAATCGGTTAGACATTTAATCTACTTATTAATTAATTCGATTAGAAATCTTGATTTTAGGATCAAACTAACGTCCAACATGCTAAATTAAATTCCTGCATATTAATACATTTTAGCTTGTTAAACATTAGAATTAAGCATGTCATCGTATGTTTTAGCATATTAATACAAATTTAAGCATATTAATATTAAAATTTTAGTATGTTAACATAAAAATTCCTACATGTTAATTCATTTTCTAGCATTTAAATGCATCTTTAGCATGTTAATGGACTGTTCAACATTTAAAATGAATGTCGGTAATAATTTACAACATGTAACTTTAACTTCCTACGCTGTCATTAGCTTATAACACGTCTTGCACAATGAAATTCATGAGCATTACTTTTGACATATTTACTTCACTTTGGCAACACATTATTTAGACATGATTAACAATTATCTTTTGTCATACTAAACAATTGTTGAACATTTAGATATCATGCATATAGGTTAATGACATCAAAACAATAAGTAATTATTTGTCTTGCATGTTAATCACCCTAATCAACTCTTTAATTAACCAGGAGGCTAACTTGAGACATTATATGCTATTTGATGTCCTTGGTTTTTTATGCGTTTTGAGTCCTAGGAAATATAGCTTTATTTTGTCTAGACCACAATTCTGAATTAGCAAAGCCCAATGCCTTTTGGGCGATAAGTGGGACGATAGGTATTTTAAAAGACGTTAGTTTTATTCTTGTCTTAGAATGCCTTTAGATTTGACAACCAGCCTAGGTGGGGTGGGACGGGTAGTCATTCGGAAGTGATGATCTCCAGAGATATTACATGACATTTGACATTGTTACTTGTTTAAGAATTTGGCCAGTGGGTCGGATAAGGATTAAACAAGTTGAGGTTCTGATCTGAATGAGACCAAAAGTATTTATTTGTTTGATTTGATGAATTCTTTCTTTTCTTTACATTTACTTTACTTGCTTGTTTGCATGGGGTAGTTTTTAAAAGTAATAAATATTTTGTTATAAATTGTCTTTCCTTCTTTCTCTTCGCTTCTCTACTTTACATCATTTGTTATCCTTTTTATCACCACCCAGTTAATGATTAGAAACAATAAGATAACATATTTATTAATTTGTTACTTTATCACTTAGTTAAACCTTAAATTAATAATAAAATAATTGACCTTTGCTTATCACATACAATCCCCACGTAAAAATACAAATTCGGCCGGGAACCACCTTTGTGGACCTCAAAAAGTACCTAACACCTTCCTTTTGAGGTAATTTGAACCCTTACTCAAATTTCTGGTGAACTAAGACAAAACAACAAAATAGTTTCGTAGTAGCCTAGACCGGTGCCCTAATGCTTCGTAATTCGTTAGGTGGCGACTCTTCACACTCTCTTCAAAACAATTACCCAAAAAGAGTAGTCAGGCCGAATCTCGCTTTTTGTGACAAAAAATGGAGCGTGATAGAATGACGACTTTGCTGGAGATCTTAGATTATAACCATTATGAGTTTGTATTTTATGTGAGATTCTATTACCTTTTTTTGTTTTATTTCTTCGTAATTACTTTATCTCTTTTGCCTTTATCACTTATATCATGTTTTATGTTTACATGTTAGCCTCTTCATCCTCCCCCTTTTTTGTGATTTTATCCATGTCTATACCTTCCGCACTTCCCCTTTTATTGGTTATGTGCTTTGATGTTTATTTATTTTTATAGTGCTAAAGCATGCTATGATATTTTGCTATGTGCTACATGTTACTGCTTTATATAACTGGCATTCCGCTCATACTTTCCTCCACTTGGAACCTCTTTTTTTTTCGAACGGTTGCATGGTAGCATAGACATTCTCTCCTAAAAGACCCTTCAGGAAATTCCTTGTGGATCGGTCGATCAGCGGTGCATCGACAGTCACAAGCTTTTCCACTCTCGAGTTGTCCACTCGAGGGAACTTTGTCATAAACCCACTTTTGCCCTTTAGGTTTTGGCTACATATTTCTTTTACTAAGGAATATGCATCCCATTCAATGTAGGATGCCTTGCCGCCCTTGATGCCTTGAATGTTAGTCTCATTCAAAGTCCAAGGAGTTTTACGACCCCGAAAGGATGCATAATACTATTTGCTATGTGTTGCATTACTATGTATGCACTAATATCTTACCTATATTGTTGTTGTCCTCCTTGTCCTAAGCGCCCCCTATTCTTAGTATTCCTTATTTTAGAGTCTTTACTCTCAAAGTTCTTATCATGTTAGGACCCTACAATACACTCTTAGGGTCTAGCAAAATTATCCTCCTGACTCATCCGTTAGTATATTACTCATCCCTAGGCTCAACTCTTGCTTTGATGAATGGTTTTTCATACAACCTATTATTTTAGGATATTATTTTCCTAATGCTACTACGCTTACATACTTTTGTCCCGTCATGATGTTGTCATACTCATGTCATCCTCTAACTTTCACAACCTCTAATTTACATAGAGCTCTCATAACTTCTATTCACTTCGAATGAGCATAGCTCATTATTCTCAAATGAGTAAAATATTTTTTCTATACTCCCGTGCATACTCTTTGTTTCTCATCATAAGTCACATATATTTGTCATCCTAGGCGTACCTCGAACTTAATAAGGCTCCATTCATTATACAATATTTTAGTCTTGCAAATTAACATGATGTGACATCCCTTACCCTTACTATTTCACTACCTCCAAATAATCCAAGTCACATATATATGCTTCATAAAAACAACCAACATCCATATTCTTGCCCATCACAATATCGCATATATCCAGCTCCACTAAATTCACAAACAACATTATACATCCAGAATATGCCGCCAATGTTTACCACAAATATTCCTTATTTCCATGATCCAGACAATCATATTTCAGATCCAATTTATGTTAAAAACCATCACCAATATGAATCCAAACCTCCAAAAAATGCCACCCTTATGCAATCCGTGGTTGAAAGATTGGAAAAACTTGAAAGAAATAAGGGGTTGAAAGGGATAAGTTAGAGGACCTGTGCGTGCACCATGATGTTGAACTGTCGGAGGGGTACAAACCTTCTAAATTTGAATTTTATAATGGGATTGGATATCCTAAAGTCCATTTGAAACTATACTGCGACAAACTAGTTGGAGTTGGTAAAAATGAGTAGATTCTTATGAATTTATTCATAAGAAGTCTCACTGACGATGCTTTATCATGCTTTATTATGATATGTGTGACTGCATGGGGTCCTATGTGATATTGATAGCCTTGAATACATATGAATAATTATTTTATGTTGTTAAAAAGCTTAATATGGTACCATTGGTGTATTGTGATTATATTCCTACTTTATTGGCATATGAGACATGTGGAAATTCATGGATAAAACAAAAATAATGAGTTGATATTGGCTCACATGGTTGTGAAAATATATCATTGTTGTTGGTTGTGGAAATATATCATGTGGTTGGTTGTGAAACACTCATTGTGATTGGTTGTAAGCATTACATCCTCATATCATACTCATTCATGAAACATTGGTACCACCGTGGCAACACCAGTGTAACACTGTCAGCACTTTTTTAAAAACCCTCCCAAAGGGATGTATCAAAGAGGAGATATTGTAATATCTTATAAAACTCTTTTCGAGGAATGTGCCGAAAAGGAGATATGAGATATATGGCTTGTATACGGGTTGATGAACCCTCCATCGGTCCTAATCTGGAAAGCTTTAGCTCCGTAGATGTATACAGGGATTGTGCGATGATCCCTGAGGTTGTGCGATGACCTCATGCATCATCATCATCATCATATACATTGCACTTACTTTATTGTGTTATATTTTGTTGTATTGTCATATTGACTTGTCATCTATGTATTTATCGTATCTTTCTTTAATTATATTTGATGATTTTGTATATATATATTCTCCCCTTTTCTACTTATATGTGATATAATGTATACTTATTTTCTATCTTGGTGTGATATTATAATATATGTGATATATTAAAACTGTTAGTGTAAGCGGTGAGGGCTACAGCTGTGGGATATTTTCTGATTGCAGGTGATGTGTCCTTAGTGTATATTTTGTACACTTTATTTACTACTTTGTTTGGTCAGCCTATGATACCTACTGAGTATAAGTGGGCATGCCTACTGCGCCCTTTCGGTGCAGGTCCTAGCCTAAGTGCGCTTCAACTTGCTAAACTCAGGCGATTATTGGAGCTTCCAAGGTAGAGGTTGGACATTCATGCGTCAAGAGTTCACTTCTATCTTTCTATATTAGTTATGTTTTTTATTAGTGTTTGAAGATAGATATTTTCTTTCCTAGTTATTTTTCTGATGTATTTGACTCCGAAATTGTATTAGTAGTTCTTATATTGTTGACACCAGGTTTTGAGAGTTATGTATGCATGTGTTGATTTTATTCTTTTTGTTTTTATTATATCTCTGTGGTTTAGCTTCGTTCTAGAAGCCTTACCTTGGGGGTATTTCTGTCTCTTTCTTGTGTGTATTAATTTGGGTAAGAGGCTTACTTGTCAAGGTTTGCCGTGAAAAGTGTCATCATGACCTATTAATTTTTGGGTCATGATAAATTTATATCAGATCATCTAGGTTCATCGGTCTCAGTGATGTAAGAACATAATGTCTAATATGTAAGAACAGAATGTCTAATAAAGTCTTGCGGATCGATACGTAGACGTTCGTATCTATCTTGAGAGGCTATAGGACGTCTTTAGGAGACTTCCTTCATTTTATTCTTTATCGTGCAAAGTTTCATTCATACTTTGTGTTTTGAGTTATGTTTCACTCTTTCTGCAAGGATGGTATGTCTTATACTACTATCAATTGAGAGATACAGTGAGAGATTGGTGAAGATTATTGATAACGCTCAATCTACAGCTCTCGTAGGAGTGTAAAGCGGTCGTTAGCAAATATAGAACCCAACTTGGGTTGGGTATCGATCCCACAGGGAATAGCTTGGCCAACAAGTAAGCAACGGTTACTAGACTTTTAGTGCAAGTCTCGTAAAAAGGGGGGATTGTAATGTGTAACCAAAACAATAAAGTAAAAGCTGAAAATAGCAATAGTAAAAAGAGAAAGATTGTTACGTAAGTTGTAAACAATGAGAATTGAAGCGTTGGGGTTATGTCCACCTTCTGAGGTATACGTCTCTATTGGCTATGAGTGTGTAGAATTCTGACATGCAACTGCTTATAGAGAATTGTATTCGATGGTAAATCCAGGCGTCTTTCGACCTATTCGAGGATTGTTTCACTTTAACTCTTTAGAGCTTAAAGCGTGTCTAATGGTATGAATTCTCCAAGAGGTTAGTCCAGTTACGACACTAGATTTTTAATAGAAAAGGGTGTCCTAGTACCTTGACACTATCTCTTTTCCAGACAAATAACCTTTCTTTCGAACAAGTTAAATGTTATACTCGCGTATTCTTGCGTTTGCAACCACAAAGAATGTAGATTAAGATGAGGAGAATAATGATATAAGCAGTATACGTGTCGTAAACTCACAAACTCACAGCAATAGATAGTAACTCATTCTGCTTCCATAACCCCAACAGAGAGGTTTAGTTACCCATGAATGCGAAGGAGATCATGATTGACATTGTTATTATATCACAATATTGGTTAATTGCGTGTAGCTCAAGTGATAGGCGTGAGGCGTGATTCCTTAGCAAAGTAACGTTTCTCTTGTTGCGGGTTTTAAGAATAGATGAATAGAAGAAGAAAAATAGAATTAATGGAAAGATTAGAAGAGTTGTAGAATTGTTGTGGTGGAAGAAGAGAGGGATGGAAGAAGATTAATTGTTGAATAGAAGATTATTAAAAATCTCTAGCATGATAGGGTATTTATAATACCCATATCCTAATCCTACTAGGTAAATAGATATCTAACCAAATCCTACTAGACTAATGAAATACCTAACCCAAATGTACTAGGTTAATGTAACATTATCATAATCCAAATAAACTAATGAAATACATAACCCAATTGTACTAGGTTAATGTATCATTGTCCAAATCCAACTAAGTTACTGCAAGTCCCCAAAGTCTTCAGAAATGCTGTTTTAGCCCGGGACAGATTTTCCATGCAGTGTTTTTGGTCCTTAGGCGTGTAAACTCCCTTTCCTTCCTTCGTGAGCTTTCTTTTGCGTCAAGTAAGCCATAAAATGCTGAATTCTGCATCATTTATACCTGAAACTTTGCTAATCATGTTTGTTAGCTCACTTACAGGAAAAAGGACTAAAAGTGCATAAAATATATAGTTTGTTCTCAAAACATGGCACAAATATGGGCAAAATATATTGATATAGGCGCGTAAATTCGCTTATCATCAACACCCCACACTTGAAGCTTTGTTCGTCCTCGAACAAAATATCATGTCCCTCTAAACATCAACTTAGGGTTTCACAGCAACAACACAAAATATTCATCAAGACAAGCACAATAATTATCAACAAAGAGTAGCTTTCCGCTCATTAGTAGAAATAGTTTAACCTCTAGCATAGACTCATGATGGTGGTCAACTCATATTCAAAAGTTAAGGCACAAGGAATCATATACAACTACCCAAAACTCATCAACCATGTGTGTCTCACAATATATTACCCATAATCACTCACAAGTATAGCATATTTTTCAAATATGGGTATCAACATATCATTGCTCTTAGTGTAATACTCCACTAAATGTCAGAATGCTAAGATTAGGATCAAATAGGTCTTTTGATGGTTGTAATGCAGGCTAAGGGACGGGTAGGACTATTTTGGCCAGAAATAGTGACTAAGTTCCTAAGCACTTTAATTCATCACATTGTATCATTGACATTTTTTTCTTTCAACCTTTCTTCTTTCTTTTATTCTACCACCCTTGTTCTCCTCTTTTGTTTTTCAATTTTAAGCATAACTCACTTTTCAGCTTTCTTTTCCCTTTTTCTTTTCTCAACATACCTCTTATGATAACACTTTCTTTTTCATAACATATTCAAGCACCATTACAATTTAAAGCATCATACTCACCCAATTTCCTCTTTTGTTGTCACATGACTTTTTCACTTTAAAGCACCTAGGAATTTGGATCAAATTATGGTCTTGAAAAAAAAATGGATTAGGCTTACATACAAGGTTGTCAAAGAAATAGGCTAAAGGCTCAAAAGGGTTTAACTAGGATGATGTCCATGGGTAGGTAAAACTGAAGGTAAACATATGTATAGGTTGCCAAAGAAATGCCTAAATCATCTCCTAAACTTACACTCCTTGTTTTCGCTTTGCATACATACCAGGCAAGTTCTAGCATTAGCCACAAACATAGAATATACAATTATTCTCACACACACAAGGCACATGGTCGACTTTATTGGAAGTAATATAGACTCTCGACCCAACAAGTGAAGGGATTGAACCACAAAATATCACATAATGAGTCACAACTAGAGCCTAAAACGTCTCAACAGTCATAATTGTAGCACATACTCTTGTTATAATCTCATGCTGCCTATTAGAATAATTTCATGCGAAGCTAAAAAGATTTTACTACTAAAAAAACTTAACTACTCAAAAAAACTTAAAAACGAAACACAAACAAAAACAAAGTAAACAAACATAGATGCAAATAGAGAAGTATAGCATGCGATACCGCCACCCCACACTTAAACGGGACACTGCCCTCAGTGGAAAGTAAATACGAAGAAACTGGTCAGTAGGACTCTTCCTCAATGTCGGGGGTCATACCCCCTTCGTCGGAATCAGCATAAGAGTCATCGTCAGAGTTCTCCTCCTCATCGGAGTCTGGCAAGCGTCGACCGTCATCAGTCGACACATCATCATCTAGAGGTTCCTCAAAGTATATGCCCACTCCACACATATACCTTGCATGCATGTTCATTGGGTAGTCATGGTCCAGCTGTTGGAGCTCTTCAGCAGTTGGAATACGACCTCCACTTATCATTGTGAAGCGTGTCATGCCATAAAGATGACGGAAGAAACTCTCATCACGAGCATGTCTCTCCGCAGTAGTAAGGTTGACACCATGAGTTGTTTCAGTATCTTTGACCTTGGTGAGGTCAACCTTCTTTGGGTTATGTGGGAGTTTGTGGTCAGCTGGTTCCTCTTCGATATCCTCCTTCCGCAAGAGTGCTGTCAACAGATTACCAAAAGTGAAGTGGGATCTTTTGTGGATTCTGGCCTTCCTCATGGTAGAGCGAATGATTGCCCCAAAGTTGATAGGGACATGTGTCATCAAAGCATAGACCAAACACACTCTATCTCTTGATATCTTGGTGTATTGAGTCCCAAGAATCAGGCATGAGTTGACAATACGCATCCAGATTCTTGCTTCCCTATTCAGTGGAGCATAGGGGAAGGTGTTGTGTTGGCCGGTGTCTTTATGTCTGCCCCACCTTGCCATCGATCTACTTCCACAAAGTGTGTGTCGTATTGCTCTATAAGGAGGCCTGCTGTACAGCTCTTTGAATGATGCTGTGTCGACCGAAGGTAAGCCAAGAAAAGAGTTGATCAAATCTGCGTTGAGCTGTATTACTTGGCCCCGAATTTTGACCTCGTTGCCCGTTGTGTTAGGCGACCAGTTGGCATAAAACTCTCTTGTTAAATCAAGGTTGCATTCTCCCATATCGCGGAAGATGAAATCCAGCTTCAATGCCATTATTTGCGCCAACATACGCGGCTCCTTCTTCGCTAAGGTGTCCTTGTTGATCAGGTCGACGTGAAAATATTTTCTTTCTTTGTTGTTCTGGTACCATTCTTTGGCGTCCTCCTCAAGAACCCATTTTATTCCAAACATTCTGCGGGGTAGTTGTGTTGAGGATGATTCTCCTTGGTCCTTTCGACCTCTTTTCTTGCCCTTTTGTGAAGTGGTAGCCTTCTCCTTGCCTTGTCTCGCTTTAGGTGCCATTGTACCTGAGACTAGAAATAGTGTTAATGGTAGCACAATCTCAATTGATACAATCTATCAACAAGCATTCGGGGTACCACCCCACACTTAGTTTTGTTAACACAAATCAGTGAGGTTAAAGTGGTCGATTACTCAGATTTCGTCGCCATACGTTTTAGGATTATATTCCGACAAGAAAATCAGCATTTCATCTCTTACTTGCATCCATTACACTACTTTCATGTTAGATAAAACAACACTACTACATAGGGGGTGTGTCACGGTATGGACATTGTCACCAATTGCAACCTCCTAAGTCGGTGTGTAACTATAAGGCTTATCCCGATGAACGGGATGGTCTAACATGTAAGCATCCAAGTAACAAGATCATAACATGATAATCGATGTTCATAACCCTAGCAATTCTGCAAATAGTATAACAACGCTATTAAGACCAAATTCAAGTCGAAAACAAGTCAAGATGATTCTAACGTATATATTTCCTCACATGGTTTTGCATCAACAATCCAAACACATGAACATCACCAACAATCTTTCAAGATGTAGCAATTCATAACAGACGTAGTACTTACGAGAAATAAATAAAGAATAAGAGAGTACTTACTTGCTTGAGGCTTTTGGAGATGGTTTTGTGAATTGGAAGAGCAAAAGAAGAAAATTTTGAGAGGATTTGGATGTATATGCGGCGCCCTTAGGTGAATTTCTAGTGTGGTTATGTTTCAAGATTAAGTCCCCTTTATATAGGAAGAGAATGGGTCGGGTTTTGACCCATTTACAATCGGTTTTGGAGACAAAAATGCTACATATGCGGCGCATAATGCTTGGCATAGTTATGACATATGCGCCGCATAGTCTATGGCATTTTGAGACATATGCGCCGCATAGTCTATGGCATTTTGAGACATATGCGCCGCATAGTCTATGGCATATGAGATCCTGAGACCTAATGCCATAGCATAGGCGGCGCATAGTCAAAAGCACACTTAGGCATGGGCGGCGCATAGTGTATAGCACACTAGATTCCGAGACCTTAGGCTATAGGATAGGTTTGGCAATGTTCGTGGCCTATTTTTACCTAGGCCTAGCCTTCCTCGATGCCTATTTTGGCATGAGAAATGCTTAATCCATAGCCTTATGCATTACCATTCCTAACTTACCACCTTTACCATGTAGCACATCCAAATTGTCAATTGAAATCAATTTCCTCGTTGAATACCTTTTGCTCCTACATTTGCTCAAAACTAAATGAAAACGATTAGTACGATGGGTTGCCTCCCACCAAGCGCCTTAGTTTTGGTCGTGGCGCGACTCTTATTTTTGGATTTTTCATTTATCAAAACAAAACAAGTACTAGAATGAAAGGAAAAACGATAAACGATAAAACGATAAAACGATGGGTTGCCTCCCATCTAGCGCCTTATTTATTGTCGTGGCTCGACGTAGTAATCTCGAGTACATAGACTTCGTCGAGATAAGTGATGGCTATGTCATTCATCGAGTCAAAAGGACCGATATAAGGCTTAACACGTTGGCCATTCACTTTGAAGACAACACCATTATTGTCTTCCAATTCGACTACTCCAGACGAGTAGACTTGGATAACTTTAAATGGACCAGACCACTTAGATTTTAACTTACCTGGGAAGAGCTTCAATCTGGAGTTGAAGAGAAGTACCATATCACCCCTCTGGAAGTTTCGTCGAACAATCCGCTGATCATGATACTTTTTCATCCGCTCCTTGTATAGGTCTGATCTTTCATATGCATGGAGACGGAACTCATCTAATTCGTTCAGCTGCTCTCCAACCTCAGATTCTTAGCATCATCCCAATTCAAATTCAATTGCTTCAACGCCCACAATGCCTTATGTTCGAGCTCGATGGGTAAGTGACAAGCCTTTCCATAGACTAGTTGATAAGGAGACATGCCAATGGGTGTTTTGAACGCAGTCCTATACGCCTAAAGTGCATCATCAAGCTTCCTAGACCAATCCTTCATATTTGCATTAACCGTCTTCGCAAGGATTTGCTTGATCTCGCGATTGGAAACTTCTACTTGTCCACTAGTTTGGGGATGATAAGGTGTGGCTACCTTATGTTGCTTGACACCATACTTGGCCAGAACTGATTTGAATAGCTTATTGCAAAAGTGAGATCCTCCATCACTTATGATAGTACGTGGTACTCCAAAGCGAGAGAAGATATTCCTCTTTAAAAACGCCACAACACGCTTCCCTTCGTTGTCAGCCAATGCTACAGCTTTAGCCCATTTCGACACGTAATCCATACCAACCAAGATGTACTTCATTCCAAATGAATTCACGAATGGACCCATGAAATCTATACCCCATACATCAAAGAGTTCTACCTCAAGAATTTTGGACATGGGGATCTCATGGTGTTTTGAAATATTACCTTGACGCTGGCATTGATCACACCTTCTAACATAGTCGTAGGCATCTCAAAATATCGAAGGCCAATAATAACCACTTTGCAAAACTTTTCTTGCCGTCCGATTGTCTGCATGATGTCCTCCAACTTGGGATGTATGGCATGCTTCCAATATGGTGGGCACTTCTTCATGGGATATACATCATCGAATGATACCATCAGCGCATCTTCGAAACAAATAAGGCTCATCCCAATAATAGTGCTGGACATCATGCATAAACTTCCTCCTTTGATGGTAAGATAATTTGGCAGGTATCACATTGCTCACCATGAAATTTGCAAAGTCGGCATACCATGGTAGTTCCTCCATTATTGTCGCTAATATCTCTTCGTCCGGGAATGCATCATCAATCTGAATTTCAGGTTGTGCCATATGTTCATTCTCAAGTCGAGATAGGTGATCAGCCACTTGGTTCTCGCAACCTCTTCTATCTTTGACCTCAAAATCAAACTCTTGCAGCAGCAAAACCCATCGAATTAACCTTGGTTTTGCATCCTTCTTTGTCATGAGATACCTAAGAGCTGCATGGTCTGTATGAATGATCACCTTAGTACCTAATAGATAGGCACGAAACTTTTCAAACGCGTACACCACTGCTAGAAGCTCTTGTTCAGTAATAGTGTAGTTCCTTTGGGCTTCATTTAGGACCTTACTCGTATAGTAGATGGGATGAAATAATTTCCCCTTTCTTTGTCCAAGTACAGCTCCAATGGCTACACCGCTCGCATCACACATGACTTCGAACGGGAGAGTCCAATCTGGTGCTACCATGATAGGGGCTTCAATGAGTTTTCCTTTGAGGCATTCAAATGCCTTTAAGCAATCGTCATTGAAGTCAAACTTTGCATCTTTCTCCAATAGTTTGCACAATTGACTAGCAATTTTGGAGAAGTCTTTGATGAACCTACGATAGAAATCAGCATGGCCAAGAAAACTACGAACTCCCTTCACCGAAATTGGAGGCGGTAGCTTCTCAATAACCTCAATTTTTGCTCGATCAACCTTTATTCCTCTTTCGGAGATCTTGTGCCCAAGAACGATTCCTTCTTTTACCATGAAGTGACATTTCTCCCAATTCAGCACAAGGTTGAACTCTACACATCTTTGTAGTGCCATGCTCAAGTTTGCCAAGCACGCTTCAAAAGACTCACCAACAACTGAAAAATCATCCATGAATACCTCCAAAGTGTCTTCAACCATATCAGAGAAAATGGACATCATACAACGTTGAAAGGTGGCTGGTGCGTTACATAACCCGAATGACATACGTTTGAAAGCAAACGTACCATATGGGCATGTAAATGTTGTCTTCTCTTGGTCTTCGGGAGCAATACAAATCTGATTGTAGCCTGAATAACCATCAAGGAAACAAAACCATCCTTTCCCCGCTAATCGGTCTAGCATTTGGTCCATGAAGGGCATTGGGAAGTGATCTTTGAGTGTCCAAGAATTTAGCTTTCGGTAGTCCATGCATACTCTCCATCCAGTGATGGGTCTGAGTGGAATAAGCTCATTCTTTGCATTCGCGACCACCGTCATGCCTCCTTTCTTGGGAACACATTGTACCGGGCTTACCCATGTACTATCAGAGATAGGATACATAACCCCTGCGTCTAACCACTTGATAATTTCTTTCTTCACCACTTCTTGCATAGGTGGGTTTAGACGTCTTTGATGCTCAATGGTGGGCGTGTAATTTTCTTGAAGATGAATTTTATATGTGCAAATCCCAGGTGGAATACCAATAATATCCGTAATGGTCCATCTAATGGCTCAAATATGCTTGCGTAGAGTAGCAATAAGAGCTGCAACTTGTTGCTCACCCAAATCGGCTGCTACAATAACTGGAAGAGTGTTTTCGCTTCCTAGGAATGCGTACTTCAAATGACTTGGCAAATCCTTCAATTCTAACGTGGGTGGCTCTTCAATAGATGGCTTAGCTGGTGGTGTGGGCCGATTCTTAAGATCAAGATCCAGCTTCTTGGGAGTATAGCGATATGTCCCTAATCCCGATAGAGCACAAATAGCTTTCTCAGAATTTTCAGCATCCTCATTCTCTCCATTCATGAGCACAATTGCCAAAGGGTTATCAATAATCTGCTCTTCTTCAAGCACTTCTTTCTCGTCATCAAAGAAAACATCAGAGAATACACTTAGATCTTTGGGTTGCTTCATTGACTTGCAAACATCAAAGCGCACTACTTCATCATTTATTCGGAATGAGAGTTCATTGGCTCTCAAGTCAATGAGCACACTTTCTGTAGCTAGGAAAGGGCGCCCCAAGATTATGGGGACTTCTGAGTCTGCCTCACCATCCAAAATAACAAAGTCTGCCGGAAAGATGAATGAAGAAACCTTTACCAAGACATCACATAGAATACCAACAGGTCGTTTTACCGGCCTATCTGCCATGACTAGCTTCATATTGGTTGGAGTAGGATCACCCAACCCCAACTTCTTGTAGATCGATAATGGCATCAAATTGATGCTTGCTCCTAAGTCATATAATGCTTTGGCAAAATTAAAAGATCCAACGGTGCAAGGAATCGTGAAAGCTCCGGGGTCGGTCTTCTTCTGAACTATTGATCGGGTAGCAATTGCACTACAATGATGAACATCATCCTTTAGCTCATAAATTGCTTCCCTCTTCTTTGTCAAAATATCTTTCATAAACTTTGCATACCCAGGCATTTGTTCAAGTGCCTCCACTAATGGAACATTAATGGTCAGCTGCTTCAACATAGTCATAAATTTGCTGAACTTAGTGTCATCCGCCAGCTTCTTCAATCTTTGGGGAAAAGGTGGTGGTGGGTATGGAAGTGTTCTCTCCGTGGCTTTCTTCTCCTCTTGCTTCCGTTTTTCCACTATTTCAGGTTGCACGTCGTTGGGAGTGACGTCCTTGATGTCTGGAGTAGTTGCTGCGACATCTTCTCCTTGTTCATTGTCGTCCATGTCCGCAACTTCGTCAACCACTTGCTTGCCTTTTGCTGAAGTTTCTAGCACCTTACCACTTCTGGTAGTGATGGCCATGCATGGCCCATCATTCCTTGGGTTTTGCACAGTATCGCTAGGTAAGGTGCCAGCCTTTCTTTGATTGAGTGCTGCTGAAAGTTGGCTCAATTGCTGCTCTATTTGCTTGATAGAAGTGGAGTGAGAATCAACTAATTACTTCATGAAGGACAAATCATTAATTACCTCCATTACTCCCGCGCTTGTTGCTTCCACTCCTTTCAATAACTTAGCCATCATGTCTTCCATACTTCCAGAATTAGATGTGGTGGTGTCACGTCTACCAGGGGGAACGTACAAACCACTCTTTTCATTCTTGTTCTTCCAACTACCTTGGTCCTTGTTTCCAGATTTATCATAATAGTTCCGACCTTGGTTTCCTTGGGTATTCCTGCGGAAACCCCCCTGATTGTTCAAGTAGTTGGCCTCCTCTTCAGAATTAGATTCGTCTCTTCCTTTTGATGCAATAGCTTTCACTTTTTCGGTCTTCCCTGATAATAAGTTCTTTGTAAGAAGATCCACTTGTGTTTTCATGTGCGCCATGTCTTGATCATGTTCTTCTTCTCTTCTTCTTTGGTCTGCAGTCATGCCAATAGATAAAGTAGGGCTTGCTACCTCAGAATCCCTGGTATTTCAAGCTCTACTTTGTTTTGTCATACGATCTAGCATATTGCTTGCTTGACCAAAAGTGAGGTCCATAAAAGATCCTCCAGCTGCGTTATCCACCACTGGCTTAGTTATTGAATTCAAGGCTCTATATAATATCTCCATTAGGTGAACATTAGTCATATGATGGTTTAGGCATCTCGCTAGCTTTGTCTTGAACCTCTCCCATGTTTCATGAAGAGCTTCAAAGGGAATCTGATGAAAGTTGCTAATTTCATCTCTCAATTGAGCCCTTTTGGATGGCGAAAAGAATCTTTCTAGGAAAGCGTCTCTCAATTGCCTCCACTTTGTAATTGAATCAGGAGTCAGCCCATTCAACCATAGTGTTGCCTCCCCAGACAGAGACAATGGAAATAGACGTAATCGAATAGCATTCTGACCAACACCAGGATTGTCAAACGACTTGCATGTAGAAATAAAGTTGATGAGATGCATATTCGGATCATCGCCTGCTAGTCCACCAAATAATCCCTTGAGTTGCAATAACTGAATCATGGTGCTTGTGATGTTGAACTTAGCTCCGGGCACTAATGGTGGTGGAATTATAGCTCCAGTGGCTCCGGCACCATCAAGATCATCATCATCATCGTTGAAAGCTGGCTGCATATGTTGGCGATCATATCTATACCGAACTTGTCGACCTCTTCTGTTGGCAGGTGTTGTAGTTTCAGCAACATGCCTTGGGTTTATCAACTCGTCATCACCTAAATCTTCATCGTCAGGATTAGTTTCTCGCCCAGATTATCAATGTTTTGCTGGTGTACTTGGGCGGCTGCAAGAGCGGCTAATCTCGCCTGCTCGTGTTGAGCAGCCATCCTGTCGATTTCTGCTTGTGCTTCCATTCTTCTAATTCGTTGTGGTTCAGGATTGATTGGTAATAACGGTTGACCAGAACTTCTAGTATGGGGCATGCACTAAAAGAAAAACCTGCAATAAACAAAAACAAAAACTAAACGTAAAAGTACGAGAATCTTTGACCAAAGGGTCTAGTAATTATCACGAACTTAATTGACACTCGTATTCCCCGGCAACGGCGCCAATTTTTGATAATGCTCAATCTACAGCTCTCGTAGGAGTGTAAAGCGGTCGTTAGCAAATATAGAACCCAACTTGGGTTGGGTATCGATCCCACAGGGAATAGCTTGGCCAACAAGTAAGCAACGGTTACTAGACTTTTAGTGCAAGTCTCGTAAAAAGGGGGGATTGTAATGTGTAACCAAAATAATAAAGTAAAAGCTGAAAATAGCAATAGTAAAAAGAGAAATATTGTTACGTAAGTTGTAAACAATGAGAATTGAAGCGTTGGGGTTATGTGCACCTTCTGAGGTATACGTCTCTATTGGCTATGAGTGTGTAGAATTCTGACATGCAACTGCTTATAGAGAATGTTATTCGATGGTAAATCCAGGCGTCTTTCGACCTATTCGAGGATTATTTCACTTTAACTCTTTAGAGCTTAAAGCGTGTCTAATGGTATGAATTCTCCAAGAGGTTAGTCCAGTTACGACACTAGATTTTTAATAGAAAAGGGTGTCCTAGTACCTTGACACTATCTCTTTTCCAGACAAATAACCTTTCTTTCGAACAAGTTAAATGTTATACTCGCGTATTCTTGCGTTTGCAACCACAAAGAATGTAGATTAAGATGAGGAGAATAATGATATAAGCAGTATACGTGTCGTAAACTCACAAACTCACAGCAATAGATAGTAACTCATTCTGCTTCCATAACCCCAACAGAGAGGTTTAGTTACCCATGAATGCGAAGGAGATCATGATTGACATTGTTATTATATCACAATATTGGTTAATTGCGTGTAGCTCAAGTGATAGGCGTGAGGCGTGATTCCTTAGCAAAGTAATGTTTCTCTTGTTGCGGGTTTTAAGAATAGATGAATAGAAGAAGAAAAATAGAATTAATGGAAAGATTAGAAGAGTTGTAGAATTGTTGTGGTGGAAGAAGAGAGGGATGGAAGAAGATTAATTGTTGAATAGAAGATTATTAAAAATCTCTAGCATGATAGGGTATTTATAATACCCATATCCTAATCCTACTAGGTAAATAGATATCTAACCAAATCCTACTAGACTAATGAAATACCTAACCCAAATGTACTAGGTTAATGTAACATTATCATAATCCAAATAAACTAATGAAATACATAACCCAATTGTACTAGGTTAATGTATCATTGTCCAAATCCAACTAAGTTACTGCAAGTCCCCAAAGTCTTCAGAAATGCTGTTTTAGCCCGGGACAGATTTTCCATGCAGTGTTTTTGGTCCTTAGGCGTGTAAACTCCCTTTCCTTTCTTCGTGAGCTTTCTTTTGCGTCAAGTAAGCCATAAAAGGCTGAATTCTGCATCATTTATACCTGAAACTTTGCTAATCATGTTTGTTAGCTCACTTACAGGAAAAAGGACTAAAAATGCATAAAATATATAGTTTGTTCTCAAAACATGGCACAAATATGGGCAAAATATATTGATATAGGCGCGTAAATTCGCCTATCATCAATTATTTGTTGATTAGAGGCCTGTTGATGCTCCTGAGTTGTTATGGGATCCGTTTGTGATGCCTTTCTGGAGTGATTCGTGTCTTACAGTTTGAGGATCAGATATGGGATAAGTTTGATTGTTTAGAGCAGGGCTCAATGACAGTTGCTGAGTACGAGACATGCTTCCATACTCTATGGATAGCATTTCCACCAAGTCCAAGAAAATTTAAAAGTTTGTGAAGGGTTTGGATGTCTACGTTCAGTTGGCTATGTCTCAGATGGTTGTGCTTGGGGCTTTTTTTCAGAGTATTATGGATCATGCTAAGATGATAGAGGGTATTCTTAGTGCACCTTATGGAGGCACCAAGAATGCATGATGTTTTGGAGAGTTCAGGAGTCATACCTCTTGAGGTTGAGATTTTAGAGGTTTTCGTGGATACCATAGTAGGTCATATGGTGAATATTCTAGTTCAGTAGTTTAGGGTGGCCATTCGGGTCTAGTTGAACCTTCTTCTGTTAAGACTAGTCATAAAGGTTTCTATGTGTTTGATGAGATTGGGTATGTGGCCAAAGACTATCCCCGACGAGTGATTTAGGCTACTCCTATTTCATCAAGGACTATTCTTGATGAATAATTTAAGCTACTCATATTTTATCTGTGAGGGGTAGGGGTACTACTAGAGGTATAGGGGACAGAGATTATGGAGCTCGTGGGGGTGGCTGTAAGGCCACTCAGGTAGTTGGTGGTCGTGAGGCCACCCAGGTAGCTGGTGGTCGTGGTTAATGTTATGCTATACCAGTCAGACCTAAAGAAGAGGCTTCTGATCTTGTGATTACATGTATCATCCCCATTTGTTTTAGACATGTATCTGTATTATTTGATCTTAGATTAATTTTTTCCTATGTGTCTATGTATTTTGCTTTGGGTTTTGATTCTGTTAGTGAACCTCTTTCTATGTCTATTCGTGTATCTATCTCGGTAGGTAATTCTTTAGTGGTGGATCGAGTGTACTGATCTTGTGTTGTGATTTTTGCCTAGCGTGAGACTTTGGTATACTTGCTTGTGCTAGATATGGTCGAGTTTGATGTTATTTTAGGTATGGATTGGTTGGATCCTTAACATGCTGTCTTAGATTGTTTTGCTAATACTGTGACTTTAGCTTCGTCGGGTATGCCAAGGATAGCCTAGAAGAGTCCACTTTATTCGGGTCCTAAGAGGATTATATCTTATATTTAGGCTAGTAAATTGGTTGAAAGGGGATGTTTATTTTACTTGGATCATATTTGTGATACCAATGTTGTTTCGCCTCCTTTCTTAGATTCTATTCCTGTTGTCCGTGAGTTTATAGATGTGTTCCCTATGGACTTTTTTGGTATGCCTCTAGATCGTAACATTGATTTTGGTATTGCTGTTGAGTCGGGAACTAAGTCCATTTCCTTTCTCCCTTATAAGATGGCCCCAACAGAGTTGAAATAACTAAATGATCAGTTGTAGGAGTTAATAGATATGGAATTTATCCAACCTAGTATTTCAACTTGGGGTGCGCCTATCTTATTTATGAAGAAAAAAGATGGGTTTATGCGGATGTATATTGATTATTGTCAGTTGAATAAGGTGACGATTAAGAATAAGTATCCTCTTTCTTACATTGATGATTTATTTGATTATTTTCAGGGTGCTGCGGTGTTTTAAAAGATTAATTTGACATTCAGTTATCACTAATTGAGGATTAGAGCTTCGGATATTTCAAAGACAGCTTTTTGGACTCGATATGGTTATTATGAGTTCTTGGTTATGCCTTTTAGGCTGACCAATGCCCCTGCCGCATTCATGGAGTTGATGAACTGAGTATTTTGACCTTATCTTGACTCCTTTGTTATTGTATTTATAGATGATATCTTGGTGTATTTCAAGAGTGAGGCTGAGCATGAGGAGCATTTGCAGACTGTGCTTTAGGAATTGAGGGATAAGAAGTTGTATACAAAGTTCTCTAAGTACAAGTTTTTGTTGGAGTCTGTTTCTTTGTTGGGTCATGTGGTGACTAAGAAATGTATTATGGTTGATCTAGCCAAGATTGTCGTGGTTCGTGATTGGGCTAGACCTACTTCGCCTACTGAGATTCAGAGTTTTATTGGCTTAACAGGTTATTATCGGTGTTTTGTTGAGGGTTTTTCAACCTTTACAGCTGCATTGACCAAGTTGACCCAGAAGAATATTTCTTTTCAGTGGTCCAATATTAATAAGGAGAGCTTTCAAAAGCTCGAGGATTTATTGACTTTGGCTTCTATCTAGACTTTTCCCAAGGAGGGCATGGTTTTACCATCTTTTGTGATGCTTCAGGTATTGGGTTAGGTGTTGTGTTGATGTAGAAGGGCAAAGTGATTGCTTATGTATCTCGTATGTTGAAGCATCCTGAGAGAAATTATCTTATCTATAATTTGGAATTGTGTGTAGTTATGTTTGCCTTAAAGTTGTAAAGGTACTACTTGTATGGAGTCCGTAGTGAGATCTTCTTAGATCAACTTCACTACTTCTTCACCCAATGGGATCTTAATATGAGGCAACATCGTTAGCTTGAGTTTCTTAAGGATTATGACTTGACTTTTTTCTACTATCCTGGCAATGCTAATGTGGTTGCGAATGACTTGAGTTGGAAGTCGACTAGACTGGGTAGCTTGGTGCATCTTTGGACCCAGGAGAGGCCTTTAGCCTTAAAGGTTCAGTCTTTAGCTAACCAGATGGTTAGGCTTGATATTTCAATACCTGGGTGTGTTTTTGCATTTGTGAAGGATAGATCTTCTATGATGGAGAAAATTTGAGCTCATCTGTTTGATGATGTTGGATTGAAGTTGATTTAAGATAATGTGTTGAGTGGGGAGGCTAAGAAAGCCTTACTTGATTTAGATGGAGTTTTGTGTATTAGAGGCCAAGTTTATGTGCCGAGAGTGGGTGATTGAACAAGATTGATCTTGAAGGAGGCCCATAGTTCCAGGTATTCCATCTAGATGTGACTAAGATATATCATAATTTGAGACAGCACTATTGGTGGGGTGGTATGAGGTGAGATGTAGTGGATTTTTTGGCTTGTTGTCTATGTTGTCAGTAAGTAAAGGCCGAGCATATGCGACCTGGTGGATTGCTTTAGAGGTTGCCCATTCCCGAGTAGAAGTGGGAATATATCACTATAGACTTTATGACTGGTTTGCCTTGTACATCTTATGGTTCTGATAGTGTTTGGGTCATTGTGGATCGATTGACCAAGTCAGCTTATTTTATTTTGGTTCAGGTCCCATTTAGTGTTGAGAGGTTAGCTATATCTTCATCTTTGAGATTTTGTGTCTGTATGGTATACCAGTGTTCATTATTTCAAATCGAGGTTTTGTGTTCATATCTTACTTTTTGAAGACTTTTTAGGATGAGTTGGGTACTTAGGTTGATCTTAGCACAACGTTTTACCCCATACTGATGGTTAATTAAAAGCGTACTATTCAGGTTTTAGAGGATATGCACTGTGCATGTGTGATGGATTTTGGTTGTTAGTGGGAGAAATATTTGGCTTTACCTAAGTTTACATATAATCATAGCTACCATTTCAATATTGATGTGGCTCCATTTGAGGCATTGTATGGTACGTGTTGTCTCTCTCTAGTTGGTTATTTTGATGTTTTTGAGGTTAGACCTCGAGGTACGGACTTACTTTGTGAGTCTTTGGATAGAGTCTGGGTCATTCAGTACAGACTTAGAATGGATCAGAGTAGGAAGAAGTGCTATGCTGATCATAGATTTTGTGCCTAAAGATTTGGTGTTGTGATCATATTTTCCTCCGAGTATCACACATGAAGGGTGTGATGAGGTTTGGGGAGAGAGGAAAGCTTAGCTCCAGGTATATTGGTCCATTTGAGATTCTTTGGATAGATGATGATGTGGCTTATGAGTCCTTGCCCCTGATCTATCAGCTGTTCATCTAGTTTTTCATGTTCGTATTCTTCGTCGTTACATTCTAGATGAGTCTCATGTTATTCATTGGGAGTCATTTCAGTTAGATGAGCGGTTATCTTTTGTTGAGGAGCTGATCTCCATATTGGCTAGAGATGTTATGTGGCTGCGCTTTAGAGTGATCCCTATAGTTAAGGTCTAGTTACGACATCGACCTATATATGAGGCTACTTGAGAGGTCGAGTTTGATATGCGTAGTTCTTATCAGAAGCTTTTCGTTGATTCAGGTATTTCTTTGCCTAAGTTCGAGTACGAACTAGATTTTTAGTGGTGGATGATGTAACGATCTGAAAAATTTGATGAAATATGTGAAATTTATGATTTCTTGTAATTTAACCATTTTACCCCTCTCCGTAGTTGCATTATGATATTTTTAGGGTGTGGGGGTGATTGACATGATTTCTAATGTATTTTGGTACCATTTATGCGGTATTGTGGTTTTTGATGGCTTTAAGAGCCTTATTTTAGACTTATGTGGATATCTTTTGAGCCATGCGATGGATGGCTGAATGAACTACGCCAACAACTCTAAAATATTGATTTTAGTCTAGCTAGACCTTTGGTTTGGGTCTCGATGCACCCGAGCTCATTTTGACCCATTAGTCAAAAAGCTGAGAAATTAAAAATATGGATGTGGGACCCACATTTAGTTGAAATGACCTCAAATGGAAACCCTGACTTCGCCAGAAGATCCAAAACGTCGATTTTAGGGTGTTAACATAGTTGTTGTAAATTTTTGGCTTTTAAATCTCATTTCGACCCTCGATTTAGAAAATCTTATTTTCGAGTTTCGGAGGTCAACTTTGCGAAAACGACGTTTTTTTTTCAAAAAATTGATATCACCATTGAGTCCGTAGCATCGAATTTAGTGTGATTGCATAGTTTGTTTACATATATAAGACTCCAAATGAATCCCGGGAACCCCATCGAAGTTCGTTCGGACTTAAAAAAAATCTGCAATAGTGTAGATTTTTCTACTATAAATAGCAGTTTTTTTAAAACCCTTTTTGGCCTATTTTGTCCATTCTTTAATCTTGCCTCTTGAGAGTTAAATCCTAAAATAGTGTGGGAGCTTAAAAGTGAAGTCTGTGGGAGCTTGGGAAGCTAGATTAATATTTATTTCTTGATTCTATTACAGATTTAAGATAAGAATTCATCCTTTTTTTTAAGTAATTTCTTGATTAATTTCTCAAAACCCTACAAATCTTAGGAATTTTAAACCCCAATTTCACTTATTTTCACTTTAATAATGTTTTTATCTTATAATTACTAGTTTTTCATCAATTTAACTTTCAAAATAAATCAAATTCTTGATTTAACCCGGATTTCAAAGATTTTACCTGGTAAAGATTTATTTTTTTTTTCCTATTTGAACCTCGTTTTTTACTTGATTTGTCTTGGATTTTCAGCTATAGCTTTCTAAAAATATGGATAACATATTTTTGAAGTAAAGTTACGATTTTGCCCTTCTTTTTTGAAAATCCATTTTTGGGGTCTGTTTTGACCCCGAACCAAAAGTAGTTAGTATGGGTGTTGTTGGTTTTGTTTGGGTGCGTAGATTCCATATTTGATGTTTTAGAGGAGTTCAAAATTGTTCATGGAAAGTAAGGTCATGGGTTCAAAGTGTAGCGGATCGATTTCGGCTTTTGAGGTAGGTTATGACTTAACTCTTTCAGAATGGGCTGGGTAGTAAATGATGATACAAAATGAATATTAAGGGTGAGAACTAATCATGAAAAATGGCCGTGTTGTGTCCGTGAGGGGTCTATATGTGATGTAATTGTCAAAATTGAGATATTATGTGATATGTGTGACCGTGTGGGGTTCTATGCGGTATTGATAGCCTTGAATACATGTGAATAACTGTATTGTATTGTTAAAATGTTTAATGTGGTACTGTTGGTGTATTTTGATTATATTCCTGCTTTATTGGTATATAAGACATTTGGAAATTCATGAATAAAACGAAAATAATGAGTGGATATTGACTCACATAGTTGTGGAAATGTATCATTGTAGTTGGTTGTGGAAATATATCATGTGGTTGGCTGTGAAAATACTCATTGTGATTAGTTGTAAGCATTACATCCTTATATCATACTCATTCATGTAACATTGGTACCACCATGGCAACACTTAAGTAACACTAGCAACACCTTTTTAAAAATCCTTCCCGAGGGATGTGCCGGGGAGGAAATATTGTAACACCTTATAAAACTTTTTCCGAGAGATATGACAAAAAGGAAATATGAGATATATGGATTGTATATGGGTTGAAGAACCCCCCATTAGTCCTAAGCTGGGAAGCTTTAGCTCCGTAGGTGTATACGGGGATTGTGCGACGATTTCGGAGGTTGTGCGACGACCTCGTGCATCATCATCATCATTACCATCATCATCATCATATACATTTCACTTACTTTATTGTGTTATGTTGTGTTGTATTGCCTTATTGACTTATCATTTAGGTATTTATCGTATCTTCATTTACTTATTTTTGATGATTTTATATATATATGTTCTCCCTTGTTCTACTTATATATGATATAATGCATACTTGTGTTCTATCTTGGTGTGATGTGACAATATATGTGATATATTAGAACTGTTAGTGCAAGTGGTGTGGGGTACCGTTATGGGACATTTTCTGATTGCAGGTGATGTATCCTTAGTGTATATTTGGTATGCTCTATTTATTACTTTGCTTAGTCGACCTATGATATCTATTGAATACAAGTGGACCGTACTCATGCTTACTCCGCCCTTTTGGTGCAGGTCCTAGATTGAGTGCACCTCAACTTGCTTAACTCGGGTGATTGTTAGAGCTTCCAAGCTAGCGGTTGGACATTCATGCATCCGGAGTTCACTGCTATCTTTCTATATTAATTATGTATTTATTAGTGTTTAAATACAAATATTTTCTTTTGTGGTTATTTTTCTGATGTATTTGACTCCGAAATTGTATTAGTAGTTCTTATACTGTTAACACCAGGTTTTGGGAGTTATGGCTGCATGTGTTGATTTTATCCCTTTTGCTTTTATTATATCTATGTGGTTCAGCTTCATTCTAGAAGCCTTACCTTGGGGGCATTTCTATCTTTTCGCCATATGTATCAATTTGGATGAGAGGCATACTTGTCAAGGTTTACCACGACAAGTGCCTTCACGACTTATCGATTTTTGGGTCGTGATAGAGACTAGGTTTATTTAACGATCTAACCTTACAGGCAATTATCTTTTTCAAACCAGCCTTTTAACAAGCTATCAACTAAGTACTATGGACCTTACCAAGTATTGCAGAAGATAGGAGTTGTGTTTTATAAACTATCCTTGCCTAATCATGTGACTTTACATCCCACATTTCATGTTTCTCAGCTCAAACCATGCTATAAGGTACTTAGTTCTTTCAGTCATCCTCCAATGATTGATATAGCTAGCCCATTTTGTGTGGAACCAGAGAAGATTTTCAAAAAGTGGATGATAAAAAAAGGGAACAAGGCTATAGCTCAAGTTCTCATCTAGTGGCAAGGCATGCCTGTTGAACAAACAACATGGAAAGATTATGCAACCTTGAAGGTCGGGTTTCCTCAATTAATTTCTTAAGGTCAAGAAAGCTTTTAAGGATGGGGAATGATACAATAATGGAATTGTGTTGTACCTCAGGCTTATTAAAGAGTACATGATTGTTAGTTGATAAATTAGTTGGTTAGTTTGAGCCTTGTCTAAGTAATGCTATTAAGTTTTGTTATTTAAAGTTAAGTCCCTTAGCATTTAATATCCCAACACTTGAGATACTTAGTGAAATTAATACTTATAAATACTATCCTAGCTAGAGTCTGAGGATCAGTAGAATCCATATTTTGTACGAATTGTAGTGAAAACAAATCATCAATGATACTATTCTCTCTTATCTTCAAGCTTAACTTCTTTAGTTTCTCTTTTCTTCTTATCCTTTCTTGGTTAACAAGCATTGATCACTGTTTCATCACCATTTTCTGCACTTGATCCTTCCTAGTTTGTATCAGACCCCAACAACAACAACAACAACATACCTAGAGAATTCTCACAAGTGGGGTCTAGGTAGGGTAGAGTGTACATATACTTTACCATTACCTTGTGGATGTAGATAGGAGGATGTTTCCAGGAGAACCAAAACTCAAGTGCCACAAATTCAAGTACAAGAAGAGAAAAACCATAAACAAAGCATATCAGTTAACATGGAAAACAGTGCAGAGCCTACACCAAAGAAATAATAAAAAGGTCAAAATAATATGATAATAATCAAACTCAATAAATAACATATGATGATAGATATCAAAAGCAAGAACTACAAGGATGCAACTAATACTATGGCATACACCAACAACACTAAACCTTTGGCAACATAACATTCTTGTCCCTACTAATCTTTTCCCTAATACACGACTTTCACTCCCTCCAATATAAATTCATGTCTTCGATAATAACAAAGTTTCACCATATCACATCAATCATCTCTCTCTAATACTTTTTAGACATATACCTCTTAATGTGCCCACTATAATCAGCCTATAGCACTACTCATTGAGGAGTCTACACAATTCTTCTTCAAATGCCTGAACCATCTCAGTCTCACTTCTCTCATCTTGTCCGTCATAAAAGCCACTCCTACCTTTTTTGGATAACCTCATTCTTAATTTATTATGCTTATTATGCGTATGCATCCATCTCAATATTCTCATTTCAATCATATACATATTTTGAACGTGGGAGTTCTTAACTGACCAACACTTCATCACATACAACAAAGACATGGTATAACCATTACTCTATAGAACTTACCTTTAAACTTAGGTGGTACCTTTTTTATACAAGACTCCAGATGCAAGCTTCACTTTGCCCTTGTTGCACCAGTGTGATGTGTGATATCTTCATCAATGTCCTCCTAATACCCCACCTAGTAAAATTACACCAAATATATTTGTCGTATGATTGCTCTTGTTGTATAAAATATGATAAATTAACGACAATAATTTCTTTCAAACTATTATCTTATAATCTACCTTTTTTTTACTTCCTAGAGCTCAAAATAATGTTGGTTCAAAATACATGCATAGATATATGTAATCATTAAGTAATAAAGTGATAAATAGAGGATCATCTTCATGATGACTTGTGATTAATTGTTACTAGATCAAAACTAATATGAATTATCTTTTCAAGTAATATTTTAGGAAGGCTTCATGATTAACTAAAAAGACTACTAGCAAGTGAAGAAAATGAGCAAGTAAACTTCGATTGTAGAATTTAATAAGAGAGATTTTAGAGCTATGATTCATCTAACAATCTTGTTCAGGTTATCTACTAGAACTAGCTGTTTGATATATTTAGTTTATTAGTTGACATAATAGCGCTCATACGAATCTTTTGAGTTCATACACCCCTATTCAACTGAAGAAAATGTATATATTTCTTTGTAATTAAAATTAACAATATGCATTAACAATTGATATTATTCATATCCTAATAGTGAATCCATTCTGTGAGGTCAGGTTTTAGATCTATTCAAACCCATATCTATCTGTCTGTCTATCTATGATCTATCTACCTATCTATTTATCTGTCTGTGATCTATCTATCCACCTATCCATCTATCTACCTATCTAGATACCTATCCACCTATCCATCCATCCATCTATCCATCCATCTATCTGTCTAGATCCAAAATGGGGTCATGATGAAACTTATTATAGATCAACCTTGATAAGTAAGTCAATCACCAAACTGATATAAAAAATTAAAATCAACAATAGATATAAATAAAGGAGAGACTTCTAGAATGAAGTCATGCCACATCATATACGAATGCGGAAGTTTGAACAAAATATAACCATTCCAAAATCTAATGTCACAAGTGTAAGACCATCTAATATAATATTCAAAAACAAAAATACACAATTTGTATCTAAAATAGAAGTAAAGACAACTAATGGATAGAGGAGGTATAAAGTCGACTCTAAAAGCCTAGAGTGGGCCAGTACCATGGGATATCACCAACTCAACAACATGAATCAGCATTAGTGAGTCATACACGTGCTAGGATCTGCACCAAAAAGGCATAATATGAATGAGTACGATCAACTTTTAGTCAGTAGGTATCATAGGCCAAATGAGCAAAGTAGAAAATAAATATAAGTGAAGAAATCTATGAGCACGTAACTTGCAAGCAAAAAAGTCCCAAATGATAGATCACGCTATCTCCACTAATAGTTCTAGTATATATATAAAAAAGAACAACACAAATACACATGAAAGTACATGGGAAGTAAGCACAATTCAAAAGGAAATTAAAGAAATCATGAAAGATTTCTATGCAATGATGATGGAATGAATGGTGAAAGTCATCGCATTACTTTTTATACATACCTATCGAGCTTGCAGCTCCAAAGATAGGACCCATGGGGGGAGGGGGTTTAAACCCATGTACTATAAATCATATCTCAAATATCAACTCACCTCTCCAGCTCGTGTTCCCCAAGGGAGTTCTTGTAAAAATGTATCATTTTCTTTCCAAAGAAAGTGTTTCCTCAATGACACCAGTATTTCATGAATGTATATATATAGAATGAGGATGTAATGCGTACAACCAAATCAGTATGAAGATATCCAATCCATTCAACATGTATATATAAGTAAGCCCAAAATTGAACTCAATATGTCCAAAATTTATAATTAGCAACTCTAATTAGGCATCATCAGAATATATATACATATAAGACATCATTTATATCATATAACCTCTAAATCAAGCATTTCTATCATGGTAAAGGCAATCAATGCTTAATATGGCCTATAATAACCATTCAATCCCCCGCACGAGCATATATGTAGAATAAAGATATTTAAATACATAGATAAGGCTAATGATGTAAAATAAAGCCTCTAAATGGGAAACACATAATAACATATATTATAATTCAATAACAACCAGATATAAGCCTCTACCTGGGCACAAAATAGTAATAACAAACTTGAAATATAAACCCCATAGTTATTTTCCCAAACCCATATCATGTTTAACTTATTCATTAACTACTTAGCTCAATCTGAAAGAAGTTAAGCCATAACCTAACTTGAAATGATGAAATTCAAGTCTAAAATGCATTCAACATGAATCTTTACCCTTTTGAACGGCCTTGGAATCAACTACAACATTCAAAAATAGAATCTATGAGTTAGAAGAAAGCTAATGATACTCATATTGCCTATATTTGAGTCGGGTCCAAAATGAGTTTGAAAATGAAAGAAAGTAAACTAGACTTTTATTTTAGAAACACATTTTCTAAGTTTATAGAAGTTTACTGTTGGAAAACCACACAAAACGGGTTAAAAACGAGGCCCAAAATAAAGAAAAATTATTTTCAAGCTTTACCCGTGAAAACCTTAGAATTTCATTTCAAAATCATGATTAAAGGTATTTTTGAAGATGTAATCAATGTAAAATAGTAGGTATATGAGCTTAGAGGTTACCCACATGAAATATGATAAAGAAACCCTTAAAAATCATCTTTTCCGAAGCTTAAAGGTCCAAAAATGAAGAAAATTGTGAAATTGATGCTTATATATTATTTTGTATACAATGCCTTGCAAATGCGGTCATACCTCCACATTTATGAGGGTCAACTTTGATCGGCCAAAAGGTTGGCCTTCATGTTTGTGGCCAAGGCTTCACATTCACGACAACCTCATTACGTTCTTAAAAAAGGAAAAATACCCAGTCCGAACTCGGTTTTCCTTCATGATTGCGACTCTCACTTTGAGATTACAGTGAAGGAAATTTTCCTTCTCCATATTTGTGTCCAAGTACACACATTTAGGAAGAAGGATCCATGTACCAGATATCAGTTGTGAAAGAGATAGTTTAGACAAAGAAAATGTTCTATATCTCCAACTATATTCACTATAAAAAAGAGTAATCATATCAACTAAAGAGAGAGTTGAGGCAAAAAAAAATATTTAAGTCTCCAACTATATTCACTATACAAAAGAGAGCTTTGAACATGTTGAAGGAGGGCTTTCCTTTGGTTGAGCTTTGGAATCTTCATAATTTGGAGCTGTTGGAGTTGTATATCGTGATAGATTATTGCATCTTGGTGAGGACAAGTCAAAGAGATACACTACTGGATAGGTGTAGGTTATGCAACGATGGGTTTGAATCTTATTAAAAAGAGCGAGATATCCGTACCTCAGTCTGAATAAAATTTATTATTTTTTGTTCATATTATTTTCAACTGTAATTTATTATTGTTTGTGGTACACCTATAATTTTAAGGATATTCATGCTTTGTTACATCTTGAAAAAATTGTGAATATCAAGATGGGAGATCTCAACATCTCAACGTCACTAGTCTCTTAAAAGATGGAAGGAAAGAGATGAAGGATAAAGTATTTTTTTACTTGCTCAACTCAAGTGAAGAAAAGGTAAAAGATTTTCTACTTGTTGCAAAGGAAAGGTAAAACAAATCATTTACCTAATATTTTTCATGAATAAGTGATGGTACTTTTCATGAATAGTTGATTTTATTCTTAGAAGAGGGGGGTTATTGAATTGAGAAAAAATATCATCATGAAAAATGAAATGTTTGTACATTTGAGAATGATCTAAAATAAAAAGTGTTAAAAGTGCATATATTAGTTTTTGGAATGAATCTCATGCTGCTATTTACATATGAGTTGATGTCTCTGGCTCTAACATGCACGTTATAAAAAAGAACAAAAAAAAATTAAGTAGCAATTTTGACATGACAAAATAGGTGAGATAAATTTCATTCTAGGAATGAAAAATATCTAAATCATGTGATGAACTTTTCCTGGACATGTCACATTATGGTGAAAAAATTATGAAGTATATTTTTTATATTGTATGAGTCATGCAACTCCTTTTGATTCAAATATGTGAAAGTGGTGTGAAAAAAAGGAGTTTGCTAGCCTAATAAAAAAAGAGATATGTGGCTAATTACACTTCGCTTGAAATTGTGTATGCCAGAAAAGTACTTAGCAGGCACATGCAAACGTATATTTACTTGGTAAGAAAGTTACTGCTTGTTTATTAAAAAAATTTCTATTATACTTAAAAGTGTTTTTGATGCAAATGAAAAAAATTGGCGCTATTTGTTGAAATAAAAAAATTATTATTTGCCAACTCTATCATGGAGGTTGAACTAATTATTCTAGGTTCAACTAGTGAAAAGTGAATTGATCAATCACTTTATTTTGATAAATTAATTTTTCTAGTTTTGAGTTACTGTGATAATACCAATATTATTGGTAGAGTTTGAAGGTGGTATTATAACAGTAAATTTGAACCCATAAGAAGAAAATAATATTGTGATCATATTTATTATATGGTACCAATGAATAATTATGTTAAATCTTGTGATAATCTTGCAGATGAACTAACCAAGGCCTTGACAAGATAAAGGGTCTAAAGAACATCGAGGGGGGAAAGTTGAAGCCTATAAAAATACATGAGCCATATATGAGGAAATTCAACTTGGGGACTAGAGATCTTATATCTAGGTTCAATAGGAAGAACGAATCATATGATGACTTGGTGTGGGATGCATTATTGTTTAATGACTTTCTATGATGTGAGTGCATTTTGTCCCTATAATGATTTTTGAAGGTTGAGTCTAAGAACTCTTAATGAACTTCTATATCTCGTATGAGTGGGGTGTAAAAATTATAGGACCACCCTTGAAAGATTTTACCTATATGAGTGTGGAAGTAGGCTGTTTTCTATGAAAACTGGGCTTATCTCAAAAACACTCATGAAAAACTGGGATAGGACATGGACGTAACGTGTTAGATATTAAAACTTATGTCAACACCTTGATTATTGTGTGTAAGCAGTGATACTTTATTTCTCTTAAGCAGTCATAGTTCAATTCTGAAACCACTACTGACTCTGGAGTAAAAGTTACTTTTTTACTAACTCGAGGCTCAATATAAAGAACACCTTCATTATGTATAATAATCTCCTTTCAACTAAATTAGTGATGAACTCTCTTATTCTAATGTTAAAATACTTAGGGATTGTAGGTGTATTTGGAGCATTTTAATATTATTAATAATATTAATTGCATCATATGAATTGTCAAAGGTTACTAGTGACTGTTGCATTTCTCCAATGGAGTTTGTGGCCATAATAGGGCGTCACTGTTGCATGTTAATGGCTGTAATATCCTTGATTAATTGACTGAAAAATGGTTTCATTTTTCCTTAATACTATTGTAACCACAATGCCATTTTTCTACCACATTATATCTTGTAACTCACGTAACTTATGTAACCTCAGATTATTCATCTACATACTTTACTTCCCATATTCTTCCATTCAATAGAAGGGAGATATCCTCACCTATAAATAGTGATGGTCTTACTTTGCGTAAAAATTAGGAAATACGGAAAGTGCGGAAAAATATTATAGTGTATAGTACTGAAAGAAAGAGTTGAGACAAATAAAATATTCTAAATCTCCAACTATATTCACTATACAAAATAGAGTAATCATATTAGTGAAAGGGATTGTTGAGACAAAAAAAAACATTCTAAGTCACCAACTATATTTACTATACAACAAAGAGTTTTTAATATGTTGAAGGAAGATGTCCTTTTGGTAGAGCATTGGACTCTTCATCTAATTTGGAGTTGCTTGAATCGTATATTGTGATGGGTTGGTGTATCCTAGAGGGAACAAGTCAAGAGATATACTCCTGGATCGGTGTAGATTATGCTGCGATGAGCTTGAATCTCCTTCGAGAGAGTGAGATATCTGTGCCTTAACTGGAGTAAAATTTATTCATTTTTGCTCATATTATTTTCAACTGTTTTATTATTATTTGTGGTATATTACACCAGAAAAAATATTTGATATAACTCTTTTATTACAAATTATAAAGTTTAAATGATACTCTCTCGATTTCGTTTTACTTGACACCTATATTAAAAATAGTTATTTCAATTTACTTGTCCAATTTATAAAATTAAGAAAATATTGTTATATTTTTCTCTTTCTACCCTTAATATTAAATACACTAAGTAAATATTCATTTAAATAAAGTTTTCTTTGTACGAATAATCCTTACTTGTGACTCAAACTTACTTGTGGCTCAAGTTTATTTGTTGCCAAAGTTTATTTGTGACCCAAGTAATGTCCATAACTAAAGAATAAATCCTGACCGTAGATCGGTTACTTGATGGACGTACCGATTTGAGTTTTAACCTCTATAAAATTGGTCTTTTCTTAGCTCATTAAGATTATCACATGCACTACTTTATTTTCATCCCTAGAGATTGTGGTAAGATTAGGGCAAAGAGGTAGAAACCAATTTCGATTAACACTTCCGCTTCTCTCTATGATGATATCTTCTGCATCAGGTATGTTTTCTATAAAATCTTATGTAATATTATCGTACAAGATCGTGATGTGCATTAAAGTTTTAAAGTTTACGTGTGGCTTATGAGCCTAGATATCTGAACTGACAAATTTCCTCAAAGAGTATATTATGGTGTATTACTGTGTTGCATCTATTATAACGTTTACAGAATTATTGAATTACGTTGTAATGATATAACACTGTCCTATTTAGCAATTTAGGGCAAAAATCACGTTAATTTTATTTAATGGAAGGCATATTGCTTTTGGCGGCTAATGCCTAACATGCATCATAGGGAAAATTAATACGGCTGGCAGCATATAATTTCCAAATCTGCTAAAGGTGTTTGGTTGATTTAAAAAAATAGATATTTTGAATCAATTTTTCCAGCCTCTAGGACAATTCTCCAGATTATGATATTGATATGTATCTATCTATCTAGTTCAGGTATACGTGCCTTGCGCGTGTACTTCATTTTAATGAATTCAAATATTACACTAATAGAATATTTGTTTAAATAATAAAAATGAATATAATAATTAAATTTAATATTTTTTTGAGTATGTAAAGATGAAAAATTTATTTATTAAACTTAATTTTTACCAAAATATTTTTAAAAGTCGATCGACACTTATCTATCATTTGTAAATTGCAACAAAACAATACAATGATAGAAACATCAAAATAATACAATTAAATTTAATCTTTACACACAAAAATTCTCTCAAAGTCGTCCGAGACTCATCTATCTACCACTTGTAAAACAATAACAAAATAATACAATAGAGATACCAAAATAATACAGCTAAACCTAACCTTTACATAAAAAAATTCCTCAAAGCCGACCAACATTTATCTATCACTTGTAAACTGCAACAAAATAATACGATAAAAGTGATATCAAAATAATACAATTAAACTTAAATTTTACACACAAAAATCTTTCAAAGCCGATTGAAATTCATCTACGAACTGTAAACTACCACAAAATAATAAACTAATAGAGATATTACGATAATACAATTAAATCTAACCTTTACCTACAAAGTTTGTTCAAAGCAGACCATATTCATCTAGTATCTGTAAATTAAAATATAACAATAAGATAATAAAAATATGAAAACAATACAATTAAACCTAACCTTTACACAAGAAATTCTTCAAAGTCAACTGACATTCATCTACGACCTGTAAATTATAAAACAAAATATAATAGTGATCACAAAGCTTCAATTTTGATTCAACTAACACATTATTTTTCACACACGTGTATTGTGCATGCATCGCATCACAAAGCTTCAATTTTGATTCAACTAACACATTATTTTTCACACACGTGTATTGTGCGTCGCATGTTAATTAGTATAATATTTTGACATGTTACTCATATTATCAAAATGTGTACCATGAGTTACTCAACTAAATATGAATCTTGTATTTCCATTAATAGGCAGGATATATAGAAAATAAAAGCATCTAATAAATATTACGATTGAATTGAAATAATTGAACTTACCTTAAAATTTATAAGAAAATAAAGAATGTAAGAACTTTCAATAAAAATTAATATTGTTATGGACCTTAAATTCTTTACGTGAGCAAATTAATGACTTTTAAAATAATCGTAATACAATTTTTTTCAAAAGAATTATATGGCTTCCTTAGGATCTTGCACAGTTGCATCGAGTGCTATTATGAAACGAACCTATAATATTGTAATAATGACGGCAGCTAATTGTGACTTTAATAGCCTCTTTAGCACTCGGACTTTATTATGGAACAAATCTTATCCTACAAAACAACAAACATTGTTAGGGTTTTTCTTCTTTTTTTATCACTTTCAAGTTTTATTTAGGTCTCTTTTTGCCCTTTTTTTCTACAACCTGAATATTTAGCTTTTTTCTTTTACACGTTTAGTCATTTATATGTTTTCCTTAAATAAAAACTTAAACCAAGAATTGATACGAATAAAATAATTTAAAAAATAAAAATTAAAAAATAGTAACAGACGATTTAGACTAAAGCGAAGTCTCATATATTTTAGGAAGTCTAGTAGAAAGTAAAATATTAACTACTTCTCCTACCATATATTTTAGAAGTTCCATATATTTTAGGAAATCTAGTTAATATAATAAAAAATAATTAAATAATAAATTAAAAATAGTGAAAAGATAGTTTTGTCTAAAGAAGAGTCTTTTAATGAAGGGCAAAAAGTTCAAATCACTTTTTCTAAGGGTCTTCACACTCTTAATATATATATATATATATATATATATATATATATATATATATATAAATCTGCTAAAGGTGCTTGGTTGATTTTGTGTTCTACCTTCAAGCCAACAGTTAAGGTGATAAAATTTTAGCCCATATGTTGTGTATTATGGCTGCACTTAGTTGCCTTCAGTGCATAATGAAAAAGTGAGGTTAATATATGTGTTTAAACTTATTTGGTTTGTTAGTTACCAAAATGGCCAAACTAGAATATTTAACATTTGCACATATATTATGATCTTGTAAAATTATATGCATGTATTATGTTTCTGTAGTTTGTTAGACATCAAAACGGCCAAACTAGAATATTTAAAGTTATTCACATGTATAAATTTTTTTGATATTATATGTAGACTTATGTGCATATAGTTTGTTAGTCACTAACGTGGCCAAATTAGTATGATTAAGAAAAGTATGCATACATAAATTGTCATTTATCCATGAAACTAATGAAATAGCTATTATTGAATATAAATGGATAAAACTTTCACTATTGCTAGAACTTAAGGATTTACCCAAAAGTAAATCAAATATTCTATAAATAGTGAACGTTATGGGGTAAATTAATATTCTTTAGTCGAATATATATTATATATCCAAAGATATCATATACTTTGATTAAAAATACTTAATCGCCTATTAAAGTTGAAATGACATTTAAATTATGATAGTGTGTTGTAGTATCTATCAAAGGAGAATTACAATATACTTTTATTATTTTGCTGAATCGATACTATTTTCTAATTTGTGAGCATGTATATCTATTTTGCAGCTATTCATTCGATTGCTTCATCTGTTATTGTATTTAATGAATTGAACTTTCTCTGAATAGCATGAACATGTCCAGTTTCACTTAGGTGTGATGGGCCTTGACTTGGTAATGCTGAATGATAAAGCTACTGTTATTACTGATACAAACAGTGAGGATGAGAAGTCTTTCCACAAAGCATGAGAACCCTTTAACAGATTGAGCCTTATGTCCATGAAAATTACTATTGCTAACAACATTAAGAATACTATTCCACAAACAAAAAGTGTCAGGGAATACCTGAAGTTTGTGAAAGAATGTTTTTTGTCTTGCTGATAAGTATCTCACTGGTACATTAATGCATGAACTCATGACCATGAAGTTTGATTGGTCACGTAGTATGCAAAATCATAATCATCGAGATGACTGATTAATATTGTAGCAAGACTTTAAACCTTGGGGATTAAAGTGGATGACACCTTATTGGTTCAGTTTATTTTGAACTCATTGCCTCCTGAGTATGGGTCATTTCAAATTAACTATAACACAATTAAGAATAAACGGGATGTTAATAAATTGTCCAGCATGCTTACTCAGAAGGAGTTAAAACTTAAGAAACAAAAAGGTCATTTCCATTAGCCTCATGGGTCAAGGAGCTGGTAAAGGACTTAAGGTGAAGGACAGCAAATTTAAGAAGAATAAAGAACTTGCTAAAGCCTCACAGGATACTCATAAGGAACTCAAGATAGATGTGTGTCATTTCTACAGGAATAAAGGACAATATTAGACAGATTGCAAGAAATGTAAAGCTTGGTTCGAAAATGAAGGTACATCTAGTCCTTTTGTATGTTTTGAATCGAATTTAGTTGAAATTTCTAATAATACTAGGTGGCTTGATTCTGGTGAAACTACTCCTGTATCCACTACATTGCAGGGATTCATTGTTATCCAAAATACAAATCTAAATAAGAATCTTGTTCATGGGAAATCATATGAAGGCTCAAATTGAAGGCATAGGGACTTATTGATTGATCTTGAAGACCGGACATCACCTTGATCTATTAAAAAATCTTTATGTTTCCTTAGTTATTAGGAATTTGATTTCTCTTTCATGACTTGATGTTTCTAAATTTGATTTTAAATTTGGACATGAATGTTTCAATTTATAGAAAAATGTTGTTTTTCATGGTTCTAGTGTTCTTATTGATAGTTTATACAGAATGTTGTTTTTTATGGTTCTGTTGTGCTTATTGATGGTTTATATAGGTTGAAACTCGATAATTTTCTTTTTAAATCCCTTCTTTCTATTCATTAAAATATTAAAATTAAATGTATTTCACTGGATGAAGGTTCTGCTTACTTATGACATAGATGTTTGAGTCATGTATCTAAAGAAAGATTGCAAAGATTGGTATATGAGATTCTCCCAAATATGAATTTTACTAATCTTGATATATGCTTGAATTAAATTAAGGGAAACTAAATCAAGCATACTAAGAAAGGTGCCACAAGAAGCACTCAGCTTTTTGAAATCGTACGCACTGATATTCATGAACCATTTGTGTTCCATCCTTTGGCAAAGAAAATTATTTTATCACTTTATCAATGATTTTTCATGTTATGGATATATCTATTTGTTGAAAGAAAAATCTCAAGCAATGGACGATCTCTAAGTGTACATTAATAAGGTTGAATGACAGTTAGATAAAAAGTAAAAATCATTAGGTCAGATAAAGATTGTGAATATTATGTGGAAAGTACGACGAATTGGGATAATGTCCAGGTCTATTAGCAATGTTACTTGAGGAACATAGCATATGTGTATAGTATATTATGTCAAGAACACCTCAACAAAATGGTATTTCAGAAAGACGCAGTTAACTAGTTATGGATATGGTTTGTAATTCCTCATTACTCAAATCATTGTAGATGTATGCTCTTAAAATAGCTGCATATTTATTAAATAGTATTCCTAGTAATGTTGTTTTAAAGATCCTTTTTTAACTGTGGACTAGAAGAAAATCTAGTTTAAGACACCTGCATGTTTGGGGATGTCCAACCAAAGTTAGAATTTATAATCTACATGAAAAGAAATTAGATTCTTGAACAGTAAGTGGTTACCTTATCGATTACCCAAATAAATCTAAAGGGTTTAGGTGTTATTGTCCAAACCATAGTTGGAGAACTGTTGAAACTGGTAATGCAATATTCATTAATAATGGTGAAATTAGTGGGAGTAATGAACGACAAAGTATGGAAATAAATGTGTTAAGGGTGAATGTTCCATTGCCCATGAATGTGCCTACTTCCACATCAATGACACTTCATGTCATGACCCAAAAGTTGAGGTCATGATGACACTTATCTCTGCCCAGTGTTGATAGGTAAGCCTAATTCCCACAGTTAAGAAAACTTAAAAATAACATTAAAATAAATCAAGACGAGACTTCTAAAATAAAGTCAGGCCATAAATATAGATAAATGTGGAGGTCTGAACAAAATACATAACCATCTCAAAACCTGGTATCATAAGTATAAGCATATCTAAAAATTATATTTGAATCTAAAATAATACATAAGTCTATCTCCAAAATAAATAAAAACGACAAGTAGATAAGATGAGGCCTAGAACCAACTCTGATAAGCCTAAAGTGTGCCAGTACCTCAAAAACTCCGACTAATCAAGCACAAACTCAACCTCCACGTGTTACACTCTAGATAGGATCTGCACCAAAAAGACACAATAGAAGTGAGTACAATCCACTTGTACTCAGTAGATATCATAGGTCGACTAAGCAAAATAAAAAATAATATAAGTAAAGAAATACTATGAGCACACAACTTGCAAGAAAATTTTTTCTAAAAGATAACTCACACTGTCTCCACTAACAGTTCTAATATATATACGAAGTCAAATAGAAACAAGCATTCAATAAAATACATGGAAACTAATTTCACATCAAGTAAACACATTAAGGAAACACAGAAAATATAAATGTAATGCAATGCAATGAATGATGAATTAAATAGTTGCAAGTCATCGTATAACTTTCTGTATACGTCTATCAAGACTCAACTCTCAATAAATAGGACCCATGGAGTAGTTATCAACCCATATAATATCTCAAATTTTCACCAATATCAATCTCATGTCTCAATCTACCCGATTAACATATCTCTCAGCTTTAGAAGTGTCTTATTTTCTTTTAAAAACCAGTGTTCCTCATTGATACCGATGTCTCATGAATGTGTGTTTGTGAAATGAGGATATAATACTTATGACCAAGTTAGTATGAAAATTAAAATCTATTCAATACATGTCATGACCCAAAAATAAGGTCATGATGATACTTATCGTGGCTGAGCCTTGATAAGTAAGCCAATCACCTAAACTAATAAGTAACGATGAAACAATACCACAATTTCCAAGGCATGACTTTTAGAATAAAGTTATAGCATACATGTACAATAATAGCGGAAGTTTGAATAATAAAGATACCATAAACCATCCCAAAACATGATGTCATAGTGTAAAAATAATCTAAATACAATTCGAAACAAAAAATACAATTGATTTCAAAAGATTACAAGTCTGTATCTGAATACAAAATAAAGACATCAACTGTATAAGAAAAGGTTTGAGATCAACTCTGAAGGCATAGAGAAAACACTACCTCAATAATATCTATAACCAACCATACGATCTCATATGTCACGCAACATACTTATACCTGGATCTATACCGAAGGGGCATAGTAGGGGTGAGTATCGTCCACTTGTACTCAGTAGGTATCATAGGACGACTGAGTAAATTAGAAAATAAGATATATAAATACATTCTATGACCATATCACCTAGAATTAGAAGACATCCCAAATGGTAGCTCACACCGTCTTCACTAACAATTCTAAATATAATAGATAAGCACATAAGAGAAATGGATTATATATGTAATGAATAACACAATGAATCACGACACTGGGGATGTATAATATATGAAATGCAATGATGATAATGATCATAATGTAATATGATTGAGGTTACATCACCTTCGTATATTCCTATCGAACCTCAACAGTTCGAGGTAGGATCCATGGGGGTTTTACAACCTATATACTTTATCCATACTCAATCGGAATATCAATATTTATATTTTCTCTCCGACTCGTGGATTACAACAGAGGATTTTGTAAAAATATCTCATTTCTGTTGAAAACCAATGCCACCTCAATGGTACCAATGTATCATGAATAAATGTGTGATATGAGGATACAATTATCATAACCAAACTAGTATAAAGATCTCAAATCTATTCAATATATATACACGTGAGCTCAGAATCTACTCAATATGTTCACCATCCATGATTTAGTATAAGCAATGTACCATTGAAATAGATATACATGTAAGACATTATTAATATCACATTTGATATAACTTGGGTATTCATGACATGAAGAAAGCAACCAATGCATAAATGAGACCAATAATATCAGATAAATTCCCCACACGGGCATCACATAGCAAATATCATCTCAAATCACCAAAAACAACGAATGTAAGCCCTCACACGGGCAAAGAACAATAATATTATTATTTCCATGATTGATTACCATAATCATAGAATGCTTTAATATACGTATTAACTACCCACCCCAGTCTAAAAAAGTTAAGCTATAACCTACCTTGCAACGTCAATATCCAAGCCTAAAGCTTTCAATATGGAGCTTTCCCCTCTCGAATGTCCTTGGGATCAACTAAACTATAAAAATATAGAATTTAAATTTTAAAATAAAGCCCACGATACCTATTTTGCCAACTTTCAAGACGGGGTCAAAACAGACCTTCGAAATGGGCTTTTGATATCAAAGGGTAGAATTAAAAATTTTATTTAGAAAAACCTTATCCATGATTAAATAAAGCCATAGGATAAAACCTAAATGAAATGGGTTAAAATTGGATTTTAATAAAAAAAATCATTTAGGCCTTTGGGGCAAAAAATTCTTAAATTTTGAATTAGAATCAAGATTTAAAAAGGTTTAAAATGATACAATCAAAGTAAAATAATTGAAATATTGATTTATAGCTTATCCAAGCTTGAAAATGGAAGATATTTTCCTAAAATCTCTCAACCCAAAGCTCAAAGTCTAAAAAATAATAGAAAAATGTTAAATGATTTTTTATTGACTACCTAGCTATGACCGTTAAAGCGATCAACGTTGAAGCATTGGTTGACTGCTTTAGCGGTCCAACCCAAACATTGGAGGCCACTAAAGAAGTGACCACTAAAGTGGTGAATTATTTGCTTTATCTATAGTTTCCCTAGCTTTCTGTGACCACTAAAGTGGTACATTGGCTACTAAAGAGGCTACTGATTTAGCATTTCTTTGACTGCTAAAATGGTTTCATCAACATTAAGCTGGATCAGAAACTTTGCTGAGTTCAAAAGTTGTTGATCCACAACTCGGGATTCATTTAGAATCTCGTGAAGGTAAACTAATGTGCTACTAAACTAAATTCAATGTTCCGGACTCAAAGACGATAACAAATTTTTAAAAAGCGATTGTTTTCATAAGATTGACCTCTGAGACCCAATTTCACAAATTTTTGAATCAAGAGTTAAAATGAGATCCAAAAACCATAAAATCAAACCAACCATGCTACCAACCCAAAATCGATCTTATAGATTTACTAGCGTAGTTTGTTTTGCCATCTGACACACACAATAACAAATATTGACTGAAGTTAACTATAAGACTTGTACAATCTCTAAAAACTACAAACTCGCATAAATTATTCTGGATCACATTGAGAATCATGTCAACTGTCCCCACACCCTTGAAATAATACATAACAACCATGGGGAGAGATAAAATGGTCAAAATACATGAAAAAGTTTATAGAATTAAGTCATTACAATACTTGTATAAGTGAGCTCAGAAATCAACCTAATATATTAATAATTCACGCTATTAGTTCTAGTTGGGCACCATTGGAATAAATATGAATGTAAGACATCATTAATATCATATCAATTTATAACTAAAGTATTCCTATCATGATAAAGGCAAACAATGCTCAATAAGGCCTGTAATATCTATTCAAGACCCTACACAGGCATCATATTAAGAATAAAGCCAATAAAATGCACAAATAAGGTCAATGGTGTCAAATAAAACCCCCACACAGGTAATATACAGTATATAATATCATAAGTCATTAACATTAGAATATAATCCCCCACTCGTGCATGATACAATATGTAATAGTTCAAAAACCATATCTCATAGTTATTTTCCCCAACCCATTACATGCTCTACTTATCCATTAACTACTAAACCTAGACTGAAGAAAGTTAAGCCATAAGCTACCTAAAGCATCGAAATCCGAATCAAAAGTCCTTCAACACAACACTTTCCCTTTTTAAATAGCCTCAAAATCAACTAAAACAAACAAATATAACATCTACGTGTTAAAAAGGCTAATGATACCCATATTTAACTCAAATCCAAAATGGGTTCTATAAGACTTTGTAAAACTTTAATGATTTTATTTTTGAGCCTACCGCATTTGTATGTCAATTTTTGACTTGAATAATGTTTAGGGATGTTAAAAAGGTATATTGGGAAAGTTTTGGAAACCATATTTTCCGGCGTAGGGGTATATATGATTGTGTTCTTGGTTCACACATTATATTTTGGAATGACTGAAGTTTTGGTTTCTTTTGCCTTTCTTTCGATTTTCTCGGTTAGTGCAGCTAACACGCATTGGGACCCTTTCAATAGGGAGAGCTAAACCCATACAACCCGTAGGTGCCTTTAGGATAGAGCAAGCTACATAGTTCAAGTTAATAGTTTAAAATCTCATGTTCATGACCCTTGTATCTATACTAACATACTATATATATATATGTATGTATAAATATTGTTCATGTGGTTTTGAATGGTTTGACATTGGCATTATTTTATCCCTTATCCCTGATTTACACGCTAGTGCTTGCCCCACTGACCGTCCTTAGATGCTGTATTGTTCCATGATGTAGGGTCCGAGGGCTTTTTTATTACTCCTATGCAACATTAAGTGGTTTGGTACATCTATTGAGTGGTTGTGAAGCGGTGAGCCTCCATCATTTGGAAGGCCAGTCATTTCATCTATTTCCTTTATTTCTTAGTATTTTATGTTGGATTATTTTTGGTTATGATCGGGGGCATTGTCTAGACCTTTTTGGCATTTCTGGTTTTAGAAGATTTTGTGGACAAGTGTAGGTTGGTTGTTATTTTGATACTTAGTTCTTATTAGTTTATCTATTCTTCTTATTATCATGTTTAATTAGCTTCTACTGTATTTTTTGTTATGTTTTGGATGTTAGGCTAAGGGAGTGGTCTCTGATTCCCTGTGGGCTTGAGATAATCATCACGACTAGGACCTGTTTTGGGTTGTGACAAACTTGGTATCAGAGCACGATTTAGGGTCTTTGGGTGTCCATAAAGCTGTGTTGAGTACAGTTCCTTCTATGGGTGTGTAGCGCACCGCACTTATAAGAGGAAGGCTACAAGGAATTTAGGAATATTTCCCTTCTTTGTGTTCTATTTTGAGCTATAAAGTCTAGTTGTCTTGAAACTTCTCTAACTCCTGGATTACTCACATTTCATATTATGACTCCCCAAATATCTGACGTTTGTAAAAACTCTGATGGAACCTCTGTCCCACCTGAGAAAAATATGGAGGGAACTTTCCCTATTTATAGAGTAAAGATCTGGTCTAGGGTCCCTGCTCCTTATTGTACTACTCCATATGGGGTTTCATCGGTCTCTACTAGTATTCTCAAACTTAATGGGATGGTGATGCTTATATTCGATCGTCCCAGGGAGATATCTCTAATACAGAGTTTCATATGTCATCTACGGTCACTCAGGTTTGCCATTTTATGAGGTTGAATACCCTAACCTTTACAGGCTCTAAGGTTGAGGAGGATCCTCAAGGGTTCATTGATGAGATGGAGAAATTTTTTAGGGTAATGGATGCTACTGATTCTGAGGGTATAGAGTTTATTGCGTACCAATTGAAAGGTATAGCTTATCAATGGTATGAGGATTCAGAATCGATGAGGGGTGATAATTCTAAGAAGGTGGTATGGGATGAGTTTTTAGGTTTCTTTTTTTATCATATATTTTCTCAGGAGTTAAGGGAGGCTAAGGCCAAAGAGCTTGTGAACTTGAACCAAGGTAAAATAAGTGTGAAGAAGTGTGCTCAGATATTTCAGCAGTTGCCCCGCTATGATCCAAAGTTAGTGGCTAATATGAGATCCAAAATGAAGAAGTTTGCTTCTGGTTTGTCCCATGATTTGGTATTGGAGTGTAAGACTGCGATGTTGAATAATGATATGGACATATCTAAGATGGTGGTTTATATGCAATAGGTGGAGGATGAGAAAAAAAAGTAGGTGGAGATTGGGGAGAGGCAGAATAAAAAGTTCAGATATTTAAAGCAGGATGAGGTAAGTTAAGTAGTAGAAGAGATAGTAGGTAGTGGACCAAGAAGAAAAATTAGGTAAATTCATATTTGACAGCTAGTGCTACTTATTTTAAGCCTTCGGGTGATTGTTGTTTTCTGACTAGTAGTGTTCCTAGTCTCAGGTTAGTGGAACTCAGTCAGCCCCACCTTATCTTCTTTGTCGATTTTGTGGACAACTTCACTGTGGTTATTATAAGGAGGGAAGGAACTTGTGTTTCAATTGTGGTCAGCCTGGTCATCTGTAGAGAAATTATCCTATAGCCAAAGTTTCCACTGGAGCTAATAAAGTCCTGGTCACCATTTCTTTAGCTCTGGCACATAAAGGCGCTACTTTGGGTATTGGTACTGTCCGAAATCATCTCTATGCACTTGATACTCGTTAGAAGTCTGAGGCATATCCAGATGTTATTACTGTTGTGTTACAACTTTTCTCTCATGATGTTTATTATTTGCTTGATTCGAGTTCTACCTTGTGTTACGCGACTCCTTATGTGGCTGTACACTTTGGTTTTAGTCCTAAAAATATTTTCAACCCCTTTTTTATTTCTACTTTGGTGGGTGATTTTATAGTTGCTAAAAAATCTATAGGGTTTGTGTGGTGTCCATCTTTTATTGGGAGACATTGATGGATTTGATAGAGCTTGATATGGTGGATTTTGATGTGATCTTGGGGATGGATTGGATCCATTCATGCTATGCTTCTCTGGGTTTAGGACCCAAAAGGTCAGTTTTCAATTCCCTAATAAACCGGTGATCGAATGGGAGGGGAGTTCCTTTGAGCCCAAAGGGAGGTTTATTTCCTACTTTAGAGACCATAAGTTGATTTCCAAAGGGTTTTGTATCATCTAGTTTGGGTTAAGGATTCTAATTTTGAAAGTCCTTCTTTGCAATCTGTCCCTATGGTTAATTAATTTCCTGAAGTGTTTCTCGATGACCTTTCTAGGATTTCTCCTGATAGAAAAATAGATTTTGGGTTTGATTTTCTACCAGATACCCATCTTATTCTCATTCCTTCTTATAGGATGGCTCCGGCTGAATTAAAAAAGTTAAGTAGCAATTAAAGGATCTTCTTGATAAGGGTTCCATGCATCCTAGTGTTTCTCCGTGGGGTGGTCCTGTACTTTCCATGTGAAAAAGGGTGAGTATCTTTGGATGTGTATAGACTATCATCAAGTGAATAAGGTAACATGTAACGCCCCGAGAGTATGCCCTGGATGCCACACGGTGCTTGGAACCACAAGTGATCCTAAGCTAACTCATGAACTGGCATACTGTTAAGCAACTGAATTATAATAAAATAAATAACAAGTACTATTGTGTGGAAATATAATCATGGCATAATCCAAATAAATACATTACTGATAAAGTTTACAATCTGATTAAATTGATGGAGGAAATTGACATTTACATGACTGACTCTGACTGGCCTCTATGAAGCCTCTACTATACTGACTATAGATAGATGATACATGCCTGCAACACCACTAATCAATACATATAAAAATAAATGAACTGTACATGAATTAAAACTATCTGGAGTTCCCGAAATAAGATAACTCATCACCTACTGGATAGAAACTGCAACTATCTGATCATGGTGTGCGGGCTACAAATGGAACCTACATTATGAAACAATGTAGCCACACACACGTATATGTGGATCAGTACTTCAGGAATGTACTGAGTATGTAGGGGTGAGTGCAATAAGTAAAAATGATTTCATACGTAATCTTAAAACATGCATGCTAATTGTAAGTAGACTCACCACTAGGATGGAATAAACTGAAAGCCGAAAACACCATAAAGCATGAGTGACAAACATACTCTGATAATATGGTGAATCTCTACACTTAGTTTCTGTAAAACTTTACTTTAATGATATAAGTAGAACTGAAGCTGAGATATGGTAAAACATGGATACTGTATAAATACTGATTCTTTAACTACGTGATGGAAACTAACATAACATCGGGGATCTGATACAATTATATTGAGCATGAATACCTAAATATATAGAACCAAACGTGACATATACTAAGCTTAGAAAATTAACTGAATGACTGATAGCTAAATACTGGTCATGTAAGACTCTGAAACTATGGATTACTATGCATATGAGACAAGGACTAACTGAAAAACCTGAGATGACCGAACATGAATGCATGTAAACTATATTATCTGAGAATGCAATATTAAGCGTATAAAGTAATTCTGAAATAGTCTGTAAACTGAAATACTAATAACTAAATAACTGATAACTATATGCTACGGTCAAGAAAACCTAAAACTGAACTCTGAACTAAATACTAAACTGAGACTATAATTGAGACTATGGGAGGTTTTATCTAATTGACGTGCCCCAATTTGAGCTAATCGAGGTCCAACCTGTAACCCAGTTGGAAGGGTGTCAATACCATAGCACGGGCACTAACGTTGGCTATGTGGATCCACTAAACTAGTGTCCCAAAAGACTAAAGAGTAACCCTATAAAGGAAGGAAACTCATGAGATGTGTATCAACCCTAAACTGGCAGGAAGAGATCTAAAACCTATATTGGCTACTTAGTTCTGTAACTCAGGGATTGTTACTAAGGGTCAAACCCTAAACTGGCAGGAATACCCCCATCCCTGAGTTCGCTTGGTGCTGAAACCTACTCCCAACTGAATAACACTGGAATACTAACTGGTGCATTCATTGTTAATTGATAACTGATAAGCTCAGGTCATGGTATTCTGAAAATAACAGTGCATACAAATTTTAAGGTAATTATCAATGTATAAACTGATATTGGGACTGATACAAGACTGAGTTAACTTAATTGGACTCACAAATGACCATTTTACTGACTGAATAATATTTCCTATGGTATAACTGAAATCATTCTGTAGATACTAAAAAGTAGGCAAACAACTAAATTTTGGGTATTCATAACCCCCAGGACTCGACAACAATAACAATAAGGACACATGAGAGCATTTGAGACCATAATAAGTAAGAATTATTTAAAGAAACCCATCACTTGGGAATTTCATCAAACACATGGAGATTAATACTTTAACATGGGGAAATTCACCAAACACATGGGGATCATGAACTTGGACATGGGAATATTTTAAACATGGGGGCATAACATGATTATATAACTAAAATCATGAATTTAGGAACTCATATGAAATTCGCTTGAAATAGGACATGGGCATTTAATCATAAATGCAAAGATCATAGCTTGAACCTAAGAATGTCTTAAACATGGGTGAACAATAGAGTTACATGGAAAAATTCATAACTTGGGGATTCATCTTGAAATTGATTGAACATGATATGAAAATTTCATCAAACATGTGGAAAACATAAATTTAAGACATGGGAATGTCGCTAAAAATCATGAATTTAGGATCCATCATGGATCTCACTTGAATAAAACATGGGAAACTCAAATTCATAGTATAAGAAATTCAAAATCTTGCATGGAATAACACATGGGTTGAAATTAATTAAAATCACCATGAAAACATGCAATTTATTTTTTCTTGAACATTTAAAATAACATAATGATTGAAAAATTCATTCTTTAATTGAAATAAAAGGGTTTTGAGCTCCATGGGTGAAAGAGGATCGATGGATGAACTCCCACATACCTTAAAGCTTTAATCTTGAAGGAGAAACACAATCTTGAAAGCTTTCTTGAATTGGAAAACTTGAGTTCTTGCTTTTCTTAAAGAAAATTTTGATGAAGTTCTTGGCGTTCTGAGGAGGCTAGGGTTTTCTTGGAGAGAAAAAGATGAATAATAAGGTATCTAATGCTTTTGGGGGCTGCAATTAAGTGTATGGGCGGATTTGGGTGAGAGGAAGTAATCAAAGTGTCCCTAGACCCTTTAGGAATTAAAATATCTTGTGAAATAGTTCTGTAATGCGGTTTCCATTGCGACACATCTCTAATCGCGTCGATGACCGACACGTCGAGTCCTAATCGTGTCGGCTTACTGCCTCTCACAAAAAATGCCATAACTTTTCGCTTGGGTATCAGATTAAGGAGAAATTGGTATCGTTGGAAAGCTAATTCAATTATATACATTTTGGTGGTCTTGAGATACAAATTTCTATGTATATAATAAGTTATACACATTTTAATTAGACCCTTGTAGAATCAAATATAAAATATTGGACGAATCAAAGGCTCAAAGCTCAACTTTGTTCTATGTGATTCTTATGAACTTTTTTCATTTCAAAAGCACATCAAACACGAGGATAAAGATCATGAAACTTATATTCACATGAGAATGATTTGGATTATAGCTTTTACATGTAGGAACAACGGTCGATAGACTAGCCTAAAAATATGGGGTGTTATATTATCTCCTCCTTGGGAACATTAATCCTCGAATGAGACTGGTTAGATTGAGAGTACTATAAAAAGGTAACTGAGATCATATTCTAAACATGCATGACTTGGAATATGATTGCATAACTGATTTGAAACATGATACATGAACTGAATTGATTTCTTGAATACATGCAATGCCATGAGAATGATTATAAGGCTGAGATAGAAACGAGATAGTCAACTAATAAGTAACCATTATTTCAAGGAGGATCCTATTTCATGAAGTAAAATGAAAGGTTTAGGACATGAATACTCAGGGTATTACAATACATCTCCCCCTTGGGATGCTTTGTCCCCAGAATAGTACTGACTTGGTTGAAATATTAAGGAAAGACTGTGATGATGTACAGAAAACTTATGAACTAAATCATGACTAAATATCTGGGATCTGAAGCTGATGCATGAACTAATATGAATTAAAAAATTACATGGATGCGAATGAATTACCTCTTGGAATAGCCATATTCATAAGAATTTTGAATAGTATGACTAGATGGAAAGTTGGAAAGCCCTAGGAACTTGTCTGTCTAACTGCTAGACTGGATTGCTGGCTATACTGAAATCTTATCCTCAACTATACATTCCACTTGTACACCAATATAATATTCAAGCCTATATTCATAAATAACCACATATGAACTTATAGGAAAACAATCACAAAAACATCTCTCTCATATTGTCTAAACCTCTATCCTTAAAACTTTCTTGCACTAGTCCAAGAAAGAACAGATAAAATTTTAACTAATCATGATATAAGGAGAGGTTACTAAAAGTTAGAACATGAGGACCTTAAACATGAAAGGATAACTTTGATATTTAATTGAGGCCTGAGAAATAGAGTATCAAAAGCATGAATTCATCAAAGAGAGATAGACTGAGGACATACATGACATAACCTGAATTTCACTGATCATTAAGAGTGTAGCATGAGCACTGGAACTGAACATACTATAAAACATGAGTACCTAAGTCATGAGCTGCATGATTTGAGTTTGGAGTTCATGATGTCATGGAATATGATTCGTACTGCTTAGTGAACTAGAACTCCTAATACTAGGAACTGGAAGCGTACATGATTTTTCTTTAAATCGCATGAATATAAGCTATGATCATAGGGCTGACATGTAAGGCATGAGTAGCTGTCGTGATGACTGAAAAACTTTGCATTGAAATAAGAATAGGCTGGGAATCATCCTTCCTTACTGCTTTTCTACACATACTGACACTACTACTAGAATCTGAGAGCTTGACTTGGTTACTTGTTCTATCATCTCTCACTTAGACTAAAGCTATCATCTTAAGTTTGTGGACCCTTTTTGTAACTCTAAACTTTCTATAGCCTATAAATTAGCTGGTAAGAATGTTGCATACTACATTACTAGCTTCATTCACACTTAGAAACCCAAGGATACTATCTTAGAACCCATATTTTAAAAGCTTAGAAATATTACAATCCCATATCACCTTGGGTACACCTCTAGATCATACACACACCATTATACTTAATTTTAAATCAATAAACTTAAATTCTTACATACACTGTTCAAGCCAACTGATTCACCTTTAGTATAACTAGTCCCATGAATGCATAATCTGCTCAATCTGGATAACGCTATCCCCACTCTACTACTGCTAAATCTCTGGGTTCATACTTCTAATTCTAGATCATATGCTGTCATAGAATTCAGAGAAGGGATCTAAAAGCACGTCTAACTTTAGCTCAATGCAGGATTTTCATGAATAAGAATGAATATTTTCAAAATTCAGAGTATAATGGGATATTTTGGGCCTTCGTGCAATCCTATAACTATCTATAGGGACTGTCTGAGAAAACTTTATTAGTAGGAATTTGATCTTGCCTATTTCTATTACCTCAAAAATAAGGTAGAGATGACATGAATAGAGAAAGATGAGAATCTGTATAAGTTCCTTAGAGAACCTTTCTATAGCATGATCTGAGACATAAAGGAAGGGAAATATTTTCTAAACGTCCTGTAGCCTCTCGAAGAAAAGTATAGACGTGTCTGTACTATTCCGTAAGACTCTACTAAACACGACTTCATAGACACCCTAGGACACTTGAACTTTGTTCTTTGATACCAAATTTATAATGCCCCGAGAGTACACCCTGGATGCCACACGGTGCTTGGAACTATAAATGATCCCAAGCTAACCCATGAATTGGCATACTGTTAAGCAATTGAATTATAATAAAATAAATAACAAGTTTTGTTGTGCAGAAACATAATCATTGCATAATAAAAATAAATACATTACTGATAAGGTTTACAATCTGATAAAACTAAAAGAAAAAACTGAAATTTACATGACTGACTCTGACTGACCGCTATAAAGCCTCTACTATACTTACTATAGATAGCTGGAATATGCCTCCAACTACCACTAATTAATACATATGAAAATAAATGAACTATACATAAACTAAAACTATCTGGAGTTCCTTAAATAAGAGAACTCATTACTTGCTGGCTGGAAACTGCAACCGTCTAATCATGGTGTGTGGGCTACAAAAGGTACCTATATTATGAAACAATTTAGCCACACAGACGTATATGTGGATCAGTACTTCAGGAATGTACTGAGTATGTTGGGATGAATGCAATAAGTACAACTGATTTCATACATAATCTTAAAAGATGCATGCTAAGTGTAAGTAGACTCATCAATAGGTTGGAATAAACTCAAAGCTAAAAACATCTTAAAGCATGAGTGACAAACATACTCTGATAAGATGGTGAATCTCTACACTTAGTTTTTATAAAACTTTTATTTAATGATATAAGTAGAACTGAAGCTGGGATATGGTAAAACATAAATACTGTATGAATACTGAGTCTTTAACTATGTGATGGAAATTGATATAACATCAGGGATCTAAATATATAATTATACTGAGCACGAATACCTAAACACATAGAACCAAATGTGATATATACTAAGCTTAACTGATTAACTGAATGACTGATAGCTGAATACTGGTCATGTAAGACTGGACTGTAGCTAGTCTGAATAACTGGACTAAAACTGTAGAGTACTATGCATATGAGACAAGGACTAACTGAACAACATGAAATAACCCAACATGAATGCATGTAAACTGTATTAAATGAGAATGCAAGACCAAGCGTATAACTTGATTCTATAATAGTTTGTAAACTGAAATAGTAATAACTGAATAACTGATAACTGTATGCTATGGTCAAGCAAACCTGAAACTAAAATCTTTACTTAATACTGAACAAAGATTGTAACTGAGACTGCGGGAGGTATCATCTAACTAAACTATACCACGGGTACTAACGCTGGCTATGTGGATCTACTAAATTAGTGTCTCGAAAGACTAAGAAGTAACCCTATACTGGAAGGAAACTCATGAGATATGTGTCAACCCTAAACTAGCAGAAAAACATATCAAACCTACATTGGCTATGTAGTTTTGTAACTCAAGGATTGCTACTAAGGGTCAAACCCCAAAACTGACAGGACTACCCCCATCCCTGGGTTCGCTCGATGTTGAATCCTACTCCCAACTGGATGGCACTGGAATACTAACTGGTACATGCATTGTTAATTGATAACTGATAAGCTCAGGTCATGGTATTTTAAAAATAATAGTGCTTATGTATTCTGAGGTAATTATTAACGTATAAACTGATACTGGGACTGAAATCGAACTAAGCTAACTTAATTGGACTCATAACTAACGATAGTACTAACTGAATGATATTTCCTATGGTATAATAGAAATCATTCTGTAGATACTGAAAACTAGGTAAACAACTAAATTTTGAGTATTCATAACCCCCAGGACTCGATAGCAATAACAATAAGAACACATGAGAGCATTTGAGACTATAATAAGTAGGCATTATTTAAAGAAACCCATCACTTGGTCATTTCATCAAACACATGGAGATTAATACTTTAACATGGGACAATTCACCAAACACATGGGGATCAGGAACTTGGACATGGAAATGTCTTTAACATGGAAGCATTGCATGATTACATAACTAAAATCTTGAATTTAGGAATTCACATGAAATTTGCTTGAAATAGGACATGGGCATTTGATCATACATGTAAAGATCATAGCTTGAACCTAAGAATGTCTTAAACATGGGTGAACAATAGAGTTACATGTCAAAATTCATAACTTAGGGATTCACCTTGAAATTGATTGAACATGATATGGGAATTTCATTACATATGTGGAAAGCATGAATTTAAGACATGGGAATATTGCTAAAAATCATGAATTTAGGATCTATCATAGAATTCACTTGAATAAAGCACTGGAATCGTACATGGGCTGAAATTAATTAAAATCACCATGAAAACCTGTAATTCAATTTTTCTTGAACATTTAAAATAACATAATAATCGAAAAATTCATTCTTTAATTGAAATAAAAGGGTTTTGGGCTCCATGACTGAAAGAGGATCCATGGATGAACTCCCACATACCTTAAAGCTTTAATCTTGAAGGAGAAACACAATCTTGAAAGCTTTCTTGAATTGGGAAACTTGAGTTCTTGCTTTTCTTGAAGAAAATTATGATGAAGCTCTTGGTGTTTTTGAGGGGGATAGGGTTTTCTTGGAGAGAAAAGGATGAATAATAAGGTATCTAATGCTTTTGGGGGCTGAAATTAAGTGTTATGGGCAGATTTGGGTGAAGAGATGTGACCAAAGTGCTCCTAGACCCTTTAGGAATTGAATAGCATGTGAAAAAGTTCTGTAACGTGGTTGCCATCGCATCACATCACTAATCTTATCGATGAACGACGTGTCGCATCCTAATTGCATCGGTTTACTGCTCTCATAAAAATGCCATAACTTTTTGCTCGGGTATTGAATTAAGGCAAAATTGGTATCTTTGGAAAGTTAATTCAGTTATCTACAATTTGTTGGGTCTTGAGCTGCAAAATTCTATATATATAAAAATTTATACATGTTCAAAGTAGACCCTTATAGAATCAAATACCAAACTTTGGACGAATCAAAGGCTCAAAGCTCAACTTTCTTCTAAGTGATTCTTATGAATTTTTTTACCTGAAAAGCCCATCAAACATGAGGATAACAATCATGAAACTTATATTCACATAGGAATCATTTGGGTTATAGGTTTTACACGTAGGAACGATGGTTCATAGAATAGGCCAAAAATATAAGGTTTTACATAATTATAAATAAGTACCCTTTCCCTAGGATTGATGATCTTTTTGAATAGATCCATTGTGCTAGGTGTTTCTCTAAGATTGATCTTCGTTTGGAATATCACCAGTTGAAAATTTAGGAGGCTGATTTTTCTAGAACTGTTTTCCAAACCCAGTATGGTTATTATGAGTTCCTTGTTATGTAATCTTAGGTATTTTTTGGTCTTATTTGTGAAAGTTTTCATTGATGACATCTTGATGTACTCTAATAATGAAGAGGATCATGCCAATCACCTTCAAATTGTGTTACAAAATCTTAAAGACCAGAAATTATATGCAAAGTTTTCTTAGTGTGAATTTTGGTTGTGACCTTTACTGAGCATGTTGTTTCTAGTGAGGAAATCAAGGTAGATCCACAGAAAGTTAAGGTAGTAAACAAGTGGCCTAGACCCATGACTCCAATCGACACTAAGAGCTTTTTAGGCTTGGCTGGGTTTTATAGAAGGTTTGACTCAGAAAAGGTTAAGTTTCTTGTGGTCCAATGCTTGTGAGGGTAGTTTTGATAAGTTGAAGAATAAGTTGACTTCTGCTCTGATTTTGAACCTACCTAAGCAACTTTGGGTCTGGGTTATGTTCTGATGCAACATTTTAATGTTGTAGCTTATGCTTCTAAGCAACTTAAGGTTTATAAGAGGAATGACTAAACTCACAATCTAGAGTTTGTTGTGGTGGTCTTCACTTTGAAGATTTGACATCATTATCTATATGGGGTAGATGTGAATATTTATTCAGAACATAAGACCTTGCAATATGTGTTCACTCAAAAGGAATTGAATCTCAAGTGGAGGTAGTGGTCGAATTACTTAAGGATTATGCCATGAGCGTTTACTACCATCCAAGTAAAGCTAATGTTATTGCTGACGCTCTTAGAAGATTGTCCATGGGGAGTCTATCTTATGTGGATGAGGAGAATAGAGGATTGGTGGAGGATATTCATAGGTTGGTTTATTTAGGATTTCATCTCTTAGACTTCGAGGATTGGGGAGTGATTGTTCAAGAAGTGGTTAAATCATCTCTTGTGCTGTGGTGAAGTAGAAACAGGCTTTGGATCATACACTTTTACTAATTAAGGATGATGTGGGTTAGCAAAAGGCTATGGCTTTCTAGATTGAGGGAGATAACATCTTGAGGTATCAAGAAAGGTTGTGTATTCCTGATGTTGATGGGATTGAGAAAGAATTTTGACTGAGGCTCATGATTCTAGATATATAGTTCATCTGGGTTTGACTAAGATGTATCATGACTTGAAAAAAATCTATTGGTGGAACAATATGAAGAGAGATATGGCAAACTTTGTGGCTAAGTACATGGTTTGTCAGCAAGTTAAGGTAGAACATTTGAGGCATAATGGCATATCTCAATAGATAGAGTTGCCAATGAGAAAGAGGGAGATGATCAATATGGATTTCACTATAGGTCTTTTGTGGTCTTAAAATTAGTATGATTCTATTTGGGTTATTGTGGATAAAATGACCATGTTTGCTCACTTCTTGCTCATGAGGACTAATTACTCAGGAGAGGATTATGCTAAGTTATTCATTCAGGAGATTTTTAAGTTGAATAGAGCACCAGTGTCCATTATTTTGGATCAAGGTAAACAATTTTCTTCTTACTTCTAGCATTTGTTTCAGAAGGGTTTGTGTACTCAGACCCTCAAATGGATTGATAAGCAGAGCGGACTATTCAAATTTTAGAGAATATGCTAAGGGATTATGTAAGTGACTTTAAGGGTAGTTGGGTTGGCCATTTGCCTCTTATTGAGTTTGTATATAATAACAGTTATCATTCAGCATTCAGATGGCCCCTTTTGAGTCTCTTTATGATAGGAGGTGTAGGTTTCCTATTGGGTGGTTTGAGGATGGTAAGACTAGGTTTTTTGTTCCTGACTTGGTTCACCAAGCCATGAAGAAGGTGAAGGTGTGTAATAAAGGCTTAAGATTGCTCAAAGTCGCCAAAAGTTTTTTATGGATTTGAGGCAAAAAGAGTTGGAGTTTGAAGTAAGTGATTGGGTGTTCTTGAAGGTTTCTCCTATGAAGAGAGTTTTGATGTTTTAAAAGAAGGGGAATCTCAGTTTATGTAACATTACTCGTATCCACTTTTAAGAAAAATTAAGAATGTTACGTATAAGTTAGATTTACCAGCTAGTTTGGCCTCTATTTATCCTATGTTCCATGTGTCTATGCTGAAAAAGTATGTGCCGATTGAGGATGTCGGTGTTACAGATTCTTTGTCTTATGAGAAAGTCCCATTTTAAATATTGGATAGGCAAGTTTGTAGATTGAGGACAAATGATATAACTTTGGTGAATGTCCTTTGAAGTAATCAAAAGCTAGAAGAAGCTACATGGGAAGCTGAGGAAGATATGAGAAACATGTGTTCTTTTTTCCCGTGTTGGATGAAAGTGCTTGAGGTATAAGTTTCATTCCCTTTTAAATTTGTCATTTGGTTCTAATGTATTCTTACTGTTATAGTGCTAAAATAACCTAACTCCTCATTCGGGGATGAATGATCCTAAAGGGGGATAATGTAAGACCCCATAAAATTTAATGATTTTAATTTTTACCCTCCCACATTCGTAATGTTAATTTTGACTTGAATTATGTTTAGGAATGTTAAAGGTGTTTTAGATTTTTTGGTAGGGGTTAGGGTCTATTTTAGAACTCTGAGGTAGTGTACCTCTATGATAGTGGTGTACCATGCCACTGGAGCACCGCGATAGCCATTTGATAAATAGGCTAGCCTCCGTGATATTGGTGTGCCACTTCTTATGTATTAAAAATGTTCAATTTTTGTTTTTATTTTCACTTAGGGTAAGGGGCTTTAGGTCCTTTTACCCCTTACATGACCTTTAAACATAAAATAACTCTATTCCTTTTAGTTTCAAAAGATCAAACTCCATTCTTTCTTTCTTAATCTCAAAACCCAATAAAACTCAAGGGTTTTACAGAGGATTCACCATCCAAGCTCTAAACTTCGAATTTACTTCATTTTCTTGGGTATTTCAGGCATGTATCTTATTCTCTAACTTTAATTTTCCATTATGACATTTATTTACTCATTATCCATGTGGTTTGAATGATGGGTTTGAAATTGGGTTGGTGGGTTTTGATTGGTATTACTTGAATTACTTTTCTCATGTTTTAAATTGATGATTTATGCTTTAAATTTATGGTTTTTGGATTGAATGAGTGCATTGTTATGGGAATTAGATTGGAGAACATGGGTTTTCCCAAATTGATGACTTTTGGCTTGCTAATAACATTAGCCTCAACCTATTTTGTAAATTTGGTCCTGAACATGGATAATTACGTAACGTAGCTTGTCTTTTGGAAATTGATGCATCGCATTAATGGATAAGTGGATAAAACGAATTTGAAAGACCCTTGGTAGCCACGGTTTGGATTTTTAAATGAAACTTAGGAGTCAAATAATTACATGGATTGGTTTGGCTTAATTATATAAGCTTGCAAGCGTAATTGGTATGAAGATACCAAGTGGTAAAGCCCTTAATATAAGAGTCCTGGGTTAATGGTTTTGTTTATGTGCAAACTATTTTAGTTTGGGCTTAAAGGAAATTATGTAGCTCACTGTGAAGGTGTAGTCCCTAGTGGGACTAACACTGGAAACCACTTTTGCCGATGCGAGGGTCTATATAACCCTGTGCTTGGTTCACAAATTATATTTTGGAATGGATAGAGTCTTGGTGTCTTTAGCCTTTTCTTCAATTTCCTTGGCTCATACGGCTAACACGCACTAGGGATCTTTCAGCAAGGGGAGATGAACCCATATAGCCCACGGGTGCCATTAGGACAAACGGGCTACATAGTTTAGTTTAATGATTTAAAATCTCATGTTCATGACCCTTGTTCCTATACCGGTATCCTATATATATTGTGCATGTGGTTTTGACTGGTTTGACATTGACATTATTTTATCCCTTATCCTTGAGTTTCATGCCAGTGCTTGCCTCACTGATTGTCCCTGGACTCTGTATCATTTTATGATGTAGGGTCCGAGGTTTTGTTTTGTTACTTTTGTGTAGCATTAGGTGGTTTGGTACATACGTTGAGTGGCTATAAGGTGGTGAGCCTCCATCTTTTGAAAGGCCTGGTCATTTCATATTTTTTCTTTATTTCTTAGTATTTCATGTTGGATTTTTTCATCATGGTCGGGGGCATGTCCCGACCTATTTGGCATTTTTGTCTTTAGAGGGTTTTGTGGACAAGTGTAGGTTGGTTGTTTTTTTGAGTCTTAGTTTTCATTTGGTTTGTCTATTAGTTTTATCATCATGTTCAATTGGCTTCTTTTGTATTTTTATTATGTTCTGGATGTTAGACTAAGGGGGTGGTCTCCGAATCTCAGTGTGCTTGAGATTCCATCATGACTAGGCCCTGGTTTGGGTCATGACAGGTTCAAAAAATGAGTTTGGAATAAATGGGTAAAATCAAAATTTAATTTTAAAAACACCCCCAAGGTTCTAGGAGTCTATAGTTGAAAATTCATTTGAAAACAAGTTTAAAACGAGGTCCAAATTGAAGAAAAATAATTTTATGCTTTTCCAAGAAAATCCTCAAAGTCTCATTTGGAAACCAATATTAAATAATGTTTTGATGATTTGATTCAATGTAAAGTAATGAAAATGAGGTTTTGGAGCTGACCCAAGCTCAAATGGTGATGAAAGCCCTAAAAATTTTCAAAACCCGATACTTAAGATCCAAAAATGGTAAAAATTATGAAATGAGATTTATATGCCAACAATGGCCACTTAAGCGATTTGAAGGTTGTTAAGTGATCAAGTGATTCCTTGTTGCTAATGCAACTACCACTAAAGCGGTACCTTGGCTACTTAAGTGGTTGCACCATATATCAACAAGTGTTGAATTTGTGCAAGCCAAAAATGCTTCAAACAAACTCACGAGATTTGTTTGGAATCCCTAAGAATGCAAAAACAATATGATACTAGGCTATTTTTGATGTTCCAAACTTAATGTAAGGCCCTTACAATTTTGATCAATTTAGTTTCGACCCTCCCACATTCGCAATATTAATTTTTGACTTGAATTGTGTTTTACGAATGATAAAAGGGTAATGGGGGAAAGTTTTAGAGGGTGTTAGGGGTCATTTTAGGACCTTGAGGTAGTGAGGATCTGCAATATCACTGTGTCATGGAGGTTACCCTCCGCGATATTAGTGTGTCATGGAGGATAACCTCTACGATAACGATGTGCCACACCAAGGTAAAAATTTTATGCAGTTTTGTTTTTATTTACTTAGGATGAGGGGCTTTTGGTATGTTCACTTTTTCCCCGACTTTTAAACATAAAATAGTCCCACTTCTATCACTTATCAAATATCAAATCCCTCTATTTCACTCTCAAATACAAAACCCTAGAATGTTCAAGGGTTTCACTATGCATTAATCATCCGGGCTTCAAACTTCAAATTAATTACAAATTCTGTGTTTTAGGCATGTATCTCTTCCCTAAACCAATTTTATACAAAAATATGTGTTAAATTGTTGTCCATGTGATTTAAATTGTGAGTTTTGAAATTGGGTTGAGGGAATTTGGTTGCTATTGATTTAATTACTTGTCTTATAATTTGAATTGCTTATTCATGCTTTAAATTGGTGTTGTTAGGATTGAATTGGTACTTTAATTAAATGATTGGAATGGGGAACATGGGTTTCCCCAAATTGGATGAATTTTAGCTTGGAATTACATGAACCTTAACTCGCTTTATGAATTTGATTTAAATTATGAAAAATTTCATGGTTTAACTTGTTTTTGAACTCAATGTATTGCATTAATTGATAAATGGTTATTTAAATAAATTTGGATGGCCTTGGATTGGATTTTAATGGAAGTTGGGGAGTCAATGTGGTTTTGTGAATTCATTTGGCATGTGTGATTTAGCTTGCAAGCATATGGTATGATGATACCAAGTAGTTAATATTTAATGAATGACTCCTGGGTTAATGGTTGTAATTATGTGCTAAATGATTTTAATTTGGGCTTGAAGGGGATTATGTATCTCACCGTGGAAGGTGAAGGTCTCGAGGGGACCGATAATGGAAACCACATTTGCCGACGTGAGGGTCTTTATGACCGTGTACATAGTTCACACATTATATATATATATTAGGATCGTTCGAGTCTCAGTAACTTTGGTCCTTCCTAGGATTTCTCCAGTTTGTATGGCTAATACGTACTAGGGCCCTTTCAGCTGGGGGAGCTGGACCCATATAGCCCGTGGGTTCCCTTAGGATGGTTAGAGCTACATAGTCTAGATTAATAGTTTTAAATATCATGCTTAACCTTGTTCCCTATCCCGACATCTTATATATATGTATATACGATATGTCTATGTGGTTTAGTTTGGTTTTGCAGGTGGTATTATTTATCCCTATCCTGAGTTCCATGACAGTACTTATCCTACTAACTGTCCTAGGATGATATATTTTTTCATAATGTAGGGTGTAAAGACACTTCTTTTACCCCTGTGCAGCATTAGATGGATTAACACATTTGTCGAGTAGTAATGAAGTGATGAGCCTCCATCATTAGAAGGCCTTATCATTTCATTTTTCTTTTATTACTTACCCAGTATTTTTGGATTCTTTTGGTCATAGTCGGGGGCTTTTCCCAACTTTATTTGGTATTCTAGTTTTAGAGTCTATTGTGGACAGATGTGGATTGGTTAGTTATTGTTGACTCTTAGTTTTCTATTGAGTTATTTGTTTCATCTTCTAATTTTTGTTCAATTGACTTCCTCATTGTTATTATGATTATTATTGTGCTTTTAAGGTTGGGTTAATGGGTTAGTCTCCGGTCCATGGTAGACTTGAGATGACCACATGGTCAGGCCCTGGTTAGGGTCGTGACAAGCTTGGTGTTAAAACTAGGTTTAGAGTCGTTGGGTCTCCACAAAGTCGTGTTGATTAGAGTCCATTTTATAGGTGTGTAGCATACCACACTTATATAGAGGAAGCTATAAAACATTTAGGAATGTTTACCTTATGCTCTATTTTTGGGCTATAAAGATTCCTAGAAGACATAAGACATATAGATTCCTCGCATTTCAGATTATGTCTCCCCCAAGATATGATATTAATAGAAACTCTGCTCGAAACTCTATCCTACCTAAGGATAATATGGAGGGGACCCTCCCTGTGTATGGAGTACAGATTAGATCTAGGGTCCCTGCTCCTAGTCGTGCTGCTCCGCACAGAGTTCTACTTGTCCCTACTAGTCCTCCTTGGACCTCTCAGGGTGGTAATTCTTATGATCAACCACCTCAGGGGGACATCTCTAATGTGGAGTTCCACTGGTCTATTCATTTCCTTACTCAGTTGGTGACATCTCAGTCTCATCAGTTGGATTTTGTTGATTCTGTTGCTTCTTCATCTTAGGTCACTTGTGTTGTCCAATTCATGAGGTTAAATCCCCCAACCTTTATAAGCTCTAAGGTTGAAGAGGATCTTCAGGGGTTTATGGATGAGATAGAGAATATTTTTAGAGTGATTCATGCTACTAATTCTGAAGGTGTAGAGTTTTCTGCATATCACCTGAAAGATGTAGCTTATTAGTGGTATGAGGAGTGAGAGAAGTTGAAGGGTGATGATGCAGATTCGACATTATGGGATGAGTTTTCGAGTGCCATTCTAGATCAATTCTTTCCTTAGGAGTTTAGGGAAGCTAAGATGGAGGAGTTTGTTAATCTAAAGCAAGGTAAGATGAGTGAAAAAGAATATGTATTGAATTTTTCAAAACTATCTTATTATTCTCCAGAGTTAGTGTCTAGTCAGATATCCAAGATGAGGAAATTTGCTTCTAGGTTATCCCATGACTTGGTATTGGAATGTAAGGCTGTAATGTTAAATAATGATATAGACATCTCCAGACTTGTGGTTTATATGCAGCATGTTAAGGATAAAAAATTGGTAGAGATTGGGGAGAGGTAGAGTAAGAAGTTCAAGTATTTAGAGTAGGGTGGAGGTCAACAGAATAGTGAGAGATATGGTAGCCAGTGGACTAAGAAAAAGAATTGGAGGAGTTCTTATTCTTTGGCTAGCGCTCTCTATCCTAAGCCATCTGGCGATCATTGTTTTTAGGCTAGTAGTGGTTTTAAGGCACAGAGTGCCGAGTCTCAGGCCAGTAGAGCTCAGTCAACCCCACTTTATCCTCGTCATTTTTGTGGGCAGCTTCATCGTGGTTATTGTAAGAAGATGAGGGATCAATGTTATAATTGTGGTCATTTGAATATATAGGGAGATTTTTCTTCAGCCAGAGTTTCCATTGGGCTAATAAGGTTCCGGTTGCCACGTCTTCAGCTTTTGCACCAAAGGGTGCTACTTTTGGTACTAGAACTGGCCGGAATAGACTCTATGGACTTACTAGTCGCCAGGAATCTGAGGCATCTATAGAAGTTGTTACTGGTATGTACAACTCTTTTCTCATGATGTGTGTTGTTTGCTTGACCCAGGGTCTACCCTTTCTTATGTGGCTGTGCATTTTGGTTTTGGTCCCAAAAGTATTTTTGACCTCTTTTTGTGTCTACCTTGATTGGTGATTCTATTATGGCTACAAAAATATATAGGGTTCTTGTGGTGTCTATTTTCCTTATGGAGACATTGGCAGATTTGATAGAGATGGGTATGGTGGATTTTGATGTTATCTTGGGGATGGATTGGTTTTATTTGTGCTATGCATCTTTGGATTATAGGATTTGAAAGGTCAGTTTTCATTTCCCTAATGAACCGATAATTGAATGGGAGGGAAGTTCTTTTGTTCCTAAAGAAAAGTTTATTTCCTATATTGATGATCTTCCTGAAATTCCTCCCAATAGGTAAATAGAAATAGGGATTGATCTTCTACTGGATACCCATCCTATTTACATTCATCCTTATAAGATGGCTCCGACAGAGTTAAAGGAGCTAAAAGAACAATTAAAAGATCTTCTTGATAAAGGGTTTATCTATCTTAGTGTTTTTTCGTGGGGTGCTCTTGCACTTTTTGTGCGGAAGAAAGATGGGCCTCTTTGAATATGTATAGAATATCATCAGTCAAATAAGGTGACAGTAAAGAATAAGTATCCTCTATCTAGGATTGATGGTCTTTTCGATTAATTCAGGGTACTAGATGTTTCTCTAAGATTGATCTTCTTTTGGGTTATCATCAGTTTAAAATTTGAGAGGTTGATATTCCCAAGACTTCTTTTCAAACCCGGTATGATCACTATGAGTTTTTGGTTGTGTTATTTGGATTGACTAATGCTATGACTGCGTTCATGGATCTTATGAATTAGGTTTTCAGGCACTTTTTGGATTTGTTTATGATAGTTTTCATTAATGATATCTTGGTGTATTGTAAGAGTGAAGAGGATCATGCCAATAACCTCCGAATTATGTTGCAGACCCTTAAGGATCAAAAGTTATAAGCCAAATTTTCTAAGTGTAAGTTTTGGTTGAATGGGATGACTTCTCTTGGTCATGTTATTTCTAATGAGGGTATCAAGGTGGATCCACAAAAAGTAGAGATGGTGAAGAGAAGGCCTAGAACCACGACTCTGACAGACATTAGAGCTTTCTGGGCTTGGTCGAGTATTATAGGAGGTTTGTGGAGAGTTTCACTTCTATTGCCGCTCTATTGACAAGACTGACTCAAAAGAAGGTTATGTTTTTGTGGTCCAATACTTGCAAGGGTATCTTTGAGAAGTTGAAGGATATGTTGACTTTTGCATTAGTTTTAATCTTGCTCGAGGGTACTAATGATTTTATTCTGTTTTATGATACGTCCCATGTGGGACTGGGTTGTGTTTTGATGTAATGTGTAAGGTTGTGGCCTATGCTTCTAGCCAGCTTAAGGTTAATGAAAGGAACTATCCCACTCATGGTCTAGAGTTGGCGGCTGTGGTTTTTTCTTTGAAGATTTAGCACTGTTATTTGTATGGGGTGCATGTAGATATCTATTCAGTCAGTAAAAGTTTGCAGTATGTGTTTACTCAAAAGGAGTTGAATCTTAGGCAAAGGAGGTGGCATGTCTCAAGAAATAAAGTTGCCTATGTGGAGGTGGTAAATGATTAATATGGATTTTATTACGGATCTTCCACTGTCTTAGAATCAGTATGATTAGATTTGGGTCATTATGGATAGAATGACTAAGTACCCTCACATCTTTCCTGTGAGGACTAACTACTCAGGAGAGGATTATGTTAAGTTATTTATTTAGGAGATTATGAAGCTGCATAGTGTGCCAGTGTCCATTATTTTAGACTGAGGTACACAATTTTTATCTCACTTTTGGCATTTATTTTAGAAAGATTTTGGTATATAGGTGAACCTTAGCACTACTTTCCACCCTCAAACAAATGGGCAACGGGAGTGTACTATTCAAACTCTGAAGGATATGCTAAGGGCTTGTGTGATTAATTTCAACGGAATTTAGGTTGACCATTTACCTCTAATTGAGTTTGTGTACAATAATACTTATCATTCGAGCATTCAAATGGCTTATTTTGAGGCTTTTTATGGTAGGAGGTGTAGGTCTTCTATTGGATAGTTTCAAGTTAGTAAGATTGTTTTTTTTTGTCCTGACTTGGTTCACCAAGCCATGGAGAAGGTAAAAGTGATTAGATAATGACTTAAGGTTGCTCAAAGTCGCCAAAAGTCTTATGCAGATGTGAGGCGAAGAGAATTGGAGTTCGAAGTAAATGATTGGGTTTTCCTGAAGGTGTCTACTATGAAAAGAGTCATGATATTTGGGAAGAAGGGAAAGCTCAGTCCTTGTTACATTGGTCTGTACCATATTTTGAGGAAGATTGGTAACGTTTCTTATCAGTTGGACTTGCCTGCGAGTTGGATTCTACTCATCCCATGTTTTATGTGTCCATGTTGAAAAAGTGTATGGGTGATCTTTACTTGACAGTGACTGTTGAGGATGTTGGTGTTACAGATTCCTTGTCTTTTGTGATAGTCCTAGGTGAGATTTTGTATATGCAAGTTCGCAGGTTGAGGACTAAAGATATGTCTTCAGTGAAGGTTCTTTGGAGGAACCAAAAAGTGTAAGAAGTATCTTGGGAAGTCGAGGATGATATGAAGTCCGAATACCCATTCTTGTTCCCCGGGTTGGATGAAAACTTAAGGTATGAGTTTCATTTTCCTCTTTTTATTTTTTGAGTTTGTCATTTGATTCAGGTGTATTCTTTCTATTCTTGTGCTAAAAGTGTCCTAACTCATCATTCGGTGATGAATGATCCTAAGAGTGGGGAGGGGTAATAGAAGACCATTAAAATTTTAATCAATTTATTTTTTACCTTCCCATATTCGTCATATCAGTTTTTGACTTGAATTGTGTTTAGGGATGATAAAAGGGTAATTAGGGAAATTTTTGGAAGGGGTTCGAAGTTATTTTGGAACCCTGAGGCAGTGAGGGTCCGTGATCTCACCGTGTTACAAAGGTTACCCTCTGCAATATTGGTGTGGCACTGAGGATAACATCTGCGATAATGGCGTGCCACGCCAAGGTGAAAATTTCATGTAGTTTTGTTTTATTCACTTGGGTGAGGGGCTTTTGGTCTTTTGACCTTTCCCACAACTTTTAAACTTAAAATAGTTTCATTCCATTAGTTTTCAAAGATCAAATCCGTCTATTTCACTCTCAAACACAAAACCTAAGAATATTCAAGGGTTTCACTGTGCATTCATCATCCGAGATCCAAACTTCAAATTGATTACAAATTCTTGTGTGTTTCAGGCATGTATGTCTTCCCTAAACTAATTTTATTCAAAAACATGTGTTAAATTGCTGTCCATGTGGGTTAGATTGTGGGTTTTGAAATTAGGTTGGAGAGTTTTGGTTGTTATTGATTTAATTACTTGTCCAATGATTTGAATTGATTATTTATGATTTAAATTGGTGTTTTGGGGATTGAATTGGTGCTTTAATTAAATGGTTGGAATGGGGAACATGGGTTTCCCCAAATTGGATGAATTTTGGCTTGCAATTGCATGAACCTCAACTCACTTTATGAATTTGATTTAAATTATGGAAAATTGCATGATTTAACTTTTTTTTCAACTCAATGTATTACATTAATAGATAAATGATTATTCAAATGGATTTGGATGCCTTGGAGGCCATGTATTGGATTTTAATGGAACTTGGAGAGTCAATGTGGTTGTGTGAATTCATTTGGCATGTGTGATTTAGCATGCAAGTATATTGATATGACGATACCAAGTGGTTAATTCCTTAATGAATGACTCTTGGTTTAATGGTTGTAATTATGTGCTAAATGGTTTTAAGTTGGGCTTAAAGGGGGGTTGTGTAGCTCCCCGTAAAGGTGGAGGTCCAAGAGGGACCGATGCTAGAAACTATGTTTGTCAGCCTAGGGTCTTTATGATCCTGTGCATAGTTCACATATTATATATTTTTTTGGAATGGTTGGAACCTCGGTGGCTTTGGCCCTTCCTTGGATTTCTTCGATTCTTGTGGACTTTTTAAAAGGAGAAGCTGAACTCATATAACCCGTGGGAGCCCTTAGGACGGTTAGAGCTACACAGTCTAGGTTAATGGTTTAAAATATCATGCTTAAACATTGTTCTCTATCCCAACATCTTATATATATATATATATATATATATAATGTGTACATATGGTTTAGTTTGGTTTTGGGCATGACATTATTTTATCCCTATCCTGAGTACATGCCAGTGCTTATCCCACTGACCATCCTAGGATGCTACATTGTTTCATAATGTAGGGTTCAAAGCTAGTTATTTTACCCCTGTGCAACATTATGTGGATTAGCACATTTGTCGAGTAGTTGTGAAGTGGTGAGCCTCCATCTTTCGAAAGGCCTTATCATTTCATTTTTCTTTCTCCACAGATGCATTGAATTAAATTTCCTAGAAATTTATTCACCACTTCTGTTTGGCAATCTGTTTGTGGATGAACAGCGCTTGAAAACTTCAATTCTATGTTGAATTGTTTCCATAAAGTAAGCCAAAATGCAACAAGAAATTTGATGTCTCGATCTAAAATAATTGATCTTGGAACACTATGTAGTCTGACTACTTCTATGAAGAAAAGATTAGCTACATGATGGGCATCCGTTGTCTTACGGCAAGGGATAAAATGAGTCATTTTAGAAAATATGTGTACTATCACGTAAAAAACATCATGTCCTCGCCTTGTCCTTGGTAAGCCAAGTATAAAATCCATTGATAGGTCTTCCCTAGGTGCACTAGGAACGGGTAATGGCGTATAGAGTCTGGTGTTTTGAACCTGACCTTTGTATGTTTCACAAATGAGACACCTTTGCACAAATTTGCCAGCATCTCTCTTAAGTTGTCGCCAATAGTAGCGTGCTTCCAAATTAGAAATGGTTTTATCATGCCCAACATGACCTCTAAGATTACATGAATGCATCTCTCGAATCAACTTGTCTCATAGAGAACCTCTGGAAATACATAAGCAATTTCCATTAAACAGATATCCATATTGTGATAAAAAATTCTCTTCTAATGGAAAATCTTTTATTTGTTTCACCCAGATTCGACCAAAGTATTCATTATTTTCATATAGTTCTTTTATTTAGTGTATTCCTGGTAACTCAGCTTCAAAAGAAACCATGAGACTTGCACGTCGGCTTAAAGCATTTGCCACTCGATTAGCTACTCCGGACTTGTGGACAATAACAAAATTGAATCTCTCTAGGTATGCTGCCTATCTTGCTAACATGCAATCCGTATGTTTTTTACTTCTAAAATGTTTCAAGGATTGATGATCAGTGTATGCAATGAATTCTTTAGGCATTAAATAGACCTCCCATGTCTTCATTGCTCTACAAATAGAATACAACTCTTCCTGGTAAGTACTACACTTTTGTCTTGCTTCACTTAGCTTCTCACTAAAGAAAGCAATAGGTTTCATTTCTTGTGATAAAACATCCCCAATTCCTACTCCATTAGCATCACATTCCAACTCAAAGGTCTTGTTGAAATCTGGTAACACTAATACAAGAGCTTGTGACAACTTTTCCTTAGTCTCCATGAAACTAGCGTTAGCTTTTTCATCCCATTTGAACTACCCTTTATTTAAACATTTAGTGATTGGTACCATGATAGTACTAAATTTCATCCATTCATCACCGAGTCTAATTCATATTTAGTGATATCCGTTTCTTAGATCAAGCTTCAAAAACACCTTTGCTCCACTGAGTTGGTCAAGTATGTCATCCATTTGTGGGATAGAAAATCTTTACCTTGTAGTGATTTTATTGATAGCCCTACTATCCACGCACATCTGTCAAGATCCATCTTTCTTTGGTGTGAGTAGTGTTGGTACAATGCATGGACTTATGCTTTCTCTGACATGTCCTTTATGCAATAACTGTTCTATTTTATCCCTTAGAATTTCATGCTCTTTTGGGCTCATCCTATAGTGTGGTAGGTTGGGAAGACTAGCAGTTGGAATAAAATCTATTTGATGTTGAATATCCCTCATACGAGGTAGATTTGAGGCTCTCCAAGTATGCTTTGGTATTTAGATTACGGACTTTGAATCTCCACTGGATATTTCTTTTTTTTGTTGCTCATCTCCTTTGACGACTAATGCGGCACATAATTTTAATTTCTTCAAGTCTTTAGCAAATTCTTTTGGATTTTGAGTGATGGTTAACATACTCTTCTCCTCTACTTCAGAGGCATTATTAGTAGTCTTGTTTGGAAGTATAATGATTTTTCATTTGTTCCAAATGAAATAATACCAATTGTGTCTTCCTTTATGTGTGGTGTTCACATCATATTGCCAGTGTCTTCCAAGAACAACATGACATGCATCCATATCAACCACATCACATAGAACACTTGATCGATAATACTTACCTAAAGAAAGTGGTAACCAATATTGTTTGGTGATCCTGATCTTCACTCCTTTCTTGAGCCATCTAATAGTATATGGATTCGGGTGATCATGTGTCTTAATATTTAAGTGTTTAACCATGTTTTCAGAAACTAAATTCTCACAACTACAACTATCAATTACCAACTTGCATACTTTTCCATTCACAGTGCATTTTCTTTTGAATATCCTCTTTCATTGTGTCTCTTCAGGTTGCATCGTTGAGCATAGAAGGTGTTTGACCACACATACTATTTCTTCTCCCTTTTTTTTCACATAGTTTGGATTCAGCTTCACTTTCATAGTTATCCACCTATTCATCACTTTCATCACGACGAGTGGTGTTGACAAACTTTCTTCTTGGATAGTTGCTTGATATATGTCCCTCTTCATGGCACTTGTAACACTTGATCATATTACATGGTTGCTTATCATTATTTTTGCAAGAAGATGGTGCCTTTTCATCCTTCTTTACTTTATATGGAATAAACTTCCCCTTCTCTTGGTATGGAGGACTTTTTGATATAATTTCTGGGCGAGAATAAGACGTAACTTTGTAAAACTTCTTAGTTTTTATATATCTCTCAGCTTTCAAGGCAAGAGTTTGAGCTTGATCAATTGACCAAATTTGTTGTATGCCAAGACGCTCTTGGATAGAATCATTGAGACCATTGATATACCTTAGGACTTGTTGGTCTTTATTTTTAGAAAGAATGCACTTACTTGTAATCTTAAGAACTCCTCTATATAATTAGAAACCGATTTATTACCTTGAACACAGTTATGGAACTGTAGGTACAAGAGTTGTTCATAATCCACAGGAAAGAACCTATCCTTTAGAAGTGCTTTCATTTGTGGCTAATAATTTACACGATTTTCACCCCTCAAACGAAGCTTTTCTTGATGACGATTCCACCAAGCTCCAGAACTTTCTTTCAATTTTTATGCCAACAATGGTACTCGAAGATCTGGAGGGATGTTCATAATCTCAAAGAATGTCTCTAACTCATAGATCTAATCAAGAAATCCTTCAATGTTTACATTACCATTGAAAGTTGGGATTTCAGCCTTAATCTTGTACATATCTCCACCATTTTCATGTTCTCTTCTTGGTTGTGCATAAAGATCTAAGCCATTAAAAGCCAAGATCTAATCAAAGATCTTAAAAGAAAACACAAAGTTTCATTAATAGAAGAGTTGAACTAAAAACTACATAGCTAGAGGTCATTGCCACTATTTATAGGCTTCAAAAGCCTTTGTACAACTCATTGACAACTCATTGACAACTCATACACAACTCATAGTTGACAACTCATTTTGTTAATAGCTAAGTATTCTAGAATTATGTAAAAGACAATCTTGACAACTAGTAGCAAAATTCAAATTGACTTTCTCTTTCTATAAGTAGAAAAATAGATTTTTGATTCATGAAGGTTCTGAACTAGTTTTAGAATTTAATGTTCCTCGTCATTGTTGTTAACTCTTAGTCTTCTTTTGAGTTATTTATTTCATCTTCTGATCTTTGTTCTATTGGCTTCTGCATTATTATTATGATTATTATTGTGCTCTTAAGGTTGGGTTAAAGGGGTGGTCTCTGGTCCATGGTGGACTTGAGATGTCCATCACGGCCAGGCCCTATTTTGGGTCGTGACACTTAATAGCGATGTCAGATTTTTAAAAAAGGACTGTTTTTATTAAATTAACCAGCGGGACCCCTTTAAGAAAAATTTTACTTATTTTTCAAATAGAGGGTCAAAATGCAAACTAAGGGTTTTGAACCTATACCAACTCCGCTACTAACTTAAATTCGATATTTTGGGTCTACTGTAAGTGTCCAAATTTCCATCTAACACTCAAAACACTAAATGTTGACTGAAGTCAAGTATAAGACTTTTTAAGCCCCTAAATACGTCTAAGTCTTCCAAAACCCCTCTAAAGGCGTTGGAAACCATGCCAACCACTCTCACCTTCCAAAATTAACATGTAGAAACTATGGGGAGGACAGAATTGTCAGATCACTTAAAAAGCAAAATTCACACTTTAGTTTACATCTGACACAAACGAACCACAAATAGTGTTGCTAAGAAGATCTCAAAGAGAAAGAAAATTGGATATTTTAGATGATTATGTAATTTATTTGCAAGAGTCAAAATTTTTACATTACACTTAATAAAGATTCAGTTTCATTTTCACAGGCCATGAAAAGCACCGAGTCTGATTAATGGATTGATTCTATGAAAGAAAACTTAAAATTCATAGAATACAACAAAGTCTGGGATCTCATTGAATTCCCAAAAAGTTCTAAAAGAATCGAATGTAGATGGTCTTTAAGACCAAAAGTGTTTCAAATGGAAATATTAAATGATATAAGGTAAACTTGTTGCCAAGGGTTATACTTAGAAAATTGGTATTGATTATAAAGAGACATTTTTAGTGATCTCGAATAAAAAATCATTGAGAATTATTCTTGCTTTAGTAACTCATTATAATTTAGACTTTCATCAAATGATTGTGAAAACTGCCTTTTTAATGGAGACAAGCTAAAAAAGTCAATATATGGACTCAAATAATCCCCACTAAAATGGTATATAAAGTTTAATGATACCATAACATCTTTTTAATTTATGGAGATCACCATTGAATGGTGTATTTACCAAAATATTAGTGGGAGTAAGTGTAACACCTCTAACATCTGAGCTAAGATTAGAATCATGCTTCAAGTACAAGTAGAACCAAGTTTCATATTTTAGTAGCATGGGAATTGAATTAGATGTGTATTTAGGCCACAAGTAACTCCTAGCTCATAGCCAAGTTGAACCTTTCCTTACCAATTGATTTTGTGTGAAGAATCTTCCTATAGTCAAATTTAGAAAAGCGTAACTCCTATATTATGACCTACCAAATAAAAGTTATTTGATTCTTCTTTCTAATGCATTCGGTTTCATCTTAATTCGATTCTGGAGATACGATTTATGACTATGTTAGTCAAGCACTATCTAATAGTGAGATAGTACTAAGAAAAACCATGATCGTGGTAAAAAAACATGATTGTACAATGGTCTCGTCTACAAAAAATTGCCCAAAAAAATTGAAAGTTGACATGTATACCTCCCAAGCACAAAAGTGTACCATGATTTTGGTTAGAAACCACAATATTAGCTCTTAAAGTTGATGCGTTTTGGACTTCCAACCTAAAAACGAAGAAACGATCATGGGGGGAGTCTCAGAATCGTGCTAAGGATAATCTAGTGGAGTCTAGAGAGCCTCAATTCATCCTCCTAACTGGATACAATTCAAATGGCCACCCTAATTTTTGAAGATATGATTGGAGACCATCACTTAAAGGCTCAATACTTGGTCACCCCAAGGGAACAATAATATGCAAGGAAGACCCATTTTGAGCCTACCATTGAGCATACCATTCATCAAGGCCGTGAGTGGAAGATTTCTTGGAGCATTTAAGACTTGAGAATTCACGATTTTGGACACTTAATAGCTCATATATTTTGGTTCATCTTCATTGTGGGAATTTTGGTCACTCACTTTGCCCAAAATACACTCCATGGCCACCCCTCCCATTAAGGGTAATGTAGTCATTTGTCTTCTTTTGTAATGTAATATAAATAGAACAAGATAGGGTTTTTAGGACTTAGTTGTTTATTGATATAAGACAAACTCTCTCTCTCTCTAGTGTGAGGAGTGTAATACTCCTTAGTTGTAGGGCTTGAAAAATTCACCAATCTGTAACTAGGGCTGCCCAAGTGTGGATATCACTTGTGTTGCATCATTGGCTTGATACGTTGGTATTTAGAGAAGGTAGCATCCCTCTTGTGTCAATGTTAGAGTTAGGTTTGTGTTGTAGGTAGTGTTAAGGGTCCAAGAGTCTCACAATTCTTGGGTTCTTAAGATTGTCCCTTTCTTTGGTCTAACTATCTATCTTGTATTGTTGTTGTAAGTTTTGGATTTCTTATTGTTGTTAGTGTAACCCGTGAGTTTCTTGTTGATGTAGTATTTTTGTTCTCATATTGTGTTGATAATATAGTTTGTGTATCTCTGGAAATTAGGTGTTAAACACCACAATACTTTATGTTCTAGTTGTTGTTCTTGAACCCGAAAGGGGTCACTCAAAGGGTCTTCGATTGTCTTGAACTTGTAAACTATTTTGGGTCTTTGTTTTGTGTTTTCTTAGTTGTTCTGTATCAGAGCATGGATTGATTTTGTTCTCACAATATCAAATCTTTGGTTTGCTTGTTAGAAAAAAAAAGTGTTCTTGGCCGAGAGGTATAGACATTGTTGCTGTTGTTTTGCCCAAGAGTTTGTGACTAGATCTAGTAAATTTTTGTTTTATCTAGTGTGTTTCTTGTGTTGGCTTCTTTCTCACTAACACAAAGGTGTCTAGAGCTAAAGTTTAGCTTAAAAATGGTTACATTATTGATGTGAACTTGTGTTGGCTGTATGGTGATGTTGTTGTAGTTCTTAAAAAAAATTATTGTTGTGTTCATATTGTTCTTCACCTATTCTCATATCTTAACCCACATAAATTGTAAAATAGATCTAAAAAGTTGTAAGACAAAAGTTGTAAAGTTGTTTGTGAGAAGACTTGCACACATTCCTTCCTAGACTTGACAACTACTTTTCCTTAAATCAGGGGACCTTGTCTTGTGGGACTAGTAAAGTCAAATATCACCTTTTTGAGTTTGGAAAGTTGAAAAAGACTACAAGACTTTTACTTTCTCACCAAAACCAATTGTCTTCCATTCCAAATTGTGTGATGATTAAAAATTCAAATTTGTGACTAAAGTTGTGTGGGACCAAGACCAATTGTATGCTGCCATGTCACCCTAATTACTATTCACCATCAATATTAAGCTCAAATTTAGATTTTCTAGTTTCTAATTATTGATTCTTGATTTCATTAGTTGATCCTAGAACTAATTAACAAACTAGTAAACTCCTAGTAGATTGTCAATTAGTCCTTTGAATCCATTGTTTGTGCTTCTGTCATTTTAAAATCATAGTAATTCTTGGTTCAAGTTCGGATAATTTTCTTGAGTCTTCAAACAAAGAATCCATTCCAGCCAAGGAGTAGACTCACCCCTCGACTCATCACGAACTACAAGCCGACTTGCAACACTTGTGAATCCAAGTGTGAGATGATCAAGTGTGTGAGAGTGTGGTGAGGTTGTTTCGAACTAACTTGTGTTTTTCTTTGTAGTCTTGTTCTTCTTTTTTTTTTAGGAACAATTGCAAGGGAACCCGCGGCTTCAACGTCTCAACCCATGGATAATAATGCCACCAATGTCATTTTGGCATACCTTGACACTATATCCCGAGACTTAGCGATGGCAAATAAAAGGTTGGATCATATGGTAGGTCAAAGGGTACAAATGGGCTTCCCAAACACACTTCAAGAGGAAGGCCATATCTCATGTGAGGTACGAGGTAAAAATGCTATTCCCTACACTCCTATGGACTTAGAATATTGTGTTGTGGCTAGTAAAAGCCAAGTGGGTGTAGTTGCGGCTTTGACTAGGATAAAGGTAATTGAGTCTCCCTTTTGTGATACTCTTGGTATTGTTAGATCACATAAGGACCAAACTCTTGTTGTACGTACACAAGCACTAGTTGATCATTTAGATGACGAAATTGATTCTCTGCATGAGAATGATTTGTGTCCATCTAGTGCTAGCACTTATAACTTGACTAAGGTTCTATTACCAAGTGGTGAGAGTATTCACACACTAGTTGACCCTTATGAAAAACAAGGTGAGTCTACTTTGTTACATAAGTTGCCAACAACTAGTGAGAATGTGGACAATGATCAATCCGGTAGAAAAGACCTTGATGTGCTTGATTAATTAGGAAACCCGAATTATGATTATCTTGGTAAAGATGGTTTTTCTTATGATCACTTAGATTCCCATGGTGGTTTGTGTCTAAGTGAGGATTGCTCATTTGAAAGAGAAGGTGATGTGTGCTTAGAAATTCCATCTACTTCTTTTTTAAGTGTTTCTTATATTGGGCATATTCCTAGTGGAGATTTTGAAACTAGTAGTAAGTGCATGCATGAGAACCATTTATTTGAAGTTGGCTTGTGGAACACCTTTCTCAACCCTCTTTTTATGAATGATATTTCCAATGGTGATAAAGAGGGCTTGCTTAACCTTAAGGATGGCACCCTAGGGGAGAATGAGAGTGGCCGAGACCTAAGTCCTTGGTTACGTCTTCCATTTGACCCTGGTAACTTCTTAGGGTGTGAAGGACGGATAGTTGTTGGTCGGTTCACTTGTTTCAGTGATATTGCTATATGTGTTGCATGGACTTTACTTTCAATTAGGGCACCACCCCTTCGTAATATTTTCCTAAGCCCCTCGTGATTAAAGTAAAGGATGTGTGGCTATATCTTAAGTGTGTACCTCCTTGGCATGTTGATGTTGTTTATTGTATTAACTCTAACCCTTATGTTATGAGGATGTGGTGCTTGTTTGTCTTCTCTTTGTTCTTAAAAGGTTTGGATTCGAGGTCGAATCCTTTTCAAAAAGGGGAGGATGATACAAGTCAAATGGCCACCCTAATTTTTGAAGACATGATTGGAGACCATCACTTAAAGGCTCAAGACTTGGTTACCCCGAGGGCACAATAATATGCAAGGAAGACCCATTGAAGACTAATTGCTTGGAGCATTGAAGACTTGAGGATTCACAGTTTTGGACACTTAATAGCTCACGATTTTTGGGCCATCTTCATTGAGGGCATTTTGGTCACTTCACTTCGCCTAAAATGCATTCCATGGCCACCCCTCTTATTGAGGGTAATGTAGTCATTTGTTTTCTTTTGTAACGAAATATAAATAGAACAAGTTAGGTTTTTTAGGACTTAGTTTTTTATTGATATAAGACAAACTCTCTCTCCCTAGTGTGAGGACTGTAACACCCCTTAGTTGTTAGGCTTGGAAAAGCCACCAATCCATAACTAGGGATGCCTAAGTGTGGATATCACCTGTGTTACATCATTGGCTTGGTACATTGGTGTTTAGAGGAGGTAACGTCCCTCTTGTGTCAACGTTAGAGTTAGGTTTGTGTCGTGGGTAGTGTTAAGGGTCCAAGAGTCACACAATTCTTGGGTTCTTAAGATTGCCACTTCATTTGGTCTAACTATCTATCTTGTATTGTTGTTGTAAGTTTTGGATTTCTTGTTGTTGTTAGTGTAACTCGTGAGTTTCCCGTTGATGTAATATTGTTGTTCTCATATTGTGTTGATAATATAGTTTGTGGATCGCTGGAAATTAGGTGTTAAACACCACAATACTTTGTGTTCTTGTTGTTGTTCTTGAACCCGCGAGGGGTCACTCAAAGGGTCTTCAGTTCTCATTTGTTTTGGGTGTTTGTTTTGGGTGTTCTTGGTTGTTCTTGTATCACTAACCATGAGCACCAATCATAATCATAGATGAGTTCTGTGATCATAGGATGGTTCGTACGTCACCTCTGGTAACTTTTTCAATTAGTTTTTTATTAGGGGTAATCTAGTATTTTCCCACTATTTAGACCCCTAAACTATGTCGTTTAAGCTATTTCAATGTTTTTTTATTAAATATAAAATTATCCTAAGTTCCTTATTACTCAAAAATCATTCAACACTTAGCATCATCAGATAAAAAGAGGCGATTTCTCTTCTCCAAGGCATAATTAGGGTTCATCTTCTTCAAGCTCTAAATTTATAATATTCACCACGGTTTTCATTTCTAGGTATGTGGGATTTCATCAGTGGGTATCCTTTCACTCATTAAGTCTCAAAATATATTTAATTTCTCAGTTAATTCATGATCATGAAATTACAATTTTCATTACAACCATGACTCTTCTTGTACTTCAGTTCCCCATAATTAGTAAACTATAAATATGTGTTTCCCCATGAAATTCAGTACATTGATTATGTTGCCCAAAATTGCACCTCTAAGAAAGTATAATGCACTCTCTGTCAAAAAAAGAACCCAACAAAGGTTGGGGTTGAACCCATAAGAAATAGGCTGAATCTTTATCACAAACTCATTGAAGTAGTCAAAAGAGCATAAAGTAAATGGGGAGATTTTGTGAGAACAGTAAGAGTAGTAATGAATCTTGATCACTTTCAGTTGAAATAAATATGAGATGACTACTAGGACAGTGTTTTCTCTAACTTCCTAAGTCTTTAGACTTATCGTGCTTTGTCAAACTAACTAATGTCTTGCATGTAGAATGTGACAAGTTATGTATCACCAACTGTCTTATGAACACCTTTGGTGAATTTCATTCATCTCCTTTGGAGTCTCAGAGTATTAAATTACTAACCCTTGCTCCAGATTAAAATACCTCGAATTTTGGCCTTTGAAAAATTCTTGTGCTTTGAGCTTACTGCCTCAATTACAACTCATCCTACGAGTCGTAGGGTATCGTTACAGGACCTAGGGACTCAAGTCATAACCAAATCAGTAAAGTAAGTGGCTAAGTTCTGCTCTGAGTACGAGTGACTCTCTATGAGTTGTAAGGACTTGTTACGAGTTGTTGGGTGCAAATCGTAGAATGTCCAGTGTTTACCTAATTGGGTTCTATGTTGACTACAACTTGACCCTATGAGTCGTAGGGTCTCATTACGAGTGGTACCAGTTGTTTTGGGGAGAAATGACTTTTGTGTTTTTCACAAGTTCAAATACTTTCAAAAAAGTTTTTAAAATTGAGAATGGAGTTTCCACTTAATTTATTTAATAAAATCAAGAAAACCTTTGAAATTACTTAAACAATCCAAAAGAGAAAAATCATTTAAGTTTGAAGATTCTGAGTAAGCGGTTTCATTAATACTCTTGGAAGGTTGTTAAGGAACTAAGAGTATCCACTAACTTGCAGTTATTCAGACTATTTGAAAATAATTCTTTGACTAACATGGAGACAAGAAGTTGGTTTTTTGAAAAGAAATTGATTAAGAAAACATTTGTGCAAAATCAATTTTTGGACAACTTAGTGGGGAATTTAACTAGTTTAAGAAAGCTAATATCAAATAGCATGAAAAGGAAAAGGGGAGAATTATAAGACTTAGGCTCGTAAGCTCAAATCCTTGTCCTAATCTAATTTTGTCCCACCTGCACCTGTCCTAAACTATCCATTTGGGCTTTTAGCCCATCTTCACTTGTTCTAATCTAGATTTTTGGGCTTTTGGCCCGAAACCTGCTTCACCTGTATTAATTTTCAGCTTTGGCTTCAAGGCCCAAATAAATGAACAAATAGATAAACAAATAAATAAATAAATAAATAAAGAACAAGTAAATAATAAAAATTGAGATTTTTCAAGTCTCTTAGAGACCTCATCAATGGATTTTGACCCATTTTTCTTCTTCGTCCTCTTTTTGTACCCACACACCATATAGTCGACCTTGGGTTTAAACTTTGGACTTGGCTCAAATAACACCAAATTCAGAGATAAGGGTAACTCACTACTTCAAATTGAGAAACAATTTCACAGGCCCTTAACAATAGTAACCATTCCTTTTCGACATAAAGGAAAAAACTTTACATACTAAAAGCAAACATATCCACCAATAACGAATTTAAATAAAGCATGAGCACATATTTTAATCAAGCAAAGATCGAAACTTTATCCATCTAGAAAAAAAGGTGAAACAAACAATAGTAACTATTTTTTCAACATAAAGGAAACAAGGAATGAGTACGTCTTTTAAGCAAAGATAAAAAAATTTATCTAAAATAATCAAAGAATAAAGCCATAAATCAAAACAATCAATATTAACTATTTTTTTCAACAAAAAGGAAACAAGTTTACACTCTAAAAATAAACATATCCGCCAATATGAATTTAAATGAGGCATAAGTATGTTTTTAAGTAAAGATTAAAACTTTATCGATAATAATCAAAGAATAAGGACAAAAGGAGAAACAATCAATATTAACTATTTTTTTCAACTGTAATGCCCTGAATCTGATACCCAGAATGCTACATGGTGCTCATGACCCCGAAGGACCACAAGCTAACCCATGACTGATATTTGTACCTGTATACTGCATAATATACTGTATAAATGCAGAAATAAAGGCTAAAAGTCCATAAGGTTCAAAACTATAACATAACTAATAAAATATAATATCTGGAGGGGGTATGAAATACCCAAGACAACTGAAATAACTGTCTGAGCATACTAGTCTAAAAAGCCTCTAACTGACTGAACTGTCTGAATAAGGAGTTGATGGGACATGTCCCCAACTAACTCCAACTACTAAAATAAATTAATTAATGAGATAATAAAGTAATGGTCATGTACTCGAAGAATGAGGACTCACTGCTAACTCTAACTACTGAGATTGGAATGCTACTGATGCTCTAGAGCTCGTGCTTCTAAATCTATGGTATAAAACACCATAGCGTAAATGCGTTAGTACATTTGAATGTACTGGTATGCATGTGAGGTAGGTTGAATGCAAAGGGTTCACATGCATGAACTATACTAACTGACTGAATAACATGAGCGTGAGCATACATGCATGAATACATAATAACTGTAAATGAGTTCGTGATAAAATGATTACTGAATCTGAGTACTGATAACATGAGATACTGATAACTGTGCAGCTGAAATAACTAATACTGAGCGATTGTATCTGACAGTCTAGTTTTTGATGGAACTAGCTGAGTTCCATACTGTTCTGAGTTGACTGTATCTGACAATTCTAAATCCTGTAGAACTATCTGAGTTCTATTATTAAGACTGAATGACAGTATCTGACAGTCCAGATTCTGTACTGAAACTGTGGGAAGTATTCATCTAACCGACATACCTTAAATAAAGCAATATAGCTGAGGTGGGGTCCAATCTGTAACCCCAATTAGAAGGGTGTCAATACCGTGCCACTGGTAAGGACAAGTTATGGGAAACCCTCATCTGACAGTGTCCCTAAAAGAGAATAGTGGGGACCTCATTTGATAGTCCTTATCCACTTCATCAACCCTCATCTGACAGTGTTGATGTCTCAACCTATGTTGGCTACATAGTTCTAGAACACAAGGATGACTTCTAAGGATCCCACCCTCATTTGACAGTGTGTGTTACCATTCTTGGGTTTACTCGGTGCTAATTCCTACTCCCATCTAAATAGACATTGAGCATGATTAACTGAACTGGACTAAACTGAATTAACTGAGTTTTGTTGACTGATGGAATACTATTGAGATTACTGAGTTTTCCTGAGTTATGAGACTGACTTAATTCTATGGATCACGGCTTGACTGAGAGTATCTTGAAAACATGACACTAATTCTAGGCACACAACTAAATTTATGGGTACATGTACCCGCAGGACTCGATGGGAAGAAACTGACAAAGTATGACTTTCTTGAATACATGACCAACATCAACAATCTATAATATAATAAGTTGAAGATTTCATGAAGTACAAGTTCTAAAGCACCACAATGGCTACACATATATCCACAATTCATTAACTAAGACATTTTATCAAACACTGGACATGCATAAACTTGTACATAAATCGGGATCATGGCACTTTTCTTTCATATAGGCATTTAATCGAACACATGGGGAGCATGCTTTGGTTATACAATCATCAACACATCTAATAATCATGGATACATCAATAAACGTGTAAATTTAAGGTTTTATCATGATTATTATGCAAATCACCACATCCTAGGGTCAATTATTGGAATATGTAATTTCAAACATGAATCAAAACCACACAACATTATGAACATGAATTTCAATTCAATTTAAATCATGAACATTCAAGAATACACAAATCTTAGATTTTGAAAAGAGATTTTTGAGCTCCATGGGTGAAAGGGACCCATTAATCAACACATGACATACCTGGGTTGTGAGTTTCTTGAAGTTCTTGGACTTGAAGAACTTGAATTTATTAGTTTCTTGAAGGAGGATTTGGATCTTGATCTTGGGGATTATCTTTGAGAGAAAACCCTAATTTGATGTTGTAGATGGATAATGAACTTATGAGCTTTGGTCTGATATAATTAGGGGTTAAAATAGGTAGAAAAGACCCAAATACCCTTTTAAGAATGACTTTAAAATAATTCAATGAACTATGCGACGGTGGGTGCGATGGTCCATCACTGGTTCGATGGTCCATCGGTCCTAACCGTCACACCTGGGCAGAATAGGGGTTCACTTCTCTGCTGTGATGGATTGGGCGACGTTTCATTGCTAGCTCAATGTTCTGTCGACTTGAGTCATATTCCTTCATCATAAGGTGGTCACACTGCCTCCGCTGCTGTGGTTTGGGCGACGGTCCGTCGACTCTCATCGTCGAACTTGTAAAATGTTGACTGCTTTCTGTAAAACGGTCATAACTTTCTATCCCGATATCGGATTTTGACAAAATTGGTATCATTGGAAAGCTAATTCAATTTCCCACTTGAAAAGGTGAAAATCTCAAAAAAAAATCCACATGTACAAAGTGGATTCATTTTTCAAAGTGAGTTTCTAACATTTTTTAGATGATTTCAAGCTAGGTAGAAGTGCGGGGTATTATAATATCTCCCCCTTGAGAACATTTATCCTAGAATGAGACTGAGTGAGAGGGGAGAAGATAAACTAATATACATGCTAAGCATGAACAACCAAAACATGATTTCATGACTGACATGACTAATAATTGAATATATATCATATTGAACATTCATATCTGATTTATGAGTAACTGATTCCTGAATGCATGACTGAGTGTTCTGAGGAACTAAGTTTCTCACAATGAGAATGCATTTCTAATGCATAATTATATGACTGAACTGGTGCGTGAATGCATGCCTGAATATGCAATGGTATTTAATACCAAGTTTATAATGGAATTCTGAACATGAACTGAATACTAAGCTTGTAACTAAAAGCTAAACATGAAACTGAAAATCTTAAGGAGAACTGTTACCTTGAGCCATATCTGTCTGAGGATGAAAGGTTGTAATGACATGAACTTGGGTACCAAGACCATTTTGGAATACTTTCCAGAAGTGAGAGATGAACTGGGTACCTCTGTCTGAAATATCGATAATGGAACATCGTGCAATCTAACCAACTCTATGTTGTAGAGTTTGGCGTAATCCTCGGATGAATCAGAGGTATGGACTAGCAGAAAATGAGCTGATTTGGTTATACTATCTACAATGACCCAAAGTGAATCATGCTGGCGATGAGTATGAGGCAAAACCATAACGAAGTCCATCTTCACTTCTTCCCACTTCCAAGTAGGAATACTGAACTCCTACATAGACCCACTAGGCTTCTGATGCTCTATCTTAACCCGCTGACATGTAGAGTACTTAGCCATAAACTCTGCAATATCTATCTTCATCCCACTCCACTAATAGATTTCCCATAAGTCGCAGTATATCTTCATGGCCCCTGGATGAATAGAGTAGCACGCACCATGTGCTTCTGCAAGAATTCACTGCATTAAGTTGTCTACACCTAGAACACACAGACTACCCTAACAATGCAAAACACTATCTCCCCCTTGGGAGAAAACCTATATTTTTTTATCCTGGACTGACTCTTTCAACTTGACTAGACCGGCATCTCTATCTTGCTTTTCTTTTACCTCAGAAACAAGAGATGATTCTGAACTACTCTGAACCCACATGTCATCCTCCTCTATATCGACTAAGCGAACACCTAGTCTGGCAAGATTATCGATTTCCTGGGCTAACTTCTTCTTACTGTCCTCAACATAAGCAACACTACCCATAAATAGTCTACTAAGAGCGTCGGCCACTACTTTGGCCTTGCTCGGATGATAAAGGACACTCATGTTGTAATCTTTCAAGAGCTCTATCTACCTTCTCTGGTGAAGATTGAGATCTTTTTGAGAAAAGACATATTGAAGGATCTTATGATCTGTGAACACATCTACATGCTAACTCAAGATCATGAGTCGGATAATTCTTCTCATGGGGTTTAAGTTGTCTGGAGGTGTAGGCTATGACCTTACCATGTTGTATGAGACACAACCCAATCCTACTCTGGATGCATCACAATACACTACGAACCCATCTGGACCATCTCAAAGAGCTAAGACTGAAGCTGAGGTGAGTCGAGTCTTCAACTCCTAAAAACTCTTCTCGTAAAGATCTGACCACTAAAACTTGACTTTCTTCTGAGTCAATCCGGGGATGCAATAGAAGAAAATCCCTTAACAAATCATCTATAATAGCCAGCCAAACCCAAGAAACTCCTGATATCTGATAGAGAAATAGGTCTGGGCCAGTTTCTTACTGCTTTAGTCCTTTGAGGATCAACCCTAATGCCATCACCAAAAATAATATGACCAAGGAATGCCACTAACCTCAGCCAAAATTCACACTTACTTAATTTGGTGAACAACTAATGATCTCTGAGGGACTAAAGCACAATTCTGAGATGGTTTACATGATCCTACTCACTGTGGGAGTAAACAAGGATATCATCTATGAAGACTATGACAAACATGTCTAAGTACTGCTTGAACACGCGGTTTATCAAGTCCATGAAAATTTTTAGGGCATTGGTAAGACCAAAGGACATGACCACGAATTTAAAGTGACCATATCGAGTACGAAAGGCTATTTTTGAAATGTCACATTCTCTGACTCAAAGTTGATATAGCCCAATCTGAGGTCTATCTTAGAGAAATACCTGGAACCATGAAGTTGGTCAAATAAGTCATCAATTCTGGGAAGTGGATACTTGTTCTTGACTGTGACTTCATTGAGCTGACAGTAATCAATGCACATTCTGAGAGAACCATCTTTCTTGTGCACGAATAAGACTGATGGACCCCATGGGGACACACTGGGTTTGATGAATCTTTTATCTAAGAGACCCTTCAACTTCTCTTTCAATTCTCTGAGTTCTACTAGTGCCATTTTTTATGAAAGAATAGATATAGGCTGAGTATCTGGAAGAAGATCGATGTCGAAGTCTATTTCCCTTTTGGGAAGAATTCCTGGAAGATCTTTAGGAAAGACATCTGAATATTCATTCACGACTGGGACTGATTCAAGATTGGGAGTTTTATAACTAGTTTCCTTAACTCGAACAAGATGATAGACACATCCTCTAGATATCATTTTCCTTGCCTGAAGGTAGGAATCAAGCTGACCTCTGAAAGCTGAAGTGCTACCCCTCCACTCTAGGACAAGTTCATTCAAAAACTGGAACTAGACTATTCTATTTCTACAGTAGACTGTGGCATAGCAGGAATAAAGACAATCCATTGCGAGAATGACATCAAAATCAGTCATCTCTAATTTGACTAAGTCTGTTGAGGTGACTTTCTGAGATACCATAATCGGACAGTTCCTGGATACTCGTTAGGCTATGATGGTTTTATCCACTGGGGTAGATATTGATAGGTCTCTGCTAGAATTTTGGGACTGGTTCCAAAATTGCCTGCTACATAGGGAGTAACAAAAGACAAAGAAGCTCCTGGATCTAGCAAAGCGTAAACATACACATAAAAGATCTGTAATGTACCAATAACCACATTAGGAGAATTTTCCTGATCTTTTCAAGACTGGAGAGCATAAAGTTTGTTTAGGCATTGCCCACTAGTAGGACTGGAATTGGCACCCTACTGATTTGGGCGATCGGACTGAGCTGGGGAACGGTTATGCTGACCTTGATATTCTGGCTGGGAATAATCTCTAGCACTGTGGCTTATATTGCAACATAAAAAATAGACATCGCTACCAGCTCTGCAAACACCCTTGTGGTTCTTACCACAAGTCTGACAAAGGGGATTAGTTCGGGCATTGCTGACACTGCCCTGAGACTTAGAGCCTGGCACCCTATCATTGCTACTATTTCTGAACTTAGGTGCTGGGACACTAACTGGGGTGGATTTGGAACTGAGTAATTTGGGTAGAACTCAGAACGATTCCCTCCCTCTAACTTAGGTTGATTGAAATTGAAGCTTCCTATTCTAGCTCTCTTATTTTTTCTTTTTTTTTATCACCCTATATTTTCCCACCTCACTCTACCAGGCATGAATCATATGCCTAGGTGGTACAATAATTTTCTGATTTCTCTAATCTACTATTGAGTAAGATAAAGTAAGGGAGTCAGTTCTAAATTTGCCATGAACGACATACTCGTCTAGGGAATCTTCCTGGATGGAATGTGGTGCTGACTGATTCCCAATTCTCCTTTTATTAGCCTTTTTAGGAGTCATAATCTATAAACAAAAGAGAGAAATGTATTAGACTGAGATTTAGATTTGAGCTAATGCTCACTAGCATGACATTAAACTGAAAGAAGGGAAATTGTTCCTAAAACATCTTATAGCCACCTGCACATAAATGTGGCACACAATACACACATGTACAAGACTCTTTAAATTTACAAAGATCCCTTTTATCTTTTTATGAGGCTAAGAAAACTATCAACAAGTTGAATCTTGATTATATCAAGATAGATGCTTGCCTAAATGATTGCATGTTGTACTGTAAAGATGATATTAATGTAGAATCATGTAAACATTGTCACACATCTCGATGAAAGACCGAGAAGGATAGCGATCTTGATCATGCTCCTAGTATAAGTAAGAAACAAATAAGAAGAAAAAAACTTGCCAAAGTTTTGTGCTACTTTCCATTAAAACTAAGATTATAAAGATTATTTATGTTCTCTAAAATTGCAGAGCATATAATATGGCATGCAGAGGATGATAACAAAGATGGGATATTAAGGCACCCTCGAGATGGTGAAGCATAGAAAAGTCTTGATACAAATTATCCTGAATTTGCTTATGATCCTCGAAATGTTCGATTGGGACTAGCTACTGATGGTTTTAATCCTTTTTGAACAATGAGTACTAACTATAGTATTTGGCCGATGATTTTATTTCCATACATTCCTTCTCCTTGGTTGTGTATAAAGCAATAAAATTTTATCCTCTCAATGATCATTCCAGGTCCACGTACAGTAATGTATATCTACAACTACTAATTAAGGAGTTGAATGAGTTATGGTGTGAAGGTGTGGATACTTTTGATTCATCAAAGAATGAAATGTTCAAAATGCGAGCAGCTCTAATGTGGACAGTTAGAGATTTTCCTGAACTTGATACCTTATCTGGTTGGAACACGTATATTGGTCTTGAATGTCTTTCTTATAATTTTGATGCAGAACCATGTCGACTTTGTCATAGTAGAAAGTGGTATTTATTGGCCACCGTCAGTTCTTATCAAGAAATCATAAATTTAGACTGATGAGAAATCATTTTGATGAAAATGTGGAAGAGAGGACCACTCTAAAGAAGTTATCTGGGTCATAAATTTTACAGTAGGTGAAAGATATCAATGTCACATTTAGAAGATAATTAGAGTTGCAGAAAATAAAAATAAAAAAGAATGTTGGGAAAGATGCAACTCAATAATGGAAGAAGAAAAGCATATTCTTTGATCTTCCATATTAGGAGTTTAACCCGTTACCCCATAATTTAGATCCAATTCATAGTGAAAAGAATGTTTTTGACAATGTTATATTCATTTTGTTAAATGATAAAGAAAAGTCAAAGAATTATGTTAAGGCCCGAAGAGATCTACAAGATATGGGCATAAGACATGATCTTTGGGTCGATGAGAATGATAAGCATAAACTTGCTGCATTTGCAATTCCAAAGAACAAGAAAGTGGCCTTCCTCAAGACTTTAAAGAATATCTCATTGCCGGATGGTTATTCAAGTAATATATCTCGTCGTGTTGATTTGGATTAAAAAATAATTTTTGGATTAAGAAGCCATGATTGTCACATTCTTATGCAACATTTGTTACCCATAGCAAATCGCAATGTACTTCCAAGACAGGTTGTTGCAACTTTGGTTGAGTTTTCTTCCCTTTTTAGGCATCTTTGTTTGAAAAGTTTAAGTTTTGCAGACTTAGACATGCTACAAAATCTAATTGTAGAAACTCTTTGCGATTTAGAAATTTTGTTTCCTCCATCATTTTTTACTGTAATGATTCATCTAATTGTTCATCTAGTTGATGAGGTAAAAAAAAGGTGGCCCGGTACATTATCACTGGATGTATTTTGTTGAAAGGTAAAATATTCCTTATTCAAAATCATTTTAGTTGATTTTATAGTAATACTTCAGTGTAAATACTTCTTCTTACGTATTAATATTTTGGTATAGATTGTTGGGACATTTCAAGTCCCTTGTAGGGAACAAATCACAACCAGAAGGTTCCATAGCTGAAAGTTACATAGGTGAAGAAGCTCTTACTCTTTATTCTCATTATTTTGAGGAAATTAAGCCAAAGTTAAATCGAACTAAACATGTAAATGATGAACCAAGACAAAATGAGGCTTATGAAAAGTCAAGTATATTCCCTCAACAAGGTAAGCATGTTGGAGGATTCATAACTGAACCACTGACTTATTTGGAGAAAACACAAGCTCATCGATATGTGTTACTTAATTGTGCATCCGTGAAGCCATTTATTGAGTAAGAAATTTAAAATGATTTGATTTATAAGATATGTTTTGAGTGATTTGATTAAAATTTCTAATTATGGTGCCTTTATAGAGAATTTAGAGATTACATCAAAAGAAGTACAAGAGGTCGTAAATTTTCAGCAACAGAGGTAGAGAGAAGAGTTAGTAAAGAGTTTCCTGATTGATTTCCTAAGAAAGTAAGTGAATGACATTAAAATGTTTATTTTTGTATAACCTTTTTTATATCAACTTAAAATTTCTAATATAAATGTTTTATATATTAAGATTATGAATCCGGATATAGCAGATACTGTCTATGATGAGATGAAGTTCTTAGCACAAGGTCCAGCCCGAGATGCAGGAAGATTCAGCATTTATAACATTAGTGGATTCAAATTTCGAAATTTATCTAGAGAAGAAGGATTAAAAACTCAAAATAGTAGAGTTTTTCTTGTCTCTAACACTTCTTGTATTGCATCTAGTGCAGATAGACATGCAACACAAGCAGACCTGCCATATTATAGAGAATTGGAAGACATTGTTGAGCTTACTTATTATGGAAAATTTAGGGTTGTTCTTTTCAAATGTCAGTAGGCTGATACTACTCGGAACAAAAGGTCCAAAATAGATGCTTGGAAGTTTAATTGTGTAACCTTTCCAAATTGATTCATACCGGTGATCGTGTGGATGATGATCTGTATATTGAAGCATCACAAGCTAATACGGTCTACTATGTTGATGATGAAAATGATAAAAAATGGAGTGTGGTTGTACATCTAAAACCAAGAGATTTGTTTGACATAGGAGAGGTTGATGAAGGGGAAATATACAAGAATGAGCCATACCAACAACAAGAATTTGGACAATTTTCTTATATTGATTATAAAAGTAAAGCTCAGATTATGGATAAGGTTTCGGACAAGATCTCACTAGATCAATGAATTTCTTTTATTGAATACAATTTTAAAGAATCACCAAAGGTATTTATGTAAATGTATTTATTTATAGTTGTATAATTATTTTTTTCTAATTGACGTTAAAATATACTTTTATAAGAAAATGCGTCAAAGGAACTGTGAAAATCAAAAGAAACCGAAAATTCCTCACATTGGTGGCTCCAAAGCTAATGCTACAAGAAGGGCTAAAATGGTGAGTGCATTAACCTCAAATGTAATATTCCTAAATAGTAAATTATTTTTATTATATTTTTTAATTTATAGATGGTCGAGACTGGACAGTGGCCTGGACGAGCACAAATGTACATTGTTACTCATAAGAATCAAGATGGAGTATATGTTAATGAAGCAACAAAAGAAATATGTGTGATTTTTACTTATGTGCCATAAACTCTTATTGAGCAATCAACCATGGTATATCAAATGAATTTCTATTATTAATTTATTTTGACAATAAATTTTCTCTGTGTAGGAAAAAATTGAGTCGGCTTTGAGCCAAAGAACCATAGATGAGGCTCAAGTTTCGTCAAATGATGTCATTGGTAAGGTGCTAGGGCAAAAGCACTCTGGAAGGGTAAGATGTTTGGGATTAGGAGATGCTCCTAGTAGAGTTTTTCAACAAGTTAGACCTCATTTTGGGGGTACAAGTGCATCAAGTAGTGGAGGTTCTTATTCGTTCCAATGTCGAGAAAACTACAATCAAATAATGAATTCTCACAATCAAATACTGAGTTCTTTAAAGGCATATATGATAATGAAAGAAGAAACGATGCCAGAACAATTTGTGGGGCTCTTTGATTCTCCTTCAATGGTTTCTCCCACAGCAATAAGTAAAGTTCTCTTTACTTTTTTTGATCTCAATGTTTGACCACCCTTATTAATTAACTTTGGATGACTGTTTCTAGTACATGAACCTGAGGGTATTTTGAAATAGGTAGAACAAGATATGCTATGAATTTTGCTTTTAAAAAGGATTGGTATCTGTTTCTATGTACTATTTTGTTTGAACTACTCGGGTCAGATGGGTCTGCCTACCTTTATATCTATCTCTAGCCACTTAATGACACTATTGGTGTGAGTTGTTAGGAGTCTTAGTCTTGCCCTTGACCGAAAGAACGAAGTATACATCCTTTAGTTAACTAGTTTGTTGGTGTTCCTGTAGTATTTTGTTTGGAATTTGACTTTAATACTTTTGTGTCAAATGACTTAATTTTAACTAGCTAATGGTGATTTTATTATGCCTGTTGTTACATGTGTTGGACAGTCTATTATACATGTAATCTTGTCTACTCAGCAGCATACAGTAAGCTCATGGGTCCAAAACAAGCATTTATGGACAGTAAAAACAAAGTTGAAGATTAGAAAATGAGAGTATACGCATTTATAGTATGGGAAAGGTCTGTAGTTTATCTATAGTTGGGGATAAAGAAAATATATGAGCTATTTTTTCATTTTTCTTGTGATGATAAATGTCATGCCTGCTTTTCTCTCTTATTTAAGCGATGGCACTAGAGGTTCCAAAAACACACGAGAGAACAAACACAAAAAACAAAATGAAAAGACATAGCGGGCGTGGAATGTATACCAACAATTCACAGTCACTATTCTCCAAAGCTAAAATTATACCCCTTGGAATTAGCTCTTCTCAATGAAATTTTAGCATTGTCCACTGATAGAGGGCAATCAAGGTTAGGACATAATGAATTCTAAGCTTCCTGACCTACAGATGGATATTTCAGGATCCCTTTTAGAAGCCTTTTTGACAAGTAAGTTGCCTCCTTCCTGGATTCATTTTTTGGCCAAAAGACAAAAGGTTCCTCATTGAAATCATCAATTGCATTGATTTTTTTATCCTTGGCATAAGCATAACCATCACCTAACTTATCCTCACTAACTTTAACTTGGAAAAGATCCTCACCTGAACCGAATTCACCACTACTTATATGAGGAGAAACAACATTAACTAAGTTACACTCACTACCTTTGTGTTGGACACAATCATCAGCCATGGCGTCTTCTTTATCAAACCAAAAGTCAATAGAATCATCACAGATTGTAAATTCAGCAATTTTGGCTGGTCGTAAGTCATTACCATTGGCACCATCTTTACGTTTGATTATAGTTGTGTCAACGAGATACTCTAGTTCTTCCTCTGATAATGATTGAGCAATAACATTTGTACCTCTTTGTAATGGAAGGTTCTTGTCTCCATTTTTTCCTTTCGACAATTTGAACATCTGTCTACTCATAGATAGGAAGATAAGATATGTTCTTTAGAAATGAGGTCTTTTTTGGAGAATCATTTTCCTTCTTTTTCTTTGGAGTAGCCAATAATGACATGGCAATCACACTAGATATGAAAAGTTGACAGATAGAGACATCTTTGGACAATCTCTTATTTAATAGAACAGATAATTTTTGTGTACTGTAGTTTCCAAGACAAACATGATATTGATGATAAACATTATTCTGTTAGTTGATTTATAATAGAATAAATATGATATAGATGATCTTACTTCAGATTCTTTTTGGAGTTGTTTTGGAACTCCTTATGAATAATTATATTATTTGCATAATATATTTATTCAGATTGCTAAGTCTGACTTTCTTAATATCCTCTTTACTTATATTAAAAGCGGTTTATCAATTGATTTTTTTACTTTGCATTTTTATGTAGCCAAGTGATATGGCTAGTGGACCCATTTCTCCCATGGATACAAGGAGATCACGTGATGATAATTATCCTAATGACATTCTTTGATTTCATTGTATTTGTCTTGGATATTCAATTATGATGATGTAATTGTGTGGTTGGAGTGGATCTTAGAATATTGAAGTTTTTGTGTTTAAATTTGATTTTGCAGTTTGAAAATACTAGTTAATGTTGAAAATTTAGAGTTTGAAGATGTTAATGTTGAAAATTTAATTTTGAAGTTTAATGTTCAATGTATTTTTGATATGCTTGTCAATTACAATGTTTAATTACTCATGTTGTATTAATGGTATATGAATTGAACAAATATTGGATTGTATATTTTATTTAAAGGAATAATTAAATTTGAGCTAAAATTAGAATCTATAATTAGTTATTGAAAATTGATGGGCCTACTAAATTTTAAAAAAAATTACGGAGGTTGTAAACCCCTACAACTTTTAAATAAAAATTTATTATAAAATAATTAAATTTAGAGTAACGGGAGTCAACCGCGGTAAAATAACCACCGTAAATTAATTATGGGGGTCAGAAAAAAACCACCGCAAATTATTTGTGATAGCTCGAATTATGGGGGTTTTGGGAACCGTCGGAATTACATTTTGCAAGAGTTTAAGATCTTCGCAAATCATAAAATTAACCCTCGTAATTTGACCCTTTTTTTATAGTGGTAGTTGGGTTGATCATTTGCTTGTTATAGAGTTTGTGTATAATAATAGTTACCACTTGAGTATTAGGATACCTCCATTTGATTCTTTGTTGGTAGGAGGTGTCGTTCTCCTATTACGTGGTTTAAAGTTGGTGAGGTAGGATTGTTTGTCCCGAATTTGGTTTACCAAGCCATGGAGAAGGTGAAGGTGATTCGGTATAGGCTTAAGACCGCCTAAAGTCGCCAAAAGTCCTATGTAGATGTGAGGCATTGGGAGTTAGAGTTTGAGGTTGTCTATTGAGTGTTGTTGAAGGTGTCTCCCATGAAGGGAGTAATGCGCTTTGAGAAGAAGGGGAAGCTTAGTCCCCGGTATGTTTCCCCTTACTTGGTTTTGAAGAGGTTGGGTAATGTTGCATATAAATTTAAGTTTCCCTCTAGTTTGAGCTCCATTCACCCGGTGTTCCATGTTTCAATGTTGAAAAAGTGTGTGGGTGACCCGGTTAAAATACGGACTTAGCTTCAATAAAGGTTCTATGGAGGAACCACAAGGTTGAAGAGGCTACTTGGGAAGTCGGAGAGGACATGAAGTCCAAGTATCCATTCTTGTTTTCCACTCCGAATAATCTTTCTTAAGGTATGTGTTATTCTTAACATCTTTGTTTTCTGACTTTGTTAACAGAAATTGTGATTCCTTGATATCTTTGTTTTCTGACTTAGTTAAAGGGAAGTGTGGTTGTTAGTTGTGTTAAAATCATGCTTATGATTAACTTGACCCATTATTCGAGAAAGAATGATTCAAGTGGGGGAGAATTGAAACACCTAGAATTTTGGCCCTTGAAAATTTCTTGAGCTTTGAGCTTACTGCCTCGACTACGACTGATTCAACAAGTCGTAGGGTGTCGTTATGGGACCTAGGGACTCAATTCATAACCAAATCAGTGAAGTAAGTGTATAAGTACTGCTCTGAGTACAAGTGGCTCTCTACAAGTCATAAGGACTTGTTACGAGTCATTGGGTGCAAATCATAGGATGTCTAGTGTTTACCCAATTGGGTTCTATGTTGACTACGACTAGACCCGATGAGTCGTAGGGTCTCATTATGAGTGGTACTAGTCAACTCATAGGGTCAATAGTATGGAGAGGGTCCTAGAGACTGTCTTAGTTATGACTCGTGGTCATGAGTCGTAAGGAGTGGTTACGAGTCAATAGCTGACTCGTAGTCAAAGGCGGTTGTAACGCTCCAATTTTTTGGAATCGAAATGCCATACAGTGCTCATGATCCCGAAGGACCACAAGCTAACCCTCTGCTGTTACTTGTAACTAAGCACTATATAATATACTAAAATAAATACAAAAAACTAGCGGAAACTTTCCATAAGGTTCACAACATCTAAAATACTCAAAACTGAAAAACTAAATACTGATACATCTGTCCAAAAAGCCTCTAAACTGTCCGAACTGTGGAGTTAATGGGACATATCCCCAACTAACTCCATTTTTTGAAAATAAACCAAATCTAATGACATAATAAAATATAGATCATCCTCGAATTAAGAGGAATCACTGCTACGTCTACTGCTGCTGACTGAATCTGGACTGCTATGTGTCAGTACTTTGAATGTACTGGTATGCTAGATGAGGTAAGGATGAATGCAAAGGTTGATGCATGAACATTACTTAACTGAATATCATGAGAATACTGAATAGGGATATATGTATGAACGCACAAACCAAAACTGGAATCACAGTAACACTGAATACGACCTCCGAATACTGGTTTTTGAATATTGACTTACTGATGACTGGGTCTACTACTACTGATATCTGAGTTTACTAACTCTGGAATACTGAATAACTGAATCTACTCATATCAATAACTGAGTTCTATGCTTGCAACTATAGACTGACTAAATTTGAGATCAATGATCTCTGAATCTACTAATAATGATAAGGAATGATTGTCTTTGAGATCCGACCTATCTAGTGGAATATCTTTGAATCTTTTAATAATAGAAATGATGGACTGAGTTGGAGATCAGGCCTATCTAATGGGTGATCTCTGGATTTATTAGTACTGATACTGATTAACTTTATATGAGATTGAGCCTATCTAGCGGGTGGTCTATGAATCCATGGAACTATCTAAGTTCCTTTATGAGATAGGTGACTATATGTGATAGTCCTTATTTCTGAGTTCTACTTTGAAGACTGATATTGAAACTACAACTGTAGGAGTTCTCACTTAACCGACATGCCCCAAATCTGAAATAGTGGGGTCCAACCTGTAACCCCAGCTGGAAGGGGCGCCAATACTGTGCCACGGGTAAAGACCTCTACTATGGTCAATCTTCTCTAACGGGTGACCCTGAATAGGAAGTCAAGCCTAAGGAATTATGATAGTCAGGCCTTAATCTAACGGGTGACTCCTGTTCCTGCACTGGCTACGCAGTTCTGGAGTTCAGGGACTGTTACTAATGACTCTACCTCTCTAATAGGGAAGTCGTCATCCCTGCACTCGCTCGGTGCTAGTTCCTACTCCCAACTGAAGGACTCTGAACTGATTTTTAACTGAACTTAGACTGAGCTGAATTTGTTACTATTTATATTTTTTGACTGGTCTGACTGAGTTCACTTGGTTCCGTTATCTGACGGAATGCCACTTAGATTCTACTATTTGGATAAATGATATTGAATTCTTGTTAGCCTACTGAGTCTCACTGAAGTCTAAGCTGAATACTGAATACTACTGAATACTACTAAATACTGATTACTTTTGAATACCGTTGAGTCAGAATTGAATACTAAGTCGGATTAGACTGATACTGAGACTGGATTGCACTTTTACTGAGATCACTGAATTTCCTTACATTTTGTAACTGTCTAAATTCTACTGAGCATAGAACGACTGAGATTATCTTGAGACTGACCCAGCTCAAGACAAGTAGCTAAATTTCGGGTATTAGATACCCCCAGGACTCGATAACATAAATATCATAAAACAGGACAACTCGTACATGACATGACAATAGGCTATCATCCACAACATAATCAATGCGACATCTCGCCAATCACTTGAATATCATGAACATGTAATGGTATAGGAAGTGCATACCAATATATCATAAATCGTTCAATAAGACTTTTCAACAAACACTTGGCTTACATGAACTTATACATAATTGGGGATTTTGTGCTAACCATGCTATATTGACTATGTTTCCTTCACATAAGCATTTTGTCAAACATGTGGGGAGCATGCTTTAGTTATAAAACAAATTCTACACCCAAATAACATGATTTCATCAACCAACAGGCAACTTGAAGAGGGGTTATCATGAAGTCACATAATTAATCACATGCTAGAATCAATTCTTAATACCTGTAGTCTAAATCATGAATTAAAACTCAAAAACACATAATCATGAAATTCAATACACATAAATCGTTAAATCTCATAAATACATAAACTTTGTAATTTAAAAAAGGATTCTTGGAATTCTTGGGTGGAAGGAACCCAAGAATCAACATCTAACATACCTTAGGAAAATCTTTCTTGAAGGTTCTTGGAGAGATTCTTGGTTTCTTGAGTTTTCTTGAAGAAGGATTTTGATCTTGTTCTTGGATTTTTGATCTTGAAATAAACCCTAGCTTTTGATGTTATAGATGAATAATGAAGTTGAGAGCCTTGATCTGATATAAATAGGTGCTAAAAAGGGTGGAAAAGACCAAAACACCCTTTCTAAAATGACTAAAAATCACTGAACGAGACATGCGACGGTAGGGTACTATGGTCTGTCGCTGGGTCGACGGTCCGTCGGATTGATCATCGCACTTGGACAAGAACTGGGACTTACTGCCTCGTCGCGACGGCCTGGGGCGATAGTCCGTCGCTAGCTCGACGGTCTATCGATCCTGACTGTCGCACTTGGACATTGAATGGGGATACTACCTTATGGCGATGGCTATGGGCGATGTTCCATTGCTAGCTCAATGGTCCGTTGGCCTGTCGATTGTACCTGGGTAGTTTAGACAGCTTTTTGTAAAACCTCCATAACTTTTTACCCCGATATCAGATTTTAACGAATTTGGTATCGATGGAAAGCTTATTCAATTCTTCACATGAAAAAATATTGATATTAGAGAAATTCTACATAGTTTAAAATATTTCTTACTTGGGAAGTTAGCCCTTACTCTTCTTAAGGATGAAACTCGACTTAAAGAAAGTTCGGGGTATTACAGTGGCACTTTTCCAACTTTTAAATTAAGGGCATTCTAGACATTTTCCCTCTTACCTAACTTGAAACCCACATCTTATAACCCCTTTAGGGTGTTATTATCACTCAAAAACAAATCAAAGTAACTTCTTAAATACCCCAAAGGGCTCTCTAAATTCCCTAAAGCAAGTCAGGCTAGGGTTTTATCAAGTTGGTCATGTAAGGGCACAAGGGTCAATTTATTTCCAAATTTCTTGGTGTTTAAGGCTTATTACTCTTCCCTCATTCTTAATTTGTTAAGATCACATGTTTTAAAGTGTTGCTTACATGAAATTGTTATGGTTTTGAAATAAGGGTTGGGGGTTTTGAATATTTATTGTTGAACAATCTTTTCCCATGGTTTAATTATGATTTTCCATGCTTTAAATATGGTTTCAAACGTATGGGTGCATGGGTAGGGTGAATGAACTTGGGAATTATGATTTTCCCTAAACTTGTGACTCTTGAAGTGGTTATAAACCTAACCCTGTATTGTGAAATTGGTTTTTAGTTATGAAAAATGTGGGAATTGAATTGTTATTGTGACTATGGCATTACGATATTAAATTGAATCTTATGGATTTATGTTTTCACAAGCTATGGATTAATTGAACCAAAGGGGTTGTGAATTCCCCCAAGTGGTGTAATTATTTTGGCATGTTGTTGTTACCTTACAAGTGTAAGTTGGTATGACGATACCGACAGTGTATGACTTAATGTGTAATATGGTTCAATGGATGAGAATGTGTGACTATTGTTTTAATAAGACTTTAAAAGAGGGTTGAGTCATGAAAGTGCAAGTCTGAGTGATCGATACAATATATCGTGCTAGCCAGTGTGAGGGTCGTTATGTCTTGAGGGTTAGAGTCCACCTTATTGTTATTAGTATGATTGGAGAGTTTGAGGACCCCATATTGCATTCCATGATCGGGTGCTTAAGTCACCTTAGTATATGATTGGAGGGTTCGAGTCCCTCGTGTATATATTTGCTATTATTCTATGATTCGTGCAGCTACATGCACTGAGACCCGACCAGGGGTTTATAATTGGAGACCATATAGCCCGTGGGTACTATGATATGACGGTTGAGCTACATAATCAAGGTTAAGGTTTTAAAGTTCATGATAAACCTTGTTCCCTATCCCGGCATGGAATATATATATATGTATTTACATATGGTTATGTGCATTGATTGACTTGATTTGAGTTGATGGCATTATTTCATCTTTATCCCTTAGTTACATAATAATGTTCACCCCGCTAATCGTCTTCGGATGTTGTATCCCTATGCGATGCAGGATTTGGCCATACTTCTACTCCTCCTGCTTAGAGATTTTGGATTGATTGAGAATCGACTTGAAGTGGTGAGCTTCCATGCTTCGGAAGGCTCCATTTCAGGATTATGATTTCTTTTTTAGTTGTAGACTATTAGATACTATTTTTGGATATAGTTGGGCGCATGTCTCGACACTTTATTGATATTTGATTTGGTAGAGTATTTGTTGGACTACTCTGGACTTGGGATGGTTTGGTTGTTGGTTGGTTTTGGTTATGGACATACCAAATATCTTTAACTTTAAGTTTGCTTATCTTGTTATATATTCAGAATATATCCATCATGGGGTGTAAGGGTGGTCGATGGTTTGGGTATTGGGGGTGGTCTCCGATCTTTGTTGGACTTGAGATACCTATCACAACCTAGCCCTAGTTTGGGTCGTGTCATGGATCCCAAATTAACTTAAATTAACTATCTTCTTTTGGGTCACAAGTTAATTTGATGAAGGTTTATATCTTCAAATCATTTTGTTAAAAATCACAATACATGCAAGAACATTAATCAAGAAAGACTTTGCACTTCCTCTACTTTGTTATTCATCAGGGTTCCCACAACCTTAGTTAGGAGGTTTTTATCCACTCGTGTTTGCAAGAACACCTATAGAAATCATGAAAGAAAGCATATGAATAATCTTATAAGAAATTAAGAATAAAAACTAGAATCTCAAATTAATATCTAATTGTAGAGACCAAGAACAGGAATGCTAAGATCAAAATCGAATCTTAAAACTCAATATAAAAGAAAGCGTAAAATAATACAAAACATCCAAGGGGCTTGTATAGTTACACAACAATACCTAAAAATACTATCAAAAATAAAATAGGAAATTAAGGTCGGCAGTGCTAACACCTCAAACAATGAGTCATCTGGACTAACGATGACTCATTGTCAGCTCCGTATCCTATCTTCTTTGCTCTTTGGTGATGACTCATCATGTATATCTATGAGTCGGTGTTTGACTCATTATCTATTCATTGACTTTTTCAGCTATCGAAACTTTACTCAATATGCTCAGGATGACCTTCACTATGAGTCATAATCAGATTGTATGACTCATCACCGACATTATTTCTACTAGGATTAGACTTATTTACTTTCAGGACTTTGTCATATTTTTTCTCAGAATGAACTTCCCTAAGACTCGTAGTCAGATCCTACGAGTCGTAGCCAGTGTTAACTTTATTCTTCTTCTAAGATTTCTTCACTCGTCACCTTACGACTTAGACAAAGAGTCGTAGTGTCACCCAATGACTCGTTGTCCAAGAAAAGACTTTACTTTCTGGAGTTGTTTCTTCTTATTTTATTCTATTCACTTCCAACCCTATTTTCCTGCAAAGCATACACAAAGCACATCATATCTAACAAAAAAGACTTAAGTACTTGCATAATTTTATTATTTTAAGCATCGAAAGTGCCATGAAACCATGGCACATCAGTTGATAATATCATGACCATGAACCCTAAGTATAATGATATTCCATGATTTTTGGGCTTATATTATATTCCATGATTTTTGGGCTTATATCATGTCCATGAACACTAAAGGCTCACTCGCCCTCTAGGCTGAGGCCTTTAGTAGCATTCCCTAAGTTATAGAACTGCATGCAACCATAGGTTCATTCATACCACATCAGATCAGCTCAACCTTTATAACCAGGCAAGGTATATTACATCATCTTCAATGGGGATTATACATCAAACTCTATATTTAGATTACATGGTTATATGTCAGTTAATATTATCTCCATAGTCTTAAACTTTAGCTTTTGCATGACCCCTAGCTCAGTCTAGTTCACAATATCTCAATTGTATCAAAATATTCATGCACTCAATATTTATGATTATCCGGATGGATCCATACATCTTAGTGTAGCCCAATATTACTTTTGATTTAATTATGCCAACATCAACATGTTAATTTGTATATCCCTTTAGGGCTTCAGTATATCCTTGTATCCAGTTTACTTAACATTTTATTATTATTATTATGCTACATGTTTACTTTACTTGGTGTTTGCATCAATTTACATTTCTCACTCCATGTTCAGTTCATTTTCTCATGTTTGGCATATATAGTGTAGTGCATATCTCACATGCTTAGTATATTCAAAGTACTAGCCATATACTATTCTTTGAGCTATGGTGTCTTATAATATAGGTTTTGATGTTCAACATCCCAATCGAGGCTAGTATGATTCAACATCACTTTAGCAATAACATTTTGGTGAGTCCTTAGTTCTCAGACAGTTAGAGTTAGTTGGGGGCTTGTCCCAGCAACTCATCTTTGTAGAGGCTTTCAGAAAAATAGTAGAGACTCAACTTTATATTATGTTCAATGATTTTTATTTTTTCTTAACATCCAAATTTATCTTTGATTTTAACATATAATTTAAACTTTGGCTTCTGCACAGTGTTATTCTATTTTATACAGTATTTTTAGTGTTATTCCCAGCCATGGGTTTGCTTGGGGTCACTTGTGACTCTAAGAACCTTATTATGACTAGGGGTAGTCTCGGGTAGTGACAAGTTGGGTATTAGATCTAGGTTTAAAGTGTCCTATAGTGTCTAAAAGTTGCATTACATAGAGTGTTGTTCATGGTTGTGAAGTGTTCCACACTTACTGTAGTGCCCCAAATTTGGTACCTGAGATGTTACACGATGCTCATGACCCCAAAGGACCACAAGCTAACCCATGACTGATATTTGTAACTGAGCACTGAAAAATATACTATAAATATGCGGAAACATAAACTGAATGGCCATAAGGTTCAAAACTAAATGAACACTTGATAAACAATGTCTGAAAATGGTATAACAATACCAAAGAAAATCAAAAAAAACTATCTAACATGGTATAGTCTGAAAGCCTCTAAACTGTCTGAATAAGGAGTTGATGGTACATGTCCCCAACTAACTCCGACTACTGAAATAAATTAAAAACTGAAATAGTAATGTGATCATCATGTCCTCGAAGGATGAGGACTCACTGCTAACTCTGATCGCTGAACTGGGATATTACTGGTTCTCTGGAGCTCATACTTCTAAACCTATGGTATAAGACACCATAGCACAAATGCGTCAGTACTTTGAATGTACTGGTATGCAAGTGAGGTAGGCTAAATACAATAGGTTCATATGCATGAACAATACTAACTGACTGACTAACATGAACGTGAGAATACATGCATACATACGTAACTATAACTGAGATCATGATAGGATTGAATACTGAGTTCTAACTACTAAGTCTACTAATATTGACATTTGAGTCACAGATGAGTGAGAAACTATTACTGTATTACTGAATACTGAGGGACTGATACTATGTCACTGATACATGGATAACTATGTCTGACAGTTCTAATTATGAAAAACTAGTCTGGTTGACTATATCTGACAGTCTTGAAGCTTAATACTGATAACATGAGTTCTGATAACTGATAACATGAGTGACTATATCTGACAGTCCTGAACCTGATAAAACTAGCTGAGTTCTATACTGTATCTGAGTAACTGGATCTGAGATCAGTCCTATCTAGTGGGTACATTTGATGATACTGATACTGATTGACCATAGTTGAGATCAGTCCTATCTAGTGGGTGATCCCGAAGTCTATTTATAATGATAAGGATTGACTGTATTTGACAGTTCTAAATCTATACTACTAAGCTGAATTGACTGTATCTGACAGTCCTGATTCTGTAACTGAAACTGTGGGTTGTATTCATCTAACTGACATACCCCATACTAAGCTAACTGGGATTAAACCTGTAACCCCATCTAGAAGGGTGTCAGTACCACGCCACTGGTAAAGACAACTACTGTGGATTCAGTCCTAATCTAGCAGGTGACCCCTGGGATCAGTCCTATACATTTAAATGTGTTAACGGGTGATCCCTGAGTATGTCAGTCCTATTTAACGGGTGACATCTTATTCCTACGCTGGCTACGTAGTACTAGAACTTAGGGATTTCTTCTAGAGATCTCAGTCCTATCTAGCGAGTGAGTCCCCATCCCTAGGATCGCTCGGTGTTGAATCCTACTCCCATTTGAAAGACACTGAACTGATTAACTAAACTAAGCTGATTAACTGAACTGAGTTGATTCTAGTGGTATTGTTTAGCGGAGCTAAACTAAATTTACTAAGTTCCGTTGACTAATGCAATGTACTGGGTTCTGAGGGCTGACTGAGAATATTGAAGTTACTGAGATTGACTCAGAATACTAAGGTTACTGAGATTACTGAGTACTTAGATCACTAAGATTATTGAACTACTGAGATGACTGAGATTTCTGAGATTTTCTGAGTCACATGACTGACTGAGTTCTATAGATCATAGCTTGACTGAGGAGATATTGAAAACATCACATAGCTCTAGGCACACAGCTAAATGTTCGGGTACAAGTACCCCCAGGATTCGATGAGAAGAAACTGACATGGCATGGCTTACTTGAACACATGACCAACAACACAATTCAAAATTCATATATTGAAGCACTTCATCAAACATGTGATATGAATAAGCTTGTACATACATGGGGATTTCATGATATCACACTAGTTGGGCATTGTTCCTTCATCTAGGCATTTAATCATACACATGATAGGCATAGCACATGCAGACAACATTATACAACAATCAAACATCATGATTCATATCTAATTTCATCATCCTAGGGTTTACTTATAGGTTCACATAAATATACATCTATACAAATCAATTCCATATAAAATTAATCACCCAACATGGATTTAAATTCAATTGATTATTCTCAACAAAAACAAAACAAACCCAATATGAAATTCATAAAGAAATCCATAAACTTAAACTTACAAAAGAGATTCTTGGGCTTCATGGACGAAAGGAGTCCATGAATGAACACTACGCATACCTTGGTTCATAAATACACGAATATTGATGGAGGAAATTCTTGAACTTGAATCTTTTATGAAAAAACCCTAATGTGTTCTTGAGAGAATTTTGAGAGAATAGAGTATATTTCGATGTAATGGAGGCTCAAATCTGTGTTTTTGAGCTTATATAGAGTAGGAAAATTGATCCTTTTAACCCTAGGACACTTATTTAATTTTTGAGAAAATTTCCTGATTATCATCCTTGGCGCGACGCACCACTATCGCGTCAAGTCACTGGAAAGTGGCAAATCAGAAATTGCACGGTGGCGCGATGCAGAGCTATCTCGTTGCCACCTTGTTTGCGACCAGGAAGTTTGGCGCGATGCACCACTATCACAGAGTAACACTGGAAATTGACTATTTCCACTATCTCCGCGACGTGCTGAAGGCTCAGGTGATACACTTTCTCACTAAAAAGGCTCTAACTCTTCACCCGGGTGTCGGATTTGGGCGAATTTGGTATCGATAGAAAGATTAGTCGATTCCCCACATGATAAAAAGTGAAAAATCTTGAAAATACCATGTGTAAAAAAGTGGATTCTTATTTTGAAGAAATCTTCTAACATTCTTTGGAAAAAATTTCAAGCTAGGAAAAGTATGGGTATTACACTTACGAGTGGGAGAATATGAAATACTTTAGGAAAAGTTTCACTTCTTTCATGATTATATCATTCGATAGAGTTTAAGTTTATGCATCCTTCTAACTCGTCTCTTACATATTTTAGAATGTGTCTCTTAAAAAATGTATCTGTCAAAAAAGTTATCAAATTGGGAACCCTTCCACTCTAGTCGATCTGCCCGGAAGTGCTGATATTTCTAATATGGAGTTTTGAGATGACATCCAACTACTAGCTTGAGCTATGACTGATTAATTGAATTAACAGGTAGTAGTCACTACAAATTCTATTGGTAAGAAGAGACCAAGAGAGCGAAAGAGGTCCATACCAAGAAATGGTGACTCTAACTATTGAAAAATCACTAGTGGGAACCGATTTTCTTTCTTGTAAATGTATTTAGAGTTGACCCTTTCATTATCTAGTACTTCATCTCTAGGACCTAGGCCTCATTATGATTATAAGGGGGGGATATCTAGATCTCATTTTTTCAAAAAAAATATTGTAAATAAAAATCCCATTCAACTTACAACATGTGTCGAAATTGCCCCATAAGGGAATGCATGGAAGGACATGATGATTGTTTTAGCTTTGGAAAGCCAAGTCATAGGTTTCGAAATTGTTTGGTAGCTTCGATAAAAGTTAGGGAGGTCCACAAGTAGGCTCAGCCTACTTCCTCAACAGCCCCCTCCAAGTCACCTAAATCATAAAGGTACCACTTATAGCACAAGTTATGGTCAGCACTTAACTCAATATCATTCATCTTTCAACCATTCAAATCAAAATAGTTCACCTAAGGCCAATTTGGGTATGTTTTCCATATTTTATCTTTCATGAATTTGTAATCCTTAAGCTCGTATCCTCCCAAAATGGTGAATAGTTATAGTTTAGAATAAAGTTATGATGATGTAGAGTAGTAGTAAGGCAGAAAATAAAAATGGAGATATTCTTAGACGGTATGAGAAATTGCATAATTAGAATAGATCATAAAGTGGTATGTATTGATCATTTTAATGAGTTTTGTAATTCCCCAAGAGTACACCCTGGATCCACACGGTACTTACATCCCTGAAGGACCACAATCTAACCTATGCTGGTACCTGTTGTGAGCACCGAATAAAATAATAAAGAACATGTGCGGAATTTAACTAGAAATACCATAAGGTTTTAGAAAATAAAAATCAATACTTGATCATAGTTTAAAACATCTGAAACATACAGTTAATACTAATAAAACAAATGATAATAACGATTGAAAATTGACTATCTATCTGTACCAGTCTGAAAGCCTCTAAACTGACTAGATATGGAGTTGATGAGACAAGTCCCCAACTAACTCCAACTGACTAAATAACCGGACTCAAATATTGAAATAAACACAAATAGTCCTCAAAACATAAGGACTCACCACTGCTGCTGATGATGATGGACTAGAAAGTCTAGGTACGGCTAGGATCCTGAGCATCTGAACCTATGATATAAGATATCATAGCGCAAGAAATGAGTATGCGGTCAGTACTTTGAATGTACTGGTATGCTAAATAAGGTTAGTCTGGTAAGTATGGCTCATATGTAGGAATAATAATGATAACTGATTGAATAAAGGGCATGGGAAAATGGATGTATAGTATGCGAGAAAACTGTAAAATCTGAGAATACATGACCAAGCATATGACATGATACTGGGATAGTCTGTAAACTCAAATACTAAAATACTGATACTGGATAACTAATAACTGTATGCCATGGCCAAGCAAGTCAAAAAACTAAACTCTAAACTGAATATCGAACTGAGGCTGTGGGAGCTATCATCTAACCGACATGCCCCAATAAGAGCTAATTCAGGTCCAACCTGTGACCCAGTTAGAAGAGTGTCAGTACCATGCCACAGGTACCAACACTGGCTACGTGGATCCACTGAAATGAAGTCTCGAAAGACTAAATAATTACCCTCTACTGGCAGGTGCTCTAGTGAGATATGGGTTAACCCTCAACTGGCAGGTTAACATCTCTAACCTACACTTTCTACATAGTGTTGGAACACAAGGACTACTACTAAAGGTCACACCCTCAACTGGCAGGTAATCCCCCATCCCTGGGTTCGCTCGATGCTTAATCTTACTCCCAACTTAACTGGCTCTAATTACTGAACTGAGCTGAACTTACAACATGATATACTGACTGAACTAATAATACTTTAATATATTTGAAACCATTTTAGAAATACTCAAACTAAGTAAATAGCTAAGTTTTGGGTATTCAAAACCACAGAACTCAATAGCAAAATCAATAAGAACACATGAGAGAGTTTGAAACCATAATAAGTAAGCATTATCCCAAAATCATTACTTAGGAATTTCACCAAACACTTGAGGGTCATGAGTTAAAGCATGAAAATAGTTAAAACATATGATAGTAGCATAACTTCAATACTAAAATAATGGGTTAAGGATTTAACATGCACATTTTCATCCTTCAAACATGTCAAGAACTAATTCCAATGAGAAACACATGTAAACATGGTATAAAGTCAAAATTCATGGAATTTCATGGATATAATTCATGATAACATGTAAAAATCAAATCTTTAAACTTGAAAATTGACTCTTGGACTCCTTGAATCTTGAAGGGCTAGGGTTTGTTCTTGGGAGAAAATAGCTTTCAATTGAGAGAAATTATGAATAATGGGGCATATAATGGCCCTTTGGGGGTTTTAATTTCATATTTTGGATGGATTTGGGTAAGGGAAAATGACAAGACTACCCTTGGAATTTAAAATTCATAACTGGAACACCGATTGGGCCTTCACCATGACGCGCTAAGGCTGTCATTGCAATTTTCACCAAGATGCAGTGCAATCGCGGTGACTTACTAGAATTTCACAATTGTTGATTGATCTTCACCGCGACGTAGTGACCCCTCCATCGCTATAATCACTAGACGCGGTCCAATCGTGGTGAGCTGTTGTTTTAAAAATTTAAACATGGTCCAAACCTTATCCAAAAACTCCAAAAATTACCTGAGACATACTACTTACACCCCTGAACATGAATCAACTCAAAAACTTGCATCTCAGGGTTGGGAAGGTCACTTTCAAAAAAATCAACGAAGTTAAGAGGACAAAAATAAAACTAAGTCTCCAACACTTAGCCAAATTTTTAGGTTCTAAGCCTCATGTACATGTACTAAGGGTTTAATTGAGCTAAGACTATTACGGGGTATAACAATTTTAGTTAGTGAGTAATGGAACAAAGAAGACTTGCAAAGCTAGTAGGGTGATTGTGATATAAGGGGGAAATGTTAGAGTGTAGAACCAATCAGGTTTTCGAGATTTGGGTAGTAGTGTAAGAAGGTTCTAGAATAGAGTTAGTTAGAGGTATAGATCTATTCTTATCTTAGCCTATTCAGTACACTTATGTCATTACGACACTTTACTCTTGTCCTGCAATATCTTGATGTACGCACTTCATTCAAATGTACGTCTATTCTCAGTTCCTATTATAAAGAGTAATAGTCTCGCTCAAAAATCCAAATCATACTCCATGAACCCATGAATATCAGGGTTACACCATAAAGGTTATAATTTATGCACCCATGATTTCCCAACATGCTTAGTCCCACGTACTCATGATACATTCTCATTGATTAGTGAAATCACAATACATTAGGTATACTCTCAGGACAAACTTCTTGGATAATAGCGTTCATGTTATATTAAACTCCTCATACCCTAATTGAGTGTCAAGGGTTAGGGGAGTCTCTAAGAAACTATGCTACATTATCCTTCTTACTTTAGATCTTTCTAGTAGAGTCCCTCTATGACTTTTAGTATACCTTGGTAGTGAATTTAGTGCAGAATAATTTGGAAGTTACAGTCAATTTGATAAAAGCATAGTACTCTTATCACTTGTTTTTCCCCAGGATACTCTTGTTTTATGCTATAGAATTTCAGAGTAGTTCCTCATGATTAAATTCATGTTGTTCCTTTTTTGTATATACTTAGATCAGTGAACTAAGATGCTCAGACCATGTCAAAACTTCCCCAATCGAATATATTGCTCAGATCATGCCCATGATTCCTTCCCCGAATTACAATTTTGAATTTTTAACAAAGGATGTTAGAAGAAAGAACGTTCTTTTCTAAGTGACTATTTCATATTAGTGTCAATTTTCTCATATTTCCATGCATATGTTTCAGTCATTAATACTTTAGTGAGTTCTAAATTCTTAGTAAGAATCAACCTATATAGCCAATGGTTCAGTTCAAAGATCAGCCGAATAACAGTTTCTCTCTTACCTTCTAGTTGTAATCTTCTAAGTACATGCCTATGCCTATTCCGTGTGAGCTTTTATGTGCTTTAAGCTGTATATAAATACAGTTGAGTCTTATTCACAACCTAAAATTAGTTTAAAGTAACAACTGCCTTCTTATTACCCCTCTTAATTTCATGTACCTTAGCACTACCATGTCCTAGCATGCCTTTATGAGTCCAGTTCAGTCTATATTTCAATAAAGAATCATTTCTTGTACTAGTATTCAGCTCCAACCAATTCAGTGTTAGGATGGTAGCTCTTTCCCTATTCTCTTAGCTTAGTAGTGTTCATCCGGGGATGAATGATCCCAAGGGGGAGATATTGTAACACCCTAAAAATTCCCAATGGGGAGATATTGTGACGCCCTAAAAATTTGCACTATGATTATAACCATGCTTCAAGTACTTAAAGAACCAAACTTTATATTTCGGTAGTATGGGAAGTGAATTAGAGTGTATTTAGGCCACAAGTAGCTTCTCCTAGCCCATAGCCAAGTTGAAACCTTTCTTACCAATTGATTTCTTGTGAAGAATATTTCTATAATCAAATTCAAATGAGAAAAACTCCTATATTATGAAATATTATTGAGCTCAAAACCCACTAAATTAAAGTTCTTTAAGTCTTTTTCCAACTTATCCAGTTCTGCCTTAATTTGATTCCAGAGCTAAGAGTTATGGTCATTTTAGTAAAGCACTGTCCAACAGTGAGAGAGTACGAATAGAAACCATGATCCTAGTTAGAAACCAGGATCACACAATGGTCTCTTATGTATGAAACAAACCCAAAAATTGGTAGGTTGACAAGTATACCTCCCAACCACGAATGGGTACCACAATCTTGGTTAGAAGCCATGATCTTGGGCACGATCTTAACTTCTAAAGTTGATTCGGCTTGGGCTTACAACCTAGGAACCAAGACACAATAGTGGATGGGTCCCACAATTATACCAATGCTCTTTTGATGGAGTCCGCAGAGCCTTAATTCAGCCTCTCAACCATGAGCACCACCCATGATCGTGGGTAAGTCCTACGATCTTGGATGGTAAGTACATCACCTCATGCGACTTTTTCAATTACTTTTTATAAGGGGTAATATAGTCTTTTACCACTATTAATACCCCTAAACTACATGGTTTAAGTTACTTACAAATTGTTTATTAAGTCTTAAATTACCCTAAGTCCCTCATTACTCAGAGATCATTCGATACTTGGCATCAATAAAGAAAAATAAGTGATTTTTCTTCTCAAGGCATAACTAGGGTTCATCTTTTTCAAGCTCCAAACTCAAAGAATTCTCAAAGGTTTCCATCTCTATGTATGTGGCATTTCATCATTGGGTATCCGTTCACCCATTAATTCGTGAAATACATTCAGTTCCTTAGTTAATTCATGATCTCAAAACTAGGGTTTTTATTACAACCATAATTCTTCTTGTTCTTCAGGTCCCTATATGTGTTTCCCCATGAAATTCAATATGTTGATAGTATCATGTCCATAAACCCTATGTATTATGATATTCCATGATTTGGGATGGTATTATGTTATTTTGTATTCCATTCATATCATAGAAGTTGACATGAATAGTTGCATTCTTTAGAGATGGCGGGTTATGAACACCCGATGACCTAGGATCTTACGCACTGTTAATTAAACACTCGTTACTTTAGGTTTACATGGTTTAGGATCTTTTAAGATAGAGAGTCTATTGCCAGTCTTAGTTTATCTATATTTTCAGCGTTACTGGCTTGTCGAGTGCCGTTAGATAAATTATATTATAAATAATGTTTTCAAATAAATTCACCTTATTAAACTATTAGTATTTTGATGAGTTAGGATTTAGGGTTGAGCTCCAGCCTTATATATTTCTTTCAGATCTCACTTCCCATATATTTCTTTTATGCATTTACTCTAGCCATCTCGTATCTCCATAAATGTACAAGTCTCATAATTAAGAAATACATGATCTATGTATATGCACTTATATCATAGTTAGGAGCTTCAAATCATATCATTAAGATGCATGACATCCAATATGCCATCAATTCTCTGAACAATTTTCCCAAAAGTAAGTTCCCGATTAGTATGGTATTTGAAATGCCATCAATTATTATGGATCAGTTTTTTTATATAAACAAGGTTCACTAGTAGCATGATAGTTAGGTATGAGATCTATGATTATGGATAGGTTGATATCGATATACGTCATCTCCAGTTGACGTCTGTATATGTCATCTCTTTAAGCTATCAATTACGTTTAGCTGGGAGTAGTACTTAGCACAAAGAAAATGGGGGGATGAAGACTCATCCACCAGCTAGGTTGAGACCTTTAGTAGAAGTCTCGAAGCTATAAAACTACATGCCACCATAGGTTTATTTAGACCATATTAGATCAACTCGGCCTTTATACCATAGAAAGGTATATTAGACCCTCTTCAATGCAGATTATACATTGAACTCCATGCTAGATCACATGGGTATATGTCGGTTAACAGTATCTCTCGTAGTCTTAAACTTTGTCTTTTACATGGCCCTCAACTTAGTCTAGTTCACAGTATCTCAGTTTTATCAAAATATGAATACACTCAGTATTTATGATTATCTGGATGGATCCATACATCGTAGTGTACCGCAGTATTACTTTTGATTTAAAATATGCCATCATCAGCATGTCAGTTTGTATATCCCTTTAAAGCTTCAAAATATGCTGGTACTAGTTTACTCAATATTTTTTATTATTATTATGATTACTATTAGTATTACATTACATGTTTACTTTACTTGATCATTGCATCAGTTTACGTTCCTTTCTCCATGTTCAATTATTTTCTCATATTCAACATATATAGTGTAATGCATATCTCACATGCTCAGTACATCTAAAATGTTAACCACATATTTTTCTTTGCTCTATATGTCTTATAATATAGGTTCCGACATTTAGCATCCCACTCGAAGCTAGTACAATTCAGTATCACTTCAACAACAGTATTTTAATAAGTCCTCATTATTCGAGGACCAATTTTCAGTATTTTTAAGTAGTATTTCAATTTTTAGACAATTAGAATTAGATGGGGGCTTATCCCAACAACTTATCTTAATAGAGGCTTTCAAACAAACAGGAGAAATTCAGCTTTATGTTATGTTCAATGATTTCTGTGTTGTTTTAACATTGATATTTGGCTTGGATTTCATGTATCATTCTAATTTAAGCTTTTGCACAGAGTTATATAGTTTTATATAGTATTTTTAGTGTTATGCAAGGCCATAGATTAGCTTGGGGTCACTTGTGACTCTAACAACAATGTTACTAGGTGTAGTCTTGAATCGTGACATCAAGTTTATATTTTTAGTCTTGTGTGTTGACGACATATTACTTTGTTGCAAATGATTTAGGCATATTGTGTGGGACAAAAAAATTTCTCTCGATAAACTTTAAAATGAAAGATATGGGTGAGGCATCCTATATGACAGGGATAGAAATATTTTGTAATAGATCACAAGAATTATTGGGACTATCTCATAAAGGCTATATCAAACAAGTTCTAGAGAGATTTAACATGAACAATTGTTTTACAGGAATTGTTCCTATAAAAAAAGGTGACAATTTTAGTCTCATACAGTGCCCAAATAATGACATAGAATGAAAACAAAATAGAATTAATTCCTTACTCTTCTATTGTTAAGTTTGATGAATGTTCAAACTTGTTCAAGACCGGATATTAACAATCAGGATGCTTGAAATATATCAAAGTAACCTTGGAACTGATCACTGACAAGCTGTAAAGAAATTCTTGAGGTTCTTGAAAGGAACAAAGGATTGCATGCTCGTGTATAAGAGATCCAAACACTTGGAAGTTACTGGATACTCAAACACAGATTTTTTTGGATATGACGACACTAGAAAGTCCATGTTTGATCACTTGTTCCTATTAGCTGAAGGAGCAATATCGTGGAAAAGTGTTAAGAATCTATCTACATCCACAATAAAAGCAGAATTTGTGGCATTATTTGAAGCCACAATTCATGCATTATGGCTGTGAAACTTTATTTCAGGATTTGGGGTTATCGACACCATTACCAAGCCGCTTAAAATCTAGTATGATAATACTGCAACAGTATTCTTCTCCAAGAATGATAAGTACTCCAAAGGTGACAAACATGTGGAATTAAAGTATTTTACCGTCAAAGAAGAAGTTCAGAAACAAAGAGTGTCATTTGAGAATACTAGAACTGACCTTATGACTGTGGATCCATTAACGAATGGTTTACAACCAAAGATATTTAAAGAACATGTTCATATAATAGGTCTTGGTTGTACTTATTATTGATGTAATTATGATGTTTTGACACTCTGAGCTCAATTATATGTTTTTGATATATCTTAATGAATTCATGTTTCTCATAATGGTGTACACATTATTGTTTTTGAAATATTATAGGATAAGTCTATGAGACATTATTGAGGATTATAAAGTTATATGTTTTATTGCTTATGAACCTATGATAAGTTGCTAATGTCGTAGTATATAGAAAGAAGTATGTAACACAAAATTATGTATAACCGCCATAACTCGCTTTGGTATTTTGTCATATTCTGGTATATATGATGGACATTATAGAAGAGAATTATTCTATGCATAACTAATGTTATGTCATTAAAATATTAATGTTATGTGGAAGGACATTGGACCAAGTGGGAGAATGTAAGAATAATCCTTACTTGTGGTCCATGCTTACTTGTGGCCCAAGTTGTGATCCAAATAATATCCATAAGTAAAAATAAATCTTGTCCATAGATCGGTTACTTAATGGAAGTATCGAATTAAGTTTTAAACTCTATAAATTAGCCCTCTCCCCACTCATTAAAGTTATCACAGACATTACTCTTTTCCATCACTAAAGATTGTCATAATGTAAGTCTACGGAAAGGAGGTAGAAATCAATTTCTATTAACGCTTTTGCTTCTCTCTATGATGATGTCTTTCACAACCAGTATGTTGTTTTATGAAATCTTATGTAATATTATCCTGATGTGCATTAAATTTTTGAAATTTACATTCTTAAGGTATTGAATTAGGCAGATGAAAAATGTTATCTCCAGCTAAACTCTTCACTTCAATATGAGTTGAACGCTAAAGATTAAAGAATCGTGCGGAAAAAAAATAGTTAGGCGAAGTAGATAATTTTTTATTTCTTATACAAAAAAAAATATTGCAAAGCCAAAATTTATAGAAGGAGACTAGATACTGACGGTCCGTGCTAGCACGGGCCAAATATATGTTCTTATTTGTAAAACTTACATAAATCCCAACAAGTTTACCCATAATAACTCTCTGTGTCTATTCTTTGCTAAATTACAAATAAGCCCTTATTTTACAATTTTCGAATACATAATTAGCATATGGATACACAATTTTGAAGTTGAGATACATAATTGTGAACTTAAGAATGTAAGAGTTAATTACTCCATTTTTGCTCAGATACATAACTAGCATTTGGATACATAATTCAGAAGTTGAGATAGATAATTTTAATTATTGAGATACATTCATTTTTCTTATATCATTTAGTCGAGATACATAATACATTAACTAAATCAAACGACGATACATAATTAAATTATGTATCCGAAAATTTATGGGTTTGTGGATGTGTCCAGTTATTTTTGTAAAAAAGGGGATTTAGGTAATTTATAAAAAGAATAGGAATTTTATGTAGTTTAGAAAAGATAAGTTGTGGTTTTATGTAATTTTTTCCTTATTTTTTTGTCTCAATTTATGACACAAATAGAATTTAGATAATCAATAATTAAAAGAATTTAAATTTTTAATTATTATGATTAATAATACTTTTTATTCAATTTTAATTTAAGTTAAACTGATATAATTTCGAGAGACATCCATGTATTTTATATCTTTTAAATTTTTTAAGTTGTTAATTATGTGATTTATCGTATTCTTTTTGCATAACTTTGCAATAAGATATGAATACTCTATCCGTCCCAGTTTATCTGTCACAGGTAAAATTTTGATAGTCAATCAAAATTTATTTATATATATTTATATCAAGCTTTTAATTATTTTGATTAACAATATTTTTTTATCTAATTTTCAAATAATATATGTTACTTTATGTCTTCCTTTGTCCCATCCCAATATATGTGAACTATATAATTTAGATAGTCAACCAAATATTTTATGTTGACATATCATTTTGTGTCTATTTCACCTTTTTTATGAAATATTATTAATTTTTTAATGCTTAGATGACCATAATAATTAATTAGGGGTGATATAGTAAAACCATGATTAAAGCATCAAAACAGACATGTCTTAAATGATCTATAATAACTAATTAGAAGTGATACAGAAAAATTATTATATAAAATACTTGTGAAAAAAATTTAAGTGGGTCTCATATAAGACGTTAATTTAAAATATCAAGAGTTAATTTATCATTTTATGTGCATTTTTACCCTTTTTATTAAATATTATTAACTTTTTAATACTTGGATGACTTATAATAATTAATGAGGAATGATATGGTAAAATTACGGTTGAAGCAGTTGAATTAGACATGTCGAAAATGTCTATTTTATTTGTTTTTATTAAATATTATTAATTATCTAATACGTAAATGACTTATAATAATTAATTAAAGATACAGTAAAATCACAGTTGAAGCAAGCTGCACAAACAGATATGTCGACCTGCTGCCTGCTTCAGCAGTGAAACGCCCTCTTATAAATAAGTAATAAGAATAAGATAAAATACTCCCTCCGTTCGATTTTACCTGTCACTAATTTTCTAATTGAATTTCTACTTTTACTTGTCACTTTTGACATATCAACAGAAGACAACTTCTTTTTTCCCATTTTACCCTCAACATTAATTACTTTTTTTCTAATTAATTTAAAGATACAATGTAAGCATCATTTAATAGGGTACTATACTAAAATATTCATGTTATTAATTATTTTTCTTAATAGGTGTGTCAACTCAAAATGTGACAAAGTAAAAACGAATGGAGTGAGTATAATTTACACTAAGAAATAAAGAAAAAAAATAAAGAGAAGTGTTACCGTGAGTTCCCTTATTATATAAGAGGGATTTGAGAAAAGAATACGCCTCTCCTTAGACATGTCTGTATCACCATATGAGGGACGTTTTTGTCATTGCATTGCTTATTTGAGTAATCTTGGTTTTCATATAACGCATGTACTGCAACTTTTGTTGGCTTTCTGAATAAGGGAAATTGCTTATCTGAATTAAGCTTCTATGTGTAAAGAGTAGAGTTGATAGTTTACCTGTCCAGTTGATTTTGGTAAGAGTTGAGTTCACCACTTTTCCAAATTTCAATTGGAATCGCAAAAGTCGCTGCTGAATTTTTCGCGTATGGCTTTTGTTTTCTGTGGGATTTTCTCAGTTGCAATTGCAAGAATTATTTTCCTCACCTTCTATTTCTTTGTATTTTTATTCTTTATTTGTGTTTCCTTATACATCATCTTTACATGTTTGATAAGAGTAAAAATTTCTACACAGAAAGTTTATTTGTTCTGAAGGTGTTTGAGAAAATTCTTCAATGAGTCGGGCTTTCTATTAGACTCTTATATAATAAGGAAATTTGCTATGTATTGTCGTTGGGTTTAATTTCTTGCTTTATTTTGGGTAAATCATGGATGGTGATAGATTTTTTGGTTCTTCAACATAGTATTTCACACACCATGCATTCTCTTAAACATAATTTCTTGTAGCTTTTTTGGTCTTCTGATATGTTTGATTTTTGTTATTAAGAATTGTTTTTAGATTTTTTTATGGTAAATGATATTGTATCTGTTGCACCTATAGATGCAATTAGATGACTACATACAACTGTTTAGAACCTCTCCTAGCAACTTCTTTCCATAGATTTGAAAACTATAAAATGTAAGTAGAGTTGTTCTAAGATATAACCAAGTGTAGCATTGCTGCACTATGTAAATTCTTATAAGGACATCAGAAAGAAAAACTCCTGCACAAAATTTGGAATTTCAAGAAATTACCTTGGCCAACTTTCAAGATGAATGACATGCATACTAAAAAAAACCACTTTGTATCAATGAGATCTTCTACAGATAATGGGGCCGGCGGCCTTTTGGCCTTTGGTTGTACATCTTCTCCGCTTTCATCTGTTAAGAGGGAACTATAAAATTCTCTCAATTACTCAATTCTCTATCGTCCCGGCTACTCTTCATTAACTTCTTCAGCCTAAACACTCATCCTGATTTTGATATCCCCATTATAGTATCCATTGCTCTCCAACTTAGGACAGAACCACATCGGATCTATTGTGTGCAACTTTATCTTGCATTTTTGCAATGGACTATTTCCACAACTCAAACCCGTCTTGAGTTTTTTTTATACGAAAAACAAAGTTGTTACAAATGATGTAGAATAACACAGGACATACAAAACTTAACTTGTAAAATAATAATGGATTAAAGTTTCGTCAGAACTTTAATCAATGATACAATTACTAGAAAATTGTATACTTTACTGGCTTCTTAGAATGGCGGTAAATAGTAATAGGTTCTCATTGTACTAGCTGTGACAATGAACCTAGAAGGATAAAGTTTTCTGGATGTGATATTACATCTATCAAGTGTTGCATCTATAGGTACAATTACATGACTAAATAGAATTGTTTAAAATCCTCTCCCAGCATCTTCTTTCTATAGATATGAAAACTATAAAACGTTGATTGAAGTGCAAAGTTTCTCTAAGATATAACCAATTATGGCCTTGCTGCACTATGTAAATTCTTACAAAGACATCAGAAATTAAACTCTCTACATAAAATTTGGAATTTCAACAAATTACTTTTAGCCAACGTTGAACATGAATGACATGCATACTAAAAAATACCACTCTGTATCAATGAGATCTTCAAGAGATAATGCGACCGATGACCTTATGGACGTCGCAGCTGCACAAAAATATACACATAAAAATGTTGGTTGTCTTTACTTTGAAACTTCTGAAACTTTAATTTTTTCACTTCCTCCAGGAAAGTCGAAATCCCTTCAACCATGCATCATTGCTAGACACCACATAGTTTAGTTTCTGGGGGGTTTGGGCCACAGGTGACAAAAGAGTTTTAAAATGAGGTGTAGGTGACACAAGTCTTAATTATTAGGTGGAGGTGACAATTACTTTATTATGAATTAAGAAAGTTGGGAAAGTTTGAAAATAACCCACAAGTTTTAAAATTTATACTTTAATCCAAATGTTAGCCTATATAACAGAAAATGGAGGGAAAAAAGGCACATTTCTCTCTGTTCTCACCCTTTGTTGATTTCTCTCACTTAGCGATTTTTATTGTTCATTGTTGTTGCTGCTTCATTCATCATCTTCTGCTTCATTATCATCATCTTCTACTTCATTATCATCTTCATCTTGTTCTTATTGACTATTTGTTTTTGTTATTGTTACCGCTACTGTTGCTATTTAACCAATTTCTTAGGTCAAAGTTTGTTTCTAACATCACTTTCCACTTTGGCATTACTTCATAGGAGACGTTGTAAGTCAAATTATGATTTTTAGTTGAATTTGTCATCTAGGTAACTACTATTATGTTGTTGTTTTCCAATAATGGATAGAACCCAATCATGAATCCAACATAAAATTCATCTGTTTAAACAGATAAATGATCTGTTGCGACAGATGAGACATCTGTTTCAAAGAAAAACTGATATGTCGGATTCATGTTTAAATAGATGGCTCATCTGTTGCAATATTTTACATATATGTTGCAACAGATTAGTTACCTATTGCGACAGAACCTGAACACAATTCCAACATAGGTTACAACAGATTAATAACCTGTTACATCAAGTAAGTCATCTGTCGCAACAGATTAATTATCTGTTGCAACTGTCACTCATCTGTTGGAATCAGCTTCAAAGGTGATTTAGTTATAACATCAATACCAATAGGTGATTCATCTGTTGTAATAGATATTCAGAACCGTAACATAAATACCAACAGGCAAGAATTTGTTGCGACTCATCACTTACCTGTTGCAACAGATAACACATCTGTTAGGATTCATTCATGGCACTATGAAATCACTATCAACTTTTTTTAACAAATGACTTTATTTAGGTACCACTAATGGAGGGATCAATAACAATAGGGGTGGATTATCATGGTCATTGGGTCGAGAAGAGAAATCGATATGTATGGCATTGGAAGAAGGGTGAAATTCTAGAGACGATAGCTATGACAGTCCAAAGTGATGTTTTGTATGATGATTTTATGAACTTAATCATCAGCTTTTGTGGACTGAATTGTCAACTGGAAGAATTCGCCATCAGCTACATGCACAGCTCCTTTAAAAATCAGAGGGTATTGCCTTTCAAGATAACCGATCAGGTTCGGTTGCGTTCTTATCTAAGTGATTCAACCAGGTCGGTGTTAAGGGTGTACATGGTTGAAAAGACGAGAGAGAATGAGAAATAGAACGTAGAAGAAAAATAAGAAAAAGAAGACTTCTTCGATGATAGGTTGGATGATCTAGATATAAATAGTCCAGATAATGATCAAACACCTACACCCATTAATGCGACTAATACGATGTACAGTTCTTTTCAATCGACACAATCTGAAAATCTTCAAGACGACAGAACTGGCTTTTTTATTGGAATGTCATTCAAGGGCAAGATTGAACTATCTAACACTTTGTTTATTTCTTGCGTAAAAAAAGATTTCAGAATAAAGAAGGTGATTAATTCAAGCAGTGTCTTTTGCTTTAATTATGCTAATTCGAACTGCAAGTGGTGGTTGAGAGTGGTGAAGTACGCAAGTTATGACAGATTCGTCATTCATAAATATGAAAAGCATCACACATGTGATTCGGAGCACATCTCAAGCAAAAATCCTCACGCCACGGCACAGGTCCCCGGTGAATATTTCAGGAGTAGTTTCCCCAATGGCAAAGGCCCTTCAACAAGGCTTATGGCCAATCAACTTCTTATGGATTTGGGTGTCCTAGTCAATTATTGGAAGGTATATACGGCCATAGGGATTGCCAAGGACCTATTTTGGGGGACACTCAAGCATGTGTATGAAGTCTTGGATGCTTACCGTTACATGATTGAGTCCACAAATATCGAAAGTAAGACGGCATTGCATCTGGATGAAAGTAAAAGTTTCAAGTACTTTTTTATATTCTATGGTGCTTGGATTCAAGGTTTTCGACATTTGAGAAAAGGCATAGCCGTCGATGGTACCTTCTTGACGAGCAGGTATACTAGAGTTCTACTAGCAGCGGTGGCACAGGATGCGAAGAATCACATCTTTCCTGTTTATTTTTATGTAGCGGACAAGGAATGTGATGCCTCTTATGGATTTACTTTTGAACAACTGCGACGCTGCATCGAAGATAACGAAGAGTTGTGTTTTGTATCGGATAGGCATCCAAGTATTCCAAAGATGGGTTCACTTTTCTTCACTTCAACTTACTTTGGTTGTTGCATCAGGCATCTTGGAGAAAACATTCGAAACAACTATCACAACGAAAGAGTCGTCACCCTTTTTTATAGAGCAGCTAAAGCATATAGTAAAGAGGAGTTTTTAGACCATTTCAATCAAATAGAGGATGTGAATCCCAAGGTAGAAGAATTTCTTGTATGTGTTGATTTCGAGAGATAGAGCCAGGCATTCTGTCCAGCAAATAGGTACATTCTTATGAATTTAATAGCTTGTTTGATTTACAAATTTAGTTTGATGTCATACTAAGTGATTCTTTTCTATAGGTACAATATTATGACATCAAACATAGCTGAATCGGTGAATTCATTGTTTGGCGATGAAAGAGAATTTCCCATCAAGGCTATGTTTGAAAAAATAAGCAAGAAATATAGCGATTTTTATAATGAAAAGCGTGTGCAGTTCAAGTCCTCAAAAAAAAGAACCCAATTTGTTCTCAAAATCAAAAAAAATATATCAACGAACATCAGTTTGAGGAATAGGTTATTCTCTCATAAAATAGCAGATTACAAATTTCGTATCACCGATCATGGTGATGTTGCCACAGTCGATCTTCAAATAAGATCTTGTATGTGTAGAGTTTTTGACTTGGACAAAATACCTTGTCCACATGCTATGGCAGCCCTTCGAGCTCAATACGATCATAAATATGGACCTAAAGTTTACGACCACTCCTCTCAATATTATTCGGTTGAAAAATATGAAATGGCATATAGTGGGCATATTACTCTGGTGCCTCCCAAAGAATCTTGGGTTGTTCCAGTAAAGTTTATGGGGAGATTAATGCCTCCTCCATATATTGACCCGAGCACTATCAAACCAGGAAGAAAGCCATATAAAAGGAGGCGTGGAGTTGGAGAATCATTTTCATCAAGAATAAACAAGTGCTCTATATGTAAGTGCGCTGGCCACAAAAGAACTACATGCCCAAATCATAATCCACCATGATCGTTGTAATTGCAGAAACTTTTGTTGTTGTTTGTTTGTTTGTTGTGGAGCTTTATATATTTAACTCATTGTTGTGAACCTAATGTTATCATTTATTATATATAAAATGTCCTTTTTTTAAAATAACTTGTGCATCAATAAAATGAGGCAAAACATGAAATTAAATAATACAACAAACCACAATTACTCTCAACAGTTGCACAAACAACTGGAATACTTTCCTCCAACAGATAAAAATCTGTCAAAACAGATGGATAATCTGTTGAAACCCAACAGATGACCAATCGGTTCCAACTGTTGAAAGAACTCAAAAGCCAAAATTGCTAGTGCTACTACATTTAACATTGCCTCTAACCATCGACATGTTAACATGTATTAGATTAGAAGAAAACAAAATGAAAATTGAATAAGAATTAAAATGCCAAAGTCTGACTAAAAGTAAATTTTTCATTAAGTGAAAAATAAAATACATTAGGTATAGATCCAATATAGAAAAATTAAAATACATATGCTAAAAGAAAAAACACATTCTGATTATTATTATCATCATCATCATTAATGACAGTCGGCCAATCAAATAGCAGTAGTAGGGCTCTCATTAGCATCTGTATCTCTCTGAACATTGTCTCTCTCACAGCAACCAACTCGTTCTGCAGGTCATTAACCTGCCTTTGAAGTTCCCGCACTATGTTGCGTAGAATAACAATGTCCGAAAAAGGATCAACCATATCTAGAACACGCACGAATTGACAAATATAAAGAAAAATATTCACAATATAATACAATGTATACGACCAACTGATAATTTATGCCAGAAAAAACTTACCTCAACAAGAAAGGAATATGCTCTTTGAAGAGAAGTGGTTGAAGATGTCACACAAAAGGAAAAAATGCAAGAAATAAATAGAGTTGAATGAAGATTGAGGGACCTATAATATAATCTGGATATGTCAGGCCAAAAGGCAGGACTGTTCAGCTCTATTGTATTAATTACATTCAAACTGGTGGCATTTTGTTTTCTGTGAAAAATTGCGACTTTTTCTTTTACACTAATTACTTCTTACCTTTTCATAGCGGTTTGAGACTCGATAAAAGCCGTTATTATTGAGTTGTTGCAATAGATCGTCCAGCATTTTTAATAGATTTAGTATCTGTTGCAATAGATAGACAGATTGAATATGCAACAGATGGTGGTCAAAATAGATTTACCATCTGTTGCAATAGATGGTTTGTATATGCAACAAATATGACATATAATGCAACTTATGTATTATCTATTGCAACAGATGGACAGTATGTATAAGTTGGAGGAGATGTTTTGTTATCTTCTGACAGCTGATTCATTAGTTTCAGTTGCAACAGATGGAGATTTCGATTCATCAGCTTTTTTGAATGTGTTAAGATAAAAATTTACGACTCTTCACACCTCTATTTTAATAGTCATCACATTTGTGCAGATGAATAAACAATACTGACATGTCCTGATGGGGTAGGAAGAATAAAATGCGTGCAATGGATCCCATTTTCATGCATGCGAGTTATGTATATTGTTGATCAGGCTACCGTAAAGACACATAAAGTGCAATGATTTTGTGAATACAGTTTTTTATCGATGATTAGACACTGATCCTTCAAACAAGATCCTGAATTGTACAGTTTAGTTTGATAGGTGCGAACTGATAAGGCCGAAGAGTTCCAAGATGGTGGTGTCGATACCTTGTTACAATTTAATGACATAATTTATGCACATATTTTTGTGTTAAGTTTGGGGAAGGGTTCAAATTTTTGGCGGCAGTGTAAATATCTAATAGTGATTGGACCGGTTTTAATGGCACAATGGACTTCTTGAAAGGCCTTCGAAGCCTCGCAATACATCAAACAACGATAGAACCAATAGAAATTCCCCTGGTCCAAATTTATATGGATGGATTGGTAGAGGAGACTATTATACAGCAGAAGGTGTTTAGGAGAAAACCTGTGCGGGAAGAGGGAGGTTGAGAAGTCCATATATCATCTTAGTACTTGTTTAAGAGGATACACATGGTCAATTCCTCTTGACCATTCTTCTTTTTCTTCAACGACTGATGGATTTTCATTTTTTGATACACTTTCACATTCGCATCTCATCTAATTTTTTCATTTTTCATGTCAATTTCATAAGCTAATTTCGCTACACTTTTCTTCCGACCCTGTGTATCCTCTTAAACAAGTACTAAGATGACATATGGCCTTCTCAACCTCTCTCTTCCCACACAGGTTTTCTCCCAAACACCTTCTGATTTATAATAGTCTCCTTCAACAACCCATCCATATAAATTTGGACCATAGAAATTTCTATTAGATCCATCGTTGTTTGTTGCAGTGCGAGGCTTCAAAGGCCTTTCAACAAGTCCATTATCCCATTAAAATCGGTCCAATCACTATTGGATATTTACATTGCCACCAAAAACTTAAACCCTTCCCCAAACTTAACACAAAAACATAAGCATAAATCATCATTAAATTATAACGGGATATCGACACCACCGTCTTGGTCCCTCAGCCTTACCAGTTCGAACCTAACAATCTTAACTATAAAATTTCATATCTTGTTTGAAGAATTAATGCCTAATAGGTAAAGAACAAACATTCACAAAATCATTGTACTGGATGTGTGTTTTCATGACAGGTTGATCAGTAATACATACCTCCCACATATGAAGTGGTTCTATCTGCAAGCAGCTTATTCCTCCAAACCCATCTTTACTCTAGCCTTTAATGCTGGCCAGGCAAAAGTGGATCCAATTTTACTTTCTTTTGTCTGCAAAAAAGAGAAATACATTTGATGTCAAACAAGAGAAGAACAAAAAGAACATTACAAAAGGGTAACACAAAATTGAGTAAATCAACAGATGACCAATATGATGCAACAGATTACCTATCTGTTCAACCGATGATGTATCGTTTGCAAAGGATAAATGACATGTTGCAATAGATGGGCCATCTATTGGAATAAATCAAACCAGCCTTGCTACTGGTTTGATTTCTTCAAAAATTTGCTTCATCTGTTCCAACAGTTGATTCATCAGTTGCAACAGTTGAGGAAACTGTTGCAACACCACCAACAACAGCATCAACAACAAAGAAACAAACAAAACAACACCATATGTTCCAAAAGCATCCACAAAATAAACATCACATATTCCAACACAACCACCACCCCCAACAACAGCACCACCAAAGTACCAAACAAAAGACATAAAAAAAATAATACTGATAACAAGGCTTTTTAAGTTCTCCCAACAGATGACTTTTTCTGCATATTTTAATAAAAACAATGGTTCGTTCATTCAAGACTTAAAAGTCACCTTTCCTTTAATTTTCACAATAAATATAAAACTGGTAATAGGTAAATCATTGATAGCAACAGATGTAAATAACTAATTTAAATGACATATAAAGAAGAAGACGAGATGAAAAGAGCAACTTTGAACCATACCTGTAATGTCATAAAAGCATACGGATCAGAACATCTCGTTCAGTCGAGAAAAGATATTGATTGGTTAAGATCCCAAAGGATCCTCATCTGAAAGAAGAGAGAAAAGAAAGGAAAAAAGGAAACAACAAAGATAATTGAGAATAAAGAATAAAGAAGAGTTATGAGTTGAGTCTAGTCTAGACTACTTTATGGCTGAAGGAGTGAGAGTTCTAGATATGGGGAGTTTTAAATATTCATTAATAACTTTTGATAGGCACGAGAAGACGGTGACATTAAAAAGACCAGATAAGACTAATCACTTAGGAGATTTTTGAGTTATCAAAGTTGTATTGAGTAATATTTTTTACCACCTTAGTATTTTAACTATTTTATCTCGGACAGGAAATACCTAAATTGCTTTATTAAAAAAGGATCAAAAAATATTTAAGTGTAACAGATGACTTAATCTGTTTGATAGTTTACAATAGATTCGTGATCTGTCACAACAAATGATGTAATCTGTTTGATAGTTTACAATAGATGCGTAATATGTTGCAACATATTACCTAATCTGTTTGATTTGATCCACTAGAAAAGACATATGTTACAACATGTTGAACATTTGTTTATATATAATTTCAAATGAGTTCATATGTTAGACTAAAACCTTAATTGAATGTGAATTCTCATAGGGTCAAATACAACTTTAATTGAGTCTTTTGGTAATTTCATGATGAGACAGTACTATGTTCCTCCTACCAGAGTCATCGATCGATCACTCTGAGCTGATCCAATTCTTACTACCTCCTATGTTAGACTAATACCTTAATTGATTAATCTAGGACTAGGATACTAATACCTTGATTGAATAATTTGGGACTAGCGGTGAGTTCTCATAAGGTCAACTACAACTTCAATTGAGTCTTTTGGAAATTACATGATGAGATGGTACTGCGTTCCTCCCGACTAGAGTCGTTGATCGATAACTTTGAGTCAAACCAATTCTTGCTACCTCATATGTTATACTAATACCTTAATTGATTAATCTAGGACTAGGGTACTAATACCCTAATTGAATATAGGGTCAACTACAACTTCAATTGAGTCTTTTGTCAATTGCATAATGAGACGGTACTGAGTTCCTCCCGACCAGAGTCGGCGATCGATCACTCTGAGCCGAACCAATTTTTACTACCTCGTATGTTAGACTAATACCTTAATTGATTGATCTAGGACCAGGAGTGAGTTCTCATAATGTCAACTACAATAGATGACAGTGCCTATTTGATAATTTACAACAGATGGGTAATCTATTGCAACATATGACTCAATCTATTTGATAATTTACAACAGATGGGTAATCTGTTACAACAGATGACTTAATCTGTTTCATAGTTTACAACAAATTCATGATTTGTCATAATAAATGGCTTAATCTGTATGATAGTTTACAACAGATGTGTAATATGTTGCAACAGATTACATAATCTGTTTGATCCAACAGAAAAGACATCTGTTGCAACAGGTTGAACATTTGTTTATATATAATTCAATTGAGTTCATATGTTAGACTAATACCTTAATTGAATGTGAGTTCTCATAGGGTCAACTACAACTTTAATTGAGTCTTTTGTCAATTGCATGATGAACCGGTACTGTGTTCCTCCCGACCAGAGTCGGTGATCAATCACTCTGAGCCGAACTGATTCTTACTACCTCATATGTTAGAATAATAACTTAACTGATTAATCTAGGACTAGGGTACTAATACCTTTATTGAATAATCTGGGACTACGGGTGAGTTCTCATAGGATAAACTATCGATTAATTTAGGATTAGGGGTGAGTTCTCATAGGGTCAGACACAACAGATGGCAGCGCCTTTTTGATAATTTATAATATATGGGTAATCTGTTGTGACATATGACAATCCATTTGATAATTTACAACAGATGAGTAATCTATCGCAACAGATGACTTAATCTGTTTGATAATTTACATTAGATTTGTAATCTGTTGTTACCTAATCTGATTAATAATTTACAACATATGAGAAATCTGATGCAACATGTTGAACATTTGCTTTTTGCAATTTCAATTGAGTTCATATGTTAGACTCCTAAATTGATTAATCTAAGACCAGGGGTGAGCTTTCACAGGGTCACCTCCTAGAGTACTCGGTCAACTACAACTTCAATTGTTTTTATATAATTTTAAAAATAATGCATATATTTTATGCTTTTAAAAATAATTAAGATTATTTCAGACCAAATTAAAATTTTTAAAACTACTTTTCATTCTTTTCCAAAATACAAATCAACCCAAACAAAACGTTTCATCATTTTAAATCTCGAGGTCTGTCTCTTTCTCTCTCATTCTCACTCAAAAATACAGTACAGACAACAACTACTCAACAAATTTGCTCAACCCTCTACAACAAATCACTTTTCTTCTCATTTTCGACCACATAGGTGTTATTTTCGACATCATTCTTGCTTGAATCAGTCATTTTCTTTGTCTTCGTAGGCAACAGAGTTCGACAAAAGCTCTATATTTATTTTTGTTTTTTTCCTAAAAAATAAGGGCTTTTAAGTTAATGATGAAAAATAAAACTTTTAGTTGTATTATCTTTGAGAATGGGTTTACAATTTTGATTTTTAATGGTAAAATCGTAGGACAAACTCGAGAAATCCCTAGTTTCTATCGCAGTGTTCCATTGACTGTCGTGGTACAGTTGGATGGTGGTGGTGGTGGTGGTGGTGGTATTTGTAGTCGTCGTGGTGGAACCAGTAGTGGCATTGGTTGGTGGTGTTTGTGGTGGTGGTGTCGGTATTCGTGGTGTTTGTTTGTTTGTTCGCATTGGTTGGTGGTGTTTATGGTGGTGGTTGTTGGTGTGTTGGTATTCGTGGTGTTTGTAATGTATTTTTTAAAATCTATGCATACATCAACTGTAACGTAATTTTTGTTTTTCTTTGTCTATAGGTAAAACATGTCTCCCAAAAGAAAAGAAAGTGAAAGTGGATCAACTTTTGACCACTCAAAAAAAAGGCTACAGTACAGAGGGATTGGAAGGAGGTTCCTAAAAAATCTCAGTCAGGGAAAAGTGAGGCTGAGGAGAGATGTGAAAACAACATTGAGAGAGATGGACAAGGGTCCATAGATGGTGATATTGAAAATGAAAGTGAGAAAGAGGAGGAATTGGAGAGTCAGAAAGAGAAAAAGGATGATCATCAACATGATAATAATGGATCACCAATGGGGCGAGAGTTAATATCGACATCCCAGCATGATCGTATCAAAACTTTTAGTATTGACAGGTTTGAAGTTGCAATGAAGATAAATGACCCAGAAGGAAAACAACTAACTGGTCAAATTGTACTTAAATATCATATGGGGGAAAATTTTGAACATTTTATGAAAATTATGAAGAACGAAAACATAGGCGAACTTTTTAAGAAGAGCTGCTTTGGACGCTTTCTTGAGATGCCTGAGGACCCCTCTACCCGTATCCGTTTCCCTATGATAATGGTATATAGTCTTCTCAAGTGCAAAATCAAGTACACAGGGTATGATAAAGATCCGAAGGAGGGGGGCAAAAAAAAGATGGATGAAATCTGGATCAACTACAGTAGCATGCATGTTTGTTTTGTCTTGTATGAGTTTGCCATAGTGACGGACCTGAGATGCCATCGTCCAGAAGGACCACCACCCCGCAAAAGATCCAAGGCAAGAAAATGCAAGGAAAAAATAGATAGGTTGTTTGACATTGCTTGATGTGGCTACAAAGCATCAGATTTGTTAACAGATCTCGAGGATAAAAGCATACTAGAGCAGTACAGGGAGCAATTGTTCTTAGTTTGGTTTGACCATTTGATTATATTAGCAAGAGACGTCAACAAGGTCATAGAATATGATTTGTTGGCGCGTGATGAGGAATTTGATAAATCCAACAATTATCCCTGGGGATATGACAGCTTCTACTTAACTATCCAATATTTACTGACAAAGCTATCCTCAGGGACGACCACATTATAGGGCTTTCCTTGGGCTTTCATGGTAAAATTAATTACTAATTTTACTCATACATTAATTTATAATGAATATAGTTATTATGATTTATTTTTTTTTGCTTTCTTCCTGTTTACACTTTTTAGGCTTGGGCATTTGAAGCCATTCCTCCCCTCCGAAAGCAGTTAATGGATTACCCGAATGAGGTTTCTCATCCAAGGATGTTTAGGTGTTGGCTTCAAAGAGCAACACTAATATTAAGGAGGCTGATCTCTTTAACCCTTCGGATGATGCAGTACGTCTTCTTCAAGTAAAATAATTATACTCAAAGATAAGAAAGATATTGAACAGATGTTATATCTGGTGCATGAGATGTTATATCTGATGGACCAGATGGGACATCTATTGCGACGGGGTATATCTTGCATCAGATTACCCATTTATGGCTTTGGTTCTCTGAACCCGACTCTTAAAAGATTAACCATCTACTACAAATTATGCAACAGATGTTTAATCTGATAACATATTGTTTATCTGTTGTGATGTATAGATCATCTGTTGCATAACAGATTACCTGTCTTGTGTAGCTGTTGTAACAAATGATTGATATTTTGCATCAGATTATCCATGTGTTGCTCTGTTTCTCTGAACTAGACTCAAGCAAATTTTAACCATATACTGCAAACTATGCAATAGATGGGTCTTTTTTTTAAATGTATCCCAACTGTGAAAATTATTATATTATATGATTTAAATGCATCTGTCTTTTTTTCTTTTTTATAGGTTGTGCATCCATGGATCGTGCTTACTGAGGAGGAGTCGGTGATGACTTCTTATATTACTCTAGGTCATGTTGATACAATTGCAGACCCAATGGTGGAGTTAATAAAGAAGGAATTGGCTGGAGCAACAGCCATAAGAAGAGTAGTTAGGCAAGGTCAGCCTAATTTTGAGGCTCTTCATAACCAACCTTTTACTAAGGTAGATCCGGGTGCTTCTTCTGGTGGAGTTTTTGGTGTTGGTGGAAGGCATGCTGATGCTGCTACCACTCGTGATGATGAGCATATTGATGCTCAATAAAGAATAAATATGTTTGAAAACACCCCTTTTCTCCCTTACACAGGTCCCTCTCACCCCTCTTCACCCTCGTGTTCTCATTGTGAATGCAATGAGTGCAAGGATAGACAGGATAAACTCTTTGAAAAAGTAGACACTATCTCTAAAGCTATCGAGGAATTCAAATCCAAGAGGTGTGTCATACTATCCAAGAAGGTGAGGGAGCGACACACTCCTACAGCTTTGGTTAAGAGAAAGAAAAGAGCAATTAGAGACGTACTCTCCGCTTGGAAATCAAAAGAAATTGCAATTTCTCCCACTCCAAAAGCTTTTGAAGTTTTGAGGCCAGTCAATAAGGTGGACATATACGCGAAACTTGGCGCTGAAGAGAAGAGGGATCTGCAATAGGCCAAGAATGCCAAGCCAGGCACACCAGATTACCCCAGGCCTTCCTTCCCCCCCCCCCCCCCCCCAAGACTTCCATACTATGACTGATATGCGTATGCCGTACGAGGACAAGGCAAGTTTACTTTTTCTAACCTAGACCTTCTAATCTACCCCATGAAGAAGAAGATACATAACAGATTGCATATATGTTGCAACAGCTGGGTATACTGGTGCAAATAGTTGTGGTTCTATTGCAACTTATTATCCATATGTTGCATAAGTTGGATTGGATTATTGATTCAAAGAACCCTATGCAATAGATGGACCATCCGTTGCATCTTTACAATTACTAACCTATTTAAAAATTGACTTTTTATCTTACAGCATGTTGACATAATTCTCTGCCTCATGAGGAAAAGGCAATTAATGTACCGAGAAGGTTATGACACTGCTGATAGGATAATGGACCTCGACTTCTGCAAGAAGCTCAAAGATAGGTACGATCAACTCAATGGAGTGGCGTCAGCCCTTGGCGTGGGACTTGATATCTTAGTTCCTATGTTGGTCTTGGATGAAGAAGAAATATTAAGATATGTTAGAGGGGACAAGCCAAATCCACACGGCAAGAGCTGGACCGAGGCAAAAAGGATTCTTGCATTCATTAGCATGAACGGCATGCATTATCGGGTTGTTGAGATACTACTCGAGGAAGAAAAGATCAATGTTTATGACTCCAACATACCTATCGTTGACGATTTTGATCTTTTTCTCCTCGTGGAGCCACTGATGATGTTGTTGTCCATCCTATTGAGGGAGAGTAAGATGATGAATCATTTACCAAAGAAAGTGTTGATGAAGAAATCATGGAATTTTGAAGTTCGGAATAGGAGAATGATCCTTCCAAAAGATGATGCCACTAAAGCGAGCGGCTTGCACACTCTTGCACACATCGAATGTTTGCTGACCGGCACAGAAATGGCCGATCCAACAACTTTTATGTGCGACAATGTGTGGCAAACCTGCAAGAGGTCTGGGCTTATGGGGTACTAACTGGACGCTTGAAGCCTGTGTATATAGAAGAGCCTGTGAAATAAAAAGTTTTAATTTCATGTCACCCTTCACTTTATTGCATGTACATGTAGAGGCAATAATTTTTTTCTGATAAAAGTTGAGTTTTTTATAATGCAATAGATTAGATTGTCAATCTGTTGTAAAATATCTTTAATCCGTTCTGGCAGATAGTTTATCTGTTGCAATAGGTTGGTCATCTGTTGCATTACGCTGATGCTATTTCTATGAATAATCTAATAATCTAAGTCTAATCTGTTGCAACAGTGGGAAGACCTATTTGATAATTTCCACAGATGACCTAAATTTTACAACATATGCCTAAATTTTTTTTATATTTTCCAACAGTTACGCTTAAATATCCATGGGCTCGTCGACAATAAATCAGTAGCAAATACACGCACCACCATGAAAATTTCAGCAATTAGGCTTCAATATCCATGTACCCAACAACACCAAATCAGTAGCAATAACGGCAACAATGTAGTATCTTCTTGCTCGATTTTGTTTCTCTTCATAAGCCTTGACTTTGTTCAACAAAACCCAGATTACACGATTTGCTTGTGAAGGGTGTCGTTCTTCATACCAATCAAAGTAATCACATCCACCCAATTTCTATAAAAAAGACAACATAATTACAAATAATTACAAGTCAATAATTAATTAATTAAATAAATAAAATATTACCTTTGAAATATTACAAGTAAAAAACCTACGACCTGGATTTTGTTGAGTCCAAGAAGTCTTTAACAGAGCTTCATGAACGCACTTACAATATCAAAAGTCTTTATCACAAAAAATAGTGGAAGATGCGCTTGACATTGTGAAGGTCATTTGAAAAAAATGAAAGTAATAATTTGAAGAATTTGGATAGATAAAAGAAGATGACGATGAAGAAGAAGATTTTGGAATTTAGGGTTAAATTTTAGGAGGAAGATGAATATATAAGACAATGGGGGGGAATGACCATTGGGGGCCAAGTGACGGCAAGTCAGCGAAATATGTCAGGACTGACACTAACACATTTGATGCCTATTTTATTTTACATGTTTAAAATGAACATGTCTATTTGATGCCTATTTCATTTTAGGTGTTTGAACTGAACACCGTCGATGGGTTGTGCCTTTTTTATTTCAATTCACTTTAACCTTTTTACACGTAGTGGAAATTTTTTATATCCAACGAAAGTTGAATTTTTATAATGCAACAGATTCTCCATCCGTTGTAACAGTTATCCTACCTGTTCTGACATATAGTTTATCTATTACAATAGGTTGGTCATCTGTTGCATTATCTTGATGTTTTTATCTAAATTTCATCTGTTGCAATAATGGAAAGACCTGTTTGATGAATTCCAACAGATCACCTAACTGTTGCAACATATGTCTAAATTTGTTCGAATTTTTCAATAGATGTGTCGTCTGTTGCAAAAGATACATTATCTGTTTTAATATTTGAATCTAGTATTCCTTTTCAATTAATAAGTTCAAATCTAAGGAATAAATAAAATTCATAGACAAAATAAAATAAATTTAAGCCTTCATAAATTAGCTGAAATAAGTCAACGAATAAATGAAATGTAAAAAAATTGTTATGGGTACAGATATCAACAATTACATCAACAACAATTTAAGTATACTGCCAAGGAGTGCTTTGACAGGATCAAGCTAGAAAGATCTACTCAGTATGGATAAGTTGTTCTTCAACCGGTGCTATGAAATTTGGCTTTACTCGTCGTGGATCTTCATTGTCTCTTGTGTACGATTTATGCGCTTTTTGTTCTCCGTATTTCCATAAAAAGAGTAGCATATTGTCAATATTATTCAGCAGTAGCTTCTTCTACATCCACCTGGATAGCCAAAATTGGTCAATGCTAAGCATGGAGATACAACAAAACGGAAAAGGATAACTCATCTCTTCTAGCAAATCAAACAGGTCTTCCTCCCATTTTAAATTATCCCAAACATATTATATTTCTGTTGCAACAATGAATCAACTGTTGGGATAAATTTCTACATGAGGAAGACCCTGTGTGATAAATTCCAATGGATGAACCATCCATTGCAATATATGAATCATCTATTGCGGCAGATAGGTCGTCTGTTGGTAAAAATAAAAGTTGTACGAAGAGCTATTTGATTTTATAAAATAGACGATACATGTTATACCAGATAAAGTATCTGGTGCAACAGGTTAGTCAACTGTTGCAACAGATGTATATATCTATTTGATAATTTTCAGCAGATGTGTCATCTGTTGAAACAAATATGTGTCGGTTTGTTTTGTCAGTTAGAAGACATAATATATTCATATTCTTCAGCTCATGCTGCTCTCCTTTGGACATTGTACATTGCTCAGTGCAATACACAGACAGAGGAGTTGCAATTTCACATTTTTGGATGCCTGACAATGCCCTGGAAATCACTCTCCTTCTCTTCTTAGCCCTAATCTCTAATGGAGTGGTTGGATATAAAATCCTCTTTGATGGTATGAGATCCCTCTTAGATGTTAATTCCTTTACAGAAGCAGTTAATGCATTAATAGCATTAATCACTACATCATGTTTTGCCCTGCAGTCTTGACATTTGCATGCAGAACATTCGCTGGAAGAGGCAAAATTTGTATAACCAATATGATCATACTCATAATGGTTTGCTTTAAATACTGTAAGAGGAGCATCATTAGCACCAACAGCAGCACCACTACCACCACCAATAGCTTCATCAACAATAATAAGCCCACCCTTCAAACAAAAAATTCTTGTAATGGTTATTGCTCCAAACAATTTCATTTTTATTCTGTCGATGACCTTAGGGTCCGATAAAGTTTGTACAGATCGTAAAGTAAAAAAAAATGGCATCTTCAACTCTCGATTGGTCGAAACTAGTGACGGATGCCCATTCTAACATAAATCATTACATATATTAGAATGATGATTAGATCATTCAAAAAAATATTAATTAAAAAAATTAATTATAATTATACTTACTGCATCCTTCGGGGGGTTGAAGAGATCAAGAAATTTTGCATTTTTATGAGTTTTGGCCGACAACCATCTCAAGATTCTTGGACAGGAAACTCTTTCCTGGTAGTTCACTTGTAGCCTCAAATAAGGAATGGTCTCAAACGCCCAAGCCTATAAAATAACACCAATAAATCAAAACTATTATTGAGCAAAAAAAATGAATGATATCATAATAGAAGAAAGAAACATTTACCATGAAAGCCTATGGGAAGCCATATAAGTTGAATGTCTTTGGCGCTAACGAAGTCAACAAATATTTGACAGTCATTTTGAAGCTTTCATACCCCCGGATAGCTATTAAACGCCTCAAGATCCTCGGAAAGCTTTATTAAATTGAGGCATATGTTGTTGTTAACGTCTCTCGCCCAAAGAATATTATGTACAAACCAAACCAAGCACAATGACTGCTTGTGCTTCTTTGAAAGTCCTTTACCTTTCAACGCTTCTATCAAACTTTTATTTTTGAAGCCAGGTCATCATGATCACATAACTTGCCTTTGCCTTTTTGGGTGTGCGGGGTGCTTTTTTGGGGGTTAGAATAGGTATAACTTGAGAAGAAAGATAACATTTTAGTCCAGTAACTATGGCAAACTCCTTCCAACCAAAACAAACAGGCATGTCACAGTAATTTATCCACACCTCATCCATCTTATCTTTGTTTTCATACATAAACCTACGCTTGAGAAGTTCATATACCATTTTTATTTGGAAACGAGCATTGTTGTCCTCCGGCAAATCAAGATATTTCCCAAAGTAGCTATCCTTGAAATAAGCATCCAATTTTTGTTCTCGAAGTATTTTTCTAAAGGCGTCGAAAGATTTTCCCATGGCTGACTTAACCACGAAATCACCCGTTAAATCTGCAGCACCATCACACTGCATTCTCACAGGATAATGATCAATGCTGAAAGCTTTGACTAGCTCTTCAGTGGAAGGGCTATTAGCATCTGCATCATCTTTTTTGAAATATTCCTCCTCCCTGTGTTCATCATATTATGCTCCTAATTGAGATAACGTTTGTAAAACAAGCTCATAGAGTGGTGGATGTAGCCTAGCTGCTTCACTTGTTCCTTTACTTGGACTTGATTTAGTTTCTGTTCTTTTGGGAACCATATTATCTAAAATTAACAGAAATATAAAATAATATATTATTGTTGATTAATGCATCGTTAAAAAAGGATAACAGTAAATCAAACAAGAAAAACAGTAAAATAACAGTCGCAACAGATCGATCTGTTGCACCAGGTAGTATATCTATTGTAGCATATAACCAAACTGTTACAGCGGATGAGTAATCTGTTGCAACAATACAAAATATACCACTCATCTTTTAAGACAGATGAATGGTTTGTTCAACTGATCACACAACTGTTGTAACATCATCTGTTGCAATATATGAGTGCTCTGTTAGAACAGTTAAATAATCTGTAGCAATGACTGAGTAATCTGTTGCGACTATATAAAATATATCACTCATCTGTTGAGAAAGATGAATGGTCTGTGCAACAGGTCATACATTTGTTGCAACACATGAGTGATCTATTGGAATAGTTATCAATGGTCAATATTGTTTAGATTTCTTCCAACATAGGGTCGTCTATCGTGGAAGATGAATGATCAGTAGGAAAAATTAGGTCTTGGACTTTTCCTGTAGGAAAAGTTGGTAGGATTTTATCCAACAGGAGGTTCATCTGTTGCATCAGATCATCAATATGAGGGTTCTTTCATTGCATTAGATGGTTAATTAGTTGCATCAAATTTTTTTTCCGAAGCTTAATCTGTTGCAACATATGGTAAAGCTGTTGCATCAGATTATTAATCTGTTGCATCAGAATTGTAATCAGATGGTTCCTCTATTGCATCAGATGGTTGATCTGTTGCATCATATGATGAATCTGTTGCATCAGATAGTTAATATGTTGCACCAGATGGGTAATCTGTCGGAGAAAACAGTAGCACGATTTTGTTAAATAAAAAACAGCAATTTCACCATTTTTACCAAGAACAAGAACAGAACAAATCAAACCAAATTGTCCTTTTGTTTTTATAAACACAAACAATAAAAATCAAACTTCAAAAAAATGCAACAAACAACAAAATATCATAATTCACTTCGAAAATAGAAGAGAAGAGAAGAAATATCAGAAATTAGGATTTTATTCAGACCGCATTTCAAATTAGTGCAAGAAATATTGAAATTGTTAACCAATACTATAAGAAAAGTTGGCTCAAGTTTCTCGTTTTCTTCAAAACTAAAAAGGCCATAAACTTTTACCTGTGAAAGAAGAAAAGGACCGATGAAGAATTCAAAGTTGTTGTGGCCGGAGAGCAAGGATGTCACTTTGATTGAAGTCAAAAAGGAACTGGAATCCCAACTATTTGTAGTCGGATGTTAAAGTCACGGAGGATTGAAATAAGAAATTTGCAAAACAGTTGGTTGGGAGAGAGTTGAGAGAAGCTGTCGAGAGAGTGATGAGAGACAGGTTAATTGAATTGAAGAGGGGAACTCGAAGCCCAACTATTTGTTGTCGGGGGTTGAAGGGAGAAATTTTGCAAAACTGTTGGTTGGGAGATAGTTGAGAGAAGCTATCGAGAGAGAGGAGAGAGTGGTTGATTTAGATTGAAGAGGGTGTGGGTTGGGTTGATTTGTATTTTTTAAAAGATTAAAAAGTTTTGAAAATATTAATCAAGTCCACAATTAACTTGATCAAGTTTCCTAATAATGTTTGACCCTATTTGTTGGTCAATGTCACCAATCCTTCATTCAAGACTTAAAAGACACCTATCCTTCAATTTTCTCTAGTTTCTGGGAAGGCACTATTCTGTAATTTGCTGCCAAAATTATGAATATAAAAAGCCTTATGAAAATAGATCCCATTCTTACTCTTCTTATGATCACCTTTCCATTTCTTCTCTAATTGAAATAGAAATATAAAGATTTAAATTCCATCTTAATAAATTGGCCATATTCACGTTAAATTTTGGAATAAAGTTGTAGGAATGAAATACTGTTCTAATGAAGGTACCTCCATTTGTAAGGGGTGCAGATATGCAGATACCTAAATTATGAAATAGATCTATTATATGTATAATGAATCTATTTTTCTTTGTGCGTGGATATTTCTTAAATTTTGTTTCAATATCTTTTAATGATTTATTCTTTTCGTGAGATGTATTCATTAATTTGTGTAGTTTATTATTTTATCCTGTAGTAATTGCAGAGTTACAGATTTCTGTATAATAATTTATCCTAATTGTACTGTAATGTATATCTAATTCTAGATTTTCAATGTTATTTATTATCTTGTGTTGTTCTTCTCGTAGCGAGTTTTTTAAATTATATAAACGATCACATGTACTTTTTTTTAAATTTTCTAAGGTTTCTTCTATCCATATTAATTTTTCTTTTAGATTCTCCATTATTTTTCTAATTCGATTTCTATAATTAATTTCTTTATTTAGATTATCTTGATTTTCTCTAGTTTTTTTAATATATTCTAACATCTCTTAATCTGAATAATATCCTTCTGGGTAATTATCCAGGTATAACTGTGCTATCCAATTTATAGTTTCAATTTCATAGTATAATACTTTTTCTAATATTATTTTCTTCATATCTATAATTTCTATATCTCTAAGTATATATAAGATTAAGACTTTAAGATTATCTATCATTTAAAATTGACTAAATATTTTATTATAATATTTTGTAGTTGTTTGTTTTAGCCTTAGTAGTTCTTGCATATTTTCATTAAGAAATTCTATATATTTTATATCTTTAGTTTTCATGTATTTGTCTAAATTTTCTTTCATCCGTTTTTCTATTAACTGTATGTTTCTCATATCTTTTTCCAAAAATTCTAGATATATGTAATTTATCATGATAAGTATTTGTAAGAGTAGTTAGGTAGGTATGGTATGTAATTTATTCTAGTCATATAATATCTACCAAATGTTTTTTCTAATATGATTTTTCTTATATCTACTACTTTTATATCCTTAAGTGCATACAAAATAAGTATTTTAAATTTATCTACCATCATATCAGATAAATAATTATTCATTTTCATAAAATTGCTATTTTCAAAATATTTCCTCCAATCATATACATAACAAAATATGGTCATCTTAGATTACTATATACAAGATTATTCTTAAATAACATGTTCTTCGATCACTATTAGCATGGTAATTTGGATATTTTTCCCTTAAAAAGCGCCTCTACTCTAGTTACTCCCCACCACGGCTTCTTGCCTCATTGGTTTCACCTTTAGGATGGCATAGTTCTTAGGAATTTTTCTCCGTTTTCACTTTGCTAATAAACTACTTAACATATTATTCTTCGAATAATTCTACTATAAAGTAACTAATATGAATTTATTTTATCATACCATGATTGTTGGGAATTATGAATTTAGCTATTCATAATCATAAATAAATATACTTGTTCGGGTAGGTTTGATATTTCTGAGGTTTGTTCCTCCATAGCTTTTTCCATTGAAATATATCTGCTTTTTAATTAACTAAGCAAAATATTTGTTGCGGACAGGAGAGAGTATTTGTGCTTCAACACATGAAGGCTTGCCTTGCAATGCCTTCGGTTCCTCTTATTTATAGAATGAATTTTTACAAAAGTATTTACATTTGTTGCACGTTTTCTAAAATTCTAAAAAAAAAGTCTCCTAATGAGACAAGAATTATTAGTGCTATAGCCTAAAAAGTCTAAAAGGCTAAAAAGGGCTAAAAATCTAGCCTATACAACAACTTTACGTAAAATAAATTTAATATTATTACTCCGTTGATATCTTCTCGTTGTCGTATCTGCTGCTTTTCCATATCTCCATTATCGCTTCTTATCTTATCTTCCGACTGGCATGCTTATCTTCTTGATTCTTTTATTCTAGGTGGACTTCTGGAATAATATTATCTTCTCCATTACATCTTGAACATTGATGGTCTGGATATTTGTGTCCAATTATCTTGCAATATCTTGTCAATAATCCGTCTGAAATAAATCCCCTCTTAATTGCTCTTGCAGTAGATTGTTTTTCTGGGTTAAGTATGTCATTATCCATTGCCTAACATCTTCCATATCTGTTTGTCGTAGTTCTTTTGAATTTAAATAAATCATCTGATGGTCTCTTGAATAATAGCTCCATATTGGATTTCCATTGGTATAATTATTTGCTAATTCTTGAATAATTGTAGCTAGTTCAATTAGTCGTTTATTTGCGTAGAAATCGGGTATCTCAATTCTGGGTATCTCTGGCTGTTGCATAATATCTTCCGGTATAATCATATCTCTGGTTAATCCTATTTTTACAACTTGTATAACTAGTTTTATTTCGTCGTATAATATCTCTGCTGGTGCAGTATAACACTTTATATAAAATAGATTTCCTTTGGTTATCCTTTTATAGGTGGTGAATATTTTATGTAATTCTTCCATAGCTGTTAGTTCTTCTCCGTCTTGGGCGTATATGGTATTTAATAATCCATAGTCAAAACAAGTTTTTATTAGGCTTGGGTTGGTTTTGGGTAGTGTAATTAGCTTGTTGTAACCTTGTAATTTTTGGGTTATATAATTTGTGTTTGGTTCTTTGATATTTGTAGCTCTGGGGTTAAGGTTTAGGAAAGTTTGTACTCTATAGATATTTTCTATGTATTTTTGGGTTGTATAGTTGTAAACTTTTTTATCTTGGTTCAGACTATCTCGGTATGTGGTAATTTGTGGGGGTATGAACAAGGGGTCTTTTTGTGTTTTTGGTATAAATGGTTTCTCAAATATCTTATTCATATTCACGTTCTGATATCTTTGTCTACTAACTCCTCTGCCTGTACCTGCAGAAGTAGATTGATAAGCGTTATGGGTTTTATGGAGTGTCCCATCGTCTCCTTCTAGCTCTGGAACTTTAATGTCTTCCGATCGACATAGCTCTGCACACTGCTGAGTTAGCTGATTTGTAGCTATAGACTTCAGTTTATCTTCATTAGTCTTTAGCTTTTCTATCTCATTACCCATACTGTCCACTTTCATTGAAAGCGTAGTTAGGGTGTTGAGTATTTTTTCTAGAGTATCTTCTTCTATTATATCAGTCTGTGTAGCTTTGTCTTGATATGTAATCTGCAATAACATTTTTGTTAGTACTAATTACTTCAATTATAAATGTGAAATTTAATATATTCAAGACTAGTCTCCGAATCTCTTTTGTTGTAACTGAATTTTGTATTTTCTTTGTTAACCACCAGCGTACCTGTGTATTATCTGTTCGTACAATAAATTTGTTATATACAATATATGGCTCAAATGCTAACAAACATTTATATAATGAACATAATTCTTTCCTATTTATTTCCCATTTTATTTCTGTTTCATTGAACGTACCTGAGTAGTATCTACAATGCTGTTCTAATTTTTCTGCTTCATATCAGTATTTAAGTACTCCTCCATAACTACATTCACTAGCATCTGCTTCTACTATATATATAAATTTTTTATTTTCATCTAAAATTGTAGTTTTGGTAATTCTTTACAAAGTAATTTTATTTTTTGAACTTGTTTTTTATCTTCTTCATTATAGTTATAGTCTACATCCTTTTTTAATTTTTTCTGTAGTGGTTTTAAAGTTTCTGCTAATTTTGGAATATATTCTCTTACTTGGTTTACTAATACTAAAAATGATTGTAATTTCTTTTTTGTATCTAATTCTTCTTTCGAATTTATTATTTTTTGTACTATATGTTGTTGCATTTTTACTCCACTCTTATCTATTTGTATTCCTAAAAATTCTATCTGATTTTTCATAATTTCAGCTTTCTTTTCGCTTAGACTTATTCCTGATTTTTCTATTATATCTGTAAATTGTCCTAATAATTTTAAATGTTCTTCTTTAGTTTTTGTATATAATAATATATCATCTATGTATACTATACAATTAGATAATTGTTTAAAATAACTATTCATAAAATGTTGATATCTACCTGGTGCATTTTTATATCCAAATGGTAATACGTTCCATTCATAAAATCCTTGTGCTACTGTAAATGCGGTTAATTTTTAGATTCTTCTTCTAACTTTAAATGGTAAAATCCTGATTTACAATCGAATTTGCTAAAATAATTATATCCCTGTATTTGTCTTATTTTTAATATCTTATTTGGTATTGGATAATTATATGTCATCATTTTTGCATTTAAATTTCTATAGTCAATAACCATTCTACTTTTTCCTCTTTTTTGTTCACTATGTTTATGTACTATAAATGCTGGACTATTATGTTTACTATTACTTTTTTGTATATATTGTTTTTCTAATAATTCATCTATATGCATTTTAAATTCTTTTAAATCGTCAAAATTATATGTTAATGGTTTCTGGGTTATTATGCTATTTTTATCTATTAATTCAATTTTTAAAGTAGTTTTATGTTTTTTCCATCCTTTTAATGGATCTTCACTATATAATTGTTCTAATTTTTTCTTAATTATTTCTATCTTATTTATTGAAAATATAGTTATTTCTGTTTTATTTATAGAAAATACAACTAGTTCTATTGTATCTTCAGTATTTTTTATATTTTCTAACTTTTGTGTAATTTTTTCACTTCCTTTTATCCAATCAGTTTTCTTTCTTATTTTATTTTTAACTCTTTTTGCTCTCACTTTCTGTTTACATGGTGTTGTAAACCACCAGTCCGTTCTAGTTATTATATGTGGGTATAATTTATCTAAAAACGGCATTCCTAAAAGTATATCTTTTGATGTTAGTTCATAATTATAAATTTCCTCTATTGTTAATATCTTATCCCATATTTGTATTTTTATATTCCTAGCTTTATAAGTAATTAAGCTTCCTTCATTATTAAATCCTTTAACTATTATTGGTGTTTTTAATTTATCCCATTTACTTTCTGGTAAGCAATTATATCTACATAAATTAGCTTCTGCTCCTGTATCTATCATAGGCGTATAATATCTACTGTAATATGCTTCTACTACTATCTTCATTAATACATATATTTTCATTTTATGTTAAGGCTCTTCTTAAGAATAATTTCTCTCTGTTATATGTTAAGGTTAATTGTGTATGTTCTATATTATATGGTTTTACTTGTTTTAACCATTTTATTCCTAATATTATATCTGTTTTTTGCATTTCTTCCTTTACTTCAAATTCTATTTTTATTTTTCTAATTCCTATTATTATTTCTTTTTCTGCTATATTATTACTATTTATTAAACTTCTTGGTAGATCTGGGCACATATCATTATCAGTTTTTATTTCTTCATTTTTTACTAGATATTTTGCTATATAATTTTCTTCTTGTCCTGTATTTAAGAGTATTAAATATTCTTTTTCATTTATTTTTCCTGTTATGTAATATTGGTTTAAATTAATTGTTGAATTTATTTCATAACTTGTTCTTTTTGATGAGCTTGATGATTCTGGTTTTTCATCAGCTATTCTTTTCGTTGTACTTATTCTATCATTTACTATTTCTAAATTTTCTTCTATATGTATGTCTCTATAGCTATAATCATTATAATCTATTGTTTTTACAATTTGTTCGAATGGACTTTCTATTCGTATTTTGTTAATCTTATTTTTTCCTGTTATTTTATGTTTTGTTGTTAATACATATAAATTTTTGCATCTTGCTGTAAATATTTTACTTCTTGGGTTTAATTCTATTCCTGATATTTTCCAATATAATACTAATGATTTATCTATATTTTTATCTGTTACCGCTACTGAATAATTTTCACTTATTATAAATTTAAATTTTTGGTATATTAGATTTCCTTTTACGGCAGTTATTATGCTTTTTTCTATAGGTTTTATAATTCTATCATCTGCTAAATATAATTTTATTGGTGTATCTATTCCTTCTCTAAAACATGTTTTTATTAATATCTCTGTACCTCTAAAGTGTACATATTTTATTGGGTCTCCTCTACTATTTATATCGTTTATCTCTTTATTAATTATTCTTTTTGTTACTAGTGGTATACTAGCTTTACCTTTTGCATATCTACAGTCTATTACATGTTCATTTTGGCATACTACATAATATTCGTCTTTTTTCCTAGTAAAAATATTTTTTATTGTTGGTATTTTAAATATTTTTTCTACACTTAAGTCTAATTCTTTTCCTTTTATTTCATCAAATATGTTACTGTCAAATATTATTTTTTGTTCTGTTCCTTCATCATTTAAATATTCTTCCGTTGTTATTATTTTTATATCTTCTTCAGTTATTTGATTCATCTGTTTCACTATCTATTTTATTATCTGTTTCATTTTCTGAAATTTCATATATACTATCCTCACTTTCTAATTCATAATCTATATAATCTATCTGTATATATTCTGTATTATCTATTTTTATTTCTGATATTTGTTTATTTTTTGGATTTTTAGATAATTTACAATCTCTAGCTAAATGTCCTAATTTTTCACAATTATAACAAGTACATTCTTTTATAGATTTCTTTTTTCTATATGGTCTTTTGTATTTATAATTTTTTACATAATATCTTTTTCTTGGTTTCTTATATTTATATTTTGATTTTTTATATTTCTTATGTCTTTTTCTTTTCTTATAATATCTTTCTTCACATCCGAATTGGGGTGTTATTTTATTTTTGCAACATGCTAAATTTCTTAAATGTTTTTTCCATTTTTGATTCTTCTCTATATTTTTCACATAAGTTTCTATACCATTGTTGTAAAAATTTTATTCTTGCTCCTAAAGTATCTACTATTTTTGCTTCTTCCCAACTCTTTATTATCTTTGAACTAAATGGTTCGGGTAATTTATTAAAATATAATTTTCTTATTTCTTTATTTTCTTCTATATTATATGCTCCTTTATAATAATATTCTTTAAATGCGCAAGTATATTCATCTATATAACACATATTACATATTACTAATTTTAACATTAAATTCCTATTTGTATCTTTTTTTTCATTTTGTTCTTCTTCTATTGTTGTCATAGTACCAAATTCATCTTTTATAGTTGTTTCATATTTTTTTAATAATTCTATAGGTGTTAGTTTAGTTGTTATTGATGATGTTCCTTCTATAAATTTATTAGTTCTTAATACCTTCTTGCTATTTTCAATTAAATTTGAAAACTATAATTTCACTGTTCCTATTAGTGTTCTTTCTATATATTCTGGTGCATCTGTTATGTTTATATTATTATCTAATAATTGTTTTGTCATATATCCTATCCATAATTGTATTGTTTTTTCTATATCTATTACACAGTCTAAGTCTAAAAAGTTATAATTTTTATTAATTATTTGTTTTGGTGTCCATTTGTCATATTCATTCTCTAGATTATATCTTTTAAACTTATTCTTATAATATGTAGGTTTTCTTATTTCTGATGTTCTAGGAATTATATTTTCATCTTCTTTTTTATCAAGAGTATTTATTTTTGTGTTGATATTTTCTAAATTTTCTTCATTAATTATTTCTTGTTTTTCGTTGATTCTTAAATTTTTTGTATTTGTTAATATTTCTGTATATGTTTCACTATTTTCTGAATCATAATTATCTGTCTCTTCAACATCTATATTATTTATTTCTAATTTTTCTTTAAATTGATTTATCTCGTTTAGTAATTTTTATTCTTTATCTTTTTTTTCCTTTTTCTTTTGTCTTTGTTCATACAAATCTTTTAACATTTGTAGTTCTTTTTCTAATTCAGCAATCCTACTATTTTTATCTCCTTAGTGTTTATGGACCTTTCTAACGCAATGAAACTAATTCTTGTGTTGGATATAAGAAATGACACCAATTACAACATCAATAAACTGAGTTGCATCTATAGTTCTTGTAAAACATGGATGGAAATGAGGGAATATCTACAATACCTGGATTTAATCAGATACAATTTGAAGAATTTTATAGGTTCATTGATCAAGGTTTGACGGAAGAACTTTATAAGTTTTCAAAAATTGAAGATACAGATCAAGAAATTGAATTTCAATTATTTATGGAACCAATCCAAATTCGATATGATGCAATTTATTAACTTTATTTGTTATATGCTTTTCTTGTTGTTGTTTAATTGACCAGTTCCTTTGGCGTCTCTGACCAATCCAGTCCTTACTGTGTTGTTTCTCTATCCTCTCACGGCCTTGGAAATATGTGTTACTAGCAGTACTTGAGAGGTACCATTTTTCTCTGTTGGTTCTATATATTAATTAATTGTATGTACTTATGATATCAATGAATGTATTGGTCTGTGAGTTTGCAGCATATATGCATATTCTGATCTACATGTCTGTAACATTCCTTACAACAGATTTAGTTTCTTTTTCTTCACCTATAGTTCTACACGATTAATAATATTCTTTTAATTTTACCTTCTTTAGTTTCGCATAATCAACAAATCACTAAAGACTTCAACATCACTTGTTTAGATATGGAGGAGCAGTATTTACAACTAAAACTTAAAAATAGTCCTAATTGTTAAAGTTAATAAGGATGCCTTAAATTTAACAGTTTTCGTGTTCTAAATTGTGAAGAAAGTATACTAAAAAATGAAGCAACACTTTGCTTATATTTTGCCTATTATGCTGTAACAATGACCAAAATATGAAATCAATTATTTTGTTGCTTTGTCTTTCCTATTCTGAGAGCATCATATGAATTTTTTGAAACACATAGAGAGGACTTACATCCCTTTATCAATTATTTTGTTGCTTTGTCTTTCTTATTGTGAAAACATGATATGAATTTTTCGAAGCACACAGAAAGGACTTACATCCCTTTTAGAAAAGTAATTGCATGATAGACTCGCAATGCTAACTCATTCTATTAGTTCGCGAAATGAAAGCTACCAATTTGTTATGTGATTTCTCTGATTTTCAATCTTCAGCTCAAGTACTTTACACCCAGATCTTCCGAATTGGCAAAAAGGGTGAAGGATGTTCTAATGGCATCTGGGTTCCCAACAGTTTATGACGACCAAAAACGTGCTCTAATATCCAGAAGCACATATTCCAGTCTGGCAACTTTTGTTCCATCCCCATAGGAATGTATTTATCATTACAACTTTAGAAAAGCATTGTTTTTCATGTACACTAAATATTAAAAAAGAATTTATAGCAAGTTATATAAGATTTTTGTCCATTTTAATTCGTGCTATACATTGTTTCTTTACCCTTTAACTGGAACAAACCACAGCGTAATCATTGGGCACGTGCGTTTTAATATAAACTACACTCTCTTTTACATAACTAATGAAGTTTCACATTTTTCTTAATTACTAGTTTAGGATACTTGTATTACACGTGTATATAACGTTCATAATAATAAACACATAAAAAATAATAATTTGTTATGTGCCCGTTATATTATTAAGCACCACACTTTTAAATATAACATAAAATATAATACGAATAAAAAAGAATTATCACCTCATTGTCAATTAAATATTACAGTTTTTGAGTATCGTCATTTTGCTAAATGACCATCATGTTGTTTAATACTTTTTCCGTTCCTATATATTGTCTTTCTTGTTATGATGGAAAGAGGTAACTACGAAAACAAAGAAGGTAAAGAACACCAAATTTAACGTGGAAAACCCCTTCAAGTTGAAGGTAATAACCACGGAATCACAGAGATTCAAATTGCTCCACTATAACGATAAGAAGGTTACAAATATTCTCTAAATGGTCACACACCAAATCCAAACACGGAGAAGCAATAGCTATACCAACAAAAGTAAATCAAGAGAAATCACACAAAACAGAGCTATTGCTCGAAACTCAAAATCGGATGTTGTGAACCTCCAAATTCAATCTCCATCGTTCAGATCAAACACCAAGATGTTGGAACAGTCAGTCAAAATTTCAGCTCGATCCAACAATGAACGAGCTGGAACTGCGATCTAAAGTTGGCTGTTTGGAGAGGAAAAAACTGCAGCAATTAAACTCTCCTCTCTTTGGTGAAAGTTCTCTCAAAAACATGTTTTATGTGCTAATGTTTCTCAAAGATCTAAGCTAAACCAACTCCAAATAAAAATAGAAATTTAATTTTTTCTCAAATAAGATTGAAAACCAAAAAGAGAATAAGATTAGGCCATGGGCCTTTGGCTGAAACATAGGCGACGGCCCAACATTCCTTATTAAAAATAGATGGTTCATACACTCCCATGTTTCCTGTTTGCTGTCATGTATACTGAAAATAATTATTCTTAAATAATGGTCAATTTTAAAATAATCAAGAAAGAATTAATTTGTTTTTCAAGTTTACCCTTAGCAATAATTATTCTAGAATTAATAAACACATAAATAGACAAGATTAATAAGAAATATATGAGTCAAATTATACTCCTAATTAATTTTTCTTAATGAATGTGTCAAGTCTTATGATGACAATTAAGAAGGAACGGAGGAGGTCTTGTCATTTTAGAAAATTAAGCTATCATTAGATTGTTTTCACCTTCGTCTTTCATCATAAATATGAAGAGATGTTAATATGATGTAAAAGGGACAAATATTATTAGATTAAAATGAATAATAAATAAGTATAATTTAGTCAAATTACTCTCTAGTTAAAGTTTTACTTAAAAAATATGCAAAATAAAAATGACAAGTACTTAAGAGCTAAGAGGAGGAAATATATATATGTCACTTTAAAAGTGTAAATTGTATGTCCTTTATTGTCATATTTAGTGCAATAAAAAACGATAAATGTATGATAAAATGGCAGAAACATTGAAAGTAGATAAATGAAAGTAGATAAACAAGGTACTCTCATTTTTACTTGTCACTTATTTCTAAAATTGAATTTTATTTTTACTGATTATTTTTGACATATCAAGATTTTTTTCTTTAATTTTACCATCATTAATTACTTATCCTTCAAATAACTTTAAAGGCATAATACATAAATATGACATTAAACTTGAAAGCAAATTATAACTTCGACCTTAAACTTTGATAGTGCATAAATAGGGCCTTTAACTATTCAAAACCTGAACAAATATGACCTCCGATTTTGCAACCTCATGCGTGATTTCACTCGCACCTACATGGAAAGCTCATCCAATCACACGGTGTCACGCCGTTAAAAGGGCTGACTTGGAGGGAGGTCATATTTATGCACTGTCAAAGTTTTGTTTTTTGTGTTAAAACGGCATCGTTATTATTATTATTATTATTTTATTTTTTATTTTTTATTTTTTATTTATTTCTATAGTAGCAGCACCTAATTTTTTTTTATTAAAAAAAATAAAGTCATTAGCAGGGATCGAACCCACACAGTAGGCTGAAGGAAGCGCCCAAGAAGAGCTAATAACACCACTAGGCTATCTAAGTGTCTTGTTTCATGTGGTTCAACATTAATATACGTACATAAATATAGATTTTCTACCTTATATATACAACATAATTTTTTTACCAAGGGGGTTCGGGTGAACCCCATGGCAACCACTAGGTCAGCCCCTGCGTTAATTTAATAATGTTTTGATAACGTTAATTTAATACTAATATTTTAACAACGTTAATTTGATAACGTTAATTTAATATTCTACTACTACTATCCTTAATAACGTTTTATTAAAACTATAAATTTTTTTTATAATTAGTATAGTTTCATCTTTAATTTAATATTTAAATAAATTATATTTAGATATATTATATAACATAAATTCGTCCTTTGCTTTATAATATATATACATACCCGTGCGATTTTTTCGTATGAGACTAACCCACCTAATTAATAAATCTTCAATATTGTTCTTTTTCCGCAATGACAAAAGAAATTAGATGTCATTTTCATCTTTGAGCCTAAAATAATGAAAAAATAATAGTGAAAATTCATTTAAAGGTCATATTTGTGCAGTTTGAAATAGTTAAAGGTCATATTTGTGCACTGTCAAAGTTTAAGGTCAAAGTTATAATTTGGTGTCAAGTTTAGGGTCATATTTATATATTATGTCCTTAGATTTTAAGCTGGACGCGGCCAGTTTTGTGTGTTGAACACGTGTTTTGCCACGTAGGATCGGAGGTCATATTTGTGCTGTTTTGAATAGTTAAAGGTCATATTTGTGCACTGTCAAAGTTTAAGGTCAAAGTTATAATTTGGTGTCAAGTTTAGGGTCATATTTATATATTATGTCCTTAGATTTTAAGCTGGACGCGGCCAGTTTTGTGTGTTGAACACGTGTTTTGCCACGTAGGATCGGAGGTCATATTTGTGCTGTTTTGAATAGTTAAAGGTCATATTTGTACACTGTCAAAGTTTAAGGTCAAAATTATAATTTGGAGTAAAGTTTAGGATCATATTTATGTATTACGTCAACGTTAAAACATTACTTGTTTATAATTATATACAAATAATAAGGACTTCTAAATCTATTTTGACGCACAAAAAAATTCTATTTTATTTTGGTGTTACATATAGGTGAATTTTTTAAAAAATAAGTCATTCAATACCTAAGTTACATGTAGTAAAACTTATAACTCAACCTCTTAGTCTTTTCAGTCGCCTTTTGACATTTTTCATTATGAAAGACTTTTTGATATAATTGTAGCTATTTAAACAAAACGTGATCCTTCAGATAAAAAAATAAGTTGTTATAGCTGTTAAGCTTTTATCCTCTGTATAAGATATAATATTTCAAAGAAATGAAAGTTGAAAGACATTATAAATTTATGGCTTCATGCAAATTCTATAAATATCAACCTTCATATTTTTCTTTTATATTTTTTTTTAAAAAAAAACTCCCTTAATTTTTGTTTTAATAAATTAGCTTAAAAAAATTCTTGAGGTCTTTGGTTTATGAACCTCCATTATAATACGTAAACCACATTGATATTGATAAATATTCATAATATTGATTGTCTCCTTAATTATCCATATTTTAAACCTCCTAAATATTCTCTAAACTTCTTTTTATATTCTCTCTTTCCCTCAAATTCACATACACACATGTTTCAATCCATTTCGGTAGAAGCTATTATGTCCAATTGACTCCACATTTAATTTGAACAATTTAACATATTGTTAGAATTCTTTTGATGTTACTTTCGCGCATCCAAATATTTAGAACTTTTTCATGCTATTTCTCTGTACTTGTTCATTTTAAAATAATGGACTTTCATATTATACTCATCAAGGGAGCTGAAATGCTTCCCATCCACTTTTACTTGTTCATTATTTTATTTTATTTTTAAATATCAATAAAAGAGAATTATGTCAAAAAATGACAAGTGGATAAATAAATCAAAAATAGAAATAAGTGACATCAATTAATATACGTGTTTGAGTCCAAGATTAATATATTAATCTTGGACTCAAACACGTATATATATTTTCTAGACCTAATAAAAAACATCAATTCATATACGTGTTTGAGTCCAAGATTAATATCCTACACAAAAATAACAACGATATATTTAATGTAATATCTTAATGTGGGATTTCGAGATAGTAGACTTTACTACTACCTCAAAAGATAGAAAGACTATTTTCGATAGAACCTCAACTTAAATTAAATGGCTTCGCTAACTCTACAACAATCCGCGTACAAAAATTATCAATTTTGTTTACCCTTAAAACACCAATTAGTTTTTTGGTATAATACATAAATATGACCCTAAACTTGACACCAAATTATAACTTTGACCTTAAACTTTGACAGTACACAAATATGACCTTTAACTATTCAAAACTGCACAAATATGACCTCCGATCCTACATGAAAAAACGCGTGTTCAACACGCAAAACTGAGCGCATCCAGCTTAAAATCTAAGGGCATAATACATAAATATGACCCTAAACTTGACATCAAATTTATAACTTTGACCTTAAACTTTGATAGTGCACAAATATGACCTTTAACTATTCAAAATTGCACCAATATGACCTTTAAATAACTTTTTACTATTATTTTTTTATTATTTTCGGCTCAAAGATGAAAATGACATCTAATTTCTTTTGTCATTGCGAAAAAGTGCAATATTGAAGATTTATTAATTAAGTGGGTCAACCTCATATGAAAAATTGCGCGGATATGTATATATATTATAAAGCAAAGGGCGAATTTATGTTATATAATATATCTAAATATAATTTATTTAAATATTAAATTAAATATGAAACTATACTAATAATTAAACAAAAATTATAGTTTTAATAAAACATTATTAAATTAACGTTATTAAGGATAGTAGTAGTATATTAAATTAAAGTTACCAAATTAATGTTATTAAAATGTTAATATTAAATTAACATTATCAAAACGTTATTAAATTAACGCAGGGGCGGACCTACGTGGTAGTCATGGAGTTCACTCGAACCCCCTCGGTAAAAGAATTACGTTGTATATATAAGGTAGAAAATCTATATTTATGTACGTATATTAATGTTGAACCACATTAAACAAGACACTTAGATATCCTAGTGGTGTTTCGACCCCTGTTAATGGCTTTTTCTTTTTAATAAAAAAAAGTTAGGTGTTGCTGCTATAGAAATAAATAAATAAATAAATAAAATAATAATAATAAATATGAACCCTTTTATAAGTAATTACACTCTCTCCCACTTTTTTAATTACTTTACTCTCTCTCCCTATTAATATACATAACATAGCCGACATATGCATAGCATTCTGTGTATATGTTGGGATTTTTGTAATGTGTTTAGGGAGTTGAGATTTTTTGTAATATTGGAAACATAAGTTATGTATTTGTGTAATTTTTAGTAATAATAATAATAATAATAAAAACGACGTCGTTTTAACACAAAAAGCAAAACTTTGACAGTGCACAAATATGCCCTTTAACTATTTAAAACTGTACAACTATGACCTCCCTCCAAGTCAGCCCTTTTAATGATGTGGCACCATGTGATTGGATGAGCTTTCCACGTAGGCGCGAGTGAAACTCATGCATGGGGGTTGCAAAATCGGAGGTCATATTAGTTCAGGTTTTGAATAGTTAAAGGTCCTATTTGTGCACTATCAAAATTTAAGATCAAATTTATAATTTGGTGTCAAGTTTAGGGACATATTTATGTATTATGCCTATTTTTTTTGTTCTGAATTTCTTCCATCATATAACCATACTTAGTTTTAATTTCTACATCAACATTCAAATTTTTAATTTCAATCAAATTCTTCATTTATGACCAACTAATACAAACAAATATTTAAAACCTAATTTCCAATTTTTAACTATAAAAAGTAACTCATCATCCCCAATTCTTATCCCCGCCAAAAGAATAACCATAAAAACAAACACAAATCATATGAAAACAAACAAAAGAACACTCTATATCATTATCTTATTAAAATGTTTTCACTATTAACTATGTAAATCGAAAATTTAGTAGGAAACAACTCCACCGAAATCTATATCTTGAAAAAAAAATCATGAAATACGTATTAATCACGAGTAAATCCAAATTAAGAAATACTTATTATTAAACTCCAACTCGGTTCTACTTCAGCTCTATTCAAAAAACCTCTATCCAAAAGATAAACAAATTAAACACAATAATTAAAATTCGAATGATTACGATACCTACAATAACTAATCAAATCAAAAAGTTTTAGTTAAACAAAGAGGGAAAAAAAGGAAAGAGATAAATCTTTGATTGACTCAACTACTTTATTCGGCAATAACATTCTTGTTTCAGCCAATTTATTAGGCTTACTTGGTGAAGAATGTCCATGCTGAAATTTCAAATCTAAATATAACTTGAGAAAAAAGTAGGCTTACTTGGAGAAATCTGCTCACTGAAAAAATAAATTGGAACACAAGTTAATTTAATCACAATACTAACCCTATAACTTGAGAAGAAAGTAGGCTTACTCGGAGAAATCTGCACACTGCGTAAATAAATTATAACACTAGTTAATTTAATCACAATACAAACCCTAATTACAAATTTTGGCAATAAAGTTTAAGAAATCAAATATACTTTATAAGATGTAAACAATTGCACAAAAATTAATAAAGAATGAAATTAATTTAAAATCTTTAGAACTAATTGTTTAACAAACTCACACAAAAAGGAGATGAAAATTGCATGTATATTATTTTTATATGATCAATTACACAAGAAAAAAATAAACAAACAAGTATGAGAATTTCTTATCAAGCATGATAATATTTCAACACTTTATTTGGCAAAATTGCAAAAACAACGGTAATAAACTTTATGTTTTATATTATTAGGTTCTTTTATAAATATATTTCTAGCTTAAATAGATTTTTATTTATTCTGATTTAAAGTTACAAATTTAGTTTACTTTAAAAACCTAAATAAAAGGAAATAATTTAAGGGGGTACTATATAACAGGAAATAGTAAAGAATTCTAATTGGTCGTCAAAAAGGAATTCTAATTAAGTTTTTAACTTTAGTGTCCTTAACAAAGAAACCATCCTGTTCAATGGCCTAAATAAAACAAAACAATTAAAAAATGTCCTAAATAAAAGGAAATAGCAAACAATCTTCACGTAATATTGAAATAATGAGCAATTAAGATTTAAATAATTATTATTTGAGAAATAGTGAAAAGACGATTTTATCTAAAATAAAAAAAAATTTAATGAAGGGCAAAAAGTTCAAATCAATTTTCTAAGGGTCTTCACACTTTTAATATAGCTAGTTTAAGCATACGCGCCTCGCGCATGTATCTCACTTTAATGAATTCAAATGTTACACTAAATAGGATATTTGTTTAAATTGATAAAGATGAGTATAATAATTAAATTCAATATCTTTTGAATATGTAAAGATGGAGAATTTATTTAATTAAACCTAACCTTTACCAAAAAACATTTCAAAGCCGATCGACTTCCATCTACCACCTGTAAACTACAACAACACGATGATAGAGACATATAAACAATACATTAAAATCTAACCTTTGCACAAAAAAATTTTCAAAGTCGACAAACATTCATCTACCATCTGTAAACTACAATAAAATATCAAAACAATACATTTAACTCTAATCTTTATACAAAAAAATTCTCAAATTAGAGATATCAAAATAATACGATAAAGGAGATATCAAAACAATACAACTAAATCTAACATTTACACATAAAAATTCTTCAAAGCTGATCGACATTCATCTACGACCTGCAAACTACCACAAAACAATATAGTAATAGAGATATTAAAACTAAACCTAACATTTATCTAAAAAAAATGATTCAAATTCAACCGACATTCATCTACTACCTGTAAATTAAAATAAAATATGACAGTAAAAATATCAAAACAATGCAATTAAAACTAACCTTTACACAAAAAAGAAATTCAAAGTCAACTGACATTCATCTATGATCTGTAAACTACAATAAAACAATATGATAATGATCGCAAAGCTCCAGTCTTCGATGAAAATAATTTTTGTCTAAGAGAAGTGTTTTCAACATAATTTAATTTATGTAAAATAAACTTCAACCACAAATAATAATATGAAGCAACAACAATTTTTATTGATAAACGATGTGGGCACAAATCTATTTCTCCTTAATTTGAGGGCCGTCAGCAGCGTATTTCTCAAAGGTAGAAAGATTTAGATATGAATTTCTCCGTAATTTGAGGGCGTCAGTAGCGTAGTTCTCGCACATAAGAATATTTGGATTTGATATGAATTTCTCCATAATTCAAGGGCCTTTAGTGGCGTATTTCTCAAACATAGGAATATTTGAATTTGATATGAATTTTTCTGTAATTCGAGGGTCGTTAGTGGCGTATTTCTCGAACGTAGGAACATTTGAATTTGTTGAATTTGATCTCCGTGAAAGGAGAGTTTGTGGATCTTCTTGATGTATTTGATTATCAAGAAGAAAGGATTTTGATCCCTTTATTAATATCCCATGAACTTATTGGGACTTTTTAAGATGCCTCTTTAAAGGGATATTTGCCCCTTTATATGCGCATAATTCAGGATTTAGGATAGTGTAGCCTTCAAGAACTCTAATAGAATTTGAATTCTTCTTGAAGAGTCCCACCAATTTTAGAACTCTAACAGAAATTCAATTCTTATTGTAGAGTCTACAAATTTTTTATATCTACAAATGCCCCCTACTTCAAGGCTTGTCGGCATGTAGGGGTGTGCATCGGTCAGTTCGGTTCGGTTTTACGTGTTATTGATTCGGTTTATCGGTTTTCGATTTTTAAATATGTAAAACCAATAACCAACCAATAAGATATTTTCTTATCGATTTTGGTTTATCGGGTTTGGGTCGTTAACGGTTTGGTTTTCGATTTAACCAATAAGAAAATACTTATAAAATAGAAATAGTAACAACTAACATAAAAAATTAAAATATTAATTACCGCCAAAACCTACGCAATGTATTTTAGTTTACAAGAATCTTCAAACTTGAACTGAATGTTAGTTAGGAAAAAAAATTGAATCCTAATTGTTGAAAGCTATAAATGCTCCAAGCTTTTTATTACGATAATAGCCGAATTTTATAAAGTGCCTTTGTTGCCCTGAATAGGTTAATACTTTGCGAAACACTGAATTATGAATTAGTAGTGCATATAATCTATATACATACACATATCTATATATCTATATATCTAGATAGATGGATGGATGGATGGGTGGATGGTTGGATGGTTGGATGGATAGATGGTTCGATCGATCGATTGATCCATCCATGAGGTGACAAAAGAGTTTTAAAATGAGGTATAGGTGACACAAGTCTTAATTATTAGGTGAAGGTGATAATTACTTTATTATGGATTAAGAAAGTTGGGGAAGTTTGAAAATAATCCACAAGTTTTAAAATTTACACTTTGATCCAAATGTTAGCCTATATAACAAAAAACGGAGGGGAAAAGGCACATTTCACTCTCTTCTCACCCATTGTTGTTTTCTCTCTCTTAGTGATTTTTGTTGTTCATTGTTGTTGCTGCTTCATTCACCATCTTCTGCTTCATTATCATCATCTTCTACTTCATTATCATTTTCATCTTCTTCTTGTTGACCATTTGTTGTTGTTGTTACCGCTACTGTTGCTATTTGACCAATTTCTTAGGTCAAATTTTATTTTGAACATCACATTCCACTTTGGCATTACTTCATAGGAGACCTTGGAAAGTCAAAGTATGATTTTTAGTTGAATTTGTCATCTAGGTAACTGCTATTGTGTTGTTGTTTTCTAACAATGGATAGAACTCAAGCATGAATCCAACATAAGATCCATTTGTTTAAACAGATAAATTATCTGTTGCGATAGATGGGACATCTATTTCAATGGAAGACTGATATATTGGATTCATGTTTAAACAGATGGATCATCTATTGCAATATTTGACACATCTGTTGCAACAAATTAGTTATCGTGCGACATGATAAATATCTGTTTCAACAGACTAGTAACCTGTTGCAACAGAACTTGAACACGATTCCAACAGAAGTGTTGTCTGTTGCAATAAGGTAAATATTTGTTACAACAGATTACTAACCTATTGCAATAGGTAAGTCATCTGTCGCAACAGGTTAATTATATGTTACAATATATCACTCATCTGTTGGAATCAGCTTCAAAGGTGATTTAGTATTGTAACATCAATCCCAACAGGTGCTTCATCTGTTGCAATAGATATTCAGGAGCGTAACATGAATCCCAACAGGTAAGTAATCTATTGCGACTGATCACTTACCTATTGCAACAAATAACATATCTATTGGAATTCATTCATGGCACTATGAAATCACTATCAACTTTTTTTAACAAATGACTTTATTTAGGTAGCACTAATAGAGGGTTCAATAACGCGAGGGGTGGATTGTCATGGTCAGTGGGTCAAGAAGAGCAATCGATATGTATGGCGTAGGAAGGAGGGTAAAATACTAGAGACGATAGCTATGACAGTTCAAAGTGATATTTCGTATGATGATTTTGTGAACTTAATCATCAGCTTTTATGGACTGAATTGTCAACCGGAAGAACTCGCCATCAGCTACATGCACAGCTTCTTTGAAAGTCAGAGGGTACTGCCTTTCAAGATAACCGATCATGTTCAGATGCGTGCTTATCTAAGTGATTCAACCAGGCCGGTGTTAAGGGTGTACATGGTTGAAAAGACGAGAGAGAATGAGAATCAGAATATGGAAGAAGAAGAAAAAAAAAGAATTCTTTGATGATAGGTTGGATGATCTAGACATGAATATTCTAGATAATGATCAAACACCTACGCCCGTTGATGCGACCAACACGATTTGCAGTTCTTCTCAATCGACACAGTCTAGAAATCTTCAAGACGACGAGACCGACTTTTTTATTGGAATGCCATTCAAGGACAAGATTGAACTATCTAACACTTTGTTTATTTCTTACTTGAAAAAAGATTTTAGAATAAAGAAGGTGATTAATTCGAGCAGTATCTTTTGCTTTAAATGTGCTAATTCGAACTGCAAGTGGTGGTTGAGAGCGGTGAAGTACACAAGTTCTAATAGATTCGTCATTCAAAAACATGAAAAACATCACACATGTGGTTCGGAGCACATCTCGAGCCAAAATCCTCATGCCACGGCAAAGGTCCTCGGTGAATATTTCAGAAGTAGTTTTCCCGATGGTAAAGGCCCTTCAACAAGGCTTATGGACAATCAAATCCTTACGGATTTGGGTGTCTTAGTCAGTTCTTAGAAGGTATATACGTCCATGGAAATTGCCAAGGACCTGGTTAGGGGGACACTCGAGCATGGGTATGAAGTCCTGGATGCTTACCATTACATAATTGAGTCCACAAATCCCAAAAGTAAGATGGCATTGCATCTGGATGAAAAAGGAAGGTTCAAGTACTTTTTTGTATCCTATGGTGCTTGGATTCAAAGTTTTCGACATTTGAGAAAAGCCATAGCCGTCGACGGTACCTTTTTGAGGAGCAAATATAATGGAGTTCTGCTAGCGGCGGTGGCGTAGGATGCAGAGAATCACATCTTTCCTGTTGCTTTTTGTGTAGCGGACAAAGAATGTGATGCCTCTTATGAATTCTTTTTAAAACAATTGCGACGCTGCTTCAAAGATACCGAAGAGTTGTGTTTTATATCGGATAGGCATCCAAGTATTCCAAAGATGGGTTCACTTTTCTTTACTTCAGCTTACTTTGGTTGTTGCATCAGGAATCTTGGAGAGAACATTCGAAACAACTATCACAACAAAAAGGTCATCACCCTTTTTTATAAAGCAGCTAAAGCATATAGTAGAGAGGAGTTTTTACACCATTTCAATCAAATAGCGGATGTGAATCCCAAGGTAGCAAAATTTCTCGTACGTGTCGGTTTCGAGAGATGGAGCTGGGCATTCTGTCAAGCAAATAGGTATATTCTTATGAATTTAATATCTTGTTTGATTTACAAGTTTAGTATGATGTCGTTCTAAGTGATTCTTTTCTATAGGTACAATATTATGACATCAAACATAGCTAAATAGGCGAATTCATTATTTGGCGATGAAAGAGAATTTTCCATCAAGGCTATGTTTGAAAAAATAAGCGAGAAGTATAGCAATTTTTTTAACGAAAGGCGTGTGCAGTTCAAGTGCCCAGAAAAAATAACCCAATTTGTTCTCGAAATCAAAAAAAAAATATCAACTAACATCAGTTTGGGGAATAGGTTATTCTCTCATAAAATAGAAGATTACAAATTCGGTATCACCGGTCATGGTGATGTTGCCACAGTCGATCTTCAAACAAGATCTTGTACGTGTAGAGTTTTTGACTTGGACAAAATACCTTGTCCACATGCTATGACAGCGCCTCGAGCTCAATACGGCCATAAATATCGACCTAAAGTTATGAGCATTCCTCTCAATATTATTCAGTGGAAAAATATGAAATGGCATATAGTGGGCATATTACTCTGGTGCCTCCCGAAGAATCTTAGGTTGTTCCAGCAGAGCTTATGGGGAGATTAATACCTCCTCCATATATTGACCCCAGTGCTATCAAACCACAAAAAATTCATATAAGAGGAGGCGTGGAGTTGGAGAATCATTTTCATCAAGAAAAAACAAGTGCTCCATATGTAAGTACGCTGTCCACAAAAGAACTACATTCCCGAATCGTAATCTACCATGATCGTTGTAATTGCAGAAACTTCTGTTGTTGTTTGTTTGTTTGTTGTGGACTTTTATATATTTAACTCATTGTTGTGAACCTAATGTTATCATTTATTATATATAAAATATTTTTTTATAACTTGTGCATCAATAAAAAAAGGCAAAACAAGAACTAAATAATACAGCAGACCACAATTATTCTCAATAGTTGCAAAAACAACTGAAATGTTTTCCTTTAACAGATGACAAATCTGTCAAAATAGATGGATAATCTATTGATAAAAACCCAAAAGATGACCAATCTGTTCCAACACATGGTCCATCTGTTGAAAGAACTCAAAAGCCAAAATTGCTAGTGCTACTGGATTTAACATAGCTCCTTATCTCCAACTGTCGATATGTTAACATGTATGTATGTTTAGACTAGAAGAAATAGACAAAATGAAAATTGAATAAGAATTAAAATGCCAAAGTCTGACTTCAAATTAATTTTTTTATTAAATAAAAAATAAAATACATTAGGTGTAGATCCGATATAGAAAAATTAAAATACATACGCGAAAACAAAAAACACATTCTAATTATTATTATCATCATCATCATCATTAATGACAGTCGGCCAATCAACTCGCAGCAGAAGGGCCCTCATCAGCCTCTGCATCTTTCTGAACATCGTCGCTCTCACAACTCCCGCTGCAGGTCATTAACCTACCTCTCACTATGTCGCGTAGAATAGCAATGTCCGAAAAAGGATCAGTCATATCTAGAACACACATGAATTGACAAATGGAAAGAAAAAAGTCCAAAATATAATACAATGTATATGACCAACTGGTAAATTTACACCAAAAAAAAACTTACCTCAACGAGAAAGGAATATGCTCTTTGAAGAGAAGTGGTTGAAGATATCACACGAAAAGAAAAAATGCAACAAATAAATAAAGTTGAGTTGAATGAAGATTAAGGAGGGACCTATTTATAGAGGATAGAATCTGGACGTGTCAGGCCAAAACGTAGGACTGTTCAGCTTCATTGTATTAATTACATTCAAACTGGTGGCATTTTATTTTATCTAAAAAGTCGCAATTTTTTCTTTTACATTAATTACTTCTCACCTTTTCATAATGGTTTGAGACTCGATAAAATCCGTTATTATTGAGTTGTTGCAACAGATGGATTGAATATGCAACAGATGATCTGTCAAAACAGATTTACCATCTGTTGCAATAGGTGGTTTGTATATGCAACAGATAAGACATCTGATGCAATATATGTATTATCTGTTGCGACAGATGGACAGTATATTGGAGAAGATATTTTGATATCTTCTAGTAGCTAATTCATCAGTTTCAACAGATGGAGTATTCGGTTCGTTAGCTTTTTTGAATGTGTTAGATAAAAAGTCATGACTCTTCACCTAGTTTTAATAGTCCCTCCGTTTCGTATTAGCTGGGCCCTAAGGGCTTGGCACACCAATTAATAAAAATATAAATTAGGTAATTTTTTTACTAAATTGGCCTTATTAATTATGATTTGAAAGTATAAATATGAATAATATACTTATGTAGTCATTTAATAATAGGGGTAATCTTGAAAGAATATAATAAAATTCTCTTGATTTTATAAATAGGACAACTAAATTGAAACAAATATTTTTAGCAAGAAGTAATCACATGCGTGCAGATGAATAAAAAATAGTCTGGTCTGTCGCAACAGATTTACCATCTGTTGCAACATATGGATTATATGTTGCGACAGATGGACCATATGTTGGAAGAGATGTTTTGATTTCTTCCAATAGTTGATTCGTCAGTTGCAACAAATGGAGATTTTGATTTATCAGCTTTTTTGAATGTATTTAGATAAAAAGTCACGACTCTTCACACCTCTTTTTTAATAGTCATCACATGCGTGCAGATAAATAAACAACACTATTTGACATGTCCTGATGAGGTAGGAAGAATAAGGTGCATGCAATGGATCCCATTTTAATGTGTCTGAGGTATGTATATTATTGATCAGGCTACCGTGACAAACACACATAAAGTGCAGTGATTTTATGAATGCAGTTTTTTACCGATTAGACACTGATCCTTCAAACAAGATCCTGCATTGTACAGTTTAGTTTGATAGGTGTGAACTGATAAGGCCGAACGATTCCAAGACGGTGGTGTCGATACCCTGTTATAATTTAATGACGATTTATGCTCATGTTTTAGTGTCAAGTTTGGGGAAGGGTTCAAGTTTTTGGAGGTATTGTAAATATCCAATAGTGATTGGACCGATTTTAATGGTGTAATGGACTTCTTGAAAGGCCTCTGAAGCCTCGCAATGCAGCAAACAATGATAGAACCAATAGAAATACTGCTAGTCCAAATTTATATGGATGGATTTCTGGAGGAGACTTTTATAAAGCAGAAGGTTCTTGAGAGAATACCTGTGCGCAAAGGGGGAGGTGGAGAAGGCCGTATATCATCTCAGACCTTGTTTAAAAGGAAACACAGGGTAGGAAGGAAAGTGTAGTGAAATTGGCCAATAAAATTGACATGAGAAACGAAAAAAATGGATGAGCTTCAAATGTGGAAGTGTATCCAAATATAAAAATCCATCAGTCGATAAAAAAAAAGAATGGTCAACAGGACTGGAGCTGGACACTTTGCTCGAGAATGCAACTAGAGAGCGTGGCCTCAATAAAGACTCTCACAAAGTGCAGGACTAGAACTCTAAGGAAGAAGCTTCGCAAGCACGAAAGGTGGTAAAATTATCGGTCAGCATTGAAACCTGAACCAACAACTCCTGAAATAAAAATACGGGGAGCCAAGGCATCCATTTCTAAAGTCTAACTTGCATACCATGCTTTATATTTGTGGCTATGATTATGTCAATGGAAGTAGAAACAAAAAGGCTCGAAGTTGGGCCGAAATCTCATGCCTTGCTGTTTCCACAGCCTTTGACCTAACCAGAGCCATAAACAGGAGGCATGGGATGTAAGTTTAACTTGAGAAATTGCCACCTTGGCTTGATCCCATATTTTTAATGCAAGAGTAGTTAGCTCGGGTTTCAATTTAGACCGACAATCTTACCACCTTCCATGATCGCGAATATGTTTCGTTAGAGTTTTGGTCCTGCATTTTGTGGGTCTTCATTGAGGCATCTCTCGCTAGTTGCAGTCTCTAGCAAAGTTACCAGCTCAATTCCTGTTGACCATTCTTCTTTTTCTTCAACGACTGATGGATTTTCATTTTTAGATACACTTTCACATTCGCAGCTCATCCAGTTTTTTCATTTTTCATGTCAATTTCATAAGCCAATTTTACTACACTTTCCTTCCCACCCTGTGTTTCCCAACAAGGACTAAGATGATAAATATCCTTTTCAACCTCCCTCTTTCCACACAGGTTTTTCCCTAAACACCTTCTGTTGTATAATAGTCTCCTCCAATAACCTATCCATATAAATTTCGACCAGGGAAATTTCTATAGTTCCATTGTTGTTTTTTGCAGTGCGAGGCTTTGGAGGCCTTTCAATAAGTCCATTGAGCCATTAAAATCGGACCAATCACTGTTGGATATTTACACTGCCGCTAAAAACTTGAACCCTTCCCCAAACTTGACAAAAAAACATGAGCATAAACCGTCATTAAATTGTAATGGGGTATCGACACCACCATTTTGGTCCCTCATCCTTACCAGTTCGAACCTAACAATCTTAATTGTAAAATGTAATATCTTATTTGAAGGATTAATGCCTAATAGGTAAAGAACAAACATTCACAAAATTATTGTACTGGATGTGTATTTCATGATAGGTTGATCAGTAATACACACCTCCCACATATGAAGTGGTTCCATCTGCAAGCAGCTTATTTCTCCGAACCCATCTTTACTCTAGCCTTTAAGGCTGGTCGGGTAAAATGGATCCAGTTTCACTTCTGTTTGTCTGCAAATAAAAGATATACATTTTATGTCAAAAAAGAGAAGAACAAAAAGAAAACAAAAAGAACATTATAAAAGGTTAACACAAAATTGAGTGAATCAACATATGACCAATATGATGCAACAGATTACCTATCTGTTCAACTGATGAGGCATCGTTGCTACAGATGGATGACAAGTTGCAACAGATGGGTCATCTGTTGGAATAAATCAAATCAGCCTTGCTACTGGTTTGATTTCTTCAAATAGTTGCTCCGTCTGTTCCAACAGTTGATTTATCAATTGCAACAGTTGAGGAAACTATTGCAACAACACCACCAATAGCATCAACAACAAAGAAATAACACCATATATTCCAACACCATCCATAACACGAACATCACATATTCCAACACAACTACCACCCCCAACAACAGCACCACCAAAGTACCAAATAAAAGACATAAAAAAAAACTATACTGACAACAAGACTTTTTAAGTTCTCCCAGCAGATGACTTTTTTGCATATTTTAATAAAAACAACGGTTCATTCATTCAAGACTTAAAATTCACCTTTCCTTTAATTTTCTCAACAAATAGGAAACTGGTAATGAGTAAATCATTAATAGCAACAGATATAAATATCTAATTTAAATGATACACAAAGAAGAAGACGAGATGGAAAGACTAACAGTGAACCGTACCTGTAATGTCAAAAAAGCAAATGGATCAGAACATCCAATTCAGTCGAGAAAAGATATTTATTGGTTGAGATCCTGAAAGATCCTCATCCGAAATAAGAGAGAGAAAAGAGGAAAAAAACAAAGATAATTGAAAATTGAGAATAAAAAAGAGTGATAAGTTGAGCCTAGACTACTTTATGGCTGAAGGAGAGAGTTCTAGATATAGGGGTTTTTAAATATTTATTAATAACTTTTGAGGGGCACGAGGAGATGGTGACATTGAAAAGACCATATAAGACTACTCACTCAGGAGATTTTTTAGTTATCCAAGTAGTATCGAGTAATATTTTTTATCGCTTTAGTATTTTAACTTTTTTATCTTAGATAGGAAATACCTAAATTTCTTTAAAAAAAATCTTAAAACATTTAAGTGCAACAGATTACATTTTTTGTTTGGAAATTTCCAAAGCTCGATCATCTGTCGTAACAAATGACGTAATCTATTTGATAGTTTACAACAGATGCATAATATATTGCAACAGATTACCTAATCTATTTGATTTGATCCAACAAAAAAGACATTTGTGGTAACAGGTTGAACATTTGTTTATATATAATTTCATTGAGTTCATATGTTAGACTAATACCTTAATTGAATGTGAGTTCTCATAGGGTCAACTACAACTTTAATTGAGTCTTTTGGCAACTGCATAATAAAACGATATTGTGTTCCTCTCGACCAGAGTCGTCGATCGATTACTCTGAGCCGAACTAATTCTTACTACCTCATATGTTAGACTAATACCTTAATTGATTAATCTAGGACTAGGGTACTAATACCTTAATTGAATAATCTAGGACTAGGGGTGAGTTCTCGTAGGGTTAGCTATAACTTTAATTGAGTCTTTTGGCAATTACATGATGAGACGGTAATACGTTCCTCCTAACCAGAGTCGTCGATCGATAACTCTGAGCCAAACCGATTCTTTCTACCTCATATGTTCAACTAATACCTTAATTAATTAATTTAGGACAGGGTACTAATACCTTAATTGAATAATCTGGGACTAGAGGTGAGTTCTCATAGGGTCAACTACAACTTCAATTGAGTCTTATGCCAATTGCATGTTGAGACGGTATTGCGTTCCTCCTGACCAGGGTCATTGATCGATCATTCTGAGCCGAACCAACTCTTACTACCTCATATGTTTAACTAATACCTTAATTGATTAATCTAGGACTAGGAGTGAGTTCTTATAATGTCAACTACAATAGATGACAGCGCCTATTTGATAATTTACAACAGATGGGTAATCTATTGTGATATATAACTTAATCTATTTGATAATTTACAATAGATGGGTAATCTGTGACAATAGATGACTTAATCTGTTTGATAGTTTACAACAGATTCATAATATGTTACAACAAATGACGTAATTTGTTTGATAGTTTACAATAGATGCGTAATATATTACAACAGATTACTTAATCTTTTTGTTTTGATCCAACAAAAAAGGCATCTGCTGCAATAGGTTGAACATTTGTTTATATATAATTTTAATTGTGTTCATATATTAGACTAATACCTTAATTGAATGTGAGTTCTCATAAGGTCAACTACAACTTCAATTGAGTCTATTGGCAATTACATGATGAGACGGTATTACGTTTCTCCCGACCAGAGTTGTCGATTGATAACTCTGAGCTGAACCGATTTTTACTACCTCATATGTTAGACTAATACCTTAATTGAATAATATGGGACTGGGGTACTAATACCTTAATTTAATAATCTAGGACTAGGGGTAAGTTCTCATAGGGTCAAATATAACTTCAATTAAGTCTTTTGGCAATTGCATGATGAGACGGTACTTTATTCCTCCCAACCAGAGTCGTCGATCGATAACTCTGAGCCGAACCAATTCTTACTACCTCATATGTTCTGCTAATACCTTAATTGAATAATCTAGGGCAGGGTACTAATACCTTAATTGAATAATCTAGGACTAGGGGTGAGTTCTTATAGGGTCAATTATTGATTAATCTAGGACTAGGGGTGAGTTCTCATAGGGTCAGCTACAACAGATGGCAGCGCCTATTTGATAATTTACAACAGATGGGTAATCTATTACGACATGTGACAATCCATTTGATAATTTACAACAGATGGATAATCTGTCGCAACAGATGACTTAATCTATTTATTAATTTACAACAGATTCGTAATCTGTTGCTATTTAATCTGATTGATAATTTAAACAAATACGAAATCTGATGCAACATATTGAATATCTTTTTTATAAAATTTTAATTGAGATCATATGTTAGACTAATAGTACCTAAATTGATTAATCTAGGACCAGGGGTGAGTTCATAGGGTCAACTAGAGTACTCAGTCAACTACAACTTCAATTGTTTTTATACAATTTCAATTGAGTTACCCTTTTGACAATTGCATGATGAGAGGGTTAAAAATTACACATATCTTTTATGATTTTAAAAATAATTAAGATCAATTTAGACCAAATTAACATTTTCAAAACTTGTCATTCTTTTCCAAAATACAAATCAACCATACAAAAAGTTTCATCATTTCAAATCTCGAGTTCTCACTCTTTTTCTCTCATTCTTACTCAACAATACAGTACAGACAATAATTATTCAATAAATTTTCTCAACCCTCCACAACAGATTATTTTTTTTTCTTATTTTTGACCACATAGGTGTTATTTTTTACTTCATTCTTGCTTATATCAGTTATTTTCTTTGTCTTCGTAGGCAACAGAGTTCAAGAAGTGTTCTATATTTGTTATTTTTTTCTAAAAAATAAGGGCTTTTAAGTTAATCATGAAAAATAAAACTTTTAGTTGTATTGTCTTCGAGAATGAGTTTACAATTTTAAGTTTAAATGGTAAAATCATAGGAAAAACTCGAGCAATCCTTAGTTTTCATCGCAGTGTTTCGTTGACTGTTGTGGTATTATTGGATGGTGGTGGTGGTGGTGGTGTTTGCTGTCTTTGTGGTGGCACAGGGGGTGGCATTGGTTGGTGGTGTTTGTGGTTGCTGTCGGTGGTATTGGTATTTATGGTGTTTATATGTGGCATTGGTTGGTGGTGTTTGTGGTGGCGGTTGTTGGTTTATCGGTATTCATGGTGTTTGTAATGTATTTTTTAAAATTTATGCATACATCAATTGTAATGTAATTTTTATTTTTCTGTTATTTGTAGGTAAAACATGTCTCCCAAAAGAAAAGAAAGTGAAAGTGGATCAATGTCTGACCACCCAAAAAAAGGCTACAGTACAAAGAGATTTGGAGGAGCTTCCTGAACAATCTCAATCAGGGAAAAGTGAAGCTGAGGAGAGATGTGAAAACAATATTGAGGGAGGTGGACAAGGGTCTGTAGAAGGTGATGAAGAAAATAAAAGTGAGAAAGAGGAGGAATTAGAGAGTGAGAAAGAGAAAGAAGATGGTTATCAACATGATGATAATGGATCACAAATGGGGTGTGAATTAATATCAACATCCCAGATGATCCTGTCAAAACTTTTAGTATTGACAGGTTTCAAGTTGCGATGCTGATAAATGACCAAGAACAAAAACAACTAACTGGTTAAATTGTACTTAAATGTCAGATGGGGAAAAAATTTGAACATTTTATAAAAATTATTAAGAATGAAAATATAGGCGGACTTTTTAAGATGAGCTACTTTGGACTCTTTCTTAAGCTTCCTGAGGACCCCTCTGCCCATATCTGTTTCCCTATGACGATGGTATATGGTCTTCCCAAGCACATGATTAAGTACGTAGGGATGATAAAGATCCAGAGGAAGGGGGTAAAAAGAAGATGGAAGAAATCTGGATCAACTACTGTGGCATGCCTGTTTGTTTTGGCTTGCAAGAGTTTGCCATAGTGATGGGCTTAAGATGCCACCTTCCAGAAGAACCACCACCCCGCAAAATATACAAGGCGAGAAAAAGCAAGGAAAAAATAGATGGTTTGTTTGACATTGCTCACCGTGGCTACAAAGCATCGAATTTGTTGACTGATCTCGAGGATAAAACCATACCAGAGCAGTACAGGGAGCAATTGTGCTTAGTTTGGTTTTCCCATTTGGTTATACTGGCAAGAGACGTCAACAAGGTCATAGAAGATGGTTTGTTGGCGCGTGCTGAGGATTTTGATAAATTCAACAATTATCCCTAGGGATATGACAGCTTCTACTTAACTGACCAATATTTATTGACAAAGCTATCCTTAGGGACGACCACATTATACGGCTTTCCTTGGGTTTTCATGGTAAAATTAATCACCAATTTTACTCATCCATTAATTTATATTGAATATAGTTATTATGACATTTTCTTGCTTCCTTCCTATTTACATTTTTTAGGCTTGGGTATTTGAAGCTATTCTTCCCCTCCAAAAGCAGGTAATGATTACCCGAATGAGGTTTCTCATCCAAGGATGTTTAGGTGGTTGGCAGCAAAGTGCAACACCAATATTAAGGAGGCTGGTCTTTTTAACCCTTCAGATGATGCAGTACGTCTTCTTCAAGTAAAATAATTTTACTCAAAGAAAGATATTGAACAGATGTTATATCTGGTGCAACAGATGTTATATCTGATAAACCAGATAGGACATCTGTTGTGATATTGTATGATTGATATCTTTCATCAGATCACCCATTTGTTGCTTTGGTTCTCTAAACTCGACTCCTAACAGATTAACCATCAACTATATATTATGCAACAGATGTGAAATCTGATAACATATTATTCATCTATTGCAAAGTACAGATTATCTGTTGCATAACAGATTACCCTTCTTATGAACTGTTGCAACAGATGATTGATATTTTACATCAGATTATCTATGTGTTGCTATGTTTTTCTGAACCAAACTCAAACAGATTTTAACTATATACTGCAAACTATGCAACAGATGGGTCTCTTTTTAAAAATGTAACCTAACTGTGAAAATTATTATATTATATGATTTAAATGCATCTATCTTTTTTTCTTTTTTATAGGTTGTGCATCCATGGATTGTGCCTACTGGGGAGGAGTCGGTGATGACTTCTTATACTACTCTAGGTCATGTTGATATTATAGAAGACCCAACGGTAGAGTTAATAAAGAAGGAATTGACCCGAGCAACATCCATAAGAAGAGCAGTTAGGCAAAGTCAGCCTAATGTTGAGGCTCTTCATGACGAACCTACTAAGGATGATTTGGGTGCTTCTTTTGGTGGAGTTGTTGGTGTTGGTGGCAGGCATGCTGAAGCTACTACTACTTGTGATGATGAGCATGTTGATGCTCAATAAAGAATAAATATGTTTGAAAATACCCCTTTTCACCCTTACACAGGTCCCTCTCACCCCTCTTCACCCTCGTGTTCTCGTTGTGAATGCGAAGAGTGCAAGGACAGACAGGATAAAATCATTAAAAAAATAGAGGTTATCTTTAAGGCTATTGAGGAATTCAAATCCGAGAGGTGTTTCATACCATCCAAGAAGGTGAGGGAGCCACACACACCTACAGTATTGGTTAGGAGAAAAAAAAAACAATTAAAGATGTACTCTCTCGTCAGAAATCAAAAGGAATTGCAATTCCTCCCTCTCCAAAAGTTGTTGAAGTTCAGGGGCCAGTCAAGAAGGTGGACATATACATGAAACTTGGCACTGAAGAGAAGAGGGATCTGTAACAGGCTAAGAATGCCAAGTCAGGCGCACCAGATTACCCCAGGCCTCCTTTTTCCCCCCAGACTTCCAGACTATGACTGATATGTGTATACCAAACGAGGACAAGGAAAATTTAATTTTCCTAACCTAGCCCTTCTAATCTAACCCATGAAGAAGAAGCTACGCAATAGATTTCACATCAGCTGCAAAAGTTGGGGATACTGGTGCAATTAGTAGTAGTTCTGTTGCAACTTACTATCTATTTGTTGCATAAGTTGCGTTGGATTATTAATTCAGAGAACCCTATGCAACAAATGGACCATCCGTTGCATCATTACAATTACTAACCTATTTAAAAATTGACTTCTTATATCCCAGTATGTTGACATAATTCTCTGCCTCATGAGGAAAAGACAATTAATGTACCGGGAAGATTATGACGATGCCGATAGGATAATGGACCTCGACTTATGCAAGAATCTCAAGGATAGGTACGATCAACTAAATGGGAAGGCGTTAGACCTTGGCGTGGGAATTGATTTCCTAGCTCCTATGTTGGTCTTGGAAGAAGAAAAAATGACACAATATATTAGAAGGGAGAGGCCAAATCCACACGGCAAGAGCTGGACCGAGGCAAAAAGGATTCTTCCAGTCATTAGCTTAAACGGCATGAATTATCGGGTTGTTGAGATACTACTCGAGGAGGAACAGATCAATGTTTATGACTCCAACGTACCTCTCATCGACACAAGATGGAATTTGGCTTTGCTCGTCGTGGATTTTTATTGTCGCTTATGTACGGTTTCTACGCTTTCTTTTCTCCGTATTTTCATAAAAAGAGTATCATATTATCAATGTTATTGAACATTATCTTCTTCTACATCCACCTAGAAAGTCAGAATTGGTCAATGCTAATCACGGAGATACAACAAAATGGAAAAAGATAACTCATCTCTTCTAGCAAATCAAATAGGTCTTCCTCTTATTTTAAATTATACCAAATAGATTATATTTCTATTGCAACAATAAATCAACTGTTGGGACAAATTTCTACATGAGAAAGACCCTGTATGAAAATTTCCAATGGATGAACCATCCGTTGTAACATATGAGTCTTCTGTTGCAGCAGATAGGTCGTCTCTTGGTACAAATAAAAGTAGTACGAAGAGCTGTTTGATTTGCTAAAATAGACGAGACATATGTCATAACAGATACTTTATTTGGTGCCACAAGTTAGTCAACTGTTGTAACATATGTATATATATCTGTTTGATAATTTTCAGCAGATGTGTCATCTGTTGAAACAGATATGTGTCTGTTTGTTTTATCAGTTGGAAGACATATATATTCACCTTCTTTAGCTCATGTTGCTCTCCTTTGCACATTGTACGTTGCTCAGTGCAACACGCAGATAGAGGAGTTGCGATTTTTCTTTTTTGGATGCTTGATAATGCCCTGGAAATCACTTTCCTTCACCTTTTAGACCTAATCTCCAATGGAGCGAATGGAAATAAAATTATTTTTAATGGAATAAGACCCCTCTTAGATGTCAATTCCTTTACAGAAGCAGTTAATACATTAATAGCATTAATCACTGCATCATGTTTCGCCCTGCAGTCTTGACATTTGCATGCAGAACATTCGCTAAGAGAGGCAAAATCTGTATAAGCAGTATGATCATAATCATAATGGTTTGCTTTAAATACTATAAGAAGAGCATCATTAGCATCAACTGCAGCTCCACTACCATCACCAACAGCTCCATCACCACTAAGACCACCAACAATAACAAGCCCACCCTCCAAAATTATTTTTCTTGTAATGGTTGTTGCTCCAAACAATTCTATTTTTATTTTATCGATGACCTTAGGGTCCGATAAAGTTTTTACAGATCGTAAATTACGAAAAAATGGCATCTTCAACTCTCGATTGGCCAGAACTAGAGATGAATGCATAATCTAACATAAATCAATACATTTATTAGAATGATGATTAGATCATTCAAAAAAATCATTAATTAAAAGAAAAATTAATTATAATTATACTTACTGTATCCTTCAGGGGTTGAAGAGATCAAGAAATTTTGTATTTTTATTAGTTTTGGCCGACAACCACCTCAATATTCTTGGACAAGAAACTCCTTCCTGGTAGTTCACTTGTTGTCTCAAATAAGAAATGACTTCAAACGCCCAAGCCTATAAAATAACGCCAATAAATCAAAATCATTATTGAGTAAAAACAATTGAATGATATCATAATAGAAGAAAGAAACATTTACCATGAAAGCCCATGGAAAGCCATATAAGTTGACTGTTTTTGGCGCTAGCGAAGTCAACAAATATTTGACAGTCATTTTGAAAGCTTTCATAACCCCAAGAATAGTTGTTAAACGCCTCAAGATCCTCAGAGAGCTTTATTAAATCGAGGCTTATGTTGTTGTTAATGTCTCTCGCCCAAACAATTTATGTACAAACTAAACCAAGCACAGTGACTGCTTGTACTTCTTTGAAAGTCTTTTACCTTTCAACGCTTCTATTAAATTTTCGTTTTTGAAGCTTGGACCAACAATAGACACCAGAGCATCACGATCACACAACTTCTTTTGCCTTTTTTGAGTGTGCGGGGTGCTTTTTTGGGTTAGAATAGGTATAACTTGAGAAGAAGGATAACATTTTACATGCCACAATAATTTATCCACACCTCATCCATCTTATCTTTATTTTCATACATAAATCTACGCTTGAGAAGTTCATATACCCTTTTTATTTGGAAACAAGCATTGTTTTCCTCCGGCAAATCAGGATATTTTCCAAAGCAGCTGTCCCTGAAATAAGAATTCAATTTTTGTTCTCGAAGTATTTTTCTGAAGGCATCGAAAGATTTTTTCCCATGGCTGACTTAACTACGCAATCACCCTTAAATCTGCGGCAGATAATGATCAATGCTGAAGGCTTTGACCAATTCTTCAGTAGAAGGGCAATTAGCATTTGTATCATCTCTTTTGAAATATTTCTCCTCCCCGTGTTCATCATATTTTACTCCCGATTGAGATAACGTTTGTAAAGCAAGCTCATAGAGTGGTGGATGTAGCCTAGCTGTTTCACTTGTTCCTTTACTTGAACTTGATTCGGTTTCTATTTTTTGGGGAACCATATTATCTAAAATTAACGGGAACATAAAAAAATATATTATAGTTGATTAATGCATCGTTAGAAAGGATAACAGAAACAAACAAAATAGTAAAATAATAGTTGCAACATATCATTGATCTGTTGCACCAGGTAGTATATCTATTGCAGCATATAACCAATCTATTGCAGCGGATGAGTAATTTGTTGCAATAATACAAAGCATATCACTCATCTTTTAAGATAGATGAATGGTCTGTGCAATAGATAACACATTGTTGTGACATATGAGTGATCTATTGGGATAGTTAAATAACCTGTTGCAACGGATGAGTAATCTGTTGCGATAATACAAAATAAATCACTCATCTGTTGATAAAACTGAATGATCTGTGCAGCAGATCACACATCTATTGCAATATCATCTATTACAATATGTGAGTAATCTAATGGAATAGTTAAATAACCTGTAGCAATGGTTGAGTAATCCGTTGTGATAATACAAAACATATCACTCATCTGTTAAGAAAGATGAATGGTTTGTGCAACAGATTACACATCTATTATGACATCATCTGTTATAATATATGAGTGATTTGTTGGAACAGTTAAATAACCTGTAGCAACGACTGAGTAATCTGTTGCGATAATACAAAATATATCACTCATCTGTTGAGAAAGATAAATGGTTTATGCAGTTAACTAGTTGCATCAAATTTTTTATCTGATGCTTAATCTGTTGCAACATATGGTTAATTTGTTGCATCAGATAGTTAATTTGTTGAATCATATGATTAATCTGTTGCATTAGAATTTTAATTTGATGGTTCCTCTGGTGCATCAGATGGTTGATCTGTTGCATCATATGATTAATCTGTTGTATCAGATGGTTAATATGTTGCACCAGATGGGTAATCTGTTGGAGGAAACAAAAAATAGTAGCACGATTTTATTCAACAAAAAAACAGCAATTTCACCAATTTTATCTAGAACAAGAACAGAACAAATCAACCCAAATTATTGTTTTGTTTTTATAAACACAAACAATAAGAATCAAACTTCAAAAAAATGCAACAAACAACATAATATCATAATTCACTTCGAAAAGAGAATAGAAGAAATACCAGAAATTAGAGTTTTATTTTGATCGCATTTTAAATTAATGCAACAAATATTAAAATTGTTAACCAATACTATAAGAGAAGTTGGCTCAAGTTCTTCATTTTCTTCAAAACTAAAAAGGTCATAAATTTTACCTGTGAAAGAAGAAAAGGAAGGTTGTTGTGGTCGGAGAGCAAGGCTGTCACATCGATTGAAGGTTGAAGCCGAAAAGGAACTCTCTTTTTCTTAGTTTCTTATATTTATATTTTGATTTTTTATATTTCTTATATTTCTTATGTCTTTTTCTTTTCTTATAATATCTTTCTTTGCATCCAAATTGGGGTGCTATTTTATTTTTGCAACATGCTAAATTTCTTATTAATGTTTTTTCCATTTTTAATTCTTCTCTATATTTTTCACGTAAATTTCTATACCATTGCTGTAAAAATTTTATTCTAGCTCCTAACGTATCTACTATTTTTGCTTCTTCCCAACTTTTTATTATTTTTGAACTAAATGGTTCGGGTAATTTATTAAAATATAATTTTCTTATTTCTTTACTTTCTTCTATACTATATGCTCCTTTATAATAATATTCTTTAAATGCGCAAGTATATTCATCTATATAACACATATTACATATTGTTAATTTTATCATTAAATTCCTATTTGTATCTTTTTCTTCATCTTGTTCTTCTTCTAATGTTGTCATACTACCAAATTCATCTTTTATAGCTGTTTCATATTTTTTTAATAATTCTATAGGTGTTAGTTTAGTTGTTGTTGATGATGTTCTCATAATTAATTTAATAAATAACTAAATCTAACTTAACTAAATTTAATCTAACTAATTCTAACACGTATATCATTTCTATTTCGTAGTTTATTACTTCTTCTAATATCATTTTCGTAATATCTATTATTTCTATATCTTTAAGTATATAGACAGATTCAAGGAGATTTATTATAACTGATGAATCTATTTATATCTATTCATTATCCCTAGTTATCCTAGTTAACGAAAAGAATAATTAATAAAGAAATAAATGATATAAAAAGTAAAGGAGATCCAATAAAATACGTACACCTTGGAGGTACAGAAATATTAATAAAAGCATGTTTTAGAGAAGGAATAGATACACCGATATTATGTTAGGATCACGTAGAAATTTTAAAGATATGCAAAATATACAGTTAATAGAAAAACAGATAAAAATAAATATAGTAAGATACATGGAAAATAAAAAATATATAAAATCTCTTAATATAAATATGCAAAAACTACTAAGTCTAAAACAAATAACTATAAAATATCAATTTTAGAAAATAGCTCATTTAGACTACCTTAGAGTTTTAATCTTATATATACTTAAAGATATAAAAATAATAGATATTAAGAAAATGATATTAGAAGAAGTAATAAACTACGAAATAGAAATGATAAATGCCTTAGAACAGATATACGAAGACATATACCCAGAAGGATATTATTCAGATCAAGATTGTGGATGTTAGAATATATTAGAAAAACTAGAGAAAACCAAGATAATCTAACTAACGAAATTAATTATAGAAACCATATTAGAAAAATAATGGAAGATCTAAAAGAAAAGTTAATTTGGATAGAAAAAACCTTAGAAAATTTAGAAAAAAGTACATGTAACAGTTTATATAATATAAAAAACTCACTACGAGAAGAACAACACAAGATAATAAATGACATAGAAAATCTAGAATTAGATATACACTACAGTACAGAAAGAATAACTTATTATACAGAAATTTGTAACACAGCAGTTACTACAGGATAAAATAATAAACTAAATAATTTAATGAATACATCCCACAAAAAGAATAATTTATTAAAACAAAATCTAAGAAATAACCACGCACAAAAAAGAATAGATTCATCAGTTATAATAAATCTATTTATATCTATTCATTATCCCTAGTTATCCTAGTTATCCGCACCCCCCTACCTATTTATAGTCAGATGTTGAAGTCACCGAGGATTGAAATAAAAAATTTATAGAACAGTTGATTGGGAGAGAGTTGAGAGAAGTTGTCGAGAGAGGGATGAGAGACTCGAAGAGAGGAACTCGAAGCCCAACTATTTGTCGCCGGAGGCAGAAGTCGCAGGGGTTGAAGGGAGAAATTTTGCAGAATTGTTGGTTGGGAGAGAGTTGAGAGAAACTATCGAGAGAGAGGAGAGAGCGGTTGATTTGGATTGAAGAGGGGTGTGGGTTGGGTTGATTTGTATTTTTGAAAAGATTAGAAAGTTTTGAAAATATTAATCAAGTCCTCAATTAACTTAATCAAATTTTCTAATGATGTTTGACCTTTTAAGTGGTCAATGTCACCAATCATTCATTCAAGGCTTAAAAATATCTTTCCTTCGATCGATAGATAGACAGATAGAATTATTATTATTATTATTATTATTATTATTATTATTATTATAGATAAACGAAGAGATTTGAAAAATCAACATAAAGGCGACATAGTTTTTAATCGGGGAAATCTCAATATTGCATCAGATACTAGATTAATTCGCTATGGAGTCTTCATCCGTTTAGACATGCCCTGTGCTCATTAAAATCTGTTAAGTGTCATTCTTTAATACTTGAAAAAATGTTTTGCTTTAGTTTCCTTTTACCTGGCAGTGGCTAAATACCTTGACAAAGCTTCCTTTCATTATCTCATTTATTTGATTCATTAGTGTCAGATAGTTGCTAATTTTCTATTACCTTTTGTTTTTCATGTGAACTACTCGATCTTCTCCTACTGGATTTCGTTGGGTCTAAGCCTCAGCCCTATTGCGAATCCCAGAGGGACTGATTTACAGGTCAAAAATGCCACACCCTTCAATGGGTCGTGAAATCCCAAAGCAGATGTACAGGTGCAGTAACCATAGAGGAATAAGCAAATGGGCCTAAAGCCATTAAAACGGCAGTTGCAGCAATTCAAGCATGGACAAGAATTTTCAAGGACCGAAAGTCCATCAGTTGCAGATAATGCAGAAAATTACATTGGATGCCCATGAAAAAAAGTCTTTGGAACTAGTATAGAATAAGTATACTTTTGTTTCTATCTCAAATGTTACACTTTTTATGATTACTAGTTTAAGTGACGTACGTCGCACGTGTATCTATTTTTTTTTAAGAATAAATGTAATAAAAAATTTATTAGTTGTACTATTTTCTTCGTTTTATTTTAGTTGGTCTTCTTTTTAAAAATGTTTGTTTCAATTTAGTTGTTTCTTTTATGAAATCAAGAGGAATTTAATTTGTACTTCCAATAATACCCTCAACATTAAATAACTAAACAAGTTGTATATATTCTAATTTTTGTTTTCAAATCATAATTAATTAGGCTAATTTGGTAAAATAAACCCCTAATAAATATTTTTCTTAATGGGTGTGCCAACTCTACGGGGGCCAACTATTATGAAACAGAGGAAGTATGTTATTTTATTACGTAGAAAAAAATAAAACAACGTAAAATTTTAAGATAAAAAGTGCAGTTGATTAAAGGAGAATTTAGTCATTATACTTATTTTCTATTTTCTAAAAGAAGTTATTTTTGTGAAAAGTTATTTTTATTTTTAGAATTCTATATATTTGTACTTTATGTAAAATGTAATTATGTTTGAAACAATTTACATACCTATACTATTTTCATCGTCATTCTCAGAACTTCACTTTCCATATATATTTTTTTTCGTTGTTGTATTTCCATTGTTTCTATTATATGGGAGATTTATTCTTTTTACTAAATACCCAATGAATTAATAAATAGCATTTTTATACACTCATAATGACTGAAAAAGTATATTTCATATTTATATGTTTATTCTATAAAAATTCATATATACATTTATGTACTTAGTAATAATAATAAAAATTATTTCACTCATAATGAAATAATTTATAATAACAGAAAACACATAATTTAATTTAGAATATAAATCGTACAAATTAATTTAAAATTTTGCACATATTTAAAAATACTTTATATAAATTGATAAGTGAGAGTGAAATTTGTAACTAACTTCAAATTTTTTTTGATATACATAAACCTGCTTATTATAAATTTAAATTGTAATGAATGATCCAAACGCTATCATTAAAAATAAAAAATTAAAAAATGAATTAGAAAGTAAATCAATACTATCTGTACTTTGCAAGAAAAAGGAGAATTTCAGAAGCTTTAGTTTCTTCTCACTAAACTCTCTGTTTCCCTAAAATATTTTCTTTCTATTATTGATACTATACATATTATTATGCGATGAATAAGCTGAAATCATCAAGGTCGAAGTTGAAATCAAGGTCGAAGTTGAACTTTGGTAGACCAAATTTTGAAGATTATTTTTCTACTATAATTCCCTGTTTTTCCCCTTTTCCTTCGTTTTTTATACTTAACACGTTTGAAGATTTGAATTTCTTTAACCATTTTTGCTTTACACTTTCTATGTGTTGAATTTCTTAAAACCACTTTTGCTTTATGATTTTTTGTTACTCTTTTTGCTCTGCACGTTCCATGATTTATTTTTTAAAATCCATTTTGGTTTAATTTCTTGTTTCAGGTGTAATTTGCCTGATATTTACATATGATATATGTTAGGTATGCTTAATCTTGTCAATTTTAATGTCTTGATGTTTGCATGTCAGCTGAGATACTTGAATTTGAGGTATGGAATAGAAATAGAAGTAGCTAGAAGGTTGTTAGAGGAAAACTTGTCTAGATACAATTTAGATGTGCTCAAAAGGGACTTATGGTGAAATTCTACATTGGAGTATTTTCACTCTAGGGATAGACAAGTCATGAAGAGAAATCTATTGTGATGTAAGATTCTTCCCTGCGAAGAATTGTGTTCATATCGATGGGGTCATTTACTCTCTGTAAACCTTTATGAAGACAATAACATAGCTGCATTCAATGTTGGAGAAGAGAATTTTAGATTGATCTCATTTTCTCCTGGTGTAGAATCGAGTCCGAGTGTATATTTTTCACCCACTACAACATGGTGCATAACTATTTATATAATGTCTATAAATATTTGATTCAGTCAAATCGACATAGATGTTGATTTTATGTCTAATGCACCTCTCTTAATTTTACTCCTAGAGAATTTGCTATCGTTACTGGATTGAATTGCTTCTCTAATAGGTACGACTTTATTTTTGACAAGGATGTACCAAACAGGATTGTTGAGAAGTATTTTAATGATGCAAAATTTATATAGAAAATGAAACTATTTCTCTTTTTTTGGTAATGTATCCTATTTCTCTTTCATACTAAGGTAAAGTAGCATAATATTGCAAACTCCATTCCGGTGCATTTTAAAGATCTTGGTATGCGTGAATTTTGGGAAGGGTAGGACGACAAGGGTCTATTTTTAGGTTACCAATATTTTACGATAAACTGATGATCACTTCAATCCCAGATTAGTATATGATAAGAAAATTTAGTTATTCACAATAAACCAGCTTTGTTGGCCTTTTCGTTTCTTCTATGTTGCTCCGACTCTCCAAAAGTGTTATCGCACTCGTGTCGGATCCTCAAAAAATGTACTACTTTTGGGGGATCCGTGCACCCAGTGGCATTTTTGAAAGCCTGTGCAACATAGAATTTCTGTCGAGTATCTGGTTTAACTTCATCTACTTCTAAATGACAGGCAGTAGTCGCCACAGCTACCGCCCTTGTCTTGGAAAGGTATTTTACTTATTTTCTATTTTTCCTCTAAAGGAAGTCATACGTGAATTACAACTTCGGAGAAAACATTGTAGAGTTACAATTAATTTTATTTTCTTAAATAGTTGCTTTTCTCTAACTATGAGTGACATGCTATTAGTGTCATAATTGCAGAGGTTTCTCAGATTCGATTTTTGGTTTAGCAATGGTTTACGCCAGCCTTGTGATGTATGATGCACAGGTATGTGTTTGAAACCTAGTGTATCCCTCCTCTTTTTCCCAGCTTCACTTTGAAAAACATTTGCTTTCAGAGTTTGGAGATTGTTTAATCCACACATTGCAGTATGAGAAAATGCTAGAATTCTTCTTGTGCTAAGATTCAGAGGCAAATTCGAGATATTAAGTTTATATGTTATGCATTTTTATATTGCTCGAATCCTCTAAAAATGCAGCGGCACCCGTGTCGGATCCTCCAAAATATACTACTTTTGGAGGATCCGACACGCATCCAGTGGCATTCTTGAAGAGTCTAAGCAACAGACCTAAATTCTAGGACAAGACTATTTTCTTTGTTTCGAATAGATAACTTATACTTTTCAAATATGAATTTTTAACACAAATACATAATTTAAGCTATAGCCGAACCTATTAAAAAATCTTCTATCATTTGTATGCAGCTCATGATACTATTTGTACTTTGTCTGAACTCCAAGTTGCTTGAATTTATCTTAAGAGAGTATGATCATGTGTACATATATATTGTTTTCCTTCCAAAAGTTTTAGCAGTCCAGGGGGTGACTGACGATAGGGGTCTTAAGAAAGACGAATACATAGGAACTAGATTGTAATTGAATTCGTGATTATGTATGACTGATGTTCATTTTAGTGATTCTTGATTAAGAAAGACGAATACATAGGGACAAAATTATGTAATTGAATTTGTGCTATGGTATAGTTGCTATTGATTAAAACTCAAATATAAGATGGTGGTTTAAATTATGTCGTTCTTGGCCGATTTTCTTTTTTTCTAATTTTTTCCTTAATTTATGTACGTTAGGAAGAATTACTTTTATTCTGAAAAAATATTTTGATATTTCAAATAATTATAACTGTGTAACAAATTAAGTGACGTTTGTGTTGATAAGAAGAAATTTTTTGCATGTATTTAAAATATATATATAAGTTACAGAATATTAAAAATATATAAATTTATAGAACATTTGGTCGGTGCATACGGAATAAGATGTTGATGTTGATTCTCCTGTCTTGTATTCTTTGAAATTCATCTTCTTTAATCGAAGTTTTTTTCATGTTAGATCTATCCAATATAGATGTGTATGAAGCGTTAATTAAGAATAAATGTATACAAAATTAAAGATATATTAATATATTAGTTGTGCGTTTGTTATTTTAGTAAGTAAATTTTTTTTAAAATATAACTTTAAATTTTCAATATAAACAGTGTAGTTGATTAAAGATGAATTAAGTCATTATACTTATTTTCTTAAATGTAAAAGTTTGATTTTTTTTTTACCGAGAAGGTCTACGGTTCAAGTTCCTATAGCCCTATATAATAAAAATGAATATTTTTTTGTATAATTTTCATCTCGTCATTATCATTTCTTGCTTGTAACTAAGTGAAATTCAATTATTCCTATAAGTTTATTCAAGCATAAATCGTAACAATTAGTTTTAAAAAATTATATAGATTTAAAACACTTCATATAAGTTGATAAGTAGAGAATAAAATTTAGGGGAGAGGATAGAAATGACATTTTAAATTAAACTATTTCCATGAAAATGGCCATGAAATTTAAATTTCACTTTATAGTCATTTCAATTTACTGGCTTGTTTTATACCATTTTTACACACATTCTATATAGTTTCTATACATATCTTATACATATAAATATTCTATATGAAAATTATACAGTTTTGATACACAATTTATATAATAACTATACATTTTTTTACACGTTTTATACAACAATTATATAATTTTCATACACTTTCTATATATTTTTTATATATATTTTATGAATATACATATTTGATAGAACTATACAATTTGTATGTATGTATGTATATATATATATATATATATATATATATATATATATATATATATATATATATATATATATATCTTATATAGATACATATTTTATTTAATAATTATATCATTTTTGTATAATTTATTTATTATTTCTAAACAATTAAAAATGTAGACTATTTGATCAGTTAAAAAATTTATAGCAAAAAAAAATTGAAATACTTTTAAAAGGGATGAATTGCCCAAGTTGAATACTATATCAGTATTGTATATGGACTGTATATGAAATACGTAGGCCAAAATTAGCCAAATTAGAAAATGACTATAAAATGGTAATAGTATATCCAACTGGCCACTTTTTGAAAAGTTTTTAAAATTGGACTATTTGTTTTAAAAAGAGCTATAGAATATCCTTTTCCCTAAAATTTATATTAAATTTCAAATATATAAACATGTATTTTGAAAAGCAAAATAATAAGTAAAGTATGGCCCAAACCTGTCGGCCCAATAACTTAAGCAGATAAAAAAACACAAATAGAAAAGTAAACAAATGAAATTCGTATTTTGTTTGAAGTACTCTAGAAGCTCCTTTTGTTACTCTTCTTTTTCTTCCATACAAAGCCAAGAATTTCCACTATAATTTTGCATAGCTTTACCCTTCCACAATTTTCATTCTTTCATATTAAATTTAAAAAACTTTCTTGAACCAATATTTATAAAAAGGTTTTTAATATTTATCCTTTTTTTCTAAGCTTAAAATCATGAAGGTTCATCCTCATTTCTGGGCACCAACACGAGTTGAAAGTGAAAAGGGTACAGTCATAATCCTTCTCATTTTCCTCCAATGCTCACCATAAATAGTAAAAAACATATCTTGACCTTTTCCAGTAAAGATATCAAAAACAACATTTCTTGTTCTTGATCCAAATTCAACTCTTTGTGTGTGTAAAACTTCTTTAGCTAATTCAGGGGACGACAGAACAACCAAGTTTATTTTATTTTCAAACCGTCATTTTGCTATATTGGAGCACTTGTCCTGACCGATGAAAGAAATAAGTCATTTTGGGTTTAGGATCTTCAATTTCTCAGTGAGATTTAATATTTATTCACTGTGAGCTTTCTTTTTCTTCAACCTCAATTTGTTCCGATTAACTGCGATTAGGGTTAAAAAGACGTTGATTTCTTTTTGTGTAGTTGTTTATATCTGTTTTGTGAGCTTGTCTTGGTGTGTAGTGTGTACATAAGCATATTGGTTTGGAGATTTTGGATTTATTTTTAGTACTTCATGAATGTGTTGATGTTTGCATGTCATTTTAGAAATTGTTTTTGAAATATCTCGACATTTATCTATGCATGTACAGCTTTGTTTGGTGTTACCAGCAAGCAGGTAATTATTTTGTGTTTGAGGTAGTGGTATGGATTGTGTGCACTTTATTGAGTATGTTGTTTTTGTAATTTGTATAGTATTTGTGTTTGTCCAAGCCAAAATTTGTTCACATAAAAATTAGGGGGGGGGGGGGGGGGGAGTTGCTAGATTGATAAAGTTTTGATTTGTGCATGCAGTCAAATGGGTGATGTTGTTCCCAATCAGCTGGAAGAGCGCAGTTACCTTCTTCGAGACAATTAGGTCGGCATCACCAATTCTAGGAGTTGGTACTAATTCTTCGAAATGCATTCAATCTCAAGTATTCGTGTGCTTATATTAAATAGTATGGCATGCCTCGGTATGATATTCTAGTGTTTACTGCCAATTGTTACGATTTTCCTAAGCATTCACTTGCCTTTTATTTTCTGAGTATTTCCATTGCCTGTTTATTTTTCTTGCATTGCCTAAGGACATTAACTTTATTTTTGCTAATAGAGTTAATTAGCAATAGAAAAACATTTTCTTTTTATATTGTAAATGTATCTCTGAGTTATAGCTGATTTAGGTGGTTTTGACTTATGTAATATTAGAGAATGCATATGGACACTTCTGTATAATATACATAGCATAGCCTATCTTTAGGGATGGGTAGAGTTTCTCTTTTGATTATTCTGTAATAAGCATAGCAGTAAACGTATAAGTGTCTCTCACATTATGGAATAGATGACAAGGAACTTATCCACATTCTTGGTTGCTTACATATATCATTGTTCTTATTTGAAGCCGTATTCTTCTGATATTACTGTAATTTCTCCTTTTTTACTCTTTCTTGAGTTATGTTATGCCTTATGTAACATCGTTTTAGTCTTTCATACAATACAGGTTTGAGTTTTGGAATGGAAGCTTTAATAGGTTTGGATGGAACCTTGCTGCTAGAAGAGATTGTCCAAGCAAAAGAGGTTCTAGTCTTTGATCCAATTTACTAGTTAATAGAACAATGAAGTTCTCTAAAGACTGCATAAACTTGTTCAGTAGAAAAATAAAGGGACATTAGGTTGTTTAACCAAGCCAGTTCCATTATCGAGCTCTTCTTTAATTCAAGATGGACTCATATTATAATGGTTAACGACTATTAATTACCAAGTTGGTACATGTCTACAAACATCAGTATGGTGGTAAAAGAATAGTTACATTTGAGATTCTTCATTTTGTTTGAGAACTTATTTTCTTTTGTATATCGCTCAATCACTTTAATTTTTACACCATATTCCTTCAGTCGACAATGGTGTAGTGGGCACATTTTTTAAGTGCCCTATTTATATTTCATGTCCTAAGATTTTTATCTGTGCATATTCAATATCGTTGTTTGATAAACTATCTTGGGCAGGTGGGACTCGAGAACAAATATGGGTGAATTTGATGGTCATTCGAGGAGAGTTTTGAGTTGTTCATTTAAGCCCACAAAACCATTTCGCATAGCCACATGCAGAGAAGACTTTCTGGTGAACTTTTATGAAGGACCCCCATTTAAATTCAAGCTGTATCACAGGTTCCTTATCATTTCTTTTATGTCGAATTATAACAAGTGTCCTCTATTCTCTTTTTAGTATAAATATCAACATATTATTATTCTCTTTCTCCAATTTTTAGGAAGCTGTCTATTGATGACATGGTCTTCTCATTTAGGAAGATATAGAAAATGGCAATATTCTTGGACTATGATGGCACTGTGTTTATAGTACCTCAATCATCATTGATTAAAGCTCCAAGTGCTGAAGTTACTACGCTGTTGATTTCTTTAAACGATGATCCTAAAAACACAGTTTATATTGTTAGTGGAAGAGGAAAAAGTTCATTAAGTGAATGGCTTATACCATGTGAAAGGCTCGGAATAGCTGCTGAACATGGGTATTTAATAAGGTATGGATATTTTATGTAAACATGATGCAGTCCATTCTGTATCTTGATATTTTGGTGCTATTTCTTTCTTCCTGCAAACCTTCTCCGAATAACTTCTCTTTCATGTCGAGGGTCGATCGAAACCACCTCTCTTCCCTACAAAGGTAGGAGTAAGGTGTGTGTACGTCTTACCCTTCCCGTCCCAAATCCCACCTTTGGGATTGGACTGGGTATTTATTTTTGTATGTTGCAGTTTCTTTATAATATGAAATGTTAAAACCTTATGTGGCTCTTCAGAGATAGATATAGTATCCACATGTTAGTGCACCTGTGATAGTCCATAGTGATGTGAACTTTTTGAGTGGATTCTTGCTTATTATAAAGTAGCAGTTACTTTGACATTCTTATCTCAATTTATGTACGTCTCTTGGGGATAAGTCTTAAAAAGATTTGTAATTTTCAAACCAAGATAATGGATTTTTTTTGGAACATATTCTTGATCCAAGCTTAATGAAATCTCTAATATAAAGTTAAGATAATATCTGTTCATTCCATTTTATATGCTCGCTGACATCAAAAGCTATTTGTTGTTGAAAAAAAGTTTGAATCTGCAGTGCTCCTAACTATTGAGATGTTTTGGTAGGCTTGCAGCTGCTTTGCATGATTTCAACATCGATTGATGGGTTGATCATATACTAAAGCAAACAAATACGGTAAAATATCGAGCCTATAATTGATTTCTTCGTCCTATGGTATATTTGCTATTGATTAAAACTAAAATATAAGATGGTGGTTTAAATTATGTCGTTCTTGGCTGATTTTCTTTTTTTCCTAATTTTTTCCTTTTCTAGGTAGAGATCATAATTGATATTCTCTGATTGAGGTGTTTTATCTACAGAGAAAAACTAACAACGATGACAATAGCATACTCAATGTAATCCTACAAAATGGATCTGGAACAGTAGAGTGTAATTCCTACCTTGGAGGTAGAGAAGGTGTTTTCGTCATCAGATATGTTGATCTATCTCGAGTAAGAAAAAGCTAATACATAAATCTAACCTAGTTTGTCTAATTCTTTTTTTCTTTGTTGTGATCATTATCATTTACCCACCCCTTATGTAAAGTAATGTGATTTATTTGCATTCCATTTCTTTAGCATCCAATGATACACAGAAGTCCCATAGGTCAAGACATCGCGCCCATAAATCATTTGGGTCATCTCACAAGGCCATGAGTCGTTCCCTTTTGTGTAACCCACAGTCGAAAGAATCTATTTCTACTCACCGTGGGTCCATGGTATGAAGCTATCTATTTTATAGACATTACTTTGACTTGTCCATTTAATTTCAATAATCATCTAAAGAAAGTTTTACTTCATCTAAAAGAAGGTTGACCTAAGAAAACTCAAGATGGCTGCACTATGGAGATATTGGCGATACTTTAACCTTGTAAGTTGATCACAGTAACCATTAGTTTGTTGATCATCGTTGTTATTATTAAGTGAGAGTAACTTCATTTCCAACTTCTTTTCTAGTCATTTGAACAGAGGGAAGCCATACCTAACCCCTTGAAGGAGCAACTAATTGATGTTTTCCAAAGGCACTTCACATCCCAGGTATATTCTTAATTATCTGCATGTTGCTACTGCTGTGTGTTCTTTATTTGATCTATTTTAATGTGATGTTCATCGCGCTTGATAATTTCCTGGAACTTCCATAAAACACGAGTTTTAGGTATCCTTCCATACTTCTGTTCATAGTTTTCTTTTCATATTTCACCATATTCTTAGTATAAGAAATCTGTTGCTTGTATTGTGTCAGCTTCTATTAAGTATTCCATCTAAAGTGATTAGTCAATTTTGGCATAATGTTCTTACACATTATCGTTCTTGATACATGTAAACACTTTGTTACTCCTGTGCTTATGTCATATTATGCTCCTGGTTTTCCAAATTATACACTCTACTGACTGCTGCATTTGTCATTTTTTTTCGAGTGAAGTAATGGAACGAGTTGTAGGTAATACTAGGATTCGTCCAAGCAGCCAAGAGACTCAAGACAAATAGAAAATTAACAAAGAATAGGTAGGTATTACACACTTGAAAATTCGACTTTAAATACATTTTCTTTTATGTTTTTACGTAGTGTATGTCTTCTTATGTTTATTTTCCTTGTATAATTAAGTTTCAATCACTGTTGCTTTTTATAAAAAAAATAAAGAAACATTAGTAAACTTGAAAATAGAGATATGGGGGTCAGATATCCACTATTGATGGTTTTCTTTACTACTTTGGATTACACTGCCAAAAGCTCTCAATGAGCATAACTGCTTGATTAATAGTGGATTGTTTTTCCCTCTCCCCGACCTTTTATTGGTTTGTTTTGAATTTTTTCTTTATATTTGATCAAATTTCAAGCATTCTTTGGGTCCACAACACTAAGGAAGGCTATAGAAAGAAGTCTTAAGGCACGAAGGGCTCTTTCTCATACCCTTATTTGCGTCTTTAAACTTGATACAGTATAAAAAGAAAATTTTCTCTTTGGATCATTTATTGTTGAGAATGTTTTAAGTAACCAAAAATACAACACTTGATTTGATAATATAGATGGTTTTTGATAAGTAGAACAGTAGAACATTATCCATAAATAAGTGGAGTGGTTGATGAATTAGGTACCTCTTCATCGACGAATGTGAAAGTTTTTCGAGTACCGCTCGTTGATCGAGTAAATTCTTTTGTTACTTGACATCCTATAACCAAGATCTTCATTGTGGAGGTGCGATCATTGAGCTTCACTGTGTTAACAGGCACCACTTCGGTAATTGAATTAGTTAATTCGGTAATTATTATCATTGAGTCCGCTGATTCAGTCATTGAGTCTGCTGATTCGATATTTGAGTCCATTGCACTAATATCCTTAAAAATTAAAGTTATGATAACAGTAACAAATGATTATATAATTAAATGTATTATATGAGATGAGATAATTTTACCTGAATATGTGAATCTTGTTAGTAGATTAACAAAATAGTAGGAGAAGAAACAAGAGATACTAAATAGATGCAAACAGGAACAGAAAAAGTAAATGAACTAAGAATGTAAGCAATGGTAAGTGAACAGTAAGCCACAAACAAACAAACGAAAACAAAATAGCTTTTAAGCTGGTATAGCAATTAATATTGTGTTTAACGTAAGTGAAAAGGTGAATTGTTGAAAGAAATTATAGCAGAAAAAACCTGAGAAGAAATTAATGGTGATTCAGGAAATAGTTTGATCATGATAAAGAAAACAACACGAGAGCAAGAGCGAGAAAGGAGGAGATGAAGAAAATAGCAAACTACAATCGTATTTATAGAAGGGCTTGTCGTAATTTAATTTGGATTGTATAAAAAAAATTTGGGGTTAAATATAGGATTGTCCTAATTAAATTAGAGAAGGATTTTGCGAGGACTTTGCAAAATAACTACGTTAATAGAATTGTCCTCATTTAATTAGACGAGGATTTTGCCTGCAAAATAACTACGTTAATAGGATTGTCCTAATTTAATTAGAGGAGGATTTTGCCATGTATAGGACTTTGAAAAATAACTATGTGAATTTGCCATTTTAAATTCTTACTATTTTGCCATGTATAGGACTTTGCAAAAGAAGTATGTAAATTTGCCATTTCAACAATGGAAAATATTCTTACGGCATGTGTAATGAAAAAAATTCTTTTGATTTTTCCATGTATAGGACTTTGCAAAAAAAGTATGTGAATTTGCTATTTTGGGGTCCAACATTGGACGTTATTTTAAAAAAAACTATTTTTGGGTCCAACATTGGACGTTATTTAAAAAAAATATATCGGACTTTACAAATAAATATAAAAATTTAATTTAGGACTTTGCAAAAAGACGATTTTATTTAAAGGGGAGACTTTTAATGAAGGGTAAAAATGGCAAACGCCAATTACAAGGGTCTTCACACTTTTAATATAATAGAGACTAGTTTAGCCGCACGTGCCTCACATGTGTAACTTTTGATTATTAAAATTAAACAATTTTGTCTATTGAAATTTTTTTTAATGAAGTGCAAAAAATTCGAATCACTTCCCAAATACAACTACACCAAATTTAAGTGGTTAAAGAAAGAAAGAAAAAATAAATCACATCTCAAGTTAAGTTAACAATAATATGAAAATCAAATTGAAATATCTAACCAAAAATAAAGTAAATTTGTAATTATGAATCAAAAAATTAAATGTACGGTAAATATGAAGAATGTACTAACCAAAAATTTGAAATAGAAGCACAATACAACTGGAATTTTTATTTTTCTTTCCTTAAATATTAAAAAAATAAATCTTTAATGACAATTTTATTCGAAAGTTTTTTTTAAAAGAAATTGTTATCTTTTCTAAATGGAATTTGACTTTTTTCTAAAGGAAAGTTTGTTACCGTTTCTAGTTGAACTTTGTTATCCACTTTACTCATTTAGTGATAGTGAATTCCAGCTTTCCGAAGAAAGAGGAGCATCTGGTTACTTTTCGTAGTAGGCTAGCCAAGACTCAAATTGACTTTTTGCTGCTTAGGAAGGGGGATAGAGCAATGTGTAAGGATTGTAAGGTTATCCTGAGTGAGAATCTTGCGACCCAACATAGACTTCTAGTGATAGACTTGGGTATCAAGAAGGGAAAGAAGAGACGGGGTGAGGAGGGCCGTCCTAGAGTTAGGTAGAGTGGACTGACTCCTACTAGTGCCCTAGAAATAGGGGCGAAGTTGGAAGGGATGGGAGTTTGGGAGGATAGCGGGGATATAGATAGTATGTGGGATAGGGTTGTGGAATGTATCAAAGAATCTGCTAAAGAAGTGTTGGGTATCTCAAGGGGCTGGTCGGGCCGGTATCGAAGGGATTGATGGTGGAATGAAGATGTTAAGAAGAAGGTGGAGACGAAGAAGGCGGCTTATGTTAATTTGGTAGAGATTAGGGATGAAGAGGAGAAGTGGGTTAGTATGGAGGAGTATAAGTTATCTAAGAAGGAGGCTAAGTTAGCAGTTACAGCTGCTAAGACAGCAACTTTTGAGAGTCTGTATACGGCATTAGAGGAGAAAGACGGGGAAAAGAGGTTGTTTAGGCTTGCCAAGGATAGGGAGCAGAAGGGTTGGGATCTGGATCAAGTAAAGTGCATTAAGGGGGAAGATGACAGAGTATTAGTGGAGGACGCCCTCATTAAGAAAAGATGGCAGTCGTATTTTCATAAGCTCTTGAATGACGAGGGGGACAGAGTTGTTGTGCTAGGGGAGTTAGAGCATATCGGGGAGTGTCGCAATTTTGGCTACTTTTGGTGTTTTAAAGTAGAGGAGGTCAGCGAGGCTATTCGCAAGATGCGAAAGGGCAGGGCGACAGGGCCCGATGAGATTTCGGTGGATTTTTGGAAGTTTTCTAGCGTGGCTGGGTTACGGTGGTTGACCAACCTGTTTAACAACATTTTCAAGTCCGCAAAGATGCCTGAATCGTGGAGATGTAGCACGATAATTCCTCTATATAAGAATAAGGGTGACATTCATAGTTGCAACAACTACCGGGGTATTAAGTTGTTGAGGCACACGATGAAGATTTGGGAGAGGGTGGTGGAGCAGAGGTCAAGAAATATTATGTCTATTTCGGAGAATCAATTTGGATTTATGCCTGATCGCTTGACGACTGAGGCAATTCACCTTGTGTGGAGACTGGTAGAGCAGTATAGAGAGAGGAAGAGAGATCTTCACATGGTTTTATTGACTTGGAAAAGGCGTATGACAAGATCCCTAGGGAGGTTCTTTGGAGATGCTTGGAGGTGAGGGGGGTTTCTGTGGCGTACATTAGAGCAATTAAGGATATGTATGATGGGGCTAAAACTCGAGTAAGGACGTTGGGAGGAGATTTTGAGCACTTGCCGGTCTTGACAGGGTTGCATCAGGGATCAACTCTTAGTCCATTCTTATTTACCGTGGTAATGGATGTGCTGACGCGGATTTGACAAGGCGAGGTTCCTTGGTGTATGCTTTTTGCGGATGATGTAGTTTTGATTGATGAGTCGCGGTAAGGTGTTAATGATAAGCTGGAGGTTTGGAGACAAACTCTAGAGTCTAAAGGTTTCAGATTGAGTAGGACCAAGACGGAGTATTTGGAGTGCAAGTTAGTGACTCGAGGCAAGAGGAGGGGGTGGTGGTGAAGTTGGACTCCCAGGTAGTTTGCAAGAGGGATAGTTTTAAGTATCTTGGGTCTACGATCCAAGGAAATTGAGAGATAGATGAGGATGTCTCGCATCATATTGGGGCAGGTTGGATGAAATGGAGGCTCGCTTTGGGGATTTCATGCGATAAGAAGGTACCTCCCAAGCTTAAAGGCAAATTCTATAGAGTTGCAGTCCGACCGGCTTTGTTGTACGGAGCGGAGTGTTGGCCAGTTAAGACTTCCCATATCTAAAAGTTGAAGATGACAGAAATGAGAATGTTGTATTGGATGTGTGGTCTTACAAGGGCTGACAGGGTTAGGAATAAGATTATTCGGGAGAAGGTGGGAGTGGTATCGGTGGAGAAAAAATGCGAGAAGTGAGGTTGAGATGGTTTGGTCATGTGATGAGGAGGGGCACAGATGCCCCAGTTCGTAGGTGTGAGAGACTAGCGTTAGATGGTTTCAAGTGGGGTAGGGGTAGACCGAAGAAATACTGGAGAGAAGTGATTAGACGTGATATAGAGCAGTTACATCTCACTGAGGACATGACCCTGGATAGGAAGGTTTGGAGGAAAAACACTGGGACAGAGGGATAAGCTGGGTGGATGAATCATAGTTCATAGTTATGAGGGTTTTGGTGTCTTTAGTTTGGTATTGTACATTACTTTTATGGATGTTGTATCTATGTTAGTTTTATCATGTTTCATGCATTGAATATTTTTGCATATTGTCCTGTGTCTTGAGCCGGGGGTCTATCGGAAACAACCTCTCTATTTCTTTAGAGGTAGTGGTATGGACTGCATACATTCTACCATCCCCAGACCCCACTAGGTGGGAATATACTGGGTTTGTTGTTTTTGTTGTTGAAAAAGGTATTAATTGTCATTAATTTTGAAGAATTCTAATAAGAAAAGTTTTACCATAAATATTTAATTAATTTTTAAATCTTTAAATATTATGAAAATAGTGAAAGGACAATTTTGTCTAAAGAAGAGACTTTTAATGAAGAACAAAAAGCTCAAACAATACTTCTAAGGCCCTTCACACTTTTAATATATTATATTATATATATATATATATATATAAAGAGAGAGAGAGAGAGATTAATCGTACGTGTCTCTCACGTGTAACGTTTGATTATGTAAAATTAAATAATTTTATCTATTGCAAAAATTTTTAATGAAGCGTAAAAGTTTAAATCACTTTTAAAAGATTCTCCACACTTTAATATAATAATGTAAGTATAAACATATATTTTAGTGTAAGCACATATATATTTTATCACCAGAAGTTTCAAGTGGTTGATGGATGTCGCTTTTGTATTTGTCGAGCAGTACCTCTTTTTCTTGCTACCAGAAGCTAAGAAAGACACGTCATTGATTCATTTGGCGGAAAATTATTCCAATTTTTTTGATTAAAAATTCTCATCTAAAAGAGAAACACAAGAAATTAAAAGAAGAGAATTTGTTATCAATTGTTGATTATGAATAACTCATATATAATCTTTAAAGCTATTAATTAAAAGAAATATCTGAAGGCATAAAGTGTGATGATAATAAATTCAAGAATACACATGAATCAAAATTAAAATAATAAGAAAAAATTAAAAATAGGAGTATGTTTCTTGTAACTTTTACAAAATCACTGATCTCATTCTTATTACGTACTTAAAACTTTTACAAATTTGGTACTTCTAAATTTTTTCTTATTCTAATGTTTTTATATTTATTTCTAGATTTTTCAAATCTTCTTAAAATCAAATTTAGTTGATTTAGAATTTTTAAGCTAATGAAAAAAGTATTAGTAGTCATTAATTTTGATGACTTCTAATAAGGAAAGGTTTCGCCATTACCATAAATATATTTAATTGATTTTCAAATCTTAAATATTAATAAAAATAGTGAAAATATGATTTTATATAAAACAAAGGTTTTTAATGAAGGGTAAAAGGTTCAAATAATATTTCTAAGGCTTTTCACATTTTTAATATATTAGTTTAGTATACGTGCTTTGCACATGAGTCTCACGTTAATATATTTGAGTTACAAAATAAATACCAATGAAAAACTTTAAGTTTCTAAAATAGTTAAATTTTTTGAAGTTTAATTACACATCTCTTTTCAACAAATTATAAATGACTTATTCCGTAGAACTTCGAAATAAATTGAAATTTGTCATTTTAACTTTCAAGTTTCTATTCAATATTTAGGTCCAAATATAAAAAATTAATATTAACATTAAAATACCTTCTAAAATTCAAATTTCAAAGTTTTAATATCTCACCTAAATCACTTAAGAAAAATATTAACTTTTTTTTTGCAGTAAAATTGTAAACTAAAATTTGCTAATAACATCATTTTGAAGTTATGGTGGTGCATAAGATATAAAGGCAACTTACCAAAAAAACTCTCTCAATTGAAATTTAATAGAACAAAATCTAAAAAAAAAAGAGAAGGGCAATTCCAAAAGTACCACTTAAGCACCAACACCAGAGCCTTGCTTTTCTTCTTTTGAAGTTTCTTATATAGAATTCTAATTCTTTCCCTTTCAAAATGTACCCATCAAAATAAAATCACTTTAACAAAACAAAATTTAAAAAAAATATCAAACCGAGACAATCAAAGTATTGTATTTTAACTAAGAACACAATACAATATAATAGATGACAACCACTCAAATAGAGCCAAACACTTTTCATGGTTAAATAATTTAAGCTAATCATCAATTTGGAGTCGAATTTGTGAGAAATTGATAATGATTTATTATCAATCCAAACGCACAATTGACAACATAACAATAAAGTGAATTGCACAAAAATATAACCAATGAAACGAAAACATTGAGAAAAAAAAATAATTGTGCCTACGTACTTTTTATTCATGTAATTTAATCACCAAACAACCATATAAAGATGGTACATAGGAAGAGGAGAATATCGATTGTTGAAAGGAAAAGGGTGTAGACGTGTAGCACACCCTCTAGCTCATTCAAAAATTGAATTAATTTGTTGTAACTTGCAAATTGCTACCATTAATGTTTCTTTCCTTGAATAAAATATAGTGAAAATAGTTAATATTTTTCTGCCAGCTAACTCATTCCATATTTAGTGATGGTTATGGTAAGGTTTAGGACGGTTAATTGGAAATTTATATTTGTAGGTTTTTGTTTTGCCAAAAATAAGATAATGTTTGTTAGGGCTCCTATTAGTGTCTAGTTTTTTACAAAAAATAATGAGAATTTTTTATTTTTTAAATATAAAAATATTAAATGATAATTTTGTCTAAAGAAGTGCCTTTTAATGAAGGGCAAAAAGTTCAGATCACTTTTCTAAGGGTCTTCTCACTTTTAATATATTATAGATTTTTATATTTTTTTCTTATTTTTTTTATTTTATTTATCTCAACCTTTATTTTTTTTTCAAACATTATTTTTATTTTTATTTTATCTTTTTCATTTCTTTATTTTTCACAAACTTTATTCTTATTTTTTTATTTTCATTTTTATTATTCTTAATATTTTTTTTATTCTTCTCTTTTTTCATTTTTCTTAACCTTTGTTTTTTCCTCACTTATTTATTTCTTCTCAATCTTTATATTTTTTCTTCTCTTTTTTTCTGCTCTGTTATATTTTTCTAAATAACAAAAAGTTGGAGAATCCACAGAGAGTATCTTCTTTCTTTGACATTAAGTAAACTAAGGGCGTGACTTATAGTTTGGAAGTCATTTGAAATAAGTCTTACTTCTAAGACAAAAGTTATAAAACATCCCATAAATCAAAACACAATGTGGTAGTGTCAAGTCTTACTTGTGCGGAATAACTTGTTGTTTGAAAATCCTTTAACTAACTCTTGCCTCTGAGATAAGAGTTATAGAGTATCTCGTAAATTAAGATATATATAGTGTTAACTCTTGCACATGGAGAGTAACTTATTTTTTTTTGGAGGTTCTTGGATACGTCTTGTCTTAGAGGCAAGACTAATAGAGCATCTTGTAAATCATGACATAATGTGATAGTGTCAACTCTTACTCATGGGTGTAACTTATTGTTTGAAAGTCTTTAGGTTAAGTCTTGTCTCTAAGGCATGAGTTATAGGATATTTCATAAAACAAGGCACAATATGGTAGTATTAACTCTTGTCCATGGGATGTAACTTGATGATTGAATGTCCCTGGGTGAGGCGTAACTTGATGTTTGAAGGTTCTTAGTCTAAGTCTTGCCTCTAAAACAAGAGTTATAGAGCATCTCATAAGTCAAAATACAATGTGATAGTGTCAACGTTTGCCCGTCATAGGTAACTTGTTCTTTGAAAGTCCTTGAAAAAAGTCTTGCCTATAAGGAAAGAGTTATAGAACATCTCATAGATCAATACACAATATAATAGTGTTAATTGTTTTAAAGTCTTTGGGTTAAGTCTTGCCTCTAAGGCAAGAGTTATAGAGCATCTCATAAATCAAGGCACAATGTGGTAGTGCCAACTCTTGCCTAGGGGATGTAACTTTTAGTCTGAAAGTCCTTAGGCTAAGTCTCTACTCTAAAGCATGAGTTATTGAACATCTCATAAATTAAGACACAATATGGTAGTCTCAACTTTTATCTATGAGACGTAAATTATTATTTGAAGTTCCTTGGGCTAAATCTTGCCTTTAAGGTAATAGTTATAGAGCATCTCATAAGTCAAAACGCAATGTGATAGTGTCAGCTCTTATCCATTGTACGTAACATGGTGTTTAAAAGTGCTTGTGATAATTCTTACCTCTAAGGCAAAAGTTATAAAATATCTCATAAATCAAGACAAAATGTGGTAATGTCAACTTTTTATCATGGGACTTAACTTGTTGTTTAAAAGTCATTAGGCTAAATTTTGTCTCTAAGGCAAGAGTTATAGAAATCCCATAAATTAATACAGGATGTGGTAATGTCAACTCTTATCCATGAGAGGTAACTTATTATTTGAAGGTCTTTGGGCTAATTCTTGCCTCCATGTTATGTCTCTTTTGGATCTAGCTCAAACTTAAGTCATTAGGTTAAGTTTTACCTCTAAGGAAAAAGTTATTGAGCATCTCATAAACCAATGTGCAATGTGGTTGCCTCTAAGGCATGAGTTATAGAACATCTTATAAATCGATACACGATGTGGTAGTGTCAACTCTTGTCCATTAGACGTAACTTGTTATTTGAAGATCCTTGGGCTAAGTCTTGTCGCTAAAGCAACAGTTATAGAGCATCTATAAATCAAGACACAATGTGGTCATGTTGACTCTTGTCTTTGGGGCGTAACTTAGTGTTTGAAAGTTATGGGGCTAAGTCTTACCTCTAAGTCAAGAGTTATAAAATATCTCATAACTAAAAACACAATGTGATAGTGTCAACTCTTATCTATGGGACGTAACTTGTTGTTTGAAAGTCATTGGACTAAGTCTTGCATCTAAGACAAGATTTATAGAACATGTCATAAATCAAGACATAATAAGATAGTGTCAACTCTTGCCCATGAGACGTAACTTATCATTTGGAAGGAATCAAAGAAAAGAAGAATAATGAAGTTGAGCAAAAAGAAAAAAATGAAGAAAAAATATTAAAAAAATAAAAATCAAAGAAAAGAAAAAAGAAAAAAATAGTAGTTGAGAGGGAAAAATAAAAATAAAAAATGAATTAAAAAATACAAAACTAAAAGAAAAGAGAAATAAAGGCTGAGAAAAATTTAAAAAGAAAAAAACAAAAACCAAAGAAATTGTAAAAGAGAACAAAATTTAATTAAAAAAATAGAAGTTGAGAGGAGAAAGCAAAAAAAGGTAAAGGTTGAGAAAAACAAAAAAAATAGAGAAAGAAAAAATAAAAATTAAAGTAAAATAAAAAGAAGAAAACATAGAAATTAAAAGATAAATATGCATAGAGGGTTGTTTAAAAGTATTTGAGATATAGATGGGCAAATAAGTACTTGTGCTATGCATATAAAAGAACAAAGACTAGTTTTATAGGATCTCTTTTATAGAGGACAAAAAAAAGCAAAATCACCTATTATGGAGGCCATTTCTGTAGTTTATCCAAGATAAGAGGCTTCAAAATCCCAAAATTAGTTTTAGGACAAGAAGGAACTTGAAGCTTAAAAATAAATTAGGACAGGGATCTTTATAGAAAAAATAACATAAACATACATCTTAACTTACCATATTTACACAAATTTTCATTCTTACAAAATAATTACAAGAGATAAATATAACCCAAGTAAATCGAGAGTAATCATTAAAAATCACAAATTTATACCTTTTACCACCAATGCTAGCAATTCTAATAGAACCAAAAAGATCCATATGAAGTAGCTGTAATAGTTTAGAAGTAGAAACAATATCTTTAATAGAAAAGAAATTTCTAGTTTGCTTACCAAGTTGACAAGCATCACAAATGTGATTCTTTTTATAGTCAAGCTTTGAAGTTGAGCGACTAGCTCATGTTTGGCTAGTTTTTCAATTAGCCTCATGTTTGCATGACCAAGTCTTTTGTACCAAATCCAAGGATCTTCATATATGGAGGCCAGACATATGTGTCCTTCTATCCTTTTGATAGAGTCTAGGAGATATACATTCCTATCTCTATTTTTTAGATGTAGTTACTTGTCATATATTTCAATTATACAACCATCCTTAAAGATCTTTACTTCCAAACCAGCATCACATAGCTGACTTATACTCAACTGATTTTACTTCAAGCTTTTAATCAGATAAAAATAAGTGATATCACATGATTCACTAAAGGGGATATTAACAATACCGATGGAGTTGTCTCCAAATTTATGTCACCTCCACCAAAAACAGCTACAGTTTTTAAAAAGGCTTTTATTTTCTATCATGTGATTTGAACACCCACTATCAAGATATCACTTTCCTTTAAACTTGGAGTGGTGTTTCTGCAAAATAGATATAGCACTTATTTCTTGATATCCAAGTATTCTTGGGTCCCTTTGAGTTAGTACTTGAATTGGTAGACTCAGGTTTGAATTTCCAAGTCTATTTGTCAAGATTTCTAGAACGAAATCTGTAATAATAATATTTATGGTCTACTTTGCCACAGTGATAGCAAGAAGGATAAAAGTATCTTTTAGTGGTGGAACAAGTATGATAGGTATTATGACTGGTTTCTTTGGTATATCTACAACTTTAATGCAAACACAACCATGCACAACTCTACATTATGGGTAAAGTAATTTTTCTCATGAGGCTTCAACTGATGGGAGGTATATGCAATTACTTTACCCTTTTACATTGATATAACACCTAACCCAATACTAAAAACATCACAGGAGACGGTAAATCCTACACCATTCTTGGGCAAAGTCAAGATAACAGATGATATCAATAAATCCTTGAGCTTTTGAAAGCTCTCCACACAAGTATCAGATCACTGAAAAGAAATCTTCTTCTGAGTCAACTTGGCTAAAGGAGATGCAATAGATGAAAAATCTTAATAAAGCACTGATAGTAGCCTGCTAAACCAATAAAACTCTGAATCTCGATAGAAAAAAGTAAGCCTAGCCCAATCACAAACCGCTACAATCTTAGTCGGATCAACCATGATACCATCCTTGATCACAACATGACCCAAGAAAGAGACATATTATAAGCAAAATTCGTACTTAGAGAACATAGCATATAAATTCTTCTCTCTTAATCTCTGAAGTACGATCTACAAATTCTCCTCATGATTGCTTCACTCTTGGATTAAAATATGATATCATTAATAAATGCAATGACAGAAGAGTTGAGATACGGTCGAAACACGTGGTACATCAACACTATGAATGCGATTGGGGAATCAGTCAACCTAAAAGACATGACAAGGAACTCATAGTGATCGTATCGAGTTTGAAAAGATGTCTTCAGAATATTCAAATATCTTATCCTCAACTAGTGATACCTGGGCCTTAAATCAATCTTCGAAAACACTGAAACACCCTAAAACTGATCAAACAAACCATCATACGAGAAATAAGATACTTATTCTTAACTGTTACATTGTCCAACTACCGATAATTAATACATATGCGCATAGACCCATCCTTTTCTTAACAAACAAGATAGGCTCTTCTTAAGGTAATACACTAGGTCGAATAAATCCCTTATCTAATAATTCCTATAACTGGTCCTTAAATTTCTTAAACTTCGTTAAGTTTTTCCTATAAGAAAGAGTAGAAATATGTTCGGTTCTTGGCTCAACATCAATGGCAAAGTCAATATCACAATTTGGAGGCACACTAGGTGAACTCACAGACAATACGAATAGAGTCCAAAGAAGGCAATGAAGCAATACTAGTATCATGAATATGTACCAAGAAAGACAAACATCCCCTCTCTACCATGCGACGAGCACATCCAACCTATCTTTGGCACACTTGGTAAAGCTAAAGTCACAGCCTTAGCATAATAGTCTAGAATAGTATGATAGGGAACTAACCAATCCATATCTAAGATGGCATTAAAATCCACCATATTTAACATAATCAAATCTACCCAAGTCTCATGCCCCGGGAAGGTCACAACACGAGATCGGTGCACCCAATCTAGTTGTTATCATTAGTATCATCCCTATTTGCTTTAGATCTGCATATGTGTTATTTTATAGGGTAGATAAATAGATAGACATGGCAAGAGGATCACAAATAGAATCAAAGCCCAAAGCAAAATATGCAAACACATAGAAGAAATTCCACCCTAAATCAAATAACACATATGCAGATCTAAAGCAAATAGGGATGATACTAATGATAACAGCGTCAGAAGTCTCTACCTCAGGTCTGGCAAGTATATCATAGCACTGACCACATCTACTACCAGACTGTGTAAGCCCGCGACCACCACCACGTACACTACTACCTCTGTTTCGTGCACCTTCAGTAGTATCTATACAACTCTAAGATTCACCTCTCACTACTAATATAGAAGTAGGCCTAAAAACATGGTGAGGTCAATCCTTGGCCACATGGAAAAACTCATCACAAACGAAACAACCTCTGTGGCCCGAATAGATCTAAGGATGTGTGGCTGAGCTAGAACGACCAATCTGGGATGACGTTCGTCTACCCGTAGTTGTTGAACCTGAAGTTCTACCACCAAACCCAGAAAAGCTACTTGTACTAGTCTACCATGGTAACCACGTTAAAATATCTGCCTCAAGGGGCGTGCCTATGGAACTTGCCCTGAAGGCGCACCCTTATGGATCCTCCTTGAGTAGATCGAAGAATAGCCTCGATCATCTTTGCATGACCCATCACACTCTCAAATGACACCTCTAACATTACTATCTGGGTAGTAGCCAACTAGAATATAGCATCCAATCCCTTCATAAACTTTTGAATCTTTTCAGACTCAGTGGCAATAGTGGCAGTAGACTATCTTGATAAGGCATGGAAATATGTCTCATATTCAGCAATAGTCATAGATCCCTTCTCTAAGTGATCAAAATCATCTTTCATTTGATCCCTCAAACTAAAGGGCACAAACCTATCCAAAAGAGCCTCAGCAAACTGATCCCAAGTTATCTCTGGTGAACTAAGGGGTCAGCAACTATAAGTGGCCGCCACCAATCCCAGGCTACATCTCTTAATTGATAGGTAGTGTAATCAAATCCATGTGACTCAATCTATCCAAGGTTATACAACTTCTCCTGACAGTCAATAAAAAACTCATAGGCATCCTCGCCCATAGCACCACTGAACTTGGATGGACCCAAGCGAGTAAATCTATCAAACTTTTTCTGAACCTCAGAAAGACATAATGGTACTTAAATAATAGGAGGAATAATAAATCTGGAAGACTAAGATACCACCTGAAGAGGCAGATATAGATAAAGGTTGAGCTCCTAAAGTCAAAATACCATACTCGGATACTAGCATGAAATGAGGAAAAACACTTGGAATCTGTAGAGTACTATAAGCAGATATAAGTACTGATGGAGGAACCACACTCAAAACTGGAGGAACACCACAAGTAAACTCTGGCACAGATGGAGGTACAACACTCAAAGATGGAGGAATACTAGGTGCACTCAAAGGAACACACTCCAAATGAGTCAACAAATAAACCAATAAACCCTCCAAGATCGGGGTAGTAGTACTCTATAGAACCTGAGTAAGTATCATACCCCTAGCATGCTCAAGCTTAGGCTCAGGGGAGATCCCCCTAGTACTACCTCTAAATCAGGTAGATCCTCGTGCCCGTCCTCTACCTCGAGCCTATCCATAACCCATGACCCATGACTCATCCTTTAGGTTGGGCTCTCTCCTCAGATGTTATCTCAGCATTCCTAGCCTTACATGATCTAGTTCTCACCATATGCACAGAAAAAAGTGAAACACAGGTTAGAACATAGGATATGGAAGACTCGCACAAAAAGGAGAAAAATAAGGAATTTTCTTAAAGATATCTCATAGCCTCTGAAAAATAGATATAGATATTTATGTATCAATCTACGAGACTCTACCAAATACTTTGTTCTTAAACTTATGAGACCGATGAACCTGGTTGCTTTGATACCAATTTGTCATGACCTAAAAACTAACATCATGATGGCACTTACAGTGGCTAAGCCTTGGTAAGTAAGCCAATCACCTAAACTGATAAGTAAGAAGAAAGCAATCCAACAATTCCCAAGCCGAGAGTTCTAAAATAAAGTTAGATCCATAGGATTATAACAATAGCGAAAGTCTGAAAAATAAATATACCATAAATTATCCTCAAAACCTGGTGTCACAGTGTAAGAAAAATCTAAATACAACTAAAAATTAAAAATACAATTGAATCCAAAAAACTACAAGATTGTCTCCAACTACTAAATAAAGACATCAACTTGATAGGAGGAGGTCTGAGGTCGACTCTGAAAGTATAGAGCGACCAAAACCTTAAAAATGCCACTAATCAATCTCATGATCTCAGCTACCATGCGACGCACTCGAACTTCAATTTGTACCAAAAAGGTACAGTAGCGATAAGTGTGGTCCACTTATACTCAGTAGGTATCATAGGATGACTAAGCAAAGTAAAAAATTAGATACATAAATACATACTATGAGCACATAACAATCAGAAAGTATCCCAAACGGTAGCTCCCACCATCTCCACTAAAAGTTCTAAATATAGCAGAAAAATGAGAAAACACGTACACAAAAAAAATATAACAAATTTGCATTGAATAAAACACGAAAGCACAATACCGAAGATACATAATATATAAAATACAATGATGATATGATATGATTGAGGTTATCGCATAACCTCCGTATACACCTACCGAACCTCAGTGCCTCTAGGTAGAACCCGTGGAGGGTTCACCACATATTTTCTCAATACTCAATCTCGAACTTACTATCAAATCTTCTCTCTGACTCATAGACTGCTGCAGAGGGTTTTGTAAAAAGTGTCTCATTTCTGTCATAATTGGTGTTTCCACAATGGTACCAATGTCGCATAAATGTATGCATGATATGAGAATGTAATGCTCACAACCAAACCAGTATGAAGATCTCAAATCCATTTAATACATGCCCACATGAGCTCAGAATCTACTCAATATGTCAACCATCCATGATTTCATATAAACAATGTTCTATTGGAATAAATATGCATGTAATGCATTATTAATATCATTATTAATCCCAACTTGGTTATTTCTATGATGAAGAAAGAAACCAATGCTAGATAAGACCTATAATTTATCAGTTTAAGTCCCCACAAGGCCAGTATGTTAACTACAAAGGCATAAAATGCATATACAAGGCCAATGGTGTCAGATAAAGCTCCAACACGAGCAACACGCAATAAATATCATCTCAAGTTACCAACAACAACAATATAAGCCCCTAAACGGACACATAACAATAATAAAATCATTGAAATATGATTTTCATGATTATAACCCATACCCATAGCATGTTTATATATATATATATATATATATATATATATATATATATATATATATATATTAACTACCCATCACAGCCTAAAGAAAGTTAAGACATAACCTACCTCGTGACATTAAAATTCAAGCTTAAAGTCCTTCAACATGGAGATTTCACCTTTGAAACAGCTTCGGAATCAACTAAAATATACAAATATAGAACATATGTGTTAAAAGAAAGCTAACGATATCTATATTGTCCATTTTTAAGTCGGGATCAAAATGAACCCCTAAAATGAGTTTACAAAATAAAAGGGTAAAATCATAACTTTTTCTTACAAAAACCTTACCCATGATTAAAGGAAGCCATAGGAGAAAACTCAAGTGAAAATGGGTTTAAAATGAGGTTTTAATCGAAGAAATCCCATTTTAAGCCTTCCGGCCAAAAATCTCCAAATTTAAATTTGAAATCAATATTTAAAAGAGTTTTAAACAACATAATCAAAGTAAAATAATTGAAATAGTAATTTAGAGCTTACCCTAGCTCAAAATGAAAGAAATCATCCAAAAATCCCTCAATCTGAAGCTCAAAGTCTCAAAAATGGAGAAGAATTTATGAAAATGGGTTTATACATCAACCCTACTATAACCGCTTTAAGTGACGGGTTGACCGCTTAAGCAGTCCAACCCAAAAGTGTGAAGCCGTTAAAGTGGTCCCCCAGTGCTAAAGCAGTCATGGTCTGCTTTAGTGATGGTTAACAGGTCAACGAGATCTGCTAAAGTAGTGCATGGGCTACTAAAGCGACTACTGCTTTAGAGGTCCTTTGGCTGCTAAAGCGGCTGCACCAAACTTCAGCTACATCAGAACTTTGCTAAATTGCAAAGTTGTCGATCAATTCTTCAAAATTCATTCGAAATCTCGTGAAGGCAAACAGAATATGTTACTAGACTAAATTCAATGCTCTAGACTCAATGGCGATATCGAGTTATCAAAAAGAGATTATTTTCATAAAATTAACCTCCGAGATCCAATTTCACTAATTTCCAAATCAAAGGTCAAAATGAGATTCAAAAGCCATAGAACCAAACCAACCATACTACCAATCCAAAATCAACATTCTAGATCTATTGGCACGGTTTATTTAGTCATTCGACACTCAAAATAATAAATATTGATTAAAGTCAACTATGAGGCCTTTCCAACCTCTAAAATTCACAAAATCACAAGAAAAATTCTAGATCACATTGAAACTGTATCAACCATCCTCATGACCCAGAAACAACACATAGCAACCACGGGGAGGGGTAAAATGGTTAAAATACATAAAAAGGGAAGGTTCACATAATCAATTCATTACATCAATACATATATTATGAAAGCGTCATTTTTTACCTGACGATTATTCTATGAGTAATGATGTCAAATGGTTCAGTAAAACTGAACATGTGGATTAAAATGAATTGAGTAAATAAATAAACAAGATGTAAGTTGCTTTTTGTTTAGGTGATTAAAACTTCAGTTTTTGTGTGCGAGGTTTTGAGTTCGAACCTCTGCACAACTTTAATTTTTTTACAGTAAAGTGGAGTAAGGTTACGTATAATATATTTTTGTACTTTGATTCTTTCTCGAACCACGCATATTGTGGGAGCTTTAGTGCACTAAACTACCCTTTTTAAATAGACAAGATGAGTTAAATGAAGTGAGTTTGATCTAAATAATAGATCGTAGACCAACCATTCTAACATTTACTAATTTTTTTTTCTTGCTTATAATTTGTTTAAGACAATGATATTTTTCTTTTATTATAAGTCAAACTCAACAGCTCTAGCAACTACTTATGCAAACACTTGGGATTATCTTTTAATTGGATCAATAGCATAGCTATTTCTTTCTCCAGTCTTTTTTCGAATGAGAGACCTTCGCATTCCTATTCCGGTAGGATTGGACGACTTTATTTTTTCCATATTGGTGAATCGCATCCCCACACAATGACATTCTTTGTTTGTGCGCCCTATTATCGAAAACCCTAAAAAAGTAAGAAGGAAAAGAGGAAAACAAAATCCCATAGGTTCGATTGCTCATGTGTTCAGGGGACAAATAATTATATACAACACATAAAATTTTTAAACGAGCTAATTAATCAAGTAATGGATAAGCTAATAAATGAATCAAATGTGGACAAATCGAAGGGGTCACATTTTTATTGACTAATTTTGCTACACTTACCAATAAGAGAACAAGTGAACCCTTTGATTAAAAAAAAACAATAAGTGATGAAAAAAAAGGAGTGACAATGGCAAAAAATAAACAAATGAGAATTATTACTATCTCTGTAGAACAAAAATGATGAGAATTATTTCTTTATCTTTTTAGGATAAAAATTAGAAAGAAATTAAAGGGAAAGAAATCTAAGGTTAAAATATAGTGGATTATTAAATGCATATGGGAAGAAATTAGAGTATATTTACAAGTTAGCACATATGGGAATAGAAGTAAGTAGGTGCTTGACATGCGATTTCATATCGTGATTTGAATCATGATATGAAATCAGCATTTGGACATTCAAATCATGAGATAAAATTACAAATATGATGAAATATATGAGTCCACCAAATACAATAAGACCTGGTTCTTAACCTACAAGTGTAGTACAATATAAATAGAAAGAAATACAATGTAATAATGTAACGAACACACTATGTTTATATGGAAACTTCCTTGCTGAAGGGAAGTAAAAACCACTACCTGCCATTAGGATTTCCAAACTCCACTAATCTTCAAGTAACCAAGTGATTACAAACTCCTATAATCACCAACTCTTGTAATAACTCTATTACAAGACAAGTATGATAACTCTAACACACTTGCAACTGACTAACTCTAGTCACTGATCCTAGGAAACTCTACCAAGGACTCAACACCACCCACGATGAAGACACACACTTGAATAACTTACAAACGGCTCAAACAACTAACTCTAACTGCTTCAGCTTAAGATAAGACTTGGACACGCTACACATCTACTATCCTTTATAATTAGAAGTATATTTACAATACAAGAACAAGAACACATCAAAACTTAACACATGACAAGACTATAAATGAGCACACAATCAGGTCCCTTGTACGAGTTGTGTTCAGTAGGCAGCTTTTGTTGTAGAGAAGACAAATTTTGATTTCATAAAAACCAGGTTTTATTATATGTAGGTGATCTTTTTATATGAGATAACAAAACCTAGAATTTTTCATATTGGTCAAGGTTCAACTCCTCTACTGCCGAGCTACCAACTCTTTTCAGAAAAGTACAACTTCCTGCTGTAGTCAGGCAAGTCATCTTCAGAGATCAACTTCATATGGGATCAGGTCCTATAGATACCTAATAAGCCATCGATTATGTCCTTTGTGGAATAGTTTGTGGATCATCAAAACTTTAAGGGTGTAATATTTTTCCTCTTAGATAATGGCAAACTATCCACCCGTCACTAAGACCACTTATTTAAAAACTCCCTGTTGATAATTCCCCCGTCTTAATTCCCTTTCCCTTCATATTTTTCCCTTCAGACTTCAATCAACTTGATTCCCCCTATCACAAGCATCGAATCCCTACAACTAAGAATATTATCTTTCCTCTTTTAGCATTATTAAAAAGAGAATCAGTAAACTAAGTTAAGTAAGAGGCAACACAAGTTAATTCATGGTCATTGAGGCTATATTGACATGAATAAAAAAAAGGCATGTAATAGACAAGAAAAGTAGTCACTTTATTAATAAAAAATAGTACCATATATATTGCAGAGAATAAAATAATAGAACAACCACAAAGTTCCATATATAAAAAGGACCATTGGGATAAGTACTTAAGAGAACAGGAATCAAACAGGGATTAGAAGGAACTGATCTTAAGTAGAGGGAGGTTTGGGGCAAGGGACCTAAGAAGCATATCAATATGAGCACTCTCTACAGCATGGGAATTTAAGAGTTATTTAGTAAGGTCTTTGACCTCAGCTTAGAAACTTAGAACCTCATTAGTTAGTGTAGTTATTTGGGCTTTTAACTCAGCAGTCATCGTCTTTAATCCATTTGAGATACTAGGTCCCTTAGTCTTTATTTGTTGCACCCTTTTCTTCAGTTATGTGATCTTAGCATCATGAGTATCCACTGCCACCCTTATTTCTTCCAACTCTCTACTTAAGCATTCCTAAACATCCAACAATTCAGATACCTGGGACTTGGTCCCAACCTTCTCTTTTACATATACATTTTCAATCAATATGTTCATGGTGAATATTTGCTTGGTTGTACCAATAATTCCTCCCACACACTTAACCTTGAAATGTTTGAACACTTGAATGAGAAAATAACCATAAAGAATCCCATATTAACTATCCTTAATATGCAATACTTTATACATATGTTCAATTATCAGGGTAGGTAGATTGATCAATACAAATTTTTTGAGAGCTTCCATAAGAAAGAGATTTGTTGCAGAAGTAACTGTTCATTTCCTAGAATGGGGCACTAGGACATTATTGACAAATTCAAGGAGTAATTAAAACTCTTCTTTCTAAAAGTTTTTCCTAACTCCAACTCTAGAGTTTACATTAACCTTATAAGAAGACTAAATAAAAGGGAGTGAGGGTTGTTGATCTCGAACTGAACTAATCCCATTTACAGGGACTCCCAGAATTTCTCCAAGTGACACTTCATCCAGGAATATCTCTACCCCATAACCATCCTAGTAAGACTTGAATCATTCTTATCAAACTTTATTATTATGAAGAAGTCCTTGACTTTAGCTTTATAGATTGTGGGCACATGAGTCTTAAAAAGATTTATCCATTCTCGATGTTCCACAAATTAAATCAGCTCATTCATTCCTGGTTCATCACGAATCTTGGAATCAAAGACTATCTCAGTCAACATCTTCTATGATTTGATGATCAAATTTCTCTCTTCTTTGGTAAGACTAAGAACAACCTTCTAAACTTTTCTTTTCTTAGATGAGGTACCTGATCCCTCAATCATCTGGACAGTTTCCTCAGATTATTATGGTTCGGCCTAAGGACCAGGTCCCTTTGTACTCCTTTTTTTCTCTTAATTGGTCCATGGTTCTTTTTACTTGCACCCTTTGACTTGGGCGCTGTAGACTTTGGAGGCATTGAGACTCCCACTTTATTATAATTTTTGGCAACAACAATGAAAATGTCATCATCAGTTTCTTCCTTCGTGTCTTCAGGCTCCACATCAACTACCTTCTCAAAAAGAGAAATTGTTTTGTCACTTTCATTCCTTTTCTTTGCATTCCTTTTTTCTGGTAGTAGCTCTTTTGCTTGATTTCAATACATCACTTAATGGCTTTTTCTTATCCCCTCTAGTACTGTAGGACCTATGAATAGGCTTCTCAAAAACTATTCCTTCCCTGAATACCCCATCTTCTCTACTCTGTTCCAGGAAAGATTTATAAAGTCCTCAACACCATCATCATCTTCGATAGAAGAATTAAAAATTTCCTTGGCCACCCTTGTATACATAGGGGTGCCATTATACTTAGGACTCGAGGACTTGGGAGAAGAATTTATAGAGAAGGGGAAAAACCTCTAGGATTTAAAGTCGGCATTATTAAACTGTCAGACACCCAATATACCCCAACCTCGACACTACTAGGAGATTTCTATGCTTCTTAGGTAAATCTTCTTCGAACAAATTTTCTTCCACTTTAAGAGGTTCAATCATTGCAAGGGGAACTGGTCCCTTTGAAACTTCAGGTTGGGTGTTAGACTTAGCAGGAGGTCTGTTTGATGAGGCTTTAGGAAAGATGATCAAAAGAGACGAAGACAAGAATTTTGACATTGGAAAAGTTTCTTCGACTATTTCTGAGTCAACAGGTGGTGAAGAGGCGGGTGCAACTGCCACTTCTTCATTGACGTGCAATCTAAAGGGCCCTTTAGTGACAAATTTTGGCGGTGGATTTTTTTCATAAAAGTGTTTTCAAAAGATGGCGAGAGATTCGTTGAGGAGAGTTTGATCAGAGAAATATTTTTGTATGAGGGTGTCTTGGTCGGAGAGTAAGGAAGAGATATTTTTTTGTTCTGAGAAAGAAAATTTTTGAGGAAGAAAAATAAGAAGGTAATGAATGGAGACAATTATTGACACTGGAAATGAGTTTCATGAAAAGATTTAGTGTTTTGGTAGCAATAGATAAGATGGAGTGAGAGAGTATTTAATGGGGTTTAAAAGAGGTGTCTTTTTGTCTCAAAAATGAAATGACATGTCTAGTCCTCATTGGACATGCCACTTCATTTGTAAGGGTGATGTGACAATGGTCAGAAAGGAGACATGGAAGGTCACATGACCCTTAATGGGTTATTTTAGCATTTTAAAAACAAACAACATATAGGTACTGGCCTTGTAGTAAGGACCTGGTCCTTACTTCTGAATTTTCTTCTTTTCTTTTGTTTGTCCTAGTGCTACTTCAGTCTGACTAATCCACCATGGGTGTATACTTGCAGAAGGTATAAGATTGAATTAGACTTTTCCATAACTCACATCTAGATACCTGCCTTTTAATTTTAGCCATTATAGAGAAAAAGATAAAAATAATTATACAGAAGCTTTAATTCATTTTAATTAGACCAAGTTTGAGGTTGTTACATAGGTAGTTTTGTTTAGCATTGACCTAATGAAACATTATTAGTTACATAGTAGATAGTGTTAACTGCCTTAGCCCAAAAATTCTTGGGAAAACCAGAATCTATCAGCATTGTTCTTGCTATATCCACCAAAGTTTTGTTCTTTCTTTTCCACAACACTATTTTGTTGGGGAGTTCTAGGTGCTGAGAAGCTGTGACTGATCCTATGCTCTCCATAAAATTGGTCCATCTTGACATTTTCAAACTCAGTTCCATGATATAACCTGATCTCAGCAACCTTGAAGTTATACTTCACTTGAATTTTCTTGGAAAGAGTGATGAATGATTCAAAAGTTTCATCCTTGGACCTCAGGAATATGGTCTAGCTAAATCTTCAAAACTCATCCACAATTACCAAAATATACTTATTTTATCCTCTACTTTGAACCTTGTCAGGTCCACACAAGTCCATAAGCAGCAATTCAAGAGGTCTGGTGGTGCTAACATGCCTCTTCTGTTTAAATGAGGACCTTGTTTGCTTTTCTCTGGCACAAGCATTACAGATCTTATCTTCTGCAAATTTGACATTGGGAATGCCATGGACTAGGTCCCTAGCATCCATTTTATTCAGCAATGATGAACTCAATTATCCTTGTCTTCGATGCCATAATTTAGTGCTATCACTTTGAGCACTAAGACATGTTAGCTCATCACATGAGACTGGGCTTAGATCTGTCACATACATGTCCTTTCATCTTTTTGCTTTTAGTACCACTTCACCTAAACTGACCCTAGTCACAATATAGCTATCTAATAGAAATTTTCCTTCATTTTATTTGTCATAAATTTGTGACACATTGAGAAGACTATACTTCAACCTATTGACAAAATATATATTTTCAATGGCATGATTTGGTGATTTTCCAATCTTGCCAACCCCTTTAATATTTCCCTTTTTTACATTTCCAAAGGAGACACTTCAAGGGTTTTACCCTTTAAATCCTTCTCATTAGTAAGCTCAACTAATAAATCCATCAAAACCCTTGCTAGACCTTTGAGCCTTTTAAAGAATAATTATTGAGATTTTGTTTGATATCAAGGAGAGTTACCACTTCGTCATCTTCATCATCAGACTTATCCATGAATGAAAAGAGTGAATCAAAGGCAACATGTGAATCTTCAATCACCATCACTAAAATGTCTTCAGGGAGTTGAGAGTCATCAGAATCACTAGTTGAGTCTCCCCAGGCTTCCAGAGCTTGTTTCACAACATAATCTACAGTTGTTCTTCTTCTAACTTTGTCAGGAACCCGGTCCTTCTATTTTCCTTTATATGGTTCACCTCTGTCATAATCCTTGTACTCTACCTTATGTATTGGGCAATCCTTGAGAAGGTGACCAACATTTACATACTTATGACATAAGTTATTGCCTATAGCTGATCTATTTGAGTTTTCTCTTCTTTGAAAACCTCCATTTTTCCTTATAACCTTGAGAAATCTCTTGTTTATGTATGCCACATCTTTGTCTTCTTTACGGATTTCACCTTTTGCTTCTTTGAGAGTCAAAGTCTTTTCTTTCTTGGATTCTTTCTTACCTTGCTCTTACTGCTTCTTCATTTCATAGATTTTCAGATTTCCTATGAGCTCATTCATTGTTCGGGTTTTTAGGTACCTTGGTTCAGTAATGGAATTTACTTTACTTTTTCATGACTTGGAAAGAATACTAAGCACTATTTTTACTTGCTTAGTAGGCCTGATGTCCTCACCTAGATTGTGCAACTCATTAGTGATGGATGTGAATCTTCCATGCATTTCCTAAATAGTTTCTCCTCCCTCCATTGTAAGAGTTTCATATTGTGTGGTAAGCATGTCGACCTTTGATTCTTTTACTTGGCTAGTTCCCTCATGTGTTGTTTTCAGACAAACCCAAATCTCTTTAGCTGACTCATGGGAAGATATCATGTTATACTCATCAGGTCCTATACCACACACTAACAACTTTTTTGCCTTGTAATTTTTTTTAATTTTTTTATGATCATCTTCATCATACTTTTTTTTAGTCTTGGGGACTAATCTAGTGACTTTCCCTTCCTTCACTTCTCTCATAGGAACATGTGGACCATCCGAGATAACATCCATTAGCTCACTAGCTTCTACCATTATAAAGTCATACATTTTTTTTCCACCATTCGTAGTACTGACCATTGAATCTTAGAGGTCTAGTGGTGGACTGTCCTTCTTTCAGATTTAGTGGAGCTATCATTCCTGAGTTGGATCCTCTCTAGGTGTTATCCTCTTAGAGAGATCTAGTTTTGATAACAATTGATGAAATGTATAAGTCCACCAAATACAATAGGACCTTGCCCCTAAGCTACAAGTATAGTACAATATAATTAAAAAGAAAGATAATGCAATAATATGAAGAACACACTATGTTTATGTGGGAACTTCCTTGCTCAAGAGAAGTAAAAAATCACGACATGCCATCAGGATTTTCAAACTCCACTAATCTTCAAGCAACCAAGTGATTACAAACTCTTGTACTCACCAACTCTCATAATGACTCTATTACAAGACAAGTGTGATAACTCTAACACACTTATAACTGACTAACTCCAGTCATTGATTCTAGGAAACTCTACCCAGGACCTAACATCACCCACGATGAAGATACACACTTGACCAACTTATAAACGACTCAAACAACTAACTCTAGTTGTTTCAACTCTAGTTGCTTCAACTTTAGCTGCTTCGATTCAAGATAAGGCTTGGACAAGCTACACATCTACTGTCCTTTATAATCAGGAGTATATTTACAATAAAAGAACAAGATCATACCAAAAATCAACAAACGACAAAACTACAAATAAGCACACAATCAGTTTCCTTGTATAAGCTATGTTCAATAGGCGGCTTTTGCTATAGAGAACTCAAATTTTGATTTTTCAAAAACTGAGTTTTGTTGTATGTAGATGATCCTTTTATATGAGACAACAAAACCTAGAATTTTTCATATTGGTCGAGGTTCAACTACTCTACTGCTGCGCTACCAACTTTCTGCAGGAAAGTACAACTTTCAACTGTAGTCAAGCAAGTCATCTTTAGAGAGCAACCTTATATGGGACCGGATCCCATAGATACTTAATAATTCATTGATCAGATTCGTGGAATAGTTTGTGGATCATCAAAACTTCAAGAATGTAAGAAAATTCACCCTTAGATGTTCTCAGTTAGTAATTATGCATATAATATAGCTCATTATTTGAGTTATTCTCAATCTTTATATTTCTATAGATGGATTGAACTTTTGTTATTCATTATTTAAAGACTAATTAGATATTGACATGTGAAATTGATAGAAATTATTGAGCAAGCCTGGAGTGTAAGGCATGTGTACACCACACAATTAAATACTTAACACGTACGTAAGTTTCACAAAACAAACTGACACACTTTTCTCCATACATTTTTTAAGTGCCCCATTCCAAGAACTAATCTTGTGCGAATTCCATACAAGTATTTATGCAATGTATTAGTCGCAGGCAGGGGCTGACCCACATGGTCCCCAAGTATTGAACCCCCTTTAGCACAATTCTAGTGTGGGGTGTAGTGGGTAAGGGTGTTCAAAGTTTTCCATCATGCTCAAGATCAAGCCTGGATGGGATTTTTCTTGTCTTTTTCATTTCATGCCCTTCTTTACCTTTTTTCTTTTTAAATTACTCTCTTTGTCAACTTTTTCAAATAGTTTTATAGCGATATATAGTAATAATTCAATCTATAAATTGATTTCAAAGTAAATGTTATTATATTTTTAATAAACTTTTTAATAAAGATATTTAATTTAAATAAAATTTATTTAATTTAAGCTCACTAATATAATGTTTGATCCATTTATATCTAACTCAATCCGTTAATTTGTCAACGCTCTTGTCATACTTGCTTTTTTTTGAATTTCTAAATAAAAATTCTGAGTCCGCCACTAATAGTAAGTTCAAATAATTTGCTTATCGATGTTGCTTTTGACTCGACTAGGTGTCAATCTTTTAACCTTAAGATGAATTAGTACTTTTTCTTTTTTCTACTTGTTGCCTTTTTAGCAAATGAAAAGACGGATGCAAAATGCCAAAAGAAAAATTTGGCAGGAAAACAAAACAAAAAGGGAACGCAGGAAAGCCACTCTTTTATATCGGAGCCAGGTTTCGATTCTGGGTCCTGTGGGTTATGGGCCAACCACGCTTCCGCTGCGCCACTCAAATGATGTTAACTCAATTATTATAATTTTATTTTCATCACATTGATGATTAGATTTCAACCTTTAGATCAGTTGTTCATCTTTTAACTAGTTAATGGACCACTCTACATATTTCAGAAAAAAGTTTGGTACAATTTTTCATTTTCTTATACAGTATGTACGAAATCCAAATGATGCTGGCCATAGGCAAATCATTTTTGGTGAGATTTCACCCTATATTTATTCATAGTATTTAAAAAACATATTTTATTTTTAAAAACTCACAAAAGACGTAATACATGTATAGCCCCCGAATTATTTAACTTTTTTTAATAAAGGCATCTCAATTAAGCTAAATATTTATTGAATTTTTTACTCCTTCATAAATTATGTCAATTAAGCACAAACTGTTAATATGATAAAAAAACTATAATGGGTGTAATACACACTCCAATAATTTGATAAAGTGACAAATCAAATAATGATAATATTTTAACTTAAAATAATTATAAAAATAATTTTTTAATATAATTAAATCTAAATTAAAAAAGAACATTAATCCAAACCCACGCACCCCTCCCCCGCCCACACACACTGCAGCAGCCCTTCCCTTCCAACCCCCGCGCGCCACACACACTGCAGCAGCCCTTCCTTTCCAATCTCCCCCCTCCCTCCCCTCCACGGAAGTAAAAATGTCAAATATTACAAGAAATTTGTCAAATATTTGCCAATAAACATGGAGCTCCAGCTCGCTTCCACATTCAAACTTTCAAGAACTTTGATACAGATGGTTGCTCTTTTTACTTGATTTGTTTTTCAATTATCTTAGTTTTATTTCGAAGTCTTCTTCATCAATGGTTTGTCAAAAATGTTTTCCAATTTCTAGGTGTATTTTCCCCTTCTCTCAAACTTTCAATTTATTTGTTGTTGATCCTTCTCCCTCCTCTTTGAGCTAGCAAAACAAATGGACAGCTATGGCGGCGGTGGATACTTCGTCGACGAGAAAGCCGTTCGTGTCGAAAACATCTTCTTGGATGCGAACTGTGAGCCGTTTACGAGACGGAGATCGAAGCCGTTTGCTATTGCTTTATTTTTTCATTTTGTAATTGGAATAAAAAGGCTCAAACTTTGAAATTTCTAGGTCCGTGCGTGAATTGTTGCTATCAATCCATGAAAATGGTGAGTTATTTTTTTTTTCTATTTATTTCTTTAATGTATTCTTTTTTGTTGGTTGAGTTTTTTATGATTAATTTTTTTTTTATTAACTATGGTTTTTCACTCTTTCAATGGAGAAAGAATTACACATTTCACCTTATGTTAATGCTATATCAGTAATTGAGCTTAATTGACATGATTTGTGAAGGAGTAGAGTCTTCAATAAATACTGACTTAATTAAAGTGTTTATATCGAAAAGGTCAAATAATTCAGAAATCTGTATATATATTACGTCTTTAAATTAAAATTTATCCCAAATACTAGTATTTTTTAAGATTTAAGAATTTAAATTATTTGTCAAATAATGACAAAATAAACCCTTCGTATTCGTTTGAGTTCCGCAATCCAATAATAAATACTTACACTCACTAAGAATCTTAGTTGAAAGCCATTGGAGAACTATGTGAAAAGTTACACTAGCATATACCAAGAGATTCACATATATCTCTTGCGCACAGAATATCTACGGTAGATCTCCCTAATCCTATAAGGTAAAATTTGTAGTGTCAAAAGATATCAATAAATAAACCTCCTTAAAACGTAGAAATTTATAATGTTAAAAATAAAACAAGTTACATGCTTCAACAATAATAATGACTCGATGGTGTAAAAAATCTTTGCACTAGAAGTATTACACTCATATGCAATGCCTTCTTCTTCTCTTATTACACTCATATCCTCCATTGCATTTTGAACATTTGTGATCTGCATATTTATGTCCAATCGTCTTGCAATATCTGATTAATAATTCTTTCGAAATAATTTTTTTTTTGATAGCTCTGGCGATAGGTTTCGTTTCTGGTTTAAGCAACGTGAGAATCCATTGCCTAATAGTTTCCATATCTGTTTTTCGTAACTATTTTGAATTTGAATATATTAGTACATGATTTCTTGAATAGTAGCTCCATATGGGATTTTGGTTGCAATATGTATTTGCTAGCTCTTGCAAAATTGTAGATAGTCCGATAATCCTTTTGTTTGCATAAAATTTTGGTATCTCAATTCTAGGTATTTCTGGCTGTGGAATAATATCTTGTGGTATAATCATATCTCGTGTCATTCCTATCTTTACAACTTGTATAGGCTTTTTGACTTCATCATATAATATTTCTGCTGGTGCCGTGTAAATTTTTATAAAAGTGATAAATGCTTCATATATCTCTGGTATAGTGAATATCTCATTTTCGTCCGTGGTATATACAGTACTAAGTAGTCCATATTCATAGCAAGTTTTAACTAAACTTGGTTTGATTTTAGGTAAAGCAATTACTTTATTATATCCGGTCAATCTCTGAGTTATATAGTTTGTATCTGGTTCTTGGATATTTGTAGCTTTGGGGATGTTATTTAGAAAGGTTTGTACATTGTAGATATTTTCTATATATGTTCGGGCTGTGTAGTTGTAAGTCTTTTTGTCTTGGTTTAGACTATCTCGATATGTGGTAATTTGTGGGGTATAAACATGGGATCTTTCGATGTATTTGGTGTATATGATTTATCAAATAGCTTGTTTAGGTTCATATTTGCATTTTTTCTAACTCCTTTGCTTGTACCTGCAGAAGTAGATTAATAAACGTTATGGTTTTATGGAGTGTCCCAACATCTCCTTCTAGCTCTGAAATTTTATTGTCTTCCGATTGACATAGCTCTGCACACTGCTGAGTTAGTTGATTCATAGCTATAGACTTCAGTTTGTCTTCACTAGTCTTTAGCTTTAGCTTTTCTATCTCAGTACCCATACTGTCCACTTTCAATGAAAGCGTAGTTAGGGCGTTGAGGATTTTTTCATGTATATTTTCTTCTATCATTTCAGTCTGTGTAGCTTTGTCTTGATATGTAATCTGCAATAACATTCTTGTTAGTACTGATTACTTCTATTATAAATATGAAATTTAATATGTTTAAAACTAGTCTCCGGATCTCTTTTGTTGTAACTGAATTTTGTATTTTTTTTGTTAGCCACCAGCGTACCTGTGTATTATCTGTTCGCACAATAAATTTGTTATATACAATATATGGTTCAAATGCTAACAAACATTTATATAATGAACATAATTCTTTTCTATTTATTTCTCATTTTATTTCTGTTTCATTGAACGTACCTGAGTAATATCTACAATGGTGTTCTATTTTTTCTGTTTCATATCTATATTTAAGTATTCCTCCATAACTATATTCACTAGCATCTGCTTCTACTATGTATATAAATTTTTTATTTTCATCTGGAAATTATAGTTTTGGTAATTCTTTACAAAGTAATTTTATTTTTTGAACTTGTTTTTTATCTTCTTCATCATAGTTATATTCTATATCCTTTTTTAATTTTTTCTATAGTGGTTTTAAGTTTTCTGCTAATTTTGGAATATATTCTCTTACTTGGTTTACTAATCCTAAAAATGATTGTAATTTCTTTTTTGTATCTAATTCTTCTTTTGAATTTATTATTTTTTGTACTATATGTTGTTGCATTTTTACTCCACTTTTATCTATTTGTATTCCTAAAAATTCTATCTGATTTTTCATAATTTCAGCTTTCTTTTCGCTTAGGCTTATTCCCGATTTTTCTATTATATCTGTAAATTGTTCCAACAATTTTATATGTTCTTCTTTAGTTTTTGTATATAATAATATATCATCTATGTATACTATATAGTTAGGTATCTGTTTAAAATAATTATCCATGAAATGTTGATATCTACCTGGTGCATTTTTATATCCAAAGGGTAATACATTCCACTCATAAAATCCTTGTGATACCGTAAATGCAGTTAATTCTTTAGATTCTTCTTCTAACTTTAGATGGTAAAATCCTGATTTACAATTAAATTTGCTAAAATAATTATATCCTTGTATTTGTCTTATTTTTAATATCTTATTTGGTATTGGATAATTATATGTTATAGTTTTGGCATTTAAATTTCTATAATCAATAACCATTCTACTTTTTCCTCTTTTTTGTTCATTATGTTTATTTACTATAAATGCTGGAGTATTATGTTTACTATTACTTTTTTGTATATATTGTTTTTCTAATAATTCATCTAGATGCATTTTAAATTCTTTTAAATCGTCAAAATTATAAGTTAATGGTTTTTGAGTTATTATACTATTTTTGTCTATTAATTCAATTTTTATGCTAGTTTTATGTTTTTCCCATCCTTTTAATGGATCTTTACTATATAATTGTTCTAATTTTTTCTTAACTATTTCTATCTTATTTATTGAAAATATAGTTATTTCTGTTTTATTTATCGAGAATACTACTAGTTCTATTGTATCTTCAATGGTTTTTGTATTTTCCAATTTTTGTGTAATTTTTTCACTTCCTTTTATCCAATCAGTTTTCTTTCTTATTTTATTGTTAACTCTTTTTGCTCTTACTTTTTGTTTACATGGTGTTGTAAACCAACAATCGTTTCTAGTTATTATATGTGGGTATAATTTATCTAAAAATGACATTCCTAAAAGTATATCTTTTGATGTTAGTTCATAATTATAAATTTCTTCTATTATTAATATCTTATCCCATATTTGTGCTTTTACATTCCTAGCTTTAGAAGTAATTAGGCTTCCTTCATTATTAAATCCTTTAACTAATATTGGTGTTTTTAGTTTATCCCATTTACTTTCTGGTAAGCAATTATATCTACATAAATTAGCTTCTGCTCCTGTATCTATCATCGGTGTATAATATCTACTGTAATATCCTTCTACTATTATTTTCATTAATACGTATATTTTCATTTATGTTAAGGCTCTTTTTAAGAATAATTTCTCTCTATTATATATTATAGTTAATTGTGTATGTTCTATATTATATGGTTTTACTTGTTCTAACCATTTTATTCCTAATATTATATCTGTTTTTTGCATTTCTTCTTTTACTTCAAATTTTATTTTTATTTTTCTAACTCCTAGTATTATTTCTTTTTCTGCTATATTTTTACTATTTATTAAACTTCTTGGTAGGTCTGGGCACATATCATTATCAAGTTTTATTTCTTCATCCTTTACTAGATATTTTGCTATATAATTTTCTTCTTGTCCTGTATTTAAGAGTATTAAATATTCTTTTTCATTTATTTTTCCTGTTATGTAATATTGGTTTAAATTACTTATTGAATTTGTTTCATAACTTGTTCTTTTTTATGAGCTTGATGATTCTGATTTTTCATTAGCTATTCTTTTTGTTGTACTTATTCTATCATTTACTATTTCTAAATTTTCTTCTATATCTATGTCTCTATAGTTATAATCATTATTATCTATTGTTTTTACAATTTGTTCGAATGGGCTATCTATTTGTATCTTGTTAATCTTATTTTTTCCTGTTATTTTATGTTTTGTTGTTAATACATATAAATTTTTACATCTTGCTGTAAATATTTTACTTCCTGGGGTTAATTCTATACCTGATATCTTTCAATATAGCACTAGTGATTTATCTATATTTCTATCTGTTACTGCTACTGAATAATTTGCACTTATTATAAATTTAAATTTTTGGTATATTAAATTTCCTTTTACGGCAGTTATTATGCTTTTTTCTATAGGTTTTATAATTCTATCATCTGTTAAATATAATTTTATCGGTGTATCTATTCCTTCTCTAAAACATGCTTTTATTAATATTTCTGTACCTCCAAGGTGTACATATTTTATTGGATCTCCTTTACTTTTTATATCATTTATCTCTTTATTAATTATTCTTTTTGTTACTAGTGGTATACTAGTTTTACAGTCTATTACATGTTCTTTTTGGCATACTACATAATATTCATCTTTTTTCCTAGTAAAAATATTTTTTATTGTTGGTATTTTAAATATTTTTTCTACACTTAAATCTAACTCTTTTCCTTTTATTTCATCAAATATATGACTGTCAAATATTATTTTTTGTTCCGTTCCTTCATCATTTAAATATTCTTTCTTTGTTATTATTCTTATATCTTCTTCAGTCATTTGATTCATCTATTTCACTATCTATTTCAGTATTTGTTTCGTTTTCTGAAATTTCATATATACTATCTTCACTTTCTAATTCATAATCTATATAATCTATTTGCATATATTCTGTATTTTCTATTTTTATTTCGGATATTTGTTTATTTTTTGGATTTTTAGGTAATTTACAATCTCTAGCTAAATGTCCTAACTTTCCACAATTATAGCAAGTACATTCTTTTATAGATTTCTTTTTTCTATATGGTCTTTTATTTTTGTAATTTTTTACATAATATCTTTTCCTTGGTTTCTTATATTTATATTTTGATTTTTTATATTTCTTATGTCTTTTTCTTTTCTTATAGTATCTTTCTTCACATCCAAATTGGGATGCTATTTTATTTTTACAACATGCTAAATTTCTTATTAATGTTTTTTCCATTTTTAATTCTTCTCTATATTTCTCACATAAATTTCTGTACCATTGTTGTAAAAATTTTACTCTAGCTCCTAACGTATCTACTATTTTTGCTTCTTCCCAACTTTTTATTATTTTTAAACTAAATGGTTCGGGTAACTTATTAAAATATAATTTTTTTATTTCTTTACTTTCTTCTATACTATATACTCTTTTATAATAATATTCTTTAAATGCGCAAGTATATTCGTCTATATAACACATATTACATATTGTTAATTTTAACATTAAATTCCTGTTTGTATCTTTTTCTTCATCTTGTTCTTCTTCTATTGTTGTCATACTACCAAATTCATCTTTTATAACTGTTTCATATTTTTTCAATAATTCTATAGGTGTTAGTTTAGTTGTTGTTGTTGATGTTCCTTCCATAGGTTTATTAGCTCTTAATACTTTCTTACTATTTTCAGTTAAGTTTGAAAACCATAATTTTACTGATCCTATTAATGTTCTTTCTATATATTCTGGTGCATCTGTCATGTTTATATTATTATCTAATAACTGTTTTGTCATATATCCTATCCATAATTGTATTGTTTTTTCTGTATCTATTACACAGTCTAGGTCTAAAAAGTTACAATTTTTATTGACTATTTGTTTTGGTGTCCATTTGTCATATTCATTATATCTTTTAAATTTATTTTTATAATATAGAGGTTTTCTTATTTCTGTTGTTTTAGGTATTATATTTTCATCTTCTTTTTTATCAAGAGTATTTATTTCTGTGTTGGTATTTTCTAAGTTTTCTTTACTAATTATTTCTTGTTTTTCGTTAATTTCTAAATTTTTTATATTTGTTAATATTTCTGTATATGTTTCACTATCTTCTGAGTCATAATTATCTGTTTTTTCAACATCTATATTATTTATTTCTAATTTTTCCTTAAATTGATTTATCTCGTTTAGTAATTTTTGTTCTTTATCTTTTTCTTCTTTTTCTTTTTGTCTTTGTTCGTACAAATCTTTTAATATTTGTAGTTCTTTTTCTAATTCAACAATTCTACTATTTTTAGTTTCCTCTATTTTTCATATTTCTTCCGTAGTTTGTTGTTTAATTTTTTCTATTTCCTTTTTTCTATCTATTTCTTCATTTTCTTTTTCTATTCTTACCATTGCTGTTAATTTATCTTCTAATTTTAACTCTTCTTTTTCTAACATTAAATATAAATGTTCACCTATTTTCTTATATCTCCTTCTTAGATTAGAAAATACTATTTTTATTTTTGATCCTTCGTGATTTTCGTATATTGTTTCATCTATTATAAATTATTCTTTGTTCATTTTATTGTGAATAGTTCATGTTGTTATATATATTCTAAACTATCTATTTGTGATTCTAATTTTGATATTTCATCTTTTTGTGTATTTATTGAGTTTTTGCTAACTCCGGCAAATATATTATAATGTAGTCTTTCTTTTCTTATTTTTAATTCTTTACGTCTTTCAGAGATAAATTATTTTAATTCTTTGTATTTTTGCGCTTTATTCATTTAAGTTATATTTATAATACCTTGACGGATATCTAAAACTGTTTTTATCATAACTAGATGGTGTATGTCTCATTTTTCTAGATTTTAAATGAATTATTAATTTTGCTTCAATACTAGATATTAATGTAATTAGATATGCTAATCTTTGTGAATTTTCTTTTATTTTATTTAGATTTATATATTCTGAATAGTTACTAAATAAAATATTCTTGATTTTTCTAAAAGTTTCTCTATTTTTAAATGATCTTCTCATAATTAATTTAACATATAGCTCACTTCCATATCTTTTAAATTACTGGGGTGCGAGTGCTCAAATGGAACTATGCCATATATGATGAGACTCCAAGAAACATCAGTTCCATGAAATATTTGCTGCTGCTCATGAGGTCAGGATAAATATATTAAGAGGCCGCTTTTCATACATGTGGCAAAACATCGGCGGCAGTGCAGAGAAGACATCATCAAGGTTTAACTTACATTTTACTACAAAGATCACAGGGGAGGAGGGGGTAAGAGAAAAGCCTAAGACCCTTGCGAACTCCCGTTTGAGAGCTTTGACTGTATGATCAATCTTAATCGACCATACGCCTCTAGACATGCATAAGAATACTCCGACATAACTCGGAACAGCTCAGGCAACCGGATCTTGAGACTCCCTAATGACTTCTCCCTAACTTGAATACAGTGCTTCTGGTGAGCTTCTGTCTCCTCGTCCAGCCTCTTCTTCAATGTATCCACAAGCAACTGCTTTTCCACAACGGGATCTTTTGGGTTGGATTCTGTAGCTCTATCGGGATCTGTCATATCGGGTGGAGTTCTACGTTGCATATACTTTTGGTACCAATCTTCAAATGCTTGTCTTTTGCGTATGTACTCTTTTCTAGTTTCCTCACACTTCTCCTTCAGCTTCATCTCTTCCTCCTGATGAATAATGATGGTCCTTATCACAGCTTCAAAGGAAGCAATGGCACTTTTGGCAAGCTCATCAGGCAGCTTCTCAAGAAGCTCCTGCCATGAGTGGAGAAGGGCTTGAATTGGGGGATTCTGGGCTTGAGGAGGTGACGAGATTTTTTCTTTTAGGCTGCTTTCAATGGGTATGAGATTTAGCTTCAACCAGTTATACAGTGTTTGGATGTATAGTTTTTGATTTTTCACAAGGTTGTCAAAATGATCATGCCATTCCTTGACAACATTACCAAGCTGAATCGTACGTTCATGATGGTGTTTGCTTGTTTCTAAGGGGAATCCGGAGATCTCAATGGCTTTGAGATCAGTAGCCATCTGCAGCTGGTTCTTGTGATGACTAAACATGAACTCCCACATGCTTACCATCCTACATTAGCAGAAGAAAAATTTAATATTCATGGAAGGTAGACGACTATACTGCAGTTCCACTATCACCCAAGAGAAAAAAGAAGAAAAAGTAAGAACAAGAAGCTAAAGGGAACTAAAGAGAACTTTACTCATAATTAGGTGAACTTTGTAGGGGATATAACAATTTAATGCTTGCAAGCATAAAACTCCTTTCCCAGCCAAATTTTGAAGCAAAAATCATGGAGCATACAGATGATAGGAAATCCATCTGTTTCTTAAAATCAGAAAACAGCATCACAAATGCCCTAGAAAGGATATGTATGCATATGAAAATTACTCATCATTGAGAATATAAGGAGAAGACCACCTGCTAAAACATCAAAAGGTAATATAACTAAACCTAAGCTGCTTGTTTGGCACAGCTTTTAAGCTAAAGAAAAAGAAATAAGGAATCATAAACTTTAAAAGAATCTTATTTACTAGGCTAAACGGACAAGGGAGAATTATGCACAAAACAAAACCAAATAAATCAATTTTACTAATATGAGGCAGGTCAAGGACTCTCACAGGCTAATACTTGTTCAACAGAAATGCACAAATTAAACTGTTGTTCCTCGATAATGAACTTTCTGAGATTCTTAACTGAATTGGTGGACCAATCACAACAGCAGAAAAGGAGATTTCCAAATATTTCATGTCTAAAACAGGTCCAGATATTGATACAACTTATTGCTTGTGGCAGGAAACTTCAAGATTACTTCTAATTTATTTTCTGCTCAATTAGCAAATTCACCTATCATTTCTTGTTTATATCTTTCAGTGCCAAAATAAAATAGTGCTTCACAAGGTCTAAAAAATCAATTACACCTCCACCTGTGGCCCACCAGAGAAAGACCACGGTTCCAAGCACAAGTACCAGGTAATTGTATCCAACATGACTGGTCCAGATGAAAAGAAATCACAGTGATTTTGCCTCAGCGATACGCTGGGAGTTGAAGCTGAAAGCTCATGGTTACTTTTTGTTTTGTATAATATCGGCCTTAGAATTCATATAGCGTACCTAAACTTATTTGGGAGTGAGGCCTAGTTGTTACTGTCGTGGTAATGGACCCACCCTCTACCCTTCTCCACTTAAATTACAGGCTTTTATCTGCAGCAGGCCTTAAATCCGTAGCATGCGCCTAATCCATACAACACGCGTTGAGCTCTTACCACTATACCAAAGTCCTATGATCCCACTCGCTCCATTCTTGAATGATATTAGAAGGTACACATTTTAACTCATTTTAGCGCTACTATCAGGTCAAACAAGCAGAAGAGGAGAGAAGCATCAAGGCACCGCAGCAACTAAATAGATGTGGTTTAAGGGCAAAAGTAGAACTAGTTTATTCCCACTAAGTCGTTTAGTATGTTGGATCAACTCAAGGATTATAACAACTGATAATTACTCTCATCTTAGAAACTGAAAAAGCAAAAGTTAGATATAGCCAACTGTAATTAAAGAAAAAGACAGGTACCTAAATCTCAATAGCACAATGGACAGTCAGAACCAAACAAATGCTACACCTGATGAGCAACAAACTGGGAATCAATCTGTCTGCATTGCTTCTAATAAAAAAGAAAATATGTTTGTCACTAATGAATATTTTCTGAGTTGGAGTGAAATCAAGGAGCTTAAAATCACAGGAAGCGTCATTTATTGTAGGAGCGTCTACTTTTTCTTTCTTATAGGTATTGAAGTTGAAGCGTCCTTCACTCCTTTTTCCCCAGACCCACTTGTGGGATTCTACTGGGTATGTTGTTGGTGAGTTGCTTCTTTTTCACTCAAAAGGTCTGGAGAAACTAGTATGAGGTGTTCCTCTTTTTTTTACCCCTCCCTAGGAGCTCCCACCCCTTTGCTCCCTTGGTGACTCGAACTCACAACCTTCGGGTTGGAAGTGAAGGGTGCTTAACATCCGAGCAACTCCCTCTTGTCGTATGAGATGTTCTGGTAACACACATGCCGTTTTTAAAGCCAGAAATTCTTGAAGAGTGAGTGACAAATGTTTAGCCAAATTTTGATGGGTAGAGTTGTCATAATATACAACTTGGGCAGTGAGGATTCATACAGACAAGAATTTCTTCAATCTTCAAAAGATAATTTTGTAAGTTTCACTTTGAGCGCATAAATAGTTTGTGATTAAGGCATGGTAGTAGCTGTTGTTGCAAACCATCAAGTCGTAAGAATTTTTAATTTCTTTTGCCAGTAAATCTAATTGTGGAGTTTTGGTTTGTACGACCATTGTTCCTCTGAGGAAGACTTACAGAGCAAACTGCTGCTTAATAATATCAGAACCATTAACCAATATTGTGATATAATAGGATGCAGAACATCTGAATATAAAAAAAGTTGGCACTTCTAAGTAATCACTCAAGTGTAAGTTTCACTTAAAATAAAGTTTTTCAAATGGTTGATCACCATCCAGGGAGTCACTTAAAAGACAATTCTAAATTAGATGTTTTACACCTCTAAGAAGCTCCCCAGATGAGATGAGAAAGTTCATAGCATATAATTAAACCACCACCCCCTTCGTGCCTTTATTTCATTTTAATATAAGAATATTTGCCTGTCCTATCATAAATAGGAAAAATACTGACATGCTGAAATAGACCAACCCCAGTATTACACAACTTTTGTTAAACAACTGCAGTTTCCAAAGACTTGAAACTTAGAACACTGACCTCTAAATTGGGCATAGTAGCAACAGATTCTAGATGTAATAATCTGTGGTAAAGAAAATCTAGATGCTATAGTAGTTGGAAATTACACATTAGAACATCCCTAGTTGACCAGAAAGAACAGGTACTAGGATCACATGCATTACCAAATGTAGTCTTCATCATGAGGAACAGTTAGGAACATGATAACTTACCCTTGAACAAGAGTAGCCAGCTTAGGGTAGAGCTGCTTGTCACGAATGTCATTTACTTCACTAACAGTTGAATCCAATGACTGCATGTCAACTATATATCGCGTATGCAAATGGCTAACAGCAGCCTTTGTCTTTTCCAGAGATTCCAAACTAGCATTCCGTTTCTTCAGCTTGTTTAGCAAGGCAACTTTCCTCTGATATTCATGTTTTACAAGCTCGCCAGCCTATTGAATCCAACAAAATAAAATTATCGTAAACCATCAGCTTATTGGACAATAGGAACAAGAAGCCAAATAACGAAGGTGAACTACAAAGCAGACAGCTACCAGAAAGCCGAACGGGAACTTCAACACAAAAAGAAAAGACAAGCTACAAAGAGAAACGGAATGGGATCGGAGGTGCAGAATGCAACTAGCCATGCCCAGAGTAGCTTTTACAATGACACAAGGATAATGGTATTCGAAACAGACAGACCAACTAGGATTTGGAAAATTAGGAGGTAAAGTACAAATGATTAACGTATAAAATGCATCGATATCAAGCTCTATGAATTTGCTGAAAATGAAAGAGACTGGGTGGCTGCACCAGCCACCTCCTCTTCCAGCATCTTTAACCAGATGGAGATAGCAGGATTGAGTTTTCTACCAGATATACTCCGAGCTGGTCTTGTTCACACGTTTCTCATTTGCTACATACTCCCTGTTAATTCTCTTTCAATTTCTATATAATAAGACCCCATAACGGAGATGCATGTCAAAGTTGATCCACATTGATGCTCAAATTACCCAAAGAAAAGGGCGGGGGAGATAAGAGGGGCTATTATCCAAGTTTAGCACGCGTAGGACCTGATACGCAACAGACGATCTGGTGACCATGCGTCCTATAGCCATATCTCAGACATGAATCATAAATTAAACATACAATCCAATAGTTAGCCAAGAGAAAGTACAGGGACAAAAAGGAGGAGTAAACACCTTCATTTCATCATAAAGTTTCTTCTCCCACGCCAGCAATTTGTCCAAAACGGTGGCATGTGTCTCATATTCATCGATGTCATAATCATCCTTACTACCATCACTAGGCACACCCTTAAATGATTTGTTCCATGTAATGACTTGCATTACCCGAGCTGCGTGGTCAATATGTCCTGCAGAAAAGGGACTATTCACTATTAACATCCAATAAGATTGAACAACATTGTTGCTTCAGTTTCATGCTGTTAAAATGCTTGGAAAAGATTGGAAAAGCCTAAATCCATAAGACAAGTAGATCTATTGTGAATAAACAAGTTATTCAAAGAAAAGAATTGAAAATCCAAATTCCTTGTAACCATCAATCACGGAAGCAGCAGTGTCACACTGTCATTGATATGGGTGAATTAACCATATTCCCCATTTTCTCTTTTAAAAAGAAAAGGGCAGCCCGGTGCACTAAAGCTACCACTATGCACGATGTTCGGGGAAGGGCCCCACCACAAGGGTGTATTGTACGCAACCTTACCTTGCATTTCTGTCAGAGGCTGTTTCCAAGGCTTGAACCCATGACCTCCTAGTCACATGGCAGCAACTTTACTAGTTACTCCAAGGCTCCCCTTCAAAAATACAGGACTTTGCTAGAATTTAAAGAAAACCTTTGCAGAGCTAACATACAACAACAACAACAACAACATACGAAGTGTAGTCCCACAAAGTGGAGTTTGGGGATGGTAGAGTTTATGCGGACCTTACCCTACCTCAGAGGTGGAGAGGTTATTTCCAATAGAGCCTGAGATCAAGGAAAAACTCCAAAGTAGTCTAGAAAAAGAAGTAAAGGAAGTACAAGAAACAACATATAACAACAAAACATTAGATAGTAACATAACAGAATCTGCAACAAAAACAATACGATAATCAAACTACAAGGATTTAAAGTGCTAACACCTGAAAGATAAAAGAATAAAGGTAGCTATCCATTCCATATAACGTTAAAGCATGACTAAACATCAAATTACCTCGATTATCAGCAAAGTTTGAGTGGTAATGCAATCGAGTAGCCTCAAGCATCTTTGAAACCTCTTGTGCATTCTCGGAAGCTTTAAGGAAGTGATCATCAATGTCACCTAAAACTCTAAAGAAATCAGCATTGTTACCGTACCCAACATTCCCACCACCCACCATTACTCCTCCTCTCATCTCAGGAGGCGCTGTGTTTGAATGCTTAAACACTCTCTCTGTTTCATCCATCGTCATCGGGGTCTCTTCAACCTCATTCTCCACTCTCACCTTCTTCTCTGGCGTCTTGAACGAATCATCTCCATACCCATTTCTACCCACATTGTCAAATCTTTTGTTCTGAATTTCGATATTCACTTGGCGCAATTCCTCCTCCTCCTCCTCCTCCTCTTCTTCTTCCTCCTCCTCCACTTCTTCTAATGTATGTTCCGGAAGTCCCTCCACATTAAAGAAGTAATCCCACGTCTCCCCTGTTGGAGGCGGAGGGGGTGGCGTTGGCTCCGTCATAGGCTTCTCATCCGCCAGCCCATTTCTCTTTTCTCTCCTTTTCAAACCACCATCCTCAACTTCCTCATCATCATTGTGTTCATCAATTGCAATGCCTTTCATTTTGCTCCCTCTAGATTTCGACAGTTCAGGCATAGTAAAAGCGCGTTGAAGCGAAGGAGTTAAAGGGGAGAAAGCTGGTGGAGGAGGAGGTGGTGGTGGAAGAGGACTAGCTTCCATAGTAGGCAAAGGCGGCGGTGGTGGTGGGGGCGGCTCAGACGAGGAAGGTGGCGGTGGTGGGTCAGGTGGGGTTTCACCTTGAGCATAGTCACTTAAAGCAGCACCAGTGTTTTTCAAAGCAATGGAATAAGCAGAATGTGAAGCAGCAAAGATGTTGCGATAGTTAACAGCTTCTTTCATAAGGTTTCTTCGCTCTTTGCATCTCGAAACTGATTCTTCGTTATCTATTCTCGATTGCGCACACCCCATTTCTCCACTCTTTAAGCCTCTTTTAGGGCTTGAAAAAATTAAACAAGTGTGAAGATCACAAAATGTGAAAAAAAAAAAAAAATGTAGTTTTGAGGAAATGGGGTTCAGATTTAGAAAGAGAGAGGAGATTTAGAGAAAGAGAAAAAGTGAAACGGACAAAAAAATTGGAGTAGAGGAGACAAGTGTGTACAGAGAAGAGAGAGAGAGAGGAAGGTGATAAGTACGCGCCGCTTGATGGGGGTATTCTAGTTTTGAAAAAATAATACACCTGAGATTAACGGTCACATTTGTCGAGGCGATTAACGACGTCGTTAGAAGCTAACCTAGAAAATTAAGCTAGTTACCAATTAGGTGTACATGAAAAAAATTAGGCACATGAAGAATATTAGAGAAAAGGCATAAAATTTCTTCTCAATTTGTTCACATAGTTTACTTTTAACTCTTTAATTTTATAAATAATTATTTATTCTTCATTTTTTCTGAAGTGAATACATATCACTCTTACAATTGATGCAGCATAAAAAATATATATACATGCATATTTATTTTATCGATCCCACCAAATTATTTATTATACTTGTAATAAAAAATTTAAAAAGGAAAAAAATCCCCCCCCCCCCCCCCAAACCGTTTCTTCTTCAATCCTTGTTCATATTCACCCTTTCTCTTTCTTCAATCTTTCCATTTTTTGTCTCCCTCTTCTAACCTCAACCATCATCTACACACTTCATCGATTCTTTTATGAAAAAATTATATATATGGCGAATTTTAATACCCTTTTTCACGGCTCTATTATAAAAGAGAAATAACCCTCTTTTCTTCTAATACTAGGAGAGCATGAGCCGTGTCAATACGGGTCCAACACTATACACATTTTTTAGCATTAATATTTGATATTGATGACATACAAACATAAATGTACATTGATTTAAAACGAAAATTTTTTAAATAATAACTATTTGACGGTACTCGCTAAGAAGTGAAGTTTTATAATATAGTTTTTTTCTCACATGATAAAAAAGTGTGATGTGTCGTGTAGTCGGATTATTTTAATTATTTAATGATAAGATTGAAACATGTTACAAAATATAGAAAAGATGTAGAACTAATATTCATAGGATTATTTCATATAAAAACTGGAACAAAAGATACTTCAATTAACAACAAAGTCTTGGATCATCTTCTCAGAGATGATTATGGTTGAAACAGCTGCAACAAATATGTCATAAACGCATATTTTTCTTGTTTTAATTAAATACTATTAATTTTCTAGTACATAAATGACTTATAATAATTAATTAGGGGTGATATAGTAAAATCACGGTTGAAGGAGGTCAACTTAATTTAATACATCAAGAGTTAATTTATCATTTTATGTCTATATTTTTTTAAATATGATTAAATTTTTAACACTTAGATGACTCATAATAATTAATTATAAACAATATTTAGCAAAATTATGGTTGAAGAAGCTGCAGCAGACATGTCATCTATTTTTTTAATTAAATATTATTGATTTTTAATACATAAATGACTTATAATGATTAATTAGGGATGATATAGTAAAATCACGGTTAAAACAGCTGAAACAAACGTTATAAATATCTATTTTTTAATTAAATATTATTAATTCTAATATATAAATGACTTATAATAATTAATTAGGAGAAATATAGTAAAAAACTTATTAATTCTAATATATAAATAACTTATAATAATTAATTTAGGGTAATATAGTAAATCACGGAGCAATTAGGGATAATATAGGCATACATGTCATCTATTTTTTAATTAAATATTATTAAATTTTTAATACATAAATAACTTATAATAATTAATTATGGATGATATAGTAAAATCACGGTTAAAACAGCTAAAACAAACGTCATAAATATCTATTTTTCAATTAAATATTATTAATTATAATATATAAATGACTTATAATAATTAATTAAGGGTAATATAAAAAAAATATTATTAATTATAATATATAAATGACTTATAATATTAATTAAGGGTAATATAAAGAAATATTATTAATTCTAATATATAAATAACTTATAATAATTAATTAGGGGTAATATAATAAATCACTGAGCAATTAGGGTAATATAGTAAATGACGAAGTAAATGACTTATAATAATTAATTAGGGATGATATAGTAAAATTACGGTTAAAACAACTGAAACAAATGTCATAAATACTTATTTTTTTAATTAAATATTATTAATTCTAATATATAAATGACTTATAATAATTAATTAGGGGTAATATAGTAAAACAATATTATTAATTCTAATATATAAATGACTTATAATAATTAATTAGGGATAATATAATAAATCACGGAGCAATTACGGGTAATAAAGGCAGATATGTCATCCATTTTTTTAATTAAATATTATTAATTTTTTAATACATAAATGACTTATAATAATCAATTAGGGATGACATAGTAAAATCACGATTAAAACAGCTGAAACAAACGTCATAAATATCTTTTTTTTAATTAAATATTATTAATTCTAATATATAAATGACTTATAATAATTAATTAGGGATAATATAATAAAAAATATTATTAATTATAATATATAAATACCTTATAATAATGAATTAGGGATAATAAAGTAAATCACGGAGCAATTAGGAGCAATATAGACGAAGCATTAGTCGAAACCATAGACAAACATGTCATGTATTTTTTAGTTAAATATTATTAATTTTTTAATATATAAATGATTAATAATAATTAATTAAGGATGATATAGTTAAATCACGATTAAAGCAGCTGAAACAAACGTCATAAATATCTATTTTTTTAATTAAATAATATTAATTCTAATATATAAACGAGTTATAATAATTAATTAGGGGTAATATAATAAAAAATTATTATTAATTCTAATATATAAATGACTTATAATAATTAATTAGGGGTAATATAGTAAATCACGGAGCAATCAGGAGTAATATAATAAATGACGAAGCAACTGATTTTTTAATTAAATATTATTAATTTTTAATACATAAATGACTTATAATAATTAATCAGGGATGATATAGTAAAATCATGGTTAAAACAGCTTAAACAAACGTCGTAAATATCTATTCTTTTAATTAAATAATATTAATTCTAATATATAAATGACTTATAATAATTAATTAGGGTAATATAGTAAAAAAAATATTATTAATTATAATATATAAATGACTTATAATAATTAATTAGGAATGATATAATAAATTACAGAGCAATTAGGGATAATATAGGCAGACATGTATTCTATTTTTTTAATTAAATATTATTAATTTTTTAATACATAAATGACTTATAATAATTAATTAGGGACGATATAGTAAAATCACGATTAAAGCAGCTAAAACAAACGTTATAAATATCTTTGTTAGATAAATATTATTAATTCTAATATATAAATGACTTATAATAATTAATTAATTCTAATATATAAATAACTTATAATAATTAATTAGGGGTAATATAATAAAATCACAGAGCAATTAGGGGTATTATAGGTAGACATGTTATTTATTTTTAATTAAATATTATTAATATTTTAATAATAAATGGCTTATAATAATTAATTAGGGATGATATAGTAAAATCATAGTTACAGCCGCTAAAACAAACGTTATAAATATTTATTTTTTAATTAAATATTATTAACTCTAATATATAAATGACTTATAATAATTAATTAGGGGTAATATAATAAAAAGAATATTATTAATTCTATTATACAAATAAATTATAATAATTAATTAGGAGTAATATAGTAAATTATAGAATAATTAGGGCTAGTACGGTAATTGACGAAACACTGGTTTACATAAATGACTTATAATAACTAATTAGGGACAATATATTAAAATCACGATTAAAGCAGCTGAAACAAACGTTATAAATATCTTTTTAAATTAAATATTATTAATTCTAATATATAAATGACTTATAATAATTAATTAATTTTAGTATATAAATGACTTATAATAATTAATTAGAGGTAATATAATAAATCACGGGGCAATTAGGGGTATTATAGACAGACATGTCATCTATTTTTTTAATTAAGTATTGTTAGTTTTTTAATAATAAATGACTTATAGTAATTAATTAGGGATGATATAGTAAAATCACGGTTAAAGCAGCTAAAAAAAATGTTATAAATATTTATTTTTAATTAAATATTATTAATTCTAATATATAAATGTCTTATAATAATTAATTAGGGATAATATAATAAAAAGAAATTATTAATTCTAATATACAAATAAATTATAATAATTAATTAGGTGTAATATAGTAAATTACAGAATAATTAGGGGTAGTACGGTAATTGACGAAGCACTGATCGAAACCAGTGCTTCTATTATATAGAAATACTCAATTCAATTTATCACAAGTAACATAATTTTTTCAATTTTTAGAGAAAATGATCTATTACCCTTCAACCTTTAGTTGAAATTTCAACTACACACTCAACCTTTAAAGGTGACCTATTACCCCCTTGAACTATTTTAAAATAGGTCACCTTTAAAGATTGAGTGTGTAATTAAAATTTCAACTAAAGGTTGGGAGGTAATAGACCATTTTCTCCAATTTTTATAATCTCTAACAGCTTAATTTTTTAATACCCCTTTGCTTTAAAGTTGCTCACACAACTTCTTGCAAAAATTACTGTAATTGTGTTTCTTCAACTTCGACAGCGTTTTTTATTTACTTTGCTCATAATTGCATTCAACCAATGAATCTATCTATTGATATTTCTTTTCAAAATTTTAAATTGTAAATTGTGTGAATTGAATTTTTCAAGTGTGTGAATTGTAGAAGGAGGAAGGGGGTGCAGGGACTTGGAGAAGGAGAAATAAAATGGAGATTTTGCAGAAAAAGAAAGGGAAGAAGTGGAGGCTGGAGCGGAGATGTTTTGAAAGAGGAGCGGTGGGACTTGAAGAAGAAAGGATAGAACAGGGGGCGGAGGGGGGTCCTTTTTTTTTTCTCCTCTTATGATATAATAATAAATTAGTTGGGTTATTTTTTAAAAATAATTTTTGATGAGGCATTAATGTGGCGTTGATGTGATGATGAAATGACGTGTGTGTAACACACCCTCCGCAGTGAAACTGATGTTGTATAAGTGGTATTTATTCACTTCAAAATAGATTTGGGGGATAAATCTATATCTATATTTATAATCTATATTTATAATATATAATATATTAAAAGTATGAAACCCTTATAAAAATGATTTGAATTTTTTATCTTCCATTAAAAGACTCTTCTTTAGACAAAACTATCTTTTTAATTTTTTAAAAATTTATTATTTAATTATTTTTATTATATTAACTAATCTTTCTAAAATATATGATATTCCTAAAATATATGATTGGAGAATTAATTAATATTTTTCTTTCTACTAGACTTTTTAAAATATATGGACTCCTAAAATAGATGGTAGGAGAATTAATTAATATTTTTTCTATTATTCAATTAGAAAAATACTCCTAAAATAAGAATCTACTAACGAAATACTTTATAAATATTGAGATATACGTTAAATTAGAGAACAAATCGGTTTGCTTATTGGGAGAATATGGTTGATGCTCATCTAACTTGATTCGATTGCATGTCTAGATTGGTGGATGATTGATTTTCTAACTCTCAACTTCTTCATTGTTTTTGTCAGCATAATAGAATTCAACATGTGTGTATATATAAATATCTTCTTTATTTTCATTCAAAATTATTTTTTAGGATCAAAATTTTGGCTCAGACAAGAATTAGTTGAATCAAAATCGAAACTTTGCGATCACTATTATATTTTTTTAAAAGTTTACAGTTCGTAGATGAATGTTGGTTGGCTTTGAAAATTTTCTTGTGTAAAGGTAAGTTTAATTGTATTATTTTGATATATGTATTATCTTATTGTTTTGTTTTAATTTACATATGATAAATGAATGTGAGTCGGCTTTGATTTTTTTTTAGGTAAAGGTTAGGTTTAATTGTATTATCTTAATATCTCTATTAGTTTGTTATTTTGTGGTAGTTTACAGTTCGTAAATGAATCTCAATCGGTTTTGAGTATTATTTGTGTGTGAAATTCAAGTTTAATTGTATTATTTTGATATCACTTTTATCGTATTATTTTGTTTCAATTTACAGGTGATAGATAAATGTTAGTCGGCTTTGAGAAATTTTTCTACGTAAAGGTTAGGTTTAGTTGTATTATTTTGATATCTGTATCATCGTATTATTTTGTTATTGTTTACAGGTGGTAGATGAGTGTCGGATGACTTTTGCAAAAAAATTTGTGTAAAATTTAGATTTAATTGTATTATTTTGATGTCTCTATCATTGTATTATTTTGTTGCAAGTTACAGATGGTAAATGAATGTCGATCGACTTTTAAAAATATTTTTGATAATGATTAGGTTTAATAAATAAATTATCCATCTTTATATACTTAAAAGATATTAAATTTAATTATTATATTCATCTTTGTTATTTAAACAAATATCCTATTAAATGTAATGTTTGAACTCATTAAAATGAGGTACACGCGCAAGGCACGTACACCTAAACTAGTATATTAAAAATGTGAAGACTCTTGAAAAAGTGATTTGAAGTTTTTGCCTTTCATTAAAAGTCTCAACAATAGACAAAATTATTTTTTCACTTATTTTCTTAAATTATTATTTAATTATTTTTATCACTCAATTCTATTATTCAAAAAATTGTCAACTAAATTTTCAGCCACTTTATAATCCTTTTAGATTCATACAAGGATTTAAAACCTACCATTTATAGTTCTTTTAAATTTATATGACGATTTAAAACCTAATAACTGTCGACAATTATCACATTGAGTACTCTATGATCGAAACAAGCATTGACACTCAAGGATTCTTCCTGTGCCAAGGTTGTAGTTGAAACCACCTATTTTCTTATACTTGTCACTGTTTTTTGTTCTTGATTTTTTTTTTTTTTTTGATAATTGGGTTTGTAAGTTTTGCGTCAATTTTTATGACATTTTTCTCATAATTTAATTAGTGGATATTTTGTTGAGGGTCTATCGGAGGCGGATATATTATTGTTGTTGTAGAGGATACGATTTTCATCGCATGATTATTTGTTTTGATGAATATTTGTTTTAGGTTTGTTTATATTATAATATTTAAATCTAATTCACACTAATTTTACATCTGTTTTAAAAAAATTCAGAATTAGAATGAGATAAAGATTTTCGTTCATGAAGTTATCCACTTCAAAAACAAGAAGATTTTTGCTCTTAAGGAGGACCAATAATACAAGATTTGATATTTTTTCTTTTCTTTAACTATAAGATTGTAGCATTTCGAAAATCTAGATTAAATTTGAATCATTAAATTTCATATGATTCGACTCGAAATACGTTAAATAATATGTTAATAACATGCTTACAACATCTTCCTCTTTTTTTCCCTTAAAAATATATTCAAATTCTACTCCGATTCCATTTTTCCTCTTTAAATAAATAATTTATTCTTTGAATTATGATATAAACAAGCAAATAATTCCAACACAAGCAAATAATTCTATCTAGGGATACTATTTTGATCATTCGTACTCAAGTAAAGTGGGATGAATAAGAGCCGATAAGATTTAAGTAGCATATTTTGAAGGATTTGACATGAGTGCGGTAGCATATTTGGAGAGTCAGAGCAACATAACACTAAAAAGATTTCATAAAATTGTCTATTTACTATTTTTGTCAAAATAGTATATTATTTTATTAATATTTTCTATAATGTTGAGTCCTAAAATACGTAGAAAGAAAATATTAAGGAGTCCTAAAATATATAGTAAGTAAGTGGTATTAGGAGAATGAATATAGACAACTAAAATATACTAAAAGGAAAATTAGAAAAGATTTTTAAAATATAGGTCCAAAAAAATGAATGTAATTTAATTTGATTTTTTAAAATAAAGATATTTAAATCCTATGTGTAAAGGGAATATATCATCAATAATTTTTTTCAAATAAAAATAATATTAATTATTTTTTTCATCTCAAGTAATTATTAGTTTTATAAATATTTAAAATATTTTTAAAATATAGGTGAATGTAATTTAATTTAAAATTTTTAAATAAAGATATTTAAATATTATGTGTATAGTAAAGGGAATATATTATCTATAATTTTTTGCAAATAAAACTAATATTTATTGTCTTTTCACCTCAAATTATTATTTAATTAGTTTTATAAATATTTAAATTAAATTATTTTAAAATATATGAAAGTAAAAAATATATTTTAAAAATATAGGAATCCTATAATTTGGAAAAGAGAAATATATAGTTAAAAATATTGAGAGACTTGACATGTCGCCAGCAATTTGCATATAACTCCTATTCCTTTGATAATTTATTTCAGTTTGATTTTGGTTTAATTTTCTTTTCTTTTTGGGCTTTAATTTCTTGTAGCATATTTTCTTCAATTAATATCTAATAATAAGTCTAATTAACTTTCAATTTGAGAACTTTACTTTATGAATGAAGTTATTTTCTGAAATATTGAAGAGATAAATTTGTTTGTGATTTTGAGATAAGTTTTCTTGACAATTTTATTCTAATGTCAAATGCTACTTTCTAATAATGTTACTCTTTCATATAAAATGTTCTTGATTGACGAGACACGTGCAAAACACGTACACTAAACTAGTAATATTTATAAAGTGTGTTAAAGTAAGTTATTCGGAGGTCTACCGGGAACAACCTCTCTACTTTTTCGGAGATAGCGGTATGGAGTGCGTACATATTACCCTCTCCAGCCCCCACTTTGTGGAAATACACCGGGTTTATTGTTTTTGTTGTTGTTGTGTTAAAGTAAGTTATCCAGACAAATTCAAAGAAATTTTATGTCTTTTCTCAAAATATTATTCACCTCTGTTTATTTACCTACTAGTTACGAGTAGCCCGTACAATGCACGGGCTCAATATTTATATTAAATTAGTATCATAATAATAATAATTAAATTATAAGATTTATTTATTTAGTCATTTTAAAAATATATTTTTTTTAAGAAAATAATTACTCAAGTATCAATTTAAGCAACACAATGCTTAAATGGTCTTAATAATTAATTAGGAGTGATAAAGTAAAATCATGATTGAAATAATGAAGCTGACATATCTTAAATGACTTATAATAACTAATTAGAAGTGATAAGATTTAGTTATTTATTCTTTTCAAAAAAAAAAATATTTTTCTTTTTTCTTTTTAAATAAAATAACTACTCAAGTATCAATTTAAGTGACACAATGCTTAAATGATCATAATAATTAGGAGTGAAATAGTAAAATCAGGATTGCAATAGTGAAGCAAACATGTCTTAGATGACTTATAATAACTAATTAGAAGTGATATAACAAAATTACTATACAAAAATACTTGTGAAAGAAAAATGGGCCTCATATATAGAGGTGTTCATGGATCGGTTTGGGTTGGTTATTGGTCAAAATCATAACCAAACCAACTTAGTCGGTTTTTAAAATTCAAAAATCAAATCAAACCAACACAAGAAAATAACCGTCGGTTTGGTTCTCGGCGGTTTAGTTCGGTTTAGTTCATTTTTTTTTTTAATTTTTGCGATTTATAACTTTAACTAATGATAAAGTTGAAATTAAAAAAAAAAATCCAATCAAACATAGTGTTGTGCCCTAATCTTGAAACTAAGATGTCAATTTAGTGTTATATTTAGGTAAAGCCACGAACAACACCATATGAATGCTTCTACAAAAATTATTTAGAAACTACATATAAGAGAACGATATAATAACTCCCAAGGGGTGAACACATAAATTTTTTTGCTCAATAGGAACCAAAAAGAAAGTTCAAAATTAGTGATTATTTATAATCTAATTAAATTCACCTGTAAAATTTCCTAGACGACAAGATAATTTTCACAATTAGTATCATTTGTTATTCAAGGTGTGAAAATCATTTAGAATCTCATAACGTAGTGTCAACTAGATGGAGACATATGACTAAACGTGTTACGGTAAAAGTTAAATTCATGATTAAAATTTAAAATGTAACAAATATTTATTTTTTATTCATGAATAATATATAAATAATATATATATCGTTTCGGTTTGGTTATTTTGTCGGTTATTTTAGAGTAAAATCAAAATCAAACCGATAAGTGTTGGTTTTTAAAATTTAAAACCAAATCAGATATCGATTTTTTTTAATCGGTTTGGTTTGGTTCGCGGTTCGATTTGGTTTTTAACCAAACCATGAACACCCCTACTCATATAAAACGTCAAGTAAATTTAACATTAAATATTATTAATTTTTTAATACTTAGATGACTTTATAATAATTTTTTAATATTAATTTTTTAGTATTTAGATAACTTATAATAATTAACGATAGGTGATATAGTCAAATTGTGGGTGAAACAGCTGAAGCAGACATGTCATAAATATCTATTTTACTTTTTTTTTTACTAAATATAATTATTTTTCTAATACATAAATAATTTAGAATAATTAATTAGAGATAATATACCAAAATCACGGAGAAAGCAGCTGATGAACCGGACAGAAGAAGCAGGCATATTGACGGAGAGCTGGCTGTTTTTTCTCCCCATTCCCTCTTATTAGTAAGTAAAATACATGCATCAAATTTATTCCTTAAATTGAATAATAAACATAACTATAGGCAATTAATTAATTTTAATTAGCTATAAATAGCACTCATTTTAGTTTAATCCTTTTATAATTTTTTGTAAGAATTTGTGCTAATATGTGAAGTTTTTGTTAGGTATTCACCAGTGTTTTACTATAGATTTTAAAAATTAATTTTAAAATATTTATTTAATCATGAAATTTGAACACTTTTTAAATATTAAATCTTGAAATAATTTTAGTTCTCAAATATTGATTTTAGACTTTCAGTCAAATCTCTGTAGGGTGTATATGATTGTGCTTTATAAATGGGGAAAAACCAACTTTTTGAAACTTTTAACTTTTCATAATTCGAAAAGGAGATCACGACATCTTATAAAATTTCCTGACGGTAGTATTTATTGGTTGATTATTCTATTGAAAAATATATATTATTTATGATGATTTAACAAAAAAAAAATAATAAGTTAAATTAAGATAGAATGAATATTTTATTTCTCAAATGTGAAATAAAACTATCAACATAGATTGTGGTATAATGGTGGGAATATTTCATCCTTAATCGGAGGCCTTGAGTTCGAACCTGAATATGGAGAGAATTTTATTGGGAGCATCGCTCTCAGAATGAGCCCTACAATGTGCGATTCGAATTATTCGAAGTTCTAATGCGAGTACCGAACACCGAATGAAAAATACCAAAAAAATGTGAAATGGAATTATTTTTATTCGTATTAAAGGGAGATTTTTCACTATGCAAGTGCTTCTTATATAACTTTTAATATATATCTTTTGCTAGAGATAAGTGATTTCAGTTCAGAGTTATCTTAGTGAAATGATTAAGTTAATTATCGAAAAACAGCATAAACAAGTAAATTGAAATGGACCTAGTAGATACTAGCGATATATAATATTTTTTTTTTTTTTTTGGATATGTTAGAATAATTAAATTCTACTTGAATTACTTGACGAAAAATTGAAATTGCAACTAAGAGAAGAGGTCCATCAAAATGATATTGTTAGTCACTATATGGTAGAATGAGATACATCAAAGCAACATTAACTACAAAATATTGTCAGATAATTAAAAGACATAATACATCAAAACATTCCTAAACTTGTAGTCAAAATTTACTTTATATCCTAAATTAATCAAATAATTATTTACCCCTCTTAACAACTTTAAAGTGAAATTTTTACCACCCTAATTGCTGACGTGATAATTTTTATAAAAATCATCACGTTAATGTCTATAAAAAAATGAAAAAGGTGGATCCCAGCTTTTAAATTTCCCAAATTATATATATATATATATATATATATATATATATATATATATATATATATATATATATATATAAAGAAAAAAAGAAGAAGTCAACTTCCACTTTTTCTTCATAACAATCGTCTTTCCCACCCCAACAACTTCATTTTTTCTTCTTCGTAACAACTTCATTTTTTTTTGAAGCAAATCATCACCACAATTCATTTTCCGAACTCTTGAAAAAAAATAGCTTTCTTGTTTGGTCATATCTACATTACAGAAGTACAAGCAGAAAAAGGAAGATCACATATAATTTCTTTCAATATTTGAGCTAAAGGGTTGTTGAATAGAGCAAAAAGAAATCAAAGGATTGTTGAATAGAGCAAAAAAAAAAAATCATTCACTGAGTTGGTGACACATATCGGAGATGGTCAACCACACTGAAAATGACTCTGTTAGAAATTTTTTCTTCTCTAATTTATCATTCACTTTAAATTAATCTACTTCCCAAATTTGATGAATAATTGGGTGAATGAGTTGATGATTTTGAATATTAAAAATATGGAGGAAACTAAAATTGAAGGTTGAAATAATGATGTTAATGTGGGATTTGGCTGTTAAAGAAGAATAAAAGAAATCGGGGTGGAGAAGGGGGGCTGGGGTGCACTGTTAGATCAAGTTATTTATCAATTTCTTGTTAAATTCGAATCAAGTTATTGGTGTTAATGATGTTAATGGTGAAATAATGATGTTAATGGTTTTAATGGTGAAATCGTTTTCGGTGAAGACTTTGAGAGATTCTTGAGATTTTTTTGGCGGTGGTTGTGGTGTTTTCAGGTGATTTGGGGGAATTTGTAGGGTGGTTCACGACGGAGGTGGGTGTTTTTCGGTAAGTCATTAATTGAGTGAAAGTTATTGATTTTAATAGTGTTAATGGTGGCGGGGGCTGTTGAAGCATAAAGAGAAGTAGGAACGACGACGGTGGGGTGGGGTGGGCTATTGAAGAAGAAGAAGGAGCAGGAAGGGAGTGGGGTGGGTTTTATATATATATATATATACACACACATACATATATATATATATATATATATATATATATATATATATATATATATATATATATATATATATACATTTTTACCTTTTTTAAAAAAAATATAAAAATAATATGTGTGTTGGATTATTTTTTTAAAAAAATTATAATTTTTTACGTGGCAATGACATGACACTGAGTTGGCACTGAGTTGGCAATGACGTGGGCCGCGTGTACTTCACTCTCCGTAGTGAGAGTGGTATAATTTTTTTAGGGTGGTAAAAAATTTACTTTAAAGTTGTTAAGGGAGGTAAATAATTTTCATACAAGTTTAGGGTCTAAAGTAAGTTTTGACTACAAGTTTAGGGGTGTTTTGATGTATTATCTCTAATTAAAATAATACACTCCATTAACATTTCGATTATGATATAGCTGGTGCATATTTTCACATGTCAAATCTTCATTGGTTCTTCGAGAAAAGTCATTATTTTCATCCTAAATTATACTTAAAAAGTCAAAGAAACACCTAAACTATTAGAGTGACTTAATACACACCTATACTATTTAAAAGTGAATTTATTTTCACTCCGACGCACATAGAACCAGTCACACGATGGAAGGTGTTACACACTCGCGCACATGTCATCAAAATGTCATTGCCACATCAATTTTTATGCCAGATTTTTTTAAAAAAAGGTCCAAGTCACCTCAATTGCTTCTTCCCTATCCATCATCAAAACTCACCATCAAACCACCACCATTGCCGCATCGTCACCAAACTCATATCAATGCCACCATTTCATCACCAAAATCAAATTCACCACCGAAATCACCCTATAATCACTACTACCATAAAAATTTATAAATTGAAATCATATCACCACCATTGTTACCATTGAAAATTGCAAAGAGTCATAAAAAAATTCAACACCCATAACCAAATTCATCATCAAAATCATATTACAATCATTTTCGCCATAAAAAATTACAAAGAACCACTACATAAATTCAACGCACGCTATTGAATCCACATCAAAATCACACTACGTCAATAGATTTTAGTATTTATCAAAATTAAACCACTATCACTGTCAATGTTGAAATTCACAACAATAATGGTAACAATTTTTTTCACCCTAACTTACTTTGCTAAATCATTCACCACCAGATCCATATCGTTGTCACCATCAAAATTAATCATATCCAGAATCATAAATCCAACATGCATCACCAAAATTGACATTAACTTCATTGTCAATTACAGAAAATAAGAGCATACCTCCATCAATTTTATCAACTCAACATCAAATTTTTCAGCATTGCGAATTTCGTCCAAGCTCGAGATGAAGAATGGTGAAAGTAAAAAGTTGATTAGTGAAAGAAAATGAAGTGGTTTTGATAAGAAAAAATTAGAGAAGAGAAGATTAATGGCATGAAGAATAAAAAGAAGTAGGAAAGGTTATCCACGCGGAATGTACAAAGAAGAAGTAATTTTTTTTTTGGCTTTAATTTGACTCCTACACCCTTTTCTTCTTTTTCTTTTTAATTTTTTACCACATTAGCTTTTGAGGTGGAAATAAATTCACTTTTACATAGTACAATTATGTAATAGGTCGTCACAATAATTTGAGTATGTAAATAAATTTTCAGATATATTTTGAGGTGAAAATGATGATTTTTTTGCCAAATCAGATTTGCATCACATGTACGAATATAAATTTCATTTTATTATAATAATAAATGTATTATTTTACATGTACAAGAATCAATACTAGAATACATTCAGACTAATTTCAACAACAACAATAACATTATTCAAACTAACTCAAATACAAAATATACTATCGTCTTAAATATGTTGAGATATCAAATTAAATGAACTTTTCAACCACTTATTAATTGATGGTGATGATAGTATTGGATGAATACAGAAAAACTAAACGCCTAGGCCACTAATTTTATAGCATATGTTAGAAAGCGAGGATTTTGAGTTAAAAGTGACAAAAGAGTTTTAAAATGACGTGTAGGTGACTCAAGTTTTAAAGATAGAGTGTTGGTGACAATTACTTTATTATGCATTAAGAAAGTTGTGAAAGTTTGAAAATAACCCACAAGTTTTTTAATTTACACTTTGATCCAAGTAAAACCTAATATAACTAAAAATAGAGGGAAAAATGTGAGTTTCTCTCTCTTTCCATTTATTGTTGTTTTTTTCTCTCTTCGCGATTTTTATTGTTCATTGTTATTGTTGTTTTATTCATCATCTTCTTCTTCTTCATTATCATCATCATTTTCTTTTTGTTGACCATTGTTGTTGTTGTTACCGCTACTGCTACTACTTGACCAATTTTTTAGGTCAAATTTTATTTCGTACATTACTTTGACATTACTTCATAGGTGACTTTGGTAAGTAAAATTATGATTTTTAGTTGAATTTCTCATCTGGGTACACTGCTACTGATGTTTTTTCAATAATGGATAGATACCGAACATGAATCCAACATAAAATTCATCTGTTGCAACAGATGACTGGGTACACTGCTACTACTGTTTTTTCAATAATGCATAGAATTCGAACATGAATCCAATATAAGATTCATCTGTTTCAACAAATGGCTCATCTGTTGCAACAAATGAGTCATCTGTTGCAACGAAAGACTCATATATTAAATTCATATTTATGGTTCTATAGTGTTGTAACATGAATCGAACAGATGGGTCATCTGTTGTAACAGTCGAGTTATCTATTGCAACAGAGGAGTCATCTGTTAAAATATATTACTCATGTTGCAATAGAACCTGAAGTTGATTCTAATAAATACTCATCTGATGGTATTCATGTTGCATAATATAGAACTAGAAGTTGATTCCAACAAATAACTTATTTGTTGCAACAGATTAGCAATTCGTTGCAACAGGTTAGTGATCTTTTGTAACAGGTGACTCATTTGTTGGAATCAACTTCAAAGGTTCTATAGTATATCCCAATAGGCGAGTCATCTCTTGTAAGTTGCAACAGATGAGTCACCTGTTCTAACAGATGAGTCGTCTGTTGGAATCAGCTTTAAGTTTATAGTACCGTAACATGCATATCAACAAGTGAGTCATCTGTTGCAATATCTAACTCACTTGTTGCAACATATTATTCACCTGTTGCAATTGATTACTAATCTATTGGGGTTCATGCTATTAATTTTACTATCATGTCATTATTAATTTTTTTTAACAAATGTCTTTATTTAGGTACCACTAATGGAGGGATCACTAACAATAGGGGTAGATTGTCATGGTGAATGGATCTAGAATAATAATCGATATGTTTGGCATTAGAAAGAGGGTAAAATACTAAAGACGATAGCTATGATAGTCCAAAGTGATGTTTCATATGATGATTTTGTGAACTTAATCATCAACTATTGTGAACTAAATTGTCAACCGGGAGAACTCGTCATCAGCTACATGCACAACTCCTTTGAAAATCAGATGGTACTACCTTTCAAGATAATCGATTAGGTTTGGTTGCGTACTTATCTGAGTGATTCAGGTAAGCCGGTGTTAAGGGTGTACGTTATTAAAAAACCGAGAGAGAATGAAAACCAGAATATAGAAGAACAAGAACAAGATATGTTTGGTGATAAATTGAATGATCTGGACATGCATATTTCAGATGATGATCAAACACCTATGCCCGTTGTTACGAGTAATACGGCGGGCAGTTTTTCTCAACCAACACAATCGGGCAATCGCCAAGGCAGCACAACATCTCGAATATGTCGGTTTTAAGAGATAGAGCCGAGCATTTTGTTTGGTAAATAGGTACATTCTTATAAATTTAATGTCTTGTTTGAGTTACATCTTTGTAATACTTACCGTATGATGTCCTACTAAGTGAGTTTTTTTGTATAGGTATAATATTATGACGTCAAACATAGCTGAATCATTGAATTCAATATTTGGCATTGAAAGAGAATTTTTCATTGGGGTGATGTTTAAGGAAATAAATAAGAGGTATGCCAAATTATTTCACGAAAGGCGTATGCAGTTTGCGGACACAAGAAACAAATTTGTTCTAGAAGTAGAAAAACAAATATCAATGAACATCAGTTTGGGGAATAGGTTATTTGCTATCAAATAGCAAATTACAAGTTCAGTATCGACGGTCATGGTGATATTGCCACGGTCGATCTTCAAACAAGATCTTGTACATGTAGAGTTTTTGACTTGGATAAAATACCATGTCCACATGCTATGGCAACACTTCAAGCCCAATACGGTGCACAATATGAAACTCAAATTCATGAGTACTCGTCTTCATATTATTCGGTGGAAAGATATATAATGGAATATAGTGAGAATATTAATCTGGTGCCTCTTAAAGAATCTTGATTTGTTACTACAAATTTTGGAGAGATTAATACCTCCTCCATATATTAATTCAAGCACTATCAAATCAGGAAGAAGGCGATATAAGAGGAGGCGTGAAGTCGGAGAATCATTTGCATCAAGAAAAAATAAGTGCTTTGTATGTAAGAACGCTGTCCACAAAAGAACTACATGCACGGATAGTAATGCACCATGATAATTGTAATAATAAAACTTGTGTTGTTGTTTATTATGGACTTTGATTTTTAACTCATTATTGTGAATGTAAATGTTATTATTTATTATATAAAATATTTTTTTATTAACTTGTGCATCAATAAAAAGAGGTAAAATAAGAACTAAATACAACAGACTACACAAATATTTTCAGCAGATTACCCATCTGTTGTAACAGATGGACATTTGCTGTAGGAACACAATATGGTTCATCAAACTGGAATGTGTTCCTCCACCAGATGACTAATCTGTAGCAATAGATGGGTAATCTGTTAGAACAACACAATACAGTTCTTGCCGCTGGTTTGTGTTCTTCTAATAAATGACCAATCTACTTCAACAGATGGCCTATTTGTTAAAAAAACACAGAACTCTTGCTATTGCTACTGGATTCAAAATTGTTCCGAACGCTCAATCCTTACCTCCAACTGTCGACATGTTAAGAAAAAGAAATAGGCATAATGAAAATTAAATAAGTATTTAAAAAGTCAAAGTCGACCAAACATAGATTTTTTCATTAAACAAAATACATTAGGTAGGTAGATCGGATATAAATAAAAAAAATGCATATGCTAAAAGAAAAAGCATAACCTAATTATTATTATTATTATTATTATTATTGTTATTATTATTATTATTATTATTATTATTATTATTATTATTATTGTCAATCGACCAATCGTCAACCACAGCAGCAGGACCCTCCTCAGCCTACGAATCTCTCGGAGCATCCTTGCTCTCACGGCGTCCAACTTTCACTGGAGTTCATTAATCTGCCTCTGAAATTTTCACACGGTGTCGCGCAGAATAGCAATGTCTCAAAAAAGATCATCCATATCTAGAACACCCATGAATTGACAAAAAACATAAACACAAAAGTAAATAAAAGAGTCTGAATATAATACAACGTATACTACCAACTAGTAGATTTACACCCAAAAAAACTTTCCTCAACGAAAAAGAAATCTGCTCTTTGAAGAGAAGTGGTTGAAGTTGTAATATGAAAGACAAGATGTAAGAAATAAATAAGTGGAGTAGAATAAACGAGTAAGGAGAGACCTATTATAGAGGATTGAATTTAAATGTGTTAGACAAAAAGTTTCGACTGTTCATCTCTATTTTATTAATTACATTCAAACTGATGACTTTTTACTACTGTGAAAGTCATGTCTTAACTAAATCAGATTGGTGATTTTTTTATTATTGTGAAAATTCATGACTTTTCAGCTTCTTAATATTAATTAGTTCTTAAAATTAAATAACAGTTTTTCTCAATTAAATAATCAAAGATTTCTCATCTTTTCAATAACCGTTTCTTTTAATAATAATCGTTTTATTAAGTTGTTGCAACAGATGATTCATCTGTTGCAACAGATAACCCATCTATCATAACATATTTACCATTTGTTGTAATAAATGTTCCATATGCATAACAAATGGGCCATCTGTTGCAACAGATGAGCCATCTGTTGCAATAGATGAGTTATCTGTTGCGACATATGGACTATCTGTTGGAGGAGCTATTTTGATGTCTTCCAATAGCTGATTCATCAGTTTTAGTAGATGAAGAATTTGATTCATCGATTGTTTTGAATGTGTTAGACCAAAATTCACAACTGTTCACCTCTTCTTTAATAATCATATCCCTTAATTATTTAAATTTGTGACTTTTGATTATTTAAATTAAAAATAGATTTAAAAATAAAAAAGGTGAAAAGTCACAACTTTTTGCCTATTTAATATTAACATAAGTTATTAAAATTAAATAACCATTTTTACGATTTTAAATTGTGTTTAACATTTATTTTCTTATTATTTATTTATGAACCATTTTTGTTTATTAAATAATCAAAAAGTCATGATTTTCACCTTTTCAATAACCCTTTTTTATTAATAACCATTTTTAGTCAGTGTTTTCAATAGATGGACCTTCTGTTGAAACAAATTTATCATCTGTTCGAAGAACATAAACCTGTGACAAAAACTAATTGTATTGTGTTCTTCCAACAGATCTATTGTAATAGATGTGTCATCCGTTGGAAGAAGAGAGTTTCGAGTTTTTCCAACAAGTTACCCATCTGTTGCAACATATTGTTTATCTGTTGGTTGAACACAATCCAAATTGATGAACTGTAATGTGTTCTTCCAGCCAATGTCCATCTGTTGCAACACATAGGTAATCTGCTGAAAATATTGTTATAGTCTGTCGTATTTAGTTCCCGTTTTACCTCTTTTTATTAATGCACAAGTTCGTAAAAACATATTTTATATAATAAATAATAATATTTACATTCCCAACAATGAGTTAAAATTATCAAAGTCCATAACAAGCAATAACAAAAGTTTACTATTACAACGATCATGGTGCATTACATACGTAGCACTTGTTTTTTCTTGATGGGCATGTAATCCTTTGACATTGAAGATGGTTACCCTTTAAGTCTTCGTAATTTTGTACACTACTTCACGGTGAAAACTAAAGCTTAAACACTGTTTGACATTGATGGGGTAGGAAGAATAAGGTGCGTGCGGACCGATGGATGAAGCCATTTTCATGCGTGGAGTTATGTATTACTGATAAGATTATCGTGACAACACACATAAAGTACAATAATTTTTTGAATGCAGATTTTTACGAATTAGGCATTGATCCTTCAAACAAGATTTTGTATTTTACAGTTAAGTTTGATAGGTGCAAATTGATAAGGCTGAGGAACCATGAATATGGTGCTCATATCCTATTACAATTTAATGACAGTTTTGGTCATGTTTATGCGTGTCAAGTTTTGAGAAGGGATCAATATTTGATGACAATGTAGAGATTCAAAAAACCAATCAAAATTCCCCTGGTCTAAATTTAAATGGATAAGTTGCTCAGGGAGACGATTATACAACAAAATATATTGTAGGAGAATGCTTGCCGAAAAAAAAGAGTTGCTGAAGACTGTATCATCTGAGACCTTGTTAAAGAGAAAACACAGGAGAGCAAGCAAAGAACTTCTAGCCAATTTGGCCAATGAAATTGACTTGAAAGATGAAAAATCTGAATGAGTTGCAAATGTGAATTGTATCCAAAATTTAAAATCCGTCAGTCGTTATTGAAAAGAAAAATGGTAAAGTGGACTGGAGATGGACACTTTTCTAGGTAACTGGGACTAGTTAGCATGGCCTGAATGTTGACCCACAAAGCACAGGATCAGAACTCTAAGGAAACAACTTTCTAAGCTTCGAGAATTGGAAAAATGGTCAGCCAGGAACGAAAATTAAACAAAAAACTTCTAAAGGAAAAATAAGGAAAGCCGAGGCATCAATTTCTGAAGTCTAACTTGCATCCCATGCCTCCTGTTTGTGGTTCTAATCCATTTAATGGCAGTGGAAACAAAAAATCTAAAGTTGGGAAAAAATCCCATTGATATGCCCAAATTACAACTCTCGTCAGAAAGTGTAAGCGGTTGTTGTCAAATATAGAACCCAACTGGGTTGGATGTCGAATCCCACAGGGAATACTATGTTCACTAAGTATTATGGTTGTTACTAGACTGTTGATCGAAGGTTCCAAAATAGAGGGGGATTTTCATTTATCAATTATACTCAAATGTTTGTCACAGAAAGTAATCCAACTGTAGGTTATATTGCTAATAGTAATTCAATAAGAGAAGTCAAACTAGAGTTATAGTTACCAAGATACTTAAGCAGCTAGGGTTGTGAACTATTTTTGGATTCCCAATGAACAATTCTTATTGCAAGAGTAATTAAATTCTATGGTTTACCCATTAGTTTCTCAACCTAAATGAGTAACTTATCCCTTAATTCAATCAAACTTAAGGAACATAGTATTAATTCCACTATAATCTCAGATGGGCTGATCCAGTTAAGGCATCTACCCTCCATCCAAAGGTTAAAGCCTTTAGATTTATGTAAACCCTTTCTTTTCCCAACAAGCACTTTTCTATTTGAACAAGTGTTGTTCTTGGGCAGACTTTTAAAGTTTGCAACCAAGAAAAGTCATTAAAGTGAAGAAGAGTTTCTGCAATATCAATTCCTCATGGGAATCTACTAGATTCACAACCCAAAATCAGCTTTTCACATCAAGGCTCTCATAACCCTAGTTATGGGAGCTTAGCCACACATTTTCACCCAAGAAAGAGAAAAAATCACTGTGTTATTCATAAATTAATTCAAAGTTTACTTACAAAAATCACAATTGTTGTTCTGCAATCTTCAATAGAAAATATGATAAAGGAATCTAGATCCACAAATCTCCAATTAATCTTACAAAAAAACTATGTAACAATGTATTTTCAGTATGAAAAACCCTCATAAAAGATAAAAGATGGATAAAAAAGGTCCCTAATAAAATCTAAAACTGGGTATTTATATGTTCCCAGGTAAAAAGGATTTAAATTCAAAAATTATAAAATTCACGTCCAAAGTGGTGGTCTATCGGAAGTCTGATGGTTCACCAAATTAGCCATCACTGATGGTCCTTGAAAGCCCAGTTCTGCTTTAAACTGACAGCCAAAGTGGTAGTCCATCGCAAGACTGATGGTCCATCATATGGGCTGTCACTGATGATCCTGGAGAGACAGGTTCTGCTTCAAACTGACGGTCAAAATAGTGGTCCGTCGAAAGACTGGCGGTCCACCATATGGGCTGTCACTGAGTCTTCTGGAGAAGTGGGTTTTGTTTAGGCCTGACGATTGATTTGGTGGTCCATCGCAAAACTGACGGTCCACCACATGAGCCGTCACTAAGTGTTTCACGATGCCTTGTACTATTTAACACTGACGGTTGAACTGGTGGTCCATCAAAAGACTGATGGTCCATCATTTTGACCGTTAGAAGTTTTTTCTGCTAATTTTTTGAGTCTTTTTCTCCAGCTAGATCCTTACCTTGAAACACTAAAAACCAGCATTAAATGCAACCTTAGTTGCTTGAAAACATGCATTTTCCCAAGAAAAAGATGAAAAATATTTCGTCAAAAGCCAAAACATCAACACCCTCAACTTAAGATAATTGTTTGTCCTCAAGCAACTCAGCACCAAATTGTAAATATGAACAATATAATGAAATACATTTACTACTGAACCAATTTTCACACAACCATTCACTTGTCATCCATATCATATGGTTTAACATGTCAGAGTCCATAACCGACATTATTTTAAATTCAGTTCATCAATACAAACATTGATACAAGAATCTACAGAAACCAGCCAAATTAAGTATAACTCAGTTTGCCCTCACAGTCAAAGAGATCCACCACTCAATATATTTTGTAAATACAAATCACAACCCTCCCAATCATCAAAAAAATTGCAAACATAGCACATGCACCCATAAACTTGCCTTTATCATCCAATGCCCCCTTATAGCTGAGTTCCAAGACTAAACAGGTCTTTTCTAGGCTAGTAATGAGGTATCAGGCTAGGTCAGGAAGGAATTTTGGGCAAAAGTGACTAAAAACTATGCTTTAACTTTCTTTGCCTACAAATTCTTCTTACCAAGGCCATTGCTTTGCTAGCTCACTTACCCTTTTCCCATTTATTCATATTTTACCACAACAACTCCCTTTTTCTTTTTCCTTATATATATATATATATATATATATATGTATGTACACAAGGATCAGCCACCCTCAACTTAGGCTGATGCCATAACTCAAGGTACACATTGTCTTAACTAGACCAAGGCCAAATGCTTAAATTTAAATTCTAGACCAACTTTCCATTAGGTAGTTAACAGTCCTACAATAGCCACCCTCAACTTAGGTGTTTTGCCTAAGTTAAGGTACACATTGCCCATTACTAGGCCAGGGCAAGAGTTAGGAGTTAATAGCTGAAAGAGAGTTAACTAAAATGCTTGGTGATGAAGAAAAATTAACAAAGGCTCAAAGAAGGGTTCAAAAAATTGAAAATTATTTTTGGTGGGGTTAATTACTTTGGCTAAGTGGACTAAAAGCACAAGGTGGCCTACCATCACTTCTTATCCCATCAACTACAGAATAGCATCAATTGAACCAGGCAAGTTCTAGGTACTATACTATGTAAGAACTACTGCAATTACTCGCACACACAGTGCCAACTGAGTCAAACATTCTATGGTTCTTAAGATGTGCATCCATGTCATGCGTATTTATAGATTAATGCCAACTACAGATTCACTAACATTTGCTCACATATCCTAGGAGACAAAGGTAAACAGTCAAATGGAAATAGTCATAGTTTGATGCCAACATCATTCATCATCCACATTTACTACAAGATACTAAAACAAACAATACTTTTATTTCATGTACCAATATAAACAACATAACAAGATTTAAAAAGAAGAAAAATACAAATCTAAAGTTAAACCTAGAAAAGAAAAAAGTGAACTTATCATGATCCTAGATGTGTCAATTCTCCTAGATAGCACATGGTAGGGGTTCAGAATATCGGAAACACAAACCCCCATGGTGCAAGTACACCACCTCCACATAAAAATATATGCATTGTCCTCAAAGCATTAAATTAAAGTACAATGGAATGGGTATACTTGTATTGCCTCTTATTCATATGAGGTATCTGTGAAGTGTGGTAAGGATCCTGTGTCCTCACCTGGTGCAATGTTGGCCCCTATGGTGGTAGAGACACTCAAAAACTCCCCCTCCAGAATCTGAGGAATCATCTTTCGGATTGAGCCTAAACTTTACCCCCTTTCTGGGGCAACACTAGTAGATACTCCTGCTGCTTCATCTTTTTTTCTTTATTTTCCTTGATTTCTTTTGAGCCCTCTTCAGATCATGTTATTCTTGTTACTCTGGTGTCATTGTTGCTCTCTTTCTCCTCTTTTCTTCCTTTCTTCCAGTTCGCTCATCCATGTGTTGCTTTTCTTTGTCTTTTATGGGTCTTCCCATCAGATCCACAATACCCTCATCATCGTCACTCACTACTAAGGCTGGTTTAAAAATAGTCTATTGTGGTTGCCTTCCTTTTAACTCTGCTATATTAGCCTTTAGCTGCTCAAATTCAACCATGAGCTTTGAAAGATCAGAGAGGGATAGTGCATCTAGCCTTTTGTTGATGCGGTGCTCCATGCTGTCCATCCTAGCTTGAATAGTTTGGAATGGAAGGATTGCCTCAGCTATAATTTCATCAACAAAAGGCTTAAATTCTGACGCCCATTTATCTAACTGTCTCTGAAACCTCTTTTGTAGCTTCATTGATTTTGCAAAATTCTTATGCGTTAACCTGTATTCGACAAAGTCTGCTCTTCCCATAGATTGTGCAAAACCTGACCCAACAGAAATACTTGGAGGCACATACTCCGGTGGCACATAAGTGGTGATAAACAAAGGCATACCTGCGGGAATTTCTGTAGCATCAAGAGCTGGTATAGATTCAGTTTGGTAATCTGGAGGCTTGGTGACACGCATCTCAAACTTTGAGTCGTCTTTCGACTTCTCAATGTCCTATCTATGTGTAGTTGGGATTTTATTATCAACTCCATGGATCAGGGGCACACCGATTTATTTGCATAAATTAGTGATTAAGCATGGGAACGATAATGCACTACTTATTTTATGTGCCCTCACAAATATCTCATCCACAATAATCTGTCCGAAGTCAACTTGTAGCCCTGAAACCAAGCTTACTATCAATATGGCTCTATGTTTATCCAAGTTTCCTTACCTTTTGTTGGCATCAGCCTTAAGCGAACAACAACCCACAAGAACTTAGCCTTGAAGCTAATGGAATATTTTGCAATACGCTCCCATGGATTAGTCAACCATGAGGGGTTACCATCATCAGTCAATAATGAATCCACCCAAGGCCTCTGAGTGGATGCAGTTCTCAACCTATACTCAAGATCAGGTATAGCAGGTGGAGCCTCGTACTCTCGCCCAAATAGCATCCTATTAATTGTTCAGGCTAAAATATCGATAGTGACTCCTCAAACAGGTATGGACTCCCTGTTCAGCAAGCTTGCAACTGACGTTCCCTTTGGACAACCCTTTTCTACTAGTGCAAGATAATTGGCAAACAATTCTCTTACCTAGTTCAATTGATACGCTCCTAGTGGCCTGCTCATCTATTCTAGTTCATACTCGTTGAAACGGTGTTCCAACTCAGGATACTCATGTAGCTCTTTTATCACAATCTGATATTTCTCCGCGAATGGCCTTTTTATCCCTCTTACTGTAGCTGTCAATCCATCATAGAATTTCTCACATGCTCCCTCTATCTTCCATCTAATCACCTCTCAAACTTGAGGATCCTTACGCTTGATAACGTTGGCATCCTCAGGTTCAGTATTCAGATCAGTTGCTTTTATTTGTTCTCTCATTATCAGACTCTGTTTCACCCACAATAGGCTTGGGTTGAGTTGTAGCAAACATTGCCTCATCTGGGCTTGAGCTGGTACTGCTTATACTACTACTGCTCTTCTCTTCAGATTGGGAGAGTGTGGGAGTTTTCCTTTCATATTGCCTGGTGTTGTAAGTGGGTGCAGGTTTACCTCTACCTCTTTGAGATCTTCCTCCTCTGTTTAGTGGTAGTTTACGAGCCATGTAGTCTGAAACAAAAGTAAGGAATTAGTTTATAATGCAAAAATAGCCTAACAAGTGAAAACTTAGACTTGACGGCCATATTGGTGGTCCGTCAGGTAACTGGTGGTCCACCAAGTGGGCCGTCACGTCCTATCCAGAAGACCTACAAATTCAGAGAGCTGCGACGGTCAATATGGTAGTCTGTCGCAAAGTTGACGGTCCGCCACTTTGTCCATCGTATCTTAACCAGTGGGTGTGTTTTTTGGGTTTCTTACGATGGTCCATCGCATCTTAACCACTTTGGTGGTTCGTCGCCTAATTGACAGTCCACCATTTCAACCATCGCACCTCTTTCTTTAGATTCAAGATTCACTTCGGCATTTTGTCGAACATTTAGCATACAATCCCTCTATTTTAGCAAAAGTTGACACCAACTTCACATTTATGCACATAATTTTTCGCTTTTAAACGCGTAAGTTACTCAGACTTCACTCAACAACATATATTCAAATTTTCAAACTTACAGAAACTCAAAGAAAAAGAATAACACAAGATGGAATTTTAATCAACAAACCACTCATTCATTTTATGTTTTGTAATTCAAAAAGGAAAGACACGAAGGTGCTCATACCTTGGTTTTGTAGTAGGTTCTCTTTTACTTGCTTGCAACTTAAGAACACAAACTTAACTTCAACTCTAGTAATTTAATCGCAAGATTGCTTCTGATGAAAATAAAGAAAAGAAATAGGTTTGTTTAAATAAGGAAAAAAGAAGGAGATGGAGAGTCCTAGGGAGAGCAAATATCATTAGATTCTTTGAATCCAAAGGAATTTGGTCAGTTGAAGAAGTTGAAAAGGGTTCAACGTATGTAACCACTCCCTTTTTACCTCTTTAAAAATAATTCTGGTCAAATACGGGTTATTTAAATAAGCTTCAATTTAAACCCAACCCGACCCGGTGCTAGGGTAATAGCGACGGCTTCACCGATGGTGCGTCAGACCTGTGACGGACCACCAGTTGGGCCATCGTGCCTTATCAGAACATGGCCAACTCAACTCAATTTTGACCGACAATATGGCGGTCCACCAAATTGGTGACGGTCACCACTTTGTCCATCGCATCTTACCAAAACCTGGGCAATTCAGATTGGTTTTGACGGTCAGCGTGACAGTCCACTATATTTGTGACGGTCCACCATTTTGGCCATCACGCCTTACTAGAACCTGGGCAATTTAGCTTAGTTTTGACGATCAGTGTGACGGTCCACCATTTTGACCATCAACTTGATCCAGTGAATGAATTTTTCATCATCTTTGCGATGGTGGAAATGGTGGTCCGTCAGGTGACTGGTAGTCCACCAAATTGATCGTCACTTTTGTTCCAGTAGCTCAGAGTTTCTACCCTTTTTCAACTATTCCTGCACACTTCACAAACACATAAAAATACACTGAAACAACAAAATAATTTAACTAATGCTTTACAACAACACACTGCGGGTTGTCTCCCACTAGCGCCTGATTTATCATCGCGGCACGACTCAATTATCTCGATTACTCAGACTTCATCGAGATAGATTGTAGCAATACTCCTTATCGAGTCCATTGGTCCGATATACAGTTTCACACGCTGCCCATTTACCTTGATGATACTTCCATCTTTATTTTCAAGTTCTACTACTCCAGATGAGTAGACTGACTCACTTTAAATAGGTCAGACCATTTGGATTTGAGCTTACCTGGAAACAGTTTGAGTGTGGAGTTGAACAAAAGCACCAAGTCGCCTTTCTGGAAATCCCACTTTTCAATCCTACAGTCATAGTACTTCTTCATTCTCTCCTTGTAAAGATTAGCCTTTTCATACGCCTTGAGACGAAACTCATCCATCTCATTTAGCTGTCCCATTCTCAACTGTGCTGCCTCATTCCAGTTCAAATTCAGCCTCCTAAGTGCCCACAATGCCTTATGCTCTAATTCAATTGGCAGATGACATGCCTTGCCATAAACCAACTGGTACGGTGACATGCCGATTGGTGTCTTGAAAGATGTTCTTTATGCCCATAAGGCGTCATCAAACTTTCTAGACCAATCTTGTCTGCTAGCATTCACTGTTTTAGCAAGTATGGATTTGATCTCTCTATTGGAAATCTCCACTTGCCCACTAGTCTATGGGTGGTATGGAGTTGCTACTTTGTGTTGCTTGACACCATACTTTGCTAGGGCAGCTCGAAACACATGATTGCGAAAGTGAGATCCACCATTGCTTATAATGGTGCGTGGTACCCTAAATCGAGATAAAATATTCCTTTTAAGGAATGCAACTACCCTCTTTCCTTCATTGTCAGCTAAAGCAACGACTTCAACATATTTCGATACATAATCAACAGCAAGTAGAATGTATTTCATCCCGTATGAGCTCATGAAGGGCCCCATGAAGTCGATTCCCTGAACGTTGAATAGTTCTACCTCTATCATTTTTGTCAAAGGCATTTTATGGCGTTTGGAGATTGATCCCTGCCTCTGACACTGGTCGCATCTTCTCATGAACTACTAATTATCTTTGAACTAAGTTGGCCAATAATAGCCACTTTGCAGCACCTTTCTAGCAGTACGGTCACCATTATGATGACCTCCAACCAGGGACGCATGACATGCTTCTAAGATACTCAACACATCTACTTCTGGAACACATCTCCTTATGATATTGTCAGCACATCCCCAAAACAAATACGGATCATCCCAGAAATAATGTGCCACATCATGGAGAAACTTCTTTCTTTGATGAAAAGAAAGATTCTCTGAAATCACCTCACTCACCACATAATTTGCAAAATCAGCATGCCAAGGTATTTTCTCCACAACAACAACCAAGATTTCCTCATTCAAAAATGTATTATTGATCTCAAATTTATCTCTAGATGCTTGCTCGCCTCCAGCCTAGACAGATGATCCGCCACTTGGTTTTCACAACCTTTTCTATCCTTTACTTCGAAGTCAAATTCTTGAAGCAGCAACACCCATCTAATCAACCTTGGTTTTGCATTCTTTTTCTCCATGAAATATCTCAAGGCTGCGTGGTCAGTGTGGACCACCACCTTGGTTCCTAGAAAGTAATCCCGAAACTTCTCAAAAGCATAGACTACTGCAAGAAGTTCCTATTCTGTGATGGTGTAGTTCTTTTGAGCTCCATTCAGTGCCTTGATGGCATAATAGATCGGATCAAATAATTTGTCCTTCTTTTGTCCCAGCACAGCTCCAAGGGAAACACTGCTTGCATCACACATGATCTCAAATAGTTTTGACCAATCCGGTGCAACAATAATAGGTGCATCAACTAACTTCCCTTTAAGGCATTCAAATGCCTTCATGCAATCATCATCAAAGAAGAATTTGACTTCCTTATCCAGATGTTTATAAAGGGAGTTTGCAATCTTTGAGAAGTTCTTTATAAATATCTGATAGAAGCCAGCATAACCAAAGAAACTACACACCCACTTCACTGAAATAGGAGGTAGAAGCTCTTTATAACCTCAACTTTAGCTCTATCGACTTCAATCCTCTTTTTTGAAACTTTGTGACCGAGAATAATGCCCTCCTTCATCATGAAGTGGAATTTCTCCCAATTAAGCACAAGATTGAACTTCTAACATCGCTGTAAAGCCCTATTCAAATTTACCAAATACAGTTCAAACGAGTCTCCTACCACCAAAAAATCATCCATAAACACATCCAAGGTGTCTTCAACCATATCTGAGAAAATAAACATCATGCACCATTGAAAGGTAGCGGGTGCATTCCACAATCCAAATGGCATCCGCTTGAATGTGAACGTACCATATAGGCAGGTGAATATTATTTTCTCCTGATCCTCCGGGGCTATAAAAATCTGATTGTAACCAGAATAACTATCAATGAAATAATACCAACCTCTTCCCGCCAACCGATCAAGCATCTAATCCATGAAAGGCATTGGGAAATAGTCCTTCAATGTACACGAGTTGAATTTTTTGTAATCCATGCATACCCTCTACCTAGTAACATGCCTGAGTGGAATCAACTCGGTCTTATCGTTATCCACCACTGTCATGCCCCTTTTCTTGGGCACACACTGAACAGGACTCACCCATTTACTATCTGAGATTGGGTATACCACTCCTGCATATAGCCACTTGATGATTTCTTTCTTCACCACCTCCTGCATAGGGGGTTAAATCGACGCTGATGCTCAATAGTCGAAACATAATCTTTCTCTAGCAGAATCTTATGTGTACATATACCTGGAGGGATACCAATGATATCTGCAATCGTCCAACCAATAGCCCTCTTATATTTCTTAAGAACAAAGATGAGGGCTTCCACCTGTTGCTCACCCAGATCAACAACAATAATAACAGGTAATGTATTCCCACTGCCTAGGAACTTATACCTCAAATGACCGGGCAACTCCTTCAGCTCCAAGGTAGGTGGCTCTTCGATAAAAGGCTTAGCAAGTGGACTTAGATGATTTTTCAAGCCTTAATCCAACGTTTTGCGTTCATATGAATAAGATCCCATGCCCATTAAAGCACACACCATCTCTTTATAATCTTCAATACCGTCATGATCAAAATTCATCAATACAGCAGCTAAAGTCTCCACATTAAATTTTTCTTCTATAGGCACTTCCTTCTCCTCCTCATAATAAATATCCATAATAGAAAAAATGCTCTTGTCTTTATGCTGTTTCATGGACTGACATACATCGAATCAAACTACTTTATCATTCAACCTGAATAGTAGCTCATTTACTCTCAAATCAATAAGTACACTCTCGGTTGCGAGGAAAGGTCGACCCAAGATCATGGGCACCTCAAAATCCACCTCGCAATCGAGAATGACAAAATCAGCCGGAAATAAAAAACTGGCCACCTTAACTAATGCGTCATATAGAATCCCCAAAGGCCGCTTCACAGATCTGTCCGCTATAAATAGCCTCATGTTTGTGCAAGTAGGATACCCCAAATTCAATTTCTTATACACAACAATTGGCATCAAATTTATACTGGCTCCCAAATCACATAGAGCTTTTACAAAATCAAGAGGCCTAATAGTGCACTGGATAGTAAATGCTCCCAGGTCTGCCTTCTTCTGCACCAACCTTGTGGAAATAGCACCATAATGATGGAGATGGTCCACCATTTTATAACTAATTGTTCGCTTCTTTGTAACAAGGTCTTTCATGAACTTTGCATACCCATGCATTTGCTTCAATGCCTCCACCAATGGCAAATTGATTGTCACTTGATTAAGCATGGCCATAAACTTGCCAAACTTTATGTCGTCAGCCTTCTTCTTTAACTGATGGAGGAATGGAGGCGGTGGTTTTGGGAGCGTAGTAACCACCACTTCAGCCTCCTTTTCTTTGCTCTTCTCCAGCTCATCAACCTACTGATGGTTGGATGATGTATCATCAATAACCTTATCCAGTTTCTCAGACTCCACTGGATGACTTTCTCCATGCACAATATCCTCGTTAATCACGTCTTCAATCATAGCTTTGTCCACAAATGGGCCTGGTAATACATTACTACTCCGTGTGGTAATTACCATGCAAGAACTATCATTTCGAGGGTTCTGAACTGTATCACTTGGCAAAGTTCTACTCTTCCTCTGATTTAATGTTGCTGAGAGTTGGCTTATTTCCTGCTCTAACTATTTAATAGAAGTAGAGTGTGAGTTTACCAACTGACTCATGGAAGACAAATCACTCTTCATAGTAGTCACCCTAGAGTTGGTAGCCTCAACTTCCTTTAATAATTTATCCATCATGTCCTCCATGGACATCTTGCCAGAGCTAGTTGCAACATTATCTCTACTTCCACGAGGTACATATTGTCCACTTCTATCATTTTTACTCTTTCAGTTCCCTTGATCTTTATCCTTATAACCATATTTGTCATAATTGTTCTGACCTTGATTTTCTTGGATATTGCCTCGAAAAGCCCCTTGATTATTTAAATAGTTTGCCTCTTCTTCCAAATCAGAGTCAGCTCTCCCCTGGGATGCAATAGCTTTCAACTTCTCTATTTTTCTAAATAATAAATGCTTAGTCAGTAAATCCATCTGTGTCTTTAAGTGTACCATGTCCTGGTCACGTTTTTTCTTCTTCTTGCGTTGCTCTGCAGTCATACTACCAGACATAATAGGGCTTGCTACCATAAAATTCTTGGTATGCCAAGCTCTACTCTGTTTAGTCATTCGATCAAGCATCTTCGAAGCCTCTGGAAAAGTGAGGTCAACAAATGACCTCCTGCAGTATTATCCACGACTGACTTCATAATAGAGTTCAAAGCCCAATAAAGAGTCTCCATCAAATGAATATCCATTATGTTATGGTTTGGGCATTGCATCAGCTTTCTTTTAAACCTCTCCCAGGTCTCATGAAGAGCTTTAGTGGGAAGCTATTGGAAGTTACAGATTTCATCCCTCAACTGTACCCTTTTGGAAGATGGAAAGAACCTTTTTAGGAAAGCCTCTTTCAACTGCCTCCAGTTGGTTATAGAATCGGGAGTCAGTCCATTGAGCCATAGTGTTGCCTCTCCAGACAGAGACAATGGAAATAAGCATAGTCGGATAGCATTCTGTCCCACTCCTGGATTATTAAATGATTTACAAATAGTGATAAAGTTCACTAAATACATATTAGGATCATCTCCGGGAAGACCACCGAACAACCTCTTAAGATAAAGGAGTTGAATCATCGTATTGGTAATATTAAATTTAGCTCCAGGCGGCAGAAGTTGAGAAGTGATAGCTCCAGTTGCACCTGCTCTATCCATTCCATCGTCGTTGTCATTCAGATCAAACTGCACTGGTTGACGCTTTTGCCTTGCCCTAAAGGGACAATTTCTGTTCACATTGTGGTTTACTGGTGCATCCACATTCTCTGCACGCCTAGGGTTGACAGGATCTAAAAAATTATCATCTCCCAAATCATCATCGTCAGGTTAGGATAACGTACCGGCTGGGCCGTAATCCTACTGATTAAGTTGAGCTCTAGCTAGAACGGCTAGTCTTTCAGCATCTTGGGGGTCTACTATTCTGCCAATTAACTGCAATTTCGGATGTACTTGTAATAACGGTGCACCCAATATCCGTGTACTTGACATACACAAAAACTACCCTGCACAAAACAAAAACAATAAATAAAGTAAAATTTGGAAAACTTGACCAAAGGTCAATTAACAAACACAAACTTAATTGACAACCGTATTGCCCGGCAACGACGCCAAAATTTGATACGCCCAAATTACAACTCTCGTTAGAAAGTGTAAGTGGTCGCTGTCAAATATAGAACCCAACTGGATTGGGTGTCGAATCCTACAGGGAATACTGTGTTCACTAAGTATTATGGTTGTTACTAGACTGTTGACCAAAGGTTCCAGAATAGAGGAAAAGTTTTATTTATCAATTATATTCAAATGTTTGTCACAGAAAGTAATCCAACTGTAGGTTATATTGCTAATAGTAATTCAATAAGAGAAGTCAATCTAGAGTTATGGTTACCAAGATGCTTAAGCAACTAGAGTTGTGAACTATTTTTGGATTCCTAATGAACAATTCTAATTGCAAGAGTAATTAAATTTTATGGTTTACCCATTAGTTTCTCAACCTAAATGAGTAACATATCCCTTAATTCGTTCAAACTTAAGGAAATTAGTATTAATTCCACTATAATCTCACATGGGTTGATCCGATTAAGGCATCTACCCTCCATCCAAAGGTTAAAGCCTTTAGATTTATGTAAACCCTTTCTTTTCCCAACAAGCACTTTTCTATTTGAACAAGTGTTGTTCTTGGGCACACTTTTCAAGTTTGCAACCAAGAAAAGTCAATAAAGTGAAGAAGATTTTGTGCAATATTAATTACTCATAGGAATCTACTAGATTCACAACCCAAAATCAGCTTTTCACATCAAGGCTGCCATAACCTTAGTTATGGGAGATTAGCCACACATTTCCACCCAAGAAAGAGAAAAAACATTGCAATATTCATAAATTAATTCAAAGTTTACTTACAAAAGTCACAATGGTTGTTCTACAATCTTCAATAGAAAATATGATAAAGTAATCTAGATCCACAAATCTCTAATGAATCTTAGAGGAAAACTATGTAACAATGTATTTTAAGTATGAAAAATCCTCATAAAAGATAAAAGATGGATAAAAAAAGTCCCTAATAAAATCTAAAATTGGGTATTTATATGTTCTTGGATAAAAAGGATTTAAAATTCAAAAATTATAAAATCTGCGTCCAAAGTGACGACCAAAGTGGTGGTCCGTCGAAAGTCTGTCGGTTCACCAAATTAGCCATCGTTGATAGTCCTTGAAAGCCCAGTTCTGCTTAAAACCGACGGCCAAAGAGGTGGTCCATCGCAAGACTGATGGTCCACCATATGGGTCGTCGCTGATGATTCTGGAGAGATAGGTTCTGCTTCAATCTGATGATCAAAATAATGGTCCATCGAAAGACTGACGGTCCACCATATGGGCCGTCGCTGAGGCTTCTGGAGATATGGGTTTTGTTTTGGCCTGACAATTGAGTTGGAGGTTCGTCGCAAGACTGACGGTCCACCACATGAGCCGTCGCTAAGTGTTTCACGATGCCTTGTTCTGTTTAACACTGACGGTTGAACTGGTGGTCCGTCAAAAGACAGACGGTCCACCTTTTGACCGTCAGAAGTCTTTTTCTGCTATTTTTTTGAGTCTTTTCCTTCAGCTAACTCCTGATGATAGGCGGATTTACACGCCTATATCAATATATTTTGCCCATATTTTAGACTAGTTTTGAGAACTAATTATCTATTTCATGCACTTTTAGTCCTTTTTCCTGTAAATAAGCTAACAAACATGATTAGGAAAGTTTCAGGTATAAATGATGCAAAATACAGCATTTTATGGCTCACTTGACACAAAAGAAAGCTCACAAACGAAGTAGAAAGGAGCTGGACGCCTAAAGGACCAAATCTGCTGCATGGAAAATCTGTCCCGGGCTAAAACAATAATTCTGAAGACTTTGGGGACTTACAGATACAAAGCTGGATTTTTACAAAGATACATTAACCTAGTACAATTAGGTTATGTATTTCACTATTCTATTTGGATTATGATATTGTAACCTTACCCTAGTACATTTGGGTCAAGGATTTCATTAGTATATTAGGATTTGGTTATTCATTTCATTAGCTTAGTAGGAGTAGGATAGGAGTATTATAAATACCCTATCATGTTAGAGATTTTTATGCATTCTTCACTTAATTAAACAATTAATTTTCTTCCATCTCTCTCATCTTCCACCACAAACACTTCTAATCTATTATTCTATTCTTAAATTCCACAACAAGAGAATCGTTACTTGCTAGGGAATCACCAAAACCACACGCCTATCACCTACTTCTCACGCCATCAACCATGCAAATCGTGATATCCTTCGCATTCATGGGTAACTAAACTTCTTAGTTGGGGTTATGGAAGCCGAATGAGTTACTATCTATAGCTGTGAGTTTGTGAGTTCAAGACAAGTATATTGCTTATATCATTATTCTCTTCATCTTAATCTACATTCTTTGCGGTTGTAAACGCAAGAATACGCCAGTCTAACATTTAACTTGTTCGCGAGAAAGGTTATTTGTCTGGAAAAGAGATAATGTCAAGGTAGTAGGACACCCTTTCCTATTAAAAAGCTAGTGCCGTAACTGGACTAACCTCTTGGAGAATTCGTACCGTTAGACACGCTTTAAGCTCGCGAGAGTTAAAGTGAAATAGTCCCTGTTTAGGTCGCGAGACGCTTGGATTTACCATCGACTACAATTCTCTATAAGCAATTGCATGTCAAGACTCTACACACTCATAGCCATAGAGACGTATACCTCAGAAGGTGGACATAATCCCAACGCTTCAATTCTCATTGTTTCACAACCTACGAAATACTCTCTTTTTACTTTGCTATTTTCAGCTTTTATTTCATTATTTTGGTTACATATTACAATCCCCCCTTCTTACGAGACTTGCACCAAAAGTCTATTAATTTTGCTTACTTGTTGACCAAGCTATTCCCTGTGGGATCGACACCCAACCCAGGTTGGGTTCTATATTTGCTATCGACCGCTTTACACTCCTACGAGAGCTGTAGATTGAGCGTTATCAAAAATTGGCGCCGTTGCCGGGGAATACGAGTGTCAATCAAGTTCGTGATAATTACTAGACCCTTTGGTCAAAGATTCTCGTACTTTTACGTTTAGTTTTTGTTTTTGTTTATTGCAGGTTTTTCTTTTAGTGCATGCCCCATACTAGAAGTTCTGGTCAACCGTTATTACCAATCAATCCTGAACCACAACGAATTAGAAGAATGGAAGCACAAACTGAAATCGATAGGATGGCTGCTCAACACGAGCAAGCAAGATTAGCTGCTCTTGCCGCTGCTCAAGTCCAACAACAAAACATTGATGATCCTGGGCGAGCAACAAATCCTGACGATGAAGATTTAGGTGATGACGAGTTACTAAACCCTGGGCGTGATGCTGAAATTATAACACCTGCCAATCGAAGAGGTCGACAAGCTCAGTATAGGTATGATCGCCAACCTTTGCAACCGGCTTTCGACGATGATGATGATGATCTTGATGGTGCCGAAGCCACTGGAGCTATAATTCCACCACCATTAGCGCCCGGAGCCAAATTCAACATCACTAGCACCTTGATTCAGTTATTGCAACTCAAGGGGTTATTTGGTGGACTAGCAGGCGATGATCCGAATATGCATCTCATCAACTTTATTTCTACATGCAAGTCTTTTGACAATCCTGGTGTTGGTCAGAATGCTATTCGATTACGTCTATTTCCATTGTCTCTGTTTGGGGAGGCAACACTTTGGTTGAATGGGCTAACTCCTGATTCAATTACAAATTGGAGGCAATTGAGAGACGGTTTCCTAGAAAGATTCTTTCCGCCATCCAAAAGGGCTCAATTGAGAGATGAAATTAGCAACTTTAGTCAGCTTCCCTCTGAAGCTCTTCACGAAACATGGGAGAGGTTCAAAACAAAGCTAACGATATGCCCAAACCATCACATGACTAATGTTCACCTCATGGAGATCTTGTATAGAGCCTTGAATTCAGTAACTAAACCAGTGGTGGACAACGCAGCTGGAGGTTCTTTTATGGACCTTACCTTTGGTCAAGCAAGCAATATGCTAGATCGCATGACAAAGCAAAGTAGAGCTTGGCATACCAGGGATTCTGAGGTAGCAAACCCCACTTTATCTATTGGCATGACTGCAGACTAACGAAGAAGAGAAGAAGAACGTGATCAAGATATGGCGCACATGAAAACCCAAATGGATCTTCTTACAAAGCATCTGTTAGGGAAGACTGAAAAAGTGAAAGCCATTGCGTCAAAAGAAAGAGACGAATCTGATTCGAAAGAGGAGGCCAACTACTTGAACAATCAGGGGGGTTTCCGTGGGAATGCCCAGGGAAACCAAGGTCGGAACTATTATGATAAATCTGGAAACAAAGACCAAGGTAGTTGGAAGAACAAGAATGAAAAGAGTGGTTTGTACGTTCCCCCTGGTAAACGTGATACCACCACATCTAATTCTATGGAAGACATGATGGCTAAGTTATTGAAAGGAGTGGAAGCAACGAGCGCGGGAGTTAAGGAGGTAATTGACGATTTGGCCTTCATGAAGCAATTAGTTGATTCTCATTTCACTTCTATCAAGCAAATAGAGCAGCAATTGAGCCAACTTTCAGCAGCATTCAATCAAAGAAAGACTGGCACCTTACCGAGCGATACTGTGCAAAACCCAAGGAATGATGGGTCATGCATGGCCATCACTACCAGAAGTGGTAAGGTGCTGGAAACTTCAGCAAAAGGCAAGCAAGTGGTTGACGTAGCAGCAGACATTGACGCCACACCTAGTGACGTTACAAGAGAAGAAGCCGCAACAACTACTTCAAACGTCAAGGATGTTTTACCTAGTGACGTGCAGCCTGAAAAAAATGATAAACGGAAGCAAGAGAAGAAGAAAGCCATGGAGAGAACACATCCATACCCACCACCACCTTTTCCATAAAGATTGAAGAAGGTGGCCGATGACACTAAGTTCAGCAAATTCATGATTATGCTCAAGCAGCTGACCATTAATGTTCCATTGGTAGAGGCACTTGAACAAATGCCTGGGTATGCGAAGTTTATGAAAGATCTTTTGACTAAGAAGAGGGCAGCAAGTTATGAGCTGAAAGATGATGTGCATCATTGTAGTGCAATTGCTACCCGATCGATAGTTTAGAAGAAGGCCGACCCCGGAGCTTTCACGATTCCTTGCACCGTCGGATCTTTGAACTTTGCCAAAGCATTGTGTGACTTAGGAGCCAGCATCAACTTGATGCCATTATCGATCTACAAGAAGTTGGGGTTAGGAGATCCTACACCAACTAATATGAGGCTTGTTATGGCGGATAGGTCGGTAAAACGACCGGTTGGTATTATATGCGATGTCTTGGTAAAGGTTTCTTCATTTATCTTTCCAGAAAACTTTGTCATCTTGGATTGTGAAGCAGATTCAGAGGTTCCCATAATCTTGGGATGCCCCTTCCTTGCTACGGGAAGTGTGCTCATAGATTTGAGAGCTAATGAGCTTTCATTCCGAATAAATGATGAAGTGGTTCGCTTTGATGTTTGCAAATCAATGAAGCAACCCAAAGATCTGAGTGTATTTTCTGTGGCTGATATTGTCTTTAATGATGAGAAAGAGTTACTTGCTGAAGAGCGAATTCTTGATGATCCTTTGGAGGTTTTGCTCATGAAAGGAGAGAATGATGATGCTGAAATTTTTGATGAAGATATTTGTGCTCTATTGGGATTAGGGACATATCGCTATACCCCCAAGAAGCTGGATCTTGATCTCAAGAATCGACCCACACCACCAGCTAAGTCATCTATTGAAGAGCCACCCACGTTAGAATTGAAGGAGCTGCCAAGCCATTTGAAGTACGCATTCTTAGGAAGCGGAAATACTCTTCCAGTCATAGTGGTAGCCGATTTGGGTGAGCAACAAGTTGCAGCTCTTATTGCAACTCTACGCAAGTACATTAGAGCCATTGGATGGACCATTGCGGATATTATTGGTATACCACCTGGGATTTGCACTCATAAAATTCAGCTTCAAGAAAAGTGCACACCCACCATTGAAAATCAAAGGCGATTAAACCCACCAATGAAAGAAGTGGTGAAGAAAGGGATTATCAAGTGGTTAGACGCAGGAGTTGTATACCCTATCTCTGATAGTACATGGGTGAGTCCTGTGCAATGTGTTCCTAAGAAAGGAGGCATGACGGTGGTCGCGAATGCAAAGAATGAGCTTATTCCACTCAGGCCCGTTACTGGATGGAGAGTATGCATGGACTACCGCAAGTTGAATTCTTGGACGCTCAAGGATCACTTCCCCATGCCATTTATGGACCAAATGCTAGATCGATTAGCAGGGAAAGGATGGTTTTGCTTTTTAGATGATTATTCAGGTTATAATCAGATTTGTATTACTCCCGAAGACCAAGAGAAGACAACGTTCACATGCCCATATGGTACGTTTGCCTTCAAACGCATGCCATTCGGGTTGTGTAATGCACCAGCCACCTTTCAACGATGTATGATGTCTATTTTCTCTGATATGGTTGAAGACACTTTGGAGGTATTTATGGATGACTTTTCAGTTGTTGGTGAGTCTTTGAAGCATGTTTGGCAAACTTGAGCATGGCATTACAAAGATGTGTAGAGTTCAACCTTGTGCTTAATTGGGAGAAGTGCCACTTCATGGTAAAAGAAGGAATCGTTCTTGGGCACAAGATCTCCAAAAGAGGAATAGAGGTTGATCGCGCCAAAATAGAGGTAATTGAGAAGCTACCGCCTCCAATTTCGGTGAAGGGAGTTCGTAGTTTTCTTGGCCATGCTGGGTTTTATCGTAGATTCATCAAAGAATTCTCCAAAATTTCTAGTCCATTGTGCAAACTATTGGAGAAAGATGCGAAGTTTGACTTTAATGACGATTCCTTAAAGGCATTCGAATGCCTTAAAGGAAAACTCATTGAAGCCCCTATCATGGTAGCACCAAATTGGACGCTCCCGTTCGAAGTCATGTGTGATGCTAGTGGTGTAGCCGTTGGTGCTGTTCTTGGACAGAGAAAGGAGAAACTATTTCATCCTATCTACTATGCGAGTAAGGTCCTAAATGAAGCCCAGAGGAACTACACCGTTACTGAACAAGAGCTCCTAGCGGTTGTGTATGCGTTTGAGAAGTTTCGTGCCTATCTATTGGGTACTAAGGTGATCGTTCATACAGACCATGCAGCTCTTAGGTATCTAATGACGAAGAAGGATGCAAAACCAAGGCTGATTCGATGGGTATTGCTGCTGCAAGAGTTTGATTTCGAAGTCAAAGATAGAAGAGGTTACGAGAACCAAGTGGCTGATCACCTATCTAGACTTGAGAATGAGTATGTGGCGCAACCAGAAAATCAGATTGATGATGCATTCCCTGACGAGGAGATACTAGCGACAACAATGGAGAAATTACCATGGTATGCCGACTTTGCAAATTTCGTGGTGAGTAATGTGTTACCTTCCAATTTATCTTACCACCAAAGGAGGAAGTTTATGCATGACGTTCAGCACGACTATTGGGATGAGCCTTATTTGTTTCGAAGATGCGCGGATGGTATCATTCGACGATGTATATGCCATGAAGAAGTGCCTACTATATTGGAAGCATGCCACACTTCACAAGTTGGAGGACATCATGCAGGGAATCAAACGGCAAGGAAAGTCTTGCAAAGTGGTTATTATTGGCCTACAATATTCAGAGATGCATACGACTATGTGAGAAGGTGTGACCAATGCCAACGTCAAGGTGCTATTTCAAAACACCATGAAATGCCCATGTCCAAAATCCTGGAGGTAGAACTCTTTGATGTGTGGGGTATTGATTTCATGGGACCATTCGTGAATTCGTTTGGAATGAAGTACATCTTGGTTGCTGTGGATTATGTATCGAAATGGGTGGAAGCTGTAGCATTGGCCGACAACGAAGGAAAGCGTGTTGTAGCATTTTTAAAGAAGAATATCTTCTCTCGCTTTGGAGTACCTCGTACTATCATAAGTGATGGAGGATCTCACTTTTGCAACAAGCTATTCAAATCTGTATTGGCCAAGTATAGAGTCAAGCAACACAAGGTAGCTACGCCTTATCATCCCCAAACCAGTGGACAAGTTGAGGTTTCCAACCGCGAGATCAAGCAAATCCTTGCCAAGACGGTTAATGCGAATAGGAAGGACTGGTCTCGAAAGCTAGATGATGCACTATGGGCGTATAGGACTGCATTTAAGACACCCATTGGCATGTCACCTTATCAGCTAGTTTATGGGAAGGCTTGTCATCTACCCATCGAGCTTGAATACAAGACATTGTGGGCATTGAAGCACTTGAATCTGAATTGGGATGATGTGAAGAACCTGAGGTTGGAGCAGCTGAACGAACTAGATGAATTTCGTCTCCATGCATATGAAAGATCGGATTTATACAAGGAGCGGATGAAGAAGTATCATGATCAGCGGATTGTTCGACGAAACTTCCAAAAAGGTGACATGGTACTACTCTTTAACTCCAGACTCAAGCTCTTCCCAGGTAAGTTAAAATCAAAGTGGTCTGGTCCATTTAAAGTCATCCAAGTCTACTCGTCTGGAGTAGTCGAATTGGAAGACAATGATGGTGTTGTCTTCAAAGTGAATGGCCAACGTGTTAAGCCATATATCACTCCTCTTGACTTGATAAATGGAATGGCCATCACTTATCTCGACGAAGTCTAAGTACTCGAGATTACTACGTCGAGCCACGACAATAAATAAGGCGCTAGATGGGAGGCAACCCATCGTTTTATCGTTTTATCGTTTTAGTACTTGTTTTGTGTTGATAAATGAAAATCCAAAAATAAGAGTCGTGCCACGACCAAAACTAAGGCGCTTGGTGGGAGGCAACCCATCGTACTAATCGTGTTCATTTGTTTTGAGCAAAAATAGGTGCAAGAAGTATTCAACGAGGTGATCGATTTCAATTGACGATTTGGACGCATTGTATGGTAAAGTTGGTAAGTTAGGAATGGTGAGGCATAAGGCTATGGATTGAGCCTTTTCCTCGTCAAAATAGGCTTCGAGGAAGGCTAGGCCTTGGTAGAACTTGGCCACGAATGTTGCACGACCTATCCTATAGCCTAAGGTCTCGGAATCTAGTGTGCTATACACTATGCGCAGCCTATTCCTAGGTATGCTTTTGACTATGCGCCGCCTATGCTATGGCATTTGGTCTCAGTATCTCATGTGCCATAGATTATGCGGCGCATATGTCTACAAATGCCATAGACTATGCGGCGCATATGTCCCATTATGCCATAGACAATGCGCCGCATATGTCATTGATATGCCGAGTGATATGCGCCGCATATGTGGTGTTTTTGTTTCCAAAACCGATTGAAAATGGGTCATAACCCGACCCATACTCTTCCTATATAAAGGGGACTTAGTTTTATAACACAACCACATTAGAAACAACCCTAAAGGCGCCGCATAACCCTCCAAATCTTCTCAAAATTTTCTTCTTTTGCTCTTCCAATTCACAACAACTTCTCCACAAGCTTCAAGCAAGTAAGTACTCTCTTATTCTTCATCTATTTATCGTAAGTACTACGTTGCTATACTTATTATATATTGCTAAATCATGTGAGATTGGTGGTGATGTTCATGTGTTTGGATTATTGTTGCAAAATCATGTGAGTGAATATATACGTAGGGAATTCTTTACTTGTTTCCGACTTGAATTTTGTTTCAATAGCATTGTTATGATAATTGCTGAATTGATATGGCTATGAATATTGCTTAAGATTGTTGTTTGGATGGTTACATGATAGACTATCCCGGCCATCGGGATAAGGTTATAGTGCCTATCGACTTAGGAGGTTGTTCTTGTTGTAATAATAACGATTCCATGTGGTAACCCCTATGTTGTAGTGTTGCTTTATCCACCATTAAAGTAGTCCAATGGCTGCAAATAAGTGAGGCAATGCTGATTTTCTTGTCGGAATACAATCCTAAAACGTATGTCGACGAAATCTGAGTACTCGACCACTTTCACTTCACTGGTTTGTGCTAACAAAACTAAGTGTGGGGTGGTACCCCTAGTGCTTGCATATAGATTGTATCAACTGAGATTGTGCTGCAACTTACATTATTTCTAGTCTCAGGTACAATGGCACCTAAAGCAAGGCAAGGCAAGGAGAAGTCTACCACGTCCCAAAAGGGCAAGAAGAGAAGTCGAAAAGACCAAGGAGAATCATCCTCAGCGCACCTACTACGCAGAATGTTCGGAATAAAATGGGTTCTTGAGGAGGAAGCCAAAGCATGGTACAGCAGCAACAAAGAAAGGAAATATGTGCATGTCGACTTGATCAACAAGGAGACCTTAGCAAAGAAGGAGCCGCGAATGTTGGCAAAAATAATGGCTTTGAAGCTGGATTTCATCTTCAGCGACATGGGAGAGTGCAATCTTGACTTAACAAGAGAGTTTTATGCCAACTGGTCGCCGAACACAACAGGCAATGAAGTCAAAATTCGGGGCCAAGTGTTACAGCTCACCGCGGATTGGATCAACTCTTTTCTTAGCTTACCTTCGGTCGACTCAGCACCATTCAAAGAGCTGTACAGCAGGCCTCCTTACAGAGCAATACGACACACGCTTTGTGGAAGCAGATCGATGTCAAGATGGGGCAGACATAAGGAAAAAGACCATCACAACACCTTCCCCTATGCTCCACTAAATAGGGAAGCAAGAATCTGGATGCATATTGTCAACTCATGTCTTATTCCTGGGACTCAATACACCAAGATATCGAGAGATAGAGTGTGTTTGGTCTATGCTTTGATGACGAATGTCCCTATCAACTTTGGGGCAATCATTCGATCTACCATGAGGAAGGCCAGACTCCACAAAAGGTCCCATTTCACATTCGGCAATTTGTTGACAGCAATGTTGCGGAAGGAGGATGTAGAAGAGGAACCAACTGACCATAAACTCCCACATAACCCAAAGAAGGTTGACCTCACCAAGGTCAAAGATGCTGAAACAACTCATGGAGTCAACCTTACTACTGCGGAGAGACATGCTCGTGATGAGAGTTTCTTCCGTCATCTCTATGGCATGACACGATTTACTATGATGAGTGGTGGACGTATTCCAACTGCTGAAGAGCTCCAACAGCTGGACCACGACTACTCAATGAACATGCATGCCCGGGAGATGTGTGGAGTGGGCGTATATTTTGAGGAACCTCTAGACGATGTGCCGACTGATGATGATAGACGCTTGCCTGATTCTGATGATGAGGAGAACTCTGACGATGACTCTTATGATGATTTCGACGAAGGGGGTATGACCCCCGACATTGATGAAGGGTCCGACTAACCAGGTTCTTCGTATTTATTTTCCACTGAGGGCAGTGTTCCGTCTAAGTGTGGGGTGGCAGATTCGCATGCTATACTTCTTTGTTTGCACCTATGTTTGTATGTTTGTTTGTTTACTTTGTTTTTTTTGAGCTTTGTTTTTTTGAGTCCGTTTTTTTTGACGATTTTTTAGTTTTTTTTAGGAGTCAAATTTTTCTAGCTTCGCATGAAATTATTTTGATAGGCAGCATGAGATTATAACAAGAGTATGTGCTACAATTGTGACTATTGAGACGTCTAGGCTCTAGTTGTGACTTATTATGTGATATTGTGTGATTCAATTCCTTCACTTGTTGGGTCAAGAGTCTATATTACTTCCAATCAAGTCGACCATGTGCCTTGTGTGTGTGAGATAATAGTATATTCTATGTTTGTGGCTAATGCTAGAACTTGCCTGGTATGTATGCAAAGCGAAAATAAAGAGTGTAAGTTTAGGATATGATTTAGGCATTTCTTTGGCAACCTATACATGTTTACCTTCAGTTTTACCTACCCCATGGACAGCATCCTAGTTAAACCCTTTTGAGCCTTTAGCCTATTTCTTTGACAACCTTGTATGTAAGCCTAATCCATTTTTTTTCAAGACCGTAATTTGATCCAAATTCCTAAGTGCTTTAAAGTGAAAAAGTCATGTGACAACATAAGAGGAAATTGGGTGAGTATGATGCTTTAAATTGTAATGGTGCTTGAATGTGCTATGAAAAAGAAAGTGTTATCATAAGAGGTATGTTGAGAAAAGAAAAAGGAAAAGAAAGCTGAAAAGTGAGTAGTGCTTAAAATTGAAAAACAAAAGATGAAAACAAGGGTGGAAGAATAAAAGAAAGAAAGGTTGAAAGAAAAAAGTGTCAATAATACAATGTGATGTATTAAAGTGCTTAGGAACTTAGTCACTATTTCTGGCCAAAATAGTTGATCCTACCCGTCCCTTAGCCTACATTACAACCATCAAAAGACCTACTTGATCCTAATCTTAACATTCCGACATTTAGTAGAGTACTACATTAAGGGCAAGCTTATGGTCATTAGTTGCTACATATGATTTTTTGTGAGAGCGAGTGCAAGGACATTTTGATACCCATGTTTGAAAAATATGCTATACTTGTGAGTGATTATGGGTACTATATTGTGAGACACACATGGTTGATGAGTCTTGGATAGTTGTATATGATTCTATGCACCTTAACGTTTGCATGCGAGTTGATCACCATCACGAGTCTATGCTTGAGGTTAAATTGTTTCTACTTATAATCAGAAAGCTACTCTTTGTTGATAATTGTTGTGCTTGTCTTGATAAATGTTTTGTGTTGTTGCTGTAAAAACCTTAAGTCGATGCTTAGAAGGACATGATATGTTGTTCGAGGACGAACAAAGCTCTAAGTGTGGGGTGTTGATGATAGGCGGATTTACACGCCTATATCAATATATTTTGCCCATATTTTAGACTAGTTTTGAGAACTAATTATCTATTTCATGCACTTTTAGTCCTTTTTCCTGTAAATGAGCTAACAAACATGATTAGGAAAGTTTCAGGTATAAATGATGCAAAATACAGCATTTTATGGCTCACTTGACACAAAAGAAAGCTCACAAACGAAGTAGAAAGGAGCTGGACGCCTAAAGGACTAAATCTGCTGCATGGAAAATCTGTCCCGGGCTAAAACAACAATTCTGAAGACTTTGGGGACTTACAGATACAAAGCTGGATTTTTACAAAGATACATTAACCTAGTACAATTAGGTTATGTATTTCACTATTCTATTTGGATTATGATATTGTAACCTTACCCTAGTACATTTGGGTCAAGGATTTCATTAGTATATTAGGATTTGGTTATTTATTTCATTAGCTTAGTAGGAGTAGGATAGGAGTATTATAAATACCCTATCATGTTAGAGATTTTTATGCATTCTTCACTTAATTAAACAATTAATTTTTCATGTCAATTTCATCGGCTAGATTGGCTACACGTTCATTGGGGCCCTGTGTTTCCTCTTTAATAAGGTCTAAGTTGATATATAGTCTTTAGCACCTCTCCTTTCCCTCGCAGATATTCTTCCAAGCACCTTCTGCTGTATAATGGTCACCCCACGCAATCCAGCCATATAAATTTGGATTGGGGTGATACCTATATTAATTTTCATTCTTGTTTGCAGCAGTACGAGGCTTCAAAGGCCTTTCAAAAGTTCATTGAACCCTTAAAATCAGTCAATCACCATTGAACCTTTACACTGCAACAAAAAACTTGTGCCCTTCTCTATACTTGACACCTAAACATTAGCAAAACCATCATTAAATCGTAATAGGGTATCGACACTACCTACAAGGTGTTGACACCCAATTTTGACCGCCCGATACTCCCTTTAGGCTGCTATTTTAGCAAAATTATTAATTTTAAATGTTAGTATTTTTTACACATTATTTTCGTATCGACCAGATAATAACATGTCACATTTATGATTTTAAAAGTATACGAATTAATTTATTATCATTCTTTACAATTTATTAATTCAAATACGACATTTTACATAATTTTATTAATATTTATTAAATTATTTTGTTTCCATAAACATGCAAATACATTATCTAGTTTTTCATTATTATTGTTATTATTATTATTATCAATAATGTTATATGATTTTACGTAACATTAATTTCATATGAGTAATTTATTTTAACTTTGACACCTTATTATATTTGTTCTCGTTATTATTACATAGTAGCCTAATTCAATAAGTTTCCTATTCATTTAATTTTTAACCACTTCTACATCTAATGTGTCAATTTAGACCACATATTTATTCAATTCATCCTTTTACAATGGCCTAAATTTTAAACTCAGATTTCAATCTCAACCATCGATCAAGATTGGTCTAAGCCCATCAATTCAGACGTTGTTAAGAGATACTATGTGTAATCTTTGTCTCATGCCCCTTATTACATTGCAATTGGAACTACTACGGTTGTCCTAATTCCCGTTTGAGAGGGATACATAGGCGCTCCTTTGGAGTTCGGTCGCATTATAACAGAATTCTCCTTTCCTCTCTTTATGAGAATTATAACTGGGGCAGAATTTTTGAAAGGACCTCAAAAATTCTATACAGGTATGGCGTCGACACAAATTATGAATGGGGGCAAAATTTTTGAGACGATCTCAAAAATTCCTACTAGTAGACTTTGGGATTCTTGTAACAAGATAGCTCTATACTGGGGCAGAAATTTTTGAGTGGTCCTAAAAAATTTCCTAAACAATAGAACAAGGTCTGATAAGATTTGTATTATCTCGAAACACGTCACAGTCAATGATCCAACAACGTTTCACATTTTACAAGATACTTTACTCAACACTTTTAAATGAAAACTATTTTCACACATGATTTTTTATTTCCTGTCTACCCGAGTGAAGACCCGGATAAGGCTCATCAATTAGTCAACGACATTAAGAAGAAGCCACTTCAAGGCAGAGGAACAAATCACCCCCCTTTTACAAACTCACAATTTTTGTTTGAGTACAGGATTAACAGGTACAGATGACAACAATCACTCCATCATGAGAGGCCCCACGGCTAATCCAACATCATATCGAGAAGACAAATAATTGATCCGACAGTACAACATATACGTTTTCTTATCACCGCTTATCGTTATAATAACGGTTGCTTTCATTACATTGCTTAACCTTCAACATATACACATATATCCGTGCTAACCATGCTATTTAATTAAGCTAAAAGTGGTAGGACTAACAGGTACAGATGATGGGAATCACCCTATCACGAGAGACCATACAACCGGTACAATACCACATCGAGAGGCCCAACAGTCGATCCAATGTAATTTTGAGAAGCCCAATAGCTGATCCAATACTATATCGAGAGGCCCAACTGCCGATCCAACATTACATCGATAAGTCCAACAACCGATCCAACACTGCATCGAGAGGCCCAACAGCCGATCCAACATTATATTGAGATGCCCAACAGCTAATCCAACGTTGCATCGAGAGGCCCAATAACCGATTCAACGTCATATCGAGAAGCCCAACAGCTAATCCAATGCTGCATCGAGAGGACCAATAGCCTATCCAACGTCATATCGAGAAGCCCAACAGCTGATCTAACGCTGCATCGAGAGGCCCAACAGCTGATCCAACATCATTTTGAGAAGCCAAACAGCTGATCCAATGCTACATCGAGAGGCTCAACAGCCGATCCAACGTTATATCGAAAAGCCAAACAATTGATACAACGCTACATCGAGAGGCCCAACAGCCAATCCAACATCATATCGAGAAGCCAAACAGCTGCTCCAACGCTACATCGAGACGCCCAACAGTCGATCCAACGTTATATCGAGAAGCCAAACAAATGATCCAATATTACATCGAGAGGCCCAACAACCTATCCAACATCATATCGAGAAGCCCAACAGCTGATCCAATACTACATTAAGAGGCCCAATAGCCGATCCAATGTCATATCGAGAAGCCAAACAGCTGATCCAAAGTCATATCGAGAAGCCCAATTGCTGATCTAACAATATAACATATACACTTTCTCTACTCCCATATTTACTTTATATCTATCAATTGCTTATGAATTACATACTCTAACTAACAATATAACAGATACACTTTCTCTACTCCCATATTTACTTTATATCTATCAATTGCTTATGAATTACATACTCTAACCTTTGTTATCTAGTATATGGTAAAGTACGCAAGTGACAGAGAAGGAGTAACAAACATAAATAATTTTCGTTCCTGTTTTCAAAGTATCACTCTATTTGCCATACGCCACATAAGCTCAAACTTGAAACTCACCTACTTTTCATTTTCATGCCCCTCCTCACGTCATTATTTTAAATCATATGCATGTTTGTCTCACCGACCCACAACATCGTTGTTGAATGCCGTCCTTTATCACTGACAATCTTTAGGAGTATTGTTCATTCCTAAATACAGAACTACAAACAACCTGATTCTCGTAAAACCTGAGATATGTAGGCGACTTGAAAAAGAAGTCTCGGCCACACTATTTTTTAAATCACCTCCTGTTGATTTAATTTCAACGAATCTTTCTTGGTCAGATAAAATTGGCTACTACATCAACTTTCGTTGTTTGACAATTCTTTTATCAATCCCAACCAACAAAGGGTAGCTGTTCACACCCAATTTTGACCGCCCGATACTCCTTTTATGCTCTATTTTAGCAAAATTATTAATTTCAAATGTTAGTATTTTTTACACATTATATTCGTATCGAGCAGATAATGACATGTCACATTTATGATTTAAAAGTATATGAATTATTTTATTAACATTTTTTACAACTTATTAATTCAAATACGATATTTTACATAATTTTATTAATATTTATTAAATTATTTTTTTCCTTAAACATGCATATACATTTTCTAGTTTTTCATTATTATTATTATCATAATCAATAATTTTATATGATTTTACGTAACATTAATTTCACAAGCGTAATTTATTTTAACCTTGATGCCTTATTATTTTTGTTCTCGTTATATAATACATAAAGTAGCATACTTAAGTATTAAATTACAAAAAAATAACAATACTTTTATCAAAAGCATTTTGTAACATATGTATTTGTATTTTTGTAGCAACAGTTTGCAAAAATACAAAATACATATCGATCCTAAGGGCAGTAAAAATCATATGTATTTGTATTTTTGTAGCAACAATTTGCAAAAATACAAAATACAACTTGCTATATTATGTAATTATGAAACTATTGCTATGAAATTTATAATTAAGGGGATAAGTATACTATTTATGAATTTTGCCCTATTTATTACATAGTAGCCTAATTTAATTCAAGTTTCCTATTCATTTAATTTTTAACCACTTCTACATCTAATGTGTCAATTTTGACCACATTTTTATTCATTTCATTCTTTTACAATAGCCTAAATTTTAAACTCAGATTTTTGTATTTTTATAGCAACAGTTTGCAAAACTAGAAAATACATATCGATAAGGGCAGTAAAAATCATATGTATTTATATTTTTATACCAACAGTTTGCAAAAATATAAAATACAACTTGATATATTATGTAATTATTAAACTATTGTTATGAAATTTATAATTAAGGGGATAAGTATGCTATTTCTAAATTTTGCCCCATAACCTAACTCAATTCAAGTTTTGACCTAATTTTTATTTATTTCATTCTTTTACAATAGCCTAAATTTTAAACTCAAATTTCAATCTCAACAATCGATCAAGTTTGATCTAAGGGATGAAATTAAATCCTCCCCTCTTTTCTTTCTTAACCTAAAAAGAACCCTCATCCCTCATTCCATCAAAAAGGCCGCCCCTTTCTACTTTCTCTCTAATCTCCCTCTTCTCCAGCGAACTCTCTCTTCTCCGGCGATGCAACGACTAGCGTTGTCGTCGACCCCCCGTCTCTCCATCGTCCTTCTCTACCGGCTTCATCCACCATCAACGCTCCACCCACTAACAGCGAACCAACCGCTGCCGCCGTGGTTCTCCCTCTCCTCTCCGCTGCTGCCAGCCACCATCTGCCGGCGAAATCTAGCCGCCATTTCCTCTTCTCCTCCGGCGAAGAAAGGCCAACAGCCGCCATGCGACACCAATAACCAAAACCAGCCTCCGCGCCTCCAACCACCACATCCAGCCGCCGACGTCACCACCAAACACCGAATCCACCGGAGAAGCAGACAACAGCCGCCACTTCAAGTTTCGAGCAAATGTTACCGGAAAATATTGAATGTCACGACGGATTCTCTGAATCTTTCACAGGTTCATCTCTATATTTAAATTCATGCCCAACTTATCATTATACAGATCGATTAGTATATTTGAAATAGATGGAATTTGGCTCGATTTATTGACTGTACGTTTATTTTATACTGTTGAATTGACATATGCAAAGAACCCGAAATATCATTATTGTTTTGAATCGAGCACCGAATGGTTCAAGTTTGATTGTTTTCTTGTTTGTTAAATTGAGTCCGGTGAACATCGTGTTCTTGTTGGTGACATAATAAGTTTTATTTAACTATTTCTGATATATTTGACATGAATTTTTTTTCCTTGTTAGATTCTTTTTTTGGAAAATTTTCAGGAAAACCCACACTGCTAACCTTTGCGACAGCCTCTACCCTTCGGGTGAGCACTCTGTGATGAGTACTGTGTGCGCACTGAATAAACCCCGATGCAGTAGACTGTAAACCATGGGATGTAAACCGCACTAGGCAAGCTCTGTGCGATAGGCATTGAGGGAGGATTCGATCCCGAATAGCTGTGGTGGGCTACCACCCTTCAAACCAGAGCCTTATTTGATTCTACTGTTGCTCGATGAAATATGTCATCGGACTGATTTTGGTCCATTTTACCTATGTGGTTATGAAAATTTCAGCATTTTGATTAGGATAGATTTTACACTTAATTATTTATGGCAATCATTGATTTACCATTTATTGATAATTATGTTAGCCCTCATGTTTATTGATCCTCCTCCCTATGTTAAAGCATGATTTGTTCTTTTTTGGTACAATTTATTTGGTTATTTTGATTAATATGTTATCTCTCTTTAGTTTAAATTATAGTATTCTATTATGGCAAATTACGTTTTTTTTGATTGATATTATTTCTCCTTAGTTTAACATGGTACGTGCTTATTTATGGTAAATTTAGTCTTTTATATCTTAATTTGATTCAATTATCTCTCTTAAGAAAATAATATTGTTAATTGATTTTTTTCTAAACATTTGTTTCCTTTTATTGTTGGACTGATTTATGGATAATTGTTGAATTGTTCAAAATTTTCTCTTTAATTGTTCTACTAGTATATTTTCTTTTCCTCCTCAATTTCTGAAATTGATTTTTTTAATATTTTTTCCTTTTATGCCGCGGTATCCCTTCCACTATATAAAGAGCCCTCTTTCTCTTATTTTTGGGCACTGAGAATTTACAACTGAGATACCTTCTCTGACTGAAAACTTAAAATAAAAAAAAAAAGAAGACGTGATTTTAATTTATTATTTTGGCACTCATTTTTGGAGCATCACTCTTGGCAATTCGTTCTCGGATTTTGTGCCTCTTGATTTTTCTTTTTGTTATTTTTATCCTTTATCGTCAATCGGTAAGTCACTAATCGATGCACTTTTTTCTTATCCCATAGTATTTGTGATTGCAAAACATAGAAAGCATGTCTATATGAATTAATTTCAAATAACGCTTGCTTAATATGCCTTTGTTTTTTTTGTTCCTCTGTTTAAGATGTGTTGTTTAAGATTATGTGTTGGTGTATTCTAGTGTTCTTTTGTGCTTGACTTGCTCTTTTGATTTGTATCTAACAGGTATCATTAAGTGGTGTTTTGGGGATAGCAGGAGTTGTCAAGATATTTACAATGGACTATATTAGTTCTTTCTATTTATTTTTTATTTTTTTTATATTTGGTTTGTAATATTATTGTTCTAACATTATTATGTTGTAATAATAAATATTGGGGACTGCATGGGGGCGGGGATTTACGTGCTCTATGAATAGTATAGATAGACACAACTTAGGTTTTATGTTCATTTAGGCACACAAATCTAGGATTTATTGACACATGAATCATTTAGATGCTTAATCTACGGTTTATTAATTAATCCGCTTAGCATTATTGATTTTAGGATTTAATTGAATCCGACATTCTAAATTAGATTTGACACTAAGCATATTGATATATTTTGCATGCTTGCATATTAATTATTTCCAGTACGTCTAATATAATTTTCAGCATGTTTAATATAATCTTCAGCATTTTTAATAATAATTTCCTGTATGTTTAATAATATTTTTAGCATGTTTAATTATTTTTTCAGCATGTTTAGTATAATTTCAGCATGTTAATATAAGGTTAAGCATTAAGAAATAAGTCCCCAACATATTAATTTGAATGTCAGCCATATTTTCCTACATACCAAGTCATTTTCTTAAGCATGAGATTTAAGTATGTCAATGCCCGTTGAGCATGTTCACGTTACATTCTAACATGTCAATATATTTTGCATATTAATTCATTCTCAACACTAAATGATGTATTTTCCGCATGTTAATCGGCTTCCTAGTTAAGTATTTTTTCGACACTATCATTAGTCTATAACACGATATTGCATAATTAAGGGATATCAGTTAGACATGTTTGCTTTTGACATGCTTCTATTCACAACACTTTGTTTAAACACTTAGATATCATGTCCATAGGTTTAATTATCTTTCACGCAATAAATTAATGTTCTCATGCTTGCTTCGACATGTCCCTTTTATTCTCATGAAATTTGACCACATTATTATAAATGTTTTGGTAGTAACTTTCAGTAAATAATTGCGTAACCCCATACATATCATCCCTATAGGTTAACTAAATAAAATAAGTAATTATTTGCCTTTGCATGTTAATCACATTAATCTACTTTAATTAATCAAGAGGGTAACTTGAGACAATTATGTGCTACGTGACCTACTTGTTATGCGTTTTGAACCCTAGGTAACATAGCTTTATTTTGTTTAGACCACAAAATCAAATTAGCGAAGTTCAATGCCTCTTCGACGATAGGTCGGACGCTAAGTATTACTAAAGACGGTAGTTTTATCTTTGTCATATAACACCTTTAGATGTAACAACCAGCCTACGGGTAGTCATTTGGAAGTAATGATCTCCAACAGATACTAACGGTAAGACTAATGACATTGTCATTTGTCTAAGAATTCGGTCATTGAGTCGGATAATGATTAAACAAGTTGGGGTTCTGATCCGAATGAGATAAAAAATATTTCTTTGTTTGATTTGACAATTTCTTTTTATTCTTTTATTTAATTTACGTGCTTTTTTATTTGGGATAGTTAGTTTATTACATAAGCAGTCCCCTTTGTTATAAATTATGTCATTTTTTTCTCCCCGCTTATCTTATTATGTGTTTTTATCACTTAGATAATCAAAAATTCAAAATAACAAAATAACATGTGTTTGTTTCTTAATTACTTCATCACTTAGTTAACAATTAAGTTAAAATAAGAGACCTTTATTTGATCACGTAGAATCATCACGTAGAATTTGAATTCAGTCGAAAACCACTTCTGTAGACCTCGAAAGGTGCCTAACACCTTTCTTTCGAGGTAATTTGAACCCTTACCAAAATTTCTAGTGAACAAAGACAATACAACAAAATAGGTTAGTAGCAGCTTAGACCGGTGCCCTAACACACCTTAATTCGTTAGGTGGAGACTCTTCACATTCACACCCTTAAAACAATCCCGAAAAGAGTTTGTCACGTCGAATTCTGCTTTTCGCGAGAAAAATGAGGCGTGACACATGGTCCCTCAGCCTTATCAGTTCGAACCTATCAATCTTAACTGTAAAATGCAATATGTTATTTGAATGATTAATGCCTAATCAGTAATGTAAAATATTTACAAAATCAGTGTACTCTATGTGTGTTTTCATGATAACATGATCAATATATATATCTCTCATATATGAAGTGGTTCCATTTGGAAGAAGCTCATTCCTTCGAACCCATTTTTACTCTAGCCTTTTATGTTGGTCGGGCAAAAGTTGATTCACTTTCACTTTGTTTTCTTTTGGGAGTCATATTTTATCTACAAATAAGAGAAAAACAAAAAGAAAATTACAATTGATGTCTACATAATTTAAAAAAAGGGTAACACAATTAAATTTATGTCTACAATAAGCATTCCAACAGATGACCCATATGTTGCAACAAATTCTCCATCTGTTCAATAGATGAGCTATCTGTTGCAACAGGTGACAAATGATCGACATGATGCAACAAATGGTCATCTATTAGAAGAAATCAAACCAGCCTTGATACTGGTTTGATTTCTTCTAATAGGTGCTCCATCTGTTGCAAAAATGGGTCATCTATTGGAAGAGCTGTTTGGATTTATTTCGACAGTTGATTCATTAGTTGCAATAGATGGGAAATCTATTGGAAGACCTATTTTAATATCTTCCACCATATGTTCCAACACCATCAACAACATCAACAACAAAAAAACAACACCATATGTTCCACCATGATGGCACCCAAAGGGTGGCCACCTGTCTTGGGTTGGCCTTGGTTGGGGGTGTGGGTCGGGTTCGTGCCCCGTATGGTTCAGGGACTATAAAGGGTGGGTTGCGCCTCTCGCTATAAGCTATAGCTTTTAGTGCAGTTGGTTAGCGGTTCACTCTTAAGGTTTGGTATCAGAGCGGAGGTCACGGGTTCGAATCCCGCTTACACCATACACAGGTTCGAGGATGAACCTTTCTCAAAGAAAGGGGGAATGATGGCACCCAAAAGGTGGCCACCTGTCTTGGGTTGGCCTTGGTTGGAGGTGTGGGTCGGGTTCGTGCCCCGTATGGTTTAGGGCCTATGAAGGGTGGGTTGCGCCTCTCGCTAAAGCAAGACTAGCCCTATTACATGGCTTATATAGTCACTTAGAAAGGAAGGACAAAGACCAAATTACCCTTGGCATTTAAGTGGGTGGGTTTGGGGTGTCTTGGTGGGCCTCTTTACATTTTATTAAATATAGGCCCTTAGATGGGGCCTCACACATGGCCAAGAATGTGAACAAGACTTTGAGTCATTGCAACTCACGTGCTTGGCTTTGTGTGAAAGGTCTCGAGCTAGGAATCCCATATCATCCTCTCCATCTTGAAGGGAATTTGTCCTCAAATTCTGATTATTGCCATCTTCCACCGTTTTCACCCGAGAGAGATCATAGCCGTTGAAAGTGTTGTGCACTTGATATTCCGAGGGTAGATCAATCTTGTACGTATTGTCGTTGATCTTTTCTAATACTTGGAATAGACCATCACCCCGTGGCATCAACTTAGCATTCCTTTGAGATGGGAATCTATCCTTTCTTAGGTGCAACCACACCCAATCTCCCAGTTCAAGAATGAGCTTTCTTCTTTCTTTGTTGGCTCGTCTCGTAACTTCTTGTTTTTTCTTCTCTAACCGCAACCTCACCTTCTCATGTAGCTTTTTCATGGCCTCGACCCATTTTCTTCCATCTAAGCTTATGACAAGATCACTTGGCAAAGGGATTAAATCCAAAAGGGTGAGGGAGTTGATGCCGTATACATACTCAAAGGGTGTCATCCCCGTGCTCGAGTGTATAACACGATTATAAGAAAACTCAATCAACGGTAAGTGCTCCTCCCAAGAAGTCATTTTTCCTTTAACGATGGACCGTAGCATAGACCCTAAGATAATATTTACTATTTCCGTTTGGCCATTGGTTTGTGGGTGGCATGAAGTCAAAAACAACAACTTAGTACCGAGTCTACCCCACATGGACTTCCAAAAGTGGCTTAGGAATTTAGAATCCCTATCACTCACTATGGTCCTCGAAACACCATGAAGTTTTACAACATTATCAATAAACAAAGAAGCTACGCTAGGCGCATCATCACATTTAGAACAAGGAATAAAGTGAGCCATCTTGGAAAATTGATCCACCACGACAAAAATACTATCCCGCCCCCTTCTAGTCCTCGGCAATCCCAACACGAAGTCCATTGATATGTCAAGCCAAGGACACAAAGGGGTGGACAATAGGGTGTACAACCCGTGGGGTTGGAGCCGTGACTTGGCTCCTTTCCACTCAACACATTGGTCGCAAATCCGGGCCACATCCTTGTGCATTCTAGGCCAATAAAATTGTTCTTCCAAAATTCCAAGGGTCTTCTCGACCCCAAAATAGCCCATTAGACAACCATTGTGTGCTTCCCTCACAAATAATTCTCTCCACGAACTTGAGGGAACACACAATCGTCTACCTTTAAATAAGTATCCATCAAATTTGGTATAGGGATGGGAACCCCTATTCGTAACCCATCTATCCCTTTCCAACTCTTCACTTTCCCTATAGATAGGAGCGAAGTGAGGGTCCTCGGAATATAAAGACTTGAGGCTTTGACGACAAAGTAGACACAAGCACATGTTTTTAGGACAAAGCATCGGCAACCACATTGTCTTTACCCTTCTTTTATTGAATAACATAAGGGAAAGTTTCAAGAAATTCAATCCATTTAGCATGCCTCCGGTTAAGCTTGTCTTGTGCCCGTAGATGCTTCAAGGATTCATGATCCGTTCGGATCACGAATTCTTTAGGCCACAAATAATGTTGCCAAGTGGCCAAGGCATACAATTCTAAATCGTACGTAGAGTAGTTAAGAGTTGCTCTTTTGAACTTTTCGCTAAAGTAGGCAATCGACTTCAATTCTTGCATTAAACTATGCCTATGCCGACTTTGATTGCATCACATTCGACCTCAAAAGTCTTGTCAAAATTTGGCAATTTTAGCAAAGGGACCGAGATGAGCATAGCTTTCAAGTCCTTGAAGGCCTTAGCTTGTTCATCTCCCTACTTGAAAGGCCGATCCTTTTTAATCACTTCGGTCAAGGGGGCGGCAATGGTGCTAAATCCTTTGACAAAACGTCTATAAAAACTATCCAACCCATGGAAGCTTCTCACTTCACCTACGGTTTTAGGAGTTGGCCAATTTTTAATGGTGTTAATCTTAGGTTCATCCACTTCGACCCCTCTTGAGCTCACCACAAACCCAAGAAATACAACCTCATGGACACCAAAAGAACACTTTTCTAGATTAGCATATAACTTCTCCTTTCGGAGGACATCAAACACACATTGTAAATGCTTTATATGCTCATCTAAGGTCTTACTATACACCAATACATCATCAAAATAAACAACAACAAACTTTCTGATAAATGGCTTCATCACATGATTCATTAGCCTCATGAAAGTACTTGAAGCGTTTGTTAGGCCGAATAGCATAACCATCCATTCATAGAGATCGAATTTGGTCTTGAAGGCGGTTTTCCATTTATCACCCAGTTGCATATGAATTTGGTGATAGCCATTCCTCAAATCAATTTTAAAAAACAAACACGAACCACTCAATTCATCAAGTATATCATCTAACCTAGGAATAGGGTGGCGATATTTTACCGTTATCTTGTTGATGGCTCGACAATCAATGCACATATGACAAGTCCCATCTTTCTTGGAACTAGTAGCACCGGAACTGCACAAGGGCTCATACTCTCCTTGTTATATCCTTTGTTGAGGAGTTTCTCAACTTGGCGTTGAAATTTCTTGGTATCTATCGGGTCGCTCCTATAAGGCGGTTTGTTGGACAATTGTTAACCCAGCGAAAAATCTATTTGGTGCTCTATTCCCTGAAGTGGGGGCAATCCTTGTAGTAATTTCTTTGGGAAGACATCCTCGTAATCTTGCAAAACATGAGAAATAGGAGGAGAAATAGAAATGTTAGTGGCGTTAGTGTTAAAATAATGAGCCAAGAGGAGCATCGGAATGTCCTCGTCATGATCCACAAATAATTCTTTCCTCCTAGCCATCATCACCACACTTCCTTGCCTCTTAGAAATTAGGAGCCCCTAGGTTTCCCCTACTCCCTTACTTTTGGGTTCCCCACTTTTTCCCTCACTCTCGTCCTTTTTTCCCTTTTCCCTCAATTCCCGCATCTTTTGGTATAATTCATTCACTTGGGAAGGCAATAATGGATGAAGAGGGACCTTTCGGCCATCCTTCTCAAGTGTATACCGATTGGACCTTCCATCATGTTTGGTTGACTTATCATATTGCCAAGGACTTCCTAACAACAAGTGACAAGCTTGCATTGGTATCACATCACAAAGCACCTCGTCATGGTAGTTGGCTACCTTAAAATGTATCACACATTGCATTGTGACCTTTAACTCGCCACATTCATTCAACCATTGCAACTTGTATGGACTAGTGTGAGATGTAGTCGGCAATTTCAAGAAGTTCACCATTGCAACACTAACCACATTCGCACAACTTCCACTATCTATCACCATTATACACACACTTCCCTTCACAAGACTTTTAGTATGAAATAAATTATCCCGTTGGATAGGGTCATCTATCGCCTTACTAATCATGGCATGCCTCACTACAAAGTTTGAAACCACGCACTCCCCTTCTTGCGGATAATCATCTTCAAAATCATCATCATCATGTGGATCATTTTCGAGTTTCTCTCCATCTTGAGGCTCGACCTCATTCTCTTCTTTTTCAAGACCCACTTTCTCACCAAGGTAATACAATCTCCCTTCCCTTAGGATCACATTGCACCGGTTTGGACATTCATTGGCTTTATGTCCCCAACCTTGGCACTTGAAACATTGGAACCCTTTAGGATTAGGATACTTGTGAGCTTTTTGCCGGGGATGAAATTTATGGACTGTTTTAGGCTCGGACAGCCATGTAGTGGCGGGTTGGTCATTGTTTTTGGGCCAACCCGAAGATGGTTGAATCATATATTTGATCCTCAACCAACCCTAGGGTGATGGTCCCTTTGCCTTGAACGACGACCTCTCTTTAAGCTCCCTTTCAATCTTAAGAGCCGCTTGGAAAATTCCTTCAACGGTATTAAACTTGTGAAGCATCAAATGAGTGGAGATGTCTTTGTTCAACCCACACTTGAACCGAATGATGTCATGGTCAATTTGTTCTCCCCGATGATCAAGTTTCAACATGAGTTATTGAAACTCGTCATAGTATTCCATAACACTTCGATTCCCTTGTCGCAAATTGTACAACCTAGTAAGCAACTCATGACGATAAATTTTGGGAAGATATCGTTGCCTCATTAGGTAACTCAATCGAATCCATGGTGGTGGTTGTCCCTCTACCAACTTGTTGCCGAACCGCTTGACGTATTCCCACCAAGTGTTAGCATAGCCTTCAAAATGAGCTATGGCATAACAGCTCTTCTTCTCCTCTGAGATATCATTCACTTTAAACACTTTATCACATGCTGACTCCCAAGAAAGATACACCTCGGGGTCACTTTCACCCTTAAAGATAGGTAGGTTCAATTTGATGGTATTAATGCCTATGTCTCTTTCTAGGTGTCAGTTTTCCCATTCTCCATACCTCGGTATCTCCTTGGATCCACATGAACTCCTCTCATCTCTTCCTCCCTTATGTAGGCATCATCAAAGCCTCCATACCCTTTATAATCCTCTCTACCATAGTCCTCAAGGTGGACGGGAAGATTTTGGACATTTGGAACTTGATTCGGAGGAATTGGATTTTGTGGAGGTGGTGGTCTTTGGTTTAGTGGAGCATGGAAGGGGGGTTTGGATTTTGTGGAGGCATTTGACGTCCGAGTATCTCTTGCAGAACTTGAGACATTTGGGAATGGGTTGGTCTATTGGAGTCTTGGTTCAGAGGGTTATAAGTGGCTTGGCTTGCGGCATTTAGTGGAGCTAGTGAAGGATTTGGAAATTTTGGCCATGTTTCGGGAGTAACGGTGGCGGAGGAATTTCTATCATGTCCACTTGACGAAACATGTCGAGGAGTAGAAGGACGAGAGTTCCTTTGACTCTCCACTTGTTCTAACCTCCCACTAATAGTTGTCACTTCTCCCCTTATGGCTCCCACTTTCGTACTCATCCTTTCAAGAGCTCGGGTCATAGCCTCAAAAGTGACCCTCATATTCTCCATTTCATTAGAATCCACGATTTAAGACGTGGTTCCCTCCATTATAAAGCAACAAACAAGTTAGTTTAAAATCCCTCTCCTCACACACACTCTCTTGGTTCACTCACACTCAAGTTCCACAAGAGTTGTAGATTGGCTAGGAACCCGTGAATCCGTAAGGTATGAGTATGCTCTTGACCAAAATGGATTATTGTTTGAAACTCAAAGAATTCTCGTCAGACTAGAGCCAAGAGTTACAATGTATTCAAAGGACAAAAGCACACAAACAAACGTTGACACGAACACAAGGATTCAAGTGACTAATTAACAAGCCAGTGGGAATGTACTAGTTAATTAGTTCTCAAGTCAATTAGAGGAAACTAGGAATCAATAATTAGAAACTAGAACATCCAAATTTGAGCTTAATTATCACGTGAACAGTAACTAGGGTGACATGGCAGCATGTCAGTGGCCGCGGGTCCACATAAATAGTTCATCAACTTGAAGTCTTAGTCCCCTTAGATCTTTTGTAATGGATGACTTGTTATTGGGATGGAAAACATAAAGTGTTGTAACATTTTTCAAACCTCCTTTGTTTTTTTCTTTTTTTCTTTCAAACTCAAAAGGTGATGTTTGACCTCACTAGTCCCACAAGACAAGGTTTCTTGTTTTAAGGAAAAATGGTTGTCAAGTCTTGAAAAGGTGATGTTGGCAAGTCTTCTCACAAACAATTTTCACTTTTGTCTTACAACCTTTTTGAATCTATTTATCTTTATAGAAGTTAAGACATAAGATGAGGAGAAGTTTAGGATGAACACAACATCAACACCTTCAAGAACACAACAACAATACACCACAATGGTCATTTCCAAGGTTTTTTTTTTCACAACACAAATCTCTTTTTCATTAAGCTCAACTTTAGGTTTAGATACCTTTTGTGTTGATGAGAAAGAAACCAACACAAGAAACAACTAAATAAGTAAAACTTTTATAGATCCACAACCAATTTTTTTTTACCAAAATGTTCAAGAACACACTTTTTGGTAAGAGCTTTCCAAGATTGTTTTTGTAAGAACAAAACCTAGCCTTGAGCTTTAATACCAAATGATACAATGCTAAGTGTGTATCAAGAGATTCCAACCAACATAAGAACAACAAGATGAACAACAAAGTGCTAGTGAATCAAAAATGGCCACACACGACTTCACTAGGCTTGCAACACTTGTTTGAACTAGAAAAGTGAGTTTAACAACAAGAACAACAAAGACAATATTGATAGTGAATCGAAAGAGCCCCACACGGCTTCACTAGACTTTTATATTCAACAACACAATGTTAACAAGATTTACAAAGAAAGAGATAGAAACTTGACACACAATATTCATTAATCTAAAAACCCTAACAAGAGAAAGGACCCTAAGACTAATAAATATCAATACCAAGTTCTTACTTAGACCAAGAGGAACTCAAAGAACCTCAAGAACCTAGTTTCTAGCCAAGATACAACACTAGTATCACTTTACTAGTGAGAATTTGGTTTTGCCCTCTCCAAATGATGAGAAAGAGAAGTCAAAAATATACAAGTCTTTGTTCCTTGAATAATAGGAATCAACTAAAGCAAGACTAGCCCTATTACATGGCTTATATAGTCACTTAGAAAGGAGGGACAAAGACCAAATTACCCTTGACATTTAAGTAGGTGGGATTGGGGTCTTGGTGGGCCTCTTTACATTTTATTAAATATAGGCCCTTAGATGGGCTCACAAGGGCCTCACACATGGCCAAGAATATGAACAAGGCTTGGAGTCGTTGCAATTCACGTGCTTGGATTCGTGTGAAAGGTCTCGAGCTAGGAATTCCCGTATCACAACACCAACACCATATGTTCCAACAATACCAACAACCCCCCCACCTCCACCCCCACCCCCAACATCAACAACAACATCAACAATAAAGAAACAAACAAAAAAGACCAATATTTCCAACAAGGCCAACAAATGACTTTTTTTTATTGCATATTTTAATAAAAATAACAGTTCGTTTATCCAAGAATTAAAAGACACATTTCCTCTAATTTTCTCAATAAATAAGATATGAGTAATGGGTAAATAAATAAAATAAAAAAATGTAAATAACTAATTTAAATAAGCAATGTAAAAATATGATATTCACATTTTTAATTTTCATCATAGAAAATATGAAAAATTTGATGAAACATGCAAACAAAAATATGAGAAAGCAAGAGCAATAGTGAACCATACTTGCCATGTCAAAAGAAAATAGATCAAAACATCTATTTTAGTCGAGAAAAGATATAGATTGGTTGAGATCTGAAAGGATCCTCAGGCGAAAGAGGAGAGAAAAGAGAGAAAAATGAGGAGACAGTTGGGATTACCCTAAAGAGGAGAGAGAGAAAAAAGAGAGATGAATTATTTTATGGTTGAAGGAGAGAGAATTCTAGAAATGTGTTTAAATATTTATTAATTACTTATGATGGTCAAACACTTTGAGGAGAACGAGGAAACGGTGACGGTGACATTGAAAATACAAGATAAGACAACTCAAGGAGGAGATTTTTGAATTATCCAATAAATATTTTTTACTACCTTAGTATTTTTTTTAATTTCGAACAGAAAATTACTTTAAAATAATAAAAAATCTTAAAACAGATAAGTCGTCAAAATCTATTTGAAAATTCCCAGCAGATCAGTCATCTGTCGCAACAGATGACAATGTCTATTTGATAATTTCCAACAAATTGGTCATCTGCTACCAATGTCTTTATATGTTTGATAATTTCCAATAGGTAAGTCATTTATTGCAACAAATGTCATTGTCTGTTTGATAATGACCAACAAATATGTCATTTATTGCAAGAGGTTGAACATCCATTTTAATAGATGTCTATAATTATTTATTAATTTTCAACGGATGTGTCATTTGTTTTGATAGGTTATCCTTTATTTATTCACATCAAGCGATTGTTTGAAAAATGTAAATTGATTTAGCTAGAATTAAGGATGAGTTCATAGGTTCAACTACAATTTCAATTGATGTCGTTGCAATTGCATGGCGTTGGTATTCTGTTCGTCCAGATCGAAGTCATCAATTGATCAATTTGAGTTGAAATAATTCATATCAAGCGATTATTTGAAATATCTAAATTGATTTAGCTAGAATTAAGGATGATTTCATAGGTTTTAACTATAATTTCAATTGATGTTGTTGCAATTGCATGATGTTTATATTATGTTCGTCCTAATCAGAGTCATCAATTGATCAATTTGAGTTGAAATGATTCAAATCAAGTGATTGTTTTAAATATCTAAATGGATTTAGCTACAATTAAGGATAAGTTCATAGGTTCAACTATAATTTTAATTGATGTTGCAATTGTATGATATTGGTATTGTGTTTGTCCTAATCGGAGTTATCAATTGATCAATTTGAGTTGAAATGATTCACATCAAGAGATTGTTTGCAATATCTAAATTGGTTTATCTAGAATTAAACATGAGTTCATAGGTTCAACTATAATTTTAATTGATGTCGTTGCAATTGCATGACGTTGGTATTGTGTTCGTCTTGATCGGGGTCATCAATTTGAGTTGAAATGAGGTACAACAAGTGATTGTTTGAAATATCTAAATGTATTTAACTAGAATTAAGGATGTGTTCATAGGTTCAACTATAATTTCAGTAGATGTTACAATTATATGGTGTTTCTATTGTGTTCGTCCTGACCGAGGTCATCAATGATTCATATAAAACAACTGTTTAAAATATCTAAATTGATTTAGCTAGAATGAAAGATGAATTCATAGGTTCAACTACAATTTCAAGTAATTTCGTTGCAATTGCATGACATTGGTATTGTGTTTGTCCTGACCGGAGTCATCAATTGATCAATTTGAGTTGAATTAATTCATATCAAATTATTATTAAGTTAATAGTAAATTCATTAAAGTTTCAATTGAACTTATTAACTGAAAACTAATTTTAGTGAAATTAATTTAATTTATTATAAAACAGTTAAAATTTATCTCTTTTAATAAAATTAATAAAGATTAATTCAGACCAAATTAACATTTTCAAAACTTGTCATTCTTTTTTCAAAATACAAATCAACCCATACAAATCATCCATTTGAGGAAAAAATATTTTATCATTTCAAATATTGAGTTCTCTCTCTTCTCTTTCTCTCTCAATAATACAGCTAACAACTACTCAACATATTGCTCAACCCTTCATAACAAATTAATTTTTTCCATTTTCGACCACATTGTTATTATTTTTGACTTCCTTTTTACTTGTATCTATCATTTTCTCTCTCTTTGCAGGTAGTAGAGTTAAGAAAATATTCCACATTTAATGTATTTTTAAATTAGAGATTTTTGGTTAATGATGCAAAAGAAGACTTTTAATTATAATATCTTCGAGAATGAGTTAACAATTTTGAGTTTTGATGCTAAAAATATAGAAAGAACCTGAGAAAATCCTAGTTTTTATTGCAGTCAACTGTTGACTATTGTGATAATGTTGGATGGTTGTTGTTGGTTGTATTTGTATGGTTGGTTTTAATGGTCTTGATGTTGGTAGTATTGGTTTTGGTGGTGGTGTTGGTATTGGTATTGGTATTGGTGGTGTTGCTGGTGGTGTTAGTAGTATTGGTGGTGTTGGTAGTGTTTGTGGTATTGGTGTTGGTGTTATTGGTGGTATTGTTGTTAGTGATGGTGTTGGTGTTGGTGTTGGTATTTGTGGTATTGATGGTGTTAATGGTGGTGTTGATATTGGTGTTGGTGTGTTGGTGTATTGATGTTGTTATTGTTGTTGTTGTTGTTGGTGGTGTTGGTGTTGTATTGGTGGTAGTTTTGGTATAGTGGTATTGGTATTGGTGGTATTGATGGTGTTGGTGTAGGTGTTGTTGGTATTGGTGTTGTTGTTGTTGTTGTTGGTGGTGGTGGTGGTGTTGGTATTGGTGGTGCTGGTGGTGTTGTCGTACTGTATTTCCCAATAGATTACACATCTGATGGAAATGTGGAAGACTTGATTCAATTTTATCCAATAGATGATCTATCTGTTGCAAAAGATGGGTAATCTGTTGGAAGTTATCAAAACAAAACTGCTACTTAATTTGATAACTTCCAAGAGATGACCTATATGTTGCAACAGGTGGAACGTCTGTTGGGAGATATTAAAATAGGTCTTCAAACAGATTCCTCATCTATTGCAACAAATGTATCAACCATTGGCATAAAACATAACAACTCTTCCAACAAATTAACTATTTGTAGCAACAGATGTATCGGCTGTTGGAAGAAAATAAACCAGTAGTAAGACTGTTTTGATCTTTTCAAATAGGTTATTCATCTATTGCAACAGGATATGCATCTGTTGTAACAGATGATTCATCTGTTCCAATCTGTTCCAACTAATGGTTATCTATTATAATATTTTTTGCAATGGTTGTATAAAAAATTATTGAATTTTGTGTTACCTTTTTAAAAAATTATGCAGACATCAATTTTAATATTTTAGCTTTTCTCTTGTTTGTAGGTAAAAGTTGTCTCCCAAAATAAAAGAAAGTGAAAGTGGATCAAATTCTGACTACCTAACAAAAAAGGCTATAGTACAGATGGATTCAGAGGAGCCTGAACAATCTCAGTCAGTGAAAAGTGAAGCAGACAAAAGATATAAAAATGATGTTGAGGGAGGTGGAGAAAGATCGGTAGAGGGTGGTGAGGAAAATAAAAGTGATGAAAAAGAAGAAAAATATAAAAAAGAAGAGGAGGAAGTAAAAATTGAGAAAAATGATGATGCTAATGCATCATCAATGGGACGTGAATTAAAATTGAAATCCCAGCATGATCCTGTCAAAACTATTAGCATTGATAGGTTTCAAGTTGAGATGTTCATAGATAACCCTGTAGATTTAACTGGTGATTTTGCAGTTAAATCTCAGTTGGGGAAACCTTTTGATGAGTTTAGGAATACTATGAAGAAGGAAAAACTCGAGGAATTTTGTAAGCAGAGCTGCTTTGGACACTTTCTTAAGCTGCCTAAGGACAACAATACTTGTTTCCAAATAAGCATAGTATATGGTTTTCTCAAGCGCAGGATCTAATATGTGGGAGATGATAAAGATTTGAAGGAGGGGACAGAGAGGTATAAAGATGGATAAAATTTGGATTAACTATTGTGGTATGATAGTTTGTTTTGACATGAATGAGTTTGCCATAGTGATAGGCTTAAGATGCGATCGTCTAAAAGAACTTCTCATCAAGGAAACACCCCTCAAAAAGTCCAAGGTAAGCAGGACATCCAAACCACCACCATCAAATAAAGGCAAAATATTATCCAAGCGACGACCCACCAAAACCAAAAAATGCAAAGAAAAATTAGATGGGTTGTTGGACATTACTGGACGTGGCTACAAAGCCATGATGTTGTTAGAAGATCTTAAGGATAAAACCATACCAAAGAAGTACAAAGATAAATTATACTTAGTTTTGTTTGCCCATTCCGTTATATTGGCAGGAGACGTCTACAAAGTCATAAAAGATGATTTGTTGGAGTTTGCTGAGGATTTTGAGAAATTCAATAATTATCCATGGGGATATGACAACTACAAGTGGATTGTCAAATATTTATTGACAAAACTATCCCCAAAGACGATCTCCTTATACGGCTTTCCTTGGGCTTTCATTATAAATTTATTCAATATTTGTTTACTCTTACAATAATTTATATTGAATATTTATTATGACTTTTTTTGTTTGCTTCTTGTTTACTTTTTTTAGGCTTGGGAATTTGAAGTCATTTCTCCTCCAAAAGCAGGTCAAGGATTACCCAGATGAGGTTTCTCAACCAAAGATTCTTAGGTGATTGACTACTGTAACTACCCGAGACTACCCCCTAATCATTACATAGTGCTTACTGTCCCGAGGGACCACAACTTAACCCATGCGTTGGTGCCTGCTGTGAGCACTGAATAATATAATCATGAATATGGAAGAATAACTGAAATTTTCGTAAGGTTTTAATAAGTGAATTCAATACTGGAATATAAATCTATAGAAAATAACTGTCCACATCTGAGAAAATACTGAGAAACTGACATGTCAATTGGAAATCTGAATACTGAATAACTGACTCAAATGTCTGAAAAAGCCTCTAAGACTGACTGACTGAGAGTTAATGGGACAGGCCCCCAACTAACTCTACTAACTACTGAGATAAAGACATAAAATAACATAATTTGTCCTCGACTTATGAGGACTCACCACTACTACTGTACTACTGATAATTCGAGGGACTAAGTGCTATTCGAAAATTGAGCGTCAGCACCTATGATATGATACATCATAGCGCAAAAGAAAGGTATGCGATCAGCACTTTGAATGTACTGATATTCTAAATGGGGTAGACTGATATGCATTATTTCATGAATAGGAATAATAATTATTAACTTACTATACATGTAACACATAGGGTACTGAGTAGAGAACATGAAATCCATAGTTATTGAAAATATGAGAAGTATATAAATACTGTGTATGCATGAAAATCTATAAATACTGAAGATACGCGATAATCTATAGACAATGACGATGCATGACCAAGCATATAACAAGAATTGAGTAAAGCCTGTAAACCGAGATACTAAAATGACTGACATCTGTATGCTTTGGCCAAACAACACTAAGACTGAATAACTAAACTGGGATTGTATTTGAGACTGTGGGAGCTATCATCTAATCGACATGCCCCAATATTAGCTAATTGGGGTCCAACCTATAACCCCAGTTGGATGAGTGTTAATACCATACCACGGGTACTAACATTGGCTGTGTGCATCTACTAAATTGATGTAATGTCCAAAGGACTAAGAGTGTCAAGCCTGAACTGACAGGTGACCCCTGCGAGATAGTCAAGCCTAATCTGACGGGTGACTACTCATATCCTACATTGGCTACGTAGTTCTGGAGTATATGGACTGCTACTAACGAATCTGCCTATCTGATGGGGAAACCGCCATCCCTGCACTCGCTCGGTACTAAATCCTACTCTCAATTGAAAGACACTGAGACACTAGACTGTTTTGAGTTTAATGACTGATATCTGACTATTCTGATAATGCTCATAGTATAATCTGAAGACTATTTTGTAATGTACTGAGACTATATTAAATAAACAACTATGATTTTCGGGTATTCAATACCCCAGGACTCAAAACCACAATATTGAAAAGACACTAAAGCTTGGTGGACAAAGTATGGAGGCTTTTATTAAATCCATCACTTTTGTAGGCATTTTATCAAACACTTGCAGTTCATGGTTTAAAACAATCATAGGAATATCATGAAACTTATAGAAATAGCATGAATTCGACATAATAGTATTAAATCATGGTTTAATCCAGTAAATAATAATATTAAAACATGGAAGATTGGATAACAACAGTAATGTCATTGAATCATGGTATAAAATCAATAGTACATGGAGATTAATGGATGAGATCACAATTTAAATCAATTAACTTAAAAAGATGATAGATTTGTAATTAAAATAGATACTTAGACTCCATGGATGAAAGGGATCTATAGATGAACATCTAACATACCTGGAATGATGAATTTGGAAGGATTGATGGAGAGTTCTTGAGATTTGACCTTGATTCTTAAGGGTTAGGATTTTGCTAATTGAGAGAATGTTCTTGATTTTGGGAAAAAATTGATTAGAATAATACCCTATTAGGTTATTAGGGACTTAATTTCATGTTTGGGGCTGACTGGGTTAAGGGAAAAGTACTTAAAAGCCCTTGGAATTGAAACTCGAAACAGACTGAATATCCTGATTTTCAAGGTTGGCGCGCGCGACGCTATCGTGCCGTGTCACAGGAATCGGACAACTGGGAAACTGGTCTGTGGCGCGACACGGGGAAATCACCGTCCTTCACTTATTGAGACATGGAAGTGTATCGCGACGCGGTGGTATCGTACTTCGACACTGGAAAAGGACAAATGTCAAGTTGGCCTATGGTGCGATGTGCCAAATTGTAGACCCTCACTGGAATTTGCCAAATGGGAGATTGGCCTGCTCCGGACGCGCTTAAGGTTAAAATGTCGGTGTTTAATGACTGAAACTTAAAATCTCCATAACTTCTTATCCGGTTATCGAATTTGGGCGAATTTTATTTCGTTGGAAAGCTAATTGAATTTTCTACGCAATGGAAGGCATTAAACTGAAAAATAATGAGTGTTTCAAAAATTTCATATATGAATACTCATGTATTGGGAATTAAATTATGCTAGGAAAATATGGGATGTTACAATATCTCCCCCTTGGAATCATTCATCCCCGAATGAAATTAGTTTAGTTGAGGAAATTAATGGACTGATCTTACACACTGAATATGTATATCTGATGCATGGAATGCATAACTGAACTGATTCATGAATGCACAACTGACATGAACATGATTTGCGGTTGAAACTGAGTATGATAGAGAATAATCTTACGAAGATTGGTACCTTATACTAAATTTGGATTTGCAGAAAAAAGATGAGGGTACTTGGTCCGCATATCTGCTTCTGCTTTCCTAGTGACTCCCTCAACGGATTAATTCTACCAAAGAACCTTGAATAATGGAACTTATTTGTTCCTTAGTCTACGTACTTGATTTTAACGACCCGATTTACTGAATCAAAATATTACACGGTGCTCGTGACCCGAAGGACCACAAGCTAACCCATTACTGATATCTGTACCTATATACTACATAAGATAGTATAATAATGCAAAAACATGCACTGAAAGGCCATAAGGATCGATCATGAACATAACTGAATAACATAAAATTTGTGTGGGATGATAGAATACCCAAAACAAAACTAAAGTCTCAAACATGATAGTCTGTATCTAGTCCGCATCTCATCTAGAAGCCTCTACTGTCTGAAGAATTTGAATAAGGAGTTGATGGGATATGTCCCCAACTAACTCTAACAAATAAGCTAATTAATGAGATACTAGAAAATCATTATGTCCTCAAAGAATGAGGACTCACTTCTACCCTGACTGCTGAATCTGGAATCTACTGCTGATCTGGAACTCGTGTCTCTGAACCTATGGTGTAACATAAAAAGAAAGCACCATAGCGCGAATGCATTAGTACATATGTACCGAGTATACATGTGAAGTAGGCTATATGCAAGGGTTTTCATGCATGAATAATGCTAACTAACTGTCTAACATGAATATGAGAATACATGCATAAATACGTAACTATAACTGACAATGTGATTTCGTGATTTCTGAGTCTATATACTGATAACGTGACATGCTAGTAACTGATATGACTGATAATATGAAGGACTATCTCTGAATAATGCTGATAACATGGGTGACTATATCTGAGTATAATTGATAACGTGGGTGATTATAGCTGACAGTTCTGAATCTGATGGAACTATCTGAGTTCCATACTGTATCTGAGTTGACTGTATCTAATAGTCCTGAAATCTAAAGAACTATCTGAGTTCTATTGCTGAGACTGATTGACTGTATCTGACAGTCCTGATTCTGTAACATAAAACTGTGGAAATCTAACTGACATGCCCCAAAGGTGCTATGATAGTTGAGCTGGGGTTCAATTTATGCCCTGATTGGAAGGGTGTCAATACGGCACCACTGTTAAGGAAAACATTTGAGTAACCCTTATATAATAGGTAACTCTAGCGAGAACAGTAGGAACCCTCACCTAACAGGTTAAGACACCTCATCTACCCTCATATAGCAGGCTACGATGTCTCAACCTATGCTGGCTACATAGTTCTGAAATGCAAGGATTGCTTCTAGGAATCACACCCTCGTATGACAGGTGAGTCCCCATCCTTGGGTTCACTCGGTGCTAATTCCTACTTCTATCTGAATGAACACTGAACATGATTTACTGAACTGAACATGAACCGAGTTACTGAATTTTCGTGGCTGATGGAATACTACTGATATCTGACAACTGACTGAGTCATGAGATCATGGAGATTTTTCCTGAGTCATAAGACTACCTGAAGTCTAAGAGTTCATAGTTTGACTGAGAGTATCATGAATACATGACATGGCTGTAGGCACACAACTAATATTTAGGGTACAAGTATTCCTAGGACTCGGTAGAAGGAAACTGCAATAGCATGATTTACTCGAAGACTTGACTAACTTCATAATACATACTACATTCATAGGAGCCTTTCATCAAACATGGAATAGGCATAAACTTGTACATACATGGGGATTTTATGATATCATGCTAGTTAGGGAAATTTCCTTCATCTAGGCATTGTATCAAACATATGGCAGACATAGTACATGTAAACACATTATACAACAATTAAACATCATGCTTCAATTCCAATTCCATTATACAAGGTTTTAGTCATGATATTTCATAAATTTTTATCTATACTAATCAACCCACATGGAATTTATCATCAAATCATGGAATAGAAATCAATTCCTCATTTATCAACATGAAAGAGAATATACAAAGCATGAAAACATGAAGAAAATTCATAACTTGTAGTTAAAAGGATTCTTGGACTTCATGGACGAAAGGAGTTCATGAATGAACACTATGAATACCTTAGATTGTGATTTTGTGAAGATTGAGAGTGAAAACTTCTTGAATTTGAATCCCCAATTGAAACCCTAGCTTGTTCTTGAGATAAACTTGAGAGAAACTAATACGTTTTGGGTGAAAAGTGGCTGAATCACGTGTTAAAGGGATTATATAGGGGTGGAAGTTGATCCTTTTAAACCTAGATGCATCATTAAATTTTTAGTAAAATTTCCCGAGTTGGGCCCTTGGCGCGATGCGGCATTATCGCGCCGTGTCACTGGAAATTGACAGTTGGAAAACTGCATGGTGGTGCGACATGGAGCTATCGCGTTGCCACCTTGTCTACGACCTGGAAGTTTGGCGCGATGCGCCAGTATCGCGAAGTAACACTGGAATTTGAAAATTGCCATTTGAGCTATCTCCGCGAAGCGCTGAAGGCTCAGGTCAAATACTGTCTTACTAAAAGGCTCTAACTCTTCGCCCGGGTGTCAGATTTGGGCGAATTATATATAGATGGAAAGCTTATTCAATTTTACACGTAATAGGAATTGAAAATTATAGAAGTACCACGTGTATAATAAGGAATTCTTATTTCAAAGCAAGTTTTAACATCTTTGAGATAATTTTCAAGCTAAGAAAAAGCACGGGTATTACATTGATGATCAAGAATTTTAACTGGAACTTCCTCATTGGAAAGACCATTCTAAATATCTACAATTTATAAGGGAACAACTATATCTGGATCACCAATAGACTTTTTCAACAATGAGACATGGAACACTTAGTGTACTGAGGCCAAATCTGAAGGCAACTCAAGCTCGTAAGCTATCTTTCCAGAGTGACTGAGAATTCTAAAAGGACTGACATATCGGGGACTGAGTTTCCCCTTCTTGCTGAATCTCTTCACTCCCTTCATGGGAGAAATTTTCAAGCACACAAAATCCCTAACCTCAAACTCGAGATCTTTTATCCTTATATTTGTATACAATTTCTGTTGGCTTTAGGCAACCCTAAGCCTTTCTCGGATCAACTGAACCTTCTCTAAGGCATGAAACACCAAGTCAGGCCCTACTACTGTAACCTCACCTACTTATTCCTACCATAGAGACCCTCAAATGGAGCCATACAGATACTGGAATGATAGCTGTTATGGATGCTAACTCAATCATAGGCAAATGGTTATCCCAACTACGTTTAAAATCAACTGTGCATGCTCTTAGCATATCCTCAAGCATATGAATGGTCCTTTCTTATTAACCACTTTTTTGAGGGTGGAAGACTATACTGAGATAAAATTGGGTACGAAGACCCTTTTAGAATGCTTTCCAGAAGTGAGAGGTAAATTGAGTACCTCTATCAGAGATGATAGATAGAGGAATGCTGTGCAACCTAACGAAATCTCTGAGATAGAGATTGGCATAGTCCTCGGATGAATAAGAGGTATGGACTGGCAAGAAATGAGCTGATTTGGTCATCCTGTCTATGATAACCCAAATAGAATCATGTTGATGATGGGTACGAGGTAAACCTATCACAAAATCCATGTTTACTTCCCCCCATTTCCACATAGGAATACTAAACTCCTGCATGGACCCACTAGGCTTTTGGTGCTCAACCTTAACTCATTGACATGTAGAGAACTTAGCTACAAACTTTGTAATATCTCTCTTCATACCACTCTACCAATAGATCTTCCGCAAATCGTGGTACATCTTAGTGGCCCCTGGATGAATAGAGTAACGCGAACCATATGCTTCTACAAGAATTTGTTGCCTCAAATCATCTACACCAAGAACATATAATCTACCCTCATAGCGCAACACACCATCTCCACCTTGGGAGAAGACCTCCACTTTCTGATCTCTGACTGATTCTTTCAACTTAACTAGACTGGGATCTCTATCCTGCTTTTCCTTCACATCAAAAACTAGAGATTATTCTGAGCTACTCTACACCCATACACTACCCTCTGCTGAGTTGACTAAGCGGACACCAAGTCGGGCAATCTGATGAACTTTTTGAGCTAACTTCTTCTTACCATCCTCATCATGAGTAACGCTGCCCATAGATAATCTACTGAGAGCATCAACCACTACATTAGCCTTTCCCAAATGATACAGAACACTCATGTCATAATCTTTCAATAACTCTAACCACCTTCTATGATGTAAATTCAAATCTTTCTGAGATAACACATATTGGAGGCTTTTATGATATGTGAACACATCTATATGCACCCCATACAAGTAATGCCTCTAAATCTTTAAGGCGAATACTACTGCTGCTAGCTCAAGATCATGAGTTAGATAATTCTTCTCATGAGGCTTAAACTGTCTGGAGACGTAGGCTATGACCTTACTTTTCTGCATGAGGACACAACCCAAACCTACTCTGGATGTATCACAGTACACAATAAACCCATCAAAACCATCTGGTAGAGTAAGAATAGGGGTTGAGGTGAGTCGAGTCTTCAACTCCTGAAAAATCTTCTCACAAGAATCTAACCACTGAAACTTAACTTTTTTTTGAGTCAATCTGGACATGGGTATGTAATAGAAGTAAACCCTTCAACAAATCGATGGTAATATCCATATCAACCCAAGAAACTTCTGATATCTGACGGAGAGATAGGTCTAGACTAGTTTCTCACCACCTTGGTCTTTTGAGGATCAACCCTAATGTCATCACTAGAAATAATATGGCCAAGAAAAGCTACTAATCTTAGCCAGAACTCACACTTACTGAATTTAGGGAACAACTGATGGGCTCTAAAAGTCTGGAGCACTATTTTGAGATGGTCTGCATGATCACATTCACTATGATAATAGACAAGAATGTCATTAATAAAGATTATGATGAACATATCCAAGTACTGCTTGAACACTCGGTTTATCACGTACATGAAGGCTACTGGGGAATTCGTGAGACCAAAGGACATGACTAGTAATTTAAAGTGACCATATCGAGTTCGTAAAGCTATTTTTGAAATGTCATATTCTCTGACTCTAAGCTGATGATAGCCTGACCTAAGGTCTATCTTGGAAAAGTAACTGGCACCCTAAAGTTAGTCAAACAACTCATCGATTCTAGGAAGTGGGTATTTATTCTTGACTGTGACCTTGTTCAATTGACGGTAGTCAATACACATTCTGAGAGAACCATCCTTCTTACATATGAATAGAATAGGTATGCCCTATTAGGAGACATTAGGTCTGATAAATCCCTTATCTAGGAGATCCTTTAACTATTCTTTTAACTCTTTGAGTTTAGCTGGAGCCATTCTATATGATGGAATATATATGGGCTAAGTATTTAGAAGAAGGTCTATTCCAAAGTCTATCTCCCTTTTGGGAGGAACTCCGGGAAGATCTTCAGAAAATACATCTGAGAATTCATTTACTACTAGAACAAACTCAGGGGTAGGAGTTTCTGAGCTAGTGTCTTTGACTCGCATAAGATGGTAGACACACCCCTTGGATATCATCTTTCTGGATCTAAGGTATAAAATCAACTGATCCCTAAGATCTGTAGTTCTACTCCTCTATTAAAGGACTGATTCATTAGGAAACTGAAAATGACCTATTCTATTTCTACAATCAATTGAGGCATAGCATGAGTTGAGCCAATCTATGCCGAGAATGACGTCAAAATTCATCATTTCTAACTCCACGAGATCAACTAAGGTAACTTTTTAAGATATTATGACCAGAAAGTTCCTGTATACCTGCCTGTCTATAATAGAAATGCCTACTGGGGTAGACACTAAAAATGACTCTACTAGAGTTTTGGGACCCACTCCGAAATTGATGGCTTTGTATGAAGTTACAAAAGAAAAAGATGCTCCAGGGTCTAGTAAAACATAAATATGTAAGTGAAAGACCTGCAACGTACCAGTAACTACGTCCGGAGATTTTTCCTGATCTTGGCGGGATTGAAGAGCATATAATCTATTAAGATGCTGATCACTAGTAGCACTGAAAGAGATACCTTGCTAAGTCGGGTGACCGGATGGAACTGACGACTGATGGGATTGGCCCTGTTAGAACACATCCCTACCTTTTTGAGAAACTACTCAAAACTTCTAAATTCGATGGCCTGGCTTTCCACACCCGAAGCACACATCACTACCTACTCTACACTCACCCTGATGGTGTCTACCACACTCTGACATAAAGGATTGGTACGAGCACTGCTAACACTGACCTGGGACTTAGAGACTGGTACCCTATCCCTATTGTCGTTTTTGAATTTGGGTACCAGGGCATTGGCTGAAGAGGGTGCTGGGACTGAAGACCTCTGATGAAACTAAAGACGGTTACCACCCTCTGACTTTGGCTGATTGAAATTAAAACCACCTATCCTAGCTTTCTTGTTTCCTCTCTCCTTGTTCTTAATCTTCTACTCCTCTATCTATTGAGCATAGACCATCAGTCTTGATAAGTCCATCTCACTAATCAGCATTGCGGTCCTATATTCTTTGACCATACTATCAGACACGCCAGACATAAACTTACTCATCTTGGACCTACTGTCAGCTACCACATGAGGAGTATATCTAACTAACTGAGTGAACTTAAGAGAATACTCCCTCATACTCATGCTGCCTTACCTCAAATTTATAAATTCTAGCACCATGGCCTCCCTCAACTCTAGTTGAAAGAATCTGTCCAAGCAAGCCATGGAAAAATCTTTCCATTCTATAAGCCCTGCATCAAAACCTATATCAACTTTCCATTGCTTGAACCAATTATGGGATACCTCCTGCAATTGATAGGCTGCCAACTCATCACTTTGACTAGACGTTAACCCCATAGCATCCATTACCTTTTGAACCATATCTAAGAATTCCTGTGGATCCTCTTCAGACATGGATCTCATAAAGGAAGGAGAACTCATCCGGGTGAAGTCATGAATCTTGGTTACAGCAGTATTGGCCACTGGGTTGGTCGAAAAAATAGTTGGTCATTTCTTTTGTGCTGCTACAGAGTTTTCTAGAGTAGTGAATGCAACCCTGAATTTTGCGTGAGAGACATGCTCATCCAAAAAATCTGCTTGGACAAGCTGAGGGGCTGGCTGAGTTTATGTTCTTCTTCTGTTCTTCTTGGGAGGCATGTTCTGTAAATGAAAAGTGGAAACGTATTAGACTGAGAGTTTAACTTGAGCTCATGCTTAATCGCATGACATGAATACTGAAAGAAGGAAAACTTTTCCTAAATGCCTTGTAGCCTCTCGTCCATAAGTGTGGCGCGCTACACACCCATGCACAAGACTCTACTCGATGTAACTTTCAGATTTCCTAGGACACTTTAAGACCTTAGGCTCTAATACCAAGTTTGTAACAACCCGAGACTACACGGTGCGTATGGTCCCGAGGGACCATAAGCTAACCCATGAGCTGGTACCTACTGTGAGCACTGAATAATATAATCATGAATACAGAAGAATAACTGAAATTGCCATAAGGTTTTAATAGCTGAATTCAATACTGGAATATAAATCTATAGAAAATAACTGTCCACATCTGAGAAAATACTGAGAAACTAATATGTCAACTGGAAATCTGAATTCTGAATAACTGACTCAAATATCTGAAAAGACTCTAAGACTAACTGACTGAGAGTTGATGGGATAAGCCCCCAACTAACTCTATTAACTACTGAGATAAAGAAAAAGTAATATAATCTATCCTCGGATGATGAGGACTCACCACTGCTACTGTACTGCTGATAGTCTGAGGGACTATGTGCAATTCGGGAACTGAGCATCAACACCTATGATATGATACATCATAGCACAAAAAGAGGTATGCAATTAGTACTTTAAAAGTACTAGTATGCTAAATGGGGTAGACTAATATGCATGGTTTCATGAATAGGAATAATAATTACTAACTGGTTATACATGTAAAACATAAGGTACTAAGTAGAGAACATGAAATACATAGGTATTGAAAATATGTGAAGCATATAAATAATGTGTATGCATGTAAATCTATAAATACTGAAGATACATGAAAATCTATAGACACTAAGGAGGCATGACCAAGCATATAACAAAAATTGAGTAAAGTCTGTAAACTGAGATACTGAAATGACTGACATCTGTATGCTTTGGCCAAACAACACTAAGACTGAATAACTGAACTGGGACTGTGACTGAGACTGTATCTGAGACTGTGGGAGGTATCATCTAACCGACATGCCTCAATTTGAGCTAATCGGGGTCCAACCTGTAAACCTAGTTGGATGGGTATTAATAACATGACACGAGTACTAACATTGGCTGTGTGGATCTACTAAACTAATATAATGTGCAAAGAACAAAGGGTGTCAAGCCTGAACTGACGGGTTACCCCTGCGAGATAGTCAAGCCTAATCTCATGGGTGACTACTCATATCCTACATTGGCTACGTAGTTCTGGAGTATATGGACTACTACTAACGAATCTGCCTATCTGATAGGGAAACCGCCATCCCTGCACTCGCTCGGTACTAAATCTTACTTCAACTGAAAGACACTGAGATACTAGACTGTTCTGAGTTTAATGACTGATATCTGACTATTCTGATAATGCTCATAGTATAATCTAAAGACTATTCTATAATGTACTGAGACTAGATTAAATAAACAACTATGATTTTTGGGTATTCAATACCCCCAGGACTCAAAACAATAATACTGAAAAGTCACTAAAGTTTGGGTGACAAAGTATGAAGGCTTTTATTAAATTCATCATTCATGAAACTTATATAATAGCATGAATTCGACATAATAGTATCAAATTATGGTTTAATCCAGTAAATAATAATATTAAAATGTGAAAGATTGGATAACAACTATAATTTCATTGAATCATGGTATAAAATCAATAGTACATGGAGATTCATGGGAGAAATCACAATTTAAATCAATTAACTTGAAAAGATGATAGATTTGTAATTAAAATGGATACTTGGACTCCATGGATGAAAGGGATCCTTGGATAAACATCTAACATACCTAGGATGATGAATTTGGAAGGATTGATGGAGAGTTCTTGAGACTTGACCTTGATTCTTGAGGGTTAGGATTTTGCTAATTAAGAAAATGTTCTTGATTTTGGGAAAAATTGATTAGATTAATGCCCAATTAGGTTATTAAGGACTTAATTTCGTGTTTGGCACTGACTGGGTTAAGGGAAAAGTACTTAAAAGCCCTTGAAATTAAAACTTAAAACGGACTGAAAATCCAGATTCTCTAGGCTGGCGTAACGCGACGCTATCGCGCCGTGTCACTGGAATCAGACAACTGGGAAACTGGTATGTCGCGCGACAGGGGGAAATCATGGTCCTTTATTGATTTGGACCTGGAAGTTCACCGCGATGCGGTGGTATCGCGCTTCGACACTAAAAAAAGACAAATGTCAAGTTGGCCTATGACGCGATGAGCTATAATTGCGGAACCTCATCGGAATTTGCCAAATAGGAGATTGGCCTACTCCACGATGCGCTTAAGGTTAAAATAATGGTGTTTAACGACTGAAACTTAAAATCGTCATAACTTCTTACCCGGTTATTGGATTTTGGTGAAGTTAATATCATTGGAAAGCTAATTAAATTTCCTATGAAATGGCAGGCTCTAAACTAAAAATAATAAGTGTTTTAAAAATTTCATATACGAATGCTTATGTATTAGGACTTAGATTATGCTTGAAAAATATGGGGTGTTACAACTGCAAAGAGCAACACTAGAAATAAGGACGTTGATCTTTTTAATCCTACAAATGATGCAGTATTCTTCTTTCAAGTAAAATAATTTAACTCAAAGAAAGATATTAAAACAGATGGGTCATCTATTGCAATTTATCTTAACAGATTAACTATCTACTGCTGCTGATGCAACAAATAAGCAATCTGTTGTTACAGATGACTCATATTTCGCAATAGATTACCCATCTACTGCTTTGGGTATATTAACCTCACTTAACATATTACCCATCTATGGCAACTTATGCAATAAATGATTAATCTGTTGCCACATATGAATCATCTGTTGCAACACAAAGATCATCTATTGCAACATAAAGATCATTTGTTGCATAAGTTATCTGTGTTAGCATGTTACCCAACTAATTATAAATTATTATTTAATTTAAACGTATCTACCCTTTTTTATTAATTGTGCATCCATGGATCGTACCCCCTGAGAAAGAGTTGGGGATGACTTTCTTATTACTCTAGAGCTTATTGATACAATAACATATCCAATGATGGATTTAATAAAGTAGGAATTGGCTGGAGCAACAACCATAAGAAAAGCAGTTGGGCAAGGCCAGACTTATGTTGAGGCTCTTCATGACCAACCTGCTGCAACAGATCTGGTTGCTGCTTCTGGGGGTGTTGCTGGTGGATTATTGATGTTGGTGGCAACCATGTTGATGCTGATGTTGCTGCCAGTCATGATGATGAACATATTGATGCTTAAGAAAAATAAATATTTTTGAGATCACCCCTAACAGTGGTCTCTTTCACCCCTCTTCACGCCTATGTTCTCATTACAAATGCGAAGATTGCATAACAGATAGGATAAACTTTTTCAAAAAATAAATGCGCTCACTGATGCTATCGAGAAGGTTAAATCTAAGAGGGATGTCATCTACCCAAGAAGGAGAGAGAGCCATACACTCCTACAGTAGAAGTTAGGAAGAAGAAAAAAGTAATTATACATATACTCTCAAATATGAAACCAAAAAGAATTGCAACTCCTCCTCCTCCACAAGTTGATGAAGTTTAGGGACCACTGAAGAAGATGGACATATATGCCGAACATGACGCCAAATCGAAGGCTGCTATAAGAAAGTACAAAAATTCCAAGCATCGTGCAAAAGACTTCACCATGAATACCTTTTCTCCCCAAGACTTCAAGAATATGATAGATATGAGGTATTAGTACGTGGACACGGTAAGTTTACTTTTCCTAACCTAACCTTCTAATCTACTTCATCTTACATTCTGGTGTAATAGGTGGTTTATCTTTTGTAAAAAATTATTCATTTTTTGCATAAGTTGCATTAGATGGGTAATCTATTAATAGATTCATAGAACCCATGCAATAGATGGACCATCCGTTGCATCTTTCTACTTTATTTTTTTTTTAAATTACTAACCTATTTAAAAATTGTCTTCTTATATCATAGTATGTTGATTAAATTCTTTGCCTCATGAGGGGTCGTCAATTATCATACTTATATGCTCATGATGCTAGCGATATGATAATGGACTTTAACTTTTACAATAATTTCAAAAATAGGTACGATAAACTCAGTGCCCTAGAGACAACTCCTGGTGAACCGGGATTTGATATGTTAGTTTTTACGTTCGACTGGATCAAGATTTGATTGACAATGTTAGAGGAAAGATGCCATATACAGATGACAAGTATTGAATCAGGACAAAGAGAATTCTTGCAGTTATGAACCTGGACGTAAAATATTTTATGGATCTTGAGATACTACTCGAGGACGAAAAGATGAAGGTTTATGACTGCAACTTACCTTTCTATGAGAAGGCCAATTTTTTTTACCAAGATACAACCACTATTGGACTTGTTTCCCAGATTGTTGAACTAAAGTGGCCCGATGAATCCTTTTCCAGGGAATGTGTTGAATAAAAAATAGACTTTTAAAGGTTGCAACAAGGACAAGGACCTTGAAAAAAATTTAATCAGTTCTGCGTGCGGGTCATACACGCTTAAATACATCGAATGTTTGCCAACCGACACAGAAATGTCCAAGCTAAGAACTTTACTGAATGACAACACTGTGGTAATGATGCAAGAGGTCTGGGCTTATGGGGTACTAACTAAATGGTTGGAGCATGCGTATAAAAAGATGTAGAAACACCATGACAATTTTTATTCTAAGTATACATGTAGTGATAGTTTTTTATGTTTGATGAAAATTGAATTGGTTTATTAAATTTGAGTACTTATGAATTAGTACAAAAGATAAATGCTAAGTTCAAATATTGCAACAAGTGCATTATATAGATATAGACATCTGCATAATGTAGAAGATAGTCTATCTGTTGTAATAGATAGGTCATCTATTAGAACAAATCAAAACAGTAGGAAGACCTATTTGATAGTGTCCAACTGATGACCTACATGTTGCAATATATTTCTAAATCTGTTTGATAATTTCTCACATATATATTGTATGTTACAACAAATCAATTATCTGTTACAATATTTGAATCTAGTATTCTATTTGAATTAATAAACTCAAATTTAAGGATAAAATAAAATTTACAGAGAAAATAATGTCAATTTAAGGTTAAAATAAAATTCATAAACAATTAATTTTATATTGTTTAAGTAATGTCAATTTTTTTTATTTTTCTATGATTGATGACAATTGTATGGTTTTATAAAATTTGCAAACTTATAAATTAGTACACAAAAAAATGCAACAGATGATGGATTCGTTGCAACAGATATCACATCTATTGTAAATTATCAAATAGGTCTTTCTACTTGTTTGAATTATTCCAACAGAGAGACTATCTATTGCAATAAATGGTTCATCTATTGCAATAGTAATGTTATTTTAATTAGTTCCAACAGATGTGACATCTGTTACAACGTATCGGTCGTCTGTTGAAATATTTGAATCTACTATTCCATTTTAATTAATAAGTTGAACTCTAAGAATAATATAAAATTCAAAGAAAAATAAAATATATCGAAGCTTTCACAAATTATATTTTATTGAATAAATCAACAAATAAATAAAATGTAAAAAATTATCATGGCTTTGACAGACTCAATCTATAAAGATATACTCAATATTGACAAATTTTTCTTCATCCGATGCTATGAAATTCAACTTTGATCGTCGTGGATCTTTAATGTCGCTTGCGTACGATTTTTGAGCCTTCGATTCTCTATATTTCCATAAAAGAGTAGCATATCTTTTACGGAGTAATTTGACATGAAGTCCATCATTAAGAACTTATAATCCATCACTCAAATACTCAACCTAAGAAGCAACAAAAAGACTGTAATTCCTATATTTGTAAAAATCAGATGGTCCATATCTTGCAATTAATGTAAGAGTTGTGAAATTTATGAAATGAAACAAAATCATGACACTTATAGACTATCACTGGATTGTTGAGCAATTCCTTCAACATATTCTAAATCAAATAGATTACCTATTTTATCTCGGTATGCTTCAATCATCGACCAATCAGTATGAATCTTTTGGTTCAAAAATCCACTTATATCAAGGTAAGTACACAATATTTTGGCTAACTTTTCTATCTCAGATGACGGTCCAGAACGTATCCTTCATAACATTGAGTCATAAACTCGGATGAACCTCTCTTTTAATAACAACGACAACCAATACCTAATGAAACTTATCACCATAATTAATTGGGATGTACAATTCATTGACCAAGTGCCAAGGTAAGCCAACTGGAATGCCAAAACCTTTGATGATATTGATTAAACATTTCTCATTTTGGGGAACTTCCAACTGTTATTGACAAAGATCGTAGGCCTTATTGATGTAAACTTTAAACAAATAATTGCCTGTCGTGTATCTATATTGTTGTTGTGTTTGCAACTTGGCCTTTTTCCAGAGGTATTAAAAAATGACATATTTCAGATTACGTAATAATAAAATTACTAAATAGATTCAACCTGTCCTTTGCTATGTGTGTGTGTGTAATATTTAAACCTCATCATTCCAGCAAGTTTGAGGTTGTGACATCAAATAGAACCAATTCTTTATTTTGTGATGTGCAACAATAAAGTCGAACATATCAAAACCAAGTCCAGATTGGTTCACTTTGTAGTGTTTGTCTTTTCTGCATGATTTATATGTGTTAATATCGTATTTTTACAACAAGAATTGTGTAAATCATTTTTTTTTAAAAATAATTTATGTACCTGTTGCTATGAAGCTTTTTTAATAGCCCATCAATAATCCATTCTAAATAGTCATTGATCAACTTTGTTAGTTCTTTGAGAGCCTCATCCGAGATGTTGAACCCTTCAAATGGATAATTCTTCCATTCTTTTGGACTGACAGGCTTTGCTTTTTCTTTCTCTTTGGAAACAGTTGATGGATTATCAACTGTGGTATACTGTTCAGCAGTAGCTTCACCTATGACATCCACCTGGAATGCTAAAATTGTCAGTGCAAATCAAGAGATTCAAAAAAATAAGAAAAAAGATAACTCATCAGTTGGAGCAAATCAAACAGGTCTTCCTGCTATTTTAATTAGTCCCAATAGATGACCCATCTATTACAATATATAGGTCATCTGTTGGGATAAATTAAAATAGTAGGGTGAGCTGAATGATAATTACCAACGGATGACTCATCTGTTGGAATAAACTAAAACAGTAGGGAACTCTTGATGTAATTTATCTCAACAGATTACACATCTGTTACAATAAATAGGTCATCTGTTGGGAGAAATTAAAATAGTTGGAAACTTGTTTGATTTTCTCTGACAGATGAGACAACATTGCAACATATAATGCATCAGATGCAATGAGATAGCCATCTGTTGCAACCGATGTCTATATCTGTTTGATAATTTCCAGCAGATGTGTCATATGTTGAAACAGATATATAGTCTATTTATTTGTTAGAATAGATGATGAATATTTACTTTATTCTGCTCTTTATGCTCTCCCGTGGCCCTTGTACGTTGCTCAAAAGTGCAAGATAAAGATAGAGCGATTACAATTTTGCTCTTTTTGATACTTGATAATGCCTTGAAAATTTCTTTCCTTCTCCTCTTTACTGCCTTAATATCTAATGGAGTGTACGGATATGAAATCCTCTTTGATGGAATGACACTCCTCTTAGATGTCAATTTCTTTACAGAAGCAGTTAATGCATTAATAGAATTAATCACTCCATCATGTTTCGCCTTGTAGTTTTGACATTTGCAAGCAAAACATTCGCTAGAAGGGGCTAAATCTGTAAAATAAATATGATCAAAATCATAATGGTTTGTTGTTTTAAAAACTACAAGTGGAGCATCATTAGCTCCAACAGCAGCACCACTACCACCACCAACAGCTCCATCACCACTAGCACCATCAACAACAACAAGCCCACCCTCCAAAATTATTTTTCTATTGTGATGATTGTTGCTCCAAATATTTTTTTTATTCTATCAATAACGTTAGGGATCGATAAAGTTTTCATTGATCGTAAAGTAAAAAAAATGACATCTTCAACTCTCGATTGGTCAGAATAAGCCAAAGATGCACAATCTAAAATAAATCAGTACATATATTAGAATGATGATTAAATCATTTACAAAAATCATTAATTAAAATAAAAATTTAATTAGAATTAGACCTAATGCTTCATTCGGAGGGTTGAAGAGATCAAGAATTTTTTTTATCAGTTTTGGCCGACAATCATCTCAGGATTCTTGGATATGAAACTTCTTCCTGATAGTTTACTTGTTGTCTCAAATAAGGAATCACTTCAAATGCCTAAGCCTATAAAATAACGTCAATAAATCAAAAGCATTATTCAATAAAAAATAAATGAATCATAATAAAAAAATATTTACCATAAAAGCCTCTGAAAATCCATATAAGTTGACTTCCTTTGGTGTTAACAGAGTCAAAACATATTTAACAAATATTTTGAAGCTTTCATAACCCCAAGAATAGTTGTTAAATGCCTCAAGATCCTAGGAGAGCTTTATTAAACCAAGTGGTATGTTATTGTTAACGTCTCTCACCCAAAGAATATTATGTACAAGACAAATCAAGCACAATGATGACTTGTGCTTCGTTGAAAGTCTTTTACCTCTCAACGCTTCTATCAAATTTTTGTTTTTGAAGTTTGGTCTAACAAGTGACACCAAGTCACACATCACTTGACTTGCCTTTTCCTTTTTTGAGTGTGCGGAGTGCTTTTTTGGGTTAGACTAGGTATAGGCTGAGAAGGAAAAGGAGGATAACAATTTAGTCCAGTAACTTTGGCAAACTCCTTCCAATCAAAACAAACAGGCATGCCACAGTAATTTATCTACACCTCATCCATCTTATCTTTATTTTCATACAAAAACCTACCCTTGAGAAGATCATATACCATGCTCATTTGAAAACAAGAATTGTTGTCCTCCAGTAAATTAAGATATTGCCCAAAGCAGATGTCTCTGAAATAAGCATCCAATTTTTGGTCTCGAAGTATTTTTTGAAAGCGTCAAAAGATTTTTTCATGGCTGACTTAACCACCAAATCCCCATTTAAATTTGTGGCACCATCGCATTGCATTCTCGCAGGATAACTATCAATATTGAAGGTTTTGACCAACTATTTAGTGAAAAGACTATTAGCATTTGGATCATATCTTTTGAAACATTCATTATATATTTATTATCTTTTGCTTCTTATTGAGACATCACTTGTAAAGCAAGCTCATAGGGTGGTAGATGTAGCCTAGCTTCTTCACTTGTTTATTTACTTGGACTTGATTCAGTTTCTTTTCTTTTAGGAGCCATATTATCTAAAAATAATAGAAAAGTAAAAAAGATTATAGTTGATTAATGCATCGTTAAAAAGAGGATAACAATAAATATAACATGTACAATACAGTAAAATAATAGTTCCAACAGATCACACATTTATTGCAACTGATGGGTTATTTGTAGCAATATATAACTAACCTATTGCAACGAATGCGTAATCTGTTGGTAACAATAAAAACAATTTCAATATTGTTGTGATTTCTTCCAATAGATCACTCATCTATTGAAATATATGACTGATCTATGCAATAAATCATTCATCTGCTGCAACATATGTATGATCTGTTGGAACCTTTATCTAATGCCAATATTGTTTAGATTTCTTCCAATAGAAGGGCGTTCTATCACAATAGATGTATGATCTATTGGAAAAAATCAAGTTTGGATATGTCATCCCATTTGAATAGTTGATAGGATTTTATCCAACAAATGGTTCATTCGATGGTTCATTTGTTGCATCAGATGGTAAATCTATTGCATCAAATGGTTAATCTGTTGCATCAGATGGTTAATCTATTGCATTGGATGGTTAATTTATTATATCAGATGGTTAATCTGTTGCATCAGATCGTTAACCTGTTTCAGAAAAAATCAGTTGTAAGATTTTGTTCAATAGAACAACAACAATATCACCATTTAATATCAAATACATCATTTTTACCAAGAACAAGAATAAATCAACCAAGCAATGCAACACCAACACAACACGCTTACCAAGAACATCAACAATGACTAAAAACACCAACATTATTGTTTTGTTTGTACAAATACAAACAACAAAAATCAAACTTCAAAAAACACAACAAACATCAAAAAATCGAATCAACAGTTTGACAACAAGAACTACAATAACAATAAAAAATCATATTTCACTACGGAAAGAGAAGAGAAAAATACCAGAAATTAGGATTTTCTCAAATTTAAGCAACAAATATTGAAATTGTTAACCAATACTAGAAGAGAAGTTGGATCAAGTTCCTCTTTTTCTTCAAAACTAAAAAGCCATAAGTTTTTACTCGTGAAATAATAAAAGGGACGATGAAGAACTCAAATCTGTTGTCGCCGAAGAGCAATAATGTCACGTCGATCTATGGTTGAAAGTCAAAAAGAAACTTGAAACCGAACTATTTATCATCGAAGGTTAAAGTCACCGGGGATTGAAGGGAGAAATTTGCAGAACTGTTTGTTGGGAGAAGTTTGAGAGAAACTATTGAGAGAGAGGGGGGTGAGAGAGAAGAGAGACGGTTGATTTAGATAGGAAAGAAGGGTGGGTTGATTTGTAGTTTTGAAAAGAGTACAAAGTTTTGAAAATATTAATCAAGTCCACAATTAACTTAATCAAGTTTTCTAATTATGTTTGACCTTTTAAGTTGGTCAATATCACCAATACCACTTTCAAGACTTAAAAGACACCTTTCCTTTAATTTTCTCTAGAAAGTGAGTATTACATCAAATTGATAAAAATGATACTTGTTTTAAGAAAGTCAAATTGGGTGTTTGGCTGATTTTTTTAAAGTGATTTATAAGTCAAAAACTAAGGGGTTGTTTGGTGTGAGGTATAAGGGATAAATTATCTCGAAATAAAATGAACTATTTTATTCCATGTTTGGTGTGAGTTATTTATTAGTCACTCCCATGATTATTTATCCCACCATTTACACCATAGTGATGGGATAAGTTATCCCATATACATGGTGGGATAACTAATCCCAGAATTAATTATCACGAGATAACTTTTTCCCAACCAAACAATCCCTAAAAGTTAAAAGTAGGTAGCAATCAATTTTTGACTTTTGACTTTTATTTGTATTTTTTAAGTCTAAAGTAAAGTGTTTAAAAGTATTTTTTAATTTTGTCAAACATCTCAAAAAAAAAAAAACTTAAAAATAAAAAATAATTAAAAATAAATCAATTCGAGCACTCTAAAAATCATTAACTCAACAGTAACAAACATTTTGACTGCTAGGAGGTCGCGGTTTTGAACTCTCCTAATGCCTTCTCAATCTAGCTCGTCGCACGGGGTTTGCCTAGTGCGATTTACATCTCCTATGTGGTTTACGAGTGATTTTACAGTGAGAGGTTTACCTAGTGCGCACAAAGAGCTCACCCGAAGGGCAGAGGCTGTGGTAGAGGTTGTAGCTGCTGCGAGTTTTGCTGGAATTCCAAAAAAAAACTTTAACTAATTTATGGTTAATGTACTAAACCTTATCTTGATATTGTGCTCATTTTATGATTCTTTTCCTTCTATTGTACTCATTCTTCTTTTCAACCTTTGACTTTTTTCTTTTTATAATTTTATATAATGATAACGAAAAAGGGTCAAAAATACCCCTGAACTATTTGAAATGGATCAAAAATACCTCTCGTTAATTTTTTGGCTAAAAATATCCCTTCGTTAAATATTTGGCTCAAATATACCCCCCCCCTTTAACAGAATTCCACCAAGCATGCCATCTAGGTAAAAAGAGCCACGTGACTATGCCACATCACCATACACGTGTCAAAAGTGTGGATAACCACCTTTTCAAATATAGCCTCATTTGTAAATATAACCACATTTCATCATCCCACTTCCGCCACCCCTTTCATTCTGTCGCCGCCGGTGATTCTCCAATAATGGTAATTCAGTCAATTTACTCTGTAAATCCAATCTATTTCAATCTACAATTAGCAAACCCAATGAAATCAGAGAAATATTTTGGCTGCAAGAACACTGTCTACCCAACCAAAAAGGTAACACCATCAATAAGTAATTTTTTGCGTAAAATTTGTATAGTTGACGTGTTTCATGCTAATGTTTTGCAACAGATGCTACATTAACACTTGATTTTGTGTTTATAGGTATCAGTTAATGGTACACCATATCACAAGATCTGCTTCAAATGTAGCCAGGCTGTGTGATTAGCCCTTCCAACTATATTGCCCATGGAGGGCGTCTTTACTGTAAGCATCACCATATTCAACTTATCTAGGAGAAAGGCAACTTAAGCAAGCTTGAGGGTGACCACGAGATAAATCCCGCGATGACAACAGAAGTTACTGCAAATCATAAACAAATAAAACAGTTGATCGTGTCTTAGCTTTCTGCTATCATGTCTACCCGTCTCCTATATTCAAGAATCTGAATGTGCTACGCGTTATTTCATTGAGGTCTTCAGTAGCATCCGTTAATGTGCTTTCGTTTGGCAACCTATGTTTTCTCTCATCTTGCATTTATTTGATGCTGAATTGTAATCTACTTCTGTGTTAACTCTAGATTAAAATAGATTGGATTTACAGAGTGAATTGACTGAATTACCCTCATCGGAGAATCACCAGCGGTGAAGGGATGAAGGGGGTGGCGAAAATGGGATGATGAAATATGGTTATTATTGAAAATGTGGCCATATTTGAAAAGGTGGTTATCCACACTTTTGACACGTGTATGGTAACGTGGCATGGCCACGTGGCTTTTTTTTACCTAGGTGGCATGCTTGGTGGAATTCTGTTAAGTGGAGGGGTATTTTTGAGCAAAATATTTAACGGAGGGGTATTTTTGAACCATAAAACTAACGAGGGATATTTTTGATCCATTTCAGATAGTTCAAGGGTATTTTTGACCCTTTTCCGTAATGATAATCATATAAAATCCTGAAGCTTAATAAATGTGGAAGTCACTCATTTTTTTAGCATCTATTGAAGATAGACGCTATTGGATTTTGTGAATAGATGTTGGATCGGGGCTTTTCGAAAGGCATTAGGTAAATGCAGGGAGATCCACACGAATAATTTTTTCAAGGATTGATTTATTCATGAAGCTAGAAAGATAAGAGCTTTATTCGCAAACCTGTTCATTCATCAGCTCGCATTCAACGATACAAAAATTAAATAACTTAAGCTGCATTTTAAAATAAAATGAGCAAAATTGAGTTTTTACTATGAATCAAGATAAGATTTCAAATATTAACATTAGTTACTTAATTAATAAATATCAAAGACTAATTAAAGTTATCACATTACTTTTCAAGTGGGAGTTTTTATAAAATTCGAGTAAAGTGATATTTGTGATAATTGAAAATAAATAAGATAATTTTTATACAAAAAAAGAAAGAAAAGTAATTTATGTGTAATGAACAGAAAATCTCCAGAAAATTTACTCACATTTTGAGAGTCCGTAATGCAAGATATAGATGTCCTCTCATGACTTAGGAGGTATACGATAAATATTTATTTGCATCAACGATTAATAGTGAATAATTGAAGCAAGACATATTTTTCACATATACATTTATGATGTAATTGTAATTGAATTATGCATAAATAAACTCATATTTTAATTTTAATTATTAAAATTAAATTATTTAATTTAATATAGCATCGACCGCAAGTAAGATTTCTGTGATGATAACATTCAAAGTTTTCTGTTGTCTAAATTAAGAAAGAAAAATCTCCAACTTCATAGTAACAAAACTAGCAATTTTAATTGTAGATTTTGACCAAACAACGTTTTCTTTCTCTTTCTTTAGGCATTATTTTCATCAAATATTAATGGAGAGATGTTTGTTATGAGGTGGAATTAAAATGAACAAAGAGTTCTGCACATCAGCACATGACAATTGGATGATCCAATAAGTTTGTTAAGACAATATAATTAAAACAACAATAGTGTGAAGAAAGTTGGGGCTTTGAGCTGTAGGTGACAAAAGAGTTTTAAAATGAGGTGTCGGTGACACAAGTCTTAATTATTGAGTGGAGGTGACAATTACTTTATTATGGATTAAGAAAGTTTGGTAAGTTTGAGAATAGCCCAAAAATTTTTAAATTTACACTTTGATTCAATTGTTTGTCTAATATAACGAGAAACGGAGGGGAAAAATGCCCCTTTCTCTCTCTTCTCATCCATTGTTGTTTTCTCTCTCTTAGCGATTTTTGTTGTTCATTGTTGCTGTTGCTTTATTCATCATCTTCTACTTCATTATCATCTTCATATTCTTCTTGTTGACCATTTGTTGTTGTTGTTGTTGTTACCGCTACTGTTGCTATTTGATCAATTTCTTAGGTCAAATTTTATTTCGTACATCACTTTTCACTTTGGCATTACTTCATAAGAGACTTTGGTAAGTCAAATTATGATTTTTAGTTGAATTTGTCATATGGGTAACTACTATTGTGCTATTTTTTCAACAATGGATAGAACCCGATCATGAACCCAACATAAGAGCCATCTGTTTAAACAGATAAATTATCTATTGCGACAGATGAAACATTTGTTTTATTGGAAGACTGATATGTTGGATTCATGTTTATGGTTCTATAGGCCGTAACATGAATCGAATAGATGAGTCATCTGTTGCAACAAATGATTTATCTATTTAAACAGATTAGTTATCTAGTGCAACGTGATAAATATCTATTGCAACAGATTAAGAAAACCTGAACTCGATTTCAACAGACGTGTTGTATGTTGCAATAGGATAAATATCTGTTGCAACAGAACCTGAACTCGATTCTAACAGACGGTAAATATCTGTTGCAATATATTAGTAACCTATTGCGATAGAACCTGACCTCAATTTCAACAGATCGTCATCTGTTGTAACAAGTAAGTCATCTGTCTCAACAGGTTAATTATCTATTGCAACATGCCACTCATTTGTTGGAATCAACTTCAAAGGTGCCTCAGCACTGTAACATCAATCCCAATAGATATATAGTCTATTACAACATATGATTCACCTATTACAACAGATGACTCATCTGTTGAAATCAGCTTTAGGAGCGTAACATGAATTCCAACAGGTAAGTAATTTGTTGCGACTGATTACACATCTATTGGAATTCATTTACAGCACTATGAAATCATTATTAACTTTTTTAACAAATGACTTTATTTAGGTACCACTAACGGAGGGATCAATAACAATAGGGGTAAATTGTCATGATCAATGGATTGAGAAGAGCAATCGATATGTATGGCATTGGAACAAAGGTGAAATGCTAGAGATAATAGCTATGACGGTCCAAAGTGATATTTTGTATGATGATTTTGTGAACTTAATCATCGGTTATTGTGGACTGAATTGTCAATCGGAAGAACCCGTCATCAGCTATATGCACAGGTTTTTTAAAAATCAAAGTGTACTACCTTTCAAGATAACCGATCAGGTTCGATTGCGTGCTTATCTTAGTGATTCATTCAGGCCGATGTTAAGTATGTACGTGGTTGAAAAGACGATATAAAATAAGAACCAGAATATAGAAAAAGAACAATAAGAAGATATTTTTGATGATAGGTTGGATGATCTAGACATGAATATTCCAAATGATGTCAAACACCTACGCCCGTTGATGCGAATAGTACGATGGGTAGTTCTTCTCAATCTACACCGTCTGGAAATCTTTAAGAAGACGGGACCAGATTTTTTATTGGAATGTCATTCAAGGACAAGAATGAACTATCTACCACTTTATTTATTTCTTGCTTGAAAAAAGATTTTAGAATAAAGAAGGTGATTAATTCGAGTAGTGTCTTTTACTTCCAATGGGCTAATGCGAACTACAAGTAGTGGTTGAGAGCGGTGAAGTATGCAAGTTCTGACAGATTCGTCATTTATAAACATAAAAAGCATTACACATGTGGTTTGGAGCACATATCAGGTCAAAATCTTCATGCCACGACAAAGGTCCTCGATGAATATTTCAGGAGTAGTTTCTCCGATGGCAAAGTCCCTTCAACAAGGGTTATGGCCAATCAACTCTTTACGGAATTGGGTATCTTGGTCAGCTATTAAAAGATATATACAGCCATGGGGATTTCCAAGGAGTTGGTTAGTGGGACACACGAGCATGGGTATGCAGTCCTGGAGGCCTACCTTTACATGATTGAATCCACAAACCCCTGAAGTAAGGTGACATTGCATGTTGATGAAAACAAAATGTTCAAGTACTTTTTTGTGTCCTATGGTGCTTGGATTCAAGGTTTTGCAACATTTGAGAAAAGGCAACCTTCTTGAGGAGCAGGTATAATAAAGTTCTACTGGAGACGGTGGTGCATGATATGAAGATTCACATCTTTCCTGTCGCTTTTGTGTACTGGACAAGAAATGTGATGCCTCTAATGGATTTATTTTTGAACAACTGTGAAGCTGAGCCGAAGATACCGGAGAGTTGTGTTTTGTTTCGGATAGGCATCCAAGTATTTCAAAGATGGTTTTAGTTTTCTTCACTTTAGCTTACTTTAGTTGTTGCATTAGCCATCTTGGAGAGAATATTCACCAACTATCATAATGAAAGGGTCATGACCTTTTTTTATAGAGCAGCTAAATCATATAATAGAGAGGAGTTTTTAGACCATTCAATCAAATAATGGACGTGAATCCCAAGGTAGCAGAACTTTTTGGATATGTCGGTTTTGAGAGATGGAGATGGGCATTCTGTCCGGCAGATAGGTACATTCTTATGAATTTAATATCTTGTTTGAGTTACAAGTTTAGTATGATGTCATACTAAGTGATTGTTTTGTATAGGTACAATATTATGACATCAAACATAGTTGAATTGGTGAATTCATTGTTTGCCGATGGAAGAGAATTTCCCATCAAGGCTATGTTTGAAGTAATAAACAAGAAGTATGGCCGAATTTTTAACGAAAGGCATGTGCAGTTCAAGGGCCCAAACAGAACTCGATTTGTTCTTGAAATCGAAAAAATAATATCAACGAACGTCATTTTGGAGAATAGGTTATTATCTCATAAAATAGTAGATTACAAATTCAGTATCACCGGTCATGGTGATGTTGCCACAGTCGATCTTCAAACAAGATCTTATACGTGCAGAGTTTTTGACTTGGACAAAATACCCTGTCCACATGCCATGGAAGCACTTCGAGCTCAATACGGTCCAAAATATGGACCTAAAGTTTACGATCACTCCTCTCAATATTATTCGGTGGAAGAATATAAATGGCATATAGTGGGTATATTACACCGATGCCTCCCGAAGAATCTTGGATTGTTCCTGCAGAGATTTTTGAGAGATTAATACCTCCTCCATATATTGACTCAAGCACTATCAAACCGGGAAGAAAGCCATATAAGAAGAGGCATGGAGTCGGAGAATTATTTTCATCAAGAAGAAACAAGTGCTCCGTATGTAAGCGCGCTGGCCACAAAAGAACTATATGCCCGGATCATAATCCACCATAATCGTTGTAATTATAGAAACTTGTGTAGTTGTTTGTTGTGGACTTTTATATATTTAACTCATTGTTGTTAACATAAGTTATCATTTATTATATATAAAATATCTTTTTTAATAACTTGTACATCAATAAAAAGAGGCAAAACATGAACTAAATAATGCAACAGACCACAATTATTCTCAATAGATTAACCATTTGTGGCAACAGATGGATATTAGCCGGAAGAACACAACATAGTTCCATCAAACTGAAATATTTTCCTCCAACAGATGACAAATCTATCGCAACAGATGGATAATCTATTGACAGAAACCCAAGAGGTGACCAATCTATTCTAACACATGGTCCATCTGTTGAAATAACTCAAAATCCAAAATTACTATTGCTACTATATTCAGAATTGCTCCTTACCTCCAACCGTCGATATATTAACATTAACATATATGTTTAGAAGAAATAGACAGAATGAAAATTTAATAAGAATTAAAAATCCAAAGTCGACTAAAAATAAATTTTTCATTAAATGAAAAATAAAATACATTAGGTATAGATCTGGTATAGAAAAACTAAAATACATACGCTAAAAGAATTTTTTTTAATTATTATTATCATCATTATCATCATTAATGACAGCCGGCCAATCAAATTACAGCAGTAGGGCCCTCATCAACCTTTGTATCTCTTTGAACAGTCGCTCTCTCGGTGACCAACTCCCTCTGCAGGTCATTAACCTGCTTCTAAAGTTTCCATACTGTGTCGCACAAAATAGCAATGTCCCAAATAGGTAAAGAAAAAGAGTCCAAATATAATACAATGTATACTACCAACTGGTAGATTTACACCGGAAAAAAACTTAACTCAATGAGAAAGGAATATGCTCTTTGAAGATAAGTGGTTGAAGATGTCACACGAAAATAAATAATGAAAGAAATAAATAAAGTTTAGTAGAATAAAGATTAAGGAAGGACCTATTTTTAGAGGATTGAATCTGGATGTGTCAAGCCAAAAGGCATGACTGTTAAGCTTCATTGTATTAATTATTTTCAAACTGGTGACATTTTGTTTTCTGTGAAAAGTAGCAACTTTTTTTTACATTAATACTTCTTACCTTTTCAAAACGGTTTTGAGACTTGATAACAACCGTTATTATTGAGCTGTTGCAATAGATCATCCATCTGTCGCAATAGATTTACCATCTATTGCAATAAATTATCTTTATGTATAACAGATGGTCTGTTAAAATAGATTTACCATATGTTGCAATATATGGTTTGTATGTGCAATAGATGAGACATCTGTTGTAACATATGTATTATCTGTTGTGACGAATGGACCATCTTTTGGAGATGTTTTGATTTCTTCTAATAGTTGATTCATCAGTTGCACCAGATGGAGAATTCAATTGATCAACTGTTTTGAATGTGATAGATAAAAATTTATGACTACCTTTTTTTAATAGTCATCACATGTGTGCAGATGAATAAACATTGTCTGGTCTGTCGCAACAGATTTACCATCTGTTGCAACATCTAGATTATTTGTTATGATCGATGAACCATATATTAGAGGAGATATTTTGATTTTTTCTAACTGTTGATTCATCAGTTGCAACAGATAGAGAATTCGGTTCATCAGCTATTTTGAATGTGTTAGATAACAAGTGATGACTCTTTACCTCTTTTTTAATAGTCATCACATGCGTGCAGATGAACAAATAATGTCTGCTCTGTCGTAGTAGATTTACCATCTATTGCGACAGATGTTCATATGTTGGAGGAGATCTTTTAATTTCTTCCAACAACTGATTCATTAGTTAAAACAGATGGAGATTTTGATTCATCAACTATTTTGAATGCATTAAGATAAAAAGTCACGACTCTTTATACCTCTTCTTTAATAGTCATCACATGTGTGCAGATGAATAAACAACACTGTCTAACATTTCTTGATGGGGTAGGAAGAATAAGGTGCGTGCAATGGATCCACTTTTATGCGTGGAAATTATTTATTATTGATCAGGCTACCGCGATAGACACACATAAAGTGCAATGATTTTGTGAATGCAATTTTTTACCTATTAGACATTGATCCTTTAAACAAGATTCTGCATTGTACAGTTTAGTTTGATAGGTGTGAATTGATAAGGTCGAAGGGTTCTAAGATGGTGGTGTCAATACCATGTTATAATTTAATGACGGTTTATGCTCATGTTTTTGTGTCAAGTTTGGAGAAAGGTTTAAGTTTTTGGCGGTAGTATAAATATCCAATAGTGATTGAACCAGTTTTAATGGCTAAATGGACTTCTTGAAAGGCCTCCGAAGCCTTGCACTACAAAAAATAATGATGGAACCAATAGAAATTCCCCTGATCCAAATTTATATAGATGGATTACTGGAGGAGACTTTTATACAATAGAAGGTGCTTGGGAGAATACCTGTGCGGGAAGTGGGAGGTGGAGAAGGCCATATATCATATTAGTCCTTGTTTAAGAGGAAACATAGGGAAGCAAGTAAGGAACTTCTAGCGAATCTAGCCAATGAAATTGGCATGAGAAATGGAAAATTGGATGAGCTTCAAATGTGGAAGTGTATCCAAATATAAAAATCCGCCAGTCGTTGAAAAAAAAGAATGGTAAACAGGAATGGAGATTGACACTTTGCTCGAGAATGCAACTAGCGAGCGTGGCCTCAATGAAGACTCTCACAAAGTGCAGGACTATAACTCTAAGGAATAAGCTTTGCGAGCACAGGAAATTAATAGGATTATGAGTCAGAATTGAAACCTGAACCAACAACTCCTGAATTAAAAATAAGAAAAGCCAAGGCATCAATTTCTAAAGTCTAACTTGCATGCCATGCCTTCTGTTTATGGCTATGATTAGGTCAATGGCAATAGAAAAAAAAGTTCTGAAGTTAGGCAGAAATCCCATGCCTTGTTATTTCCACTGCCTTTGACCTGACCAGAGCCATAAACAGGAGGCATGGGATACAAGTTAGACTTTAGAAATTGCCACCTTGGCTTGATCCCATATTTTTAATTCAGGAGTAGTTGGTTCAGGTTTTAATTCTGACTGACAATCTTACCACCTTCTGTGCTCGCAAAGCTGCTTCCTTAGAGTTATGGTCCTACATTTTATAGGTGTTCATTGAGGGCACGCTCTCTAGTTGCAGTCTCTAGCAAAGTGACCAGCTCCAGTCCTCTTGACCATTCTTCTTTTTCTTCAACGACTGATGGATTTTCATTTTTGAATAAACTTTGACATTCGCCGCTCATCCATTTTTTTCATTTTTCATGTCAATTTTATCAACCAATTTTTCTACACTTTCCTTTCTAACCTTTGTTTCCTCTTAAACAAGGTATGAGATGATATATGGCCTTCTCAACCTCCCCCTTCCCACACAGGTATTCTCCTAAGCACCTACTGCTGTATAATAGTCTCTTCCTACAAGCCATCCATATAAATTTAGAACAGGGGAATTTCTATTGGTTCCATTGTTGTTTGCTGCTGTGTGAGGCTTCGGAGGCCTTTCAAGAAGTCCATTAAGCTATTAAAACCGGTCCAATAACTATTGGATATTTACACTACTACCAAAAACTTAAACCCTTCCCCAAACTTGACACGAAAACATGGGAATAAAAGGTCATTCATTATAACAGGGTATCAACACTACCTACTTGGTCCCTCAGCCTTACCAGTTTGAACCTAACAATCTTAACTATAAAATGCCATATCTTGTTTGAAGGATTAACACCTAATAGGTAAAGAACAAATATTTAGAAAATCATTGTACTGGACGTGTGTTTTCATGATAGGTTGATCAGTAATACATACCTCCCATATATGAAGTGGTTCCATCTGGAAGTAGTTTATTCCTCCGAACCCATCTTTACTCTACCCTTTAATGCTAGTCGGGCAAAAGTGGATCTAGTTTCACTTCCTTTTATCTGCAAACAAGAGAAATACATTTGATGGAAAATAAGAGAAGAACAAAAAGAACATTGCAAAAGGGTAACACAAAATTAAGTGAATCAACAGATGGCCAATCTTATGCAATAGATTACCCATCTTCTCAACCGATGAGGCATCTGTTGTAACTGATGAATGACATATTGTAACAGATGGATCATCTGTTGGAAGAAATAGGAAACTGGTAATGGTTAAATCATTAATAGCAATAGATGTAAATATCTAATTTAAATGACATACCAAGAAGAAGATGAGATGGAAAAAGCAATAGTGAACCATACCTGCAATATAAAAAAAGCAAAGGGATCATAACTCTAGTTCAGTCAAAAAAAGATATTGATCGGTTGAGATCAGAAAGGATCCTCATGCGAAAGAAGAGAGAAAAGAAAGAAAAAAGGAAAGAAAGATAATTGAGAATAAAGAAGAGTGATAGATGAGTTGAGTCTTACTCGTCTTACTTTATGGCTGAAGGAGGGAGTATTCTTCTAGATATGAGTTTTAAATACTTATTAATAACTTTTGAGGGGCCGAGAAGACGGTGACGCTGTAAAGATCAGATAAGACTACTCACTCAGGAGATTTTTGAGTTATCCAAGTAATATTTTTTACCGCCTTGGTAGTTTAAATTTTTTATCTCAGACAGAAAATACCTATATTGCTTTACAAAAAAAGGTCTTAAAAATATCTAAGTAAAACAGATAACAATTTCTATTTGAAAATTTTCAAAGCTCGATCATCTGTCACAACAAATGCAACACCTGTTTTATAATTTACAACTGATGCGTAATATGTTGCAACAGATGACTTAATCTGTTTGGTTAAATCCAATAGAAAAGTCATCTGTTGCAATAGGTTGAATATTTATTTTTATACAATTTCAATTGATTTCATATGTTAAATAGGGCAAGTTTACTTTTCCTAACCTAGCCTTCTAATCTACCCCATGAAGAAGAATCTAAGTAGATGTGAAATCTGTTGCAACAACTGGGTATTCTGGTGCAACTGGTAGTGGTTTTGTTGCAACTTATTATCCATATGTTGCATAAGTTGCATTGGGTTATTGATTAGAAGAACCCTATGCAACAGATGGACCATCCATTGCATTTTACAATTACTAACCTATTTAAAATTTGACTTCTTATATCACAACACGTTTACAAAATTCTTTGCCTCATGAGGAAAAGGAAACTAACGTACCCAAAATCTTATGACGCTATCGATAGGATAATGGACCTCGACTTCTGTAAGAAGCTCAAGGATAAGTACGAACAACTTAATAATGCTGCGTTAGACTGTGGCATGGGATTTGATTTATTAGTTTCTACGTTGGACTGGGATGAAGAAGAAATGATAAAATATGTTAGAGGGGAGAGGCAAAATCCTCACAACAAGAGCTGAACCGAGGCAAAGAGAATTCTTGCAGTCATTAGCATGGACGACATACATTATCGGGCTGTTGAGATACTACTCAAGGAGGGAAAGACCAAAGTTTATGACTGTAATGTACCTGCCACTGACAAGGTCAATCTTTTTTTCCATGTGCAGCCACTAATGAAGTTGATCCCCATCTTATTGAGGGAGAGTAAACTGATGACTCATTTTCCAAGGAAAGTGTTGATGAAGAAATCATAGGATTTTGAAGGTCGAAACAAGGGCATGAACCTTTCAAAAAATGATACCGGTTACACGTACGACTCACATGCTCTTGCACACATTGAATATTTACAGACTGGCATAGAAATGGCCGAGCCAAACAACACTATGGCAAACCTGCAAGAGGTCTGGGCTTATGGGGTACTAACTGGACACTTGGAGCCTGTGTATATAGAAGAGCCTGTGAAATAACAATTTTTTATTTCAAGTCACACTTCATTTTACTTTAAATTACATGTACATGTAGTGACAATAATTTTTTCTGATGAATGTTGAGTTTTTTATAATGCAATAGATTGTCAATCTGTTGTAAAATATATTCTATCTGTTCTGGCAGATAGTTTATCTGTTATAATAGGTTGGTTATCTGTTGCATTATGCCAATGTTATTTCTATTGAATCTGTTGCAATAGTGGAAAAACCTATTTGATAATTTCTAAGAGATGACCTAAATTTTACAACATATGCCTAAATCTGTTTGATATTTTCCAATAATTATGCTTGAATATCCATGTGCTCGACAACACCAAACCAGTAGCAAATGCACCACCATGAAAATTTTAGCAATTAGGCTTGAATATCTATGTGCCTAATAACACCAAACTAGTAGCAATAATGGCAACAATGTAGCATCTTCTTGCTGGATTTTGTTTCTCTTCAGAAGCCTTGACTTTGTTCAACAAACCCCAGATTACATAATTTGCTTGTGAGGGGTGTCGTTCTTCATGCCAATTAAAGTAATCGCATCCACCCAATTTCTATAAAAATAAGAACACAATTACAAAATAATCACAAGTCAATAATTAATCAACTAATTTAATAAAAAATTATACCTTTGAAATCTTATAAGTAAAAAAACTCCAACCGAAATTTTGTTGAGTCCAAGAAGTCTTTAATAGAGCTTTATGACCTCAATTACAATATCAAAAAATCTATATCACAAAAAATAGTGGAAGATGCGCTCGATATTGTCAAGCTTGGTTGGAAAAAATTAAAAAAGATGAAGAAAAAAAGACCAAATGCAAATAATTTGAAGAATTTTGATAGATAAAAAAAGATGATGAAGAAGAAGATTTGAAAATTTAGAGTTAAATTTTAGGAAGAAGATGAATATATAAGACAATGGAGAAAAAAATAATCTCTGGGGGCCAAATCAGATGCCAAGTCAGCAAAAATGAGAGTTCAACGAGCCTTGGCTGTGTGAATTACATGCAAGTAGCCAACAGGGCAAAAAGTGCCAAACTGACAGATTTGATACCTATTTTATTTTACGTGTTTAAAATGAACATTGTCTACTTGATGCCTATTTTATTTATTTTAGGTGTTTTGAACTAAACACTATCGATGGGTTTCGCCTTTTTATTACAATTTACTTTCACTTTTTTACATGTAGTGGAAATTATTTATGTCCAATGAAAGTTGAATTTTTATAATACAACAGATTCTCTATCCATTGTAACAGATATTCTACCTGTTCTGACATATAGTTTATCTGTTGCAATAGGTTGGTCATCTATTTTATTATATCGATGTTTCTATCTAAGTCTATCTGTTGCAACAGTGGGAAGACCTGTTTGACAAATTCCAATAGATTAACTACCTGTTATAACATATGTCTAAATTTGTTTGATATTTTTCAACAAATGTGTCATCTGTTGCAACAAAAATATTATCTGTGAATCTAGTATTCCATTTCAATTAATAAGTTCAAATCTAAGGAAAAAATAAAATTCACAGACAAAATAAAATAAATCAAATTCTTTAGAAATTAGCTGAAACAAATCAAAGAATGAAATATAAAAAAATTTATTATAGGTATAGATCTCAGCAAATACATCAACAATTTAAGTATTTATGCCAAGGATTCCTAAGGAGGGGTCAAGTTATTACTTTGACAGACTCAAGCTATAAAGATCTACTCAATATGGATAAGTTGTTCTTCAACAGGTGCTATTGAATTCAGCTTTAGTCGCCGTGGATCTTTATTGTCGCTTACGTTTGGTTTCTGCATTTTTTGTTCTCCGTATTTCCATAAAATGTGTAGCATATTGTCAATGCTATTCTGCAGTAGCTTCTACATCCACCTGTAAAGCCAGAATTGGTCAATGCTAGTTATTGAGATACAATAAAATAGAAAAGAATAACTCATTTGTTCTAGCAAATCAAATAGGTCTTCCTCCTATTTTAAATTATCCCAAACAAATTATATTTCTGTTGCAATAATGAATTAACTATTGGGATAAATTTCTACATGAGGAAGACCTGATGATAATTTCCAACAGATGAACCATCTGTTGCAATATATGACTCATCTGTTGTAGTAGATAGGTCAGCTGTTGGTACAAATAAAAGAGGTGCGAAGAGCTATTTGATTTTCTAAAATAGAGAAGACATATGTCGCAATAGATACTTTATATGGTGCAACAAGTTAGTCAACTGTTGCAACATATATATATATATGTATGTATATATATATATATATATATTTGATAAGTTTTAGCAGATGTGTCATTTGTTGAAATAAATATGTGTCTGTTTGTTAGTTGGAACAGACATATATACTCATATTCTTCAGCTCGTGCTGCTCTCCTTTGGATATTGTACATTGCTCAGTGCAACACATGGACAGAGGAGTTACAATTTTGCTTTTTGGGATGCTTAATAATGCATTAGAAATTATTTTTCTTCTCCTCTTAGCCTTAATATCTAATAGAGTGGATGGATATAAAATCCTCTTTGATGGAATGACACCTCTCTTAGATGTTAATTCCTTTACAGAAGCAGTCAATGCATTAATAACATTAATCACTACATCATGTTTAGCCCTACAGTCTTAACATTTGCATGGAAAACATTCACTGAGAAAGGCAAAATCTATATAACCAGTATGATCATACTCATAATGGTTTGTTTTAAAAATTATAAGAGGAGCATCATTAGCGCTAACAATAGCACCACTTGCACCACCAACAACTCCATCACCACTAAGACCATCAACAATAACAAGCCCACCCACCAAAATTATTTTTTCTATAATGGCTGTTGCTCTAAACAATTCTATTTTTATTCTGTCAATGACCTTTGGGTCTGATAAAGTTTGCACAGAGTGTAAAGTAAGAAACAATGACATCTTCAACTCTCGATTGGTCAAAATTAGCGATGGATGCACAATCTAACATAAATCATTACATATATTAGAATGATGATTAGATCATTCAAAAAAATCATTAATTAAAATAAAAACTTAATTATAATTATACTTACTGCATCCTTTGGGATGTTGAAAAGATTATTAAATTTTGCATTTTTATCAGTTTTGGCCAACAACCACCTCAAGATTCTTGGATAGGAAACTTCTTCTTGGTAGTTCACTTGTTGTCTCAAATAAGGAATGACTTCAAATGCCCAAGCCTATACAATAATGCCAATAAATTAAAACCATTATTGAGTAAGAAAATATGAATGATATCATAATAAAAGAAAGAAATATTTACCATGAAAGTCTATGAAAAGACATATAAGTTGACTGTCTTTGGCGCTAACAGTGTCAACAAATATTTGACAGTCACTTTAAAGCTTTCATATCCCCAAGGATAGCTGTTAAATGCCTCAAGATCCTCGGAGAGCTTTATTAAACTGAAGCTTATGTTGTTGTTAACGTCTCTCGCCCAAAGAATATTATGTACAAACCAAACCAAGCATAATGACTGTTTGTGCTTATTTGAAAGTTTACCTTTCAATGCTTCTATCAAATTTTTGTTTTTGAAGTTTTGACCAACAATGGATACCAGGTCATCACGATCACACGACTTGCCTTTGCCATTTTTGGGTGTGCGGGGTAATTTTTTTGGGTTAGAATAGGTATAACTTGAGAAAGAGGATAACATTTTAGTCCAGTAACTATGGTAAACTCCTTCAAACCAAAACAAACAGGCATGCCATAGTAATTTATCTACACCTCATCCATCTTATCTTTATTTTCATACTTAAACTTACGCTTGAGAAGTTCATATATCATTTTTATTTGGAAACAAGCATTGTTGTCCTCTAGCAAATCAAGATATTTCCTAAATCAGCTGTCCCTAAAATAAGCATCCAATTTTTGTTCTCAAAGTATTTTATAAAGGTGTCGAAAGATTTTCTCATGACTGACTTAACCATGAAATCACCCGTTAAATCTGTGGCACCATCACACTGCATTCTCACAGGATAATGATCAATACTGAAGGTTTTGACTAACCCTTTGGTGGAAGGGTTATTAGCATTTAAATCATCTCTTTTGAAATATTCCTCCTCCCCATGTTCATCATATTCTGCTCCTAATTGAGATAACACTTGTAAAACAAGCTCTTAGAGTGGTGGATGTAGCCTAGCTGCTTCACTTATTTCTTTACTTGGTCTTGATTCTATTTCGGTTCTTTTGGGATCTATATTATCTAAAATTTATAGGAACATAAAAAAATATATTATAGTTGATTAATGCATCGTTAAAAAAGAATAACAGTAAATCTAATAAGAGAAACAGTAAAATAACAGTTCCAATTGATCACTAATCTATTACACCAGGTAGTATATCTGTTGTAGCATATAACCAACCTATAGCAGCGGATGACTAATATATTGCAACAACACAAAATGTATCACTCGTCTTTTAAGATAGATGAATGGTTTGTGCAACAGATCGCACATCATTGCAATATATGAGTGATCTATTGGAATAGTTGAATAACCTGTTGTAATGGATGGGTAATCTATTGCAACAATACAAAACATATCACTCATCTATTGAGAAAAATAAATGGTTTGTGTAGTAGATCACACATCTGCTGCAACATATGAGTGATCTATTGGAATAGTTAAATAACCTATAGCAATGACTGAGTAATCTGTTGCGATAATACAAAATATATCACTCATCTGTTGAGAAGGATGAATGGTCTGTGCACTAAATCACACATCTATTGCAACATATAAGTGATTTGTCATAACAGTTAACTAACCTACAACGATGACTGAGTAATCTGTTGTGACTATATAAAATATATCACTCATCTGTTGAGAAAGATGAATGGTCTGTGCAACAGGTTGAACATCTGTTGTAACAGATGAGTGATCTATTGGAATAGTTATTAACGATCAATATTGTTTAGACTTCTTCTCACAGAAGGATCATCTATCGTGGCAGATGAATGATCAATTGGAAATATAAAGTCTTGGACATGTCCTATTGGAAGAGTTGATAGGATTTTATCCAACAGGAGGTTCATCTGTTACATCAGATCTTTAATCAGATGGTTCCTCCGTTACATCAGATGGTTAATCTGTTCATCAAAATTTTATCAATGGTTCCTCTATTGCATCCGATAGTAAATTTTTTGCATCAGATGGTTAATCTGTTACATCAGAGAGTTATACTATTACATCATATGATAAATCTATTGCATCAGATTTTTTATTCGATGGTTTCTCTGTTACATTAGAATTTTAATCTGATGGTTCCTCTGTTGCATTAGATAATGGATCTGTTGCATCAGATGAAAAATTTGTTGCATCAGATGGTTAATATGTTGCACCTGATGAATAATCTGTTGGAGAAAAAAAATAGTAGCACGATTTTTTTCAACAAAAAACAACAATATCACTATTCTTACCAAGAACAAGAATAGAACAAATCAACCCAAATCATTGTTTTGTTTGTATAAACACAAAAAATCAAAAATCAAACTTCCAAAAATGCAACAAATAACAAAAAATCATAATTCACTTCAAAAAGAGAAGAGAAGAAATATCAGAAATTAGAATTTTATTCAGACCGCATTTTAAATTAAAGCAACAAATATTGAAATTATTAACCAATACTATATGAGAAGTTGGCTCACGTTCCTCATTTTTTCAAAACTACAAAGTCAATAAATTTTTACTTGTGAAAGAAGAAAAGAAATGATGAAGAATTAGAAGCTGTTGTGGCCGGAGAGCAAGACTGTCACATCGATTGAAGGTTGAAGTCAAAAAGGAACTCAAAGAATTTATCATTGGAGTTTGAAGTCGCCAAGGATTGAAAGGATAAATTTACAAAACTGCTGGTTGGAAGAGAGTTGAGAGAAGCTGTCGAGAGAGAGAGAGGAAAGACTGGTTGATTTGGATTGAAGAGGGGTATGGGTTGGGTTGATTTGTATTTTTGAAAAGATTAAAAAGTTTTGAAAATATTAATCAAGTCCACAATTAACTTAATCAAGTTTTCTAATGATGTTTGTCCTTTTAAGTTGATCAATATCACCAATCCTTCATTCAAGACTTAAATGACACCTTTCCTTCAATTTTCTCAAGAAGTTCACGCTTTTCTTTCTTTTCACTAGTCATTTGAGCGGGTGGTTAAATCGCTCTAAAATATTCTATATTTATAAAGGATAAGGCATAAAAATACATCCAAACTATGATAAACTTGTTTTTTTTGGGTTTCCCATACGGTATCCGATCCTCGCATTGGAGTTCGAATAATTTGGATTCGCACCGCGTAGGGCTCCATTTAGGGGGAGCACTTCTTACCAAGGATTTTTTCATACTCAGGGCTCGAACCTGAGACCTATGGTTAAGGGAAGAGCAGCCCTATCTATTGCTCCACATCCTTTGGTGTTAAAATATGGTAAAATTGTTAATTATGCAAGAGTGTATTACCTTTCTAGACTTATTTTTTATATAGTATTTTACCGTTTTCACTAATTACCTAATAAAATAGAGAGAAAGACATGATTTCCCCCTTGAACTTGTCCGCTCAACTTACTTTAGCACTCTAACTTAACTTATAATTAATTACCCCCATAACAACTTTCAAGTGAATTAAATACACCTTCAAAATCACAATCCCAACCTCACAACTGAGAGTGCACTACACACGCATCATGTCATTGCCAAATCAGTACCACATCATTATTATGTCATTGCCACGTAAAAAATTATAATTTTTTTTAAAAGGAAATAAACCCCCCATATACTATTTTTATATATTTTTCTACTTATTAGTTTCCGAGATTACTTTCGTAATAAAACACCGTCGGCCATAGAGAACCCCACCGTCGGACTAGCCAACACAGCAGCAGCCAAAGGCATCATCTCTCAACAGCAATGCAACAGAAGCCAACAACGACCAACCATCTCTCTCTCACATACTAATCTGAGTCTACTAATCCAGAAGAATATATTGCATTTTCATTACATCTTTCGAGCCCTTCTATTTCCAGAACATTTCTTAATTTTTCAAAATCTCCCATCGATTTCACCATCATTTCTCACCTTTCTGATCACCGATCTTGGTTACTAGTTCTTGAGCACATCACCAGGTTCCCAACGAAGAAAAGAGCAATAAAACTTCTCCGGGGACATCACAGTGTAAGAGAAAAAGTTTTTCGGCAATGGAAACCATTACAATTGCCATCAAAATCACCATTAGAACCCTAATTTTGAGCTGAATTTCAGTGGTTATATGGATATTATAGCTTATAAATGACCTTTCAATCAAACAAATTCAGGGTTTCTTCGATCCCGATTCTCTTTGGCCATAATTGATTCAGAAACTGAGCTCTCCAGATCAAGGTTCTTTATATTTTCCGATGACGAACACATTTTTAGTGACCAGTATATTCTATGGTGATCATTTATAGGGATGCAACACCAGCAGTAGGGTAAAGGCAGCTACAACAAATTCCGGCGACCAATTTCCACACCAATTTGCCAGAATTTGATAAAACAATCAAGAAAACGTCCATAACTGTGTCTTATACAAGCATCAGGTGCACTCATTTCATTTTTATCTACTTTATTTTCTCCCTAGTTTATTTGGTTTAGTCTTTCTATCTTAGCATCTTATCTGTTTTTCTTGCTTTGTTCCTTTGAGATTACTGGTTTTGATTTTTCTGTCACTTAGTAGGTGTTCTTTATTATCATACCTGGGTATGTATTATAGTGCTTGTTGTTTCTTGTGAGTATAAGACTTGTTTGATGGTTTCTGGTTTGATTATTTAGCTATTCTTAGCCGTACCCTTTTGCTCGTCATGTTTTTATCTCCTTTGTTCTTTATTTTCTTCTAGTGTGTCCTTTTTGGGGGAGAGGTTTGGGTCTAGGTGCGAGTATGGGGTTGGGGACTAGGGGAGCAGGGCTAGGTGGGATAAGGGTGCTTCTAGGTTGAGAGTTGGGTCCTAGAACATAGGTATGCTTCAAGGTAAGTCTATAGAGATGATGAAGATTCATAGAAAGAGGAGGGTTAGTATAGCGTGTGTCCAGGAAACTAAATGGGTAGGCACTAAGGCGAGAGATGTGGATGGATATAAGTTGGGGTACTCGGGTTTCATAAGACATAGAAATAGGGTAGGTATCTTAGTATATGAGGATCTTAGGGAGCAAGTGGTGGAGGTTAAGAGAGTCAGTGATAGATTGATGTCTATTAAGTTGGTCATTGGAGGGTCTTCGATGAACGCTATTAGCGCCTATACTCCACAAGTAGGTTCGAACGAGGCAGAGAAGAAGGGCTTTTGGGAGGTTTTGGATGAGGTGGTAAGGAAAGTCCTGAGATCTAAGAAGCTTTTCATGGAAGAAGATTTCAATTGGCATATTGGGTCTTTATCGAGAGGTTATGATGATGTGCATGGCGGTTTTAGTTTTAGGGAGAGGAATGAAGGTGTGACTTCTCTATTGGATTTTCTAGGGCTTTTGAATTATGGATAGCGAATTTGATCTTTCCAAAGAGGGAGAAACACCTTATTACTTTTCATAGTTCAGTGTCCAAGACTCAGATTAACTTTTTGCGCCTTAAGAAGGGTGACAGAGCACTATATAAAGACTGTAAAGTCATACCTAGCGAGAGTTTTTTGACTCAACACAGATTGTTGATGATGGACTTGGTTATCAACAAGGTCAAAAAGTATAAGAGTATTGAAGATCAGTCTAGGATCAAGAGGGGTAGTTTGACGTTGGCTAGTGCTTTAGAGATGGGGAAGAAGTTGAAGAGTAGGAGAGATTTGGAGAGTAGAGAGAATGTGGATAGTATGTGGGAGTCAACTGCCAGTTGCATGGGTCTCGAGAGGTTGATCATGTAAGAATTGAGAGGATTGGTGGTGGAACAAGGAGGTTAAGAGGAAGGAGGAGTCTAAGAAGGTGGCCTATGACAAGTTGGTTGAGATCAAGGATGATGAGAAGAGACAGATGAATAAGGAGGAGTATAAGGATCTAGATGAGAGGCTAATCTTGTGGTTACAAAGGCTTAATGCAGCTTTTGAGAGCTTGCATGTGACTTTAGAGGAGAAATAAGGGGATAAAAAGTTGTATAGGCTTGCCAAGGCCAGGGAAAGGAGGTCTCATGATCTTAACCAGGTAAAGTGCATCAAGGAGGAGGATGGTACAATGTTGGTTAATGATTCCCTCATTAGAAAGAGGTGGCAGTCCTATTTTCATAAAATCTTAAACGACTAGGGGGACAAAGGTTTCGTGTTAGGGGATTTGGAGAAGTTTGAAGAGTGTCACGATTATGGTCACTATAGGTGTATTGTTGTTGAAGAGGTCAAAGAGGGTAATTCATAGGATACATTGGGGTAGGGCGACAGGGCTAGATGAGATTTTGGTGGATTTTTAGAAAAGCACTGGTGGGGCAGGTTTAAAGTGGTTGAAAAGGTTGTTTAACATCATTTTTAAGCCGGCGAAGGTGCCTGAAGCATGGAGGCAGAGTACGATGATTCTTTTATATTAGAACAAGGGACACATCTAGAGTTGCAACAACTATAGAGGTACTAAGTTGTTGAGTCATACTATGAAGATTTAGGAACAAGTGGTTGAGTTGAGATTGAGAAGGATTGTGACTATCTCTTAAAATCAGTTTGGTTTTATGCCAGGTCTCTTGACTACTGAGTCCATTCACCTTGTGATGAGATTAGCGGAGAAATTTTGGGAGAGGAAGAAGGACTTGCATATGGTGTTTATAATCTTGAGAATATGTATAACAGAGTGCCCAAGGAGATTCTATGGAGGTGCTTGAAGGATAGAGGGGTGCCCGTGGCATAAATTAGATCGATCCAGGACATGTATAATGGCGCGAAGACTTATGTGAGGACGGTAGGTAGAGATTCAGAGCACTTTTTGGTTTTGATAGGGTTGCACCAGGGATTAACTCTTAGCCTATTTTTATTTACCTTGGTGATGGATATGTTAACGCAATGTATTCAAGGGGGTTCCCTTGGTGTATGTTATTTGTTGATGATGTGGTATTGATTGACGAGACTCAGGGAAGATTTAATGATAAGTTGGAGATTTGGAGACAGACCCTTGAGTCTAAAGGATTTTGGTTGAGCAGGACCAAGACGGATTATCTATTGTGTAAGTTTAGTGATGTATCGCAGGAGGCTGACGTGGTTATGAAGCTAGAATCTCAGGCTATTCAAAAGAGGGAGAGTATAAAGTATCTAGGGTCTATGATTTAGGGAAATGGTGAGATTGATAAGGATGTCACGCATTGTATTGGGGCAGAGTGGTTGAAATGGATGCTTGTTTTGAGAGTTTTATGTGATAAGAAGGTGCCCCCAAAGCTGAAGGTAAGTTCTACAGAGTGGTAGTCCGACCAGTTATGTTGTATGGAGCGGAGTGTTGGCCAATTAAGAAATTCCACATCCAGAAGTTAAAAGCGGTGGAGATGAGGATATTGCAATGGATGTGTGGTCATACCAAGAAAAATAGGGTGAGGAATGAGATTATTCGAGAAAAGGTGGGAGTGGCTTTGGTGGAGGAAAAGATGCGAGAAGTGAGGTTACGTTGGTTTGGGCACGTGATGAGGAGGGGTTCTGAGGCTCCAGTGCGGAGGTGTGATAAACTGGATATGGATGATTCTAAGTGGGGTATAGATAGGCTGAAGAAATATTAGAGGGAGGTGATTATGCATGATATGGAGCAGTTACAACTTACAAAGGACATGACCCTTGTTAGAAAGGTGTGGAGAATGCAGATTAGGGTAGAGAATTAGGGGGTGGGAGTGCGTCAGTAACAACATGGTAGAAAATATATATGTATTATTTTTATATATAAAAATACATATATATATATACATATATATATATATACATATATATATATATACATATTTAAATAAAAATATTCCCCCCAACTCCCCCTTACCCGCCACCTCAATTTTCCTTCTTCTACAGACCCTTCCCTCCCCCTTTTCTTTCTCCTCTTCCATCCCCCACCCCTGGAAACACCATGGAAACAACCTTCAAATCATCCCTCCCCGCTCCCCCCTCTTCTAGCGCCCCCTCACTCCTCCTCTTCCAATCCCCACCCCACCCCACCCTACCCCACCCTCATTTTTTCTCTCCTTTCAGTACACCAAAAGTGTCTCTCCAACCCAATTTCTTTCTTCTTCAAACATCAAAATACCCCCAATAAGTCAAAAATAATTTTTTTACTACTCAAAAATTATCTTATAACAAAAAAAATTCAAAAGTAAAAATCAAAAGAAATCTCATTGATGATAAGTGGTTTAAAGATAAAATCATAGATTTATTTAATTTTTGTTCAAATTTTAAGGAAGTTGGATTAAAGCTTGAGATGGTGTTTAATGGAGGAAAATGAAAAAACTTAAAGGAGAGTGTTGGCGAAGAATGCATTTGAGGTTGTTAATGGAGGAATTTGAGTGTTGTTGTTGATGATGTTTTGGAGAAGAAATAAGAAAAAGGTGTCTATTTTTTTAAGTTTCTATTATATTTTAAATACTGAAATTATCTTTTTTTTACAAATAAATGTGCCCTTTTTTTCTTGAAAATGCAACATCAGCATTAGGGGTGAAACTAATGCACTTTAAAGATGTTAAGAGGGGTAAATAAATAAAACTTTAGTCTAAGTACTAAAGTAAATTGGGCTGACAAGTTTGGGAGGGAAATCATATCTTTTCTCTAAAATAAAGTAGGTTAAAACATAGTTTGTGACTCTGTTTATACGCACACCTTATAAAATCAAAATATGGGATTTCAATGTTCTATTTTATCAGCCAGCTAAGCATGGAGAAAGTTGCATGCCATGTTTCCCCATTTCATTATAGACTATGTAATTGCATTATTTCCTTCTCAAAACACGATATTTTAAGTGGATGAAAACAAACATGAAGACAGTTCAATTCATCCACACCAGTTCATTTCAAGTAATAATGTACTGAGCAAGAAAATCGAATCTAACAAAATTTTTCTCAAAATATGACAGTCGAATTTGACCAAAAAATTCAACATGCTTTCTATTTCTAATTTCTTTTACCCTCAAATGAAACTTTTTGGCATTATAATTGTAATTTTTTAAAATCAAATTTCAAAGATTTGGATTTATAATCAAAAAGAAAAAGAGAAATGAGTTGAAGAAGAAAGAATACGGTGTGTGTGTGTGCAGATTGTCACAAAAGGGTTTGTGTGGGGTGGGGTTGGAGGAGGGAGGGGAGAGGGGGTGCTGGCATTTGACAGGGGTTGTGTGGGGTGAAGAATAAAGCTTGGTGGAGGGGGGGGGGAAGAAATTTTTTTTTTCAATATATATATATATATATATATGATTTTTTTTTAGTGTGGCGCTGACTTGCGACGAGTATATTACACTCTTCATTGTGAGAGTGGAGTTATATTTTTGAGGTGGTACATAATTCACACTAAAGTTGTTTAGGGAGATAAATAATTATTGATAAAGTTAAAATGCTAAAGTAAATTGTGGGGATAAGTTCAGAGGGGTATTTATGCTTTTTCCCTTTTCAAATAGACAAGTGTTTCTATATCCCTATCCCTCAACATAGAATCAAATGAGCCATTTGGAATAGATTTATATAAATGTGTGGATTGTGGATGAGAAAGAATCACTAGCAAACGTAAGTCCATAATTAAACATTTTATATAAACAATTTTATGATTACCCAAAATAGCAGCTTGTATATATATTTGGTTCACAAGATAACATTAAATCACGTTCTTAAATCACGTTCACTCAATTAATTAAAGATTAATTGAAGATTCTATTTCTAAAAATAGGAAGCTCTTTTTAATGAGTTTCAAAACTCAAAATAGGTTTCAATGATTAAAATATAGTTTTCAATTTCTCTCTCTCTTATTTTTCTCCATTTTTAGTTTTTTTCCTTTGTATTTTTCATTTTTCCCTTTTCATTTTTTACTGTTTTGTATTCTCTTTGCAATTTTTTTTTTGTAATTTTTTAGTTTTCTCCTTCATTTTTTTTACATTTTCTTTTTTTTTTCTTTGCACTTTTTTTGAATTTTCTTTTTTCTTTAATGTTTCATTTTTTTCTTTTTTTGTTTTTTATATATTGTTGTTGTATTTTATATTTATATATTTTTTTTGCATTTTATATTTATTTGTATCAATTTAAATAAATTTATTGCTTGTATTTGAATATTTTACCTGTGAATATGTATAATTTATCATTTCTATTTGTGTACAAATAAGTATATGTATTAATTGTATTTGCTTGAGTCTAAAATATATAAATATGCAATGTACCATTTAATACAAAAGTAGCGTTAGTATTTGTATGCAAAATTTATCATTTGTATTTATATATATATAAACATGCATCATTTGTATATGTATGGTTCAAGTTGTATAAATATGTATCATTTAATACAAATGTAAAATTTGTAGTTGTATAATTTATTATTTATATTTGTATTGTTCAATTTGTATCAATAAAATACATTCATGCCAATGAATATAAACACAGGTGTTCATATAAAGAAAAATAATTATTATTTTTAACTTGTTTAAAAATACAAACGATGCAATCAACTACAAATTCAAATACAAATAAATAAATTACAAATACAAATAAATATACGGCCAACTTAAAAATAAAAATACAAAATAGTTTTTTTAAAATACAAGTGTATCGATAAAAATAAAATAAAATCACAAGATAAAAATACAATATGCAGTCAGCAATAAATACAAATACAAAAGAATTCCTTAAAATACAAGTGCAAATTATATAAAATCTAAATTATATTGCAAGCTATAAAGTACAAATACAAGTGCGAACTATAAAATACAAATACAAGTGCAAACTATAAATACAAATGCAAATTATAAAATACAAATACAAGTACAAACTATAAAATATATATAAATACAAGTGCAAACTATAAAATACACATACAATTGTATTAACGAATATAAAATATAAATAATTTTGTAAATACAAAAACAATAAAATAATTATGGTGTTTTCATTATCATCCATGACTTGTGCTCGATGTAACCATATTTTTAAAAAATTTTAAGAAAATATAAAATAAAATCCAAAAGAAAATGAGAAAGAAAAAAATACAAAATATAGAAAAACAAAGAAAAACAGAAAGAAAAATAGAAGCTAGAGATAGAAGAGTAAAAAAATAAAAAAAATAAAAAACAACAATAGAAAAAGAAAAAGATGAAAAAGAAAAAAAAGTAGAAAGAGAAATAGAAGAGTAAAAATAAAAGAAAAAAGAAAGAAACATAAAAAACAAAAATAGAAAAAAAGAAGAAGAAAATGAAAATAGGAAAAGAAAAATAAAAATATGAGAAAGAAAAAAATAAAAAATAAAAATCAATAAAGAGAAAAAACGAAAAAGGAAAAAAAGAGAAATAGAAGAGTGAAAAAAAGATGAAAAGAAAAAAATGAAAAAGAAAAATAAATCAAAATACAAAAAAATTAAAACGATAAAAAAAAGAAAGATGAAAAAAACTAACAAGAGTAAAAAAAGGTTAGAGATATAAGACAGTGAAGAGAGAAAAATAAGAGAAGATAAGGAGCCACTAAATATATTGTTGCTATTCCACATATTTTTTTTAAAGTGTTGCTATTTAGTTTAATTATGAATTTAAGTTTGCTATTTCTTGTATTTTTTTCATTTTAAATTCTTTTAATTCTCATAATTCGGTGCATTTACAAATAATTTAAAAATTGAACCAAATTGAATACTGAATTAGATAGAAGAAAAAACAACACTATTTTATTTGATTTAAGTTTGTTTATCTTTTGAAATCGACCTTTTGCCTTACTCAACATAAGTTACACAGAAATTAAATTATGTATTATAAGTTATGTAGTATTTTTCAAAATTTGTTGTAGTGTTCAAAAAGTGGAGTTATATTTTCTTAGGCAGTTCTTTATCCTTTTTAGAGAAAAAATTGGGTTTGTATGTTTTATTTTTTAATTTTGAAATACAATTAAGTTATCTCATACAATATAACTTGTTATACTTTTTACGATATAATTTTTGGATATTATGATATGAACATATAAACTTATGCTGCAAAAGTTGTTGGTTATTTGGGTGTTGGGAGCATAGGACATAACTTGTGGATATTATGATACAAATATATAAACTCATGTTGTGAAAACGTTATTTGTTATTTTGATGCCTGGTATAATGAGCTTCAAGTTATTTTCTTCATTTTCGTGCGTTTTTTGTGTTTCGAGTCATCTTATAGTTGTCTCAAGTCAATTACAACTTTCTGGAATCGGTGGTTCGATTATTCGACAACTCATTTAGGTTTTAAGTCAATTTTTCTATTTTGACGCATTTGATGTTGAGAAATTGGTCCTTGACCAAAACTTCTAGTAAACGACCTCGATTTGCGAGCCTTTCCTCTCGAAGAAACGTTGATCTAACCTGGTCCAACTTTCTTCTTTATGTACGTGAAGGACTCCTCACATTTACAAAGGGTCAAGCTGGTGGGGTCTTGCATTTTTGAAGAAGGATCCCCTCCCAGTGTATAATCTTCTCCTCCACGATTTTTATTTATTTTAAAAGTATGCTTTCACCATTGTTGGGGCTTGGAGTGTGGGAAATGGTAGGAATTCATCTATTGAAGCTGAGATACGTTAATTTAACATCGCTTGATCATTTTTCGCCTTTTCCTGTCTAATGCCACCCTAATTCTATTTAATTCCTAGTATAGGTTCTTGAATTCTTGAATACTTTGGGGCTGATTCGAGCCCCAACAGAGACTCCGTTTGTGCTTAATTTTTAAGAAAATATTTTTTATCCTTTGAGGGACCTAATGACAGATTCAATTTCCAAATTCTGTATGCAGGTCCCATAGGCCTATTTTGAGTCGATTTGTGGTCCAGAATTTATTGTTATATTATAGGTCTTGTTTTACTCACAAAGACCTATAAATCATGTTTTTGACAGCGGGGTTGATTTTTAGAGATCATGTGGAGAGGACGACCGATTCATGGTCAGTCCGAGGGTGTTGTTCGACATCCAAGTAGGCTACGATTTAATTTTCTCTATGAGATGGTGTTTATTATATGTCACATGAATTAGGGTTTATGAATTAGGCTTATGACCGATTTACTCTATTTTCCATCACTTCTAACCCTCTTAGTAGACTTAGTGTCACAACCTAACTATTGGATCGTGAGGGCACCTTCTCTAATCCACCTAGATAGGAGAACCCCTTATCAACCGTTCAACATAACATGTAGAAGTCTTTAATATATAAAAAAATACCAAACCTTATTACAATTATTTTTACAAATAGTAAGTGCAGAATGAAAGCAACCCCTAGGACCTAGTCTAAACAGGTACAAGAGCTTCTAAGTAAGAGAATCAACTAGACACAACTTTCACCATGAGTGAGAGGAGTAGAATATGCTGGATATTACTATCCATGTTACCTGTGAAATATCAACTGATTGCGCAACCAGACTATAACCCAAAAAGGATATAGCAAGAGTAGTATCAATACAAACAACACATACTAGTAGATATCATCGACCGACCAAGGTTAAATCACGTAAACACAATATTGAAATCACAAAAAAATATGACAAACTGTATAACATTCTAATCCACAACACCATTATCCACTTGTGTTACCTAAGAGTATTCTCATTCTTATTTTCGTTGATCATTCATCACTTTGAGTGTGTTTGGTAAGAAGGAAAAATTTTCTGAAAAATGTTTGCTAATTTTCACATGTTTGGCTGGCTTAAACGTTTTCAAATCAACTTATTTTCCTCAAATCTAGGAAAATGACTTCCCTTAAAAAGGAAAGGCAAGCATTTTTCAAATCTCTCTTTTAACCCCACTTTCAAGTTGAAATGTTCATACAACTCTAAAAATCATCCACCATTACCCCGACACCCAATCCCCCCCCACCCCCAATTCAAAAAACATATTTAATTTTTTAAAAATATTTTAAATTTTTTCTTGCCCCACCGCTTACCCCGAACCCCACCCCCTACTAGCCCCCTTTCCAAAAAAAATTTAAATTTTTTTATAAAATTCAAAGTTTTTTCTTACTGCACCCTCTATCCAACCCCCACCCTCCCCCTAAAATAATTTAATTTTTAAAATTTTAATTTTTTTATAACCCCACACTCACCCCACCTATCCCACTTCCAGCACCAGCCCTCATCCCTCTTCCCCACCTCAAAAAAATTATTATTTTAATTTTTTTTCAAAAAAGACTCAAAACATTTTTCTTACCCTCTCCCCCAACTCTCTCTCACACACAAGCCCGCCCCCCCCTCCCCCCCAAAAAAAAAATAATAATTTAATTTGTTAATTTATATGTTAAAAAAGTTTGTAAACTTCTTTCTTACGCACCCTTCTTACAATATTCGTTGTCATTATTTTTTGTTAAATATATACAAATACTTTTAGAAAATATTTTCCTACTTGCATAACAAACACAAAAATATAAGTAAGAAACAACTTATTTTCCTAGAAAATATTTTTCTACTCCATATTGAACACACCTAAAAAAAGTATTTTTCGGGATCATTTTTTTTTTTGTGAAAAGTATTTTCTACTCTTTAGCTAATTACTAAAATGTATTTTCTAAAAAATAATTTTTCATTCACCAACCAAACACTAGGAATTATTTTTCAAAAAATATTCTTCACGCACCAATCAAACATAAGAAAATAAGTAAGAAACCAACTTATTTTCCATGAAAATATTTTCCTTCATACCAAACACACTCTTCATCTCAAGTGCCATCCATTATAACTCTCAGAGTTTAACTCTAATAGTTATTATGAGTAAATCTATTTCACTTATGCCTCGATTAACCTCAATGATAAATGAAAGTCAAAATCATCACCTTGTAACAAGTACAACTATGATCACACGTTATGATAAAACCTTAAGTTTCTGACATTTACCCTTTTCAAGTAACTCTACAACTTCGGTTAAATATAAATCAAGAGATAACAAGTCAAGTCAAAACATGACCAAGTCAACAACATTGAATCTAATAATCCAAGTTCAAAATTGTTCACCATAACTCGATCGCATATCGTACACAGATAAATAGAGCTGTGGAAATAACTAATAAAAACATCAAGAAGATCATAAGGAAAATGGTCAAAAATGGAAGATACAGTCACGAGATATTGCCTTATGCTCTGTTAGGATACCGTATAATGGTTATAATTTCATCTGAGGTAATTTCTTATCTATTGGTTAATAGATATAAAGTTATGATACCTATCAAAGTTGAGTACCTTCTTTACGGATTATTTAAGAAGTCAGATTAAGCAATAAAGAATGGGTTCATTCTCGTTATGAACAAATCATGTTGATTGATGAAAAGTGAATGGTTGTTGTATGCCACGACAAATTAGACCAACAATGTATGATTCTTTCCTTCAACAAAGTGAGAACTCACATGTTTGAAGTAGGGGAATTGGTTCGCAAATGTATATTCCCCCATCAAGAAGAGTATAAAGCAAGTTTGATTCAAGCTAGAAAGAGCCGTATATAGTTTAGAAGGTGCTATTTGGAGGAGCCTTGATCCTGTTCTATATGGATGGTCAAGAATATACCAAGCCATTCAACTTTGATATGGTGAAAAAAGATTACATCTAAGGATAGTCTTTTTTATATATTTCCTTTGTTTATAACTGCACTTTTATAAGTGTAATCATTTAATGAGTTTTAATCGCTTAGAATTCCATTGTTTTTTTGTACGAACTATGTTTGACCTGAATTTTCAAGAAAGAGATATGTAGGCAGCCTATGTCAGCTTTGATCAACCCCTTAAGTATCTTTCATTTTTATGTATGAACTACATGATGACTTGAATTCCCAAGAATGGGACATATAGGCAGCCTATATCGACTTCGGTCAACCTTTTAGGTTTTTCTATGTTTCTTTAGCATAGTATTGAACTACATTTGACCTGACACCACTGCATATGACAATCAAGAACGGTATTTTTAGGTGGCCCCAAGGACGTGTTCAACTGCCTATTTAGGATTAAGGACCCTTTTGACTTGTCTATTTCATTTCAAGAGAGTATAAATGACAAACAAAGACGTTTTATCCTAATTATGAATATTTTATGTATAGAATTTTTCTAAAAATAGTCACTAGCAGAAGCAATTCTGTTTCTATTAAATATTTACTTTGAGTGTAGGTATGCTTAAAATAATCAGCACAATAATGGAGTGATCAAAAGGATCACCCACTAAGGAGAAAAGAAAATCTGTCTTCCTTAATATTCTCCATGAATCAAAACAAAAGTATAACACCTGCAAATGGTATTCGTGCAGTTTCCAACAAATGGATTTACCCATTTGTCTACAGCGGCACACTTGTTGTTTAAATACTTCCTCAAAAAGAGAAGATTAATAGTAGACTAAGTCATTCAGATTATGATGCTAAGTATTTGTTATTTAAACTTTCATAAAGCTTGACTGTGGTCACCAACAAGAGAGACACTGTGTCGACAAACCATCTACTTTGAGTAAAAGTACCTACAGAAATACAATACACTGACAAACAGACTCAAGTGAAGTTTTTCTTAAAACTGTCGAGAGGGTTGTCTCATCTTACATTCCATTGTATCCCATTACATTCTATGGAATACCACTGCATCCCATTACATCCAATTGCTTACCAACGCATTCCATTATATTCCATTATATACCATTGCATCCCATTACATTCTATTGCATACCATGGTATCCCATTATATTACATTGCATCCCATTACATTCTATTATATACCATTACCTTCCATTAAATTCTATTGTATTTCCTTGCATCCTATTACATCCCATTGTATACTATTTCATTCTATTATAAAAAGGGCTATGTCTATAGAGCTATTTCATTCTATTACAGAGAAGGTCATTTCATTATATTACCGAGAGGGCTATTTAATTCCATTACCAAGAGGGCCATGCTGAGAGGGTCATTTTATTTCATCCTAAGAGGTCCATAATACAATTCAAATAAGTCTCCATAATCTCTCACTATGCAATATGATAAGGTCTGACTTAGAAGATGCTTTGGAGTGCCTATATTTATTGACCATAGAAGAAAACATAATCTGACATGAGGACATCTTAGTATTTTATATTTGTTGACCACATAAAAGGCAATGTAGCCCATCGTCAAGGATATTTTAGCACTTTATGTACCAATATTTGAATACATTAACATATCAGAGTTGAAAAATCACATTATTTAAAGAAACATCGTAAAGTCATTATCTGAAGGTCGAACAACAAGTTATATTTTCTAGAAATTGGCAAATGAGGGTTATCTATAAGCTACATTATTTTATATATATAATAGTGTACGAGATTACCTATGATTTGATATTTCATGAGTCATCTGTAAGTCACAACAATATTCTAATCGGATAATATACAAGATTATCGAAACAATTGACAGCTCTAAGTCTGTCCATAAGCTACAGCTAAATCCTTACCGGTTGATGTGTAAAATTACCAAAATTGAGAGTTTGAGGATTACCTGTAAGTCGTGACACATTTGAGATTAATCATGTGTAGGATTACCCAAAAAACTGACAATTTGAGGGATATCCATAAGCCGCATGCGTAACTAAGGTCAGATAATAGTAGGATTACTCAAAAAGTTGGCGGTTCGAGGGATATATATAAGGCATCTCTTATCTAAGGTGAATAATATGCAAGATCATCCAAAAGATTATCAACTCAAAAGAGGTCTATAGTTCATCTCATATCTAACATCAGATAATATACAAGATTACCTTGAAAATTGAAAATTTTGAGAGATATCTATGAATCATATTGATATGAAAGATGTGCAAGACTTGCCCAATCGTATGCAAAAGATCATCACCAATAACTAAAGAGGTAATCGTTTAAAATGCAAGAAGCATTACTATAACACCCCGTACCTTCTAACACATATATGGACTAAGTGAACTCGACAAAAATATTTGAACTTGAGATAGTAAAAGGTGGTAGTTGATGTTAAAGTATAACACCTTATACTAGTTCTATTTAAATAGAAACTTGAGGTAGTCTAATTGTATAGTTAAAGCAACAATTTTCTTAAGTTATTGGTAATTTCAAATATGTTTGGGGGCTGTTGGAATACCCCAAATATTTTGTAATACCCCTCATTTTTTAGCATAATCTAAGTCCCATTACATGAGTGTTCGTATATAAAATTTTCAAAAACTCATTATTTTTTATTTTATAGCCTACTTTTGCGTAGAAAATTAAATTAGCTTTCCAACGATATAAAATTTGCCCAAATCTGATAATCGGATAAGAAGTTATGACAATTTTAAATTTCAGTCATTAAAATCCATCATTTTAACCCTTAGCACATCGTGGAGCAGGCCAATTTCCCATTTGGCAAATTCCAGTGAGGGTCCATAATCCTGGCGCATCGCGTCATAGGCCAAATTGGCATTTGTCATTTTCTAGTATTGAAGCGCGATACCACCGCATCGCATTGAGCTTTCAGGTCACAAACGAGGTGGCAACGTGATTACACCGCATCACGCCACCGTACATTTTCCCAATTGTCCAATTCCAGTGACAAGTGCGATAGCGCCATGTCACGCCAACCCACAAAATTGGTAATTTTTCAGTAATTCCGTGTTTTAAATCTAAGGGAATTAAAGTCTTTTCCCCCTCACCCCAGTCAGCCTTTAACACGAAATTCACCCTAATTAACCTATTATTTCAATGTTTTGATAACTTTTTCCTCAAATCAAAGAAGATTCTCTCCCAATCAAGAACCCTAGCTCTCAAATTCAAGGCCAATCCTCAAGAATTCACCAAGAACTTCAAGAAATCCACCAATTAAGGTATGTTAGATGTTCATCAATGAATTTGTTTCATCCATGGAGTCCAACTAACCTATTTAAATTACAAAGTTTTGATCTTTTCAAGTTATTTGAATTTAAATCATGATTTCATCCATGAATCTCCATGTACTAGTGATTTTATACCATGTTACCATGAAATTAGTGTTATTATTCAATCCTCCATGTTTTAATATTATTATTTATTGAATTAAACCATGATTCAATACCATTATATTGAATTCATGTTATTTCTATAAGTTCCATGACATTCCTATGATTTCTTTAAACCATGAACTACAAGTGTTTGATAAAATACCTACAAAAGTGATTGATTTAATAAAAGCCTTCATGCTTTGTTCACCCAAGTTTTAGTGTCATTTTACCATTGTTGTTTTTGAGTCTTGGGGGCATTGAATAACCAAAAACCATAGCTATTTATTTAGTCTAGTCTCAGTACATTATAGAATAGTCTTTAGAACATACTATGAGCATTATCAGAATAGTCAAATATCAGTCAGTTAAACTTAGTACAATCTAGTATTTCAGTGCCTTTCAGTTAGGAGTTGGATTTAGCACCAAGCGAGTGTACGGATGGAGGCTCCACGTTAGATAGGCAGAGTCATTAGTAATAGTTCCTATACTCCAAAACTACGTAGCCAATGTAGGATATGAGAAGTCACCCATTAGATTAGGCTTGACTTTCTTGCAGGGGTTACCTATCAGTTCAGGCTTGACACCCTTAGTCCTTTGGACATGATATCAGTTTAGTGGATCCACACAGACAATATTAGTACTCGTGGCACGGTATCAGCACCCTTCCAACTGGGGTTACAGGTTGGACACAGATAAGCTTAGATTGGGGTATGTCGGTTAGATGATACCTACCACAATCTTAGATACTGTCTCGGTTCATGTTCCAGTTCAATTATTCAGGCTTAGTGTTATTTGACCAAAGCATACAGATTTCTATTATTTCAGTATTTCAGTTTATAGATTTTACTCAGTCCATGTTATATGCTTGGTCATGCATCTCCAGTATCTACAGATTTCATGATCTCTATTCAGAAATCCATGCTTTACATGTGTATTCAAATAATTATTATTCCTGTTCATGAAACCATGAATGTCAACCTACCTTATTTAGCATACTATTACATTCAAAGTACTGATCGCATACCTCTTCTTTTGCGCTATGTTGTATTATATTATAGGTTCTAATGCTTAGTTCCTGGCTCATGATTAGACTTATCAGATCCTCAGGAATAGCAGTGCTGGGTCCTCATACTTTAAGGACAATCTTACTTTATTTCATGTCTCAGTTTAGTAGTTAGTTGGGGCTTGGCCCATCAACTCACAGTCATTCAGTTTTAGAGGTTTATCAGATATTAGAGTCAGTTATTCAGTATTCAGACACTATAGTTAGTTATCCAGTTTATCAGTATTTTATCAGATTTAGTCAGTTATTTCTATAGACTCATATTTCAGTTTTGAATCCAGTTATTAAAACCTTATGGCATGTCAGTATTCTTTCGCGTGTATGATCATGTTATTCAGTGCTCACAGCAGTTACTAGCTTATGGGTTAGCTTGTGGTCCCTCGGGACTATCATAAGGATCGTGCGATGCCTAGGGTGTTCTCTCAGGGTGTTACAACTTGGTATCAAAGCCTAAGGTTTTAAAGTGTCCTAGAAAGTCTGAAAGCCATGTCAAGTAGAGTCTTGTGCATGGGTGTGTAGCACGCCATACTTATGGACAAGAGGCTACAAGGAATTTAGAAAAATGTTTCCCTTCTTTCAGTATTCATGTCGTGTGAGTGATAATGAGCTCAAGTTAAACTCCTTATCTAATCCATTTCTTCCTTTTATTTACAGAACATGCCCCCAAGAAGAACAGAAGAAGAACAAAAAACCAGCCATCCCCTCAGCCCACCCAAGTAGATCCTCTGGATGAGTATATCTCTTACATAGAATTCATAGCTGCGTTCACTAGTCTAGCAAACTCCATAGCGGCACAGAATGAATGGACAACTGATGTTCCGACCAACCCAGTGGCCAATACTGCTGCAACCAGAATTTGGGATTTTACCCAGATGAATCCTCCTTCTTTCATGGGATCCAAGTTTAAAGAGGATCCATAAGAATTCTTAGATATAGTTCAGAAGGTTACGGATACTATAGAGGTGACATCTAGTCAGAGTGCTAAGTTAGATGCATACCAGTTGTAGGATGTAACCCATACTTGGTTTAAGCAGTAGTAGATTGATAGGGGTGTAGATGCAGGGCCTATAGAATGGGAAGAGTTTGCCTTAACTTTATTAGACAGATTCTGTCACGCCTCAAATCCTACTGGGGCGGACAGGCACCCGTAGCCGTAAAGGCCTGAGAGAACCAATTCATAACCTTATACTTCCCATGCATGTAACTGTGATAACCAAAAGTTCTCACGACATAATATTATGCATCGATGAAATGAACTACACATACACTCCCAAAACTGATATGTACAACACTTGGCCGGTGGGGCCACCATGTCTAAAATCAGGACACTACCATAAATTTACATTAGTCACTTTGTTATAGGATAACCTCAGAAAATTGCTTGATGGAACAATTGTACGATTTCATGCCAAAGAGTGTGAAATAGAGTATGCCTTACATACCTGGTTATTTGATTCCGAAACTAACCCAACTTGACTTCTCGCCTTTTAGATTACTTATCTATAATAGAATATATGGTAAACTAGTATTAGTAACCAATCAACACATTTAAGGTACTTAATTTCACCCAAAATAGTAACCGGGCAGCAACTATTACTCTATCCAACAAGGGTGTTATTTTAACCCTTTTTTTTCTCCAATTACACCCACATACCAGATAAGTCCTTATAAGGTTCACCAAAACCACCTCGACTTCATTATACATTCCAAACAATACGCAAAATAGATTGGACAGTAAGTATTAGTTCGGTAGTGTATCACCACATCTTTCTTCTATAATTCATTACAAACTCATCACCCCTTTATCCAACTTCAACCTGGCAGCCCATAACATATACATACAAAACAGTCCACAAAATAGTCCCAAACCCCTTTTATTGTAGTAATCAATTATTGATCTCCTCATCTCTTGAGTTCTCAATAACAAGACATCCATAATCCCCTCTCAAATTCATATATAAGAAAAATAAAATGGGGCAGTCACTGTACCTCAATTCAACAACTTATCCTTTTAATTGAACTCTTCAAAAGCTTGAACTTTCCTTTACACTTAAACCAAAGAAGAAGAAAAAAGTTCCTCAATAACAAGGAAACATGAACAACCAGCTTGTTCTATAATCAGCCATATACTTATAGTTAAACACTTATAACTTGTTTCCCTAATCTCCCATGAGATAATTAAACAAAATCTTAAGTGTTTTTCACTTACCTTGGGCTGCAAAGGGGAGGGTTTCTTCAAGAACCCTAGAAGGAAAAATAGGGCTGCTGCTCTTGTTGTTTTTAAGAGAGTAGAGAGATTTGCTGAAATATGCTCTTTTTTTTGTGACTTCAAAGTGAAGTAAAATGACCAGCAACTTGGCCTTTTAAAGGCCCTATCTTGTCCACCTCCTTAGCTGCATTTTGGACCATAAAATTGGTCAAATTGGTCCAAGTAGGTGATGCACCTACTTAAGGTTCTAAGCTGCTAAAACTTCAAAGTAGGTGATGCACCTACTTGCATAATTTCTTGTTGGGCTCAATTATATTTGGGCCTTGGCAGATTGGTGTGTTGGGTCACTTATCCATTTTCTTTGTTTTTGTTTGTTCAATTTGGCCCAAATGAGAATATTAGCATAGACCCAAATCTGATCCATAGCCATGGGTCCATTAATTTGATTCAAACAACTTAAGTAGGTTACTCACCTACTAGCTTAAATAAGTCAAGCAAGCACCTCAATATTTTGCTCCATTTTCAGCTTCTAACCCCTTTAGTCTAACCTTCAGCTTATACACACTTGGTCACTTTAAACTTAAGATTCAAATAATAGCTTGCGATTCCAAGTTTAAATAGTTAACTTAACGTTAGCTTAGTCGCATCACACTAAACTATACAGGCTGTTTCTATAATTCCATCTATACCATTAATAATTGCATAACAAATCTCATCTGTTACCTATACCATATGACCATACCAGGTTCCATATAATTAGAATAAGTACAAGCAAGTTACGGGATGTTACAGATTCTTCCCATTGGAGTTAACGGAGGCTAAGATGTTAGATTTTATTAACTTGAGGCAGGGAAGAATAAGTGTGAGAGAGTATTCCCTCATGTTTACTCAGTTAGCTAGATATACTCCTCATGTGGTAGCTGATAATAGGTCCAAGATGAGTAAGTTTATGTCTGGCGTATTTGATAGTATGGTCAAGGAGTGTAGGACCACAATGCTGATTAGTGAGATGTACTTGTCTAGGCTAATGGTCCATGCTCAATAGATAGAGAAGCAGAAGATTAAGGAGAGGGAGAGATAAAACAAGAGGGCTAGGATAGGTAGTTTTAACTTCAGCCAGCTAACATAAAAGGGTGGTAACCGTTCTCAATTTCATCAGAGGTATTCATCCCCATCACTATCTTAAGCCAGTGCACCCATGCCCAAATTCAAAAATGACAATAGGGATAGAGAACCAGGCTCTATGTCCCAGGTCAGTGTTAGCAGTGCTCCTACAAATCCTCTATGTTAGAAATATGGCAGACACCTTTAGGGTAAGTATAGAGTGGGTAGTGATGTGTGCTTCAGGTGTGGCAATCCAGGCCATTGTATTTGAGAGTGTCGGGTAGTTACCCAGAAAGGTAGGGATGTGCATCAACAGGGCTAGTCCCATTAGTCGTCAGTTCCATCCGATCGCCCAACTCAGCAGGGTGCTGCTTCCAGTGCTACCAGTGGTCAACATCCAAATAAATTATATTCTTCAGTCCTGCCAAGATCAGGAAAATTCTCCTGACGTAGTTACTGGTCTTTCACTTACATGTTTATGCTTTACTAGACCCTGGAGCTTTTCTTTCTTTTGTAACTCCATGTATAGCTGTCAATTTCGGAGTTAGTCCCAAAACTCTAGTAGATCTCTTTTTAGTGTCTACCCCAGTAGGTGTTTCCATTATAGCCAGACAGGTATACTAGAACTATCCAGTCATAATATCTCAGAAAGTTACTTTAGTTGATCTCGTGGTGTTAGAGATGACATATTTTGAGTCCATTCTCAGTATGGATTGGCTCCACTCATGCTACGCCATATATGATTGTAGTAACAGAATAGTTTATTTTTAGTTCCCAAATAAACTAGTCCTTGAATGGAGGGGTAGTACCACAACTCTTAAGGGTCAATCAATTTCGTACCTTAGAGCGAGAGAGATGATATCAAAGAGGTATATTTACCATCTTGTGAGAGTGAAAAACTCTAACTCAGAAACTTTAACTCTTGAATAAATTCCAGTAGTAAATGAATTCTCAGATGTATTTCCTGAAGATTTTCCCGGAGTTCCTCCCGAAAGATAGATTGACTTCGGATTAGACCTTCTTCTAGATACTCAACCCATATCTATTCTACCATACCAAATGGCTCCAGCTGAACTCAAAAAGTTAAAAGAACAGTTAAAGGATCTTCTAGATAAGGGATTCATCAGACCGAGCATCTCCCCTATTCTATTCATGCGTAAGACAGATGATTCTCTCAGAATGTGCATAGATACCATCAGTTAAACAAGGTCACAGTCAAGAATAAATATCAACTTCCTAGAATCAATGACTTATTTGATAAACTTCAGGGTGCCAGCTATTTTTCAAAGATAGACCTCAGATCAGGCTACCCTCAGCTTAGAGTCAGGGAATGTGACATTCTAAAAATAGCTTTCCAAACTCGGTATGTCACTTTGAATTTCTAGTCATGTCCTTCAGTCTCACGAATGCCCCAACAACCTTCATGTACTTGATGAACCGAATGTTCAAGCAGTACTTGGACATACTCGTCATAGTTTTCATTGATGATATTCTTGTTTACTCTCATAGCGAAACCAATCATGCAGACCTTGGAGCTCACCAGTTATTCACTAAATTCAGTAAGTGTGAATTCTGGCTAAGATCAGTAGCTTTCCTTGGCCATATTATTTTCAGTGATGGCATTAGAATTAATCCTCCAAAGACTGAGGTGGTGAGAAACTGGCCTAGACCCATCTATCCATAAGATATCAGGAGTTTCTTGGGTTTAGATGGCTATTACCATCGGTTTGTTAAAAGGATTTTCTTCTATTGCATCCCCCATTTCTAGATTGATTCAGAAGAAAGTTAAGTTTCAGTGGTTAAATTCCTATGAGAGGAGTTTTCAGGAGTTGAAGACTCGACTCACCTCTGCCCCAGTTCTTCCTTTGCCAGATAGTTTAGATGGTTTATTGTGTATTGTGATACATCCAGCATAGGTTTGGATTGTGTCCTTTTGTTGAGAAGTACGGTCATAGCCTATGCCTCCATACAACTTAAACCCCATGAGAATAATTATCCGACTCATGATCTTGAGTTAGAAACAGTAGTATTTGCCTTAAAGATTTTGAGGTATTACTTGTATGGGGTTCACATTGATGTGTTCATTGACCATAAGAGCTTGCAGTATGTGTTCTCTCAGAAAGATTTAAATCAGCATCAGAGAAAGTGGTTATAGTTATTAAAGGACTTTGACATGCATGTTCTGTATCAGCCGGGCAAGGCCAATGTAGTGGATGAGGCTCTCAGTAGTTTGTCTATGTGTAGTTTTTCTCATGTTGAGGATAATAAGAAGAAGTTAGCTCAGGAAGTTCATTAGCTTGCCCGACTAGGTCTTCACTTAGTCGACTCAGTAGAGGGTTATGTGCGGGTGCAGAATAGCTCAGAATAATCTCTAGTTTTTAAGGTGAAGGAAAAACAGGATAGAGATCCCAATCTAGTTAATTTGAAAGAATAAGTTAGAGATTAGAAAGTGGAGGTTTTCTCCAAAGGGGGAGATAGGGTATTGTGTTGTCAAGGTAGGTTATGCATGCTTGGTGTAGAAGTTTTGAGGTAATGAATTCTTGTAGAAGCTCATGGTGAGCATTCCTCTATTCATCCAGGGGCCACTAAGATGTACCATATTTATGGGAGATCTATTGGAAGAGTGAGATGAAGAGGGATATTCCAGAGTTTGTAGCTAAGTGCTCTACATGTCATCAAGTTAAGATTGAGCACCAGTAGCCTAGTGGGTCCATGCAAGAGTTCAGTATTGCCACATGGAAGTGGGAGGAAGTGAACATAGATTTCGTGACAGGTTTTCCTCATACCCGTCATCAAAATGATTCTATTTGGGTTATCGTTGATAGGATGACCAAATCAGCTTTTTTATTTCCAGTCCATACCTCTTATTCAGCTGAGGACTATGCCTAACTCTATCTCAGAGAGTTGGTCAGGTTATACGGTGTTCTCTTATCTATCATATCAGATAGAGGTACCCAGTTTACCTCTCACTTCTAGAAAGCATTCCAAAAGGGTCTTAGTACCCAAGTCTATATCAGTACAATTTTCCACCATCAAGCAGACGATCAAGCAGAAAGGACCATTCAGACTCTAGAAGATATGCTGAGAGCATGCTTAGTTGATTTTAAAGGTAGTTGGGATGACCACTTGCCTTTGATTGAATTTTCATATAATAACAACTATCATTTGAGTATCTGTATGTCTCCATTTGAGGCTCTCTATGGTAGGAGATATATATCTCTAATTGGTTGGTTTGAAGTAGGCGAGGCCACAGAAGTAGGGTCTGACTTGGTGTTTGATACGTTAGAGAAGGTTCAGTTAATCAGAGAAAGGCCTAGGGCTGTCCAAAGACGACAGAAATTGTATGTAGATGTGAGGAGAAAGGATCTCGAGTTTGAGGTCGGTGATTTTGTGTACTTGAAAATTTCTCCCATAAAGGAAGTGAAGAGGTTCAGCAAGAAAGGGAAACCCAGTCCCTGATATATTGATCCTTACAGAATTCTAAGTTATTTTGGAAAGGTAGCTTACGAGCTTGAGTTTCCTTCAGATTTAGCCTCAGTACACCCAGTGTTCCATGTCTTATTATTGAAAAAGAGTATTGGTGATCTAGCTGTAGTTGTTCCCTTAGAAAGTGTAGATATTCAGAATAGTCTTTCCCTTGAGAAAGTCCCAGTCAAAATTCTTGATCATCAATTTCGTATACTAAGGAACAAAGAAGTTTCATTAGTCAAAGTTCTTTGGCAAAATCAGTCTGTTAAGGGAGCCACTTGGAAAACAGAGGTAGATATGCGGACCAAGTACCCTCATCTTTTCTCCGCGAATCCAGATTCAGTATAAGGTACTAATCTTCTTAATATTTCTCCCTATCATGCTCAGTTTTAGTTTCACATCATGTTCATGTTAGTCATGCATTCATGATTCAGTTCAGTTATGCATTCCATGCATCAGATATGCATATTCAGTGTGGAAGCTCAGTCCATCAGTTTCCTCATCTTAACCAGTTTCATTTGAGGATGAATGATCCCAAGAGGGAGATATTGTAATACCTCGTATTTCCTTAGAGTAATCTAAGTCCTAATACATGAGTATTCATATATAAAATTTTTGAAACACTCATTATTTTTTGGTTTATAGCCTACCATTGTGTAGGAAATTGAATTAACTTTCAAACGATATAAAATTTGCCCAAATCTGATAACCGGGTAAGAAGTTATGGCTATTTTAAGTTTCAGTCATTAAAACCCGTCATTTTAACCCTTAGCGCATCGCAGAGCATCCCAATTTCCTATTTGGAAATTTCTAGTGAGGGCCCATAATCCTGGCTCATCGTGCCATAGTCCAATTTGGCATTTATCATTTTCCAGTGTTAAAGCGCAATACCACCGCGTTGCAGTGAGATTCCAGATCACAAACAAGGTGGCAACATGATTACACCGTGTCGTTCCATCATGTGTTTTCCCAATTGTCCAATTCCAGTGACATGGCGCGATAGCTCCGCATTGCGGTAGCCCACAAAATCAGAATTTTTCAGTAATTTCGAGTTTTAAATCTGAGGGCATTAAAGTCTTTTTCCCCTCACCCCAGTTAGCCTTTACCATGAAATTCACCCTAATTAACCTATTATTTCAATATTTTAATAACTTTTCCCCCAAATCAAAGAAAATTCTCTCCCAATCAAGAACCCTAACTCTCAAATTCAAGGCCGATCCTCAAGAATTCACCTAGAACTTCAAGAAATCTACCAACTAAGGTATGTTAGATGTTCATCCATAGATTTCTTTCATCCATGAAGTCCAAGTAACCTATTTAAATTATAAAGTTTTGATCTTTTCAAGTTATTTGATTTTAAATCATGATTTCATCCATGAATCTCCATATACTATTGATTTTATACCATGTTACCATAAAATTAGTGCTCTTATTCAATCCTCCATGTTAATATTATTATTTATTGAATTAAACCATGATTCAATACCATTATGTTGAATTTATGCTATTTCTATAACTTCCATGACATTCCTATGATTGCTTGAAACCATGAACAACAAGTGTTTGATAAAATGCCTACAAAAGTGATTCATTTAATAAAAGCCTTCATGCTTTGTTACCCTAAGCTTTAGTGTCATTTTACTATTATTGTTTTTGAGTCTTAGGGGCATTGAATACTCAAAAATCATAGTTGTTTATTTAGTATAGTCTCAGAACATTACAAATAGTCTTCAGAACATACTATGAGCATCATCAGAATAGTCAGATATCAGTTAGTTAAACTCAGAACAGTCTAGTATTTCAGTGTCTTTCAGTTGGTAGTTGGATTTATCACCAAGCGAGTGTAGGGATGGAGTCTTCCCTTTCAGATAGGTAGAGTCATTAGTAGCAGTCCCTATACTCCTGAACTATGTAACCAACATAGGATATGAGAAGTCACCCATCAGATTTGGCTTGACTATCTCGCAGGGGTCACCCGTCAGTTCAGGATTGACACCCTTAGTCCTTTGTAAATGATATCAGTTTAGTGGATCTACACAGCCAACATTAGTACCTCTGGTATGGTATTAACACCCTTCCAAATGGGGTTATAGGTTGGACCCCGATTAGCTCAAATTGGGGCATGTCGGTTAGATAATACCTCCCACAGTCTCAGATATCATCTCAGTTACAATTCCAATTCAGTTATTTAGTCTTAGTGTTGTTTGACTAAAGAATACAAATTTTAGTTATTTCAGTATTTTAGTTAATAGATTTTACTCAATTCATATTATATGCTTGGTCATGCATCTCCAGTATCTACAGATTTCATGCCCTCTATTCAGAAGTCCATGCTTTATATGTATATTCAAATAATTATTATTCCTGTTCATGAAACCATGCATGTCAATCTACCTTATTTAGAATACTAGTACATTCAAAGTACGGATCGCATACCTCTTCTTTTGCGCTATGATGTATTATATCATAGGCTCTGATGCTCAGTTCCCAGCTTGCAATTAGACTTATCATATCCTCAGCAGTAGCAGTGGTGGGTCCTCATACTTTGAGGACATTCTTACTTTATTTCATGTCTCAATTGAGTAGTTAGTTGGGGATTATCCCATCAACTCACAATCATTCAATTTTAGAGGTTTATCAGATATTAGAGTCAGTTATTCAGTATTCAGACACTATAGTTAGTTATCCAGTTTATCAGTATTTTATCAGATTTAGTCAGTTATTTCTATGGACTCATATTTCAGTTTTGAATCCAGTTATTAAAACCTCATGGTATGTCAGTATTCTTCCGCGTGTATGATCATGTTATTCAGTGCTCACAGCAGTTACTAGCTTATGGGTTAGCTTGTGGTCCCTCGGGACTGTCGTAAGGATCGTGTGATGCCTAGGGTGTACTCTCGGAGCGTTACATATTTCAGCATGTGTACACCAAGTTAACCCTAATGAAAGTAGTTGAACTTGAGATAATAATGTTGCATTGTTGCTTAAGGTTCAAAATTTCATAGTATATATAAGTGTTGAGTAAGTAGAAAGGATTACGAGTTGGAAAATGAAATAAAATAAAACAGTTGCTAGCTTGACATAATTTTATCTAGTAGCTGACAAACAGGTGTATTACCTACTTTGGCTTATTGACCAACCTAAGACCTAAGTAGGTGCATCACCTACTAAGTCTCCTTTGACTAGCTTATTAGGACAAGTACATTTCCACCTACTAGAATAAATTTTGGCCTAAACTAAGTGAAATAATTGGAAACCAAGGCCCAACAAGTTTGAGTCCACTAAAGCCCAAGTAAATGACCACGTATGTGCATCACCTACTTGAACATTTATGGCCCAAAAAAATCCAAGAAAGTTTCCCAAAAGGAGTTCTCTTTAAAGGGTTAGATACCAACTCATTTGACCCATTTCTATCTTGCAAAAAAAATCAAATTCTAGAATTTTTTCTCTTGTTCTCTATTAGATTTACATGAAAACCAACAAATACCTTTAGTGTTCTTGAATATTATACTTATATTTAAGCTAAGTTTAAGTAGTTTTCAAGCTCTTGAAGAAGTACAAGTTAGGGAAAATAAAGATCTCTACCAAATAAGGTAAAGCTACTGCCATGTTAATCCATTTTTAATATTGAATTAGTAAGAGTATAGTGTATTGGTTTTTATAACCTTTTTCTTGTTCTCAAGCTAAGTTATAAAGGACAACCTAAACCTGGAAAATTAAAGTCATATCAGGTGGTATTTCTATCCAGCAAAGTAAGCTAGTGAAAATTGTATAGGGATAATACCCATAAAAATACCTGAACTTTGACCGGATTACTAGTTGAGCATACTGAACTTTGCGGGGTTCCTATTACCCCCCCCCCCCCCCCCCAGACTTTTTATTTTTGTATTTTAATGGAGTATATCTTTCACTTGGACCATTATATGTTAGACACGTGCATTAAGCACGTGAAGGCGTTAAAAACGTTATAAACTCATTTTTTCTACGAAACAACTCCTAAATTTTCTAATTATTCAAAGTTTTATATTTTTTTCATTCTTTCTCTTCTCTTTTCTCTCTTCTTTCTTTCTTTCTTCTCTTCAACAATGGAGTCTTCAACAATGGTTGCTCCATTGTTGAATTAAAATTGAACACAATTACATCACACACATACACACCCAAATGAGTCATCTTCAACACACTCAAATTTAATTTGATACTTTCAATAATTTAAAATTAAAATTCAAATTCAAATTCAATTTCATATTGAACTCAAATTTGAATTTTCAATTTTTTGGAGTTCCATTTTCAGTTTCCAGTATGAACAAATTTGAAGATTAAATTTTCAGTTTCCAAGTTTCCTGTTTTTTTTTTATTTTCAGTTTCCAAATTTGAATCTTCCATTAATGAAAGTTTTTAATTTGAATTTGAAATTTGAGTTGGAATAGACTGGACTCATTTGGAATTTGATTTATAGGAGGAATTTGAGTTGTGAAATCTTTAATATGGTTATAATGGTAAAAAAATATTGAAAAGTGATAAAATGGAAAAGAAACAACGTGTGTACCATACTTCCCGGCGTCAAAACTGGGTATAACTTTGGGAGGGGCAATTAATTTCACTTTTAAAAAGTTCGGGGGGGGGGGGGGAAATTAATTCCACTTAAAAACGTATAGGTGGTGTATAATATGTTAATGTATGTGACTGGATATGTGGAGAAGTAGTGGAGAAATTTAAAGGCACAAACATTATACGGTGTGTTGATACACCACTTAATTAGGGGTTGTTTGAGGTTGATGCCTACCATACTTTTGTATATTGCTTTATATATGTAATACAACCTATCGGGTTTTAGGGAGGACCTTACAAATGTGATTAAATGAAAATATGAAGAATAATAACTTAATTTGATAAATTACGGGCTTACTGTGCAATTACGATTTTGGTGCAATCAAATAATCTAAATTGGTTGATTATGTATTAATTCTAGCTTTACCACTTACTACTTTGTAGATTAGTAATCTTAAGGGGAGAAGGTTAATTCGTTGTAGCACCCAAGTTGGACAACAAGGTATGTGAGGCTATTTGATTCCATATTTTTTGGCATGAATCACCTACTTGTGTTACTACCAATAAGGTAATCTTCCTAAGTTTTCTTGTCGTTAAAGGATACATAGTAATGATGCATGATTTTCAGTATAGCTAATGACCATATTCCCGCTCCTTTAGATCTCACATATATGTTAAAGTACTTCAATATCTGGTTGTTACTAGATTTGTGCATGCACTCTTTCAAGTCAAACCCTTGTTACATGTTTATGTTATATGGGTCAATAAGATCCTAGATTACACATGGTAAGTGTGTTTACATGTCAAGTACGCAATCTGCCTACTTACTACCAACTTGCTTTAATTGGTTTATTTTATCATATACTTTATTTTGTCACATGTTTACATGTCCACTTTATTATGCATCACTCCCATTTTCGTAGTCTTTAATGTTAGCTCATGGAATCCTTACTTGTTTCATTATATAGTAATATTTCATAACTTGGAACGTGTACTGTCACTAAGTTGAATTTGTCCACATACTTTATTAGTTCCCATGTTTATGTAACCCTTTCACTGTATAGAATCCATATCTCTTGGCTTAATGAGTTAAATGTATCCACTTGATATGTCTTTTAATTTGAGAAATCAAAATTCTTATTGTGTCATATAAGCTCCTAAGTACTATATTTTTGTTACAATTTCTTCCCATGTCGTTGTCACTACCTTAAGTCCATATTCATATGTCTCATACTATGGTTTGTTTTCCTAAAGATGAATAATACTATGATCACCAAAATAACAATCTCAAGGATTAGAGAAATGATGTAAAGAAAATCTATTTATATTTGGGTGGTATCTCAGAGGCAAAAGCCTAGAATGGGATTCTGCTAAAATTCGTGGACTTATGGGTGGTATCCCAGGGTTGGAAGAAAATCCTAGCATGGGTTGATCCCAAATTTGTATATTATGAGGACCTTATCACAGGAGTTAAAATGCCTAGCATGGTTCATCCTCTTCTACCACTGATCAACTATTCTTATGGATCACATGGCTTAAAAGATTATAAAACAAAGAAGAGTAAAGCAAAGAAAAGTATGTAATGTAAAGGACTCCACAAATGTAAATAAAGGTGGTCATTCATCCTTATTTATACATTTATATATTGATCCCTGATTTCATCGGTCTCTTGTTTTACTTATGGTTACTTCACGTATTACATATTTAGTATATTAGTTCGTACTGACATCCCCCATGGGGGACCAATATTCCATGCTATAGGCATAGGTTCTTAGCTAGTACATCTCCTCAATAGAAGTACATGATACTCAGTGGTTGTTGGTGAGCTCCAGGTTGATTCAAAGACTTGCCGAGTCTTTAGAATATATATTTTGATATTTGTACAGTCATGGATTCCATTATGGTTTTTTTATACATCGTAAAACTATCATATATGTTCACAAGTTCACATGCCATATATATCAGTTTGTCCAGTTGGTTGATATTGTATATACAACTTCTTATCTGCTTAGTTGTCCGCCTCACCCATGATTGGGGTTGACAATTACAAGTAACCAAAAGAGTTGCCACATTGATAAAATATTGTGGTTGCAAGGACCATTCCACGCAGAGTCTTTGGTGCCCAAGAGGGCCATCCCACTTTAAAAGAAATTTTCAGTTGCTAGAGTCAATCTTAACCAACAACCAAGAAGGTTGTTGTATCTATTATTACAAGGAATTGTTGACCTAAAAATTAGGTACATAAGAGGGCAACATAACTTTTCAAACAACACCTCATGTGGATATATGGTAAAAAACTATATACCCCTTCGTGAATTATGTTTATCACTAACTATTTTTGTTTGAGATCTTGTCAAGAACATTCAAGAGGATGAAAATATATAACCAAAACCATAGGTGAGGACGACTCCAGAAAGAATGCAACATAATATGAACATAGTCCAGAGAGGGACGTCAGACTCTTTCAATGTGAAGTAATGGACCATCGCCACCACCATCAAACAACACCCATATAAAAGGCATGTGAATATTTTAGTTTTAGATTTAATTTTGTGATATTTTTAATTTCATACCAAAGATAACCTGTTCTTTTCTTCAAATTTGAGTGATAGCACACCTAAAACTTTGGAAACTATGTCTAAGTAAATTCTTACATATGGATGTGAAGAGCTATACATTCACGGTTAAGAAGATACAAGCCTTTTTTCATAACTTGGTTGACTTATCACTCATTCCAAGTCAAAGACCGTCTAAAATAAAGAAACTATCTTTTCTATCTATCGAGTTGAACTACAAACAGACTGATTCTCCAAATCTCAGGGATATATAGGTTGGACTCTATGTTGAAAACTCGACTTCATTTCAACCCTACAAACCTCTTATTCCTAGCTTTTTGATCTCTTTAAAAATCAAAATCAGGATAGCTTGTTAATTCTTGAAAAATAGTTCTTACAATTGAGTGGTGTGAACTACAAGTGGACTGAATTTTCATCTAACTTGAGATATGTCGAAAACTTGACAGTAAGGTTCGACTTATAATTCCTTGAAATTCATGTGAAAACCAACCTCTTTCAAAAAATAAATTTATGGTCGAATGAAATTAGGAACGTAACTCTTTTTGCCCAGAATTACTTGTATTCACCCTACCCAAAGAGAGGGGGCAGTTGTTGACACCTAATTTTGCCCTCCACAGTTAGGATTAATCTAGAGATGCTTTGATTTTAAATAAAATCTAACTATTTATTTTATCCTGATAAAAACTTTTATCTGGGTTAATTTTATCATTTTAAGTAGCGATTATACATTTTCCTATTCATATATAAGATCATTTAATTTTTTGTTACTTAAATAATTATTTTATTAAAAATTATATTTCAATTAAGAACTATGTTGAAAATTGATTCAAACGGGTAAATCCCGATTTAAATATAATTAGTTCTTAAAAATAATTTATTTGGATAGGGTTTATTTGATTTTGTGAAACCTAGAAGCTTAGGATTGAATCGATTGTTGATTTATTTCAAACTTTGTTTCAGTTTGGCCAATTTATTAAATTTGATCTTATTGAAATAAATTAGACCACAATTACAGTGCAATTGGCCAATTGATTTTCAATTAGGCTAAAATTTAAGTGCAATTGACTAGCATCCTAACAATTAATTTGTTTAACAAATAGCCTAATTTCTAAATTTTATTACCTAAAATCTGCCCTTCTCCTTCAATTTAAATCCACCAACCTAGCCCAACAACATCATAATCTGCCACTAACAACCCACTGACCTGACCCAACCACCCTTGTAACCATTAAACACCACCAACAACGATATCAATCAGCGAACAATGATAATTACTCCAGCTGCAACCCAACACCAACAAGACCCCAAAGCCTTTTTTTTCTTCTACACGCTCAAATCGTCTCTCCCTCCCTTCGATTTATACCAATCATTTGACTTACATGCTCTTTTGTACAATTGAAGAACCTCGAGTATTCTAGAACGAGGCAAGGTGGCTCCTCTAACGTTCAAAATTTGTGAAACTAAGATAGAATAGAACAAATTCATTCATAATTTTGCGAATCGCATTGATTCTTGAGGGGCATTTTTTTTTCCCGCAATTTCTATTGGTTGACTCAATTTTGAATTTCTTCAAAATCTAAAAATCAGTACAAGTATGAGGTGTAAAACCCTATTCTTATCCCGAATTTGAAATCCCTCAAGAAAAAGTACTAAAATTACCCCTAAATTTCCCATATCTCATATTGGCAAAGCTCTCAAAATTGACTCTCATCGTCTTCTATAAATAGCTCAGAGTAGAGCTGAAATTTTCAAATCTTAAAGGTTGAAATTTATTTTATCACTAAGTGTTAAATAAAAAAATTTTTAGCGCAAAAAAGTTTCGAGCATGGCTATTTCCTTAGTTGAAGTTTTGATTGGACTTTTTATAAGACTCCTTCGAGAGTAGAATTCCAATCATTAGTGGTATTTTGGTTGTGGCAAAAGGATTTCGACCATAGTTTGAGCCTCTATATGCTTCTTCAAAAGAGGAGGCCCATTTCTATTGAGTCAGACTCAAATTCAAATCCAAATGGACTACCCAGCATTAACACATAACGTACAGGTGCATGAAGAAATAGAGGAGGAGAAAATGGTCCAAAGCCCATGGTTGTAAGTTGTTAATATCCTTTAAGACTTCAAGGAAGTTTTAAATTTTTATGTTTTATGGGTCAGAATCCCAATTTGTAGTTTAAGATGGATGGAGCAAATTTTGGGCCTTAAAGGTCTAAAAATAGACTTAGGATAGTTACAACTATTTATGCGCTAAAAAGCCCAATTCTTAGACTTAGGACACGTGCATGTGGGCCAAAAACCCAATTAGAATTAGGATATTGTTTAAAATTTAGGCCTCCCAAAGGCCTAAACTTCCTTTATTTTACTTCATGTATGTGTTACTAACTATTAACTTAGTTAAGCTCCCTATATAGTTGCCTAAATCTTGTTTTGCGTAGTTGTTTTAAATTTGTTTTCTAATGATTTAATTTTTCTTAATCACTTCCTTTCCTAAAAATTAATATTTTCTTTTCTAGAGTTTTGGATGCCTTAAACTCTGCACAAAGTATTAATAGGAGCCTCTTATTAAGAATTTCTTTTAAATTCTAAGTCTTTTTATGTTTTAGGACTTAGAATTTTCTTTAAGTTTTTCTTAATTTCCTTTTCAAATAAATTAAGTGGCAGCTCTGTTTCAAAATTGAGTTTGAAACTTTTCCTAAGTTTTCAAATTTAAAGAAGTCGTAGTTATTTCTCTGCAAAACAATTATTATAAGCAAACTCTACTAAGCTAAATATTGCTCCCTCTGAAATCCATAACATAAGCGAGGAGAATTTACTCTAAAACCTGAATGGTTTGCTCGTACTAGCCATTGGTCTGGGGCTAGAAAGTTATGCTAAGGTCAACTAAGTACCTAACTCCCCCTAAAAAGTCCATCAAAAGCTAGAGGTGAACACTGAACCTTTATATGAAATCAACGACATGGGTACCCCGTGAACATGAACTGTCTCTCGAACATAGATACGAGCCAACCTCTCAGCACTGAAGAGAATCTAGATAGGTACAAAATAGGCTGATTTGGTCAATTGATCCACGGTGACCCAAATACTATCAGAACTACTAGAAGTAAGGGGAAACCCACTCACAAAGTTCATAGTGATTCACTCATTTTCACTCAGGAATGGGTAATCTCTGAATCAAATCACCCGATCTCTGATGTTTAGCCTTTACTTGCTGACAACACAAGCAACGGGCTACAGAGTCTGCCATATCTTTATTTAAACCACTCTACTAGTAATTTCATTTCAAGTCATGATACATCTTAATCACCCCTAACTGGATAGAATATCTGTAACAATGTACCTCCTCCAAAATCAATCTTGCCTATCCATCAACTCTCGATACACAAAATCAGCCTCTCATTCTCAAAACACTATCAAAATTAAGAGATATTGCCTTAGCCTTGCCACTCAACACCTTACCTCAAATCAACCTCAAACATCATTATCAAATCGGTGAGCTCAAATTTGTTCCATCAAAGAAAATCTGGCATTAACAAAGGCCAAAACATGCCCCAAAGTCAAAATATCAAACCTAACCATCTGGTTAGATAAGAACTAAACCTCTTAGGCTAAAGGCCACTCCTGGGTCAAGAGATGTGCTAAAATCCTCATACTAGTTAGCTTTCAGATCAAGGCATCCACAATTACATTAGCCTTGCCAAGATGATACAGAATAGTGAGATCATAAACCTTAAGAAGTATAAGTCAATGTCGCTACCTCATATTAAAATCCTGCTAATTGAGGAGGTAGTGAAGGCTATGATGATCCGAGAAAATCTCACAAGAAACTCCATACAAGCAATATTGCTACAACTTCAACACAAACACCACGACTGCCAACTCTAAATCATAGATATGGTAATTTCTCTCATGAGGTTTCAACTGACGAGAGGCATAAGTAATCACCTTACCCTCCTATATCAACACTACACCCAAACCAACATCAGAAGCAACATCACAAAACACGATAAAACCCACATTCTCCTTGGTCAAGGTCAAAATAGAAACCAAAGTTAATAACTCTTAGATCTTTTGAAATCTCTTCTCACACGCATCCAACTACTAAAATACCATATTTTTTAGAGTCAACTTGGTTAAAGGAGTAGCAATAGATGAGAATCCCTCTACAAAATGCCTATAATAACCCACCAAACTAATAAAACTTTTGATTTTGGTAGGAGAAATAGGTTTAGCCTAATTGTGAATCACCTCTATCTTGTCTGGATCAATCCTAATACCATCCTTAATCATCACATGACCTATGAAATAGATAGAATCTGACCAAATCTCACACTTGGAAAACTTGGCATACAACTTCTCATCATGCAACCTCTAATGTACAATCCTCAAATGCTTCACCTGGTTGGCCTCAATCTTGGAATAAACCAAGATGTCATCTATAAATAAAATTATAAAGAAGTTGAGATAAGATTGAAAGACCCAATTTATAAACTATATGAATATGGCAGGGGCATTGGTCAACCTAAAAGACATGGCCAAGAAATCATAATGAGCGTATTGATTCATAAAAGTCACCTTCAAAACATTCAAATCCATAATCTTGAATTGGTAATACCCGAATCTCAAATTAATCTTGGAAAACATTGAATCACCTTGAAGTTAATAAAAAATATCATCAATGTAAGAAGGAAGATACTTGTTCTTAACCCTCACTTTGTTTAACTGCCTATAAGCAATACACAGACGTATAGAATAATCCATTTTATTCATAAACAACATTAGAACATCTCAAGGATATACTCTAGGTCTAATAAACCCCTTATATAATAAATTTTATAATTGTTCTATGAACGCCTTCAACTCAGTTGGAGCCATCCTATATGGAGGGATAAAGTTGGACCTGGTGTCTATATCGACATAAATAGCAAAATCAATATTATAATCTAGAGGTATACCAAAAAAATTCATAGAATACACATTCATGAACTCATGAACAACCCGAATAGAATCCTTAAAAGGAGTTAAAGTAGTACTAGTATCACAAATATAAGCTAAATAAGACAAACATTCTCTTTCTATCGAGGGACGAGCATGTAGAAAGGTTATAACACCCTTTAGACCCAAATTAAGTGTACCCTTCCAAGATAACCTTGGTATGCCTAATATAGCGAAGGTCACAGTCTTAGTATATTAGTCCAAAATACAAACATATAGATCTAACCAATCCATACATAAAATAAGAAAAAAAAACAATTTTATCTAGGATAATCAAGTCTACACAAGTATCACAGCCGACAAAGGTAACCACACAAGATTGGTACACCTCATCCACTACTAGAATCTCCTACAGGGGAAGAAATATAAAGAGGCACAATAAGAGGCTCACGTGCAACATCAAAACCAGGAGAAAAATATGTAGACATATAGTAGAATGTAGACCTAGGGTCCTATAACATGGAAGCAAATCTGTAGCAAAGTGAGATGATACCTGTAGTAACTGTATCAAAAGACTCAACATCGGGTCTCCCAGGTATAACATAACATTGACCACAACTTATCTTTAACTAATATTACTTATGACCACCTCCACGAGCTTGACTACCTCTACCTCTATCACCTCTATCACCACTAACACCACCATATGTAACACTCCATATTTTTCAGGCTAGAATTCAAACCATTGCTCTTATGCGTATAGACCCAAACCTAATGTTTCCTTATAAATATATGTGTTATGATCAATTATATAGTGTAGGAATACTTTTGGATATGAATTTATGTGACAAATATCTCCTAACTCAAAGACGAGTTAAGAACATTTCTATCGATTAAGTTTTAGTGAATGTTTTAACTTGGGTCAACTTCCATTGACCATAAATTCTTATATATATATAGTTAGAGGTCCTAACTTATATAAAATAAAAGATATTTGAATCTTCTTTCCAATGCATTTTGTTTCACCTTAATCCAATAATGAATAAAAAAGTTATACTTATTTTACTTCAGCATGTTCGTCTGCCAACTAAGTGACGAACTGATTGATAAGTCGTCAACTATGTGACATCTTATCAAGAAAGTCGTCAGCCAAAACAAAAAATCCATCAAATTAATCTCCTAAGTGACTACCTAAGCTGATAATCCGTCAACTAAGTGACAACTTATCAGCCAATTCATTACCCATGACCAGAAAGGGCTTAAAAACTGATCAAAAGTGACAACTTGAGGTGATAAGCCATCACCTAAGTGATGACTAATCAACCCAAGTCATCAACTAAAAAATCTTAGCAATTTCTATTATTTTTTTAAGGATATTTTGGTCTTTTCCTTTACCTCCCATGACTTAAATAATCAAAAACACGTACATGGCCATCATAAATTAGTTTTAAAAATCCTTAATCCTCTTTATCCTCAAGTACAAGATTAGGGTTTTTTTTCAAGATCATATCTCAAGAAGTTAAAAACTCCATTAAACCTTCTTCAAGATAAGTAAAAATCTACTCTTTCTAAACCAAGAACTTCAAGAAAAGCATCCAAGAACATAAAATTCAATTCATCCTCTTCAAGAAAGAAACCAAGAATAAAGTTTTCTAATCCAAGAATCTCAAGAAAGCGTTCAATATCATCTCCTACGGTTTCAAAGTCAAGTTCTCTACATCAAATCAAGTCTATTAAGGTATGTGGGATTTTTTAACCAGGATGATTCTTTTATTCTTGTGTCCAAAATTAGTTTTTTAAGTTAATTTCACATGAATTTGCATGAGTTTGAAATTAGGGTTCATACCCAAATATTTCTATATGAATATTATGATATTACAAGTGATTTAGATATTGAATTGCATGTCTACTCTCGTATTTTTATGCATATGACATTAATTTCTAGATTTAGAATTGAATTATCAATACTTTCATTATTAAGCATAAATTTTATGATGATTTGACATGAAATTGATGCATGGATTATTAAGCCCTAGTTGAATATTGATATTTCAAGAATGACAAGGCCTTGAGCACCCTGTGATTAGTTATTTTTAGATTTTGATCAAGATTTGATCTTTCGATCTTAGCTTAGATATGGAATCTACTTTAGAATTTTAATTGCAGTTATAGTAAATAAATTCACAAGAGGTTTTCACTATAAACCCTTATAATGGTTTTAAAAGTAGATTTCCTATAGAATGAGCATACAGATTAAAGGGAGTAGTATTTAGCACCAAGCAGAAAGTGTGGGTTTAGGGTATCTTACTTTTCTAGAACTACGAGCCAACATATGTACAGTTTCAGATTAATTTCATTTCTATATGGATGTTAGTTACAGATGTGATCACTTAGATTAGGTTATACTCCTTGGAAAGAGTATGACACCTCTCCCCAACGTGAGGTTTTCCCTTAGGGGAATAAGACCTTGAACTCCATGATAGCTCACATGGTTTATATCGGTTAGAAGAACCTCTCTAACAAAAAAAATAATAGAAAAGCTTTTAGAAACTAAGTGTAAAGACTCACAAATTTATTCAGATATTGTTTTACATAAGACATAAGCTATGAGGTTTTTATTTTTTAATTTATAGATGAAAAAGGTAAGTCCTTTTACACTTAGCCTGCATATTTAAAACTAGAACTAACTTCAGTTCTACTTATTCCACTAGTAGAAAGAGTAAAAGTACAACTTCTAGAACTAAGTGTTATGACTCACAATTTTTATGCAGTATGCTTTATCATTCATGGTCTATTATTTTCAACTTTCAGTTATTCAAGCCAATGTGAATCATTTACACTTAGCATGCTTCCTTTTACAAGTTTATATTAATATTGAGATATTATTTTTCTTATGTATTCACCCCCACATTCTTAGTATGTTCTAAAAGTACTGAGCCACATATACGTCCATGTGCTACATTGTTTAATAATATAGGTACAAGTTATAGTGTGCATATCAAAACCAGATAGTTGTAGCTTTCAGTCAGTAGGTGATAAGTCCTTTCAATTCAAGGGCTTGAGTTAGTCAAAGTTTGTGTAGTATTTTTTTTCCTTTATTTACTCGTATTGGTTTGAGATAGCCGGGGCCACATCCTGGCTACCTTTATTCAATACTAGTAGAGGCTTCATAGACAGTCAGTAGAAGTTGATGTATTTAATTCCAGTTTGTTTTGTATAATGGGGGTTTTATTATTTTAATAGTTTGTCTTGATCATACTCAGAAAAGATTCATCTTTCGCATTATTCTTTCAAACTTATATATTTATTTTAGTTACTCATGAGTTATGCCTATAAAAAGGTTAGCTTGGGATCACTTGTGGTCCTAGGCACCATGTGACGACTAGGGGGTAGTCTCGGGTCGTTACAAACTTGGTATCAGAGCACAAAGTTCAAGTGTCCTAGGGTGTCTATGAAGTTGTATCTAGTAGAGTCTTGTGGAGTATGTGGAGATGTCAGTACTTTTTTTTGAGAGGCTACAGGGCATTTAAGAAAAGTTTCTTTTCTTTCATACTCTAGATTGTACAATAAAGTTGTCCCTTCAAAAACTTTTGTTGATTCGTGTGTTAATCCATACTTCTTTATCCATGTATTATTCTTGAGATAACATGATTAGTAAGTTCCAATTTATCACATGATAATGCTCTCAGATTTACGATCAGTAACTTTAGGAGTCATACAAGGGGATCGAGAGGAGCTCTAAAATGTGTTACAAGTTTCTCAAGTTGAAAGTTATGTTCTCAGCCTCATGAGTCGTTCAGTTAAGACAGAGTGAGATATATTTTTAGATTTCTCATTATTTCTTTAATACACATAGTGCTCATAAGACGAGATAGTATGAACCTAGATTGTTAAATAAAGTTTGCGATCAAGGTATAATGAAAACCTGGAGTGTTATGATTCATAAGTGGTAGAAACTTCTTATAGTTGTAAGTATAGGTATAGAAGAGTAGTGACAAGAAAGGTAGGAATGGAGATTGATTGGAAATATATAGATAAACTTATGCATGCTATCGAGTTATTAGTTAAGGTAAATTGTTGTTTGTTTGAAGTATAAAAGAAGTATTGATGGTATTTATGGTGTTAGAAAAGTATAGGTTACTAATGAAAGTATTTAGTGGTTGAATATTATTGATTTAGGCTTCTTTTGAGGTTGTAAAAATGAGTTTAGTTGAAACATATATAGTTATGAAAGTAATTTAGATGTATAGATAGGTAAATAGTCGTAATGTGTAGAAGGAGGATATGCTAATGGACTTTAATAGGGTATACCATATGATTATGATCGATTCTTATTATTATGAGTCTTTAGTGGACTAGTGTTTCTTGGTGTCTTGTTTTATAGCTTCCAAGAGAGAATAGTATGTGAGGTTGGGTTGTTAATCATGTTTAGCACTAGACATTAAGTTTGAATAGTGGAGGATCATAAGGGTGAAAATAATGATTTCTTGGTTGGTGATGCTAGTTATATGGAGGTGACCCAGTGGTCCTAAACAGTGAATGAAAGATTTTAAGTTTATTGATTTGAGATTAAGTATGATGTAGAAGATGTGTCCAAGGTGATATGGGGTTGCATTATTTTCTAAGGTTATTAAGAGTTGTGTGTGGTTAGTAATACCCTTGAGTTGCTAAGTGGAAGAAGCCTTGTTATTTAGTACATGGTGTTCTTAATAGCTAAGTTGAGGAGTTTTGGAAAGATGGTGTTGGGTCTTTTAAGTATGATTTTGATTCTTACGATTTGGGAAAAAATATAAGTATAGAAATGTGATCTTGGTAGGATATTATTATGTGTTTAGTAAGGTAGACATGTTTGCAAATGAGAGTGTAAGTCTTTAATAATGATTACTGAAGCTAGAAAGTTAAGGATGGTAAATGAAAAGGTTGTTTAAGAATGAAGTCGGTAAGTTCAAAATATAGTTTATTCTTGTGAGTTTAGCATTTATGTGTAGACCCATAAGCTTAGAATGTCAGCTTTGATCTAAGGGGGAGATGGTGAAGTGAAGAACCAAATCAAGTTTTGAGGATTAGATTATGATGAATGTCAGCAAGAGTTGTAATGAGATAGTGATCCCTTCTTACTCTAGAGTATTCCTTTAATTTTAGTAATTATCACACCAAATCCATGTCCTGCATGATAGATCCATGCCAAAGGACAATGCTTATACACTTCATGCGTACTTAAGTCCATTCTCAACTTCTAGAAAGCAAGTAACAACTTCATTCCATAATTCAAGTTATCCCTCATGAATCTGTGAACTCCAGTCTTATGTTGAATAGCTTATGATAAGTATTAATTCACAATCCTAGTGAAATCCAGTTTATGTCATGTATGTCCTCAGTTTAGATCTCTTTAATGAATCCATGCCTTTGGCATTCTATTCTTCAGGCCTCAATTAGTGTCAGAGTTATGTATAGTAATCTTTTGTGCTTCAAGTCCTTATGTGTTAGCCCTTCAGTGACCTTTTCCTGCATTAAGATAGTGGTAATTATAATGGATAAGCAATGGTTTATATGAGAGGGAGTTGATGACCCTCATTAAGAAAGGTTACTTATGTTTTTTTATATAAGGCTAAAATGTGAAGTAAGATTGAGGCAATTTCTTTGATACATGTCATGGTTAGTTAAAAATTCGTGTGTGTGTTCTTAAGAATAGCACAAGAAAGTTGTTCTTGATAGAGGTTTAGAGAATATGTAAAGTATGCCTTTATGGGTGTTTGCCTTAAAGTTCATATGTGGTTATAAAGATAGGCTTGAATGTCATGTTGGGATGTAAGTGGAGGAATACAATATGCGCTAGTGAATCCATAGAAAGAGTTCTGAGTTAGTCATTGAAGTGGTAAGGCATGTTATGCTTAGGGTATGAGCTTTATAAGATACCTATAAGATTGAATCATGTGTTTTATACTAGTATTATGGTGTAGCGTGTTGTATCTTTTGATTTTGAGTTAGGCTTGATCATAATGAGAGGATTTAGTTTGTTTGGACATTAGTAGATAGATTTATCAATGCCCATGTGAGAACTATAAGTTGAATCAAATGAGTATGGTATTTAAGGGGAATAGTATAGTTGAGGGAGTATTCGAGAAGTGTTGCTAATCTTCAAAGTAAGAAGCTGCTTTGCATAAGGCCTAGTAATTCTATCCTAGCTTATAATCTATATGTCTATACTCCATGCTATAGAGTAGTGTCAATGTTGTGATTCCTTAGTCAGATATCTTATTCAGATCATGCCCAATATTTTTTACTCCCTAATGTTACTAGAACTTCTATAGAAGGAGTGTTGAAGAGATACTCCAGTTAAGTATAAGCTTCTAGTATAATTTAGTTTGTATACCCAACAATTCAGTTTAGCAGTCAAGCAGACAATTTCCTATGGTTTTTCACCTTTCCACCCATTCCTACTATCCGAAGTCTCATGCGTATGGCCATTCCAAGAGATAATCTATTCACATCCATGTAAATTGCGAATTCAGTTCAGTCCAAGCATTATATTTCAGATTCATCTATTTAGTCATGACTCAGTTCATAAGTGTTCAGTTCATAATCTTAGTTTTTCAAGTATTTCAGCTCAGATAGTGTAATACAACTTGTACAATCTAAGTCTCGTTTTCTCATGATTTATGCTTGCATAAGTTATCACTTCCCAGTTCTATATGTATGATTGTATCATGAACACTTCACGTGAATTCTAAACTATCAGCATGAATCATCTCCTTAAAGTAAGTAAAGGCAAGTTAGCTAAAAAATCAGTTTCATGATAGAAGTTTTAATGTTTTAGCTCATTTATATCCTTTCTTAGAGGATATATCATGTCCATGTTATTCCATAACTCTAAGGCTTCAACAATTTCCTTCCCATCATTTGAGGATGAATGATTCTAATGGGGAGATAATGTAACACCCTGCATTTTTCATGCTAGAATTCAAACCATTGCTCCTATATGTATAGACCCGAACCCAATGTTTCCTTGTTAATATATGAATGATGATCAATTATATAGTGTGTGAATACCTTTGGATATGAATTTAGGTCACAAATATCTCCTAAATCAAAGATTAGTTGAGAATGTTTCTATCGATTAAGTTTTAGTGAATGTCTCAACTTGGGTCAACTTCCATCAACCATAACTTATTTTATATATATAGTTAGAGCTCCTACCTTATATCAAATGAAAGATCTTTTAATATTATTTACAACACATTTTGTTTCACCTTAATCCTATATCGGAGCAACAATTTATACTCATTTTACTTCAGCATGTCCGTTGGTCAACTAAGTGACGACCTGAGCAGATAAGCCATCAACTATGTGATAACTTATCAGATAAGTCATCAGCCTAAACTAAAATCCCATCAAATTAAGCTCCTAAGTGATGATCTGAGTTGATAAGCCATCACTATGTGATGAATTATCAGCCAAGTCATCACCGAAGACTAGAAAGGGCCTAAAAACTGATCAAAAGTGATGACTTGAGGTGATAAGCCATCACTTAAGTGACGAATTATCAACCCAAGTCGTCAAATGAAAAATCTTAGCAATTGTGATTATTTTTGTAAGGGTATTTTAGTTTTTTTCCTTCACCTCCCATGACTTAAATCATCAAAAACACGTACATGGCCATCATAAATCCATTTTAAAAATCCTTAATCCTCTTTATCCTCAAGAACACGATTAGGGTTTCCTCTTAAGATCATCTCCAAAGAACTTCAAAACTCCATTAAACCTTCTTTAAGATAAGCAACAATCTACGCTTTCTAAACCAAGAACTTCAAGAAAAGCATCCGAGAACATAAAATACAATTCACCCTCTTTAAGAAAGAAACCAAGAATTAAGTTCCCTAGGGTTTCAAGAAAGCTTTCAAGATCATCTCCTAGGGTTTCAAAGTCAAGTTCTCTACATCAAATCAGGTCTATTAAGGTATGTGGGGTTTTTCAACATGGATAATTCTTTCATTCTTGTGTTCAAAATTAGTTTTTGAAGTTAATTTCACATGAATTTGAAATTAGGGTTCATACCCAAATGCTTCTATTTGAAGATTATGAGATTTCAAGTGATTTAGAGGTTGAATTGTATGTCTACTCCTGTATTTTTATGCGCATGACATTAATCTCCAGAGTTAGAACTGAATTATCAATACTTTCATTATTAAGCATGAACTTTATGATGATTTGACATAAAATTGATGCATGGGTTATTAAGCCCTAGTTGAATATTGATATTTCAAGAATGACAATGCTTTGAGCACCCGGTGATTAGTTATTTTTAGATTTTGATCAAGATTTGATTTTTCGATCTCATCTAAGATATTGAATCCACTTTATAATTTTAACTACAGTTATAGTAAATAAATTTACAAGAGGTTTTCACTATAAACCCTTATAATAGTTTTAAAAATGGATTTCCTATAGAATGAGCATACAAATTAAAGGGGGTAATATTTAGCATCGAGCGGGAAGTGTGGGTTTAGAGCATCCTAATTTCCTAGAACTACGACCCAACGTAGGTACAGTTTTAGATTAATTCCATTTCTATATGGATGATATTACAGATGTGATCACTTAGCTTAGGTTATACTCCTTGGAAAGAGTATGACACCTTTTCCTAACGTGAGGTTTACACCTTAGGGGAATAAGATATTGGACTCCATGATAGCCACATGGTTTATGTCGGTTAGAAGAACCTCCCTAACAGAAAATAATAATTTAAAAGGCTCATGATTTTATTCAGATATTGTTTTACATAAGTCATTAGCTATGAGATTTTCAGCTTTTAGTTTACATATGATAAAGGTGAGTCTTTTTACACTTAGCCTGCATGATTTGAAAACAGAACTAACTTCAGTTCTACTTATTCCACTAGTAGAAAGAGTAAAAGTACAGTTTCTAGAACTAATTGTTATGAATCACAAAATTTATGCAGTATGCTTTATCATTCATAGTGTCCATATCAAAATTATCCTATTGCAGCTTCCAATCAGCAGGTGATGAGTCCTTTCGATTCAAGGGCTTGAGTCGGTCAGAGTATGTGTAGCATTTTATTTTCTTCATTCAGTCGTATTGATTCAAGATAGCAGGGGTCATGTCCCAGCTACCTGTAGTTAATACTAGTAGAAGCTTCATCGACAGTCAGTAGAAGTTGATGTATTTAATTCTAGTTTTTTTATATAATCAGATTTGTATCATTTTAATATAGTTTGTATTGATCATACTCATAAAAGATTCATCTTCTGTGTTATTCTTTTAGACTTATGTATTTATTTCAGTTGCTCATGAGTTATGCTGTTACAAGGTTAGCTTGGGATCACTTGTGGTCCTAATCACTATGTGACAACTAGGGGGTAGTATCGGGTCGTTACACCCTACCACTCAATGAAATGCCTCTCACGCGTATATTAAAGTAGCGCAAAGTTGAAGATATGAATCCTGCTGCATGGGTCCATTTACACTTTGAGGGAAATCTTTATCCATATGGCCAAACTCATCATATACAAAACATCCCTAATGACATGACTCAATCTGAGATGGTGTGGATAAACTAGAATGACGTGTTGGCCTGGAGAATCAATCTTGGAGCCTCCACCCGTATGACCTAATATCTGGAAACCAAAGGTTGCATAACCTAAAGGTATACCACCTTATCCCTGCAATGCATCCTGAACCAACGTACCATGATAACTATGGGAACCTTTACAATATAAGTCTCTACCTCGAGAGACATGTTCATTAAACTCGCCTTAATGATGCGCCTTCTTGGTTCCTCCCTGAGTAGCCTAAATAATAGATTCAGTTATCTTGAAATTCTTAATAATACTCTAGAAATAAGCCTCTGAAAGTACCATCTATGTTGTAGCAAACTTATACGTACGATCTAACCCCTTTACAAACTTCTTAATCCTCTTAAAATCGATGGAGATTCAAGCGGATAAATATTTGGATACGGTGTGAAAATATGGCAATACTCAGTAATAGATATGGAGCCCTGCTCCAAGTGATCAAATGCATCCTTTGTATGGTCTCTCAAGTTATACAGTAGAAAACTCTCCAAGAAGGCCTAAAAAATTGAGTCCAAGTAATAGTAGTCGAACCCAAAGGCCTAAAACTGGAAAGTGACCACCACCAATTTCTGGCCAAATCCGTGAACTGATAGGTAGTATAAGCAACACCATGAGACTCAAGGGATCCAAGATTAAGTAAATTCGACTAGCAATCAATCAAAAAATCATAGGCATGCTCACCACTAGCTCCATTAAACTTTGTGGACCCGTGTGAATAAACCTCTCAAATTTTTTCTGATCATCAGAATATATAGTTGTACCTAAATCAATTAGAGGTAAAGAAAGTCTGGTAAGAAAAGAGTACACACATGGGGGTACCACTGATGATGGTGTAATACCCCGTACCTTTTCCTAGCTTGAAATTATCTCAAAAACTATTAGGAGATTTCTTTGAAAGGTGAATCCACTTTTGTACACATGGTATTTTAAAGATTTTTACTTTTCGTCATGTGGGAAATTCAATAAGCTTTCCATCGATATAAAATTTGCCTAAATCCGATAACCGTGAAAGAAGTTATGACTATTTCAAGTTCCCGTTGAAAAACAACACCATATTGGTCAGTGGCGCGCTGCGCCACAAGCTAAAATGGCAATTGTCCTTTTCCAGTGTCTCAGTGCAATTACCTCCACGCCGGGCCAAAGTTCCAGGTCACGAAAAAAGGGGGCAACATGATGGCTCTGCGTCGCGCCATCCCTCAGTTTCCCAATTGTCAAATTCTAGTGACACGGCGTGATAGCGCCGCGTCGTGTAGGGGTCCAATTCAATTTTTTTTTACTAAAATTAAAAGACACATTTAGGGTTAAAAGGGTCAATTTCCCACCCCTATTTAATCCCTATAACACATGATTTAGCCACTTTCACCCAAAATACACTCTCTTCTCTAAAAAAACCTCTCAAGAACAACCTAGGGCTTTTCATAGAAGATTCAGAATTAAGAATTTCCTCCATCAATCTTCGTGTATTTATGAACCAAGGTATGCATAGTGTTCATTCATGGACTCCTTTCATTCATGAAGACAAAGAATCCCTTTTCTAAATTCAAGTTTATGGATTTTCTTATGAATTTCATGATTGGGCTACTCTTGTTCATGTGGATAATGAGAAATTAAATTCTGCTCCATGTTGGGTGATAAATTCTATGTGGGTTAAATTATTATAGATATAGATTCATACAAACGTATGACTAAACCCTTGAATGATGAAATTAGAATTGAACCATGATGTTTAATTATTGTGCAATGATGTTTACATGTACTATGCCTACAATATGTTTGATTAAATGCCTAAATGAAGGAAAAGTGCCTAACTAGCATGATACCATGAAATCCTCATGTATGTACAAGTTATTCCTATCACATGTTTTGATAAAATGCTTCTATAAATGTAGTATGGATTATGATGTTAATTATATGTTCAACTAAGTTATGCTTAATCAGTTTCCTTCCATCGAGTCTTGGGGGTACTCGTACCCGAAACATTAGCTGTGTGCCTAAAGACATCTCATATTTTCATGATACTCTCAGTCAAGATATGAATCCTTAGACTTCAGATAGTCTTATGACTCAGATAATCTCCATGATCTTATGAACTCAATCAGTTTTCAGATATCTGTAGTATTTCGTCAGTCAACAGAATTCAGTAACTCAGCCCATGTTTAGTTCAGTAAATCAAGTTCAGAGTCTATTCAGATGGGAGTAGGAATTAGCACCGAGTAAAACCAAGGATGCGGACACACACTATCAGATAAGGGTGTGATTCTTAGAAGTCATCCTTGCATTCCAGAACTATGTAGCTTGCATAGGTTAAGACATCAACACTATTCAATGAGAGTTGATGAGGTGAATAAGCACTGTGAGATAAGGGGCCCACCATTCTCTTTTAGGGACACTATCAGATGAGGGTCACCCATAGCTTGTCCTTATCAGTGGCGCGATATTGACACCCTTTCCAATTAGGGTTACAGATTGGACCCCAACTCAGACATAATAGCATATTAGGGGCATGCCGGTTAGATAAATACTGCCCATAGTTTTATGTTACAGAATCAGGACTGTCAGACACAGTCAATCTGGCTCAATAATAGAACTCAGATAGTTCTTTAGATTTACAGTCAACTCAAATACAGTACGGGACTTAGCTAGTTCCATTAGATTTAGTACTGTTAGATACGGTCACTCATGTTATTAGTTATATCAGTTATCAGTATGTCATATTATTAATATTCAGATTCAACAACCATATTATCATGATATCAGTGTCAGTTATTATGTCTCATGAATGTATTCTCACGCTCATGATAGTCAATCTGCTATTGTTATTATTCATGCATATGAACCCTATGCATTCAGCCTACCTCACATACATACCAGTACATTCAAAGTACTGACGCATTTAAACTATAGTATCTTATATCATAGGTTCAGAGACACAAGCTCCAGAGCATCAATAGATCCTAGTCTCAGCTGTCAGAGTTATCTCAGTAATTATTTTATTAGTTGTAGTTATTTGGGGATATGTCCTATCAACTCCTTATTCAGATAATCATGTTTTAGAGACTTTCCAGACTACAGTATGTTCAAATAGCTACCCTCCCAGATATTACATTTTTATCAGATACTATGCCTTAATTTTGAACATTATGGCCTTTCAGTTCATGTTTCCGCATTATAAAGTATTTTATGCAGTATACAGGTACAAATGTTAGTCATAGGTTAGCTTGTGGTCCTTTGGGGTCATGAGCATCGTGTAGCATTTCAGGTGTTAGATTTGGGGTGCTACAAACTTGGTATCAAAGCCAGGTTCAATAGAGTCCTAGGAAGTCTGAAAGCCGCATCTTGTAGAGTTTTGTACATGAGTGTGTTGCGCGCCACATTTATGTACAACAGGTTATAAGATGTCTTAGGCACAACTTTCCCTCTTTCAGTATTCATGTCATGCCAGTGAGCATAATCTCAAGTCAATCTCTTAGTCTAATCCGTTTCTCCCTTTCTTCTACAAAATATGCCTTCTAAAAGAAGAAATGGGAATCAACTAGCCCCTCAGCCCGAAGAACCTTTCGGCGAACATGTTTCTCATGCAGAGTTCCTAGCTGTATTCACTACTCTTGCTAACTCAGTTGCTGCTCAGAATGAACGACCAATTATCATTTAGTCCAATCCAGTGGCTAATTAAGCAGCAGCCAAAATTTGGGACTTTACTCAAATGAATCCTATATCCTTTCTCGGGTCTAAGTCAGATGAGGACCCTCAGGAATTCCTAGATCAGGTGTAGAAGGTTACAGACATAATGGGGGTTACTTATAGTGAGAGTGCTGATCTAGCTCCATATCAGTTGTAGGATGTTGCTCATACTTGGTTTAAATAATGGAACTCAGAAAGGCCAGATGATGTAGGGCCTGTTGAGTGGGAGGAGTTTTCTTCTACTTTCCTTGATAGATTCATTCCTCTAGAGCTTAGAGAAGCTAAGGTAATAGAATTCATCAACCTCAGGCAGGTAAATATAATGGTGAAAGAGCATTCTCTTAAGTTTACTCAATTAGCCAGATTTTCCCTCATGTGGTAGCAGATAGCAGGGCCAAGATGAGTAAGTTTGTTTCAAGTGTGAATGATCGCGTGGTTAATGAGTGCAGATCTTCCATGTTGAATAGTGACATGACTTTAGCCAGGCTTATGACTCGTATTTAGCAGATAGAGGAGCAGAAGATTAAGCAGGGGGAGAAGCAGAATAAGAGAGCTAGGACAAGTAGCTTTAATTTTAGTCGGCCTAAGTCAGAGGGAGACAATCTCTTTAAGATTCATCCTAAGTCATCAGTTCTAGCTTTTTCATCAGCAGTGCTCCAGTTTCTAAGTTCAAAAGGGGTAACAAAGATGGAGCACCAGGCTCTAACTCTCAGGGCAGTGTTAGTAGTGCCTGAACTAATCCCTTTTGTCAGACTTGTGGTAAGAACCATAAGGGTGTGTGTAGAGCTGGTAGCAATGTCTATTTCGATTATGGAAAACCAGGCCATAGAGTTAAAGAGTGCCCTCACTAGGGTTATCAGAGTCATCTCTGCTCCCCAGCTTAGTTCGGTCTCCCATATCAGCAGGGTGCACCTCTAGTGCTACTAGTGGTAAATGACCAAACAGACTCGATGCTCTCCAGTCTTAAAAAGATCAGGAAAATTCTCCTGATGTGGTTACTAGTATTTTACAGATCTTTCATATGTATGTTTACGCTTTGCTAGATCCAGGTGCTTCCTTATATTTTGTTACTCCCTATATAGAAGTTGATTTTGGAGTCAGTCCCAAAATTTAGCAGAGCCCTTTTCAGTATCTACCCTAGTGGATAAAACCATCATAGCCCAACGGGTATACAGGAACTGCCCGATTATAATATTTCAGAAAGTCGCATCAGCAGATCTAGTCAAATTAGAGATAACTAATTTTGATGTCATTCTCGACATGGATTAGCTTTATTCATGCTATGCCACAGTCAATTGTAGAAATAGGATAGTCCAGTTTCAGTTCCTAAATGAACCCGTCCTTGAGTAGAAGGATAGTGTATCCGCTTTCAAGGGTCAGCTTGTTTCCTACCTTCGAGCAAAGAAAATGATCTCTAAAGGATATGTCTATTATCTTTTTCATATTAAGGATTCCAATTCCAAAAATCCCAGTCTTGAATACATTCTAGTTGTGAATGAATATTTAGATGTCTTTCCCAAAGATCTTCCAGGAATTCCTCCCAAAAGGGAAATAGATTTCGGCATAGATCTTCTTCCAGATACTTATCCTATCTCTATTCTGCCATATAGAATGGAACCAGCAGAACTCTGAGAATTAAAAGAACAGTTGAAGGATCTCCTAGATAAGGGATTCATCAGGCCCAACATTTCCCCATGGGGCACACCAGTATTATTCGTGTGCAAAAAATATGATTTTCTCAGAATGTGCATAGTCTACCATTAACTTAATATGGTCTCAGTCAAGAATAAGTATCCTCTTTCCAGAATCGATGACTTGTTTGACCAACTTCAGGGTGCCAGCTATTTTTCTAAGATAGACCTCAAATTCGGCTATCATCAACTCAAAGTCAGAGAATGTGACATTTCAAAAATAGCTTTTTATACTTGGTATGGTCACTTTGAATTCCTATTTATATCATTCGGTCTTACCAATGCCCCAATAGCTTTCATGGACTTGATGAATCGTGTGTTCAAATAGTACTTGGACTTGTTCATCATAGTCTTCATAGATGATATTTTGGTCTATTCCCGCAGCGTGCGAGATCATGCAGACCATCTCATAATAGTACTTTAGACTCTCAGAGATCATCATCTATTCACCAAATTCAGTAAGTGAGAATTTTTGCTAAGGTCAGTAGCATTCCTTAGTTAGCAGTGCCCGAACTAATCCCTTTTGTCAGACATGTGGTAAGAACCACAAAGGTTTGTACAGACCTGGAATCAATGTCTATTTCGATTATGGCAAGCCAAGAAACAAATTCAGAGACTGCACTCAGTCAGGTTATCAGAGTTATCTCCGATCCTCAACTCAGTTCGGTTGCCCAAATCAGCAGGGTGCCACCTCTAGTGCTACTAGTAGCAACACCCAAATAGACTCTATGATCTTCAGTCCCGGTAAGATCGAGAAAATTCTCCTAATGTGCTTAAAGGTACGTTACAGATCTTTCATGTGCATGTTTACACTTTGCTATATCTAGGTGCTTCCTTATCTTTTATTACTCCCGATATAGTAGTTGATTTTGGAGTCAGTCCCAAAATTCTAGCAGAGCCCTTTTAAGTCTCTACTCTAGTGGATAAAACCATCATTGCTCGACAGGTATACAAGAACTGCCCGATTATGATATTTTAGAAAGTCATGTTAGCATCTAGTCGAATTAGAGATGACTAATTTTGATATCATTCTCGACATGGATTGGCTTCATTCCTTCTATGACACAGTCGACTGCAGAAATAGGATAGTCCAGTTTCAGTTCCCAAATGAACCCATCCTTGAGTGGAAGGGTATTGTATCCGCTTTCAGGGGTCAGCTTATTTCTAACCTTCGTGCAAGGAAAATGATATCCAAGGGATGTGTCTATCATCTTATTCATGTTAAGGATTCCAGTTCCAAAAATCCCAATATTGAATCATTCCAGTTGTGAATGAATATACAGATGTCTTTCCCGAAGATCTTTCAAGAATTCCTCCCAAAAGAGAAATAAATTTTGGCAGTGATCTACTTCCAGATACTCATCCTACCTCTATTTTTCCATACAGAATGGCACCAGTAAAACTCAGAAAATTAAAAAAAATAGTTGAAGGATATCCTAGATAAAGGATTCATTAGGCCTAGGATTTCCTCGTAGGGTGCACCAGTATTATTCGTGCGCAAGAAAGACGGTTCTCTCAGAATGTGCATAGACTACCGTCAATTTAATAAAGTCACGGTTAAGAAAAAGTATCCTCTTCCCAAAATTGATGACTTGTTTGACCAACTTCAGGGTGCCAATTATTTCTCTAAGATAGACCTCAGATCTGACTATAATTAGATCAGAGTCAGAGAATGTGACCTTTCGAAAATAGCTTTCTATGCTCGGTATGGTCACTTCGAATTCCTAGTCATGTGATTTGGTCTTACCAATTCCCCAACAGATTTCATGGACTTGATGAACTGCTTGTTCAAACAGTACTTAAACATATTTATCATAGTCTTCATAGATGATATTCAGGTCTATTCTAACAGTGCGCGAGATCATACAGACCATCTTAAAACAGTACTTCAGACTCTCAGAGATCATCAGCTATTCGCCAAATTCAGTAAGTGCAAATTTTGGCTAAATTTAGTAGCATTCCTTGGTTATATCATTTTGAGTGATGGCATTAGAGTAGATCCTCAAAAGACTAAAGCAATAAGAAACTGGCCTCGCCCTATCTCTCCATCAGATATAGGAGTTTCTTGGGTTTGGCTAGCTATTACAAATGGTTTGTTGAGGGGTTTTCTTCTATTGCATCCCCTATGTCCAGATTGACTCAGAAGAAAGTCAAGTTTCAGTGGTCAGATCCTTGTGAGAAGAGTTTTCAAGAGTTGAAGACTCGACTCACCTCAGCTCCAGTCTTAGCTCTTCCAGATGGTTCAGATGGGTTTGTTGTGTATTGTGATACATCCAGAGTGGGTTTAGGTTATGTCCCCATGCAGCATGGTAAGTTCATAGACTATGTCTCCAAATAGCTAATAACCCATGAGAAGAATTATCCTACTCATGATCTTGAGTTAGCAGCCGCAGTTTTTGCCTTGAAGATTTAAAGGCATTATCTCTATGGAGTTTATGTAGATATCTTCACAGATCATAAGAGTCTTCAGTATATGTTTTATCAGAAAAATCTCAATATTTATCAGAGAGGGTGGCTAGAGCTCTTAAAAGATTATGACATAAGTGTCTTCTATCATTCGAGCAAGGCCAATGTAGTGGTAGACGCTCTCAGTAAACTGTCTATGGGTAGTGTTGCTCATGTGGATGACAGTAAGAAGAAGTTAGCTCAGGAAGTACATTATCTTGAAGTACATTATCTTGGGAAAAAGAAGCAGACATACGTACCAAGTATCCTTACCTTTTCTTCACCAACTCAGATTAAGCTCAAGGTAACAGTTCTTCTTAAGCTTACTCAGTTTCATGTTCAGTGTTCATCAACAACTTGGTATCAAGTACCATTGTATATTCAGTCATGCATTAATATATCTGTTAGGTTATATAATTATGCATCAGACATGTATTCTCATTGGGAGAAACTTAGTTCCTCAGAACACTCAGTCATGCATTCATGAATCAGTTACGCATGCATCAGATATGCATATTCAGTATGATATATTCAGTTATCAGTCATGTCAGTCATGAGATCATGTTTCACTTATTCATGTTTAGTATATATGTCATTTTATTTTCTTCCCCTCACTCTCAGTCTCATTCGAGGATGAATGTTCTCAAGAGAGAGATATTGTAATACCCCATACCTTTTTCAAGCTTGAAATCATCTCAAAAAAATATTAGGAGCTTTCTTTGAAAGATGAATCCACTTTTGTACACATGGTATTTTTATAATTTTCACTTTTTGTCATGTGAAAAATTCAATAAGATTTCCATCGATATAAAATTCACCTAAATCCAATAACCGGGTAAGAATTTATGACTTTTTAAAGTTCCCACCATAAAACAACGCCATATTGGTCAATGGCGCGCCGTGCCACAAACTAAAATGACAATTGTCCTTTTCTAGTGTCTCAGCATGATTTCCTCTGTGTTGCACTAAATTTATGGATAGCAAAAGAAGGGGAAACGTGATGGCTCAACATAGAACCATCACTCAGTTTCCTAATAGTCAAATTCCAGTGACACGGCATGATAACGTCGCGTCGCGCCAGTGGTCCAATTCGGGAATTTTTTTACTAAAATTAAAAGATATGTCCAGTGTTAAAAAAGTCAATTTCCCACCCCTATTTAAGCCCTTTAACACGTGATTCAGCCACGTTCACCCAAAATACACTCTCTTCTCTCAAAATCCTTTCAAGAACAACCTAGGGCTTTTCACAGAAGAGGGTGTGATTCTTAGAAGTCATCCTTGCATTCCATAACTATGTAGCCATCATAGGTTGAGACATCAACACTGTCCGATGAGGGTTGATGAGGTGGATAATCACTGTCATATAAGGGCCCTACCGTTCTCTTTTGGGGACACTATCAGATGAGGGTCACCCAAATCTTGTCCTTACTTGTGGCACGGTATTGACACCCTTTCCAATTGGGGTTATAAATTGGACCCCAACTCAGCCATAATGGAATATTAGGGGCATGTAGGTTTGATAACTACTACCCACAGTTTAATGTTATAGAATTAGGACTGTAATACACAATCAATCAGTCTTTGTAATAGAACTCAGATAGTTCTTCAAATTTAAGGACTCTCAGATACAGTCAACTCAGATATAGTATAGGACTTATCTAGTTCTATTAGATTCAGGACTGTCAGATACTTTCACTCATGTTATCAGTTATATCAGTTATCAGCATGTCATGCTATCAATATTCAGATTCAGTAATGATATTATCATAGTATCAGTGTCAATTATTATGTCTTATGCATGTGTTCTCACACTCATGATAGTCTGTCTTCTATTGTTATTGTTTATGCGTATGAAACCCATGCATTCAACCTACCTCACATGCATACCAGTACATTCAAAGTACTCACGCATTTGCACTATGGTTTCTTATACCATAGGTTCAGAGACACGAGCTCTAGAGCATCAGTAGATCCCAGTCTCAACTGTCAGAGTTAGTAGGGAGTCCTCATCTTTCAAGGACATGATCATCATTTTATTATATTAGTAATTATTTTATTAGTTGGAGTTACTTGGGGACATGTCCCATCAACTCCTTATTCATACAGTCATATTTTAGAGGCTTTCCAGACTACAGTTTGTTCAGATAGCTTATTTCAGTTGTTTTGGGTATTTCATACCCCTCCCAGATGTTATATTTCTATTAGATACTATGTCTCAGTTTTGAACCTTATGGCCTTTCAGTTCATGTTTCCACATTATAAAGTATTTTATGCAGTATACAGGTATAGATATAAGTCATGGGTTAGCTTGTGGTCCTTCGGGGTCATAAGCGTCGTGTAATGTTTCTGGTATCAAATTTGGGGCGTTACAGATAGTTGTCCTAGAAGTTGGAATACCATAACCAGATAACAACATTAACAGTGGAATATCACTCGATGTCTGAAGAATACCAAGCACACTAAAGGAAATACCCTCCAAATGACTTAAGACAAACTAAAAAACCATGAAGCATTGGGGAGTCGACTAAACTCTATGGAACATGAGCTTATACTACACCCCATGTTTGATAATCATTCCTGAAATACATGACCTAGGGCTCAAAAAAGATCTCCCTAGCACGTCCTCTAGCTGTGGTGTCTCCTTATACTCATCCTCTACTTGTAGGTCAACCACAACCCCTATCTCATTCTTAAACCGGGGCTTCCATGTTCAGTGCCTACTCAGTATCCCTAGCCTTTTTAGACCTAGTCCTCACCATCTGAGCATAAAAGAATGGAATACAGGCTTAGAATATTAGGTGTGAACAACTCGCAGGACAAGGAATCGAATTAGAGAAGTTTTTCCTAAAGATATTTTATATCCCCTCAAAAATGGATACAGACGTCTACGTACCGAATTTCTCTTAGCCCCCATATTGACATAATATACTTTAATAATGATAAACTAATAACAGAAAATGCAGGATACATGAAAGATATAATCAAGGCAAGAAGGATCACCCCTAAAGCTGAACTTGGAATAGCATTTTACAAGATCCCTAACTACAAGAAAGTCAGAGCTGGATTTATAATAGCATCAGGAAAAGCTCTCATTATATCCCAAATTACAAGAAAGAAAATGAGCAATTACAGAGCAACATGGAAAGCAGATTTCACAAGGAACCATGAAAGGAAGGAAGATCACACCCTCTACATGGACATATCTGATATGGACATGCATGGCAACGAGTCTATATATGAGAAAGAAAGGTCAAATTATACGTACGAACATATATAGTATGGACGCACCATATGATATAAATCCTCAATCAACGAATCAATTCAAATCCTTGATTGAGAAGAAATCCCTTGAGTTTTCCTTATAGAGCAAAGAAGTCAGACTAGTTGAAGGCTATAAAAAGGAAGATTGAAGATCGAAGACGGTACACAACTTCACAAAAAACTCGTAGTGTGTCTAATCTTTAGACTTCATAAATCTTTGTAATTTTTAATTTACAATGTTTACAGAAAGAAAAAGATTGAGTCAACTTAGACATACCAATTGAGGCTGTTTCATAAGATCTGAATAACAAAATAAGATTCAGAAACTGTCCAACCCATCTGTAATCCAATTCTCTCTTTAAAAGCTTAAATAAAGCCCTCATAACCCAATGGTAGTGGAGTAGGTACCACAAAGATGATCTAAACCAAGATAAATTTTTATGTCTTTAACTTACTTGTTTACTTACATTTTTAATACTATTTTGTTTTATTCAATAAACTAACCTGCAGGTGAGTTGACTGTCAAGGCTGATCAGTCAACTTTGAAAAAGTTTTCAATTTACCCTACCCCTCTTAAATTTCTATTGGTACCAGTGCAGGTCTCACTAAATTGTTGATTAAATGCACATGAGTAAAAATCTAATGGCCAACTATCAGATTCTAGGTGGACTCCATCAAGGTGGACACTTAACGACAAGAACACTATGCTTTAATGGACAATACTACTCTCACTGAAAGAATAAATTCAGGATCTTTGTACAGTCAAATAAATTTCAAGCCTGGGTGGTCATCAAGAAGGGACCAATATACCAGGGGTTAAAGACAAGGACAAATAGAAGTATAAGGAATCAAGCAACCTTGACTTAGATGACTTCAAAAACTTTAAAATTACCAAGGAACAACAAGAGGTAATTGAAATTAATGCAAGAGCTATAAGTCTACTTTATTGTGCAGTTAGCAGAGAAAAATATGATACGATATCAACCTTTGAAATAGCTAAATAAATACGAGACAACTTAGAAGTTACATAAGAGAGTACTACCAAAGTAAAAGAGGCAAGGATCAGCATTTTGGTCAGTGAATATGAGCTTTTAAAAATGGAAGAAAATGAAGGCATGGAGTAAATGTTTGCATAATTCAGCAAAATTATTTGTGAATTCAAATCCTTAGAGATGATCTACTCAAACAACCTTAAAGTCAAAAAGCTCGTAAGACGTCTCCCAAAAGCATAGGAAACTAAAGCTACCATTCTTGAAGATGGGGATCTTCAGGACATGACTTATGATGAACTAAGAGGTAACCTTATTGTCTATGAACAACATCATATAAATAGATACAACAAGGAAGAAAAGAAAAAACTTGTGACCTTAAATGTTGTAACACTTGGGGAAAAAGAGCATTTACATGAACACAACAATAAAGAAATGGATCTCATAAATCATGGAGTAAGATGAATCTTAAGACAAAGATAGCAGAAACCTCAAGGCTACAAGAATAATGAATTCACAAGGAACGATGATGGCCGCTATTATTATGGTAAACCTGGTCGTATCAAACAAAATTATCCAGAGTTAAGAAGAAGATCATCGAAGAAGAACAAAAACTTTAGAGCATAGAGTGATGAACACAAAATTGAGGATGATACAGAAACAACCAATATGTGCTTCATTATGAGTGAATTCATTAAGGTAAGACCTTTCAATTGTAACAATTGCAACCTTCTGCAGTCAAATATTAGTATGATTACCAACGAGCTCCAAAAAATTATTGATGAATATAACAAAATTGCTCAAGAAAAAAATTGAGAAGATCAGTTAAAACAAAAGCTTGAAGAGGAAAGAATAAACTGGCAAATTAAACTTGAAACAAGTTAACTTGAAATTGACTTACTTCAAGAAGAACTTGATGATGTGAAAATGCAGTTAAACAACATTAGAAAATCACCAAGTTACAGTTCTAGAAGATTAAATTTTCTTTGGGATAAATCATTCTCTTCATTAGATTCATTTGATTCTACTAAAATTTCTTTTTCTTTTTATAGACCATTCTACTACACATGTGGTAAAAAAGGGCACAAATCTCAAAATTGCAAATAAAGGTCCAAAAGTGTTTGGGTTTAGAGACCTAAAGGGATCACATCTAACCCTGAAGGACCCAATACCACTTGGGTACCTAAACAAAATTAATATTCTTATTTTGCTGGAACATGTACATAAAAGCTAAAGAAAAGGAATGTGGGTCATAGATAGCAGATATTCCAGAAACATGACCCAAAAGGAATAAAACTTCTATTCTCTAAAGATCAGATTTAGGGATAGTGCTAAAGGTGACATTCAGAGTTGACTTAGTAAAGCTCAACTACTCCTGTGAACTCATTAAAGTATATCTCGTATATGGACTCAAACACAACTTACTGAGTATCAGTCAACTATGTGATGTAAGGTTTAGAGTATCCTTCAAAGCTGAGAGTTGCTCCATTAAGCATGAAAAAAGAAATATTTTACTTATTGGTGATCGTGTTGATGATAATTACATTCTAAAAAATCTTGATTTTTCTACACTAACATGTCTTACTATACAAACTAATGCCACATGGTTGTGACACAGAAAACTCGGGTATGCTAGCATGCATGCCATCAAAAAACTTTCTAGATTTGAATTGGTGAAAGATATGCTAAAACTAAAGTTTGAAACGAATCACATTTGTGATGCTTTTCAACTTGGTAAACAGACTCGAACATTGTTTAAGGTCAAAGATATGATCAGTACCACTAAGCCCCTTTAAAAATCCACATGGTTTTATTTGGCCCTACCATGACCACAAGTATTGATGGAAAAAGATATGTCTTTGTCATTGTTGATGATTATTCTTATTTTATTTACCGAATGTTTCTTTCTCACAAGCATCAACCATTCATTAATTTTTAAATCTTTTGCAGAAGAGTAAAAATAGAAGCAGGATATTTCATCACGTATTTTCATAGAGATCATGGAGGAGAATTCAAAAATAAAGCATTTGAAGAATACTGTGCTCAAAAAGTATATTCTTATAACTTCTCATATCCTTGATTTTCTAAAAAACATTGTGTGGTGGAATGAAAGAACAGATCTCTCCAACAGATAGCAAGAACTATGCTTCTAGAATAAAACCTACTACATCACTTTTGGATAGAGGCAATAAGCACGACATGTCATATTTTCAATAGGTGTCTCATCAGATCGGTCTTAAAAAAGATACCTTATGAGTTTTGGAGAGGAAAGAAGCCTAATGTCAGTTATTTTCATCCTTTTGGATTTAAATGCTTTATCCATAATAACGGTATGAATAACTTAGAGAAGTTTGACCCATGAAACAATGAAGGTATTTTTCATGGGTAATCTTCCACTAGTCGTGCCTATAGAGCTTATAATAAATGTACTCTCTATGTCGAAGAATATATGGATGTTGTATTTAATGAATCTAACCCCTCTTGTGTGAGCTAGAGTTTTGATGAAGAACTATTAAACGATTTACAGATAGGATCTAGACTAGATATAACACCTAAGCCAACAATCTCTGAGTTGACTATGGCTCAACCAAAGTCAGCTTCTGTTACTGAAATAACAAAAACTAATGCTCCAGGTAAATGAAAACACAGTGCAAGCTTTTCAAATGACCTTATAATTGGAAATCTAATTGATCATATGCTGATAAGAGAATCACTAATAAAACAAGCATTAGTAGCTATTGTGTCTCAAATTAAACCCAAAAATATTAATGAGTCCCTCAAAGAGAAATCTTGAGTTGAGGACATGAAGGAAGAACTAGATCAGTTTGAATGCAATTAAGTCTGGAATCCAGTCGAGAGACCTAAGAACTGCTCAGTTATTGGGACCAGATGGGTCTACAGAAATAAATTAAATAAAGAATGTAAGGTCATCTGAAATAAGTCCAGGCTAGTAGCTCAAGGCTACTCCCAATAGGAAGGTATTGATTATGATGAAACTTTTGTTCCTGTAGCAAAGTTATAGTAACTTTGAATTTTGTTATCTTTTGTTACTTTTAAGCGTATTAAGTTATGTCAAATGGATGTTAAGAGTGCATTTCTAAATGGGTTTGTTCATGATGAAGTTTATGTCAAACAACCTCCAAGTTTTGAAAACCCATCTTATACAAATCGTGTTTTCAAACTCTCAAAATCACTCTATTGTATCAAATAAGCCCCAAATACTTGGTATGAGAGGTTGATTACTTTTCTGTTTAACAATAATTTTCAAAGAGGTAAAATAGATACTACTCTTTTTATTCAAAAATAAGACTCCAGTTAACTCATTGTACAAATTTATGTCGATAACATTATTTTTGATAGTCCTAACATTTGTTTGTGCTAGAATTTTATAAATCTCATCAAGGGAGAATTTAAAATGAGACTTATGGGAGAACTTACATTCTTCTTGGGATTACAAATTAAGAAAACTCCCAAAGTTACCTTTATCAGTCAAGCCAAATATAAAAAAGTGCTTATCAAAAAATTTAGAATGGAAAAAGGGAAGGCATTCAGAACTCCAATGGGTCCCTTAAAAAATCTTGATTCATACACATCCGAAAAAAACATCAATGAAAAGACATATAGAGATATGATTGGATCACTACTATAACTGACTGCAAGCCAACCAGATATCATGTTCAATTTTTATGTTGATTTTGTAGGTGAAAAAAATGATAAAAACAGGACTAGTGAAATATACCAGATTCTTGGTGATGCTCTAATATCATGGCATAGAAAAAAAAACTTCAGCTATTCTATCAACTATCAAAGCTAAACGCATATCCCTTGGGAATTGTGGTACTTAAATTCTATGAATTATGCATCAATTACTTGATTTCAATTTATCTTTTGAATCTGTGCCTATCATGTGTGACAATACTAGTACAATTAGTCTGTCGAAATATACAGTGCATTATTCTAGAGAAAAGCATATAGATATCAAGTATCATTTTATTCGAGACTATAGAAAATGGAGATTTTTTAAAAAAAATTATTAATTCTAAAAATTAGCTTACAGATATTTTTACTAAACCCTTGTTAGAAGAAGATTCTATTTTTAAGAAAAAATTATGGTATTACTTGCATTAATGACATTTGATTGTACTGTCCTTTATTTTGGCAAAAATCTTTTATAAAAATATTTTGTCCAAAAACATTACTTGCAAAATGTTTTATGCAAATTTTTTCCTTTCTCAAGATAGCGACGAGTTGGAAACTCTTCTACTTGGGACAAGAATAATTCTTAATGATTTATTACTTGAAAAATATTTTGATACTGAGTTCTCTGGGATCATTCCTTTTATGAATGGTACATGTCCTAATAACTGATGAAGCTAAAAAGGCTGTTTCTGATCCAAAAATTAGTTTACCCAACTTTGGTCCTCTGTCACTTTGCTTTAGGTACAGAATTTTGGCTCATATTATTGCCATAACCCTAATCCCTCAGAAAGGTTCTCTCAGTAATGTGACTTGTCGAGATATGTTTGTGTTGTATTGCATGGTCAAAAAATACAAAATTAATTGGGTTGTATAGTCCTGAAAGTATATGTTGGAAAGTGTTGCGGATGCCCATACCTCTACCAGCTTACCCTATGGACTGTTGATCACCAGAATCCCTCTCCACTACTCTATTGATTTCTCTGAGTATCCTGGGGTGGAAGTCTCAGCTACATATGATTCTAAAATATTTGCCAGCATGGGATATGTCTTGCTCAACACAGAATAGTGCAAGAAGAACTTTGATAAGCAAAGACTGATATTTCCAAGATAATAAAAAATATGTCTAATCCTGTGCTTGTTATGATGAATAAAATAGAGGAACTCAAGAAATGACTCAAGCCGATTGAAGCAGGATTGTTGCTTCTACAAGAGTCGACAACTAGGTTATTGCAATTTGGTAAGAAAACCAGTACTGATATGGGAAAAGTGCGCTTAACAATTAATGAATTTAAGCAGGAAGGATTCAAGCTATTTAACAGACTATTTTCTAGTGTGGATTTTATCAAATTCAAGACCAACTCCTCCAATGACGACCTTTCCATATCAGTCCAGAATAACTACTCCAGTTTCTCCAAAAATATTAAAAAGTCCTATGAACGCTTCTGTCACAATATGCATAATACTCTTACCTACTTTCTGGACAAACATTGTTTCGTGACTACATATTCCAAAGAGGTTTTTTCCCTTTCCTTCTTTTGGTCGGTAACTGATATTTCTTAACATTTACTTCTATACAGTTTGCATTCCTTACCATTTCTTTTTTTAAAATGAAACATTGACTGGTTATCTGATATATATGATCTGTTTGCTTGCTCTATTTGTCTATTTTTATATGCTCTATTCTTTTTTATTATGTCAAAAGAGGGAAAAGGACAAACATCAAATATGTATTCGAGTAAAGGGTAGCCAGTCGACAATAGATACAGAGAAGTCAGATGAAGATGACGTAAAGGAGTTAACAAGAAAGGGGAGCCAGCCAACTACAAGCATAGGGAAGTCAACTGATGTTTATTATTTGTCATTATAAAAAAAAGGGAAGATTTTTAGTCTCCCATATTAGTTTAGTACTATATATAAGGATGACCTTTTTGGTCGTCCTCACAGGGTCACTTTGGGAATACTTATAAATAATTCAATTGTTGATAAAATGCATGTGGCATACTCTTAAGTTTTGTTGCTTTTTTTCCTTTGGGCCCACTAACTTTTTGTTAATGATTACCTTTTTCTTTCTTCTCCCCATTCATGGTACTATTCATATTTTATGGCATTTTAGGTTTCATCCGTAGTTTATTGTGAATATATTGGGAGCGTTGCCACCTTAATGAGCCCTGCAACGCGCCATTCAAATAAGTCGGTGCTCCAATGCGGGCACTGAACACTAGATGGAAAACCAAAAAAGAAAAAATCTTATTATGAATATTATTTTCTTCCCCCAATTCATATTATAATATTGTATTTTGGGTTTCACATTTAGTTAAAAAAAACTTTTTTAGATAATTTAAAATATACTAATAAGAAAACTCAAATTAATATTATATAAATAAATAAAAGTTTACACAATCAAGAAATAATATTAAATTGATACTACTTAAATAAGTATAATTTAATAAAGATTTGTTTTATTTTATAAGGGCAATTGATTTCGCAGGAACTATATTCAAGCTAAAAACACCATATAATATGAATTGAAAGAAGTATTAAATTAATTTTACATATTTGTCATTATGCATTTTTGTAAAATTTAGCCAATTTTGAAGTTATATACGTTACATTTTCAACTGAAGCATTATTAGAACTTATTTATTCTTCTTTATTTCAATTATGTGACACTTTTTAATAGTGACTTTGATTAAACTTTAAAGCTAAATTAAATTAGATCAACTTTTTATTTAATTGATAATTAATATTTTATTCATAAACTATATATACAAAACTAAATTGATTCTTGAGGTTCATTCAATGATTTTTCCTTAATTTTGGCTAATACTAGATTTACATCATCAAATTTAACTAGCTTAACTTTTTGTCCCGTACAATATTATGAGCGAAACTAAAACTTTATAACTGTCAAAATGATAATTTTTTTATCAATAAGTAAAAACTTATATGCTCACAAACCATAAAAATGTTCATATTTTTCACTCTATGATTTTCATCAAATTGTAACTATTTTATATAATTTAAATCATGTTACTTACAAAATATCAAGTTATTTGTATTTACTCATCTTCCTACCAAACTTCCTTTCTCATAAATCATTTTTTTGCTCAAAAATTATCTAATTAAATAACTAAAAATTTTTAGTAGTTATGAGAACTTATCAACAATACATGTTTAATATGTCATTAAATTCTATAATTGTGCTTAAGAAGATATGATACAGATTATATTTTTATTAAAATATTATTATCATGAGTTTGGACCGGAGCTTAGCATGGGCCTAATATAACTAGTTGACATAATATGTTTTAATAATGACAAACTAATAACAAATAAAAAAGGACACACCAAAGATGTAATCAAGGTAAGAAGGATCGTCCTCGAAGCTAAAATTGGAATAACATCTCGTAAGAACCCTAGGAGCTAGATTTGGAATAGCATCAGGAGAAAATATCATTATATCCTATATTACAAGGAAGACAATCGGCAATCATAGAGCAACATGGAAAGCAGATTTCATAAGGAACCACAGAATGAAAAAAGATCACACCCTCTACATAGATATATCTGATATGGACATGTATGGATGTGATTTCATATCCGAGAAAGCAAGGTCATATCATACGTATGGTTATATCTGATATGGACGTACCATATAATGTGAATCCTCAATCAAGGAATCAATTCAAATCCTTGATTGAGAAGAGATCCCCTGGGTTTTCCTTATAGAGCAAAGAAGATAGGTCAGCTGAATGCTATAAAAAGGAAGATTAAAGACCAAAGGCGCCACACAACTTCACAGAAAACTCTTAGTGCGTCTCAATCTATAGTCTTCATAAAGCTTTGTAATTTTCAATTTATAATAGTTACAAAAAGAAAAATATCAAGTCAACTTAGTTATACCAGTTGAGGTTTGTCACAAGATCTGAATAATAAAATAAGATTCAGAAATTGTCCAATCCATCTGTAATCCAATTCTCTCTTTAAAAGCTCTAAAGAAAACCCTTGTAACCTAAGGGGGATGGAATAGGAACCACATTGATGATCCAAACCAGGATAAATTTTTGTGTATTTTACTTAATTGCTTACTAATATATTTAATTCTATTCTGGTTTATTCAGTATACTAACCTAGAGGTGAGTTTACTGTCAAGGCTGATCAGTCAACTTAGAAAAAGTTTTCAATTTATCCTCTCCCCCCCCCCCCCCCCCCCCCCCCGTTGAATTTCATCTGCAAGACTTTATTAGACATCCTGCTATTACATAAATAAGACTTGTGTTCTGATACTAATTTGGGACACCCCAAAATAAGGTAATGATGACACTTATCGTGGCCCAACCTTGATAAGAAAGTCAATTACCCAAATATAAAAGAATTTCTCAACAAATAACAGTAATAATAAGATGAGACTTCTAATGGAGTAAGGCCAACTCAAAGCATAAATGAAATAAAAGTCTAAAATAAATAACATAAAATCCCCAAAATCTGGTGTCATGAGTGCAGAGCATCTAATACATTATCCAAATACAGAAAAGGTAAAATGTCTATTATCAAAACTAAGTAACGACATAATAAAAGAGAGACGGTTTGGAAGTAAACTCTGGTCTCTATAATAACCTAGTTTCTCGATCACAGCCTCTAAAAGCACTATCAGCTACCACGTGTCATACTCAAACTAGGATTTGCATCGAAAGAGCACAATAGGAATGAGTACGATTCACTTATACTCAGTAAGTATTATAAGCAGACTAAAAAAATAAAAAAATAATATAAGTAATAAAACTATGAATACGTCACCTGCAAACAGAAAAGTTTTTAAACAGTAGCTCACACCGTCTCTACTAACAGTTGTAATACAAGTATTGAAATAAAGCAACACAAATATACAATCAAAGTTGAGAATGTAATTCTCACAATCAAATCGGTATGAAGATATTCAATCCGTTCAATATTTATATAAGAGATCCCATAAATCAACTCAATATGTCCACAATTCATAATTAGCAACTCTTTTTAGGAAACATAAAAAAATAATATGCATGTAATTTAACATTGATATCATCAACCCCTAACTTAGGCATTTCAATCATGATAAATGCAACCAATGCTAAACAAGGTCTATAATAACAATTCAAGCCCCACCACCCCCACCCCACGATATTATATCTAGAATAAACACATTTAAATCCACAAATAAGGTTAATAATGTCAAATAAAGCCCTACCATAGGCAACACGCAATATCAGATATCACAAGTCAACAATAGCAAAGGATAGGCCCCCACTCAGGCATACAACAGTAATAATAATCTCAAAATATAAACCTCATAGTTATTTTTCCCAACTCATAGCATGTTTTACTTATTTACTAACTACCAAGCTCAATCTAAAAGAAGTTAAGTCATAACTTACCTCGAAACAATGAAATTCAAGCCTAAAGTACTTCAACGTGGTGTTTTCCCCTTTCAAACAACCTTGGAATCAACAACATTCAAATATATCATCTACATGTTAAAAAAAGCTAATGATACTTATATTTCCCATATTTGAGTCTGGTCCAAAACTGGTTCGAAAAAATAGTTCAAAAACAAAATGGATAAAATTAAAATTTTATTTAGAAATACATTCTCTAATGTTAAAGGAATCTACATATGAAAATCCACATAGAATGGATTAAAACGAGGTCCAAAATAATGAAAAATCATTTTTAAGCTTTTCCGACAAGAACCTTAAATTTTTCATATCAAAATTATGATTAAAAGATATTTTCAAAAATGTAATCAATGAAAAATAATGAAAATATGAGTTATCAGGTTATCCATATGACACACGATAAAGAAACCCTCAAAAATTGCCTTATTTGAAGCTTGGAGGTCTAAAAATAAAAGAAATTCATAAAATTGGGGTATTTATATTTTTTTGTGAATAGTACCTTGCAAATGCAGCCAACCCTTCGCGTTAGCGAGGGTTAACACTGACTAGGCCACTAAAATAGCCTTCACGTTTATGACAGCCTTGTTGCATTCGCAAAGGACAAACCGCCCTTGACCCAAGTACCCTTTGTAAGCACGATCTCGCATCTCGCGTTCGTAATAAAGGCAAATCCTTCTCCATATTCACAAATAAGGATCTGGCTTACGACAGATATCAGTAAAAAAATTGATTTTGAATGGTTCTAAATCCTCCGAGTGAACCCATGAGATATGTTCGAGACCCGACAGAAATAAATCATATATGCTATCAGACTATTTTTCATGTTTCAAACTCAAAAGAAACGTCAAATTTTTTAAAAAAGATTATTTTCAACAAACGAACCTCCAGGACTCCTTTAAGGCTTAAATCACTAGTCTAAATGTTCAAAATGCAAACTTAAGGATTCGAATTTGAACCGACCTTTATAACAATCCAAATTCGACATTCCGGATCTAATAAAAATGTCTAAATCTTCATCCCACTCTCAGAACAATAAATATTGACCAAAGTCAACTATGATTCTTAAGGCCTTTAAAACCACAAACTTATTCATATCCTTCTAATCGCACTGGGAATCGTATCAATCATCCTCGCACCCTAAAATCAATATTTAGCGACTACGGGGAAGGGAAAAATAATCAAAACACATAAAAAGTAAAATTTCACAAATCGGGTCATTACATGGATGATCTAATAGCCTGTTTGACCAATTTTCTAAAATCAACTTATTTTGAAACATTCATTTTCTAGAAGTGTTTTTCAAAAAAATACTTTTGGTGAGAAACAATTTGTGTTTTGACAATAAATTTAAAGTATATTTTTTGAGGAGTAATTAGTGTAAGACCAAGCTTTTTAAAAGTCCTTTAAAGGGAGTTTGAATTGACTTATTTTTAGGTGTTTTTGACTTTTAAGCGCTTTTTAATTTTTGAAAGTGTTTGACAAAGACACAGCTCTTTTAAGCACTTTACTTTGCATAAAAGGTACAAAAAAAAAGGCCAAAGTCAAAAGTTGATTATTGCCAACTTTTGACTTTTGACTTTCATCTTATAAGTCGCTTAAAAGAAAATAATACAAACACCCCTAAAAGTGTATTTTTCTCAAAAGTACTTTTAGAAAAAAATATCTTTTATTAACTTTAAAAAATATTTTTTTAATCCCAAAAACACGTATTTTATTATAAAAGCTTGGTCAAATATCTTATTTTTTTAAAATAAGCATTTTTGAGAAAAATTGAGCAATTTTGAGAAAAAATAAATTTAGCCAAATAGGAAATAAGCCCGATATGACAATTTAGTTATATAGTATTTGTGAGTACTTTGAGTGTTGCTAAAAGAAAAGATTGGCATCGAGCTTGTAACCCTTTGTGACTTTAAAGTTATATAATATCTACAGAACTTCCTTGTGAGGAAAGTAATCATGATAGAGGTTACTGAAAGAAAAGATGAAGTTCATTTTAGGCCAAGTAAACTGTACAATAATTTTTTTTATATATAAAAAAAAGAAGCAAAAGGACATGGGCTGGCTTTTCTTAAACCCAATAAAGAATAAATTACACAAATTTCATACTTAAGAGACTATATTACCTAATATCTCTTACTTTTTTAAAATTTATATAAAATCCTATTTTTCAACTTTACTCTTGATACAGATCAAGAAAACCCCACATCCTATTTTTACTCCACCATTAACTCATTCAAGATTTTCTTCCCTAAAATATCTCCCTAATTATCAATAATTAAATCATTTTCCTTCCTGATTTTTTCTCTTCCATTAATGCTTATAACATCTTTCTTCCTGATTTTTTCTCTTTCATTAATGCATGCAGCTTTTTTTTCTCTCTCTCGTAAAATTTCTCGCATTTTTTTTAAAATCTATTGATACATATATAAATTTATTTAGTTATTCATATATTTTTATTCTTTTAATGGTGATTTATATAAATGATAAATATGATATCATTATATGAGTATTATGGTGATTCATACGATAGATACATTTTGTATGATTTTAACTAGTGATACATATTGTATTATGGTGATTCATATGACATATGCAATTATTTATTTCAATTAGTGGGTTATTCATATGATATTAATGGGTGATAAAATGGCATTATGGTGATTCATATGATAGATACAATTATTTATTTCAATTATTGGGTGATTCATATATATGGTATTATGGTGATTCATATGGTAGATATAATTATTTATTTCAATTATTGGGTGATTCATATGATATTAATAGGTGATATATGGTATTATGGTGATTCATATGGTAGATGCAATTATTTATTTTAATTATTGGGTGATTCATATGTTATTAATGAAAGGTAATGGTGTAGTCAGTGTAGGAAACAAAAGTAATGATATTTTTTAAAAAAGACAAAAAGCAGAATTGAAACATAATTAAAATTAAATCTTACAAAATCATACTAAATTAAAGACGAAAAAAAAAAAGAAAAAAGATCAAAAAAACATATCTTTCATAATTAAAGACGAAAAAAGAGAAACATAATTAAAACACCTAAATTAAATCTAAAAAAATAGAAAAATTAGATATTTTCCTTAAATAAAAGAATGCAATGAATAAAAGAGAATCTGTTACTTCCTTAATTAAATATTTTGTTAGTTTCAAATGTATCACTGTTTTATATGTATCACCATTTCAAAAGACCGGAATAAAATATAATTAATAAAATAGTCGGAATTTTATGTAATATCACTTAAAGATTCAGGGATTTATGTAAGTTGCCCTAATATAAATACCTCATGTTTGGAATATTGAACAAAAATAGTCTGTCGACCCAAACAAATAGTACCATATTTTGGCCATTTCACAATGTATAAATAACATAAATACCAACCTTTTAAAAGTAATTACACTCTCTTCCACTTTTTAAATTACTTTACTCTCTCTCCCTATTAATATACATAACATAGCCGACATATACATAACATTCTGTGTATTTGTGAGAATTTTGTAATATGTTTAGAGAGTTGAAATTTTTTGTAATATTGAAAACATAAGTTGTGTATTTTTGTAATTTTTAGGACTTCTATTTAGGCCCTTGGATTCTTTTATTTTTCTTCAACTTTTTGGGAAAAAATATGCTTTTTTTCTTAAAAAAAATAATTAAATATAATTATATAGAAATTATATAGTTGGTGTATAGAATATGTACATGTATAAGATATATTTGTAGAAACTATATAGGAGTGTATGAAAATTGTATAGGATATGTACACATATAAAATAATATGTAATGTATAAAACGTGTATAGAACTGTATAATTCATGTAGTATATATATATATATATGTGTGTGTGTGTGTGTGTGTGTGTGTGTGTGTGTGTGTATGTATAAGGATTATATCATTATTGTATAAAATATGATCTAAATAATGATTGCAGCTAAAGGTTGTATAAATATGTATAGAAACTATATACTTATAATATAGAGCATGTATTTTGTATATGATAATGAGCACAACCAGAAAAGGGGGGAACAAAAAGAAAACAAAACTAGCAAAAAAAAAACTACAGTGAAAAACAACAAAAAAAAAATAGAAGAGAAATGGGTAAGAGGCCAACAAAAGTGACATGGCTAAATATGAAAATATCAATTCCTGAAACATCCGATTGAAATTAATTTCCACTGAATGACTATTTATGTCCTTTCCCCATTAAAAAAAAACAAGGACGTTGTTAAAGAAGAAACTTATGCTTAGGTTTCAAAAGATTGTAATAGTATTTTAGCATAAAAAGATCAAAAAGATTTTTATGTCGACCTGACAAATTATATTGAGGTAGATTATAATTTAAAATCATAAATATAGGACAAGGTTTCTAGAGAAAATTTAAGGAAAGGTGTTTTTTAAGTCTTGAATGAAGAATTGGTGGCATTGACCAACTTAAAGGGTCAAACATCATTAGAAAACTTGATTAAGTTAATTGTGGACTTGATTAATATTTTCAAAACTTTCTAATCTTTTAAAAAATACAAATGAACTCAACCCACACCCCTCTTCAATCCAAATCAACCACTCTCTCTCTCGATAGCTTCTCTCAACTCTCTCCTAACCAACAATTCTGCAAAATTTCTCCCTTCAAACTCCGATGATAAATAGTCGGGCGAGTTCCTTTTCGACTTTCAACCGTCAATCGACATGAAGACTTCTCCGGCAACAACAACTTCGAGTTTTTTGTCGTCTCATTTCTTTTTTCACATGTAAAAATTAAGAAACAGAGGAACTTGAGCCAACTACTCTTCTAGTATTGAAATATGGATTGAATAAAACCTTAATTTCTGGCATTTCTTCTTGTTATTATATTGTTGATTCGAATCTGTTGATAATATTTTATCACAGTTGATGTTCTTAGTGTGCGTGTGTGTGTGTGTTGGTGTTGCTGGGTTAATTTGTTGTTTATCTTGATAAAAATGGTATTGAAATAGATGAAACATCTGATGTAACAGATAAAACATCTAATGCAACAGATGAAAATCTTATGCAACTACGAAAATCTAATGCAACAAGTGAATAATCTAACAGATCATTCATCAGTTGCGATAGATGAGTCTTCTGTTTCGAAGAAATCTAAACAATATTGATCCAACAGATAACTGATTAGTGATCTATTTTTATTCTTTCCAATGGTTTACTCTTCATTTTGCAACAGATTAGTGACTATTTTTATTCTTTCCAATGTTTTACTCATCCCGTTGTAACAGGTCGGTTATATATTGCAACATATAACATACTTGGTGCAACAGATTAGTGATCTATTTTTATAATTTCTAACGGATTACTCATCCGTTGCAATAGGTTGGTTATATGTTGCAACTGATAAACTACCTGGTGCAACAGATTAGTGATCTTCTTTTATTATTTTCAACGGTTTACTCACCTATTACAACAGATAACATTCCTGGTGCAATAGATTAGTGATCTGTTTTTATTATTTCCAATGGATTACTCATTTATTGTAATGGGTCGGTTATATATTTCATCAGATAAAACACTAGGTGCAACAGATTAGTGATCTGTTTTTATGGTTCCCACGGATTACTTATCTGTTGCAATAGGTTGGTTATATGTTACATCAGATAAAATACCATGTACAACAGATTAGTGATCTGTTTTTATGATTTCCACGAATTACTCATCCATTGCAATAGGTCAGTTATATGCTGCAACAAATAACATACCTAGTACAACAGATTAGTTATCTATTGGACCTGTTATTTTACTGTTATGCATTAATCAATTATAATCTATGTTATATTCCTATTAATTTAATATAATATGACTCCCAAAATAAAAGAAATTGAATCAAGTTCAAGTAAAGGAACAAGTGCAGCAGCTCGGCTACATCCACCACTCTATGAGCTTGCTTTACAAGCGTTATCTCAATCAAGAGCAGAAGATAACGAACACAGGGAGGAGGAATATTTCGAAAGAGATGATCCAAAGGCTAATAGACCTTCCACCAAAGAGTTGGTCAAAACCTTTAGCATTGATCATTATCCTGTGAGAATGCAGTGCAATGGTGCCACAAATTTAACGTGTGATCTCGTGGTTAAGTCAGTCATGAAAAAATCTTTAGACTTCTTCAGAAAATACTTTGAGAACAAAAATTGGATTCTTATTTCAAGGAAAGATACTTTGGAAAATATCTTGATTTGTCGGAGGATAACAATCCTCGTTTCCAGATGAAAATGCTATATTATCTTCTCAAGCGCAGATTTATGTATGAAAACAAAGATAATATGAATGAAGTGTGGATAAATTATTATGGCATGCCTATTTATTTTGGTTGGAAGGAGTTTGCCATAGTTATCAGACTAAAATGTTATCCTCTTTCTCCTTTTCAAGTTATACCTACCCTGACCCAAAAGAGCACCCCACACACCCACAAAAGGCAAATGCAAGTCAAGTGATCATGATGACCTGGTGTCCATTGTTGGTCCAAGCTTCAAAAACAAAAATCTGATAGAAGCGTTGAAAGGTAAAGGACTTTCAAAGAAGCACAAACAATCATTGTGCTTGGTTTGGTTTGTACATAATGTTCTTTGGGCGAGAAACGTTAACAACAATATAAGCCTCAGTTTAATAAATCTCTCTGAGGATCTTGAGGCATTTAACAACTATTCTTGGGGTTATGAAATATTCAAAATGACTGTCGAATATTTGTTGACTCCGTTAACGCCAAAAATAGTCAACTTATATGGCTTTCCATGGGTCTTCATGGTAAATATTTCTTTTATTATGATATGATTTATCATTTTTTATTCAATAATGCTTTTGATTTATTGGCGTTATGTTATAGGCTTGGGCATTTAAAGCCATTCACCAGGAAGAAGTTTTCTGTCAAAGAATTCTGAGATGGTTGTCGGTCAAAACCGATAAAAATGCAAAATTTCTTGATCTTTTTAATTCCCCCAAGGAAGTAGTAAGTCCAATTCTAATCAAGTTTTTGTTTTAATTAATGATTAAATGATTTCATCATCATTTTTAATATATGTACCGATTTATTTTAGATTGTCCATCCATGGCTTATTTCGACCAACCGAGAGTTGAAAATGCCATTTTTCTTACTTTACTGTCTGTGCAAACTTTATTGGACCCTAAGGTCGTTGATGGAATAAAAATAGAATTGTTTATAACAACAACCATCACAAGAAAAATAATTTTGGTGGGTGGTGATAATGATGCTTCTCTTACAGTTTTTGAAACAACAAGCCATTATGATTATGATCATAATAGTTGTACAGATTCTTCTCCAGATTTTGCCACATCTATCGAATGTTCTGCATGCAAATGTCAAGACTACAAGGCAAAACACGATGGAGTGATTAATGCTATTAATGTACTAACTGCTTTTGTAAAGGAAATGACATTTAAGAAGGGTGTCATTCCATCAAAGAGAATTTCATATCCAGACACTCCACTAGAGATCAAGGTGGCTAAGAGGAGAAGGAAAGAAACTTCCAAGACATTATCAAGCATACAAAAAACAAGATTGAAATGCCTCTTTCTTTGTATTGCACCGATGTTCAGTGTGCAATGGCCACAAGAGAGCAGCATGAGCTGAAGTAGGTGAATGTACATCATCTGTTCCAAAAAATAAATAGGCACATATCTATTTCAATCGATGATACATCTGCTGAAAATTATCAAACAGATATATACATTTGTTACAATTGTTGTCTAACTTGTTGCATCAGATTTGTTATCTATTTCAACAAACGAGTCTTATATTGTAACAGATGGGTCATCTATTTGAAATTATCGTACTGCTCTAATTTACCTATTCAAATTTGTCCCAATAGATAATCCATCTGATGCAATATAAGACTCATCTATAGCAACATATGTTACAACAGATGGATAATCTGTTGTATATCTCTACTTAGCATTGGTAATTCTGGCTTTCCAGGTGGATATCACAGTAGAAGCTACTACCGAAGGGGATAATATCACAGTTGATAATCCATCAACTACTTCTAAAGAATAAGAAAAAGTGGAACTTGTCAGTTTGGGAGAACTAAAGAATTACTTGTTTGAAGGGTTTAAAATCTCGGACGAGGCTCCAAAACAACTAACATAGTTGATCAACGACTATTCAGAATGGATTGCCGATGGGCTCTTAAAGCATCATGCCGGCAAGTACATAAATTAATTTAATAGATATTGGTTTATACAATTATCATTGTAAGAACCTAACATTAACACATATAAATCATCATGCAGAAAATAAATTGAAAAGCGCTACAAAGTAAATGAATTGACTCTTGGTTTTGATATGTTCGACTTTGTTGCTGCATATGCCAAAATGAAGAATTGATTCTATTTGATGTCACAGCCCCAAACTTGCTGGAATGATAAGGTTTAAATACCATATATATTACTATTAATTAATAATTTATTTATTTGCATCTGCGTATTAATTTTTTTGTCACGTAATCCAAAATGTTTGATAATATGTGCAGCACATCGATGTTATTTTTTACTACCTCCAAAAGAAGGCCAAGTTGCAAACATAAGAACAATACAGATATATGATAGACAATTGTTTGTACAAAGTTTACATCAATAATGCCTTCAATAGGTATTGTCAACAACATCTGAAAGTTTTCCGAAATGAGGAATGCTTAATCAATATCATCAAAGTTTTAGTATCCCGACTGGCTTACCTTGGTATTTGATCGATGAAGTGTACATCCCAATCAATTGTTGTGATGAATTTCATTGTGTGTTGGTTGTTATCATTCTAAAAGAGAGGCGCATCAGAGTTTATGACTCGATGTCGCGAAGGAGACATTTCAGGCCATCGTCTGAGATACAAAAGCTGGCCAAAATATTGCCTACTTACCTTGATATGAGTGGCTTTTTGGACCAAAAGGTTTGTATCGATTGGTCGATGATTGAAGCATACCAGTATAAAATAGCCAATCCATTTGATGTACAATATGTTGAAGGAATTGCTCATAAAACCATTGGTAGCCTGTAAGTTTAAGTGTCATGATTTAGTTTTATTTAACAAATTTCACAATGCTTGTATGAACTGCAAGACATGAATTATCTATTTTTTTATAAAGCATGGATTGCGGTTCTTTTATTGCAGCCTACGCTGAGTATTTGAGCAATGAATTACAAGTACTAAATGATGGACTTGATGTCGGATTACTCCGCAAAAGATATGTTGTTCTTTTATGGAAATATGGAGAAGTGAAAGTTCAGAAGCCGTACGTAACCGACATTAAAGATCCACGACGACCAAAGCCGAATTCCATAGCACAGAATGAAGAGCAACTTGTCCATATTGATTAGATCTGTATAGCTTGAGTTCGTCAATGTAATAACCTATCCTCCTTAGTTTAAATTGTTGATTTATTTGTAGAGTAGATCGTTTGTACACATAATGATTTTTTTTTACATTTTATTTATTTGTTTAGTTATTTCATGTAATTTTTGAAGGCTTTGATTTATTTTATTCTGTCTATGAATATAATTTAATCCTTAGTTTTGAACATGTTAATTAAAATAGAGTATTAGATTCAAATATCGCAACAAATAATACATCTGCTGCAATAGATGACATATCTTATTAGACAAATTTAGACATATGTTGCAACATGAGATGCAACACATAGGTCATCTGTTGGAAATTATATAATAAATCTTCCTAATTTTTTATTTGCACCAACAGATTATCGATCAGTTGCAACAAATAGATTATATATTGCAATAGATCGTATATCTGTTGCGACAAATAGATTGGGAACATCTTCATAATGTAACAGATGAGCAACCTATTCCAACAGATAATCAATTTGTCACAACAGGTACTATATCTGTTATGAAAGATATAAAATCTGTTGTATTATAAAAATTCGACTTGGCCAGACATAAAAATTATTTCCACTACATGTAAAGTGAATTGGTTTGAAATGATAATTTGTTATCGTATTCGTCTTTGTATTTGTACATATTATTTTTAATACACAGGCTCCAACCATTTAGTTAGTACCCCATATGCCCACACCCATTGCATCTTTCCCATAACGGTGTTGCACACACCAATCATTTGTGTGTCGGTTAGCAAACACTCGATGTATGCAAGCGAGTACGGCTTGCACGCTGCACTGGTTGTATTTATTGGGAGCTGGATGTTCTTATTTCGACCTTCAAAATCGCATAATTCCTTCGCCAAGACTTCAGTCGGCAAATGATCTATCAACTTACTCTACGTCAACAACTTGGGCAACAACTTTAAGAGTGGCTGCATGTGGGTTAAAAACATCTTCTCACTGAACACACGTAAGTTACAGTCGTAAACCTTAATCTTTCCCTCGTATAGTAGTATCTCAATAGCGAGAAAATTTGTGACATCCAAATTCATGACTGCAAGGATTCTCTTTGCCTTGGTCCAACTCTTGCCGTGTGGATATGGCCTATTCCCTCTAACATATTTAATCTCTTCTTCATACCATTGGAACGTAGAAACTAACTGATCAAATCCCAAGCCACAAGAATCAGCTATCTTACAGAGTTTAGCGTACCTATCCTTAAAATTATTGTAGAAGTTGAGGTCCATTATCCTATCGGCAGCATCATAAGCATCCGAGAACGCTAATTGTCTGCCCCTTATGAGGTAGAGAATTTCATCAACATACTGTGGTATAAGAAAACAATTTTTAAATAGGTTAGTAATTGTAAAGAATAAAAACACAGTGAAAAGAATCTGATGCAGTGGGTTCTTTGAATTAGTTCACATATTACCCAACCAACGCAACTTATGCAACATATGTGTATTATGTTTCAACAAAATACCAAGTTGTTGCAATAGATTACACATCTATTGCGTAAATTCTTCTTCATAGAGTAGATTGGAAGGCTAGGTTAGCAAAAGTAAACTTACCTTGTCCTCGTACCACACACACATATTTGTCATATTCGAGAAGTCTTTGGCTGTAAATGAATGCATGGTGTATTCTTTTTGAACCTTCATCTTGATAAATTCATCCAGTTCCTTATTCTCCTTGCCAAGTGTCGTGAATATGTCCACCTTCTTCGGCAGTCCCTAAACTTCAATAACTCTTGGAGCGGGGGGAGTTGTAATTTTTGCTGATTTCAAAATGGAGAGAATTTGTCTAATTTTTCTTCTCTTCCTCCTAACCTCTACTGTACGAGCATGGCTCCCTCACCTCATTGGATGGTATGACACCCTTCCTAGATTTCAACTCCTCGGCAGCTTTAGCAATAGCCTATAGTTTTTCAAGGAGTTTATCCTCTCTGTCCTTGCATACTTTGCATTTTCAATGAGAACATGAGGGTGATGAGGGGTGAGAGGGACCACTATAAGGGTGGGAGGGAATGGTGTAGGGGTGAGAGGGAGGACCTGTGCAAAGGGTGTTTTCAAATATATTTATTTTTTGCTGAGCATCGACATGCTCATAATCACGACTGGCAACAGTAGCAGGATGGCTGCCACCATCACAAACAACTTCACTAGCAACACCCCCAAAAGAAGCACCCGGGTTTGTTGCAGTTTGAGGTTGGTCATGAAGAGTTTCAACATTAGGATGACCTTGCCTAACTGCTCTTCTTATAGATGTTGCTCTAGCCAATTCCTTCTTTATTAAATCCATCGTTGGGTCTTCTTTTGTATCAATAAGACCCAGAGTAAGAAAAGAAGTCATCCCCATATCATTAATGGTAGGCACGATCCAAGAATTCACAACCTATAAAAAAAAGATAGGAGAAATTTAAATCATACAATAATAATTTATAGTCAGTTGGGTTACATGGGGCTCGAGTTACATGGATGTCAACACGGCTAACTTATGCAACAGACAATCTAGATACTGTAACAGCTGATCTGTATGTTGAAACAGATTGATAATATGTTGCATCAGATTACCCATTTGTTGCATAATTTGTAGTAGATGGGTAATCTACTGAGTAGGTTTCAGAGAACCAGAGCAACAGATGGTTAATTTGTTGCAAAATATGGATCGTCTGTCATAACAGATTACCCATCTGTTGCACTAGTTGTAGTTGATGAGTAGTTTGTTGCAACAGATAACCCATCTTTCGTAACAGATGGAACATCTTTTTCAATATATTTCTTTAATAAAAATTATTTTAGTTGAAAGAAGACGTACTGCATCATCTGGATGGTTAAAGAGATCAGCCTCGTTAATATATTTTTTGCCGCTCTCTACTGCAGCCAACCACCTAAGGATTCTTGGATGAGAAATCTTATTCGGGTAATCCTTGAAATGCTTTTGGAGGGGAGAAATGGCTTCACATGCCCAAGCCTAAAAATTATAAACAGGAAGCAAGTAAAAAAAAGTCATAACTATATTTAATATAAATTAATGAATGAGTAAAAATAGTGATCAATTTTATCATGAAAGCACAAGGAAAGCCATATAATATGGTCGTCTTTGGATTTAGCTTTTTCAGTAAATATTTGACAATCAAGTAGTAGCTGTCGTATCCACAGAGATAATCATTAAATTTCTAAAAATCATCAGCAAGCACCAACAAATCACGTTCTATGACTTTCCTGACGTCTCTTTCCAATAAAATGGAATGGACAAACCAAACTAAGCATAATTTCTCCCTATAGTGCTTTGGTATGTCTTTACTCTTGAGATCCGCCATCAAATCCTCCACTCTGTAGCTAGGTCCAAAAATGCCCAAAAACTCATATTTTTTTACCTTGTGTTTGTTGGACCCTTTGTGGGGTGTTTTCTTGATGAGAGGCTCTTCGGGACGATCGCATTCAAGCTCGTCACTATGGCAAACTCTTTCAATCCAAAACAAATAGGCATGCCACAGTAGTTGATCCAGACTTCATCCATCTTTTTTCTGCCTTCCTTCGGACCTCCCTCATCCCCCACATACTTGATCCTGTGCTTGAGGAGGCCATATACCATGATCATTGGGAAACAGAGAGGGCGGGCCCCAGACAGCTCAAGAAAGTATGCAAAGCAGCTCTTCTTAAAAAGTCCATCTATATTTTCCTTCTTCATAATACTCTTAAGTTATTTAAAAGGTTTCCCCAACTGACATTTAAGTACAACACATGAAATACTGCGTTAGGGTTACTCATCGACATCATAACTCGAAACCTGATGATACTAATAGGTTTGACATAACCATCCTGAGATTTCAATGTTATTTCATGTTCCATAGGTGAGAAGTAGTTATCTCTTTCCTCAGCTTCATTTTGCCCTGACTGAGATTGTTCTAGAAACTCTTTCGAATCCATCTGTAGTCTAGCCTTTTTTGTTGGGTGGTCATAAGTTGATCCACTTTCAATTTCTTTTCTTTTGGGAGACATATTTTAACAACAAACAATAGAAAAACAAAAAATACATTGCATTTGATGTCTGGATAATTTTAAAAAAAAAAGGTGAGACAAATTTCAATAAATTATTCTATGCCACATAACAAAAAAAAAATACTCCAATAGACAACGCATCAGTTGGAATAGATGGGGAACCCGAATCTCTTTGAAGACCTATTTAATATCTCCCTACAGATATTCCAAATGTTGTAATAGATGGACAAATTTTAATAAATTATTCTATGCCACATTACAAAAAAAATACACCAACGGATAATTTATCAATTGGAACAAATGGGGAATCTATTTGAAGACCTATTTAATATCTCCCAATAGATTTTCCACCCGTTGCGACAGATAGACCACCACCACCACCACAACCAATGCCACCAAGACCACCACTAATTCCACCAATACCAATACCAATATCAACACCAAGACCACCAACACCACCACCAAAAAATACAAATACCAACACCACCAACAACACCATCAACACCATCCAATAATACCACAACAGTCAACAAAACACTAAGAGAAAAACTAGGGTTTTATTGGGTGCTTTCTACTTTTTTAGTATCAAAACTCAAAATTGTTAACCCATTCTCAAAGATAATACAACTAAAATATTCTCTTTCATCATTAACTAAAAAGCCTTATTTTTTAGAATAAAGAACAAATGTAGAACTCTTATCAAACTCTATTACCTGCGAAGACAGAGAAAACGACGGATACAAGCGGGAATGAAGTCAAAAAAAAAAACTATATGTGGTCGTAAATGGGAAGAAAATCAACCTGTTTTGAAGGGTTGAACAATATATTGAGTAGTTGTTGTTTGTATTATTGAGAGAGAGAGGAGACCCTGAGAGAGAGAGAGAGAGGGAAGAGAGAGAACTTCAAATTTGAAATGAAAAGTTTTTCACGCAAATAGAAGATGTCTATGGGTTGTTTTGTAATTTTGGAAAAGAATGACAAGTTTTGAAATTGCTAATTTGGTCCGAATTGATCTTAATTAATTTTAAAATTTTTAAAAGATATAGTTTTTAAAATATTGAGTTTATGAGAACTCATTTCAGTACAGAGTGATCGATTGATGACTCGGGTCGGGATGAACGCAATACCAATGCCATGTAATTGCAAATACTCGATTGGATTTATAGTTGACCCTGTAAGCTCATTAATTCATCCCTAATTCCTCCCTAATTCCTCCTATATCAACTTAGGTACTATCACTACCCTAACATTAAGTTGATGAGAACTCATTTCAACTCAAAGTGATCGATCGACAACTCGGGTTGGGATGAATGCAATACTAATGTCATACAATTGCAAAGACTTGATTGGATTTGTAGTTGATCCTATGAGCTCGATCATTCATCCCTAGTTCCACCTAGATCAAATTAGGCACTATCACTATCCTAAAATTGAGTTGATGAGAACTCATTTCAAATCAGAGTGATCGATCGACGACTCAGGTTAGGATGAATGCAATACCAGCGCCATGCAATTGCAAAGACTCAATTGGATTTGTAGTTGACACTGTGAGCTCATTCATTCATCCCTAGTTCCACCTAAACCAACTTAGGTACTATAATTATCCTAATATTGAGTTGATGAGAACTCATTTCAACTCAGAGAGATCGATCGACAACTCGAGTTAGGATGAACATACTACCAACGCCATGCAATTGCAAAAACTCGATTAAATGTATAGTTAAAACTGTGAGCTCATTCATTCATCCCTAGTTCTACCTAAATCAACTTAGGTACTATCACTATCCTAACATTGAGTTGATGAGAACTTATTTTAACTCAGAGTGATCGATCAACGACTTGGGTCAGGATGAATGCAATACCAACGCTACGCAATTGCAAAAATTCAATGGGATTTATAGTTTACCTTGGGAGCCCATTCATTCATCCCTAGTTCCACCTAAATCAACTTAGGTAATATCACTATCCTAACATTGATTTGATGAGAATTCATTTCAACTCAAAGTGATCGATCAATGACTCGGGTCGGAATGAACACAATACCAATGTTATGAAATTGCAAAGACTCGATTGGATTGATAGTTAACCCTGTGAGCTCCTTCATTTATACCTAGTTCCACCTAAATCAATTTTAATAAAATCTGTTACAACAAACGACTGAGTTGTTGGAAATTTTCAAACAGATATTCATATTTATTGCAATAGATAACATATCTGATTTAATTATCAAATAGACATTTGCATCTGTTGTGACAGATGACTGAGCTGTTGGAAATTTTCAAATAGATTTTTATATTTATCGTAACAGATGACATATCTGATGTAATTATCAAATAAACATTTGCATCTATTGTGACAGATGACTGAGCTGTTGGAAATTTTCAAACAGATATTTATATCTGTTGTAACAGATGACATATTTGATTTAATTATCAAATAGACATTTGCATCTGTTGTGACAGATGACTAAGTTGTTTGAAATTTTCAAACAGATATTTATATCTGTTGTAACAGATGAAAAATTTAATTTAATTAATTATCAAATGGACATTTTCATCTATTATTGCAGATAACTAAGCTGTTGGGATTTTTAAACAGATATTGATATCTGTTGTAACAGATGACTGAGCTGTTTGGATTTCTAAACAGATATTTATATATGTTGCAACAGATGACATATCTGTTTGAAAATATTTTTTTCTCTTTTAATTTTAAAGCAAGCTTTTGTTCGAGTAGATAATATCAAGTAGTACTTACTACTAAAGGCGATAAAAAATATTTCTTGAATATCTCAAAAGTGAGTTCATTGAGCAGTCTGGTCTTGTATTTTCAATGTCAATAATCTTAGTCTTCCTCGTGCCCCTTAAATTATTAATGAAATTAATGAATATTGAAAACCCCCAAGTCTACGTACATAATACATCTATAGAAATTGTCTCATCTCTCTTCCGTCAGCTGAAGCTTATTTTAGTCAACTCTCATTTTTTTCTTTCTCTCCTCTTTAGGGTCACAACTTTTTTTCTCTCTTTTCTCTTCTCTTCTCATAAAAATCCTTTCGGACCTAAACCAATCTATATCTTTCCTCGACTGAAATTACTATTTTGATCCCCTTTTTGACATTAAGGTATGGTTCATTATTGCTCTTTCATTCTTGTCTTCTTCTTTGCAAGTTATTTATATCTGTTTTTTTTATTTAATTACTATTTACACATATCATATTTGTTAAAAAAATTTGAAGGAACTTTTAAGAGTTGAATAAACAAACTGAGAATTTTTATTACAATTTGCGAAAAAAGTCATCTATCGGGAGAAATTTAAAAGCTTTGTTGGCAGTATCATTTTTTTGTATGTATTTTGTTTGTTTCTTTATTGTTGATAAATTATTGATGTTGTTGATAGGGTTGGCATTGTTGGAACTTGTGGTGTGGTGTTGTTAATGGTTCTGGAATAAAGGATGTTGCTTCTTTGTTATTGATGATGTTGTTGGAATAAGTATTATTGTTTCTTTATTGTTGATGTTTTTTATTTGTAGTTTCTGCTGTTGTTGATGTTGCAACAAATGGAGAAACTGTTGAAACAAATCAAACCACCAGAAAGGCTAGTTTGATGTATTCCATCAGACTCCATATCTATTACAACAGACTCCATAACTGTTGCAACCGACTCCATATCTGTTGCAACAGACTCCACATCTGATACAACAGACTCTAAATCTATTGCAATAGATGGATAATGTTATTTCTGTGAAATTAATTTTTTTCCTCCTCTTTATAGATATAAGGAACTAACAGTTGATCAACTCTTGCCGGACCATCACAAGAGGTTGCAGTAAATATGGGTTCAGAGGAATAAGTTGCATGTATATGGAACCACTTTATATGTGGGAGGTAGGTATTACTGATAATATTATCATGGAAACACACATAGAGTGCACTAATTTTGTTAATGTTGTTTTTACTAATTAGTCATAGATCATTCAAACAAGATGTCTGCAATTTTACAGTTAAGTTTGGTAGGTTCAAACTGATAAGGCTAAGGAGCCATGAATATGGTTCTGATACCCTATTAAGATTTAATGTCGGTTGTTGATCATGTTTATTTGTCAAGCATTGTGAAGATATCTAGTTTTGGTGTCATTATAAAGAGATTCAATAGCGATTGGACTAACTGTTAGGGTGCATTGGACCCTTAGAGGGCCTTCAAAGCTTAGCACTGCATCTAACAAGAATGGAAAACCAATATAGTCATTTCCCTAACCCAAATTTATATGGTTGGGTTGCTCTCTTGGGGTGATGATTATACACTAAAAGGTGCGGTAGGAGAATGCCTTCGAGGAAAAATAGGTGGTTGATAGAAGACTATATTATCTGAGAGCTAATTAAAAAAGAGACATAGGGTAGAAAGTAACTTCTAGAGAATCTGGCCGATGGAATTATCTTAAAAGATGCAAAATCTGAATCAAGTGCAAATATGAAAGTGTATCCGGTAATGTAATTTCGTCTGTTGTCTCTCTGAAAGAAAAATAATGCAGATAGACACTTTGCTAGGGAGCTGCGTGGTCAAAATTATCACCTAGATAGAAAATAGAAGAAGACCAACAAAGCGGCCTCACAAGCATCGAGGGTTGAAATAATGTACAACAAGTCTAGAAAACTTACGCCAACAACAACTATAGTTAAAATAATAAGGAATCTAAGTGAAGGCGGAAATTTTTGAATTTTAAATTTCAGCCCATGCCTTCTTGTTTGTGTATCCTATCAGGTCCACTATCGTTGACCTGATCGAAACCATAAACTAGATTGAAAGGCAAATTGAGTATCATTGCTTCCTTAGCAATATGGTTATAATTGATTATGTTTCCTTTCCTTAGCATGCTTTCAGCATTCCTTAGAGAAGATCAGATGTTTGCTGTAGTATGTGAATCTCGATAATTTTCAAACTTGCCTTCAACTTGTTGATTCTGTATTCAAGCTGGTCATTGCCATCTTCGAAGTTAGTAAGGAGTTCCTCATCTCTTGTGAACTTGATCAGGGACACCACCCTAAAAGTTGTGGCATTTTAGGTGCCCTTCAGAACACTTTTTTCAGAAGCCTTAAAGGATACATGGAGGGTCGTTGTGTTTATTTTAGGTCAAAATGTGTTGATGCACATTGAAGATGTAGTCCCAACAGTTGAACAACACACTTTTATCGAGCGTTGCTCAATGTATCTTGCTCAATCAATTTGATAAATTAATAAGTATGGAGTTACATAGTATGTGATCTAATACATTGTGTGTGATCTAAACCGACTCTACCAAGCCTATCAAACATTTACATAACTCCAAACTCATTACCCTATCAGAAAAATATGACTGATTTAGTGCACAAATCAAACGAGCTCAATCTCTCAGCATTTTTGTTAATCACTCTTCTCCAATATAGATGACAAGATATTTGCTATAAAAAAGTCTACACCATCACCAGACATGCTTGCTAGGGAGTAATCTTCAGAAGATATCTGTTGATGCCTTCTAAAGAATTTCTCTCTGGAAAGCATGTCTGGTGACGGTGTAGACTTTTGCATAGCAGATATCTTGTCATCTATATTAGAGAAAAGTGATCAGCAGAAAGGCTGACAGATTGAGCTTGTTTGATTTGTGCACTAACTCGGTCATATTTTTTTGATAGGCTAATGAGCTCGAAGTTACGTAACGTTTGATAGGCTTGGTAGAGTCGATTAAGATCACACGTTATGTAACTCCTTGCTTATTAATTTATCAAATTGGTTGAGAAAGATGCATCGAACAACGCTTGATAAAAGTGTGTTGTTCAACTATTGCGACCACATCTTCAACGTGTATTAACATATTTTGACCTAAAACAAACACAACAACCCTCTATGTATCATTTAGGGCTTCTGAAGAAAGTGTTCTGAAGGGCTTCTAGAATGAGACAACTTTGAAGGTAGTGTTTCTGATCGAGCTCACAAGAGATGAGGAATTCCTTACCAACTTTAAAGACGACAACGACCAGCTTGAATACAGAATCAGCAAGCTGAAGGCAAGCTTAAAAATTATCAAGATTCACATACTACAGCAAGCATCTGATCTTCTCCAAGGAATGTTGAAAGCATGCTAAGGCAAGAAAACACAATCAATTAATCCATATTGCTAAGGAAGTAATGATACTCTATTTGCCTTTCAATTTCATTTGTGGTTTTGATTAGGTCAACGACAGTGGATCTGATCGAAAATAAAAATAAGAAGGCATGGGCTAAAATTTAAAATTCAGAAATTATCACCTTCTCTTAGATTCCTTATTATTTTAACTGAAATTATTATTGGCGTAAGTTTTCTAGACTTGTTGTACATCATGTCAACCCTCGATACCCGTGAGGCTGCTTTGTTGGTCTTCTCATATTTTCTATCTAGGTGATAATCCCGACCACACAGCTCCCTAGAAAAGTATCCATCTGTATTATTTTTCTTTCAAAGAGACAACAGACGAAATTATACTACTGGATACACTTTTTTATTTGCACTTGATTCAGATTTTGCATCTTTTAAGATAATTCCATCGGCCAGATTCGTTAGAAGTTACTTTCTACCTTATGTCTCTTCTTCAATTAGCTCTCAGATGATATAGTCTTCCATCAACCACCCATTTTCCCTCGAAGGCATTCTCCTATCGCACCTTCTGGCATATAATCATCACCCCGAGTGAGCGACCCAACCATATAAATTTGGGCCAGGGAAATTTCTATTGGTTTTTCTCTCTTGTTTGATACAGTGCGAGGCTTTGAAGGTGTTCTTAGAGTCCAATGCACACTTAAATTTAAGTCTAATTGCTACTGGTTCTCTGTATTGATGATAAATATTGATCCCTTCTCAAAACTTGACACGTATAAATACGACCAACAACTGTCAGTAATTTGTAACAGGGTATCTGTACCATCTTCATGAGGTCCTCAGCCTTATCAATTTTGAACCCATCAAACTTAACAGTACAATGCAGGATCTTGTTTGAATGATTAGTGCCTAATCGGTTAAAAACTATATTCACAAAAATATTGTACTTTATGTGTGTTGTCTTGGTGTCCTTATCAGTAATACACACTTAACTCCCACACATATGATAGTGGATCCATCTGTACGAACCTTATTCTTCTTAGCTCATCTATGGCTTAAATTGAATAAACAGATGACAAGCTAGTTGCAATAGATGACACATCTATTTGTATTGTTAAATAATTAGAGACATCTATTACTACAGATGATCAACCTGTTGCAACATATGACATACCTATTGGAGAAATCAAACAGATATATATATCTGTTGCAAAATATTACCAGTATGTTGTAAGTTGTCTAACAGAAAGAATATATTTTGCAACAGATTACCCATCTGTTAAATTTATTTTAAAGAAATTTTCTTTTCATTTCGAGATACAATAATTTATAAATAGGTCCCTCCTTACAAATATGGATGATCCAGATTCATACAAAAATATTCATATCGAGTCCTTGCATGAATTTCAAAGGCAATTTTATGAACTCCAAAGAGATTTGGCTGACTTCGGAGCAAGGCTGATGGATGAAAAATATCCAATTGAAAATAATAATAATAATAATAGTAGTAATAATAATTAGGTATTTTTTTTTATTTTAGCATATGTATTTTTCTTTTTTTGTATATCGGATCTACCCAAGGCAAAAATCTATGTTTCATTGTTTCATTTGGTGGTCGACTTTGAATTTTTAATTCTTATTTAGTATTTAATAATCATTTTGTTTATTTCTGGTTCTCAACATATCGACGGATGGTGGTAGGGATTGAGCAATTTGTGTCAACAGAGGTTAATTTGATGCAATAGATTGATCATATGTTGCACCAGATGGTTATTAATAAAAATGGATTATTGTTGTTATTGAGAGGGTGAAAAAGACATGACTTTTTGATTATTTAATATGAAAAATGATTCTTAAATAAATAGTAAGGAAATAAATGATAAACACAATTTATAACTATAAAAGAACGGTTATTTAATTTTAATAACTGATCGTGACTTTTCATCATTTTTATTTTTGAATTTGTTTTTTAAAATTATTTATTATATAATAAAAAAAGTCACAATATTGGATTAATTAACTTATATGATGATTGTTAAGAAAATCAAGGTGAAGGTCGATCGTGACTTTTTGTCTAAAACAAAAACACATACATATCATCAGTGCTTTGCTGATGTATCAAATTTTCCATCTGTTGCGACTGATGTATCAGTTGTTAGAAGAAATAAAAAAAGATATTAATATAGAACGTCTATTTGTTGTTACAGATGGTATATCTATTGCAACTGATGGTTTATCATATTCAACAGATATACAATCTGTTGCCAGAAAATAAAAATGGTTATTATTTTATTAAAGAATTTGAAAAGGTGTTTTCTTTTAATTTATAAAATAAAAAACTCAACAATTTTGGATGAATGATATGATGATAGTTTTTTTTTTAAAGTAGATTATATGTTGTAACAAATATATTATCCGATGTAACAGGTTCACTATTGTTGCAACAGATGATATATCTGTTGTCACAGATAATTTATCTGATGCAACTGATATAGAATCTGTTGTCATAACTCAATAAAAATGGTTCTTGGAAAGAACTAATTAATAATAATCTGAAAAGTTATGACTTATCACAATATTTCTTAATTTAATTAAGTCATTACTTTTCACATTAATCAAAAATGTAATTAATAAATAGAGGTGAACAGTTAGATTATATATTGCAACAGATAGGATATTTGATGCAATATATTTTATATTTGTTGCAACAGATGATATATTTGTTGTCACAGATATGTTATCTGATGCAACAATATAGAATCTGTTGCCACAACTCAATAAAAATGGTTCTTGGAAAGAACTAATTAATAATAATAATCTAAAAAATCATGACTTATCACAATATTTATTTTCTTAATTTAATCAAAAATATAATTAATGAATGGAGGTGAATAGTCGCGCCTTTTTGCCTCTCATTCAAATTCAATCCTCTATCAATAGGTCCCTTATTACTCAATCGTTCATTCAACTACACTCAATTTATTTATTGCATCTCATCTTTCATATTACACTCTAGAAGATTATGGCTGATCCAGTGTGGGACATTGCTTTTTTAGCAAGAGCCGTGAATGAACTTCGAAATCAAGTTCGTAACCTGCAATGGGAACTGGGAGGAGTCAGAGCAAGAATGATCCGCGAGATATACAGGCTGAGGAGGGCCTTGCTACTTTCGATTGAAGATTGGTCGGCTGGCAATGATGATGATACTACTACTACTAATAATAATAATAATTAGATTATTATTTTTCTTTTAGTCTATTATATGTATTTTTATTTGTTTTTTTTTAATAAAAAAATTATGTTTGGTCTTTGACGTTTTAATTCATATTTAATTTTCATTCTGTCTATTATCTTCTCAACAAACATGTCGATGGTTCGACGTAAAAAGGAATAATTTAGAATCTAGAAGCAATAGCAAGATTTATCTGTTGGATTTGTGGCAGGGGCTGATGTGTTGTTTAAAACAAATTACTCATGTTGCAACAGATAATAAGTTTGATGCAACATATAAATTTCTATTTCAACAGATGACTAGTTTGTTGCTTGGCTTTCACGTTTTAACTCGTACTCCCTCCATCTCAAATTACCCGTCCCAAATTGAGATGTCACATTGATTAAGAAAAATAATTAATAACATGTCTAGTTTACCATAACCCACAAATTAGTTGGTGGGACAATAGACGTGTTTGAAATAATCATTGTTTGTTATTTAGTCAAAATTTCATAAGAGAAGAAAACTTTTAACGTCGGTCGGCGTATAGCCCCCCTATGAAATGATGTTTTCATTTTAATTTGAAAAAAAAGTGATTAATGCAAAGGGTAAAACATGAATTTTTTTAATCTTTTCTTGATTAATGAAAAAGACAAGTAAAATGAGAAATCGAATTAGGAAATTTGGGACGGGTAATTGGACGTAAGAAATAATTTTGAATCCAATAACAATAGCAAGAGTTGAAACATATTGGTTATCTGTTGTGTTTGTGGAAGGAGCTGATTTGTGTTGTTCCAAACAGATTAATCATTCGTTGCAACAGATAATTAGTCTGGTGCAACAAATAAACATCCTGATGCAATAGATAATACATTTGATGCAACAGATAATACGTATTATGCAACAGATAAATCATCTGATGTAACAGATAAACAGTTTGATGCAACAGATAAATCTTCTAATACAATAGATTACTCATCTGATGCACCAGGCGATTGATCTATTTAAATTGTGGGAACTTATGCTGGATTCATGATCGGGGTTCTATTCATTTTTGAAAAAATAGAAGTGTACCCAGATGACAAACACGAATAAAAATTATAATTTTACTTACCAAAGTCACCTATGAAGTAATGCCAAAGTGGAAAGTGATGTAGTAAATAAAATTTGACCTAAGAAATTGGTTAGATAGCAACAGTAGCGCTGTAACAACAACAACAACAACAAATGGTCGACAAGAAGAAGATAAAGATGATAATGAAGTAGAAGATGATGATAATGAAGCAGAAGATGATGAATAAAGCAGCAGAATAAATGAACAACAAAAATCCCTAAGAGAGAAAACAAAAATGGATGAGAAGAGAGAGAAAGATGCCCTTTTTCCCTTCGTTTTTTGTTATTCTAGGTAAACATTGAGATCAAAGTATAAATTTAAAAACTTGTGGGTTATTTTCAAACTTTTCTAACTTTCTTAATCCATAATAAAGTAATTGTCACCTCCAACTAATAATTAAGACTTGTGTCACTTACACCTCATTTTATAACTCTTTTGTCAACTATGACCCAAAGCCCGAGGTTTCTGTACCCCTCCCTCCCCCTGTCCCCGAGACTCTGTTTGTGGAATTATAAAGATTGAATGGTTTAGTGTGAATTTAAAATTCAGTAGTTAATATCATGCTTGAATTCAACAATTCAAAAGAAATAAATGTATGCGATTCAACAATCAATCATTGATTAAAGGAAAAAAAACAGCATTGGTTTATAATTATAAAAATCAATACACTTTTGGATTCAATAATTACGATTTTTGCTAATTTATATTTTCTAGAAAATTAAGATGATCTAGTATAAGGAGTTCAATACCTCATTAACAAAAACATCAATATTTCATTTCTTTTATTATAAGCTTGTGATAGTATCTAATAATAGATATTCATATATTTTTAGTATACAATTGAAAATTAAAAGGTTGTTTTTCTTAGATAATTCATTTTTTCCATTGAGGCATCACACACATGCAATATACATACGCAAATTTAGTTAAGGGTGAAGTGTATAGGAAAATTAATGTATGCATTAGTTTAATGTGTATTGCTAATACCTTGTTTCATATACTTTTTAACCCTATGTATAACTAATGCAAGTATTAGTTATACAGTCTATTGTGTATTGAGGTCTGTATTACTAATACCTCAAAATCCATGATATTAGCAATACAATAGATCCAATGCATTCATTAACATAATTAAAGACGCTATTATCCCTCAAAAAAATTTTCACATCCTTTCCAACATATAAATGGAGGATATTTTGTAAAAAAAATATTATTTTTTTTGAAATTATTAAATTCATGTTATTTTTAATATTATATGTTTGATATGAAATTAAATAAAGAATAAAATTTATTTAATTGCATCAATTATAATTAATTTTTACAATAAATTATCATCCTACTAATCAATTTACTTAAATATATTTGAAATAATTTTATACATAAAAAGAGATAAATAAGATTGAAAAATAAATGGAAGATAGAGCCCCCACATGTGTGGAAATATATGCAAGACCATGTGTGATGGCATTATGGTAAATTTCTTACGTGGCATTACTTGTAATTAAAGAGAAGAAAATAGACTTTTATTCAAACTTTTGATGATGTTCCAAAATCAAACCACAAAAAATAATTGAATTGAACTTAAAATTTATTGTAATGACTTTAATACCCTTAAGTATGAATTTAAAGACAAAAAACTATTATGTTGAAGCCACCTCTTCTATTGGCTTTTATTCAAACTTATGATGGGGTTCCAAAATCAAAGCATAAAAAATAATTGAATTGAACTTATAATTTATTGTAATGACTTTAGTACCCTTATGTATGAATTTAAAGACAAAAAACTACCATGTTGAAACCAGCTCTTCTATAATATAGAAATGTAACTCACTATTTTATTGAGTCTTATACTTTTCATAAATATAACTTAATTTTTTGTAAGTTATATATAAACAATAAGGATAACTTACAAAAAAAATGAGTTTACACTTTTTACGAAACGTAACTCTGTCATCAACTTTTCGTTAATAGAAAAAGACATAACTCACTTTTTCTGTGAGTTAAGCCTATTTTGATGCTACTTTAAATACATGATACTCCCTCCGTTTCGGAATGAATGAATTGTTGGGATATTTATTGGTGTTTCAAAAAAAGTGAATCGTTGAATTTTTTTTCAAAATTAGCCTTATGATTTGACAAGCAAAAGAGACTACAACTTTTTCTTTTTTTTTTTTGGGGGGGGGGGGGGGGGGGGGGGGGCTAAAAGAGACTTCAAGGGTAAAAATGAAAATTTATGTTAAATTTATATCTTTGATGTTTTTTTCTTAATTTGTGTGCCAAAATCCAATAATTTATTTATTTTAAAACGGAGGAAATATATTTTAGTGTATTAAATAAGTAGGTGACCTATTTCGGTTACTCTCTCTAAACATATTTATAGATATTTAATTAATTTATTTTAAAATAATTATTAATATTTTTAAATAAATCCAATAGAAAATGATAAAAGAAATCATAGAATATAGTTTTTATTTTATAAACTCAAATAATATTTAAGTTGGCCTAACTAAAATTAAATTATCATATGCTTCGATAATGCTTATTTTAATATTAGGTCAAACAGTTTTTGAGTTAAACAACTAATTTTAATTTTCTTTTACTTTATCTGAAAATTATATAAGAGAATAGATTAAAATTTTACAATCAACATACTAACAATTTTTATAGAATCATATGAAGCATTAGATATTGATCCATATACAAATTAATTTTAAATACATTTAAATTCATCTTATTGATATTTAACGAATGAAAATAACAGTCTGCTTGATAAAGTTAATATGAAAGTTTTCCCATTACATTATACCTATATATAAGAGAGAATAAGATAAGATTGATAGTCCTCACAGAAGATTTTATGCAATGTAATTGCTACATGTGTTTATTACTTTGTCTAGATATTATTATTTTATCCTCATTCATTATTTAATGATCATTTTTATTTGTTTTTTTATAATTGGATTAGTTGAAAAAAAAAATAATCTTTGTCTTGAATTTCTGAGGTAACACTTATTTCTAAGCTATCCTCATTCATTATTTAATGATCATTTTTATTTGGACCTTTATAATTGAATTAGTTAAAAAAAAAACAAAAACTAATCTTTGTCTTGAGTTTTTAAAGTAACACTTATTTCTAAGGTATCAAAGCTTTTGAAACTCTTATACAATCTTACATGAGTTATAAATTAAAATTCATAGATAACATGTCAAAATATTATAAGACACTAAATTAATAAATTATATATTTTCTTATAGATAAATATACATAGTTTTACAAAAATTCCTTGATCCGACAAATATCAAATTCATTTCTTGGCCCATATGTTCGTATTTTATAAAAAATTATTCTTATTAATGTTAATAGGTTATGTAACATGCATTTATTACTTTTGTCATCACTTTGTAAGTAGTACCACTCAGACTCATTATTTCTCTAATTGCTAATATTCGTGTTTTGTTTTGATTGTCAACCTTAAAAAGAATAGTTTTCTTATATTAGTATTAAGTGAAAATTAATTGTAATTTTTTTAAATATTATTCTTACGATTAATTCTTTTTTTTTTTTAAAGTATGAACACTTATTTGTAGAGTCTCAAAATTTTTTGTCCTTCTTGACCTCTCTTAAGTTTTACAACGATCGTTTAGGTAGCCTTCTTGGGAGTCTCAAAATTCCTATCTAGAGGAATATGAAAACATTAAATTCGCTAGCTGATCACTTTGCTTTATCGAGGAAGGGAGCAGTGGAAAAAAGGGCGACCCCCTATTCAAATCAAAAGAAGTATCTCACCTCATAAGGAATAAATTAGTTAAACTATTTTTTTATTTATACTATATTAATATATGTGTAAAAAAAGTGGACAATTAAAATGAGACGGAGCGTGTAAGTTATATGTTCAATATAATAGTTTGTTTTCTGTATTCAAAATTTAATTTTATTAATTTTCGCAATGAATTAATATAAAGTTTGTAAAATCCCAAATCATGGGATTTATTAATATTTTCACAAAGATATAACTTGCTTAAAAAGGAATTCTTTTTCCCATCCTTATTTAGACCAAAAAAATAGCAGTATCAAGTATTTAAGTAATAACTTAATAAAAATAAGTAATTCACTTTATTTAGTTGTGTTTTGATTATACTATTTGAAATGAAATATTATATTGTCAACATACATGAATTGATCGAAACGAATACATTATTTTAAAAAAAGAATTAAAATCCGTTTCAACAATTTCAGAATGAAATTAAACTTACATTAGTTTAAATATTTAAATTAATTTAAAATATTTAAATGTACACTTCTATTTTACTTAGCAGCAAGTATTTCATTCCATTCATTTTATTTGTCATATTATTTTTGTGCTTTTTTAAATATATTAAAAAGGATAGTTTAATTAATCCATTCATATTTATTTTTTAATGATATCTTTTTTTTTTGGTCAAACTATACTTTCATGCAACCAAGTAAACGTTTGTACACTGCTAGTTCATTCGGACTCTAGAACTAGTCCTCAAGTGAATTCAGTTCATTCGGACTCTAGAACTAGTCCTCAAGTGAATTCTATGTAAAACTTCATATTTTTGAGCTAGAATTTAAATTGTTATTTTTAAGTGTATACATCCAACCTCAATGATTCTATGTAAATATAAGCGTGATGATCTATTTTATGGTGTGGGAACATATTTGAAGATGTATTGAGATCATTAACAAATCTCCTAATTCATAGATGAGTTGAGATTTTTTCTACCATTTGAGTTTTAGTGGATGTTTCAACTTGTATCAAATTCCAACGACCACTACTTCTAGAATATAACTAACTAGGTGGCCTACTATATACCAAATGAAAGATCTTCAAGTTTTCTTTCCAACGCCTTTGATTTTACCTCAATCCGATATCGGAGTAGAAAGTTATGCCCATTTTACTTAAGAGTGTTCGTCTGCCTGAAGGTGACGACTATGTTAACGAGCCTTCAACTAGGTGACGAGCCATCAACTCAAGTCATCAACCTTAACCAGTAAGGACCCCAAATCATTTAGAGATTGACGACTAAGTTGACGAGCCGTGAATTAGTTGATGAGCCTAAGTCGTCAACCTTAACTAGAAATTGTCCAAATTTAGTTAGGAATTAATGATTAAGCTGAAAAGTTGACAACAAGCTGACAAGCTCTCAACTTAGTGACAATTGAGAAATTCTTGCAGTTTTATCAAAAGTTCTCTTAAGGGTATTTTGATATTCCCCCCACCTCAAACTCCTCCCCAATGACTTAAATCATTCAATAATAATTGTATATCGTTTTCTAGTCAGCTTTTCAATGCTTCTTCTCCTCTCCACTCTCAAGAGAGAAAAGTTAGAATTTCTTCCTAAAACTAATGGTTCCGAGGCTCAGATTCAAGGTGTCATGGATTTGGTTCATCTAAAAGGCATGTTGTACACTCCTTATCTCAATTATTATACCATTGCATCAAATTATTTGATATTTACATGTTTCTTAGTTGTTTAGTTCAAATTAGGGTTGAGGGGTTTTACTGGTGATACTCTTGTTATTCATGGTTTGAATGGTGGATTACAACCTTGTTTTGTGTCCCATAGTAATGTTGGAATTTGACAATATGATTTTCATAACGGTGATGGATTTTGGCATGATAATAACATGCACCTCAACCCATATCAAAATTTTGGTTTTGAAAAAAGGATTTTATTGAGTTAAACTCACCTTTTGAAATACTGCATTGCATTAAATGGTAAAAGGATAAACAGATTTTGGAATGCCCTTAGGGGCTATGATTTTGGATTTTTGATGGAATGTGGAGTCAAATTGGTTAAATGTTTATGGTTTGGTATAATTGGAATAACTTGCAAGTCTATTAATTTGACTATACCAATTTGGTAAATGCCTTAAATAAAGACTCTATGGTTGGTATTATGTGCAAACTATTTTAATTTGGGATTAAAGAAAATTGTGTAGTCCCAGGGGAACCACGTTTGCCGACGTTAGGGATCTATGACCACTTTGCCAGATTTAAACAGTATATTTTTGAAAAGGCTAATTGACTATTGGTAAATTTAGCCTATTTCTCAGGTACATGAGGCTAACATGGACTGGGCCCTTCTGGTAGGAGGAGCCGGACCTATATAGACCGTGGGTGACTTTAGGTTTGTACAAGCTACATAGTTCAAGATTAAATCTTTAAATGAGCTTGTTTCATGTCCCTTGCCTCTATTCCAACATCCTATATATATGTATAATTGTTGTGCATGCGGTCTATGACTGGATTTTTGGTAAATGTATTTTTTTATCCTTTCTCTTGAGTTGCATGCCAGTACTCGCCATGTTGACCATCCCCAGATGCTACATCATTTCATGATGTAGGTTCTGAGAGATTTTCTTGTGATTCTGTGCAGCATTAGGTTGAAGTGGTGAACTCTCCATCCTTTGGAAGGCCTGGTCGCTCTCTTAGTTTTATTTATCATTTCAGTACTTTTTGATTTCTTTTGTTATAGTTGGGGGTATCTCAATACTTAGTTGGAAATCTTTGGATTAGAGGCTTTGCGGATAGTATTGGGTTATCATTGTTTATTTGACTTGACTCTCAAAATTTTCTTTTGTCTTACATATTACTTTTCTCATCTCGATTAACTTCTGCCGTTTAATATTATTGTACTCTTAAGGTAGGGCTAAGGGGGTTATCTTCGGCCTTAGTTGGCTTGGGATGTCCATTATGACCAGACCCTGGTTCGAATCATGACAAGCTTAGTAGCACGATTTAATGTTGCTGGGTATCGATTAGTCCATGTCATGTAGAGTCCCTTTTATGGGTGTGTAGCTGATAAGTCATAAATTTGACAACTTACTAGCACCTTTTAAGCCTAAATTATCATACTTTTTGTTGATTTATTGTTAATTTCTTACTTAATACTTATTTGTGTAGGTAAAAATTAAAATGGGAAAATGATCAAGGAAACTTGATAAAATGAGTTGAGGAGAAGGTGAAGGAGAAGAAATATGAGCAAAAACAACAAAATCCAAAATATAGGTGTTGCGGTCTATCGCAAACGCTAGTGCACGCAATCATACAAGTAATATAGTGACTCAGAGAGTCAGATATTGTACCCACGAGGACTACTAAACTAGTAGTTCTACTAACTTTTAGTTTCTACAAGAATATATTAAGTGTTTTAAAGTATCGAGGTGATTTTGAAGATTTAAGTAATAATCTAGTTAATAAATAAATAACAGAGTATGCCAATAGCTACGTAAGCAAAGTTGTAAATAGTATGAGTGAGGATTTCATGGCTGAGGCACTTTTAACAATCTTACAAATCTCTATTCTTATCATAGTTTAGTTGATTATCAGCTTATTGATTCACAGGATTTAGAGTATGATCATGGTCTCTCGATCCTCTAATCTTCTACCTGAATGGACATTACAACTACATCATTGAGCGGGGATAAAATTATCCATTTAAATGCATTAAGATATCATCCTACAAGTGAACAAAACAAGGCTTCTAGGTATATCTCTATCCTAGACGTTAATTCAAATCTTTTATATTATAAAAGAATAAGAACCTTGCTACTTAAACTCTTCGATCTAACCTATGATTCTCCTCTCAGATTCACAAAGGAATATAGGTGTAGTTTAATGGTGGCCAATCATCAAAATAGTAAGCACACGAGATTAAGAATATCCTATATGATAATTCAACAATAAACTATTCTATGAATATCAAAGTGTAATCATATTTTTGGCCTCAACGTTTAGTTACTCATGGACATAGTCATTATCACCATATGTGAATACAAGATAAAATCCATAAATAAACTAAAGTAAAAGAAGAAAAACCCTAATTGAAGTGTTTTCCAGCGTCCCTCAAAGTTTCAAAGTCATCCAAGATGTCTAAAATCAAGTTTAATTGTCCTATTTATAGGAGAAAATGTTGGCCGTTTTTGGATTAGGGTCCGCGTCTCTACTCTTATTCCATGGACAAGGGTGTGCGTGAAACACCTAGGCTTTGGAACCTTATAAAAAGTCTCTTGACTGAGGCTTCTTGACTAGGTACGACTGAGAGTACTAGTCGTACCCTTTTATACGACTTTAGTAACCCCTCTCATATCCTAGCAGTGTGTAGAGAGTTACTCACTGCCCTAGATACAACTTATCCTCTCTATGGTCGTACATTAAGGTACGAGTCATATCCTACCTAGTCGTATAAAGTATGGATTTTGAGATAGAGTGGACTATTTTTGGTAAGGTTAAGGTACGGTTTAAGGCATCAATCGTACCCTTGGATATGAGTCTAGAGTGTGAAAATTGTACCTTAGGCAGTGTATGGATCCTTGGTGAAGCCTAGGGAGTGTGTTAGGGTACCACTCGTACCCTAGGGTATGATTGACATGAGAAAGTCGTACCATCCTGCGGGTTTATTTTCCAGCTATTAGCTAAGGGCGCTATGATCATTTCCCACCCTAAAACCCTTAAGTACCCTTACTATATAATGTGTTGTGGCCTCCTAAACCCTTATTTTCTATACAAAAACATTCTAAATCCTCTCTACACTTCTCAAAACAAGATTGGAGGCTAGAGTTTAAAGGGTGTTCATCTAGAGGCAAAGAGAAGTCAAGTTTCTTGGAGGATCATCTTGTTTAAGGCATGTAACTCTTTCCATTGTTAAATAACTCAAAAACCATGTATTTTACACATGGATTAATAATTGAAAATGGTGAATTTGAAATCAAATGATAAGGGTTTTGTTGTCGAATGATGAATAATGTTTGTTCTTACTTAAACTTGTGTTTATATATATTATTGATGAGGATTTTCATATATGGGTGTTTTATGTCTGTGGTTTTACAAATGGGTCTTTAGTAACCCTAATATTCATGAATTTACCATGAATTTGGCCTTGATAAAGGTATGCACACAAGGTGTTTGTGAAAATGTCTAAGTTAAATGACTAGTCCCATGTTGGTGATGTTTGGAACTAGAGAAATGGTCAAATAAGTACTAATTATTGATAAATGGTATGGTAAAGATATTGTTAGCCATGTAATGGGTTAAATTATGACCTTATTGGTTTGATGGCAAAAAAAATGTTAAAGTCCCAAAACACGAAATTAGATTATGCTTGAACTAAAATATGGTATGAGAGTGCTAATGAGGAATGGATCACTTGTAAGGGTCTTGATGACCATAAATTAAATTGAATGATGAATGTAATCAAGGCATTGACCTATTGAACTATTTGAATGAAAAATGCATCCATGAAGACCTTATGGTTATGTATGGCATGGAATTGGTTAAATGGGCCAAAGTCCCTACGTATTAAAGTGAATGAATATTGATGTAAGGACAAAGGGTTAGAGTCCCAATGTCGACTAATGATTGTCGCAATGGCTTGTGGTTAAAGTCTATTTCCTAATGAAAATGCTTGAGGTTAAAGTCCCTTGCTTAATCAAATTACGTATGGATTGAGTCCTACACCAAATGTGCTTTCTTGGGGTTAGAGTCCTTTTCTCAATTAAGATGTGTGTAAGTGAAGTCCCTTGTCTAATGAGAATGTGTGTGTGGTTAAAGAGGTTAAAGTCCTTTCCTTAATAATAAATGTTTGAATCTATAAATGTGGAAGTTCGGAGTCCTTCACCACATGACATGTGAACAAGTACACTGGGAGTGTTTCTAAGTCTTATTTCTGTGTGACACATTATGAACATGTTATATATATATATATCTGCATGTATGATTATGTATATAAATGTGGGTGAATACAATGTATTGAGTTGGCTTTAAATAATTATGCTATTTTATCCTTATCCTTGAGTTACATGTTTGCGCTCTAATTGCTAACCATTTTCGGATGCTATGTTGCCACACGACATAGGAGCCAGAGCTTCTTCTTCTCTTCCTGTGCAGTGATAACTATTTAAGAGATTCGTGTGGCTGACATTGAAGAGGTGAACTTCCATACTCCGGAAGTCGTATATTTCATAATCTTTAGCTTCTATCATAGACTTGTCTTGGTTTTGGTTTTGTCTATTATCAGGGGCATGTCCTGACACATACTTATATAAACTTTAGATTTATGTAGAGGCATTGCGGATGACTGTAGACTTGGGTATGTTGGTTATTAATGTTAACATTACTGGAATGTTTAGATATTGCTTAAGTTATGACTAATAGTCTTATTATTTTCACTACTTTGATATATGGTCAGAGTTCATTCGACACTTGTGGTTTGATGTGATGGCTAGGTTGGGTTACCGGGGCGATCTCCGGTCCAAGTTGGGCTTGAGATGCCCATACGAAATAACCTAGTTTTAGAACGTGTCAAATTGGTATCAGAACCTAGGTTCATTATCAGTTGGGTGTCCACAATGCCGTGTCAAGTAAAGCCTCTTTTATGGATGTGAATCACGCCATACTTATAAGAGAGGGGTTATGAGACATTTAGGAATATTTTCATTTCTTATGTTTCAATCTCAAGCTATAGGGTCTAAGGTCTTGGATTCCTTTGATTTCTCTTAGATTATCTTCCAGATCTGCCTCAAAAGGGATCTAATACTCAGGCAAATACCTCAGCCCCGACTGAGGGCCCTATGGACGAAGCTCACCCAACTTTTGAGGTTCAGACCTGAGCTAGAGCTGTGATATCTAACCATCCTATTAGGGTTCTACCTATCCCCACCAACCCCGGCTATGAGTGTGACCCTCCTATTCTGTCATCTCAAGGGGATGCTACTAATGCTGAGTTCCATCACTCCATCAACCTCTTAACTCAATTAGTAGCCTCTCAATCAGAGCGTGGTGCTTTGGCTACCATTTTTTCTGAGGCCACAAGAGTTGGACAATTTATGAGGTTGAAATAGAAATAGAAAAGATTTTTTGAATTATGCATGCTTCGGAGGTTGAATCCATTGAGTTTTCTTCCTACCAATTAAAGGATGTAGTGTAAAAATGGTACGAAGGGTGGGAATTGTATAGAGGTGTGGATGTTAGTTCTATCATATAGGACAATTTGTCTGAGGCTTTCTTGGACCAATTCTTTCCCCAAGAGTTGAGGATTTCTTTGGGGATGGATTGGTTGAATTCATGTTATGATTTATTAGATTTTCAGACCCATAAGGTCATGTTTAAAATCCATAATGAGTCAGTCATTATATGGGAAGAGGGTTCTTTAGTGCCTAAGGGGAAGTTCATTTCGATTTTAAGGCCTAAAGGTTGATCTCGAATGGGTGTTTGTATTATTTGGTCTGACTTAAGGATTCTAACTCATAAGGTTCTTCTTTAGAATCCGTTCTCATGGTTATTCAGTTTCTCAAGGTTTTCCTCGATGATCTCCCCAGTATTTATCTTGATAGGGAAATTAATTTTGGGATTGATCTTTTTTCAGACACTCGATTGTTTCTATCCCTCCTTATAGAATGGCTCTGGCAGAGTTCAAAGATCTTAAGAAGCAATTGAAAGAACTTTTAGATAAAGGTTTCATCCATCCTGGTGTGTCTTCTTAGGGTGCTCTCGTGTTGTTTGGGCGCAAGAAGGACTGTTCCCTTTGTATGTGCATTGATTGTCATCAGTTGAACAAAGTGACCATAAGGTATAAATATCTTCTTCCTAGGATCGATGATTCATTTGATCAACTTTAAGGTGCGAAGTGTTTCTCTAAGATTGATCTTAGGTCGGGTTATTATCAACATAAGACTCTGAAAGTGGATATCCCTAAGACCGCTTTTAGAACATGGTATGGTCACTGTGAGTTTCTAGTCATGTCCTTTTGGCTGACCAATGCTGTAATACCCCGTATTCAAGTATATGTATTGGCGTATTCAAGTATATGTATTGGCGTATTCAAGTACGTGTATTGGTCTTATTTATATGGAATTAATTTTTTATTTTATTTACACCGAAATTTGCCCGTCGATGGTTCCATACGAAGGTTATTGAATAAGCTTTTCAAAGATATAAAGATTTCCAAAAACGGATAAGTTTCGGATATAATCGAGCATGTTCGAAACTATAAAACGGTGGCCGGGATATTGTGAACAGTAAATGTGCAGGAAAATTCCCTGCACACAAACTATTGAGGCCTGCCAGTTTTTTGGGTCGAATTTAAACGATCATTACTCCTTGTAAAAAATGAACTGTGTGAGCTGCTATAAATCGATGAGAACCTCCGAGAGTCTTCTTTCTAATTCAATTGGTTTCATCCAAATTCAATAGCTGAGTAAGGAGTTATACTCGTTTTACTCCAGCCTCTCAAAATAGATTTTTAGGGTCAACTTCAAACGATCATAACTCCTTGTACAGGAGGAACTGGGTGGCCTACTTTATATGAAATGAAATACCTTTGAATTATATTTCCAAAGATACCAATTTCACCCAAATCCGATATCGGAGCAAAGAGTTATGGTCAATTTACTTTAGCCTATCAAAACAGTCCACCATGGACAAATTCGGATTTATTTAAATTTTTAAGGGCAATATGGTCATTTTCCATCACCTCATGGACGAAAATTGGTCATTCTATGCATATACTTAGCCTCATATCCATTTTTTATCATCCATTATTGAAGAATAAGAAACCCTAGCCAAATTTCAACTCCAATTATCTTGTGATTCAACCCTAGAAAATCCAAATTGATTCCGTAGTTGTGTTCACCGTCTCGAGGCCTTCGAGAAGCACCCCTTATTTGTGCCAACAGGTCTTCAAAATCAAAAGGGCCATTTTATGGTAAGGATGTAAATTATGTTGGTGTTATTTATATGGATATGTATATATATGCTTGTGAGCATAAGAAGTATGTTATTTGATTGTTGTTGAAAGATGATTGGGAATGATGTTGGATTATTCTTGTGCATGGTTGAATTATGTTGAATTGTGAAGGGATTTGGTGTGATGATGTGGTATTAAAATGATGATTATATATATATATATATATATACACACATAAACCTATTGTTCAAGTTGGTTTTTGGAATGCTTTGCAAATATTGGTTGTCTGGAATTATGGAAGAGAATTGTGGTGTTGGATTGCTAATACTAGATGCCAAACATTTCACTGTAGATAAGTGATTTATAAAGTCTGGAAGTTGTGTTGAGTTGGTATCCTAATCTACAACGAGGTATGTAAAGCATACTCTAACGATGTTCTTTGGCATGAAAACACCAATGTTCCATCAAGTAAGATTCCGAGGTTGTCCAGAAACATGTATTGTTCTACATTACCAACGAAGTTGTTTCCATTTTATAAAGTGTCAAAATATTTTATTGATATACCAAAAGGCTCCTATTTCATTGTTGTGATATTGATGATTCTGAAACACATTATTGATGTACCAATGAGTCTTTATTACATCGTTATTATATAAAAGGTCTTTTACTTGGTTCCTATTGATGTATCATTGTTTCAAAGTATCAAAAATGTGGTAGAGACCGAAATAACAATCTCAAAGATTAATTGAAATAAGTGATGGAAGTTCTTTCTTATCGAGTGGTATCCCAGGGGCATAAGCCTAGCATGGGTCGATCCCTATTTATGTGATTATGGGTGGTATTCCAGGGGCATAAGCCTAGCATGGGTCGATCCCAGTTGATATGTACTGGAGGCAGCCTAATGGTCACAGTACAGTACATTAATGATTACAAAGATGATAAGAACGAAGGTAAAGTGATTGAATAAATGCAATGTACAGGTTGTCACAAGTTCTAGTAAGTGTGGTCCACTCCTATTATGATTTATTCACTTGTTTCTGATTTCTATTGAGCTCCTATATCATATGTGATTATCTACAGCTTTACATACTCAGTACATATTTCGTACTGATGTCCAACTGCATTTCATGTTGCAGGCACAGGTACCTCAGCTCATACACCGCACAAGTAGGAGCCAGGTCATACAGCTATTGTTGGTGAGCTCCAGTTTGCTTCGGAGCTTTTCGAGTTAGTTCCTTATGTTTTGTTATTGTACAGAAGTCGTGTGTGGGCGGGGGTTTGTCCCGATCCTAGTTATTTCATGTATATCCTAGAGGCTTTGTAGACATAAGGAAGGGTAAAGTCATGGAAGTTTATATAGTGATGTTATATTTGTATATGTGGTGGCCCCGACGGCCATGTATTATATATATATATTTGTGCGTGTTGTGCTGATACAGGTAATTAGACCCTTCTATATGCAACAAAGTGTTGTCCAAGTTTTTGGTGACATGTAAGTTAAAGTACAGGTATTTGAACGGGTTCTCCCAGGACTTCTCGGCTTCAGGTGCCAGTCCAGCCCGATGGGATTTTGGGGCGTGACAAAAGTGGTATCAGAGAAGTTCGTCCTAGTGAGTCTACAAAGCCGTGTCTATGTAGAGTCTTGTTTATCGGTGTGTTGTGCACCGCATCTATAAACAGGAGGCTATGGATATTTAGGAATTCTTTCTTTTCTTTATGTCTTAGATCGTGCGATAGAGCTTATATTGTATATGAAGTCATAGTTGACCACTGAATCAGTTTGTTTCTCTTATTATAGTAAAGATGCCGGTTACCAGAAGCAAGAATACCGGTAAGCAAGTAGATGTGGCTGCCGGAGAGGGGACTAGTAAGTCACCCACTATACCAGCTAATCAAAGTGAGGCTCCAGCTGAGCATGCATCAGAAACTTCCCCCAGTCTGGAAGAAATAAGGGGGACGAGAACTATATCCCCAGAGCCACCTATTAATGCTGTTGATCAAGATCTTAGAAATACAGTGCAACTTTTGACTCGTATAGTTGCTGGGCAAGCTCAAGGGCAAGCCATTCCTATTGCAGGTCCTAGTGGTATAGATAGGGCGGCTAGTCTTCGAACACAGGATTTTCTTAAGATGGATCCTCCCACTTTTACTGGATCAGATCTTAACGAGGACCCACAGGACTTTATTGATCAAATTCAGAGGGCCTTAGATATTATGCATGTAACGGGTAGAGAGACAGTGGAGTTAGAGACATATAGATTTAAAGGGGAGGCTATATATTGGTATGAGGACTGGAAACAATCTAGGGGTATTGATGCACCCCCAGCTACCTGGAAAGAGTTCAAAGAGGCATTTCTTGATCATTATCTTCCATTCGAGATTCGTCAGGCCCGTGCAGATCATTTTTTAAATCTTCGTCAGGGGAATATGAGCGTGAGGGAGTACAGTCTCCGATTTAATTCCTTTTCAAGATATGCTCCTAATGTTGTAGCTACTATGGATGACAGAGTTCATCAATATGTGGATAGGCTAGATCCATATCTGGTTAGAGATTATACTATTGCCGCTTTGAACAAAGATATAGACACAGCGAGGATCCAAGCTTTTGCACAGAAAATAGAAGATCAGAGGCAGAGGAGAAGAACACAGGAATCAGAAAGAGGATATTCCAAGAGGGCCAGATCTATAGGGCAGTTCATGGCATCCTAAGGAGGGTTCATACCATAGTTTTCTGCTAGACCACCTAGGCCATTATATTTTTATTCTGCAGCTAGTGCCCCACCACAGTTCCAAGGGTCCAGAGAAAATCAATTTGGGCATAGAAGTGAGAGTCAGAGCTCGCGGATAGTGGGGTACCAAGGGCAAGGTAATATGAGCCAATCAAGACCTCCTCGAGAGCCATGCAATAAATGTGGAAGGTATCATTTGGGCGCATGTCGGCTGGGGACCAATGTTTGATTTTGGTGCGGTATGTCGGGGCATATGATGAGGGAATACCCACGAAGGGACATAGGGGGTATGGAACGACCTACGGGGTCATTTATTGCATCATCATCATCGATGCCTTATTCAGGAAGGGGTGCACAGCCAATGGGTCATGTTAGAGGTAATAGAGGAGCCACAAGTTCTAGCGGGTCTCAAAATCGTACGTATGCTCTAGCGGATCGACAGAATTTAGAGGCTTCCCCAGATGTGGTTACGGTTCGAAAGAATACCTGAACTATTAGTTAAGCCATATGAAGTATCCACACCAGTTGGGAAATCTATTATAGCTATAAGGGTTTATCGAAACTGCATAGTAACTATTTATGGTCGTGATATGATGGCTGATCTTGTAGAGTTATAAATGGTAGATTTTGATGTTATAATGGGTATGGACTGGTTGGCGTCTTGTTATGCCACAATTGATTGCTGCACGAAAAAGGTATATTTCCATTTTCCAAATGAATCAGTCCTTGAATGGAAAGGTGAAATTAGCGCGCCAAGAGGTAGATTTATTTCTTATTTTAAGGCAAGAAGAATGATTTCCAAGGGATACATATATCATTTAGTTAGAGTAAAGGATATAGAAGCGGAGCCACCAACTCTTCACACTGTTCCGGTGGTAAATGAATTTCCTGAAGATCTTCCAGGTTTGCCTCCTGAACGAGAAGTAGAGTTTGGTATTGATGTAATACCAAGCACCCAACCAATCTCCATTCCGCCGTATAGAATGGCCCCAGTAGAATTATGAGAATTGAAAGAGCAATTGAAAGATTTGCTAGAGAAGGGATTCATAAGGCCTGGTATATCCCCCTGGGGAGCACCAGTGTTATTTGTGTGCAAAAAGGATGGCTCGCTGAGGATGTGTATTGATTATCGACAATTGAATAAGGTGACTATTAAGAATAAATATCCTCTCCCAAGAATTGATGATTTATTTGATCAGTTACAGGGCACTAAGTGTTTTTCTAAGATTGATTTGAGGTCAGGTTACCACCAAGTGAGGTCAAAGAGAAAGATATACCCAAGACAGCTTTCCGAACACCGTATGGTCATTATGAGTTTCTAGTTATGTCATTTGGGCTAACAAATGCACCTGCAGCTTTTATGGATTTGATGAATAGGGTATTTAAGTCATTCTTGGATGTATTTGTGATAGTTTTTATAGATGATATTCTAGTTTATTCTAGATTAGAAGAGGACCATGCCAATCACTTACGACAGTCATTGCAGACTCTTCGTGATTTTAAGCTTTATGCAAAGTTCTCTAAATGTGAGTTTTGGTTAAAGTCGGTGGCATTTTTGGGTCATATTGTATCTAGTGAAGGGATAAAGGTTGATGCTCAAAAAATAGAAGCTGTGAAGAACTGGCCAAGGCCCACAATGCCTATGGAGATTCATAGTTTTCTCGGGTTGGACAGTTATTATAAAAGGTTTGTTAAAGGCTTTTCTTCCATTTCAGCACCCTTAACCAAGCTAACCCATAAAGCATCCAAATTCCAATGGAATGATGCCTGTGAGAAGAGTTTTCAAGATTTAAAGAATAAGTTGATTTCTACACCTGTGTTGGTACTTCCAGAAGGCACCGAAGGGTATACATTGTATTGTAATGCATCCAGAATTGGTTTAGGATGTGTATTGATGCAGCATGGAAAGGTAATAGCATATGCTTCTAGACAATTGCGGCCACATGAGAAAAATTATCCTACACACGATCTTGAGCTGGCAGCAGTTATTTTTGCTTTAAAGATATGGTGCCACTACTTATATGGGCTTCATGTTGATATATATACTAACCATAAGAGCTTGCAATATATTTTTAATTAGAAGGATCTAAATTTAAGGTAGCGGAGATGGCTTGAACTATTAAAGGACTATGATGTTGATATCTTGTACCATCTAGGGAAAGCAAATGTGGTAGCTGATGCGTTAAGTCGTAAGGCTTTGATGGCGCCTATATAAAGTCAAGGGATGATTAAAGATCTTCACCAGTTAGCTAGTTTGGGAGTTCGCCTTCTTGAAACTCCGGACAAAGAGCTTATCGTACATAATGCTGCAGTATCTTCATTAGTAGCTGAAGTGAAAGAGAAGCAATATGCAGATCCTATTTTGTTACAGCTTAAGGAGAACGTTCAAAGTGGTGCAATCAAGGCATTTGAGCTTAGACGAGAAGGAGTAATTCAGTGCCAAAACCGATTGTGTGTGCCGGATGTAGACGGGCTAAGAAAGAAGATTATGACAGGGGCACATTTTTCAAGGTATTCCATTCATCCAGGATCAACCAAAATGTATCAAGATTTGAAAGTTACGTATTGGTGGAATGACATAAAGAAGAGCATTACAGAATTTGTAGCTGAATGTCCAAATTGTCAAAGAGTTAAAGTTGAGCACCACAAACCCGGAGGTTATATGCAATGCATTGATCTTCCAAGCTGGAAGTGGGACATGATCAACATGGATTTTGTTATTGGTTTACCTCGTACATCTCAGAAGTTTGATTATATATGGGTGATTGTTGATAGGCTTACCAGATCCGTACATTTCCTACCAGTTAGGACCACTTACATAGTTGAAGAGTATGCGAACCTGTACATTAAAGAGATAGTCCGATTCCATGGAGTGCCAATCTCTATTATATCAGATCGGGTAACCCAATTTACCGCAAACTTTTGGAAGTCTTTTCAGAGGTGTTTGGGAACACAAATGAAGTTGAGTACAGCTTTTCACCCTCAAACAGATGGACAAGCAGAACGTACTATCCAAACACTTGAAGATATGCTACGAGCTTGTGTGATAGATTTTAAGGGCAATTAGGATGATCATTTACCTCTTGTTGAGTTTGCCTACAATAATAACTATAATTCAAGTATCAAATGGCACCATATGAAGCTTTATATGGAAGGAAGTGTAGATCACCAATAGGATGGTTCGAAGTGGGTGAAACTCTTTTGTTCGGATCGGATCTTGTTTATCAAGCCATAGAGAAGGTTAAAGTAATTCAGCAACGACTGAAAATAGCCCAAAGTCGACACAAGTCATATGCGGATAATAGAGGGAGAGGGCTAGAGTTTTCTATAGGTGATTGGGTATTTTTGAAGGTATCACCAATAAAAGGGGTAATGAGATTTGGTAAGAAAGGGAAGTTGAGTCCACGTTATATAGGACCATATAAGATCACTCAAAGGTATGGACAAGTTGCATATGAATTAGAGCTACCCCAAGAGCTCTCATTAGTACATCCGGTATTTCATGTGTCAATGATTCGAAAGTGCATTGGAGATCCATCACATATCACTTCTACTGAGGATGTGCAAATTACGGAAGATCTTACCTATGAGAAAGTGCCTATTGCTATTCTAGATCGCCAAGTTAAGAAGATGAGAAATAAAGAGATAGCATCGGTGAAAGTACGTTGGAGAAATCGTCAAAGGGAAGAGATTACATGGGAAGATGAGGAAGAAATGAAATCTAAGTACCCTCATTTCCTCAAAGATGAAGAGGAAGTTCAAGAAATGGTGTTATAACATTAACAAGTAAGTTTTTGTTTATACATGCATAGTATTTATGTGATGATGTGAATGTTAATGGTGGACTTGAACTTGTTTTGGTTGAATAACTACGCTAACATTCGAGGACGAATGTCCTAAAGGGGGGAAGGATGTAACACCCCGTATTCAAGTACATGTATTGGCGTATTCAAGTACGTGTATTGGTCTTATTTATATGGAATTAATTTTTTATTTTATTTATACCGGAATTTGCCCGTCGATGGTTCCATACGAAGGTTATTGAATAAGCTTTCCAACAATATAAAGTTTTTAAAAAACGGATAAGTTTCAGATATAATTGAGCACGTTCAAAACTATAAAATGGTGGTCGGGATATTGTGAACAGTAAATGTGCAGGAAAATTCCCTGCACACAAACTACTGAGACTTGCTAATTTTTTGGGTCAATTTTAAATAATCATAACTCCTTCTACAAAATGAACTTTGTGAGCTGCTATATGTCGATGAGAAGCCCCGAGAGTCTTATTTCTAATGCAATTGGTTTCATCCAAATCCAACATCTGAGTAAGGAGTTATACTCGTTTTACTCTAGCCTCTCAAAATAGATTTTTAGGGTCAACTTGAAATTATTATAACTCCTTGTACAGGACGAACTGGGTGGCCTACTTTATATGAAATTAAATAACTTTGAATTATCTTTACAACGATACCAATTTCACCCAAATCCGATATCATAGTAAAGAGTTATGGTCAATTTACTTTAGCCTATCAAAATAGTCCACCATGGACAGATTCGGATTTACTTAAATTTTTAAGGGTGATATGGTCATTTTCCATCACCTCATGGACGAAAATTGGTCATTATATACATATACTTAGCCTCATATCCATTATTTATCATCCATTATTGAAGAATAACAAACCCTAGCCAAATTACAACTCCAATTATCTTGTTATTCAACCGTAGAAAATCCAAATTGATTCTGTAGTTGTGTTCACCGTCTCGAGAGATTCGAGAAGCACCCCTTATTTATGCCAACAGGACTTTAAAATCAAAAGGGCCATTTTATGGTAAGGATGTAAATTATGTTGGTGTTATTTATATGGATATGTATATATATGCTTGTGAGCATAAGAAGTATGTTATTTGATTGTTGTTGAAAGATGATTAGAAATAATGTTGGATTATTCTTGTGCATGGTTGAATTAGTTGAATTGTGACGGGATTTGGTGTGATGATGTGGTATTGAAATGATGATTATATATATATACACACACACACACACATAAACCTATTGTTCAAGTTGGTTTTTGGAATGCTTTGCAAATATTGGTTGTATGGAATTATGGAAGAGAATTGTGGTGTTGGATTGCTAATACTAGATGCCAAACATTTCATTGTAGATAAGTGATTTGTAAAGGTGGGAAGTTGTGTTGAGTTGGTATCCGAATCTACAACGAGGTATGTAAAGCATACTCTAACGATGTTCTTTGGCATGAAAACACCAATGTTTCATCAAGTAAGATTCTGAGGTTGTCCAAAAACATGTATTGTTCTACATTACCAACGAAGTTGTTTCCATTTTATAAAGTGTCAAAATGTTTCATTGATATACCAAAAGGTTCCTATTTCATTGTTGTGATATTGATGATTCTGAAACACATTGTTGATGTACCAATGATTCTTTATTACATCGTTATTGCATAAAAGGTGTATTACTTGGTTCCTATTGATGTATCATTATTTCAAAGTATCAAAAATGTGGTAGCGACCGAAATAAAAATCTCAAAGATTAATTGAAATAAGTGATGGAAGTTCTCTCTTATCGGGTGGTATCCCAGGGGCATAAGCCTAGCATAGGTCGATCCCTATTTATTTGATTATGGGTGGTATCCAGGGGGCATAAGCCTAGCATGGGTCGATCCCAGTTGATATGTACTGGAGGCATCCTAATGGTCACAATACAGTACAGTAATAATTATAAAGATTATAAGAACGAAGGTAAAGTGATTGAATAAATACAATGTACAGGTTGTCACAAGTTCTAGTAAGTGTGGTCCACTCCTATTAAGATTTATTCACTTGTTTTTTATTTTTATTGAGCTCCTATATCATATGTGATTATCTACAGCTTTACATACTCAGTACATATTTTGTATTGACGTCCCCCACGGGGACCTGCATTTCATGCTGCAGGCACAGGTACCTCAGCTCATACACCACACAAGTAGGAGCCAGGTCATACAGCTATTGTTGGTGAGCTCTTGTTTGCTTCGGAGCTTTTCAATTCGGTTCCTTATGTTTTGTTATTGTACAGGAGTCGTATGTGGGTGGGGGTTTGTCCCGACCCTAGTTATGTCATGTATACCCTAGAGGCTTTGTAGACATACGGAAGGGTAAAGTCATGTAAGTTTATATAGTGATGTTATATCTCTATATGTAGTGGCCCCAGCGGCCAAGTATTATATATATATATATATATATATATATATATTTGTGTGTGTTGTGCTGATACAGGTAATTAGACCCTTCTATATGCAACGAAGTGCTGGCTAAATTTTTGGTGACATGTTAGTAAAAGTACAGGTATTTGAACGGGTTCTCCCGAACCTTCTCGGCATCGGGTGCCAGTCCGGCCTGATGGGATTTTGGGGCATGACAAATTCCCCATCGGCATTCATTGATTTGATGAATAGGGCCTTTCACCTATTCTTGGACTTGTTCATCATTGTATTCATCGATGGTGTCTTATTCTATTCTAAGAGTGAGGTAAATTATGTTGATCTCCTTTGTATCGTATTACAAATTCTGAAGGATCATCATTTGTATGATAAGTTCTCTAAGTGTGAGTTTTGGTTTAAAGTTGTGACCTTTCTTGGTTATGTTATCTCCAGTATAGAATTATGATAGATCCTCAAAAGGTTGCAGCAGTTAAGAAGTGGCCTAGACCTCTAACTCCAACCGATATTTAGAACTTCTTGGGTATAGCTGATTACTATAGGAGATTTATGATGATTTTTTTTTACTATAGCTTCTCCATTGACTAAGTTTACCCAGAAGAATGTCAATTTCTTATGGTCGGATGCGTGTAAGGGTAGTTCCAAGAAGTTGAAAGATAAGTTGACTTTGTCTCTGATTTTGACCTTGCTTGAGGGTAATGATGGTTTTGTAGTGTATTGTGATACTTCTCGTATTGGGTTTAGTTGTGTATTGATGCAACATGGTAGGGTGGTGGCCTATGCTTCTGGGCAATTGAAGGTTCATGAAAAGAACTACCCTACTTATGACTTGGAGTTGTTAGCCATAGTTTTTTCCTTTAATATTTGGTGACATTATCTCTATGGAGTTTATGTCAACATCTTTTCTGATATTAGAGTTTTCAATATGTGTTTACTTATAAAGAGTTGAATCTCTGACAAATTAAGTTGCTTGAGTTATTAAAAGAGTCTTGATTACCATCCAGGTAAAGCTAATGTAGTCGCCGATGCTCTAAGCTGATTGTCTATGGGGAGTTTAGCCCATGCCGATAAGGATCAATGGTAATTTGTTAAGAACATTCACCGTTTGGCTAGTGTTGTAGTTCTTCTTGCAAACTCTGATGATGGTGGTGTGTTTGTGCATCCAGTATCTCAACCGTCTCTTGTGGTTGAGTTAAAGGAAAAAAAGTGTTAGATTTTAATTTATTGAAGATCAAGGATAATGTGGGTCAGTAAAAGGTAGTTGATTTTTTGAATAACGGTGGTGGTTTCCTTAGGTACCAGGATAAGCTATGTGTTCCCGTCATTGATGGTTTGAGGGAAAGAATTATAGCTGAGGCTCAGAAATATCGATATGCTATACATCCCGATTCTATGAAGATATATCATGATTTTAGAGAGTTCTATTGGTGTGGTAATATAAAGCAAGATGTGGCTAGTTTGTGGCTAAGCGTATGGTATGTCAACAAGTGAAAGTTGAACACATGAGGCCCGTAGTCTTGTACCAAGAAATTTCATTGCCTGAATGGAAGTGGGAGGCAATTAAATGGATTTCGTCACTGATCTTCCCCGATCTCAAAATCAACGTGATTTTATTTAGGTCATTATGGATAGGATGACCAAGTCTGCTCACTTTTTTCTTGTGAGGACTAATTATTCGATGGAGGATTATGCTGTGGTGTATCCTGTGGAGATTGTAAAGTTGGATGGTGATCTAGTTTCTGTTATCTCAGATCGTGGTACTTTTTTTTCATCTCACTTTTAAAAGTTGTTCCAAAAAGGTTTGGGGACCAAGGTGTGACATAGTACTGCTTTTCACCCACAAACTGATGGACAAACAGACAGGACTATCCAAATTTTGGAGGATATGTTGTGTACTTTACTATGGCGGTAATTAGTATGACCATTTTCCTTTGATTGAATTTGCATATAACAATAGTTACCACTCTAGCATTGGTATGCCTTTTGAGACATTGTATGGTAGGAGATATTGATCTCATATTGGGTGGTATAAAGTTGGTGAGGGCAAGTTTCTTTGCCCCGATTTAGTTTACCAAGCCTTACAAAAGCTGATAGTGATTCGTGATAGGTTGATCACCATACAAAGTCGCCAAAAATCCTACGCAAATATGAGGCTTAGCGATTTGGAGTTTAATGTTGGTGATAGGGCATTCTTGAAGGTGTCTCCCATGAAGGGAGTAATGAGATTTGGTAAGAAGGAGAAGCTTAGTCCCTGGTATGTTGGCCCCTACTTAATTTTGAAAAGACTGGGTAATATTGCCTATGAGTTAGAGTTGCCTTCTAGTTCTAACTCTATTCACCTGGTTTTCCATGTTTCTTTGTTGTGAAAATGTATGGGTAATCCTTTATTGGTTGTTCTATTGGAGAATATTGGTATTTCAGAATCTTTGTCCTATGAGAAGGTCCCGGTGAGGATCTCAAATTGTCAAGTTTGCCGATTGAGAATGAAAGAAGTGGCTTCGGTGAAGGTTCTATGGAGGAACCAAAATTCTGAGGAAGCTACTCGGGAAGAGGAAGAGGATATGATGTCCAAGTATCTTCCAACGTCTATAAATAGAAGCCGCTTTCTCTATTTGGCAAAGCAAAGGGAGAGATGGGGTTTGACCAAGCGATTTTCAAAAAATGCCTCATTGCAGAAAGCAGATTATTTTTGGATCAATCCAAAGCCTAAAAAGGTTTTGGGTTAAAGGTTTTAGGCCTATAGCTTTCCGCGTCCTGACTGAACCAGCCACCCAGATGAGACTCCCCGTATTTGTTTTGCATTTTAAAAACTCATGATTGAGGTATGTGTTAACCCTTTTACCTTGATTCATGTGTTTGTTAGACAAGGGTTTTGAGTCCGTAAGCTTTGTATTGAGCAAGTGTGATGATAGACGATGGGTTAAAGTGCCTAATCTTTGAATTAATCAAGTGACTTTGATAAATAATAGGTTTGAGTCTTATAGTAAATGAGATGAATAGTTGATGGATAATAATTATGATGTGTGTTGTATCCTTGTTGTATGCCTTATTTTCTAATGGTTAAAAGGTTGGTTGATGCCTATTAACTTAAGTTTATTCTTGACTTACCCGTCATTCAAGGACAAATGATTTAAGTGGGGGAGAATTGAAACACCTGGGCTTTGGACCCTTAGAAAAATTCCCTTGATTGAGGCGTTTGGACAAGGTACGACTAAGGGTACTAGTCGTACCCTTGTATATGACTTTAGTGACCCCTCTCATACCCTAGTCAGTATGGAGAGAGTTACTTACTATCCTAGATATGACTTAGCCTCTCCATGGTGATACATTAGGGTATAAGTCATATCCTACCTAGTCGTATAGAGTATGAAACTTGAGATAGAGTGAACTATTTTTGGTATGGGTTAGGGTACGATTTAGGGTATGGTTTAGGGATTAATTCATACCCTTAGATACTAGTATAGGGTGTCTAAGTCGTACCTTAGGCAGTGTATGGGTCCTTGGTGAAGCCTAGGGTATGAGTTACGTACCACTCGTACCCAAAGGAACAATTGACTTGAGAGAGTCGTACCCTCCTGCGGGTAAATTTTCCAGCTTTTAGCTAAGGGCTCTATGGTTATTTCCCACCACAAAACCCTTAAGTTCCCTTACTATATAATGTGTTGTGGCCTCCTAAATGCTTATTTGCAAGACAAAAATATTCCGAATCCTCTCTACACTTCTCAAAATAAGATTGGAGGCTAGGGTTTCAAGGTTGTTCACTACAGGCAAAATGGAGTCAAGTTTCTTGGTTGATCATCTTGTTTAAGGCATTTAAATCTTTCCCTTATTAAATAACTCAAAAACCATGTATTTTACACTTGGATTAATAATTGAAAATGGTGAATTTGAAATTAAATGATAAAGGTTTTGTTGCCTAATGATGAATAATGTTTGTTCTAGCTTAAGCTAGTATTTATATAGTGATGATTTGCATATGTGGGTTCTTGTTGTTTATGGTTTAACAAATGGATCTTGAGTAACCATAAGTTGATTAATTCTATCATGAATTTAGCCTTGGTAAAGGTATGCACACAAGGTGTTTATGAAAATATCTAAGTTAAATGACTTATCCCATATTGGTGATGTTTTGAACTAGGGAATGAGTATGTATAATTGATAAATGGTATGTTAAAGATATTGGTAGCCATATAATGGGTTAAATTATGTCCTTGTTGGTTTGATAGCAAAAAGGGGGTTAAAGTCCCTAAACATGAAATTGGATTACGCTTGAACTAAAATGTGGTATGAGAGTTCTAATGATGAATGAATGGTATGTAAGGGTCTTGATGACCATAAATTGAATTGAATGATGAATCAAATCAAGGCATTGACCTTTTGAATATTTTGAATGACAAATGCTTCCATGAAGAACTTGTTGTCATGTATGGTGTGGAATTAGTTAAATGGGTCAAAGTCCCTAAGTGTTGAAGTGAATGAATGTTGATGAATGGAAAAAGAGTTAGAGTCCCAATGTCGACTAATTATAGTCGCGACGGCTTGTGGTTAATGTCCCTTGCTTACTAAAGAGGCTTGTGGCTAGAGTTCCTTGCCTAATAAAAATGCTTGAGGTTAAAGTCCCTTGCTTAATCAAATTGCATATGGTTGGAGTTCCATGACAAATGAGCTCACTTGGGGTTAGAGTCCCTTGCCTACCAAAGTGGCTTGAGTTTAGAGTCCCTTGCCTTATGAAAATGCATTAGGTTAGAGTCCCATGCCTAACAAAAGGGCTTGAGATTAGAGTCCCTGGCCTAATAAAGATGTATGTAGTTGAAGTTCCTTGTCTAATGAGAATGCGTGTATGTTTAAAGACCCTTGTCTAATGGGAATGAGTGAGCTTAAAGTCCTTTGCCTAATAAAAAATATTTGTATCTATAAATGTGGAAGGTCAGAGTCTTCCACCACATGACAGGTGAACGAGTACATTGAGAGTGAGCTAAGTCTTGTTTCTTTGTGACACATTATGAACATGTTATATATATCTACATGTATGATTATGTATATAAATATGGGTGAATATGATGTATTGACTTGGCCTTAAATAATTATGCTATTTATCCTTATCCTTGAGTTACATGCTAACGTTCCAGTTGCTAACTGTCTTCGGACATAGGGGCTAGAGTTTCTTCTCTTCCTGTGCAGTGACAAGTGTTTGAGTAGTTCATGTGGTTGACATTAAGTGGTGAGCTTCCATACTCTAGAAATCATACATTTCATAGTCTTTAGCTTATGTCATAGACCTGTCTTGGTTTTAGTTTTGGCTACTGTCAGGGGCATGTCCTGATATATACTTATAAAGACTTCGGATTCGCTTAGAGGAATTGTGGATGACTGTGGACTTGGGTATGTTTCTTAGAAATATTGGCATTAATGGAATGTTTAAATATTGCTTAAGTTATGAGTACTAGTCTCATTTTTGGTACTTTGATATATGGTTGAAGTTCATCCGACACTTGTCGTTTGATGTGATGGTTAGGTTAGGTTAACAGGGCAATATTTGATCCAAGTCAACATGGACCAATTTCGAGATGTGTCAATTTGGTATCAGCCTAACTTCATGGTCATTTTGGTATCCACAATGTCGTGTCAAGTAGAGTCTATTTTATGTGTGTAAAGTCCTCCACACTTATAAGATAGTTGTTACAAGACATTTAGGAATGTTCCCCTTTCTTATGTTTCAATCTCAAGCAATAGTGTCTAAGGTCTTGGATTCCTCTAGTTTTGATTTTCTTATCTTTCAAACCATGCCTTTATGGAGATATCATACTTAGGCAAAAACCTCAGCCCCAACTGAGGGACCTATGGACCCAGGCTAGATTTGTGGCATCTAACCATCCTCACAGGGTTCTACCTATCCCCACCAACCCCATTTATAAGTGTGACCCTCCTATTCTATCACTTCAAGGGGATGCTACTAAAGTTGACATCCATCGCTTCATTAACCTCTTGACTCAATTGGTAGACTTTTAATTGGAGTGTGGTGCTTTGGCTACCATTTCTTTTGTAGCCATAAAAGTTGGATTATTTATGAGGTTGAACCCTCCTATGTTTACGTGTATGAAGGTTGAGGAGGATCCTCAAGGCTTCATTGATAAAATAGAGAAGATTTTCTGAATCATGCATGCTTCGAAGGTTGAGGCCATTGAGTTTGATTTGTACCAATTGAAGGATGTAGCATACCAATGGTACGAAGGGTGGGAATTATCTAGAGGTGTGGATGCTAGTTCTTCTATATTGGAAGATTTCTGTGAGGCTTTCTTAGACCGCTTCTTTCTCCAAGAGTTGAGAAAAACAGAAGTGGAGGAGTTTGTGAATCTGAAGCAAAGGAGGATATATGTTCAGGAGTATGCCTTATGATTCCATCAGTTGTCTAGGTATGCTTCCGAGATGGTTTCTAGCATGAGGGCTAGAATGTATAAGTCTGTCTCGAAAATATCTCATGAGTTGGTGCTTGAGAGCAATATGGCTTTGTTAATTGCAAACATGGACATCTCTAGGTTGATTGTGTCTATGCAATAAGTGGTGAAAGAGACAAAGAAATAGGTTGAATTTAGTGAAAGGCAAGGAAACAATCTATGCCCTTCGAGCAAAGTGGTAGAGGTGGTGGAAAGTGGCCAGTAAAGAAGTGGGGGAGTTTAAGTTCTTTTTCCTGGGCTAGTGTTCCTTACCCAAAGTCATGGGGCGATTGTTAGTCTTAATTTAGTGGTAGGTTTCGAGCATCGGATGCTCAATATCAGCTTGGTGGGTCTTAGTCAGCTCCATCCTACCCACTTTGTAGATTCTGTGGTCAACCTCATCATGGTCAGTCTGAGAATGGCTGGAATAAATCTTTTAGATGTGGTCAGATTAGGCACTTGCAGAAAGAGTGCCCCTCTTTAGTAGCTTCTTAGGCCAACAGGGTCCCTATTGCTAATTCTCTTAATCCTGCACCGAAGGGTGCTGCTTCAGCTTCAACTTCTATTTCTTGCACCGGCGCTAGCTGAAATCGCTTGTATGAACTTGCTACTCTCCAGGATTCTGAGGCATTTCTTAATATTATCCCGGGTATGTTGAAACTTTTCTTCCGTGATATGTATTTTTTGCTTGATCTAGGGTTTACCTTATCTTATGTATCCCCATTTGTGGCTGTGTAACTTGGTTTTGGTCCTGAGAGTCTGTGAGTTCCTTTTTTTGTTTCTACCCTGATAGGAGACTCAGTAGTTGTTAAAGGGGTCTATAGTTAGAGTGCGGTTTTTGTTAGTGTTAGAGAAACTCTTGTGGACTTAATTGAGGTTGACATAGTTGATTTTGATGTTATTCTGGGGATGGATTAGTTGCATTCGTGTTATGCTTTCTTAGATTGTCAGACTCGTAGGTCATGTTTAAATCCCCTAATGAGCCGGTCATTATATGGGAAAGGGGTTATTTAGTGCCTATGGGGAAGTTCATTTCGTATCTTAAGTCCTAAAAGTTGATCTCAATGGTGTGTTTGTATTATTTAGTCCGAGTTAAGGATTCTAAATGGAAGGTTCCTCTTTAGAATCTGCTCCTTTGGTTAATGTGTTTCCCGAGGTTTTCCCCGATGTTATCCTCGGTATTCCTCCCAACAGGGAAATTAATTTTGAGACTGATCTTGTTCCGGGCACTCAACCAATTTCTATCCCTCCCTCTAGAATGGATCTGGCAGAGCTCAAAGAGCTTAAGAAGCCATTAGAATATCTTTTAGATAAAAATTTCATCTATCCTAGTATGTCTGCTTTGGGTTCTCCCGTGTTGTTTGTGCACAAGAAGGATGGTTCCCTTTTTATGTGCATTGATTATCGTCAGTTGAACAAAGTGACCATAAAGAATAAATATCCTTTTTATAGGATCAATGATTTATTTGATCAACTTCAAGGTGTGAAGTATTTCTCTAAGAATGATCATAGGTTGGGTTATCATCAACTTAAGATTAGGGAAGTGGATATCCCAAATACCATTTTTAGACCCCGATATGGTCACTGTGAGTTTCTAGTCATGTCCTTTGGGTTGACCAATGCCCCAGCGACATTCATAGATTTGATGAATAGGATCTTTGCCCGTTCTTGGACTTGCTTGTCATTTTCTTCATTAATGATATCTTAGTCTATTCTAAGAGTGAGCTGGATCATGTTAATTGCCTCCGTGCCATATTACAAACTTTGAAGGATCATTATTTGTATGCCAAGTTCTCTAAGTGTGAGTTTTGGTTAAAAGCTGTGAACTTTCTTGGTCATGTTATCTCTAGTGAGGGGATTATGGTAGATCCTCAAAATGTTGCGGCAGTGATGAAGTGGCCTAAACCTGCAACTCCAATTGATATTCGGAGCTTCTTGGGTCTAGCCAGTTACTATAGGAGATTTATGGAGATTTTTTCAACTATAGCTTCTACATTGACTAAGTTGACCCAGAGAAAGGTCAATTTCTCATGGTCGGTTGCCTGTGAGGGTAATTTTGAGAAGTTGAAAGATAAGTTGACTTCAGCTCTGGTTTTGACCTTGCCCGAGGGTAATGATGGTTTTTTAGTGTATTGTGATGCTTCTACTATTGGGCTTGGATGTCTGTTGATGCAACATGGTAGGGTGGTGGCCTATGCTTCTAGACAATTGAACGTTCATGAAAAGAACTACCCTACTCATGACTTAAAGTTGTTAGTAGTGGTTTTTGCCTTGAAGATTTGGCGATTTATATCTACGGAGTTCATGTCGACATCTTTTTTGATCATAAGAGTCATCAATATGTGTTTACTCAAAAAGAATTGAATCTCTGACAAAGGAGATGGCTTGAGTTGGTAAAAGACTACTATATGAGTCTTCATTACCATCCGGGTAAAGCTAATGTATTCGCTGATTCTCTTAGCCTATTGTCCATGGGGAGTTTAGCCCATGTGGATGAGGATAAATAGGAATTGGCAAAGGACATTCACCATTTGTATAGTCTTAGAGTTCATCTTACGGACTCCGAGGATGGTGGTGTGTTTGTGCATTTGGTATCTCAATCGTCTTTTGTGGTTTAGATAAAGGAAAAACAAGTGTTAGATCCCAATTCGATGAAGATCAAGATTAATGTAGGTCAACAAAAGGTTGTTTATTTGGTGATTGGAAGCGATGTTATCTTGAGGTACCAAGGCAGGCTATGTGTTCCCGACGTCGATGGTTTTGGGGAAAAAATTATGGTCGAGGATCATGAATCTCAGTATGCTGTATATCCCGGTTCTACGAAGATGTATAATGATCTTACAAAGTTCTATTGGTGGGTAATATAAAGACAGATGTGTCTAGTTATGTGTCTAAGTGTATGGTATGTCAGCAAGTGAAAGTTGAACATATGAGGCCCGGAGTCTTGTACCAAGAAATTTCATTGCCCAAATGGAAGTGGGAGGCAATTAATATGTATTTCGTTATTGGTCTTCTCGATCTCGGAATCAATGTGATTTTATTTGGGTCATTATGGATAGGATGATGAAGTTCGCTCACTTCTTGCCCGTGAGGACTAATTATTCGGTGGAGGATTATGCTAAGTTGTATCTTGCGGAGATTGTAAAGTTGCATGGTGCTCCAAATTCTATTATCTCGGATCGTGGTACACCATTTTCATCTCACTTTTGGAAGTCATTCCAAAAAGATTTAGGGACCAAGGTGTTCCTTAGTACCGCTTTCCACCCACAGACTGATGGACAAGCAAAGAGGGCCATCCAAACTGCAGACGGATGGACAAGCGAAGAGGACCATTAAACGTCAGAGGATATGTTACGTGCTTGATTATTGACATAATTTGTATGACCATTTTTCTTTGAATGAATTTTCCTATAACAATAGTTGCTACTCTTGCATTGGTATGCCTTTTGAGGCATTGTATGGTAGGAGATGTCAATCTCATATTGGGTGGTACGAAGTTGGTGAGGGAAATTTGCTTAGCCCAATTTAGTTCTCCAAGTCATAGAAAAGGTAAAGGTGATTCGTGATAGGTTGAAAACCGCTCAAAGTCACCAAAAATCCTATGTAGATGAGAGGCATAGGAATTTGAAACACCTAGGCTTTTGAACCTTAGAAAAATTCCATTGATTGAGGCTTTTGGACTAGGTACGACTAAGGGTACTAGTCGTACCCTTGTATATGGATTTAGTGACCCCTCTCGTACCCTAGTCAGTGTGGAGAGAAATACTTATTGTCCTAGATATGACTAGCCTCTCCATAGTTGTACACTATGGTACGAGTCGTATCCTACCTAGTCTTATAGAGTATGGAACTCTAGATAGAGTGGAATATTTTTGGCACGAGTTAGGGTGTGATTTAGGGTACCAATCACACCCTTAGATACGAGTCTATGGTGTGTAAGTCATACCTTAGGAATTTTATGGGTCCTTGGTGAAGCCTAGGGTATGAGTCACGTACCACTCGTATCCAATGGTGAAATTGACTTGAGAGAGGGTGTGCGTGAAACACCTAGGCGTTAGAACCTAAGGAAAATTCCCTTAATTGAGGCTTCTGGACTAGGTACGACTGACGGTACTACTATTACCCTTGTATATGACTTTAGTGATCCCTCTCGTACCCTAGGTATTATGGAGAGAGTTACATACTGTCCTAGATACAGCTTAGACTCTCTATGTTCGTACATTAGGGTACGAGTCATACCCTACCTAGTCGTATAGAGTATGAAACTTGATATAAAGTGGATTATTTTTGGTACGGGTTAGGGTATGGTTTATGGTACCAATATTCCCCTTGGATATAATTCTAGGGTGTGTAAGTCGTACCTTAGGTAGTGTATGGGTCCTTCGTGAATCCTAGGGTATGAGTTAGGGTACCACTCGTACCCTAGGGTATGCACACAAAGTGTTTGTAAAAATGTCTAAGTGAAATGACTAGTCCCATGTTGGTTATATTTTGAACTAGGGCAATTGCGCAATGAGTATGAATGATTGATAAATGGTATGGTAAAGATATTGTTAGCCATGTAATAGGTTAAATTATGACCTTGTTGGTTTGATGGCAAAAATGGGGTCAAAGTCCCTAAACACGAAATTGGATTATGCGTGAACTAAAATATGGTATGAGAGTGCTAATGAGGAATAAATCACTTGTCATGGTCATAAATTGAATTGAACGATGAATAGAATCAAGGAATTGACCTATTGAATTGTATGAATGACAAATGCTTCCATGAAGACCTTGTGGTCATGTATGATGTGGAATTGGTTAAATGGGTCAAAGTCCCTAAGGTTTGAAGTGAATGAATATTGATGTATAGACAAAAGATTATTGTACCAATGTCGACTAATGAGAGTCGCGGAGGCTTATGGTTAAAGTCCCTTGGCTACTAAAGTGGCTTATGGTTAGAGTCATTTTCCTAATGAAAATGCTTGAGGTTAAAGTCCCTTACTTAATCAAATTGCGTGTGGTTAGATTCCCACACCAAATGAGCTCACTTAGTGTTAGAGTACCTTTCCTACTAAAGTGTCTTAAGGAGAGAGTCCCTTACCTAATGAAAATTCTTGAGGTTAGAGTCCCTTACTCAATGAAGATGTGTGTGGTTGAAGTCCCTTGTCTAATGAGAATGCTTGTGTGGTTAAAGTCCCTTGTCTAATGGGAATGAATGAGGTTAAAGTCCTTTTTTCTTATAAGAAATGTCTGAATCTATAAATGTGGAAGGTCGGAGTCCTCTACCATATCACATGAGAATGAGTACATTGGGAGTGTTTCTAAGTCTTGTTTTCATGTGGCATATTATGAACATACTATATATATATATATATGTATATAAATATGGGTGAATAATATGTATTGACTTGGATTTAAATGATTATGCTATTTTATCCTTATCCTTGAGTTACATTCTAGTGTTTCAACTGCTAACTGTCTATGGACACTATGTCTCCACACGACATAGGGGCTAAAACTTCTTCTTCTCTTCCTGTGCAGTGACAGGTGTTCGAGCGGTTCGTGTGGTTGACATTGAAGTGGTGAGCTTCCATACTCTGGAATTCATACATTTCATAGTCTTTAGCTTATGTCATAGACTTGTCTTAGTTTTGGTTTTGGCTATTTTCGGGGGTATGTCCTGACACATACTTATGCAGATTTCAGATTCGTGTAAGGTATTGCAGTTGACTGTGGACTTGGGTATGTTGGTTAGAAATGTTGGCATTAATGGAATGTTTAGATATTGATTAAGTTATGGATAGTAGTATTTTTTTCTGCTACTTTGATATATGGTCGGAGTTCATCCGACACTTGTCATTTGATGTAATGGTTAGGTTGGGTTAACGGGGCGATCTTTGGTCCAAGTTGGGCCTGAGATGCCCATATGACATGGCCCGGTTTTGGGATGTGTCAGTGCAATGCAGCCTAATTTTGGTGACACACTGGAAAGTCATCTTGTAATCTATCTCTATGACTGTGATGCCTCTCTCATGGCGTGGACCAAGGTCCGCGATGCCCCATGTATTTACGACCTCAATTTGACTTCTAAACTTATATTGTGCACTTGTCCTTACATCCCATGCTTGTGGTGTTTCCTCCACTTGATTTGAATCTTGTGTTTTATCCATATATCATCAAAATTAACTCACCAAGGGTCCTATAGCATCAAACACCACGAATTAGAGCTCAAAACAACATAATATCAAGGACAATGAACTAGAAACTTAATCTAAGAACTCGTTTTTCCCTTTTTAATCTTTAACTTCTTGTTCAACTCTAGGATTGATACAATTGACTATTGAACACTATAAACACGTTGTTACACACATAATTACATAATAATAACGTTAGAAACTTATTACAGTCAATAGAATCCATAGAGATCAACTAGAACAACACCTAGCTCAAGCTAGTAACACTAGGTTTCTAATTTGAACTCTAGGTGACCAAATTAAGTACAAACTTGTTTGAAATACACCATACGCATTGTAATCAAGCAATTAAACACTTAGATTCTCAATTATATCATTATTCTCTTAATAAATACACAAGTAGTCCTCACAACAAGGCTAAACGAACTAGAATAACAATGCTAAAGTGCATAAATTCACCTCAGATCAGCAGGCCTAAGAGTCAACCCTTAGATACCGTGATCTCGACTTAAAGGTCGTGATCATGACCAGTTAACAAGTCAATCATAATTCGATCGATATATGACAACCGCGACCACGAGAGTCGCAAATGCGGTCAAGAGATGGCAATGCAGTAAATTGGAAAAGTTTCGAGGGCATTTTATAATATTTGGCAAATGTGGAATTGGGGCTTAAATAGGGGTTTTAGCTCATTTTTACAAGCGATTATCCATCTTTCACCCATCATCAATTTTTCATCTTTTAGAATACTTTTTACTACACTGAGCTTAGAAGACCTTAGAGTAACTCCTAAGTAAAGGATAGGCAATTTCCATTGAAGGTTTATTGGAATTTAAAGTTTGGATTTACGTTCTCTTTATCTTTCATGAATCAATTTGGTGGAAATTTTGATATATCCTTACTTTCTATATTTATGAGTAGCTAATACTTCCTCTTGGGGTTATGCTTGAATAGGTTGTGATTAGTGCATGGGTGTTGTTTATTTATCTACCTAATTATCTATTTGTTGTGGGTTATTCTATTACCCTAGGTTCAAAAACCCCCAATTGACTTGGATCACATATCATCCTTGAAAGAGGGGTATGGGTGATGAGTAATGGTGAACTACACTTTGAATAAGCTTCTCTCGTGGCATTATCTTAGAAATAGGGATTTTGTATGGATTTTCTATGTTTATAAGCATCATCTTAGAAATAAGAATGCTAGTATGAGGTATTGAATTGATGATTTTGTCACGCTCATAAGGTATTTGAAAGAATCCATGAGTGAAATTAGTATTTTATTGAAAGACTTACACTAATTCCTTGAATCTAGCCTGCCCACAACTCCTAGCTAAATTTGGATAAATTATCAATTATCCATGTATGAATTCACACCTAGAATGGCATAATCCCAAGACCCGCTCATAATTGATTACACTCTAATTACTCTTAGCCTTGAGTTAGTATTCTAGAAACCCAAAAATTAGTTATACTTTTGAAAACGTTCAAAAAAGCCCAAAAATATTTGTATTCCCAATTTGAATTTTAGCAAGTAACTTTTATTTCGAACTTACTTGATTACCATTCACATTGTTCCTCGTAGATTTCACCCCAACTCAAAGTTGGCTATTATTTTAACAATGACTGCCTTGCACTTATTTTGACGTGTAAGTTGAGCATTATAAAAAATGACGCCGTTTCCGGGGAATAATTTGACGTATTGAGTTAGTTTGAAATTTTAGATTCCTTGCCTTGATTCAAACTTGTAAATATTTGTTTGTAATTTTCTTTTTTATCTTGTGTTAGGCAGATTTTTATTTTTGTTTTCTTGTTACTATGGCATCTTGCAATGAATATGTGTTTGGTGGTTGCAAATCTTATCTTGATGATCCATATCCATATTGTGGTTGACATCATTTTTGGAAAAATTATAAATATGCTCCCCGAAAAGAGGTGTGTGCACCATCTCGATCCTATTGGGATTATGATTGTTCTTTATTTGGTGGTCAAGATTGACATTAGAGTGATTCTCCAAATGCCTCTCCCCTAATTATGCTATCAAAAATACTAGTTTTTCTTATGAGTTCGATAGGTCTCATGATGTGATAAAGGAAGAATAATATGTAGGATACAATGATGTTGAAGCAATTCTTCTAACTATTTTGGATCGGGTGACTACAATGGGGGAGAACATACATCTCTTAACATCAATCCATGGCGGCATTTGGAAAGAAAAGTGAAAAGGAAGAAAAATTTGGTGAGGAGGCTGATCTTTCAAGTGCCATAAATATTCCTAATCTTCAAAATAAGGGTGAGCTTGATGTTGAAGAATGCTTGGTGATTTGTTAACCAAGTAACTCCAAAATGATAATGGATGCCAAAATTGAAGAAATGATACTAAAGTTGAAATAAAAAGCCAAATAAATCATTTGTCAAGACTCTAGTTCATTTTAGGGCAAGAATGTGTAATGCCCCGAATCTGATACCCAACAGGCTACACGGTGCTAGCAATCCCAAAGGACCACAAGCTAACCAATGACTGATATTTATAGATGAGCACTGCATAATATACTGTATAAATACAAAATAAAAGGGCTGAAAGACCATAAGGTTCAAATATCTGATAAAACATAACATCTGAAAATACGGTATATCAAACCAAACTGAACTAAACTGTTTGAACATATTTGTTTGAAATCCTCTAAACTGTCTGAAAACTGTGGAGTTAATGGGATAAGTCCCCAACTAACTTCGTCTACTAAAACTGAAATAATGAAGTAATAAAATAATTATGCTATCCTCGATGATAAGAACTCACTGCAAATCTACTGTTGTTGGTTGAATCTGAAGCTAAGTGTGTTCAGGAACGTGAGCGTCCGAAATTATGGTATAAAACACCATAGTGCAGAAAAAAATATGTGTCAGTACATCTAAATGTACTGGTATACAAAGTGAGGTAGGCTAAATGCATGGGGTTCATATGCATGAACAATACTAACTGACTGAATATCATGAACGTGAGAATACATGTATAAATACGTAACTGTAAATGAGATCATGATAATACTGACTACTGAGTCTAAATACTGATAACATGAATTTCATATAACTGATATACGATTAATTGAGTGACTGTGTCTGACAGTCCTGATTCTAATAGAACTAGCTGAGTTCCGTACTGAACTGAGTGACTGTATCTGCCTGTCCTGAATTTGAAGAACTATCTGAGATCTTTTATTGAGACTAAGATTGATACAGTGAGAAGTAATCATCTAAACAATATGCCCGAATCTAATCTGCTGGGGGTCTAACCTGTAACCCCAGCAGGAAGGGTGTCAGTACCGTGCCACAGGTAAAGACAAGCTATGAGTTAACCCTCTCCGATAGAAAGCTCTTCCATCAACCCCTCCTAGTAGAAAAAACTCAAATAAGATTTATAATCCTAGACTCGAGGGGTACATCTAAACCTACGCTGGCTACGTAGTTCTGGAATACAATGATTGCTTCTAAGGATCTCACCCTCTACTGGTTGACAGGTGAGCCCTCACCCCTGGGTTCACTCGGTGCTGAATCCTACTCCCAACTGAATAGATACTAAACTGACTTCCTAGTTCATACTAAGCTTGAATGATCTATCACTGATCATGTTACTGACTGAACTGGACTGATTTCACTGAGTTCTATTGACTAATAGAATATTACTGAATTCTGTTAACTAACTAAGTTTACTGAGTTACTGAGATTACTGAGTGGGACAAGGCTGATATTGAATTTACTGAGTTTTCCTGAGTTATGTGACTGACTTAATTCTACTGATTATGGTTTGACTGAGAGAATTTTGAAAACTAACACTGGATCTAGGCACACAGCTAAATTGTCGGGTACAAGTACCCCCAGGACTCGATAGCAAGAAACGGACAAGACAAGACACTTCTTGAACACATAACCATAGTCAACAATTTATATTACAACAATTGGGGAATTCATGAAGAACTTGATATTCATAATATTGTACATGTAGAGGAATGCATTCAAATATATATCATGGTTTCACAATTCTAGTCTCATGGGCATTCCATCAAATAATTTCAATGCATAAAAATATCATGGGAGTCATTTTTGAACATAACGGTAAAACCTGAATTCATCATTTAGCCCCTAATAAGTCATAATGCTTAATTCTTGTTCTCTTGGACATCTTATCAAACACCTTACATGCATTACTTTAGGCTTAGGCATGAACATTAAATCAGTACATCATGATTGTATAAATCACACAATTTGATAGATTTCAACCCACATGCTAGCATAGATTCTTGAAAACACATTAAACATTCCAACTTGGGAATCATACAACAACATGAACATGGTTACCACCCTGCGACCCTGGATAAGAAAAACTATACTATCTATTCTGGCTCTCTTATTTTCTCGTTCCTTCTTCTTAAGCTTCTGCTCTTCAATTTGTTGAGCATGGACCATAAGCGTAGATATGTCCATCTCCTTAATCAACATCGTAGTCCTGCACTTATTAACCACTCTACCTAATACCATAGATAGAAACTTGCTTATTCTGGATCAACTGTCTGCTACTACATGGGGAACATACCCGGCTAAGTGAGTAAACTTGAGGGAGTATTTTTTTACGCTTATTCTACCTTGTCTGAGATTAAAGAAATCTGACACTTTGGCTTCTTTCTGCTCTAGGAGAAAGAATCTGTCTAGAAAGACAGTAGCAAAATCTTCCCACACTATAGGATTTACATTTGTACCACTGTCTACCTTCTACTACTTAAAACACATATGAGCTACATCTTGTAGATAATAAGCAGCTAACTCAGCACTCTCACTAGAAGTCACTCCCATGATATCTGTGACTTTCTGAACTTAGTCAAGGAACTTCTGTGGATCCTCTATGGATTTAGAACCTAAGAATAGGGGAGGATTCATTTGGGTAAAGTCCCAAATCTTGGCTGCAGTAGTATTGGCCCCTGAGTTGGCCAAAATAGTAGTTGGCCACTCATTCTAAGATGTGACTGACTTGGCTAGAGTAGTGAATGTTGTTATGAATTCTGCATGAGAAACATGTTTGTTGAATGGATCTGTTGGGACGGGCTGAGGGGCTGACTAATTTCTATATCTTCTTTTGGGAGGCATGTTTTATAAATGAAAAGGGAGAAACGAATTAGACTAAAAGTTAAATTTGAGCTCATGCTTACTGGCATGACATGAATACTGAAAGATGGGAAGTTGTTCCTAAAATATCTTATAGCCTCCTGCACATAAATATGGCGCGCAACATACCCATGCACAAGACTCTACTAGATGTGGCTTTTCAGACTTCCTAGGATACTATTGAACCTTAGGCTTTGATACCAAGTTTGTAACGCCCCAATTCTGATACTCGGAATGCTACATGGCGCTAGCAATTCCAAAGGACCACAAGATAAACCATGACTAATATTTGTAGCTGAGCACTGCATAATATATTGTATAAATATGGAATAAAAGCACTGAAAGGACATAAGGTTCAAATATTTGATAAAACATAACATCTGAAAATACGGTATATCAATACCAAACTGGAATAAATTGTCTAAACATGTTAGTCTGAAAGTCTCTAAACTATCTAAAAACTGTGGAGTTGATGGAATATGTCCCCAACTAACCCCGTCTACTAAAATTGAAATAATGAAGTAATGAAATAATCATACTATCCTTGAATGATGAGGACTCACTGCAAATCCACTGCTGCTGGCTGAATCTGAAGCTAAGTGTGATTGGGAACGTGATCGTTCGAACCTATGGTATAAAACACCATAGCACAAAAGAAAAGTATGTGTCTATACATCTAAATGTATAGGTATGCAAGTGAGGTAGGCTGAATGCATAGGGTTCATATCATGAACAATACTAACTGACTGAATAACATGAACATAAGGATACATGCATGAATATATAACTGTAAATAAGATGATAATACAGACTACTGAGTCTAAATACTAATAACATGAGTTTCGTATAACTGATATACAATTAACTTAGTGACTATGTCTGACAGTCCTAATTTTGATAGAATTAGCTGAGTTTCGTACTAAACTGAGGGACCGTATCTGACAATCCGAAATTTGAAGAACTATCTGAGTTCTTTTGATGAGACTAATACTGAGACTGTGGTAAGTAATCATCTAACCGACATGCCCCAAATCTAAACTGGTGGGGGTCCAATCTATAACCCCAGTTGAAAGGGTGTTAGTACCGTACCACGGGTAAAGACAAGCTATGAGTTAACACTCTCTGAGAGGGATCTCTTCCATCAACCCCTCCTAGTAGGAAAAACTCAAATAAGACGTATAATCCCTAGACTCATAGGGGTACATATTAACCTACGCTGGCTACGTAGTTCTGCAAGGATTTCTTCTAAGGATCTCACCCTCTACTGGTTGATAGGTAATCCCTCATCCCTGGGTTCACTCTGTGCTGAATCCTACTCCCAACTAAATAGACACTAAAGTGATTTTCTAGTTCATACTAGGCTTGACTTATCTATCACAGATCGTGTTACTCACTGAACTGGACTGATTTCACTGAGTTTCATTAACTGACAGAATATTATTGAATTCTGTTAAATAACTAAGTTTACTAAGATTACTGAATGGGACTGGACTGATACTGAATTTACTGAGTTTTCCTGAGTCATGTGACTGACTGAATTCTACTGATCATGGCTTAACTGAGAGCATCTTGAAAACTGACACTGGCTCTAGGTACACAGCTAAAATGTCGGGTACAAGTACCCCCAGGACTAGATAGCATGAAACGGATAAGACAAGATACTTCTTGAACATATGACCACAGCCAACAATTTATAATACAACCATTAAGGAGTTCATAAAGAACTTGATATTCATAATCTTGTACATGTAGAGGAATGCATACAAATATATATAATGGTTTCACAATTCTAGTCGCATGGGCATTCCATCAAACAATTTCAATGCATAAAAATTGCATGGAAGTCATTTTTTAACATAAGGGTAAAACATGAATTCATCATTTAGGCCCTAATGAGTCATAATGCTTAATTCTTGTTCTCTTGGGCATTTTATCAAAAACCTTGAATGCATAACTTTTGGCTTAGGCATGAACATTAAATCAATACATCATGATTATATAAATCAATGCAATTTAAGAGATTTCAACCCAAATGCTAGCATAGATTCATGAAAACACATTAAAGATTCTAACTTGGGAATCATACAACAACATCAACATGGTCTAATCAACCCATAACATGAACGTCATAGTTCATGAATTTGAAATAGGATTCTTGAGATTAATGGATGAAAGGAATCGATGAATGAACACTTGATATACCTTAGTGGATAATTTCTTGAAGATTGAGAGAGGAAAGTTTGAATTCTTGACTTGAAATTATCCACCTAGGGTTTATTGTTCTTAAGGAATAGAGAAATAATGAATGTATTTGGCCAAAAAGGGCTAAATTTAATGTTATGAGGGTTGAAGGTCGGGGAAAATGACCTAATTACCCTTAAGGATGCAGATATTTAATGACTGAAAACTGGGCATCGATGCGATTGGTGATGCAACACGTCAATGGCATCGATGCGATACTCGAAGCATCGCACCATAATCGCACCAAGCCTCAGTACTTTTACTGGAAATTCATCCAACAATGTTAACCAACGCGATAGGTGATGCGTCGCACCAAGATTGCGTTGGCCCACTGTTTTTGGACAATAATCGTGGTTTAAACAAGGTCAGAAAAATTCAAAACTTATTCGGGTACACCTAATGACCTTCCTGATCATAAATCAACAAAATATAGACCTTTAAGAGACGTTAAGGTCGTGAAATGAGATGATACACTAAAGGAAGGCTAAAAATGGAAAATGGACACACAAGGAACAAACAAAGAGAAACTACAATAAAAAGGAAAACACACTTAGAAGAAAAGAGATGAAGAAGAGATACATAAATTAAAGACAGTAGAGAGACCCTCACTTCCACCAATGAATAGCACTAGAAGGTATATCAAACCTTCAAACACACATTACCAATGTAAGCTCAAACCACTCTCTTAGTTGACCCAAAGGACTCACACTCCCTCAAGCACACATTTCTTGCCAAATATCCAATACAAGTGAAGTCCTCTTTCAATTGCATTCAATATTTCAATTTTGGTTTTCCCTATCTTAAGGAGAAGAGGAAAACTACAATCTATTACTAAGATTACAATCTAAAAAGTCACTCAATTCATTATGTATAAACTAAGGAAAATATGAACTAAGGTGTCTATTTATACTATTACAAGATAATGACTCAAATGCACTTAATGAAGGGCTTTAGGAAATGCGCCCATAGAGTGTCATTTTAATGTTTAAAAGTACATCATGCCTTTAATTAAGGGTGTGCCTATGGAGTGTCAGATCCCTCCTCTTTTCTTCACTTGAACAAGGCTACGAAAAGGCTCCAAAAGGTCTTCAATCTACAACTTGAACCTTTGATAATACCTTGTACCTTTTTCAGCTCTTCATGCTTGTATCATTCTCTCCATCTTGAAAGTAATTTATCCTCAAATTCACATCTTGCAAAACCAAAGATAGAAAAATTCAAGCACAGAATCCTCTCGGTAGGAGGGTTAGCATAAGTACCACAATTACATCATCACCCCAAGGTGGTTCGCATTTAACAAACATCCATGCATCCTTGGTATTTGGCATGAAAAGCTTGGCATAAAGGATAGAAATAAAGTGAATGGCATTAACATTAAAAGGTAATGAGAATGAATTGAAACCACACCTCTCACATCTCAAAGGTATTCTGGGGTCAAAGAAAAGTAGTAAACAGTGGTCTAGTTTGAGGTTAGCCATTCTTTTTACTAGACAATCATATTCACAATTACCAAAGGGTTGTGGTCTAAAAATCCCCTACTAGGAACAAGCACACCTTTATTCACAAGTTTGCCAAACAAATAATCATCATGAATAAGAGTAGTGGCACGGTTTTCATCACACAAGCTCAAGGGGTCAAGTTTCATATCATGATCAATATTACAAGAATGAGTACCAAGTTGAAGGCTTTCAATTCTACAATTCACATATTCAAGTATTGAACAATACGTAGGAGCACATTGATCATGGTACAAATTAAGAGAGCAATTTAGAGAAGAAGCGTGCACCCCTATGTCAAACAAACCCAAAAACAACACACTAGAGGGTACATCATAATATTTCAAGCTCAAAGAAGTGTATGGAGTAGCCTTAAGAGTAAGTTAATCATTGTTCACAAGTAATGAGCTACTAAGGAAAGGAGCATGTACATGTTTTTCACCCCCAACCCATGACCATTTCTCAATAAGTCATATAACAATAATTTAAGGTCAAGGGAAAATAAGGAGTAGCAATGATACCTCAGTTTGGGCATAGGCAGTCCACTCCTTTGGAGTTCTCAGCCAAGGGTGCCTTTAGGTCATTTTTGTGAAAAACTCATTTTTTATTCTTCATTGATTACTTAGGAACTTGAACCTAAAAAGAAGAAGAATCAATTCTAGGAAACGTTCTAGCATTTGCGTTATGGAGTAACAATGGACATTTGTGGGCAAGTCCTACAAACAAAGTTGCCTTCTTCTTTCCATTCTCATAATCTGAGGCCCCCTTTCCCTTTCCCTTTCCCTTTTTTCTTTATATTCTTCTTGTAATTCACCATCTATTTTCTCTCCATCATGAGTCTTGGCCTCATTATCTTTGGATTCTAACTCTTTCTCTACTTCAACTTGGGTGGGGTAATTTTGGTTTAGTGGATCTTGGGAAGGAGGCATTGGATTTGGTTGATAATGGTTTTGGATTTGAAGTTGTGGAATGGGGTTTTGTGAAGGTTTTGGTGGATATAATCTATCAACACTTACTTTTATTCTAACCACACCATCTGTTATGGATGCCATTTTAATCATCATAGCATCTATATCACCCTTTATGTCTTTCCTCATAGCATCCATATGACCCTTCATATCTCAGCCAAAGGCTTCAAAGTGAGCCTTCAAGACTCCCAAAACATCATTACCCAAGGGTTGAGATGTGGTACCCTCGGATTCCATCTCAAATGTACCTAATAAAATCCAAGAAACAACAAAAGGAAAACCTACAAAATGAACAAACACGTTAGTTCAAATAAAGCCTCACTTCACTCACACTCAATCTCACCTCACACTTGGCCTCAAAAGAGTTGGATAATTGGCAAATTACTTGAGTGGTGATAAGCTTTGGTATGGAATCGATCTTTGTTTAAAATGACTCAAATAATGTGATGTACGGACTTGAACCAACAAACTACTACAATTTAAAAATGAGAAAAGGTACACAAAACTGAAGACACAAAATAAATGAACTCTAGACTAATTACCAACCTAGTAGGTACTAACTAGCTAATTAGTGTTTGAATTAGATTAAAATAAACTAGAATCAAAGAAGTGAAACTAAGAACATCTAATTTTAGAGATAAATTTGGTTGATCACAAGTGATGATATGGCACTACATGGTTGGTTGTCACTTTTCAAATTTTTTAATTTCCCCAAGTCTTGTTTTGGACAAATATCACCCTTTGTGAAGGAGAGTTTTAAATTTGAGGGGGTAAGGAGGCAAATTACAGACCTTTCAAGCCTCCTATTGAAATTGAAATGAAATGGTCCCCTCTTGTACTTCCAAGTGTACATTGTTGTCCCCTTGTCCCCTCCTCATTTTGGAAGAAAGGAATATTCTTGGAATATGCTTTTGGACTAACAACTTTTTCACTCTCTTTCTTCCCTCTTTTGGATCAAACAACACCTTTGAATATTCTTCTTCACTAAGATATGAAAATCATGGATGAACAATATGAATATTCAAGTGTTGACCAAGTTTGACAAACAAGCAAATGAACCCTAAATCTAGATTTTTTTTGTAGATCTAGGTTCCTTGGGCCAAAACAAACTCAAATCACCAAGCTAATTTCGGATCTAGCTCAAAAAGCTTCAAAACTCCATAGCCATTGTGGATCTTAGCTCAAACTAAACCAAACTTCACTCTAAAAGTAGATCTAGACTCCCTAGGATCTAGTACAAGAAACTTCAAAACAAAGTAAAATTGTGTAGATCTAAGGTTCTCAATTCAGATCTAACACAAGACAACACTAGACACCATTTTTTTTTATCTTTGGTTTTGACTATTTTTTGTTAAGATTTCCTTAATAAGAACACTAAAACCAAGATTTAGGGATGTTGTAACAACCCTAAAAAAGTCTTTGATACCAAATGATACTCTAAAGGAAGGCTAAAAACCGAAAATGGAAACACAAGGAACAAAAAAAACAGCAACTACAATAAAAAGGAAAACACACTTAGAAGAAAAGAGATGAAGAAGAGATGCTTAAAGTAAAGATAGTAGAGAGACCCTCACTTCCACCAATGAATAGCACTAGAAGTTTTATCAAACCTTCAAATACACATCACCAATTTAAGCTCAAACCACTCTCTTAGGTGACCCAAAGGACTCACACTCCCTCAAGCACACCTTTCTTACCAAATATCCAATACAAGTGAAATCCTCTTTCAATTGCATTCAATATTCAATTTTGGTTTTCCCTCTCTTAAGGAGAAGAGTAAGACTACAATCTATAACTAAGATTACAATCTAAAAAGTCACTCAATTCATTATATCAAAACTAAGGAAAATAAGAGCTAAGGTGTCTATTTATACTATTACAAGATAATGACTCAAATACACTTAATGAATGGCTTAAGGAAAGGTTCCCATGGAGTGTCATTCTCATGTGTAAAAATTCCATCTTTCCCTTAACGAAGGGTGTGCCTATGGAGTGTAAGATCCCTCCCCCTTTCTTCACTTGAACAAGGCTTCGAAAAGGCTCCAAAAGGTCTTCAATCCGCAACTTGAACCTTTGATAATACCTTGTACATTTTTGTTCTCTTCATGCTTTTATCATGATATCTCCAACTTTCAAAGGCCAAGAAATAAACTAAGTCTGGAAACTTAGCTAAAATTTTCCAAGTCTGGGACCCTTTGACAAACTTAAAGGATTGAACTAATCTTAGAAATTTTGCAGGGTCTTATAGAATGTCAAGAATAATGCGACTCCAAAATTGGGAAGACGACCTCATTCTAATCTCTTTTTGACATTATGCTTGGTGGATGTGATAAAAGATGAACCACCCGAGAAAATAATAAACGTTGGGGATGAGGAACAAAATTCTTACATTTTAGAGTTTGTTATTCCAAAAGGGAAAAAAGAAGTCCCTCACTTGAAGGACAATAAGTGCAAAATCCAATATTTGACAAGTGGTTTTTTGATGTTATAACTGATACCCGATGATACTATTCAGAAATTTGATTGAAGTTGGGCAAAAGATTCAAATCATCAAAGTTGCGTTATAGAAAACGTATCGTTGTGACCTTTCCTTTGCCTAAAGTACCTCGAAGATATATTGATCTAAAGTTGGGATGAATATTAAAATATTCTAAATGGAGACATGAATGATAGTCGAAAGATGTCGTACCATGACTTTAACTATGACACTTCTTGGGAGGCAACCCAAGAAATTTTTCTTGATATTTTTTAACGTTTTGATTCAATTTTCAGCTTGTTTTTTGGTGTTTGTAGGTGATAGCATATGTTGAAAAGGGTATCTCATGTATGATACCCCGGATAAGTATATTGGGATTTCATTTTATTATTTTCCTCTCTTAAACAAACTCACAAGGTAAGATCCTTAGTTAAATTTTCTTTAAAATATGAATAGTGATCACATTCAATGATTTCTTTTGGTATAAATTTAATTCATTTGAGTTTAATTTGATAGAATGTGGTTTTTGGGATGAAAATTTTTGAATATGTGCCTTGTTTTACATGATCAATTGCAAACTCTTGCTTCCATACACTAGTGCACACTATGTGTTCCATGAAATAAGCACTTGAGGTTTGTTTGCTTAATTGAGTAGTGGGTGATTTACTTAGGTTAGTATGATCACAAATGGTGTGTTTGGTGATGAATTGGTGCATTTATCTTGTTTACATGCATTGTTATTCTATTTTTTAAGCTCTTACCTTTCATGCGCACCATGTATTTGTTAAAATATTGAAAAGAGAAAAACACCTTATGTGCTTGTAAAGGTTAATGTGAAGTTTCTTGGAGTGTTATGTGATCATTTTTGGAGCATATTTGAGTCCAACGGTCATAAATATTGGATAACCAGTGGTTTTTTTATTAAAACTATTGATGAATGTTTCGTCCATGGTTCAATCGATTAATGTGCTTATCATAGCATCCCTAGGTGAAGTCTAAGTAACCCGAGAGACATGAATTCTTGCCTTTCCCTATGATAGATTAGGTGATTCTATTCTTAAGGGTATAGGTTCATTTGTGTTTCTATTGGTGCAATGAGTGTTTTATGAGCTAAATGGATAATATGGTAGGTTCTGAGGAAAGAATCCCATGAAGTGTAATGATAATGTTGCCTTTCTTTCACCTAAGTTTTTCTTTAGTTGTTTAGGAAGATACAAAAGTTTGAAAATACTTTTAAAATGTCATTGGTAAGAAATAAGATGATTTTGAGAAAAATGAAAAATATAGTTTTCTTTTTGAAAAAGATTAAGGATGTTTTGAGCTTTCTTTTGAGTGAAACCAACTACAAACAACAACAACAAACCCAGTGTATTCCCACCTGGTGGGGTCTAGGGGGGTAAGATGTACGCAGTCCATACCTCTACCTCTAAAAAAGTAGAAAGGCTATTTCTTTTGAGTGAAACTATTAAATTTAATTTATGGCTTTCTCTTTACAAGGATGAGTCCATGATTTGGAGTAACTTATTAAGCTCAAATTGGTTGGGTAAATTACTTTTTTCTCTAAGAGTACGATGCCATGTGTGGTGAGATTTTTAATATAATTCTTGTACATATGTGTAGTCTAGAACTTATCCCGAGTGTATTCAAAGAAAAATACTAGACAAGCTTAGTTTGGAGGATGAACCGAGGCTATTTTTGACCCATAACATAGCCAAATTCCCACCTTAACATTTTACCCTAGTTAACCCATTGGAGCCTTTTTACCCATTTTTTTCTTTTTGTAATGATAACCTTGCTGAAACACTTAAGCCCTTTATCAAAAAAAATTCCTTTTTGCACTTAACTTCCTTTGATGCATTGCATAATTTAAAGTAATAAAATATAGGCGAAATCCTAAGTTTGGGGGGTTTGTGTAGTTTGGAGAACAATGTAAGGATGGTTCAAACTACAATTTTGGGGGGACTAATGTGATGTACTAAGGTGAGCCAATAAAGATGTATGTAAGGTGATCAAATCATATGCTTAAAAGATAAGAGACATACTTTATGGTAAATTTGTATAGCCTAGCCCATAATGTGTGGAGAAATGAGACAATTGGCGGGGGAGGGGGGAGGGGCTAAGAAGTGCTTAAAGTCAGATAGACTCTTGAAAAAGTCAAAGAAAGGAAGAAATAAAATAGTGGATTTGAATTGTTTGGTAAATTTTAATAGGAAGGTTAAGGAAAATATGGGAAATGATTTGAAGAAGAATAAGGTGGGTAGTTTTCTACTTGAATCATATATATTCTTTCCTGCACCTTAAACCTTTATTTTGTCCCTTAAAAACTTGGTGATTTAAAACTAGGTAAGTCTATATTAGTGGAAAAAAACACAAAGGTCAAGACTATGGTTCTACTCATTGGTCTTGAATTCCTTTGCGATAGTGAGTGTGAGTTCTTTCATTATTTGAGCTCCTTTAGAAATTTAAATGACTTGTGTGTATAGAGATAATTCTTGCTTGTGAGCGGAATTGATACTTTAGGGTAGAGGGTGAAGTCTTACTCTTGGTTTGGGTAAATGGATAAAGTAAGTTTCATTGTGAAGATTGAGAAAATCTTTGAAGATTTTATGTCTCCTTTTAAGATGATTTGTTGATTTGGAAGGTTTATGTGATACAAACTTGCATCCTTGCTTCATAAATATGTGCTTATTGAAAATTTTTGATTTACTTGTTGCCATGACATGTTTGGAAAGTCTTTATAGAGCTTTGTTAGCTTATTTCTTTAGTATAGCTGTTCATTCAATGGAATTGAGTCAAAAACCACATCTTATTAAAGTATCCTCATTTGATTGAGGACAACCAATAGTTTAGGTTTGGGGGTGTTGATAAGTCGTCAATTAGACACTTACTAGAACCTTTTAAGCCTAAATTATCATACTTTTTCATTAATTTGTTGTTAATTTCTTACTTAATGCTCATTTTGTAGCTAAAAGTTGAAATGGAAAGACGAACAAGGAAACTAGATAAAAATGAGCCGAGGAGAAGGTGAAAGAGAAAAAATGTAAGCAAAAAGGACAAAAGCTGAAATGCAGGCCTAGGAGTGGACCCTCAGGTACCGTGATCGCAACTTTATGGGTGCGATCACAACCAGTCATACAACACCCTAGGAGCATCCCCTGGACGTCACACAGAGCTTAGGACTATGAATAGCTATAAGCTAACCCATGATATCTATTCAACTTAGAACCCACATGAAAAGGGTGAACTACTATATATAGAAACTGAAGGTAAACAATTCCATATCTTAATGTAAATCCTTAATTTGGGAAACCTTAAACAAACTCTTGAACTAAAACATTCACAGTCTGACAAGCCTCCAATGCTAACTAGAGAGCCACAAGGACAAATCTCATCTGAATCGAACATAAACGAAAATCAAAGATTTAGAATAACTTTCAACAACAAACATAAGTCTGATAAAATGGGTCTTTAGACTTTGAGGACTCACCAAATATCAGGATGTAAGTGATGATACCCATAGTTAATCCTGTTGTTGGAAATGAGTACGAAAACCTACATTATAAGACACTGTAGTACATAGACATATATGTAGGTCAGCACTTCTGGAATGTACTGAGCATGTGGGATGAATGCATAAGTAAAACATGAAATGAATATATATATATATATATATATATATATATATATATATATATATATATACACACTTTCAAATAATGCATTCTAAGTGTAAATGACTCACCTTGGACTTGAGAAAAATTAATGACTGCAAAATCGTAAAACATAGATGATGAAGCATATGATTAAGCTTAATAAGCCATAACACTTAGTTTCTAAAATCTTTACTTTTAATCTTTATTATGGGAGATTCTTCTAACCGATATAAACCATGTAAGCTACCATGGAGTCCAAAGTCTTACCCACATTGGCGAGAGCTATTTTACCCTTGCCATCGGAATGGAACCTTACTTAAGTGATCACTCTACTTCATTCATATTGAGAAAAATCTTAATATATATATATATATATATATATATATATATATGGTCATACTTAAGAAATTCACCTTACAATAACATAAGGGTTTGTGTAATGAAAATCAGTTATGCTTCTCTTTACTTTAAATCATAATCAAGGTGAACACTTGTGGATTTCATGTGTTATCTTTTGATCAAGGGATCAAGCTTTTTTTAATCATGCTATATTGCATGTGAATGGAATCTAAAAAGATTAGACTCTCTTTCAAACTTAATACTTCTTCTTAAATCTTGAAACTCTTATTTCCTTTCATACCACTTGTAACAAAATATCAGGTTAATACACATAGGGAAATCTTTCATCAGAATCCAAATCAAAGTAATAAAATTCAAATCTCAATATCAATCTTAAAGTTCAAAACATGAATAAATGTAACCTTTATGCATCTTTAGCCTTTTAATCACAAAATATGGTTATACTTCAACATATGATAATTTAAGGAATGAACCCTAATGTAAAACATGTAAATTAAACTTAAAAATCATTTCTTTCGGGCACAATTAGGGAAGATTAACCTTATTCAAAATCCCACATACCTGGAATTGCTTGACTTGTGAAGAGGACTTGAACTTTAAATCTTGAGAGATGTCTTGGTGAGAGAAACCCTAATCTTGTTGTTTGTAAAGATGGGAGGAGAAAAGATGTTGTTAATTGACTGAAAAATTGATGAAAATAACACCTCTCTTGGGTATAGGTCATGGGTTAGGAGTTATAAGTGGGGAAATAACCAAAAAACCCCTTAACTAAACTTACAAAAATTGACCTCCAGTCGTCATGAGTCAATCCTATGACTCATTAGATGTGTATACGAGTTGGACTATTAACTCATAAGCTTAGTAGTATCAAAGATAACACATACTGATAAACATACAAGTGGTAGCTTACGACTCATTACATGTCCATACGGCTTGAAATAACCTCTCGTAACTTTGACAAAAACTTAGGGAACCTATATTTCTTAACTTACGAGTTCATTTCAAACTACTCATAATATGCAATGATGATTTCTATGGTCAAATTGTATCTACAATAGTATTCATCTACTCCACACTTCCATAGCTATGACTTACAACATAAAACTTATAAGGTGTATATACGACTTAAGAAGATGAGTCATAAGTTGCACAATGGCTTTGAGACACGAGGTATTACAATATATCCCCCTTGGAAACGTTCATCATCGAATATGATTCATCTAGGATCTGTATTATGGAAAAGAATCAAAACCTCTATACCAAACTTATAACCAAGATTTTCTCTATCACAAGGATCTAATTAATCACAACATAAGATACGACTTAGGAATATTTAAATAGACTTAAAGAGAAAGAGTTTTGGCTGAAAATAACTATTTAGCTTCGGTAGAAACTGAGTTGAAATAAAAGAGGTGAGGATATTTGACCATTATGTCCGCTTCAGCTTCCTAAGTGGCCTCATCAATCAATTGGTTTCTCCAAAGAACTTTTACAGACGCTACTTCTTTATTCCTTATCCTTCAGACCTGCCTATTAAGTATCTCCACAGGAATCTCCTAATAGGACAGTTTATCTTTAACACCAATACTCTCTAGGGGAACTACTAAGTACGAATTTCCAATGCACTTCTTAAGCATCAAAATATGGAACACTTGGTGAACCATAACTAATACTGATGGAGATCTAATTTGTAAGCCATATTGCTTTCACACTTCACTATCTCATAAAGACAAAAAAATCGAGTACTCAACTTCTATTTCCTTCCAAATCTCATTAGTCTCTTCATAGGCGACACTTTCAAGAATACCTAATCCCTCACCTCAAACTTGAGCACTCTTCTCCTTATATCTATATATGACTTCTGCCAACTTGTAATACCCCGTACTTCTACCTAGCTTAGATTCATTCCTAGAATATCAAAAATCTTACTTCATAGATGAATACCTTTTTATTCCTTATAGTATTTTCAAGATTTTGACTTTTTATCCTGTGGTAAATTGAATAAACTTTCCATCGATACCAAATTCACCCAAATCTGACACTCAAATGAAGAGTTAGAGCCATTTTAGTAAGATAGTGTACCACCTGGTATTTTAGCACATCACGGAGCCAGCCAAAATGGCAATCATCAAAATCCAGTGAGCCTCCATGATTATGGTGCATCGAGGTAAGGCTAAACTCAGAGCTGTCAATTTCTAGTGCACCAATGCGATTCCACCACGTCGCGGTGCCTTTCCAGTTTCCCAATTGTCCGGTTTTCAGTGAGCTGGCACAATTTCATCGTGTCGCACTAGTATGAAAAATTAGGATTTTTAGATTCTATTATTTAATTCCAAGGACCAATTGCTAATTTCCTAAAGCCCCTAATCAGCCTATATACGGGATTTAAACCCTTGACAACAAAAAATTGCTCATTATTTTCATTATTCCTCAAGAACAAAAGCATTCTCTCTCAAAAAAATAGAAAACTCTAGCACCCAAGTTTCAAAATCAATCTCAAGAATCCCACCAAGAGTCTTCAAGAACTTCAAGAATCTAGATTTTTAGGTATGTTATATCTTGATTCTTGGGTTCCTTCCGCCCAAGAAGTTCAAGAATCCCTTTTTAAACTATAAAGATTGTTATTTATGAGTTTTCATGATTTATGTCAATTGAGATTTGAAGTTTATGATGTTGTTGAGTTTAAATTCAAGTTCAGACAGTTTAGAGACTTTCAGACTAGAAGTTCAGACATTTGTTTTAGTTTTAGTATTGATATATTTATACAGTTGTAACTCTGCTTGAACCTTATGGCAAGCTTTCCACCAGTTTTCCACATATTTACAGTATATTATTCAGTTATTGCAGCAGGTACCAGAAAAGGGTTAGCTTATGGTCCTTTGGGATTATGAGCACCGTGAATCATCCGGCATTTAGAATTCAGGGCATTACAAACTTGGTATCAGAGCCTAAGGTTCAATAGTATCCTAAGAAGTCTAAAAGCCATATCTAGTAGAGTCTTATGCATGGGTGTGTTTCTCACCACATTTATGTATATGAAGCTATAAGATGTTTTAGGAATAGTTTCCCTTCTTTCAGTATTCATGTTATACGATTGAGTATGATCTCAAGTTAATTCTCAGGCTAATCCATTTCTTCCTTTCATTTATAGAGTATGCCTCCTCGTAAAGCTAATGCCCATAGGAATGATAACTAGCCACCTCGGCCTGCAGATCCTTTGAATTAAAATATGTCACATGCAGAGTTTGGGGCAGCTTTGCAGGCGCTAGCCCAAGCTATGAAAACTAATGTTCAAGGTAACTATTAGGATGCATCCCTACCTTAAGAAGATGGGGGGTCTAGCCGCAGCTAGAATCAGAGACTTTATGAGAATAAACCCGTCAGAATTCTTTGGGTCGAAGGCAGATGAGGACCCACAGCTCTATCTTGATGAGGTGAAGAAGATCACCCAGGTTATGAATATTTTTTAGGAGGAGAGTGTAGATTTGGTATCCTATAGGTTGAAGGATGTTGCTTATGATTGAGTAGTGATATGGTGGAAGAGTAGAGCGGGGGATGCAGCTTCCATGACTTGGCAGATGTTTCAAAAAATATTCTTAGAAAATTTTTTCCACTAGAGATGAGAGAAGCTAAGATAGAAAAGTTCATGAATCTGAGGCACGACTCCATGATAGTAAAGGAGTATTATCTCAAGTTCAACCAGTTATCTAAGTATGTCTCTGATCAGATGGCTAACCCTAGAGCAAGCATGAGTAAGTTTGTGACCGGCGTGCATGGGTTGGTGGTTAAGGAGTATAAGACTCTATGCTCAATAGAGACATGGACCTTTCTAGATTGATGATGCACGCTCAGTAGATTGAGGCAGATAAAGCTAAGGAGAGAGAGAGAGTAAGTAAGAAGGCCAGAACAGGTAGTTTTAGTTATTCTTAGCCAGGGTCATAGGGTGGTAATCATTCTCAGCATAGTAAGAAGTTTTCAGACCCAGCCCCATCCTTAGCTAGTGTACCCATACAAAATTTCAGGAATATCAGTTACGATAGGGCACCAGGTTTTAAAACCAAGGGTACTATGAGAAGTGAGCGTACCTATCTTCTTTGTGAAAAATATGGTAAGAACTACGTAGGTACTTGTAGAGTAGGCCAGGTCACAAGCTGTGGAAGTGTAGAGTGCTATCTTATAGGGGTAAATATTTAGATCAGCAAGGCGCCACTCCTAGTACCACTCATGGTCAGCGTCAGAAAAAATTTTATACACTCCAGACTCGCTATGACTAGGGAAGTTTCCCTAACATAGATTCAGGTACATTATGAGTCTTCTATCTTTATGATATACATTATTAGATCCTTCACTCCCATTTGAGCTTAAGTTTTCAGCATGAGTTAGTTAGTAAAGCCAGCAAGTCAGTTTAGTAGTCAAACAGTCAGATCCGTACAGTTTGTTTTCTCATCTTCCCATCTAGTCATATTATCAGGAATTTTAGAATATAACTTTTCCAAGATAGAGAGTCCCGGTAGTTGCAAGATCAAATCAGTTCATGAGTTATACATTAGTTTCAGATCCCAGATATTTAGTCATGATTTAGTTCGTAGGTTCCCTATGCATCGCCCCAGTATAACAGTGAAGTAAGCATTCTTAGAGGGACATAGTGTCCCAAGGGGGAGACACCCTATGATTCCCTGATGCTTTCATGTCTTTAAATCCATTCAGTCGTATGTTTAGATATTCCTTACAAAGTTAGTAGCAGTTATCATTGCATATTCATTCATGCATTTAAGAGTCAGCTTAATTAGAAATCCATGCATTGGATATACATGTTTAGTATAAAATCTCAATGCACCATTAGTTCCAGTCATATAGTCATGTTTCAGATGCTCATGTCCAGTAAGTATGTTTAGCTTGCTAGTATTCTCAGATTAATCAGTCTCATTCAAGGATAAATTTTCCCAAGGGGGAGATATTGTAATACCTCATACTTCTACCTAGCTTAGATTCTTCCCTAGAACATTAAAGATCTTTCTTCATAGGTGAATACCTTTTTATTCCTTATAGTATTTTCAAGATTTTGACTTTTTATAATGTGGAAAATTGAATAAGCTTTCCATTGATGCCAAATTCGCCAAATTCGACACTCGGGTAAAGAGTTAAAGACATTTTAGTAAGACAGTGGACCACCCGGTACTTTAGCGCGTCGCGGAGCCAGCCAAAATGGCAATCGTCAAAATCCAGTGAGCCTCTGTGATTATGTCACATCGCGCTAAGGCTCAATTTTAGAGTTTTCAATTTCCAGTGTACCAACTTGATTCCACCGCGTAGCGGTGCCTTTCCAGTTTCTCAATTGTCCAGTTTCCAGTGAGCTGGCACAATTTCACCATGTCGCACCAGCATGAAAAATAGGGATTTTCAGATTCCGCTATTTAATTTCAAGGACCAATTGGTAATTTTATAAAGCCCCTAATCATCCTATATACGGGATTTAAATTCTTAATAGCCAAAATTTTCTCATTATTTTCACTATTCCTCAAGAACAAAAACATTCTCTCTCAAAAAAATAGAAAACCCTAGCCCCCAAGTTTCAAAAGCAATCTCAAGAATCCCTTCAAGAGTCTTCAAGAACTTCAAGAATCTAAATTTCCAGATATGTTAGATGTTGATTCTTGGGTTCCTTCCACCCAAGAAGTTCAAGAATCCCTTTTTAAATTATAAAGATTGTTATTTATTAGTTTTTATGATTTATGTGAATTGAGATTTGAAGTTTATTATATGGTTTAGTTTTAATTCATGTTTTGGGTACAAAGTTCCAAACTTTGGTCCTAGTATGAGGTGAATTTCATGATATTCATAAAAAAAACTCCAAGATGCATGGTAATTGATGTAATCATGATAATTAGGTGTATTGAATGTTGTATGACCAAAGTATGCTTCCCATATGTTTGATAAAATGCTTGTGTGAAGGAAATAGGGTCATTATAGCATGTTGACAAGAAACCCCAATTATGTATAAGTTCATGCATGCCAAGCGTTTATTGAAAAGCCTTAGTGAATGACTTTGATATGTTTCATGCATTCCTATTCAAGAGTATTCCTTTTTGAATGAGTTATGAGACCACAACATGCCTTTCTATACAATTACATATTTAAGACCTCCAAGTTCTTGAAGAATTCGCCTCATTGATTGTATTGCGAATGATAGCCTATTGCCATGTTATGTATGAGTTTTCCTGTCTTGTATTATTTATGTTATCGAGTTCTGGGGTATTTATACCCAACAATTTAGCTGATTGTCTAGAACCAGTGTCAGTTTTCAAGAAAACCTCAGTCGTGCCAAGCAGTAGAACTTAGACAGTTACAGAACTTAGGAAATCTTAGTGATCTCAGTATCAGTAGCATTCCAGCTTTAGTACAATAATTAATTCAGAACTTAGTAGTATTTCATTAGTAAATAAAACCAAGTGAACTTAGTAACAGATTCAGCTCAGCCTAGTACAGTTTAAGAATCAGTTCAGAGTCTTTCAGTTAGGAGTAGAATTCAGTACTGAGCGAGCCTAGGGATGGGGCTCACCTATTAGATAGGACTGAGATCCCTAGAAGTAGTCCCTAAGTTCTAAAACTATGTATCCAGTGTAGGTATGAGATATCACCCGTTAGATAGGACTGACATACTCAGGGATCACCATTAGTATAGGACTGATCTCAAGGGTCACCCGCTAGATTAGGACTGACCCCACAGCAGTTTTCCTTACCCGTGGCATGGTACTGACACCCTTCCAGCTGGGGTTATAGGTTGGACCGCACTAGTTATGATTCAGGGCAAATAGGTTAGATGACTACCTCCCACAGTCTCAGTTTTAGTCTCAATCTTTAGAATAGAACTCAGATCAGTATTACAGAAATCAGGACTGTCAGATACAGTCACTCAGCTCAATAAAGAACTTAGATAGTTCCAAAGATTTAGAGATTGCCCATAAGATAAGCTTGATCTCACATTTAGTCAATCATATTCACTATTGATAACGCTCAATCTATAGCTCTCGTAAGAGTGTAAAGCGGTGTCAAATATATAACCCAACTGGGTTAGGTATCGATCCCACAGGGAATAGCTTGGTCAACAAGTAAGCAAAGATTACTAGACTTTTAGTGCAAGTCTCGTAAAAGGGGGGAGTTTTGTCGTGCAAGTAATGTAACCAAAATATTAAGGTAAAAACGAAAAATTTCAAAGTAAAAAAAAAGAATGTTTGGTAAGATGTAAAACAATGAGAATTGAGAAGTTGGGGTTATGTCCACCTTATGAGTTGTACGTCTCTATTGGCTATGAGTTATGCGGAATTCAGACGTGCATGTGCTTATGGATAATTGTATTCGATGGTAAATCCAAGCGTTTTTCGACCTCAACAAGGACTATTTCACTTTAACTCTTTCGAGCTTAGAGCGTATCTAACGGTACAAATTCTCCAAGAGGTTAATCCAGTTACAGCACTAACTTTTTAATAGGGGATGGGACCCTATTACCTTAACATTATCTCTTTTCCAGACATAAAACTTTTCTTTCAAACAAGTTAATGCTATACTGGCGTTATTCTATGCGTCTGCAGCCACAAGAATTTGCATTAAGATGAAGAGAATAATGATATAAGCAGCATACGTGTCACGAATTCACAAACTCATAGCCTTAGATAGTATCTCATAAGGCTTCCATAACCCCAACAGAGAAGTTTAGCTACTCATCAGTGCAACGGAAATCACAATAGACAATATCATTGTACCAAAATAAAGATCTTGCGTGAAGTATGTTTGGTAGCAATTGTGGCGTGAATTCCTTGTAAAATAGCTTTTCTCTTGTCGTGAAAATTAAAAATAGAATATATAAATAATAATGTCAACAACAAATTTATGAAGAAAAAGGGAAAGGATCGAATAGGGATGAGGGTGGTGGAGAATTGTTTTGATGGATGGATGGATGGTGGATGGATGGGAATTATAAAAATCTGCAGCAAAATAGGGTATTTATAATACCCATATCCTATTCCTACTAGGCTACTGCGTACTTATCCTAATCCTAATAAGTTACTGCATCATTATCCTAATCCTAATAAGTTACTGCTAGTCCCCAAAGTCTTTAGAATTGTTGTTTTTGCCCGGGACAGGTTTCCCATGCGTCACTTTTGGTCCTTGGCGTCCAAGCTATCCCTTTCTTCTCTCGTGAAGCTTTCTTTGGCATCAAGTTATCCATAAAATGCTGAATTCTGCATCATTTATACCTAAAACTTGCTAATCACGTTTGTTAGCTCACTTATAAGAAAAAGGACTAAAAGTGCATGAATTATATAATTTATCCTCAAAACTTAGCTAAAATATGGGTAAAATATAGCACTATAGGCGTGTAAATTCACCTATCATCAACTATCAGTAGATTTAGAGACCATCCGATAGATAGGCCTGATCTTAGATAAAGTCAATTAGTATCAATATCAGTGATTCAAATATCACTCGATAGATAGGCCTGATCTTAGATATAATCAAGTAGTATCAATAACCTCAGATATCAGTTATCAGTACACCCAATTATTCAGTATCTTAGTATTAGTAAACTCAGTAATTTATGCTACTACAAATTCAGTTATAGTTTATGCATTCATCCATGTATCCTCATTCAGCATACTCGTGTATTCAGTCAGTATTATTCATGTATATGAACCCTTATATTTAGCCTTACCTCATCTAGCATACCAATATATTCAAAGTACTGATGCATAATTTTCTCTTGTTCTATGGTGTCTAATACCATAGGTTCAGAATCACGAGCTCTAAAGCATCCTTAATAGTTTAGACTCATCCAGCAACAGTAGACTCAGTAGTGAGTCCTCATTATTCGAGGATGTTCCTTATTTTAGTATTGCATTAGATTAAGTATTTCAGTAGATGGAGTTAGTTGGGGGTTTGTCCCATCAACTCTAAGTTTAAATAGTTTAGAGGCTTTCAAACTAGAAGTTCAGACAGTTGTTTGTCTTGGTATTGATATATTTTATACAGTTATAATTCAGTTTAAACCTTATGGCAAGTTTTCTGCCAGTTTTCAGTATTTTATAGTATATTATTTTTTTATTATAGCAGATACCAGAAAAGGGTTAGCTTATGGTCCTTCAGGATTATGAGCACTGTGTAGCATTCGGGGTTCAGAATTTAGGGCGTTACACGACTCTAAGCAGTCTTCAATCTTTCACAAATCAGCTGAACCTTTGCCATAGCTTCAAGAATAGAATCTGGCCCAATCAATGTCGTTTCACCAATCTCAAACCATTCTATGGGTGATCTGTACCTACACCTATACAATGCTTCAAATGAAGCCATCTAAATGCTAGCATGGTAACTATTATTATAAGAAAATTCAATCAAAGGTAGATGGTCATCCTAATTTCCTTTAAAGTCTAAAACCCATGCCCTAAGCATGTCTTCTAATGTCAGAATTGTGCGTTCAGCCTGACCATCGGTTTGCGAATGAAAAGTAGTACTAAGCTTAACATTTGTTCCAAGACCTTTCTAAAAAGACTACCCAAATTGTGAAGTGAATTAAGTTTCTCTGTCTAAAATGATGGACAAAGTTATCCCATGAAACCTTACTAACTCGTGAATATATATTTTTGCATAATCTTCCACTGTATCAGAAGTCTTAAAGGTAGGAAATAATCTAATTTATTCATTCGGTCTACTATAAACCAAATTGAATTATGTTGACTTCTTTTATGAGGCAATCCTATGAAGAAATCCATAGTCACTACTGCCCACTTCCAGGTGGGGATACTGATCTCTTTTAGTGTACCACCCGATCTCCAGGGTTCAAATTTAACTTATTGGCAGTTGAGACACTTGGCCACAAACTCTGATATGTCCCTCTTAATACTATTCCACCAATAAATTTTCCATAAGTTATGGAATATCTCAGTAGCACACGGATGAATGTAATACGTCAAACCATGAGCCTTAAATAATATATGATTAGAGGTAAATTTACTATTCACTTACACTCAACATTTGTGCACATAACCATGTTTTGAATAAGTGGGACATAATTGTGATTAAATACACTAATATCCACACTTTGCAGAAACACAGGATGAAAATGAAAATTTGGGGATATGAGCTGAAAAAATACAAAAGAAGGAAAAAAACATAGTTTGAAGACCTGAAGCAGACATAGCCCCAGTTACTTCTATTGTGGTCTAAGGACCACGATTGTAGTAAGTCAATATGGTTAAATAGACTACAATCGCATGGCTCTGACTGTGGTCGCAGTAGCCGCAAATACGGACAAACTCCTATGATCGTGGCCTAGCAGAAAATATAGTCCAAGGGAAGAAATGTAAATACATATAGCTGATCCCAATGTCCACATATAGAATCAAACCCTATCTCTTGAAGGATTATTGAATCCATTCCCAATTATTAGAACTTTGTCTTCTCCTTAGTTTTTATTTTTGTAGGACATTTATTGTATTAATTTTGGTTGAAGAATACATTGGAGTAGCTTCGAAGTGAAAGATTAGTTAACTCCCATTGAATATTTGTTGAAGTTCAAAGTTTGAAGTAACATTCACTTAGTCTTTCATAAATCTAATCAATTGAGATAATTGGGTATATCTTGCTCATTACTCTTATGGGTAGATAGTTCCTTCACTTGGGATTATATTAGACTAGGGTGCATTTATGTATGGGTTTTGATTCATTTGTGTATATGCTAATGTATTGGAGTTGGGTTCTACTATTTCTTGAGTAGATTGATTGGGATTTATGGGTGAAAACCCTAAATACCCAAAATGGGTTTGTGGGTGAAAACCCCAAGCTCTAGAAAGCCCAAACCATCCTTGAAAGAGAGGTTTGGGTTAACTTTAGGAACCCTCATCATCCTTGAAAGAGGCATGTAGGAACCAAGGAAATAGTAGACAATTATTAGGTTTAGTTTGCTAATTTTCACTATCTTAGACACAATGGTGATAATGAGGTTGACTATTCCTTGGGTACCATCCTAGAAATAGGGGTGCCTAATTGACGTATTGGGTGGCATTAATTGACACCCTCGCTATGTATTCAAAAGTGTCAATGAATGATATCTTTGAGGTTTTGTTGAAGGACTAGCCTTAAGGACTTTAAATCTAGCCTACCACATCATCAACAATTAGAATTTGCACCAAATCATCATGTTCCCATGCATAGATTTCCCCTAGAAAAATATAGTCCCAAGATCCATTTTAACTGATTATACTCTAATTATTCGTAGCCCCAAATTAGTCCTTTAAAATTCCATCTATACATACTTGTTTTGACACTTGCTTAAATCCTTATTTTTACATATTTTTATCTTAGGTTTGAATTTAGTAACTACTCATATTTCGAACTTACCCATTTGCCACTCACATTGTTCCTTGTGGATTCGACCCCGACTATTGTTAGGTTACTATATTCATAATTATCGCCCTCTGCCAGTTTAAATTTTATTGGTGAGTGTTATCAAAAATGGCGTCGTTGCCAGGGAATAATTTGGCATATTGAGTTAGTTTGGAATTTTAGCCCACTTTCTTGGATTTAAACTTGTAAATATTTGTTTGTGATGTTCTTTTATTTCTTGTGTTAGGTAGATATTTATTATTGATTATTTATTAATATGGCATCTTGGAATGAATATAAGTTTGTAGCAGGAAATCATGTCTTGATAATCCATGTCAATATTATGGTCGACCCCACTTTTGGCAAGATTGTAGATATGCTCTCCGAAAAGAGATGTGTGCACCATCTCAATCCTATTGGGAGTATAAGTGTTATTTTTGTGGTGGTCGAGATATACATTGGAGTGATTGTCCAAATGGCCCCCCTTGTTATACTAACCCAAATGCTAGTTCTTCTTATGATTTCGCTAGGTCTCATGATGAGAAAAATAAAGAACAACATGCTAAAGACAACAGGATTGAAGAAATTCTTCAACTTATCTTGGATCGGATAGAAACAACAAGGGATAAAATACAACTCATGCATCAAGACATTGGGTCATGTAAAGAGGAAATCGCAAGAATAGAAGTATGTATGGAGGCTAATCTTTTATATACCATGAGTGGGCCTACTCTTCAAAATGAGCTCAATGTTGAATAATCCTCAATGATTTCCTAACCAATCGAACCAACCAAGAGAGATGATGTTAATATTGAGGAAATGGTGCTAGAGTCGAAAGAAGAAGTTAAGCAAACCTCTTCTGAGGACTCTAGCCAATTCCAGGGTGAGAATTCTAAGATGGATGTAATTCCAGAATTAAGAGAAAGACCCCATTCTAACCATTTTACAACATTATGCTTGGTGGATTTAATAAAAAGCAATCTACCTAAGCAAATGATGGATTTTAAAGGGAAGGAACTCTATCTCTACATTTTGTAGTTCAAAATTCTAATTGAGCATATGATAACCCCACACTCAAAGGCCAAGGATCTCAACTTCTGATGTTTAACTGATGGCCTATCGATGTTTCAACCACTACCCAAAGAGTTGAATCAGAAATATGATGTGAAATTAGGTAAAAGGTTTAAATCTTCAAAGTGGTGGGATAGAAACCACATCACCATGTCACTCTTTCTATCACATTTCATCTTCGAAGATCTGAATATTCTGTCCCTCTGCCTCTCAAATCATAGAGAGAAGAAGTTGGGACAGAGATTTAAATCTTCTAAGTAGAAATACAAATGATAGTCGAAGTTGTGTCTTTCCACCAAAGATGGGAAACAACCCACCACATCGCAAAAGTGATACTTATTTTTTTATTTATGCATGGTAGAGTAGATTTTATTTTGTTTATGCTTAATTCATGAAATTATGGTGCCATAAGGAGTGTTGAATGGAATTAAGAAAAGGGAAAATAGGAATTATTATGTTATGGACTGAGCATAGGAATGCATAGGACCTAAAATTTAGCTTCAGTTACCGCGATTAGGGAGCTCTAATCGCAATTGCGGCCAAATCAGTTTAAAATATCATTCGACTTCCCTATCCTCCCCACACTCCCCTTCTTATTTTTCTCTTAATATTGCACCCAAAATTAAAAAAAAAATTGCATACCCGAGCTGATCGTTGCATCCCCGTGCATCCTACACTAAGGTACTCAACTGCATAAAAAGGGGGACTTCAACCACATTCATTTCATGGCTCTAGAATGCCATATGGTTGGTTTGACCATATTAAGCCATAATGTGAGACAAAGGCTTGGGTTGTTGCTATAGTTAGAAAATTATGCATGGTGAAAATTCAAATCAAACACCCCCCCCCCCCTCCGATCAAAATTTTCAAAAAAATTAAGGGCACAGACATGATCAACCTTGTAACAAAGCTTTTCTCTTTTTGTGACTCCAAGATTTTTGGCTTGAAAATATTGATAGGTACTCAATTTTTCTCTCTAGTAGGAGGGAAAATTAAGCCCTCTCTATGAATTTGCATGCCTTTTGCGATGAGTTTATTTGTATCAATATCATGTGTACTTTTGTCATCTAGAACTTACCCCATTAGTCTCTCCAATATAAATTTTGATTGTATTTGGTTGGTGAGATAATATTAGGCTATCTTTGTGACATTATAAGCTCACTTAGCCTAAAAATCCTACCCATGCTTAGGTGTTATCCCTAGTCACCCACTTTGAGCCTTTGAACCTTTCTTTGGAAAACATATTACAAGTCGTGAGTCATTCAAATTTTATCCCTCTTTTGAACCATACCCTCCTTACACTTAAAAATGTAACTTGAGGCTAATATCCTAAGTTAGGGGTGGTGAAGATTGAAGGAAGTAACTTTAGGCCACAAAGTTGATAGTGATTGTATACATGCTTAAGCATTGAAACAAATGAATAGAAGAAGAAAGGACCCAACAAAGGAAAGAATTGGATGAAATTTGCAAGAGAGAGAAATGGAATAAAATGGGTGAAACAAGGAAATTAAAGTAGGCATATTTGTATAATAAAAGAAGTGGACCATAGTGAAAGGTGGATTAAATAAGTGTGATGTAGAAGTTCAAGGAGGGTATAAGCCATGATTGTTCCTAAATGATATCCTACCCTACGTCGAACCTACGTTACAAGCTTAAAAAGTCCTTTGATATCTTCAACCATTTACGTTCATTGTAGTGGCAATTAAAAATAGGGGCAAGCTTATGGTATGACACTTGTTAGCATAGAGAGTTCATGTGAGGGAGAGAGTTTTGCACTTAAATTTCTTATTGCATACTTGGTAGCTTGGTGTGTGAGATTTTTTCTTCTTGTGAGGAGGCATATGAACAAGTTGAGGTGGGGGATTTTGTCATCTTCGAAGAAAAGAGGCAAAAAGGAGTATAATGTGGTTGAGGTCAAAAAGCGAGTCACTCTTAGAGTATCGGTGATTATTACATTATTTCTTTTGGAAGTCTTTTGCATCCTTGCTTATTGCATTTTATGTTTTCCCATATTTGAAGAGATACTTGAGGTAGTAACTAAGCTTGATGCCATTATGATCATTGGGTCATCTATTTTAGGCATAAATATGCATTGTCTCATGGTGAAAGGTAGTGTTGCTTGAGGACAAGTGTCACGACTTGAGACTACCCCCTAGTCGTAACACGGTGCTTGGAACCATAAGTGATCCCAAGCTAACCCATGAGTCGGCATACTATTGAGCAATTGATTTAATATGTAAAACAAAACTTAATTTGGTAAGTGAAAGCATAATAAGGAAAAGTCTAATTAAAGGTAATACTAATCAATTTACATCATGATACAACTAAAGAAAAAAACTTCAAATACATGACTCACTCTGACTGACATCTATGAATTCTCTACTATATTGACTATAGATAGCTAGGAAATGCCTACAAGTACCACTAATCAATACATACAAAAAATAAAAAATAAAGTACATGATCAACATCTAACTGAAGTCCTCGAAATAGGAGAACATATCACCTACTGGCTGGAAACTAAAACCGTCTGATCATGATATGTAGGCTACAATCGGTACCTACATTATGAAACAATGTAGCCACAAAAACATATATGTGGATCATTCTGGAATGTACTGAGAAAGTGGGGGTGAACGAAATAAGTAAAAACCTGAGTTGATGCGTAATCTTAAACATGCATTCTATGTGTATGTAAACTCACCAAGGGACTGAAATAAGCTAAAAGCAGATATATCTTAAAACATAATTAACAAACAAATTCTGATAAGCTAGTGAGTCACTACACTTAGTTTCTTAAAAACTATACTTTTGTAATATAAGTTAAACTGAAGTTGGAAAATAGTAAAATAAGGATACTGTATGAATGTTGGGTCTAAAACTACGTGATGAAAACTAACATAACTCAAGGATCTATATATACAATTATACTAAGAATGAATAAATAAACACACAAAACCAAATATAATATATACGAAGTTGATCGAATTAACTGAATGACTGATAGCTGAATACTGAATAACTGACCTCTAAATACTGAATAACTGGTGTCTGGATACTGATTAGCTGGTATTTGTATGCTGATTAACTGATAACTTTATATTGATTAACCGATAACTGAATACTGGTTATGTAAAATCGAACTATACTTAGTCTGAATAACTACACTAAAATTGTGGGGTATTGTGCATATGAGAAAAGACTAACTGAACAACATGAGATAACTGAGCATTAATGCATGAAGACCATAATATCTGAGAATGGAAGACTAAGTGTATATCTGTTGTGTCACTAAGACAATCTGTAATTCTAAAAGACCGAAATATGTATAACTGAATATCTTAAAGTCTATTCACTTAGTCAAGCAAACTTGAACTGAAAATAAATTGAATACTCACTGAAATTGTGGGAGATATCATGTAACCGACATAAGCCATGTGAGATATCATGGAGTCCAACATCTAACCCACGTTGAGGAGGGATATTCAATCCTTTCCATTGGAATAGAACCTGAAGTATAGTGATCACTAAATTAATGTCCCGAAGGACCAAGGTGTCATGCCTAAACTATCAGGTGGCCCCTGAGAGAAAGCCAAACCTAAACTGATGAGTCACTCCTCATATCCTACGTTGGCTACATAGTTTTGGAATGCAGGTACTGATACTAACGACTTTGCCTAACTTATGAGGAAGCCACTATCCCTGCATTCGCTCGGTTCTTTATCCTACTCTTAACTGAAAGACACTAAAATACTAACTAGTGTACGCACTGATAACTGATAACTGATAAGCTCAGGTCATGGTATTCTGAAAATAACAATGCATACTGATTATGAGGTAATTAGTAACATATAAACTAATAATGGTCATCATAAATATGAATATCTGAGCATACTGATAAGATTCAGGGATTAACTGCCTGATTATTTGAAAAGATGAATTTATGAAAATAACATAGGTATAGGTTTTTCATAACCCACCAGAACTAAATGAGTACAAAATACGATATGAAAAATTTAAAGACTGTATTTAGTGATTATGGTTCAAAGACCCAAACATGGGCATTTCATCAAACATGTGAAAATCATAAACTTAACATGAGAATATCTTAAACATGAGGGATACAATAGGATTTCATGGCAAAAATCATAACTTAGGGATTCATCCTGAATATACTAAACATGACATAGCACTTACAAGATTAAAAACATGATATGACTCATTCGACTTGAAAGCACTTATAATCACAACTTGAAATTTAATTAACAAAAGATTCATGGAGATAGTTTAACTTAAACATGTAAAACACATAATTAAAAAACAATAAGGGTTCTTGGGCTCCATGGGTGAAAAGGGACCAATGGATAAACTAACACATACCTTAAGCCTTTAACTTCAAAGAGAAATACAACTCTTGATGCTTTCTTGAAGGTTCTTGATCTTGGGGAACTTGAATTGTTGATTTATTGGGGAAAATAGATTGAATTCTTGTTCTTCAGGAAAGAGAATGGTTTTCTTGAGAGGAAAATATTAGGAGAAGGGCAAAAATTTTTCCTAACTGATGCCCAAGTCGTGTTATGAATGATTAGGTTGAGGGGGAAAATACCCAATTGCCTCTCGGGCATTTAAATTTGAAATTTGACAGAACAAGCTTACCGCGACACGATCTTATCACGGTAGTTCATTTCTCTCAATGTGATACAGTCTGTATGACGAGGGGAATAACACCGCAACGCAGGATTATCGTGATAATCCTCTAGTTTCATAATCCAAGCATGACCCAAACCCCATCTAAAAAATCTGAAACTTCTCTAAGACATACTTCTTATATCCCTGAACATAAATTAACTAAAAACCCAACATCTCGGGGTCGGTAAGACCAAGTTAAAAATCCTCCGTGTTTAGAAGACTAAAATAAGACTAGTTCCCCAACACTTAGTGAAATATTCAGGCCTTAAGCCAATTATACATTCAACTAGAAGCTGAACTGAGCTAAGAATAGTATGAGGTATTACAATATCTCCTCTTTTGGAACATTCGTCCTCCAATAAGGTTAGTTAGACTGAGAGTACTGTACTAAGATAACTGAGATCACATACTTAACATGTATAACTGGAAATATGATTACATAACTGAGTCTAAGCATGATACATGAACCGAATTGAATTCGTGAATACATGCAATGACATGAGAATGGTTATAAGGATGAGATAGAACTAAGAGAGTGAACTTATGAGTTACCATTACCTTAGGCTGGATCTTATTTCATGAACAAAATTTGAGAGGTTTAGGACATAAAAACTCAGGGTATTACAAAATCTCCCCACTGTGATCATTCGACCACTAAATAATACTGACTTAGCTGAAATACAAAGGAAAGACTGAGATGATGCACGGGATACTTACGAACTGAATCATGACTGAATATATAGAATCTGAAACGGATGCATACTGGATTAACAGCGTTAAATTCATAATTTGCATGGATATGAATATTTTACCTCATGGAATAGCCATATTCATGAAACTTCGGATAGTAAGACTAAATGGAAAAATGGAAAATCATAGGAACTTGTCTATCTGACTACCAAACTGAATTACTGGTTATACGGAATGAATTATACTAAAATATTACACTCAACTAGAGTCTTTATTCAACACTCTTTCTAAAAAAATCTAATAACATTGGGCAGCAAAGGATCTTGGGCATGATCTGAGTAGGATATATGAGTAAGGAATATTAATATAGCTATCGATCAGTAACATGGATCATAGACCTTAGTCGATGCAACTGCTAACTTTTAAGATTAGCCACACATCTCAAGCACTCCCTCAACTATGTTTTTCCTCTCAAATACTAGGCTGATTTTATTCCACTTATAATTCTTACATGTGCTTTGATAACTCCATTACTTAAGTCTGAATTGAACAAAATTTTCTCACCATGATCAAGCCTAAATCGAAATCACAATGTACAACACATCATACCATAACACTAGTCTGAACCATGAATTAAATACCCCATGTGTTTTCATAACTTTTATCTCATGAATAATTCTTATTACCACTTCAACAACTACAATTAACCTCTTACTAGGAATTTACTAACGTGCAATGCATTCATCCGCTTATTCACTAACATTATATTCAAGCCTATCTTCATAACAACATATGAACTTCTAAACAAATGCCCATAAAAGCATGAATTCATTAAAGAGATCAAAACTGAGGACAAACATGACATAATCTGAATTTCACCCATCATAAGAAGTGCTCCATGAGTTATGGGAACTGAGCATATTGTAAAGCATGAGTACATGAGTCATGAGTTGCATGAACTAAGTTTAGAGTTCATAAATTCCTAGAACATCATTCGTATGTTGAGTGAACTGGAACTCCTCATACTAGGAATTAGAACCGTACAGGATTCCATGGAAAGTGCATGAATATGAATTATATTCATGGAGATGACAAGTAAGGCATGAGTATATATTGTGTGGACGAAACTACAAAAAATTGCAATAAGATAAGAATGGGTCGGGCATCTTCCTCCCTTGCTGATGTTCTAAAACATACTGGCATCACTGCTAGAATCTAAGAGTCTAACTTAGTTACTTGTTCTATCATCTCCCTCTTAATTTTAAGTCATCACTCTAAATCTGTGGACCTCTTTAAAATCTATAAACCAAACTACAATCACTTTACTTTCAAGATATAACAATTCACGTAAATAATAAAATCAACCTAAAAGACTACACTTGAAAGTGTAAACCCCGCTTCTATTATTTCCTTCTGGGATACAACTCTTAACTTGATATGCCCCCAATTGTCATATTATAATAGCTTGGACACTTACTAACTTAGAATCTTCATGAGTATCACCACCATACCTTGAGTTAACACCATCTAGAGCTTCAACTCTTTTTTCTATTAGCTCAATCTTCCAAGATTCAAACTTAGATTCTAACACTTAACATGGATATCCCAGAACCTTCAATGAACCATACTAACTTCCTTCATAGCCTAATAATATCATATCTAAATCATGAGAATTACCATTACACCAACATACCCAACATCAACGACATATAATTTTGAATCAACAAACTTAAATTCTTGTATACACTATTTCAAGCCTACTGGTTCACCTTTCATACAACTATCCCTATTAATACATAATCTGCTAAATCCAGATAAACATTATCCCGCTTTACTGCTGCTAAACTTTTGGGTTCATGCTTTTAACTCTAGGATATGTGCTATCATAGGATTCTAATAAGGTATCTAAAAGCCCATCTGACTTTAGCTCAGTGCGAAATTTTTCATGAACAAAAATGAACACTTTCAAAGTTTAGACCATAAGGGCACTGATGGGATACTTTAGAGACTGTGTGCAATCCCATAACTGTCTGTGGGGACTTTATGAGAAAACTCTATCTCTAAGAATTTATGTTGTTTATTTTTGTTGCTTTAAGAATAAGGTAGAGATGGAACGTATTGATTAATGTAATAATCTAGCTAAGTTCCTTAGAGAACACTTCTACTGTACGATCTTATACATAAAAGAAGGGAAACATTTCTCAAATGCCCTATAGCATCTCAAAGAAAAGTACAGACGTCTCCGTACTATTTCTCAAGACTCTACTAGACACAACTTCATACATACCCTAGGACATTTGATCTCTGTTCTCTAATACCAAGTTTGTCACGACCCAAGATTACCCCCTAGTCGTAACACGATGCTTGGAATCACAAGTGATCCCAAGCTAACCCATGAACTAGCATACTATTGAGCAACTGATTTAACATGTAAAACAAAACTTAATCTGCAGAGAGGAAGCACAATCGTGAAAATTATAATTAAAGGTAATACTAATACTATTTACATCAAGATACAAATGAAGAAAAAATCTCAAATTACATGACTAACTATGACTAACATCTATGAAGCCTCTACTATACAAACTATAGATAGCTCAGAAATGCCTCAAAATACCATAAATGAATACATATAAAAAAAGCAAAAATAAAGTACGTGATCAATATATGACTGGAGTCCTCAAAATTGGAGAACTCATCACCTGCTGGAGGAAAACTGTAACCATTGGTTCATAATGTATGGGCTATAACCGGTACCTACATTACAAAACTATGTAGCCACACAGACTTATATGTGGATCAGTACTTCTGGAATGTACTGAGTAATTGAGGGTGAATTTAATAAGTAAAAAATAGAGTTCGTGCGTAATCTTAAACTTGCATGCAAAGTCAATGTAGACTTACAAAGAGACTAAAATAAGCTGAAAGCTAATATATGTTAAATCATAATTTATAACCAAAATCTGATAAGCTAGTGAGTTACTTCACTTAGTTTCTTAAAAACTATACTTTTGTAATATAAGTAGAACTGAAGTTGGGAAATAGTAAAATATGGATGCTTTATGAATACTGGGTCTGAAACTACGTGATGGAAACTGACATAACTCGAGGATCTGAATATAGGATTATACTGAGCAGAAATGCGTAAACATACGAAACCAATCATAACATATAATAATTTAATCAAATTGACTAAATGAATGATAGTTGAATAGTGAATAGCAGACGTCTGAATACTAAATAATTGATGTCTCTATACTAATTATTAGTATCTGTATACTGATTAACTGATAACTATATACTAATTAACTGATAACTGAATACTACTCGTGTAAAATCAAACTGTACTTAGTCTGAATAACTGGACTGAAATATGGGATACTATGTATATGAGATGAGGACTAAAAGAATAGCAAGAGATAATGAGCATGAATGCGTGAAGACTATAATATCTGAGAATGCAAGACTATGTGTATATCTGTTATGTCACTGATATAATTTGTAATTTTGAAAGACTAAAATCTGTATAACTGAATATCTAAAAGTTTGTACACTTAGCCAAGCAAACCTAAACTGAAAATACACTTAATATTGATTGAAACTGTAGAATCTATCATGTAATTGACATAAACCATGTGAGTTATCATGGAGCCCAATGTCTAACCCCCGTTGAGGAGGGTTTCTCTATCCTTGCCATCAAAATAGAACTTGGACTATAGTAATCACTAAATCGATGTCCCAAAGGACTAGGGTGTCAAGCCTAAACTGACGGGTGACCCCTGAGAGGAAGCAAGCCTAAACTGACAAGAGACGCTTTATATCCTACGCTGGCTATATAGTTCTAGAATGCAGGGACTGCTACTAATGACTCTACCTAACTAACAGGGAAGCCGCCACCCCTACACCTATTCGGTGCTAAATTCTACTCCTAACTGAAAGACACTGAAATACTAACTGGTGTATGCACTGATAACTGAGAATCTCAGGTCATGGTATTCTAAAAATAATAGTGCATATGGATTCTGAGGTAATTATTAACAAATAAAATAATAATGCTCATCTTGAATATGAATATCTGAGTCTACTGATAAGATTCATGGATTAACTATCTAAATATTTGAAAAGCTGAATTTATAAAAATCACATAGGTATCGGGTTTTCATAACCCACCAACACTGAATGAGTATAAAATACGATATAAAATTTGAAAGACTTTATTAAGTGATTATGTTTCAAAGACCCAAAAATGGGAATTTCATCAAACATGTGAAAATCATAAACTTATACATGAGAATATCTTAAGCATGAGGGATACAATAGGATTTCATTGAAAAAATCATAACTTGGGGATTTATTCTGAATCAACTAAACATGACATGGGAATTAAAACATTCAAAATAAGATATGACTTACTCCACTTGAAAACACTTATAATCATAACTTGAAATTGAATTAACAAGAGATTCATGGACATAGTTCAATTTAAATATGTAAAACTCATAATTTAAAACAAAAAAGGGTTCTTGGGCTCCATGGGTGAAAGGTGACCCATGTATGAACTCCTAGATACCTTAAGCCTTTAAATGGAAAGATAATAACCATCTTGATGCTTTCTTGAAGGTACTTGAACTTGGGGAACTTGAATTCTTAATTTCTTGGGGAAAAAGGCATTGAATTCTTATTCTTAGGGAAAGGGAATGATTTTCTTGAGAGGAAAATATTAGGTGAAGGGAAAAACTATGCCCTAACTGATGCCCAAGTTGTGTTATGAATGATTAGGTTGAGGGGGAAAAGGCCCAATTGCCCCTTGGGCATTTAAATTTGAAATTTGATGGAACAAGATTACTGCGACACGGTCTTATCACGGTAGTTCATTTTCCTCACCATGATGCATTTTGTATGACGACGAGAATAACAATGTAACATAGGTTTATCGCTATAATCTTTTGGGTTCATAATCCAAGTTGACCCAAACCCCATCTAAAAAATCTAAAACTTCTCCACGACATGATCCTTACATCCCTAAACATGAATTAACTCAAAAACCAACATCTCGGGGGCGGGAAGACCACGTTAAATATCCTCCAAGTTTAGAAGCCTAAAATATAACTAGTTACCCAACACATAGAAATTTTATGGCCTTAAGCCCATTATGCATGCAACTAGAAGTTGAACTGAGCTATGAAAAATATGAGGTATTACAATATCTCCTCCTTAGGAACATTCGTCCTCCAATAAGGTTGGTTAGATTGAGAGTACTGTACTATGCTAACTGAGATCACATATTGAACATGCATAACTAGAAATACGATTACATAACTGAATTTAAGCATAATACATGAACTGAACTGATTTTGTGAATACATGCAATGACATGAGAAAGGTTATAAGGCTGATATATAAATAAGAGTGTCAACTTATAAGTAACCATTACCTCAGGATGGATCTTATTTCATGAAGAAAAGTTGAGAGGTTTAGGACATAAAAACTTGGGCTGGTAAAAAATCTCCCCCTTGGGATCATTCATCCCGCGAATAATACTGGCTTGGCTGAAATACTAAGGAAAGATTAAGACGATGCACGGGACATTTATAAACTGAATCATGACTGAATATCTGGAATCTGAAATGGATACATGATGGATGAACTGAGCTGAATTCATAATTTGCATGGATATGAATAGTTTACCACATGGGATGACCATGTTCATCAAACTTCAATAGTAAGACTAGATGGAAAAATAAAAAATCATAGGAACTTGTCCATCTGACTGCTAAACTAAATTGTTGGTTATATGGACTGAATTATACTGAAATATTACACACAACTAGAGTCTTTCTTCAACAGTCTTTCTAAAAAGTTCTAATAACATTGTGGAGCAAAGGATCTTGTGCATAATCCGAGTAGGATATCTGAGTAAGGAACATTAATATGGCTATCAATCTGTAACATGGAACATAGACCTTAGTCGATGCAACTGCTAACTTTTAAGCTTAGCTACACATCTCAAGCACTCCCTTAACTATGTTTTTCCTCTTAAATACTAGGCTGATTTGATTCCACTTATAATTCTTACATGGGGTTTGATAACTCCATTAGTTAAGTCTTAATTGAACTAAATTTTCTCACTATGATCAAGCCTAACTCGAAATCACAATGTACAACTCATCACACCATAACACTAGTCTGAACCATGAATTCAATACGCCATGCGTTTTCACAACTTTCATCTCATGAATAATTCTTAGTACCACTTCAACAACTACATTCATCCTCTTACTAGGAATTTACTTCAATGCATGAATCGCTTATACACTAACATTACATTCAAGTCTATCTTCATAACAACATATGAACTTCTAAACAAATGCCCGTAAAAGTATGAATTAAAGAGATCAAAATTGAGGACACACATGGCATAATCTGAATTTCATCAGGCATAAGAATTGCATCATGAGTTATATGAATTGAGCATACTATAAAGCATGAGTAATGAGTCATGATTTATATGAATTGAGGTTAGAGTTCATAAATTCTTGGAATATAATTCATACTGCTGAGTGAACTGGAACTCCTCATATTAGGAATTGGAAGCGTACAGGATTCGATGGACAGTGCATGAATATAAATTATGTTCATGGAGATAGCATGTAAGGAATGAGTATATATTGCAAGGACTGAAGTACAAAAATTTGCACTAAGATAAAAATGGGTTGGGCATCTTCCTTCCTTACTGATGTTCTACAACATACTGGTATTACTACTAGAATCTAAGAGCTTGACTTGGTTACTTGTTCTATCATCTCCCCCTTAGTTATAAGTCATCTCTCTAAGTGTGTGGACCCCTTTAAAATCTATAAACCAAACTGGAATCACTTTACTTCTGAGATATAACAATACACATAAATAATAAACTCAACCTAAAAGACTATACCTGAAAGTGTAAAACCCGCTTCTATTATTTCCATCTGGGATACAACTCTTAACTAGCTATGCCCCTAATAGTCATCATATTATAGCCTGGACACTTACTAACTTAGAATCTTCAAGAGTATCACCACCATACCTTGAGTTAACACCATCTAGAGCTTCAAATCTTTTTTCTATTAGCTCAATCTTCAAAGATTCAAACTTAGATTTTAACACTTAACATGGATATCCCCAAACCTTCAGTGAACCACACTAACTTCCTTCATAGCCTACTAAAATCCCATCTAAACCATGAGAATTACTATTACACCAACATACCAGACATCAATAACATATAATTTTTAATAAACAAACTTAAATTCTTGTTATTCACAATTTCAAGCCTACTAGTTAACCTTCCATTCAACTAGCCCCATCAATACATAATCTGCTAAATCCAGATAAACACTATCCCACTTTATTGCTGCTAAACTTTTGGGTTCATGCTTTTAACTGTAGGTTATATGCTATTATAGGATTTTGATAAGGGATCTAAAAGCTCATCTGACTTTTCCTCAGTGCACGATTTTTCATAAAAAAATCAATACTTACAAAGTTTAGAAAATAAGGGCACTGATGGGATACATTAGAGCCTGTGTGCAATCCCATAACTGTCTATAGGGACTTTCTAAGAAAACTCTATCAGTAAGAATTTAAGTTGTCTATTTTTGTTACTTTAAGAATAAGGAAGAGATGGCTCATATGGATTAATGTAAGAATCTGCATAAGCTCCTTAGAGAACACTTATATTGCACGATCTTATACATGAAAGAAAGGGAAACATTTCTAAAATTCCCTATAGTATCTCAAAGAAAAGTATAGATTTCTCCGTACTATTTCTCAAGTCTCTACTAGACACGGCTTCATACACACCTTAGGACACTTGAATTTTGTGCTCTGATACCATGTTTGTCACGAACCAAGATGACCCCCTAGTCAGAACATGGTGATTGGAACCACAAGTGATCCCAAGTTAATCCATGAACTAGAATACTATTGAGCAACTGATTTAACATATAAAACAAAACTTAATCTACTGTGTGGAAACAAAATCATGAAAATTATAATAAAAGGTAATACTGATACTGTTTACAACATGATACAACTAAAGAAAAAACCTCAAATGAAAGGACTGACTCTGACTGACATCTATGAAGCCTCTACTATACTGACTGTAGATAGCTCAGAAATGCCTTCAAGTACCACTAATCAATACATATGGAAAAACAAAAATAAAGTACATGATCAATATCTGACTAGAGTCTCTAAAATAGGAGAACTTATCACCTGTTGGCTGGAAACTATAACTATTGGATCATGATGGGTTGCGTATAACTGGTACCTACATTATGAAACAATATAGCCACACAGACATATATGTGGATCAGTACTTCTGGAATGCACTGAGTAAGTAAGGGTGAATTCGATAAGTAAAAAACTGAGTTCATGCATAATCTTAAACATGCATGCAAAGTCTATGTAGACTTACAAAGAAACTAAAATAAGTTAAAAGCTGATATATCTTAAATCCTGATTTACAAACAAAATCTGATAAGCTCGTGAGTTACTTCACTTATTTTCTTAAAAATAATACTTTTGTAATATAAGTAGAACTGAAGTTGGAAAATAGTAAAACATGGATGCTTTATGAATATTGGATTAAAAACTACGTGATGGAAACTGACATAACTCGAGGATCTGAATATAGGATTATACTGAGCACGAATGCATAAACATACAAAACCAAACATAACATATACTAAGTTAATCGGATTAACTAAATAAATGATAGTTGAATAGTGAATAACAAACATCTGAATACTAAATAACTGTTGTCCGTATACTAATTACTAGTATCTATATACTGATTAATTAATAACTGTATATTGATTAACTGATAACTGAATACTGCTTATGTAAAATCAAACTATACTTAGTCTGAATAACTGGACTGAAATGTTGGGTACTATGTATATGAGATAAGGAATAACAGAAGAGCAAGAGATAATGAGCATGAATGCGTGAAGACTGTAATATTTGAGAATGTAAGACTATGTGTACATCTATTATGTCACTGAAATAATTTGTAATTTTGAAAGACTAAAATTTATATAACTGAATATCTGAAAGTTTGTACACTTTGTCAAGCAAACCTAAATTGAAAATATACTAAATACTGACTGAAACTGTGGGAGCTATTATGTAATTGACATAAACCATGTGAGATATCATGGAGTCCAATGTTTGACCCACGTTGAGGAGGGCTGCTCTATCCTTGCCATCAAAATAGAACCTAAACTATTGTAATCACTATAATGATGTCCCAAAGGAACAGGGTGTCAAGCCTAAACTGATGGGTGACCCCTGAGAGGAAGCCAAGACCAAACTGATGAGTGTCTCCTTATATCCTATGCTGGCTACATAGTTCTGGAATGGAGGAACTGCTACTAACGACTCTACGTAACTAATGGGAAAGCCGCCATCCCTACATTTGTTCGGTGCTAAATCCTACTTCCAACTGAGTATGAATATCTGAGTATACTAATAAGATTTATGGATTAACTATCTAAATATTTAAAAAGGTGAATTTATAAAAATCACATAGGTATCTGGTTTTCATAACCCACCAACACTGTATAAGTATAAAATACGATATCAAACTTGAAAAACTTTATTAAGTGATTATGGGTCAAAGACCCAAACATGGGAAATTCATCAAACATGTGAAAATCATAAACTCATACATGAGAAAATCTTAAACAAGAGGGATACAATAGGATTTCATGACAAAGATCATAACTTGGGGGTTTATTCTGAATCAACTAAACATGACATGGCAATTAAAACATTCAAAACATTATATGACTCACTCCACTTGAAAGCACTTATAATTATAACTTGAAATTGAATTAACACGAGATTCATGGAGATAGTTCAACTTAAACATGTAGAACTCATAATTTAAAACCAAAAAAGGTTCTTCAGCTCCATGAGTGAAAGGGGACCCATGGATGAACTCCCACATACCTTAAGCCTTTAACTTGAAAGAGAATACCATCTTGATGCTTTCTTAAAGGTTCTTAAACTTGGGGAACTTAAATTCTTGATTTCTTTGAGAAAAGGGATTGAATTCTTGTTCTTGGGGAAAGGGAATGGTTTTATTGAGAGGAAAATTGCAAGAAAAGGGAAAAATTATACCCTAACTGATGCCTAAGTTGGTTATGAATGATAAGGTTGAGGGGAAAAATACCCAATTGCCCCTCAGGCATTTAAATTTTAAATTTTATGGAATAATCTTACGGTGATACTGTCTTATCACAGTGGTTCATTTTCCTCACTACGATGCGATCTGTATAATGATTGGAATAACGCTACAACGCGGGCTAATCATGATAATCCTCAGGTTTTGTAATCCAAGCATGACTAAACTCCATCTAAAAAATCTAAAACTTCTCTGAGACATGCTTTTTACATCCCTGAACATGAATTAACTCAAAAACCAACATCTCGGGGTCGGAAAGACCAAGTTAAAAATCCTCCCAGTATAGAAGCCTAAAATATGACTAGTTCCCCAACACTTAGTGGAATTGTATGGCCTTATGCATGCAACTAGAAGTTGAACTGAGCTAAGAATAATACGAAGTATAACAATTTCTCCTCCTTAGGAACATTCGTCCTCCAATGAGGTTAGTTAGACTGAGAGTACTGTACTAAGGTAACTGAGATCACATACTGAACATGAACACCTGGAAATATGATTACATAACTGAGTCTAAGAATGATACATGAACTGAACTGATTTTTTGAATACATGGAATGACATGAGAATAGTTATAAGGATGAGATAAAAATAAGAGAGTCAACTTATAAGTAACTATTAACTCAGGATGGATCTTATTTCATAAAGAAAAGTTGAGAAATTTAGGACATAAAAACTCGAGGTATTACAAAATCTCCCCCTTGGGATCATTCGTCCCTTATATAATACTAACTTCGCTGAAATACTAAGGAAAGACTGAGATGATGCACAAGACACTTATGAACTAAATCATGACTGAATATCTGGAATCTGAAATGGATGCATGAGGGATGAACTGAGGTAAATTCGTAATTTGCATGGATGTGAATATTTTATCTCATGGAATGGCCATATTTATGAAACTTCAATTGTAAGACTAGATGGAAAAGTAAAAAATCATAGGAAATTATCTATCTGACTGTTGAACTGAATTGCGAGTTATATGGACTGAATTATACTGAAATATTACACTCAACTGGAGTCTTTCTTTAACACTCTTTCTAAGAAGTTCTAATAACATCGGGGAGTGAAGGATCTTGTGCATAATCAGAGTAGGATATCTGAGTAAGGAATATTAATATGGCTATCAATCTATAACATAGAACATAGACCTTAGTCGATGCAACTGCTAACTTTTAAGCTTAGCTATACATCTCAAGCACTCCCTCAACTATGTTGTTCCTCTCAAATACTAGGCTGATTTGATTCCACTTATAATTCTTACATGGTCTTTGATAACTCCATTAGTTAAGTCTTAATTGAACTAAATTTCCTCACCATGATCAAGCCTAACTCAAAATCACAATGTACAACACATCACACCTTAACACTAGTTTGAACCATGAATTCAATAACCCGTGCGTTTTCACAACTTTTATCTCATGAATAATTCTTAGTACCACTTCAACAACTACATTCAACCTCTTACTAGGAATTTACTAACGCTCAATGCATTTATCCGCTTATACACTAACATTACATTCACGCCTATCATCGTAACAACATATGAATTTCTAAACAAACGACTGTAAAAGCATGAATTCATTAAAGAGATCAAAACTGAGGACACACATGAAAATTATAATTAACCATAATACTGATACTGTTTACACCATGATACAACTGAAGAAAAATCGCAAATTACATGAATGACTCGGACTGACATCTATGAAGCCTCTACTATACTGACTATAGATAGCTCTGACATGCCTCTAAGTACCACTAATAAATACATATGGAAAAGAAAAAAAATATTATACATGATCAACATCTGACTGGAGTCCCCAAAATAGGAGAACTCATAATTGGCATGTTGGAAACTGTAACCATTGGATCATGGTGTGTGGGCTATAACGGGTACCTACATCAAGAAATAATGTAGCCACACAAAAATATATGGACCGGTATTCTGGAATGTACTGAGTAAGTGATGGTGAATTCAATAAGTAAAAAATTGAGTTCATTCGTAATCTTAAACATGCATGCAAAGTGTATGTAGACTTATAGAAAGACTGAAATAAGCTGAAAGCTGATATCTCTTAATCATGATTTACAAACAAAATCTGATAGGCTAGTGAGTTACTTAACTTAGTTTCTTAAAAACTATACTTTTGTAATATAAGTAGAATTGAAGTTGGAAAATAGTAAAATATGGATGCTTTATGAATACTGGGTCTAAAACTATGTGATGGAAATTGACATAACTCGGGGATTTGAATATAGGATTATACTGAGCACGAATGCATAAACGTACAAAACTAAACTTAACATGTACTAAGTTGATCGATTAACTAAATAAATGATAGTTGAATAGTGAATAACAAACATATGAATACTAAATAACTGGTGTCTGTATACTGATAACTAGTATTTGTATGCTGATTAACTGATAATTTTATAGTGATTAATTAATAACTGAAAACTACTCATGTAAAATAAATTTGTACTTAGTCTAAATAACTAGACTGAAATGTGGGGTACTGTGTATTTGAGATGAGGACTAACTAAACAACAAGGGATAATGAGCATGAATGTGCGAAGAATGTAATATTTAAGAATGCAAGACTATGTGTATATCTATTATGTCATTGATACAATCTGTAATTTTGAAAGAATAAAATCTATATAACTGAATATCTGAAAGTTTGAAGACTTAGTCAAGAAAACCTAAACTAAAAATACACTTAATACTAAATGAAACTGTTGGAGGGTTGCTCTATACTTGCCATCAGAAAAGGAACTGAACTATTGTGAACAATAACCTATTGTCCCAAGGGACCAGGGTGTCAAGCCTAAACTTATGGGTTTCCCCTAAGAGGAAGGAAAGCCTAAACTGATGAGTGCCTCCTTATATCCTACTCTGGCTACGTAGTTATGGAATGCAGGGACTACTACTAACGACTCTGCCTAACTAATGGGGAACTCGCCATCCCTACATTTGTTCGGTGGTAAATCCTACTCCCAACTGAAAGACACTGAAATACTAACTGGTGCCTGCATTGATAACTGATAAATGATAATCTCAGATCATTGTAATCTGAAAATAATAGTGCATATGGATTCTGATGTAATTATTAACATATACACTAGTAATGCTCATCATAAATATGAATATCTGAGTATACTGATATGATTCTTGGATTAACTATCTAAATATTTGAAAAGTTAGATTTATAAAAATCATATAGGTATCGGGTTTTAATAACCCACCAGCACTTAATGAATATAAAATATGTTATCAAACTTGAAAAACTTTATTATGTGATTATGGTTCAAAGACCCAAACATAAGCATTTCCTAAAACATGTGAAAATCATAAAATTATACTTGAAAATATCTTAAACATGAGGGATACAACAGGATTTCATGGAAAAAATTATAACTTGGGGATTTATTCTGAATCAACTAAACATGACATGGGAATTAAAACATTCAAAACATTATATGACTCACTCAACTTGAAAGCACGTATAATCAATACTTGAAATTGAATTAACAAGAGATTGAAGGAGATAGTTCAACTTAAACATGTAAAACTCATAATTAAAAACCAAAAGGGGTTCTTGTGCTCCATGGGTGAAAGGTAACCCATGGATGAACTCCCACATACCTTAAGACTTTAACTTAAAAGAGAATAACCAATCTTGATGCTTTATTAAAGGTTATTGAACTTAGGGAACTTGAATTCTTGATTTCTTTGGTAAAAAAGGATTGAATTCTTGTACTTGGAGAAAAGGAATAGTTTTCTTGAGAGGAAAATTGTAGGAAAGGGGAAAAATTATGCCCTAACTGATACCCAAGTCGTGTTTTGAATGATTAGGTTGAGGGGAAAAAGACCCAAATTTTCACTCGAGCTTTTACATTTAAAATTTGACGGAAAAAGCTTACCACAAAATGGTCTTATCACGGTAGTTCATTTACCTCACTATGTTGCGGTCTGCATGACGATGGGAATAACACCGTATCCTGGGCTTATCGTGATAATCCTATGGTTTCATGAACATGGATTCTCTCAAAAAACAACATCTCGGGGTCGGGAAGACCAAGTTAAAAATCCTCCAAGTTTATAAATCTAAAATATGACTAAGTCCCCACAACTTAGTTAATTTTTCAGTCCTTAAGCCCATTATGCATGCAACTAGAAGCTGAACTGAGATAAGAATAACACGAGGTTTTACAATATCTCCTTCTTAGGAACATTTGTCCCCCAATGTGGTTGGTTAAACTGAGAGTATTGTACTAAGGTAACTGAGATCACATACTGAACATAAAAAACTGGAAATATGATTACATAATTGAGTCTAAGAATGATACATGAACTAAACTGATTTCGAGAATACATACAATAACATAGGAATGGTTATAAGGCTTAGATGAAAATAAGAGAGTTAACTTATGAGTAACCATTGCCTCAGTCTGGATCTTATTTCATGAAGAAAATTTTAGAGGTTTAGGACATAAAAACTCAGGGTATTACCAAATCTCTCTCTTGGTATCATTCATCCCTCGAATAATACTGACTTGGCTGAAATACTAAGGAAAGACTAAGACGATGCACGGGACACTTACAAACGAAATCATGATTGAAAATCTGGAATCTAAAATGGATGCATGATGGATGAACTGAGATGAATTCATAATTTGCATGGATGTGAATATTTTACCTCATGAAATGGCCATATTCATGAAAATTCGGATAGTAAGGCTAAATGGAAAAATGGAAAATCATAGGAACTTGTCTATCTGACTACCAAACTGAATTACTGGTTATACGGAATGAATTATACTAAAATATTACACTCAACTAGAGTCTTTATTCAACACTCTTTCTAAAAAAATCTAATAACATTGGGCAGCAAAGGATCTTGGGCATGATCTGAGTAGGATATATGAGTAAGGAATATTAATATAGCTATCGATCAGTAACATGGATCATAGACCTTAGTCGATGCAACTGCTAACTTTTAAGATTAGCCACACATCTCAAGCACTCCCTCAACTATGTTTTTCCTCTCAAATACTAGGCTGATTTTATTCCACTTATAATTCTTACATGTGCTTTGATAACTCCATTACTTAAGTCTGAATTGAACAAAATTTTCTCACCATGATCAAGCCTAAATCGAAATCACAATGTACAACACATCATACCATAACACTAGTCTGAACCATGAATTAAATACCCCATGTGTTTTCATAACTTTTATCTCATGAATAATTCTTATTACCACTTCAACAACTACAATTAACCTCTTACTAGGAATTTACTAACGTGCAATGCATTCATCCGCTTATTCACTAACATTATATTCAAGCCTATCTTCATAACAACATATGAACTTCTAAACAAATGCCCATAAAAGCATGAATTCATTAAAGAGATCAAAACTGAGGACAAACATGACATAATCTGAATTTCACCCATCATAAGAAGTGCTCCATGAGTTATGGGAACTGAGCATACTATAAATAATGAGTACATGAGTCATGAAATACATGAACTGAGTTTAGAGTTCATAAATTCCTAGAACATGATTCATACTATTGAGTGAACTGGAACTCCTCATACTAGGAATTGGAAGCGTACATGATTCCATAGAAAGTGTATGAATATGAATTATGATCATAGAGCTAAAACATACTAGCATCACTGCTAAAATCTAAGATCCTGACTTGGTTACTTGTTCTATCATCTCCCGCTTAATTTTAAGTCATCACTTTAAGTCTGTGGACCTCTTTAAAATCTATAAACTAAACTACAATCACTTTACTTTCAAGATATAACAATTCACGTAAATAATAAAATCAACCTAAAAGCCTACACTTGAAAGTGTAAACCCCGCTTCTATTATTTCCTTCTGGGATACAACTCTTAACTTGATATGCCCCCAATAGTCATATTATAATAGCTTGGACACTTACTAACTTAGAATCTTCATGAGTATCACCACCATACCTTGAGTTAACACCATCTAGAGCTTCAACTCTTTTTTCTATTAGCTCAATCTTCCAAGATTCAAACTTAGATTCTAACACTTAACATGGATATCCTAGAACCTTCAATGAACCATACTAACTTCCTTCATAGCCTAATAACATCATATCTATATCATGAGAATTACCATTACACCAACATACCCAACATCAACAACACATAATTTTGAATAACCAAACTTAAATTCTTGTTATTCACTATTTTAAGCCTACTGGTTAACCTTTCATACAAATAGCCCCATGAATACATAATTTGCTAAATCCAGATAAACACTATCCCACTTTATTGGTGCTAAGATTTTGGGTTCATGCTTCTAACTCTAGTCACATGCTATTATAGGATTCTGATAAAGTATCTAAAAGCTTATCTGACTTCGGCTCAGTGCACGATTTTTCATGAACAAAAATGAACACTTTCAAAGTTTAGAACATAAGGGCACTCATGAGATACTTTAGAGCCTGCACGCATTCCCATAACTGTCTATGGGGACTTTTTAAGAAAACTCTTTCTATAAGAATTTAAGTTGTCTATGTCTAATGACTTAAGAATAAGGCAGAGTTGGCACAGATGGATTAATATAAGAATCTGCATAAGTTCCTTAAAGAACAATTCTACTGCATGATCTGGGACATAAAAGAAGGGAAACATTTCTTAAATTGCCTATAGCCTCTCAAAAAAAGTATAGACGTCTTCATACTATTTCTCAAGACTCCACTAGACACAGCTTTATAAACACCCTAGGACACTTGAACTCTATTATATGATACAAGTTTGTCACGACCCAAGACTATCCCCTAGTCGTAACACGGTGCTTGGAACAACAAGTTATCCCAAGCTAACCCATTAACTAGCATACTATTGAGCATCTGATTTAATATGTAAAACAAAACTTAATATGCTGAGAAGAAGAACAATCTTGAAAATTATAATTAAAGGTAATACAGATACTGTTTACATCATGATAGAACTGAAGGAAAAATCTTAGATTACACGACTGACTCTGACTGACATCTATGAAGACTCTACTACACTGACTATAGATAACTCAAACATGCCTCCAAGTACCACTAATAAATACCTATGGAAAATAAAAATATGATCAATATCTTACTAGAGTCCTCGAAATAGGAAAACTCATCACCTGCTAGCTGGAAACTGCAACCATTGGATCATGAGGTATGGGCTATAACTGGTACCTACATTATGAAACAATGTAGTAACACAGACATATATATGGCTCAGTACTTCTGGATTGTACTGAGTAAGTAAGGGTGAATGCAATAAGTAAAAAATTAAGTTCATGCATAATCTTAAACATGCATGCAAAGTGTATGTAGACTTACAAATAGGCTGAAATAAGTTGAAAGCTAATATATCTTCAATCATGATTAACAAAAAAAAATTGATAAGCTAGTGAGTCACTTCACTTAGTTTCTTAAAAACTATGCTTTTGTTATATAAGTAGAACTGAAGCTTAAAAATAGTAAAATGTGGATTTTGTATGAATACTGGGTCTAAAACTATGTGATGGAAATTGACATAACTCAGGGATCTGAATATAGGATTATACAGAGCACTAATGCATAAGTATACAATACCAAACATAACATATACTAAGCTGATCGAATTAACTAAATGAATGATAGTTGAATATTGAATAACAGTTGTCTGAGTACTAAATAACTGGTGTCTGTGTACTAATTACTAGTAGTTGTATACTGATTAACTGATAAATATATACTGATTAATTGATAATTTAATATTGCTCATGCAAAATCAAATTATACTTAGTTTGAATAATTGGACTGAAATGTAGGGTACTGTGTATATGAGATGAGAACTAACTGAACAATAAGGGATAATGAGCATAAATATATGAAGATTGTAATATCTAAGAATGCAACACTATGTATATATCTGTTATGTCACTGATATAATCTATAATTTTGAAAGACTGAAATCTATATAACTGAATATCGGAAAAGTTGTACACTTAGTCAAGCAAACCTGAACTAAAAATACACCGAATACTAATTGAAACTGTGGGAGCTCGCATTTAATTGACATAAACCATGTGAGCTATCATGGAGTTTAATGTCTGACCCACGTTGAGGAGGGATGCTCTATCCTTTCCATCAAAATAGAACTTAAACTATAGTGATGACTAAACTGATGTCCCAAAAGACCAGGGTGTCATGCCTAAATTGATGGGCGACCCCTGAGAGGAAGACGACCCTAAACTGATGAGTGAATTCTCATATCCTACGCTGGCTACATAGTTCTAGAATCCAGGGACTGCTACTAACAATCTTGCCTAACTAATAGGGAAGCCATTATCCCTATATTCACTCGATGCAAAATCCTACTCCCAACTGAAAGACACTGAAATACTAACTAGTGCATGCACTGATAACTGATAAGTTCAGGTTATGGTATTCTAAAAATAATAGTGCATATGGATTCTGAGGTAATTATTAACATATAAGCTAATAATGCCCATCATGTATATGAATATCTGAGTATGTTGATAAGATTCATGTATTAACTATCTAAATATTTGAAAAGCTGAATTTATAAAACATCACAAAGGTATCGGGTTTTCATAACCCACCATCACAGAATGAGTATAAAATACGATATCAAACTTGAAAGACTGTATTAAGTGATTATGGTCCAAAGACCCAAACATGGGCATTTAATCGAATATGTAAAAATCATAAACTTATGCATGAGAATATCTTAAACATGAGGGATACCATAGGATTTAATGGCAAAAATCATAACTTGGGGATTTATTCTAAATCAACAGAACATAACATGGGAATTAAAACATTCAAAACATGATATGACTCATTCCACTTGAAAGAACTTATAATCATAACTTAAAATTGAATTAACAAGAGATTCATGGATATAGTTACACTTAAACATGTAAAACTCATAATTTTTAACCATAAAGTGTTCTTGGGCTCCATGGGTGAAAGGTGGCCCATGGGCTCCATGGTTTCTTGGGCCAACACTTGAAAGGCAGCCAAAATTTTTGCATGATATACATTCTCATTCAGAGGGTCTGCATGTAGAGGTGGTTGATCACCATTTCTACGTGTGTTGGCTCGATAAATAGGCATATTCTGTCACATAAAAGCACGAGTAAAGTAAAATAGAGACAACTATAAGCACGATAGATCATGAAAGAAATTATGATTCTTAACTAATTTTTTAACCTCTTGCTCATAAATGTTGTGCCCTTCATATTCATGATCAAGGCTCTACGTAACGCGGCTTGTCTGACTCCCTAGAAATCTGTAAAACCTTACATTAATACCAAGTTTGTAACACCCCAGGAGCACCACTTGGACAGCATACGGTGCTCAGGACTATGAATAGCACCAAGCTAACCCATGATATCTATTCAACTAAAAACTCACATTAAAAGGGTGAACTAACATATATAGAAACTAAAGGTGAACAATTCCATATCTTAATGTAAATCCTTAACTTTGGTAACCTTAAACAAACTTTTGAACTAGAACATTCACAGTATAACAAGCCTCTACTACTAACTAGAGAGACACTAGGAAAGACTCTAGCTGACTCAAACATAAATGGAAATGAAAGATCCAAAATAATTTTTAATAATAAACATGAGTCTGATAAACTGGGTCCTCAGACTATGAGGACTCGCCAAATTTTGGGATACAGATGATGATGCCCATAGTCAATTGTTCTACTATAAACGAGCACCAAAACCTATATTATAAGACAATGCAGTACATAGACATATATGTGGGTCAGTACTTCTGGAATGTACTGAGTATGTAGGGGTGAATGTCTAAGTAAAATATGAATTAAATATATATATATATATATATATATATATATATATATATATATATATATATATATACACTCTTTTAAATAATGAATGATAAGTGTAAATGACTCACTTGGACTTGAGTAAAACTAAGGACTGCAAAATCATAAAACATAGATGATGAATCATATGAATAAGCTTAGTGAGCCATAACACCTAGTTTCTAAAATCTTTACTTTTAATCTTTCTTATGGGAGATTCTTATAACAAACATAAATCATCTGAGCTACCATGGAGTCCAACTTCTTACCCACGTTGGGGAAAGTTATTCTAAACTGTCCATGAGAATAGAACCTTAATTTAAGTGATCACTATACTTCATCCATGTTGAGAAAAATCTTAACCCAAAGTGGCTCGTAGTTTCTAGGAATCTTGGATACACTCATCCACATTCCCTTCTCGATACAAAATAATACTCTCAATATATATATATATATATATATATATGCTCATACTTAAGAAATCCACCTTGCAATGAAAACCAGTAATGCTTCTCTTTACTTTAAATCACAATTAAGATAAACACTTGTGGATTTCATGTCTTATCTTTAGATCAAGGGATCAAGCTTTCTTAAATAATGTTATATTGCATATGAATGGAACTTAAAAAGCTTAGAATTTCTTTAAAACTTAATACTTCTTCTTAAATCTTGAAACTCTTACTTTCTTTCATAGCCCTTGTAACAAAATATCAGGCTAAATACATATATGGAAATATTTTATCAGAATCTAAATCAAAGTAATAAAATTCAAATCACAATATCAATCTTAAAGTTCAAAACATAAATAAATGTAACCTTTATGCATCTTTAGCCTTTAAATCACAAAGTATGGTAATACTTCAATATATGATAATTTAAGGAATGAACCCTTATGTAAAACCTGTAAATAAAACTTAAAAATCATTCTTTTCAGGCACAAGTATGAAAGATTAACCTTGTTCAAAGCCCCACATGCCTATAATTACTTGACTTGTGAAGAGGACTTGGACTTTGAGTCTTGAGAGATGTCTTGGTGAGAGAGATAAACCCTAATCTTATTGTTCTTGAAGATGGAAGGATAAAAAATATTGTTAATTGACTGAAAGAGTGATGAAAATAACACCTCTCTTGGGTATAGGTCATGGGTTGGAAGTTATAAGTGGAGAAATGACCAAAAAAACCCTTAACTAAACTTACAAAAATTGACCGCCAGTCATCATGAGTCAATCCTATGACTCATTAGATGTGGATATGAGTGGGACTATTAACCCATAAGCTTGGCAGTAGCAAAGATCACACTGATCAACATACGAATGGTAGCTTATGACTCATTACATGTCCATACGACTTGAAATAACCCCTTGTAACTTGGACAAATTTAGGGAACCTATAGTGCTGAACTTACGAGCTTACTTCAAACTACTCGTAATATGCAATCATGATTTCTAGGGTCTAATTGTATTTACAATAGTCTTCAACTACTCCATACTACCATAGCTACGACTTACAATATAAGACTTGTAAGGTGTATATATGACTTGAGAATATGAGTCGTAAGTTGCACAGTGGCTTTGAGACTCGGGGTATTACAAGTAAACAAGTCAATTGGAGGGAGATCACAATATGACTACCGTAATTGCAAGAGTTGTGAATGCGATCAAGAGATAGTGATCGCGGTAGAGAAGAAGAGTTTCAAGGGTATTTTTATAATATTTGGAAAATGTGGAATTGGAGCTCAAATAGAGTTTTTTAGCTCATTTTCACAATCTATTATCCATTTTTCACCCATCATCAATTTTTCATCTTTGAGAACACAATTGTACTACACTTGAGCTAAGAAGACCTTAGAGTAACTCCTAAGTGAAGGATTAGCAATTTCCATTAAAGGTTTATTGGAATTTAAAGTTTGGATTTACATTCTATTTATCTTCCTTGAATTAATTTGGTGGAAATTTGGATATATCTTTACTTTCAATCTTTATGAGTAGCTAGTCCTTCCTCTTGGGTTATGCTTGAATAGGTTTTGACTAATGCATGGATGTTCTTTATTTATCTTCCTAATTAGCTATTTGTTGTGAGTTTTGCTATTACCCTAGGTTCGAGTTAAGAATTATAGGTGAAAACCTCAATTGACTTTGATCCCATATCATCCTTAAAAGGGGTATGGGTGATGAGTAATTGTGAACTACACCTTATATTAGCTTCTCTCATGGAATTATCTTAGAAATATGGATGTTGTATGTACTAGCTATGTTCATAAGCATCATCTTAGAAATAAGGATGCTAGTATGAGGTATTGGATTGATGATTTCATCACGCTCATGAGGTATTTAAAGGAATCCATGAGTGAAATGTAGTATTTTATTGAAAGATTAACACAAATACCTTGAATCTAGCTTACCTATAGCTCCTAGCTAAATTTGGATAAATTCTTGATTACCCATGTATAAATTCATACCTAGAATGGTATAATCCCATGAACCACTCCTAATTGATCACACTCTAATTATTGTTAGCCTCGATTTAGTATTCTAGAAGATCAAAACTTAGTTATACTTTTGAAAATGTTCAAAAAAACCTAAAACTATTTGTATCCCCGATTTTTATTTTAGCAAGTAACTTTTATTTTGTACTTACTTGATTACCATTCACATAATTCCTCATGGATTCAATCCCAATTCTAAGTTGGGTATTATAATGACAACGACCGCCTTGCAATTAATTTGACGTGTAAGTTGAGCGTTACCAATAGCACACCATACTTATGAGAGGGAGGGTATGAGACACTTAAGAAATGCTTATTATTCTTGCATACTCTAGATCGTACAATTGTGTTGTCCATATGAAAGCTATAAACATTCTTTCCTTTCCCTAGTATAATGGGTTATGACTAATTATCGAGGAAATACAAGTTCAAAACGCCTAGGTTCCTAATGATGTGGTCCTTCCTTATTGAGTCATCAAAAAGTTTTGAATCATCACAAGGACTTGAAAAGAGTCTATTAGTGCATCAAATTGTACGGATTCAAGGTAAGAGGTCTATTCAGTCCATCCCAAAACTTTATTGTAGATGTTTTGCTTAAGGGGGGAGTATGTATCTAAATATTGGAATAGTATTTCCACCTGAGAGGTAGTATAAATTGGGCTGTTATGACCTATAAATAATAAGATGATCCCAAGTTTAATGTTAAAGTCAAAAGTTTAGAAGCCAGGGTGAGAGTAACTTTTGAGTGGAAAAGATATTTATATTCGTGTACCAATAAGTAAGTGTTGAGGGTGATATGCTCTTATGTTGATTCACTATGGTTGCTGGAAAATGTTTAGATTTTATAGTAGTTTGTAGAGAAAATGATTAATTATGGTGATTTAGAATTTATTTGAAATAGGGAAGGAGCTTATGATGGATAGTTATTGTAGTAGTAAAAAATTTGATCATTGGATATGAATTGAAAAATATATTAGCTCATAATTTATAAATTTGGAATTTAATTAAGGAACCCGAGAAAGGGGAACTTAGGGAGTTTATAGAATTTTGAAGGTATATTAAAGGGATGTATGGGTCAGTTCCTGTGATGTGAGGAAGGATAATGTGATAATGGACCAAAATAAATTATGGTAAAATTAAGATCGACTATCTTGATTTTTTGGTTTTACTACACCAAGAGTCCCTTGATCTTTTAAGCTAGCAGTTGTAAGCCAGTCTAGTGGGTGAGGAGATGCGTAGTCATTTTAAGGTGTCGTAGTAATGTTGTGAAGAAAATGTTGTGAATACGATGTGCTTGTAGGCTGTAGTTAAGTGCAATAAGGATTTTTGATGGATCATTTTGTCATATATATTTTGATGGAATAGTATAGAATATGGTATGTTTCATTGGTAATTTATGATCGGTAATAGGTGTTAAGCTTGAATTTTAGATGTTAGTTATGGTGATAATATAATGCCCCAAGGTTTCATGTTCTAAACCTCTTAAAAGATAGCCCATGAATCTAGCTTTCCAATGCCAAAGGTCTCGCCCAAATTCGACATCATGGCGAAAAGTTATGAAAATTTTTCTGCGAGGAAATCTGTAAGTTGCAAATGACCACGACTTACTTGAAGACTCGTAACCAGACATTATGACTCATTATAAGAAGTCGTAGTCATAATAGTAAGAGTCCCTAGTTTTATCTCAGTGACCAAGACTCCACTCCATGATTCGTAATCAAACATTCCGAGTCATAGGGAGGGACTCATAGTCACAACAATGTTCAGCCAAGAATTCCATCCAGTGGTTATGAGTCCAGCGCATGACTTGTAGTCAGACCTTATGAGTCATTGTGTGTACCTATAGCCTAACTAGTAAAGGATCTAAGAATCAAGACTCAGACTACGACTTCACCCAATGACTCATAGTCAATCCTAATGAGTCATCTAGAGGCAGACGTAGTCAGACCAAAATATTCCCAGTATCCCAAGACCTCCGGTTACATCTCAGGCCACGACTCGTAACCAGTCATAATAAGTCCTGTGATGAGTCGAAATGACTTGGAGCGTGCTTCTAGCATATTTTTTCTGGGACTTTTATGTCTTTTCCCACTCTATGAAATACCAAAACCCACATCATTTTGTCTTCCCAAGGGGAGGTATAAATGATCCAAACTCTCCAAAATTATGAATTAATCATATTTCTACCCAGAGCAGTTACAAGGGGTGATTTTCTCTTCTCCCAAGAAGCAATTAGGGTTCTTCCATCCAAGTTCAATCCCAAGCAATCTCCCAAAGGTTTTCCCCTAAGGTATGTGGGATATTCATCAATGTGTCCCTTTCACCCATTGAGTTCGAAGAATTTCCTATTTTTACAAGTATAAACCCTTTTCCCCTTCTTTGTGAAATTTTATGTCAATTATGAATTTTATAAATTTTCTTTCAATTGTTGTGAATATGAACCATGAAAATATGTTTTCCCATAAGAATTGCATTTAAATATGTTTGATAATCTCTATCACCCACCACATGATCAGTGTGGTCATATTGTGCACCATTTATGATATTTCATAGCATGATTTCCTTATCTTATTCAGTTAAATTAGTTTGTTGGCAGGTCATGAATATTGATACCTAGTAAAATTATGCATGTTATAATTTTTAGGTTACAAGTCATTCATATTATGCTTGTATCATTAAATTTAGAATATTAAGTGAATAATAATACCAATGTTATTCAGTTGGGAGTAATACTTAGCACCGAGTAAACACAGGGATGGCAGCTCCTCTTTTAGTTAGGCATGACTCTTTAGTAGCAATCCCTTAGTTCCAGACCTACGATGCCACCATTGATTTTGAGGGTTCCCCCGTCACTAGAGGTATGACACCTTCGTCCTTTGGGATATCAAATTAGTGGACCATGCCAGCCAGTATTGGTACCCTTGGCAAGGTACTAATACCTAACCATCTGGGTTACAAGTTTGACCCTGGTATTTGATCAGATTAGGGTATGTCAATGTTAGTTAGATCCTATATTCTCAGTTCAGTATTCAGATTATGCCAGTTCAAGTTTGTATGACTAAGTTTTTAGTTTATCAGTTATTTAGTTATTCAGTTTTACAGATTATTTCAGCACATGCTTTACTTGGTCTTATATTCGATTTACATATTAATGCATTCATGTTTAGTACCATTATATATATACATAGCAGATAGTCCTTATCTCACATACTAGTATATTCAAAGTACCAATCTCATACTTTCTTTTGCGCTATGATATCTTATAACATGGGTTCAGACGCTCGGTTTGTCGATCATGCTTACACAGTTTGTGTGCCAGTCAACAACAGTTGTGATGAGTCCTTATCCTTTGAGGATAAGTTATCTGTAGTTACTTTTAGTACTTTTCTTTACAGTCAGTCGAAGTTAGTCGGGGGTTTGTCCATTCAACTCCTTATGTTAGAGGATTTCAGATAGTCAAACTTGATTTTAGTTTATTAGATGTTCAGATATATTAGGTATTATTTCTATATGATATCTTATTGGATTTTTCCTAGATTAGCTTCTATATATTATTTTGTTATTTTCTTCAGTGCTTAAAGAAGGTACCAGATCATGGGTTAGCTTAGGGTCACTTGTGACTCTAGGCACTATATTGGGACAAGGGGGTAGCCTCGGGTCATGATAGATAAGAATGTTAGCTTGGGGATAGTGTAATACCCCATATTTCCCTAGCTTAATTTTAGTCTTAGTACATGAGTAATCCTATATAAATTATTTTGAAATACTCAGTATTTCTCAGTTTAGAGCCTGTCAATTCATAGGAAATTTAATTAGCTTTTCAACAATATAAAATTTTCCCAAATCCGATGACCGGGCAAGAAGTTATGAAAATTTTAAGTTTCAGTCCTTAAATACCGTCATTTTGATAACTAGCGTGTCGCGAAAACAGTCTAAATGACAATTGTCAATTTCTAGTGTGACTCTGCAATCTCATCGTATCGCGAAGGGCTTCCAATTCCCAATTATCCAATTCCAGTAAGGGACCACGATATTGGCACATCACACTAAGGACCCAATTCACAATTATAAATATTTAGTAAAGTAATGCGATCACACTGCGTCTCGCCACCAGCCACATTCTCAGTTGGCAATTTCCAGTGGTAAGTCACGCCAAGGGCCCAAATCAAAAAAATTGACAAAAAATAAATGTTTTACCCAGGGTTAAATTAGTTTTTTCCCATAATTTAATCTGCCCAGATGTGGTATTTAAGCCCTAAGAACATTTTACGCTCATTTTTCAATAGTTTTCCCCCAAATCAATAAGCTCTCTCTCTCTCTCAAATTTACAAAACGCTAACTTCTAGAATCCAAGGTCAAGCTTAAGAATTTCTCCAAGAACCTTCAAGAAAGAATCTTCTAAGGTATGTTAGATGTTCATCCATGGATCCTTACCTTCCATGGAGCCCAAGAATCCTTTTTCAAAATACAAGTTTTGGATTTCATGAATTCTATGTTTGAATTTGATTATATCCATGTTCATGATATTGTTTGGGTTTCAATCCATTATTTAATTATATGTTGTCATGAAATTAAGATAGTTATGTGGTGAATTATATAAATTTCATGCTTAACCTTTGATATTGAAATTGAATGTTGTATTTATGCTTACATATATTGACTATTATCATGTAAATAATCCATGCTCCCCAATTGTTTGCTAAATTGTCTATGTAAAGTAAATAGTGGAATCATGACATGTTATCATGTGGTCCTAACTATGTACAAGCTTATGCCCTACAAGTGTTTGATAAATGCTTATGTGATTTGACTAGTGAAAGCATAACATGTTTTTATGTGATCCCATTCATGCACAAGTTAAAGTATATCAAGTTTTTGACAAAATGTCTAAATAAGTGCATTGTTATCAAGAAATTATGGTTATTCCTTTATGATAATGTTATGTCTTTCTTTTATGCTATCAATTCTTGGAGGTATTTAATACCCTACAGTTTAGCTGTGTACTTAGAGACAGTATCAATTATAGAATAGTATCACTCATGTCATGATAGTAGTACTCATTCAATTATAGAACTTAGTAAAACTCAGTATCAGTTTAATCTAGTCAATTAACACGCTCAGTAATAATTCAGTCAACCCTAGTATAGGCTACAGATCGGTTCAGTGTCTTCAGTTGGGAGTAGGATTTATCATCGAGTGAACCAAGGGATGGGGGCATTCCTGTGAGTATAGGGTTTGACCCTTAGTAGCAATTCCTGAGTTATAGAACTACATAGCTAGCGTAGGTTGGGATGACTTCCTGCTAGATAAGGGTTGACACATCCCTTATAAGTTTTTTTTATTTGTGAGGATTGACGAAATGTCTTCCTGTTAGTTAGGATTAACTCACAGGTTGTTAGTACCCATGGCACGGTATTATCACCCTTCCAACTAGGGTCACAGGTTGGACCCCTATCAGCTCAGATTTGGGGCATGTCAGTTAGATGTTTACTTCCCACAGTTTTAGTTTCAGTCTTCAGTTTATAACTTACTTCAGTTCTACAGAATCAGGACTACCAGATAGAATTACTCAATATCAGTAATTCAGTTATCAGTAACTTCAGATATCAGTTACTTAGTTATCAGAACTTAGTACTTAGCTTCAAAAAAGTTCAGCTATAGTATATGTGTATGCACAGTATTACTTACCCATTATTTATAGTAGTTTCAGTTATCCATATACTCTCATATTCAATTACTCTATATCATTCAGTCAGTTACTGTTCATGTGTATGAACCCTTGCATTCAGCCTTACCTCCTTTATCATACCAGTACATTCCTACGTACTGATCGCATACCCATTTTTTGCGCTATGATGCTTTATATCATAAGTTTAGACGCTCAGGTTCCTGACCGTGTTTATCCAAATTCAGCTAGCAGTAGCAGCTTTAGTAGTGAGCCCTCGTCTATTAAAGATATGCTTTTATTTCGGTATTTTAGTTTATCAGTAGTTCAGTAGTCGGGGTTAGTTGGGGGCTTGGCCTATCAACTCCACTTTTTAGATAGTTTAGTAAGAGGTTTTTCATACAAGATTATTCAGATAATATTTGATTTAGCAGATGTCATTATCAGATGTTATTATTATTATTAGTTTTCAGATTTAAACCTTATGGCAATTCAGCCTATTTTCCATTTTATTTCAGTATTACTAAACAGTGCTCACAGCCGATATCAGTCATGGGTTAGCTTATGGTCCTTCAAGATCGTAAGCACCGTGTGACGACTAGGGGTAGTCTCAGGTTGTTACAAACTTGGTGTCAGATCCTAAGGTTCAACAGAGACCTAGGGAGTTTGAAAGTCGTATCAAGTAGAGTTTTGTACATAGTTTTGTAGCACGCCATACTTATGGACAAGAGGTTATGAGATATTCTTAGAAACATTTTCCCTTCTTTCAGTATTTATGTCAAGCGAGTGAGCGTGAGCTAAAGTAAAACTCCCAGTATAATTCATTTTCATCCTTTCAGTTATAGAACATGCCTCCCAAGAAGACTAACAAAAGGAGAACTAGAAATCAGCCAACACCTCAGCCCGTTTAGGTAGATCCCCTGGACGATCATGTCTTCCATGCAGAATTTAGAGCTACAGTCACTACACTATCCAATTCCGTAGCAGCTCAGAATGAACGGCCATCTGTTGTTCTAGCTAACCCAGTGGCTAATACTACTGTATCACAGATTTGGGACTTCACCTGAATGAATCCTCTCCTATTCTCAGAATCTAAACCAGAAGAGGATCCACAAGAGTTTCTCAATCAGGTTCAAAAAGTCATAAATATTATGGGAGTGACTTCTAGTGAGAGTGCTGATTTAGCCGCCTATCAGGTACAAGATGTAGCTCATACATGGTTTAAGTAGTGGAAGGTAGACAGGGGTACAGATGCAGAGCCCATAGAGTGGGAAGAGTTTGCTACTGCTTTTCTAGAGAGATTCTTTCCCTTAGAGCTGAGAGAATCCAAGGTGTTAGAGTTCATCAATCTCAGGTAAGGCAGTATGAGTGTGAACGAGTATTTCCTTAAGTTTACTCAGTTAGCCAGGTATGCTCTCCATGTATTAGCAGACAGTAGGTCCAGAATGAGCAATTTCCTATCTGGGGTATCTGATAGCATGGTCAAGGAGTGTAGGACTATGATGTTAATTAAGGAGATGGATATATCTAGGCTTATAATCCATGCTCAATAGATTGAGAAGTTGAAGCTTAAGAAGAAGGAGATAGAGAATAAGAGAGACAAAATGGGTAGCTTTAGTTTTGCTCAGCCTAATTTAGAAGGCAGTAACCGTTCCTAGTTTTATTTAAAGTCTTCAGTTCCAGCTCCATCTTCAGCTAGTGCACCAGTGCTGAAGTTTAGGAATGATCGTAGGTATGGGGCACCAGGATCCAAAACCCAGGGTAGTGTGAGCAGTGGTCGTACCCATCTACTTTGCAAAGAATATGGTAGAAATCACCTTGGTATATGTAGAGCTGACAGTAAGGTGTGTTTTAGATATGGAAAGTCAGTTCACAGAGTCTAAGAATATCCTAAGCCTGGTCCATGAAGTCAGCAAAGTCATCCTACAGTTCCATTCGGTCGCCCGACTTAGTAGGGCGCCACTTCCAGTACCACTAGTGGTCAATGCCAGAACAAATTTTATGCATTCCAATCTCGCCTTGATCAGGGAAGTTCTCCTAATATAGCTACAGGTACGCTATGAGTCTTTCATCTTTTTGTTTATGCCTTGTTAGATCCTGAGGCTTTACTTTTTTTATAACCTCTATATAGTCATCAACTTCGGTGTCAGAGCTGAAATATTAGCAAAGCCCTCCTCAATGTCTACCTTAGACTTTAGAGTAAAGTGAGTAAAGTGGTGACAGTTTAGAGTTGTTTATTAAGTGGTTCACAGCTTTAGAATGATGGCTTTAAGCTAAGAAGGAGATGGTAGAATGAGTAACCAAGTCAGATTTCTAGATTTTAGTAGTAATGTCAGTATGCGTAGGGAAGAAATAGGTGAGGATAATGCCCAACCCATATTTACCTCAGTGCAAAGTTTTGTACTTTAGCTATCACAATATCTACTCATGACTTATATGTCAGCCCTATGACCATAGTTTGTATTTATGCACATTAATGAAAATCATGTACGCTCATAGTTCCAGTTCACTCATTGTTATGAATCATGCTCTATGAAAAATAGAAAATCCAAACTCAGGTCATGCAGCTCATGACTCATGTACTCATTCTTTAATGTGTGCTCAATTCAGCATTCAGTTCCAAAATCAGTCCAATTTTAGGTTTGCTTGACCAAATCGTATAGTTATCAGTTATTCAGTTGTCAGTATCTTAGTATTTTAGAATCATGTTATGCGCTTAGTCTTGCATTCCTATGTAATACTGTTTTGTTGAATTCATGTTCAGTTACCTCATGTTACTCAGTCAGTCTTTACCGCATTGGATAGTACTCTATATTTTAAGCCCAGTTATTCAGGTTAAGTACAGTTTAATATTACATGACCAATATTCAGTTATCACTCATCCAATTAATCAAATAAGTAAGTATATTTACACATTCATGTTTAGTGCCTATGCGAATATTTTCAGCAGCCCCAAGTGAAATGTGGTGTTGAAGTAGAAATTACAGTTGAGGGAATAGTTGAGAAATGTGGCTAGGATGGCAAGCTAGTAGTTTTAGTGCACGAGGCTTAGCAACTCTATTTTAGATAAAGTATTGTAGACCTTGATCCATATTACAAAATTGGAGCCATGTTGTGATTTCTTATTCAGATCTCAAACGATGCCAAGATTTCCTTGCTCCCTAAAGTCAGTAGAACTTTGTATAAAGAGTGTCAAGAAATGCTCCATATGAGTAGAATTTTTCATTATGAGTTTGTCTGTAAAGCCAGGGATACAATTTAGTAGATAGGCGGACAAGTTCGATGGTTTCCCCATCTTTTTGCCCAGTCATACTATTTGAAATTTCATGAATATGACTATTCCAAGATAGGGCATCCTAGTAGTTACGACTTTAGCCCAGTTTATGTCTCATGCCTCAAGTTTTAGGTCTTAGATATTCAGTCATGATTTAGTTTATAGGTGCCCCGTGCATCGTCTAAGTTTTTCCTTAGAATCGTAGCTAAGTCAGCATTTCTTGAGGGACATAATGTCCCAAGGGGGAGATGCTCTATAACACTCAATCTTTCATGTCTTAAACCTTCCAGTTTCTCTTCAGGTAATGAATCCAATTTGGATTATTGGGTACTCATAAGTTTACCCTCAAGTTCCAATATCAGTCAAATGACATGTATCCAAGAAATCAATTCAGTTCATGTATCACCTTTCAAACTCTGTCATGTTCTCATTCATACATATTCAGTAAATGATCTCAGGTTCATTAGCATTTTGAGCTCAAGAAAAAAGTCTTTCTTAGTTTTACTCAATTCCATGTCCAGTTACGGTTAAAAACTTGGTATTCTTTACCGTTGCATATTCATCCACGCATCCATGAATCAGTTCAGTCATGTACCCAAGCATCAGATATGCATGCTTAGTAGAAAAACTCAGCCTGTCAGTATTTCATTCATGTAGTCATGTTTCAGTGTACATATTCAGTGTGTAAACTCAGTCTCTTAGTGTTTCTCAGCTTAATCAGTCTCATTCAAGAACGAATATTCACAAGGGGGAGATATTGTAATACCCTGTATTTCCCTAGCTTAATTTAAGTCTTACTACATGAGTAATACCATATACTTTCTTTTGAAATTCTCAGTATTTCTCTATTTAGATCCTGAAAATGCGTAGGAAATTCAATTAGCTTTCCAACGATATAAAATTCAACCAAATTCGATAATCGGATAAGAAGTTATGGCAATTTTAAGTTTCAGTCATTAAACACCATCATTTTGATCACTAGTGCATCGCGGTGATAGTCTAAATGAAAATCATCAATTTCCATGGTGACTCTGTGATCTCACCATATCGCGAAGGGATTCTAATTCCCAATTGTCCAATTCCAATAGGGGACCGCGAAATTGGATTATCGTGCCAACAACCCAATTCACAATTGTCAGTTTCTAGTAAAGCAATGTGATCGCACTGTGTCGCGCCACCAACCACATTCCCAGTTGGCAATTTGTAGTGGCTTGGAGTGATAGTGGCGCGTCGCACCAAGGTCTCAAATCAGGAAACTTTGATGAAAAATAAATGTTTCATCCAGGGTTAAATTGGTCCTTTTATATAATTTTAATCTGCCCAGGTGTGGTATTTAAGCCCTAAAAATGTTTTAAGATCATTTTTCAATAGTTTTCCCCCAAATTAACAAGCTCTCTCTCTCTCAAATTAGCAAAACCCTAACTTCAAGAATCCAAGGTCAAGCTCAAGAATTCCTCCAAGAACCTTCAAGAAAGAATCTTCTAAGGTATGTTAGATGTTCATCCGTGGATCCTTACCTTCCATGGAGCCCAAGAATCCTTTTTCAAAATACAAGTTTTGGATTTCATGAATTCTATGTTTGAATTTAATTTGATCCATGTTCATGATGTTGTTTGGGTTTCAATCTATGATTTAATTATAAGTTCCCATGAAATTAAGATTGTTATGTGGTCAATTATATGAATTGCATGCTTAACCTTTGATATTAAAAGTGAATATTGTATTCATGCTTACATATGTTGACCATTATCATGTAAATAATCCATGCTCCCCAATTGTTTGCAAAATTGCCTATGTGAAGTAAATAGTGGAATCATGACTTGTTATTATGTGGTCCCAATCATATACAAGCTTATGCGTTACAAGTGTTTGATGAAATGCTTATGTGATTTGACTAGTGAAAGCATGACATGCTACTATGTGATCCCATTAATGTACAAGTTCAAATATATCAAGTGTTTGACAAAATGTCTAAATAAGTGCATTGTTAACAAGCAATTATGGTTATGCCTTTATGATTATGTTACGTTTTTCTTTTATACTATCGAGACCTAAGGGTATTTAATACTTGATAATTTAGTTGTGTACTTAGAGCCAGTGTCAGTTATAGAATAGTATTAGTCATGTCACAAATAGTAGTACTCGGTCAGTTACAGAACTCAGTGAAACTTAGTATTAGCCCAATCCAGTTACTTAACACACTCAGTAACAGTGTAGTCAAGCCTAGTACAGTCTAGTGATCAATTCAGTGTCTTCAATTGGAAGTAGGATTTAGCACCGATAGAACCCAGAGATGGGGGCATTCCTGTTAATATAGTGTTTAACCCTTAGTAGCATTTCCTGAGTTATAGAACTATGTATCCAGTGTAGTTTGGGATGACTTCCTGCTAAATAAGGGTTGACATATCTCGCATAAGCCTTCCTATTAGTGAGGATTGACGAAATGTCTTCCTATTAGTTAGGTTTAACTCACAGATTGTTAGTACCCGTGGCACAGTATTATTACCCATCCAGCTGGGGTCACAGATTGTACCCCTATCAACTCAGATTTGGGGAATGTCAGTTAGATAATTACTTTCCACAGTTTCAATTTTAGTCTTCAGTCTAGAACTCGGTTCAGTTCTACAAAATTAGGACTGTCAGACACGCTCACTCAGTATCAGTAATTCAGTTATTAGTAACTTTAGATATAAGTTACTCAAATATCATAACTTAGTACTTAGCTTCATAAAAGTTCAGTTATAGTATACGTGTATACACAGTATTACTGTAATACCCCATATTTTCGTGCTAGAAATCTAACCATCATTCCTACACATATAAGCTCTAATACAAATGATTCCCATGTGGATATTAGTTTCATGATAATTATCCTAGTGTGTGAAGTATATATTAGGTGAAGAATGTTTATAGAAATCACTGAGAGCCAAGTTGATCTAAGCTTAGAATCAAGAAATTATGGCTAATCTTAGAATGTAAGCATTGATATAAGGGGGAGATGGTAGAATGAAGAACCCAATTAATTTTTTAGAATTATATTGTGGAACATATCTACCCTTCTTACTCTAGAGTATTCCTTGGATTTTAGTCACTATCACACCAAATCTATGTTTTCTGTGATAGATCTATACCAAAGGCCAATGCTTATACACTTCATGCATAGTTAAATCCATTCTCAGCTTCTAGCATGCAAGTAACAACTTCACTTTGTGAGTCGAGTTATCCCTCATAAATCTATGAAATCAAGTCTTATGTTTAATAGCTTATGCTAAGCATAAACTCATGTTTCAGAGTATGATTAGTTCTTAGAAACTCATGATCCTAGTGAAATCCAATTTATAACATGTATGCCCTCTATTTAGATCTCTTTAATAAATCCATGACTTTGACATTCTATTCTTTAGGTCTTAGTTAAGTGCCGGAGTTATGTATAGTATTCTATCATGCTTCAGTTCCTTTTTGTGTTATCACTTCAGTGACATCTTCCTACATTAATATATTGATGATGAATAATTGTTTAGATGGGAGAGAGTAAATATTTCTTGTTGACAAAAAATTATTGTATGCCAATTTTAGCTGAGGCTATAAGTGTAAAGGAAGATTGAGGCCAAGTCTTTGATACATGTCATGGTTAGTTTAAAATTGGAGTGTATGTTCTTAAGAATAGTGCAATAAAGTTGTTGTTGATAGAGGTTAGATGATATGAGAAGTACACCTTTGTGAGTGGTTGCCTTGAAGTTTATATATGGCTATAATGATAGACTTGAATGTCATAGTGAGATGTAAGTAGAGGAATGCAATATACGCTAGTGAATCCATAGTAAGAGGTCAGAGTTAGTCATTGAAGTGGTAAGGCATGATATGCTTAGGGTGTGAGATCTTGAAGAGACATAGAAGATTGAATCACGTGGTTTAGACTAGTATTATCATGTAACGTGTTGTATCTGGTGATTTTAAGTTAGATTGATCATAGTGAGAAGATTATATATTGAATCATTTGAGTATGGTATTTAGGGGGAATAGTATAGTTGATGGGGGTATTTGAGAAGTGTTGCTAATCTTGAAAGTAAGAAGTTGTATTGCCTAAGGCCTAGTAACTCTATCCTATCTTATGATCTATAGGTCTATGCTCCATGCTATAGAGTTGTAGTAATGGTGAAATTTCTTATTCATATGTCTTAATCATATCATGCCCAAAGTTCGGTGCAACCTAATGTTATTCAAATTTCTTAGAGGAGTGTGGTAGAAATACTCTATTTGAGTATGAGCAGTCAGTATGATCCAGTCCATGTAGCCTGCAGTCCAGTTTTACAATCAAACATATAAGCTCCTATATATTTGAAATTTTTCATCTAGTCTTATTATCCAAAGTTACATGAGTATGGCTATTCTATGAGGTAAAATATTTGCATTCATGTAAATTATGAACTCAGCTCAGTCCATCCATTAGGCATTAATTTCAGATTCAAATATTTAGTCATAATTCAGTTCATAAGTGTTCATTGAATTATCTTAGTATTCCAACCCAGACAGTGTAATAACCCTAGTACGATCATAGTCTCGTTGTTTAATGATTCGTGCTTGCATAAGTTATCACTTCGCAATTCCATATGTAAGATTGTCTCATGAACACTTCAAGGAAATTTTGAACTCTCAGCATGAATCAACTCCTTATTGTATGTAAAGGCAAGTCAGCTCAGAAATTAGTTTCACAATGTAAGTTTGAAAGTTTTAACTCGATTATATCCCTTCTTAGTAGACATATGATGTCTAAATTATTAAATACTTCTACGATTTCAAAAAAATTCTATCCGTCATTCGAGGACGAACAATTCTAAGGAGGAGATAATGTAATACCACGTATTTTTGTGCTAGAATTCTAACCATCATTCCTACACATGTAAACTCTAATACAAATCATTCCCGTATGGATATTAGTTTCATGATAATTATCCTAGTGTGTGAAGTATCTATTAGGTGAAAAATGTTTATAGAAATCACTTAGAGCCAAGTTGAGCTAAGAACATTAAATTCGTCCAAAGTTTAGTGTTTGATTCTTCAAGCTTCATCTTTGAATGTGAATAACTTTTGATGTATGCAGAATATTTCAGCTCAATACCCACCAAATTATATATAATTTAATTATCTTTCCAATGATATCAGTTTTGCCTTAATCCAATACGCGAGAGAAAAGTTATGCTCATTTTTATGAGAGGCAGTAAGGGTGTGCGATTGGTTAAGAGCCGCCCAAACAAACTTAGGCGATTGACACAGCGTCGCCCACCTTAACTTAGGTGATTGCCTAGGTGCCGCCTAAGTCATTGCCAAGTGCCAAAAACACTCTGGTTTAACCTAGATTAAGGGTGTAAAAGTCATTTCACACCTCTAAACCTTCCCTAATCACTTCTAAACATTTTTATGAGATATTATTCACATAAACTCCTCTCTCTTAGCCCTAACAAGTCAATAAACGAATCAAAATCCCTCCTCCATTCCCAAGAACAAAACCCAAGTGTCACCTCTCAACAATCAAGAAGTTAAGCTCCAAATTCAAAGTTCTCTACAAGAATTCTTTCAATCAAGTTTAAAGGTCCAATCTTTTCACAATTTCTTCATCATTAAGGTATGTGGGGTTTTCAACAAGGACAATCCTTTCGTCCTTATGCCCAAACTTATATTATGCAAATTTTTATGTTTTGAGATTGGGTTTATAACTGAAGTATCTTATTTATTATTTTGAGTATGATGTAATTTTAATGAAAAAATCCATGTTTGTTTTGAGTTAAAGAATGCTTCTTTATGATTTTGAATACCATGATTATGTTATGAGATGTTGATTTTAGATTTTCAATTGAGTTTAACCATACGTTGTGATTCTTGAATTTTGTATTTTGATATGGTTGAAGTATTTTGAAGAAGTCTATTGACCATGATGATTTACTAAGAAGTTATATAAGTTTGAAACATGGGTTATTATACCCTTATTTGAGTATTAATATTTAAATAATTGGTGCTTTTAAGCACCCTGAGATTTGAACATTTTTAGTCGCATAAATAGTATATGATCTTCGGATCCTTAGTTGAGTTTTGGAATCCATTTTTTCGAGTTTATTTCAGAGAGAGTTTGGTTTTCATTATAAACCATGAGATCATTTTTAAATGGATTTCCGATGAGGTGAGCAAGACAAATAAAAAGAGAGTAGTATTTAGGATCGAGTTGGGTATTATTCTAAGGTCTCGTACCCCAAAACTACGTGCCACTATAGGATTGAGATTAAAGTGCCCACAGAGGCAGAGATAGAAATCACTTAAGCTGAGGTTAAAATTCCTGGCAAGAGTAAGGCACCTCTTCCCTAATGTGAGGTTTGTCTTTCATTTAGGAAGGCGAGACGTGGGAGTCCATGTAGCTCGCATGGTTTATATCGGTTAAGAGAACCTCCCTACTAGTAAAGAAAGCTTTTAAAAGTATTTCCATAAGATAAAGTATTTTCCCTAAAGATTTTAGAAATGAAGTGTAAAGACTCATAAACTTATTCAAATATCGATTTATTTGAGATTTCAGCTACAGAGTTACAGTTTTAGCTTTTAGACACAAAGGTGAGCTCTTTCTCTCTTAACCTATATGAATTGAGAATGAAATAGGAATACAAATTTCAGAACTAAGTGTTATGACTCACAAGCCTTATATTATATGCTTTACTCTTCATGATTTATGATATTTAGATTTCAGATTTTCTCAAGCCTATGCGAGTCACTTACATTTAGCATACATTATTTTATAACTGATGATTATGAGATATGTTTTTACTTATGCATTCACCCCCATATACTTAGTACATCCTCAAAGTACGGATTCACATATATGTCTATTTGTTACATTGTCTCATAATGTAGGTACAAGGTTTAGTATGCACATTCAGATTCAGACTGTTGCAGATTCCAGCCAGCAAGATGATGAGTTCTCCTACTTTGGGGACTTTAGTTAGATTTATTTATGTTCTTTACTTTCTTATTCCTATGTATTGATTAGTGGTAGTTGGGGTCGAATCCTAGCTATCTATAGTCAGTATAGTAGAGGCTTCATGGATGTCAGTTAAAGTCAGTTATATAAACTTCAGTTTCAGTTTATTTTATATAAGTAGAGTTTTATTCATCTTAATGTAGCTTTGCATTGATCAAGTTCAGAAAAGATTTATTTTCCATATTTTCTTCAGATTAATGTTTTTTAAATAGTTGATCATGAGTTATGTCAGTTTAAGGGTTAGCTTGGGATCACTTGTGGTCCTAAGAACCGTGTGACGTCTTGGAATAGATTTTTGGGGTGTTACAAACTTGGTATTAGAGCACATAGTTCAAGTGTCCTTGGGTGTATGTGAAGCCGTGTCTAGTAGAGTCTTGCAGAATGGTACAGAGACGTTTGTGCTTTCCTTCGAGAGCCTACAAGGCATTTAAGAAAAGTTTCTTTTCTTTCCTACTCTAGATCGTGTAGTAAAGTTGTTCTCTTAGAATCTCCTATCTATTCGTGTGTTACCCCAAAATTCCTCATCTATGTATTATTTTTGAGATAACATAATTATCAAGTTCGAATTCTTCCCAAAATAATGCTCTCAGATTTTCTAGCAAAAATTTTAGAAGTCACACAAAGGGCTTGAGAGGAGCTCTCTAGTGTGTCATAAGTCCCTCAAGTTGAAAGTTTATGTCCTCATCCTTGCATGTTTTTCAGTTGAGATAAAATTAGATATGTATTCAGATTGTTATTAACCCTTTCAATATAGATATGCTTATGAGAGAAAATAGTGTGAACCTAGATTGTTAAATATAGCGTGCAATCGAGGAATGTTATGAACCTGGAGAGTTATGATTTATGAATAGTAGAACCTTATTATAGTTGGAATATGGGTATAGAAGAGTAGTGACAAGAAAAGTGGGAATGACGATTGGTAGAAAGTACAGATATAAGCTTATGCATTCTATGGATTTTGCATTATGGTAATATGTCCTTGAGTATTAGTTTAGTGAAAGGTAGAGAAGGAGTCATTAGTTAAGGTGAAATATTGTTTGCTTGAAGTATGAAAGGAGTTATTAATGGTATTTATTTTGTTTGAAAAGTATAGGATATTAATGAAGTATAATGGTTTAGTGTCGTTAATTTAGGCTTTCCTTGAGGTTACAAAAAGCAGTTTAGTTGTAACTTATAGAACTATGAAAGAAGTTTAGGTGTATAGATGGGTTAATAGTTGGGATGTGTAGAGGGAGATCATGTTAATGGATTATTATAAGATAGGCGATATGATCTTGATCAATTATTGTTCTCATGAGGTTTTAGAAGACTAGTGTTTCTTGATGTTTTATTTTACAGTTTCCAAGTGCGAATAGTATATGAAATTGTGTTGTTAATCATGCCTAAAACTAGACACAGGGTTTAAATAGTAGATGATCATCAAGGTGGAAATAATGATTGCTTGGTTAGTGCTTCTAGTTATATCGAGTTGAACCAATATTCTTGAAACACTGAATGCAAGAATGTAAGTATATTGATTTGAGATTAAGTATGATGTTGCAGGTATGAGATAGAGGTGTGCCCAAGGTGATATGAGATTACATTATTTTCTAAGTTTATTAAGTATTGTGTGTGGTTAGTAGTACCCTTGAGTTTTTAAGTGGAAGAAGCATAGCTGTCTAGTTTATGGTATTCTAGATATCCAAGTTAAAGAGTTATTGATAGATAGTGTTGAGTCTTTTAAGTATGATTTTGATTCTTATGGTTTGGAAAAATATGAGTGTAGAAGTATGATCTTGTTACCCTATGATTATATGTTTAGTGAGGTGGGTATGTTTTTCGAATTAAGAGAGTGTAAGTCTATGATGATGATTATCAAAGATAGAGGAAGTTAAGGATAGTATATGGAAGGGTGTTCAACAATGAAGTCAGTAAGTTCAAAATATATTTTATTCTTATGAGTTTAGAAATTATGCGTAGACATTAGAATGAAGAAATTATGGCTAAGCTTAGAATGTCAGCTTTGGTCTAAGGGGGAGATTGTAGATGTAGAACCCAATAAATTTTTGAGAATTAGATTGTGATATATGTCTGTAAGATTTGTGATGAGATAGTCATCCTTTCTTACTCTAGAGTATTCCTTGGATTTTAGTCACTATCACACCAAATCCATGTTTTGCGTGATAGATCTATACCAAAGGCCAATGCTTATACACTTCATGCATAGTCAAGTCTATTTCAGCTTCTAGCAAGCAAGTAAAACTTCACTGTGTGATTTGAGTTATCCCTCATAAATCTATGAAATCAAGTCTTATGCTGAATAGTTTATGCTAAGTCTAAATTCATGTTTTAGAGTATGATCAGCTCTTAGAAAGTCATGATCCTAGTGAAATCCAGTTTATAACATGTATGCCCTCAGTTTAGATCTCTTTAATAAATCTATGACTTTGACATTCTATTCTTCAGGCCTTAGATAAGTGCGAGAGTTAGGTATAGAATTCTTTCATTCTTCAGATTTTTTTTGTGATATTCCTTCAGTGACCTCTTCCTACATTAAGATAGTGATGATGAAAAGTTGTTTAGATGGGAGAGAGTAAATATTTCTTGTCAACAAAAGATTGTTGTATGTCAATTTTAGCTAAGGCTATAAGTGTGAAGTAAGATTGAGGCCAAACCTTTTATACATGTCGTGGTTAGTTGAAAATTGGTATGTATGTTCTTTAGAATACTATAAAAAAGTTGTTGTTGTTGTTGATAGAGTTTAGAGAATATGAGAAGTATACCTTTGTGAGTGGTTGCCTTGAAGTTCATATGTGGCTATAATGATAGACTTAAATGTCGTATTGGGATGTAAGTGGAGAAATGCAATATGCGCTAGTAAATCCATAGTAAGAGTTCAGAGTTAGTCATCGAAGCGGCAAGGCATGTTGTGCTTAGGGTGTGAGATCTTGAAGAGACATAGAAGATTAAATCATGTGATTTAGACTAGTATTATCATGTAACGTGTTGTATCTGGTGATTTTAAGTTATCTTGGTCATGGTGAGAGGATTATATGTTGAATTATTTAAGTATGGTATTTAGGAGGAATAGTATAGTTGAGGGGATATTTGAGAAGTGTTGCAAATCTTGAAAGTAAGAAGTCGTATTGCCTAAGGCCTAGTAATTCTATCCTAGCTTATGATCTATAGGACTATGCTCCATGCTATAGAGTTATAGCAATGGTGAAATTTCTTATTCAGATGTCTTGATCATATCATGCCCAAAGTTCTTTGCAACCTAATGTTATTCAAATTTCTTAGAGGGGTGTGGTATAAATACTCTATTTGAGTATGAGCAGTTAGTATGATCCAGTCCATGAAGCCTGCAGTCTAGTTTTACTCTCAAACAGATAAGCTCCTATAGATTTCCAATTTTCCACCTAGTCTTACTATCCAAAGTTTCATGAGAATAGATATTCCACAAGGTAAAATTTTTGCATTCATGTAAATTATGAACTCAACTCAGTCCATGCATCAGGCATCAATTTTAGATTCAGATATTTAGACATGATTCAGTTTATAAGTGTTCAATGAATGATCTTAGCATTCCATCCCAGACAGTGTAATACCCCTAGTACGATCTTAGTCTCATTGTACAATGATTCGTGCTTGCATAAGTTATCACTTCGCAGTTCCAAATGTAAGATTGTATCATGAACACTTCAAGCAAATTCTGAACACTCAGCATGAATCAGCTACTTATTGTAAGTAAAGGCAAGTCAGCTCAGAAATTGATTTCACGATGTAAGTTTGAAAGTTTCAACTCAATTATATCCCCTCTTAGTAGACACATGTCTAAATTATTACATACTTATAAGACTTCAAAAAGTTCCTATTTGAGGACTAATGATTCCAAGGGAGAGATAATGTAATACCCCATATTTTTGTACTAGAATTCTAACCATCATTCCTACACGTGTAAGCTCTAATACAAATGATTCTCATGTGGATATTAGTTTCATGATAATTATCCTAGTGTGTGAAGTGTCTATTAGGTGAAGAATGTTTATAGAAATCACTTAGAGCCAAGTTGAGCTAAGAACCTTAAATTCATACAAAGTTTAGTGTTTGATTCTTCAAGGATCATCTTTGAACATGAATAATTTTTTATGTATATGGAATTTTTAAGCTCAAGCCCCACAAAATTGTAGATAATTGAATTAGCTTTCAAACAATACAAATTTATACTTAATCCCATACCTGGGCGAAAAGTTAAGCCCATTTTCATGAGAGGTAGTAAGGGTGTACGATTGGTTAGGCGCCACCCAACCAAACTTAGGAGATTGAAAAGGCATCACCCACCTTAACTTATGTGATTGCCTAGCCGCCACCTAAGTCATTTCTAAGTGCCAAAGCCACTTCGGTTTGACCTTTATTAAGGGTGTAAAAGTCATTTCACACCTCCAAACCTTACCTAATCACTTCTAAACATTTTTATGAGATATTATTCACATAAAATCCTCTCTCTTAACCCTAAGAAGTTAGTAAACAAATCAAAATCTCTCCTCCATTCCCAAGAACAAAATCCAAGAGTCACCTCTCAATAATCAAGAAGTTAAGCTCCAAATTCAAAATTATCTACAAGAATCCTTTCAATCAAGCTTAAAGGTCCAATATTTTCATAACTTCGTCATCATTAAGGTATGTGGGGTTTTCAACAAGAATAATCCTTTTGTCCTTATGCCCTAACTTATATTTTTAAGCAAATTTCTTATGTTTTGAGATTGGGTTTATAACTAAAGTATCTTATTTATGATTTTGAGTATGATATAATTTTAATGGAAAAACTCCATGTCTGTTTTGAGTTTAAGAATGCTTCTTTATGATGTTTAATACCATGTATGTTATGAGATGTTGATTTCAGATTTTTAATTGAGTTTAAGCATACGTTGTTATTCTTGAATTTTGTATTTTGATATGGTTGAAGTATTTTCAAGAAGTCTATTGAGCATGATGATTTACTATGAAGTTATATGAGTTTGAAACATGGGTTATTAGACCCTAATTTGAGTATTGATATTTCAGGAAGTGATGCTTTTAAGCACCCTGAGATTTGCATATTTTTAGTTGTATAAACAGTATATGATCTTCGAATCCTCAGTTACGTTTTGGAATCCATTTTCTGAGTTTATTTTAGAGAATAGATATGAGTTTGGTTTTCATTATAAACAATGAGATTATTTTTAAATGGATTTTCAATGAGATGAGAGAGACAAATAAAAAGGTAGTAGTATTTAGCACTGAGTTGGGTATGATTCTAAGGTCTCGTACCCCAGAACTACGTACCACCATAGGATTGAGATTAAAGTGCTCACAGAGGCATGTAGAGATAGTGATCACTTACGTTGAGGTTATACTCCTTGGTAAGAGTAGGACACCTCTTCCCCAACGTGAGGTTTGTCTTTCATTTAGGAAGGCAAGACGTGGGACTCCATGTAGCTTGCATGGTTTATGTCGGTTAAGAGAACCTCCGTGCTATTAAAGAAAATATTTTAAAAGTATTTTCCCTAAAGATTTTAGAAATCAAGTGTAAAGGCTCACAAACTTATTCAGATATTGATTTATTTGAGATTTCAGTTACAGAGTTATAGTTTTAGCTTTCAGACATAAAGGTGAGATCTTTTTCACTTAACCTATTTGAATTTAGAATGAAATAGAAATACAAATTTCAGAACTAAATGTTATGACTCACAAGCCTTACATTATATGCTTTACTCTTCATGATTTATGATATTTAGATTTCAAAATTTCTCAAGCCTATGTGAGTCATTTACATTTAGCATGCATTATTTTATAAATGATGATTATGAGATATGTTTTTACTTATGCATTCACCCCCATATACTCAGTACATCCTCAAAGTACCGATTCACATATATGTCTATGTGCTACATTATCTCATAATGTAGGTACAAGTGTTAGTATGCATATTCAGATTCAGACAGTTGTAGTTTCCAGCCAGCAAAATGATGAGTCCTTCTACTTTAGGGACTTCAGTTACATTTATTTATGTTCTTTACTTTCTTATTCCTATGTATTAACTAATGGTAGTTGGGGTCACGTCCTAGCTATCTATTGTCAGTATAGTAGAGGCTTCACAGATGTCAGTTAGCGTCAGTTATGTAAACTTCAGTTTCAGTTTTGTTTTGTATAAGTAGAGTTGTATTCATGTTAATGTAGCTTTGCATTGTTCAAGTTCAGAAAAAAATTATTTTCCGCATTTTCTTCCGATTTATGTGTTTTAAACAGTTGGTCAAGAGTTATGCTAGTATAAGAGTTAGCTTGGGATCACTTGTGGTCCTAAGCACCGTGTGATGTCTCGGAATAGACTTTTAGATCGTTACAACTACATACCCTGTATTTACAGTAGTTTTAGTTATCTATGTACTCTTATATTCAGTTACTTTATATCATTCAGTCAGTTACTGTTCATGCATATGAACCCTTGCATTCAGCCTTACCTCATTTAGCATACCAGTATATTCTTACATACTGATCGCATACTTATTTCTTGTGCTATGATATTTCATATCATAGGTTCGAACGCTCAGGTTCCTGACCGCGTTTAGCCAGATTTAACCAGTAGTAGCAGATTTAGTAGTGAGTCCTCATCTATTGAGGATATGCTTTTATTTCAGTATTTTAGTTTATCAGTAGCTCATTAGTCGGAGTTAGTTGGGGTCTTGTCCCATCAACTCCACTTTTCAGATAGTTCAATTAGAGGCTTTTCAGACTGGATTATTCAGAAAGTATTTAGTTTAGCAGATGTCATTATCAGATTTTATTATTATTATTAGTTTTCACATTTGAACCTTATGGTAATTCAGCCTATTTTATACATTATTACAGTATTATTATCCAGTTCTCTCAAAAGATATCAATCATGGTTAGCTTGTGGTCCTTCGGGATTATAAGCACCGTGTAACGACTAGGGGGTAATTTCTGGTCGTTAAAGATAGTGATTTAAGAATTGTGGGAGTAAATTTGTAGGCTTAATTTGATTATGGAAGAGCTTAGGTTCGTAACCTATTAAAAATATTTGAGTGGATAATTGTGATATATACATGAGGACTAGTGTTGAAACAATGGATTACGGCTAAGTAATTAGGTGTATAAGAGTGTTAGGTATATAGGAATAAGCTGAAACCTAGGAAAAACGTTGTTATATGAGGTTTTAAAGGTATAAGTGCCATGTGTACCTAGTTCATATTCTTGAATTTCTTGTATAAAGAAGTCTTGGGAGTTGTTATATGGTGGTCTTTAGCGCTGAATTAAGGAAATATTGATAGATGATATGAGCCCTTAGTATAGTGTTAACAATTTTGGTAAGCTGTGAGGTTATATAATTAAAAGTTTAAAGATAATTTATGAAGGAGTGAAGAATGGATTGTTATGTGTTAAAGAAGGATGGATGTATATGCCCCTGAGAGTTTTACTTATAGGGTGATGGCTATAGAACCTGGTAAAAATAAAGATTCACACCCTTGGAAGGCATATCATAGAAAGAACTTAGTGTCCTCATAACATAGTTATCAGAGGGAGGTTAGCATTCATGTATTTAGTGATACCCCTATGGTGTGGAGTGTTGTGCTTATAGGTTTAATGTGAGGATATGTATATAAGTGAAGGATAGAAACCTTTGATCTAAGGGGGAGATGATGAACTAAGGTAGATCTTGAACTTTCTTATGGTGGTGAGCTTCATGGTAGAGTCATGATAAATCTATTCTTAATTCTAGCAAATTCCTCCTACTTTGGTTTAAGAGGACATTCTACCAATTTCTTATGTATTCAATTTGTGTCTATGCCTAAGGTTTGAGTTCTCTATGCAACTTATGTCCATGCTCCAACCCTTGAACTAGACTCATGTCTCCCTTTATGCTTAGTTCTATGAAACTATACTCTCTCTATATTACCAACTCATTGTATGTCATGTCTTAGCCCAAAGTGATGCTATTTATGCAAACTCATGACCATTCTCAGTTCTTAAAATTAGAAACAACATCTTCAAGTGGAAATCCTTATCTTATTCCTCAAATATATGAATCCCGGCATTATGTTATATGACTCATAATATATGCACTCATGTTCCTTACTATTCCCAATCCGAAGAACTCATGCTATGATATGCTTATTCTCGAACGACTCTCTATTTATGATCTAGGTGGTTGCTATAAAGCGTTTTGTACCTATTGTACCATATATTACTTTGAAAGTCTAACCGTGAGTAGTACAATAAATAATAGTCATAATCAAGTAATATCATTCCTATTCTTGATGCATATACTCTAGCCCCTTATTTACCATCCTTATGTTAGGATGGCAGTGGCTATGGAGGCATAGTAATGTTTTAGATAAGGGAGTGGATGTTTTTTAATCTGAAAAATTTTGGTGTGGCTACTCGGTCTAAGGTTATAGATTAAGAGGTAAGAGCAAGATGAACTTTCACTATATAAAATAGTTAGAAAAGGGAGATATGGTGATATGGCTAAAGTTGAAGTTGCTGGTTTTAGCGGGGAGATCTATAAAGGGGGTGTAGTAAGGATAGGCTTGAATGATGTGATTGATAAATACACAAACCATTGTGTTATGTGGTAATTACTCATTTATTAAGACATGATGATATCTAATTATTGTGATAAGATGGAGTACGACTCATGGAGAGGTGTAGAATATGGGGTCCCATATCTTAAGTTGGTATCTTTTAACTTTGGATTAGGATTAAACATGGAAAAAATATACAGTTAGACTCAACTCTTGTAGTTTTATGTTTAGCGGGGGAATTGTAAGATAGAAATGGTGAAGTGTTGTATTCATGGTGGAAAGCATAGTGGAGAAGCTTGGCTATATTTAAGGGCTATTAGACGTATCATTTGGGGTGGAGAATACTTCTATTCTATTCTTATATCTCGCAAAAATCTTATTTTATGTCTTGTGTCAAATCTTAATCATTCTAATGATTCGTTAAAAGTTTCATGCCTTACATTGTTATGGTTATGTTCTATAGAACTCATGCACAAGATCATGTCTATGTCATGTCTCATCATCACATGATTCGTGCTTACCAATTTACTTGGTGATGTCATGAAGCTCTTTTCTTTTGATGCTTATGTATGTCGTATAAAGGAGAATTATTAATGTGAAGTTACATCCTTTATTCCATACTTGTAGGGCTTCAATAAGTTGCTACCCATTATTCAAGGATGAATGATTCCAAGGGGGAGATAATGTAACGCCCCATATTTTTGGGCTAGAATTTGAATTGTCGTTCTTACGTTTATGGACTCGAACCCAATGATTCTATGTCAATATAATTGTGATAATAATTTCTATAGTTTGGGAACATCTTTTCAGATTAATTGATATCATAAAAATCTTCTAACTCAAAGATGAGTTAAGAATTTTTTGACCGATTGAGTTTTAGTGGACATTTTAACTTGAGTAAACTTCCAACAAGCATTACTCCTAGAATATAAAAATTTAAGGGACCTACTATGTACCGAATAAAAGATCTTTGAGTCTTCTTTCTAACTCCTTTAATCTTACCTTAATCTGATGTCAGAGTAGGAAGTTATGCCCATTTTACTTGGGAGGCCTGTCTGCCTAAAGGTGACGACTAAGTTGATGAGCCGTCAACTCAAGACGTCAACCTTAACAAGTAAGAAACCCAAATAATTTAGAGATTGATGACTAAGTTGATGAGTCATCAACTAGTTGACAAACTATCAACTAAGTTATCAACCTTAACCAGAAAATGTCCAAATCCAGTTAGGGATTGACGAGTAAGTTGAAATATTGTCAACAAGCTGACAAGTTGTCACTTAGATGTCAAATGAGAAATTCTTGCAATTTATTTACATTTTAAGGGTATTTTGGTCTTTTTCCTCACCTCAAACTCCACCCACACAATTTAAATCATTTAAGAAGCATTGTATATCGATTTTTAGTCAATTTTTCAACGTTTCTTCTCATCTCCACTCTCAAGAGAGAACAATTAAAGTTTCTTTCCAAAACTCATTCTTCTAAGGCTCAGATTCAAGTTGCAACAAATTTGGTTCATCTAAGTTGTGCACTCCCTATTTTTAATTATTATATCATTACATCAAATTATTTGATATTTACATGTTTCTTGGTTGTTAAGTTCAAACTAGGGTTGAGGGGTTTTGGTCGTTATACTCTAGCATCGTTTAGCTCTTGTTTAAATTATTTATTCATGGTTTGAATGGTAGATTACAACCTAGTTTTGTTTCCGATGGTAATGGTGGAATTTGACAATATGGTTTTCGTAACGATTATGGATTTTGGCTTTATAATGACATGAACCTCAACCCACATCAAAATCTTGGTTTTGAAAAAGGATTCTATGGAGTTAAACTCATCTTTTAAAATATTTCGTTGTATTAAATGGTAAAAGGATAAAAATATTTTGGACTTACGGTTTTGGAGTTTTGACAGAATATGGAATCAAATTGGTTAAATGGTTATTGTTTGGCATGATTGGAATAGATAGCAAGTCTATTAGTATGACAATGTCAATTCAGTAAATACCTTAAATAAAGACTCCATGGTTGGTATTATGTGAAAACTGTTTTAATTTGTGCTTAAAGAAAATTATGTAGTTCATCGAGAAGGTGTTGTCCTAGGGGGACTAAAACTAGAAACCATGTTTGCCAGCATTGGGGAACTATTACCACTGTGCCAGATTTTCATAGAATATTTTTTGAAAGGTTAATTGACTATTGCTGGCTTTAGCCTATTTCTCTGGTACATGTGGCTAACATGGACTAGGGCCCTTCCAGCAGGGGGAGCCAAACCCATATAGCCTGTGGGTTCCTTTAGGTCGGTATGAGCTACACAAAGCAGGACTAAATCTTTAATGAGTATGTTTCATGTCCCTTGCCCCAATCCCGGTATCCTATATATATGTATAATTTCTGTGTAAGTGGTTTATGACTAAATTTTTGGTAAATGCATTTATTTTATCCCTTTTCTTGTGTTGCATGCCAGTACTCGTCATACTGACCCTTTCTCAGACGCTACATTATTTCATGATATAGGTTTCAAGGGATTTTCTTATTATCGTATGTAACGTTAGCTTATTTGATTCTCCTAATGGTCGGTGGTTGATGTGGTGAGCCCTCCATCCTTTAACAGGCCTAATCTCTCTCTTAGTTTTAGTTATCATTTTTGTACTTTTAGACATCTATTGTTATAGTCGGTGGACATGTCCTGACTTAGTTTGAAATCCTTGGATTAGAGGCATTGTGGACAGTATCAAATTATCATTGTTGTTTGATTTAACTCTCAAACTTTCCTATCGATTAACATATTACTTTTGTTTTCTTGGTTGGCTTTCATTGTTTACTATTATTTTGCTCTTGAGGTAAATCTAAGGGGGTTATCTCCAACTTTGGTTGGCTTTAGATGCCCATCACAGACATGACCTGGTTTGGATCGAGACATTTTATCTAGCTATCAACTGCAATTACTAGTCATTAAAACAGAGTGTGTATCTAATTACTCAAGGGTCGGCTTCCACTTTAGATTGTGTAGCCCTCTGATAGGCAATTGTAAGAAGATTTCATTTAGCCTTACAGCAAACGGTGTAGAAATATGCAAGAATCATCTTGAGTTTCATTCACTCAAGATATGATAAATGATGTTGCCTATAAGAAACCTAGTATTTTAGCTTGATGTTTGCTTCGAAGGGCTTTGTTCGAAATCCATTTTAGCTCATCCTCCCAACTTTCAATTTGCCTATGACAATTCATCCTAGTAAAGAGTAAACCCCAAATTTTAATGGAGTGGCTAGAACACAACACACAACCAACAGAGACATTAATACCCCATTTTCTAAGTCGGTCAAGCATGGCAAGCCTATGTTGAATGGATAGCCATAAAATGAAATGATGCCTTGGTATCATGACTAGTCTAAGTGTTAGAAATATCCAAGGAACTTTTGGCAACTGTGGTTGGAAATATTTGTAAAATTTCTTAATGCTGAGCATGCTAACAACATTAGTACATCGCCTTTGCGCAATCACCATGTTCACACTAGTAAACCATTTTTTATCCTCATGAATTTTGCGAACAATCCAGTATGACTGTTTAGGAACTAGTACAAGATCTAGTGGTTGATTCTTTATGTATAAGTTATGAATCCAAAGGACTCACAAGTTGTCTTTTTTCAAATCCACGACCCAAAAAGGTTTACCTATCACTGCATTTTTTCAAATGTAGTAGTCGATCAAGCCCAAGCCTTCAATAGATTTAGGTCTACATAGAATCTCCCAAGTCACCAAAGCTCGTCTTGATTTCTCTATCCCTCATGTCCATAAGAAGGTCTGACAAATGCTGGTGAATAATTGAACCACATTCTTTGGTAGGAGAAAAACTTAAGCCCAATATATTTGTAGTTCGAATAAGACATTTTGATCAGCTAGACTTGGCTACCATACGAATAGAATTTTTTTTCTAGCAATGGATCGTCACAATTAATTTCTCTGTTAGTGGCATGCATTCCTAGATTGTAACCTTGTTGGTGGAGAGCGGAACCACGAGGTATGTGAATGAAAATTCTCCAAGGCTGAAGTGTATCTCATTTAAGATCTCATTATTTTATTCTTGTGACATTCTATAATGTATAAAGAGCTCTTTTCCGGGTTGGCGTGTAGCCCTGAAATATTTGAGAAATGGTTAAAAACCTATAGCAACAACTAGATAGTTACTTTATCAGCCCTAAAAAATATGAGTAAATCGTCAGCAAAACAAATGTGAATCAGGTTCATCTTCTTGCACCTACAATGGAGGTTGAAGTTCGAATTCAGCTGGAATTGTGTCAATGGCCTATTCAAGTATTTCATTGATAAAGCAAATGGATACAAAAACATAGGGTCTCCTCAGCATAGCTCTTTCTTTGCTTGGAATTTGGGTATGAGCCACCATTCACTAGTATAGAAACACAAATTGTAAGCATTTGCAATTATCTTTATGCAAACTTATGTTGAATAAGTACTTTAAGTTTGCATTAGAGAATGCCTTCATAAGTCATTCAGACATTTTACAAATCGTAAGCATTTGTAATTATGTTAATGCAACACTATGTTAAATAAGTACTTTAAAGTTTTCATTCAAGGATGTTTTCATAGGTCATTCAAGCATTTTACATAACTAAAACAAAAGAACATAAGTAAAGGCTATATACTTTGATAATCTGAGAATTGAACTTTCACAATCAACTTTTTTCTCCTACACCTTATAAGCTCAAGATCCTTGAGATATATTTGTATTCTTCATGCAACACAAGTTCCTCGTGGTACAACTAGAATTCCAGTATTACGTCATATATCTGAAAGCCAAAATTTATTTTTTCAAGTTCAAAATCTAAATAAAGTGAATATATATTATCAATTAGCACATTTGATATATCAAATATATTAATTAAATCTCCTGTTATCTTAGAAGAGAGGTTGTATATATGTGATGGTCTAGACAAAATAATCCTCACTAAAACAATTCTAATTGAAATAAATCATGAGAAATCTTTTAAAATAGATAGAGCCAGAACCTCACCATATGAAACATACTATTTGTACAATTATAGCAAAACTAATATAGTGAAATTATGAATTTACATCAAAGCTTAAAATGTCTATTTGAAAAAAATAAAGAAATACAAGCAACACATGCAATGCAATGAGGAGTAGAATTTTTATATAAATTTATCAAGATTGCTTTTTTCAAGTGAAGATGTAATAGTAAAAATTTTTATAACCTTTTTATGTGATCAGGCATCGACATATAAACACGATTAAGACATCATATGATATAAGCAGTTGGAGTCCTTTCACATCGAATTTGGCATTTTTCAAACTTTTCTTTGATTCACTTAGCAGGCAGTTCTATGTATTTCAATCACCGTCTATCTTGAAAAGGTTATGATCAATCATATCATTATATTTAGCTTAAAATCACATACATGAAAATTTTCTTAGGATATGTAAGGACACATCATATCATGATTAAATAATATAGGCCACAGTTATCCAACTCCGAATTTCTTTGTCCTCCAAGCATACATATTTCTAAATAGAAAGCAAGGGACTGTATAAGTCAAAATTGACCCTGAATCTTAAAACAGAATTTGAAGAGATACTTTGCAAAGTTCAAAATCAAAAGCAAATGAAATTAGTTCTATCATATTATCTTTCACCATTATCTATGTCGAATGAAGAACATATCAAAAGAAAAATGATAACAATCATAAACTTCAAAATGTGGAAAAAGCCAAAAAGCCAAGTATTGAAAAAAATGAATTTGAAAAATAAAGAGTTTAGTCAAATGAGACTAGGAATTTGTGACCCGCTTATATGGACTTTTAGGCCCTTCATCTTTCTAAATAGAATCTGAAGATCTGCAATATTCTCCTTTTCTCCTTCATCAATCCAAAAAAAAGTTGCAAACAAGTCTCAAGCCTGCATTCTTGATATTATTTTTGGTCAAAATATTTTTCAAAAAAGGCTTAATATCAAATAATTTTTCAATTTCTGGAACAAAGAACGACCTTAACACTCCTAAAAATAGTTAACAAATTTACATAAGTAAAAATTATGCCTAATCAAAGTTGTATTTTGGGTGTCTCGGAGGATGGGATATTAGTTACAGTCTATTCATCTTGTCCTATTATATTTTATCCAGCTTTATGTTTTCTCTTCTTGGTGCTTAATATCTTTTTCATCATAAAAAGATTTGAAAAAGTAGTCTGAAGACTATGTAGAAGGAACAAATTAAGGAGAAAAACAAAAAATAAAGAAGACTATGAAGGGAAAAAACATTGAGGAGGGAGTTAGGCACAACATTAATAACATCATTCATTAAATTGAAAATTTGAAGAGAAGTGGAAAAAAATTGACATGTCACAAGTATTATTACACAATTACGAGGAACAGAATTAGGATTTCTTTCTCGAGAAAGAAATGAGTAAATAGAGAAAGAAAAAACTTACAATTCTGCCTATGGATGGAGAAACACTTGAACCAAAATTGAAAAATATTGAGATGGGGATGCACAAGTGCTAGACGAAAAAGAGTTCTGTGGAATGAAACTAAAAGAAAAAGTCATATCTTTTTAAATACCACTGAAAATATGTCAACCACTCTTTTTAAGTCAACCATGATGAAATAGAAATCTGAAGAAACTTTGGATATATAAAGAAGGGATGAACTTTGTGCTATTTTAGCTTTAAATTGCATAATGTTTGGCAACGTATGTTGCCAGAAATGAACACAAACATCAATATCATTATAACTATAATTCTAGGAATGATAGAAGTATGTGCATTTTCCTTCATTTTGAGTTGATAAAGTTGACATCAACATCTTGTTACAATCTTGACCAACTATTTGTAAACTTATACTCTATTTTTATAACAACTGGTAATCATACTTCTCTATTATCAGTGACCTCCTATATAACATATGAGAGCCTTCATTGATGTTAACAACTACGCGAGCTATTTGGCCCATTATTGCTCTTTTGGACTATTCAAAAATAATATGTTATTTTAAAGGATCGTTTGGTACAAGTAGTAAGGGATAACTAATCCCACAATTAATTTTAGGATGAGTTTATCTCATATTTAGTTGAGATAAAATGCATGAAAAACTCATCTGCAATTAGTTATTCTAAAATTATAGTGTTATTTTGATTCCATATTGCGAGTGGGATAACTAATCCTTCAATAATTAGTCCCGAGATAAGGTGTTCCTAACCAAATGACTTCTAAGAGTATAAGTTACAAGTTTTAAGACAATAAATCACATTCTCTTCCCAGACTAAAAATAAATTATTTAAGCTATAAAATTTGGCAATAATGCTCATACATATTTGACATGGAACAACTAAATGACAAAATTAAGAATAACAACAAATGGAGTACCCATGTGACATAAAAGATTTTGTTATTTTCGGGTACACAAAAATATGTATTTTGGCAAAACAACTTCAACACAAGTTCAAGAATAAATCAAGAACACTTATAAAGTTTCCAACACCTTCAACACATGATCAAAAATGACCTTTCAAAGAAGTGTGTTTTCAGTATTTAAAAGAAAATTAGATGAAGCAGAAAAAGTCAAGTCCTCCAAATTCACGAAGTGTCCTTAAGGAAATAATTCCCCTCAAATACACGAGGTTGCAGAATTTTCCTCCTAGGATAAAATGGCTTAACAATTCGATAGTGGTAGTACCTCAAATAATTGGATTCTCTTCAAACTCACTCAACAGTTAGATGATCACACAGAGTATTTCATAGGACAAGAAATGTTTTCACGTGCAGAAAAATTCATACTGAATCTGTGGAAAATGCAGGTTTATAATTCTATTAAGTGCCCCTTCCGAAAGGTGGAAATAGTTCACCGGAAAGGTGTATCCTTTCTGAACAATCATGTCTGTCCATTCAAAAGAGTGTGTCTTTTTCGAACAGCCACAATCATCCAAACAGTCATACCTTTTCCCAAAATAGTATGTCTTTTACTCGAAGAGTTGTGTCCCTTCCAAGCAATTTTTCATTTTTCATCCACACCAATTGATCCCAACAATCCCTCACATGAATGGGGAATGGCTACTCTTTGTAAAACTTTACAGACAAGTATATGATCATCAATCAAAGACTGATTGCATCTAGATAAGTGGGTTTCCATATGAACTTTCCTTAGTGAACATGCATCGGATGCACTTGGTCAATTGGTAGATTTGATATCTTTGAACCGTCAAGCTTTAATGTACACCTATATAACACATATCACACAACCAGCCTTTTATCATTTATTATTCTCATTGTTTTGTTCATTTCAACCATGAATATGTCCCGGTCTCATGAGAACTTAGAGAATATGCCTTTACTAATATTCTCCTTAAAGCAGCTTCCTTTTCTCCTTCACATAGGTATTTTCTAAATGTTCAATCCTATAGATTAAACTATTTGGTTAAATCTTCCAAATTTAGATAATCATTAAAAGAATTCACACCATAAGTCTTATCCTTATTTACTAAACATTGTCTACATCATGAGAATAGGTCGGGGATTTTGACAATGTTGAACCTGTCAGACACAACTTTGTTTGATCTTCTTGAAACTAGATCTTGGGATCTCTAGTCTGCTAGGTAGAGTTACCAGCATGCTGACTTGTCCTAGGCCGTAAACCCATTTCCTTGGATATTCTCTTAACTCCTTCTTTAGTTAGGCTTTTTGTAAGTAGAACCGACACATTATCCTTTGACTTCACATAGTCAAAAGTGATAATTCCACTAGAGAGAACTTCTCTAATGGTATTATGTCTCTGTCTTATGTGACGAGATTTATTATTGTACATCATGCTCCCTGCCCTACCTATTGCAGTTTGACTATCACAGCATATGCATACCGGTGCCAATGGTTTAGGCTAATAAAGAATATCTTCCAAGAAATTTTGGAGTCATTCTGCTTCTTCACCAGTTTAATCTAATGCGATAAATTCTGATTCCATTATAGAGCGACCAATACATGTCTGTTTCAATGATTTCCAAGAGACTGCTCCTCCACCTATTGTAACTACGTATCCACTAGTTGATTTTAATTCATTTGATATGGTGATCCAATTTGCATCACTATATCCTTCAAGTACCACAGGATATTTATTATAATGCAAAGCATAGTCTTGAGTGTATTTAAAATACACCAAAACTTTTTTCATTACCATCCAATGAGTTTTATTAGGATTACTCATCTACTAACTCAACTTACTAATAGCACATGCTATGTCTAGCCATGCACAATTCATTATATACATTAAATATCCCAGCACTCTTGCGTACTCCAATTGTCAGTCACTGTAACCGTCATTCTTTTAAAGTGTGAAGCTCACATCCAATGGAGTCTTGGCAATACCAAATTCTAAGTACTTGAATTTGTCAAGTACTTTTTTGATGTAATGAGACAATGACAATGCCAATCCTTGTGGAGTTCTATTAATTCTTATTCCTAAGATCACATCCACAACTCCAAGGTCTTTCATATCAAACTTGCTCTCAAGCATTCGTTTTGTAGCATTTATCTCCAAAATGTCTCTACTGATGATCAACATATCATCGATATATAAACAAATAATGACTTGGTGATTTTGAGTGTCTTTAATGTATAAACATTGATCACATTAACTTATCTTAAATCTGCTTGCCAACATGGTTTGGTCAAACTTCGCATGCCATTATTTAGATATTTGTTTTAATCCATACAGTGACTTAACTAGTTTACACACTTTATTTTGTTTCCCTAGGACCACAAACTCTCTGGCTGTTCTATGTAAATTTCTTTCTCTAATTCTCCTTTAAGAATATTGTTTTCACATCCATTTGATTGATTTCAAGATCATATACCTCCACAAAGGTAATTAATATTTGAATTGATGTTATCCTTGTTACTGGCGAGTATGTATCAAATTAATCAAGGCCTTCTTTCTGTTTGAAGCCTTTTACTACAAATATTACCTTGTATTTGTTAATAGTACCATCCACATTTATTTTTCTTTTGAAGATCCATTTAGAACCTAAAGGTTTATTTTCTAGAGAAAAATCAACCAATTCTTACGTATGGTTGTTTAAGATTGAATCAACCTCACTATAGACTACCTCTTTCTAAAAGAATGAGTCCAAAGATGCCATCGCTTCTTTAAATATTTGAGGCTCATTTTCTAAGAGAAATGTTACAAAATCTGAACCAAATAAAGTTGACATTCTTTGGCGTGTACTACATCTTGGATTATCATCATTATGTACATCCATACTTGGTTTATCTCGAGGTCGTTTACACCCCCACTGGACTGTTCATGTCTAGTTTTATATGGATAAATGTGTTCAAGAAATTTAGCATTATCTGATTCAATTATCATATTTTCATTGATATCCAGATGTTCATATTTATGAACCAAAAACTAGCATGCTCTACTACTTTTAGCACATCTTACAAACATGCAGTCTACCGTCTTAGGTCCTATCTTTACCCTTTTAGGCATATGAACTTGGACCTTCGCTAGACACCCCCACACTTTGAAATATTTCAAGTTGAATTTTCTTTCTTTCCATTTTTCATATGAAATTGATTGTGTCTTACTATGGGGCACTCTATTGAGTATTCGGTTAGTTGTAAGGATTGCTTTCCCCCATAATTTTTGTGATAAACCTGAACTTATAAGTAAGACATTCATCATTTTCTTTAAGGTTTGGTTTTTCCTTTTGGCAATTCCATTAGATTGAGGTGAATACGGAGTCGTAGTTTGAGGGACAATTTCATTCTCTACAAATATTTGCACAAAGGTAGATTCATGTTCTCTACCCCTATCACTGATTTTCTACTTTTGTTTTGTATTGTCTAAATGCATCTATTGCTTCATTCTTACTATTTAGTGTAAGACCCCCGTAAATACTCTAGTTTAATTTAGTCTTGTATAGCTTGTAATAAGGGGTCCCAGACTAAAAAAGGTTCTGCTAAGTGTTAAGACTTAGAATCATTTTTAGCCTTCATAATTGGATGATATTATTTTTTATCCTTACGACCTTAGAATGTTGATTTTTAAGTTGACTCATGATTAGGGATGTCAATAGGTCATCTTGGGTGATTTTTGGATTTTTCTGACATCGTTTGAGTCACGTTTGGATGACCAAACGATGATCGGGTCGGGTTGGCTATCGTATTAACACTATCAATGCAATATGTCAGTAATCGAATTGACACCATCGATGCGGCGCATCGGTTATTGCATCATTGAGCACAGTTTTCATATTTAATTACTGGTTTTTGGGGCAATTAAGTCATTTTTCTCCTACATTAAACCCCCATAACACGAAATTCAGCCCCTCAATAGGCAAAATACTTTCACTCATTCATAAAATACTCTCAATAAATACACCCTAATTCATCAAGCTCAAGATCAAATTCTAAGAAATCCCCAACAATCTTCACAAATTTAACAATCAAGGTATGTTAGGTGTTCATCCTTGGGTCTCCTTCCACCTTTGGAGTTCAAGAACCCTTTTTAAAATTGGAATTATGATTCCCATGTGATAAGTTGAATTATGCTCATGTTTGTGTTGTTGTATGGGTTTCAAGTTAGATATTTTATGAGTTCCATGAAATTAAGTTAGCATGTGTGTTGAATGATGAATCTCTCATGTCAAAACCCTTGAATTTACATGTTGCATGTTGTAGTTATGATGCCCTGTGTGGTTAGTTCTCATGTATAGCAATCATGCTCTCCAAGTGTTTGATAAAATGTACATATGAGTAAATTATGAATGGTAACCTATTGTTGTGTTGCTAAAGTTATGATATGAGTCTATCAATTATGCTATCGAGTTCTGGAGGTATTTGTTACCCAAAATATAGTTGTTTACTTATTTGCAGTAGTTATATAATAGTCCCAGTAAAGGACAGGAACAGTAGTACTCAATCAGTTAACAGATTTCAGTGAACTTAGTCCAGTTCAGTCAGTCTACACAATCAGGGTCAGTTCAGTCAACACAATCAGGTTCAGTTTAGTCAAGCTTAGTACAGTCTAGTGATTAGTGTCTTTTAGTTGGGAGTTGGATTCAGCACCGAGTGAACCTGGGGATAGGGTCATTCTTGACAGATAAAGCTTGGCCTTTAGTAGCAATTCCTGAGTTACAGAACTACGTAGCCAGCATAGGGTAAGTCATCCTCCTACAAGACTAGGGTTGACTCAATTATATATGTATATTTCATGAGTATTCCTGCCAGATTAGGGTTGACACAGCATTGTTAGTATCCTATGGCAAGGTGCTAACACCCTTCTAACTGGGGTTATAGGTTGGATCCCAAATCAGTTTATATCGGGGCATGTCAGTTAGATAAACACTTCCACTGCTACAGTTTTAGTCTCAGTATTCAGTAAAGAACTCAGTCAGTTCTACAGAACCATGGCTATCAGTTATTAGTTACTCAGCCATCAGAATTTAATACTAAGTTTTAGTATATTCTCAGATACATGATGTATACCTATATGCACACCATTATATGTTTAGTATGTTCAATAGTTACAGTTTTACATGTACTCTCATTCAGTTACTTTATGATGTTCATTCAGTCAGTTATCATCTCAAACATATGAACTAATGTATATCAGCCTTACCTTACTTAGTATACTAGTACATTTCATGTACTGATTGCATACTCTCTTTTGTGCTATGATGTCCGTATCATAGGTTCGGACACTCAAGTTCCTGACTGTACTTAGCAACTTAGGCTATCAGCAACATTTATAGTGGTGAGTCCTTATATTTTGAGGAAAGAGTTTGTCTATTTCTGTATTCCAGCAGTTCAATATTTATTTCAGTCGAAATTAGTTGGGGGTTTGTCCCATCAACTCCATATTCAAACAGTTAGAGGCTCTCACACTAGCATAGTCAGTTATTCAATTTATAGATGTTATTATCAGTTATACTCTATTATTATTTCATTATTTTGAGAACCTTATGGTATTTTCAGATTTCTTTTCCAAATATATTCCAGTATTATATTCAGTCCTCATAGCAGGTACTAGTCATGGGTTAGCTTATGGTCCTCCGGGGTTGTAAGAACCGTGTGACGCCCAGGGTGTACTCTCGAGGCATTACAAACTTAGTATAAGATTCGAAGGTTCTAAAGTGTCCTAGGGAGTCTTAAAGCCACATAAACTAGAGTCATGTGCAAGGGTGTGTAACATGCCATACTTATGGACAAGAGGCTATGAGGTGTTTTTAGGAAAAAGTTCCATTTTTTAAGTGTTCATATAGTTCAAGTGAGTATTAGCTTAAGTTAAACTCTTTGTCTAATTCAACTTTTTCTTTTGTTTATAGAACATGCCTCCCAGAAAGACCAACGGAAGAAGGACTGGAAACCATCCAGCACCTCCACCCATTCAGGAAGATCCCTTAAATGAGAAGGTATATCACACAAAATTTAGAGTAGTTTTCACCACTCTAGCCCGATCTGTGGCAGCTTAGAATATTTGACCAGCTACTATTCAGGCCAACCCAGCGCCCAATACTGCTGCAGCTAGAATTTGGAACATCACCCAAATAAACCCTCATTCATTTTCAAGGTCTAAGTCTGAAGAGGACCCATATGAATTCCTTGACATAGTGCAGAAGGTAACAAATATTATAGGGGAAACTACTAGTGAGAGTGTTAAGTTAGCTGCCTATCAGCTGTAGGGTGTGGCTCATACATGGTAAGCACTGGAAGATAGATAGGATGACAATGCTGATTAGGGAGATGGACTTGGCTAGATTGATGGTCCATGCTTAACAGATTGAGGAACATAAGACTAAAGAGAAAGAGAGGGAGAATAAGAGAGCTAGAACAGGTAGCTTCAACTTAACTCAGCCTTAGTCAAAGGGTGGTAACCATCCTCAATTCTTCCCAATATATTTAGTCCCAGCTTAGTCTTCGACTAGTGCGCCAATTCCCAAATTCAAGAATGATAATAAGAATAGAGCGCCAAGCTCTAAATCTCAGGGTAGTGTAAACAGTACTCGAACAAATCCTCTTTGCCATAAATATGGCAGAAATCAGTATAGTGTCTGCAAAGTTGGCAGTGACGTATGTTTTGAGTGTGGTAAGCCAGGCCATAGAATTTGAGAGTGTCCTACAGTGGGTTTGCAGAGTCAGCATAATCGTCCCCCAGTTTAGTTCGATTTCCCATCTCAGCAGGGTGCCACTTCCAGTGCCACTAGTGGGCAGCACCCAAATAGTCTCTATGCACTCCATTCCCAACAGGATCAGGAAAGTTCTCCTAATGTGGTCACTGGTACATTACTTGTTTATGATTTGTTAGATCCTGGAGATTCTATGTCTTTTGTAACTCCTTACATATCCGTCAACTTCAGAGTCAGGCCTAAAATCCTAATAGAGCCTTTATCAGTCTCTACCCTAGTGGGTAAATCTATCATAGCCCAGCGGGTATACAAGAACTTTCCATTTGTGGTATCTAAAAAATTTACTTTAGAAGACTTAGTAGAGTTAGAGATGATGGATTTTGAGATCATTCTCAGCACGGATTGGCTCCATTCATGCAATGCCTCAGTTGATTATAGAAACAAAAATGTCTCCTTCCAGTTTCCAAATGAACCTATCCTAAAATAGAGGGGTAGTACCACAGAGCTTAAGGGACAGCTTATTTCATACCTTAGAGCGAGAAAAATGATATCCAAGGGATGTGTCTCTCATTTCGTACGAGTTAAATACTCTAGTCCCAAGATTCTTAATCTTGAGTCGGTTTCAATTGCAAGTGAATTTCCAGATGTATTTCCCAATGATCTCCCCAGAGTTTCTCCCAAAAGGGAAATTGACTTTGAAATAAACCTTCTTCTTGATACTTAACCCATCTATATTCCGCCATACAGAATGGCTCCACCTGAACTTAAAGAGTTAAAAGAACAGTTGAAAAACCTCTTAGATAAAGGATTTATCAGGACCAACATATCTCCTTGGGGTGCACCAGTCCTATTCGTGCCAAAGAAATATGGTTCTCTTAGAATATATACAGACAACCGTTAGTTTTACAAAGTCACAGTTAAGAATAAGTACCCACTTCCTAGAATCGATGACTTGTTTGACCAACTTCAAGGTGCCAGATACTTTTCTAAGATAGACCTCAGATCAGGCTATAATCACCTCAGAGTAAGAGAATATGACATTACAAAAATAGCTTTCAAAACTCGGTATGGTCACTTCAAATTCATAGTTATGTAATTTTGGTATTACCAATGGCCCTGCAGATTTCATGGACTTGATGAACCATGTGTTCAATCAGTACTTGGACATGTTCGTCATAGTCTTTATCAATGACATTCTTGTCTACTCCCGCAATGAACATGATTATGCAGACCATCTCAAAATAGTGTTACAGACTCTTAGATCCCATCAGTTGTTTGCCAAATATAGTAAGTGAGAGTTTTGGCTAAGGTTAGTAGCATTCCTTGGCTATTTAGTTTTCGATGATGGCATTAGAGTTGATCCTTAAAATACCAAAGTAGTGAGAAACTGGCCTAGACCCATCTCTCCATTAGATATCAAGAGTTTCTTGGGGTTGGCTGGATATTACCGATGATTTGTTGAAGGGTTTTTATCTATTGCATCCCCTATGTCCAGATTGACTCAGAAGAAAGTCAAGTTCCAGTGGTCATATTCTTATGAGCGAAGTTTTTAAAAGTTAAAAACTCGACTTACTATAGCCCCAATTTTGACTTTACCAGATGGTTCGGATGGGTTTGTTGTGTATTGTGATGCTTCTAGAATGTTTTGGGTTGTGTCCTAATGCAGAAGGGTAAGGCCATAGCCTATGCCTCTATACAGCTTAAGACCCATAAAAAAAATTACCCCACCCATGATCTAGAGCTAGCAGTTGTTGTGTTTTCCTTAAAGATTTTGAGACACTATTTGTATGGGGTACATGTTGATGTCTTCACAGACCACAAAATCCTGCAGTATATATTTTCTTAAAAATATTTGAACTTGTATTAGAGAAAGTAGTTGGAGTTATTAAAAGACTACAACATGAGTGTTCTATATCATCCGGGCAAGGCCAATGTAGTGGAAGATGCTCTCAGTATATTGTCCATAGGTAGTATTGTTCATGTTGAGGATGCTAAGAATAAGTTAGTTCAGGAAGTTCATCAGTTTGCCAGACTAGTTATCTGTTGGTTGATTTAGATGAGGGAAGTATTTAGGTGTAGAATAGTTTAGAGTCATCTTTGGTTTCCAAGGTAAAACAAAATCAAGATAGAAATCCGGTCTAGTCAAGTTAAAAGAATATGTCAAAGAACAGAAAGTAGAGATTTTCTCCTAAGGGGGAGATGGTGTGTTACTCTGCCAGGGTCGACTTTGTGTGCCAGGTGTAGATAGATTAAGGCAGTGAATTCTTGTAGAAGTGCATGGTGCGCATTACTTCATTTATCCAGGGGCCACTAAGATGTTCCACGATTTGTAGGAGATCTATATATTAAGTGGGATGAAGAAAGACATTGCAGAGTTTGTGGCTAAGTTCTCCACGTGTTAGCAGGTGAAGATTGAGCACCAAAATCCTGGTGGTTCCATGCAGAAGTATAGTATTCCCACATGGAAGTGGGAAGAAGTGAATATGGACTTCATGACAGGTTTGACTCGTACTCATTGCCAGCATGATGTAATTTGGGTCATTATGGATAGGATGACCAAATCAAACCATTTCTTGCCAATTCATACTTCCGATTCAACCGAGGACTATGCCAGGATCTACATTAGAGAGTTGGTTAGGTTACACGATGTCCCGTTGTCCATTATTTAAGATAGGGGTACTCATTTTACCTTTCACTTTTGGAAATCATTCTAAAAGGGTCTTGGTACCCAAATCCACCTTAATATAGCCTTTCACCCTCAGACAGATAGTCAGATAGAAAGGACCATTTAGACTCTAGAAAATATATGGAGAGCATGTGTTATTGACTTTAAGGGTAGTTGGGATGACCACTTACCTTTGATTAAGTTCACATATAATAACAACTATTATTCTAGTATTCAGATGGCTCCATTTAAGACTCCTTATAGGAAAAGATGTATATCTCCCATTAGTCGGTTTGAAGTAGGTGAGACCGCGGTAGTGGGGACTAAATTGGTGTTTGATGCTTTAGAGAAAGGCATTTGATCAGGGAGACGCTTAAGGCAGCCCAAAGCCGACAAAACTATTATGGAGATGTGAGACAGAAAGTTCTTGAATTTAAGATCGGTGAGTATATTATTTGAAAATATCTCTCATGAAGGGGGTGAAGAGGTTTGTTAAGAAGGAGAAGATTAGTCCCTGTTATGTTGTTCCTTATAGGATTCTGAGTCGTTTTGGAAAGGTAGCCTATGAACTTGAGTTTCCTGCAGACTTACCATCAATGCACGCAGTGTTTCATGTCTCCTTGCTAAAGAAGTGCATAGGTGACCCAGCAATTGTAGTCCCCGTAGAGAGTATAGTTTTTCAGAACAATCTCTCTTATGAGGACGTCCCAGTAAAAATCCTTGATCGTCAGATTCGCAAACTAAGAAACAAAGAAGTAACTTTAGTCAAAGTTCTTTGGCAGAATCAGTCTGTTGATGGAGCTACTTAGGAAGCAGCGGCAAACATGTGAACCAAGTATCCTCACCTCTTCTCTCCAATCTCAGACTCATCCTACGGTAACAACCTTCCTTATATTTACTATATTCTATGCTCAGTTACAGCTGCATAACATTCTCATATCATTCATACATTCATGAAACAGTTTAGTCATGTGTCATGTCTCCAAAATTCAGTCATGCTTCAGTTATGCATGTCAGTGTAAGTATAGTTTCTCAGTTCCACTTAGTTCAGTCAGTCTCATTCAAGGACGATTATTCCTTAGGAGGAGATATTGTAAGACCCCATAAAAGTTCTAGTTAAATTCAATCCCATATAGCATGTAATAAGGGGTCCCAAACTTAAAAAAATTTAGCTAAGTGTTAAGACATTGAATCATTTTTAGCCTTCATAATTGGATGATCTTATTTTTGATCCTTAGGATCTTAGAATGTTGATTTTTAAGTTGATTCATGATCAGGATGTCAATAGGCCATCTTGGGGGATCTTTGGATTTTTCTGACATCGTTTGAGTCACGTTTGGATGACCAAAATAGCAAGCCAACGCAATCATGACGCCTCAGGTTGGCTATCGTATTAACACTATCAATTCGACATGTCGGTAATCGAATTGACATCGTTTGAGTCACGTTTGAATGACCCAAATAGCAAGACAATGTGATCATGATGCATTGTGTTGGCTATCGTGTTGACACCATAGACACAACACATCGGTAATCACATTGACACCATTGACGTGGTGCGTTGGTTATCATATCGCTAGGCGTAGTTTTCACATTTAGTCATGGGTTATTGGCCCCTCAATAGGCAAAATACATTCACTCATTCAGAAAATCCTCTCAAGAAATAAACCTTAATTCATCAAGGTCAAGATCAAGTTCTAATAAATCCCCAAAAATCTTCATGAATTCAACGATCAAGGTATGTTAGGTGTTCATCCTTGGGTCTCCTTCCACCTTTGGCGTTCAAGAACCCTTTTTATAACTTGAATTATGATTCTGATGTTATGAATTGTATTAGGCTCATGTTTGTGTTGTTGTATGGCTTTCAAGTTAAGATTTTTTATGAGTTCCATGAAAGTAAGTTAGCATGTGCGTTGAATTATAATCTCTCATCTCAAAACCCTTGAACTTTCAAGTTGCATGTTGTAATTATGATGCCCTATGTGGTTAGTTATAATATCCCAAAAATCCAAAATAATGTTAGAGTCGTGTTTCAAGGTCATGCATAGTACATCATGATTCCTTTGTAGACTTATTAGTTAGCTTGATGTTTATTAAGGTCTCAAATAACTCCTAACCATTAGACGAATCAAGATAATCCTTACCGATTGAATTTTTTATAAGAATATTGTTTTAGTCAACTTCGAATGAGCATATATTTTTCTCTACTAATATTGTTCAATATCAAGACCCACCAAATGATAGGAAATTGAATTATCTTTCCAACGATACCAATTTCACCCAAAACTGATACTCGAATGAGAAGTATGGCATTTTTAGTGAAAGTAGTAGCTCAATACGAGTAGCACCGCATCGCGGTGAACCAAAAAATGGCATTCATCCTTTTACAGTGTGCCTTAATGGTAATCACCATATCGCGCTGATGTTCCATTTCACAATTGTCAATTTGCAAAGAGGTATCACAAATAGTAGCTCAATACGAGCAGCACCGCATCGCGGTGAACCAAAAAATAGCATTCGTCCTTTTCCCGTATGCCATCATGGTAAGCACTGCATCACGCTGATGTGCCATTTTGTAGTTGTCAATTTACAGAGAAGTATCACAATTACCATCGCATCGCACCAAAAGTTCAATTGGGAATTATCATTTTCCAATGGTGCAACGCGATAGCACCACGTTGCGCTGCTGGGCAAAATGGGGTTCACCGGCTTTCTAGTGGCCCGACATGATTGTACCACATTGCGCTAGGTATCAAAATTGGGATTTTTCTCAGTTTTGTGATTTAATTTCCAGGGAGCGTTTGGTCATTTTACAAGGCCATAAACTTGTCCTAAACACGGATTTAAAACTTAAAAGGGAATTATATGCCCCATTATTCACAAATTACTCTTTGAGAAATTAATTCTCTTTCAAGTACAAATCCTAGATTTCAAAAATTCAAGATCAAATCTTAATAACTCACCATAAAATCTCACGAATTCATCAACCCAGGTATGATAAGTGTTCATCATTAGCTTTCTTTAACCCATGGAGCCCAAGTATCCAATTTGAATACAAAGTTATAATCTTTTCAAGCTATTATGATTTTAAATTTGTGATTTCAACCATGAATCTTTATTTCATACCATGCTTACATGAAATTGTTGTTGTTATCAAAGCCCACATGTTTTAATATTGCTATTTTTTGAATTAAATCATGATTAAGAGTTGTTGATATTGATATTATGCTATTACTCCAAGTTTTGTACTATTCTCATGCTTAGCCTAAACCATGCATATCAAGTGTTTGATGAAATGGCTATAAGAATGGATTTTAATAAATGTTTCCATGTTATGTCCTCCAAGCTTAAGTACTATTTTACTATTATTGCTATTGAGTCCTGGGGGTTACAAATACCCAAAAACTTAGTTGTTTACCTAGTCTTTGTATCATTGGAATAGTTTCAGAATATGTTATGAGCATTATCAGTTTAGTCAGTCATCAGAATCAGTGAAACTTATAACAGTTAAGCAGGTACCAGCTCATGGGATAGCTTGTGGTCCCTCAGGACCGTAGGCACCGTATGGCACCCACGGTGTAATCTTAGGGCATTAAAAACTTAGTATCAAAGCCTAAGGTTTTAAAGTGTGCTAAGAAGTCTGAAAGCCGTGTTAAGTAGAGTCTTGTTCCTGGGTGTGAAGCGCGCCACACTTATGGGCAAGAGGCTATGAGGTATTTTAGGAAACATTTCCCTTCTTTCAGTGTTCATATCGTGCGACTGAGAATGAGCTCATGTTAAAATCTCTGTCTAATCTATTCTTCTTTCCATTCACAGAACATGCCTACCAGAAAGACAAATGGAAGAAGAAACATAAACCAGCCAGCACCTCCGCCCGTTCAGGAAAATCCCTTGAATGAGCATGTTTATCATGCAGAGTTCAAGGCTATATTCACTACTCTAACTCATTTTGTAGCGTCTCAGAATGCTCAGCCCTTCACTGTTCCAACCAACCCTTTGCCCAATACTGCCACATCTAGGATTTAGGACTTTACCCGAATGAATCCTCCCCTATTTTTGAGATCTAAATCTGCAGAGGATCTATAGAAATTCTTAGTCATAGTACAGAAGGTAACAGATATATGGGGATAACTGCTAGTAAGAGTGCTAAGTTAGCTACCTATCAGTTACAAGATATGGATCATACATAGTTTAAGCAGTAGAAGGTAGATAGAGATGCAGAAGCAAGGCCTATAGAATGTGAAAAAATTGCTACAACTTTCTTAGATAGATTCTTCCCGTTGGAGCTGAGGGAATCCAAGGTGTTAGAGTTTATTAACTTGATGTAGGGAAACATGAGTGTGAAGGAGTATTACCTCAAGTTTACTCTGTTAGCTAGGTATGCTCCTCATATGGTAGCTGATAGCAGATCTAAGATGAGCAAGTATGTGTCTAGTATGTATCTGATAGTATGGTCAATGAGTGTAGAACCGCAACGCTCATTAAGGATATTGACTTATCTAGGTTGATGGTCCATACTCAATAGATTGAGGAGCAGATGACTAAGGAGAGATAAAGGGAGAACAAAAGGGCTAGAATAGGTAGCTTTAATTTTAATCATCCAAGGTCAGAAGGTGATAACCATCCTCAGTTCCATCAGAAATCTTCAGTCCTAGATCCGTCTTTAGCTAGTGCCCCAGTACCCAAGTTTATAAATAACAATCGATATGGGGCGCCAGGCTCTAAGTCGTACGGTAGTGTTAATAGTGCTCGTACAAATCCTCTTTACTAGAAATGTGGTATAAACCATCAGGGTGAGTGTAGAGCGGGCAGTGATGTGTGCTTTGGGTATGGCAACCCAGGCCATCGAATTTGAGAGTGTTGGGCAGTTGCTTAGAAAGGTAGGGATTTATGCCAACAGGGCCAGTCCCATCAGTTATCAGTTCCAGCCAGCCGCTTGACTCAGTAGGGTGTCACTTCCAGTGCTACCAGTGGTCAATGTCCAAACAAATGTTTTCCCTTCAGTATCAATAGGATCAGTAACATTCTCCAAATACGATTACTGGTATGTTACAGATCTTCTTGGAGTTCCTCCTGAGATAGAAATTGACTTCGAAATAGACCTTCTTCTAGATACTCAGCCTATCTATATTTCGCCATATAGAATGGATCAAGTCAAACTCAAAGAGTTGAAAGAATAGTTGAAATATCCCTTAGATAAGGGATTCAACTTTGCATGACATTCAAGCCTATCATCCATCCACTTACACCCAACATGACATTCAAGCCTATCATTAAAAAAAATGTATGAACTTCAAGGCAAAACTGCATAAAGGCATACTTCACATATTCTTTAAATCTTTATCAACAATAATTTCCTTGCACTATTCTTAAGAACATACACACAATCTCTAACTAACCATTATATGTATCAAAGAGTTGGCCTCAATCTTACTTCACACTTTTGCCTTAGATAGAAAAGAACAAATAATCTTTCTTAATGAGGGTCATCAACTCTGTCTCTTCTAAACCATTGCTTATCCAATATCATCGCCACCATCTTAACATAGGAAGAGGTCACTGAAGGGCTAACACATAAGAACCTGAAGCACAAAAGGCTACAATACATAACTTTAGCACTTATCCTAGGCCTGAGAAATAAAATATCAAAGGCATGGATTCACTAAAGAAATCTAAGTTGAGGACATACATGATATATGCGAACTTCACTAGTATCATGAGTTCTAAAACTGATCATACTCAGAAACATGAGTTCATACTTATCATGAGCTATTCAATCATAAGACTGGAGTCCATAGATTTTTTTCTTAGGGATAACTCGAATCATAGAGTGAAATTATTACTTACTAAAAGTATAGAATGAACTTAAATACACATGAAGTATATAAACATTATCCCTTAGATAGCTGAAACAGGAACTGGATAAATAAGGGAGCATGTTATGGAGCGTGCGTCACATGCTATGGAGCACCAGAATAGAGCGTCGGCCGCATGCTTTATCGTATGCTACTAGGGGTGGACTAGAGTGTGTGCCGTACGCTAATTGCACGATATTACTGTATTGAATTCCAAACATGCCCTAAACAGATTCTGAAAATTCCAAAACTCACCTAAGATATACTATTGACTCCCCAGATCATGAATCAACTTGAAAATTAACTTTTGAAGGTCAGTAAGATCATGAACAAAATCCTAAAAGTTTGAAGTCTTTGAAAAAGACTAAGTCTTGGCACTTAGCTGAAAATTTCTAAGTTTTTGGAACTATTTTGTCATGCAATAAGGAACAGAAAAGAGCTAGACTATTAAAGGGTCTTATACTATCTCCCCCTTAGATTTAAAGCCATCTTCTAAACTTATGGATCTATCTCACATTCCTAGGAGTGAGTCGGAATATCTTTGCTCTAACGGTCCATACTTAAATGGTACAGTCGCAAGCATAAGCTATATTTCAAACTTACTGACTTTATTCTTGAACAACCCCCTTTCATATATCATCCTTAACTTGGCTATCCAGAGTACCATGTACTAGACACTATGCTTCTTCCACTTAAAACTCAAGGGTACTACTAACCACAAACAATACTTAATAAACTTAGAAAATAATGCAACCTCAAATCACCTTGGGCAATCCTTTACCTCATACCTACAACAACATACTTAATCTCAAATCAATTAACTTAAATTCTTGCTTTCACTATTTCAAGACTATTGGTTCACCTCCATATAACTAGCATCACTAACCAAGCAATCGTTATCCACACCTTTCTCATAATCTACTATTCAAATTTAGTATCTCATTTTAGCTATGATTAACCACAATCTTAACTACTATTCTTACCTGCCATACATTCGAAAATGCTAGACCGCTAAAACCTCATAACAATAATGATCAATCACAATCCTCTGGTCTATCTTATTATGATTCGCTAGCACCTCCTTCTTCTACACCTCATTACTATTTACCCTTCTTATGCATCTAAAATCCTCCATAGCTTTATAAGTTTCAACTAAACCTTCTCTTACAATATCAGGAAAGCCTAAATTAACAATAGTCATCCACCAAGTACTTCCATCAAAACCTATACTTTTGTAGCATAGTAACTCTTTTCTTACCTCAAGCAAACAACAATCCACCTTAACTAATATTCTCCTTCTCTAACTTTCACTAAACTGACAAACAAGGGTATATCACTTCATTATTGATTCAATCATAATCGAAAATTCAGCTATAAATATTCAATAAATCACCCTTACCACCTTTCTTGTCACTACACTTCTAAACCCACACTTTCAACTAACATAAGAACAACAAGATAATCAACAAATTGCTAGTGAATCGAAATAGGCCTCACACAGCTTCACTAGACTTTGGTTTTGTGTTTTGAATAAGAAAATGAGATAAATAACAAAGCAACTATGCTAGTGTATTGAAAGAGCCCCACACGGCTTCACTAGACTTTGATTTTGTGTTTTGAACAAGAAAATTAGATAAATAACAAAGCAACAATGCTAGTGATCGAAAGAGCCCCACACTGCTTCACTAGACTTTGAGTCTCAAAAACACCATGACGACAAGATTAAATATTACAAGGTATAGAAACTTGACACACAATATTTAATGATCTAAAAATACACATATTGCTCTGTCTTAACAAAATGACTCATAAGAATGAGGGTATAACTTTAAATTTGAGGGACTTATAACACACTAGAAGGCTCTTCTTAAGCCGTTTTATGAAACTTTTGAAACTTCTTACTCGCAAGTCTGAGAGCATTATCAGGGGAGGAAATTAGAACTCGCCGATCATGTTATCTTAAGAATAATACATGGATAGGGAAGTATAGATTATCATCATAGATTCTCAGGAGAAATTTAAAAGCACATGTGACTTGGGCTCAGTGCACGACTTTTCATAAGCGTAAATAAAGCCCTTAAAACTTTGGAACTTAAAAGCACTGATGGGATACTTTCAAGCCTTCTTATAATCCCATAACTATTTATGGAGACTGTTTGAGAAAGCTCTTGCAGTAAGGATTTGAGATTGACTGTTTCTGAAATCTTGGGAATAAGACAAAAATGGCTCGAATAGAGCAAGATGAGAATCTATATGAGTTTCTTAGAGACCCTTTATATAGAACAATCTGACACTTAAAAGAATAAAAATATTTCCTAAATGACTTGTAGCCTCTTGAAGAAAAGTACGGACGTCTCCGTATTGTTCCGCAAGACTATACTAGACACGGATTCACAGATACCCTAGGACACTTGAATTCTGTGCTCTGATACCAAGTTTGTAATGCCCCAAAATTGGGTCCTAAGATGTCACACGGTGCTTAGGGTCACAAGTAACCCTAAGCTAACCCTTCTAATAGCATAACTCATAAGCAACTGAATAAGATAGATAAATCTGAACAAAGTAAGCGGAAGATATATCTTTTCTGAATATGATCAATACAAAAGTGAATTCATATGATTACAACTCTGCTTTTATAAAGAAATAGAGATAAATACAATGACTCTACTGACTATCTATGAATCCTCTACTAATACTGACTATAGATATCTAGGACGCGATCCCAACTATCACTAATCAATATATAAGAATAATGAAGAAAGAAAATATATAAATGACATCTAACTTAAATCCCCGAAGTAGGGGGACATATCATCTGCAGGCTGAAATCTGCGACCGTCTGAGTCTGATGTGCATACTAAAACTTGTACCTACGTTATGAGACAATGTAGCACATAGACGTACATATGGATCAGTACTTTGAGGATGTACTGAGTATATGGGGGTGCAATACATCTATAAAATAATATCTCAATATCATCACAGTTTATAAAATTATACATGCTGACATAAATGACTCATATAGCTTGAATAATATCTGAAATATAAATCTCATAAATCATGAATAATGAAACATTTAGTATAAATCTCGTGAGTCATTTCACTTCATTCTAAATCTGCATTCTTTATTTGTTCTCAAACTTGTAGTATAGATAATGTCATAAAACAACATCTTTCCAAAAATACACTTTAATCTCATGAAAACTAAGAACTTCTCTGAAAACTTAAAGATTTTGACACTTAAGAACCTTAGAAATTTTGGAATCATAGCTTTCAAAAAACATATAACTTTATCTTAGATAGAGTGGGGGACTACTTTGAGAGTTTCTCTTAACGGACATAAACCATGTGACCTACATGGAGTCCAACATCTTATCCACGTTGGGGAGAGCTATTCTATCCTTGCCATCAGATAGAACCTTAACTTTTCAGTTCATTAGTAATCACTATATCAGCCTCAGGATCACATCCTACGGGGGCACATAGTTCTAGGGAAGTACCACACTTCCCGCTGGTGCTAAATACTACTCCCACACTTAGCTTAGAACTTTAAAGAAAATCCACAATAAACAATTCAACAATTTACATCGGGAGCTAATATGCTACCCCCTTATCATAAATTAATCAAATGTGGATTTCTTTTCTTACTTGGGTTCAAAAACCAACTCTTTCCTTAAATCTTGATAGAATCATCATCAAAGCTTTAAAGATCTCATAATAATAAAAATATAACCATACTTATTGCAATTCTTTAAAAGTCCTCAGCAACTCATTCTCAAAATAACAATCTTTAAATAGGGATTAATGACCCATATATCAAACTCGTATTAAAGCACCAAAAGATTCATGCTTGATAATGTAAATATTGATGAATCAACTCAAAATCTAAAAATCATACTCAATATACTTCTTGAAAATACTTCAACAATGTCAAAATATAGAAATCAAGAATCACGATAAAACACTTAAACTCACTTGGAAAAATCTGGAAAATCACATTACTTGTATAAATATGTGAAATCAGTTATACAATTACACTTCTAAATCATTGGGAACCTTATAAGCTTGTAATTAACAACCATGGGTATAAACCCCAACTAGAATTTCATGGAAAATAATCAAAAATTCAGTAATTTATAATCTAAAATAAGTTTTGGGCACAAGAACAAAAGGGTGTTCTTGTTCAAACCCCACATACCTTGAAATTTAAGCTTTGGATGAACTCTTTACTTCGGATTGTTATTCTTGAGATTACTGGGTGCTTCTCATAGTCCTCAGAATGGGGAATTCGAATCTTAAAAAATTATCAAAAACCTACGGTTGAATCTTGAGATATTTGGATTTTTAGGTTGAAATCCTAATGAATGTTCTTGGTCATTTTGAGAGAAAGTAAACTTACTTTGGTGTTATGGGAGTTTAATTCCATGTTATAGATGGATAGGGGTTGGAAAATTCCACTTTTGCCCTCAAAACACAGAAATAGAACCTGAAAATTATTAGTGTGCGATAGATCATGCGTCGCACGCTTATCGCATGGTGCTACTGCCTCAGCCACTAAACCGGCCATAACTTTTCGTTCGGGTATTAGATTTTTGCGAAATTGGTATCATTGGAAAGCTAATTGAATTATCTATAATTTGATAGATCTTGGGATGAAAAATTCCATATATATTAATAGATATAAACGTTTGAAGTAGACCCTTGTAGAATCAAATGACAAACTTTAGACGAATCAATTGATCATAGCTCAACTTTGTTCTAGGTCATTGCTATGAACATTTTCCACATATAAACTACTCCATAGACTAGTATAATGATCATGCAACTTATATTCACGTGAGAATCACTCGGATTAGAGATTAGATGCATAGAAACGATGGTTAGAATTCCAGCACAAAAATATAGGATATTACAACTTGCCTCACTACAGCCCCAGTGTTGACATTGCCAGATGGTTTAGATGGTTTTGTTGACTACTGTGATGATTCAAGAGTGGGTTTGGGGTGTGATTTGATTTATAGGGGTAAGGTTGTGGCCTATGCCTCTAGACAACTTAAGCCCCACAAAAAGAATTACCCTACCCATGATCTTAAGTTAGCAACTGTTGTGTTTGACTTAAAGATTTGGAGGCACTAATTGTATGGGGTCTATGTTGATGAGTTCACAGATCACAAAAGCTTACAGTATGTGTTTTTGTAGAAGGATTTAAATCTGTGTCAGAGAAAATGGTTAGAATTACTAAAAGATTATGATATGAGTGTTTTGTATCACCCGGGCAAAGCCAATATAATGGTAGATACCCTAAGTAGATTGTTTATTAGTAGTTTTTCTCATGTTGAAGATGATAAGAAGAAGTTAGTTCAGCAATTTCATCAACTTGCCAGATTAGGTGTTCCTTTGGTTAATTCAGTTTAGAATAGTTTGAAATCTTCTTTGGTTGCTAAGTGAAAGAATAGTAGGATAGGGATCCTAGATCATTTCCTACCATTCCATACTTCTTATTCAGCCAAGGACTACGCCAAGCTCTATCTCAAAGAGTTGGTCAGGTTGCACGGTGTTTCTCTATCTATTATCTCAGATAGAGGTACTCAGTTTACCTCTCACTTTTGGAAAGCTTTTTAGAAAGGTCTTGATAGCCAAGTTCACCTTAGTACAGCCTTCCACCCTCATACAGATATTCAAGTAGAAAGGACCATTCAAACCCTTGAGAATAGTTTAGAGCGAGTGTAGTCGACTTTAAGGGCAGTTGCGATAATCACTTGCCTTTGATTGAATTCACATATAATAACATCTATCATTCCAGTATTCAGATGACTTCGTTTGAAGCTCTATATGGAAGGATATGTAGATCTCTGATTGGTTGGTTTGAAATAGGAGAAACCACATTAGTAGGGCTTGACTTGGTGATTTATGCTTTGGAGAAAGTTCAGTTGATCAGGGAGAGGCTTAAGGTAGCCCAGAGCCGATAAAAATCATAAGCAGATCTGAGGAGGAAATATCTTGAGTTTGAGATTGGCGATTTTGTATATCTAAAGATCTCTCTCGTAAAGACAGTGAAGAGGTTTGGTAATAAGGGAAAGCTTAGTCCCCGATATGTTGGCCCTTTTAGAATTTTGATCCACTTCAAAAATGTGGATTATGAGCTTGAGTTGCCTGCAAACTTAGCATCAGTGCACCCAGTATTTCATATCTCTTTGTTAAAGAAGTTTATTGGTAACCCACCTGTAGTTATTCCCTTAGAAAGCGTAGATGTTCAGAACAGTTTTTCCTATGAGGAAATTCCAGTTGAAATTCTTGATCGACAAGTTTGTAGACAAAGAAACAAAGAAGTTCCCCTAGTGAAAGTTCTTTAGTGGAATCAAGCCATTGAGGGAGCCACTTGGGAAGCAGAAGCAGATATGCAAACCAAGTACCCTCATCTTTTCTCCGCTAAGTCAGACTCTGCTTAAGGTAACAACTTTCATAGAATTTCTCTTTTCCATACTTAGTTTCAGCTGCATATCATTCTCATGTCAGTCATGCATTACCAGTTCAGTCATGAATCATGTTTAAGACTTAGTCATGTGATCATGTTTTCATCACGTATATTCACCATGTAATCTCAGTTCCTTAGTGTTTTAACCTTAACCAGTATCATTCAAGAACAAATGTTCCCAAGGGGGAGATATTCTAACACCCCAAAAATCCAAACCAATGTTAGCATTGAATTCTAAGCTCATGCATAATACATCATTGTTCCTTGGTATACTTATGAGTTAGTTTGATGTATATTGATGTAATACCCCGAGATTCTAACCAATAGTGACGCTATGACTCAAGCCTATGAGAAATAAATTATAGTGTTTTGATTGTTTTCTGGTCAATGGTGATGTGTATTAAGGCTTTAAAGATGTCCTAATGATTGGGCAAATCAAAACATTTTTTACCGATTGAATTCTTGTGAAGGATTTTCGTATAGGCAACTTCAAAAATGAGCATATCTCCCATTGTACTATGAACTATTGACGTCATGACCTGCCAAAACATAGATAATTGAATTATCTTTTCAAGATACTCATTTCATCAAAATTCGATATCGGATCAAAGAGTTATGCGTATTTTACTCCAGCGTGTCAGCCTGGAAAATCCGTGATGACCTTTTGTGATGACTCGTCACAAGCCTGAGTGGAAAATATGGTATTTTTCCCAAAACTATGTGCCACCGTAGGATTGATATTGATAATTGTTGACTGGAGGTCGAGTATGAGATTGTGATTACTAAATTTAGGTTGTACTCCCTGGAAAAAGTACGACGCTCCCACCAATGAGGGGTTATCTCCTTAGGAGGGAAAAACTTTGGACTCCATGTAGCTCACATAGTTTATGTCAGTTATAAGAACCTCCCATGTCCATAAGAGTCGAGTTTCTTGAATTACATAAACACTCCGAGTCTTTAATTGAAGAGTCATGTTGTTTATGATGATTTATGAGGTTTTTATCATATGATTTATTTATGATGAGATCATGAAAAGTATGTTTCAATCTAACTCAAGCCAAGTGATCTATCATTGTACATATGCATATTTTCATGAAATTGATGATGATATTTACATTGTTGCATGCACCTTCACATACTCAGTGCATTCCAATGTGCTGACCCACATATTTTCCAATAGGCTATATTTCTCATAATGTAGGTTCAGGTACTCAGCCAATTTAGCGATATTTGGGTGCATCTTTTCGTCTGCTCAGTGGTGAGTCCTCATGGTTCGAGGACCGTGTTTATAATTTTGTGATATTGTTCTGTTGTTATGGCTTTCAGTACTGTTTGAGTCAGTTGGAGGTTTGTCCTAATGTCTCCTTGATTTTGATGTATAGAAGCTTTATCAGACTAAAGAGTTGGTATGTACAGAATTTCAGTATTTTAGTTTATATATACTAGTTTCTTATCTTATTCCAGTATGTTTATGATATGTCATTCTCTCTTATATTAGCATGACTATTGTCAAAGTAAGTTCTAGATGTGATGACAGGTTTAGAGGGTTAGCTTGAGGCCGCGTGTGGCCTTAAGCACTGTGTGATGTCTCGGGATGGGATCTTGGGGAATTACAAGCTTGGTATTAGAGCTTAAGGTTTAAAGAGTCCTAGGGAGTCTGACAAGCTGCATTACATAGAGTCTTGATCATCGGTGTATAGCGTGCTACATCTATGAGCAAGAGGCTACGGGACATTTTAGGAAAAGTTATTTTTTCTTTCAAAAGTCAAACGTGCCTACGACTATTTCTCTCTGCTATTAAATCAGGCTCTCTTATGATAGAAAATGCCTCCTTGTCAAGCTCATAGAAACAATGACCAACCTCAACCCGTTGATCCCCTGAATGAGCATGTGCCACATGCAAAATTTTGGGCAACTTTTTAGGCTCTAGCCCAGGCAGTTACTGCCAATACTCAAGCTAACACCTAGGCTACTGTTCCACCTCCGTAAGAGAATAATTCTGTTGCAGCTCAAGTTCATGACTTTATACGAATAAATCCGCCTGAGTTCTATGGGTTGAAGGTAGGTGAAGACCCATAGATGTACTTGGATAAAGTGAGAAAGATCACCCAGATTATGCACATGACTGAGAAGAAAAGTGTTGAATTGGCTGCCTATCAAATAAAAGATATTGCATATGATTGGGTGGAAATATAGAGGGAAAGTAAAGGGGAGGATGCCGCTTCCATGACTTGGCAGTTATTCCAGAATGTGTTCTTGGACAGATTCTTTCCTCTTGAGATGAGGAAATCAAAGATAGAGGAATTCATGAATTTGAGACAAGGCTCAATGATTGTTAAGGAGTATTGCCTTAGATTCAATCAGTTGTACAAATATGCACCTAGTATGATGGCTGACTCCAGGACCATCATGAGTAAATTCGTGACCGGTGTGTCGAGTTACGTTGTGAAAGAGTGTAGATATGTTATGCTTAATAGAGAAATGGACCTTTCTCGGTTGATGATACATGCCCAAAAGATTAAAGCTGATAAGATGAAAGAGAGGGATAGAGTAAGAGGGAATAAAAGAGCTAGATTAGAACAGTAGGGATTCGGTCAGTCCAAATTTTATGGAGGGGACCGCTCTCAATTCCAGAGATGTCCGTTTATGCCCGCGCCTTCCTCAGTTAGTGATCCTACACCTAGAAGCAGGCAGGAATAGGGGAATGGGCCTATCCCATCCAGGTCTCAGGAAAGTGTAAGTAACAGACCTCAGCCTCCTTCATGTGCTAAGTATGGTATAGATTATTTTGGTGAGTTTTTTGTTGATCAGATAGGTTGCTTTGGTTATGGAAATTTGGGCCACTAACTTAGAGATTGTCCGTATGCTAGACAGGGGAGTCGATATGCTCGTCCCCAGAGTCAGGGTACCAGTTCCCCCACTCCGGTAGTCCGCCCAGTTCCTTCTCAGGGCGCCTCTTCTAGTATTGTTGGCGGTTTACCCCAGAATCATTTTTATGCTATACCACCTGGCCAGGAGTAGGAGGATTCTCCAAATGTTGTCACCGGTATGCTACGTGTCTTTCATTTTGATGTGTATGTATTGATGAACCCCGATTCGAGTGTCTCTTATGTGACACCTCTAGTTGCTATAAATTTTGAGATGGACCCTGAATGGATTCCTAAGCCTATTCTAGTTTCTAACCCGGTAGGAGAGTCTGCTATTGCTAAGCGAGTGTATAAAGTGTTCTGTTATTGTCCTTCATCAAGTCATATGTGCTGATTTAATTGAGTTAGATATGGTTGATTTTGACGTCATTCTGAGTATAGCTTGGCTTCACTCATGCTATGCGTCTATAGATTGTCATACCCGAGTGGTTAAGTTTTAGTTTCCTAACGAGCCCGTGTTTGAGTGGTTCGGGAGTTCTATAACTCTGAAGAGCCATTTCATATCTTACCTCAAAGCTAGGAAGTTGATTTCCAAGGGTTGCATCTATCATCTAGTTCGAGTTAAAGACCTCAAGTTCGAGACTCCGACTATTCAGTCAGTTAACATTGTTAAAGAGTTTCTCTATGTTTTCTCGGAAGACATTCCAGGGGTCCCACCTGATAGAGAAATAGAATTTGGGATTGATCTTCTTCCCAACACTCAGCCTATTTTCATCTCTCTATACCATATGGCTCCCGCAGAACTTAAAGAGTTGATAGAGCAACTCAAAGACCTCTTAGAAAAAGGATTTATCAGACCTAGTCTTTCCTCGTAGGGTGCACCTATTCTATTTGTTTGGAATAAATATGGTACATTACGTAAGTGCATTGACTAGCGTCAACTCAACAAGGTGACTATTAAGAACGAGTACCCTCTTCTAAGAATCGATGATTTATTTGATCAGCTACAAGGTGCAAGTTATTTCTCAAAGATAAACCTTACATCCAGCTATCATCAGCTTAAAGTGAGAGAGAGTGATATTCCAAAGACAGATTTCCAAACCCGCTATGGTCATTTTGAGTTTCTTGTCATGTCCTTTGGGTTAACCAATGCTCTAGCGGCTTTTATGGATATTATAAACTGAGTATCAAGCGGTATCTGGATTTATTTGTTATTGTGTTCATAGATAATATTCTTGTATATTCTCGAAGTGAGGCTGACCATGTAGATAATCTTTGAATAGTGTTGGAAACCCTTAGAGCTTATCAATTATTCGCTAAATTTAGCAAGTGTGAATTTTGGTTAAGGTCAGTTTCTTTTCTGGGTCACATTGTTTCTTATGAAGGTATTAGAGTTGATCCTTAAAAGACAGAAGCTGTGAAGAATTGGCCTAGACCTACCTCCCCATCTGATATTAGGAGTTTCTTGGGTCTGGTTACTACCATTGTTTTGTTGAGAGCTTCTCTTCTATCACATCCCCATGACCCGGTTGACCCAAAATAAAGTTAAGTTCCAGTGGACAGATACATGTGAGAAGAATTTTCAAGAGTTAAAGACTCGACTCACTTCATCCCCAGTGTTAGCTTTACCTGATGGTACTGATGGTTTTGCGGTATACTGCGATGCTTCTAGAGGTGGTCTGGGTTATGTGTTGATGCAGAGGGGTAAAGTTATATCTTATGCCTCTAGATAGTTGAAGCCTCATAAGAAGAATTACTCAACCCATGATCTTGAATTAGCAGCTGTAGTTTTTGCTTTGAAAATCTGGAGACATTATTTGTATAGTGTTCATATTGATATGTTTACTGATCACAAATGCCTGCAGTATGTGTTTACTCAGAGGGAGTTGAACCTTAGATAAAGAAAATAGTTAGAGTTGGTAAAAGACTATGATATGAGTGTGATGTATCACTCGGGCAAGGCCAATGTTGTGGCAGATGCTCTTAGCAGGTTGTCTATGGGTAGTATAGCTCATGTAGAGAATGATAAGAAAGAATTGGCTCATGATATCCATCATTTGGCTAGGTTGGATTTTAGATTGCTTGATTCCGCTGAAGGGAGTATGTTAGTTTAGAGTAGTTCCGAGTCCTCTTTGGTGTTGGTCAAACTGAAGGAGTCAGTTAAGAACTAGAAAGTAGAGGTTTTCTCCCAAGGGGGAGATGGTGTGTTGAGATTGCAATGTAGACTGTGTGTTCCGAATGTTGATGATTTGAGGAAGAGAATTATGGCTGAAGCACATGGTGTGCGATATTCTATTTATCCCAGTGCTACCAAGATATACCACGATTTGTGGGAAATCTATTGGTGGAACGGTATGAAGAAACACATAGCAGGATTTGTGGCAAAGTGTTCTACTTGTCAACAAGTTAAGGTAGAGCACCAGAGGCCCGGTAGTGTAATGCAAGAGTTTGGCATTCCTAATTGGAAGTGGAAAGAAGTGAATATGGATTTCGTAATTGGTTTGCCTCCTTCTCGTCGTCATCATGATTCGATTTGGATTGTCATAGACCAGTTGACTAAATCATTTTATTTTTTGCCAGTGCATTCGTCTTATACAACTGAGGATTATGCTAGATTATATATCCATGAGTTAGTCAGATTGCATGGAGTTTCTTTGGCTATTATCTCTGATAGAGGTACTCAGTTTACTTCCCAATTTTGGAGGGCTTTTCAAAAGAGTCTCGGTACCCAAGTTCGTCTAAGTTCTGTTTTTCATCTGTAGACCGATGGTCAGGCTGATAGGACTATTCACACTTTGGAGGACATGTTCAGGGCATGTGCGCTTGATTTCCATGCTAGTATTCAGATGGCCCGACTCAAAGCTTTATATAGGAGAAGATGTAGATCGCCCATAGGTTGGCTTGAAGTAAGAGAAGTAGCTGTGATTGGGCTAGATGCTATTTTCGAGGATATGGAAAAAGTTAAGTTGATTCGAGAAAGATTGAAAACCGCTCAAAGTCATCATAAGTCATATGCGGATGTGAGAAGAAAAGATCTTCAGTTTAATGTTAATGATTTGGTGTACTTAAAGGTTTCACCCATGAAAAGGGTGAAGAGATTTAGGGAGAAGGAAAAGTTTAGTCCCCGTTATATTATCCCATATCGGGTTCTGAGCCGTGTTGGGAAAATAGCTTATGAGGTGGATTTACCCGTGGAGTTGTCTAGCGTTCATCCGGTATTTCATGTTTCTATTATTAAGAAGTGTATTGGTGATTCTATCATGGTTGATTCTTCCGAAAGCATAGATATTCAGGATAGCCTTTCATTCAAGGAGATTCTAGTTGAGATTTTGGATTTTCAGATCCATAGCCTAAGGAACAAAGAAGTTCTTTTGGTTAAAGTACATTGGCAAAATCAATCTGTTAAGAGTGCTACTTGGGAAGCCGGAGTTGATATGCGAGCCAAGTACACTCACCTCTTTTCTGTGAGTTCAGAGCGAGCAGAAGGTATCATTCTTTCTTAATTCCACCCCCTTCTTATTAAAGATTCAGCAGTGTGTCTACTTTCATCACGAATTCGTGCATTTTCTACAGTATTCGAAGGTATAGAGTGAAGTAAGTCTTTTGACTGAGTCGTTCCAGCTATACGTCCTCATTTTTCTCTTGTACTTGGCCTATCTGGCAACATTCGAGAACGAATGTTTACAAGGGGGAGATATTGCAATACCCCGAGATTCTAACCAATAGTGTCGTCATGACTCAATCCTATGAGAAATAAATTATGGTGTTTTGGTTGTTTTCTGGTCAAGGGCGATCTGTATTAAGGCTTTAAAGATGTCCTAACGATTGGGAAAATCAAAACATTCTTTACCGATTGAATTCTAGGGAAAGATTTTGGCATAGTCAACATCCGTGACGACCTTTTATGATGACTTGTCATAAGCCTGATGGCCCGTCAAAAAATATCGTCACCTTAAGGCAGAAAGTCACAAAATCCACCCTTTTTCTGACGACAATTCGTGACGGCCGATCACGGGCCTGACGGCTTGTCACGGATGTCATCAGCTATTTTTTCAGCAATTAATGGATGATTTTTGCAAGGGTATTTTGGTCATTTCCCATTTTTGAAGGCCTCTATATATATGATAATCCTCATCCAAAACCTAATTTCTTCATTTCTCTCTTCCAATTCTCTTAAGAAATATATGTAGGGTTTTATTAAGGAAATTAATCTTTCAAAAATCATCCATAAATCTTCAAGATTCCTTCAAGAATCAAGTTCCTCGTAGAGTGCTTCAACAATTTTTTTATTACAAGTGTGAGTAAAGTCTCAAGCACTAGAGTTCAACCAATTTCAAATATTAAGGTATGTGAGGTTTTGAACAAGAGCAATTCTTTCGTTCTTGTGCTAAAAGCTTTGATTTTTATTATGGATTTATATGATTTTGCGAGTGGGTTTATACCCAAATTACTTCATCATGAGATTATGAGAATATACATTGTTCAAGCTTTGTTATACATGATTATTTTACAATTTTCAAGTTATGACTTGATATTTAATATTGTGAATTTCAAGTTCTTACCGTGAGTTGGTATTTCAAGTGCTTTCAAGATTTGTGCCAATCTTTAAGCTTCCTTATGAAAAATTGGATTATTGAGTATATTGATTCATGAGAATTGAGTTGTTACAATGAGTCTTGATATTTTCTCAAAGTTATTGATGTTTCCATGACTTAATGAATTGATGCATTTTTATATTGAGAAAGATTGATTTGATTTGAGTCGAGTTAGGAATCCACAAATTGATTATGATTTGATAAATGAGAAAGAGATTTGATTTGGTCTTCATGATAGACCCTTGTGATGTTTGTGGTGGATTTTCTAACACGTTCAGAGCTTGTGTCTGGGAGCAGTATTTAGCACCAAGCGGGAAATGTGGCATTTCCCCCGAAACTACGTGCCACCGTATGATTGATATTGATAATTTTGGGCCGGAGGCCGAGTATGAGATTGTGATCACTAAATTTAGGTTGTACTCCCTGGCAAGAGTACGACGCTCTTGGGTTCTCTCCTTAGAAGGGCAAAACGTTGGACTCCATGTAGCTCACATGGTTTATGTCGGTTATAAGAACCTCCCATGTCCATAAGAGTTGAGTTTCTTGAATTACATAGTCACTCCGAGTCTTGAGTTGAAGAGTTGAGTTGTTTATGATGATTTATGAGGTTTTTATCATATGATTTATTTATGATGAGATCATAAAAAGTATGTTTCAATCTAACTCAATCCAAGTGAGCCATCATTATACATAATTAATGATGATATTTACATTGTTGAATGCACACCCACATACTCAGTACATTCCAAAGTGCTGACCCATATATTTTCCTATAGGCTATATTTTCTCATAATGTAGGTTCAGGTACTCAGCTGCGTTAGCGATATTCGGGTGCCTCTTTTCGTCTTCTCAGTGGTGAGTATCATGGTTCGAGGATCGTGTTTATAATTTTGTGATACCGTTCTATTGTTATGGCTTTTAGTACTGTTTGAGTCAGTTGGGGGTTTGTCCCAATGTCTCCTTGATTTTGATGTATAGAGGCTTTGTCAGATTAAAGGGTTGGTATTTACAGAATTTCAGTATTTTAGATTGTACAGGCTAGATTTTTATCTTATTCCAGTATGTTTATGATATGTCATTCTCTCTTATATTAGCATGACTATTGTCAAAGTAAGTTCTAGAAATGATGACAAGTTTAGAGGGTTAGCTAAAGGCCATGTGTGGCCTTAAGCACCGTGTGACGTCTCGGGATAGGATCTTGGGGCATTACAATTAATGTGTCAAATAACTCCCAGCCATTAGACGAAATAAGATAATCTGTACCGATTGAATTTTTCAGAAGAATGTTGTTTTAATCATCTTCAAATAAGCATATCTTTTTCTGTAATCATAATTTTCTATCTCAAGACCAACCAAATAATAAGAAATTGAATTATCTTTCCAACAATACAAATTTTTCCCAAAATCGATACTCGGGTGAGAAGTTTCGGCATTTTTAGTAAAAATAATAGCTCAATATGAGCAGCACCGCATCGCGTGACCGTATCGAGTAAGTACCGCATCATGCCGATGTGCCATTTCGTAGTTTTTAATTTTTGGTGAGGTATCGCGACTACCATCACATCGCGCCAAAAGTCCAGTTAGCAATTGACTTTTTCCAGTGGTGCAACACGATTACACCGCATTGCGCCGCTGGGCTAAATAGGGTAGGTCAGTTTTCCAGTGGCCCGACGTAATTGTACTATATGGCGCTGGGTGTCGAAATCGAGATTTTACCCAGTTCTGGGATTTAATTTCTAGGGAACGTTTGGTCTTTTTCCAAGGCCCTAAACTCGTCCTAAACACTGATTTAAAACCAAAAAGGACATTATATGCCCTATTATTCACAAATTACTCTTTAAGAAATTAATTCTCTTTCAAGAACAAGCCCTAGCTTTCAAAAATTCAAGATCAAATCTCAAGAACTCACAATCAACTCTCACGAATTCATCAACCCAGGTATGTTAAATGTTCATCCACGGGTTCCTTTCACCCATGGATCCCAAGTATCCAATTTAAATACAAATTTATGATCTTTTCAAACTATTATGATTTTAAATTTGTGATTTCAACCATGAATCTTTATTTCATATCATGCTTACATAAAATTGTTGTTGTTATCAAAGCCCACATATTTTAATATTGCTATTTTCTGAATTAAATCGTGATTAAGTGTTGTTGAAATTATGATATTACTCTAAGTTTTATACTATTCCCATGTTTAGCCTAAACCATGCATATCTAGTGTTTGATAAAATGCCTACGAGAATGGATTTTAATAAATGTTTCCATGTTATGTCCTCTAAGCTTAAGTACTATTTTACTATTATTGCTATTGAGTCCTGGGGGTTATGAATACCCAAAAATTTAGTTGTTCACCTAGTCTCAATATCTTTAGAATAGTTTTAGAATATGCTATGAGCATTATCAGTTCAGTATTCATCAGAATCAGTTAAACTTAGAACTGCTAAGCATTCTGAGTCTGTTCAGTTAGGAGTAGGATTTAGCACCGACGAAGTGCAGGGATGGCAGCTTCCCCATCAAATAGGCAGATTCATTAGTATTTGTCCCTGCACTCCATAACTACATAACCAGCGTAGGATATGAGGAGTCTCCCGTCATATTAGGCTTGACTACCTCGCAGAGGTCACCCGTCAGTTTCAGCTTGACATCCTTAGTCCTTCGGAATAGTACATTAGTATAGTGGATCCACACAACTAGCATTAGTACCCGTGGTATGGTACTAACACCCTTCTACTGAGGTTATAGGTTGGACCCTAATTAGCTCATTGGGGCATGTCAGTTAGATAATACCTCCAACAGTCTCAGTCCAGTAATCATAGCATAGCGTTAGTACCCGTGGTATGGTTTGTTGCCTAACAATAGCATACAAAATATAAGTGGTTCAGTTATCAGATTTTAGTATTTCAGTATTTCAGTATTTATAGATTATATTTAGAACATGTTATATGTTTTGTCATGCATCCTCAGTATTTATAGATTTTCACGTATCCTCAATATCTACAGATTTTATGCACTCTATTCAGTACTTTATTATATATATATATATATATATATATATATATATTATATACATATTCAAATAGTTATTATTCATGTTCATGAAACCGAGCATACCATCCTACCTCATTTAGCATACCAGTACATTCAAAGCATTGATCGCGTACTCTTCCTTGTGCTATGATGTATCATATCATAGGTTTAGATGCCCAGTTCCTAGATCACGCATAGACTTTCCAAACTATCATCCATAGCAGTGGTGAGTCCTCATATTTCGAGGACATACTATTTTATTTTCATGATTTCAATTTAGTAGATAGACAGAGTTAGTTGGGGCTTGTCCCATCAACTCTCATTCAGTCAGTTTAAAGACTTTTTAGACTATTTCAAACTGTTAGTTAGTTCTCAGATTTTAGTTGTCATCATCAAATATTTTTATCAGTATTATCAGTTTTCTTTATATATTTTATCAGATTTATTACTTAAAAGTATATGGCATTCTTCAGTTAAATTTCGTATATGATCTTTTGTTATTAGTTTTTACTCAGTGCTCACAGCAGGTACCAGCTCATGGGTTAGCTTGTGTTCTCTTGGGATCGTAGGAACTGTGAGGCGCCTAATGTGTACTCTCGGGACATTACATTAGTTCTCATATATAGAAATCATGCTCCCCAATTGTTTGATAAAATTTCCATATGAGTAAATTATGCATGGTAACCTATTGTTGTGTTGCTAAAGTTATGATATCAGTTTATCAATTATGCTATTGAGTCTTGGGGGTATTTTCTACCCAAAATCTAGTTGTTTACTTAGTTGCAGTAGTTATAGAATAGTCCCAGTAAAGGTCAAGAACAGTAGTACTCAGTCAGTTAATAGAACTCAGCAAACTCAGTCCAGTTCAGTCAATCAACACGATCAGGGCCAGTTCAATCAAGCTTAGTACAGTCTAGTGATCAGTGTCTTTTAGTTGGGAGTAGGATTCAACATTGAGTGAACCTAGGTATGGGGGCATTCTTTCCAGTTAAGGTTTGACCCTTTGTAGCAATCCTTAAGTTACGGAACTACGTAGCTAGCATAGGTTAAGTTGTCGTTCTTCCAGACTAGGGTTAACATAATTTTATATATATATATATATATATATATATATATATCATGAGTATTTCTACCATATTAGGGTTGACACAACATTGTTAGTATCCTGTGGCAAGGTGCTAACACCCTTCCAACTGGGGTCATAGGTTGGACCCCAAATCAGTCTATATCGAGGTATGTCGGTTAAATAGACACTCTAGCAGTTACAGTTTCAATCTCAGTATTCTGTGAAGAACTTAGTCAATTCTACAGAACCATGGCTATTAGTTATCAGATACTCAACCATCAGAATTTAGTACTCAATTTCAGTATAATCTCAGATACACGATATATACCTATATGCGCAGCATTGCATGTTCAGTAGTTATAGTTTTGCATGTATTCTCATTTAGTTACTTCATGATGTTCATTTAGTTAGTTATCATCTCATACATATGAACCCATGTATATTAGTCTTACCTCACTTAGTATAACGGTACATTTCGTGCACTGATTGCATACGCTCTTTTGAGCTATGATGTCTCAAATCATAGGTTTGGATGCTCAGGTTCCTGACCTTACTTAGTATCTTAGGCTATCAGCAGCAGTTATAGTGGTGAGTCCTCATATTTTAAGGACAAAGTTTATCTATTTCAGCAGTTCAGTATTTATTTCAATTGGAGTTAGTTAGGGGGTTTGTCCCATTAACTCCATATTCTAACAGTTAGAGGCTATCAGACTAGCATAGTCAATTATTTAGTTTTCAAATTTTATTATCAGTTATACTCAGTTATTATTTCAGTATTTTGAGAACCTTATGGCATTTTTAGATTTCTTCCACATATATATTCTAGTATTATATTCAGTGCTCACAGCAGGTACCAGTCATGGGTTAGCTTACGGTTCTTTAGGGTCATAAGCACCATGTAATCCCCAGGGTGTACTCTCAGGGCGTTACATTTACCAAATAGACATAACAATATCTTGTACAATCATCAATAAAAGTTATAAAATACTTTTTCCCACCACGAGATGGTGTTGACTTCATATCATAAATGTCAGTGAATATTAAGTCTAAGGGATTGGAATTCCTTTCAAAGGACTTATACGGATGCTTAGCATACTTTGATTCCACACACGTTTGACATTTTAATTTATTCCACTCAAAGTTTGGAAAAACTTCTAAGTTAATCAGTTTTCGCAATGTCTTGTAACTGACATGTCCTAATCGTTCATGCCACAAATCATTAGACTCAAGCAAGTAAGAACAAACTAAACTTTTATTGGTTTCAACATTCATATGAGGGGCATATCCGGATAAGTGAGTAAACTTAATAGAATACTATTTCACTATCATATTGCCCTGCCTGAGGTTGACGAACTCTAGCACCTTGGCTTCTCTAAGCTTTTGGGGAAAGAATCTGTCTAAGAATGCAGTGACAAACTCCTCCTACTCTATAGGACCAGCATCATCTGATCTTTTGGACTTCCACTGTTTGAACCAAGCATGAGCCACATCCTGCAACTGGTATGTATCTAGCTCAGCACTCTCAACAGTAGACACCCCCATGGCATCTGTCGTTTTCTAAACATTATCAAAGAATTCCTGAGGGTCTTCATCTACCTTAGACCCGAGAAAGGTTGGAGGATTCATTAGGGTGAAGTCCTGAATCCTCACTACAGCTGAGTTGGCCACTGGGTTGGCCGAAACAACTGTTGGTCGTTCATTATGAGCAGCGACTGATTGAGCAAGAGTGGTAAATGCGGTCCTAAACTACGCATGAGAAATATGATCACCTAAAGTTTCTTTGGGTTGAGGGGCTGACTGAGTTCTTCTCTTAGAAGGCATGTTCTAAAATAAAGAGAAGAAGCGGATTAGACTGAGAGGCTGACTTATGATTATGCTCACTGGCACGACATGAATACTGAAAAAAGGGAAACTGTTCTTAAACATCTCATAGCCTCTTACACATAAATGTGGCGCGCAACACACCCATGTACAAGACTCTACTAGATGCGGCTTTCAGACTTCCTAGGACTCTATTGAACCTTAGGCTCTGATACCAAGTTTGTAATAACCCAATTTGTTGAACCAGAATGATACACAGTTTTCATGACCCCGAAGGACCACAAGCTAACCCATGATTGATATTTGTACCTGTATACTGCATAAAATAACATAATAATATGGCACTGAAAGACCATAAGTTTTGATCATGAACATAACTGAATTACATAACATCTGTGTGGGGTAATAGAATACTCAAAACAAAACTGAAGTCTAAAACATAATAGTCTATATCTAGTCTGTATCTAGTCTGAAAGCTCTACTGTCTGAAGAATCTGAATAAGGAATTGATGGGACATATTCCCAACTAACTCCAACTAATAAGCTAATCAATGAGATACTAGCAAATCATTATGTCCTCGAAGGATGAGGACTAACTTCTACTCTGACTGCTAAATTTGGAATAACTACTGATCTGGAACTCGTGTCTCTGAACCTATGGTGTAACATAAAAAGAAAGCACCATAGCGCGAATGCGTCAGTATATATGTAGCAAGTATACATGTGAGGTAGGCTACATATAATGGTTCACATGCATGAATAATGCTAACTAACTGTCTAACATGAACGTGAGAATATATGCATAAATATGTAACTATAACTGACAACATGATTTCATAATTTCTGAGTCTATATACTGATAATGTGACATGCTAGTAACTGATATAACTGATAACATGAAGGACTATATCTGAATAATATTGATAACATGGGTGAGTGTATCTGGGTATAACTGATAACATGGGTGACTATGGCTGACAGTCTTGAATCTTATGGAACTATCTGAGTTCCATACTGTATCTGAGTTGATTGTATCTGACAGTCCTGAAATCTGAAGAACTATCTGAGTTCTATTACTGAGACTAATTGACTGTATCTAACAGTCCTGAATTTATAACATGAAACTATGGGAAGTAGTATCTAACCGACATGCCCTAAAGGTGCTATAATAGCTGAGATGGGGTCCAATCTATACCCTGATTAGGAGGGTGTCAATACCGCGCCACTAGTGGGAACCCTCACATAACAGGTTAAGACACCTCATCTACCCTCATATAGCAGGCTACGATGTCTCAACCTATGCTGGATACATAGTTCTGGAATAAAAGGATTGCTTCTAGGAATCACACCCTCATATAATAGGTGAGTCCCCATCCTTGGGTTCACTCGATGCTAATTCCCACTCCCATGTGAATGGACACTTAACATGATTTACTGAACTGAACTGAGCATAGACTGAGTTACTAAATTTTCGTGGCTGACGAAATACTACTCATATCTGACAACTGACTGAGTCATGAGATTATGGAGATTTTTCCTAAGTCATAAAACTACCTGAAGTCTAAGATTTCATAGCTTGACTGAGAGTATCGTGAAAACATGACATGGATCTACGCACACATCTAATACTTCGGGTATAAGTACCCCCAGGACTCGATGGAAGGAAACTAACATGATTTGATATTCTTGAACACATTATAATCACCACAATACGTTTATTGAAGCATTTCATCAAAACGTATAATAGTCATAAGCTGTTAAATTTATGGGGATTTTCACGATATCATGCTAGTTAGGAAAATTTCCTTCATCTAGGCATTTTATCAAACATATGGCAGGCATAGTACATGTAAACGTCATGGTATAGCAATTAAACATCATGGTTCAATTCCAATTTCATCATACAAGGTTTGAGTCATGAGATTACATAAATATTTATCTATACTAATCAACCCACATGGAATTTATCATCAAATCATGGAATAGAAATCAATTCCTCATTTATCAACATGAAAGAGAACATACAAAGCATAAACACATGAAGAAAATCCATAACTTGTAGTTGAAAAGGGATTCTTGGACTTCATGGATGAAAGGATCCCATGAATGAACACTATGCATACCTTAGTTCGTGATTTCGTGAAGATTGGTGGTTAAACCTTCTAGAAATTAGACCTTCTATGAAAATCCTAGCTTGAGTTCTTGAGAGTATTTGAGAAAAACATCAATATTTTAGATGAATAAGGGCTAAATCCTGTGTTTGGAAGCTTATATAAGGGGTAAATTGACCCCTTTAACCCTAGACATGTAATTTAATTTTTAGTAAAATTTCCTGAATTGGGCCCTTGGCGCGACGTGGAGTTATCGCGTCGTGTCACTGGAAATTAACAAATGGAAAACTGCAGGGTGGTGCGACATGGATCTATCGCGTTACCACCTTATCTATGACCTGAAAGTTTGGCGGAACGTGCCAATATCGCGGAGCAACATTGGAAATTGATAATTTCCATTTGAGCTATCTCCGTGACGCGTTGAAGGCTCAGGTCAAATACTGTCTCACTAAAAAGGCTCTAACTCTTCATCTGGGTGTCGAATTTGGGCGAATTATATATCGATGAAAAACTTATTCAATTTCCCACATGATAGGAAGTGGAAATTATAGAAATACCATGTGTATAAGGATGAATTATTATTTCAAAGCAAGTTCAAACATCCTTGAGAGGATTTTCAATCTAAGAAAAATCATGGGTATTACAACTTCACATAACTTGGTTGCTAAATTCTTGAAGATTGATGGTGGAATCTTGAGCTTTGAATTTGAAATTCAATCACCTAGGATTTTTGTTATTGAGCAATTTGTGAATAATGAGTGTATGTTGCAAATAGAGGGCTAAACTTTTGTGTTTTAGGGGGCTGAAGGACGTGGAAAAAGACCCAAATACCCCTAAGAATGCGGCTTCTAATGATTGGAAATTAAATTGTCGATGAGCAGACCAATGCACTACATCAATGGGATAGACATGATGGATGGTGTGCCGCATTAAGTCCACATCATTTCACTGGAAATTGTACTGAGCTGAGGGAAAAATTATCTGTCGATGCGATAGACGACACGACACATCAAAATCGCATCGACTCACTATTTTGGTCATTCGAACATGGTCTAAACGAGGTCTGAATAATCTGAAACTTGTCTGAAAACACCTAATGACATTCCTGATCATGACTCAACCTAAAGATTAATACTTTAAGGTCATAAGTGTCATGAAATGGAGTTTCCAACTTACGAAGGCTAAAATAATACTAAGTCTGAATACTTAGCTGAAATTTTCTAAGTCTGGGACCCCTTAACAAGCTTTTAGGAACTGAGTTAAGCTTAGGATTTTTTGGTGTCTTACAAACAGTTTGTTCATTCCCTAAAAGAAAACGTCTTTGATTGGTATACGGACCTTGAGCCTAATTCCATCGATAGGTGGGAGCAATTAGAGAATGAGTTTCTAAATTACTTTTATAGCATAAGGTGTACAATGAGCATGGTAGAGATCACAAATACTCGGTAAAGAAAGGATGAACCAGTCATTGACTTCATCAATCGATGGATAAATTCTAGCCTAAACTGTAAAGATAGGCTCAGAGAAGCTTCTGCGATAGAGATGTGCATCCAAGGAATACACAGGGAGCTTCTCTATATATTTTAATGAATTAAGCCAAAATTCTTAGAAAAGTTAGCTACTCGTACTCACAACATGGAGTTAAGTATGTTTTCTACTAAAAAGGGAGCAGCGCCTATCCATGACCCTCAAAGGGAAAAAGATAAGCAGGAACCCAAAAGATGGAGCAAGTTTATCCTTGAAAATGACAAGAAAGAGTCAATAAATGTTGAAGTGTCTCCTGTGAAGGTCACCAAGAAGGTAAGCAAGAAGAAAAGTGTGAAAACGACTTTTGGAGCACGTCCAAATAAGAAAATTTTGAAAAAGATGCAAGAAAAGGAATATCCCTTCCTTGATTCTGATGTTTCTGAGATTTTCAATGAGCTCCTTGTGGATAAGATCATTGAACTCCCAGATATGAAGCGACCCAACAAATCTAGAAGGATCAATGACCCTAATTATTGCAAATATCACAGGCTTGTAAGTCAGCCTCTAGAAAAGTGTTTTTCTTTAAAGACAAAGTCATACAACTAGCAAATGAGAAGAAGAACTTTTTCGACGATGAGATAGCAAGTTCTTCTCAAATCTATATCATATTTGGTTTGTTTGATCCAGTCTAAATATGTATCAAAGCTCATAATGAGAAAATATTAGAGCCTGACAAGTCTTCACTTGACGAAGGCAATGATAAAGGTTGGACTCTGGTGACCAGGCACAGATGCAGGAGGACGAGTCTGCGAAAGAAGTCATCCGAGCATCTAATCAGAAGAAGAATAGTAAAGAAACCAAGAAAATAGAAGTTGGTTGAACTTCCAAAAAGTACAAGCGTAATAGAACTTCACCTCCAAAAAACATGATGTCCAGTAACATTGGGGGAATTCTTACCAAGTTGGTTTCATGTGAAGACTACTCGAGTCAACCTTGAGGCATCTTGTTTTAATACTGCCAAAGAGGGGGAAAGGGTGAGAATCTACCCATGGAAGTTCCTTCATCTTCCAAAAATCTTGTTGAAACTCTTAGCGAAGATAAACATATATGTGATACAAAATTCACATTTACAAATGATGATCTTCTACTTGGATAAGCCCTACACAATCGTCCCTTGTACATGGTAGGTCAATTTCTATGAAAAAGGATAAATAGAAGCTTGATTGATGAGGAATTCGGAGTTAACTTCCTGTCTATCCGTATAATAAAGGAACTTGGCATCGCTACCGACGGACTGGTCGAAAGCCATATAATGATCCAAGGCTTCAACCAAAGGGACTGGCCATGGGATCTATCAAGTTGGGAATTTGTATGGATGATTTTCAATCAAATGCATTGATGCATGTGATCAATGCCAAAACTTCATATAATATATTGCTTGGTAGGCGTTGGGTGCATGGGAACAAAATTATCTCATCCTCTTACTAGCAATGCTTGAAGAACTTTGAAGGTGGAGTCAAAATAAAGATAGTAGTTGATGATAAGTTATTCACTGAAGCTGAATCACACTTTGCTGATGCAAAATTCTACTTGAAAAATTATATCGTGAATGAGAAAAGGATTGATGATGTCACCAAGACCAAGTGCGATGATCTTGCATCAAAGAAGGTTGTGGTGACTGTTGAAAAGTCTCCACCAAGAAACCTCTCTCCACTTCAAATAAAGAAAGTGTCACTCCTATGAAAAAAAAGGTAACTCTTGTTCTTCGCTACGTACCAAAGGTAAAGAAAGAGAAAGATCACCTATATGATGCCCAAGATAATGTTCTAAAGAGACTAACTTTACCTATTAGGAAGATTGACGCAACAAATCCATCCTCAAGGCTACTTGGAGATGCCGTGGCTCAAAATCTGCCACAAGATATGACATTTCCTATGAAGCGTACAAAAGAGGGCTTCGATCCAAATGCATATAAGTTATTTGTAAAGACTGGATATAATCTTAATAAGCCAACAAGGTTAGGTAAACTTCCGTTGAAAGGTACAACAAGGCAAGCACATGAAGGCCTAGGATACATGCAGCCACCTCCAATTCGCATCTCTATAAGAAGAGCAGTTAGTAACTACATCACTGTAGAATACTGCATCAACAAAAGGCCTTCTATCTTTGACTGACTTGGAGTATCAACCATAAGAACTTCTGTGTTCAAAAGGTTGGGTCCTCTAAATAAGAAGAAAAATAACAAACATCAAAGAAGTCATCAAAGTACAACAATGCACTCTTCGCCTAAAATCTAGAAGGATTTCCAAAGTTTGATTCCTTCTAGAATGAGGCGGCAAACGAAATTGGTAGTTTTATGCAATGGGGTGCTAAAAGCAAAGGCTCATACTGTGGTTTATACCAAGCAATGTGAGGAAGATGAAGAGAGTGTCGGATCCTCATATCATGTAATGACCCAAAATAAGAAAGATGTCTCATCTCAAATGAAGGTTGATAAAGAGATAATGAGATATTTTCTGGTGTTATCATATATCCATCAATGATAATAATCCTCAATAGAAGAAAGATGCGGTAGATGCTCCATCGTAACTTGAAGAAGGAGTAAAGGCCATAATAAATCCCTTGAAGTAAGTTAATCTTGGAACTGATAAAGACCCAAGACCAACTTACCTGAGTGCATTTCTAGAAGTGGAGGAGGAAAACACTTATATAGGCATACTTAAAGAATATATGGATATCTTCGCTTAAAGCTATAAGAAAATGCCTGGCTTGGATCCAAAAGTAGCAGTCCATTAGTTGGCGGTCAAGAATGGTGCTCGTCCTGTTAAGCAAGCCTAAAGGTGATTTAGGCCAAAGTTGGTTCCATTAATTGAAAATAAAGTTAACAAACTCATTGAAGCTGGATTTATTCACGAAGTCAAATATACCACATGGATTTCAAGTATTGTTCCAGTACGAAAGAAGAATGGCCAAATTCAAGTTTGTTTCAACTTTTGGGATCTCAACAATGCCTGCCCTAAGCATGACTTACCAATCCTTATACCAGAGTTGATGATTGATGCCACCACTAGTTATGACGCAATGTCCTTCATGGATGTTTCATCCGGCTATAATCAAATCTGCATAGCGCCAAAGAATGAAGAACTCACTGTATTTCGCATGCCTAAAGGTATTTATTGCTACAAAGTAATGCCTTTGGGTTTGAAGAAAACTGGCGGCACTTATCAAAGGGCTATGTAGAACATCTTTGATGGTCTGATCCATAAAAATATTGAATGCTACAAGGATGATCTAGTGATAAAGTCAAGAAAGAGAAAAGACCACTTGAAAGACCTAAGAATGTGTTTGAGTTACTTCAAAGTTATCAATTTAGGATGAATCCATTTTCAGTTTGCCTTTGGAGTTACTTTCAGAAAATTCTTTGGCTATATTGTCCGACACCGAGGAATAAAAATTGATCAAGCGAAGGTTGATACAATTTTGAAGATGCCCAAATCTCAAAATATTCATGAGTTAAAAAGCCTTCAAGAAAGGCTAGCGTATTTAAGGAGGTTCATCTCAAACCTGGCTGGAAAATGTCAACCATTTAGTCATCTAATGAAGAAGGACACTCCCTTCGAATGGGACTAAGCTTGTTGTAATGCCTTTGAGAGTATCAAATCATACTTAATGAAGCCACCAGTTCTTGCGGCACCCATACCTGAAAAGTGTTGATACTTTACATCGTGGCACAAAAGAGGTCAATTGGAACACTACTTGCTCAAGAAAATAGTGAAGGCAAAGAAAACTCTCTTTACTATTTGATCAGAATGATGACACCAAATGAGCTAAAGTATTCTCCAATAGAAAAGTTATGTTAGGCATTGGCCTTTTCAATTCAAAAGATGAAGCTCTACTTTCAGGCTCATGTTGTTCGTCTTGTGTCTAGGGCGAATTGCCATCAAGTTTGTAATGTCAAAACTATCCCTTAGTGACCGACTTGTAAGATAGTACCTTTAAATTCAACAGTTTGAGATTGTGTATGTTCCCCAAAAGGCTGTAAAGGGATAAGCATTGGTTGACTTCTTGGCAGATCACCCGATACCTGATGATTGGGAACTGAGTGATGAACTTCCTAATGAAGATGCAATGGTTATTAAAGCCAGACCTCCTTGAAATATGTACTTTGATGGTTCCACACAATGAGATGGAGCTGGTGTCGGTGTGGTGTTCATCACTCCACAAGAAGACGTCATCCCATACTCTTTTACCCTAACAAACTGTTACTCTAATAATGTTGCTAAATATCAAGCATTAATACTTGGACTTGAAATGGCAGTTAACATGAAACAACTGCAATTACAAGTCTTTGGTGACTCCCAATTGGTGATCAAGCAGCTTTTGAGAAGCTATGAAGTCAGAAAGCCTGAACTACGACCATATCATGATTGTGCAGAGAAGTTAATTGGGTGTCTTGGAGAAGTAACCTTCCAACATGTGCCAAGGAGAGAAACTAAGAAAGTTGATGCCCTAGCTGTCTTGGCCTCAACCCTAAATCTTCCAAATCAGATGCGAGTTACTATCTGCCAAGAATGGGTAGTACCACCATCAAATGAGGATGTAGAAAATAAAGTTGAATACCTCATTGCCGTGTTCGAAGCTGTAAAGAAAGATTGGCTACAACCTATCATTGACTATTTATGTTATGGGATACTTCTAGAAGATCCTAGGAGAAGGACTGACATGCATCGTCTTGCACCTCGCTTTCTTTACTACAAAGACACAATTTATGGAAGATCATTTAAAGGTGTACTCTTACGATATTTGGGAGAGGAAAAAGCAATTCAAGCTTTGCAAGAAGGAAACTTGGGAGTTTGTAGATCGCATCAGTCTGGACCGAAGCTCTATTTTCACATTAAAAGAATGGGATACTATTGGCCAACGATGGTGAAAGATTGCTTGGACTATGCTAGAAGTTGCAAATCTTGCCAATTCCATGCGAATTTCATTCATCAACCTACTAAAGTACTACACCCAACTGTAGCATCTTAGTCATTCAATGCTTGGAGAATGGATGTTGTTGGTCTACTACAAAAATCTTCTGGGGGACACTTATACATATTGGCCGCAACAGATTACTTCTCAAAATGGGCCGAAGCTATTGTTCTCAAAGAAGTAAAGAAGGAAAATGTTGCAAATTTCATCTGAGTGAATATCATCTACCTCTTTGGAATCCCTCAATATATAATAACCGACAATGGCAAGCCATTCGATAATAAGTTGATAAACAAGATCTGTTATCTCTTTGGTTTTAAGCAACGCAAGTCTTCTATGTACCTTGTTGCCGCCAATGGTCTAGCCGAAAAATTCAATAAGACTTTATCCAATCTGTTGAAGAAAGCCATCTCCAAATCCAAACAAGGGTGGCATGAGCGAATGGAAGAAGCTTTATGGGCGTATAGGACAACTTACCATACACCAACGCAAGCAACCCCATATTCACTTGTTTGGAGTTGAGGCAGTCCTACCACTTGAGCGTCAAATACCTTCTTTGATATTGGCTATTCAAGAAAGGTTCACCGACGAAGAAAATGCCAAGTTGCATCTTACAGAGTTAGAAGCTCTTGATGAGAAGAGGCTGGAGGCTCAACAAAATCTTGAATGTTATCAAGCCCAACTATTCATTCTTTCAATAAAAGAGTTTGCTTGAGATGCTTCCAAGTTGGAGATCAAGTCCTTGCAGTAAAGAGACCCATTATCATTTCTCGTAAGTCTAGGGGCAAATTTACCCCAAAGTGGGATGGACCGTATGTCATACAAGGGGCAAATTTAAATGGTGCTTACAAGTTTGTCGATGCAGACAGCATGAAAATTGGTCCTATCAACACCAAGTTCTTGAATAAGTACTATCCTTGAAGAAAGATGACACTCCTTAAGGCACGAGTAAAAACTGCATGTCCACTCATGGCCCATAAGAGTATACTGTGTACGGCTCAAAAAAAATGAAAGTCCGCTAGGTTGAAAACCTCGAAAGAGGCGTCCTAGGAAAAATTTAGGACACCAAAAAAAGAATAAAAAAATATAAAACACTCACCCCAAAACTACGTTGTGACTTGATCCTCTTTACTGAGGGACGTAGGCGCTTGGAATTTCATTCTGAGTTCAGTTACATGAGTGTCAAAAAAAATACTTGTCACTGCTTGGTCCACCATATGAAAATCAAGCCTGCATTCATCTTAATTAAGTTTCGAACTTATGCCAAATATTTGTGGCTCAATGGGGGTAACCAGTCAAAAAGGAAAGCTTTTTTAATAGAATTCAAAATACCCAAAGCCTACAGTTGAAGGCATAGATCTTCCACACGTGCGATTATCAAGTTTGCAAGTCAAAAGCTTTAATTCTTAAGGCTTTCAAACTAAAGTTTTAAGTTTAACTCGATTGTGAGATGAAGATGTGAAGCCAATGAGCAACAAGTTTTGGAGAGAAAAAAACAGAGTTTAGTACAACAACATCAACACATCAAAATAAGAAAGCAATTCTTAGAGTTGAAATACAAAAGGAAATGTGCAATATAAAGAAAAGAGTCTCCATTACAACTATTAGATCCAACTACTCAATAAAAGGGTAAAAGAAAGCAATAAGATGGTTTAAAGGAAGACATCTCCTAAGGCTAATCTAAGTACAACTTATAATTGACTAAATCTTGTAAAGCAGCCTCCAAGACTTTCTTCTTCCTCTCCACTGCCTTTGAGGCATTTTTCGTTGCAAGGGAGACATCAGAACACTTGGAAAACTCTTCTTCAGCAACTGAAACTTTGGATTCCATCTCTACAACTTCTTGCTTGGCAACATCTCGGCGAGCTTTCAGCTTCTTCACCTTCTTTCTCGCCATCTCAAGAGATTTGCAGGCAGTAGAAACTTCTTTAGATTTCTCATCCCTCTCCCTCAATACAAGCTCAAGATGCTCTTTGGCTTTCAAATATGGCTTTAACTCTTTAATTGTTATGGTTTTATCAACAAGGGCGGATCATGTTTGGTCATAGGAAGTCGCCAGCCCAAAGAAAGACCCCAATAAGTCCTACAAAGGGGAAATATCTGCCCCCATTCCACTCATGTCATTGAGTATGACTTCATATCATCTTGATTAGAAAAAGCACGATTCGGAGTAAGTCCTGCAAGTTTAGTGCGGATATTGGCCCAAGCCTTCATGATAAATTTCCTTTTAAGCTCTAAAATAACTTTCTTGCCATCAAAAATAGACATGGTTACTACTAGTTGCCGGGGAAAGTTTGACTCTACATTTGCTTTGACTTTACCGGAAGGGTTGGAAGTGACCTCTTTGGATGACAAAAGTAACTCTCTTGAGTCTGGACCTACTACAGATTTGCTACTATCTTGTGGCTTACTTTGGTGAGGATCTTTTTAAGACTTGGACATTGTCTGGCTGCACACACAAAGAAAAACATTATATGAAGAATATGTAAAGGCGATGCATATACTATGAAATATTAGAGAGTTAAGTCATTACCTCTCAATGGCTGGCGGAGTCTTCGATGAACTATCAAAAATCTCCACATGGGAGTTAGAATCACCATGATTTGCCAAGGATGGTTTTACCTTCTTCCAACAATGATCTCCATGACTACTATCGCTCTCGTCTTGAGATGGTCATTTATTGAAAGCCTATTGAGTCAGAATAGGCAACTCCTCTTTTTGAGTTTCTGCATGTAGAGGTCCGTTGACTATGTATGGAATGACTACCTTAGCTTTCAAAAATGAGGCTTAGCCACAATTGGGACCTCCTCACCATTTTCTTAAGGAGTGACGATAATAGGACCTACGGCGTTCACCAAATATTACAAGTTAACTTTGAGAAAGTTTCCATGAACTTTATCCCACCAAGATTTATACTGCGTGGATGAATGTTTTCGCGCATTGGGTATGACTTTAGGGAAAGTTCCTTTCAACATAGAACCTTGCAACACACAAATTCAATAAAATCTACGGCCTTCAACTAGTGAAGCACTGCGATTATCATCTTCCAAGATTTTGGGAAGGCCTTGATAAAACCCAAACTGATGGCTAAACTGGTGTAGACTGTATGGCTCAAGTATAAATGAACCTCCATATCTAAAAGGGAGGAGGTTAAAATGGAGGCTCATGAAGTAACTTATCTCTGATTCATCATCCTTATCATCATCCAAAAAATAATAAGGATCAAACTTGCTTAGCATAGTGAAAGTCCAAATAGCACTATTTCCTTGATGGATGCGCTTTCTGGAAAGCTCTCCATGAAAGTACTTTGCTCCTCCTTCGTCGAAATATGGAGTCATCAATGGAATAGATGGTCCAGTATGAACTGTAAAATACGTCTTAAAATAGTTAGCAATCCAGCCATACACATCATGGATAGGAAAGGATTCTCTGAGCTACTCAAGCTGTGGAGATTTATAGACTCTGTTGAGACCATTATAAATGCTCGATAGGACTAAAACTTCTAGACTGAAAGTTTGATAATCTACCATCACAGCTGCCACTCTAAAAGTTTTCGGGTGAATTAAATATCCATCCTTAGAGGGAAATACAAAGGTTCACAACTAATATGATAGGAACGCTGCCAAAAATGTATCAGTCCTAAGTTCATACTTCACTCTAAGTTTGGGAAACGTAGCATCATCTGCACTTAACCATTTTGTTGCTTTTGGAATAGTCCCAGTTAGGTCATGGGTTGACTTCAAGCGAGCAAATTTTTTCTCCTTTCTCAATAGAGTTGACTCTTATCTTAATACCCTCTTGCACCAAAACTTTATCCACTTGCTTAGAGGAACTCTCGGATTAGAAGTCTCTCTTTCTTAAAGATTTTGGAAAGCTACAAACAAAAATTCACAAGAATAAGGGATAAATCTCTCATTCTTTTCAGCAACACCTGTAAGCTCATTTGCTTCAAGTACTACTTCTTCGTAAGAAAGACCTTCGATGGGCAAGCCTCCAATCTTGTATAAGTCCCAAAGGGATATGGATAGCCCTCCAACTAAAGTAAGCAATGTATTGGTAGTCGGACACCAAGCCTCAAAGAATGCTTGTAATATGCTCGAGTTTCAATCATAAGTAAACAGTAAAGTATAAACGACATCATATAATTTTGTTGCCTTCAAGGTTTGTGCACTTCCTGCCAATATGTCCTCAGCCCATTCCCAATATCCTTGAGTATGATGATATTCACCAGTTATCTTCATAGTGTCTCCCCAAGGTATATCTCCTTTGAGTATCCGACGTCCTAAGCAAAGAAGGGTGCTCGCAATATTCAATTGACGTTGGTTGGGAGTTCGAAGAAGCCATACTTTAATTGATCGATTAGCACCAATGTCATGTTCTGAAGTCCAATCTGACATATGGAGGAAATTTTGCGAGGGAGGCCACGGGTCTGCATACTTGCCTGCTATTGGAGTTTCAGTCAATAGCCTAGTTAAAATCGTTCCAGCATCGGCCTCAATTAGGAGATACTTGTTTTTAGAGGATGGAGATGTGTAGTCTCTAAAGTGAACCATCTCTGCAAGCTGCATAAACAAAGGAATCTTGGTCAAACGCAAAGTCAAGATTCAGAAAAAAAATACCTGCAAAAAATACCAAAGAATAAAAAGGTCCTCCGTGTTTTGGTTTTGGTTTTGGTGAAATATAGTCATGTATACTTGAAGCCGAACTGTGAAGGTCTTAAGGTGACGAAGGCAAAGTTAAACTCTTGCACCTTAAGCTGACCGTTGAAAAGGTCTCATACTTAGAGAAGACCATTTCATAAATGCATCGGTAAAGGGTCCATACTTAGAGAAGGCCATTGCATAAATGCATTGGTAAAAGAGCTCATACTTAAAGAAAATCATATATCTTGAGGCAAAATTGGTCGGGTCTTGAGGTGACGAAGGCAAAGTTAAACCCTCGCACCTTAAGCCGACGGCCACCGTCTTCAAGCAAAATTGGTCAGATCTTGAGGTGACAAAGGCAAATTAAAATCTCGCACCTTAAGCCGACGGCCACCATCTTCAATCAAAATTGGGTGGGTCTTGAAGCAATGAAGGCAAACAAAGTTAAACTCTCACACCTTAAGTCGACGACCATCGTCTTCAACTGATTATTGCATATTGCTATTTGTTTCAACCCTAAAATAAAAAAATAAAAAAAATAAAAAAGAACAAAAAAAAAGAAAAAAAAAAGAGAAAAACAAATTACCTCGTGAACTCGAAACTACTGCCGAGAAACCTCTCCAATTTGTGGTGAAATAATGAGGGGCATGGGTATTTATAGGTGTTAAAGGATGGGAATTAGTGTTATTGTAGGAAAGGGAAAAATAAAAGGGTGACATAAGCATTTAATGCCAAAAGTCAACCCAAATTGGTTTCCTTATTTACCTGCACCAACGTTTACAATAACAAGAAAAAAAAATATTTAATTCAGATCCAATATTTTCTGTATGAAATATATTGCTTCACCATAATTTTTGTATTCAAACTTGATTCTTCAACTCTTGTCTTTAAAAGATTAAATATCTTAACAAGTTTTGAAGTAGGGGTACTTTGTAAGCAATAAATTTTATTAAATTTAAATTCGTACAAATTCGAATTATCTTAAAATCAAAATATATTAATCCCAAATAAGTATTGCGGATTAATATAATCTATAATCTATATCTATAATATATTAAAAGTGTGAAGGGCCTTAGAAATATTGTTTGAACTTTTTGCCCTTCATTAAAAGTCTTTGTTTTAAATAAAATCATCTTTTTATTATTTTTTTTCTAATATTTATGAGCTGAAAATTCATTAAATATATTTTTGGGCTGAAAATTCATTAAATATATTTATGGTAAAAACTTTCCTTGTTAGAAGTCATAACAATTAATGGCAACTAATACTTTTTCATTATTTAATAATTGTAAATCAATTTAATTTAATTTTAAGAAGATTTGAAAAATCTAAAAATAAATATAAAAGCGTTAGAATAAGAAAAACGCAAAAAAGGATCCATCAACTACTTGAAACTTATATTAAAAGTGTGAAGAGTCTTAGAAATATTGTTTGAACTTTTTACCCTTTATTAAAAATCTTTGCTTTAGACAAAATCATCTTTTTATTATTTTTTTCTATTATTTATGAGCTGAAAATTCATTAAATATATCTATGGTAAAACTTTTCCTTGTTAGAAGTCATAATAATTAATGACAACTAATACTTTTTCATTTTTTAATAATTATAAATCAATTTAATTTTAAGAAGATTTGAAAAATCTAAAAATAAATATAAAAGCGTTAGAATAAGAAAAACGCAAAAAAGGATCCATCAACTACTTGAAATTTCTGATGGTAAAATATATACGTGCTTACACTAAAATATATATTTATGTTTACATTATTATATTAAAATGTGAAGAATCTTTGAAAAGTGATTTAAACTTTTACACTTCATTAAAAATCTCCACAATAAATAAAATCATTTAATTTTAAATAATCAAATGTTACACGTGCGAGACACGTGCGGTTAAACTAATTGAATTAATTATTCAAATTCAAACATGTATGGATTTAATTAAAGTCCAATTTTTATTGGGCTAGCCCATTGATTTGGGCTACAAAATGAGGAACCCACTTTGCAAAGTCCAAGATATTGTCATATTCTAGAGACCCAAATAAGCGTCATGTGTCAAATGACGTGGCATGCCAAATTAAATGAAGGAACCAATAGAATCATGTCACATGTCAAAATGATGCAGCAGGCCCAATGAAATCAAAGCCCATAAAAGGTGCCATGTCACTTGAATTTGATTGGTCAAAGGAAGTCCATCTACATCATGATTCTTCTCTTTCCACAACTATAAATAGGAGTCTCATAATTCAGAAAACTCAGAACTCTAACAAGAAGCAAGAGAAAGCTCGTGGATCAAATACCGCAATTTCTCTACAAAGCTCAGGCATTCAAAGAAAGTTCATCAAGATTCAAGATCAAGACTGCAATATTCAAGAACATGCCCAAAAGCCCTAGTCAAGATCAAGATTCAAGATCAAGACCACAATATTCAAGAACAAATCAAGACCGCAATATTCAAGAACAAACTCAAAAGACCTTGAATTCAAACACAAGTCAAGATCAAGTCCGTCAAATCAACAAATCAAGTTCAAATTCAAGATCAAGCTTTAAGCCTTTTAATTTATATTTGAAAAGGCGAATCAGAGAATTCATAGAGAATGTAACACTCACATATTGAAATCAATAAATTAATTGTTGCAATATTTTCTTGTCTTGATTATTCATTTTTCGGCCTCGAGAATTTTACTATTAAAAATAAATATAAAAGCGTTAGAATAAGAAAAACATAAAAAGGGATCCATCAACTACTTGAAACTTATATTAAAAGAGTGAAGGGCCTTGAAAATATTGTTTGAACAAGTCTTTGATTTAGACAAAATCATCTTTTTATTATTTTTTTTCTAATATTTATGAGCTGAAAATTCATTAAATATATCTATGGTAAAACCTTTCCTAGTTAGAAGTCATAATAATTAATGAGAACTAATATTTTTTCATTATTTAATAATTATAAATCAATTTAATTTAATTTTAAGAAGATTTGAAAAATCTAAAAATAAATATAAAAATATTAGAATAAGAAAAACGCAAAAAAGGATCCATCAACTACTTGAAATTTCTGATGGTAAAATATATACGTGCTTACACTAAAATATATATTTATGTTTACATTATTATATTAAAACGTGAAGAATCTTTGAAAAGTGATTGAAACTTTAAACTTCATTAAAAATCTACGCAATAAATAAAATTATTTAATTTTAAATAATCAAATGTTACACGTGCAAGACACGTGCGGTTAAACTAATTGGATTAATTATTTAAGTCCAAACATATAGGGATTTAATTAAAGTCCAATTTTTATTGGGCTAGCCCATTGATTTGGCTACAAAATGAGGAACCCACTTTGCTAAGCCCAAGATATTGTCATATTCTAGAGGCTCAAATAAGTGTCATGTGTTAAATGACGTGGCATGCCAAATTAAATGAATGAGTCAATAGGACCATGTCACATGTTAAAATGATACAGCAGGCCCAATGAAATCAAAGCCCATAAAAGGCGTCACGTCACTTGAATTTGATTGGTCAAAGAAGTCCATCTTCATCATGATTCTTCTCTTTCTACAACTATAAATAGGAGACAACTATAAATAGGAGTCTCATAATTCAGAAAACCCAGAACTCTAACAAGAAGCAAGAGAAAGCTCGTGGATCAAACATCGCAATTTCTCTTCAAGATCAAGACTGCAATATTCAACAACATGCAAGCAAGTTCATCAAGATTCAAGATCAAGACTGCAATATTTCAAGTCTGCAATATTCAAGAACATGCTCAAAAGCTACAAAGCTCGGGCATTCAAAGCAAGTTCATCAAAATTCAAGATCAAGACTGCAATATTCAAGACATGCTCAAAAGCCCTAGTCAAGATCAAGATTCAAGATCAAGACCGCAATATTCAAGAACAAACTCAAAAGCCCTTGAATTCAAACACAAGTCAAGATCAAGACCCTCAAATAAACAAATCAAGTTCAAATTCAAGATAAAGCTTTAAGCCCTTGAATTTATATTTGAAAAGGCTAATAAGAGGATTCATAGAGATTGTAACACTCATATATTGAAATTAATAAATTAATTATTGCAATATTTTCTTGTCTTGATTATTTATTTTTTGGCCTCAGAATTTTATTGTCAACACCGTGATTTGAAGGGATTATGGATTTTTTTTTTTTTTTCACAAATAAGCACAATACCGTGAACCAAGGGATTTGGACACTCTTCACTTGCAATTGCTTTTCACATTGAAAGAACATACAAAAGGGAGGGTATACAAATAGAATACAGAGAAGAAAAATAGAGATTTCACAGGCACTTATGAACACGGCTGGAATTGGGGGATGTTTAATAGACATACATAACTGTGAATAATGTGGAATTGAAAATGGATTCTTCTCCGATCCTCCCTTTTACTTTTCGATCTACCTATGTCCTCTTTTTGGACTATCTTCCTTTATCAATGACGGATGAAGCTATCCTTTACCGGCTACGATAAGTTGAAACAAGGCTGGAATGGGATTTTAATCGACAAGTATAGATACATACCCAGTACACCGATTTGCTGCAATAGCCAAAGTGTTGCTAAATTGGGTTGAGAGGATTTAAGTTTGCTTAGTAAGGTAATTTTCCCAACAAATAAAGTTGAAAGGAATAGCACGGGAAGTACCAAGATTCTGGTACAGGAAATGTTTATGAGCCCTCTAGTACATTGCTAGCTCTAAGTCACTCGCATACTATATTTACTTGCTTGCAGAACTCAGAATTCAGCACCGTCGTCCTCTCGATATCCTGAAAAATCATTCGTAAAATAATCCAAGAGGTTTGCTGTTGAATGTTAAAGCACCCCAAACTAGCAATACAAAACCAGCAGAAAATCAATATATATGCATTACAAGCAAATCCAAAGACGGTTTTATAGTACATTTATAGACCCAATATATAAAAGAAATTTGGTAACTCCTCCGCCACGGCCCAAATTGTCAGCAAAAGCAGACAAGCACAAGTTTCGATTTGTTTGAGTACTGTGCATTATACATACATGTATTCACCCTCACGAACTGCATTAGCAGCCCCTTTTCTTTCCTCCTCCGCTTCCTTTTCCCGCTCCTTCCAGTTCTCATAGTGATGATCATCTGTGAGCAACTCATGCCGACAAATTGGACAAGAGTTGTGCTCTTCCTGTTAAACAAACATTGAGAATATTGAAAGACTTAGAAGATGTTATTGGATAGAAAAAAATGAAATTGTGACAAATTAAATTACAATGGCAAAAATATGATTAGTAGAGCAAAGTTTCACTTTCATACCAGCCATGGCTTCAAGCAAGGAGGGTGAAACATATGCTTGCACGGCAACTCTTGCATCTTGTCATCTACAACTAACACCTCCCTGCAAATCGCACACTCTACATCTGCAACAAGCTTCATCAAGAACTCATCTGTGACAGTAATAACTGGGAGGTTTGCCACGACTTGTTTACTGGCAGGTGGTGCTCTCGGGGCAGCAGGACCGTCATCCAGCATCTTTAAATAAAACAAATTAGATTAGTTTTTAGTTCAAGCCAATTGTCCTTTAGGAAGAATGCATCTAATTCCCCTATAAGAAAATTTTCTTTTATATTTAAATAAAATTTTCCATCCGAGAATCTTTTTCCACAGATAGTTATGTACGTATTAAACAAGTGGTTTACCAAATGAGAAATAAAAGCAGAGTACATAAAATTCATAGTTTAACTCAAATGTTTTATAGAGTGGAGGGGGTGCGAGAATGCAAGAACTTTGCAGGTTAAGGAACTCCAAACAACACACCCTTGGCATATTGCTGCTCACTACTGACTGAAAAGTACAGGCTACAGTTGTGTGTAATGCAAGGACTCGAGTAAAACTAGAGGTACCTCTGGTATTATATCATCTAGTCTAGCAACCAGCTCCTCAAGTACATTGCGAGCACCTTCCGTAGTGTTAACATTGGCTGGATCACCCTGAGAAGACAGCTCGAGCCAAGCAGGCTGCTCAGGCTCAGGGTCAACAGTAAGATGCCCCTCAAAAAGGAACCCTGAATCAAAATAACAGGGTAAATATCAAATAGATGCAACATTTTGGTTGGTATACTTGTAGCAATAGGGCACATAGCTGATGTATCAAAAAAGAAAACTATAAAGAGGTCTTATCCGTACTTCTATTTGAGCCATTTTCTGTTGATGTTGTATTCTGAGATTCATTCTCTACTTCAGTTAACTGCTCTCGCGCCTGACTAATGCAACTCTGCAAATGTTTCTTCTCAGACGATCCTGACACCAGGTGCTCAGCCTCAACGAATAGCCCAAGACCAGCATTCCAAAATCCAGGCATTGTGTATCTCGTCTTTAAAATGGTGGCAACCCGAAATACAACCATATGGAACTGCAAGCATTTGAAATCACTCAGATTTATTCAGTAGTAATAGAACTTTTTATGCAAGTAAAAGTACTTCTTGTGATAAATCTTTTAATTTTTATTTCAAGTCTTAAGCAAGTAAAGGCACTTAAAGTCGACTTAAAGCAAAGTAAATCTCCCTTGTCAATTCTCATATGCAGTTCCTTTTTCAAATCACCATCTACAGTTCGTGATGGATAAAGATGTAAACAAACCTAAAGCAAAATAAATCATATACAATGAGATGACTTTGGGCATGCTAATGTCATTTACTAGTTATCATATAACATGGTGGTTATGATATTCTGCATGTTATGTATGTTATGTATGTATCTCCCTCCCACCTGAAGGCTTTGAGGTGCGGTAAATGGTGATATAAAGCTTTGATAGAGTAAGTTTCCTTAAAATATGCAGGCATGGAGATCTTATGACTATTACAGATGAAAATGAAGAAGCTATATTCTTCATAGTATTAGAACGCATATTACAAGAATCATTTACTTGTGACTACATTTACTTAGGAGTATGAGCATATGGGGTTAAATAATCAGTTAAAAAGGGCAACTCTGATACAAGTATGATCATGATCATGACACTTTTGAGTATTTTTTAAGACTAGTCACTAAAGGACTCTTTTGTCATTTCTCTATTATTTGTAATGTTGTATAAATAGAACCTTGTAGGGTTTAGGTGTAATATTTCACTAAAGGGTTTAGGTGTAATTTTGTAATATTTCACTAAAGAGTTTATTTTCTTAGTTTATGCTTGATATTGAAGACACTACTCTTGTGAGAGAGAGTTCTCAAAACTGAAATTAGGGCATAGCATAAGGGTGGATTCTCTTATGTGTTGCAAAGCTTGAGACTTTGGTGATTTGAGAGGTGGATGCCCCTCTTGTGTCATTGTAAGAGTTAGGTGTTTGTTGTATGAAGTGTTAAAGGTCCAAGAGTGAATATGCTCTTGGGTTGTTAAGACTACATCAACACTTGTCTAACTATCTATCTTTGTTTCTTATCCTAATCTTGTAGTTTGTGTTGTTGTTGTTCAAGCCGTTTGGTTATTGTGGTTGTAACATTGTTGTTCTTCATTTTTATTGTCATAATCTAGTTTGGTTTGCTGCTGGAAATTAGGTGTTAAACACCTCATTACATGGTGTTCTTGTTGTGTTCTTGAATCCGAGAGAGGTCACCAAAAGAGGTCCATAGTTCCTTGAACTAGTGGACTGTTTTGGTGTTTGTTTTCTTGTGTTCTTGGGCTGTCTTGTATCAAACTCGGTGCACTATAGCTCCCGCTAAGCGCAGGGTCTGGGGAAGGGCCAAATCACAAGGGTCTATTGTACACAGCCTAACCCTGCACATGGGGTTAAATAATCAGTTATCAAAATCTATTGCTGTAAACTCTCTCAAAGAAGAATAATGGATGAAGAAGTGTTTGACAAAAGAACCATAGAGATAGAGCAGCTACTAACCAGCCTATACTAAACCACTTGCTTAAGTTAAATGTTTTTTCAGAAGGAATACAACCCCTTACTTGTAAACGAGGATGTCTCTGAAAAAAATACACTGGTCACTTTCTCACTACACGCTTCTCTGTGTTTATTAATAAAAGAATATGTGGACCAGTTCCCTTTCGTGGATTTACCTATTATGAATTCTCTTTTCGAAAGAGATCAATTGTTTAATTTCTCCATGCTGATATTTATTGGGACCTAAACTATCTACTAAGTGTTGGAACGAAAAAAGTTCCACTTACTGCATGAAAGCGGCTCTTCATCATAGTTACAAATATGTGCTAGCTTAATCAATTGGATATTATAAAAAGCACAGAATAGTCTATGTAGATAAGCTATCTCATTTTTGTAACAAAAAACAAGACTAAAATCAACAACTCGGTTGATCATCTTCCTATTAGAAGTAAACCTCAAAATTCTACTACCCTATTCCAAACCTTCATAGTGTGACTCAACAACTTGATACCCCTATAGTTGTTGCAACTCTGAATATCACCCTTGTTCTTATATAATGAAATCATCGTACTCCATCTCCAGGATTCGGGCATCTTCGCTGTCCTAAAGCTAACGGTAAACAACTCAGCCAGCCACTCCACACCTACCTGCTAGTGCTCTTACAAAAATCCACCAGAATCTCATCTAGCCTAGTCGCCCGACCCCTACTCATCCTACGAATAACACCCTTGACCTCCTCAACCTTTATACGCCTACAACAATTGTAATCGTGACACCTCTCTGAGTGCTCCAAGTCCCCAGTTATTGAACTCACATCATCACCTACCACTCTTCAATCCATTCCCGCTCCATATGACCGTGTAAACCTTGTTTCCACTACTTGTTAATTATAAAGCTACCAGGTATCACCGAACACTAATATTACATTCGACCAAATTTATGTCCAACCATACACTAGAAAAGGATATTTCACATTCTATAAAACAAGGATCAATTAAGTGTTTAATGTTTTTTTTAAATAACTATAGTGTCCAAACAAGCTTGCATGCACGTCGACTAATTCCAAGGGATATTTATCACCCCCCCCCCCCTCCCCACCGGCCCTAGGTACCACATAACTTTTCTACCAAAGCTAGAATAAATGGAAATAAATCATCTAGTATTTTTGTCTCAGCTCGAAATTGAACCTGACACCTCATGTAATGGCATAGATCCCAATTCCTCAACCAACTTGATTATTTTTGAAGCAAACTATTCTCAATCATTCAGCTCCGACAAGTGAAAGTCGCAGCTAGTTTACTTTTTTACAGCTATCCAAACTAATGTATACTCAAAAACGAAAATAAGTAATCAAAATTCCCGGTAACAAAAGAAAAAAACCACAACAAAAACGTTTAATCAAATATTAATCCTTTTTCCCTTAATTTATCTGCTTTTCTTCATTAGTTGGGTAAAGCAAAAACACACGAAAAAAAAATAATAAATAAAAGAAGAACAAATTACATAAATAAATGAGTAATAAAAGGAAAAGGGGTAATATTTACCGAATTACGAAGAGAAGGGGAAGCAGAAGGATAGTATTGAAGAAGAAGAGATCTAATGGAGGAAACTGCTTCCTCAAACATTTGTTTCTTTCCTAATTGCTTCTGCAATTCTTGAAGCTTTTGCTTTAATTCTTCTTCCATTTTTGCTTTTGCTTAATTCAATTAACTTTCAGTTCTGATTTATATTTTTTATATAGCGCTCTGTCTTGCGGAGGGGGAAATTGAAATCGGCTTTCCGGGTCATGTCCAAAATTGTCCCTTATCTTTCGTTCCAGGATCAAAATACTTTCTTATTCTTTTATATAGAGAGTATTAGGGGTTGTTTGGTTTGAGGTATAAAAAATTCAAGGATAAGTCTTGGAATAAAATAAAAGATTATTTAATTTTTTATTTGGTTGGAGGGATTAATTTAATTTGGGATAACTTATTCCACCATTTTCTTCTTAGTGGTGGGATAACTTATCCTATATACATGGTGGGATAAATTATTTTGGGTAATCCCAGGATAATTAATTTCGGTATTAGTTATCCCGAGATAATAATTTCTCAACCAAACAGCCCCTACGAGTCTTCTTTCTTTGTTAAACCTAGTTTAGTATACGTGCATTGTACGTATATTTAATATTAAAAAAATAGTTACATGTATTTGTTTGTCTAATGTTCAAATATTTATTTATAAAAAAATATGACATTGTTCGAATACGAACATAATTTATATGAGGTGACTGATATTTTAATTTATTTGAATTAATGTGAAGGCTTTCTTGAAGTTCTAAATATTAAAAAATTAATGAAATAATAGTATTGTCCATTATGAAATTTATTTTTAAAAAAGATAAAAAGAAGATGAATGTTTCACTGCGTAACAGACATCAGAGAATGTTCTTAAAAAATTTCATTGCGTAAAAGATATCAAATGCATTCGAAAATAGTCCTAAAAAGTTGATTTGTTACTCAAACTACTTGGACAATCTATTACTTCCTACACATATTAAAATGAATTACTTACTCTTTTTTTAATCGAGTTATAATTAAAAAATAGGAGAACTTACACAAATCTCTGAATCTTTAAGTGATATTACATTTTCTCTCAATTATTTGGTTAATTACATCTTATCCCGATTTTTTGGAATCGTGATACATATATTATAAGATCATACATATAAAAAGTGATACATTTAAAAGTGACTAAATATTTATTTAAGAAAGTAACAGATTCTCGTTTATTATTTTAGGAAGTAACTGGTTCTCTTTTATTCTGTGGAGAAAATCATGTACAATCGGTTACACAATGAATTAATGAGATTCCAATTCCACCAATCAACTTTCAAATTTCAATTGGTGACCGCAAGTTGAGAATATCTATGGCTACTTCAAATGCATCCTCTCCTATTCTCTCTTCATCACCAGAAAATGAATCTCAACAAGCAGATTCCTTGTCTCCCCCCATGGTATTGAAGTTTGATGATATCTCTGCTAATTCGATACTGGAAAAAAAGGAATATCCAATAGATATGTCTTTCCCTGATATCAAGAATAGTATATATTCAATTGGCAAGTTCCGCATATCAAGAACAGTATATATTCAATCTACGTCAATTTCGAACAGTGAAACGTCGGAGTTGCAGATTAGTACAACATCGCCGACGGAAGTGAATGAAGAAGAGAAGTAGGAGAAAAAAAATTATTATTTGAATACATGATACATCTGAAAATTTGAATTATTATTTGGCGGCGGATGATTACTATGTGATATATCTGAAATATGTGATACATTTGGTTGTATTTCTATGATTTTTATATGATTCATATTAAATATTTATGAAAGTTTTATGATTCATATTAATATTGTCTGCATTAGTTTAAAAAAGTTATATGTTATATTAGTGATACATTTTTATAGTTGAAATAAATGTATGTATCATCAATAATCCAACCGCAAATGTATCACTCATACATTGTCAATACAACTATATCTCCAATAATCTAATAGAAAATGTTTCACTCCTACACTGTCAACAAATGTACTACTATATACTGATAAGAAAAGTATCATTCATATGAATCACCGTTACACTATGAAAATGTATCCAGAAAATTAATATTTTTATATATGTATCAATTGGATTAACAAAAAAATATGTATCACCGACAAATTTCATACTAATATTAATTTAAACATGTATGAATAACTAAATAAATTTATATATGTATCAATCAATTTTTTCTCAAAAAAAAAAATGAGTGGGAGAGATTTTAGGAGAGGAAATTGTGAAAAAAAAAAATAGCTGCATGCTTTAATGGAGGATAGCAAATCGGGAAGGAAGATCCTTGTCCATCTAATGATTTTCATGTTTGGACTTTGACTACTGAAAATTTTACAACCTAACATTTATATTGTAAATACTTATTTTTAAAAAAATTTTAAAATATGTGTATAATCTGGGAGAGATTTTAGGGAAGGTAATCTTTGAAAAAATAAATATCTTGCATGAGTTAATGGTGGAGTAAAAATGGAATGTGGGGTTTTGTTGATATGTATCAAGAGTAAAATTGAAAATCGAGATTTAATGTAAATTTTTTAAAAAGTAAAGGATATTGGGTAATATAATCTCTTAAGTTTGGAATTTGTATAATTTAATGAACCATAAAAGAGCAGGAGATATAGGGATACATCATATACACCTTCAAGAGTACTGATGGATAAATATGACTAAAAAGAAGTTCTTTTATAAATTAATTAGCCGATGATGTTTAATTATTTTTCATAAATTTTGATAAATACTTTTTAGGCTCAAACAATAAAATCTTTTGTTCCTTAAAGAAATTTGAATTATAAAGAGAATAAGAAAAGTAAAGGCTATAGTCTCAAAGATTTTGAAAGAAACTATTATCTAAAAAAAGAAAACATGAATAAAAACAAAATCAATAATACAATGTTAATGTTTAGATATTATATCTTGAATGTTAACTCTCTTTTACCGAAAATATTTAGCATAAACTTTTCTACTTTTTTTAAAGGAAAAAACAGAATTGGATGAGCGATACAAAAAAAAAAAAAGATTTGAACGAAAAATAATTCTTCAAACCATATTATAAAATTTTTACGATAAAAAGTGTACTTAATTAATAAAATTTAAATATTTGAAAGATATATAAGAGAATTACACAATAACTAATGTATAATTATAAATAATATTAATCTATAAAATTACAAAAAATAAAATCAATTATGGTGAATATTGGGACAATCCCTAAAGCATGCATATAAGCTTGTGATGGAAAAGCAACTAATAGTAGAAAATAGGTTGTCCCAATTTTAAACCACTTCTTTAGAAGACAAACATGCTTGCAAAGTATTATCTAATGGAGAAAGGTAGTTATTAAATTGATAAATAAATTAAAATTAATTTTAAAAAATATGGCCCCTGGTTTTAGATAAATTGATAAATTAAATTAAATTAATCAAAAAAAGATCATTAGAGTCTATTTTAAAATAATGAAGATATGCTCCCTCTTATAATTCTTCACTATTAAACATCTCCATATAGTTAAATTTTTTAAAAAGAAATTATATAATGAATAAGATTTACCTATACTTACAACCATTTAAACAAATTATAATCTTTTATATAAAGGGTATGTACCTAAGGCTATACAGCTTTGACCCTAAGACACAATATTTGAATAAATTGAATCTTCTTTTAAAATTTATAAATTCAAATTGTTATCGCTATAAATAATTGGAGATGCAGCTCCACCAACACATTTGGACTCAAAGTTATTGGTGATTAATAACACATCAAAACACACTAATAAATAAAGCACAAAAATAAAGAATAATAATGTATAATGATGAACATGATGATACAAATAATTTTAAAATTTTAATGCATATCATGTACTTTGCAATAATTATTTTCAGCAAGACTTGTTGTTTATTTACATTGGTTGGCTCATAAATAGGTTGAGTACGTTGAAACAACTTCACTTTTTACAAAGTTATTCTACACTAGAGAAATAGACCACGCTTCGTGCGATTTTTATCATATTAATAATTTTAAATTATTCAAAAATAAAATAAATGAAAATTTAGTGGTACATTCATATGCTAACTATTTTTTGTATATAATTTATTAAATCATTAGATATTGATATTAAATAAATACTATTTTTTACTGACATATCTATATCTATATCTATAATCTATATCTATAATATATTAAAAGTGTGAAGGCCCTTAGAAAAATGATTTAAACTTTTTACCCTTTATTAAAAGACCCTTCTTTAGATAAAACTGTCTTTTCACTATTTTTTTAATTTATTATTTAACTATTTTTTATTATATTAACTAGACTTCCTAAAATATATGAGACTCTTAAAATATATAGTAGGAGAATTAATTAATATTTTTCTTTCTACAAGACTTCTTAAAATATATGGACTCCTAAAATATATGGTAGGAGAATTAATTAATATTTTTCTTTCTACTTTTCAGTTAGAAAAATACTCCTGAAATAGATAGCACTCTATTCAGGAAATACTTCTGTAAATATTGAGATGTACGTTAAACTAGAGAACAAACCATTTTGCCTATTGGGAGAATATGATTGATGCTCATCTAACTTGATTCGATTTCATGTTCAGATGGTGGATGTTTGATTTCCTAACCCACAACTTCTTCAATGTTTTCTGTCAGCATAATAGAATTCAACATATGTATATATATATATATATATATATATATATATATATATATATATATATATATATATATATATATATATATATATATATATATATATTTTCTTTGTTTTCATTCAAAATCATTCTTTATGGTCAAAATTTTCGCTCACACAAAAATTAGTTGGATCAAAATCTAAGCTTTGCGATCACTATTATATATATTTTTGTATAGTTTACACGTCGTAGATCAATGTCAGTTGGCTTTGAAGAATTTCTTGAGTAAAAGTTAGGTTTAATTGTATTATTTTGATATCTTTATTACCCTATTGTTTTATTTTAATTTACAGATGCTAGATAAATGTGGGTCGACTTTGAAATTTTTTTAGGTAAAATTTAGGTTTAATTGAATTATCGTAATATCTCTATTAGTTTGTTATTTTGTGGTAGTTTATAGTGCGTAGATGAATCTCGATCGGCTTTGAAAAATTTTTGTGTGTAAAATTTAAGTTTAATTGTATTATTTTAATATCACTTTTTATCCTATTATTTTGTTGCAGTTTATAGGTGATAGATAAATATTGGTCGGCTTTAAGAAGTTTTCTTATGTAAAGGTTAGGTTTAGTTGTATTATTTTGATATCTCTATTATCGTATTATCTTGTTATTGTTTACAGGTGGTAGATGAGTGTCAGACGACTTTAAAAAAAAATTGTGTGTAAAAATTAGATTTAATTGTATTATTTTGATGTTGATGAATGTCGATCAACTTTTAAAAATATTTTCGATAAAGATTAGGTTTAATAAATAAATTCTCCATTTTTACATACTCAAAAGATATTAAATTTAAGCATTATATTCATCTTTACTATTTAAATAAATGTCCTATTTAATGTAATGTTCGAACTCATTAAAATGAGGTACACACGCAAGACGCGTACACCTAAATTAGTATTAAAAAAGAGATAAAAGAAAGAGAGTGTGTGTAAGTGAAGAGTCAATTCCACTTTATCCCCGTAACATTTAAGAGTTTGAAAATATATTCGCTTTACATAGAATATGTTCTTGATGTGATTTTGACGTTTGAAAAACATTTATAATTAATATCAATTGAGATATATTTTTGAAGATGTAATAATAAGTTAAGCTTTAGACTTTGTATTTGTCACAAATCTAATGAATTTATTTTCTTTCAATTCGATCGGTTCTTAAAAGGTTACTAAATGAATGGTGGAAATTTGTTTATCTTTTAACAAAAGATGATGATGATACTCAAGTTTAGCTAATTTTCTCATTTTAATTTTTTTTAAATAATCACACACACACACACACACATATATATATAACCAAATATTAGATATGGGGTTATCATTTGCTTTCATTATGTAGAGAAAAATCGTTTGGATTGACTTGTACGTGAATAACTAAAAATTGCAACAATGTGTCAATTAAAATTGCCCTAAATAATTTCATTAAATCTTAGTTAATGAAATAGTTACGATACTAAGCACTCATATGTTGTTTGCATTGTGAACTTCAAAAGACAATTTATTTTTCATTGTATTCAAAGTCATAACATAGTATCATCCATTTTCTCATAGTTTTAAACTTTTTCCTCATTTACTATTCTAAAATCTTTTTAAAAATCTCTTTCTTTATTATTCGCCATTATTACATTTATTTATTTCTTTAAAGAGACTGTAAAATGGCTAAGTACATAATGTTGCAATTAATTTTTTCAATTAATCATTTTCTTCACCTCACGTGCAAACAATTTTTCTATGATACTTGATCACTGATAATTAATTGATCAATCCTTTCCTCTACTTAATCATACTTTGTTTTATATATATGTCTTTTACTTTTTTTTTTTGTCGAATTCTCATGTAAGTTATTTTTTTTCTTAAATGTCAAATAATAATGGGTGAAACTGTGAAAATTTAAGATATGTATGTATGTGTGTGTGTATATATATATATATATATATATATATATATATATATATATATATATATATATATATATATATATATATAACAGTATGACTCAATTTTTTTTTACTTAAATAGGAATAATATTTATGTGAGCTTAAGATGTCATAAAATTATTTATTAAATAAATAAAGTTATAAACGTGAAAGCTTTGGAAATTATGGATATTACTAATATTAATTGAGAGTAGATGTTATTAAGATGAAAAAATTGAGTTATATAGATGGTTTTTTAATGAAAAATAATTAAGAAAATGAGAGAGAAAAATCATACAAGAAGAAAAAAAAAAGATAAAAAAAAAATAAAGGCTTTAGAGAGGTGTCATATCACCTTGTATATGTCGCTTCTTTATATAGATATATTAATTAATCAAAAAGATGTATTTTGATGTATGTGATTACTTCCCTTTACAAAAATTAAATTATTAAAAAAAATATTTTGACATGTGGGATTATTTTCTTTAAAAATAAAATGTAAATTCTAATCTTAAGGAAAACAAATTAAGCCAACAAATATTACCTCCATAGATCATCATGTTACTCCTCAATAAAATCTGCTTCCTACATAACAACAACGACATAAAGCATTGATAATCGTCATAAGTAAATTAACATCTAATTTGACGTGTGTAATCATTTTTCTTAGAAATAAAATGTAAATTGCAATATTAAGAAAAAACAACAATAAAATTTTACCTACATAGCTCCTCATATTGCTTGCTTCCTGCATAACAACAACACATGAAGAAATGATAAATTTATCAACAACTAATTTAATAAGTACATGTCATTTCAATGTAAGAAATTGATCAATATTTCCTGAAAGTTCTATATGTGAAAAAAAAAGACAGAAACAATGATCCGTGCATGTTTTAGATCTACCAATGAAAGTGCTTATTTTAAAAAAAAAGTATCAACAATATCTACAAATATCCATTGTAAAACTCGAATTCTTAGACAAAGTAGTCTCATGAATTGAGATATATCATGAAATTAATTATCACATCATATATGTGGAATAACTTAAAAAATCAAAAAATTATAAAAATAACAAAATAAGCAATTGATTGAATCCAAAATAAGATTAAGATTATAATATTAAGAATACAAAGAAAGGATAATGAAAATTAGGAGAGGAGGAAATCATAGAAATTTTTCTTTTTGAAAGTTTCTCAATACAATTGAATTAACATATGCAGACAAACTTTAGTATATAGTAATTCATGTGTTTTTTTCTTTTTCATGTTTGGGAGTAACTTTTAGGAGTCCGAAGCTCACAAACCAGAGTGTATGAGCAAAAAGAAGTCCTAGTGTGTATGTATATGTACAAGAAAAAATGCAAAGGGGCTAGAAACATTTTGTAACATTTATTGAATTTAAGTTGATGTAATTGTAGACGTAATTGTATAGTTATTAGCTTATAATTTAATATCATTGAATGATAGTATTTTATAAATTTCTAAAGGAGGAGAAATAAATTAAAAAAAAAACTCACAAAAAAGATAAATAGGATTCCTTGATTCTTAGGTATGCCACATAGGATTGGCTATATATATATATATTGATTCAAATATATATTTTCTTTCATAGACTTTCTTCCCTTCATAGTCTCCTTTTATACAAAAGTGTCCATAAAATACAGGCAAGAAATGATCTTGCATTTGAGTAAGTCGTCGAGCTTTAACTAATGTATAATTTTTGTTTCTGTCAGAATATGTATTATGCTTCTTAAAATTCTCCATAATTAACTAGATGATTAAGCAGTTTAAGACTATAAAAATTTTACACATGAGAGAAAATCTTTGAATTCTTACCATATATTTTTTTCTTGTAAAAATATATTTTGGTACTCCTTAATTATCAATCCTTCTCATACATCTTACCATGTATTTTAGGATTTCTTAAAAGACTTTAAATAGGATTACTAATATCTATGTTGCTCGAGCCAAGTTCTGGTGCATACAAGTGTTTAAGTTCTGACGTATTTATCAAATATTCTCTCAAGTTTGTTTGTATATGTATATATCCATCAAAAAAGGGGCACATGAACTCATTACATTAATCATCAATAGATATTTTAGTCAAAAACATATGTTTTACATAAATCGGAATTCATCATTCTAGATCCTCCTACAAACTTTGAAGTCATTCATAGCCCCTACCACCAAATTTTTCGGCCATCTCCCCCATGCAACATCAAATTCATCAACCTTAAGAGAGCTATACACCATATTATACAGTACCTCATAGAATACTTTTATTCGCCTGCTTGACACAGTGCTTTCCAAAATAATTGACAATATTCAACCTATGATGACACCAAAGAGGTACGTAAAAACATCACTTCAATAAGAATTTTCCAGAAACAACCCATATTTACATTCAAAGCTGACGACAATACCTAACTTTTCGATAAAAGATACTATTTTACCCAATAGCTAACATAGATACGTGATACATTAACATTCCAACGTGTTTTAACATTACATCACCAGTACCACATCGGCCAAAGATTCACTATTCAACCTCATTTCTTGACATTATTATGTTGAAGCTCCAAAAAAAATGCTTTCGATGTACCTCCATATAAATAATCAAGTATAGTCGAGTCAAACACGGTGTGTTTTTGGATCTGAGCAGTTATGATAAAATAAATATTATATTTATTTAAATGCTATAAATAAATATTGTATCTCAAATATGTTAGTCTGTTTTGTCTTACCTGTAACAGCAAAAAGCTGATAAGAACATGTAATAAACGAAAGAAAAATCTCATCAGCTACTGCAGCAGATTCTTATGTCCCCTAGGCGGAAGGAAAATTTTGTAACTCTAAACAAAATCAAATCAAATACGTTGACGTCAACAAAGTTGATCTTTGATGACTTATCCATGACACTAAGATCAAAATCAAAGTGGCCTGTAACCAAGTTTAATATTCCAAAGATGGAATTCACTACTTTAAAGTACAACAACACTAACTCTATCTCTATGTTTCTATTAAGGACCTGTTTGGATTGACTTGTTTTAATTTTTTTAAATCGAAATATCCTCTAAGAATTTTTAGCAAGATTAAAGTCAAAAGACAAAGCCATAAGTCAAAATATTTATTTTTAAGCTAGTAAAACTAAAAGTCATGAATTTCTAACTCATGACTTTTGACTTATAAGCCAAAAGTTGTAAGTCTATCCATACACACACTAATTGTCACAAAATTAAAAATTTATTTACTCCATGAAATAATGAAAACAAAGAAGAGATTGAAAAAAGTGCATTAGTACGCAAACAAATTACAAAAGAATAGGTATATCAACCATAAAACCAACTTGTGCATGTTTAGCAACAAAAATAACAATAGTTGTAAAAACTAATAACAGTATTTAGATGATCACCTGAAACAAAAAAAAAATCAAGAACACTAAATTGCTGAAATTCTTTGAATGTCTCATTCTCCTCATTTTTTTAATTTTCTCTGTTTCTCCTTTGAGTTGGGCTTGGTTATGTATCAAACAAGAAGCTAGAGTGTGTTCTTCCCCAATAGAAGAAGTTATAAGATATGCTTTTCATGCTTCAATAGTATTTTACACATCAATAATTAATTACAATCTAACATGTGGGTGTCCTTATGGTTAATAAAAGTAGGCAAACTTGGATTTGAAGTTTAGAAATTTGAATCTTTGAGATTAAGTCCTATTAAATTATTGGATTCTAAATGAATAGTTTATATATATTCAGTGAACACTTTAAGACAATTAATGCAAAATCTAGATCAATTTGCAGTCAATACGGTAGAATAATATCTTTCAATAGTATATGATATCCAAACTAAGTCTTTGCTCTTAAGCGATATTGTTGCTATCATCATATCTCAAATAAAAAAAGCAATAATCACAAATCAAGAATTGAGATCATAATATCTCAAAAGAAATCATTTTAAAAAATATTGTTCTACATGACTGAGTTATAAGTACTTGGAGTTTATATGCACATATAGAAAGCACCATAGAACAAAGAATATCTATATCCCACATGTGATTTATTTTTTTTGATCTCTAAGCCATAATCCCATTCTTTGTTATATATTCTCCAAAGACTCATATTTGTTTTTTGTAAACAGGAAAAGAATTTTTTTTTTAAAAAAAATAAAAATTCTATGTTGAATAATATTGTTCTTTTTGTCCCTTTCTTATCCTTACACTCAACAATTTTTATAAAAAATTATTGAAGCGAATAAAGACAGATCTTTAATTTTTTTGGGTAGATAAATCTTTGATTTTTTTTGACTACTTTCCTTGCTTGACTCCTTATAAATAGTCTTGAGGTAACATGATTTGCATCACCCTGCTAACGCTTTATGCTCTATTCACTAGGTGTCCTTAAATTACCTAATTTTGGAGTTGGATGTCATTGACTTCAAGCCTCTCATAGTCTCCTAAGGTTGGGATTATTGCATTTATTAGTATATTCATTATGATAGTTTTCTTGATCAAACTCTAAGTTAGCATTCACAAAATAGAGATAATTCATTGACAGATTTTTCAAGATTTCTATTTTCTGAAATCGTAAGAAGGAATTGAAACGACTTCTAAATTTCATTCAACCACCATTAAGCAACTAAATTTAAATTTGAAATACCTTTTTGAGAATGACTTTGGCCCCCATAGATATCAGAAGTGTTTGACCATCCTGAAGAGGAGGTGAGAAGAGGAAAAAGGACCTTATTCCTTGATCTTAGGAATCTGTTGAGGTCATGACTTATTGAAGTAGTTGATTCTCAACTTGGTTTACTATTTAAGTTGCAAAATCAGATAATGGTACCTCTATCGTGATGGTTTGCCATGCCTTCATCCGAGGCAACATGCATGTTTTGTCCATTTTTTCAAACAAAAAATTTTAACTGACACAATAAATTAGTAAAAAATAAGAATCCATTGTCAATTATGGACTATGCATAATTCATATGTAATATATGAATTTATTAACTAAAGGAATTAAAAAAAGACAAAAAGAAATATGGTAACTTATGCAAGAAGACAAACACGAACCAAAATTGAAAGAGAAATAAAAAGTAAAGAGAAGCGGCAATTAGAAGAAAAAGTAAAAAGAAGCGGCGTCTGTTTTGCTAAGTTTGACGAAGATATTATTTTAAATAGAATTGTAGAATTACTTTTTAAGAAGAAGACCTTTCGTGAATTTAGGAGTTTTTATTTTTCATATAGTTAGGGATATCAAAACTTTCCATGTATTATTATAGTATCAAAACTTTACATATATTTATTATAGTTAATATTTAATATATAATAGCTATAGAAAATAGTGAAAAAGACGATTTTGTAAAAAGTAAAGACTTTTAAGGAAAGGGCAAGTAGTTCAAACGACATTTCTAAGGTCCTTTACACTTTTAATATATTATAGATATAAATTATAGATACTACACTTTTAGTCCACTCGAGCATTTCCCCTCTATCTTTAATGAAAATTTTCACGTGCTTGCCACGACTGACTAAAAGGTCAAAAATATAACTAAAGTATTTCGAATTTTAAAATTTATATCTGAACTATAATCAAATGTTTATTGAAATACACTTCAACTATTGATTTTTTTTCCTACCTAAATGATGAAGTGAATTCAGGTAGGAAAACAGAACAACTGATAAGTGAAGTGTGTTTCGATAAGTAGTTGAAGATAGTTCAGGTGGAGAAGTAAAAAAATGCGGTACTTCAGGTGTTTCTTGACCATTACTCCCTCCATTTACTTTAAGTAGGCGTTTGGCCATGAAATTTTTTTCATTTTTTTTGAAAAAATATTTCACTTTAGTGCAAATTATTTTTGAAAAAGTGAAAACAAGTGTACTTGTTTTCACTTTTCTCACTCCTATTGCTCATGCAAAATTTCAAAAAACAACTCCAATTTATATTCATGGCCAAATGAGGTCTAAATTCTCCAGTGTTTCAAAAATAGATTTTCACCTTTACTTGTCATTTTCAACATATCAAAAAAAGATACTTATATTTTCCTTGTTTTTACTCTCAACATCAATTACTTATTCTGCAATCATTTCTCAAGACCTTAGACTATACATCAATTATTAGAGATATTATGATAAAATAATCATACTAATCATTATTTATTCAAGTATGTATAAAGTCCAAAGAGTAAAAATAAACAGAGAGGGCAACTCACATTGAATCTTTTTTTCGTTCAAATGACTAGTAGCCTTGTTTCTCTACTCGTTGATCAACTTTGAAGTGAGCAGTACAAATCCTTAAGTAGAGTTGAAGCTCAAAAATCAAATTGTCAAATCTTATCCAATCTCAACTGCATCAATAATGGAATCAGTTATAAGGAATTACAATATCTCAAGGCAACGATAAGAAATAAGTTGTTGCAAGATTTTGCTCTTATACATAACATATGAAACAAAAAAAGATTTTTTTGTATTTAGTTAGGACACTAGTTAGTCCCGAGATTATTTATCCCACTATTTATGTTATAATAATGAAATAAGTTGTCCCATATATATGATCAAATAACTAATCCCACAGGATATTCTAATCCATGCGAGAACTTTGTCTATCCTATGTTCATATCAAACAACTCCTTAAACATCAACTATACTTTTTCATTAAAACTTGTTTTCTCTTTTTTTTTTCAGCTTGTATAGTTGGAATCCTCTGAGAACACCTAGATAAGTCAATATACAAGATTTGGTAAAGATTAGATTTGGTTCAGACCAGTTAGGAGTTCAAATTCAGAGATGAAAAACACCAATATGATAATGTATATCACATATGTATATGATATAAATCACTGTATATTGCACACTAATTTCATAGATACATATATAAAATATATTCGTGTATATATATATATATATATATATATATATATATATGAAATATACGAAGATATACATCGATCGCATATCCTCCAATATGCTCCCACCACAAAACTGTTAGCCTGTAGATATCCCAACAAAAATCACCATAAACACTAGAATTTCACCCTCTAAAAAGAAACCCCCAATAAATGAATTCAAAATTGACCAGAAGATCAAAAGGCTGACATAAAAATCTCATAATCATGACATAAATTCTTTAATTATGAGAATTATATGGTGAGGAACTATTGAAAATCTATGGGTATTATACAAGAAAAATAGAAAATGAAAAATCAATTCAATCCACCATAGTGAAATTTGTATATGTTTTTGGAATGAAACTAGAGGGCCAGAGTGGTTTAGTAATAAAAAGGTGGTGATGAAAAATAAAATGACTGGTGAATGACTAAAGAGTAGTGGGAGAGTAAGTGAGAGGTCAATTTTGTAGGTAGAAAGTGAATGAAACTTGACGAGTTAATGAATAGTTTTATTTCCTGTGAAGGAATCTGGTGATAGCTATGAGTCGATGTTACTGTTTATTAGTATGATGTAGTCATTATTTGGGAATGAAACTGTCTATTTTTGTGTGTGAAAAGGTAGTTTTTGGCCTTAGCTGTAGTTTGCTAATTAATAACAATAAATTGGACTATTTTTAATCAAGGTTTAGATATGAGTAAATTAACTAAGTCAATTGAGTAAATCATGATCAAAAGGAAAGAAATCTTGGGTACTCATTAGTATGCATGGCTGCATTACTTATGTTCTTGATTGATGTTATTGTTGTTGATCGTAATGTGATGAAAAAAGAGCCAAAGCAACACGATATCTATTGAATACACGATTTTGATGATTGATGAACTACTTGAGGGAATTGGTGTAATACCCTATGTCTTTAAGGTTCACTGTGGAACTTACGACTCACTTATCAAATCGTGAAGACTCCTTATGAGTCATGAGATGTAATCATAGTTAAGACAGTATAGGGTGGTTGAGGTTCTGCTTTGGTTACGACTCATGCTAAGCAAGTCGTAGTGAGACTATATGAGTCGTATGGTCTAGTCATAATCAACTCAGTGGGAAAGCCGGATAGTTTTGGTCACATGAATACTCAACCCTAGGAGTCGTTATGATTGTATACGAGTCATAGAGATAACAATGTTGGACCCCTAAGTTTCTGATCAACTTACGATTGAAGGATATGAGTCGTAGTAACTGACTATGAGATATAGGGTACGACTCGTAGCTATATCAGTAAGTTCCCTTTCTATTACTGCCAAGGTTATGAGTTAATTTAATGACTCATAAACAAATGTCATGAGTCGTAAGGTGACTCATAATGATTGACGGTCAAGTTTCTATTTGTTCAGTTAAGGGACCTTTGGTCTTTTGTCCTTTTAAAACTCCCAACCCATGACTTAAAACATAAAAGAGGCATTATTTTTCCCCATTATCAATCACTTAACAACGTTCCTTCTCCTCTCTCTCTCTCAAGAACAACACGACTAAGGTTTCTTCTTCAAAATCATCTCTCAGGTTTCCAAGTCTAAGTTCTCTTCAAGGAAGTAAAGCAAGTCCAGGTATGTGGAGTTTGAGCAAGGACAATCTTTCATACTTGTTCCCAAAAATTTGATTTTAAATTTTAATTCATATGATGCAATTAGGGTTCATACCCATATTTCCATATTCTTGAATTTATGATATCATCACATGATTTAAAAATTGATTTGCACAAGAAATACCCTTTATTAATGTTTTGACTTACATTATTGCTATTATTACATGATTTCATTATCTTGATTTTAAGTTTGATGAATTGATGAAAGATTCTAATTTAAGTCTTGAGAATGGTATTTTGATATGAAGATCCTAAGACATGATGAATTAATTTAGAGATTTAAGCATAAGTTATGAGTACAAGAAGTTCAAACTTATAAGTTCAATTTGTAATCATCGATACTTGATTTAAGTCTAGTTTTGATCTTATGATAATATTTAAGATTTGAACTCCACAACTTCATCCTATGAGTATAATTTAAGTAAAAGAAGCATGGTTGGTTTTTATTTTACAAACCCACATGCTATTTAAGGTAGATTTTCTATGTATGATTATTAATATATGTATATATATATATATTGGGAGTAGTACACAACACCGATAAGGGAATGCGGATTAGCGTATCCAAATTTTTAAAAACTATAAGCTACGGTAGGTTTAAGAGACCTCGCCACATAGTGTCCTCTTTTCCCAATATGGATGAAGTTTAGTGATCACTTAAGTTAAGGTTCTATTCCGATGGCAAGGGTAGGATAGCTCTCCTCAACATGGGTAAGACATTGGACTTCATGATAGCTCACATGGTTTATGTCGGTTATAATAATCTCCCACAAGAAATAATAAAAGCAAAGATTTTAGAAACTAAGTATTATGACTCACTAATATTTACATTATTCGTTAGCATTTATGTTTTATGATCTTTCAGTTTCCAGCTTTACTCAAGTCCAAGGTGAGTACTTTCATACTTAGCATACATGATTTGAAAGTTTATTCAGCTTTGGTTTTACTTATGCATTCACCCCCATATACTCGGTACATTCCAGAAGTAGTGACCCACATATATGCCTATGTACTACATTATCTTATAATGTAGGTTCTGGTGCTCGTTTTTGGCAGCTCGATTGATCACAAGCATAACCTCCTGCATCCTGACATTTGGTGAGTCCTCATAGTCCAAAGACCAAGTCTATTGGAGTTTCGAACTTTATGGATGTTGCTTACCTAGTTTATTTATTTTATGGGTCATCTGGGGTCTGTCCCAGTGACGTTTTTAGTTATAAGATTAAAGGCTTGTCGGACGATGTTTATTTCATTTAAAGAGATCTTATTGAGATTTCTAAGTTGTAATATTTCAAAAGGAAGATTAAAAAGTTGGTTTCTTTAGGCAATTCTGTATATCTCAGTCCATCTACCAATGAGTTCAGTTCCAATTAGATATCATGGGTTAGCTTGGGACTATTCGTAGTCTAAAGTACCATGTGACGTCCAAGGGGTACTCCCATGTCGTTACAAACTTGGTATCAGAGTCTAAGGATTTAAAGAGTCCTAGGGAGTCTTGACAAGCTGTGTTACATAGAATCTTGAACATGAGTTTGAAGCGCGCCACACCTATGAGCAAAAGGCAATGAGACGTATTAAGAATTGTCTTTCTTTCATGATCTCTATCGTGCTTTGAGGTTGTTTGTATATGCTCTAATTAATGCTTTTGCATGACATAAAATTCTTCTTTGTAGAGGTTATAAACGCATAAACGGGGAACATCCAGCCCCGCCATCACCCGCAGACCCTCTGAATGAGAATGTTTCACATGCCGAGTTTATAACTGTGTTCCAAGTGTTAGCTCAGGCTGTGGATGCAAATGTTTAAGGACACCAACTAGCAGCAGTCCTACTCCATCAGAATGGTAACTTAGTTGTTGCTAGAATTAGGGACTTTATAAGGATGAACCCACCTGAATTCTTTGGGTCAAAGGTGAATGAAGATCCCCAGTCCTTCCTTGATCAGGTGAAAAAGATTACGCAAATTATGCATGTTACTAAAGAAAAAAGTTTAGAGTTGGTGTCTTATCTATTTAAGGATATTTTTTATGATGGGATTACCATGTAAAAGGATGGTAGGGGTGAGGATGCAACGCCTATGAGTTGGCATGTATTTCAGAGTGCTTTTATGGTTAGGTTCTTTCCTTATGAGATGAGGGAGACCAAAGTGAAGGAGTTCATAAACCTAAGGCATGGCTCTATGTCAGTGAAGGAGTACTACCTTAAGTTTACTCTGTTAGCTAAGTATGTTCCAGAGTTGTTACTTGACTCAAGGGCTCGTATGAGTAAGTTTGTCACTGAAGTATTTGATTTGGTGGTAAAGAAGTGTAGGACTACCATGCTGATCAGAGATATAGATATTGCTTGACTGATGACTCATGCTCTAAAAATTGAGGTGGAGAAGTTGATAGAAACAGAGAGGAGAAGCAAAAGAGCTAGGACTAGAAAGTTTAAGTACAGTCAACAAAGGTTCGAAAGGGGAATTCTTTCATAGCTCTAGGGTCACTCATCAGTACCTGAACCATCCTCATCTAGTGCCCCTGTTCCCAGGATTAATCAGGAGCAGTCGGGAGGATCTTTAAATTTGAGATCTCAAGGTAGTGTGGCCGAAAGGCCTACTTATCTGACTTGGGCAAAGTGTGGTAGGACCCATCCTGATAAGTTTTTGATAGTAAAATAGGTTTTCTATGGTTGTGGTAAGACAGGTCATAGGATCAATGAATGTTCGTATGCTAAGCAAAAAAGTAGATAAGTCCGTCCTCAGACTCAGGCCATGAATCCAGTAGCTCAACCAGGTCGCATAGCTCCTCAAGAGGGTACATCATCTAGTACCATGGCGGTCAACACCATAATTAATTTTATGCCTTACCATCCCATCAGGAGTGTAGTGCCTCGAGAGTACACCCTAGGCGTCACACGGTTCTTACAGTCCCGAGGGATCATATGGTAACCCATGAGCTGGTACCTACTGTGAGCACTGAATAATATAACCATAAATATGGAAGAATAACTGATATGCCATAAGGTTTTAATAACTGAAACAAATACTGAATTATGAATCTGAAGAAATGACTATCTGAGTCAGAATAAATACTAAAATCTGAGAAAAATTGAATAACTAACTGACATGTCAACAGAAGTCTGAATACTAAATAACTAACTGTAGTGTCTGAAATCCTCTAAATTGAATAACTGTGAGTTAATGGGATAGGCCCCAACTAACTCTAACCAACTACTAGACTGAAAGCATGAAATAAAATAATACATCCTCAAAATATGAGGACTCACCATTGCTACTGCTGAGAGTTTGAGAAGTCTAAGCGTGATCCGAGAACTGGAGTTAGAACCTATAATATAATATATCATAGCGCAAGAAAAGGGTATGCGATCAGTACTTTGAATATACTGGTATGCTAAATGAGGTAGACTGATATGGATGGTTTCATGAACAAGAATAATAATTATCTGAATATACATGTAAAACATGGAGTACTAAATAAAATATATTAAAGTTTGTAAATACAGAAGATACATGAAATCTGTAGAAACTGAGGATGCATGATCAAGCATATAACATGAACTAAATAAAATTTGTAAACTGAAATATAACTGATATCAGTATGATTTGGTCAAACAACACTAAAACTTTAGCTGAGACTCTGGGAGGTATCATTTAATCGATATTTCCCAATCTGAGCTAATTGGGTCCAACCCGTAACCCCAGTTAAAAGGGTGTTAATACCGTGCCACAGGTACTAACGCTGGCTGTATGGATCCACTATACTGATGTACTATTCCGAAGGACTAAGGATGTCAATCCAAAACTGATGGGTGACCCCTGCGAGATAGTCAAGCCTAAATTGATGGGTGACTTCTCATACCCTGCGCTGGCTACATAGTTATGGAGTTTAGGGACTACTACTAGTGACTCTACCTATTTGATTGGGAAGCCGCTATCCCTACATGTGCTCGGTGCTAAATCCTACTCCCAACTAAAAGACACTAAAATACTAAACTGTTCTGAGTTTAACTGACTGTTCTGATAATGCTCATAATATAACCTGAAGTTATTCTGAAGACACTGAAACAATACTAAGTAAACAACTATGGTTTTAGGGTATTCAATACCCCCAGGACTCAAAATAATAATAGTAAAATGACGCTAAAGGTTGGAAGACATAGTGTGAAGGCTTTTATTAAGTATTCATTCTTGTAAACATTTTATCAAACACTTGATATGCATGGTGTACATTAAGCATGAGAATTAGACCAAAACCTGTATTAAAGCACAATTTCAACACCATTATCACAAATCATGAATTAAATCAGTGGACAATAATATTTAAACATATGGAGTGTAGTAATAGACATCAATTTCGCTAAAACATGGTATAGATTAAGATTCATGGAAATTCATGGTTTAAATCATAATTTTAAAATCAAGATAACTTGAAAAGATCATAATTTTACAATTTCAATTGGATACTTGGACTCCATGGGTGGAAGGAACCCATGGATGAACATTTAACATACCTGGGTTAATGAATTTGAGAGGATTGATGGTGAGTTCTTGAGATTTGGCCTTGAATTTAAGAGCTAGGGTTTTAATTTTCTTGAAGAGAATGGATCCCCTTTTGAGTAATTTGAGAATAATGGGCATATAATACCCTATTAGGCTTTAATTTTGAGTTTAAGACGAGTTTAGGGCTTAGAAAATGACCAAAAGAAGCGAAACTAGAAAACTGAAAAGCTCAATTTGAGGCCCTGGCGCGACACGCCAAGATCGCGGAGCCTTATTGGAAATTGATGACTGGAACATGGAAGCTTGGCACAATGCGATGAAATCATGATGCCTTATTGGATGGGAATTTCACCCTTGGCACGTCGCGCCATGATCGTGGAGTCACACTACAAAGTGACAATTGGGAAATGGGACATCACCGCGATGTGGTGGAATCGTGGAGTCTCACTAGAATTTGAAAATTGTGATTTTACACTTCACCGCGATGCGCTGCGGTCGTAAATCACGGTGCTTTATGACTAAAACTTAAAATTGCCATAACTTACTCGTTTATCAAATTAAGGTGAATTTTATATCGTTGAAAGGCTAATTGAATTTGCTACGCAATAACAGGCTCCAAACTGAAAAATAATAGGTATTTCAAAAATTTTATATATAAATACTCATATATTGGGACTTAAATTATGCTAGGGAAATACGGGGTATCACAAGGAGCAGGAGAGTTCCCTAGATATTTTCATTGGTATGCTTCGTGTCTTTCACCTTGATGTATATGTGTTGTTAGACCCGGGATTAAACCTCTTTTAGGAGACCTCGCTTGTTGCTATACACTTTGGAGTGAGCTTTGAAAATCTTCCTAAGCCCCTTTTATCTCTACTCTAGTGGGTGAATCAATTATAGTTAGGCGAGTCTATAGGGAGTGTCCTATTACCGTCCTCCATAAGGTCATTCTAGCAGACTTGATAGAGTTAGATATGATAGATTTCAATGTTATTCTAGGCATAGATTGACATCATTCATGTTATGCGTCAATCAATCGTTGCACCCGTGTGGTGAAGTTTTAGTTTTCTGATGAGTCAGTCTTTGAGTAGGAGGGTAGTTCGGTGCCTCCCAAGGGTTGGTTCATCTCTTACCTTAAGGCCAGAAAGTTAATTTTAAAAGGGTGTATCTACCATTTAGTCTGTGTCATAGATTCTAAGTTTGAAGACCCAGTCATTCAGTTAGTCCATTTGTTCATTGAATTTCTAGAGGTCTTCCCTGATGATTTTCTAGGGTACCTCCAAACAGAGAAATGGAGTTAGGTATTGAACTTCTTCTTGATACTCAGTCCATCTTTATTCTTCTATATCGTGTGGCTTAGCCGAACTCCAAGAGTTTAAGAATAAGCTTATGGATCTCTTAGATAAGGGTTTCATCAGGCCTAGTATTTCCCCATAGGGTGCTCCAGTCTTATTTGTGCACAAGAAAGACGACACTCTCAGAATGTGTATAGACTATAGACAAGTAAACAAGGTTACTATCAAGAACAGGTACCCTATTTCAAGGATTGATGATCGGTTTGATTAGCTTTATAGTGCTCGGTGGTTTTCTAAGATAGACCTCGGGGAGGGATACCACCAGTTGAAAGTCAGGGAGCACAACATTTTGAAGACGGCATTTAGAATGCGGTATAGTTATTTTGAGTTTGTAGTTATGTCATTTGAACTAACGAATGCTTCTGCAACCTTTATGGATCTGATGAACAGGGTACTCAAGCAATATTTGGACATGTTTGTCATTTTTTTCATAGATGAAATTTTAGTATATTATCGAAGTAAGAAGGAACATACAGACCATATGAGGATAATGGTGTAGATTCTCAAGGACCGACAAATGTATGCGAAGCTCAGAAAGTGTGAATTTTAGTTGAAGTCTATTACATTTTTAGGGCACATCATCTCAGGAGCTGGTATTCATGTAGACCCTCAGAAGACTAATATAGTAAACACTGGCCTAGACCCATCACTCTATTTGATATTCGATGCTTTTTGGGTTTAGCTAGGTATTATAGAAGATTTGTTGAAGGGTTTTCCTCCATAGCCACACCATTGACAAAGCTAACATAAAAGAAGGTAAAGTTTATTTGGTCGGATAAATATTAGAAGAATTTCCAAGAATTTAAGGATAGATTGATTTCGGCACCGGTGTTAGCTCTGCCGGAGCGGTTTAACGGATTCGTAGTGTATTGTGATGCTTTAGGTTGTGTTTTGATGCAAAGTGAGAGATTAATAGCCTATGTCTCTAAACAACTTAAGGATCACGAAAAGAATTACCCAACTCATGACTTGGATTTAGCTGCTATAGAGTTTACTTTGGAGATTTGGGGACACTATTTATATGGTGTGCATAATGACGTTTTTACTGACCATGAGAGTCTTCAGTATGTATTTTCACAAAAAGAACTAAATCTTCATCAAATAAAATGGTTGGAGTTGTTGAAAGATTACGACATGAATGTCCTCTACCATCCAGGTAAGGCAAATGTGGTGGCTGATGTGTTGAGTAGGTTGTCTATGGGTAGTGTGTCTTATGTGAATGAGAAGAAATAGAAGTGGGCCAAAGAAGTGCATAGATTGATCGGTTTAGAAGTATGTTTGCTTGACATGGATGATGGGAGAGTAGTGGTTCAAAATCATCTATGGTAGAGGAAGTAAAGGAAAAACAGTGTAACAATCCCATACTTAGCCAAATATTTAAAGTAGTCCAGCAGCAGAAGGTCAAGGTTTTCTCCCAAGAGGGAGATGGTGTACTTCGATAGCTAGGTAAGATTTGTGTTTCTAATATGGATGGGTTGAGAGAAAGGATATTAGCTGAGGCTCACTGTTTGAAGTATTTTATTCATCCTGGCGCAACTAAGATGTACCGTGATTTATGAAAAATTAATTAGTGGAATGGCAATAAGAGGGATATAGTAGAGTTTGTATCCAAATATTCAAATTGCCAGCAGGTTAAGGTTGAACACTAGAGGCCGGGTGGTATACTACAGGAGATCGGCATCCCTACTTGGAAGTGGGATGTAGTTAATATGGATTTCATCATAGTATTGCCTTGTACAAGGTGACAACATGATTCGATCTGGGTCATAGTCGACTGAATGACCAAGTCAGCTCATTTCCTACCTGTTAAGACTTCAGATACAACAGAAGATTATGCTAAGATGTATATTTGCGAGCTTGTAAGGCTTCATGGGATTCCCTTGTCCATTATTTCAGATAGAGGAACACAATTCACAACCCAGTTTTGGAAGCCTTTTCAGGAGGGCCTTGGTACAAAGGTTAAACTTAGCATTATTTTTCATCCATAAACCGATGATCAGGTTGAACACATAATTCAAACATTGTAAGATATGCTGAAGGCGTGTGTTTTTTTAATGCCCCGAATTTGGTACCTGGAACGCTACACGGTGCCCGTGACTCCGAAGGACCACAAGCTAACCCATGACTGATATCTGTAAACTGAGCACTAAATAATAGTAATAATATAATAAATGCAGAAGCATGAACTGAAAGGCCATAAGGTTCAAAATTGAATGAACATCTGATAAACAATGTCTGAAAATGGTATAACAATACCAAAACAAATCTGAAGTAATTGTCTGAACATACTGTAGTCTGAAAGCCTCTAAACTGTCTGAATAAGGAGTTCATGGGACATGTCCCCAACTACTAAAATAAACTAAAAATTGAAATAGTAATGTGATCATCATATTCTCGAAGGATGAGGACTTACTGCTAACTCTGATCGCTGAACTAGGATGCTACTGGTTCCCTGGAGCTTGTGCTTCTAAATCTATGGTATAAGACACCATAGCACAAATACTCCAGTACTTTGAATGTACTAGTATGTAAGTGAGGTAGGCTGAATGCAATAGGTTCATATGCACGAATAATACTAACTGACTGACTAACATGAACATGAGAATACATGCATGCATACGTAACTATAACTGAGATCGTTCTAGGACTAAATACTGAGTTCTGACTACTAAGTTTTACTAATAACATGGAATTACTAATAGCTGAGGGACTGATACTATGTTACTGATACATGAATAACTATGTCTGACAGTTCGAATTATAAAGAACTGGTCTAGTTGACTATATCTGACAGTCCTGAAGCTTAATACTAATAACATAAGTTCTGATAACTGATATAACTGATAACATGAGTGACTATATCTGATAGTCTTGAATCTGATGGAACTAGATGAGTTCCGTACTATATCTGAGTAACTGAATTTGAGACCAGTCCTATCTAGCGGGTCATCTCTACATCTGATGATACTGATACTGATTGACCATAGTTGAGATCAGTCCTATCTGGTGGGTGATCCCAGGGTCTATTTATAATGATAAGTATTGACTATATCTGATAGTCCTAAATCTATACTACTGAGCTGAATTGATTATATCTGACAGTCCTGATTCTGTAACTGAAACTGTGGGATGTATTCATCTAACTGACTTGACCTATACTAAGCTAACTGGGGTCCAACCTGTAACCCCAGCTGGAAGGGTGTCAGTACCGCACTACTGGTAAAGACAACTGCTGTGAAGTCAGTCCTAATCTAGTGGGTGATCCTAGGAATCAGTCTTATACATTTAAATATGCTAACGGGTGATCCATGAGTATGTCAGTCCTATCTAATGGGTGACATCTCGTACCTACTCTGGCTATGTAGTTCTGGAACTTAGGGATTAATTCGAGAGATCTCAGTCCTACCTAGTGGGTGAGTCCCCATCCCTAGGCTCGCTCGGTGCTGAATCCTACTTCCATCTGAAAGACACTGAACTGATTAACTGAACTGAGCTAATTAACTGAACTGAACTGATACTAGTGGTATTGTCTAGCGGAGCTAAACTAAATTTATTGAGATCCGTTGACTGATGGAATGTACTGAGTTCTGAGTACTAACTGAGAGTATTGATGTTACTGAGATTGACTGGGAATACTGAGGTTGCTGAGATTACTGAGTACTAAGATTACTGAGATTACTGAACTACTAAGATTACTAAGATTTTTGAGATTTCTGGGTTTTCCTGAGTCACATGACTGACTGAGTTCGATGGATTATAGCTTGACTGAGAGTATCATGAAAACATGATATGGCACTAGGCACACAGCTAAATGTTCAGGTACAAGTACCCCCAGGACTCGATGGAAAGAAATTGACATACATGACTTACTTGAACACATGACCAAGAACAGAATTCATAATTCATATATTGAAACACTTCATCAAACATGTGATATGCATAAACTTGTACATAAATGGGGATTTTTTAATATCATGCTAGTTGGGCACTTTTGCCTCATATCAGCATTTAATCAAACACATGATAGGCATAATATATGTAAACACCATTATACAACAATTACACATCATGATTCAACATCTAATTTCACCATCCTAGGGTTTAATCATAGGTTCACATGAATATACATCTATACAAATCAATTCCACATAACATTAATCACCCAACATGGATTTGAATTCAATTGATCATTCTCAACATAAACAAAATAAACCCAACATGAAGTTCATAAAGAAAATCTAAAATCTTGACTTTAGAAAAGAGATTCTTGGGCTTTATGGACGAAAGGAGTCCATGAATGAATACTATGCATACCTGGGATGTAACTTCTTGAGGATTGAATGTGAAACCTTCTTGAATTTGAATCCCCAATAGAAACCCTAGCTTGTTCTTGAGAGAAACTTGAGAGAAACGAGTATATTTTGGGTGAAGAATGGATAAATCACGTGTTATTGGGTTTATATAGGGGTAGGAAATTAACCCTTTAAACCCTAGACGTGTCTTTAATTTTTGAGAAAATTTTCCAATTTTTATCCTTGGCGCGACGCACCACTATTGCATCACTGGAAAGTGACACATGAGAAATTGCACGGTGGCACGACGCGGAGTTATCGCATTGCCACCTTGTCTGTGACCTGGAAGTTTGGCATGATGTGACACTATTGCGGAGTAACACTGGAAATTGACAATTGCCATTTGAGTTATCTCCGCGACGTGCTGAAGGCTCCGGTGATACATTGTCTCACTAAAAAGGCTCTAACTATTCACCCGGGTGTCGGAATTGGGCGAATTTGGTATTGATGAAAATCTTATTTGATTTCTCATATGATAAAAAGTGAAAATATTGAAAATACCACGTGTACAAAAGTGGATTCATCTTTCAAAGATAGCTTCAAATATTCTTGGAAAACTTTTCAAGCTAGGAAAAGTACAGGGTAGTATAGTTTTGGAAGGGAAGCTGCGATGATCATTTATCCTTGATCGAGTTTGCTTATAACAATATTTACTATGATAGTATTCATATGGCTCCATTTAAGGCATTGTATGGGTGTAGATATAGGTCACCTATAGGATGGTTTGAGGTTGGTGAAGCGGTGTTGATTGGGCCAGACTCTGTTATTGAAGCTATAAAAAAGGTTCAGTTGATTCGTGAAGGGTTGAGGATTGCTCAAAGTCATCAGAAATTATATGCAGATGTAAGGAGGAGAGAACTAAAATTTGAATTGAGTGATTGGGTATTCTTAAAAGTGTTGCCTATTAAAGGGGTAGTGAGATTTGGAAAGAAATGAAAGCTAAGTCCCCATTTATTGGCCTGTATGAGGCAGTAAAGCGTATCATAGAGGTTGCGTACGAGTTGGATCTTCCACCAAAATTAGCATTCGTCCACCCAGGTTTCCATGTCTCGATTCTAAGGAAGTTCATTGGGGATTCATCCCTAGTAGTTCCCCTAGAGAGTGTTGGGGTCAAGGATAACCTGTCCTATGAGGAAATTCCTATTGAAATATTGGACATGCAAGTCCAAAGACTAAGGAACAAGGACGTGGCGTCAGTAAAGGTCCTTTGAAAAAATCAATTAGTTGAAAGAGCCACTTAGGAAGCAAAATAGACATGATAACCAAGTACCCCCATATCTTTTTTTCAAATTCAGTCCCTATCGAAGATAAATTGTTAATTTCAGTAAATTCATTTTTTTTACAACCGTTTAAGTATTCTTATATCGTATCATGTGTCCGTGAGTCATTGAATCCTTGTGATACTTAAAAGTTTAGTTGTAAGGTCAGTATAGAGATGTCGATTTTTCCCCAAAATCATAATCCTAGATGGGTCTCATTCAAGGATGAATATTCCCTAGGGGGAGGTATTGTAATACCATGTGTCTTTAAGGTTCACTGTAGAACTTAGGACTTACTTATCAAGTCGTGAAGACTCCTTACGAGTCATGAGATGCAATCATAGTCAAGATAGTATGGGGTGGTTGAGGTTCTGCTTTGGTTATGACTCATGCTAAGCAAGTCGTAGTGAGACTATACGAGTCATATAGTCCAGTCATAATCAACTCAGTAGGAAAGCCAGATGGTTCTAGTCACATGAAGACTCAACCCTATGAGTTATTATAAATCTATAAGAGTCGTATAGTGGGAGTCGTAGAGATAACAGTGTAGGACCCCCAGGTTTTTTATCATCTTACGGTTGAAGGATACGAGTCGTAGCCAGATCAGTAAGTATACTTCCTATTACTGCCAAAGTTACGAGTCAATGGGAAGACTCGTAAACAGATGTCACGAGTCATAAGGTGACTCGTGACGACTGACACTCAAGTTTCTAGTTGTTCGTTAAGGGGCCTTTTGGTCTTTTATCCTTTTAAAACTCCTAACCCATGACTTAAAACATACAAGAGGATTTATTTTTCCCTATTCTTAATTACTTAACAATATTTCTTCTCCTCTCTCCCATAAGTACAACAAGACTAGGGTTTCTTCTTTAAAATTATCTCTAAGGTTCCCAAGTCTAAGTTCCATTCAAGAAAGTCAAGCAAGTCCAAGTATGTGGGGTTTGATCAAGGAGAATCTTTCATCCTTATTCTCAGAAATTTGATTTTAAAGTTGAATTCATATGATTGTTGTTAGGGTTCATACCCATATTCCCATATTCTTGAATTTTTGATATCATCATGTGATTTAAAAATTGATTTAAATAAGAAATACCCTTTATTCATGTTTTGACTTACATTATTGCGATTTTGACATAATTTAATTATCTTGACTTGAAGTTTGATGAAATGACAAAAGATTCTAATTTAAGTCTTGAGCATGGTATTTTGATATGAAGTTCCTAAGACATGATGCATGAATTCAGAGATTTATACATAAATTATTGAGTATAAGAAGTATATAAGTTTAATTTTCAATCTTGGAAACTTGATTTGAGTCTAGTTTTTATTTTATAATCACATTTAAGATTTGAAATCCATAACTACATGCCATTAGTATAATTTAAGTAAAAGAAGCATGGTCGGTTTTCAGTTTACAAACCCATATGCTATTTTAAGGTGTATTTCTTAAGTTTGAGCATATACATATACATATATATAAATATATATATATATATATATATATATATATTGAGAGTAATGTTTTACACCAAAAAGGAAAAGTGGATGAGCGTATCCAAATTTTTGAAAACTACGAGCCATCGTAGGTTTAAAAGACCTTCGGACAAAGTGTCTTCTTTTCCTAATATGGATGAAGTTTAGTGATCACTTAAGTTAAGGTTCTATTTTGATGGCAAGGATAGGATAACTTTCTCCAACGTGGGTAAGATGTTGAACTCCATGATAGCTCACATAGTTTATTAGTTATAAGAATCTCCCACAAGAAAGAATAAAAGCAAAGATTGTAGAAACTAAGTGTAATGACTTACTAAGATTTACATTATGCTTTATAATTTATGTTTTATGATCCTTCAGTTTTATACTTTACTCATGTCCAAGGGGAGTCCTTTTACACTTAGCATGCATGATTTGAAAGTTTATTCAGCTTTGGTTTTACTTGTGCATTCACTCCCATATACCTAGTACATTCCAGAAGTATTAACCCATATATGTGTTTGTGTGCTACATTGTCTTATAATGTAGGTTCTGGTACTCGTTTCCAGCAGCACGATTGATCATAAGCATCACCCCTCGTATTCCAACATTTGGTGAGTCCTCATAGTCTGAGGACCAAGTCTACTAGAGTTTCAGAATTTATAGATGTTGGTTAGCTAGTTTATTTCTTTTATAGGTCATCTGGGATCTATCCCAGTGACTTTTTCAGTTATAAGATTAGAAGCTTGTCGGACAATGTTTATCTCAGTTAAGGAGATCTTATTGAGATTTCTAATTTGTAAGATTTCAAATGGGAGATTTAAAAGTTAGTTTCTTTCGGCAATTATGTATATCTCAGTCCACCTTCCTATGAGTTTAGTGCCAATTAGATATCATGGGTTAGCTTGGGACTATTTGTAGTCTTAAGCACCGTCTTATGTTCAGAGGGTACTCCCAAATTGTTATAATTGGTATTTGAAGTATACAAGTAATTGGTCAACTTTGCACAACTATAAACTGCCTTTCTGTAGTTGGGTGGGTGGTTTGCTGCAGAGTTGAAATAGTTATTTTTTACTTTCAAACAATAGCATTGTTCCTAGGTTTTGCCTTCTCTTTTTATAAGCAAAAGAGACAAAACGCAAAATCTAGTCTTTGCAAATCCTAAAATTGATATTTGTTTCTGCAAAAGTTGCCTCAAGTTTCTAAAGCACAAGACTTCTTCAACTAGGGATCAGTTGCTGGGAACTATAGATTATTAGTTTTCTTGTTATTTGAGTTTTGTGAAGTGTGCCATAAATTGTAAATTTACTCTACGTTACAGCAATCTTTGTAAATATTACTATTTTTATACTTATTTCTGTGTAAGAATGAAATAGCCAGAGTTAGTTGATTGGCTGGGCTAGAGTAGTTGATTGGCTGGGCTAGAGTTATCTGAGTTATGGCCAACTAGATCTAGTTGATATTGTAGGCTACAATAGAGCTATATATTATAGTGAGACTCATTATTGAGATATACAAGATGTTAGGGTTAAGAGGTTAATCCTAGGATTATCGGAGTCTGTAATCCAACACTGCTATTATTTTAGTGAAGTTGTTGGTGAAAGTTCTATAAGGTAGGTCGTGATTTTACTTCTTTGAGTAAAGATTTTTCTACATAAGCATCGTATGTCTTTTATTTTTTTGTCACAATTATTTGTGTTTGTTGTTAGTGTTAGTTCTCAGTCAAAAAACCTAATCCCTCGGCTGGTGGTGGATTTCCATACAAGTCATTAATTGGTATCAGAGTATGTTTTTCTTGAATAGTTAACACATAGGTAGCCTTTTGAATAATGGCTTCTCCACCAAATCTTAAAGAAGTACAACTGACTATCAAACCACCTAGATTAATTTAATGGCCAATGCTATCAGTGCTAGAAAACTCACATGCATGATTTTATTATGGTTGAATATAGTGATCTATGAGGTGTTATTTGTAATGATCCTTATGTCCCTATGAGATTTTATCATGTATGTTACTGTAGGAAAAATCGAAAAAATATTTCCAAGACAAAAAAGGAGTATGGGGATACTAAATATGTGTGTTGCCTTTTATACGTCCTCCATTCTTGTGTATCACTACTTCCTTGTGTTATTGTTGTCCTTGTGTCCATGAGTTAATTTGGAAAGCCTATATTCTACTTGGTTTACTACCTGTGCATTTTAATAATGTCAAAAGGAGAAATATTATGGCAATAGAAGGACCCGGTACAGGTATAGGGAGAACTGACATGATAAAAGCAATGCTGGTGAAAAGGAAAATTAGTGAAGGGAACTAGTCCATATAGTGACAAGGAAAACTGATTTGATGAAGGTGATAGGCGGAACTAATTGGTGACAGGAGAAATGGTAACATGAGAAGTATTATTTGTCATCATCAAAAAGGAGAAAATTATTGAATACATAATTTTGATGATTGACAAACTACATAAGAGACCTGGTACCTGAAGTACACAAGCAAGTGGTCAATTCTGCATAGCTATAAATTGTACATTCTGCAGTTGGTTGGTGGTTTTGCAATAGACTTGCAATAGTCATTTTCCCTTTTTACCAATAACATTGCTCCTAGATTTTACCTGTTCTTTATATAAACAGAAGCAATAAAAGCCAAATTTAATTTTTGCAAATTCTAAAATTGATAATTATCCCTACATAAGTCACCTTAAGTTTTAAAAATACAAGACTTCTTCAATAAGGGACTAACTGCTAACAACTACAGATGATTAGTTTCCTTGTTACTTGAGTCTTATGAAGTGTGTCATAAATTATAAACCTACTCCTCACTTGATAAATCTTTGTAAGTATTACTATTTTGTTCTCATCTTTGTGTAAGAATGAATCAACTAGAGTTAGTTGGTTGGCTGAACTATAGTTAGTCGTGTCGTGGTCAATCAGAGCTAGTTGACATTGTAGGATACAATAGAGATATTTATTAAAGTGAGGCTCAAGATTGAGCTATTATAAGAAGTTAGGGTTAAAAGGTTAATATTAGGATTACTAGAGTCTGTAATCCGACATCGCTCTTATTTTAGTGAATTTGTTGGTAAAAATCCAATGAGGTAGGTTGTAGTTTTACTTCCTTGTGCAAGAAAATTTCCGCGTAAATATCACATTCGATTTTTTATTTTTATCGTTGTTATTTGCCTGTGTTGTTTGTAGTCGCACTCAGTCAAATGACTTGGTTCCTTGATTGGCAGTGGATTCATTCAAGTCGTTAATATCTCAGGGTTTGTTAAACATTTGAAACTGTTTTCATATTGTATTTAATTGGATATATTTTGGAGATCACAAATAAGGTTAATAAATTGTTACAAAAGAAAGAATAAGATATTACAAATGTCATTATACTTGTTAAAATGATGAAGAGATAATTGAAAGATCTAAGCTATGAAGGATGAGATTCACTTATCGAGAATTTGTTAGCATTTGTGTTAAGTATGATATTTTGATACCTAATATTAATGAGTTCTATGTTAATTTTGAAATATCACGACATAAAGTTGATGAGTATACTATCTCACATCGCTATGGTGCTGAAGGTTTTTTTAAAGATTATTTATTGACAACTTCAAGAACTCAATGACTATTTTGAATGGGTTGAGAACAAATTTGCTTGTTTGAGCTCAGTTGACTCATTTGCTAGCTTTGACATCAAAAAAATACCGAGAATGGCTGAATTATATCCTGATGATTTTGGTGAAAATATAATGGTTACTCTTAAGAATCAGCTAGAGACTTATATTGTTGATTTTCGTGATGTTGATGAAAAGTTCTCCAATTTAAAAGGACTTTGTTATATTTTGAAGAGCAAGTCAAGACAAAGAAGCATTTAAATTATTTTCTTGTGTTTCGTCTTATAAAATTTGTATTGAGTTGATGTTCTACATGCCCTACGAGTTTAGTGAAGTATAGATAATTAATTTTTATGATTGGATCGGAGTCTCCGAACGTGATCCATCAAGGAGATAAAAAGCAGTAACATAAGAACATAAATTTTTGAGTATAAAAAATATAAAAAACTCTGAGTATAAAAAATATAAAAAATACGAGCCAAACTTTTAGTATAAAAAATATAAACTATGAGTTTAGTGACAGATAAACGTGAGAATATAAAACAAATCACTACCTATAAACTCTGAGTATTTACTCTAAACTTCACTAAAACATGAGCCTCTCAACAATTTGGTTACAAACTCTATTACCCAAGGACTTATAAACTCTAACCTCTTAAACAACTAGGAATTATAAACTCTAATTCCTAACAAATCACAAATCAACCTTGACTTTTGATTTCAATTTTTCAAGCCACCCCAACTTAAAAACAAACTTCTATTACATTTTATAACACACTGGAAACTATGAAACAAACAATTACAAATTGAAGAACAATCCTAATACAATTAAACTAAACTCTAGCTAGACTCTGCTATGTATAGACCCATTTTTTGTAGGAGTTTTCTTCTGCAGCACCTCAATGACCAACTCTGATTTTTGCCTTGATTTTTTCCTTTGCTTTGTATAAATGTACAAATAATTTTGTAGAAGTTCTTGGGTATTTATAAATATTGATGCTTACTTCTTCTAAGTCGGTTTACTTTTCTTCAAAGGAATCTCATTCATTTTTGAAACCCAATGGAGAAATCTTGTTCCTTTTTGAAAATCTTTGTCGTCTTCCTCTTTCAAACCTTTTCTTACATGGATTTACCTAAATTAGAAATCCTTTTATATTAAGGAAATGATGTCTTGAATCTACATCACAAATTTTTTGATTTGGTCTTGCATAGTCATTATTAAGTCATCAAAGTCAGTCGATCATTTTCTTCTTTATTGTAGAATGCACCCTATTCCATGAACCAAGTGACTCGGCCTATTTATTACACCTATTTTACCATTCTTTTCATCAATATTTTTGTCATTAACACTTTGTAATTTTCAAAACCATCACATTCCATATCATCCCATGCTAACATGAGTTCTTCTGGTCAGCATTGCTACAATTGAAAGAGTTTTTCAATAGTAAAGTTGATCAAGAGTGAATTGCAAAAATGGAATGATTGATGAATTCATGAGTGATTGTTTGGGGCCTTATGTAGAAAAAAATCATATTTAATATTATTTTTCATGAAAGTATTATGAATAGATTTCAAGAAATGAAAACTCGTAGAATATAATTGTAATAAGAGAAAAGACATAAAGGCACCATTGAAATTGTCCTCATTTTTCAAAAAGAAACTTAAAATTTGTGGGGGTCGTAGCCACTAAACAAGTTTAAAACAATATTATTACACAATATTTGGATCAGCCCCAATTTATAAATAGTTGGTGTTAATTACACATCAATAGTTATTTGACATGTGTCAAATCAAATTTTAACTCATTTTCTTTATTATTTTTCTATTTGTTTCATTTTTTCCCTCTGCCCCCTATATCTTTTTTCTTTTTTTTTTTTCACCTCAACTTTCCTCCATAGCAACCACCATCAATTTCCTACATAGCCCTTTTAAATAGTTTTTAAATCACCAATAATTATCATTTAAAAAGTAAAATCACCTGAAGAGTTATAGTGGATTGTCCTCAACTTTGGGATCTGGTCCTAGACAGACTCAAATAACAAGAACTAGGAGAAACTTAATAATAAAGTGTGTGGATAAAGTAAATAGAAGACTCAACAATTTTATGTGAAAACTTCTTGCTCAAGGAAGAAAATCCACTTCCTTCCTTCAGGAATTCTAAAGCTCCACTATATCCAAGTAACTTGAATACGGACTCCAAGGATTAAACTCCTAGTCCTTCTTCTCACAGTATTAACTCTACTACAAGGAGAAAAGTCCAGTAACTCTACTACACCACACACTAGCTAACTCTAAATAGGTTGAGGCTAACTCTAGCTAGACTAAGAGGCTAACTCTAGCTTAGAAATCAGCTAACTCTAGATAATTACTATGAACTGAGGTTCACCCCACAACACTTACTAATAAACATACTAGCAATAGTAGGCAACGTTTAAAATCATAATACAATGACATAAATACAATAAGAAAGTAAAATAACACTTGATGAGCTATCGGTTCCCTGTTGCAAAGTGAGTCTTTGATCCAAGAGCTTTGAGAAAAAGATATGTTGTAAGTATATGGAAGCTTGGTTTTCTTGTTAGAAAAAATGAGCAATATATGTATGACACAAAAAAATCTAGGAGGAATCCCATTGGCTGGGACAAAAATGCGACAGTATCGTTTAACCACCTTTTATACTTTCGTCCAGCTCTGAGGTTAAATTTGACAGTGACAGGTAAGTCCAACCTATTCCCTGAATAATAACAGCTTTGTCACCACACAATCTCCAGGAAACAGGTATCAACATATTATTTGTTAATCATCAAAATTAAGGACCTAATAATTTCCTCCTTTTTGATGAAGACAAACCAATGTAAGTCTTCAATATTTTTGATCATTCAAACAACACACAACATACACAGTAGGAATCAAAAACACATGCCCTCAAACCCCTATATCCAGCGGTTTCCCTTGTTAATAATACTCTTAAGAATCCATTCACCTTATTCCTTATATCTATGAGCACCTAAGGTTCCCCTTGAGTGTAAGGACCCTATCTTTATTCACCATCATTTTCCCCCCTAAACACCCTACACTATGCCCAACCATACCTCAACTTTCCCCTTTTGGTATCATCAAAGTGGTTAAGTAGTAAACCAAACATAGAGATACAGATATGTTAACTCATGGTCATTGAGGTTACACTTACATGGACAAGAAATATTAGATAAGGAAGAGAGAAGATAGCTCAAAGAGGATTTATGCAGGGATCAAGAAGGAAGTCTCAAACACTATTTAGAAAGAATGCATAATGAGAGAAAGCAGCAATGCCATGTACACAGAGAGAAACAACCCTTGGGGAAACTAGGTACACTAGGACTTATGTGAGGAGGGACCACAAGAGAATTTGGAATCAGGTTACGTGGTTTAGAGAATACCAACCTCCTCCACCCTTTTTTATTTTTTTACTTGCATACCCTTCAACTTTGATAAGCCCTATCAACTAGAAATGGTGCAATAGTTACACCTTCTTATCCCCTTGGCAATGAGAAGTATGAGGATGTAGATATTCACTGATAATCAGGTAGAGGGTCGGGATTGCTTTTAGACTCAGGAGAAAGTGACCTGACACTCCTAATGGTAAATAGAATCATAGCTACTATTCAGGAATAGAGTGTGATACTTACCAGACTTGAACCTGGTCCCTACATGATAGTCTGAGTATACAACACTTGAGCTATTTTACCTTTCTACCAATTTTTTCCTCCTTGGCAAGGGTGTATATATGTAAGATATATGATACTAAGTTAGATACAGGTGAAATCATCCAGCCTGGATACCTACTTACCAATTCATAGCCATATTTAGAGGATGAAGAAGATCAACATGTATTCAACTTGTCCTCATCAGTCCCAGCCTGACCTATTTTGTTCAAATTGTTCTATAGAAAGTGCCTTGTTAAAGATGTCAACAATTTGATCTTTAGTACTACAGAACATCATCTTGATCAACTCCTCCATATTATCTCTCAGAAAGTGGTGTCTAACATCAATGTGTCTTGTTTTTTTATGCTGAACTGAATTCTTTGCCATATTAACATAACTTTTGTTGTCATGGAATAAGGGCACACAATCAGAGAGAATGCCAAAGTCTTTAAGTTGTTGCTTGATCCATAGAAGCTAAGCACAGTATGAGCCAGCTAAAATATATTAAACTTTAGCAGTGGAGAGTGTCACTGAGTTTTGTTTCTTGGTACCCTAAGATATTGAAGATGATCCAACAATATGAGCCATTCCTGAGGTTATTTTTCTATTGACTAGGCACCCAACATAATCAGCATCATCATATCTAACTAGGTCAAAATGGTCACCAGCAGGATAGAATAGAATCATGTCAGAGGTCTCTTTAGGATATCTCAAAATTCCCTTGGCAGCTTTCAAGTAAGATTCCTTTGGACTTGCTTAAAATCTAACACATATACCAATACTAAACACAATGTCAGGTCTACTATCTGTCTGGTAGAGCAATGAACCAATAACTCCTATATACATAGTTTGATGAACTAGGTTCATCTAAGTCCAATTTAGAGGAGGTTCCTATAGGAGTGTCAATTGTCTTTGCATCCTTCATATAGAACCTCTTGAGAAGTTCCTGAATGTACTTATGTTGACATACAGTAGTGTCAGCTGGACCTTGCTTAATTTTCAATTCAAGGAAGAAATTGAGTTCCCCATCATACTCATCTCAAACTCACTACTCATCAACTTGGATAACTCATTACAAAAGGAGCCGGTTGTAGCTCTAAATATGATATCATCCATATAAACTTGGACAAGGAGCAGGTTTCTTTCTATTGCATTCAAAAATAGTGTGTTGTCGATCTTTCCTTCTTTAACCCATTGTCAAGTAAGAACATGGATAGCCTTTTATACTAAGCTTTGGGAACTTGCTTCAATTCATACATGGATTTTTCTAATTTGAACACATGATTAGGGAAATCAAAAATTTCAAAATCTAGAGGTTGCTTCACAAACACTTTTTCTTTAAGAAAAAAACCATATAGAAAGGCACTCTTTATATCCATCTGAAATAATTTGAACTCCATATTGAAGACAAATGCAATGAGAATTTGAATTGCTTCAATTATAGCCACTGGATCAAATATTTCATCATAATTTATGCCTTCTTCGTGGTTATATCTTACACAACAAGCATAACTTTGTTCCTGATAGTATTTTCATGCTCACCTATCTTATTTTTATGAAAGTTCTATTTGAGGATAGTGGGACCAGGTGCCAAACCTCGCTTCCCTCAAACTGATGGAGTTCTTTTTACATATCATTAATTCAATATGAATCCTTCAATGCTTTATTTACATTTTTGGGTTTAATTTATGACAATAATGTTGAGTAAGCATAGAGGTTCTTAGCTCTGTTTCTTGTCTGCATGCCTCTGTTCAGGGAAGAAAATAAATTGTCAAGATGATATGATGACCGATACTTCTAATGAAGGGAGTGGGATGACTTGTACTTGGACCATATCCCATTGAGGTGTTACCCTTAGGAGACTAATAATTTCCTTCACTGGATGAAGGATCAAGTTCTAAAAGAGGGTCTTGTAAAGTACCATTATTCTGTTGATTTGCTACATCTTCATCTTCAGGTCCTGATTTTGGTCCCTGTGAGTAAGCATCATCATCAAAGCATATTGCTTATCTGGAACCTTTATAGGGTTTTTTAACTCAATATTATTATTATGAGGGGTGTTGTCTTTACTAATATTACCAGCTTCATCAAACACAACATAAACACTTTCGTCTACATATTGTGTCCTTTTGTTGTAGATCCTATAAGCCTTGATGAAAGATGAGTATCCAACAAATATTCCCTCATCACTTCTTGAATAAAATTTTCCAAGATCCTCATTGACATTGTTCAGTATAAAATATCTGCAGCCAAATGGCTTGAAGTAGCTCAACTTAGGCTTTATTTTGTTCAAAAGTTCATAGGGGGTCTTATTCAGAATGGATCTGACATGACACTTGTTTTTCACATAGTATGCTATGTTGATTGTCTCTGCCCAGAAGTTATGAGCTATCCATGTGTTTATTAGTATAGTTCTTCCAAAATCTACAAGGGTCTTATTTTACCTCTCCACAACACTATTTTGCTGTGGTATTTTAGGAGCTAAAAAATTATGACTGATCTCCAACTCATTGAGAATTGATTGAACCTAGCATTTTAAAATTATGTTCCTTGATCAAACTTGATTGTAGTAATTTTCTCATCATACTTCACTTTCACTTGTCTAGCAAAAGCCTCAAACACATGAAATCTTTCATCTATAATTTCAGAAAGGAGATCCAGGGGAATTTGGAATAATTATCAATAATAACGAAAATATACTTTTTTCCTCCTCCGCTGACAAGCTTTATAGGTCTACATAGATCCATGTGAAGGAGTTTCAAGAGACTGGATGTACTCACTTTCTTTTTAGGCTTGAATGAAATTTTTGTCTGCTTTCCTCTTACACATGCATTGCACACTTTAGAACTGAAAACTTCACTTTTAGAAACCCTCGAATCAGGTCCCTCTTCACCAATTTGTTTAGCAATAAGCAACTAATATGACCCAGCCTTCTGTGCCATATACCAGCAACATCTTTTTGCACACTAAGGCATGCCATATTTTTGGACTAATAGGATACAAATCAGAAATATACATATTTTTATTTATCCAGACTGTCAGCATTTATTTACCATCTTTGAGACTGACAATAGTGCATTTGTTTGACCTGAACCTGACTTCATTACCTTTATCACATATTTAGGTGAAACTCAGCAGACTGAACTTGAGTCCATCCATAAAATGACATCATCAATTGCCTCACTCATATTGTTCCCAATCTTTCCAATTTAAATTATATATCATTTGTTACTAACACCAAAGGAAACATTGCCTCCTTCATGGTCTTAAGATAAAGAAAGTCTTTAATTCTTCCAGACATGTTCTTTGAAAAGTCACTATCCATTATCCAGTGGTGGCTTTTTCCTCTATCTTTAACCTTCAATAGCAATCAGTGATCAATTTTAGAACCCAATTTAGCTTGAGCTCCCAGTATGGTGACAAACAAAAAATTAAGTTCTTTATTATCCATCTAAGTTTTAATGCCTCGAGAGTACACCCTAGGCATCATACGGTGCTCACAGTACTGAGGGACCACAAGCTAACCCATGAGCTGTACCTGCTGCGAGCACTGAATAATAATGTCATAAATATGAAAGAATAACTGATACGCCATAAGGTTTTAATAGCTAAAACAAATACTGAATCATGAATCTAAAGAAATACTATCTAAGTCTGAAAAAATACTAAAATCTGAGATAAACTAAATGACATGTTTGAAAGCCTCTACACTGACTGAATATGAGTTGATGGGACAGGCCCCACCTAACTCCAACTAACTACTAGATTGAAAAGCATAAAATAATAATAAATCTATCCACAAAATATGAGAACTTACCACTGCTGCTGCTGAGAGTCTGAGAAGTCTAAGCGTGATCCAAAAATTGAGCGTCAGCACCTATGATATAATACATCATAGCGCAAAAGAAAGGTATGCGATCAGTACTTTGAATGTACTGGTATGCTAAATGAGGAAGGCTAATATGCATGGTGTCGTGAATAGGAATAATAATTATCTGAATATACATGTAAAACATGGAGTACTGAATAGAATGAAAGAAATCTATAGATACTAAAAATATAGGAATCTATAAATACTGAGTATGCATGAAAGTCTGTAAATACTGAAGGTACATGAAATCTGTAGATACTGAAGATGCTTGACCAAGCATTTAACATGAACTGAATAAATGTTGTAAACTGAAATACTGAGATAACTGATATTTGTATGCTTTGGTCAAACAATACTAAGGCTAAATTACTGGTCTAAACTACTAGACTGAGATTGTGGGAAGTATCATCTAACCGACATTCCCCAATTTGAGCAAATCGAGGTCCAACATGTAACTCTAGTTGGAAGGGTATTAGTACCGTACCACGGGTACCTAGTACCATGCCATGGGTAGCTGTGTGGATCCACTACACTGATTACTGCCCGAAGGACTAAGGGTGTCAAGCCTAAACTGACGAGTAACCCCTGCGAGATAGTCAAGCCTAATTTGATGGGTGACTCTTATATCCTACGCTGGCTACATAGTTCTGGAGTACAGGGACTGCTACTAACGACTCTGCCTATATGATAGGGAAGTCATTATCCCTGCACTCGCTCAGTGCTAAATCCTACTCCCAACTGAATGACACTGGAATTCTAGACTATTTTAAGCCTAACTGATTATGATATTTGACTGTTCTGATAATGCTCATGGTATGTTCTGAGGTTATTCTGAAGACACTGAAACAAGACTAAGTAAAAAGCTATGGTTTTTGGGTATTCGATACCCCCAGGAATCAAAACAACAACAACAACAATAATAATAATAATAATAATATGATACTTAAGCTTAGAGAACATAACATGTAATTCTTTATTAAACCTTCATTCTTATAGGTATTTTATCAAACACTTGGTGTTCCTAGTTTAAGCCACTAGTGGAAAATAGCATAAAATTAAAGTAATAGCATGATTTCAACATCAATGACACTAAATCCTAAGTTAATTCGAAGAAGGACAACATTGAAACATGTGGGAGTTGATAACAACGATAACTTCTTTAAAGCATAGTATGAAAGTTCAATATTCCTGGAAGTTCATGGAGACTCACGGTTTGAAATCACAAATTAATATCATAAATCTTGAAAAGATGATAACTTTGTAATAAAAATCAGATACTTGGACTCCATGGGTGAAAGAAACCTAGGGATGAACATCTAACAAACCTGGGTTAATGAATTTGGGAGGATTGATGGAGAGTTCTTGAGATTTTGCCTTGAATTTGAGAGCTAGGGTTTCCTTGTTCTTGAGAGAATTGCTTCTTTGAAGACTAGTTTTAAGAATAATGGGCATATAATGCCCTATTAGGCTTCAATTTCATGTTTAGGATGAGTTTAGGGCTTAGGAAAATGGCTAAACAGGCCCTTGGAAAATTAAAATCGGAACTAGAAAACTGAAGATCCCAATTTTTGGCCTTGGCGTGATACGCCAGGATCGCGGACCCTCACTAAAAATTGACAACTAGGAACTGAGGGCTTGGTGAGACGTGGAGGGATCGCAGTGCCCCTTTGATTTTGAAATTCGCCCTTGGTGCGATGCGTCATTATCGTGATAGGACACTGAAAAAGGACAATTGGGATTTTGGCTGGTGGCGCGATACTGCGGTATCGCGGAGCTTCACTGGAAATTGCCAAATGTGAAATGGATCCTTTCCGTGATGTGCTACTTGCCCGAATGATAGTATTTTACGACTAAAACTTAAAATCGCCATAACTTCTTACCCGGTTATCGGATTTGGGCAAATCTTACATCGTTGGAAAGTTAAGTGAATTTCCTACGCAATAGCGGGCTCAAAACTGAAAAATAATGGGTATTTCAAAAATTTTATATATAAATACTCATGTATTGGGAATTAAATTATGCTAGGGAAATATGGGGTATTACAATACTTCCCCTTTGGGATCATTCGTCCTCGAATGATACTGGTTAAGCTGAGGAAAACTAATAGACTGAGCTTACACACTGAACATGCATATCTGATGTATGGAATGCATGACTGAACTGATTTGTAAATTCCCGAATGACATGAACATGATGTGCAACTGAAACTGAGCATGATAGATAGAAATCTTAAGAAGATTAGTACCTTAAACCGAATCTAAATTTACGAAGAAAAGATGAGGTTACTTGGTCCAAATATCTGTTTCCACTTCCCAAGTACTTCCCTCAACGGACTGATTTCGTCAACGAACTTTGACTTGTGGAACTTCTGTGTTCCTTAGTCTACGAACTTGATAATCAAGAGTTTTAACTGGAACTTCCTCGTAGGAAAGACAGTTCTCAACATCCACACTTTCTAAGGGAACAACTACAGCTGGATCACCATACATTTCTTTAATAATGAGACATGGAACTCTGGGTGTACTGATTCTAGATCTGAAGGCAACTCAAGATCATAAGCTACCTTTCCAAAATGACTGACAATTTTAAAAGGAACGAATATCGGGGCTTAAGTTTTCCTTTCTTGCCGAACCTCTTCACTCCCTTCATGGGAGAGATTTTTAAGAACGCAAACTCACCGATCTCAAATTTAAGATCCTTTCTCCTCACATCTGTATAGGATTTATGTTGGCTCTAGGCTACTCTAAGCCTTTCTCTGATCAACTGGAGCTTCTCTAAGGTATCAAACACCAAATCAGACCCTACTACTATGGCCTCACCCACTTCAAACTAACCAATCAGAGATCTATATCTCCTCCCGTAAAGAGACTCAAATGGAGCCATTTGGATGCTGGAATGATAGCTATTATTATATGTGAATTCAATCAAAGGAAAGTGCTCATCCCAACTACCTTTAAAATCGATTACGCAAGCTATCAGTATATCTTTAAGAGTCTAAATGGTCCTTTCTGCTTGACTGTTTGTCTGAGGGTGGAAGGTTGTACTGAGGTGGACTTGGGTACCAAGACCCTTTTGGAATGCTTACTAGAAATGAGAGGTAAACTAGGTACCTCTATCTAAGATGATAGATAAGTAAACACCGTGTAACCTAACCAACTCTCTGAGATAGAGTTTGGCATAGTCCTCGGCTGAATTAGAGGTATAGACTAGCAAGAAATGAGTTGATTAGGTCATCCTATCAATAATGACCCAAATAGAATCATGTTGTACGGGGCAAACCCATCACAAAATCCATGTTCATTTTTTCGCATTTCCATGTAGGAATACTAAACTCCTGCATGGACCAACTAGGCTTCTGGTGCTCAATCTTAACTTGATGACATGTAGAGCACTTAGCTACAAACTCTACAATATCTATCTTTATCCCACTCCACCAATAGATCTCCCACATATCACGGTACATCTTAGTGGCCCCTGGATGAATCGAGTAATGCACACCTTGCACTTCTGCAAGAATTCGTTGCGTCAAATCATCTACTCCAGGCATACATAGCCGACCCTGATAACACAGCACACTATCTCCCCCTTGGGAGAAAACCTCCACTTTTTAATCTCTGACTAATTTTTTCAGCTTAACTAGACTGGGATCTCTATCATGTTTTTGCTTTACCTCAAAAACTAGAGATGATTTTAAGCTACTCTGCATCCATACACTACCTTCTTCTGAATCGACTAAGCGGATACCTAGTCGAGCAAGCTGATGGACTTCCTAGGCTAACTTTTTCTTACCATCCTCAACATGAGCAACACTGCCCATAGACAATCTACTGAGAGCATTATCCATAACATTGGCCTTGCCTGGATGATACAGAACACTCATGTCATAATTTTTTAATAACTCTAACCACCTTATCTAACGCAAATTCAAATCTTTTTAAGAGAACACATACTGCAAGCTTTTGTGATCAGTGAATACATCAACATGCACCCCATATAAGTAATGCCTCCAAATCTTTAAGGCAAACACTATAGCTGCTAACTCAAGATCATGAGTCAGATAATTCTTCTAATGGGGATTAAGTTGTCTAGAGACATAGGCTATGACCTTTTCTCTCTGCATAAGGACATAGCCCAAACCTACTATGGATGCATCACAGTACACCACAAACCTATCTGAACCATCTGGCAAGGTAAGAACTGGGGCTGAGGTAAGTCGAGTCTTCAACACCTAAAAACTCTTCTCATAGGAATATGACCACTGGAACTTAACTTTCTTCTGAGTCAATCTGGACATAGGGGATGCAATAGATGAAAATCTTTCAACAAACCAACGGTAATAGCCAGCTAAACCCAAAAAAACTCTTGATATCTAATGGAGAGATGGGTCTAGGCTAGTTTCTCACCACTTTGGCCTTTTAAGAATCAACTCTAATGATGGCCAAGGAATGTTACTGACCTTAGCCGAAATTCGTACTTATTGAATTTGGCGAATAGCTGATGAGTTCTAAGGGTCTGGAGTACTATTCTGAGATGGTTGTATGATCATTTTCACTATGGGAGTAAACAAGAATGTCATAATTAGAGACTATAATGAACATGTCCAAGTACTGCTTGAACACTCGGTTCATCAAGTCCATAAAGGCTGCCACGTGAGACTAAAGGACATGAATAAAAATTTGAAGTGACCATACCGAGTTTGGAAAGCTACTTTCAGAATGTCACATTCCCTGATCCTGAGCTGATGATGGCCTGATCTGAGGTCTATCTTAGAAAAGTAGCTGGCACCCTGAAGTTGGTCAAATAAGTCATCGATTCTAGTAAGTGGATATTTATTCTTGATGGTGACTTTGTTCAACTGATGGTAGTCTATGGACATTCTGAGAGAATCGTCTTTCTTACGAATGAATAGAACTGGTGCGCCCTACAGGGAGATGCTGGGCCTGATGAATCCCTTATCTAAGAGATCCTTTAAATGTTCTTTCAATTCTTTGAGTTTAGCTGGAGCCATTCTGTATGGCGGAATAGATATAGGCTGAGTATCTGGGAGAAGGTCTATTCTAAAGTCGATTTCCCTTTCAAGAGAAACTCTAGGAAGATCTTCAGGGAACACATCTGGAAAGTCCCTGACTACTAAAACTGACTCAAGAGTTGGAGTTTCTGATATAGAGTCTTTAACTCACACAAGATGATAGACACATCCCTTGGATATTATTTTTCTCGCTCTAAGGTACGAAATCAACTGACCCCTAAGAGTTGTAGTACTACCTCTCCATTCAAGGACTGGCTCATTTAGGAACTAAAAATGAACTATTCTGTTTCTAAAATCAATTGAGGCATAGCATGAGTGGAGCCAATCCATGCCGAGAATGACGTCAAAATTCGTCATCTCTAACTCTACGATATCAACTAAAGTAACTTTTTGAGATATTATGATCGGACAGTTGCTGTATACCTGTCTGGCTACAATGAAAACACCTAATAGAGTGGACACTTAAAGTGACTCTACTACAGTTTTGGGACTGACTCCAAAATTGATGGTTAAATATGAAGTTACAAAAGAAAGAGAAGCTTCAGGGTCTAGTAAAGCATAAACATGTAATTGAAAGACCTGTAACATACTAGTAACTATGTTAGGAGAATTTTAATGATGTTGGCGGGACTAAAGAGCATATAATTTGTTCGAACGCTGACCACTGGTAGCATTGGAAGCGACCCCCTGCTGAGTTGGACGACCGGATAGAACTGACGACTGATGGTACTGGCTCTGTTGGTGCAAATCCCTACCTTTCTGAGTAACTACCCAATATTCCTGAATTCTATGTCCTGGCTTGCCACACCTGAAGTACACATCACTTTCCACTCTATACTTTCCCTGATGGTGTCTGCTATATTTTTGACATAGAGAATTCGTACGGGCATGGTTAACACTGCCTTGGGACTTAGATCTTGTTGTTCTATCCCGATTATTATTTTTGAATTTGGGTACGGGGCCACTGGCTGACGAGGACGCTGGGGCAGAAGACCTATGATAAAACTGAGGACGATTACCACCTTCTGACCTTGGCTAACTGAAATTAAAACTACTCATTCTAGCCCTCTTATTCCCCTTCTCTCTTCTTAATCTTCTGATCCTCTATCTATTGAGCATGGACCATCAACCAAGATAAGTCCATCTCCCTAATCAGCATTGTGGTCCTATACTCCTTGACCACACTATCAGATACGCCAAATACAAACTTACTCATCTTGGACCTGCTGTCAGCTACCACATGAAGAGCATATCTAGATAATTGAGTAAACTTATAGGAATACTCCTTCCCGCTCATGCTTCCCTACCTCAAGTTAATAAAATCTAACACCTTGGCCTCCCTCAACTCTAATGGGAAGAATCTATCTAAGAAAGTTATGGCATACTCTTCCCATTCTAGAGGCCCTGCATCAACAACCCTATTAACCTTTCACTACTTAAACCAAGTATGGGCTATATCCTGCAACTGATATGTAGCCAACTTAGTACTCTCACTGGATGTCACCCCATAGCATTTGTTACCCTTTGCACTATATCTAAGAATTTCTGTGAATCCTCTTCAGACTTAGATCCCGTGAAGCAAGGAAGATTTATCTGGGTGAAGTTACCAATTTTGGTTGCAGCAGTATTGGCCACTAGGTTGGCTAGAAAAGCAGCTGGTAATTCATTCTGAGCTGCTATAGAATTTTCTAGAGTGGTGAACACAATCGTGAATTCTATGTAGAGACATGCTCGCCCAAAGGATCTGCCTGGACGGGCGAAGGTGCTGGCTGGTTTCCTATTCTTCTTCTATTCTTCTTGGGAGGTATGTTCTGTAAACGAAAGAAAGAAATAGATTAGATAGAGAGTTTAACTTGATCACATGCTCACTCGTACGACATGATTACTGAAAGAAGGGAAACTTTTTCTAAATGCCTTGTAGCCTCTTAACCATAAGTGTGGCGCACTACACACCCATACACAAGACTCTACTTGACGTGGCTTTCAGACTTTCTAGAACACTTTAAAACCTTAGGCTCTGATACCAAGTTCGTAATGCCCTAAGAGTACACCCTGGGCATCACATGGTGCTTATAGTCTAGAAGGACTATAAACTAACCCATGTGTTGGTACCTGCTGCAAGCACTGAATCATAATATAATAAATGTGGAAGAATAACTGATACGCCATAAGGTTTTAATAGCTGAAAAAAATACAGAATCATGAATCTGAAGAAATACTATTTGGGTCTGAATAAATACTGAAATCTGAGATAAAATTAATGACAAACTGACATGTCCGAAAGCCTCTAAACTGATTGAATATCAATTGATGGGATAGGCCCCACCTAACTCTAACTAACTACTAGATTGAAAAGCATAAAATAAAAATAAATGTGTCCTCAAAATATGAGGACTTACCACTGCTAATACTGAGAGTCTGAGAAGTCTAAGCGTGATCTAGAAACTGAGCATCAGCACCTATGATATAATATATGATAGATTAATAGAAAGGTATGCGATCAGTACTTTGAATATACTGGTATGCTAAATGAAGAAGGCTGATATGCATAGTGTCATGAACAGGAATAATAATCATCTGAATATACATGTAAAACATAGAGTACAGAATAGAATTCACAAAATCTATAGATACTAAAATATGGGGAATCTATAAATACTGAGTATGCATGAAAGTCTGTAAATACTGAAGGTACATAAAATTTATAGATACTGGGAATGCTTGACCAAGCATTTAACATGAACTGAATAAATGTTGTAAACTGAAATACTGAGATAACTGATATCTATATGCTTTGGTCAAACAGCACTAAGGCTGAATTACTGGACTGAGACTGTAGAAGGTATCATCTAGCCGACATTCCCCAATCTGAGCTAATCGGGGTCCAACCTGTTACCCAATTAGAAGGGTGTTAGTACCGTGCCACGAGTACTAAGGCTAGCTGTATGGATCCACTACATTGATATACTATCCGAAGGACTAAGGGTGTCAAGCCTGAACTGACGAGTGACCCCTGCGAGATAGTTAAGCCTAATCTGATGGGTGACTTCTTATATCCTACGATGGCTACATAGTTCTGGAGTACAGGGACTGCTACTAATGACTCTGCCTATCTAACAAGAAAGTCGTCATCCCTGCACTCGCTCGGTGCTAAATCCTACTCCCAACTAAATGACACTGAAATACTAGATTGCTCTGAGCCTAACTGATTATGATATCTGATTGTTCTAATAATACTCATAGTATGTTCTGAGGTTATTCTGAAGACACTAAAACAAGACTAAGTTAACAGTTATGGTTTTCGGGTATTCAATACCCCCAGTACTCAAAACAATAATAATAACACGATACTTAAGCTTAGAGGGCATAACATGCAAGCCTTTATTAAACCTTCATTCATGTAGGCATTTTATCAAACACTTAGTGTTTCTAGTTCAAGCCACTCATGGAAAATAGAATAAAATTAAAGTAATAGCATGATTTCAACATCAATGACACTAAATCCTGAGTTAATTCGAAGAAGGACAATATTGAAATATGTGGGAGTTGATAACAATGATAACTTCATTAAAGCATGGTATAAAAATCAATATTCATGGAAGTTCATGGAGACTCATGGTTTAAAATCAGAAATTAATATCATAAATATTGAAAAATTGATAACTTTGTAATTAAAATGGATACTTGGACTCCATGGGTGAAAGGAACCCATGGATAAACATCTAACATATCTAGGTTAATGAATTTGGGAGGATTGATGGAGAGTTCTTGAGATTTTGCCTTGAATTTGAGAGCTAGAGTTCCCTTATTCTTGAGAGAATTAATTCTTTGAAGAGTATGTTAAAGAATAATGGGTATATAATGCCCTATTAGGCTTTAGTTTCATGTTTAAACGAGTTTAGGGCTTAGAAAAATGACTAAACAACCCTTGGAAAATTAAACTCGAAACTGGAAAACTGCATATCCCGATTTTTGGCCCTGACGTGATGCGCCAGGATCGCATACCCTCACTGGGAACTGAGGGCTTGGTGCGATACGGAGGGATCACAATGCCCCTTTGATTCTAAAATTCACCCTTGGCGCGACGCGTCATTATCGCGACAGGACACTGGAAAAGGATAATTGGGATTTTGGCTGGTGGCGCAACGCGGTGGTATCGCAGAGCTTCACTGGAAATTGCCAAACATAAACTGGGTCCATGCCGTGACGTGCTACTAGCCAGAATGACGGTGTTTTACGACTGAAACTTAAAATTCCCATAACTTTTTACTCGGTTATCATATTTGGGCGAATCTTACATCGTTGGAAAGCTAAGTTAATTTCCTACGCAATGGCAGGTTCTAAACTTAAAAATAATGGATATTTTGAAAATTTTATATATGAATACTCATGTATTCAGACTTAAATTATGCTAGGGAAATACAGGGTATTACACAGGTAAGTTTACACTTCTCCCTTTGGGGGAAGAGAATCCCATCGTCCCCTTTAGGACGACAATTCTAGCAGAACATGACTCCCTTGTGTGACCATTTTTTTATAGTGGATACACAATAAATTATCCTTGAAAGAAACATATTTGCTAAAAGGATTGTAGGTAGGATAAACACTGTGGAACCCCAACCCTCTTCTACTGTTACTAGCTAGGCTTATCAATACTTGAGATGAAGTGGTCTATTTCAAAGCCTTCTCAAGCTCAACCTTTACTTTAGTCAGGTCCCTCTCAAGTTTAGCACTCCTCTCAAGTGAGGCAGCCAATTCAACATTAGTCTTAGTCAATTTCTCTTACAACTCAAGTTTAATTTGAGATTTTTCATTCTTCTCTTTTGAATTAACTCTAGAAACTTCACTCAGTTTTTTATTCAGGGATTCATTTTCAATAGATAGATATTGGCTAGTTGCTTGAAGTTCAATTACTAGCACACTTAATTCAACCATCTCCTTTTTATATTTCACAAAGTTTAGCTCTAGACATTCCTTATCCCTAGTGAGATCATTAACAGTATCAATTAGTACAACAGGAAGAGACTTCAACTCTGTAAGAGAATAATTTTTAAGGTTTTTCTTTGATGTACAAGAGTGTTGCCTTATCATTTTCATCATCATCTAAATTTGCGATTAAGGCAAAGAGGGAGTCATACACTTGAACATAATCTTTCACCGCCATCATGGAGACATTTTCAAGATGCTCAGACTCATTAATATCATAGAAAGAATTATTCCGAGCAACTATGACTTGCATTACAACCTTGTTAGCTTCAGCTTTTCTGTTGTACTTTTCTAGAACCTGGTTCATGCCTCTTTCCTTCTCACTATTTTGCTTGACATACTCTTTGTATTCTACTTTGTGCAAGGGGCAGTCCTTGATGTAGTGACCAAGATTTCCACATTTGTGACATGTAATAGTCTCTTTTCCATTTGTGATATATCTGTTAGATTTTCTATTTCTGGGGATGGCTTCTGACTTCTTCAATCCTTGATAACCCGCTTAGAAATGTAAGCGGTTTTCTCGTCTTTAGCACTAAAGGTTTCTTTAGTGGACTTTAGGACCAGGTTCTTCTCCACCAGGGGCTCACTCTTTGACTTCCCAAGCTTATTCAACATCTCATAAGTTTTGAGATTGTCAATGAGCTCATCCATTATCATTGTTTTTAGGTTCTTAGCTTTAGTGATTGTATTGACCTTACTCTCCTACTGCTTCGAAAAGATACTTAGAACTTTGCAGACCTGTTTGGTGGTTTTGATACCATCGCCCAAACAGTGGAGCTTATTTGTTATACCAGTGAATCTAGTGTGCATCTCCTTAATAGACTCTCCTTCTTTCGTGGTGAAAGTCTCATATTGATTGGTCAGCATGTCTACCTTCGATTCCTTCACCTGACTAGTTCTCTCATTGGCTATCTAAAAATATTCCTATATTTCTTTAGTACTTTTACAGGCAGAGATCTAATTGTACTCATCAGGACCAATACCACAAACAAGCAACTTCTTGGCCTTGTAATTCTTCGTAATCTTTCTTCTATCTGCATCATCATATTCCTTTTTGGTCTTGGGAACTGTGAGGTCTCATCACCAACCTTCACTGTCCTTGTGGGCATAAAAGGGTCATCCTCAATAACATCCCATAATTTTGAATCTACAACCATGATAAAATCATGCATTCTAGTCTTTCACCACCTATAATATTCTCCATTGAATTTAAATGGTCTAGTGGTTGACTGTCCTCTTCAAGATTTAGAAAAGCAACCATTATCAAGATCTTTCCAATGTAATAGCTTTTTTAAGAAAACCTAGCTCTGATACCAAACGAAGAGTTTTAATGGGTTGCTCCTCAACTTTGGGACCTGGTCCTAGATAGACTCAAACAGCAAGAACTAGGAGAAACCTAATAATAAAGTGCATGGATAAATTAAATAGTAGACACAACAATTTTACGTGGAAACTCCTTACTCAAGGGATAAAAATCACGGCCTGCCTTCAGAATTTCTAAAGCTCCACTATATCCAAGAAACTTGAATACAAAATCAAACTTTCAAGGATTAAACTCCTAATCTTTATTATCCTAGTTGTAACTCTACCAGAGGGAGAAAAGTGCAGTAACTCTACTACACCACACACCAGCTAACTCTAATTAGACTGAGAGGCTAACTCTATCTTGGAAATCACCTAACTCTAGATGATAATAATGAACTGAGGTTCATACCACAACATCTACTAATAACAAACAACAATAGGAATCATTTAAAATCTCAATACAAAGACTGAAATACAACAAAAAAGTAAAATACAACTTGATGAGTCATCAGTTTCCTATTGCAAAGTGAGTCTTTGATTTAAGAATTTTGAGAGAGAGATATGTTGTAAGTATATGGAAGCTTGGTTTTCTTGTTAGAGAAGATGAGCAATATATGCATGATACAAGAAAACGTCGGAGAATTTCATTGACTGAGACAAAAAGGTGGCAGCAACTTTTCACCAACTTTTGTACTTTCATCCAGCTGTGAGGTTGATTGTGATAGTGACAGGTAAGCCTAACCTGTTTCCTAAGTAATAGCAGCTTTGTCATCACACAATCTCCAGAAAATAGGTCCCAACATACATTTTGTCAATCATCAAAACCGAGGACTTAACATTACCAAAGAATTAAAATCTATAAATTAAAATTACCATCAAAGTAAAATCTAAAATTTAAATCACTATGTTCTTTTCTTATCCCCAAATTTATCATCCCTTCCTCATGTCTTAACTTTACCACTTTCAATCTCTTTTTTTAGGAGCCTACTCCTGGCCCCCTCCCTCAGAATTTATACCAAAATATTTTTTAAAAAACTTTACATCATAAGCGATTCTATCTTCCATGGCTAACCGCCATTACTCTATCATTTAATTATCGTCGAAAAATATTTTTTCTCAAAAAAAATAATTATTGACAAATCATCTTCCTTTTCAATTTTTTTGACCTCTTTATCATTTCTATTAGAAAATAAATGCTATCAGCAATGAAACTCACCATCATAATCTAGTAATCAAGAAGAAGAAAAGGGAGAAACAAAAAGAAAATAGATAAAGAAGAAGAACACAAATAAATAAAAAGAGAAAAGTAAAAAAAGATCTTTTAATTTAAAAATTTGTCAATGATTTCTTCATTGTTTTTATTGTTCCTCACTTTCCCTATGAGAGTGAGATACACTCATTATGCTAGATGGTCGAAAATGATATATTTAGACCAGTTCAAAATTGTTTAAGCGGGTCATTTAAAACATTTTAAAAAAAAATTGAGATAACTTTAATAGTGTCTTTATGTGTTTTCTCTTGTAATAATATAATCAAACTTTCTTTTGTTCACTTCTTTGTGTGTGTGTGTATATATATATTGAATTCACTCGGTCAAAATTCTAGATGATGACTATGGGCTGTGAAAATGAAAAAGGGCCTAAAATGCCCTTCAACTATACGAAACGGTGCAAAAATGTCTTTCGTCTATCCATTAAGCCTAAAATGTCCTCCACATTTATCTATTAGACCTAAAATGCTCTCCTCATCTACCTATTGTGGCTATTTTGCCCTTTTGTTTTGATCTAGATCAACTTGACTTTTATTCATTAATGACGTGACTTTTTTTTATTGGCCAACTAATAATTTTCCCCCTAAAATTTCAACCCACCCAAACCTAATAATCCGACCCGCTTATGTTTTTCAACTAATATTTGATATTTCTCCTTCTCTCACATCACGAAACAAAATGTGTTTTTAATGTTGGTGTTCGAATAGTCTTCTATAAATCATCTCAATAAAATAAAATAAGAAATGCATATAGTTAAATTGTCTTCTTTTAAAATATATAAACGCGACATTTCTTTTTAAAACATACTTGTTACAGATTTGAATTAAAAAAGAAACACACTTGTTAGAAAAAAATGTGTCACATAAATAGAATCGTTAAAAGTGGAAACTGACATTGAATTCGTTTTACTCCAATCAGCTGTTTGCAACATAATTTAAATTCATGGAAAATAAACGTTAACTACAAACAAAAATATGAAGAAACAAGAATTTTATTGATCAAGAATATGGGTACAAATCTGTTCCTCCCTTGATTTTTCTCTCTTGATTTTCTCCGTAATTCGAGGGTCATTAGTGACTTATTCTCGAACATAAGATGATCTCTTTATGAATATCCCATGATTTTATGGGATATTGGAGATCCCGATCTTCTTACAAATACCCTCCAGCTTATGGGATATTCAAGATGTTACCCTTTAATTAGGCGAGATTTAGGGTAAAGTAGCTTTCTAGAACTCTAACAGAATTTGGATTCTTATTGAAGAGTCCATAAATTTTAGATGTCTACAAATGCCCCCTACTTCAAGGCTTGTTGAAGTGTAGATTTGATGACGAGTTTTGAAGTACCAATAGAGCATCCATCTTTATGCGGTGGCTATATACAGATTTGCATATCTGATTTATGAGAGAAGAGATGAAGGACAGATTTGGTCCCACTGGGTGTGCCAATTTGTTTGCAACATAATTTAAATTCATGAAAAATAAACTTTAATCACAAACAAAAATATGAAGAAACAAGAATTTTATTGATCAAGAATATGGGTACAAATCTGTTCCTCCCTTGATTCTTCTCTTTTGATTTTCTCCATAATTCGAGGGCCGTTAGTGGCTTATTCTCGAACATAAGATGATCTCTTTATAAATATCCCATGATTTTGTGGGATATTGGAGATCCCGATCTTTTTACGAATACCCATCAGCTTATGAGATATTCAAAATGTCTATTTCAGGGAATATGTTACCCTTTAAATAGGCGAGATTTAGGATAAAGTAGCTTTCTAGAACTCTAACAGAATTTGAATTCTTATTGAAGAGTCCACAAATTTTAGATGTCACACCAGCATCAAATAAATTTCTTCCATATTGATGAAGAGCCCTAACACATATTAGATACATTGACAAAACTATGGTCCATGCATATAAAAATAAGAAGGAAAACAAATAAATAAGAATTTAATTAGGAAAAAAATAAGATCATTAATGTGGTGAAAACAATGAAAATCCATCACGAATGGCAATGCAAGACGAATTAGTATTCTCAGTGATACCTACGAATACAACAAGGCACTTACTTGTTTGATCCACATTAATATTTGAATTAATACATAATAAATGATTCTAAACTTGACACCAAATTATAACTTTGACCTTAAATTTTGACAGTGTACAAAGATGACCTTTAACTATTCAAAACTGCACAAATATGACCTACAATCTTACGTGGCAAAACGCGTATTCAACACGCAAAACTGGGCGCGTCCAGCTTAAAATCTAAGGGCATAATACATAAATATGACCTTAAACTTTGACAATGCACAAATATGACCTTTAAATGACTCTTCACTATATTTTTTCATTATTTTCGGCTCAAAGATGAAAATGGCATCTAATTTCTTTTGTCATTGCGGAAAAAGAGCAATATTGAAGATTTATTAATTAGGCGGGTCAGCTTTATACGAAAAAATCGAGCAGGTATGTATATATATATTATAAAGTAGAGGATGAATTTAAGTTATATAATATATCTAAATATTATTTATTTAAATATTAAATTAATGATGAAACTAAACTAATAATAAAAAAATTTATAGTTTTAATAAAACGTTATTAAATTAATGTTATTAAGGATAGTAGTAGTAGTATATTAAATTAACATTATCAAATTAAAGTAATTAAAATGTTATTAAATTAACGTTATTAAAACGCTATTAAATTAACGAGGGGAGGAGCTACGTGGTTGCCATGGGGTTCACCCGAACCCCCTCGATAAAAAAATTACGTTGTATATATATAAGATAGAAAATGTATATTTATGTACGTATATTAATGTTGAACCACATGAAGCAAGGCACTTAGATAGCTCAGTGGTGTTATTTGCTTTTCTTGGGGGCTTCCTTCAGCCTACTGTGTGGGTTCGATCCCTGCTAGTGGCTATTTTTTTTTAATTAAAAAAAAACTTAGTGCTGCTGCTATAGAAATAAATAAAATAATAATAATAATAATTTTAAATTAGAAAAAAAGTTAGGTGCTGCTACTATAGAAATAAATAAAAAAATTATTAATAATAATAATAACAGCAACAACAACAACAACAACAACAACAACAACAACAACAATAATAATAATAATAATAATTTAAAAAAAAAAAACGACGTCGTTTTAACACAAAAAACAAAACTTTGACAGTGCACAAATATGACCTTTAACTAATCAAAACTGCACAATTATGACCTCTATCCAAGTCAGCCCTTTTAACGACGTGGCACCGTGTGATTGGATTACCTTTCCACGTAGGTGCGAGTGAGACTCACGCATGGGATTGCAAAATTAGAGGTTATATTTGTTCAGGTTTTGAATAGTTAAAGGTGTTATTTGTGCACTATCAAAGTTTAAAGTTAAAGTTATAATTTGGTGTCAAATTTAGAGTCATTTTTATATTAACTCTTAATATTTTGATCCTATTTAAGTTGTTGAAATATCATAGGCGAAGTTACATTTTAAGCTTACAAATTCTGAGTTTTAAAACAAATCAAATTAATAGCTTCTGAATAAATTATTTATACATATTGAGTGAATTAATTCAAACTCATAAGTAGAATTGTAGCCAGATCCAGTTCAAAATATTTATAATTGATAGCTCATGGAACTAAGTTCCAAATAATAGAGTATGTAATATCTTTCTATTGCATTTCCAAATAATATAGTAATATGTACTATGTCTCTATAGCATTGAAATTTGAACAAATATTTTATTCTCCTATTTTTTAAATCTAGAATACTGCTAAGCATCCTTCTCATCAGTTATAAAATAATATACCGTTTATCGGCTATGTGCAGATTTTGTTTCGTGATGTGAGAGAAGAAGAAACATCAAACATGATTGAAAAACTTAAGCGGGTCGTGTTAATAGGTTTGGGTGGGTTGAAATTTTAGAGGGAAATTAATTATTATAATTAATTATTAGTTGGTCAATAAAAAAAAATTACATCATTAATAAATTAATGTCGAATTGATCTGTTAAATAAAATGGCAAAATAGTCCTAATAGATATATGGAGACCGCATTTTAGGCCCAATAAATAGATGGCATGACATTTTAGGCTCAATAGATAAATGAAACGCATTTTTGCATCATTTCATATAATTAAACGACATTTTAGGCCATTTTCCACTGTGAAAATGAAATGGAGCTCTACTCGATGTTGCTGTTTAGCATGATGGTTTTTAGTCATGGGCAGCAGCGGAGCCAGCCTTCTGTTCGGGGGTTCGTTCGAACCCCTATCGACTAAATTTTCTTTAAATATGGAACCCTTTAGTTGAAATACTAAGTTTTCTTTGAATATAGAACCCCTTCATTGAAATCATGGCTCCATCTCTGGTCATGGGTGAGGTATGACGATCAATGGTGAGGAATTGGAATGAATTTCTGAGTCCATTCTTTGTCAATGGACTTGTCTATTTTTGTGTGTGAAAGGTGAGTTTTAGACTTAGCTACAGTTTGCTATTTTTTTAGAATAAAAATACGAAATGAAGTGATTAATAACAATAAATTGAACAATCTAACGCCATATCTCTTATCGAATCGTACTTCTGTGCCAATTCTCCCTTTAAATCAAGGTTCGGATTTCTGAATAAGTAGAATTTTTGGGTGTATCACTTTCATTTCAAATAAGACATTTTCAGCAATAATATCAATTCATTTAAAAGAAAAACAGAAAAATATTATACCAACTATAGTGAATTATTCCAAAGTAACAAGAAAAATATCCTAAAAAAATAAAGTGAAAAGTACAACTAGGGAAAAAAAAGGAATGAAGAATCCCACTACATTTTCCTTCTTGTCAAATCGAATAATTTCTTGTTATTAACTTTGAAGAGGAGCCTTGGTAAAGTTACTCTGTGGTCTGGTCCTTATGGGATGATGCTGCACATAGGGTGAGCCTAGTGGACCGAGCTGTCGTTTAGCTTTGTTCTCTCACGCAGAAGCTTCAATCCTAGGCTGAAAAGAGAATGCGCAAGTGAATTTCCTGGAATAGCCATCAACTCCACTACTACAAGCAGGCAATTCAGTCCACTCATTTCCATCCAATCTGCACAAGAAATACCTACAACTCTCATCATCAGCACAAGAAATGCAGACAAGCATGTGTTCACCAGTTCCTCCTCCAGTGCAGTTGATATCCACTTTCTTGCCATAAAATTCATGAGAAATTGCTGCTGGCATTGCTAACACCTGATTCCAAATCCATTCTTTTTCATCAAATTTCCATACTCTGAGGCTTGCTGTTTCAAGGAATTCAGACAGCACAACCGTAAACAACTCCCCTCCACATTCAACTAAGTCGATTGAGTATTCTTGATGAAGTGGGAGCAATCTTTGGTACTCGAAAAAGTTCTTTTCAGTAAGATTGCAAGCAACCACTTTCCCTGAAGAGTTCAAGAAACAGAGAATTTCTTGGCCATTGCCGCCTTTCGTGGTGGTGGTTATTGAAGAGTATTGCTTACATGGGTTTTTTTGAATTTCCGTTGCTACTACATTCCCACATTTACTCAAGAAATAGAACATTTGATCATCGTCTTCTTCTTCATCATCGTCGTCAGTACTGCACGATTGAGCTGCAGGGCAGCTAGGAGATTTTTTGCTCAATATTGCAGAGTCTTCCCAGCTATCTGTCATGGAATTGTATACTCTGAAGGAAAGATTCGGAATCTCTCCGAAAATCAAGAAGAGTTTGTATGATTCCTGAGAGGAAATCATCCCAATGGCACAAAGGGTATCTGAATAATCCAATGAAGGAAGCTTACGACACGAGGAAGTAACAGGGTTAAAGATAGTGAATTCACCCTTATCGCCGTTATGCAAACAGAGGAGTCCAGCAGAAGCAGCAACAGGAAGGAAATTCGACTCATTTTGTTGTTTTTCTTTGAGAAAATCAGATGGATAGGTGAAGAATTTCCAGTTCATTTCAGAAGAATCATAGACAAAGTGTTGTTGATTCTTGAAATGGGATGATTGTGAAGAATCAACCATGTAGAACCAAGGTTCTCTTGATGGGATTTGAGAGCAAGCATGGTGGAAAGCAGGGGAAGTAGCAGCAGATTTCCATCTCTTGCATACAGAGGCTAATCGAAGAAAAGTTGAAGTTGGTAGCCGCGAAAGAACTCTTTCAAGAAGATCTTGATTAAGTTTATCCAGTGGAAAAACAAGAGCTCCATTTTCAGGTGACTTCCTCTTTAGATTTCTCATAGAGGCCATTGGACTTTGGAAGAGTGAATCGCTTAGTTTGGTATGGAGAGAAGCTAATTTCGTAGTGTGGACTGTGGAGTTTGACATATGAAAGGGTTGGACTTGGATTATAAAGAGTGGTAAAAGGGCAGAGAAAAGTGGAGTGGTTGGTTGTCGGGGGGTGTGGGGAAGCTTCGTAAAGGATCTCTTTTTTTTTTTTTTTGTATTTCAATTGCGTTGACAATTGAGTTAAAGTAAAAGAGACTTAGAACACTTTGCATATTGACAAAGAGCATCTCATGTTCCCATCCAATGTTGGTTTCCTGTTTCACAACCAATCAACCAAATTGACATAGTAATTATTTGTAACTATACTCTTGTATTGAATAGCTTTTTCTTTTTAATAATACTCCGTTGTTTAGAATTATCTGATAAATAAGAATAATTTAGTAAATTATATCTACTATTTATTTATTTTTCTTAATAAACATAAAATGAGCTAAAATATCAGTTCTTTTGAAACGAAGAAAGTATCCATCAACAACTAATTTGCAATTCTTAGACTTAATTGGATTGGCATTGCTAATAATGTGCTAACGGATAGCACTTTCTATAATAAATTTATTACAAAACAACAACAATAAAAAAAATAACAATAAAAAATTTAGTGAAATCTCAAATCTGAAAAAAATAGTGTGTATACATAACTTATTCCTATCGTAAATTTATTAATTTGTAAAATTCAAACCTGAAACGGTTGATAAAAATTGAAAATATCTTGTGAAATATATTACAATGTTTGATAGTAAGGTGTTTGTCTAACTAGACACTAGTAGAATAAGAGCTTAGAGATAAGATGAATATCTAAAATTTTCTTTTTTTTTGGGATTACTTTGTAGACAACAATTTGAGAAGTGAACCATAATATGCGAAGTTTAAAGACTTCATTACAGATCTCAAAAAAAAAAAAAAAAACTCATCACACATTATAGACAAATGTTGCAGGATAACATTCAAACAAATGATATTGAGGAAAATTAAAAAATAGGTTACAGACATAGAGGAAAAGGAAGTGGAATAAAGAACAACGAAAATAAAGCAACCAATTCTAATTTCTAAGTAGTCCTACAGATATACACTTGTTGAAACTCGAAAAAGAAGTTTTTGGTCTGCTGTTAAAAAATAATACCCTCTCCGTTTTAAGATAATCTCACATGTAATTTATTGAAAGTCAATTCTATAAACTTTGATCAATATGTTAGGATCTATTTTTCTACCATATTGATATAAGAAAAATTGCAACATATACTATTTTTTATATATGTTTTGAATATTTGAATTTTAACTTTTAAAATATTAAATCAATCTAATATAATTTAGCTCTAGTAAAACGGAGTATGATAAATATCTTGAGGTGAAGGAAATATTTGGAAGTTAAAGTTGTGTTTGAATGTACTTGAAATTTTGTTACAACTTGAAAAAAGAAATTGAGATTTTGTGAAAAGTAATTTCTCACAAAATTAATTTTGACCAGTTTTCATTCCTGGAAAACCCATTTTCAAAAAAAAAAAAAAACTAACTCAAAAATCATTTCACTATATAACCAATTTTTTGAAGAAAAAAAAAAAATCTATATCCACAACGGGTCGTTAACAATGTGAATTGACTCTAACCAATTCCACCAGACAACTCATTACAATATTGATTATACTGAATTGACTATTAATTGTATTACGATAGAACTCAAATCATGCGTTTGTTAATATTTCTACTCCAATCATCATTTTGACGGAACCCCAACCCATGGGAATTTTGTCTCTTCTCTTTGTCACGGAATAATAGTAAAACTTAAACCTTATTACAATTCATGCTCTCAACTCAAATGATCACTCAATTATAAATTTTTATTCTAAAAAATTAATTAAATTTAATTTTTACTTTAAAAGTCATTCAATTATAAATTTTTATTTTAAAAAGTTCATAATTAAATGACCTTTGAGATAAAGATCAAAGTTGAGTAATTTTCTATAATAAAATTCATAATTAAATAATTGTTTGAGTTATTAACTCCACTGAATGAGCATAAATAGTTTTTAAAATAAAAATTTGATACTGTTTTATTTCGTATTTGATATTTAATTTTATGATAAATTGTATTAGGCTTTATAATTAATATTGAAATTAATTATTTAGTTTTATGATAAATTGTACTAGGCTTTATAATTAATATTGGGATTAATTATTTGTGTCAGAGAATGAAATAGTAATATCATAATTATTTATTTTGACACAAAATAATAAAAATGATAGAAACATTTTTGAGGTTTTCAAATCCTTTTTCTACGAAGTAAGATGAAGGGCATTATCAGAAACAACTTCTTGTTAAAAGTTATGCTATGTTATTTTTACTTCAACAAAGTAAATAACTAATATTTTCCCTCTATTTTTACTTATTCAGTATACTAAAAATAATTATCTAACATTACTTATGCGGTTTGCAAAATAAACTCTATTATTTCTTTATTAATATTTAGATAACTTATAATTAATAGAGTTATATAATAAAATTATCTTTTTATTTGTTGTTTTTTAAAGGATGTATCAAGTCAAATAAAGACAATTAAGAATGGATGGGGGAGTAAAAGATAATACTTCCTCAATTTTACCGTTATTTACTTGGCACACCCCCTCACACAGAGGCGGAGCTAGCCTATTAAAGGTGGTTCGCTTCAACGGAAAATTATATTATTAATACATGGTTAAATTTTAATTTTTATTTATATATTCTAAATGTTGAACCCCCTTCGATGAGTTTTTCTTCAGATTTTGAACCCCCTAAGCAAAAATTTTGACTCCGCCTCTGCTCCAAAAATTTTAATCAAAGATGTATTTTACTAAATTAATATTAATAATGTTTTGAAACTATAAATTTAACTATCACAACACTATCTTATATAGTACTAGTTATTCAGTAATAAAAATAATATTAAAAAGGATTAATAAAACTCTCTTAATTTATAAAAATAAATAATTAAATTAAAATATATATTTTTAATAAAAAACTAAATAAAATAAAATGAAATATCATAAATAACTAATCCAATATCGTATACAAAGTTCCAAACATAACTTATCTAAAACTAAAGGAGCCTCTAATGTGAAGACTCCAATGTAGTTGAGAAAGTATGCTTTGTAAGAAATAAGTAAAATAATTCTTTCAAAGGAAAAGAAGCAAGCACATGGACAGAGAGAAAAAGAGAGTGAGTGAAATATTTTTTAATGCTGTGTCACGAGTGGGCTAAAGGGAAAAAGAGAGGTGGGGTAATAGGCCCTACCATTGAAGGGAACCATAAACTAACGATGAAAAAGTCTTTTATCTCTCTCGTGAGTATGTCATTGTCATTACTTATCAAGTCGCCGCTCCCCTCTCTCACTTTTCATGCTAATACAAGAGAAGATTTAGTTGAAACGCTATTTTGAAAACTTATTTTGAGAAATATATATTCTTTTATCTTTTATTTAAATTTTTAGGTTTTGAATAAAGTGATGAAAAATGGATTAAAGTGTTTTAAGAAAAAAGTTTTTGGCACTCCTTATATATTTATTAAATATTTTTTTAATCTCACTTTTCATTAAATACCAATTTTTTTTTTATCTTTCCTCACTTTCGGTCACAAAATCATGACCATTTCTCTTTCCTCTTCCCACAACTTTCATTTTTCATTTTTATCTTTTCTAAAGCTCTAAGATCTTATATCTTCCACATTAAATAATTTCTCTTTATTTTTCGAGTAATTTGTGCTTCATATTGATGATTTTTTTTTTACTTTTTTCGATTTTGATTTGTGGTAATTGAGTTGATTTTGGAGATTTTTTTTTTTTAAAGAAGGGGATTGATTTTACTGATTTTTTTTGTTTTTAAGTTGGTATTTATTTGGTTGTTGATGAATTATGATTGTTCTTGTTGATTGCATGGTGAAATTTTTTTGCAAATTTAATTGGCTAATGTGTCAAAAAATTCGGATGTTGTTGTATTAATAGATCGTTCGATTGATTAGGTATTTGTTTGATTTGGATGGTAAAAGCTGAAATTTTTTTAAAAAATGAAAGTAGACTTTAATGAAAATCTGTGTTTTTAAGTTGATATTTGTTTTGATTGTTGATGGATTATGATTGTTCTTGTCGATTACATGTTGAAATTTTTTTCGCGAATTTAATCAGCAAATGTGCCAAAAATTTGGATGTTGTTCTGTTAATAGACTGTTCAGTTGATTAGGCATTTGTTTGGTCTGGATGGAAAAAACTGAAACCTTTTTAAAAAATGAAACTTAATTTTATTGAAAATCTATGTTTTTAAGTTGATATTTATTTGATTGTTGACGGATTATGATTGTCCCTGTCGAGTGCATGGTGAAATTTTTTTGCGAATTTAATCGGTTGATGTGTCGAAAAATTCAGATGTTGTTATGTTAATAGACCGTTCGATTGATTAGATATTTGTTTGGTTTGAATGGAAAAAATTGAAATCTTTTTAAAAAATAGAATTTAATTTTACTGAAAATATGTGCTTGTAAGTTGATATTGTTTGATTGTTGATGAATTATGGTTGTCCTTGACAATTGTATGGTAAAAAAAAATTTGAATTTCATCGGTTAATGTGCCAGAAATCTGGACAATGAGAACAAGTTCATTTATGATCCTAGACTTAATAGACTCTAGTCGTCTTCTTCTTACCTGATTTTCGTACAATACTTGATATCGCTTTTCCGACGACCACCGAAATTATGCAACAGATGAAAGCTTTGAAACAAGCTAAGGAATGTTCCAAATGAGAAAGAGAGACATTGATATTGTTGAATCAAAATGAGAAAGGTATGAATAAATGAACATGGAGGAGTTCAAAAAGGTCCATGTCATTTATATAGTAGGGCTACCAAAAATGTGACCGTTGAAAAAGGTCTAAAGAATATTTATGTCTTCTATAATCGATTAATAAAGTTTACTATAAACTCTATCATTGTATGCCTGAAAGAGTTGTAATTATAAACAACGTATAGTTGGAGCTTCTTAAAATTGACGAAGTAAAAAAGGATGGAAGAAATACTAAACTATGCAAATTATTTGTTATATACTGACACTGTTGTTGATTTCTACACATGATAGATAGATTATAAATATTTTGAGAAGTCGATTATTCACCTACTCATAGGTCTAGGATGAACTATCTGAATATATGGACAAGTTAAAATAATAACAAAAAAAGAGAAATTAAATTAAATTAAAGTGTGATAATTAACACCTTTCGAACATTGTAAAACAATTTAGATACATTAATTGTGACAGCAAATCACTTTTGAACATGATCAAGTGATATTTAAGGCATGCTATAGTCATAAATCGGTGAGATGAGACTAAAAAGGAAAGAAATAAAATAAAATAAAATAAAATAAATAAGCACCATTCAAGTAATTTAAAACAACTAGATCAACAAATGATATTAGAAATGTCTAATGAGTATAAAGAAGAGTGATGGTTGTGACTTGTGGGTGTTCATGAGTGTTATGACCCAAAAATGAGGGTCATGATGAAACTTATCGTGGTGTACCTTGACAAGTAAACCTATCACTCATACTGATACGAAAAGAAGAAAAGACGAAAATATCCCACGGTAAGACTTCTAGAACGAAGTCGAACCATATAAGTAATCACAACAATGCGGAAAGAACTTATCCAAAATACCAATCATGCCCAAAATCAGGTGTCAATAGTGTAAGAACTACTAATATAATTCAAGAGTCAAATATATCGGAAAAATAAACACAAAAGGAATAATATCTGTCTCCGAATACTAATAAAGACATAACTACTTTAGAAATATAGAGGTGAACTTCGGATGCATGAATATCCAACCGCTACCTTGAAAGCTCCAACAATCGCCCGAGTCAAGAAATCTCAGGCGTACTCGAGCTCGGACCTGCACCGAAAGGGCGCAGTAGGCATGAGTACGGTCCACTTGTACTCAGTAGGTATCATAGGCCAACCATGCAAAGTATTAAATAAAGCATACAAAATATACGCTAAAGGCATGCCACCTGCAATCAGAATTTTTTTTACAACGGTAGCCTACACCGTTTGCACTAACAATTCTAATATATATCACATAAATTACAACGATACACAAGATATAGAACACAAGTATACACTATGTCACGTATAAATAGAACCATTGAGAACATGTATATACAAGATCATCAAATACAATTAAAAGAAGATAAGACAAATACATAGATGACAAGTCAATAAGGCAATACAACACAAAATAAACACAATAAAATAAGTGCAATGTATATGATGATGATGATGATGATGCACGAGGTCGTCACACAACCTTCAGGATCGTCTCACAATCCCCTTATACACCTACGGAGCTAAAGCTTCACGACGTAGGATCCATGGGGGCTTCGTCAACCAATATACAATCCACATATCTCATATCTTCTTTCCGGCATATCTCTCGAAAAGGATTTTATAAGGTGTTACGATATTTTCTTAAAAAGGTGCTGACAGTGTTTCTCAGATGTTGCCACGGTGGTACCACTGTTTCATGAATGAGTATGATATGAAGATGTAATGCTCACAACCAATCACAATGAGTATTTCCACAATCAATCACATGATATATTTCCACAACCAACCACAATGATACATTCCCACAACCACACGAGCTAATATCTACTTATTATTTTTGTTTTATCCATGAATTTTCACATGTCTCATATGTCAATAAAGTATGAATATAATCACAATACACCAATGTTACCAAATTACACAACACAATACAATTATTCACATGTATTCAAGGCTATCAATATCACATAGGACCTCACACGGTCAAACATATTATATAATATCTCAATTTCGATAATTACATCACATATAGGCCCCTACACGGGCACAACTCATAGATAGTCATTTTTCATGATTAGTTCTTACACTTAACATGTATTTTGTACCATCATTTACTACCTAACCCAGTCTGAAGAGTTTAGTCATAACCTACCTCGAAGCTGAAACCGATTTGCTACACTTGAACCCACAACCTTACTTTTCACGAACAATCCTGAACTCCACAAAAAACATCAAATATAAAATCTACGCATCAATATAAAATCAACGACACTCATATTGACTACTTTAGATTCGGGGTCAAAACGGACCCCCAAAATGGATTTTCGAAAAAGAAGGGTAAAATTAGAACTTTACTTCAAAAATATGTTCCCCATATTTTTAGGAACCTACAGCTGAAAACTCGAGCTAAATCGAGTCAAAAATGGGGTTCAAATCGAAGAAAAACCATTTTGAGCTTTACGGGTAAAATCTTTGAAATCTGGGTTAAAATAAAAAATCGGAGTTGTTTTGAAGGTTAAATTGATGAAAAACTAGTAATTATAAGATAAAAATATTATTCAAGTGAAAAGGAGTGAAATTTTGGTTTAAAATCATGTCCTAAGATTTTTAGGGTTTTGAGGAAGTTATCAAGAAATTATTAAGAAAAAAAGTGAATTTTTACCTTAAATCCGTAATAAAACCAAGAAATTGATGTTAATCTATCTTCCCAAGCTCCCACAAGCTTCACTTTTAAGCTCCCAAACTATTTAGGGTTTAACTCTCAAGAGGGAAGATGAAAAATGATCTAAATGAGCCAAAAATGGTGAAAAACCTGCTACTTATCGCAGATCTTCTGCAATAGTTGTGCAGTTTTTTTTTCCTTAAGTCGAAATGGATTTCGACGGGGTGCCCGGGATTCATTCGGAGTTTGATTTATGCAAACGAACTATACAACCACACTAAATTTGATATTTCGGATGCGATGGCGATATCAGATTTTTAAAAAATATTATTTTCACAAAGTTGACCCCCTAAACCAAAAATTATAATTTTTCAAATCGAGGGTCGAAATGAGATTTAAAAGTCGTAAAATCATAACAAATATGCTAACACCCTAAAATTGACATTCTGGATTTGCTGGTAAAGTCGGATTTTCCATCTTAGATCATTTTGATCAAATATGGGTCCCATACCCATATTTCTAATTTTCCAATTTTCCGACTAATAGGTCGAAATGAGTTCGGGTGCACCGAGACCCGAACCAAAGGTCTACCTAGTCTAAAATCGATATTCCGGAGCTGCTGGCACAGTCCATTCAGGTATCTGTTGCACGGATCAAAAGATATTCATATAAGTTCAAAATAAGGCTCTCGAAGTTATCAAAAATCACAATATTGCATAAATGATATCAAAATGCATCAAAAATCATGTCAATCACTCCTACACCCCAAAAATATCATAATGCAACTACGGGGAAGGGTAAAATAGTCAAATCAAATAAAATCACAAATTTTACATATTTTATCAAATTTTTAGGTCATTACATCATCCACCACTAAAAAACTAGTTCGTCCTCGAACTAAGGCAAAGAAATACCTGAATCAATGAAAAGCAGAGGATAAGAACTACACATATCAAACTCAACCTCCCAAGTAGCTTCATCTACAGGTCGATATCGCCACAGGACGTTAACCACAGGGATCACTCTAGAGCGCAACTGCCTAACATCCCTAGCCAAAATGGAAATCGGTTCCTCAACAAAGGACAACCGTTTATCTAACCAAACCGAATCCCAATGAATGACATGAAACTCATCAGGAATATAGCAACGAAGCATAGAAACGTGAAAAACTGGATGAACAGTTGATAGATCAGTGATCAAAGCCAACTCATAAGCCACATTACCAACAGTTCGAAGAATCTCAAATGGACCAATATACCTGGGGCTAAGCTTGCCCCTCTTCCCAAACCTCAACACACCCTTCATGGGTGAAACTCGAAGAAAAACATGATCACTAATACCAAATCTCAAGGAACGAAGTGTACGATCAGCATAACACTTCTACCTACTCGGAGTCACTCTAAGTCTATCCTGAATGATCCGGACCCTATCCAAAGACTCACAAAGCAAGTTCGTACCTCGAGGTCTCACCTCTAAAACATCGAACCAACCTACTGGAGAGTGACAATGCCTACCATACAACGCCTCAAAAGGAGCCATATCAATACTGAAATGGTAGCTATTATTATATGCAAACTCTGCTAAAGCCAAATGCTGCTCCCACTGGCCACCAAAATCCACCACGTATGCGCGAAGCATATCCTCCAAAACTTGTATAGTCCGTTCTGATTGGCCATCAGTCTGAGGGTGAAACGCTGTACTACAATCTACTCGAGTGCCCAACTCATCCTGAAAAGTCTTCCAAAAGTGAGATGTGAACACAGGACCTTGATCTGAAATAATGGACACCAGCACACCATGTAGATGCACAATCTCATGAATGTAGATATGGGTCAACCTCTTAGCACTGAATGAGACCTGAACACTATCAGAACCATGAGATGTACGAGGCAAACCAGTCACAAAGTCCATAGTGATACGTTCCCACTTCCACTCAGAAATGGATAACCTCTGAAGCAGACTACCAGGTCTCATATGCTCGACCTTCACCTGCTGACAACATAGGTAATGAGCCACAAAATCCGCTATATCTCGCCTCATACCACCCCACCAGTAGTGTTGCCTCAAATGATGATACATCTTAGTTACACCTGGATGGATAGAATATCTGGAACAATGGGTCTCCTCCAAGATCAACCTAATCTAATCACCACTCTCGGCACACAAACTCAGCCCCCAATTCTCAAAACTATATCTGAACCAAGTAAGGATTTCTTATTATCCCCACTCAACACTTTATCTTGAATCAACCTCAATCGAACATCATCAAACCAATGAGCTCGAATTTGCTCCATCAAAGAAGATCCAGTTTCCACATATGACAAAACACACCTCTGTGTCAAAATATGAAGCCAAACCATCTAGTTAGCTAAAAACTGAATCTCTAAGGCCAAAATCCTCTCCTAGATCAAAAGATGCGCCAAGCTACCCATGCTAGTCGACTTCCGTCTCAAGACATCCGCAACCACATTAGGCTTTCTCAGATGGTAGAGAATAGTCAAGTCATAATCCTTAAGCAACTCAAGCCAATGACACTGCCTCATATGAAGATCTCACTAGTAAAGAAGTACTGAAGGCTACGATGATCTGAGAAGATCTCACAACGGACTCCATACAAGTAGTGCCTCCACAACTTCAAAGCAAACAGAACTGCGCACAACTCAAAATCATGGGTAGGATAATTCCTCTCATGAGGATCCAATCTTGATGAGACGCTTACACAATTACCTTGCCCTCCTACATTAACACAACACCTAACCCAACACCTGAAGCATCACAAAAGACAATAAAGCCCACACTCTCCTTGAGCAAAGCCAATATAGGAGCTAAAGTCAACAAATCCTTGAGCTTCAGGAAGCTCGCCTCACAAGAATCGGACCACTGAAAAGAAATCTTCTTCTGGGTCAACTTGGTCAATGGAGCTGCAATGGATGAAAAACACTCAACAAAACGTCGATAATACCCAACCAAGCTAACAAAACTCCGAATCTCAGTGGGCGAAGTAGGTCTAGCCCAGTCACAAACTGCTGCAACCTTGGCAGGATCAACCATAATACCTTCCTTAGTCACCACATGACCCAAAAAAGAAACAGACTCCAACCAAAGCTCGGACTTAGAGAACTTAGCATACAACTTCTCATCCCTCAATCTCTGAAGCACAATTTGCAAATACTACTCATGCTCAACCTCACTCTTGGAATAAACCAAGATATCATCTATAAATACAATAATAAAGGAGTCAAGATACAATCGAAACACTCGATTCATCAACTTCATGAATACGGCAAGGGCATTGGTCAACCCGAAAGACATGACCAAAAACTCATAATGACCATATCAAGTCCGTAAAAAAGTTTTCAGAATATTCGAAGCTCTAATCCTCAACTGGTGATAACCAGATCTCAAATCAATCTTCAAAAACACCATAGCACCTTGGAGTTGATCAAATAAATTATCAATGCGAGGAAGAGGATACTTATTCTTAACCGCCACCTTATTCAACTGTCGATAATCAATACACATCAGCATAGACCCCTTCTTTTTCTTCACAAACAAAACAGGTGCACCCCAAGGTAAAACACTAGGTCGAATAAATATCTTATCCAATAACTTCTGCAACTGATCCTTCAGTTCCTTCAATTCTGTTGGGGCCATCCTATAAGGAGGGATAGAAATAGGTATGGTGCCCGGCTCAACATCAATAGCAAAATCAATATCTCGATCTGGAGGTATACCAGGCAAGTCCATAGGGAACACGTCCATAAACTCACGGATAATATGGACCAAATCTAAAGAAGGAAGTGAAACAACACTGGTGTCACGAATATGGGCCAAGTAAGATAAATATCCTCTTTCAACCAATTTACAAGCCTGGACATAAGATATGACCCTCTTAGGACCCGAATGAAGTGTACCCTTCCAAGCTATCCTTGGCACACCCAACGAAGCTAAAGTCATAGTCTTGGCATAACAATTTAGGATGGCATGAGAAGGATCCAACCAATCTATACCCAAAATAGCATCAAAATTGACCATGTCTAACACAAGTAAGTCTACCAAAGTCTCACGCCCGACAAAAATCACAACACAAGATCAGTATGCCCGATCCACCACTAAAGAATCACCTACTGGAGTAGATATATGAATAGGCATGGCAAGAGGCTCCCTAACAGAATCAAAATCCGAAGTAAAATATATAAACACATAGAAGAAAGTCAATCCAAGATCAAATAATAAGATGCAGATCTGAAATAAATGAAATGGTACCTGCGATCACAACATCTGAAGCCTCTGCCTCAGGTCTGAATGATATAGCATAACACTATCGCTGACTACCAACTGGCTGAGTAGCCCCACAACCACCAATACGGGCTCTACCATCTCTACATCTTGCACCTTTGGTAGAACACCTATCTCTCACAGCTGAAATAGGAATAACTCTAAAAATATGACAAGAACAGTCTTTAGCAACATGGCCAACCTCATCACACACATAGCAACCTCTATGACTAGTTTCAATAAGAGAAAGTATAACTGAGCCCAAACGGTCACCCTGAACTACTGAACTAGAAGACCCACCAGCTGAACTCTATAAAGTCACATGCACTGGCCTACCATGATATCCATGAGAACCTTTAAAATCTCTGCCTTGAGAGGTCCGACTCTTGAACTTACCAAAATAACGTACCCTCTTGGCGCCTCCCTGAGATACACTAAGAATATCCTCTGTCATCTTAGAATAATCCAAAATACTCTAAAAAGAAGCCCCAGACACAACTATCTGAGACGTAGCCAACTAAAGAAAAATATCCAAATCCTTCACGAGATTTTGAATCTTCTCAAACTCGGTGAAAATGCCATCATAGGAATATCTAGATAGGGCATGGAAGCATGCCTCATACTCAAAAACTGTCATGGATCCCTGCGCCAAAAGATCAAACTCGTCTCGCATATGATCTCTCAAACTGAAAGACACAAATCTCTCCAGAAAGGTATCAACAAACTGATCCTATGACAACTCAGGAGCATCAATAAGCCTACAACCGATAAATAATATCTACTAATTTCTCACAGAATCTCTCAACAAATAGTAGCATAAACAACTTCATTTGCGTAGAAAGAGTGAAACACAACTCAGAACACAAGGTATGAAAGAACTTCACACGATAAAGAATGAAATTAGAAAAGTTTCCTAAAGATGTCCTATAGCCTCTTGAAGATAGATACGGATATCTACGTACCGATCCACAAAACTTTATCAGACATCCCGTTCTTACACCGTTGAGACTAATGAAAACTGACTGCTCTGATACCAATTTGTCATGACACAAAAATGAGGGTCATGATGGCACTTGTCATGACGTACCTTTACAAGTAAGCCTATCACCCAAATTGATACGAATAGAAGAAAAGACAAAAATATCCCACGGTAAGGCTTCTAGAATAAAGACAAACCATTTAAGTAATCATAACAATGCGAAAAGAACTTAACCAAAATACCAATCATGCCCAAAACCAGGTGTCAATAGTGTAAGAACTACTAATACAATCCAAGAGTTAAATACATCAGAAAAATAACCACAAAAGGAATAATATCTGTCTCCGAATATTAATAAAGACATAACTACTTTAGAAGGATAGAGGTGAACTTCGGATGCATAAATATCTAACCGCTACCTTGGAAGCTCCAACAATTGCCCGAGTCAAGAAATCTAAGGTGCACTAGAGCTAGGACCTGCACCGAAAAGGCGCAGTAGGCATGAGTACGGTCTACTTATACTCAGTAAGTATCATAGGCCGACCAAGCAAAATAGTAAATAAAGCATACAGAATATACACTAAGGGCATGTCACCTGCAATCAAAAAATTTCCCACAATGGTAGCCCACACTGCTTGCACTAACAGGTCTAATAAATATCACACATATTATAATGACACACCACACGTATATATTATGTCACATATAAATAGAATAATAGAGAACATATAGATACAAGTGTTATCTTTCAACGTAGTTTTGGGTACAAGAATCTGTATATAAGAAATACAAACTTCAACACTAGTTCAGGTTAAGGTTCTAGGAAATGTGTTGAGGTTAAGAAAAGAGATGAAACAAAATTTAAGACCAAGTCCTCCGAATCACGGAGTGTCCTTAAGGAATAATTTCTCCCAGGATAAAATGACCTTCAATCCAAACAATAGCGGTACCTTAAATTGTTGGATTCAGCGAACTCACTTTACTGTTTGATAGATCACACAGAAACTTTTTCAAGACAAGAAGATAGTTTGTATTTCAGAAAATTCGTACCTAAACATATGGATAAAAGCAGGTTTATATAGACAACATGTGCCTCTTCTGAAAAGTGACAATGGTTCACTTAAAAGGTATGACCTTTCTGGAAAAGCCATGTCTGTTCGTTCAAAGAATGTGTCTTTTTCGAACAAACATACCATTTCATGAATCAGTGTGTTATTTCGTTGAAGGGTTGCATCCCTTCATTTCAGCACTGCACTATTTTGAAACACTATTTCGAAATCTGCATGCATGCATGCATATAAATGGAGTATCAAAACACAGAAAAAATTTGCATTTTTCCCTTTGGTATTTTCGAACTGAATTTCTATCAAATAAACTTTGTCCAAAAAGATAGATCTCCTCGATCGATCATTTGAACAACCTAAATCCAAATTTGAAGTCGAAGCCAAAGTTGAAGCCGAGCTAAGCCGAGCGAGCGACGATGACGATGGTGTGAGGCATCTCTTATTTCTTGCCTCACTTACCATGTGGAGTAAGTGTTCCTTATTTCAAACACTCATAAGTTCTCTTCTTCCACCAATATGGGAGAAAGAGTAAACATTCCAATTTGGGAGTACACTTTCTAAATTGGTGTCTCCTTTCTCCACCATTTTCCTCCATTTTTTCACTCATACTTTTTCATATACTTTGAACCAAACAATCCCCCACATGAATGAAAAATGACCATTTTTTGTAAAATTTTTACGGATAAGTATGTGATTATCAAGCAAAGACTGATTGCATCTGGATAAGTGGATTTTCCTTTGAACTTTCTGTAGTGAACATTCATTGGATGCACTCGGTCAATCGGTAGATTTGATATCTTTAAACCATCGAGCTTTAGTGTACACCTAGACAACACATGCTATATAACCAGCCTTTTACCACTTATGGTTCTCAGAGTTTTATTCTTTTCAGTCATGAACACGTCCCGATTTCATGAGAGCTTAGAGAATAGGCCTTTACTATCATCCTCCTTGAAGCGGCTTCTACTTTTCCCTCACATAGGTAATTTCTAAATGCTCAATCCTATAGATTAAACTATTTGGTCAAATATGTCATATTTAGATAATCATTAAAAGACTTTTCACCTTAAGTCTTATCTTTGTTTACTAAACATTGTCTACATCATGAGAATGTGTTGGGTAATTGACAATGTTGAACCTGTCTAACACAACTTTATTTGATCTCCTTGAACCTAACTTTTGGGATCTCCAGTCTGATAGGTAGAGTTACCGTCATGCTGACTCGTCCTAGGCCTTAAACCCATTTTCTTGGATGTCCTTTCCATTCCTTCTCTAGATAGTCCATTTGTAAGTGGATCCGACATATTATCCTTTGACTTTACATAGTCAACAATGATAATTCCACTAGAGAGAAGTTTTTTAACAGTATTATGTCTCCGTCGTATGTGACAAAATTTACCGTTGTATATCATGCTCCTTGCCCTACCTATTGTCGCTTGTCTATCACGGTGTATACATACTGGTGCCACTGATTTGGGCTAATAAAAAATATCTTCCAGGAAATTTTGGAGCCATTCTGCTTCTTCACCGGCTTTATCTAATGCGATAAATTCAGATTCCATTGTAGAGCAAGCAATAAAAGTCTGTTTGGATAATTTCCAAGAGACTGCTCCTCCACCGATAGTAAATACATATCCACTTGTAGATTTTACTTCGTTCGATCCAGTGATCCAATTTGCATCACTATATCCTTTGAGTACCGCGGGATATTTATTATAATACAAGACATAGTCTTAAGTGTATTTAAGATACCCTAAAACTCTTTTCATTGCCATCCAATGAGTTTTGTTGGGATTACTTATGTACCAACTCAATTTACTAATAGCGCATGCTATGTCTGGTCGTGTACAGTTCATTATATATATTAAACATCTCAATACTCTTACGTACTCTAATTGTGAGTCACTTTTACCTTCATTCTTTCAAAGTGCAAAGCTCACATCCAATGGAGTCTTGGCAATACCGAATTCCATATACTTGAATTTTTTAAGTACATTTTTGATATAATGAGACTATGACAATGCCAACCCTTGTAGAGTTCTATGGATTCTTATTCCTAAGATCACATCCGTAACTCCATGGTCTTTCGAACTTACTTTTGAGTATTCATTTTGTTGCATTTATGTCAGGAATATCTCTACTGATGATTAACATATCATCCACATATAAACAAACAATGACTTGGTGATTTGGAGTGTCTTTAATAGAAATACATTTACCACATTCATTTATCTTGAACTCGTTTGCCAACATGGTTTGGTCAAACTTCGCATACCATTGTTTAGGTGTTTGCTTTAGTCCATACAACAACTTATAAGTTTACACACCTTATTCTCCTTTCCTGGAACCACAAAACCTTTCGGCTATTCTATGTAAATTTCTTCCTCTAATTCTCCATTTAGGAATGCGGTTTTCACATCCATTTGATGGATTTCAAGACCATATACTGCCGCCATGGCAATTAACATTTGAATCAATGTTATCCTTGTTACTGGCGAGTATGTATCAAAGTAATCAAGACTTTCTTTTTGTTTGAAGCCTTTTTTTTGTCAATAGTACCATTCGCTTTCATTTTTCTTTTGAAGATCTATTTAGAACCTAAAGGTTTATTTCTGGAGGAAGATCAACCAATTACCATGTATGGTTTCTTAATATTGAATCAATCTCACTCTTGACTGCCTCTTTCCAAAAAGATGAGTTCAAAGACGACATCGCTTCTTGAAATGTTTGAGGCTCATTTTCTAAGAGAAATGTTACAAAATCTTATCCAAACATAGTAGAAGTTCTTTAACGTGTACTACGTCTTGTATTCTCTTCATTATGTACAATCTCACTTGGTTCATCTCGAGGTCGTTTAGACCCTCTACTAGATTGTTCATACTAGTTTTATATGGGTAAATATTTTTAAAGAATTTAGCATTATCCGATTCAATTACCGTATTTTCATTTATATACAGATGTTCGGATTTATGAACTAAAAATCAACATGCTTTACTGTTTTTAGCATATCCTATGAACACGCAGTCCACAGTCTTAGGTCCTATCTTAACCCTTTTAGGCATAGGAACTTGGACCTTTGCTAGACACCCCTACACTTTGAAATATTTCAAGCTAGGTTTCCTTCCTTTCCATTTCTCATAAGAAATTGATTGTGTCTTACTATGGGAAACTCTCTTGAGTATATGATTGGCTGTAAGGATAACCTCCCCTCACAAGTTTTGTGGTAAATTGGAATTTATAAGAAAGGCATTCATCATTTCCTTCAAAGCTTATTTTTTTCTTTTTGCAATTCCGTTAGATTGAGGTGAATACGGGGCCGTAGTTTGATGGATAATTTCATTCTCTACACATATTTCGGCGAAGGGAGATTCATATTCTCCGCCTCTATCACTTCTTATCATTTTTATCTTTTTCTTTAACTGATTTTCTACTTCAGTTTTGTATTGCCTAAACACATCTATTGCTTCATCCTTACTATTTAGCAAGTAGACATAACAATATCTAGTGCAATCGTCAATAAAAGTTCTAAAATACTTTTCCCCACCACGTGATGGTGTTGACTTCATATCACAAATGTCAGTGTGTACCAAGTCTAGAGGATTGAAATTCCTTTCAATGGACTTATAAGGATGCTTTGCATACTTTGATTCTACATACGTTTGACACAGTGATTTATTGCACTCAAAGTTTGGTAAAACTTCTAAGTTAATCAATTTTTATAACATTTTGTAATTAAAATGGACTAAACGTTCATGCCATAAATTACAAAACTCAAGCAAGTAAGAAGAATTTGAACTTTTATTTATTTCAACATTCATTACATTCATCTTGCAAAGGCCCTCTGTGAGATAGCCTTTCCCTACATACACTTCCCTTTTGCTAATTATAATTTTTTCAGAAATGGTTACACATTTGAATCCGTTCTTGTCTAGAAGTGAAACGGAAATCAAGTTCCTACGTAATTCCAAAATGTACAAGACATTGTTAGGTGTCAAGACCTTGCCTGAATTCATTTTCAAGCCCACTTTTCCTGTTCCTTCTACCTTAGCCGTAACGGAGTTAGCCATGTAGATTATTTCTTCCATTTGAGCCAGAGCGAATGACAAAAATAACTCTTTGTTAGAACAAACATGGCGGGTGGAACCAGAATTCATCCACCACTCGCGAGGATTCCCTACCAAGTTGCATTCTAAAAATATAGCACACAGATCATTACATTCTTTGTTGAACTCAATCATATTTGCTTGGTCCTTTTTCTTGCCTTTATTAGGGGCACGACAATCCGTGAACTTATGGCCAATTTTTCCACAGTTGAAGCATTTTTATTTGAATTTCTTCTTGGGTTAATTGCTTCCCTGTTCAACTTTCTTCCTTTTCTTAGAATTGTTTTGGTCATCTTCCACAATATGTGCTCCTTAATTGCAGAATTCCCTTTTGACCATCTCTCGAAATTCTTATTATCCTCTTCAATATGTAATCGGACAATAAGATCTTCGACAGTCATCTCCTTGCGTTTGTGCTTCAAGTAGTTTTTGAAGTCTTTCCACATAGGTGGTAGCTTTTCAATGATCGCTGCTACTTGAAATGGATCATTCACAATCAAACCTACAAAACAGTTTATGTGAGTTACTATCAATATTTTCAATTTGTTCAACTAAGGTATTTTTCAAAGATATATCTTCTGATAGGAGATCGTGAATGATTACTTGCAATTCCTGTACTTGAGAGACAATCGATTTGCTATATATCATTTTAAAGTCCAAGAACCTTGCAATAAAGAAGTTCTTAATTCCAGCATCCTCTGTCTTGTATTTTTGTTCTAGTGACCTCCACAATTTCTTTGATGTCTTAGTTCCACTGTAAATATTATAGAGGTCGTCTTGGAGACCACTCAATATATAATTCTTGCAAAGAAAGTCCGAGTGTTTCCTAGCTTCTACAATCATAAAATGCTCTTTGTCCGAGGTTCCCTCGGGCACCTCAGGAGTATCCTCACTAGTGAACCTTTGAAGGCATAGAGTGGTGAGGTAAAAGAACATCTTTTGCTGCCATCGCTTAAAGTCAATGCCCGCAACTTTTTTGGGCTTCTCCGCAAGCGCCATTGGTTGCTAAGTATTTGCTTGACTTGTGGAGGCTATACTAGTTGCCCACATAATCGTAGCCGCATCTTGCATTTAACTTTTGTTAGTCATTTTTCTGTCACCACAAGACAATAAAATTTGTATTTTTAGAATACTATTTATAAAGTTAAGCACCTTTAAACTCTTCTTCTTATTTCTAGTTAACGATGAAGTTTTTATGACTTCCAATCGTCAACCGAATGATCTTTAACTTATGATGAAGATTTTATGTCTTCGAATCACTAGTTAAGTTCAAAAGAAGTAGAAAGCTTAAAGCTTTAATCTAAAAAAACAAGCAATACAGATTCTACAAAAGATTATTCCTTAAGATTGTTATCTTTCAACGTAGTTTCGGGTACAAGAATCTGTATATAAGAAACACAAACTTCAACACTAGTTCAAGTCCGAGGCAAGAACACTTATGAAGTTCTATAACACCTTCAACACTAGATTATGAATAATCTATCTAAGAAGTGTGTTAAGATTCAGAAAAGAGATGAAACAGAATTTAAGACTAAATCCTCCGAATTTATGGAATAATTCCCCTCACTGTACTCGAGGTTTTAGAATCTTCTTCCTAGGATAAAATGGCCTTCAATTCGAACAATAGCGGTACCTCAAATTGTTGGATTCAACGAACTTACTTTACGGTTTGATAGACCACACAGAAAGTTTTTCAAGACAAGAAGAGATTTTGTATTTTAGAAAATTTGTACCTAAACCTGTGGATGAAAGAAAGTTTATATAGCCAACTGTGCCTCTTCTAAAAAGTGGCAATAGTTCGCTTAAAAGGTGTGACCTTTCTGGAAAAGTCATGTCTGTTCGTCCAAAGAATGTGTCTTTTCCGAACAGGCATACCATTTCATGAATCAGTGTGTCATTTCGTTGAAGGTTTACATCTCTTTGTTTCAGCACTGCACTGTTTCAAAACACTGTTTCAGAATCTGCATGCATGCATATAAATGGAGTTCAAAACATAGAAAAAAGTTGCATTTTTCTCTTTGGTATTTTCGAACTGAATTTCTAAATTTCTATCAAATAAACTTTGTCCAAAAGATAGATCTCATCAATCGATTGACAAATCCAAATTCGAAGCCAAAGCCAAAGCCGAGCGAGCGACGATGACAACGGCGTGAGGCATATATTATTTCTTGCCTCACTTACCATGTGGAGTAAGTGTTCCTTATTTTAAACACTCACAAGTTCTCTTCGTCCACCAATGTGGGAGAAAGAGTGAACTTTCTAATTTGGAAGTACACTTTCTAAATTGGTGTCTCCCTTCTCCACCATTTTTCCTCCATTTTTTCATTCATACTTTTTTATATACTTTGAACCCAACAACAAGATCATCAAATACAATTAAAGAAAGATAAGATAAATACATAGATGACAAGTCAATAAGGCAATACAACAGAATATAAACACAATAAAGTAAGTGTAATATATGTGATGATGATGATGATGATGCACGAGGTCGTCACACAACCTCTGGGATCGTCTCACAATCCCCATATACACTTACGAAGCTAAAGATTCCTGACGTAGGACCCATGGGGGGTTCGTCAACCCATATACAATCCACATATCTCATAGCTTGTTTTTCGTATATCCCTCGGAAAGGGTTTTATAAGATGTTATAATATTTTCTTAAAAAAGTGTTGTATTTCTCTGATGTTGCCACGGTGGTACCAATGTTTCATGAATGAGTATGATATGAAGATGTAATGCTCACAACCAATCACAATGAGTATTTCCACAATCAATCACATGATATATTTTCACAACCAACCACAATAATACATTCTCACAACCACATTAGCCAATATCCACTTATTATTTTTGTTTCAATCATGAATTTCCACATGTCCCATATGCCAATAAGTATGAATATAATCACAATACACCAATGGTGCCACATTACACAACACAATACAATTATTCACATGTATTCAAGGCTATCACATAGGACCCCACACGGTCAACCATATCACATAATATCTCAATTTCGACAATTACATCACATATAGGCCCCCACACGGGCACAACACATATATAGACATTTTTCATGATTAGTACCCACCATCAGCATGCATTTTGTACCATCATTTACTACCCAGTTCAGTCTGAAGAGTTAAGTCATAACCTACATCGAAGCCGAAATCAGTTTGCTACACTTGAACCCACAACCTTACTTTTCACGAACAATCCCAAACTCCACTAACAACATCAAATCTGAAATCTACGCGTCAATACAAAACTAATAATACCCATATTGATTATGTTTTATTCGGGATCAAAACGGATCCCCAAAATAGGTTTCCAAAAAAGAAGAGCAAAATCAGAACTTTACTTCAAAAACATGTTCCCCATATTTTTAGGAACCTACAGCTGAAAATCCAAGTTAAATCGATTAAAAAATGGGGTTCAAATCGAAGAAAAACTATTTTTAAGCTTTACCGTGTAAAATCTTTGAAATCCGGGTTAAAATAAAAAATCGGAGTTGTTTTGAAGGTTAAATTGATGAATAACTAGTAATTATAAGATAAAAATATTATTCAAGTGAAAAGGAGTTAAATTTTGGTTTAAAATCTCGCCTAAGATTTTTGGGGTTTTGAGAAATTTATCAAGAAATTATTAAGAAAAGAGGTGAATTTTATCTTAAATCCGTAATAAAACCAAGAAATAGATGTTAATCTATCTTCCCAAGCTCCCACAAGCTTCACTTTTAAGCTCCCAAACTATTTAGGGTTTAAATCTCAAGAGGCAAGATGAAAAATGAGCAAAATGAGCCAAAAAGGGTGAAAAATCTGCTATTTATTGCAGATTTTCTGCAATAGCTGTGCAGGTTTTTTTCCTTAAATCGAAATGGATTTCGATGGGGCGCTCGGAATTCGTTCAGAGTTCGATTTATGCAAACGAACTATACAACCACACTAAATTTGACATCCGAAATCGATGGAGATATCAAATTTTCAAAAAAATATCGTTTTCTCAAAGTTGAACCCCAAAATTCGAAATTATAATTTTCCAAATCGAGGGTCGAAATGAGATTTAAAAGCCATAAAATCATATCAAAATATGCTAACACCCTAAAATAGACATTATGAATCTGCTGGCAAAGTCGTATTTTTCATTCGAGGTCGTTTCAATCAAATGTGGGTCCCACACCCATATTTCTATTTTTCCAACTTTCCGATTAATAGATCGAAATGAGCGCGGGTGCACCGAAACCCGAACCAAAGGTCTACCTAGCATAAAATCGATATTACGGAGCTGCTGGCGCAGTTCGTTCGGCCATACGTCGCACGGATCAAAGTCCAAAATAAGGCTCTCGAAGCCATCAAAAATCACAATATTGCATAAATGATACCAAAATGCATAAAAAATTATGCCAATCACTCCCACACCCTAAAAATATCATAATGCAACTACAGAGAGGAATAAAACAATCAAATCAAATAAAATCATAAATTTCACATATTTCATCAAATTTTTAGGTCGTTACAATGAGAGAAGTATTGTTTGAGAATAAGTAGTCCTTCTCAATGTAGACGTTTGTTATGAGTAATTGATTGTTACTATCATTGCTCCTTCTTATACTCATTTGATCTAGCGTTCAATCATTTTGTACTCTCATGTGATGATATTTAGTCATTTTCCATTGCTTGAATGATGTTATTTTATTTCTCTCCTTTTTAGTCTCGTCTTACTTTCCACTAGAATCAATTGGTCGATACATGACTGTTAATTTAGTCTAGTATAGATGCATACATTTATATATAATATATGCATGATATCTTTATAGGTCTAGCATCAATCATCTAATTCTATTAACAAGTAAGACGAGACTAAAAATGAAAGCAAATAAAATAAATTAAAATAAATAAACATCATTCAAGCAATGAAAAATGACTAAATATCATTATATGAGAGTACAAAATAATTGAACACTCGATAAAAGAGTATAAGGAAGAGTGATGGTAGTAACAACCAATTACTCAAAACAAAAGTCTGCATTGAGAAGGACTACTTGTTCTCAAACACTACTTGTCCCACAAGTCACAATCATCACTCTTCCTTATGCTCATTAGACACGTCTAATCTTATTTGATGATATCTAGTTGTTTTGCATTGTTTGGATGGTACTTGTATATTTTATTTTATTTTATTTTATTTCTTCGCTTTTTAGTTCCATCTTACTGATTTACGACTATAGCATGCCTTAAATATCACTTGATCATGTTCAAAAGTGATTTAGTATCACAATTAATGTATCTAAATTGTTTTACAATGTTTGAAAGATGTTAGTTTTTATACTTTAATTTTATTTAATTTTATTTCTATTTTTTGGTCATTATTCTAACTTGTCCATATATTCAAATAGTTGATCATAAACCTATGAGTTGGTGAATAATCGACTTCTCAAAAAATTGATAATCTATCTATCATGTGTAGAAATCAGCAGTGTTATTAGTATATAATAAATAATTCGCACAGTCTAGTATTTTTTCAATCTCTTCTTACTTAAAATTACATAAACATCTTATCCTTGAATGTTTGTCCTACAAAAAGATTGGTGCCATCCGAGAAAGAGTGGCTTCCTTGTGGTTCGAACTACCCGTCCTTACCTCCCCCACACCCCTCTTCTTCATAATCTTCACTATTATCTCATTCATCACCACCCATGCAATAGTATTCCATTGACGTATCATTCCCTACCGGGGGTAGGGGTGGGGTTGATGTGGAAGCTTCAATTCTCGGGACCTTCCAACAACTTTAACCCGCAATATAGGTCTAGAGTTATTAGAATCAACGGAAAGTATGTATAATTCCACGTGTCTATCATTCCTTATGAACGTTGGATAGATTTTCCCTCTCCCGTTTATCAAGTAACTAATTACCACATCACTTTGATCACAACTTAATTCACCGCTCTCCATTACGCTTTTAACTATATCGACATATGAATCGTTGCGACGAAGGGCAATGGACACTGTTTTCTTAGACGCGATTTTTCAAATCCAACATTTAGGAGTCTCCTTCCATTCACCAGAAAAGATACCATCAACAGCTACGTAATCTATAATGGACATGATATACCTCGATGATAGTATTTAATAGACTTAAATAGTGGTTTATGAGCCTAGACTTAATAGATTGTAGTCTTCTTCTTCTTAGCTGCTGTCCGTACAGTACATGATCGAGCTTTTTTCGACGAACACTTGAATAATCCGACTACTTACAGCTTACAAACAACCTAAAAAGTGTTGGAATGTTGCTATTGAGTCAAGAATCGATTTCAAAATGTGGGACTAATTTTCAAGCTTTTTGTATGAAAATAAAAGAAAAATTAGGGCTAATAATATGCGAAAATGGCTTAAAACAATAGAGATAATGTCACTCTCCGATGGATGCTGGAAAATTCGACGAAAAATGGCCGAAAATGACGGCAAAATCGGGTGGTTGGTAGTGGATTGGTTGAGAAGCTTAATATTTTTTTTAAAAATTAATTATCCAATATTTATATTTTTGGACATGGACTAAAGTGTATTTTAAAAAAATTGGGGATGAAATGAAAAAGGGTCTAAAGTGTATATTTTGTAAGTTGAGTGCTAGGGTTGCCTTTTTTTTATGGGACTATTAAGGTGTCTATATTCCCAATTAAAAAAACCTAGTATCTAAATGTCAAAAAAAAATTTTGGAAAAGGACTTTTAGCCAACTTCCCCCCAAAACAACATACCAACCCCTGACTTGGAGTTGGCGGTGGTCGAGCTCTGTGAGGGTGCATGGGTGAGTAGGGATTTGGTTTTCCTATATATCTTTTTCTCTAAAAGAAAAAAAAAAGATAAAATCACAAACTCAATATGTAAAGCCAAATATAATTTTGTTCATATCTTTAACATAAATATTTTATAAATTTAAAACTCTATACTTACTCTTTCATTTAGATTTTAGATGCACGATCTCCCCCCTTCCCCTTGTGTCGAAAAGTAGGAAGAAAAATAATTTCTTCTTCGCGTTTATCTCCCACTTTCATTATCAGAAGTTTATGATCAATATTAGTGTAATGGTAAGAAGTTTGTGGGTTTCCATGTTAGATAAAAGTAAAATCAAATAGTCACTAACGGAATTTGAATCCACAATCAATAGGTCAAAAAATTATTACTTGTTCCTCTATTCCACTAGACCAACAATACACTTTGTGGATAAGTTGTTAACTTATAATTTTTATATATTTACTAAATTACTCTGTGTAATACTAGATCCGCACGAAAGTTATTGAATTCTTGGGAACCCCCGAACCCCTAGACCTACCCCTGTTATAGTCGAAGAAAAACAATATAGTTGATAATAGACAAGCTCATGTAACACAAACACAACATAATTTAAGTTGAAATTCGACTAAAGTTCCCATAATTATACGAGTTCACGGGATTTATGGGTTTCCTCCTAGCGGATGGGGATTTGAAATAATCACGGTTTGTGTCATCGATAATCGAAAAATCATCACGAAGAGGATGAATTGTCTTTGTTTACAACCTAAATATTTTTTTACACATGCAACGTGTTTCATTAACCTTAGTATTTAACTCCTGTGGGAAAAGATATTCTTTTCTCTTACACTTATAATGGTATATTTAGACACTAGGTTAAGGTTTAGGAGGATGGTTAAGTAATGAGCTAATTAATAACATCATGTATCACTACTAGAAATTACCCCTATTACAACAAACTTTTTGGTAACGGTGTAAAAATATTGCGATAGATGATCTATTGCAATAGTTAGAATCATTGCAAAAATAATTTGTTCTAGTAATTCTATAACCTTTGCTATTGAAGGATAATCGTCGCAATAGGGTATCTTATAACAACGGTTTCGTGAACCGTTGCCATAAAGGCAATGCGTTTTTCGAAAAAAAGCTATTACATCGGTTTTTATTTTCCCCCTTTTTTCACAAAATTCGCCAAAATTTTAAAAATATACAATAAAAACTTAAGAAAAAATACAAAAACGTTTCACTCTCAAGTCACTCGCATCAGTCAACAAACACCAGTACTGCCGACTGCCCACCGCTGCTCCGATTGCTCACTGCTGCTTCGATTGCCGCTCCGACTGCTGCTCCGACCGCCGCACCGACTACTACTCCAATTTACAATAGCCGACAGATCTAGTAGCTAAATTCTCATAGTAAGTGGTACTTTTCTGTATTGTCTATGGGGTAGAATTAAATCCCCATGAGTTCATGCGTAATAGCTTGCTCTTCATATGCTAACAAAAAGGAGAATTAAATCCCCATGAGTCCATTCATTTTATGTTGTAATGGAGTCAAAATCTAGAATTTTTTTGTGTTTTTCATCTAAAAAATAACTGAGATGACTCAAGATTTTAATCGATATTTGTAGCCATGTGGATGATCCGACATATTAATGTATCAATGCTTGAAGTAGTCGTCTCTCTTTAAAGTGATTAATTTCTTTTTTTAGAGCTTGATCTCTGGATCCGATTCCACAACATTTAGAGACAAGAAGAAGTTGTAATACTTGTGCCACGACCCTTTAATAAATTGAGTGTTCAGTTGTGTTGGCACTCAATCTGCTGTTGCATAATAGTTCTAAGATTGTTACGATAACATTAGCCACCTAGTGTAAATCACGAGACTCCATTTTCCTACTTCTAAGACCCTCATATGTCACATGGAATAGTTTATGACCGCAAACTATTATTTTAGCATGATTTTCCTTTCTTACTTGAGCCGGGGGTCTATCGGAAACAGCCTTTCTACTTCTTCAGAGGTAGAGGTAGACCCCACTAGGTGGGAATACACTGGGTTTGTTGTTGTTGTTGTTGTTCCTTTCTTACTTCATCATTTTTTCCTCTTCCTCGAGAGTGTTTCTGATACCTTGAGGGTTGAGGCTCGACTATAATCTGTTTATTTATCACAAAAGAATAATACATGGAGGGCATATACAATAGCCTCCATTGCGCAGTGCGGAGAATCGATCATCTTGGTACCCCATATTAGTTTCTTTTATGGTCTATCCTCTGAAGTTATTGTGTTTATTGTATTTGATGTTGAGAAGGATTGCATCATCAGTTCGTATGGTAAAGTTAAACTCAAAATAAAATTTTTGCTAAAACTTAAAACAGACAATGTCCGTAATATATATCAGTGGATGGGCCTGAATCAATACTAGCAGCGCATGGTAGGAGAAATAGGGTGAAAAAGTTTGTTTCCTTTCATTCCCCGTTGGAGTCCGGGCCATGTCTCAGTCTCAGTGTGGCTGATCATCCAAAAAGACCAGCTAAGCAGAATGTCTCTGTATCTTCTCATCCTCTTCTACTCTAGTTTCTATGTTACAATTCCCCCGTTAACTTTTCTATTGCCTTAGTTTAATCTTGACGATTTCCATTGTAATTTCTAGTTTGAGTTTTCTATCAAAGAAACAGTTCTATATTGTTAAAATATTGAAGCGTTCACTTCATGACCCCATTGGAGTTGTATGGGTATGAAGTTGACAACTAAATAACTTCTTCTTGGCTTACTGTTCTAATTTCTCTTTGAGGCCTGAATGCTGTACATTGTTGAGTTATTGTTCTATACTTTCTCTTATTTATTAGACGTAAAGAACTGGACTTTCTCATGTCATGCTATAACACTATTACAGAAACCGTAATATTTCAAGCACAACCTTAGATTTGTTTATGTAGCAGCTTGACGAAGGTAACCCACAGTATGATTTACTCAACCTCTCTGCTGAACGCAAATTCTTTCTTTTAAAGCCTTCCCTAATACTGAATTCTACATTTTGGTTATGAATTTTCATTACTTTTTTTTGGTCAGATATCTATTGATCAAGTGACATTAGTAGCTTTTTAGTTATATTGTAAACATTCATATTTCTGAGTTCACTATACTCTTCTTCTTCCTCTTCATTTCCAGTAGTCATGGCTATATATAGGGCTCCTTCTAAGCTAATTAAAAAATGGAGATGGACCTAACGTAGACAAAGATAACGGCAGAAACTACAACACCTAAAACCTCATCTTCTTCACCTTGAATCAGCTACCAACGCACACAGTTGGGGAAATGAACTTGACTGATTCGCCAGATTCCCTGCTTGCTGACAAGTGTATTCTTCTCATTTTGGAGTCATCAATGGTCAAAATTACTTAAAATATAAAGCCTCCAAGAGGCTACAGTTTCTTAAAACAAGGCAAGAAAATTTTAGACGTGAAATATTTGTAATCATAAACGATAACATTCATATCCAGATGTGTAAATTGAATGTCCTGGTACTTTTGTGTAAGTTTTGTGTAAAGTACTGGTACTTTTGTGTAAGTGGTCTCCCCCCTTTTCTAACTCTTTCAACTTCTTCATTTAAACTGGTATGCAGATTTTTCAATTCGTTCTTCCCAATACCCTGCTTTTTGGAGTTGTGACTAGTTTCTCCTACTCTTTCTTGTCTAACACAGCATTTCTCTCATCCAGTTTCATGAGAAGAACTAGCATTTCCTTTCCGAAGCCCACAAAAGCTACTCCGTAAGTATTGCTTAACTCCAGTATATGTGAATTGACCCAATCTGAAGCTGTCGATTCATTCTCTTCCCGTTCGCATTGACTTTGTGTAATAACTGCGTTAAGATCATGAATTTGTTTAATCTGCAAATTTGGTTCATTTGAGTTATTTTTGGGTCTGCTATCCTGCTATTCAATTCCTTCTTGTTGTCTGTGTGCCTTAGAGATAACAATACTTTGTGTGCTCTCTCCTCTACATGTATGTTTGGATCTAACCTTGTTGGAGTTTTTTCAGGTGAAGCTCGGCCCTTCGTAATTGTAGAAGAGTATTTCCATTCCGTATACGCTTTGAGGAACTTCGAGACTAATTGTTTTAACTATGTTAATTCTCCAAAAGGAACCCCCTGCTCCTCACATGCTTCTTTAGGAAGAGCACTGGGTCACCCCTTTACCCTTTAAATTTTGCTTCAAAATCTACTGGGTAAAGGAGTTGCTTGTGTGTTATCTTCTCCTGCCACCACTCTCGCCGGTATCTTTCCAGAGACTGTCCTGGTGTACTAAATATTGCGTGTAACATTGGCAAAGTATTAGTTGTGTTTCATACTTGTATTAGATGTGAAAATTGTATGTTGGAGTGCTCTAGAAATCGTTCAAATTTTTATAAGATTGTAACAGAGTTCCCTACCAAAATGTCAGAGGGTGATTATCTTTCTCTATTGAGCCTCTTACTGCACCACTACTAGCCTCAATTATGCTTTGTCATAGGCTTATTTGTGAAGCTTAAATATTCTTTTATGCTACTGGGAGCCTGGACTAATTGCAGCATCGATATAACAGGATGTAGACCATCAGGGAATTAGGAGTATAGAGATCCTTTTATTTCTGAAATGCAGCTATCTCTAATAGATTGGATAAAAGTGCATCATGTTCTTGATTCTGTATGTAAAGTAATTTGAATACTGGAAACTAAATTATTCCTTTCTCTTTTTGATTTTGTTTCTTGATTTAGTTTTCGTGAATTATATTTCTTGGATTCATATTTTTCTGTTTTTCTCCACGTCTTTCTTTTTGGTATGTGTACATACAATGATTCTTGTCAGTTTCTTTACATTTTTCTTCTGCATTCAAGTGTGTGATTGTTAAATATCAGTATTACTGTATGGTCCGTTGAAATGGTCTGTTGAGGCAGTAAGGCAGTATGATATGGTCTGTTGAGGCAGTATGATATGCCAAAACCATTGTTTAACTGATACATTATGATGACAAAATATCAGCAAGACAAAAATATTCAAGAATCTCAAATTATGTTGAAGTTTGTTGTTCGATTTCGGACCTTATGTTGGTTGATCTTCCCAATGATTTTCATGTTTGCCTACCACCTGAGATTTGTTTGATAGTAAATTGGAAATGTAATTCTTCCGTGCTCTCGATTTTCTTTTACTAATTTGTGTAAATAATTTATTCATTTGCAATTAAGATTGTTTATGCTCTTATTTATAGGTGTTCTTCTATGTTCTAATTGAAAATTAAATATGTTATCATTTAAGTGCTAATTGAGATTATGTTTTCTCTTTTTATAGATGTTCAAAATGAAAGAGGAGATGAAGAGAGTTATGAAGAAATTGACCTTACTTGAGAAATTTTTTGAATTATTGATAGATATTTTAGTATCGATCTTTTTGATATTGAATTTTGTGAAACTTATCGCCACTCGAACTTGATACTTTATAGAAAAATTAATGACCGTTTGACTTTAACATTTTGCTTTTGGATTTAGATTACTAGTTTGTTGATAGTTTAATTTGAATTATTATTAATGAAAGATTTTATTGTGATGTGTATATATAATTGTGTATTAATACAATTCTCTCTCTCTATCAATTGGTATTTGAACTAGCTGCAATAATAGGTGGCAAAAAAATATTACAAAAGATTCGAAAATCGTTGCAATAGGTGTCAAAAATCGTTGTAGTAGGTAGTAAAAAATCGCTGCAAAAGATCAATAATTGTTGCAATAGGATTATTGCAACGCTTTTTTGTCGTTGCAATAGAGTCTATTGCAACGGTTCTTCACCATTGCAATACAGTCTATTGCAACGGTTACTAACTGTTGCAATAGAGTACAGTTAGTAACCGTTGGTATTGCAATGGTGAAGAACCGTTGCAATAGATACTTTGAACCGTCGCAATAGGAATTACAAAAGACCTATTGCAACGGTTTATGTAACCGTTGCAAATGTCGTTGCGATAGGCCTATCCCAACATCCACATATGCAACGCATATAAAATCGTTGCGATAGCTCTATAACAACGGTTTTTATATCTATCGCAATGATTTTTGAACTGTTGCCATAGGGTAATTTCTGGACCGTTGACATAGGGTAATTTCTAGTAGTGATGAATGAATCCGACTCAATAGATATTTTCAATATGAATGTTACACTAGATTATTTAATATTTATGCTGGTGGAATGTATAGCAGGCTCATAGCTAACAATTGCCCCATCTTTTACCATCCATTGACTCATATATCGAGAAAAGAAAATGATTTTGAGATTGAATCGCACATGATGGGCATAGAAAAGATTATTGCAACCTCAAGGGGTTCGGTAAAAACTACTGCAGGCTTAATTAATTGGTTTGTCCAGGGCTAAATATTCATATCCACTAAAATTAAAAGCAACTTCTTGCAGTAAAGTGGTTGCAAATCGCAATATGCAATGATCAAGTGTATTTCAGAAAATGAAGTAAATAAAAAGTCTCCAATTTAATTGCATTTGACTTAAGAAAGGGAGGAAAAAAAAAAAGTAAAGCCAAACCTAAAATTTGTCAATTCCAAGTAAAGCAAACTCTTTGCCTGCAGTTGAGGAATCTATGCCTACGTGTTGAACCTAGCTTTTTTCATACTATACTAATGTGTGTACTTTGGTAGTTGTCTTTTGGTTTTGTCCATTCTTGTGCTTTTAAAAGTCAAATACTTGGACAACAGAATCCAAAGCTAACCCATAATTTCCTTTTTCCAGTTTCTCCTTCTACTATATAATTTGTTTATTAGCTTTTGTTGGTTTATAATTGACTTTGGATGCTCGAGTCTGAAGATGACCACTAATATATTTTATTGATTGAATTGGAATAAAGCCATCAATTACGATATCTTTTGGTCCAAAATTTCCTTTCCCTGAGCCTGATGTACGTGTTATGCTCCCTCTTACTTTAACATAATTTTTTTCCGGTTCATTACATAGACATTAATTAAAATATAATTTAATTAAATTATTTTTATTTATTCTTTGATCTTAATTTATTGTTTATTTTTTGATATATTAATTTAACCGCACATATAACATTTGATTATTTAAAATTAAATAGTTTTAACTATTACGGAGATTTTTAATGAATTTAAAAGTTTAAATTACTTTTCAAATATCCTTCACACTTTAATATAATAATGTAAATATAAACATATATTTTAGTGTAAACACATATATATCTCACCACCAGAAGTTTCAAATGATTGATGGAGCATCACTTTTGCATTTGTCATGCAATACCTCTTTCTCTTACTGCTAGAAGATAAAAGAGACACATCAATTTAAATCATATTATTTATGTTAATGTTATTTTTTTTTTCTATATTTAAAATCTTTCCTTGTTTTTGAAGTCAAATCTATACAAAATCATTGATTACATTTTTATTACGCAATTAAAACTTTTAAATTTTGGTACTTCTTAAATTTTCTTATTCTAACATTTTTATATTTATTTCTAGATTTTTCAAATTTTCTTAAAATCAAAATTAGTTGATTTAAAATTCTTAAACTAAGGAAAAAATATTAGTTGTCATTAATTTTGATGACTTCTAATAAGAAAAGATTTTACCATAAATAATTTAATTAATTTTTAACTCTTAAATATTAGAAAAAAAATAGTGAAAAGATGATTTTGTCTAAAACAAAGACATTTAATAAAGGTCAAAAAGTTCAAACAATATTTTTAAAGCCTTTCACAATTTTAATATTATATATATATATATATATATTATAGATTAATCTTTATCCACGTTTATTAAGGATAAAGATAGGAACAAATAATTACTTCCTTCGCCTCATATTAATTAGTCGTCTTATTAAAAATAGTTGTTCCATATTAATTGACCACTTTACTAAATTAAGAAAGCATTAATTAATTTTTTTTCCATATCACCCTTGTAATTAATGTTTTTTGAAAATATTCACACTTGTTTATAAAGTTCTCAAAAAAATTTTTAAGCGATGAATTTATAAAATTATCTTCTTATTTATGATGTCTTAATCACCATATAAACATAAAATGTGTCCAGTTAATATGACACCGAGAAAGTAATTATATCTTAATTTTTTAAAATAATAATTAATTTTTTTAAAATATTATTTGACCTTGTTGACATGACACATTAAGAAAGGTCTAATTAGAGATGCATCAATTAACTATAATCTCTTTTTTTTTTCCCAACAAATGTAAATATTACTTTCCCGTTTCGAAAAGAATGATCTATTTTAACTTTATATGGAGTTTAAGAAAATAAAAAAAGAGTGAATTTTATGGCCATAACTAAAGTTGTGTCAAATATATTAAAATATTTTTTAAATCTTGTAATCTTAAACATGTCATATAAAAAGTTAAAATTAAAATCTGCAAAAAAAAGAATAATTCTTTTTGAAATGAATTAAAAAAAAATAAATTATTATTTTTAAAACGTAGAATATACAATAAACAAATAAAGAATAAAGAACAAGTAGTACAAACTACTGAGCACCATCCCATCACGCAATTTGTAGTGATCAGTGGCAGGGTTGACTCTACTCCTTTAAAGAAAAAAAGGCGACCATGTAAAGCCTCAAATTTAATAGGGTTCCTCTTTTTTTTTTTTTTTTTTTCTATAGGAATAATCGATATTATTTGTAGAAACATATATTTTTTTTTACATAAAATAGAAAAATTGTTAGAAGAAGTTTTATATATTTGGAGTACTATGTCTCAAAAAAAATTAAATACATTGAATATATTATTCACTAAAAGAGAATTATGAGAAGAAAGCGAGTACATACTTTTTAAAATAGGCTTCATTAAAAAAAATATTTTTTTCTTACAAATTTAAGACGTCTGTTTGATTTTGGTCTTAGGCACTGATGTACTTGAGCCTCCCCGAGTAGCTCTTAATTCAGCTATCAATCACAAATTTTTGCCAAAAATACCTACATATCCCAGCTCACTTAGTATGCTGGAAAAGTTCAATTGTGTATACAATCTCTGTAGTAATTTTCCCTCTTAGTATGCTGGAAAAGTTCAATTCTCTATACAATTCTGTAGTATGAGTGTAAGTTGTATAGTTTTTGAATAGCTTTCAATTCCTTGCGTTTCATATATTGTAGATCATTGCACCCCAGAGTGCAGCCACTATCTTCTTTTGAAATTTCTTTCAGTATTTCCAGTCAACTATTCTCATCACCTCCTTCAACTTTGTAGCAGGCAGGGTCACATTAGATCAAAGAATTAGTCCCTCTCTCACTGCTTGTGCATATGCTCAATATACAAATAAATGTTTGTTGGTCTCATCGCTAAATGCTGACAAAGACAACATGTTTTATCAGCTGTTGAAATATTCAAATGAATCAATCTTGCCATAGTAAGCAATTTATTGTGTACGACCAATCACATTATAAATCTATGTTTAGGTAAACACAAACACCAGGATATTATGAACATAACTTTATGAGAAGACAACAACAAAATATAATAAATGACTATGAATTTTCAATCACTTTGTCGATATTGTATTGTCTGAAACATCATATTCTTAGATCAAACATATACATAAGTTTCAAGCATTAACATGAAAAGAAGAAATCAGCTTCTTTAAGCTTTCAAGAACGACAGAAAGCAACAAAGTCGGGTTGAAACTAAAGTGTGAATCACCTACACTCAGTTATAAGAGTTCACAGTGTTGGGTTATTGGGTCTTTTTCCCTTCTTATGTGGATAAATAAAGCCCAATTTGGACCAACTCACTTTTGCCCATAGGCCAATTACTATGGGGCATATATATTGATCTTTTTAGGTCTTATTCACCATCACAAAAAGAGAGTTTTCAGCAGCCAAAGAGAGAAAAACAAAGCTGATTTTCGCACCTAAAATTTCAGCCACAACTGTCAACTTCAAATTGCAATTTCCGCTTCGTATCTTGTCCGATTGAGCTGATTTTTGGACTTCTTGTTTCTCTCATCTCAATCTTTGATTAGGAACTGACGGAGCTTGATTTGGTAGCCTGTAGCTCCTATTCTTCATGCCCGAACAGTAGCTGCGTTTTTTGGTGCTTTCACTTCTTTATTTCTCTAGTGTTTGGTGTTGTGGTTTATGTATTGTTTCTTGTTGTTTGACACTTGTTTGGTGGCCATTTTGGAGGACAATATTGTAACTCTTTAGTGATTATAGTGGATGTTTGGTCCCGTGGTTTTTTACTCTTCACACCGAAAGGGTTTTCCACGTAAATTTGGTGTCTTGTGTGATTGCCTTTATTCTTGCCCTATCGCATTTGTGTGGTAATTCATTTGCTGCCATATTAATTTGTTTTTCTTGGTTTTCTTGTCTCCTCTTGGTTCAAGTTGAAAGGAAAAGTTTAGTCTTGGCTATTTTCCATTGCTACCCCGTTGGGCTCTTTGATTATGTGCTCGTCTTTTCTAACAAGTGGTATCAGAGAGTTAGTTGTTGTTGATTGTAGATTTGAATGATGGAGGCAAATATGAGCAAGATGGTGTGTTTGAATAGTAGTAACTATCATACGAAAGGCAAGATGAAAGATCTTCTATTTGTCAAGAAAATACGTCTACCTGTATTTGCATCTACTAAACCTAAATTCATGACAGATGAGGATTGGGAATTTTAGCACTTACAGGTTTGTGGCTATAACAGATAATGGGTTGAAGATAATGTTAGAAATCATATTATGAATGAGACACATGCTAGAAGTTTGTGGGACAAGCTCGAGACACTTTATGCTTCGAAGACTGGCAATAACAAGTTGTTCCTGCTTAAGCAATTGATGAATATCAGGTATAAAGAGGGCAATCCTATTTCTGATCATATTAATGATTTTCAGGGTGTCCTTGACCAGCTGTCCGGAATGGGTGTAAAGTTCAATGAAGAAATTCAGGGACTTTGACTTCTTAATACTCTGCCTGACTCTTGGGAAACTCTTCGAGTTTCTTTGACTAATTCTGCTCCCGGTGGTATTGTAACTATGGAATATGTTAAGAATGGTGTTTTGAATGAAGAGATGAGAAAAATATCTCAGGCCTCATCTTCTTCATCTTCATACTCTGATATTTTAGTTACTGAAGAGAGGGGGAGAAATAAGTCTAGAGATTCAAATGATAGAGATAAAAGTAGAAGCAAGTCAAGGTCCATTCAAGAATGTTACATGTGACTATTGCAACAAAAAGGGGGATATCATGAAATATTGTTACAAATATAAGAGAGATATAAGACGGTAAAAGAAAGAAGACAATAATGAAAATCGTGTTGCTGTTTTTGCTAATGATGATCTTCTTGTTGCTTGTGGTGAGTCTAGCTGGTTTGTAGATTCTGGTGCTACATCTCATGTTACGCCAAAGAAGGAATTATTTTCTTCTTATACTCCAGGTAATTTTGGGATGTTGAAAATGGATAATAATAATAAAGTTAAAGTACTTGGCATTGGCACGATTTGTTTGGAAAGTAACAATGGTTCCAAACTAGTTCTCAATAATGTCAAGCATGCTCCAGATGTTCGCCTGAATTTGATTTCTGTAGGAAGTCTTGATGATGAGGGTTATGTTAATAACCTTGGTGCTGGCCAGTGAAAGCTTACTAGAGGTTCGATGATTGTGGCTCGAGGTGACAAGTTGTCTAACTTGTACGTATTTCAGGGCTCTACTTCTAGAGGCTTGATAAACTTGATGGAGAATGATACTTCATCAGAGTTGTGGCATAGAAGGTTGAGTCATATGAGTGAGAAGGGGATTGACAGTTTGACTAAGAAAAATTTGTTTTCTGGAGTAAAACAAGCTAAGTTGAAGAAGTGTGTTCATTGCTTCGCCGGTAAACAGAAAAGAGTTTCTTTTCAAAGTCATCCACCTTCAAGAAAACTCGATTTGCTGGAGTTGGTGCATTCTAATTTGTACGGTCCTTTTAAAGTAAGGTCTCATGGTGGTGCACTTTACTTTGTGACTTTTATTGATGATCATTCTCGAAAACTTTGGGTATTTTCTTTGAAGTCCAAGGATCAAGTACTTGATGTGTTCAAGAATTTTTAGGCCTTGGTTGAAAGACAGACAGGGAAGAAATTGAAATGCATCCATTCAGATAATGGTGGTGAGTATATTGATCCTTTTGATAGATATTGCAGAGAGCAGGGTATTCGGCATCAGAAAACTCCTCCAAAGACTCCTAAGTTGAATGGCTTAGCAGAGAAGATGAATAGAACACTAGTTGAGAGGGTTAGATGCATGCTTTTAGATGCTAAGATGCCAAATTCCTTTTGGACAGAAGCACTTAATACGGATATTTATGTTATCAATTTATCTCCTACTGTTGCTTTGAATGGTGATGTCCCTGACAAAGTTTGGTCTGGTAAGAATGTTTCTTATGATCATCTTAGAGTCTTTGGGTGTAAATCTTCTGTTCATGTTCCTAAGGATGAAAGGTCAAAGTTGGATGTTAAAACTAGACAGTGTATATTCATTAGTTATGGTCAAGATGAATTTGGCTATCGTTTCTATGATCCAGTTGAGAACAAACTTGTTAGAAGCCGCGATGTTGTGTTCTTTGAAGACCAAACAATTGAAGATTTTGACAAAGCTGAGAAGGTTGATTCTCAGAGTAGTGAGAGCTTAGTTGATGTTGATCCAGTTTCTTTGACTACTGCTCCTAAAGAAAATCTTCATGATGATGAAAATCAAGTTGATAATGAAGATGATGATCATGTTCAGAATGACCAGCAAGAAGTTGTTGATGCTCCAGTGCAAGTTGATACGGTTGATCAACAACCAGTTGTTGATGCTCCAGAGAGTTCTCTCAGACGATCTACAAGAGAAAGAATACCTTCATCTCGTTATTCTCCCAGTGAGTATGTACTCTTGACTGACGGAGGAGAACCTGAGAGTCTTGATGAGGCCATGGAAAGTAAAGAAAAAGAAAAACAGTTTGATGCTATGGAAGATGAAATTAAATCTTTGCAAGATAATCATACATTTGATTTGGTTAAGCTGCCTAAAGAGAGAAAAGCTTTGAAAAACAGGTGGGTTTTTCGGGTGAAGCATGAAGATGGTAATCCAATTCCACGATACAAAGCTAGATTGGTTGTGAAGGGATTTAACGAAAAAAGAAGGAGTTGATTTTGATGAGATATTTTCTCTGGTTGTGAAGATGTCATCCATTCGTGTGGTTCTAGGCTTAGCTGCAAGTCTAGATTTAGAGGTTGAGCAAATGGATGTTAAAACTGCTTTTCTCCATAGTGACTTAGATAAAGAAATTTATATGGAGCAACCTGAAGGTTTTGAAGTCAAGGTAAAAGAGAATTATATTTGCAAATTGAAGAAGAGCTTGTATGGTTTGAAACAAGCTCCTAGGCAGTGGTACAGGAAGTTTGGTTCCTTTATGAGTCAGCAGGGCTTCAAGAAGACTACTTCAGACCATTGTGTTTTTGTGCAAAAATTCTCTGATGGTGACTTTATTATTGTGTTTATTTATGCTGATTACATGCTTGTTGTTGGTCATAATGCTTGCAGGATTCTAAAGTTGAAGCAAGAGTTAAGTAAGTCTTTTTTTATGAAAGACTTAGGACCAACAAAGCAGATTCTTGGCATGCAGATTGTCCATGACAGAAAGGCTAAAAAGTTGTGGTTATCACAAGAGAAGTATATTCAAAATGTACTTTGAAGGTTTAACATGGACAAGGCTAAGGTTGTCAGTACACCTTTAACTATGCACTCTAAGTTGAGCACTAAGCAGTGTCCTTCCAGTGATGATGAGAAGGAAGATATGAAGAAAGTTCCTTATGCTTCAGCTGTTGGTAGTTTGATGTATGCAATGGTTTGCACAAGACCGGATATTGCTCATGCTGTTGGTGTTGTTAGTCATTTTCTTTATAATCCGGGAAGAGAACATTGGAATGCTGTGAAGTGGATTATGAGATATCTTTGTGGCACTTCTAGTCTGAGTTTGTGTTTTGGTACAAGGAAGCCTACTCTTTGTGGTTATATTGATTCAGATATGGCCGGTGATGTTGATACTCACAATTCTACTTCAAGGTATTGATTACCTTTGCAGGGAGAGTTGTGTCTTGACAATGTAGGTTGCAAAAATATGTTGCTCTATATACTACAGAAGCTGAGCTTATTGCTGCCGTTGAAGCTTGTAAAGAAAATCTTTGGATAAAAAGATTCTTGGGGGAGCTTGGTTGTGCTTAAGAGAGGTATGTGCTTCATTGCGACAGTCAAAGTGTCATACATCTTGGCAAGAATTCTACATTTCATGGTCGGTCTAAACATATTGATGTGAGATACCATTGGATTCGGGATGTGTTGGATCCTAAGTTGCTTGAACTAGAGAAGATTCATACGGATGATAATGGTTCCGACATGATGACTAAAGCTTTGCCAAGAGGGAAGTTTGAAAATTGTTGCATGATCGTTGGGATGGCGGTCTCCTCCACATAGTTGGGAGGGAGAGAATTGTTGGGTTATTGGGTCTTTTTCCCTTCCTATGTGGATAAATGAAGCCCAATTTGGACCAACTCACTTTTGCCCATAGGCCCATTACTATGGGGCATATATATTGATATTTTTAGGTCTTATTCACCATCACAAAAAGAGAGTTTTCATCGGCCAAAGAGAGAAAAACAAAGCTGATTTTCGCACTTAAATTTCAGTCACAACTGTCAACTTCAAATTGTAATTTCCGCTTCGTTTCTTGTCCGATTGAGCTGATTTTTGGACGTCTTGTTCCTCTCATCTCAATCTTTGATTAGGAACTGATGGAGCTTGATTTGGTGGCCTGTAGCTCCTGTTCTTCATTCCCGAACAGTAACTGCATTTTTTGGTACTTTCACTCCTTTATTTCTCTAGTGTTTGGTGTTGTGGTTTATGTATTGTTTCTTGTTGTTTGGCAATTGTTTGGTGTCCATTTTGGAGGACAATATTGTAACTCTTTAGTGATTATAGTGGAGGTTTGGTCCCGTGGTTTTTTACTCTTCACACCGAAGGGTTTTTCTCGTAAATTTGGTGTCTTGTGTGATTGTATTTATTCTTGCCCTATCGCATTTGTGTGGTAATTTATTTGCTGCCATATTACTTTGTTTTGCTTGGTTTGCTTGTCTCCTCTTGGTTCAAGTTGAAAGGGAAAGTTTAGTCTTGGGTATTTTCTGCTGCTATCCCGTCGGGCTCTTTGATTGTGTGCCCGTCTTTCCTAACACACAGGATATCAAAGTTGCTTGGTAAACCAATGACTTGAATTTTAAAACAAAGAATATTGGTAGTGTTTTTCACGTTTGCCAATATTTTTCTATTCTAACTTACGATCTCAGTAAGGTATCTTCTCCCTTAATTATGCCCATAAAGAATAAAGCGCAGAAGTACTAAAAATAGAAACTTTCTCTTTTTATTTTTAAAGTTCCTACATAAAACTAAACCCTAGTACAATATATAATTATATATATATATGTAATGACAGAGATTGAATTTTTACTTGCTACCTGAATATCGCCCTCCAAAGGACAAGAATGTCCATTTTAATGGAGAAGATTTCTACAGAGTGAAAAAAGAAACCCTAGATTTTGCTAATTCAGAGATAGGGCTAAAACAGTTAAGAAAAATAGGAATAGATGCAGGTACCTTATTTGGTCTGAGGCCGATCAAAGGAGGAGTTGCCAACTTTATCTGACAGACTGAGCAGATGTGATAAGAATTTGCCATGATGCTTTGGCAAAGAAGGTGGATTTAGTTTTGACGAATTTAGAATTAGAAGGAGATATTAATCCGACACCTCATTTAGGAGCGGCGTATTACGTTATTTTTACAACAAATGTGCAATTGCAAATTTGTCAATAATTTTTACGCTCCGAGTGCAGCAAAAACTTATACGCACTTGGTGTATACATCAAATTAATATTTTTTATCATGGTTATGTAATTAAATTACGTGAAATACATGTTGATTAATAATGGTTAAGTAACATGAACTTTAAATTCAAATACATGACATGCATATATTGACTTAGTGTATACATCGGGTGCGTGTAAGTTTTTTCCGCCACGAATATGTATTCTGTAAGAAAAAAACAAACCCTAAGTTGAAAATTGAATTACGAAAATATCCCTCAAAAGTTGAGTAACAATTTATCCTTTATAATCAAACAGTATTTCAATATCATTTATGTACAAAAGAGGTAAATGTACTATTAATTTCAATATCATATATGTACAAATTAAAAGAGGTAAATGTACCATTAATTTTCTTTAAAAGTATCTAAACACAATAAATCAACTTTTTACTCTTTCCATATGCACCCTAATTAATTGAGAGAGGACATTAAAAAAGATTAAATATGAAAATATTTTAGTTTCAAGCTTCTTCATTTCTAAAAGTCAAAATTTAGAACTCTTACACTACAAAAAAAAAAAATGGACAATTTGTAGTGGTTTATTTGTGGTAGTTTTAAGAAATTCCATTAATAATTCATTTTGTGACGTTTTGTTTTAACTCCCACAGTATAATTTTTTTGTGGCAATTCTATTATGGAGGTTAAAATATTACCTCGGTTCAATATAAATTATGGTAATTAATGGCTACCAAAAATTTATTAAAATTTGTTATTTTTAGAAATTATATCCTTTTTATATTTTTTTATTTTATTATATTCAGATTATATGGTATATAATAATTAAAATTAATAGTTAATTCATTATATATAAATACAAATACAGACCCTTCTCCTTCTTCATTTTAATAGGATTGTAATTTTTTTATCCACTATTTTTCTTACCTATTAAGATACTCTCTGAATATATAATTTTTACTTTGTATATCCAATTTCATTCAACTTTTTATTTTATACATTACTATTTTGTATTAGATATTTATGTAAATTGGTGATTTTGGTCGCCCCATAACATAATAATTTAAATTTCAAAACTATTAAAGCTAAGACAAATATTGTATGACCAATTTTGGCTCAAATACATTATATATATTTATTATATTCTCTTTAAAATAAAAATTAGATTCCAATTCAATGATAATATTCATTATATTTATTTTATATGCATTTTAACTTTATTTATGCTCATATAATAATTAATTTTTAATGTAAAAATTTTAATTAATAATTACTAGTAAATTTTCTGGAAATTTTTTTTTCTATGGACCAAAATAAAATTTTTCTCATTTTACATTTGAACCCAAACCCAACCAAAATCCTAATAACTTTCCCCTCTTTAAAAGAAAAATAAAGAAACTTAAAACTATTAAATATTAAAATTTCCCCAAAAAATTAAAAATCAATTAATTATTAACCCATTCCTCCCATGTACAAGCACCCAGATCCCACCTCTTTTCCCCTCATTCCTGCCTTCGTCCTCTCATTGTGCCTCATCTTTTTTTTTTTTTTTTTTGGTGCCTACACATGGAGGATGAGCATCACTCATCCTCACCTCATCTATTTGTTTAATTTAATTTTTGTATGTGATTTTGATAGTTATTTTATCTTTTGCAAGTTTAATAAGGAGGGATGAATGTTAAATAATTTTGTGAACATAAAGGTAATTCTTTGTTATTTGAGTTTGAGAATCATACTAGAATTTAAAATTTATAATTTTATTCTTTTTATTATTTAATTCATAGACATACTTTGCAAGCTGTTAAACTTAATTCATTGTACTTTTACATATTTTTAAATTTTTTTTAGTTCTTACAACAACATAAAATCATTCATACTTGATCATTAACAAAATTTAGATAAGCTTCAATTTTATTGTTGATTAATTAAGTATCCTGTAATAAATTTATTCTTAATTGATTTAACTATTACAAATTAAATTAAAGGACATTATTAGAGATTAGATTGTGTTCGATATTTGTATAACTTAGGAATAAAGTAGAGGAGGAGAGTCCAATTTATAAATGAGAAGAAGTGAAAAATACTTGAATCAACATACTAAAATAAAATGAGCATCATTATATACTTTTGAAAGACTAAGCTTAAGTAATATGTATGTTTTTTCTTTTCAAATATTTATGATCTTGTTACAATATTACCAATCAGTCGATATTTGCTATTTTTTGTGGATACATGCAATTTTCTATCATTTTTGGTGAACATTATACAATTTCTAAATCACTATTTAATGTTCGACCATTATTAAAGTAATTTTCTTTTATCTATGATTTAATATATATATTTGTCAAAAGCAAAGTTATGTATGAACTTGTGTTTGAGATGAATGTTTTATTTTTTTTTAATCAAGATGTACACAAATATATATACATCAATATATTTTTATCTAATCATTTATAAAATTTTCATTGTTTCAGTCGAATGCAGATATTGAGCTCACTTCATCATAAACAAAGGAATGAGTGACTGCAAGTCTACAAATCAAATCACCAAGAAAATGCTTAGATTTTAATATTTATTTGATGTTGAGTTATGTAGATTCTTAAGAATTTAAAATTGTAATATTCTGGTTATTATACACAAGTTCATATTACATGAATTTAGACTTGTGAAGCTTATTAACATTACTTCGTTTGATGAAATTTGATTTATGTTGAATATATTAGTCAGTAAAATTATTGATTCCCTATTATTTTGAAAACTTGATGTAAATCATATTTCATATTTTTTTTATTTTTAAAAATGATGCCTTGTGGCAGTCGTAAGCCTTCATAATTAGAAGTATATGAATATTGGTCTCATATCATGACAGTTATAAACTCACACAAATTTATTTTTAAAAATATTGAGATCATATTGTGAAGGTTCTAAATCATCACAAATTGATATTAAAAGCCTCCACAAATTTAAAGGTCATATTGTAGCGGGTGTCATGGAGGTTTATTTAGAACCGCTGCAAATATGCTCGTGACAAAATAAACCACAGTAAATTAATAAAATAACCCCCATAAATTGAGGCTTTTTTTTGTAGTGTTATGTTTTCATTTTCTCTTATTGAATGAAAGAAAAATTGTTCTTGCACTAAGACAATAACAATATCAAATAAATTATTACAAACGACAATACTCAATGGCTATTTCAAAATCTTTTATTTTATTTGATTCTTTCATCATCTATGTATCATTAGCTAATTATATTTAGGTTTATCCCTTTCTTTTTCCTTTTTTCAGTTTTCAAATCACAATGTACGATATGAAAAATATTTTCTGGAAAATGTTTTCCTATTTTTTCTTGTTTGGTTGTAGTAAAATATTGGGAAAACATTTTCCAAGATAACTCATTTTTCTCTATTTGAGGGAAAATGACTTCTCACATGGACCAAGGGAAGAAGTGATTTTTAGAAAACTGACAAATGTGACTTATGCTCCCACCCCCACCCATCTTTCCCACCCCAATAACACTCATATTCACATGACTCAGAGAATTCACATTTCTCAAAAATTTACATTACTCAAAAATATTTTTCACTGTGCTTTGCTTCAATTTTTCACTGCTTAAAATAAAAAATAGTGAAGCCCAGATTTTTTTCATTTTCAATGTTCGTTGAATGTATTGTTATTTTCATATGCACAGAGGAAGACTTACCTATGTTACTTTTGCTAATTGCATATTTAATTTTGTCATCGATGTAACTTGTTTCACGAGGTTGAATAAGCTTGTTGTTCCGTTATATTTCTATTGATTGTAGTATCTTGAGATAGTCCTGACAAAATATTGAAAAATGTCTCCTATATTTGCTGATTAATAGTTGCTTATATTAAGTGATTGTAATATTTTAATATTCAATATTGATATTATTTGTTATGCTTAAATTAGTTCTTACAAATTGTTGAGTTGCTAGAGACGCTGGTATACTAGTTAACAGTTAGTTGTATTTTCTAAAAAATATTTTTTCACTCACCAATCAAACACTAGAAAATATTTTTCTAAAAAATATTTTTTACTCACCAACTAAACACCATAAAATATTTTTCGGAAAATATTTTCCACTCACTAATCAAACACGAGAAAATAAGTAGAAAACCAACTTATTTTTCAGGAAAACATTTTCCAAGAAAATATTTTCCATCATACCAAACACACCTTCAGTCTATAACTTTTTTTTAATTTCTTCAAAGCAAAACTTTAATTTTGCACAATATCAATTTCTCAATTTAAAATTTGTTTATGGTGTGAAAGATGTGAGGAATACATTATTTTTTGTGTTTATAAATAGGAAGAATACATAGACAGTCCCCTTAATTTTTTGACTTTTTTCGTATTGGCACCTCAATTAGCCCATGTACCTATTGAACCCTTTATTAATTCACAAATGATTTCAATTAAACACAAATGTCTAATGTGACACTTTGCGTGTTCTTACGTCTGTGAGGCGCATGAAATCTATCTGGAGCAGCTTATATGATACTCCCAATGGTCTTATTATCCTTTCTTTTTCTTACCCTAATTCCTTTTCCCTCGTTCTTCCTCCATTCTTCATATCCACTATTTTTTTTCTTAAATTCTCCTTCTCTTCTTCAGATTTTCTCCTGCTTCTCTTAAATTCTCATTCTCTTATTAATTTCTTCTTAATTAGTCATTTTTAATAGTAATGTCCAATTCATCTTTAGCATTGTCTTCATCTTCTTCAATTACAAAAGGAGTATGTTTATGTGGGCTGAAATTAAGACCTCATGAACACAACTCAACACAGGATGGAGATTTTTTTCTGCAAAACTTCAAAGTTATTTATCTTACATCTCCGTCAAATGTCCTCTATTCTTTTGCTACAAACTGGACGGAGTCCCTAAAATTTTTTAGTTTAATTTTTCTTTAAACTTGTAGGAGAGAGGTGAATGCAATTACTTTGATTAGTATGATGACGAAATGCCTTCTCAAGAAAAGAAGGTGATGTGGAGTTTATCGAAAAAAGTCAAATCACTTGAAAAAGAGAGGAATCGATCAAGAAAATTAATAGTTATATGCGTTGGTGCAATTGTGATTTTGGCTACATGAAATTTCTTCAATAAATGTTCTTAGATTTTGGCTAATATTGGCTCAGGTTGCTTGTATATGAGACTGTTTTGATTTTGCTTGAATTTTGACTAATTTTGAATTAGATTGCTTGTATGGGACTGTTTTTATTTGAATTTTATGTTGTAGTTGGTTTGTTGACATTTAAATTGTATATAAAGCAATGAAAAATGAATGAAGACAAGTTGTGAAATGTTACTCTACTCTATTTTGATTTTGCTTTCTTGTTGTAATTGATTTAGTTAGGTTATTGTACTCTGTTTTTTCAATATTCAAATAATTCATTTAAATGATTCAAACTGTCAAATGTTTCACACAAAATGAAGTACCATTCAATAATAATGTAAAGCACAAGAGCACAAGTGCAAGTCATCAACACTTTTCACACAATAATTTACCATTCAACTTCTCAAAATAAACTTCAACCATACATTAAGTATTCATAATAAAAAAAAATAATCTAAAACAGACCACAAAATATAGTTCAAAATTTTCTAATACCCCAACAAAATACCAAAGTAGTCACAAAACTAATCTCCAAAATATACATAGTACTTAAAAACATAATTAATTCAACAACTTCATTGCCTTCTGGTGCACTAGAACTTTCAAGTTGGAATCTCTTTGACTAACTCATAATCTGCATTTGGGAAGTTGTGACAACATCATTTCTCTTCCACTTTATTCAGTGAGGCTTATAACCAATATCATTGTTTGTTTGAGCTACATCTTTGTAAATACCCAGAATGATAATTCTTTCACCTCTAGTTCCAGGCTGTATAAAATAAAGTAAAACTAAATTTGTCAAAAAATAATTAAGAATTATATAAAGTTGTAATTCATACTTACATTTAAAGTTTGACTTCTACTCATTTGATCGGCGTAGATACCAAATTCTATAGTCTTAGACCTCTTTTATCCTATTGTTGATGTTGATGCTTTAATGGCCTGTTTTTCCCAAGTTTTCGATCAGATACACTTACTTTTCCTCTATTTGTACCTCTTTAAGTGCCTCTTTTAGTGCCCTTGCCTCTGCCAGCTCCCCTACCTCTATAGTGCTTCTACCTCTACCTTTTCTAGCTGGTTGTACTCTTATAACTGCTGATGTATCAACACACATGGAACTACCTTACTGGCTAAACATTTATGGCTGGCTGAAGCTTGGTGGTTGGCTAAAGCTTGGGGGTTGGTTATAGGTTGGTAGTTGGCTATAGGTTGGTGGCATGCTAGAACTTGCTGCCTGGATAGAGCTTTCAGTTTGTCTCACCCCATCCTAACAATAAAACATATTAAATATGCAATGTAAATATCATCATTTAATTATTAATTAAAAAATATGAGTGTATTACCTGAGCTTTACAGAGAGTTCTGTTATGGTCAATTTGATGACACTTGGAGAAAGATATTTTTAGTATTTTCCTGGATAGCTTCCCATACTTCTTCTTAGGCCCATTTTTTTTTTATTCTTTGGTATTCTTCCAGGCATTGGTCTAGTCTCAAGAGGATCAATCACTACACCACTTGTGTTAGGCCATATTTTCATATTAGGTATTGGCTGAAGAAAGTAGTCATATGACTTCAAGAATGTATCTTCTTAAACCACTCTTTCACATAAAATTCAGGCTCATACTTTTATGTTAATAAGTCAATGCAGCATGTTGACACGGTATGCCTCTCAATTACCAACTTCTACAAGTGCAAGTCCTTGCCCTCATATCAACTATATGCCTATAAAGACTATCTAAAATTTCATGCCTAATGTGATCATTGAACCTAGCTGTGCAATTTCTAATCATGTCTTTAGTTTCTTTAAGTACTAGCAAAGCTATAGAGGAGATATCTAAAATTCAGGTGTCAACAAACTTCCTCATTTCAACATTTCTGTCCATTATCTTGTCTAATCTTCTCTAATATAGTGATTACAGATTTATGTTTTGCAGCTAAAATTCATGAATTAAATGTCTCACATATATTATTCTCAAAAATGTCACATTTAGAATGCTCCCTAAAATATGTCCTGCACCTTGATTTTTTTCATAATGTAATAAATACTCACAGATATTCTTACCAAGTTGACCGAGTTTGTCCATCTCACTCAAAAACTTTACTTCAAAACTGGCTTTAGCACATCTCCAAAATTGTTTCTTCTTTCTTCTCCTCTCCAGGTATGATGCCAACTGAACCAGATATGTCTAGCACACTACCTCATTTCACAATCTAGTAGCAATTCAAGTATAATTGGCACAAGACCCTAAATCAACATAAATATAAAATCAAAATAAAAAATATATGAATATGCACTGTATAGTAGATAAATAATAGATCAAAACTAAAGTATAAGAATTAGACTAATTTCTTGCATATCTGACATGACAGTCAGTCCATGTCCAGTTTCTAAGTTCAAATCTTAAATCAAGTGGTTAATAAAGAAACTCCAGCTATCTTTTGTCTCTTGATCAACTACTGCCCAGGTTATTGGATATATTTGATTATTTTTATTTCTTCCAACTGCAACTACCAATTCACCCTTGGAAGTATCTTTTAATAAACAACCATCTAAACCAATAATTTTTCTGCACCCTGCCAGCCAACCACTCTTTAATGCATCAAAGTACAAATAGAAATAAACAAATAATTTTTTTCTAGATTGAAACTATCTATCTATCCTCACCCAACAAGAACTGTCAATATTAGCATATTTTATCATATCTACATAGTCACACAACGTTGAAAATTTCATTTTTCTATAATCCAAGAATTTTTTAATGATTTTATGCTTTGCCCTGGAATAGACAGTTTTTCCCACATGCAAATCTAACCTTTTTCTCACCAATTTTTGAATTTTTCATAGTTTTATATAATGTTGTAAAGTTATTTTATCCTTAAACGTACTTGCAATAAACTTAGATGTGCACAACTTATTTTTTGTCGTAGTAGTGCATGCATGTACATGATAGTAGTTCTTGACAACAAAGTCATCAGAATGCTTATCAATGCTAGCAAACAACAACCATTTACATTTCTTGTCCTTATACCTAATCTAGCTCTATGCTTATCATTAGTCCTAAGCTTCAATCTAACTTTATATTCAATAACATACTCTGCCACTACCTTTCTAAATTATTTAGCATTTTTAAATATCATATCAAGCTCAAATATAGCCACAACACAATCAGGATCAAATCTTACCTTTTTACTTTTCCTTCTTGCTGGTAAATCAACACCCTGACAGCTTCAGGATCCAATTCATTCCTACTATCATCACTATCAAGATCTGAGCTATCTATATACTCTCCATATCCTCTTAATCTTTTGTATCTAGCAACCTTATTCCTTTCAATATCTTCAAATCTCCTATCAACACCTGTTTTCCCAAGTTTTATTTCCTTATTTTGAATTGATTTCTTTTTTTTTCTCACAGTTTATCCTTTCATTTCTAAGAGTTCTTAACTTTTCATTAACCTCAATATCATCATCTTCTGGTATATTAAACTCTTGAGAGTCAGCACTACTATCAAGATCTATTTCACTCCCTTCTAGAACTGAGAGTTCATCTACACCAAATTTTACATCTATGTTATCAGTTTGGTTAGGTCCCTTATATAACCTTTCAATATTAAAAGGGCAATCCGGTGCACTAAAGCTACCGCTATGCGCAGTGTCCGAGGAAGGACCTCACCACAAGAGTGTATCGTACGCAACCTTACTTTATATTTCTGCCAGAGGCTGTTTCCAAGGCTTGAGATGTTCTCACCCACATTACTATTTTTACCAACCACATTACTACTTTCATCACCTACTGGACCACAAAGATAACCAGATGGGACCCCATCTTCTACCACTTTTAAATCATCCACAACATGGTTCACATACAAGTCTAAAAAGTCCCCATCTTTTAGGTCTTGAAAAAGCTTTAGTAAACTCAAGTCATTTTCTACTTCAATAAAGGCTTTCTTTTTATGTTTTTTAAAAGTAGAACCCACCAATAGTCAAATACCCAAATTCTTTAGTATAATAAAGCAACTCAATTAAAGAAAAGTGGTCTCTGTCGATACTTACATATTCCACCTCACTCTCTCCTATGTAACGTGGATCTAATTTTTTAGCGATAAACTTGCCACCGTAATGAAAATGAGTTATAATAATGATATTTATCCATCAGATTTTTGAAACAAAGTCCTAAAAACACCTGACAAGTTATGAATAATAAATATCCTAGCTTTTTTCAGAAATTTTCAAACTACCATTACTAATGTAATATACTAACAAAGCACTAAGAAACCATTTACAACAAAAAACGTGATAAAAATGTGACATTATTGACATTTGAAACATAATTGAGTGTGATTGAACCCTAAATGAACAACAATTCTTGAGATCGAACTCTAAATTCACCGCAACCCTTCAAGAAATGTTTAAATCAGTGTCGACCTACAACTAATCACTCAAAAATACTGCGTTATTTTTGAATTTACAACGTAAGAAGCATAAATTAGTAGCCTACTTGAAAGTAAAATCACAGATTTAGGGTTTTTCTTAGAGGGATTTGGGGGTGGGTATGAAGGATCAGACGTTTTGTGGGGGGAAATAAAGTGGAAATTATAATGTTGTGTATTAATAATAAAGAAGGTGAGGTATAAAATATAAGTGGTTGTAATTGATCACACTTTACATGTAGGAGGCGACTGCATACACACGCCCCCAACACTTAAAAAATGCAGGCTTTAAAAAAGTGTAACGTCAGACATTTGTGCTTAACTGAAATCATTTGTGAATGAATAAAAGGTTCAATAGGTACATGGATTAATTGAGGTGCCTATACGAAAAAAGTCAAAAAGTTCAGGGGCCTGTATATATATTAAGCCTTATAAATAAATTGTGACACGTAACTTCTTCCTTTTAATTATAACTATGGTGATTGTCATTTTATTTGGAGCTATCTTTCTTTCTTCTTTTTTTAATACCCTGAATTTTGAAATATTTAATCTGGAGAACACTATATTCTAACTTAAAAGAATCAAAAAAATATTTTTTATCTTTTAATTTCTCTTTTATATTTCAAACAAGTAGTCTTAACATATAGACACGATTAAAAAAAAATTATACACAATTTTTAACAATCATCATAAAATACATGTGCAAAGCACGTGTCTAGAGATTATTTACTAAATATCTACAAATTTTTATTATCTATAAAATATAGCAATATTTTACGGATAGTAGCAAATTTGTCTTTTGAACAATCTTTCTATTGGGCTTAAATTTAGGAATAGAATTTATCTATATCACTGAAATTAGATAGATCAAAGAAAAAAGAATAGTAGAATACTGTATTAGATTGTAATCAAATTCAGATTTTCAAAACTTTTCTATCTTTAAATCAAATTCAACCACAATCTCCTTTCTCCAAATTATCCTCTACGAGTTCAGCTTCCTCAAATCAAAACTATAATTCTTCTTTCGATGATCTTATCTACTTCTCTTTTCTCATCAACAAGATTTTTTTGACAATATTCACTATATTTCATTCTATCTCCACTTATTTATTAGATATTATCTACTAGAAATTCTATTTGAGAAAAGAGATATGATTTTGACCATTATTAAGTTGAAACTTCAAGTTGAGTTTTAACTAAATATAAATTTTATTTGTTAAAAATCAATTAGCTATTGCTCGATCTTGTTGGAAATAGCTTGGAGGAGTTGATTATGAAGTACATTTAGGACCGTTTCAAACTGATTTTTATTAAATATATTTCTTTCGCAAAAGAAGACATAATTGTGTATGTTTTATATATGTAAAAACTACATATATAACGACATGTTTACTAGTATTTACTAAAAATTCTAATTATTTTCAAAATCTCATAAAATCCCAACTTTTGACCCTTGATGATACATGTTAATTAATTTAGATACATACTACGGATACATATTTTAATTAAACAAACTAGCACGTTTTAAGGGAGGTAACGAATAACGTAGCATTATAAAAATAATTAAACTAACTAATTATGGTAAAAACAAAATAAAATCCTACGATTTGTGATAATTAGTTTGTTATTCCACCATTCTAAATAAAAACATTTCCATAGTCCGTGTTAAGATTGCAAAAACTTCATACGACTTGTTCAAAAAAATCATACGGTTATTTTTTTTGCATGATTTGTTAATTTTGTTTTTGTATTTGAAATGAATATTTCAGTGTTGTTACGTCATTTCGGTGTTTGGGTTAACAAAATCAACTATGTGGGCTATAAGAGCTATGAAATCGTAATCAGTTAACATGTAACTTACGAAAAACTAATTTCGATAATTGCCGGAGAACTGAAAATCGATGAAATATGAAAAAAAATTGAGGCTCGTTACATTGTTGAAGGAAATACTTGTCCGTTGTTGATTCGTAACGAAATGAGTGTGAAGCTGTATGTCGAAATTTAGAAAACTGAGCATAGTTTGGGACGTGTCCACTTATCATCACTACATTAGATAAGTCTGCTAGTGAAATGTTGTTTGATGGAAAAGTTGGTGCAGTAATTTATTTGGAAAGTCCATCAGAAAAAATTACAGAATTAATTAGTTATAAATCTAATTCTTCGGCTCCTTTGCCTTTGTTGGGTAGGAAGGGGAACAAGATCATTACTGATTACAAACATAGTGATGTTAAGGCTGGGCAAATCTTCAAGGACAATTGTACTCTGATTTCGGTTATGGCATGGTTTGCAATTGAGCATTCCTTCAATTTCTATGCCAAAAAATTGGACAAGAAAATGTATTTTATATTTTTTATGTATCAGTTGTTGTTAATTATCTTTACGTTAATTTAATTTTGTGTATCTAACGTTTGGTTGATTATTATTTTACAGAATTTTTTTTCCTTATGTTAATAAGGCCTAGATACATTTTTTATGCTAATGATACATTTTGCTCATCTTGTATCTAAGTTTATATAGTTCTGCTTAATTATGTATCTCGTTGTGTTTTAGTTTTATCTATATCAATATACAAAACAAACATAATAGTTTTGTTTTAGATACATGTCGTACAAGTTTATGCAGTTCATGTATCTAGTAATCTGTTTTTTGCCAGTACGTGAAGAAAAATAAGTTGAAGTTTTATTTTCATTGATTCAGCTATGTCCTACGATGCCGTTTGGAGGATTGTGTTTGGATCTTTAAAGAATCATGTCGGCGGAGGACTGGACATTTTAAAGCTAGATTTTGTCAAGATGCCCGCACATGCCTATTGAAAGATCGAGTTTTTACTCAACTTCAAGATACAGTTGGGTTTGTTAGTGGTTTTGCTGCTTCAAAACTTGTCAATTATAAGAGAATACACACCCCGAATGATATAATCAAAGGTAAAATTCTTTCGACGTAGACATTAACTATCAGAAGGCTTGGAGGGTTAAAGAACGTGCAATTAAGATGTTAAGGGGGAAACCTGCGGATGGTTATCGACAAATGGCTAGATATATATACATGTTAAATTCTGTATAAGCAAGTTCACATATTAGAATGCATAAATCAGAGGATAATAAATTCATGTATTTGTTCGTTGCATTGCAACCTTTGAAGAGTGGATTCGAGTATTGCAGGCTTGTAGATATGGTTGATGGTGTGCATTTGAGTGGAGCATATAAAGGCACATTTGTTTATGCTAGCACTCTTGATGGAGCAGGTAATTAATATTTATTTTCTGGTGTCATTTAGATCAAATATTATATTATTTGTTAATTTTTTATTTGAGAAATAGTTTACTTGTATCAACGTCATTAGTTTTTTTATCATCAAAATTGTAGGACGCATTCTGCCGATTGCATATGGTGTTGTTGACAGTGAAATGATAATTCATGGACTTGGTTTTTTGAGAATTTTAGAATTGCTGTTGAAGAGCGCGACAATATGTGTGTTGTGTCCGACCATCATGAAAGCGTAATAAAGGTTGCCAGCGTTGTATATATGAATGTGTCGCACCTTGAATGCATTTGACACTTGTGAAAGAATGTTTGCACAAACTTCAGGAAGAGTAAAAATAGACTTAGCGATATTTACTATGTATGGCCAAGGCATACCGTAAAGATGATTTTGATTTTTTTTAAAATCAAGTTAGGAAGATTGAACAAAGGATAAAATCTTATCTTGAGGATGCTAGATTGAAAAAGTGGGCACGTGTGTATGCACCTGTTAACCGAGGTAGAATGATGACTTCAAAATATAGCGGAGTGTATAAATGGTAAATTGAAGATAGCATGTAAGCTGCCGAAAATTGACTTTCTGGAACAGGCTAGAAAATTATTTGGAAAGTGGTATTACAAGAATAGAGAAAGAACATCTTATGCAAACACGTCACTGAGTAGTAGATTCGAAGGAATTCTTCAGTAAAATACTTCAAAATCTTCAAGGCTTAAGGTTAGTTTAGATGTTTACTTTTGTTTTACATATTATATAATGTTTGATTGATATGGCAGGATACTATTTGTTTTAAAAATTTATTTTTAAAAATGTTATAGTAAATTCATTAATTTTTTTTGAAGTGATACAAAAATATTATAAAAAACATCTATATGTATCTATATGTTAACATATTATGATTAATCTTGTAGGTTAGTGCGTCATCAACATATGTGTATTCTGTTTATGATGATGGTAGGAAATACATAGTATGTTTTGATAGGAGGACTTGCAGTTGTGGTAGATTCCAATTGAACGAGATAACACGTGAACACGCGATTGCAGTTCTAAATAGAAAGCATGTAGGTTATATGAAGTATTATTACTTAGAGTTTTACTATCCTGAAACATTAAGGAAGACATATAAAGAATAGATATTTCTAATACCCGATAAGAAGGACTGGATTGTGCCACAAGAAGTTATGGATGAAGTTGTGTTACCACTAAAATACAAACGTCCACCTGAAAGGTCAAAGAAAAATAGGCACAAGAAATCAAGTGAAACAATGACACCGAGCAGTAATTATTGCGGGAGATATGGTTATGAAGGTCACAACAGGCGTACTTGTAACTTCTTTTCGAAGGAGGATTGACAACACAGTTGACTGATGAATAATGTTGAATAATTTCTCAACTTGTTGCTGGATTTTTTATCTCTTTGGTTTGACATTTTAATTGATGATATTGAATTTTTAAATTTTTTTACAGAAAAACAGTTACCGAAATAAATAGCTATTTTCGTTCCTTTGTTAATTATTTATATATATTTTCAAGATGTATTTTGTTGTGACAGATCATATAGAAATTAAGATATATTGAACAGATAATGTTATTAAATTGTATATTAGTTGTTGCCATAGTAATTGATTGAAAAGAGATACATTTTTATAGGATGTATCTCCCATAAATTTATATATACAAGTTTACAAAATTTGTATCAATTATAAAATATAATTTATCAATATTATTAAGATTTAGTACTATAAGTTCTGCTATAATTTGTTATGTAGGTTAGAGACAAACATGTATTTGGATTAACAAAAAACGATTGTAGATACATAATACTGTAATATTTTGTTGGTTACTATCATTATATAGTAAAATATGTTTCCTTATACTAGATACATACATTTTAATAAGATGTATCTCATATAAATTTATAGATACAAGTTTAAATAATTTTTGCTATAATTTGTTATGCACGTTATAGACAAGTTGGAACAAAAAACGATTATAGATACATAATAATGCAATGTTGTGATGGTTATTAACATTATATTGTAATCTATGTTTCATTATTCTAGATACATACAATAGTAAAATATTGTAAAATATGTATCTAATACAATGTCTTTATAAAGTGTAAGAAAAACGTATATCGAAACATAAATATATCTTTAAATGCTTTAGCATTGCGTTATAATGGGTGACAAAGTAGAAGTATTTAATCATTAAAGAAACTTAATTTATGTTTATCTAAACATTACTAACATCATCAAAACATTATCAAAGTTTCTAACATCATCAACGTTTTTAATAGCCAACAAATAAACAACTACTGAATATACAAAACACAGTTTGTTTTTTTTGGTGCAAACTTGCTCCTTGGCCTTGGTGGATTGTCATTCTCACTAAAGTAGCCATTCTCTGCTTTTTCAGATCTGTACTTGCACAAAAGACTAGCATATCTCAGACGATGGTATTGAGTATTAATACCTGAAGATGGAATGCCTAATTCCTCACTCAGATACTCAGCATAGACAGCTACAAATACACCATTATCCCTGCATAGAAATAACTAATTTAATTAAAAACACCAATATACACGTATACGCTAATGTAAACAACCCAAAAAGTAATGTAATAGTACAAACTTTCACTATCTTGTTGTGCTATATTAGATACATATTACACTTGGAATGGATTACGTTCGGTATCTCCCTTGTAGGATTCCAGTGCAGTCCAGTCAGTGGGACTTTTTGCTCAAAAAGTCACTATATTAAAGGTAAGTTAGAATCATTACAACCAACTTTTGAATCTCATGTGTTTATGTTCTTTTCCATGAAGAGGCCATAGAGTCGTGCACACGAATGCATCGATCCTTTAAAACAATGACTACCAATACCCAGTGAAGGGTACCGTCATAGTTAATGGGGACAAAGACCTCATTAACTAGATGCCAAGACTGACCTGCGCGTGTACTTAATCCCTTGATGGTGTTAATCAACGACATCTCCATATCAGCAACCTCATCAGTCCTTGCAGATACATCTTGAGTTAAAAGTTCCTTACCAACGTCAGCATTATAGTAATTCACGTATGCCTTATCGATGTACATTTTGAAAAAACAATCTGTGGTAGTGTATATTTTGGTTGAAAAATTCTTGTTCTTGTACTTCTTCCTCAAGTAGTACATGATGATATCCAGATATTATTCAAATTATAATCAAATGGAATATATGTTATAGGAGGTAACCGCAATGATTATTACTGAGATACAAATTAAATTATTTATGTATCTAATGTGATTAAAGAAAAAATACAGGTAACTGAAAGAGTAACAAATAAACAAGATACATATTCATATAAAATGATACATGTTTTGTTATTATGTATCTAATATAAATTACATTCGGATAGAACATCCCAAAGATATTATTATGTATTTAATACCGTGGTATTAAATTGTTGAGTCATACGGTGAAGATTTAGGAGAGAGTGATGGAGCGAAGGTTGAGGAAGATAGTGCCTATCTTAGAGAATCAATTTGGTTTTATGTATGGTCGCTCGACGACTGAGGCAATTAACCTAGTGTGGAGGTTGGTAGAACAGTATAGAGAGAAGAAAAGGGACCTACACATGGTGTTTATTGACTTTGAAAAGGCATATAACAAGGTCTATAGGGAGGTTATTTGGAAATACTTAGAGGCAAAAGGGATCCTAGTGGCGTATATTCATTCAATTAAAGACATGTATGAAGGGGCAAAAACTTGGGTAAGGACGGTGGGAGGGGACTCCTTGACAGGGTTGCACCAGGGATCGATGCCTAGTCCATTTTTATTTGCCTTGGTGATGGATGTATTGACGCAAAATATACAAGGGGAGGTACCTTGGTATATGCTTTTTGCGGATGATGTAGTTTTGATTGATGAGTTTTGTCGAGGTGTTAATGATAAACTGGAGGTTTGGAGACAGACTCTGGAATCTAAAGGATTCAGGTTGAGTAGGACCTAGATGGAGTACTTGGAGTACAAGTTTAGTGACTCAAGGAAGGAGGACGGGGTGGTAGTGAAGTTGGAGTCACAAGTGGTTTGTAAGAGGGATAGTTTTAAGTATCTTAGGTCTATGATCTAGGGGAATGGAGAGATTGATGAGGATGTCTCCCACCGTATTGGAGCAGGGTGGTTGAAATAGAGGCTCACCGCAGGAATTTTATGCGATAAGAAGGTACCTCTCAAGCTTAAAGGTAAATTCTATAGAGTTGCAGTCTGGCCGACCATGTTATATGGGGCAGAGTGTTGGCCTATTAAGAATTCTCACATCCAAAATTTTAAGATGGCGGAAATGAGAATGTTGCGTTGAATGTGTGGATTTATGAGGGCTAACAGGGTTAGGAATGAGACTATTCAAGAGAAGGTGGGAGTGGCTTCGGTGGAGGATAAGTTGCGGGAGGTGCGGTTGAGATGATTTGGCCATGTGATGAGGAAAGGCACGGATGCCTCAGTTCATAGGTGCGAGAGGCTGGCCTTGGAGGGTTTCAAGCGGGGTAGGGGTAGACCAAAGATGTACTGGAGAGGAGTCATTAGACATGACATGGAGAAGTTACAGTTTACTGAGGACATGACCCTTGATAGGAAGGTTTGGGGGAAAAGTATTAAGATTGAGGGCTAAGGTGTGTGATCGAGTGGTAGTCTGTAGATAGGAGGGTTAAGAATAACTTAGTGGGTAGTTCTAGTTTTAGGGGAGGGGGATAGTTGGTTTGTTGGTTATACTTCATTTTTGTGGATGTTGCTTCTTTGTTACTTTATCATGTTGCTGTTCTTTTGGTCTACGATCCTTTGTTTTGAGTCGGGGGTCTATCAAAAATAGCCTCTCTACTCCTTCGGGGGTAGTGGTATGGACTACATACATTCTACCCTCCCCAGATCCTACTGTGTGGGAATATACTGGGTTTGTTGTTGTTGTTGTTGTTGTTGCAAAACATCCCAAAGATCTTTACTGGTAGCAAATCATCAAATTTTAGAGAAACGAGTTCCTTTTGCATGATCTTTAGCTTAAACAATTCTTCTAACTTGTCCAGTCAATGTAACGACCTCATGTTATAGACTTTAATACATCATCATAGATATCACACAATCCGAAATGCATTTACTGATGGAAATCTATTTTAACAATGTTTAAAGAAAAAATAAAGGTAATTGAAAGATCAATAGTTGAATAAGAAACATATTAATATATGACGATACATCTTTTGTTATCATTTATCTAATGCAAAATAAGAACAGAATAAAAAACCCAACATCTATACTGCAACAAATAATCAAAATTGACAGAAACAAGTTGCTTTGCATGCTTTTTAAATTATAGAATTCATCTAACTGGTGCAGACAATCTAAAAACCTCATGTTATAGACTTTAATACATCATATATACATACAATCCAAAATGCATATACTAATCAAAATGTACTTTCACGATGTCATAATTTGAGATTTTGTATTTCCATTATGAAAATACCTCATCATTCCAGCAGTTGTTTTGTTGATACTTCAGGTAGAACCAGTTCTTGGATTTTGGAAAAGCATTTACGAAATTTAGTTGACAAAATTCAAGATTTGAACATTTAACCTTGTAGGATCGTCCTTATCTTTTTTGTAACATAACAATACAGTAATTTTTTTTTAAAAAGTAATAAATTGTATATTACTTTTGAATTTAGAATAAGAAATTTGTGAACTTACTTTTTCATGTGTTGCCTGTAAAGGCCTTCATTAATCCGTTTTTTAAAAACTTCCATCGCTTCATTTGGTGAATCCCCAGTAATGTGACAACCTTCAAATGAGTATTTTCTTGCTCTGTGAAAGCTAATTTTTTCTTTCCTTTTGAACTTGATCCAAAAGGGGTCAAGAAAGGTGAACAGTAAATCTTTGATGGCTTTCTATAGCGTTGTGCAAGTGTCTATTTAACTTCTGACACAACCTTTTTTGGTGTAAAAAAGGCAATCACAATTGCAGTGTCACTAATCATAGACTCATCTGGAGTTGTTGGTGGAGACTTGTAAATTATCAATGTCATATCATGTTCTCAAACTGAAATAATACTATCAACCGGTTCCATTTCTTCAACAACAATATCACTCAGTTTCTCAATTCTATCATCCTAAATATAATTTGAAATAGTAACAAATATTTTACTTTAAATCATGAGTAGTAATTACATAACTGTCTGTATTTTTTTTTACTGAATTAGATTCTTACTACTAAATTACTTAAACCGTACTAGACACATAAATGTTAAGTTAGATATCAAAAGTAAAAATATTTATCATTCATTGAATAACATAAGACAATCACAAACCTATACATGTATGTCTTAGTTTACATTTTATCATTTCAAACCTGTAAACAAAGTCATGTTAATTACAAAACACATAATGAATGTTAATTACCTTTTTATGTTGATCACTATTTTTGAAAGGTGATGGTGCTTGGTTGACTTTATCCTCCTCAATTTCAACTGGTTAGTCCGTTTCTTACACTGGATTGTCTGCACTAGTAGGTCCTGCAACATCAACAACATTATTTGAAGGATCACCGTCTTGCCGGCTCTTTTTTAGAATGTTTTTCTATAGATTTTTTATCAGTGAATAAGAATATTCAGTACAACATTAGTTAAAATTATGAGAAACAATATAATTAATACTTATGTAAAGTCAGTAAATATTGAGATATATAAACATTATATGAGATATAAAATAGTAAATATGTAACCTTCATTTTCTCTATTTTTTTCGAGATAAAATGTGGACTGATGGGATTACTCTGGCCTTCAAAATCAGCAACATCATTTGAATGTTGACCCTCTTTTGGGCTTTATTTTGCAACGTTTTCCTGCAACATATGGATGAGCATTAAGAATAAATTCAATATAATCGTTAATAAATGTGTATTGTTTTAAAGTATGTTACCTTCTTCATAGTCTCATTTTTCGAATGCAAGGACTTTAAAACTTCAGAGAATCTGTCAATCATCAAACGCTCCAAATCATTAAATTTCATATCAATCTAATAAACATGCATAGTTGATTAGTTAAAATGTATACAAACCCAAAATTTATGCGGCTTAAAAATATAGATCCTTACGTATGTCTTCACAATTATCTTTATGTTTTACTCTAATGAACCTAAGTCCGCTTTAACCAAAAGCTCGTTCCTGTTTATGCATGTAGAATCATCAACCTCTTTACTTTTTTGTTTTGTATCTGTTGGATTTTCCAGTATTTGTTAAGCATGAAAAAGAATACGATATAGAAATATTTTCATTATGAGAAAAATATAATAGATGTTGATATGGAAATTCCTGTTGTCTGTTTTCCTTTTGAGTCCCGACTCTACCTTTGTTCTTTACTTTCTGATCTTCTTCCTACAGGAACATCTTTTCCACTCTTTGACAGAGGTGTAGATACGTGTATCAACTCCCTCATCAAAAATTGTGGAGGCGTCATACTAAAGTCATAAAAACTGTCATGATATATGAAAACTTAGGGTAAATTGACTTTGTAACTTTTTTGATTTGGATTTTCAGTTGATGATGGCATTAAAGATGTACTAGGGTGATGAGGTGCAAAACTAGTTGGCGGCAAATCAAGTTTTTCCAATTCCTCCGCAGTAGGAACAATGTTGGAATATGAACACTATGTACAAAAATTTTATCCATTAAAATGACTATGATTAAAACTAAAAATAATATAACGCAATGTATAAAAAAATTCAATCAGTATCAGACCATGCTAAATATTTTACTCATAAACTGATTATACTGAAGCTGGACTGCAATAACCCTCCAATTCAATATACGAGGTATATTATTACCCTCCTTCACAACAACTTTGATATCAACATTTGAACAAAGTTTAAGCATCTACACATTAAGAACCTGAGGGATGCCACCCAACCTATAAAGTTGCTTCTCCACAAAAAATTCTTGCCTAAGTGAGGCCATCAACCTAGAGAAAGAAACTTTACCCCAAGGAAGAATTCATATTTTCCATTTTCAATCATTTTGAAATTAGAAAATGGAACGGGAGAAGCATTCAGCTGTGAGTAGATGAATGTATGGATGAAGTATGGGATTGCCATCTACAGGGCATCTTCTATGGTTTCAAAATTTTCCTTCAGAAAACGTTCTACCAATGCCTCCTCATCAACGCTATTCGTTGATTGGGGAAAATACCTTCTCATAATCCGACTCAGAGAAGAATCATCATATTTAAAATCTTCAACATTACCAAAATAGTTCAAGCCAGTTAGCAAGCCAAATTCATAGATGGAAAATCTATGACTATTGCCTTTGAAAAACACATGCATCTCTTCTTGATTTGATTGCTTGATCTCGAGCATAAAAAGACATTTTATTATTTTTCCAATATAATTTGAAAGAGAGATGTTGGAATTACATCCAAAAATAGTGTTTTCAAATAAGCCTAAAACTTCTTGGCTGACGACTTCTTTTATATCATCCTTAAATTTTAACTTGCATGAACTTCCAAATCTAAGAGGATGAGGTGGAATTTCCTTTATGATGTAACTCAATCCCTAAAGACAAAAAATATATAATAACATGAGATGCAACAAATCTACAATAAGACAGTATAATATATACAAAAAAACTGTGAGAACATCATACAATAGATACAAGATAATACAAATGTATCTTCAAGCTTAAAACATATATCTTTCATTTGATTATTTCAATAAAACTAATAAAACATTAGATACATTAAAATGCATACTCATTTAACCATATATCCAAGATAGTAAAATATGTATTTAGAAAAAATAACAAATATCTTTTGTAATACATCTTTCAATAAAATTAAACACAACACTAGATACATATCAATGCATTAATAGTATCTCACAGATACAAGTTAACACAATATGTATCTATAGACTAATAAACTTGTATCTTTTGTTATGTTAATTTCAATAACATATAACAAACACAAGATACATATAAAATCGTAATCAAAGAAATAGATAGATGATAAATTTTAAAACGTATCATGCAAGTGAAAAAATATATCTCAGCCTAATATTCAACAAATCTGAGCATGTAATTACCTTAGGAAGCTTGTTTCTGGAAATAACTTGTAAGACCCGCAAAATTCTAAGCTTAACTCAGTTCGTTAAAGCTTGAAAAGAGGTCCCATACGTAGAAATTTTAGCTAAGTGTTTACACCTAGAATTATTTTAGCCTTCATAAATTGGAGATCTTATTTTAGGACCCTTACGACATTAAAATATCGATCCTTGAATTGAATCATGATCAGGTGTGTCAATAGGTTACTTCACGTGAGTTTCAGATTTTCAGGCCTCATTTGAATCATATTCAAGTGGTCAAAACAGTAGGTTAATGCGATCTCGATGCATCGCATCGCCTATCGCGTTGACAGATAATTTTTCCAAAGCTTTCAGTGTAATTCTAGTGAACCAATGCAAACTCGACGCGGCGCGTTAGTCATCACGTTGATGCCATCGACGTGGCGGGTCGCTCATCACGTCACTGGGGACGTTTTCAGTCATTAAAACTCTGCGTCCAGAGGGGTGTTTGAGATATTTTCCCACCCTTAATCAGCCCCAAAAATATGAGATTAACCTATTTTAAAGGTAAAACCTCTCATTCTCTCTCTAATTTACTCAAGAGCAAACCCTACGACATTCAAATTTCAAGACCATTCTTCAAAAACACACTATAAATCTTCACGAATTTACTTATCAAGGTATGTTAGGTGTTTATCCAAGGGTTTCCTTCCACCCTTGGAGTTCAAGAACCTCTTTTAAAATTTCAAGATGATTGCTTTCATGAATTTCATATTGAGTTAAATTGTATTCATGATTATGATTTTATTTGGGTTCTAACCCATGATTAATTACAAAATTCATGTGAATTAAATAGCATGTGTGTAGTTTTATGTAGTTTCATATTGGAAACCGTTGAATTTGTCAGTTTGGAATTGTGATCATGATGTTTGCATGTTGACTAGTATTATGTGCATAAACTATGCCCCCAAGTGTTTGATATAATGTTCATGTGAGTTAAATAGTGAATCATGACATAATAGTAAGTGTACAAGTTCATTCCATGCAAGTGTTTGCTAAAATGCCTCAATGAATGAATTGTGATAAAGTGACTAGTTATCATATTTTCAAGATTGTGCTATGTTTTTACTATGTATGCTATCGAGTTCTGGGGGTATCTAATACCTGACAATCTAGCTGCCACCTAGATTTACAATAGCTTCAGGATAGTCTTAGTAATGTCACGTACAATAGTACTCAGTCAATAACATAACTCAGTATACTCTGTCAATAATAAAACTCAATATATTCATCTGTTAACAGAACTCAGTGAACTCAGTCCAGTTCAGCTAGATAGCACAATCAGTAATAGTTCAGTCAAGCCTAGTACAGTCTAGAAATCAGTTCAGTGTCTATTCAGTTGGGAGTAGGAATTAACACCGAGCGAACCCAGGGATGGGGGCATTCATGTCAGTAAAAAGGGTTTGACTCTTAGTAGCAGTCCTTGCATTACCGAACTACGTAGCCAGTGTAGGTTGAGATATCTTCCTGCCAGTCTAGGGTTGATACATCTCGTACGAGTTTTCCTTCCAACGAGGGTTGATGAAAGGGCTTCCTGCCAGAGAGGGTTAACTAGTAGCCATTGTTAGTATCCCTTGGCAAGGTGCTAATACTTTTTCAACTGGGGTCATAGGTTGGACCCCAACTCAGTTCATAATCGGGGTATGTCGGTTAGGTAAACACTCTCATAGTTTTAGTTTCAATTTTAGACTCAGTATAAAACAGCAGTTCAATATCAGAATCAAGACTGTCAGATACAGTCACCTAACTCAGTTCAGTTCTACAGAATCAGAACTGTCAGAAACAGTCACTCTGTTAACAGTAATATAGTATTAGTAAACTCAAATATTAGTCATTCATTTTTCAGAACTCATTACCCAATAATATATGTGATCTCAGTTACAGTATACGTAGTTATATGCATAGCATTGCATAATCAACATTTTACAGCAGTTTCAGATATACATGTACTCGCACTCAGTTATATTCATAATTTCTCAGGCAGTTACTATTTATGCATATGAACCCCTACATTTAGCCTTACTTCACCTAGCATACCAGTACATTCAAAGTAATGACACATACCTTTCTTTTATGCTATGATGTCTTATATCATAGGTTCAGATGCATGGGCTCCTGACCGTACCTAGCAGTCCATATTATCAGTAGAAAATTTAGTAGTGAGTTCTCATAGTTCAAGGACAGAGTATTATTTCAGTTATCAGTACTTCAATAGTCAAAGTTAGTTGGGGGCTTATCCTATCAACTCCATATTCAGACAGTTCAGTTAGAGGCTCTTCAGACTAGATTATGTTAGATAGTTGTTAAGTTTTCAGTATTTGTTTATCAGTATCCAATATTTGATTTCAGTTATGAACCTTATGGCAGATTCAACCTAATTTCTGCATTATTACAGAGTTTTTATTATTTAGTGATTGCAGCAGGTACTAATCATAGGTTAGCTTGTGGTCCTTTAATATTATGAGCACCGTATGACGTCCGGGGTGCGGAGCGTTACAAACTTGGTATCAGAGCCTAAGGCTCAACAGAGTCCTAGGAAATCTAAAAGACATGTCAAGTAGAGTCTTTTGCATGGGTGTGTTACGTGCCACACTTATGAACAAGAGGCTATGTGGAATTTTAGGAAAAGTTTCCCTTCTTTCAGTATTCATATCGTGCGAGTGAGCATGAACTCAAGTTAAACTCCAAGTATGATTATTTTTCCCTTTCATTTACAGAATAGGATTTCCAAGAAAAACAACAGAAGAAGAACAAGAAACCAGCCAGCACCTCCGCCAATTCAAGAAGATCCGCTGGACGAGTATGTCTCCCACACAGAATTCAGAGCAACTTTCACCACTCTAGCTCATTCTATGGCAGCCCAGAATGAATCCAATACTTCCATTCTATCCAACCTAGTGGTCAATATTACTGCAGCTACAATTCAGGACTTCACAAGAATGAACTCTCCAGCCTTTACCGGGTCTAATTTAGATGAGAACCCACAAGAATTCCTTAATCATATGCAGAAAGTTATATATAATATGGGGATAATTGAGAGTGAGAGTGTTGAGTTGGCCACATATCAGTTGCAGGATATGGTTCACTCATGGTTTAAGTAGTAAAAGACAGAGAGGGTCGCAGATGCAAGGCCCATAGAATGGGAGGAGTTTTCCACTATTTCTCTGGATAGGTTCTTCCCACTAGAGTTGAGGGAAGCAAAGGTTTTGGAGTTTATTAATATAAAGTAGGGCAACATAACAGTGAAAGAGTATTCTTTCAAAGTTACTCAGTTAGCTATATATGCCCCTCATGTGGTAGCAGATATCAAATCTAAGATGAGTAAGTTTGTGTCTGTGGTGTCTAACAGTATGGTCAAGGAGTGTAGGACCACAATGATGATTAAGAAAATGGACATATCTAGGCTCATGGTCCATGATTTACAGATAGAGGAGGCAAAAAATAAGGATAAGGAGAGGGAAAATAAAAGATCTAGAACAGGTAGCTTTAACTTCATACAACCTAAGTCAGAGGGTGGAAATTGTTCTCAGTTCTACCTGAAATCTTCAGTTCTAGCTCCATCCTCAGCCAATGCTCCAATGCCAAAATTCAGAGATGGCAATAAAGATAGGGCACCAGGCCCTAAACTTCAAGGTAGTGTTAGCAGTGCCCGAACAAATCCCTTTTGCCAGAAGTATTACAAAAACCACCAGGGTATCTGCAGGTCTGGCAGTGATGTATATTTCAGATGTGGTACGCTAGGTTACAAGGTCAGAGAGTGTCCTCAAGTGGGTTAATAGATTTGGCATAATCGTTCTTCAGCTCAGTCCGATCGCTTGAATCAGCAGGGTGTCGCTTCTAGTGCCACCAGTGAGCAACGCCCAAACAGGCTTTATGAGATTTAGTCCCGATAGGATCAGGAATGCTCTCCTGATGTGGTCACTGGTAGGTTACAATTTTTTCATTTGTATGTTTATGCTTTGCTAGATCCAAGAACTTTTTTATCCTTTGTAACTTTTTATATGGCTGTTGATTTTGGAGTAAGTCCTAAAATCCTAGCAGAGCCCTTCTCAGTCTCTACCCCAGTGGCTAAATCTATCATAGCTCGATGGATATACAGGAACTGTTCGATTATGGTATCTCAGAAAGTCACATCAGCAGACTTAGTAGAATTAGATATGACAGATTTTTATGTCATTCTCGGCATGGACTGGCTTCATTAATGCTATGATTCAGTTGATTGCAGAAACAGAGTTGTCCATTGTTAGTTTTCGAATGAACCTGTCCTTAAGTGGAGGATAGTACTTCAGCTCTTAGAGGTCAACTTATTTCTTACCTAAATGCGAGAAAAATAATATATAAGAGATGTGTCTATCATCTTGTTTGAGTTAAAGAATCTAGTTCAGAGACCCCTAATCTTGAGTCCGTTCCAGTAGTATGTGAATTCCCAGATGTATTTTCCAAAGATTTTCCTGGAGTCCCTCCCAAACAAGAAATTGACTTTGAAATAGACTTTTTTCCTAATACTCCACCTATCTTTATTTTGCCATACAGAATGGCCCTAGCAAAACTCAAAAAGTTAAAAAAATAGTTGAAGGACTCCTAGGTAAGGGATTCATTAGACCCAACATATACCCTTGGGGTGCACCAGTTCTATTCGTGCATAAGAAATATGGTTCTCTTAAATGTGTATAGACTACCATCAGCTAAATAAAGTCATGGTCAAGAACACGTATCCACTTCCTATAATCGAGGACTTATTCGACCAACTTCAGGGTGCCAGTTACTTTTTTAAGATATACCTCAGATCAGGCTATCATCATCTCAGAGTCAGAGAATGTGATATTCTAAAAATAGCTTTCAGAACTCAGTGTGGTTACTTCGAATTCCTAGTCATATCATTTGGTCTTACCAGTGATCCAACAGCCTCCATGGACTTAATTAACTGCATGTTCAAGAAGTACTTGGAAATGTTCGTCATAGTCTTCATTGATGATATTCTTATCTACTTTCATAATTAATATGATCATGCCGACCATCTAAAAATAGTATTACAAACTCTCAGAGCCCATCAGTTATTCACCAAATTTAGTAAGTGCAAATTTTGGCTAAGGTCAATAGCTTTCCTTGGTCATATAGTTTTCGGTGATGGCATTAGAGTTAATCCTTAAAAAACCAAAGTAGTGAAAAACTGGCCTTGACCCATCTCTCCATCAGATATCAAGATTTTCTTGGGTTTGTCTTATTATTATCGATGGTTTGTTAAAGGATTATCGTCCATTGCATCCCCCATATCCATATTGACTCAGAAGAAAGTCAAGTTTCAATGGTCAGATTCTTGTGAGAAGAGTTTCCAGGAGTTAAAGACTCGACTCACTACAGCCTCAGTTTTGAATTTACCATATGGTTCAAATGGATTTGTTGTGTATTGTGATGCTTCCAGAGTTAGTTTTGGGTGTGTTTTGATACAGAGATGTACGGTCACAGCCTATTCCTCTAGACATCTTAAGCCTTATGAAAAGAATTACCCCACTCATAATCTTGAGTTAGCAACTGTCCTGTTTGCCTTAAAGATTTGGGGGCATTAATTGTATGGGGTACATGTGGATGTGTTTACAGACCACAAGAGCCTGCAGTATGTGTTTTCTCAGAAAGACCTGAACCTATGTCATAGAAGGTGGTTAGAGTTGTTGAAAGACTATGATATGAGTATTCTGTATCATCCGGGCAAGGCCAATATGGTGGATGATGCTCCCAGTAGGATGTCTAAGGGTAGTGTTGCTCACGTGGAGGATGGTAAAAAGAAGCTAGTTCAGGAAGCTCATCAGCTTGCCGACTAGGTGTCTACTTAGCTAATTCAGCAAAGGGTAGTGTATGAGTTAGAATAGTTCAGAATCCTCTTTAGTTTTTGAGGTAAAAGAAAAGAAAAATAGAGATCCAAGTTTAGTTAAACTAAAAGAGTCAGTCAGAGATCAGAAAGTAGAGGTTTTCTCTCATGGGAGAGAGATGGTTTGTTATGCTGCCAGGGTAGACTATATGTGACATGTGTGGATGGCATGAGATAGATATTCTTGTAGAGATGTATGGAGCACGGTACTCGATTCATCTTGGGGCACTAAGATGTATCATAATTTGTGGGAGGTCTATTGGTGGAGTGGGATGAAGAGAGACATTGCATATTTTATGGCTAACTGCTCTACATGTTAGCAGGTCTAGATTGAGCATTAGAAGCCTAGTGGGTCTACGTAAAAGTTTAGTATTCCCACATGGAAGTGGGAGGAAGTGAACATAGATTTTGTGATGGGTTTGCCCCGTACTCGCCGCCAACATAATTTGATTTGGGTCATAGTAGACAGGACGACCAAATCAGTTTATTTCTTACCAGTTCAGTTGATCAGAGAAAGGCTAAAGAAAGCTCAGAGCCGACAAAAATCATATGTCGATGTGCGATGGAAGGATCTCGAGTTTGAGATTGGTGACTTTATTTATTTGAAAATCTCTCCTACGAGGGGAGTGAAGAGGTTTGGAAAGAAGGAGAAAATTAGTCCCCGATATGTCGGTGCTTACCAAATTCTCAGTCATTTCATAAAAGTAACTTACGAGCTTGAGTTGCCTTACGACTTAGCTTCAGTGCACCCAGTGTTTCATGTCTCCTTGCTAAAGAAGTGCATAGGTGACCCAACAGTTGTACTCCGTCTAGGGGGCATTGATGTCCAGAACAACCTCTCTTATGAAGAGATCCCAGTTAAAATTCTCGATTTTCAGGTTCGTAGACTAAGGAACAAAGAGGTTCCTTTGGTCAAAGTTCTTTGACGGAATTAATCCGTTGAGGGAGCTACTTGGGAAGCATAAGTATATATGCGGACCAAATATCCCCACCTCTTCTCTGGAAACTAAGACTCAGCTCAAGGTAACAGTTTTCCTTGAATTTACTAAGTTCCACGCTCAGATTACCTTTACAACTTTGTATCGGTTCAGTTGCAGAGCATTCTTATATCATGCATACCTTCATGAAATAGCTCAGTCATGTATCATGTCTTCAGAACTCAGTCATGCTTCAGTTATGCATGCCAGTATGGTAGTTCAGTATATCAGTAGATTCAGCCATTAAATCATGCTTCAGTTGTGCATGATCAGTATATAAATTCAGTCTATCAGTATTCTCAGCTTAGTCAGTATCATTCAAGGACGAATGTTTCCAAGGGGGAGATATTGTAAGACCCCAAAAAATTCTAAGCTTGACTCGGTCCGTTAAAGCTTAAAAAGAGGTCCAGAGTTAGAAATTTTAGCTAATTGTATAAACCTGGAATTGTTTTAGCCTTCATAAATTGGCCATCTTATTTTACGACCCTTATGACCTTAAAATATCTATCCTTGGATTGAATCATGATCAGGTATGTCAATGGGTTACTTCAAGTGAGTTTTAGATTTTTCGAACCTCGTTTGAATCATATTCAAGTGGCCAAACTAGTAGGTCGACACGATCTCAATATGTCGTGTCGCCTATCGCGTCGACGGGTAATTTTTTTCCATCTTTCAATGCAATTTTAGTGAACCAATGCAAACTCGACATGGCATATTGATGCCATCGATGCGGAGCATTGGTCATCATATTAGTGCCATCGACACGGCGCGTTGCTCATCACGTCACTGGGCACGTTTTTAGACATTAAAACTCTGTATCCAGAGGGGTATTTAGGACATTTTCCCACCCTTAATCAGCCCCAAAAACATGAGATTAACCCATTCTAAAGGCAAAATCTCTCATTCTCTCTCAAATTTACTCAAGAACAAACCCTAGGACATTCAAATTTCAAGACCAATCCTCAAGAACACACCATCAATCTTCACAAATTTACTTACCAAGGTATGTTAGGTGTTCATCCAAGGGTTTTATTCCACCCTTGGAGTTCAAGAACCTCTTTTAAAATTTCAAGATGATTGCTTTCATGAATTCCATATTGATTTAAATTGTATTCTTGATTATAATTTTATTTGGGTTCTAACCCATGATTAATTACAAAATTCATGTGAATTAAATAGCATGTGTGGAGTTTTATGTAGTTTCGTATTGGAAACCCTTGAATTTGTGAGTTTGGAATTGTGATCATGATGCTTGCATGTTGCCTAGTATTATGTGCATAAACTTTGCCCCCAAGTGTTTGATATAATGTTCATGTGAGTTAAATAGTGAATCATGACATAATAGTATGTGTACAAGTTCATTCCATGCAAGTGTTTGCTAAAATGCCTCAATGAATGAATTGTGATAAAGTGACTAGTTATCATATTTTCAAGATTGTGCTATGTTTTTACTATGTATGCTATCGAGTCCTGGGGGTATCTAATACTTGACAATCTAGCTGCCACCTAGATTTACAATAGCTTCAGGATAGTCTTAGTAATGTCACGTACAGTAGTACTTAGTCAATAACATAACTCAGTATACCCAGTCAGTAATAAAACTCAGTATATTCGCCAGTTAACAGAACTCAGTGAACTCAGTCCAGTTCAGCTAGATAGCACGATCAGTAATAGTTTCATCAAGCCTAGTACAGTCTAAAAATTAGTTCAGTGTCTATTCAGTTGGGAGCAGGAATCAGCACTGAGCGAACCCAGGTATAGAAGCATTCCTCTAAGTAAAAAAGGTTTGACTCTTAGTAGTAGTCCTTGCATTACCGAACTACATTTAGAACTCAGTTCAAGTCTACAGAATTAGGACTGTCAGAAATAGTCACTCAGTTAACAGTAATATTGTATCAGTAAACTCAGATATCAGTCATTCAGTTTTCAGAATTCATTACCCTGTATTAAATGTGATCTCAGTTATAGTATACATAGTTTCGTGCAAGGGATTGCATAATCAATATTTTACAGCAGTTTTAAATATACATGTACTCACGCTCAGTTATATTCATGATTTCTCTGCCAGTTACTGTTCATGCATATGAAACCTTGCATTCAGCCTTACCTCACCTTGTATACCAGTATATTTAAAGTACTGACGCATACCTTTATTTTGAGTTATGATGTCTTATATCATAGGTTCAGACGCACGAGATCCTGATCGTACCTAGCAGTCTAAATTATCAGCAACAAATTTAGTGGTGAGTCCTCATAGTTCGAGGATAGAGTATTATTTCAATTATCAGTACTTCAATAGTCGAAGTTAGTTAGGGATTTGTCTCATCAACTCCATATTTAGACAGTTTATTTAGAGGCTCTTCAGACTAGATTATGTCAGACAGTTGTTCAGTTTTTAGTAATTATTTATCAGTATTCAGTGTTTAATTTTAGTTATGAACATTATGGCAGATTCAGCTTAATTTCTGCATTATTACAGAGTTATTATTATTCAGTGATTGCAGTAGGTACCAATCATGGGTTACTTTGTGGTCCTTAGAGATTATAAGCACTGTGTGACGTCCGAGGTGCAGACTCGGGGCATTACAAACTTCAACAACTCTTCTTCTCTTGGCGGGTGCTTTACTTGCAGGACTGTTAGATCCTCTTTTCTTAGAACCATGAATTTCTTTTTTCTTATCCTCATTAGCATGCTTTTGCCATAATTTCTTCATAGTGTGTGGATAGTTTCTATGCTTAGATTTATTTTCATCAAAACCAACAGATTTGTAGTCAAAACTATCAGGAACGAAGTTTACAACGTCTTTATATTCGTTAATAGTTTCTAATTGAGAAAATCCAAGACTAAAGAATGTTCCTGAATCTCTATTCATAATGTTAATTTAAAACAATGTAGCCTAAAAAATAATAATCAAAGAAACTGCACAACAAAAACACTGAAAAATTACTTTGTAAACCCAAGTGCAAAATTATTTTTTTGAAAAAAAAAACGTAAATTAAAATTAGAAGAATTTGAAGTTAATTTTTTTTTGGGGGGGGGGGGGGGGGGGGCCCCCCAATTTAATTTAATTCAAAGGTTTGAATTAGAGAGAGAAATTGGATAGAAACTATTGCTGAAATTAAGGTGTACAAAGAGGAGGAAATGGGTTAATTTTTGGTAAAGTAACGGCTTCTGAATAGGAGTTTTAACTTGTATCTCAACTTTACCAAAAAGTTGTAAATGTTGGGATTTAAATAATATGTTAAAAGTGGAGGAATTTTAGTAGTTTAGAAATTTAAGTTGTTCATTTAGGTAATTTTTCCTTTATATATATACTAGGGGTGTTGACACCTAATTTTTATCCTCAATAACAAAGTTTAATTTCAAGTTTCTTCAATTTTTAAATAAAATTAAAATATTTATTTTATCCCGATAAAAAGCTTTTCAAAGTATTTATCTGAGTAATTTTTATTTTAAGTAGCGATTATGTACCATCGTTTTTAATTATATGAAATTGTATAATTTTGTTACTTAAAAATTTATTTTACAAAATATCGGATCTTTATCAAGGTTTGTGTTGAAAATAAATTCAAATGATTGACCTTGATTTAAATATAATTTATTCTCAAAAATAATTTATTTGGATAAATATGTGTTTGATTTTATTGAATCAAGAAACTTCAGAATTGAATTCGTTGTTAATTTATTTCAAATATTGTTTTAATTTAGTCAATTTATTAAATTGGACCTTAATTGAAATTAATTTGACCATAATCGCAATGTAATTGGTCAATTAAATTTGAATAGGCTAAAATTCAAATACAATTGTCTAAATTTTCATTCATTGGTTATTTAATAAATTGCCTAAATCCCTACATCACTAATCCTAATTCTATCCAACAATATGTAAATCCCTCGAGCCCAATTCTTTTTCATATAAAGCCCTACCAATTCAATTCAGTCAGCCCATACACGCCACAAGACAGGCCCAAAACACCCCACAAACCAACCCATTTTATCACCCCTACACCTCCATTGCTCCAGCGGCCCAACTGCCCAAACTCATGACCCGGCCCACATTTTTTCCTTCCCTTTTACCCGTCAGCAAGAGTACAAGATGGCTAGTGATGTTAAACCGGCAACAACACATACAACTAGCCACAACTTCACCATCAATGATACATCCCCAAACTAACCCGATAACTATCGGCAACCCAAAAATTCCAGCGTGCAATCTGACCCGATATCAACCCCATCAGTACAACAACAATTTCAAAAGCTTTAATGTAAAAAGCAACATCAACTGCTCTAGCACAACAATAACCAACTTTATCCGTAATTAACCGACCCAATCCGCAAACGTCCAGTTCAACCTTATTCCATCGTTTGAAAATTTTGAATTGCAAATTCGTATAAGAAAATAGTACAACTCCATCTCAGATTCGTATTCTTTACCTCAAAATTTGAAAATCCCCAAAAACACCTTTTACATTTAGTCTCACATTGGTGAAGCACAAAAAGTGACCCTCCATCATCTCTATAAAAGGATTATTGTAGAGCAAATTTGGGACAAGGCTAGAGAGATGAAAAAATTCTTTCGAGAAAAATAGTTATTTTTTCTTAGTAATTTTTTTTTTAAATAGCTGGTTGGCTAATCAAATTTTTTAATTTGAAGGTGGCGTTTTTCGGTGGTGGATAATTTTGAAAAACTCGTAGTCTCATTTTGTTGCCTTGGAAAAGGTAAACATGCTTCCCCTTTTTATTTTTATTATCAATTTATTCTTCATCTTTTTCTCTGTAGTAATATTCATTTAGTTGTAATCGTGAATAAGTCTGGGATTGTTCGTCGTAGAGGCTTTGATAGCCATAGGATTTGCTTGTGAGGATTGTCTTTATGTTATTATTTCGGTTAAAGTTGCTTCGCATTATTATTCGTGTTGATTCTTATTCATTATTTTATCTACATGTTGTTGTATTTTAGGCTACTGTTATCATATAATTCAAATGGTATTTTGTTATGTTTGTAGGTTGTAATTTCACTTAGTTTTGTCAATCTAATGTAAAGCTTTATTTGTTTAAGTTCTAGTATGTTGTTTGTGGCCTAATCATTGCTCGTTGTGATTTTTTATTTTGTTGTGTTAATTGAGACTCATTTTTTGTTCTTGAAAAAATTGCTATGATTGTTCATATTTTCCCCTTTGATGCATAATCGAACCACTTCTAAGTGTTCCTTGACCTTTAATGTCAATGAAAAATTTAAAGTCGATTTACAAACTAAAATTTCTACTTGAAGATCCCATTGTTTGTGGATTAATCATTGTGGTTTTGATATTGTTTGGATTCATTTTTAGTTTCTTTGAAAATTTGCTTTAGTTCAAGTTTTACCCTTTTATGCTTTGTCGAACCACTTCTAAGTGTTCCTTGACCTTCAATGTCAATGAAAAATATGAAGTCGGTTTATAAACTAAAATTTCTACTCGAAGATCCCTTTATTGTGGATTAATTGTTGTGGTTTCGATTTTGTTCGGGTTCATTTTTAGTTTCTTTGAAAAATTACTTTAGTTAAAGTTTTTCCCTTTGATGCATAGTTGAACCACTACTAAATGTTCCTTGACCTTTCATGTTAATGAAAAATATGAAGTCGATTTATAAATCAAAATTTCTACCCGAAGATCCCTTTGTTTGTGGATTAATCGTTGTGGCTTCGATTTTATTCGGGTTCATTTTTAGTTTCTTTGAAAAATTTCTTTAGTTCAAGTTTTCCCTTTGATGCATAGTCGAACCACTTCTAAATGTTCCTTGACCTTTAATGTCAATGGAAAATATGAAGTCGGTTTATAAACCAAAATTTTACTCGAAGATCCCTTTGTTTGTGGATTAATCATTGTGACTTCGATTTTGTTCAGGTTCATTTTTAGTTTCTTTGAAAAATTGCTTTAGTTCAAGTTTTTTCTTTGATGCATAGTCAAATCACTTCTAAATATTCCTTTACCTTTAATGTCAATGGAAAATATGAAATTGGTTTACAAACCAAAATTTTTACTCGAAGATCCCTTTATTTATGGATTAATCGTTGTGGGTTCGATTTTGTTCAGGTTCATTTTTAGTTTCTTTGAAAAATTGCTTTAGTTCAAGCTTTTCCTTTGATGCATAGTTGAACCACTTCTAAATGTCCCTTAGCCTTTAATGACAATGGAAAATATGAAGTCAATTTATAAACCAAAATTTCTACCTGAAGATCCCTTTGTTTGTGGATTAATCGTTGTGGTTTCTATTTTGTTTCAGTTTATTTTCAGTTTCTTTTGAAAATTACTATAGTTCAAGTTTTCTCCTTTGATACATAGTCGGATCGCTTCTAAATGTTCCTTGACCTTTAATGTCAATAAAAAATATAGAGTCGGTTTATAAGTCAAAATTTTAACTCGAAGATTCCTTTGTTTGTGGATTAATCATTATGATTTCGATTTTATTTAGGTTCATTTTAAATTATTTTAAAAATTTCTTTAGTCCAAGTTTTCCTCTTTGATGCACAATTAGATCGCTCCTAAGTGCTCCTTGACCCGTAATGTCAATGGAAAAGATAGAGTTGGTTTATAAGCCAAAAGTTTTGACCCAGGGATCCCTTTATGACCTTATCCAAAGTTTACTTTAAACTTGCAAAAGAGAGGAAAGAGGTGGAACAATCTTGGTCAATTAATTTATCTATTCTAAAGCACTATCTAAACTCGCTTTAGAATTTGAGTTTTTATTCGAAGGGTTAATTTGCGCATTTATGTTGATCTAAATAGTAAAAATTGTACATTTTTATGAAGTTCGCTCAAGATTCACTCTAATATTGTTAAATAAGAATATGTGATAAAGTGTTCTTTTCAGTCTTGGTGTTTTGCTTTACTTTGTTTTTATTTTGAAGTTGTCTCTATGCCGTAAAGTGTTATATTTCTTATCTATTCAAGTTAAAATGTGAAAATCATTGAAATTTGTTACTACTTTCAAATTGCATATGAGTTTGGTTTGCCAAAACTATTGCGCCTCGCTGCATCCTAAATATCCCTCTTTTTATTTTCTTTCGAATTTTGATCTCATTAATATGTTGAAAATTTTTGAAGCAACCATGCTTGATCATTAGAAATTATAGTCCTTATTTCTTATTCCTTTGAGATTTTAGTCTTTATGTTTTCCTTTTGGATGATTAGGAACGTTAATTTTCTAAGCTTTTATTTAACCTAAGTGATTCATTTTGATGAATATGTGTGCTTAGTCTATAAAATTAGCTGTTAAATGAATACTCGTTGGATGGATTCTAATCTTCCCTTTTTCTTCTTTGTTTAGCATGTAAAATGTTGAGTCCAAATGGACTCTTCTCATGTGCATTTCGATGATGGGACAATGTGGCCATTTCCCTTTCGAGTCATCCTCTCAAGCCTATCAAACTAGTTTGATTGTTGGAAAAAGAAGTTGTCGCCGATGGGAGGAGATGGAGTTAAAGTTTTTTTTAGTAGCTAAGAGACATGAAAAGTCTCATTTTTTTATTACTTTATTCATCATTATGTATCTAGTTATTCATTTATTAATTTGGGTCTCGAAGCCAAAGTTGTAAATTAATACAGGTGAAGTTTATTATGGGCCAAAAGATCCAAAAAGATAGTTTACGACATGTTATGGGCCAAGGACTAATATCTAGATTAGGACAGGTGAAGATGGGCCGAAACCCCAATTAGATTAGGACAGGGCTGATAGATTTGGGCTTAAGAGCCTAAATCACTTGTTTCGTCCCCCTTTCCATTTTCCTATGCTTAATTGCTATTTAACTTTAATTTGCTTAGAACTAGTTAGAGTCCCTACAAAGACATTAAAAAACTGATTTTATGTAATCATCAAAAATATTCCTTAATCATTTTTTTTTCAACAATCAATTTTTCTTTTAGAAGTTAGTCTAAAGAATCATTTTTGAACAGTCCGGATAATCGCAAGTTAGAGGATATTTTGGAAGCCATAAAAACCTTCCTAAAATGTTAATAGGAACCGCTTACCTAGAATTTCAAAACTTAATTGATTTTTCTGTTTTGAATCATTTGAGTAATTTGTAAAGGTTATATTGATTTTCCTACACAAATTAAGTGGTGACTCTAAAAAGATATTTCTCAGCATAATAGAAATGGCGACTCTGCTAGGGATTTAATTAGGTTCTAACTAAATGTTTCATCTTTTGTCTAACTGTTTAAATTGTTTTTGTGATTATATGTTTCAATTTTGCAAAATTTAACTGTTGCATTTTATGGCATAATCCTACATGATTATTAAGCTGTTTTGGGGTTTCGTGGATGTCTCAACCCTTGTTGTTCAACTCCAAATAAAGTGTTGGAAATATGATGGTTTATTAGCACGTGAGGCATCTTATGGTTGTTCATATTTCCAAACCCAAGTCATCCGCTTGGGAACCTAGTCCAAACCCACTCTAGATACCCAGGATAGAGCTAAACCAAAATCCTCTGTTAGGTATAAACCTAGGACGACCCAATATTCGAGGAGGTATTGGGACAATTAAATAATTTGTCCTGCGTCTATTAACCCTGAGTCAATTACAGATGAATCATATTTGTGTGTTGAAAAAAATTTATGTTATTTAATCCAATCCATTATCCTTTGGGGGTAGGGAGAAGCCTTACTCTATTTGCTTTCATGTGAGGATACTTCAATCATCCACCAATTGAGGAAAAAATTTAAAGCGAACTGGGCAAGAGGTTGATCAATTTGGACGATTGCATGGTTTCTTAGATTAATGATCTAAAGCACAGTTATATGGGAATTGCATGATCATCAACAGATGTCAAAGGCCGATAGAAGAGCATCTAGGAACCATATTTCTTATCCCCTGTGCGGGACGTTGTGCTTCTTCTCATGTTATTTTTTCTTTCCCTAAAGATTGTATCCCTTTTGTGCAACTTTTGTAGGCATTTATGGCATTTATGTATACCGATGAAGGTTTAGGGGGATAATGGATTAATTTTAAAATGCATACACTTCATTCAAATACGTTAGGCCAACCCTTGGCTCAAAAGGTTCACCCAACTAGGATATGCATTTATTATGTGATATAATTGTTTTATGTGTTTATGTGCGTTTGTTTGAATCAAAGATAAATTTATTCACTATGCTCTCATGGATCAGTTTGCCTGTGAGGAAAACAACACTATGTGGTAACTTCTTGTCAAATATCTTGCATTATTTATCACATATGGAAACTAACACATCTGCCTTTGAGTTATTTTGCTGTACAGATAATAGAAAACTACTCTGTGTTGAAACAAACTGGCAGTACATTCTTCACCCAGTCAAAAGTTCATAAAATCCCATCCTCTGACCATCATTCAAAAATAACTGGAAGCGACAAAGCTAATTCGTTGACTATCAGGGATAATGTGGTAGCAGAACAAAGAGAGATGATTGTTGAACTCACGAGAAAATTGGAAATACTTCCAAAGGAGATGAACCGTACTAGAGATTTGGCTAATTTGTCCATCACCGTCAACGCTCCTACCCCAGGAGGACATGAGATTCCACTCCAAATTTCTCCCTTCAGTACACCTATTCTCGGGAACCATCAAAATGACATATCATCCGCCTCCGCTTCTTAATTTTCCATAGATCCTATAATCAATAATCCTCCAATTCATGCTGTCCAAAACACCAATTGAGAATATAACCCAGATGCCTACCATCCATAAAATCCCTCCTTAACCCCACAAAATCCATGTCTAAATCCATAAAATTCACTTTCAAATCCACAAAATCCATCTCTAAATCCACAAAACTCATTTCTAAATCCACAAAATCTCTCCCAGATTCCACCAAACTATTCTAAAATTCCACAAAGTGCTATCAATTTCCAAAACATCCTTCCTCCCCGCCACCCAATCTCTTGTCATCCTCAAAATCAAGTTACCCTCCCGAATCCTTCTCATGTCATCATATCCCCTGACATCTATAATCCTTTTCCCAATCTCGATGTAGATCATTACGAGGAGAAGGAAAAAGAGTGGAGGACTGAGCATGCAAAAAAGTTTCTGGCTATGCATAAAGAGATTACGAGGATCAAGGAATCTCATGGGTCAGGTGATAATGATGCTTTGGGGTACGATGATCTCTGTGTGCATCCCAGAGTAGATCTACCAGAAGGGTAAAAGGTCCTTAAATTTGAAGTGTTCAATGGTATTGAAAATCCAATGGCCCATCTAAGAAGTTATTGTGATCAAATGGTTGGGGTAGGAAGAAATGAGGAATTATTGATGCGCTTATTCTGCCGAAGCTTAAGCAGCGAAGCTTTAGATTAGTTTATGTCTTAAGAATTGAAAAGATGGTCTAGGTGGAGGGCATTGGCTAAAAGTTTTCTTGATATATTTGCATTTAACATTGAGGTAGTCCCTGACCTATACTCACTAGACTGGATCAAACAGAAGAATGATGAGTGTTTTCGAGACTATGCCTTTTGTTGGAGAAAAGAGGTTACTAAAGTACAACCTTCTATGTCTAAGAAAGAAATGGTATCAGTTTTCTCTCATACTCGGGAGAGAGAATTTTATACCAGGATGGTATCCGCGGTCTGAGCAACTTTCGCAGATTTGGTAAAGATTAAAGAATCATTAAAGGAAGGCATCCAAATAGGAAAAATTGTCAAAACCCCAACATCATCTGAATCTTTTGCGTTCTTAAAGAAGAAAAGAAAGGATGTGACTGTGGTCTCTACTAATTCTATTGATAAATTGAAAAAGAAATTCAAGACTAGGAATGTTCTTTTCTCACAATCATCTCCAAGTTTTCACCCTGTATTCTACGCCCAATCCCAGGACCAACTCCACTTTCAAATATCTAATCCCAATACAAAGCTCTATTTCTAAATATTTTACCCCAGTACCAAGTTTTGTAGTCAAATTATCAACCTTATGTTCAAGCTACTCTTCGAAACAACCAAATAAACGTCCAAGCGCCTCCAGACTATCATTAAGTACCTCATCTCACTAATCAAAACCACTATAAACCCCCATATCTAAGCCTAAAAAATAAACCTCCTAGAAAATTAACTTCATTGGTTGAAAGTCATACCCAACTCTTCGAAAGATTGATGAAAGATGGTTATTTACAGACTATTATAGAAAAACCTACCAATCCCAATTCCCGATGCTTTCAGGCCGATCAAGTCTGTGTTATCATTCAGGAGCGGCCGAGCATAATATTGAAGATTGCATCAACCTGAAACTTAAGATCCAAGACTTGATTGGTTAGAAGATCATCACTCTTCAGGAGTCGACACCAAATATCACTATTAATCCATTACCTAATCATGGAGGAACCACGGTTAGTATGATTGAAATAGCAGGCGAATGGGTATCTAGCAAGACTATTACAAAGGTAGATTCAGAAAACCCCAAAAGGCAGAAAGAATAGAGAAGACAAGAAAGTCATGGCTGCCTTAAGCGTTTTGAGTAAGGATTTGGGAGGAATTATTGAGCCCATTATGATCCCAGAAAAAACATCAAAGTATGGGTTAGGATATCATCCAAGAAAAAAAGATGATATTGAAGATAAAAAGACAAGTCTGTCTAAACTATTTCCACTCCTGTACCAGTCTTTTTCTATGCGTGAGATATCAAAAGATGATGGTCTTGGGGATGGGATAAGAAATCGGTCCAAGGGATGCAATATATACCAGAGAATTTCCCAAAGTTTTATGGGGTGAGGAATGTTGCACCAGGAGAGGCTTTTCAAAACTAGATCTCCACTCCGCTCATAACTCGTTGTCCATCGTGGTAGATGAAAAGGAAATTACTAGTAGTTTCAAAAATCGGTGATGATCCAGAGGAGGCCTCGTGATCCATCCTTTTATGTCTCAAATTTTATTTTTGTGTTTTACAGATTTCAAAAAAAAAAACATAGGCCCACATTTGCGCGGGTCATGAGCCATAGTTTGTGTTATTTCTCAAATTTCAATGAAAAAGCCTCCCTTTATTTAAGAAGTTATTTTGAAATATTATTGTCTTTTATTATCTTGTTATCATCTAACATAGTTTGTTCCGTAGCAATAATTTAAAACCTGTCAATGTCATGTCATGTCAAGGGTTAGATGAATAAAGTAAGAGGAATGGTGATGAATGGAAAGAAGGTGATGAGGAGCAGTTAGTGAAAGATATAGAAGAATTTGAAAAGTAAGAGACACCCAACCTAGAGAAGCCCTAATCCTACCTGAGATGGATGGTCAAGAGTGGACAAAACTAATCAATTCTGATATGATAAAGAGATATCGTATTTGAAAGATATTTTAGTTTTTGCCCCCTTGGCTTATTTGTAATCGCCTTTATGATAGTATTTGTTTTATGATGTCTAATTTCCTAGAATCCCTTTCCCTTTATGTATGAACTACGTGATGACCTGAATTCTCAAGAAAGAGATACGTAGGCAGCCTATGTCAGCTTCGGTCAACCCCTTAGGAAAATTTATTCTTTTACTTTATGTATGAACTACGTGATGACCTGAATTCTCAAGAATGAGATACGTAGGAGGCCTATGTCGGCTTTGGTCAACCCATTAGATTTTTCTTTATATCCCTAGCATAGTCCGAAAGTATGTTTGACCTGATTCCTGCTTCAACGGGTTATGTAGGTGCCCCAACGGCTCGATCATACCAACCCAGGCAATAGAAACTAGGACAGAATTTTTGAGAAGGAATCTCAAAAATTTACAAGAGAAAGATTATCATCCAACAAAGAGAATGAGGACTAACAAAGACTTTAGATTCTCTCAATCCAAGATCATCTCAAATAGTAGTAAACTGGGGTAGAAATTTTGAAGAGGTCCTCAAAATTTCTACTAATATATTGGAATATATTCCAAACACCCCAGCACTAGAGGTCAAAGGTAGGTTCGGGATATCACCAGTCGCGACAAAGTCTAGGCAGATTAAATCTCTCGCTATGATAAAACTTCTGATGGAAAGCCTTAACGATGATGGATCCCTAGAAATCCTTCGTCAAATGTCAGATATAGTCAGGACCAAGAGGAAGACATTCATTGAGATAGTACATGACATGACCAGCAGAGATCTTCTAAAAGCTTTTACAAAAGTTTTTAAAACTTGTTTTTAAAATTAAGGCTACTCTCAAAAACCTATACAAATATTTTACTAAGTGATTGCCTAGGAATCTATTGGGATGGGGTTCAGGGTGGAAGTCCCAACATGACGGAGTACCTGAAAGATGGTGAGAAGCAAACCAAGGATCGGAGGAGATTAACACAAAGTAGTTTCGTTGAAGACTAATTATTTTTCAGTGGACGCAGGGATAAATATATAAATTGGGAATCTTTTTCAAAAATCCCCAAGTGATTTACGAGCCATACCAAAACATATAATGCTCAAGAACGGTACTTTCGGGTAGCCCCAAAAATGTGTTTAATACCCATTTATCGAGGACCTTTTGAATTGTCAATGTTATTTTTTGAGACCATGTAGGACAAACAAAGGTGTCTTATCTTCTTTATGAATATTGTATTTAGAATTTTGTAAAAAAAAAATAGTCGCTAGCAAAAGCAACTTTGTGTCTACTAAATATTTACCTTGAGCATAGGTGCATTCAAGGAATTGGCACAATAAATACAACAATCAAAAGAATCACTCGATAGGAGAGAGAGCAGAAAGTCATCCTCAAAATTTGCCTTGAAGAGAAGCAAATAGTTTGAGTAATCCCCAAATAAGGATTTTGCCCCAGTTACTTGCATCCGATGGATTTTCTATTTAATTATTTCTTCAAAAAGAGAAGATTAATAGCGGAATAAGTCATTCAAATCATGATGCTCAGTATTCATCATTAAACTGCATAAAGCTTGACTGTGGTTGCCAGTGAGAGCGACATTGTGTCTACTAATTGTCTACCTTGAGTACAGGTACCTGTAGAAATCAAAACACAAATAAATGAACTTAGGTGAAACTCTTTTCAAATCACCGAAAGAACCATTCCATTTTATGCCATTGCCGAAAGGGCCATTTCATATCATTCCATTGCCGAGAAGTCTATTTCATGCCATTGACGAGAGGGTCATTTCATATTTGCTAAGAGGGCCATTTCATGCCATTTCCGCGAGGGCTATTTCATATTATTGCCAAAAGGGTCATTTCATGCCATAGCCGAGAGGGCCATTTCATATCATCGCCAAGAGGGCCATTTCATGCCATTGCCGAGAGGGTCATTTCATATCATCGCCGAGAGAACCATTTTATGTCGCCAACAAGGCCATTTAATATCTATTGACATGCGAGGCACAAATGTTGGCATCAAGGATATCATCAGCATTTAATATCTGTTGACACACAGACACACACGCTAGCATCGAGGATATCATCAGCATTTAATATCTATTAACACGTAAGATACAAACGTTGGCGTCGAGGATATCTCATCATTTTATGAATCATCATCTGAATGCATCAAGAGCATGCAATTTGAAGAGGGACGCCTTTAAGTCGCTAACTGAAGACGAATGATATATGAGATTTCCTAGAAATTGACAATTTGAGGTTCATCTATAAGTCATATTGTTTGAAATAAGATAGTATGCAAGATTACCTATGACTTGATAGCCCATAGGTCATCTGTAAGCAGCAACAACATCCTAACCAGATAGTGTGCAAGGTTATCCAAAAATTGATAGTCTGAAGGTTATCCATAAGTCATAACTAAATCCTTACCGGAGAATATGCAAGATTATCAAATTGATAAGTCCAAGGGTTCTCTATAATCCGTGTCATATCCAAAGATCGATTATGTGCAGGATTACCTAAAAGACTAGCAATTAGAAAGATATTTATAAGTCATATGGTATCCAAAGTCGGATGATGCGCTAGAATACCTGAGAGCTAGCGATTGGAAGGATATCTATAATCCATCTCTTATTCAAGGTCGGATAATGTGCGGGATTACCTAAAATATAGTAATTCAAAAGACATCTATAAATCGCCTCGTATCCAACATCAAATAATGCGTAAAATTATCCAAAAATTAACAATTCAAGGGAAATCTATAAGTCGTATCGAAATAAAAGATGTGCAAGACTTGCCCGAGATCATATCCAAAGAATCATTGGTAATAACCAGAGATATTATCATACAACAAGCATTATAGGTGATCAAATGGTTCCCACATCAGCACAAGATTACACGGTTGCAGGGACTATTCTGCATAAAGTGTCATCAGTGTCCAAAAGGGCCATCACACTTTGAAGACATATTCACTTGACAAACAGGCCACTTATGCAATAACCAAGAGGGTTGTTATTGCAAATTACATAAAAGGATTACTTCATTTTTTAAGCAACAACTCACGTGGAGATATGGTAAAAGACTATATACACCTTCTGTGAATTATATTTAGCACTAACGAGTTTGTTTGAGATATTATCGAGAGCATTCGAGAGGATGAAAATCTTAAATCAAAACCATAGGTGCGGACGACTCCAAAAAGGATGCAGTACAACGTGGAACTTTTTCTTAACAACAAAATGGGATATAGTCCAGAGAGGGACGTCAAACTCTTTAGAAGCGAGCTAAAGGATCATCGACACCACCTATCAACCACACCAAGGCATGTGGGTATTTCGGGATATTCTGGTTTCATCTTCTCCTACGAGATATTTCTAAACTCATATTGCGGGTAACCTTCTCTTTTCTTCAAATTTGAGTGATAGTATACCTAGAGTTTTGGAAATTATGTCTAGGTAAGTTCTTGCCAATAGATGTAAAGGATCCCACATTCATGGTTAAGAGGTTACAAGCCTCTTTTTTGCAACTCAGTCAACTTATCACTCATTCCGAGCCAAAGATCAACTGAAATAAAAGACTATTATTTATACCAATCGAGTCAAACTACAAGCAGTCTGATTCCCTGAATCTCAGGGATATGTAGGTTGGGCTCTATGTAGAAAACTTAGTTACATTCCAACCGCCCTCCAAATCCCTTTACTCTCCAACTAAGTTATTACGAGTCATTTAAGACATGTTTGCTTCGCGACTTCAATCGTGATATTTGATTGACTCTCGAAATTATATCAGTGTCACTTAAATTGAAATAGAAGAAAAAGTATTATAAATTTCAATAATTAAAAACTTAAATTATTTTTAAAATATAATAGACTATCAATGCTACAAAACTTTGGACAAGGAGAGTATTATAAATTATAATGGCTAAAAATTTAAAATAGTAAATTACAATGTCAAAAAATTATTATGAATTACAATAGCTAACAACTTAAAATATCTAAAAAAAAATATTTAAAATATAATTAAGTATCAAAATTGTATTTGTATCACATAAACTGAGACTTAAAAATAACATATATTAGGCTCGTCCTAACACTGGCCTTCGATATTTAGTATATATATATATATACTAGTTTAGCATACGTGCTTTGCACGTGTATCTCACGCCAAATAACATTACTATATATAAGAAAAATAAAATCAATTTTATACGTATATTATTCTCCATTTTTTTTAATCTGCCAATAAGTTAAAGATATGCTTGCTCTCTAAATCTTTAAAGTGAAATATTATCAATCTATCATCAAAATTTTCACGAACGCATGAAAAACAATACCTAAATTGAAACTTAGGAGATGTCACAAATATTCTTAATTTCTAGCTCTTTCTTCATCCTTCAATACATAATAAACGTGAGACTTCATATTATTTCTGCAGTAATTAAATGTGTGAATATACTTATTACCAGAAAAGTAATACACAGGAGATTTGAGATCGATATTCCTCACCTACAATTTTTTCAGTCAAAGCTTATTGCATTAGTATATATAATCTTACTTATTTGTCGCTAATTACTCAAGTTGTCATTCGATTTCTTTTTTATTTATTGAGCTTCTAGCTTCAAACATGAATGCTAACAACAGTGGGTTATAAGTGGATCTCAATTACATAGGCAAACTCTGGCAGTGTGCATTAATATTATAATCATTTATATTAATAAATCGTAAGAGGATTTTCTTTTGAAGCTATATTCATAAATTCAAGTTGATTAATTTGTTACATTCACAGAGAATTAAACATTAAAAATGAAGATTATAGGTGGAATTCGGATGAGAAACAGAATGATACAACTTAAAGACATGAAAGTTTATCTAAACAATACATGCATTTTTTAATATCAGAAGAAAAAAAGCCAAAATAGATTCTACACATCATTTCTTCATCGGTTCACCATAAAATCTGAGATCATCAGAAAACAAAATAGTATTCTTGATCAATAAAATCAAGGTAATAGAAAAAGAAATTTAACTCCTAGAAATCACCAAGTTATCCGATAATGAAAGTTTGTTATTCATGATCAATGTATCCAATGCAAAAGAAAAGAAAATCTTAAACCGATAGAAATCACAAAGCTACGTAGAAGATTCAACAACAAAAGTTACTTACAAACATAAAAAAAAACTTTTGTTATTCTTAATCAATAAAATCAACGTAACAGAAAAGGAAATTGAAACCTGAAAATCAGATAAAAAAATTATGTTAGAGATTCAACAACATAAGCTACGTACAAATATAAAATAATTATTTTTTATTTATGATCAATAAAATCAATGTAATAGAAAAAAATCGAAACTTATGAATCATAAAATTACTCAATAATAAAATCTTATTAATTTATGATCAATAAATTCAATGTACCAAAAAGAAAATCTCATAACATATACTATTTACCAATATAAAAGGACAATACTTGGTAGTTAAGCTCTCTTTTTAAATTCTCATATACTAGATTAAATAAGAAGTAGCCAAAGACCCGAAAAAACAATTAACAGAAACAAACAAAAAGACATACCTTTTCTTTTGGAAAAGTCTATTACGTAGCCATTCAAAACAAAACCTTAATTAAAATAAAATCTTTTTAGGGAGAAAAATCAACCAACCCCTTTATTTTTGGGAAAAAGTCACGCGCACATAAAACTCCTAATATGACCATTAATTTAGGAATTTATAGAAAACCTTCTCCATTTAATTTCTTATATTATTATAGTTAATATTTAATATTATAATTTAAAAAAAAATAAAAAGATAATTTTTTAAAGTAGTGACTTTTAATGAAAGATAAAAATTTCAAATGACTTTTTTAAGAGATTTTTACACTTTTAATATATTATTATATATATTATAGATATAGATTATAGATATATATATGTTATAGATATAGATTATAGATATAGATATAGATATATATTATAAATATAGATATAGATTATAGATTATAGATATGACAAATATATGATATAAAGTATAACCAATAAGTAAGTGATATTAGACGATAAATTTCTTTTTCAATCTTGAAATTTAACCCAAAACCTCACAAATCTACATCTAATCATCTGTATAAGCTTGTCAAGATGTTTCCAAGCATCTATAGTGACACCCCATTGAAAATGATTTCAGTTTTGCAAATTTGAATTTCAGCTTTGAAGCTTCAGCAATGCGGACTTGTTTGAAATTCACCTAAAATCATTAACCTCAACTGAAATTAACGATTTAAGCTCCATAACTCCATGAAAAACATATTTCAAACCTTTAATCATTTCTAAATTATAAATAAGAACTCCAAAAATTAAATTAATCTCAAATGCAACAAAGGTGCGTCTTGATAATTTCCAAAGATTTCTACTGCAAATCTTTCAATTTTTATCGATGAATAATAAAAAAGAACAACGAAAAACAATTTTTAGTTTCTGAATTTTCAAATTTTCAAATTTAAGAACTCCCAAAGTTATTGCACAAAGAAGAATATTGATAGAATTTTGAAGGTTGTCTCTATTATGTAAATATGAGTTTTATTTCATGTAGCTCTGTAAGATCTCAATTTTCTAGTGATTTGCGTAGATAAAGTCTTTGTGGTGTTTGTGTGATAATTCTTGCTCGTGTCAGTTGTATATCCTTTAGGAATGTGTGATGGTAATAATGAGCTGCATGTTTATTATAAATCAAGAGGAAGAAACTTTAGAAAAGTCTTTATTGATTATTTTTTTTTCTCAACTATGAGAAGTGATTTCAGAAACTATTTTGCTAATCAAAAATATGTGGTGAATTGCAGTGTATTGTGCTTATGAAAAAATTGCGAGAGAATTGGACGGATCAAGCAAAAATGTTTGAACTTCGTTCATATGCAACCTCACATACCGTGTGAAATTTAGTTTTATTCAAGTCTAAATTTAAATTTCGCATGCCTGAAGCGAATATGTGAAAGAAGTTTTTTACCTTATTATTGCCACGAGCTTGATAGGCCAGCTGGATGACTGAACTTATCAGCCCAATATGCAATCAAATAGCCTTCAAAGATACGAGTGGACACAATCGAACAGTGGATTGGGCCTATTTAATTCGGCCAATGTTCATAAACCCCATCAGGTTTCTTCTAATTATCTTCTCTCTCAATTTTTTAAATAAACTTTTTCTATCTTAGATTTTAATTATTCATATACATAACTGAACGTTAATATACATAAGTATCTTATATATCATAACTAATTTCCTTAACGATATTTAAGAAAGTAAATCAAGTCTAATAATTATTTAAAACGACATTCAATGAAATAAATCAAGTCTAATAATTATTCAAAATGATATTTAAGAAAATAAATCAAGTCTAGTCATTATTTAATATTATACCTTATTAATGTGTGATTAATAAATCCAATAATTATGTAAATTTTTCAAAAAATACACTCCTGAAAGGAAATGTACCACATAAATCACCTAGAAAATTTTAGAACCAAAGAAAAAAGACCCTTATAAAATAAAGGGACATAGAAAATTTTAAACCAAAAAAAAAAACTCGTATAAAGGAAATTTTACTACGTAAATTAACGAAAAATTCTACTATCTAGTCTACATATAAAGAAAATTTTACTACGTAAGTATGGAAAAATTGAAACAAAAAAAATGAATTTCTATAAGACTTGAGAATATGGCAACAGTGAACCTCAACCCTTATACATATAGGTTTGCAAAATACATTCCTCAGACATCACATATACATATCAATATGAAACAAAACTTGAAAATTTAAAGATAACATCATATACATGCCTAACGTTCTTTCATATACTAAACACTGCTATGTATATGGGCTGAAATACACTCAACTCGTCTTGTCTAACAGAGTCATATATATAATTGTGCTATGTATAACACTTATTGATGCATAACACAACTCTATAATGTATATGACCTGAAATTAAACAGCCCAACAATGTCTTGTTTCAATACATATACATAATAGATTTATGTATATGGGTTGAAATAAAATGTCCAACAAATGATATAACTACAAATATATACATAACTCGATATGTATCATAGTTCAAAATAACAATATGGATTTACTAAGTAATCTAACCATATACATAATAAATTTAATGTATAAGAAGGCGTCTCTAACACTATACATAACTAATTTATGTATAAGGTTAAAATAATAAAAAAAACGCTCTTATATAACAATGTATACGAATACGTAAATCGACAAAAAATACAGATTCATCAACAAATCACCATACCTTTGGAAGATGCAGTCGTGATGATTCTTCACTTTTTATCTTACTTGAAGATATAGCAACGGGCTTTTTAGAGCTTGTACGAGCAACTTTCCTCGACTTCTTCATCATGACGGGATCATTTCGATGTTTCGATCCTCTTTCTCTAAAACTCGGACCAGACTTCATTATTATATTTAAGTTTTGAGAATTACGCACATGCAACAAGTAACTCGTAGACTTTTGATTTAGTAAAGTTGGAAGAATGAAGAAATTAAACTAATCTCAAAAATAAATTGAAGAAGATGATGATGTTCAACAATTTGATAAGATAAGGTTTGTAAATTCAAACCTTGTAATTCCTTAATTATGATTATTTGATTTTAGGCATAAATTGTGGAGGTGTGATATGTATATGGAGGTTGGAGAAAGAAAGTGTAAAAAATAAGATATTTGTAATTAGTTTTGGTAGATGAAATTTTATATAATAATAGAAAGGTAGGATGTATATTTATGTAATTTTTTCTAATTTAATTGCCTATTTCTCAGAGCATGTCTTATACTGCTATGGATATCATCCAATTCAATCAATCACTCAAATTCAATTAAATCTAGTACTTACCCATTTTTCAAACATGACTAAAAAAAAATGTGAGAAAAGTCTCATGCAACAATCGACTTTTGAATAAACGAATAACTAAATTATATTATATATTTCTTTCCCAACAGATCATATAGGACAGATACGCGAAACTCAAATCATTGCTGGATCAAACAAAAGGAGATTAAACAATAAAAAAATAGTTGGCAATGGAAGAAATAATGAGGTTCATCCACCAAATCTGAACCAAATATTGTGAAGAAATAAATTCTTAAAAAGAAGGCCATTTTATTCATTCTCATGCCTGTTAAACTCCTTTCTTAATCACTGCAAAGGAAGTAACAATACGAATAAGATTACTTCATTCTTAACCACATCTCTCAAATTCTAAAGTGCTTCTCCTTGAATGAACCTCACATAACACGAATTTGGAATAATCAATCCCGTTGGTACCGAATACCAAGATGATTATTAAACAAAAAATCTTATTTCATCACATGAATTCGTGGCCCTCCACTACAGCACCTCGCATTATTTCCTATTTAATGTTGGTTTTATCTCAAAAACTAGAATAAGTAATAATAATTGCTACTATCCTCTAATTTTAAATACAATTTACTTAATTATCACTATTGTCGTTATTTCGGTGAAGGTAGCCATCAAACAACTTGAGACTTTGAAAATTCAACTTGAAGCCACTTTGAGGCACTCAAATTAGGATAGAAAATGTCATGCTAAGGACAGCAAGCTGTCTTTTCCCTTACTCAAATTTCTACTTCTTATTGAATTATTCAAGAAACTTCTTTTTATGTGATATTAAAAGGGCAATAGACATTTTTGAAATTGTAACATCCTCTATTATATATTAGCTGCTTCTTGAAAATCTTCGTTCCCCTTCTCTCTCAACATTCCACTTGAAAACAACTTTTTAAATGTGCCCATTTTCTTGATTACTAGCATCTTTGAAATCCCTCCCCCCACCCCCCCCCCCCCCCCCAAAAAAAAAAAAGTATCTTTTTGAAAGATCTAATATAGTAATATGGAGGAGAGACAATTGCTTTTTGAGAAGTATGAAGTAGGGAAGCTATTAGGCAAAGGGACTTTTGCAAAAGTGTATTATGGGAAGGAACTTGAAACGGGGGAAAGTGTAGCCATCAAAGTCATTAAAAAAGATCAAGTCCAGAAAGAAGGAATGATGGAGCAAATCACTCGAGAAATCTCAGTGATGCGTCGCGTTCGCCATCCAAATATTGTGGAACTCAAAGAAGTGATGGCTACAAAGTCCAAAATCTTCTTCATTATGGAGTATGTTAAAGGGGGCGAGCTTTTTAAAAATTTAGTGGCAAAAGGCAAATTTAAGGAAGATACAGCAAGAAAGTACTTCCAACAATTGGTAAGTGCTGTTGATTTCTGTCACAGCCGAGGGGTTTATCACCGGGATTTGAAACCTGAAAACCTCCTCCTTGATGAGAATGAGGACTTGAAGATATCTGATTTCGGGTTATCAGCTTTGCCTGATGAGCAGTTGAGTAGAAATGATGGTTTGCTTCATACACAGTGTGGGACACCAGCATATGTTGCTCCTGAGGTTTTAAGGAGGAAAGGTTATGATGGTGCAAAAGCTGACATTTGGTCATGTGGGGTAATCTTGTATGTGCTTCTAGCTGGCTACCTTCCATTCCAAGATGAGAATTTGAATAACATGTACAAGAAGATTTTCAAGTCTTATTTCGAGTTCCCTCCGTGGTTTTCCATGGATTCGCGGCGTTTGGTATCTAAACTTTTAATGGCTGATCCGGAAAGGAGGATCACCATTCAAGGTATCATGAGGATCCCATGGTTTAGGAAGGATCTCGCATTGCCACGGGCGTTTTCGATCCAATATTTTCAAAAGTTAGAAAAAGAAGAAGAAAATGATCATGATGAAGAAGGAATGAGCAGCAAGCAAGGAGGGGTCATTAGGAAATCCCCTTCATCCCCTGCATTTTTCAATGCATTCGAGTTGATTTCATCGATGTCCTCTGGTTTCGACTTGTCTAGCTTGTTTGAGATCAAAGGGAAGGCGTCCTCCATGTTCACTTCAAGGAGCACTGCCCGGGATGTCATCCGGAAATTGGAGAAAATGGCTAAAGTTATGAGGTATAAGGTTTATAGAGTGAAGCCATTCAAGTTGAAGTTGCAATGCCCCGAGGAAGGCCGGAAAGGACAGTTATTGGTCACTGCTGAGGTGTTTAAGGTGGCGCCTGAAGTCACCGTGGTTGAGCTCTCTAAGTCCTCTGGCGACACCTTGGAGTATAACAAGTTTTGTGAAGAGGAAGTTAGGCCTGCCTTGAAGGACATTGTTTGGACATGGCAAGGGACTGGTACTGAAAATGCTGATGCTGATAACAAGCAGGTGTTGGAGCAATAGGATTTGGTTCATGTGCATTTCTCTCTCTCTTCTTTTCTGTTTGTTTCTGGCTCCCATTCGCCGGCTGACTGATGGAAATAGCTTGAGGACCGGGGATATTCGTGTTACTTTATCAATACTAATTTGTATCGATGCTAGATCGATGACTGGAGATATTCGTGTTACTTTGTCATACCGATTTGTACATAAATGTGTGTTATACTTGACCACTTGAGATTTGTACTACGAGTAAGTCATTCTTGAAATTGATTTTGAATATCATTTGCATGTTGTAATTAATATGATTTCCTCTAATCACATCAAGCACAATTAATCCTGTTGGTATCCTGTTCAAAAAGGAAACAAGAGAAGCAGAAGAGAGAAAATAAAGTAGAAAGAAAAAAAATATAAGAAAATGAAAAAACTAACAAGAAAAAATAGTTAGAGATATAAGAGAATGATATTTTGAAATTTTGAAGATCATGGAAATAATAATCTTCATATTTGAGTTTGATTTGAAAAAAGAATTTACTAATTTAAATAAGAGTAATTTCTGAGAATTTAATTAGATGAAATAATTATTTCTTTTTTAATTCAACTAATTTAGTAAAACAATGATACTAAATCTTGTTGTATATGTATTTGTATAGCAACAGTTTACTTAAATACAAAATACAATTTGCTATTCTTCGTAATTATGAAACTATTACTATAAAAGTTACAATTAGTTGCTATTTTCGAAATTTTTTTATCGGTTTTAAGTTTATCAATTTTTTATCATTGACAGTTTAATCGATAAGAAAATTTTCATAAAATAAATATTAAATTGGCACAATAACTTTCAACCTTATGTAACATTAGCAACTAAAATGACAATAAGAATGATTACAAAATAAAATCATTGTCACATGAGAAAAAAATCATCAATCAATCAAATAAGACAAGTTGACATCTATACACAAGAAAAACATCGAACTGTACTAAGAAAGAATTAAATCATCATTAACCAAAACTGTTGGATAGAGACAAGAGTAGTTATATGACTCATCAAGCAAGAAGCCAAGGTAGCAACAGAGCATCATAAACTTACTAAGCAAAGTAACACAAGTATAACGATCAGCCTTCTCAAATGCAGTAGCTCGAGTGTGGCAACTGAACATCTATTTTGGGTTATATATTTTCAGGAAATTGAATAGGTCTCAGAAATTAAAGAGAACTAAGTGAAAGAATTAATAAGTAATAAGTAAAAGTAGTAATTTATTTTATTTTTATTAGGTTGTCGGTTTACCTAATAACCGAATATGAAAAAATCAAAGTCAAACCATTAATTCAATAATTTATTTTTATAAAATCATTAAAAATTGTTAATCCAATAACCTATAACTATAAATCAATGAAATTTTTATCGATTCGGTTTATTGATTGATTCGATTTTTGCACACCCTTAATAGTATTGACTTTATCACCTCATCAAGCTTATTCGTGGACTCGTAAACTTTGGTGTTTAAATTTCTTTAGATTTGTGAAGAGTTTAATTAATATGTGTCCAGTGTTAAAATAATTTCAAAATTAAGTTATTTTATGTAAGTATTTTAATAAACATAAATATTAAATGAATATATGATAGAAATGGTAACTTATATACTGCTTGACTGCTGTCAAACGGGCCGGGCTGACCCGGCCCGGCCCGTAATATCAAACCGGACCGGTTTGACCCGGCTCGGAAAGCCCTAGGGCTTTAGGGTACCGGGTCCCGGTCCGGTTTTTAAAAAAAATTGGGCCCGGTTAATCCGGCCCGGACCAACCCGGTCCAGGCCCGCCGATTAACCGGCCCGGCCCGGCCCGGTAACCCAAAAAAAAAAAAAAAAAAAAAATTCTGTTGGGCCAAACTAGCCGTTGGCCCAACGGTAATATTACCGTTTTTGGGTCCAAACGGCTAGTTTGGGCCCATTTCATTAAAAAAAAAAAAAAAAAAAAAATATAAAATATTTTTTAATCCTCAAAATAAATCTATAAAAACCCAACAACTTCAAATCATTTCTCACACAATTTTCCAATCTCTCAAATCTCATTCTCTCTCAAATCTCAATTCTCAATTCTCAAATATTCAATATATTTAATTTCTTAAAGTGTTCACTTTAATTTTTTATTTTTTCGTTTACAAAGTAAGAGCGGAAGTTTCTAAAGTCGCAATCTTCGGATACTTCCAAAATTTGGTATTGTCGTTCCATCTCTTACGTTTAATTTTTATTTATTGTATTAATTGTTTAATATTTAATTTTGTTATATTTGTGTATTTTGAATATTTTTAGTTTAATTTAATTTATATTATGGATAAATTAAAAAACCTCGCTGCTAAAGGTGTTAAAAAATTTTGTCCCGGAAGCGGTAGTGGTAGTAAAAAGCGAATTATTAGCGGTAGAGGTAGTTCAAGTAATAGATATACCCGTGTGCCTTCGCCTCCGGTACCGCTTGGTACACCTTTTGAGGAAGAAATAGGTGTAGGTGCTCACGATATGGATTATGTAGAATTTCAAGAAAATTACGGTATAGAAGAAGAAAATGAAGTAGATGCAGTTAATGTAGACGAAGATGATGAAAATATTGCTGAAACACCCGCAGTAGGAGATGCTAACGTTAGATCTGAATCAGTTAATCTCCCTTCCCGTCCTCCCAGTGCCCCAAAATCCCGTAAAAGAACTAGTATTGCATGGCAATTTTTTGAACGTATATCAGATATTGAGGTGCAGTGCAATATTTGTCAACAAATATATAAGCATAGAAGTGGCGGTAAGCAAGGGGGTACGGGTACGTTAATGAGACATATAGCTGAAGACCACAAAAGAGTGTTAAATATTGCAAAAGGTGGTGGGGATGTTGGTGGGTCAACGCAAACTAGAATGGACCCAACAACCGGTCAAGTAGCGAAAAAGTATAATAAATTGAGGGACCGGGAAGAAATAGCTAAAATGGTAGCTGTGGGTTGTTTGCCTTTTACTTTTCCTTCTTCTGATGCTTTTATCCGTTATATACAAGCAATTTATAATCCTATGTTTAATGGTATTCCTAGAACTACTTGTCGGTCTGATATTTTTAAACTCCATTCACAATATTGTTTTTATTTATCAACATTCTTAAAAAATATTCAATGTAGATTGTCCCTAACTTCTGATCTTGGTCGTGCTGTTAATAAAAATGATTATTTAACTGTTACTTGTCATTGGATGGATAGTAATTTCATAATGCAAAAACGTATTCTTGCTTTTTTATATGATGAAGATCGCAAACATACTGGACAATTTATTTCTGATTCTATTATTAAAATTGCCGGATATTATGGTATAGAAAATAAAATTTTATGTATTGCTTTTGATAATGCTTCTAACAACAAGAATGCTATAACAAAAATAAAATCTACGTTATCTCCACCCTTTCCTGAAATTTTCCATATTAAGTGTGCATGTCATATCTATAATTTAATTGTAAAAGATGGTCTTGACTTTTTTGAGGTTTATATTGAAAAAATTCGTCTTGCCGTAGGTTTCATTCAAGGAAATAATCGTAGAGCGAGAATTAAAGAATTTAAAGTTAAATGTCAAGAAAATGGACTTACACCGATTTTAATGCCTGAGGAAATTGATATTAGATGGAATTCTACGTATGAATTTTTAAAAACTTGTTATAAATATAGAATTCCTATTACACTAACTTTTAACCAACACTGTGGTTCTTTTGCTGATTCTGCTGATTGCATGTTACATAATTCTGATTGGGTTATAATTAATGATCTTGTTAAGTTTTTAGAAAAATTTTATGTAGCTACGGTTGAATTTTCCGGTGCATACTATCCTACTGTTTGTAATATTTTGGCATATATAGCCGATATTTCTGGTTTGCTCCAACAATATAAAAATAAAGAAGGTTATAAAGAAGCTGTTGGCGCTATGTTTACGAAATTTAAAAAATATTTCTTCCCGATTCCCCCTATTTACATGGTTGGTGCTATTTTAAATCCTTGCATGAAATTTAATCATATGTGTCACTTTAGTACTCTTATTTATGCTAACTTAGAAATAAATACTAACCGTGAGTCTGAACAAGAGCAGCCTGATTTGTGGACGGCTACGGCTGATGCAAAAGATTATATAGAAAAATTATATAATCACTATGCTGATTTATTTGATTCAGCCGTACCTACAAATATCAGTCCAACTGTCGCTCCTCATCCTCCCGAGGAGCCATCATCTTCTAAAAGGTCGGCACATAGTGGTTTTCCTGATTCGTTTTATGATTTAACTTGTTGGAACAGTGTGGATGAGAGAGCTTACACATCAACTTATCGGGAGGAGCTGAAATATTATCTGCGGACGCCACCAGAGGATCGCAGACGACGGATCAACTCGCTGGATTGGTGGAGAAATAATGAATCACAATATCCTGTACTTTCAAGATTAGCCAAAGATATCTTGAATGTTCCAATGTCAACCGTTGCATCAGAGAGCGCCTTCAGTCAGGGACGACAACAGCTTGGAGACAACCGACACTCATTGGGAAGCAACGCAATGAATGTTTTAGTTTGCCTTAGAGACTGGATTAGAGCAGAAAGAAGAAACCAAGGAATGGAACCAGAGCCAAGCGACGACCTCAAACTTAAAGAAATAATGACTTCACGGGAGAACTCAACAGAATCAAATCCAATGCATGGGTTTGCCCCCGTTGACTTCGACTATCCTATGCAAATTCCAATTAATATTAACATGAATGAGTTGGAAAAAATGATGCATAATTTATAGATTTTTCATTCATGTAAATTATAAATTTTGGATCATTTTGCAATCAATAAAATTCCACAAATTCATTCACTCCTTAGTTGTTGTTTTTTATTTTTTTTTATTTATCAATTTAAAGTTTTAATATCTTATATAGAAGTGTATATTTAATGTATACATTATATATATCTTCTATAGAAGTGTATATTTAATGTATACATGTGTATATATCTTTTATAGAAGTGTATATTTAATGTATACACGTGTATATATCTTCTATAGAAGTGTATATTTAATGTATACATGTGTATATATCTTTTATAGAAGTGTATATTTAATGTATACACGTGTATATATCTTCTATAGAAGTGTATATTTAATGTATACACGTGTATATATCTTTTATAGAAGTGTATATTTAATGTATACACGTGTATATATCTTCTATAGAAGTGTATATTTAATGTATACATTGTATATATCTTCTATAGAATTGTATATTTAATGTATAGATTGTGTATATAGCGTATATGTAGTGTATATTTGACCGGTTTTTATCCGGGTTTGACCGGGTTTGACCGGGTTTTAGCGGGTTTGACCCGATTGGGTTAAGTGGGCCGGTTCCGGGTGGGTTTTATTTTTTTTACTGTGCGGCCCGGCCCGGCCCGGACCAGTTAAGGCCAAAACCGGCCCGTCACCGGCCCGTAACCCGGTTAGAGAGAGGGGGCCGGTTCCGGGTTGACCCGGCCCGGCCCGTTAGACAGGCTTAACTGCTTCCTATGTCTATTGTATGTGACACAATTATTATTTTTAGAGGCAACTAAATTTTTCTTTAATCGCGAGTTTTCATAGTTTTAAAATATATTAAATTGTCAGTGCATTACTTTGATTTTTAGAACACTTGAAGATTTTGTATGTAAACTCAAAGTAAAAAATGGGAAAATTTGCCCTTCGTACACTAAATCGTATCAGATAAAGTGGGACAAATGCAGTGTTGCAAAAACAGTAACTTATAACGTAGTTGGACTTGAAGTTCATGTGTGTGAAGAAGCAGCATGGAACCATGTAATACCTACTTTATACATCTATGATATCGACTGCCAACTAACTGATTAGCTAACTAATAACCGACTTACTCACGAATGAAAAAAATGTTTTCCTCCAAGAGATATTTTCATTAATCAATTATGAAAGTATTAAAAAAACATTTACAAATAAAAACATTCAATTTCAACCTTGTAGAACTTCACAACTTAAATACTTCGTTTGTTTCAATTTATTTGTGTTATTTTTCTTTTTAATTTATTTTTAAAAAGTGACATTTTCCTTTTTTCCAAATCTTTAATTCAAACTTTTCACATAATATTTTTAAAATTATTTTTTTAATATATTTCACATATTTAAATTTAATATCACAATTTAAAAAAATAGAGTAATAAATTAAAATGGAGTAACATTATGGTGTGCATCGGTCGGTTCGGTTCAATTTTACGTGTTATTGATTCGCTTTATCGGTTTTTGATTTTTAAATAAGTAAAATCAATAACCAACCAATAAGATATTTTCTTATCGATTTCGGTTTATCGATTTTTGGTCCTTAACGGTTTGATTTTCGGTTTAACCAATAAGAAAATACTTATAAAATAGAAATAATAACAACTAACATAAAAAAAAAAAAATTAATTACCGCCAAAACCTATGCAATGAATTTTAGTTTACAAGAATCTTCAAACTTGAATTGAATGTTATTTAGGAAAAGAATTGAATCCTAATTGTTGGAAGATATAAATGCTTCAAGCTTTTAATTGCGATAATAGCCGGACTTTATATTATGCCTTTGTTGCCCTGCATAGGTTAATACTTTGTGAATCACTGAATTATGAATTAGTAGTGCATATAATCTATATACATGCACATCTCTCTCTCTTTATATATACGTAGAGAGAGAGATAAAGAGAGAGATTTAAATATATGACATAAATAGGGATAAAACAATAACTTAGTGTATCCTTATTGGGTTATCGGTTAAACCGATAACCCAATAAGCTAAAATCGATACCGAACCGTTTACCCAATAAATTTTTTTATAAAACCAATAAAAAATCGTTAACTTGATAACCTAATACCAATAAACCAATAACATTTTTATCGATTCAATTTATCGATCGATTCGATTTTTGCACAACCTTTCATATTTCAACTGGGAGTCCCCACACGCCACACTCCATCCAAAGAAAGATAATCTGGCTCCAACTATTTAATTAAGCAATATATTTCATTTTCCGTGACAATATGACACCTTGTCTTTAAAGAACATTTTAATACTAATTAATTGAGAATAAGTGCTTACACGTGGAAACCTATTTGGGATCCATGAAGGGATGTCACCGACCATTTAACTGGTCAATGTAATCAGAACCGAAATTTGTTTGGCTGGGTTAGGTGCCACGCCAACTCAACAAAAAATACCCAATTGGAACCAATTTATTGGTTTCAAGATTATTACTAGTTTTTTTATTCTATCATTTTGCTATGTTTGGAAGCTAATGGGATTGCGTATGCACAAGTGTGAAAAAATCCATTTAACCGATAAATCAAAGAAAAAAAAATGATATTGATTTATTAATATCGGATTATTGAATTTATAATTTTATAATTTTCTTATTAAACTATCGGTTTGATTTTTAATTTTAAGATTTTCATTAACGATAATAATAATCTTAGAAGATTATATTAAAATTATAACTTTACTCCTAATTATATAATAATGACATTAGATTTTAAATAAAGTAATTTTTAAAATATTTCAAATTGATTACTCATTTAAGTATCTTGTATGATACTCTTGCCCTTTAGACCCCGATACGTTTTATAATTATTATCTTCGTGCATGTTGTTGTTTTCTTTCTTAAGTTGTTGGCTTGGTGGAGTTCTACCTATTCGTATAAACTATAAATCGATTTTGTTTTTCTTTTTGAGAAATCGTTATTGCATTTAATTTTGCTACTTAATTAAAAAGAAAAAAAATTATTTTAGTAATAAAATATTTAAATTTGCATATACTTATAACTTGTGTAGAATTTTATGCATGATGATAGTATATATATGTATAGATGAAAATATGAAAAATAGCAAAGCATTTTCTTATCAATTAAATGAAAAATTAAATCATTAAGGATTAAAAATTGATAAATCAAAAAATCCATAACAAATATTCTATTAATTTGATTATTGATTTAATATGTTTACAGGTCAAAAATTAATAAACCAAATATATAATACATAAAAGCGAATCGAACCGATCAATATTAGTTAGTAGTCAACTTTTTGACCTTCAATGAACTCAAACTTTTATATATTTGTAAATAACGATCATCTAAACTATTAAGCTAGAAAATTCCGGTATAATTATTTACTTTTTTTTCGTAGTACTCTTATTTATTTATTTTAAAATCTATGTTTGGCTATTAAAATTTTAAATTTAATGTGAAGTTGTAGATTAAATTTAGAATTATAACCTGTTCTTTAACTAATTTTCACTTTTAAAGTTATATTTTAAATTTGAAACACGAACATTACTTCAAATATTATTTACAAAAAGTGTAACATGACATATAGCTAGTAACATCTTCAACTTGATAAATTTCAAATAAAATTAAAAAATAAAACATAAAATTTAGGGTCAACCACCTACTAAAATTATTCGATTCCATATTTGATTAAATTTATAATTATGTCATTGCTGGTCAAGAGTGTCATGAGAGCATAATTTTAGTCTTTGGATTGCGCACTCATATATATTATTAATCAACTGGAGTATTTCAATAGAGGATTTACTTTCTTTTTTTCCTTTTCATATGAAAGACAGAGGCTAATGATGTAATTTCCACCTAGCAGAAGCCACAAGTGAAACTTTATGCAAATAAATCTAATCCAACAGTTCAACCTCATACTACTGTTGCAAATATAATCATAAAAATATATGCAACTACACAATATTAGTAGAGGCGAACTCAGGATTTGAAGTCTATAGGTACATCGGTGTTTTCAAAGGCGTGTATAAGCCCTGAAGCAAGACTCAAAATATTTTGAGCGCTCGCCTCGCTTAGTGTGCAATTTAGGTTCTAATTTCTAAGACATACTTTATCTTGTCAATGAGGCTTTCTGAAGAGACGAATATTAAATAATTGATATTTCACTTTATAAAAAAATCAATATCTTTGTTATTCATGCTTACATTATTAGTCTTAGACTATACATATATTTATATTTTTTCTCTTTTTATGCCTTTTTTTGTTAAATCTCACGCTTTATTTGTACTTTGTGCTTAAACACAATGAACCTTGAAACTTTTTTACGCTTTTTGTTTTTGATAATACTGTGGTGCACTAATATTATCGCAAAACTTTCAGTATCGATTAAGGGATATTATCATATTCGATTGGCCATCAATGACATGAACCTTACTGAAAAAATAAATATACAACAACAATAACAAACCCAGTATATTCCCACATAGTGGGGTCTGGGAAGGGTAGAGTGTACGCAGTCCATACCACTACCTCTAAAAAGGTCGAGAGGCTATTTCCGATAGACCCCCGGCTCAAGACAAAAGACAGTATGAAAGAGCAACAAAAGCATAGAATAGGATAAAATAACATATGTACGACATCCACAAACATATTGTACAGTGCCAAACACAGGACACCAAGTTCAACCTAAATACTGACTGCGACTCATTCACACCCTTAGCCCTCTATCCTAATGCTATTCCTCCATAACTTTCTATCCAGGGTCATGTCCTCAGTCAGCTGTAACTGCTCCAAGTCACGCTTAATCACTTCTCTCCAGTATTTCTTCGGTCTACCCCTACCCCACTTGAAACCTTCCAAGGATAACCTCTCACATCTACGACCTAGGGCATCTGCGCCCCTCCTTATAATATGACCAAACCACCTTAACCTCACTTCCAGCATTATATCCTCCACTGACACTACTCCTACCTTTTCTTCAATAATTTCATTCCTAACCCTGTCAACCCTCGAGAATCCATACATCCAACGCAACATCCTCATTTTCGCCACCTTCAACTTTTGGATATGAGAATTTTTAACCGGCCAACACTTTGCTTCATACAACATAGCAGGCCGGACTGCAATTCTATAGAATTTGCCTTTAAATTTTGGGGGCACCTTCTTATCGCATAAAATTCTCGAAGCAAGCCTTTATTTCATCCAACTTGCCCCAATACGGTGAGAGACATCCTCATCTATCTCTCCATTCCCCTGAATCGTAAACTCGAGATACTTAAAACTATCCCTCTTGCAAACCGCCTGGGAATCCAACTTCACTATCACCTCATCTTGCCTCGATTCACTAAACTTTCACTCTAAGTACTCCGTCTTAGTTCTACTCAACCGAAAACCTTTAGACTCTAGGGTTTGTTTCTAAACCTCCAGCTTATCGTTAACCCCTTGTCGCGACTCCTCAATCAAAATAATAACATCTGCAAAAAGCATACACCAAGGTACCTCGCCTCGAATATTCCGCGTCAACACATCCATCACCAAAGCAAATAAAAATGAACTTAGAGTCGATCCCTGGTGCAACCCTGTCAAGACCGAAAAATGCTCAAAATCTCCTCCCACTATCATTACCCGAGTTTTTTCCCCCTCATACATGTCCTTAATCGCTCTGATGTACGCCACCGGGACCCCTCTCGCCTCCAAGCATCTCCAAAGAACCTCCCTAAGGACCTTGTCATACGTCTTTTTCAAGTCAATAAACACCATATAAAGATTCCTCTTCCTCTCTTTGTGTTTCTCTACCAGTCTCCGCACTAGGTGAATTGCCTCAGTCGTAGAGTGACCATGCATAAAACCAAATTGATTCTCTGAAATAGATACAATCTTACTCAACCTCCGCTCCACCACCCTCTCCCAAATCTTCATCGTGTGACTCAACAACTTAATACCCCGGTAATTATTGCAAATCTGAATGTCACCCTTATTCTTATACAAAGGAATCATCGTGCTCTATCTTTATGCCTCGGGCACCTTTGCTTACTTAAAAATATTGTTAAATAAGTCGGTTAGCCACCTCAAACCATTTCGGCTAGTTTCCAAAAATTCACTGGAATCTCGTCGGGCCCCGCCGCCTTGCCCCTTCGCATCTTGCAAATAGCCTCACTGACCTCCTTTACCTTAAAACGCCGACAAAATCCAAAGTCGCGACACTCTCCAGACTGCTCTAACTCCCCTAACACGACACCTCTATTTCCCTCATCATTCAAGAGCTTATGGAAATACGACTGCCATCTTTTCTTAATCAGGACGTCTTCCACCAAAACTCTGCCATCCTCCCCCTTAATGCACTTTACTTGGTCCAGATCCCGACCCTTCTGCTCTCTAACCTTGGCAACCCTAAACAACCTCTTCTCCCGCCCTTCTCCTCTAACCCTTTATACAAACTCTCAAAAGCTATTGTCTTAGCAGCTGTAACTGTTAACTTAGCCTCCTTCTTAGCTAACTTGTACTCCTCCCTTCTCGCCTATTTCTTCTCTCCATCCTTACTCTCAACCAACTTAACATAAGCCACCTTCTTCGTCTCCACCTTCTTTTTAACAGCTTTATTCCACCACCTATCCCCCTGATACCTTCCAGACCCACCTCTCGAAACACACAACACCTCTCTAGCAGACTCCCTAATGCAACTAGCAGCCCTATCCCACTGTAACACCCCGTACTTAATTACGTGCATTAGCCATGGTTATATGTGTTGGAGTATATGTATTGATCATAAGTTAGGTATATATGAGTTTAAGTATGAGTATTGATTATTTTGAGATGGTTTCAAGTGTATAGTTGGATTATATGTGTATAGGAATCGACTTTATTTATACCGGAATTTGCCCGTCGATGGTTCCATACGAAGGTTATTGAATAAGCGTTCCAACGATATAAAGATTTCCAAAAATGGATAAGTTTCGGATATAATCTAGCACGTTCGAAATTATAAAACGGTGGTCGGGATATGTGAACAGTAAATGTGCAGGAAAATTTCCTGCACACAAACTACTGAGGCCTGCCAGTTTTTTGGGTCAACTTTGAACGATCATAACTCCCTCAATATAAAACACAGGGAGATCTGCGACCTATCAAAAGAAATATCTTTGAGTCCTCTTTCCAATGCAATTGGTTTCATCCAAATCCAACATCTGAGTAAGGAGTTATACTCGTTTTACTTCATCCTCTCAAAACAGATTTTTAGGGTCAACTTCAAACGATCATAACTCCTTCTACAGGATGAACTGGGTGTCCTACTTTATATGAAATGAAATACCTTTGAATTATCTATCTAACGATACCAATTTTACCCAAATCCAATATCGGAGAAAAGAGTTATGGCCGATTTACTTTAGCCTGTCAAAACAGTCCACCATGGACAGATTCGGATTTACTTAAATTTTTAAGGGCAATATTGTCATTTTTCATCACCTCATGGACGAAAATTGGTCATTATATACATATAATTAGTCTCATATCCATCATTCATCATCCAATTATTGAAAATAAGAAACCCTAGCCTAATTTCAACTCCAATTATCTTGTGATTCAACCGTAGAAAGTCCAAATTGATTCCGTAGTTGTGTTCACCGTCTCAAGGGCTTCGAGAAGCACCTTTTATTTGTGCCAACAGGACTTCGAAATCAAAAGGGCCATTTTATGGTAAGGATGTAAATTATGTTGGTGTTATTTATATGGATATGTATATATATGCATGTGAGCATAAGAAGTATGTTATTTGATTGTTGTTGAAAGATGATTGGAAATGATGTTGGATTATTCTTGTGCATGGTTGGATTATGTTGAATTGTGAAGGGATTTGGTGTGATGATGTGGTATTGAAATGATGATTATATATATATATACACATAAACCTATTGTTCAAGTTAGTTTTTGGAATGTTTTGCAAATATTAGTTGTATGGAATTATGGAAGAGAATTGTGGTGTTGGGTTGCTAATCCTAGATGCCAAACATTTCATTGTAGATAAGTGATTTGTAAAGGCAAAAAGTTGTGTTGAATTGGTATCCGAATCTACAACGAGGTATGTAAAGCATACTCTAACAATGTTCTTTGGCATGAAAACACCAATGTTCTATCAAGTAAGATTTCGAGGTTGTCCAAAAACACGTATTGTTCTACATTACCAACGAAGTTGTTTCCATTCTATAAAGTGTCAAAATGTTTCATTGATATACCAAAAGGCTCCTATTTCATTATTGTGATATTGATGATTCTGAAACACATTGTTGATGTACCAATGAGTCTTTATGACATTGTTATTGTATAGAAGGTCTATTACTTGATTCCTATTGGTGTATCATTGTTCCAAAGGTACTATATTGGCATGAACACTAATGTAATAATCTCAAAAGCTTTTGAACTAAGTTATTGGAAAGATCTCTTATGTGTGTTACTTGATATACGTGTGGGTGGTATCCCAGGGGCATAAGCCTAGCATGGGTCGATCCCTATTTATGTGTTTATGGGTGGTATCCCAGGGGCATAAGCCTAGCATGGGTCGATCCCAGTTGATATGTACCGGGGCAGCTTAATGGTCACAGTACGATATAGTATTGATTATTGTTAGGTGGTTGGAGGTTCGGGAGGAGGAGGTAATGGCGATTGATAATTGTAAAGAATGAAATGAACTAATGTATACCATTCCACAAATGTGTTTGAATTCAAGAATCCAATTCAGATTAATGATAATGTACATGATCCTAAAAGTGTTTATGAAGTGTGGTTTACTTCTATTATGATTTATTCACTTGCGTCTGATTTTTCTTGACCCCCCATATCACATATGATTATTTATAACTTTACATACTCAGTACATATTTCGTACTGACGTCCCCCACGGGGACCTGCATTTCATGCTGCAGGCACAGGTACTTCAGCTCATACACCGCACAAGTAGGAGCCAGGTCATACAACTATTGTTGGTGAGCTCCAGTTTGCCTCGGAGCTTTCCGAGTCGGTTTCTTATGTTTTGTTATTGTACAGGAGTCATGTGTGGGCGGGGGTTTGTCCCGACCCTAGTTATGTCATGTATATCCTAGAGGCTTTGTAGACATAAGGAAGGGTAAAGTCATGGGAGTTTATATAGTGATGTTATATTTGTATATGTGGTGGCCCCGACGGCCAAGTATTATATATATATTTGTGCGTGTTGCACTGATACAGGTAATTAGACCCTTCTATATGCAACAAAGTGCTGTCCAAATTTTTGGTGACATGTAAGTGAAAGTACAGGTATTTGAACGGGTTCTCCCGGGCCTTCTCGGCTTCGGGTGCCAGTCCGGCCTGATGGGATTTTGGGGCATGACACCCACATACTATCCACGTCCCCCTACTATCCCATACCTCTATCCCCTCCAACTTCGCCCCTATCTTCAAAGCACTACCCGGAGTCAGACTGCCCTACCTAACTCTAGGTCGACCCTTCCCACCCCACCTCAACTTTTCCTTCTTGATAACCAAGTCCATCACCAGTATTCTATGCTGGGTCGCAAGAATCTCACTCGAGATAACCTTACAATCCTTACACAAAGTTCTATCCCCCTTCCTAAGCAGCAAAAAGTCAATTTGGGTCTTGGCTATCCTACTACGGAAAGTAACCAGATGTTCTTCCTTCTTCAGAAAGTTGAAATTCACTACCACCAACCCAAAGGCCCTCGCAAACTCCAAAAGAGCAGCTCCCTCATCATTCCTAACCTCGAACCCAAAGCCTCCATGCACATCATCATACCCTAACGACAACGACCCGATGTGCCTATTAAAATTCCTTCTTATAAAAATATTCTCCAAACTTGGCACGCCCCTAACCAGCTCATCCAAAACCTCCCAAAATCTCTTCTTCTCCTCCACGTCCAGGCTCACCTGTGGCGCATACGCACTACAGATGTTCAAAGTAACCCCCCCAAGACCAACTTGATAGTCATAACCCTATCACTAACCCTTTTAACCTCCACCACCTACCCCCTAAGCTCCTCGTCCACTAAGATACCTACGCCATTCCTACGTCTATCACTACCTGAATACCACAACTTGTACCCATCCACATCCCTAGCCTTGGACCCTACTCACTTAGTCTCCTAAACACACGCAATACTAATCTTTATCTTCTTAAGAATCTTAACCAGTTCTATTGACTTACCCTGCAGGGTCCCTATGTTCCACGGCCCTACCCTCAAATTATCAACTCTCTTATCCCCTCCCTTAATAACCTGCACTCTGCATCTCGAACCTACCCCACCCGCAGCCCCCGATCCCACTCCCAACCCCACAGGGCCCCCATGACCCCCCCGGACATGACCCTATTCCACCATGTGCCACCCAAGCCACTACTCAACCCAAAGAACAGGATATGCTAAAACAGTAATAACAATAAAAGGCACACGTAAAACACAAAATACAACCAAAATTCAAGCACAATAGATGCTAGACACCGATATACAGAACAAATATTTCTCAACAAATTAACGTACACAAATTATAAACAGTGAAGATATTAAAAAGAGCGATACAGTAACGCTCAGTAAAATAAAGTTTAGAGGTTCAAAGTCACCGAAAAATGTGGATCCAGTACTCAGATCCTGCTTACTATGTTGGATTCCGGCACGTTGACATTCGCCGGAATGATGTCGCTGGGAAATTGCCAGAGGGTCGTCGGGAAATCGCCAGAGGGTCGCCAACGACAATCACTTCAGGTCGCCTGACCCAAATCGCCGACAGATCTGCTTCTTACCTAGCCTTGTCGAAGTGGAAACTGTGGGAACCCAAACACCGGTGAGAGGATCGAACTGGCAGCAGTGAGGGAGGGACCAAAGGAGAGGAGAGGGGGAGAGAGAGGAGAGGGGGAGAGAGAGAAGGTAGCGTACTTACCTGTTGTCGGCGATATTACTATGCCGGCATCTGCTTCGCCGGAGATGGCAGTCACGTCAAAGAGACGTTGGAGACGATGAAGAGAACTTTTGTCAGAAAGAGAGATAAGAGAGGAGCGTAAGAGAAAGAAGCCCAAGACCCAAATTTAGCAAACCTATGTAATACGTATATAGAACAAATATAAGTTCTAAACTAATAACTTTAATTTACTTTCTTAAAATATGAAGTTTAACTAATAGGTTGACTTTTAACATTTTTCAGCAATTGGTTGTGGTAGCTTGATGGTAAAGGTGTGTTCATCATACAACAAGGACGCGGGTATAAATCCCTGCTTCATATATTTTGATGTTATCAAAAAACCTTTAAATTTGAAGTACTGAAAAAAAAAAAGAAAATTTTGCACTACACCGATATCGATCCCGGGTCACATGGACGGAATGAAAATGTTGCACTACACCGGTATCGATCTCGAGTCACGTGGACGGAATTGCGGGCTCCAACCAGCGAACCAAGGTGCACTTCCAATCTTCTTTGGGTGCACTATTACCTATATCCCAATTTCTCAAAATATATACACATCTATACACAATTTTTTTCGACGTTAACGGGTGCACGTGCACCCCATCTATACATGTGGATCCGCCTCTGAATATTGGTCATAGGAGATTAGGGGTGGCAACGGAACCGGAACTTTCCGGTTCCGTTCCGGTAGTTCCGGTTCCGGTTGGGTTCCGGTTCCGGTTGGTTCCGGTTTACCGGTACCAAATGTTCCGGATACCGTAACCGGACCGGACCTTCAAAAATTTCCGGTACTTCCGGTTCCGGTTAACCGGTTCCGGTACCGGTTAACCGGATTCCGGTCCGGAATAACGGTCAGTTTTTGATTTTTTTTTTTTTTTTTTTTTTTTTTTTAATAAAACTAGCCGTTTTATAGCTGTTGCTCCCCCCCCCCCCCCCCCCCCTTCTAATTACCCCCACTACCCTTTAAAATTTTTACTATAAATATACCTCATTTCAATTATTTTTTTACACAAATATTATCAATTTTCATACTCTCTCCCTCTTAATATTCTCTCAAATTCTCTCTAAATATTTCTAATTTTATTATATAAGTTGAACACTTGAAGTTGAGGATTCATTTAATTCAGACATTTGTTATACGTCTGCTTTTACGCAGACGTTCGGTATATTCGTTCCAACTTTAATCTCTTTTTATTTACGTTAATTATCTATATTTTTTTTATTTACGAACATCAATTTGTATTTGTATTGCTTGTTTTAATATTTTATTTTGAAATATGGATTTTGAAAAAAATAGTAGTGATAAAAAATCAAATTTTGGTAAGGTCTTTCGTAGAAATAAAAAAAGTAAGGCTAGTACTAGTTCATTACCGGGTAGATTTAATGAAACTTCATTATCACAACCTAATGGTTTTGATGTTGGTATTGGTATGGAATTAGATAATGAGACCCTGAATAGGCGTTATAATAATTTTGAGGAAGACTTACCAGAGGAAGATGACATAGAAGAACAAGAAATAGGTGATAGCCCTACCCCTACTAGTCCGGTTACGGAATTACCGGAACACGGTGAAGAACTGTCCCCTTTACCAAAATTTACTAGGGCCAAAGGTACCGAACGTACTAAAAGGTCTTTAGTTTGGAAATTTATGGAGCATGATAGGGTAAAAAATACTGCTACTTGCAATAAATGCAAGCATGTTTTTAAACATTTGACTGGGGGGAAAAATGGCGGGACAGGATTGCTAACTTCGCATTTGATGAGATGTAATAAAGAATTTATTCGTCTAAAAAATGAGGCTAAGGCCAAAAAAGATGGTACAACATTTGTACATGAATCTGTAGGAGGTAATATGGTTCAAACACGGTTAGACATGTTTAACCCGGCTGAAGCAAGTTCATCCTCGACATATAGTGAAGATGTAGATAGAGAAGAACTAGCAAAAATGGTTGCTGTTATGGGTTTGCCTTTTAGTTTTCCTTCGCATCCAGGTTTTATTCATTATATTCAACGAGTATATAATCCCTCTTTTAAAGGTTTTTCTCGAAATACAATTAAAAATGATATTTTTAAATTTCAAGCTGAACATTGTCATTTTATTCGTTGCTTATTTGATAAATTTGATGGTAGAATCTCTGTTACTTCTGATATGGGTACTAGTGTTGTCGGTAATGATTATTTTACTCTCACGGCTCATTGGATTGATCACGATTGGAACATGCAAAAAAGAATTATTGCTTATAAATATGTCGATGAGTCTAAAACCGGTATGTTTATAGCTAATACAATAACGACGAGCATGAAATATTTTAGATTTATTGGTAAACCTATGGCATGCACATTAGATAATGCTTCTAATAATTTGAAAGCTATTGACGAGTTAAAAAGTAGATTATGTTTAATGTATGAAGATCATTTTCATGTTAGATGTTCCGCACATATTTTAAATTTGATAGTACATGATGGTATTCATTTGTTTGGAAATGGTTGTGTTAAAGTGAGAATTGCTTGTAGTTCTATGTTTAAAAATAAAAAAAAGGCTGTAATGGATGATTTTAAACGTAAATGTGAACAATGTGGCCTTCCATATAGAAAAATTCCAAAAGAAATTCCTACTAGATGGAATTCTTTGTTTCAAATGTTTGAAGTTGCTCTTATATATCGTAAACCTATACAATTAGTTTATAATTCTTATAATGTGGATGTTAAGTTAATGCTAGATGAAGAAGATTGGATTGAAGTAGAAGAACTTTGTAAATTTTTGAAAACTTTTTATCAAGCTACGAACACAGTATCTGCTCAATATACTCCAACTATTTCTTCTGTTTTAGTAACTATTACTGCTATTTCTAAAGTACTTGTTGAATATAAAAAAATATGTCCTAACAAAGAGGCAATTGAAGCTATGGTTGAAAAATTTAAAAAATATTATTTTCCAATTCCACAAATTATTTTAACAACTAATTTATTAAACCCATTTTATAAAGAACATGGTACAGTAATGTTGGTTAGAAAATTATACAACAATTTAGAAATTGGACTTCATGAAAAGCCATCAGTTGAAACTTGTTGTGCCAGCATAGTACCTACAGCTAGGAATTTATATAACTTGTATCAAGTTATGGAACAAAATATTGGCCCGATTGAACCTCCTAGTTCTAGACGTAGATATGATGATTTAGATGACGAGATGGGCGAAGAACTTGGTCTTCAATGTTGTAGGAGTAATGATTTTGATTCGTATCTTTCGCAGGACCGGGAAAATATTAGAGATGAAACTGGAAAACAACAACTTTTATCGTGGTGGAAGACCCGTATCAGACAATTTCCAAAACTTTCAAGGATGGTTCGAGATTTGTTATCAGCTCAAGCTTCTTCAGTTGCTTCGGAGCAAGCTTTCAGCGCAGGAAGATTTATAATAGGAGATCATCGGTATTCGTTAGCAAGGGATAGTTTGGAGATTTCGGTATTATTTAGAGATTGGATCAATGCCGAACGAAGAAATTTTGGGCTCCCCAAACTACCGCCCCATATTGAAGAAGAAATAGATGAAATTTTTGACGAAAATAGTGATGATGGAATGGAAGCAATGGAGCAACAAGGAAATAGACCAATTCCGGAGGATTTATCCGTCGAAGAATTAGAAAAATTACGCCAAAAAAATTATAGACAATTTAGATATTAATAAGATTGTACAATAGAAATCTAATTCACACAGAACCCTTCCTAGAAGGTGGCTGCGTAGATTAGATTTACATTTAATATCTTTGTAATAAATATTTGCCTAATTTTGTTTTAAATTTTCTCATTTGTTTGTTGCAATTATGAAAAAAAATATATTATATTAAGTATTTCACTATAACTTAACATATATTTACAATAATTACAACTTAAACTTATTATAAAAAGTTAATAAATTATATAAACTATATAAGTTAAAAATATATATATTTAACTTATAAATTAATCTTAATTAAGTTACAATTTCAATTAAAAGTTAAAAAAAAAAAAAAAAAAAAAAAAAAAAAAAAAACTGGTAGCCGACCAAAATTCCGGTAACGTTCCGGTATCGGACCGGTCCGTTCCGGTTCCACTCCGGTAGCTACCGGACCGGTCCGAAGAAGGAATAAATTCCGGTATTCCGGTTCCGGTAACTCCGGTTCCGGAGACAAAACCCGGTAACGAGGTTCCGGAAACGTTCCGGATCCGGTAATTCCGGTCCGGAGATTCCGGTTCCGGTCCGTTGCCACCCTTATAGGAGATCAAATAAAATTTTATATATAATCTCCAGTACTTTACAATAGGTTGCTTTACAGGGCTATCAAACAAAATCAAATACTAGAAGACTATTTTAAGAACTTCATTTTCCAGGAACAAAGTTTGTGGCATAAGCCCATGCGTTATTGTTAACTGGGTCAGCAAGGTGATCTGCAAGATTTTCCAATGGACCTTTTCCGGTGACAATAGCCTGAACAAAGAATCCAAACATTGAGAACATAGCAAGTCTACCGTTCTTAATCTCCTTCACTTTGAGTTCAGCAAAAGCCTCAGGGTCATCAGCAAGGCCCAATGGATCGAAGCTACCCCCAGGGTAAAGTGGGTCAACAACCTCACCGAGTGGCCCACCAGCAATACGGTAACCCTCAACGGCTCCCATCAACACAACTTGGCAAGCCCAAATGGCCAAGATGCTTTGTGCATGGACCAAACTTGGGTTGCCCAAGTAATCAAGTCCACCTTCACTGAAAATTTGGGATCCAGCTTTGAACCAGACAGCCTCACCGAACTTTACACCGTTACGAGCCAAGAACTCGGGGAATACACAACCAAGAGCTCCAAGCATGGCCCATCTACAGTGGATCACCTCCAACTCACGGTTCTTGGCAAAAGTTTCTGGATCAGCTGAAAGCCCAGCAGTGTCCCAACCGTAGTCACCAGGAAACTCACCAGTCAAGTAGCTTGGGGATTCACCAGAGAACGGGCCCAAATACTTGACACGGTCAGGACCATACCATGGACTGCCAGAAGAGACAGGCTTGGCCTTGGTGGCAGTCTTTCTCATGGTGAATTTTCCATTTCCTGTGATTTCAGAGGAAGATGGTGAGAGTTTTACTGCTTTTCCGGCAAATGTAGAGGAAGAAAGAGCCATTGTAGAAGCAGCCATTGTAGAAGTAGAATACAACTCTTGAAATGCACTTTCTACACAAAAAGAAGAGGAGTCGATCGAGGCTTGAGTTTTATGAGCCTTGCACTAACCATAAAGGACTCGAAAGGCCCAATATCTTTATCCTTGAATACCTATATCTGCTTTCTCATTGGTGGATGTCAATTTGTATCTTTTGCATTATTGTTCATTAGCCAAAGTTCTGCACCGTTAAAGATGAGTAGATATTTTTTAAATAGTTTATATATGTTTAAAAAAATCTAAGTGAATGTTGATTTTCTCTCATACAGCCAATAGATAGTCGCCACGTGTGATTGTGCATTATTGCAATATTATATCCACTTGATCAAAAGAGTAGGAGCAATTCATGGCCATGCAAGTTCACACACTTGTGTAAAATAGTACCACTTGTATGAGTGGCAAATTGGCAATGAGACAAAATAAAAACAATTGAAATTAAGACGATTCAAGTCCAAGTGTCCCAGCAGCTAATTAGCTTCCATGATCAATTTTGATGCTTTGATACTACAAGTCCAACAACTCATACAATAACCTTTCTTTACATTTGAAAAAAGGAGAAGCTTTTGGGTGGGATTAGGAGTAATGGAGATAGGTAGAATGAAGACGATGTAATGTCTGGATAGTTCAAGGCAGGTTCAAGGCCAAGCAGTTGAAGCGATTACTTTTGACCCTAATATTTTTAGGCCTCATTAATTGTAAAGAGCTTTTAACATACTTGATCGTTTTGATAAGAAAATATTTATAATCCCTGGTCAATATATAAAAATATACATTATTATGTATAAAATATGTATATTTATTTATATTAGTCATATCTTACGCGCCTCGCGCGTGTACTTCACTTCAAGTAATTCAGTTAACAAAATCACTTCGATGTTGTAAAAGAAAATATGCTTGAATTAAGAAATAAATTAATTTATTTATTTAATACGAAAAACACTTAAATATAAAATTAACATATTCATACAAATCATATAAAAGACACAAGAGCGTATTACCTTAATTAACTCTCTCTCTCTCTCTCTCTATATATATGAAATTCATGTGTATACGTTATATTATTAAGTAATCACTTAAAATATTTGGTGTAAATTATTAACCATATTTACGGTAAATTTGCAACTTTAATTTATTGGGTTTAGTATATAGTCAATTTAGGTAAATTTTGATAGTCGTTTATATAGAATCCCTATTTTAATATATTTATTTTGTAAAATATCAAATTTTAGACTAAATTTGTAGTTATTTTGGTTTATAGAAATTTTTTCTATACAAGGTATACCTAAATCAACAAGAACTTTAATTAATTTCATGTACTTAATATTTCATATAATAAGCAATAATAAATTTTAAGAAAAAAAGTGAAAAAAATAATTTGTTTATTTCAAAATCTTAATGAATGACAAAAGTTTGAATAACTTAGGGGTATGCGTGCTTTGTACGTGTCTCTCTTGTCAATCAAAAAATTCATTATATCTATATAGCTCTTACCAATAAACCAAAAGAGTCTATTGTTAAAAAATAATGACCATATGTCAGATCTCATAGTTTATTCATAATTGAAAAAAGTTACATATAATTAAATTTTAAACGGAATTCATATAGAATCAAAATGACTAACTGATTTCTTATGACGGAATGTAATGAATCAAAGAATTTGTTCAAATTTGTAAATAAGTCAATTTCAAATTATTAATTGTAAATGCATCATTATTAACAAAAATCACACACACAAAAATCAATTAACAATTATCTATTAAGAATACATGATAATTTATTATTTTAAACTTCAAGAACATATTACAGTTACAGTCACAAAAAAAAATTCTCAATTAACAATTATCTATAAAATATACATGATATTTTTGTAAACATAGAAAAATATACAATTTTTTTTAGAGCTTACCTCAAATCTCAAACAAATTTGTCTCTTCAATTATAAATACCACCAATATTTCAAAAAAAAAAAAAAATTCTCAGAAAGCAATTGTCAATCAAGAATACATGATAGATTATTATTGTAAACTTCAAAAATATACTAAAATTTTAGAAAACTTACCTCAAATCACAAAACAAATTCATCTCTTTAATCATAAATATTAATAAGATTTTAATCATAAAGAATATATTAAAAAATTAAAATACTTACCTCAAATCTCAAGTGAATTTATCTCTTCAATTAACAGATATATCAAGATTTCACTAAAACACACCTCAATTGACAATTATATATCTATAAAATTACATAATAATTTATTTGTTCGTAAATTTCAAGAATATACTAAAATTTTAGAAAATTTACCTGAAATCACAAGAAAATTTATCTCTTCAATCAAATAAAAGAAATAATAAACTAAACCAAGGAAAAATTATCACATGCTATAAAACAATATCAATATAGCTTAAAGAACTCACTTGATTAGGAACAATCAATTATATGGAGAACAAAAAAAGAAAATATTAATAAAGTTTAAACCTTTTCTAATATAAATACTATTATAGTAAGTTTTCTACTTATTCTGTTATTATTTTCTCCTTTTAAATCTAAGTTAATTAGGCCTCATCTTTAATATGAATACAATAATAATAGTAAAGATACTACTCCAAAGTTATTACTCGTGTGAAGGAAAAAAAAATGATTTCTACTTTTGAAATTAGTACTAATCTTTATAGTGAGTATAGTTCTAAGAAGATACAATTTTTATATAAGGTAAAATTATGATTAACTAAAATTATCTCTTATCATAAATTTAGAATTTTTAATTTAAGAATTTTTTTTTCCATATATATTAAAATCTTGATACCCATATATTTTAGGAGACAATATTATAAATATAATTAAATAATTATTTAAGAAAATAGTGAAAAGACGATTTTGTCTAAAGAAGAAACTTTTAATGAAGACAAAAAGTTCGAATCACTTTTCTAAAAGTTTTCACACTTTTAATATATTATAGATTATAGATTATAGATTAAAGATTATTGGATTATAGATATAGATTATTATTATTATTATTATTATTATTATTATTATTATTATTATTACTATTATTATTACTACTACGACTATTATTATTATTATTATTATTATTATAGAGGGATGACCTTGGCTCAGTGGTAAGCTTGCTTACCGTGGTGTGCCAGGGTCGGGGGTTCGAAACGCCCCTCCAGCAAAGCTGGGGTGAGGGCGCGTAGGTCAGGCCCGGAGTGGTTCCCCCCCTCCCCGACACCTACGGAGTAGGTATGAACCGGGTCGTCCCTTCCATTTTATTATTATTATTATTATTATTATTATTATTATTATTATTATTATTATTATTATTATTATTATTACTATTATTATTATAGAACATTTTTGTCATAATTTAGTTAGAATAAGACTAGTTATATATAATTTAGTTTTTCAGTAGGACACCTTTTCTTTTAATCTTCTTTACACGCGATTAGGAAACATATTGATTTGTTGAGTTTTGTATAGGATTTTTGTTTTTTCAAAATTTATATTAGTTTATTGGATGTGTAATTTAAATAGACTATGCGAAAAAGACGATTTTATCTAAAGGAAAGACTTTTAATAAAGGGCAAAGAGTTCAAACGTGATTTATAAGGCCCTTCACAATTTTAATATAATAGCGATAGAGATTATGAATAATATACAAAATTATATATTTAATAACTATTATTTTGACGTGGGACTATATCTATAATCTATTTCTATATATAATCTATAATCTATATCTATATCTATATCTATATCTATATCCATATCTATATCTATATCTATATCTATATCTATATCTATATCTATATCTATATCTATATCTATATCTATATCTATATCTATATCTATATCTATAATCTATAATATATTAAAAGTATGAAGGACCTTAGAAATGTTGTTTGAACTTTTTGCCCTTCATTAAAAGTCTTTGTTTTAGGCAAAATCGTCATTTCACTAATTTTTTCTAATATTTAAGATTTGAAAATTAATTAAATATATTAAACCTTTTCTTATAAGAAGTAATAGAATTAATACAACTAATACTTTTTCCATTAGTTTAAGAATTTTAAATCAATTAAATTTGATTTTAAGAAGATTTGAAAAATCTAAAAATCTATATCTATATCTATATCTATACTATACTAAAAGTGTGAAGGACCTTAGTAATGTTGTTTGAACTTTTTGTCCTTGATTAAAAGTCTTTACTTTAGATAAAATCATTTTTTCACCTTTTTTTGTTATTTTTATGATATTAAATATTGATATTACCGGTAAAAAAACATATTAAAAATTAAATGGATAAGATTTTCTTATTATGGTTAAATTTCTAAGTTACGTCCAAAAAAATAGGCAACAAACAATTCCCCCCCCCCCCCCTCCCCCCCAAGGCAATCGTCCATAAAAAAGTTAGGCAAACAAATATTTTATTAAAAGTGAAATAAATTAAAATTCCTAGAATATATGATTCTTAAAAGAAATTAACTCTGCTAAAATATATGGAAAGACACATTATCTAAATTCACGTGGTTTTTCATTCTTGGGATCAACTTCACGTAATGTTGAATTACTAATTCAAAAGAACATTGAAACATACATCTTAGAACTATTTGAAGGCAAAATCTTGGAGCCTAATTAAAGTGATCTTGCATAACTTATAAAGAACTCAGTTTGAAAGCAAGACATAATTATGCCTCGAGGATGTCTTATTGAATTCTTTGGTAATCAAATTTAGCAGTCACGCAGACGCTGCACGCGCGAAATTTTAATTTTTTAGAATAATTCTTTTCTATGTTGTGTGCCTTATTAAGTTTATGAAGATTTTTAAGTCGATGCATGTGCACAAATTCACATGTGTAGCTCTTTCAACTGTTGCATGCGGTTACGGATGTCATAATAGAGGGTTAACCAAAAGTGGGTTTATTGTCTATTTTAGTTGGTTTCTTTTAGAATATGTTTTTCCTAAATTCTACTGTTTAAATTCCTCACATTAGAGATATATTGTGTAATTCTATTTTTTTCATATATATTGTGTAATTCCATTTTTTTCATTTTTGAATAGGTATACTTTGGTATCCGCATTGAAGTCCAAATTGAATCTGAATTCGCGTTGAAAAGTCCCATATTTGGAGTTAATAGCTCCCTACAAAGGTGACTCGGTACCCATTGTGCAATTATAAAGTTGGCAAGGTGTGGGAAATTGAAGCCTAATATAATAAAGTGATAGTAACTTATATTATGATCAAGAATTAGGTCTTTCTTGGGGTGAACCTAAAAGGTGATTGTGAATCCAATCATTATTATATATTAACTTGAGGTTATTATAAGAACTAATAAACATTAAATCCCCGATCTCCATGTGCCTCCTGCGTTTATTCTTGCATTATTTTTGCGTCATTATTTTAAAAATGAGTTTGAATCATTTTATCATAATCAAGTAGTTTATTATGTGTACAGTATAGACTTCTTTAGCCATTTTTGCATTGTTTACTTCAACGGGCACAAGATTTTAGGGTGTTCATCTTCTCATGAGAATAAAAAGGGACGACCCGGTTCATACCTACTCCGTAGGTGTCGGGGAGGGGGGACCACTCCGGGCCTGACCTACGCGCCCTTACCCCAGCTTTGCTGGAGGGGCGTTTCGAACCCCCGACCCTGACACACCACGGTAAGCAAGCTTACTGCTTACAACTATACTTTGTAGCTCGGCAGTGATTGTTATAGCTATAAAATTCTTGGTACTTTGATCAGTTGTTTAGAAAACTTACTTGATGTGTAGTAATTTATCTTTACACTTGCAATATGCATCAGTCATTAGTTGTGATATCCGAGTGAATATGTAAAGTAGGGTTATATCTTCTACATTCTCATGAATGAGAATAAAAGAGATTATTTTTCATATATAAATATTTTAAACTCTAAAAACTAAAGAGCAACGCCTTTTGATGCTTCTATCACTATTATAGACTATAGTTGTATTGATAAGGGACAAACGTGCCACACATGATTTCATAGACTAGTAGTATAGAAATCTCTAAACATAGGTTTTATATGTCAATTTTTTTCTGAAAAAAATATAAAAAAATTACGTAGCATATCTAAGATTATAATTATAATAAATAGCAACACTTTCTCAAAATTATAGTTTATAGCAAAAATATCATTTTTTTGCCCATAAATTTCAAACACGTGTATTTCACTACCTCTATCCTATTTTTCACTCCATTACTTTATCTCTTCTCTATTTTCACTCCATTATTTTACCTCTCTTTAATCTTACTATTTTTTTTTAAATTGCGCTTGTTTTTCAAATTTCATTCCAATTTCTTACATGTTTATCACACTTTTTTCACATTGTTGATAAATATTATGCTCCATTAAATAAGGTAACTATAAAATTACAATTATTGCATGCTATCTCTTCCACATATTCTATAAATTTTGTATTTTTTAATTTTTTTGTTCAACGTTGTTCTTGCAATTTTTCTTTGGGGTTTTGTTAATTTTTTGTTGTAAGATTGTGGAGGATTAACACAAGATGAAGATCTTAAATTTATTTCTGTGCATATTCAGTCGAAGAAAGCAGTGAGCACAGAAGATGTGAGATCGAAGCTTCGTAATAATCCGGAGAAAATTACAAAAATTATGAAATAAAAAGGATTGAGAAAAGCTTCATCTCCAAATCCCCCAAAATGCAAAGATCTGGGAAAGAAAGAAAGTCAAAGGAAATGAGAGAATCAAGTAAAATTTCAAGCCCTGTTGGTCAAAATTCTTTTAAATACTATTTCAAAAAGAAAAAATTGAAGAGATATTTGTATTTGTAAAAAAATCGAAGAGATATTTGTATTTGTAATTTTATTAGCTTATGGGTCATGTGTAATATATATGTATTTTTTATATACCTATGATTATTGTTGATATATTTTTTTAGAGGGTAACATATATATATATATATATATATATATATATATATATATATATATATATATTAATTTTAGTGTTTTTTAATGTTTATGGTATGTATTATGTATTTTTTGATTTAACTATATGTATATATACATAGTTGTAGTTGTTACTGTTTAAGATATGCATTTGTATTTTCTTATTTTATATGAGTCAGCTTTGTATTTCGCTAATACAAAAGAAGATATATAATACAGTTATGTTTGTTACTGTTTAATATGAATATGGTATGTATTTCGTAAAATATATTAGAGTCATATTTGTATTTTTTGTATAGTAATATACATATGGATCAGACATGTATTCTGTAAATACATATGCAGAGTTATATGTATTTTTTTTATAATGTAATATATATAATTGTCATACAGATCTGGATATGTATCATGTATTTTTTGATTACCTATATGTATATGTATATAATTATCCTTTTTGTTATAGATTTTTGTGTCCAATATGTTTATATATACATATGAGTAAGATATGTATTTCTGTAAATGCATATGCAAATATATATATTTATGTTTTATACAGTAAATAAATATTCAGATCTATATGGCTATGTATTTTGTATATTTTTTGAATATGTGCATGTGATATACATATTTGTCTTCAAAACTAAAAGCTAGAGATAGAAGAATAAAAAAACAAAAAATGGAAAAAGAAAGAAAACGAAAAAAAAAAGAAGTGAAAAGAAAAAAAAGAGAAATAAAATCTAGAAATAGAAGTGTAAAAATAAAATAAATAAAAAAAATAGAAAAAAGAAGAAGAAAATGAAAATAGGAAAAGAAAAAAAATATGATAAAGGAAAAAAAAGAAAGAAAAAAAATGAAAAATGAAAAAAAAGAAGAGAAATATAAGAAAGAAAATAAAATGGAAAGAGAAAAATAAAAAATAAAAAGAAATGTAATAAAAAAATAAAAAGCTAAAAAAAAGAAGATGAAAAAAAACTAACAAGAAAAAAAAGTTAGAGATATAAGAGAGTGAAAGGGAGAAAAAAACAATAATGATGCTTTATTTTGAAATTTTGAAGATCTTGAAGATAATAATCTTCAGACTTGAGTTTGATTTGGAAAAGAAATCTACATGTTAAAGAAAACTATGAGAAAGAAAAAAAAAAGAAAAACGAAAAAGAAAAAAAAGAGAAATAGAAGGGAAAAAATAAAGTAAAAAGAAAATAATGAAAAAGAAAAAGAAATTAAAATAAAAAATAAAATGATAAAAAAATAAGATGAAAAAAAATAACAAAAAAAGTTAGAGATATAAGAGAGTGAAAGAGAAAAAAAAAATATTAATGATGCTTTATTTTGAATTTTTGAAATTCAATAATAATCTTTGAGTTTGATTTGGAAAAAGAATCTACTAGTTTAAGTAAGACTAATTTATGAAAAATGAATCTTAAATAAGAAGAGTAATTTATGGTAAAAAAATTTACTGCTTTAAATACCTGGGTAATTATTCCTTCTTTAACTCAACTGATTTGAGTAAAGTAGAAAAGTAAATCTAGTTTGTATAGATATTTATATAGCAAACTTTACTTAAAATACAAAATACAACTTGCTATTATTCGTAATTATGAAATAGTTGATATGAACTTCTAATTATGAGTTTAAGTTTGCTACTTATGAAATTTTTCCAAGTTCTACTTATTAGGGGCTTTGAGCTGTAGGTGACAAAAGATTTTTAAAATGAGGTGTAGGTGACATAAGTCTTAATTATTGAGTGAAGGTGACAATTACTTTATTATGGATTAAGAAAGTTTGGTAAGTTTGAGAATAACCCAGAAGTTTTTAAATTTACACCTTGATCCAAATGTTTACCTAATATAACAAAAAATGGAGAAAAAAGGCGTTTTTCTCTCTCTTCTCATCCATCGTTGTTTTCTCTCTGTTAGCGATTTTTGTTGTTCATTATTGCTGCTATTTTATTCATCATCTTCTACTTCATTATCATCTTCATCTTCTTCTTGTTGACCATTGTCGTCGTCGTTGTTGTTGTTACCGCTACTGGTGCTATTTGACCAATTTCTTAGGTCAAATTTTATTTCGTACATCACTTTTCACTTTGGCATTACTTCATAGGAGACTTTGGCAAGTCAGATTATGACTTTTAGTTGAATTTGTCATCTGGGTAACTGCTATTGTGTTGGTTTTTCAACAATACTTAGTATGCGAACATGAATGCAACATAAGAGCCATCTGTTTAAACAGATCTGTTTCAAAGGAAGACTCATATGTTGAATTCATATTTATGGTTCTATAGTGTCGTAACATGAATCAAACAGATGGGTAATCTGTTGCAATATATGAATCATCTGTTGCAACAAATTAGTTATCTGGTGCAACATGATAAAAATCTATTACAATAGATCAGTAACCTGTTGCAACCAAACCTGAACTCAATTCCAACAGACGTGTTGTCTATTACAGCAGGATAAATATCTGTTGTAACAGATTATTAACCCATTGCAACAGAACCTGAACTCGATTCCAACAGACAGTAAATATCTGTTGCAATATATTAGTAACCTGTTGCAATAGAACCTGACCTCGATTTTAATAGATTGCCGTCTGTTACAACAGGTAAGTCATTTGTCGCAATAGGTTAATTATCTGTTGCAACATGTCACTCATCTGTTGGAATCAGCTTTAAAAGTGCCTCAGTACTGTAACATCAATCCCAATAGGCGCTTCATCTGTTGCAACCGATATATATTCTGTTGCAACATATGATTCACTTGTTACAATAGATGACTCGTCTGTTAAAATCAGCTTCAGAAGCGTAACATGAATCCCAACAGGTAAGTAATCTGTTGCGATATGGGATTCATTTACGGGACTATAAAATTACTATTAAATTTTGTTAATTTTAGGTACCACTAATAGAGGGATCAATAACAATAGAGGTGGATTGTCATAGTCAATGGACCGAGAAGAGCAATTGATATGTATGACATTGGAACGAAGGTGAAATGCTACAGATGATAGCTATGACAGTCTAAAGTGATATTTCGTATGATGATTTTGTGAACTTAATCATCAGTTATTATGGACTGAATTATCAATTGGAAGAATTCGTCATCAGCTACATGTACAGCTCCTTTGAAAATCAAAAGGTACTGTTTTTTAAGATAACCGATCAGGTTTGGTTGCGTGCTTATCTTAGTGATTCATCCAAGCTAGTGTTAAGGGAGTACGTGGTTGAAAAGACGAGAGAGAATGAGGACCAGAACGTAGAAGAAGAACAACAACAAGACATCTTTGATGATAGGTTGGATGATCTAGACATGAATATTTCAGATGATGATCAAAAACCTACGCCTGTTGATGCGACCAATACGATAGGTAATTCTTCTCAATCGACACAGTTTGGAAAATTTCAAGATGAAGGGATCGACCTTTTTATTGAAATGTCATTCAAGGGAAAGAATGAACTATCTACCACTTTGTTTATTTCTTGCTTGAAAAAAGATTTCAGAATAAAGAAGGTGATTAATTCGAGCAGTGTCTTTTGCTTCAAATGTGCTAATCCGAACTGCAAGTGGTGGTTGAGAGCGGTGAAGTACACAAGTTTTGATAGATTCATCATTCATAAATATGAAAAGCATCACACATGTGGTTCGGAGCACATCTCGGGCCAAAATCCTCATGCCACGACAAAGGTGTCCTCGGTGAATATTTTCAGGAGTAGTTTTCCCGACGACAAAGGCCCTTCAACAATGGTTATGGCCAATCAACTCCTTACGAAAGTGGGTGTCCTGGTCAGTTATTGGAATATATATACGGTCATGAGGATTGCCAAAGACTTGGTTAGGAGGACCCACGAGCATGGGTTTGCAGTCTTGGAGGCCTACCGTTACATGATTGAGTTCACAAATCCCAAAAGTAAGATGACATTGCATGTTGATGAAAACGGAAGGTTCAAGTACTTTTTATATCCTATGGTGCTTGGATTCAAGGTTTTCAACATTTGAGAAAAGGCATAGCCGTCGACGGTACCTTCTTAAGGAGCAGGTATAATGGACTTCTGGTAGCGGCGGTGGCGCAGGATGTGGAGAATCACATCTTTACTGTCACTTTTTGTGTAGCGGACAAAGAATGTGATGCCTCTTATGCATTTTTTTTGAACAACTGTGAAGCTGCGTCGAAGATATCGAAGAGTTGTGTTTTGTTTCGGATAGGGATCCAAGTATTCAAAAGATGGGTTCAATTTTCTTCACTTCAGCTTACTTTGGTTGTTGAATCAGGCATCTCGGAGGGAACATTTGAATCAACTATCACAACGAAAGGGTCGTGACCCTTTTTTTATAGTGAAGCTAAAACATATAGTAGAGAGGAGTTTTTAGACCAGTTCAATCAAATAACAGATGTGAATCCCAAGATAGTAGAACTTCTCGTACATATCGGTTTCGAGAGATGGAGCCGGGCATTCTGTCCAGCAGATAGGTACATTATTTTGAATTTAATGTCTTGTTTGAGTTATAAGTTTAGTATGATGTCGTACTAAGTAATTCTTTTGTATAGATACAATATTATGACATAAAACATAGATGAATCGGTGAATTCATTATTTGGCGATGAAAGAGAATTTTCCATCAAGGCTATGTTTGACGTAATAAACTAGAAGTATGGCCGATGTTTTAACGAAAGGCGTGCGCAGTTCAAGAGCTCAAAAAGAACCCAATTTGTTCTCGAAATCAAAAAAATAATATCAACTAACATTAGTTTAGGGAATAGGTTATTATCTCATAAAATAGTAGATTACTAATTCAGTATCACCGGTCATGGTGATGTTTCCACGGTCGATCTTCAAACAAGATCTTGAACATGCAGAGTTTTTGACTTGGACTAAATACTCTATCCACATGCCATGGCAGTGCTTCGAGCTCAATACGGTCTTAAATATGGACCTAAAGTTTACGAGCACTCCTTTCAATATTATTCAGTAGAAGAATATGAAATGGAATATAGTGGGCATATTACTCCGGTGCCTCCCGAATAATCTTGGGTTGTTCCTGCAGAGATTTTGGGGAGATTAATACCTCCTCCATATTTTGATCCAAACACTATCAAATCGGGAAGAAAGCCATATAAGAGGAGGCGTGGAGTCAGAGAATCATTTTCATCAAGAAGAAACAAGTGCTCTGTATGTAAGCGCGCTGGCCACAAAAGAACTACATGCCCAAATCGTAATCCACCATGATCGTTGTAATTGCAAAAACTTGTGTTGCTGTTTGTTGTGGACTTTTATATATTTAAATCATTGTAGTGAATTTAATGTTATCATTTATTATATATAAAATATCTTTTTTAATAACTTGAGCATTAATAAAAAGAGGCAAAACATGAACTAAATAATACACCAAACCACAATTATTCTCAACAGATAAACCATCTGTGGCAACAGATGGACATTAGCTGGAAGAACACAACACAGTTCCATCAAACTGGAATATTTTCCTTCAACAAATGACAAATCTGTCGCAATAGATGGATAATCTGTTGACAGAAATCCAACCGATGACCAATCTATTTCAACACATGGTCCATCTGTTGAAAGAACTCAAAAGCCAAAATTGCTATTGCTACTGGATTCAAAATTTCTCCTTACCTCCAACCATCAATATGTTAATATTAACCTATATGTTTAGAAGAAATAGACAAAATAAAAATTGAATAAGAATTAAAAAGCCAAAGTCGACTAAAATTAAATTTTTCATTAAACGAAAAATAAAATGCATTAGGTATAGATCCGATATACAAAACTTAAAATGCATACGCTAAAACAAAAAATACATTCTAATTATTATTATTAGCATCATCATCATTAATGACAGTCGGTAAATCAACTCGCAGTGGGGTCCTCATTAGCCTCTTCATCTCTCTGAAAATCATCGCTCTCACGACAATCAACTCCCTCTGCAGGTCATTAAACTGCCTCTGAAGTTCCCATACTATGTTGCACAAAATAGCAATGTCCCAAACAGGATCAGCCAAATCTAGAACACGCATGAATTGACAAATATAAAGAAAAAGAGTCCAAATATAATACAACGTATACTACCAAATGGTAGATTTATATCGAAAAAAAACTTACCTCAATGAGAAAGGAATATTCTCTTTGAAGAGAAGTGGTTGAAGATGTCACACGAAAAGAAGTAATGCATGAAATTAATAAAGTTTAGTAGAATGAAGATTAAGGAGGGACTTATTTGTAGAGGATTAAATCTGGATGTGTCAGGCCAAAAGGCATGATTGTTAAGCTCCATTGTATTAATTACATTCAAATTGGTGGAATTTTATTTTCTGTGAAAAGTCGCAACTTTTTATTTTTCATTAATACTTCTCACCTTTTCAAAATGATTTTGAGACTTGATAACAATCGTTATTATTGAGCTGTTGTAATAGATCATCCATCTATCGCAATAGATTTACCATCTGTTGCAACAGATTATCTGTATGTGTAATAGATGGTTTATTAAAATAAATTTGCAATCTGTTGCAACAGATAGTTTGTATATGCAATAGATGAGACATCTGTTACAACATATGTATTATCTGTTATGACAGATGGACCATCTTTTGAAGATGTTTTGATTTCTTCTAACAGATGATTTATCAGTTTCAACAGATGGCGAATTCAATTCATCAGCTGTTTTGAATGTGTTGGATAAAAAGTTACGACTACCTCTTTTTTAATAGTCATCATATGCGTGTAGATGAATAAACACTATCTGATCTGTCGCAACAAATTTACCATCTGTTGCAACCTATAGATTATCTGTTATGACATATGGACCATATATTGGAGAAGATGTTTTGATTTCTTCTAACATCTAATTTATCAGTTGCAACAGATGGAGAATTTTGTTCATCAGTTGTTTTGAATGTGTTAGATAAAAAGTCATGACTCTTTATCTCTTTTTAATAGTCATCATATGCGTGGAGATGAATAAATAATATCTGGTCTGTCGCAATAGATTTACCATCTGTTGCAACATATTGATTATCTGTTGTTATATATTAGAGGAGATGTTTTGATTTCTTCCAACAGATGATTCATTAGTTGTAACAGATGGAGATTTTGATTTATCAGTTGTTTTGAATGTGTTAAGATAAAAAATCATGACTCTTCACATCTCTTTTTTAATAGTTATCACATGCGTGCAGATGAATAAACAACACTGTCTGACATGTATAGATGGGGTAGAAAGAATAAAATCCGTGTAATGGATTCACTTTCATGCGTGGGAGTATGTATTATTGATCAAGCTACCATGACAGACACACATAAAGTACAATGATTTTGTGAATGCAGTTTTTTATCGATTAGATATTGATCCTTCAAACAAGATCCTGCACTGTATAGTTTAGTTTGATAGTTGTGAATTGATAAGGCCAAAGGGTTTCAAGACGGTGGTGTCGATACCCTATTACAATTTAATGATGGTCTATGCTCATGTTTTTATGTCAAGTTAGGGGAAGGGTTCATGTTTTTGGCGGCAGTGTAAATATCCAATAGTGATTGGATCGATTTTAATGGTGCAATGGACTTCATGAAAGGCCTCCAAACCCTCGCACTTCAGCAAACAATGATGGAACCAATAGAAATTTCCCTAGTCCAAATTTATATGGATGAATTGCTGGAGGAGACTTTTATACAATAAAAGGTGCTTGGGAGAATACCTGTGCGGGAAGGAAGAGGTGGAGAAGGCTACATATCATCTTAGACCTTATTTAATAGGAAACATAGGGAAACAAGTAAGGAACTTCTAGCGAATCTGGTCAATGAAATTGACATAAGAAATGAAAAAACTGGATGAGCTTCAAATGTGGAAGTATAGCCAAATATAAAAATCCATCGGTCATTGAATAAAAAGAAGAATGGTCAACGGGAATGGAGCTAGACACTTTGCTCGACACTGAAACTAGAGAGCGTGGCCTCAATATAGACTCTCACAAAGTGCAGGACAAAACTCTAAGGAAGAAACTTTGCGATCACAGAAAATTAGTACAATTGTTGGTCAGAATTATAACCTGAACCAACAAATCCTAAATTAAAAATAAGGAAAGCCAAGGCGTCAATTTTTGAAGTCTAACTTGTATGCCATGCCTTTTGTTTATGTGGCTATGATCAGGTCAATGGCAGTATAAACAAAAAGGTTTGAAGTTGGGCAGAAATCCCATGCCTTACTGTTTCCACTGCCTTTGACCTTACCAAAACCATAAAAAAGAGGCATGGGATGGAAGTTTAACTTGGGAAATTGCCACCTTGGCTTGATCCCATATTTTTAATTTAGGAGTAGTTGGTTCAGGTTTCAATTCTGACTGACAATCTTAACACCTTCCGTGCTCGCGAAGCTTCTTTCTTAAAGTTCTGGTCCTGCATTTTGTGGGTCTTTATTGAGGCCACACTCTCTAGTTGCAGTCTCTGGAAAAGTGTCCAGCTCCAGTCCTCTTGACTATTTTTATTTTTCTTCAACAACTGATGAATTTTTATTTTTGGATACACTTTCACATTCGTAGCTCATCCAGTTTTTTCATTTTTCATGTCAATTTCATCAACCAATTTCTCTATATTTTCCTTCCTACCCTGTGTTTCCTCTTAAATAAGGTCTGAGATGATATATGGTCTTCTCAACCTCTCCCTTCCCTTACAGGTATTCTTCCAAGCACCTACTGCTGTATAATAGTCTCCTCCAGCAACCCATCCATATAAGTTTGGATCAAGGGAATTTCTATTGGTTCTATCATTATTTTCTGTAGTACGAGGCTTCAGAGGCCTTTCAAGAAGTCCATTAAGCCATTAAAACCGGTCCAATCACTATTGGATATTTACACTGCCGCCAAAAACTTGAACCTTTCCCTAAACTTGACACAAAAACATGAGCATAAATGGTCATTAAATTGTAAAAGGGTATCGACACCACCTACTTGGTCCCTCAGCCTTGCCAGTTCAAACCTAACAATCTTAACTCTAAAATGCCATATCTTGTTTGAAGAAATAACGCCTAATAGGTAAAGAACAAACATTCACAAAATCATTGTACTGGATGTGTGTTTTCATGATAGGTTGACCAGTACTACATACCTCCAACATATGAAGTGGTTCCATCTGCAAGCAGCTTATTTCTTCGAACCCATCTTTACTCTAGGCTTTAATGCTGGTCGGGGAAAAGTGGATCCAGTTTCACTTTCTTTTATATGCAAACAAGAGAAATACATTTGATGTCAAACAAGAGAATAACAAAAAGAACATTATAAAAGGGTAACACAAAATTGAGTGAATCAACAGATGACCAATCTGATGCAACAGATTACCCATCTATTCAATCGAGAGGCATCGGTTGCAACAGATAGATGGCATGTTGCAACAGATGGTTCACCTGTTTGAATAAATAAAATCAGCCTTGCTATTGGTTTGATTTCTTTTAACAGTTGCTCCGTCTGTACAAAAGGGCAACACAAAATTGAGTGAATCAACAGATGACTAATCTGATGCAACAGATTACCCATCTGCTCAACCGATGAGACATTATTGCAATAGATGGATGACATGTTGCAACAGATGGTTCATCTGTTGGAATAAATCAAAAAAGCCTTGCTACTGGTTTGATTTCTTCAAATAGTTACTCCGTCTGTTCCAACAGCTGATTCATCAAACTATACTGACAACAAGGCTTTTTAAGTTCTCCCAACAAATGATTTTTTTTTTGCATATTTTATTAAAAATAACGGTTCGTTCACTCAAGACTTAAAAGTCATCTTTTCTTCAATTTTCTCAATAAATAGAAAACTAGTAATGGTTAAATCATTAATAGCAACAAATATAAATATCTAACTTAAATGACATACAAAGAAGAAGACGAGATGGAAAGAGCAATAGTGAACCATACCTGCAATATGAACAAAGCAAAGGGATCAGAACATCCAGTTCAGTCGAGAAAATATATTGATCCGTTCAGATCCGAAAGGATCCTCATCCGAAAGAAGAGAGAAAAGAGAGGAAAAAAGGAAAGAAAGAAAATTGAGAATAAAGAAGAGTGATAGATGAGTCGAGTCTTACTTTATGGCTGAAGGAGAGAGTATTCTAGATATGGGTTTTAAATATTTATTAATAACTTTTGAGGGGAATGAGGAGATGGTGATATTAAAAAGACAAGATAAGACTACTCACTCAGGAAATTTTTGAGTTATCCAAGTAATATTTTTTACCGCCTTAGTATTTTAAATTTTTTATCTCATACAAGAAATACCTAAATTGATTTTAAAATAAGGGTCTTAAAACATCTAAGTATAATATATGACAATTTCAATTTGAAAATTTCCAAAGCTCGGTCATCTGTTGCAATAGATGGCAGAACCTTTTTAATAATTTACAACAGATACGTAATAAGTTGCAACAGATGACTTAATCTGTTTAATTAAATCCAACAGAAAAGATATCTGTTGCAACAGATTGAACATTTATTTTTATACAATTTCAATTGATTTTATATGTTGACTAATACCATAATTGATTAATCTAGTACCAGGGGTGAGTTCTCATAAGGTGAACTACAACTTTAATTGAGTCTTTTGGTAATTGCATGTTGAGACGGTATTGCGTTCCTCCTGACCAGAGTCGTCGATCGATCACTCTAAGCTGAACCAGTTCTTACTACCTTATTTATTAAACTAATACTTTAATTGATTAATCAAGGACCAAGGGTAAGTTCTTATAGGGTCAACTATAATAGATGGCAGCACCTATTTGATAATTTACAACAGACGGATAATCTGTCGCGACATATGACTTAATCCATTTGATAATTTAGAAAATATGGGTAATATGTCATAACAGATTACTTAAACTGTTTGATTATATATAAAAAATGCTTAATCTGTTGCAATAAATGACTTGATCTGTTTGATAATTTACAACATATGGTTAATCTGTTGCAACAGGTTGAACATTTATTTTTATATAATTTCAATTGAGTTCATATGTTAGACTAATACCTTAATTGATTAATCTAGGAGCAAGGGTGGGTTCCTATAGGGTTAACTACAACTTCAATTAATTCTTTTGACAATTGCATGATGAAACTGTATTGCATTCCTCTCGACCCGAGTTGTCCATCGATCACTCTAAGACGAACCAATTCTTCTTACCTTATATATTCAACTAATACCTTAATTAATTAATCTAGGACCAGGGGTGAGTTCTCATAGGGTCAACTACAACTTTAATTGAGTCTTTTGGAAATTGCATGATGAGATGGTATTACGTTCCTCCCGATCAGAGTCATCGATCGATCACTCTAAGCTGAACCAATTCTTACTACCTTATATATTAAACTAATACCTTAATTGATTAATCAAGGATCAAGGGTGAGTTCTCATAGGGTCAACTACAATAGATGGCAGCACTTATTTGATAATTTACAACAGATGGGTAATCTGTTGCGATATATGACTTAATTCATTTAATAATTTACAATAGACGGATAATCTGTCACAACAGATGACTTAATCTATTTGATTCTTTACAACAGATGCGTAATCTGTTGTAATAAATGACTCAATATGTTTGATAATTTACAACAGATGCATAATCTATTGCAACTGGTTGAACATTTGTTCTTATACAATTTCAATTGAGTTCATATGTTAGACTAATACCTTAATTAATTAATGTAGGACCAAGGGTGAGTTCTCATAGGGTCAACTACAACTTCAATTGAGTCTTTTAACAATTGCATGATGAAACGATATTGCGTTCCTCCTAATCAGAGTCATTGTTCGATCACTCTGAGCTGAACAGATTCTTACTACCTCGTATGTTCATCTAATACCTGAATTGATTAATCTAGGACCAGGGGTGAGTTTTTATAGGGTCAACTACAACTTTAATTGAGTCTTTTAGAAATTGCATGATGAGACGATATTGCGTTCCTCCCGACCAGAGTCGTTGACCGATCACTTTAAGCTAAACTAATTCTTACTACCTCATATGTTCAACTAATATCTTAATTGATTAATTTAGGGCCAGGGGTGAGTTCTCATAGGGTCAACTACAACAGATGACAATACCTATTTGATAATTTACAACAGATGGGTAATCTGTTGTGACATATGACTTAATCCATTTGATAATTTACAACAGATGGATAATCTATCGTGACAGATGACTTAATCTATTTGATTATTTACAACAAATGCAGAATCTGTTGTAATAAATGACTTAAATCTATTTGATAATTTACAACAGATGCGTAATCCATTACAACAGGTTGAACATTTATTTTTATACAATTTCAATTGATTTCATATGTTAGACTAATACCTTAATTTCTTAATCTAGGACCAGGGGTGAGTTCTCATAGGGTCAACTACAACTTTAATTGAGTCTTTTGGAAATTGCATGATGAGACAGTATTGCCTTCTTCCTTACCAGAGTCGATCGATCGATCACTCTGAGTTGAACTGATTCTTACTCCCTCATATGTTTAACTAATACCTTAATTGATTAATCTAGGACTAGGGGTGAGTTCTCATAGGGTCAACTACAACAGATGGCAATACCTATTTGATAATTTACAATAGATAGGTAATTTGTTGCGATATATGACTTAATCTATTTGATAATTTACAATAGATGGGTAATCTGTCGTAACAGATGACTTAATCTATTTGATTACTTACAATATATGCGTAATCTGTTGTAATAAATGACTTAATCTGATTGATAATTTACAACAGATGCATAATCTGATACAATAGGTTGAACATTTGTTTTTTTACAATTTCAATTGAGTTCATATGTTAGAGTCTAATACCTAAATTGATTAATCTAGGACCAGGGGTGAGTTCATAGGGTCAACTACAACTTTAATTTAGTCTTTTGACAATTGTGCGTTTTCTTGCCTTGGATCTTTTGCGAGGTGTTCCCTTGGAGATAGATGGTTCTTCTATATGATGGCATATCAATCCCATCACTATGGCAAACTTTTGCAAGACAAAACAAATCAGCATTCCATAATAGTTGATCCAGATTTCATCCATCTTTTTGCCCCCTTTCTCCAAATCTTTATCATCCCCCACGTACTTGATCATGTGCTTCAGAAGACCATATACCATCCTCATATGAAAATGGGAAGGGGGTCCTCAGAAAGCTTAAGAAAGCGTCCAAAGAAGCTCTTCTTAAAAAGTTCGTCTATGTTTTTGTTCTTCATAATTTTCCTAAAATAAATAAAAAATTTCCCCACCTGACATTTAAGTACAAGTTCACTAGTTAGTTTTTCTTCTGCTTTTGGGTTATTTATCATCATCACAACTTTAAACCTGTCAATACTAAAATTTTTGATAGGATCATACTGGGATGTCAATATTAATTCACGCCCCATTAGTGATCCATTATCATCATGTTGATGATTATCCTCTTTCTCTTTCTCACTCTCTGATTCCTCCTCTTTCTCACTTTCATTTTCTTCATCACCATCTACAGACCCTTATATACCTCCCTTAATGTTTTTTTATATCTCTCCTTAGTTTTACTTTTTCCTAACTAAGATTGTTCAGGAAGCTCCTCCGAATCCCTCTGTACTGTAGCCTTTTTTTGTGGTCAGACGTTGATCCACTTTTACTTTCTTTTCCTTTGGGAGACATATTTTCTTGCCAACAATAGAAAAACAAAAATTACATTACAATTGATGTATGCATAAATTTTAAAAACTACATTACAAACACCACCAATACCGATACACCAACAGCCACCACCACCACAAACACCACCAACCAGTGCCACAAACAACACGAATACCGATACCACCGACAACCATAACAAACACCACCAACCAATGTCACCACTAACACCACCAACAATGTCACCAACAACTACCACTAGTGCCACCACAACGACCGCCAACACCACTACCAATACCACAGACACCATCAAATAATACCATGACAGTCAACGGAACACTATGACAGAAACTAGGATTTTATCGAGTTCTTCCTATGATTTTACCATCAAAACTCAAAATTGTATACCTATTCTCGAAGATAATACAACTTAAAGTTTACCTTTTCATCATTAACTTAAAAGCCCTTATTTTTTTTGAAAAAATAACAAATATAGAACTCTTCTCAAACTCCTATTGCCTACAAAGATAGAGAAAATGACTGATACAAGTAAGAATGAAGTCTAAATAACACCTGTGTGGTCGAAAATGAGAAAAAAATTAATCTGTTGTGAAGAGTTGAGAAATTTATTGAGTAATTATTGTCTGTACTGTATAATTGAGTGAGAAAGAAAAAAGAGCAAAAACTCAAGATTTAAAATGATGAAATGTTTTTCTCACAAATGGATGGTTTGTATTTTGGAAAAGAATGACAAGTTTTAAAATTTTAATTTGATCCAAATTGATCTTAATTATTTTTTAAAATTATAAAAGATATGCATAATGTTTAACCTTCTCATCATAGAAGATGATTTGTTGGCACGTGTTGAGGATTTTAATAAATTCAACAATTATCCCTGGGATATGACAATTTCTACTTGACTGTCCAATATTTAATGACAAAGCTATCCTCGGGGACAACCACATTATATGACTTTCCTTGGGATTTCATGGTAAAATTAATCACTATTTTTACTCATTCATTAATTTATATTGAATATAGTTATTATGACTTCTTTTTTTTTTGCTTGTTTCCTGTTTACATTTTTTAGGCTTGGGCATTTGAAGCCATTCCTCCCCTCCGAAAGTAGGTAATAGATTACCCGAATGAGGTTTCTCATCCAAGGATGTTTAGGTGGTTGGCTGCAAAGAACAACACCAAAATTAAGGAGGTTGATCTCTTTAACCCTCTGGATGATGCAGTACGTCTTCTTTAAGTAAAATAATTTTACTCAATGAAAGATATTCAACATATGTTATATCTATTGCAACAGATGTTATATTTGATACACTAGATGGGACATCTGTTGTGATAGATTACCTATCCTGTACCAACTGGTGCAACAGATGGATAATTTGTTGTGACAGACGATTGATATCTTACATCAGATTACCCATCTGTTGCTTTGGTTATCTGAACTTGACTCCTAATAGATTAACCATCTACTGCAAATTATGCAACCAATGTATAATATGATGTAACATATTATTAATCTGTTGTGACATACAGATCATCGGTTGCATAACATATAACCCAACAGATTACCCATCTTATGCAACTGGTGCAACATATTGGTAATTTGTTGCGACATATGATTGATAGTTTGCATCATATTATCCATGTGTTGCTTTGGTTCTCTGAACCTGACTCGAATGGATTTTAACCATCTACTACAAACTATGCAATAATGGGTAATATGATATAATATATTGTTAATCTATTGCAGAAGCTGACTGTGTATAACCCAACTGTGAAGATTATTATATTATATGATTTAAATATATCTATCTTTTTTATAAGTTGTGCATCCATGTATCGTGCCTACTGAGCGGGAGTCGGTGATGACTTTTTATATTACTCTAGGTCATATTGATACTATAGCAGACCCAACGGTAGAGTTAATAAAGAAGAAATTGGTTGGAGCAACAACCATAAGAAGAGAAGTTAGGTAAGGTCAGCCTAATGTTGAAGCTCTTCATGACCAACCTACTAAGGCAGATCCAGGTGTTTCTTCTGTTGGAGTTATTGGTGTTGGTGGCAGGTATGCTGATACTTCTACCACTCATGATGAAGAACATGTTGATGCTCAAGAAAAAATAAATATGTTTGAAAACACCCCTTTTTACCCTTACACAGGTCCCTCTCACCCCTCTTCACCCTCGTGTTCTCATTGTGAATGCAAAAAGTACAAGTACAGCTAGGATAAACTCTTTGAAAAAGTAGAGGCTATGTTTAAAGCTATATAGGAATTCAAATCCAAGAGAAGTGTTATACTATCTAAGAAGGTGAGGGAGCCATACACTCCTACAGTAGCGGTTAGGAGGAAGAAAAGAGCAATTAGCAACGTACTCTTCGGTTGGAAATAAAAAAATTGCAACTCCTCTCTCTCCAAAAGCTGTTGAATTTCAGGGGCCATTCAAGATGGTGGACATATATGCGGAACTTGGCACTAAAGAGAAAAGGGATCTGTGACAGTCCAGGAATGCCAAGCCAAGCGCACCAGATTACCCCTGGCCTTTCTTCCCCCCCCAAGACTTCCAGATTATGACAGATATGCGTATGTGAACAAGGACAAGGTAAGTTTACTTTTCCTAACCTAGCCTTCTATTCTACCTCATGAAGAAGAAGCTATGCAACAGATGTGAAATCTGTTGCATCAGCTGGGTATTCTGGTGCAACTGGTAGTGGTTTTGTTGTAACTTATTATCCGACTGTTGCATAAGTTGCATTGGATTATTGATTCAGAGAACCATATGCAATAGATGGACCATCCATTGCATCTTTACAATTACTAAACTATTTAAAAATTTACTTCTTATATCACAATATGTTGACAAAATTCTCTGCCTCATGAGAAAAAGACAATTAACGTATCCAGAAGCTTATGACACTGACGATAGGATAGTGGACCTCGACTTCTGTAAGAAGCTCAAGGATAAATATGATCAACTCAATAATGTTGTGTTAGGCTTTGGCACGAGATTTGATTTCTTAGTTTCTACATTGGACTGGGATGAAGAAGAAATAATAAAATATGTTAGAGGGGAGAGGCCAAATCCACACGGCAAGAGCTGGATCGAGGCTAAGAAGATTTTTACAATCATTAGCATGGATGACATACATTATCGGGCTATTGAGATACTACTCGAGGAGGGAAATATCAAATTTTATGACTGCAATATACCTTCCATCGATGAGGTCCATCTTTTTTTCCATGTGCAACCACTGATGAAGCTATTCCCCATCTTGTTAAGAGAGAGTAAATTGATGAATTATTTTTTTTGTTCAAGGATATTGTATTATTAATAAATAAAATTTATGTTTAAAAAACCGGGTAGAAGCTGACCATCTACCTCTAGTTATCTAATTCTCAATATCATCTAGTTCTCACTACCTATAACACTAGAAAAGAAAGCATTACCAGTTTGTATATACACCAAAAAAAAGTAAGTTAACTTGTGTAGTACATTCGTTCAGGCTGCTCTATGTCTTTCCTTGATGTGTAGGTGCATTACTATACTATAGCATGTGTGATTAATCGTGTCCTGTCCCTTCTTAAACCTCAATGTGTTTTTGTCATGCCATATGTTGTAGGCGACCATCATAAATATGCTGTAAATGGTTTCAGCATAAGCTCCCTTCTTCTTAGCTACGTTGCTCATCCAATCAAGCTCCTGCTGTCATGTGCCAATGCTTCTTCTAAGTTGCAGCCAACTTAACATTCTTCTCCACACCTGGTTACTGTATGGGCATCTGAAGAATAGGTGGTCAAAAGTTTCTGTATCTCCATCACAAAATATGTTATTCATTGGAACTTGGATTCTAATTTTCTGAAGCCTCACTACTGTTGCCAACCTTTGTTGCACTGCCAACCATAGTATGAATTTTAACCTCGGGTGCACTTGCTTGTGCAATATTATATTCTTCCATGGAACCTTAGGAAGTTGAGGCATCATAGATTGATATGCTCATTTTATTTTGAACTTGCCACCTTGTACCATCTTCTCTAATACATTCTAAATTAAGCCCTGGTACTGGTGCTGTGACATCATCACTTGTCTTCTATCAATAACTTTTTTCACCACCCAAGATGCATTTTTAAGACTTGGCATCATTTCCAACTCATTATTCTTGATATATTAATAATCCACCCACTTAATCCACATTATATCTTTCTTCGTAGATATAACCCACAGGTGCTTCAGAATGGCTGGTTTGTTCCACTTTTTGAGATTAATGACATTCAATCCTCCTGCTGAACCTAGATAACAAATTTACTCCCATGCCACAAGGGCTTTTCTTAAGATATCACCGTTACTTATCCAGAGAAAGGTTCTACATATGGCCTCTAGTATTTTGATCACTCTTTGTAGCAGGACAAGGATTTTTGACCTATAGCTTTGCATTCCAAATAAGATAGCCTTTATGAGCTGAATCCTACCAGAATATGACAATAGTTTAGCTGACCAACAGTTTATCTTGGCTGTAAACTTCTCAATTAAGGGTAAACATTGAGCCACTGTCAGCTTTTTGCTGGACAGAGGAACCCCCAGTACTTGAATGGGAGTTATCCTTCCACATAACCCAACTTTTGTATGATCTCTATTCTCAAACTGCTTGTAGTTCCTACTATATATATTGAACTCTTCTCCTAGTATATTTTTAGCCATAATGCATTAGAGAATTTCTGGAAAATGTCTTGCATTGATGTAATAGAATTTAAATCAGCCCTGCAACATATAAGCAAATTATCAGCAAAACACATGTATATCACACCAAGTCTCTTGCACCTAGGATGAAAGTGGAATTTCTTGTTGACCACCATCTGAATTAGTTCCCTATTCAAGTATTCCATTGCAATAACAAAAAGGTAGGGGGACATGAGGTCCCCTTGCCTCAGTCGTCTCTTTACTTGAAATGGTTGTGTTAGTCCTCCATTAAGCATTAGTGAATAAGTAACAGTTGACACATATTCCATTATACAGTTTATGAACTTTTGCGGGAACCTTAGTTCTGTCATCATTAGTCTTAGGAATTGCCACTCTAATGTATCATATGCTTTCCTTATATCCACATTTAGTATACATCTAGGTGAGATCAACTTCCTGGTGTAGCCTTTAAATAATTTATGACTCAGCATAATATTATTAGATATGTTTTTTCCCTCCACAAAAGCTGATTAGGATTTTCCTATCAATCCATTCATCACTTTTTGTATCTTATTGGTGAGGATTTATTCAACTCCTTGTAAAGAGTGAAGCAGCAAGCAATGGGTCTATAATCCTTTACCATAGTAGGAGAAGGCACCTTTGGTATTAAGATTATGGCTGTGTAGTTCTATAACAACCTGATTTGCTGAACAAAAATGCTACACGGTGCTCATTACCCCGAAGGACCACAAGCTAACCCATGACTAATATATGTACCTGTATACTGCATAAGATAATATAATAATGCGGAAACATACACTGAAAGTCCAGAAGGTTTGATCATGAACATAACTGAATAACGTAACATCTGTGTGGGGTAATAGAGTACCCAAAACAAAACTGAAGTCTAAAACACGATAGTCTATATCTAGTCTAGTCTGAAAGCCTCTACTGTCTAAAAAATCTGAATAAGGAGTTGATGGGATACTTCCCCAACAAATTCCAACTAATAAGCTAATCAATGAGATACTAGAAAATTATTATGTCCTCAAAGGATGAGGACTCACTTCTACTTTGACTGCTGAATCTGGAATCTACTGTTGATCTGGAACTCATGTCTCTGAACCTATAGTGTAACATAAAAATAAAGCATACATGTGAGGTAGTCTATATTCAATGGTTCACATGTATGAATAATGCTAACTGACTGTCTAACATGAACGTGAGAATACATGTATAAATACTAGCTATAACTGACATCACGATTTCATAATTTCTGAGTCTGTATACTGATAACGTGATATGCTATTAACTGATAACATGAAGGACTATATTTGAATAATACTAATAACATGGGTGACTATATCTGACAGTCCTGAATCTGATGGAACTATCTGAGTTCCGTACTGTATCTGAGTTGATTGTATCTGATAGTCCTAGAATCTGAAGAACTATCTGAGTTCTATTATTGAGACTAATTGACTGTATATGATAGTCCTGATTCTGTAACATGAAACTATGGAAAGTAGTATCTTACCGATATGACCCAAATATGCTATAATAGATAAGCTGGGGTCCAATCTATGCCCTGATTGGAAGGGTGTCAATACAGCGCCACTGGTAAGGACAATATGTGAGTAACCCTCATATAACAGGTAACTCTAGCGAGAACAGTGGGAACCTTCACATAACAGGTTAAGCCACCTCATCTACCCTTATATAGCAGGCTACGATGTCTTAACCTATGCTGGCCATATAGTTCTGGAATGCAATAATAGGTTCTAAGTATCACACCCTGTATAACAGGCGAGTCCCCATCCTTGGGTTCACTCAGTGCTAATTCCTACTCCCATCTGAATGGACACTGAATAGATTTACTGAACTGCACTGAGCATGGACTAAGTTACTGAATTTCTGTGGCTGATGGAATAATACTAAAATTTGACAACTGACTGAGTCATGAGATCATGGAGATTTTTCCTGAGTCATAAGACTATCTGAAGTCTAAGAGTTCATAGCTTGATCGAGAGTATCGTGAAAACATAACATGGATCTAGGCATACATCTAATATTTTGGGTACAAGTACCCCCATGACTCGATGGAAGGAAACTGACATGACTTGATATTCTTGAATACATGTTAATCACCACAATACGTTTATTGAAGCATTTCATCAAACGTCTAATAAACATAAGCTTGTACATTTATGGGGATTTTCATGATATCATTCTAGTTAGGCAAATTTCCTTCATCTAGGCATTTTATCAAACATATGGCAGGCATAGTACATGTAAACATCATAGTATAGTAACAAAACATCATGGTTCACTTCCAATTTCATCATACAGGATTTTAGTCATGAAATTTCATAAATCTTTATCTATACTAATCAACCCACATGGAATTTATCATCAAATCATGGAATAGAAATCAATTTCCCATTTATCAACATGAAAGAGAACATACAAAGCATAAACACATGAAGAAAATTCATAACTTGTAGTTGAAAAGGGATTCTTAGACTTCATGGATGAAATGAGCCCATGAATGAACACTATGCATACCTTAGTTTATGATTTCGTGAAGATTGATGGTAAAACCTTCTTGAAATTAGACATACCTTAGTTTATGATTTCGTGAAGATTGATGGTAAAACCTTCTTGAAATTAGACCTTATATGAAAACCCTATCTTGAGTTCTTAAGAGTATTTGAGAAAAAACATCAATATTTTGGATGAATAAGAGATAAATCCCATGTTTGAAAGCTTATATGGAGAGGGGGGGAATTGACCCTTTTAATCCTAGACACGTAATTTAATTTTCAGTAAAATTTTCTGAATTGGGCCCTTGTCGTGATGCGGCATTATCGCATTGTGTCACTAGAACTTGACAATTAGGAAACTACACGGTGGCGCGACTCAGAGCTATCGCGTTGCCATATTGTCTACAACCTGGAAGTTTGGTGTGACGCACCAGTGTCATAGAGAAACACTGGAATTTGACAATTTCCATTTGAGCTATCTCCGCGACGCGCTGAAGGCTCAAGTCAAATATTATCTCAGTCAAAAGGCTCTAACTCTTCGTCCGGGTGTCGGATTTGGAAAAATTATATATCGATGGAAAGCTTACTCAATTTCCCACATGATAGGAAGTGAAAATTATGGAATTACCACATGTATAGGAATGAATTCTTATTTCAAAGAAAGTTCTAACATCCTTGAGATGATTTTCAAGCTAATAAAATACACGAGTATTACAATATCTCCCTCTTCAGAACATTCATCCTTGAATGAGACTGACTGAGTGGAGAAACAATGAGTTAAACATGAATAACCGGAACATGATCTTATAACAGACGTGACTGACAAGCTGGACATAACATACTAAATATCCATATCTGATGCATGTGTAATTGATTCATAAATGCATAACTGAAAGTTCTGAAGAACTAAGTTTTTGCACAATGAGAATACATATCTGATGCATAACTATATAACTTATCTGATATATAAATGCATGACTGAATATGCGGTGGTACTTGATACCAATATTATCATAGTATACTAAGTTAGTGATGCACACTAATCATGAAACTGAGTAAGCTTAAAAAGAACTATTACCTTGAGCTTTATCTGAGTTGGCGAGGAAAAGGTGAGGGTACTTGGTACACATATCTACTTTTGCTTCCCAAGTAGCTCCCTCTACGAACTGATTTCACCAAAGAACTTTAACTAGCAGGACTTCTTTGTTCCTCAATCTACGGGTATGATAGTCTAGGATTTTAATTGGAATCTCTTCAGAAGAGAGGCTGTTTTGAACATCAATGCTCTAAATAGGGAATACGACTGATGGGTCACCTATACACTTCTTGAGAAAGGATACATGAAAGACTGGATGAACTGAGGCTAGATCTATTGGCAATTCGAGCTCATAAGATACCTTGCCAAATCGACTAAGAATCTTGAAGGGACCAATATATCAGGGACTGAGCTTTCCCTTCTTTCCGAATCTCTTCACTCCCTTCATAGGAGAGATCTTGAGGTAGACATAGTCACTAATCTCAAACTTGAGATCCTTTCTACGAATATCTGCATAAGACTTCTGTTATCTCTGAGCAGCCCGAAGTCTTTCTCTAATTAACCAAACTTTCTCTAAGGCGTCGAATACCAAGTCAAGCCTTATGACTGAGGCCTCACTAACTTTGAACCAACCAATCAGAGATCTATATCTCCTACCATAGAGAGCTTCGAATGGAGCCATCTGAATACTAGAATGATAGTTATTGTTGTATGCAAACTCAATCAAAGGCAAGTGGTCATCCCAACTTCCCTTGAAATCAATTGCACATGCCCTTAGTATATCTTCTAATATCTGAATAGTCCTTTCTGCTTGACAATATGTCTGAGGATGAAAGGTTGTATTGAGATAAATTTGGGTACCAAGACCCTTTTGGAAGGATTTCCAAAAATGAGAGGTGAACTGGGTACCTCTGTTTGAGATAATAGACCACGGAACACCGTGCGATCTGATCATCTCCTTATTGTAGAGCTTGGCGTAATCCTCAGCTGAATAAGTGGTATGAACTGGAAGAAAAAGAGATTATTTGGTCATTCTATCTACAATGACCCACACTGAATCATGCTGACGGCGAGTTCGAGGCAAACCCTTCACAAAGTCCATGCTCACAACTTCCCACTTCTAAGTAGGAAAACTGAACTCCTGCATAGGACCACTAGTCTTCTGATGCTCTATCTTAACTTGCTGATATGTAGAGCACTTAGCCACAAACTCTACAATATATCTTTTCATCCCACTCCACCAATAGATTTCCCGCAAATTGTGGTACATCTTAGTGGCCCCTGGATGAATAGAGTAACGCGCACCATGCACTTCTGCAAGAATTTGCTGCCTTAAGTCATCTATGTCTGGAACACAAAGACGACCCTGACAAAGAAGAACACCATCTCCCCTTTGGGAGAAAATCTCTATTTTCTAATTCTGAACTGACTCTTTTAGCTTGACAAATATAAGATCCTTATCTTGCTTATCTTTTACCTCAGAAACTAGAGATGATTCTAAACTACTCTAAACACATACACCGCCCTCTGAAGAGTCGACTAAGTGAACACCTAGTCTGGCAAGATGGTGGACTTCCTGACTAACTTCTTCTTTCTATCATTAACATGATAAAGACTACCTATGGACAGTTTACTGAGAGCATCATCCACTATGTTATACTTTCTCGGATGATAGAGGACACTCATGTCATAATCTTTTAAGAGCTCTAACAACCTTTTCTGATGAAGATTGAGATCTTTCTGAGAAAAGAAATACTGAAGGCTTTTATGATCTGTGAAAACCTCTACCCGAACACCGTATAAATAATGTCTCTAAATCTTCAAGGCAAACACTACGACTTCTAATTCAAGATCATGAGTAGGATAATTTCTCTCATGGGGTTTAAGCTATCTGGAGGCATAGGTTATGACCTTACCATGCTACATGAGGACACAACCTAAACCCACTCTAGATGCATCACAATATACTACAAGACCGACTAAACTATCTGAAAGAGCTAGAACTGGAGCTGAGGTGAGTCGAGTCTTCAATTCCTAAAAACTCTTCTCGCATGAATCTGACCACTGAAACTTGACTTTCTTCAGAGTCAATCTGGACATAGGGGATGCAATAGAAGAAAATCCCTCAACAAATCGTCTATAATAGCCAGCCAGACCCAAGAAACTCCTGATATCTGATGGAGAGATAGGGTGAGGCCAGTTCTTTATCGCTTTGGTCTTTTGAGGATCTACTCTAATGCCATCACTGGAAATAATATGTCTAAGAAATGCTACTAATCTTAGCCAAAATTCATACTTACTAAATTTGGTGAATAACTGATGATTTCTGAGAGTCTGGAGTACTATTCTAAGATAGTCTCATGATCTCGCTCAGTGTGGAAATAAACCAGAATATCATCTATGAAGACTATGATGAACATGTCCAAGTACTGCTTGAACACACGATTCATCAACTCTATGAAAGCGGTCGGGGCGTTGGTAAGACCAAATGACATAACTAAAAATTTGAAGTGACCTTACCGCATACGAAAAACTATCTTTGGGATGTCACATTCTCTAACTCTGAGCTGATGATAGCCGGATCTGAGGTCTATCTTAGAGAAATAACTGGAACCCTGAAGTTGGTCAAACAAGTCATCGATTCTAAGAGACTTTATTGAGTTGATGGTAATCCATGCACATTCTACTGGAACCGTGAATTTATTGAGTTTATTGAGTTGATGGTAATCTATGCACATTCTAAGAGAACCGTCTATCTTGCGTACGAATAAGATTGGTGCACCACACGAGGAAATGTTAGGTCAGGTGAATCCCTTATCTAAGAGCTCCTTCAATTGTTCTTTCAGTTCCTTGAGTCCTGTTGGTGCCATTTTATATGACGGAATAAAGATAGGCTGAGTGTTTGAAAGAAGATCAATATCGAAGTCTATTTCCCTTTCGGAAGGAATTCCTTGAAGATTTTCAAGAAAGACATCTGAATATTCATTCACTACTGGGACTAATTCAAGACTGGGAGCCTCAAAACTGGAATCTCTAACATAAACTAGATGATAAAAATACCCCTTAGATATTATTTTCCTTACCTGAAGTTAGGAAATAACTTGACCCTTGAAAGTGGATACGCTACCCTTCCACTCTAGGATGGGTTCATTTGGGGACTGAAATTGAACTATTCTGTTTCTATAGTCGACTGTGGCATAGCAGGAATGAAGCCAATCCATGCCGAGAATGACATCAAAATCAGTCATCTCTATTTTGACTAAGTCTGCTGAAGTGACTTTTTAAAATATCATAATCGGGCAGTTCCTGTATACCTGCTAGGCTATGATGGTTTTACCCATTAGGGTAAAGACTGAGAAGGGCTCTGCTAGAATTTTGGGATTGATTCTGAAATCAACTGTTAGATAAGGAGTAACAAAAGATAAGGAAGCTCCTGGATCTAGCAAAGCATAAACATGCACATGAAAGATTTGTAACATACCAGTAACTATATCAGGAGAACTTTCCTGACCGTGTCGAGTCTGGAGAGCATAAAGATGATTTGGACATTGCTCCCTAGTAGCAATGGAAGTGGCACCCTGCTGATTTGGGCATCCAGACTAAGCTGAAGAGCGATTCTGTTGACCCTGAGGACCTGGCTATGGAAAGTCTCTAAATATATGTCCTGGATTTTCATAACCAAAACAAATTCCACTACCTGCTCTACACACACCTTGATGGTGCTTACCGTCAGTCTGGCAAAGAGGATAGGTGCGGGCACTACTAACACTGCCCTGGGTCTTATAGCCTAGCGCTCTATCTTTGTCCCCCTTTCTGAACTTAGGAACTAGAGCACTGGCTATAGAGGGAGCTGGAACTGATGACTTAGGACAAAAATGAGAATGGTTTTCTCCTTCTGATTTAGGCTGACTAAAATTCAAGCTACCTGTCCTAGCTTTCTTATTCTATTTTTCTATCTACTTAATTTTCTACTCTTCTATCTGCTGAGCATGGGTCATAAGTCTAACTAAGGTCATGTCACTATTCAGTATGGCGTATCTACACTCATTAACCACACTTTCGTTCACCCCTGAAATGAAATTACTCATCTTGGATCTACTGTTTGCAACCACATGAGGGGCATACCTGGCTAATTGAGTAAACTTAAAAGAATACTCTTTCACTGTCATATTGCCCTGCCTGAGGTTGATGAACTCTAACACCTTGGTTTCTCTTAGCTCTTGGGAAAAGAATCTGTCTAAGAAAGCAGTGACAAACTCCTCCCAATCTATAGGACCTACATCATCTGATTTTTTGGACTTCCACTGTTTAAACTAAGCATGAGCTACATCCTGTAACTAGTATGCAGCTAGCTCAGCACTCTCAATAGTAGTCACCCCCGTGGCGTCTATCACTTTCTGAACTTGATCTAAGAATTCCTGAGGGTCTTTATCTACCTTAGACCCAAGTACGGTCGGAGAATTCATTTGGGTGAAGTCTCGAATCCTCGCTGCAGCTTAGTTGGCCACTGGGTTGGCCAAAAAAACTATTGGCCATTCATTATGAGCAGCGACTGATTGAGTAAGAGTGGTAAATATGGTCCTGAACTCCGCATGACAAACATGATCGCCCAAAGGTTCTTCGGGCTGAGGGGCTGACTGATTTCTTCTCTTAGGAGAATGTTCTAAAATAAAGAGAAGAAATGGATTAGACTGAGAGATTGACTTATGATTATGCTCACTGGTACGATATGAATACTGAAAGAAGGGAAACTGTTCTTAAATATCTCATAGCCTCTTGCACTTAAATGTGGCGCACAACACACCCACACGCAAGACTCTACTAGATGTGGCTTTCAGACTTCCTAGGACTCTATTGAACCTTAGGCTCTGACACCAAGTTTGTAATGACCCGATTTGCTGAAACAAAATGCTACACGGTGCTCATGACCCCGAAGGACCATAAGTTAATCCATGACTGATATCTGTACCTGTATACTGTATAAGATAACATAATAATATGGAAATATTCACTGAAAGGCCATAAGGTTTGATTATGAACATAATTGAATAATGTAACATCTGTGTGGGGTAATAAAATACCCAAAATAAAAATAAAGTCTAAAACATGATAGTCTGTATCTAGTCTGAAAGCCTCTACTGTCTGAAGAATCTGAATAAGGAGTCGATGGGACATGTCCCCAACTAACTCCAACTAATAATCTAATAAATAAGATACTAGAAAAGCATTATGTCCTCGAAGGATGAGGACTCACTTCTACTCCCACTGTTGAATTTGGAATCTACTGCTGACCTGAAACTCGTGTCTCTGAACCTATGATGTAACATAAAAAGAAAGTACCATAGCGCAAATGCGTCAGTACATATGTACCGAGTATACATGTGAGGTAGGCTATATGCAATGGTTCATATGCATGAATAATGCTAACTGTCTGTCTAACATGAACGTGACAATAATTGCATAAATATGTAACTATAACTAACAACGTGATTTCATGATTTCTGAGTCTATATACTGATAACATGACATACTAGTAACTGATATGACTAATAGCATGAAGGACTATATCTAAATAATACTGATAACATGGGTGATTGTATCTGACAGTCTTGAATCTGATAGAACTATCTGAGTTTCATACTGTATCTGAGTTGACTGTATTCGACAGTCCTAAAATCTAAAGAACTATCTGAGTTCTATTAATGAGATTGATTGACTGTATTTGACAGTCCTAATTCTGTAACATAAAATTATGGGAAGTAGTGTCTAACCGATATACCCCAAATGTGCTATAATAACTGAGTTGGGGCCCAATTTATGCCCTGATTGGAAGGGTGTCAATACCGCGCCACTGGTAAGGACAACATGTGAGTAACCCTCATATAATAGGTAACTCTAGCGAGAATGGTGGAAACTCTCACATAACAGGTTAAGCCACCTCATCTACCCTCATATAGCAGGCTACGATGTCTCAACCTATATTGGCTACATAGTTCTGGAATGCAAGGATTGCTTTTAGGAATCACACCTTCGTATAACAGATGAGTACCTATCCCTGGGTTCACTCGGTGCTAATTCCTACTCCCATCTGAATGAACACTGAACATGATTTATTGAACTGAACAGAGCATGGACTGAGTTACTGAATTTTCGTGGCTGATGAAATACTACTGATATCTGACAACTAACTGAGTCATGAGATCATGCAGATTTTTCCTGAGTCATAAGATTATCTGAAGTCTAAGATTTCATAGCTTGACTGAGAGTATCATGAAAACATGACATGGATCTAGGCACACAACTAATATTTTGGGTATAAGTACCCCCAGGACTCGATAGAAGGAAACTGACATGACTTGATATTCTTGAATACATGATAATCACCACAATACATTTATTGAAGCATTTCATCAAACTTCTAATAGGCATAAGCTTGTACATTTATGGGGATTTTCATGATATCATGCTAGTTAGGCAAATTTCCTTCATCTAGGCATTTTATCAAACATATGGCAGGCATAGTACATATAAATATCATGGTATAGTAAATAAACATCATGGTTCACTTCCAATTTCATCATACAAGATTTTAGTTATGAGATTTCGTAAATCTTTATCTATACCAATCAACCCACATAGAATTTATCATCAAATCATGAAATAGAAATTAATTCCTCATTTATCAACATGAAAGAGAACATACAAAGCATGAACACATGAAGAAAATCCATAACTTATAGTTAAAATGGGATTCTTGGATTTCATGGATGAAAGAATCCCATGAATGAACACTATGCATACCTTTGTTCATGATTTTGTGAAGATTGATGGTGAAACCTTCTTGAAAGTGGACCTTTTATTAAAACCCTAGCTTGAGTTCTTGAGAGTATTTGAGAAAAACATCAATATTTTGGATGAATAAGGGCTAAATATCCTGTTTAGAATCTTATATAGGGGGGAAAATTGACCCTTTTAACCCTGGACATGTAATTTAATTTTTAGTAAAATTTCTCGAATTGGGCCCTTGGCGCGACGCGGCGTTATCGTGCTGTGTCACTGGAAATTGAAAATTGGGAAACTAAATGGTGGCGTGATGTGGAGTTATGTGTATAGACACTGGAATTTGACAATTGCCATTTGATCTATCTCCGTGACGCGCTGAAGGCTTAGGTCAAACAATGTCTCATTAAAACGGCTCTAACTCTTCGCCTGGGTGTCGGATTTGGGCAAATTATATATCGATGGAAAGCTTATTCAATTTCCCACACGATAAGAAGTGAAAATTATGGAAGTAAAACGTGTATAATAATGAATTCTTATTTCAAAGCAAGTTCTAACATCCTTGAGATGATTTTCAAGCTAAGAAAAAGCACGGGTATTACAAGTTCCAAGCTTTATTCATCTTGACCCTAGAAAAGAATTGTTGTACAGCATTATTCACACTCCCCTTTGCCTCTTCACAATTAATCTTAAAGAACTCAATGGGGTATCCATCTATTCCAGGGCTTTTGTCTAGTGGCATGCCTTTAACTACTTGATCAATCTCCTCTAGTCTTACTTTTTGTATTAGCATAAGTTGTTGGTCCTTGTGAATACAAGGTCCCTATTTAATCACTATTGTATTTAGGTAAGGTACTTCGTTCTCACTTTCTCCCATGAGAGATCTGAAGAATGATACAAATTCCGCCTCCACTTTCTTAGGATCAGTTATTTTTACTCTATTCTCACTATATATTAAAGTGATAGCATTGTGGGCTATTCTGATCTTTACTTGAGCATTAAAATACTTTGTATTGGAATCTCCACTATCAATCCAAGTTACTTTTAATTTTTGTCTAAGTAATTTTTCCTCAATGAGGCTCTATTTTTGAATATCTGCTAAAGTTTCCTTCTCTTGCTCAAATAAGTCTTGTACAAATAGTTGGTTTTAAATTTGGGATTGGATAATCTCTAACTGTTGCCTTGCTTGATTGAGTCTCTGTGCGTATGAAGCCATGTAAGTATTCAGATCCTTGATCTCCACTTTTAGTTGCTTCAATTTATCCCATAATCCATGCATTGCATCTCCTCTTATTGGTCTCTTCCAGACCCTTTTCACACGATCCTTAAACTCAGGATGCTAAAGGGCTGTATCATAAAGCCTGAAAGGTCTTGGTTTTAAGTTAATCCTCCATGTGCATTAGACCACAGCTGGTGAGTGATCTGATACATTTGATTGCAAAAAGTCTGCCTCTACATGCCCAAACTATTGCAGCCACTCATAGTTCTAAAACACCCAATCTATTTTACTATACACCCTGTTAGGGCCCTGCTGCTTATTGAACCATGTATAAAAGCATTACAGAGATCTAAGAGGGGTGAGTTGTAGATTTTCAACTATGTCTTTAAAGTCCTATATTTCAGTCTCTGTTACTGGTTGGCCAATTCTTCCCTCTTCCGTAAGTACATTGTTAAAATCCCCACTAAGTAGCCAAGCCTCTTGCACAATATCCCCAAGATTCATCAACTCACTCTATAGTTATGTTTTCTGAGACAGTAGATTTTTAGTATAGACCACAGTGATTACAGCTGAAAAGTTGCTGCTACTATCCTTAACCTTGCAGTGAACAAATTGTTCATGCACATTTAGGATTTCTATGTTAACATGCTTCCTCCATAACAACCATATCCTACCATTCTCACCATATGGTTAGTTACAAAAATAGTTCTACTCTTTTGAATATCTCATCAGCATAGTTTTACCTTTGCTCTCTTTTATTCTAGTCTCTAAGCAGCCAAACACATCAACTTTATTCTATTTCAGAAAGAGGTCACCTCTTTCTGCTTGAAGGTCAGTTTCAGCCCTCTAACATTCCATATGCAAATTATCATGGTGGCTAAAATGCCTTATTAGGGGCATGCCTTGGAGAGCTTGGCTCTCTCTCAACCATACACGTCAATACTGCAAAACAATTACCTAAATTCTTCTTAGGGATTAAGCTTGAAAGCATAGTAGGTGGTGCATCTTCTGTGGCAACAGTTGTACCCTGGATTGTTGTGCTTTGTTTGTCAATTCATTCCTTATTGTTTACTTGTGGGTCATCATGTCGAGGTTGCCAAGTTTGTACTATTCTTCTCCTTCTTTTACCTTGTATTTTCCTTCTAGGGGGTGCTTTGAACTCCTCCACCTCCTCCACCTCCTCCTGACCCTGTGGATTCTCCATTTTTTCTTCGTGCTTTCTACTTCAGCATTCCTCTGTATTATGCCCATATTGTATACTTTCATTACAAAATTTTGGCTTCCAATCATACTCTACTGCCTGTTCAATAGATCCATATGGGGTTTCTATCACAATCATATTAATCATCGGTTGCGATATATCCACCTCTATTAAGATCCATGCATAATAAATTCTAGATATGTCAACAATATATTTATCAGTATTCAACGATTTTCCCACCACACTTGCCACCTTGCTTAAAGCATCTTTTGACCAGTACCTTACCGATAGTCCATGAAAGTTCACCCATAATGGAAGCATGTTGATAGATTCTACATCAAACACAAAGTTCACCATCCACAACTTCAGTATAAATGGCTTATTGTGATATGTATATCGCCCCTTCCGAAGTATTTCATCTCGATCCCCTACTGTGTAAAATTGAAAGACATAATACCCTTCATTATGGTAGAGAATTTGGGGTTTCTTTACAAAATTCCATACATTTGTCCCAAAATTATTTATAGAATTCTCATATGGAGTATCCCCTAATACATAGCCAATAAGAGCAGTTAACCAGTGTCTATCCGCTAATTTGATGTCTTCCATCGTTAATTCTACTACCATTTGTCCATCCCGTTCATTAGGTGGACTATATACCAGTTTAATTCTATTCCCTTCCTCTTTTCTATGCGGTTTAACCTTTGGGCTCTGATTTTTAAATTATTTTATATCCTGCTTCGAGCTCGTGGATGCACCTATATCAGATAACTGTAACCTCTTAGGTGGAGCCGCTGGAGTATCGATTGGTTTTTTTCCATAATCTGGCCATATAGTATTGCACTTAATTTCATCTTCTAGCTCTTCCTCCTCTTGGATAGTTTGAAATTAAGTTGGGAGAAAGCTGCGAAAAGTAAGTGGAGAGAGAGTTTAACGTTGTCCATTTGTCGGAGTCACCATAGTCGCTGTAGAAGTCTCCTTGTTCTACCACCTTGCCATCGTCGGTGTACGTTAGCCTCCCTCGACTTATCGTGTGCCAAGAGATATGTCAGCTTAACATGCACTTTTGGTAAAACTAAATTTGTACTTGATGAATTATTTGCCAAAGATAGTGTTGATGAAGAAATCATAGGATTTTGAAGGTCGAAACAAGGGCATGAACCTTCCAAAAAATGATACCGGTTACGTGTGCAGCTCGCACACTCTTGCATACATTGAATGTTTGCTGATCGGTTCAAAAATGGTCAAGCCAATAACCTTTCTGTGCAACAATGTTGTGGCAAACCTGTAAGTGGTCTGGGCTTATGGGGTACTAACTGGATGCTTGGAGCCTGTGAATATAGAAGAGCCAGTGAAATAATAATTTTTTATTTCAAGTCACACTTTACTTTACTTTAAATTACATGTACATGTAGTGGCAATAATTTTTTTCTGATGAAAGTTGAGTTTTTTATAATGCAATAGATTGTCAATCTGTTGTAAAATATATTCTATTTGTTCTGGAAGATTGTTTATCTATTGCAATAGGTTGGTCATCTACTGCATTATGTCGATATTATTTCTATCTAATCTATTGTAATAGTGGAAAGACTTATTTGATAATTTCCAATAGATGACCTAAATTTTACAACATATGCCTAAATCTGTTTGATATTTTCCAACAATTATGCTTGAATATCCATGTGCTCTACAACACCAAAATAGTAGCAAATACACCACCATGAAAATTTCAGCAATTAGGCTTGAATATCCATGTGCCTAACAACACCAAACCAGTTGCAATAATGGAAACAAAGTAGCATCTTCCTGCTCGATTTTATTTCTCTTTAGAAGCCTTGACTTTGTTCAACAAACCCCAGATTACACGATTTGCTTCTGAAGGGTGTCATTCTTCATACCAATAAAAGTAATTCCATTCACCTAATTTCTATAAAAACAAGACCGCAATTACAAACAATTACAAGTCAATAATTAATCAACTAATTAAATAAAAAAATATTACCTTTGAAATCCTACAAGTGAAAAATCAACGACCTGGATTTTGTAGAGTCCAAGAAGTCTTCTATAGAGCTTCATGACCGCACTTACAATATCGAAATTTTTTATCTCAAAAAACAGTGGAAGATGTGCTCGATATTGTCAAGCTTGGTTGGAAAAAATGAAAAAAATTAAGAAAAGAAAGACCAAATGCAAATAATTTGAAGAATTTGGATAGATAAAAAATGATGATGATGAAGAAGAAGATTTGAAAATTTAGAGTTAAATTTTAGGAAGAAGATAAATATATAAGACACTGGAGAAAAAATGACCGTTGGGGGCCAAATCAGATGCCAATTAGCCAAAAATAGGGGTTCAATGAGCCTTGGCTACGTGAATTACATGCAAGAAGTCAACAGGTCAAAAAATGCCAAACTAACACATTTGATGCCTATTTTATTTTTCGTGTTTCATATGAACATTGTCTACTTGATGCCTATTTTATTTTAGGTGTTTTGAACTGAACAGTGTCGATGAGTTCCGCCTTTTTTATTTCAATTCACTTTCACTTTTTTACATGTAGTGGTAATTATTTATGTCCAATGAAAGTTGAATTTTTATAATGCAACAGATTCTTCATTGTTGTAACAGATATTCTACCTGTTCTGACATATAGTTTATCTGTTGTAATAGATTGATCATTTGTTGCATTATGTCGATATTTCTATCTAAGTTTATATGTTGCAACAGTGGGAAGACCTATTTGATAAATTTTAACAGATTAACTACCTATTGCAACATATGTCTAAATCTGTTTGATATTTTTCAACAAATGTGTCGTTTGTTGCAACAGATACATTATCTGTTGCAATATTTGAATCTAGTATTCCATTTCAATTAATAAGTTCAAATCTAAGGAAAAAATAAAATTCATAGACAAAATAAATCGAAGCCTTCAGAAATTAGCTGAAATAAATCAACGAATAAATAAAATGTAAAAAAATTATTATGGGCACAGATCTCAACAAATACATCAACCATTTAGGTATTAATGCCAAGGATTCCTAAGAAGGAGTCAGTTTATTACTTTGATAGACTCAATCTATAAAGATCTATTCAATATGGACAAGTTGTTCTTCATCAGGTGCTATGGAATTCGGCTTTGGTCATCGTGGATCTTTATTTTCGCTTACGTATGGTTTCTGCATTTTTTGTTTTCCATATTTTCATAAAAAGAGTAGCATATTGTCAATGTTGTTCAGCAGTAGCTTCTACATCCACCTGGAAAGCCAGAATTGGTCAATGCTAATCACAGAGATACAACAAAATGAAAAATGATAACTCATCTGTTCTAGCAAATCAAACATCTCTTCCTCCTATTTTAAATTGTCCCAAATATATTATATTTTTGTTGCAATAATGAATCAACTGTTGGAATAAATTTCTACATGAGGAAGACCTGTATGATAATTTCCAACGAATGAACCATCTATTACAACATATGACTCATCTGTTACAGCAGATAGGTAATTTGTTGGTACAAATAAAAGAGGTGCAAATAGTTGTTTGATTTTCTAAAATAAATGAGACATATATCACAACAGATACTTTATCTGGTGCAATAAGTTAGTCAACTGTTGCAATAGATATATATATATTTGATAATTTTCAGCAGATGTGTCATCTGTTGAAATAGATGTGTCTGTTTGTTAGTTGTAACAGAAATATATATTCATTCTCTTTAGCTCGTGCTGCTCTCCTTTGGACATTGTATATTGTTCAGTACAACACACAGACAGAGGATTTGTAATTTTGCTTTTTTGATGCTTGATAATGCATTGAAAATTACTTTCTTTCTCCTCTTAGCCTTAATCTTTAATGGAGTGGATGGATATAAAATCCTCTTTGATGGAATGATACCCCTCTTAGATGTCAGTTCCTTTACAAAAGCAATTAATAAATTAATCACTATATCATATTTTGCCCTACAGTTTTGACATTTCCATACATAACATTCGCTGGGAGAGACAAAATCTGTATAACCAGTATGATCATACTCATAATGGTTTGTTTTAAATACTATAAGAGGAGCATCATTAGCACCAACAGTAGCACCACCACAACTGCCAAAAACTCCATCACCACTAAGACCATCAACAATAACATGCCCACCCTCCAAAATTATTTTTCTTGTAATGGTTGTTGCTCCAAACAATTCCATTTTTATTCTGTCAATAATCTTAGGGTCCGATAAATTTTGCACATATCGTAAAGTAAGAATAAATGGCATCTTCAACTCTCGATTGGTCGGAACTAGCGACGGATGCACAATCTTACATAAATCATTACATATATTAGAATGATGATTAGATCATTCAAAAAAATCATTAATTAAAATAAAAATTTAATTATAATTGTACTTACTGTATCCTTCGGGGGGTTGAAGAGATCAAGAAATTTTATATTTTTATCAGTTTTGGCCAACAACCATCTCAAGATTCTTGGATAGGAAACTTCTTCCTGGTAGTTCACTTGTTGTCTGAAATAAGGAATGGCTTCAAACGCTCAATTCTATAAAATAACACCAATAAATCAAAACCTTGAGTAAAGAAATGAATGATATCATAATAAAAAAAGGAATCATTTACCATGAAAGCCCATGGAAAGCCATATAAGTTGACTGTCTTTGGTGCTAATGGAGTCAACAAATATTTGACAGTCATTTTGAAGCTTTCGTAACCCCAAGGATGGCTGTTAAACACCTCAAGATCCTCAAAGAGCTTTATTAAACCGACACTTATGTTGTTGTTAACGTCTCTCGCTCAAAGAATATTATGTACAAACCAAACCAAGCACAATGACTGCTTGTGCTTCTTTGAAAGTCATTTATCTTTCAACGCTTCTATCAAATTTTTATTTTTAAAGCTTAGACCAACAATGGATACCAGGTCATCACGATCACACGACTTGCCTTTGCCTTTTTTGGGTATTCAAGGTGTTTTTTTTGGGTTAGATAGGTATAACTTGAGAAGGAGGATAATATTTTAGTCCAGTAACTATGACAAACTCCTTCCAACCAAAACAAACAGGCATGCCACAGTAATTTATCCACACCTCATCCATCTTATCTTGGTTTTCATACATAAACCTACGCTTGAGAAGTTCATATACTATTTTTATTTGGAAACGAGTATTGTTGTCCTCCGACAAATCAAGATATTTCTCAAAGCATCTGTCCCTAAAATAAGCATTCAATTTTTGTTCTCAAAGTATTTTCTGAAGGCGTCAAAAGATTTTCCCATGGCTGACTTAACCATGAAATCACCCGTTAAATCTGTGGCGCTATCGCACTGCATTCTTATAGGATAACGATCAATGCTGAAGGTTTTGACCAACTCTTCGGTGGAAGGACTATTAGCATTTGGGTTATCTCTTTTAAAACATTCCTCCTCCCCGTGTTCATCATATTTTGCTTGTAAAGCAAGCTCATAGGCGGTGGATGTAGCCTAGCTACTTCACTTGTTCCTTTACTTGGACTTGATTCGATTTCTGTTCTTTTGGGAGCCATATTATCTAAAATTAACAAGAACATAAAAAATATATTATAGTTGATTGATGCATCATTAAAAAGGGATAATAGTAAATCTAACAAGCAAAACAGTAAAATAACAGTCCCAACAGATCACTAATCTGTTGCACTAGGTAGTATATCTATTGCAGCATATAACCTACCTGTTGCAGTGGATGAGTAATTTGTTGCAACAATATAAAATATATCACTCATCTTTTAAGATAGATGAATGGTTTGTGCAATAGATCACACATTATTGCAATATATGAGTGATCTATTAGAGTAATTAAATAACCTGTTATAATAGATCAGTAATATGTTGCAATAATATAAAATATATCACTTATCTATTGAGAAAAATAAATGGTCTATGCAGCAGATCACATATCTGTTGCAACATATGAATAATTTGTTGTAATAGTTAAATAACCTGTAGCAACGACTAAGTAATTTGTTGTGACAATACAAAATGAATGGTCTGTTCAAAAGATCACACATCTATTGCAACATATGAGTGATCTGTTAGAATAGTTAATTAACCTGCAGCAACAACAGAGTAATCTATTGCGACTATACAAAATATATCACTCTTCTGTTCAGAAAGATGAATGGTTTGTGCAATAGGTTACACATATTTTGCAACACATGAATGATATGTTGGAACAATTATCAAAGGTCAATATTGTTTAGATTTCTTCTAACAGAAGGGTCATTTATCGCAATAGATGAATGATCAGTTGGAAAAATCAAGTCTTGGACATGTCCTGTTGGAAAAGTGATAACATTTTATCCAACAGGAGGTTCATCTGTTGCATCAGATCTTAAATCCGATGGTTCTTTCGTTGTATCAGATGGTTAATCTGTTGCATCAAATTTTTTATTTGATGGTTCCTCTATTGCATCCGATAATAAATTTATTGCACCAGATGGTTAATCTATTGTAATATATGGTTAATCTATTGCATCAGATAGTTAAACTATTGCATTATATGATAAATCTGTCGCATTAGATTTTCTATCTGATGGTTCATCTGTTGCATCAGATGATTAATATGTTGCATCAGAATTTTAATCTGATGGTTCCTCCGTTGCATCAGATGATTGATCTGTTGCATCATATGAAAAATATGTTGCATCAGATGGTTAATATGTTGCTCCAGATGAATAATTTGTTGGAGAAAAAAAATAGTAGCATGATTTTATTCAATAGAAAATAATAATATCACCATTTTTACCAAGAACATGAACAGAACAAATCAACCTAAATCATTGTTTTATTTGTATAAACATAAACAATGAAAGTTAAACTTTAAAAAAATACAACAAACAATAAAAAATCATAATTCAGTTCGAAAAGAGAAGAGAAAAAATACCAGAAATTAGGATTTTATTCAGACCACTTTCCAAATTAAAGCAACAAATTTTAAAATTGTTAACCAATACTATAAGAGAAGTTGACTCAAGTTCCTCGTTTTCTTCAAAACTAAAAAGGCCATAAATTTTTACCTGTGAAAGAAGAAAAAGAAAGATGAAGAATTCAAAGTTGTTGTGGTCGGAGAGCAAGGTTGTCACGTCGACTGACGACTGAAGTTAAAAAGGAACTCGAAGCCCAACTATTTGTCATCGGAGGTTGAAGTCGCCAAGGATTGAAAGGAGAAATTTGCAGAACTGTTAGTTGGGAGAGAGTTGAGAGAAACTGTCGAGAGAAAGAGGAGAGAGACTGGTTGATTTGGATTGAAGAGGGGTGTGGGTTGGGCTGATTTGTATTTTTGAAAAGATTAGAAAGTTTTAAAAATATTAATCAAGTCCACAATTAACTTAATCAAGTTTTCTAATTATGTTTGACCCTTTAAGTTGGTCAATGTCACCAATCCTTCATTCAAGACTTAAAAGACACCTTTCCATTAATTTTCTCTACTTATTAAGTAATTGGAACTTGAAAGTGAAAGTACATATATATGGGTTAATTTGCATAGACAATACAATTTTTTTTTTCAAAAAGGACCTTCGAAAAGTAAAAGTTTGTTACTGGAAATCCGAAACAAGTATGAGGCTATATATTTAGAGGAAAGGACAGAAACGACACTTCAAATTAAACTATTTCCATGAAATTGGCCATGGAATTTAAATTTCAATTTCTAGCCATTTCAATTTACTGGCTTGTTCTATACCGTTTTTACACACCTTCTATACAGTTTCTATACACATCTTATACATATAAATATTCTGTACGAAAATTATATAATTTTGATACATAATTTATACAATAACTATACTTCTTACATGTTTTATACAACTATTATATAATTTTCATACACTTTCTATATATTTTTATATATATATTATACATATACATATTTGATAGAACTATACAATTTCTATACATATATCTTATGTAGAAACATATTCTATTTAACAATTATATCATTTTTATATAATTTAATTATAATTTCTAAACAATAAAAAATGCAGAATATTTGATCAGTTAAAAAATTTATAGCAAAAAAAGATTGAAATATTTTTAAAGGGCCGAATTGCCCTAGTTGAATACTGTATCATTATTGTATATAGACTGTATCAGTATTGTAAATGGACTATATGGACTACGTAGGCCAAAATGATCCAAATTAGGAAATGGCTATAAAACAGAAATAGTATATCCGACTGACGACTTTTTGAAAAGTTTTCAAACTTGGGCTATTTGTTTTAAAAAGTAATATAGAGTGTCCTTTTTCCATATATTTATGCATTTTCCCTTGGATCAAATGTTTATATGTCGACTTCTTTTTCCAATTTACTTATCAAAATTGAGGGCAGAATTGGCTTTGAATAGGCCACTTACAATTTTTTAAAAATTTATGGCCTTTTCTTAAGCGATTTATTTTTTCACATAAAAAAATCTAAAAACAATTATTTTTTTCTATTCATTGTGTAAGTGGCCAAGAAATCTTAATGAACAAACAATATAAATCTCAACTATTTAGTACCTAATTACATCTTATCTGTATTTTTTAAAAAAACTACATAAAATCTTGAATTTTGAAGTTTTGAATATATCACCGAAGGTTGGATACATCACTTTGCGATACATAACTAGTGATACATGTATCATTCCGATATATATGTCTTATGTATCAATAGCATAAAAAAGAATTTCTATACATGCATATTTTGTCCTATTTTTATACAGATACACCATTCTTATGTATTTGTATACAAAAATAAGTACGATATATATCATTTGTACTTTTTAATCGGTCTCATGATGTATCTCACATCCTTCGCCATTCAGTCATTAACCAGGTACATCAGTCTACGTATCAACAACATGAAAATTCATTACATAGATTTCGTAGAATTTTCGAATGAAAAAATCAAACATTTCTGATAAGATTTGGTCAGACCTCCCTGTATGGTCGGAATTCTCCAATAATTACGAGAGAAGATGGAGATTGTTACATAAACCACCTTAAGTGAAGGGTTTAAGGTGGTGATACTTGATACAGATTGGAATTAGTAGCCAGGAAATATGTACCATGAAAAGTTGCAAACAAGTGTTATAAGAAAGAACTTTGCATGCTGTTGACACTTAATTTTTTCCCTCCACAACTAAGTTTAATTATGAGTTTCTTCGATTTTAGATAAAATTACAATATTTATTTTATCCAAATAAGAAAATAAAATATTTATGTACGTAACTTTATCATTTTAAGTAGCGATTATATATTTTCATATATAAGAAATTGTATAATTCTTTTACTTAAATAATTATGTTATTGGAAATTGAATTTTAATCAAGAGTTATGTTGAAAATTCATTAAAATAGATAAAATCTTGATTTAAGTATAATTTGTTCATGAAAATAATTTATTGGAAAATATTTGTTTGATTTTTATTAGATCAAGAAGCTCGAAATTAAAATAGTTGTTAATTTGTTTCAAATTTTGATTAAAACTTAGTCAATTTATTATATTTGACCTTAACTGAAGTCAACTTGACCACAATTGCAATGCAATTGATCAATTAATTTTCAATTAAGTTAATATTTAAATTAAATAGCCTAAACTAATTACCTAGCCCCTTTCCCACTTTTAAATTGGTCCACCAACCCGAAAATTCCACCAGCCCACTCCAGCAACCCCAGCCCAATTACAACAACACATCAATTTCAATGCAACAACAACAGCTATTAATCTAGATTTTTCTCAAAATCGTTCGATCTGGTATGAACACGGACAATCATGATTAATTCATGTTTGAATTTAAAATTTTTCATCCTCAATTTCTTATTTTTTTTTTTCTTAAATTAGTTCAAAACCTCCTATAAATACCCACTAAAGAACAATACCCATTAAAGAACAAAAAGGAGAGGGGGAGGATTTTGAGAAAAAATTTGGGGGGTGCATACTTCTAACCTCACGCAACCGAAATTCTCGAAAAACATAATTCGAAGAAATCTACTTCCAAGAAAATTATTTTGAGTTCCTGTGAATCGAAATTAGATTGAGTGTTGGAAGTCGTCATCGACTCGTTGTTCCGGATCATTGCTCCTGAAAAGGTAAACACTCCATCTCTCTTGAATTTTTTATTTTTCTGTGTTTGTGAAGAAAAAATAAGTAAAGTTTACTATTGTTACTTATTTTCATTGATATGGTTTGGTTTGGTCTGAAATTATATGTGGTATTCTTTACTGACCTGTGAAGATTCAAAACTCGTTCGTAAAGAGAATGATTTGGGACATATCGATTGGTCATTTTTTTGAGTTGATTTTTTAAACCGGGTGTCCAGCGATTTAATTACTTGACAATGAATAGTAGTTGATGTTGGTGATTTATGTGATGGTCGACTGTGTTGGACTAAAAATTCTTAACAATTTTTTTTCATATCGAGTGAGTTTCATTTAGATCGAAATAGCACTATACGACGGCCTGTCTTCGTCCTAATGATTTTTCTGAGGTTTTGATGTTGTGTAGTCTTGTATGATCACGTATGTTAAACCTCGAATTTTGATCCTTTTACTTGAAAGTTGTCGTGGCAAATTTAGTTGTTTGGTGAAGGTTTAACATAAACAAATTTTGCACGTTACTATGTATGAATAACGATTGATTTACCAGGGTGCCAATTTTATTTTAAGAATTCAATGTTGTTAAGGTCGGCAAATTTCAAGATAAATGCATAAGTTGTTGATATTACATAACACATGAATTATGTTATGGCCTTAAGTTATTTACGGTTTCTTTTATGGAAAGCTTGGACTTAATAGTTTAATTTTCACCAATATTTGTTTCTTCAAACTTCAACCATTTTTAAAGCCATTTTAGTTGGTTGATTTATCCATGTCATATGAATTACTTAGCAAAATAACTTTGACAAACTTTTTATGGTATGTTTTTCCTTCATTTATCACATCATTGAGTAAATGATTATATGTATTTCTCTATTTTTTAAGTTATGTGTTAAGGGAACTTGAATAACTACTAATTTTTGTTTTCCTCTCTTGTTTATGTGCTTCTTGGTGAGTCAAATTATACTCCATCGCCCCTGCATTTCCTCGGGACCAAAACCATCCTTAATCGAGTCAAAAATCTCCATCAAAATCTGTCCAAAGGCTGGTATACTCTCATATACTCCATATATATGAGATTTACAGGTCAAAGGCAGTTTGCCTAAGCTAAGATATGACGTATTATAAAGTTGGGAACAAGCATACGAGGTTTTATAAGCTTATATACAGCGTATATACATCAAAACTCAGAGAAATACGAATGATATTCAGCTGGTATACACTTCATAAGATGGACTCAAAGTCCATAAAGAATGGGCAGCTTTGTTGATGGGCAAATTAAGGGCCCAATTTCAATTCTTGTATTATTTTTGTAGCTTGTATTATTTATTTTTATTAACTAACATTTTAATCAATTAACCTAGACAAATCATTTAAAAGCTTTGTTATTTTATTTTATCTTAGTTTTCTTTACTTAATTCACAATTCCTTCACCTAATTTATATCGTCTAAAGCGGATTAAATTGGTTCCTTCAAGTTTTTCCTTAAAACAAGTCTTTTAAAGATTAAGTATTTTGTTTGTTTTGTTCATATAATTAATGATTTATTTTAGATTACAAAAATTTTCTTCAAAACCTAAGAAACTAATCTGTAAATCTAAGAAATAATTTATTTCGAAAATCAACTTTTCAAAAATTAGCGAAGCATTTTTAACTTAATACTCTCTTAATATTTCTTCAAAGGTACTATTATTTATAGCATAATCGGCTTCTCTATAATAATTAGTAATAATAAAATAATTTCATATTCTTCTTCTTTTTACAAAAGCAAAATTCACCTTCCTCTTAAGTCTGAAAATTGTCTAAGTTTAATTCAACTAGAATGTTTCTCATTGTATAAATGAAAACCTTTTAAAATATTTTAAATAATTTTAATATTTTTCTATAAAATCATGTCTTTGTAAAAATTAGCCACTTTAAGTTAGTCAAGTTAGTTATTTTTGGTAAACCATTTTAAACGGACGCTCCTAAGTGCCTTAAAAACCTTTTTAAGCATTAATTGAACCCTTACCCAGTTTCTCTAGTTTTAAAGGCTTATTTATGTTTTTTAACCTTTGAAACCCTTTCAAAAATTTATTGATTTTTTATATAAAAATCAACTTGCGACTCTGTGAATTTCTTAAAATTATTTTGAAATTTGCTTGAATTTTTTGAAATAGTTTTAAAAAGATCAAAATTATTTTCTCTCCAAATGAAATTCGAAAGGGATAAAACACGGCGACAGTGGCCGTTTGTTATCTGAAAGAACTTCGCACAAGTGTTTTTTTTTAGTTTATTTTTTGTCTTTCTTCTATCTCTAGCCTGTATATCTCTTTTTTTTTCATTACTTTTTCCTCTTCTATCTTTAGCCTCTACTTTTCTTTTTTTATTTTCTTTTTTGGTTATAGTTTATACTTTATATTTTTTTATACTTTTCGAAAACATGACTGTGTCGAGTACAAGCTATGGATGATGATGGAAACATCATAAGCGCTTATTGTATTTGTATTCACCATCATTTCTTTTTTTCTTTTCTTATTTTATCGTTTTTTGTTACTTTTTGTTTTTGTTTATCTTCATTTTATTTTTTTATTTCTCGATTCTTTCTTCTTCTTTTTTCTCTCTTCTATCTCTGACTTCTATTTCTCTTTTTTTTTTTTTCTTTTTGTTATAAATATATTACCATACATAGTGAATCTTTACTTTACCATATATAGTGAATATCCATTTATGGAAAAGTTAGAAATCCTAAGGTTAGTTTTCCCCGATAAATAAAGGGATTTTTCCTTCATTGTCATTCACTCCACATCGGAAACAACCTCTCTACCTCTTTTGAGGTAGTGGTATGGACTGCGTACACTCTACCCTCCCCAGACCCCACTATGTGGGAATATACTGGTTTTTTGTTGTTGTTGTTGTTGTTGTTATTGTTGTTGTCATTCACTCCTCAAGAATCCTCATGAGAAATAAGAAGCCTCCTCTCTTCTCTCTCTACTCTTCTTCTTTATTTGCTTTATATTTCATAACACGTTATTAGCACGAGACTTTGCCGTATCAAATTTGAAGGCTAAGGTTTTATTTTCTTTCTTTTCATATTGCTAATAATCTTACAAAATCTGATTTCGTTGCCTCGAGCAAGAACTACCTTTAATGAGTATTGAATGCTGAAAGACACTTAGATGTTATGGGTCATGGAGACGCCATAAAGAAAGAAAATACAATATCTCATTAAAATCATGCTAAGGCTATGATTTTGTTGCGTCATCATCTTGATGAAATTCTAAAAATTGAATATCTTACTACTAAGGACCCACTTGTTTTGTGGAATAGCCTATAAGAAAGATTTGACCACTTGAAGATGGTCATCCTCCCAAAAGCACGATATGAATGTATGCATGGGTTCAGGTCCCATCGATTTATGCCTAAGATGCCTTTATATGAAAAAGAAGCTAAGTTTGAATCTCAATACACCATATTGATAATATAACGATGGCTAATGCAAAATAATGTGTTTTTGATAAATAGACATGAATTTATCTCATTATATATGCTCTATTCCAAGAAGTGAATGTAGTAGCAATACATGATAAGTCAAATTGCTCCATTCTTGAAGTGAATGCGGTAGCAATATATGATAAGTCTGAAAGATGACAATTTGCTCCCTTCGTGAAGTAAATGTGGTAACAATATATGATGTACTTTGAAAGATATGTTAAGGGAAAAATTCTCCACATCATATGTATGCCTCGATTTACTCCTGAAGTAGCAATACCTTGAAAGAGGAGGTTCTAAGCTATCATAAATTGATATGCTTAAGGAAAGATTATATTCTATTCTCCGGGAATGAGAATTTTGATTATTATAAATAAAGATCTAGACCCTGGGGATAAATGTGACTGTATATAAATTCGAACGTGCTCGTGCTTATAAGAAAATCACAATCCACCTCCTTAAGAGGCAAAATAATTGAGAAGAGTTATTTTGAAATCTACTTCTAAAGTAGAATCTAAAATTTATTCAGGTAATGGTAAATCTGAAATTTACTAAAGTAAAAGTTTACATGTCATGGTAAACTTGAAATTTACTCGAATAAAAGTTCATAAATTGATGAACGATTGCGACATCCCAAAGATATGCATACTGAGTATTGAACATATATTGAAGAATTAGAAAATTCTTCATTACTTTTAATGTTGTTTGTTCTCATGATAAGTTGGTTGGACCAACTAATTTTGGGATTGAATACCTTAAAATATGAAAATTATAAAAGGTGAATAAGGGCATGTTCACCTATCATGTGATCTATTAAGATACATCAATAAGATGATCACTATGTACATTTATTGTCAACCTGCAGTTTGATATTCATAAAGTTGTTTGCTCAATAAAATTGAGTGAAGAACATAATTTTCAGATTGTGGAATCAAGACAATTCATCTTAATGTCGATGGTTGGCATTGAATGCCTTCGATAAATAGCTAAACCATTGCTAATGAGAACAAAACTTCATGTGTTGGTCTGAAATATGATATGTTGCATACAATAACACTTGTATGCATTAGACCAATAAATTATGATTATTTGTTCCCTCCCAAATTGGTTTAAGGTTATGAACCAATTATTCCATCTAATAGTTTTAATGTTCAATATACGATTAATGAATATACCATGATGCACAAAGATGTATTCCTCAAATAAAATGGAGGATATATGTTAGTTTTTCTAACATAAGGGGGACATAATAAGCAGCTATGAAATATGTTAGGAATTACCATCAGATCCTCATTCAAAAGATAGTTCAAGTAAAATACCGAAAGCATCTCATATTTAAGCTGCAAGTGCTCCTATTTTGTGTCTCTAAAGGACAAAGTCTATGCATATATAAAGAGTGGTAGACCAATTAGTTCCAAATGAAATAATCCTTATAAAGGATAAGGAACAAATAATCATAATAAGAAAGTAATGTACTCCTGAAGAGCATACGACATAACACTTCATGAAACCTCATGAGAGGTTCAGGTACCTGAAAATAATGAAGTAATGAGATCTCAAAATGTTATGTCATACTATGAATCAATACGAAATAATATATCATCAATGATATCTTTGATATAATATTGACTCGGTATTGTAAAAGATTATGAGAACCTGAATTTTATGTTTATTTAAGCATGCTGATGTAGAAACATTTATCAAGTGACATGAAATGATGCATCTTGGTAAGCATAAAACTTATTTGATTTGCAATCCAAACACTTGAAGATGCCACTCATGAAATGTTGAATATTGTCACTTGACAAAATTTACATGAGAACTTTTAAGGATTCAAAATGTTTGAAACATATAAAACTTTCTGGAAAACTTATTTATAATCCTTATATTGTATAAGCTTATAGCTTGAAAATTGTTGGAACTTTTGGAGAGCTTTCAAAAGCAATAGATTGTTTACTGAAATGAGAAATATACTAATTTGAATTGGTCCTGAAGTACCATATCTTAATACAACTGATGTACTAATGTATCTTGCGAATAATACAAGGCTTGATGTAACCTTTTCGGTTAATTTGTTAGCAAGGTATAGTTCTGCTCCTACTAAGAAACACTGTAATGAGATCAAACAGATATTACTGTATCTAAAAGGAACTACCGATATGGGCTTATTTTTGTAGTCTTGATTTTGTTAGTTATGTTGATGTTGGCTACTTATCTGACCCACATAAAGTTCGGTCTTAAACATTCAATGCGTTCACATATGGGGATACTGTCATATCTTGGAGATATACAAAACAGTTTATCTAGCACTTTATCGAATCATGCTGAGATAATAGCTATTTATGAAGCAAACCGAGAATATGTATGGTTGAGGTCCATGATATATATCATTCGAGAAAAATATGGTTTGACATGTGATAATGTACCCAGAATATTATACAGAGATAATACAACATGCATAGCACATATTAATGGAGGATTCATAACATGAGATAGAACAAAGTACACTTCATCAAAGTTTTTCTATATGCATAGTAACAAAAGAATGGTGATATGAACGTACAACAGATTCGTTCAAGTGACAATGTGACTGATTTATTCACCAAGTCTCCTTCAATTTCAACTTTCAAGAAGATAGTACACAAGATCGAGATGCAAAGGTTCAAAGGTTTTCTCATTAGGGGGAGTTAATACGCGTTGTACTCTTTTTTCCTTATGAGGTTTTGTCCCACTGGGTTTTCCTTGTAAGAGTTTTAATGAGACAACCTATATAAGTATTGTTAGAGATGTGTACTCTTTTTCCTTCACTAGATTTTTTTCCTATTGGATTTTTTATAGTAAGGTTTTAACGAGGCACATTATCTATCAATTAGACATTCAAAGGGGAGTGTTATAAATATATTACCATACATAATGAATGTCTACTTTACCACATATATTGAATATCTATTTATGGAAAAGTTAGAAACTCTAAGGTTAGTTTTCCCCTATAAATAAAGAAGTTTTTCCTTCATTGTCATTCACTCCTCAAGAATCCTCATGAGAACTAAAGAAGCCTCCTCTCTTCTCTCTCTACTATTCTTCTTTATTTGTTTTATATTTCATAACACTTTTTGTTTATTTTTTTTTATTTTTTTTGTATTTCTTTTCTTTGAGTGCTTTCCCTTTTTTCTTTTTGTTTTTTCTTCTTTTCTTCCTATTTCCGTTTTTTTATTTTTCCTATTTTTATTTCATTTCATTTTTTTCTCTCTTCTATTCACTATTAAAAAATGGTCACAAAAAAATCGACCACATGTGGTTGATTTTTTATTTTTTTTTAAAAGCGACCACATGTTGTCGATTTTATATTTTAAATTTCAAAATAATCATTTAAATAATTTTTATATTAATTATTTTAAAAAAAAAATCTACCACTTGTGGTCGCTTTTAGAATTTTAGAAATTGGGCCTGAAAATAATTTTAAAATACGGACCATTTGTGGTCGGTTTTATTTAAAAAATAAAATTAAAAATTATTTTTAAAAAGAGACCATATGTGGTCGGTTTTATTTTCAAAATTAAATTTGAAATATTTTATAAAATCGACCACAAGTGGTCGATTTTGGAATAAAAAAATAAAAAAGAAAATTATGTAGAAAAACGACTACTTGTGGTCGGTTTTATTTAAAAAAATATAATTGAAAGGTATTTTAAAAAGTGACCACTTGTGGTTGGTTTTATTTTCAAAATTAAATTTAAAATATTTTATAAAAGCGACCACAAGTGGTCGATTTTGGAATAAAAAAATAAAATTATTTAGAAAACCGACCACTTGTAGTCAGTTTTATTTAAAAAATACAATTAAAATATATTTTTAAAAAGCGACCACTTGTGGTCGGTTTTATTTTCAAAATTAAATTTAAAATATTTTATAAAAGCGACACAAGTGGTCGATTATGGAATTTTAAAAAAAATATTTAGAAAACCGACCACTTGTGTTCGCTTTTATTTTAAAAATATAATTAAAAACTATTATTAAAATGTGACCTCTTGTGTCCGGTTTTATTTTCAAAACTAAATTCGAAATATTTTATAAAAGCGACCACAAGTGGTCGGTTTTGGAATTAAAAAAAATTATTTAGGATACCGACCACTTGTGGTCGCTTTTGTATTAAAATATAAAAATATTTTAAAAAAAGATCACTTGTGATCGGTTTTTATTAAAAAGTAATTATATGTAAAATTAAATATATAATTTTTTAAAATTACACTGATCACACGTCGTTGATAACCAATATAATAATAATAAAAATCAATCAAACTTAGATTTTGAAAAAGAATTATAATTAGAAATATATCAAATAAAATAAATAAATTACGTTAATCATAATCTTTATCTTTTACTTATGTTTCAATATATAAAATAAATATTTTTCTTTGTATATACGTTAAATAACATTAAACATAATCTTTGTATAATAAATATGTCTATATCATATAGTTGAGGTAATGATATTTTGCTACTATTGCAGTTATAATAATGTAACGTACATATATAATCGATAATTCATCAGAATATAATGAATGTGTTGTATTATGAGGCAGTATACTAGTGAATGTGATGTATAAAGTACATATTCAAGAGTCAATATATATGTATATATATATATATATATAGTGATCGATCGATGAAAGTTGTAGTCAAAAACTAGTAGAATCTATCCAAACATATTTAATACCTTGATTTGAAATGATAGAAGTAATAATATACTGTACGTTGAAGTTATATTAATGTAAGCTAATCAAATTAATCGATAACTTATAAAAATATGTATATGAAATGCGTCGCATTATATTATTGGATAATATACTTGTGCACGTATGTGATGTATATAGTACGTATTTAGAACTTGGTATAGTCGATAGTGTGTATATGTGTGTGTATGTATATAACCGGTAATTCATCAGAATATAATGAATGTGTTGTATTATGAGGTAATATACTTGTGGATGTGATGTATATAGTACGTATTCAAGAGTTGATATATATATATACACACACACACACACGCACACACATATATATATTGTATACCTAAATTTGAAACTATCGAAGTAATAATATATTGTACGTTAAAGTTATATTAATGTAAGCTAATCAAATTAATCGATAACTCATCAAAGTATGTATATAAAATACGTCGCATTATATTACGGGGTAATATACTCATGTATGTGATGTATATTGTACGTATTTAGAACCTAATAGTCGATAGAGTGTGTGCGTGTGTATGTATATATAGTATATATTATATAGTGATGTACGTAGTACATAGTCTGAAGGTTACATTTATATATATCTATGTATATCTCATGTGTAGTGATGTACGTAGTACGTAGTCAAAATTAAAGCTAACTAAATATATCAAGTTATATATTGAATATGCTGATGTCATACGATCGATCGAGGTAATAGTATACTGTTGAAAGTAGAATAACATAAGATAAACTAACCGCTAATTAATCTGAGTATATGTGAAATACGTTATATTATTATAGAGTAATAAATCATGTATGTGATTTATAGAGTACGTATTTGAAAGATGATAGCCATTCGAATATATGTATATATACGTACATCTCGTGTAGTGGCGTACGCAATAATCAAAAGTTAGATAACTGAATCTATATATCAAAATATTTTGAATAATACATTGATATCATCTTATTGAGAAAATATACTACTTGTGTCAATGTAGACAAGGGTATATTGTTGAAGTTGTAATAACGTAAACTAATTAACAAATAATTTATCTGATTAACACGTTGTATTATGATGTATATAATATCATATTTAAAAGATGATTAACCAAAAATTCATCTTAATTTACGAAATGCATTGATATTATTATACGATTGAGGAAATATACTACTCCTATTAATGGGATGATAAAATAACTAATTATCTGATTTATATATACATTGCATTAAATTATTTGGATGTTATTATAAATATTATATAATTTATTAAAATTTTAATTTTTTAATAAAAATCGACCAGATCATTTTTCAAATGATAATCTATAATTCTCAAAATTTTTGTTATACCCGATAATGACCCGACCCATCCTATTTACCCCTATTCCCTTTGACCTAGTATCTCAATTGAGAAATTCCACTTCACTCGCACTCACGACAGCATCTCACCGACCCTCACCAGTGATAGCATCTCGCCAACAACATCCCTCCGACAACATCTTACCAATAGCCTCAACTTGTCTCACGACGACGACACAACAACCCACAAATCTCCCCAACATCCTCATATCATCTCAGCGACGACGCTACAGCAACCCACAAATCTCGCCGACAGCTCAACAACGGCAACGTTCTCTGTTCACATATGTAAGTATATGTTTGATAGGAACTAATAATTGACATTATCCGACGACGTTCTCCGTTCACACACTCTCCGTCATATTGACAATTATAATTGCACTTGGTTATTATAATTACTTCAATCTATTTACAGTCAGCAGTATTAAACATTAGGTAAGAAGTGTCAGCTTCACTTCTCACTATTGATTTTAAACCTAGTGGATTTTGTGAAAGTTAGCACTTTTTGCTGTTAAAAAATAGAAAATAAATGCATTAATATCCCCTGAATTTTGTTTCCAATAGTGATTAAAGCTTGGGAAAAGGATTACGTTGCTATTTTTTAGTGACCGCTTGTCTCTTTCTCTCCAACTTAGGCCAAGCAAAGGTAAGTTTATTGCTCTCTATTTTCTTATAATGAAGTCTTTAAATGTTGTATTAAGGTGGGATTATTCGTTGTAGAAGGTTTTGAAAGTCATAGAAATTTTGTGATGATTATATGGTGAGAGAGGGACATGTGACACCTCTACTTATTTGCTTTATTACACTTGTTCAATTGTTTGACTTATACTATAAATGAATATGTTACTTGAAAGTGATTAAGTGTAGTTACTTGAAGGTGAACTTTTATTTTGAATTTTGTTTTGAATGTAGCTAAGTTTGGTAACTTGGGAGGTGACTTAGTGACTTGAAAATGTTGAAGTGTAGGTACTTGAAATGTGAATTTTTTATTTTGAATTTTGTTAAGCTTTGTAACTTGGGAGGTGACTCAGTGACTTGAAATGTTGAAAATGTGAATTTTTCATTTTGAATGTAGTTTAGTTTGGTAACTTGGGAGGTGACTTAGTGACTTGAAAGTGATTAAGTGTAGGTACTTAAAATGTAAATTTTTGTATTGAATGTAGTTTAGTTTGGTAACTTGGGGGACAACTTAGTGACTTGAAAATATTAAAAATATGAATTTTTTATTTTGAATGTAGTTTAGTTTGGTAACTTGGGAGGTAACTTAGTGACTTGAAAGTGATTAAGTGTAGTACTTGAAATGTGAATTTTTCATTTTGAATTTTGTTAAACTTGGTAACTTGTGAGGTGGCTTAGTAACTTGAAAGTGATTAAGTGTAGGTACTTGAAATGTGATTTTTTGTATTGAATGTAGTTTAGTTTGGTAACTTGGGAGGTGACTTAGTGACTTGAAAATGTTAAAGTGTAGGTACTTGAAATGTGAATTTTTCATTTTGTTAAACTTGGTAACTTGAGAGGTGACTTAGTGACTTGAATGTGATTAAGTGTAGGTACTTCAAAAGTGAATTTTTGTATTGAATATAGTTTAGTTTGGTAACTTGGGAGGCTACTTAGTGGCTTGAAAATGTGAATTTTTTATTTTGAATATAGTTTAGTTTGGTAACTTGAGAGGTGTGACTTGAAGGTGATTAAGTGTAGGTACTTAAAATGTGAATTTTTTATTTTGAATTTTGTTAAGCTTGGTAACTTGTGAGGTGACTTAGTGACTTGAAAGTGATTAAGTGTAGGTACTTGAAATGTGAAATTTTGTATTCAATGTAGTTTAGTTTGGTAACTTGGGAGGTGACTTAGTGACTTGAAAATGTTGAAACTGTAAATTTTTTATTTTGAATGTAGTTTAGTTTTGTAACTTGGGAGGTGACTTAGTGACTTGAAAGCGATTAAGTTTAGGTACTTGAATGTGAATTTTTCATTTTGAATGTAGTTTAGTTTGGTAACTTGGGAGGTGACTTAGTGACTTGAAAATATTGAAGTGTAGGTACTTGAAATGTGAATTAGTGAATTTTGTTTTGAATTTAGGTACTTGAAATGCGAACTTTTGTGACTTGAACTAATTACTTGAATGTGATTGATTGTGTAGATGGAACCTTATTATAGCTGGATATATCAACGGAATAATGATAATAGAATGTGTCTTAGGGTGAAATTTGTTGAAGGTGTCAATCAATTTATTGAACATGCCAAGACACTTGATGATTGGTCACTTTTTTGGGCGATTCGCTGTCCTTTTGTTAAATGTGATGGTACAAGTATTTTAAAAGAAGAAGTTGTGAAGGATCATCTTTATAGAAAAGGGTTTCATGAGGACTTTTTAAGATTCCGTACTAGTCATGGTGATGTTGATAAAAATAACTTTGTTGTTGGTGAAAGTAGTAGGTCTACAGGGTATAATAACTATCAAGATACTAGGATGTCAGAAATGGTGCATGATGCTTTTGGAATGCAACACGGGGGCGACTTTAGAAAAAATGTCGAAGATGTTCCTAATAGAGAAGCGCACTATTTTTATGAACAATTGCATGTTGCTAGTCATCCTTTGTTTGACGGGTGTTCGCACTCTCGTTTGTCTGTTGTTGTTAGATTATTAAGTATTAAATCTGATTAGAATATTGCTAAAGGAGGAATGGACTCAACGATAGACCTTATTAAAGAGTTAGTTGACCCCACTTTAGAGGTTCCCGATTCTTTCTATAAGGCAAAAAGAATGATTTCAAAGTTAGGTCTCTTCCCGATTAGAATTGATTGTTGTGAAAATGGTTGCATGTCATACTTTAAGAAAGAATCTAACCTAGAGTCCTGTAAGTTTTGTCAACACCCTCGATATAAGCATAGTTTCCATGGAAATAAAATTTCTATTAAGGCAATGTATACCTCTAATACCAAGGTTAAAGAGGTTGTATGCTTCAAACAACTCAACTTCTCATATGAGATAACACAGTGAAAATAGAAGGCCCACTGATGTTATGTGTCATCCATATTATGGAGTGACTTGAAAGCATTTTGATGCAACATTTCTAGATTTTGTAGCTGAGCCATGAAATATTGTTTGGGATTATGTGTGGATGGTTTCTCACCTTTTCCTGTTGGTGCTGCATCATATTCATGTTAGCCTGTATTTATCACCCCGTATAATTTTTCTCTTGAAATGTTGATGACTAGTCCATATATATTTCTGAATTGTGTTATTCCTGGCTCGCGTAATCCAAAAAGCAGAATAGATGTCTACTAGCAACCTTTGATGATAAACTTTAAATTTTATGGCATGAGGGGGTTGAAACTTGGTTAATTTCACCTAACAAGAATTTCAATCTGTGTGTATATCTAATGTGGACTATTAATGATTTATTTGCTTATGGAATGTTGTCTGGGTGGATGACTGACAGCTGGAAAGTTGGCTTGTCTATACTACATGGAAAAAATAAAATCTTTCACATTGAGACATGACAGGAAAATTCATGGTTTGATTGTCATCGTTGTTTCTTGCCACCTAATCATGAGTTTAGGAGACTCAAGAATGTATTCAGAAAGAATAGAACTGAATATGATGGTCCACCTCCAAGGTTATCTGGTCATGACATCTGGAAGATAGTTCAGGATTTGTCAAAAGTTAGCGAGGAACCATTGTATAGGTTTGATGGATATGGCGTTTCACATAATTTGACTTAGCAAAGTATATTTTAAGGGCTAGAATATTGACCAGATAATTTACTTAGACATAATATTAATGTCATGCATATAGCGTGGAACTATTGTATAGGTTTGATGGATATGTCGTTTCACATAAATGGACTTAGCAAAGTATATTTTAAGAGCTAGAATATTGACCAGATAATTTACTTATACATAATACTAATGCCATGCATACTGAGAAGAACTTTTTTAAAAACTTGTTCAACACAGTTATGGATGATACCAGCAAGACAAAGGATAATTCTAAGGCCAGACTTGATTTACCAGAATATTGCAAACGTAGAGAATTACACTTACAAGAGGGGCCCAATGGCAATGTTCTTAATCCTAAGGCTAGTTATACATTCAAGTTGGCCCGAAAGTTAAATATAAGTGTCGGTTCAATGTTTAAAGATGCCCGATGGATATGCCTCAAATTTGGGAAAGAGGATTGATATGACACAATGAATCTTACATGGAATGAAAAACCATGATTGTCATGTTTTCATGGAACAATTACTTTCAATTGATTTTATCGGTTTGCCTGAAAACATATGGAAACTGATAGCATAGATTAGTTTTTTCTTCAAAGACTTATGTTCCACCACATTAAACGAAGAAAATCTGGCTCGAATGGAAAGTAATATTGTTGTTAGCACTAACAAGTTGAAGAATTTTTTTTTGCATGGGTTCTTTGAAGTGATGGAACATCTTCCCATTCACCTTGTCCACGAATCTCGGCTAGGTCCAGTTCAAACTAGGTGGATGTATCCAGGAAAATGATAAACAATTGCAATATATTTAAATTCATACATATCTATTTTTATATAGTAAACATATAATCTTAAGATTTAGAACAATTGAAAAATTGAAAAGGGATCCCAAAAATAAATATAGGGTGGAGGGATCTATAGTTGAGGCATATCTTGCAAGAGAAACGTCTTAATTTTATTCATACGACTTTCGTGATGAAGTTGCTTGTTTAAGAAAGAGATCGAATCGGCATCAGGACGAGGAGAACGAGCCTCATTTGCAACCAATATTTTTAGTCAATCTGGTAGTAAGGCTAAAAAGACCATATTTTGTCCGCTCACTACCATGGAGCACAAATCAGCAACTCTGTATGTCTTGCTGAATTGCCCAAAAGTTGAGCCCTCTATAAAGTAAGGATATTAAATATTAACATATCATATTTATTTACTCACTCCCATAAAGAAACTAATTGTGTTTCACATGTTAGATCTTCAGTTTATTTAAGACTCAATTCTATGAAAATCAAGTGTATGCACCCTTTGCAACATGATTTACATATAAGGTGTGTAAGTGTACTAATATTTCTACAAATTTTAAACATTTACATATTCTTCAACTAATATATATATATATATATATATATATATATATATATATACCACTCACCAAATGCGGCCGTATACGATCAGTTCTTGAGAGATATTTCTTTAGAAACAATTGAAGCTTGTAAAATATCCCATTACACAGTAAATGAATTTAAATTTTCCACTGAAGAATACTCCAGAATAAGGAAAACAAACAACAGTGGTGTTTGGGTTAAGGGTGATGATGATGTTGATTACTTTGGCATCATACAAGAGATCTTAGAAATGGAGTATGCTGGTTTGCCAATAAAAAAATTATCCTCTTTCGATGTAAGTGGTTTGATCCAAGTACTAGAGGCACAAGAGTATATAGGGAGCATAACATCATTGAAGTGAAGCACAGTAGGACGTATCCTATTTATGATCCATTTTTTCTCGTGCAAAATGCTAAAAAGTGTATTATACTCCTTATCCATTGCGTAGTGATAAGTATGATTGGTGGGCTATAATAAAATAAAGCCTATAGGACGGGTGGAAGTTGAGAATGTGTTGGAGACTGTGTATCAAAATGAAATGCAGATTGATCACCAGTTAGTGGACATTGATTTAGTTGGTAGTTTGAAGCACCCAAAAAATATATTTGAAGAAGTTAATATTGCAGAAAAAGAGGCTGAGTGAGTAGGAGATGAGAAAACTTTCTAAGAGGGTGAATGATTTAGTAGAGAATGTTCGGGAGAGGAGGATTAATTTGTGTAGGTTGTATTTATTATGTATTGATGTCTTTATGCTTTGTACTATTTTTCTTTATGTTTCTTGTTTAAGATTGATATGTAAAATACTGTGTAAGATTGTTGTTATCACTTCTCCATATTTTATGTAGTCTTAGAAATATTCTTGTATTTTTTGTGTTATTGGGGCGAGCCTAAACTTGCTATGGTTATGTAACTATTTCACTGCTGTTTTAATACTGATTTAGTGATTTGAAATGTGATTTAGTAACTTGAAATTAGTTACTTGAAATGTTTTAACACTGGTGTTTTCTTATATTCATTTTGTAAGGACTAACTACTTGTTAACTTTACATAATTTAGATGGAAGGTAAAGTTGACAAAGGTAAGCTAAAAGTTGATCCTACAAAGACAAAAAAGAAAAAACAACCTCTGCCGTATAGAGAACCGTCAGGTATTCATATATCTAAGGGTCAGTTAGATGACGTGCCAGCACGATCCTCTTATTCTAGGTTGTCGCATCATTCAGTTCCTGCTCCTACGCATGTGGTTTCACTTCATGGCTCTACAGCGACTCATTCTGCTCTCATCGCCATGCCACCGCCTTCGCAGTACTATCAGATGACCGCTGGAACATACAGTCATCTACCTTCGTCTGCAGTATCCTCTGCTAGTAGTCACCCACGTTCTCATAGTGATTCTACTGGATCTATTGAGTTGACATATCTTCATCTTGGAGGCACACCATCTGGTGCTTCAGATCCACCCACGTCAGTGCGTCCACCAGCACTTGTTCTGCAGCCTGGAGACAGAGATGCTCAGCGAAGGCGGTATATTATTCCATATGGAGTAGGTTAAGATTTCAAATATAACAACATTATTCATTTTTCATTTATTATATTATTATGCTCTATGATATTAATGTTTAATCTGGTGTTGTAGGTTTTTGCCCGATGATGAAATTGCAAAAATTTCAACTAAATGCATTTGTCGGCACTTCAAAGGCTATTGGGCCGGTTCAAAAAAGGTTCGAGAATTTCATAGTAATGAAATGCTTAAAGAATTTCAGGTAAAGACTTAACTTATCGACTACTTAACACATTGTTAGAACAAAAAATTGAATACTAAACTTTTGTTTTGTTGTAGAAATAATTCTAGTGGGATCCAACACATTACTTTGCTTAACGGAAGAATTTTTATAGAAGATAAAAACTCAGAATGAACGGTCTGTTGGATTATGCCAGAACAAAAAGGGTACGACCAAGTTTTATACTCGAACCTATGTGGCAAGACTATCTTCGCTATTGGAGTAGCGAAGAATACCAAGTGTTGAGTGACAAATGAAAGAAAGTCAGGGCATCATCCAAGGATGACTCTCTACATACTGCGGAAACAATTAGTCGGAATACTGTGGAGCAAAAAATAGTATGTAACTTTTACAGGTTTAATTGTTTGTTTCTATTTAAATTTTTAATTATTTAAAGATTAATAATTTTATCATATGTAGGAAAAAATGGGTAGGAAGATACAAATACACAAGGTATTCGAGGAGACCCATGTAAGAAAGAAAAAAACTAAACTGATGAAGATGTCTAGGTTGAGCCTCGTGCAAAAGCTACCCATGTAAGAATCAAATCTTGTATTTATGAATCTTTTTCTCAAAGTTGATATTATTCAAGTACAAGTAGTTTAATATTTTTTTACTATTAATTTTAACTTTACTTTGAATATAAGACAAATATATGCAGTTCATTAATGAGTATCGTAGTACTCAGCCTCCTGAAAGTCAGGGTGAAACAATACCTGAAGATATAGAGGAGGAGTTCTGAAAACAAACTGTGGGTTCTCCAGTTAGAGGTCAATACTACGGGTACCACAAAAAATGTTGTAGCGAGAATATTAAGTCTTCGTATGGAGATACATCTTATCCCTCATCAGTTGATAGAGAAACCATTAATTTACTAAAAAATACAGTTTCTCAACTGACTAAAGAGCTTACTGCACAGAGTGAAAGGTCAAAACAGAAGGAGGAGGAAACAACATCACAAATGAGAATGATGCAGGAGCAAATCAACTCTTTTATTCGATCTGCAGGGATTCTTCCTCCTTATCCTGGTGATGCAGCTCGGGTTGCAAAAAGCCTAGGCCAACTGGATGATTATTACACCATAGAGCAGGAATCAGATCCTGTGGGTGGGACTGAGGATGCGGATGACGATAAGGATGGGATGATGAGTTGTATTTTTAGTCTTTTGTATGTTTTTTAGTATGGATTTGGAACTTTGATAATTTTGTAAATAACTTGATTTTTAATGTTTGTATTGTTATGCTGGTTGTTTGTATTGTTATGCTGGTTGATGGAATGTTTGTATTGTTATGTTGGTTGTTTGTATTGTTATGCTGGTTGATGGAATGTAGCATAGCTATATGCTGTTATTTTTTTTTTTACAAAATTACCTGAAAATTTTCAAAAAATTGACTACTTGTTGTCGGTTTATAAAAAAATTGAGAAATTTTTATAAAAAACCGACCACATGTGGTCGGTTTTCAAAAATGATTTTTAGAAAACCGACCACAAGCAGTCGGTTTACTATAATTAATTAAAAATTATTTTATTAAATAAATTATTAAATAAAAAACCGACCACTAGTGGTAGGTTTTGAATTTAAATTAATTAATTTTTACAAAAGTGACAACATGTGGTCGCTATTGTATAAATTAATTAATTAATTTGTATACAAAACCTACCACAAGTGGTTGTTTTTTTTAATAATTTAATTAATTAATTTAAACAATAGCGACCACATGTGGTTTATTTTATTAAAATTAATTAATTAATTTAAATACAAAACCGACCACTTGTGGTCGCTTTTGTTTAAAAATTCTTTTTTTTTAAAAATAATATTGAATTTTAAATATATATATATATATATATAAACCTACCACATGTGGTCGGTTTTAAAAAAGCTACCACACTTTTTCCAATCACGCGTTTTGGTCGGTTTTGTGATCGCAAAAGCAGAAAAATCGATCACATGTGGTCGGTTTTTGTGGTCGTGTTTTCTTGTTTTTATTAGTAGTGATTTCTCTTTCTTTTTTTGTGTTTTTTTTCTTTTTGATTTTTTTTACTATTTTTTTTGTTCTATTTCATATTTTTGTATTTTCAAAAATATGGCTACTCGAGCACAAGCCATAGATAATAACAAAACTACCACAATATCTTATTGTATTTATATTCACATCATCAATTATATTTTTATATTCATTAATACATTTGTATTTGTATTTTATAGTTCGCGCTTGTATTTGTATTTTATAGTTTACATTTGTATTTGTATATTACAATTCACACTTGTATTTGTATTTTATAGTTCGCACCAATATATTTTTTACAATTCATGCTTGTATTTTAAAGAAATGTTTTATATTTGTATTTATAGTTGATTGCATATTGTATTTGTATTTTGTGATTTTATTTGTATTTGTATTTGTTTTCGTCGATGCACTTATTTTCGTAAAGAACTATTTGTATTTTGTAATCTGAACGTATACTGTATTTGTATTTGTCATTTCATTTATTTTATTTATTTGTATTTGAATTTGTAGTTGACAACATCAATTGTATTTTTAAAAAATTTAAAAAGAATTGTTATTTTTCTTTCTACGAACACGTATATATGCATATTTATATTTATTGATACAAATTGTATTTTATTGCCTTAAATTAAATAATACAAATAAAAATAATAAATTATACAAACACAAATATTACATTTGTATCAAATGATATATGTTTATACAACTTGAACTATACACATATAAATGATACTTGTTTATATACGAATACAAATGATAAATTTGACATACAAATACTAAGAATACGTTTGCATTGAATGACACACTGTATATTTTTATATTTTAGACTCAAGTAATTACAATTAATTTATATATTTGTTTTTATACAAACTAGATTAGTGTACGTGCATTGCACGTGTGTCCCAATTCAATATAAAAAATTACATACAAAAACAATGAAGTATAAAATATAGCATAAAAGTGTCTCTAAGGTATTTTCATTAAAGTGTTTATAAAAAAAATATTATTAAGAATCAATTTGTGCTTCATCAAACTTTTAAAACCAGCTTATCTTATTTGAAAAGTGTCTTTCTAAATATTTTTCAAGAAATAGTTCTTTAACAGGAAAACCACTCAATAAATATTTTTCAAAAAATTGAGCAACAATTATTATTTGGCTAAACTTTCTAAAAATGCTTGTAACTGGCTTTCACGGAAAATCTAATTTTAATGCTTTTCAAAAATAACTTCCGACGCTTCTCAAAATTACTTATTTTCTTCTAAAAGTTTGGCCAATTAACTCACTTTTTTTAAGCACTTTTGACCTCCAAAAAAACTTGGCCAATCAAATTATAATAAAAGTTTAAAGTTCTTGAAAATTTGACCTAGTATGAAAGACAATCTGGGAACTCACTTCCGTTTCATTTTTCTTGCATGAGACCATGAACTTGTCATACCTTCAAACTTTTTAATTCCTTGAAATATTGTCTTATACATCAGGTTAAATTTTATAGCTATAACCACATATTCACTGTTTGTTTGAACGTACATCTGCAACTGTTTTTGAGTTACATATAAGTTTTTTCTAAATGTAATTTAAATATTACATGAATTCTTTTTAAAATTCAGCCACACGCAATGTAGCAATATAGATTTATCATTTGAGAGTCTGTATTAATTATTTGTTATATAATTATAACAAAATAATATTTTAAAGTCTTATTAATTTAGGCTTTAAAAGAAAACCTCAAGAATATTAGAAGTTGTCAGTAACTTTATACTTTAATTATTTACTTTCAATGCTTTCCTTTTCTTAAAATAGTTATCAGTTTAAAAGATCAAGAGAACATTAATTTTTTTTGCAACTATACCCTTAACATTAATTATTTTAGAATTTAGAGAAATGTAAATAAATAATTAATAATGAATAAATTAGTTGAACCATACTACTAATTAAGTTCTTTTTTAAGATTGTACAAAACCTAAACTTGCAAATTATTTTGAGATGGAAGGAGTATTGTTTTCATATTAAAATTCAAAAGCATGTAGCCGAAAATTAGATCTTGTTTCTGAATTTCAAAAAATATAACATATAGCCGAAAGGAACCTAATAGAATATAGTTCATTGCACCCCAACATAACACTATCTTGTCCTACCAACTCTTAATAGAAAAAAGTATATTCTCTTTAACTCAAGAAGCACAATATTAAACTTATGATCACATGGTATTTGAAAAGGGCAATCCTCACCAGAAAAAAGGGAGTTTGCATCTTGTTGATAATATCTTGATCACAACTCCTTATCTATAATGAGTTACTTTTTTCTACCATCTTTAATGATATTCAGAAACACCATATCCTCAAATTTTGTAAGAACTTCATAAACTCTTGAGCCTTCATAATGATATGAACTCACAAAGACAACTTAAACCCACTTTATCTTACAAAAATAAATAAATTTAATTAAGTAATAAGAATAAGCGAGAATAACCTTCTACCCAAATCAGAGTTTTTAAAATCTCCTATCTAAAACCACGTCCTTTGTAAGATAAAATCGTGTCATGTGCATTCATATAACATAACTATCTAACACTAAAGAACTTTAGAAAAAGGACACAAACAAATGCATCAAGAAAGCATGAGAGAGCTTTGTAGCTTACTATTTTTAGGTTTACACTTTTTGAAGATGTTAAATTGAGATAACTTTGACCTATTGTATTATTCGCGCCAATTAAAATTTCAAACACTCTTCATGCCCATTGAGTTTTCCAGCTATCTAGAAGGAGAAGAAAAAAAAAGAGAAAAGTATTTTATAGTTAGATAATTCTTCATAAGATGTTAGTCATAAACTGAGGAATTCTATTTTTGGTAGAGAACCATCAGACGACATTTTAGGAATTCTATTTTTGATCAAAACCTTCAGCGACCTTTTTTTTCAACACGATTTATTTCTTCAGCCGATTTTTCCCTAAGAATATTTTTTCATATATTTATTAATTAAAAAAAAAAGGTGAAAAGATAATTTTGTCTATTGCAGAAATTTTTAATTAAGTGCTAGAAGTTCAATTCACCTTTTAGGATTTTCACACTTAAAATATATTAGATAGATTATATATATCCTAAGCCTAAAGAAACCTAATAGCTTGGTCTTTTTGTGAAAGTCTCCTAAGCCTAAAAAAAACTAAACCAAAGACACATCGTGCAGGTTTTTTATTTTCTTGGTTAAAGCTAGTGAGTAGGATCCATGCGATTTTGATCATTGATATGTTTATTCATTTTTTATATCAAACATCTGGTAAATCAAGCACAAAACAGATGCACCACAAATCAAACCACATTTGTTGGGTGATGAATAACAAACCAAAGCTCTTATTCCATTTGTACACATACGTTAATCAAAAGGCAAAAAATAGAGAGGTTCGATCATTATCACTAGTTCTCACTCTTCGAACAAAAGAAAAAATAAAAATCACTCCTTCACAATTGAATGTAATATCTTGGAATTTAATCTCGTGAATCAATGGAAAAAATGTTATATTTTGTTTAACTTCAATTGCTAGTGAAACTGATATACAATGGTTTGAACTAAAACTCGCCGAACAAAAAAAGCCCCACCAGTTAGAATCAAAACACCGCAAGTTACAAGAACACATCACAAATATTAATTTTCTTGAATTTTATAATTTTGATTTTAAGAGAATTTTAATGGACAATTATCTTCAATAGTACTATGATTACCTACACTCCGCCAGGGATATTGTCGGCCTTGGATAGCAAGTAAACAAAGAGCTTTTTGTTGTTATCTCTGTTGATGAAGTATATTGTCAAACCAACAAGCACCCTAATTAAATTCCCCCTCTCCAAGTTGAATAACATTAGAAAAATGCAGATGATTAAATTACATATAACCATAATAAATGTGGTTTTACCATCACAGTGATAAGGCATCATGAAATACTGAGATTCAAATTCAATGACCACAACACGAAATTTTTCTATTCCCTACAAGTTCTGATCTTTGAGTGAATTTATCAAGGACGCGGAAGTCAACATGACTGGTTCTGAGTTTAGACCAAAACCTTTGAGATTCAAATAAATAGATATTATTCTCCTCTTTTTTTGTTGGTTGGAATCTTCTTATCTAGTTCCCTGGCCATAGTGTTATTGTTCTTTTCTCTTTGGTACTCTTGTTGACAATGTTATAGACACGACCTTTGTTGTTGGCTCTCTTTCTGTCTCTGGCACCTATGTTGACACTTTCTGAATCTCTTCTCGAGATCATGTTTGTCACGTCCTTGATTTTCATCTCTGATTTGGTTAAGGATTTGTGATTTGTTTTGACCTCTTACTTGCTTCAACCAAATCATTAAACTCAGTATCAACATCATCAATTATCTAATTTTTAAGATTCTTGATTTGGACTCGCCCTCTTGGCGGCATTCAATTAGAGAATTTAGTGTGTTGAGGAGAAAAAGTGAGCCAACTATGAAGATCAATATGGGTAACAACTGCTCCTCCTAGACTCAAACGTCAACCCCATCTGGCTTCTATTTTTGCCAAATAATAATTGAGTAGATTTGCTGCAAAGATTTCAATTGTTATGGAGAGTTGGAATACTGTGCTCAATGTGCCATGATACCCGTAGGGTGCCATTTTAGATAGATACACCGGCATAGACTGCAAAGAAAATTTATTAAACTATCAGTATATATATCATAAATACGAAATAATGAATGTGCCTAGTTAGCACATAATGAATGAGTCTAGTCAGCCCACTCGACCGTTTAAAATCGTTGCCAGATGTATAATATATGTATACTTCATGTATAATATGAATATAACTATGTATAATCTATGTATATCCGCTGGCAAAGATAAATAATGAATTGTGTGAAAATTCCAAAATAAATACCTAATTGGCAAAGTCAAACCAAAATCAAGAAGTATTCTACCAAGAATGAGCGCAACAACAATTTTGGCACATCCATTGAGAATAACACCAATGAAGAAAAGAGTTCGACCACAAAGCAAGACTTTTTTCTTTCCATAAGTCTAGTTACACTTGAAGCAGCCCATGAAACAACAAGTGCAGCCAAATATAGAGATGATGTAAACAATGTCAATATTTGATTGTTGAATTCGCAGTACTAATTTGTTAACAATGTGTGCAGTACTGTCTTTGTATACACATCTAGGAAAAACTTTAATTGATACAAACTTAAATTTATGAGACCAAAAATTATTTCAAATCTTACACTTATATGTGTAATACAACTAATCATCTAATATTAGTAGTGAGGCACATAGTAAAAAAGAAAAAGGAACAAAAAACTAACCTGAATAACATCTGCCAATTTTGTTGTCAAATATGAAGCAACATTGGATTACTCAGAGGTTTTATTAAGGCCTAGGCTGATCTATCTGCATTCTTTGACTGAGGCTGGACTTTTCAAAAGATAAATAGTATTGAACAACAAAATAGAGAGTTTAAAGAACTCGCCCAAATAAATTTATGAAAAACATCTTAGTATTTTTTTCTTTTTCATTCTAAGGCAACATGCTTGTTTCGTCCAATTTGTTGATAAAAAATTTTCAACTGACAGATAATAACATATACATAAAAACATTAGATCTTCAAATATATCAAAAAAGAATAACATATACATAAAAACGTTACATCTTCACACACCTACAAATCAAAATAATCCACATTAAATTAAAAAAAATATAAGAGTAAGAAGTAAGGTCATAAAATGACTCAAAATTTGTAATATGGTTAGTTACAAATCATACTTTTGTCCTTGGGCTTTAGTCTTGTGTATGTAGACTCCATGCTTAGTTTAACTTACTTTTGTGGTACTGCAAGAACTGTAAGCTGATAATTTATTCAGTCTGCTTGAAAGGTTTCTTAAGACTATAACCAACTTTAATTCTCTTTCCATACTTTTTCTCCAGTGGTGGGCAAACTCTCTTTTGGTCATTGTGTTAGTGGAAGATAATAAGTGCTGATGAAATAGTCATGCAAGCAAATTTAGACACTATCATCATAATTTTTTGGATGAAACGTCCTAATCATGATACAATAGCTGTTTTGAAAATTTGTTCCCTACACATGGCCTTTGTTGTCTGATAAAAATTTATAGAGTTACTCGTCAGAACAATAATGATTCTTAACTTGTTCTACTACAATCTAATAGCAAAGGATATATAGTTTATAACTAAGATTAATTTTTGGACTTGCCTGAAGCTCGCAATTCGAGCACAAGGTAATAAGTACAAGAAGTAACGCTTAATGACCATTGCCACTTATAATTCCAGTCCTGCTACCATGATCATGGCATAAAAGAAACAATCTGAGCATCTGATGATGCTTGGACATTGATAACCCCTTATATAGCAAAAAGAAACAGTGGTAATTATTTTTATTCGTGTGGAATAGAATTACAATTTAATACTATTAATTATGGTGAGAATTTAATGTTTGTTTTCAATTTGAACTTTAAAAACCTAAAAATACATGGGCTAATTGTAGTAAAGTAGGATTGTAAGCAAGTTTGTTAAATATTAGGGTAATAAAAACAATAATAATTACATTTAGAATTTTTAAACTAATGAAAAAAATATTAGTTGTTATTAATACTTCTAATAAGGAAAGATTTTACCATAAATAAATTTAATTAATTTTCAACTCTTAAATATTAGGAAAAAAATAGTGAAAAGATGATTTTGTGTAAAGAAAAAACTTTTAATGAAGGACAAAAAGTTCAAACAACATTTCTAAGGCCCTTCACACTTTTAATATATTATAAATTATAGATTATAGATACAAATGATAAATTGTACATATTCATGGCTAAATCATTTAGATTTAAACAATAAATTTATTTAAAATATATAGTATGATACAAGTAAATTTAAAATACAAAATATAAACAACAACAACAACAATGATAAAAAAGAATGAGAGAAAAATACAAAAAAATGAAAATAAAAAAAATATAAAATATGAAAAGGAAAAAAGAAATGTAAAAGAAAAAAATAGAAAAGGAAAAAAGTAAAAGGAAAAGAAAAAAAGATGAAGAAATTTGGAAGAGAAAAAATAAAGAAAAGATATAAAGAAACAGAAAGAGAGAAAGTTAAGGGAGAAAATAAAGGAATGTTATTATGAATTGTATTTGATTGGTAAGAGAGACTATGAATTGTAATTAATTGAAATTTAGAATTAACAGAATAATTAGAAGCTTATATTTGATAAGCCACATAGTTATCCAGTATTTAAGGATTGCACAAGTGGCACAACTTTTATAAAACCATAATTTATATCATTCATAACATATTTATAATAATTTGCATCATTTTTTACTATAGTAAATATATTAAATGAGATCCCATAAATTAAAAATTTATATTTATGTCTTTTTTATATTTTAATTTCTCTCTCTTAAAAATGATATCAATTTCCTTATTATTGCATATTTATTTTTATTTTTGGGTTCATTCTACTTTTTTTGTTTTATTCTATATATTTCACATGATAAAAATATAATTCTTTATAAGTATCAAAATATTTTGGGAATCTTTCAGAAATAGCGACACTTTGCTGTAAAATTCACCTTCCACAACCATATTTTACATAATTACCATTTATAGCCGCTATATTCAGTTTATGCCCGCTGTATTCGATTTTAACAATAGTCTGTATTCATATAAAATATAAATACAATACTTATTTAGCCACTATATTCGATTCACAGCCGCTGTATTCACTTTTACTCAGTGGTCTATATTTATAAAAAACATAAGTCTACCACATATTTAGTTTCGCCAAAAACACTATCATTTTTTTCTTTTTTCTTTTTTTATATTTTTTATTTTTCGTGTTTTCCTCGTCTTTTCTTCTTCTTTTTCTATTTTTTCAATTTTTTTTCTCTTCTGTGTCTAACTTCTATTTCTCCTTTTCTTTTCTTTTCTTCTTCGAATTTTTTTTGTTTTCTTCTTTGTACTTATTTTTTAATCATTTTTTTGTTCTATTTTATATTTTTTATATTTTTGAAAAATATGACTACTCGAGCACAAGCTTTGGATGATGACGTAAATACCACAATTGCTTATCATATTTGTAGTCACACCGTCATTTATATTTTTTCAGTTAGTTCGATACAAATTCAGTTTGAATTCAACTACTTTTTGATTTTTTCAGTTTATTTGATACAACTTTGATTACTTTTAAGATCAATATCTCGAAAATTTTAATTATTTGGATACAAATTCAGCTGAACTCAAGTACTTTATCCTATACTACAAGTACACGAATCATTGCACTTTAGATTGATATTAACTTTGGAGTTTGGTAAAATCAGAATCTTATTACCATGTGACTTTTTAGTAATAGGAAACAACTTTTGTTGATTCTTTTGGTGCTTAAATCACTCTTATTTGTTTATTTTTTCACTTATTAACCTTGGCTTTTCCCAACATCTAAGCAGCCTTTGAATGCAAAGTGTGCCTTTGTTTATATGGTAGATTGAGTCAAAATGCAATGGAAAGAGTCATCTATCCAGTTGCGCTCTTATTCTTCCTTCTATGTAAGCATAATGATTTTACAGTAGACAAAAGATGGAGTATCTATACGTCATATTCCATAGTTCAGCATTCAAGATTCTTCTAGCTATCTCATGTGGTTTACTTAATTTATAGGTTTTTGCCCAAGGACGTTCGCTCGCGAAGAGGTGCAACAGATAGCAGTGAGCCCTGTAGTGCAATTATCTCCATTGTATGGAAGTTTATGCAAGAAGACTGTTGGTTATCAAGTTAACAAAAAACTGGCTACTGTATTTTCTTTTTCGTATGTGAGAAATTAGATGGTGCTGTTTCTCCAGAATATTGAGGAGAAGCATTTAATGTACAGAAGTTAAAATATATGAATAAAATAAGTTATTTCATTCATATCTTCTAGACTGTTTATCACTGTTTTCTTCTCTCTGCAATCATATATTAACAATACATTGAATGCTACTGCTTTTAATTTTGTCTGATTAAGGAGCGTTGCCAGTAAAGTAGTCCCTTGGAAGGGAAAAAGATCCGAGGGGCTAAAATTTATTGGTCATTAAAGTAGCACCATCTCCTTAAATGGAAAGATAAGATACTTGTGAATACGAGGTCAAACAAATGACTAAATTCTAAACATATAGATCAAAATTGTTGGATACTGCTGCATACAACCATCCATGCATGCCCTGCTGCATACAACCATCCATACCCTGCTCTTACAGAAAACTAATATGAGATGCATGCAGTTCTGCATACAACCATCCATACCCTGCTCTTACAGAAAATTGTTGCCCAAAGCATATCTCCAAACTTATTGACCCCTACTTTTAGCTTAGTACCATGTAGTCATAGCAACATTAAGTTGGTCAAATCTGGTAGTGTCAGCAAACTAAAAATGGCTTACCTTGGGGTAAGTATACCACCATGCCCCGATTATAGTCATCACTACTGCAGTGGCTACAACAGTCATCAACATTGAGTTAGAAATGCTTTCCTAATTTTTCAGATGAGGCAAAATACTCCGATGCCGGTAAAACTCAGATTTCACCACACAAAAGAGATAGGACACCTGAATTAAGACCAACTCAAATAGAATTACACTAGTTTTGACATAGACTTAGTTTAGAATTAATGCCATCACACTCAACAACTATATCGTTACTTACAGCTCGGCATACCCAAAAATCACAAGCCTACATCATCGCCATTGACATATATGACAATAACTTGTTCCTTAATACAACTACTAAAAAGTCTAATTAGCAGCAAAAAAACAACAACAAAATATGAAGTATAGCTGATTCTTTCTTCTCCCTTGAACTCAAAAATAACTTCTCCCCTATTTCTTTCCACCCCTCTTTGTCTTCAGTTTGCCTACTCTTTTTTCCTTTTCAATATTCAACTAGTTTGAAGTTATGGCTGTGTTGCCTTTGTAAGCCAACTTTTTTGGTGAATACGACAAATTTGTAGGTATACTCGCACCATTTTCATCTCCCTTGAAGCCAATCTTCCTAGTACCAGTTGGTCGATGAGGAATCTTTTTAGCTTCAAGCCTAGTCTTAGCTCCGGAGATTCTCTTAGGTTGTATAGTTGGCTGCTCATCCTCTTTGGATTCATCTCCATCTGTATCAGTAACTGCAACACTTGAAGGCGCAACATGTAGCTCAGGTCCAACAGATTTATTCTTTGACCTTGAAGCTCTAACAGATTTTTTTGGCATTTGTCTTTGGGTTTGAACTGCCAGTAGATAGACAAGCATGTTGAGTAGAATGGTTGGTCTGTTGAATTGAAGAAGCAACACAACCAGGAGTAGGCATGAAGACACCAGATTCTTGACTATCTCGGGGTGCTAACACTAGTACATCTTGGACTGGTTCTGTAGTTATGTCAATATATGATAACAGATCAATGTCATATCCTTCCCACGACTGATGCATTTTTTTTGTGTAGACAAGTTGAGGAGATAAGACCCATTTTCCCCCATAATTAAATACTATATCCACTGTATCAACCATTCTTCAATAAATTCACATGAAAGATAATAAAGAATTGAAATTGTCAGACAACTATGTAAAAACAAACAAAACGTAGGGAATCTAACATTATTTAATGTGGAAACAAGAAGATAAAGTAGTAGGGAATAGAAACATACCTTTAAAACAAATGGATACCAATAAACATCAAAGGGCCCCATTTGAATAGAAAATTCAAAACATGCCTTTCAAACGCACAAAATTGAGACAACAGTTGCACAAGAATCTGAAATAAATAAAAAACCTTTAAAACAATACAACAAACCAATACCAATATCGTAAAATACTAACATCTCAATTCCATGTTTTGTTTAATAGAGACACGAGGACTTCATAAAAAGCCTTAAAATCAGAATATAAAAATTACAAAAATAAAGAGAAAATCGTAGAATTTCACCGACACCAAAATTATAAAAACCTTAACTTGATAGTACAATGGAATCCAAAACTAATTAGTTGTATAAACAAGCATATAAAACAATAAAAACTTATAAAATGTGTTCATATTCATTAGGTCGGGTAGGATTTCAAAATACACTAAACCCTAACTAAACTCAAACATTATATGAATACTACAGAGCTTACTTGAATACTATAGATTGATGAGCGTAGAAGGTAAATCTTCGTCGAGAATGGGCTTCTTCATCGTCACTTTCATCAAAATTCTAGTATCAAGACCACATTGAGTGATTTAGGGGTGAAACTAGGTTTTGCTATCAAAATACCCTTTTGATTTTATAGGTTGGGCGATTTAATGGTGTGGGTCGGGTTTGGATGGGGTATTTTAATTAAATCCGATTTTAATTAATTTAATTTATAACTAATAAAAAATTGCCACGTGTTCAATAGAATTTCTAATTATGGTTTTAAAAAATTGTGCTAATTGTGATGGTATATTTGATCCACAAAGGTGGATGGAGGGGTATTGTTGGCCCAATAGATAAACAAAGGGTATTCTTGAGACAATTTTAATAGATGAAGGGTATTTCTTACCCTTTTCCGAATTTTATATATCGTATAAATATAATATTCAAATAAATAAATAAAATGTATCATATATAAATATAATATTCAAATAAATAAATAAAATATATAATATATAAATATAAGATATATGCATCAAACTTAATTTATATAGAAAATATATAATTTATCACATATATTAGAATAATATATGTAATATCAAAATTTGAATGTCAAAAAGAAAAAAGAGAGAATTTTGCCAAGAAAATTTTAAACAAAAAGAGAAGAAGATATTTTAGAAAAAGGAAAATGAAATTTTTTTCAGCTGCACTATTTTAGGGATTTTTTTGGGGTTAAAAGGACATGAATTATGTAGAAAATAAAATAAGCTGTTAGCCTTATAATAGTCATTTGAGATTTAATACAAAATAGTTCGAGATTTTCCCATGAAGTGAATTAGAACAAGTTTCAGTTCTCCTAACAAAATAAGTTCCTACAATATCTGCCCAAACTGCCTATTGTGCACACATCAGTGGAACTTTAAAAAAGTTGATTTCCAGTTGAACCACAGAGCCCGCTCCCATTTTTGCTAAGGCATCAACAACACCATTGTTTTCTATAAAGCAATGTGACACCACTAGATTTTCTATTCTTCTTAGTCTTAACCTGCATTTATCAATAATGGAGTTATAATGTAAATTGACCACCGATAACATAGAGATAACCTCTTTCGAATCAATGTTCATTTCCACAGGTAGAAACTAGTGGTCCTCTACCATTTTTAGTCCTTCTATGAAAGCCATTAGCTTTATATGATTGTTGGTGGTCCATGGGAAGCCTTTGGAGAATCCCAAAATCTAGCCTTCATTAGAATTTCTTACCATCTCTTAATCCCCCATTTCCCGTGTTACCTGGACAGGAACCATCATGTTTAACTTGAATAGACCTTCAGTGGGGCAGATCCACTTCACATTAATGTCAATGCATCAAGTAGAGGGATTGTTGGAGCATTCCAAGTGAGTCTGTTCAACAATTTCATCATAATGTTGATTGAAGAAAAACTTGTCTTTTTTTTCTAAAGACATTGTGATTTCTATTCTTCAGAGTGGTGATTACAAACCCCATAATTAGGACTGATACGGATCCCCATTTGGATAGAGTAAGGTTGGTTGGCAGTCTATATGTTGTGCCAACTAGAGAAAAGGTCTTGATCTTAAGGGGGCATTTTATTTTCCAAATCCACTAAAAATTATCCTGAGAAGGATTTCTATGAATAGTTTTGGAATCAGCTATAAGGGTGTAGGTGCTCTTACTAGAGAAAAGGCCATTGTCATTTAACCTCCATATAAGTTGGCCAAAGGATATTCTGGGTTTATATGAAAAAAGACATTGGATGTTGAGGGAAAAATCAGTGGGAAGTTGATGAGAAAAGTCCCTAAAGTTTCAATCCCCTCTATTCCAAATATCAACAAGCTTTAACTTGGCCTGGGAGATTCTAAGAGGGCCTTGGATCAAGTTCCTTAGAGGGTCCAGGTTGGGAATCTATTTGTCTATCTAGAATTTAATCTTGTCACCATTGTGGACAATCCATTGGGCACCTTTCTTATAGTAACCCCATCTATCATGGATGTTCTTGTAGGTTCTAGAAGCATTAGGTTTGCAGGTCATATAATGGTTGTTGTATTTGTTATAGAGAATGTTTTCCCAGAGGATATTATGATTATGGGCGTACCTCCAAGCAAGGATAGTAAGCATAATGTCATTCTTAAAAGGAACCTTTTGCAAACCTAACCCACCATATTTTTAGTCAGGGTAAGAATATCCCATCTCACCAAGTGCATTCTTCTTTTCTTAATGGTAGTTCCCAAATAAAGTTCCTTTGGGTTCTATCAATGATAGAGTGGATTTTACTAGGGAGGGAGATGTATTACATAACATGGGTGAGAACACTACTTAGAGATGATTTTGTAAGGGTGGCCCTTCCAGCTATATTGAGGAATTTAGTTTCCAACCAGTAACCTTGGTGTTGAGGTTATCGACAATGAATTGGAAATATCTATTACAGGGCTTTTCATGGAAAATGGGGAAACCCAAGTATTTCCCAAAGGATTCTTTGGTTTGAATAGAGAGAAGATTTGTTAGGAGATCTTTTTTCTCAGGGGGCAGTTCTTTGAGAAGATTACTTTGGACTTGGAATGTTAATCTTTTGGTCAAGTAAAGGCTGAAACAGTCAAAAATTCTATTGATAGTGGAACAATTTTCTTCAGTAGCCTTTGTAAAGAGGGTTAGGTCATCAATAACGAATAGGTGGGAAATTTTTTAGCCCCCTGTGCTGATGGAGATAGGTTGATAGTTTAAGATATTCACTTCATGCTTAATTCTCCTAGAGAAGAGATCCATGTACATGATGAATATGTAAAGGGATATAAAATATCCTTGTCAGAAACTTCTTATGGTGAGAATCATTCAGTTCTTCAACCATTAGTCAATAAAGAAATAAAAAAGGAGAAGATATAATACATGTTGAGAGAGTTCAGCTTGGGAGGAAGGTTGAAAAAGTAAAGGGCCTGTATAATGAAAAATCATTCAAGTTTGTCAAAATTCTAATCAAGATCAATTTTAAAATTCATGTTGGCCTACTTACCTTTCAGTTTATGAAAGTGGAAGATGGACTTTTAGACAATAATGACATTATTTGAGGTCCTTTTACTATGGAGGAAGCTGGATTAGCTCTGGCCAATAATCTTAGCCAGATGAGATTTGAGCCTTCTTTCTATGATCTTGGTGATGATTTTATATTGGGTGTTGTAAAGCCCAATGGGTTTAAAGTTCCTGAGATTTATGATTTTAGTATATTTGGGGATAAGGCAGAGATATGTAGAATTAACCTTTGCCTCTATGGAGCTAGAATTGAAGGTGTTAATACAAAACTTGTTAACACATTGGCCCACAATGCCCCAATAACTTTGGTGTATGAAAGAATGGATTTCATTAAGCCTCGGGGCCTTGGTAGGCTTAAAAGAGAAAATGATTATTTTAATCTCTTCAGGGGTAGCAATACTATCTAAAAGAGCATGATCCTCATCTCTTATGGATCTCCAGAAGAGAGGTAATCCTGGAATCTAAGGGTGGAGGTAAGATAGTTAGTGCTAAAGAGGTTAATATAGAAAGAAAGGATAAAAAATGTAATGGCATCAAGGAAATAGTTCCAGTTGCCTTATTCTCTTTCAGAGAATTAATCTTGTTTCTTCTCCTTCTCCTGTTAAGAGTGTAATTGTAAAAGTATTTAATATTTTTATCACTTTTAATGAGCCAGTTAATTCTGGATTTGAGTCTCTAAAATTCCTTCTCATGCCCAAGGATGGAACAAAAGTCCTTGGTGAGACACCTCTTAAGCTCTTGAAGGTGGTAGATATAAGGGTAATTGGGGGATTTTTTGATCCCAACTTGCCCATCAAGAATATTCTTCTTCTAGTGCAAGATATTCCCAAAGGTTTTTCTATTCCAAATCATAACATGAGACTCAAAGTAAGGGATGACCTAAGTAAGAGGGTTTTTGAGTCAAAAGTGTTTTTGACCATATGGATAAAACTAGGGTGGAGCGCCATATTATTTCTATTCTAAAGGTTTTATCAAGGATTGGGGGAATGGGTTTCTCTTAAGGTTCACAAGAAGAATATAGTGATCAGAGTGAGTTATAGGAAGGTAGGTTATAAAACCTTAAAAAAAATGAATCCAGACCTTATTAGAAAGCCATCTATCTAGTCTCTCAAGGGCAATGCTATTTATATTACTGTATATTTTATTGCCCCAGATAAATTTGCTGCCTTTGAAACCATGATCAATTAGACTACAAAGATTGATACAGTCCCAGAAAGCAGTGGCCCTAGTATTGTTAATACTATTGCCACCAAATTTCTTAAAGGCCTTAAGTACTTCATTAAAGTCTCTTCCTATAAGCCAGGGGATGTGGGGGGAATCTTTTATTGTATTAGCAAATTCAATCAGCTTAGCCTAGAGGGTCTTTCTATCTTTAAAAAAATGTACTATCATAAATTACTCTAAGAAACCAAGAAGAAGGAGGATTATTTAGCTTAACAAAAATATGAATTCTTTAAGGGAACACATCAACATCCTAGATTCCGAGGGTTGAATTGTCCAATATGATGACAATGCCACCAGAGTTCCCTAAAGTGGGGAATTGGATTTAACTTTTGTAAACTAGGGCTTCAGCCAGGGCCTTATGGTCAGACATTCTGGTCCTAAGAAGGGCTATGAGGAAAGGTCTGTGTATGTTAACCATAGACTGACTGTGCCTTCTGAACTTGACATTATTGTCCTTTCTAACATTCTATATGATTGTGCTCATCATAGATGGGGAAGTCGATTGTTGTGGCTTCTCTATTATTCTTTTGCCCTTGTCTTGTAGGAAGGGATTTATAGTCATTGTTTATTTTTTATTCTTGGATACAAGGCTCACCCTTGGTGGAATAGAAGATGACTGTTCCTGGGAGGTTGAATTCTAAGTTAAACTTATTGAGTTCCAGGGGAAATAACACTATTATAAGTTCGCTGATAAGGTCCTCAAAGATTTGAAAGATAGGTCTTTCTAGAGTAATGACCTCTACTTTTGGACCCTTAAGAAAAGACAAAATCCTTTCTATTTTACTGTTGTTCTCTTTTATGACCTATATAGTCTTGGATCGCTCCATCATTTTCATAGATAATGGGTGATAAGAGAGTTATGATGTACTTACTTGGATGGTAGTCTGTGGGAGGTCCCCAGAGCTTCTCACAAAAACTGCACCCTCTGATAGGAGGTCTGGTATCTTTGGAGGGGGAGAGGGTTTAAGGGAAAGACTTTGACTTATGTTGTTTAGTTCTTCCAAAATTAGTTTCGAGCAAAGATTCAAAGAGAGATTTTGGCTGAAGATGCTCATCAAGGTGGTCATCCAAATATTATGACCATAATTTATTAAACATTGATTCAGACCCTTTTTTACTAATTAGGCTAGGTATAGCGGGTCCTGGATTAGGATAATGATGGATCTCTCCTTCACCTATAAGCGCAACCACTTATTGTGATAGACGAATCTCCAACCAAGATGTTAGGTGATGGTCTGTTCCTAGTGGTTTAGTATGTAAATCATAGGTGGTAGAAGATTTTGGCATAGGGATGCCATTAGTAGAAACCTTAGTGGAAGGAGAGGCAATAAAAGTAGTAGCTGATTGAGAAGGGAGAGTTGGGTTTGTAGTTTTAGAATTATCCATTAGTTGAGTGTAAAGATTTCATCATTATTGGTATAGGCTGTATTAAATGATTAGCTATTAGAAGTGACAACTATAGAGTTGTAATTGAGAGAACTTGACAATTCAGTAGAAAGAGTTGTTGGCATTTGGATACTAGAAGGAGAGAGAGAGTGAGAAAAATTAGGACACCTTTCCAACTCAACCTTTAAAGGAGTATCCCTTAATCTAAGAGATATATTGGAAGTGGGTTGGATAGTAATGGGTCTAGATAGAAGAAAGTTCATGGGTACTATAGAGGCTGAGCCTTCTTAGGCTAGATTTATTTTAGTTGGCCCATGTTCTATGTGCCTTTTTTATTGATTTTGGAGGACTTCCTGCTCAGTGATCTTAGATTTGGGAAAAACTTTGAGTTTGATTAAAGCAGTGACCTTCCATACTTCGGAAGACTCCATTTCATGTTATGGACTTCTTTTCATACTTTTATTTATTTCTTAGATTTTGGTTTGGCTATGGTCGGGCGCATGTCCCGGCCGGATGTTCTTGGATTTCTGTTAGAGGCTTTATGTGACTATTATGGGCATGGGCAGTTTCGGTATTGGTGTCAACCTTAGCATTAGTATTGGTATTAGGGATGACACCGGTTGGATATTTGGTTGGCTATGGTTATGAACTTCTTTAAATTACTTTCAGTTATAATTGTTCTATCTTGTTATATGTTTGGAATTCATCTGACGTACGGTATAAGGCAGTTATGGTTGGGTATTAGGGGCGGTCTCCGGTCCGGGTTGTACTTGAGATTCCTGACATGAATAGGACCTAGTTCGGGCATGTTAGATTGGTATCAGAGCCCTAGGTTCATGGTCAATTGGGAGTCCATAAAGCTGTGTCAAGTATTGTCTCTTTTAAGGGAATGTAGAGTACCACATTCATAAGGGAGAGGCTATGAGACATTTAGGAATGTTTCTCTTTCTTATGTTCTATTTTCACGCTATAGAGTATAAGGTCCTGAATTCCCCTCTAATTCCTATTTGTTTCTTTTTTAGATCATGCCTCCTTGATGATCTAAAGATCATGGAAATTTCTTTGTCCTATCTAAGGATAATATAGATGGGACACATTCTACTTATGGGGTCCAAACCCGGTCTAGGGGTCAACCTCCTGATTGTTCTCATAGAGTTCCACCCGTTACCTCCATTTCTCCTCTAGTTCCTTAGGTTGATGTGATTAATACTGATTTTCGTCAGTCTATTCATATGTTGACACAGTTGGTAGCTTCTCAAACTGGTCATGGTGCATCTGCTACTCTATCTTCGTAGACCACAAGGTTTGGTCAATTCATGAGGTTGAACCCTCCAACCTTTACTAGTATTAAGGTGGAGGAGGATCCTCAGGGTTTTCTTGATAAGATGGAGAAGATCTTTCGTGTTATCTATGCCATGAATATGGAGGGTGTGGAGTTTTCCATCTACCAGTGGAAAGATGTGGCACACTAGTTGTAACGCCTCAATTTTCTAGAACTGGAATGCCACACGGTGCTCATGATCCTGAAGGACCACAAGCTAACCCTCTTCTGATATCTATACCTGAGCACTGCATAATACAATAACATAAATGCGAAAAATAGCAAAAACTTTCCATAAGGTTCAAACGTCTAAAATACTCAAAATTGAAAACTAAATACTAATACATCTGTCTGAAAAAACCTCTAACTATATGAACTGTGGAGTTGATGGGACATGTCCCCAAATAACTCCGTCTACTAAAAATAAATTGAATCTAATAAAGTACTAAAATAAGAAACATCCTCGGATGATAAGGACTCACTGCATGTCTACCACTGCTGATTGAGTTTGGACTGCTAAGGGTACTCTGGATCTCGTGCTTCTGAACCTATGACATCAAATAAAACACCACAGCGCAAATTCGTCAGTACGTTTGAATGTACTAAGTATGCAAATGGGGTAAAGCTGAATGAAAGGGCTTATGCATGAACACAACTTAACTGAATGATATGCAAGAGTTGGATTAGCATATATAGAGAATCTATAACTACTTAACATACTGTGACTGAGCATACTGGGACTGAATCTGATAACTTGTTCTGAATCTGAAATTGATTCCCATACTTATTAATACTAATAAATTGGATGACTGAGTCTACTGATAATGGATATCGACTGGTTGAATCTGAGATCAAACTTATCTAGCGGGATGACCTCTAGATCTTCTGATAATGATTAAGATTTACTAAGCTTGAGATCCAGCCTTACTGATGGGTGATCTATGGAACTAATAATGATAATACTTAACTGAATCTGAGATTGAGATCAAGCCTACCTGATGGGTGATCTCGGTAAGTATTAATACTGAATAACTTTGTGTGAGATCAGGCCTATCTAACGGGTGGTCCATGAATCACTGGAACTATTTGAGTTGCTTACTGAGATAGATGACTGTATCTGACAGTCCTGATTTTTGAGTTCTACTCTGAAGACTGATACTGAAACTGCAACTATGGGAGTGCTCACTTAACCGACATGCCCTGAATTTGAACTGGTGGGGTTCAACCTGTAATCCCAGTTGGAAGGGTGTTAATACCATGCCACGGGTAAAGACCTCTCTGGTCAAGCCTAGCTGACAGGTGACCCTCATAGGAAGTCAAGCCTAAGGCAGTATAATAGTCAAGCCTCTCTGACGGGTGACTCCTGCATCCTGTGCTGGCTACGCAGTTCTGGAGTTCAGGGATTGCTACTAATGACTCTGCCTCTCTGACGGGGATCCTCCATCCCTGCACTCGCTCGGTACTAGCTCCTACTCCCAACTGAAAGACTCTGAACTGATTCTTAGAACTTGTACTTGAACTGAACTGAAGTTGTTACTAAGTTTCTTACTTGACTGAGTTGAATGTGTTCACTTGGTTCCGTTATCTGATGGAATACTACTGAATCTATTATCTGACTGAATGATACTAAGTTCTAAATTGATTTCTTGAATGCTACTGAGATATGAGCTGAGTACTGAACTGAAGCTGGAATGATAATGATACTTAGATTACTGAGATTTCTTAAGTTCTATAACTGTTTGAGAGTTCTGAATTCTGTAACTGACTGAGTTCTATTGATCATAGCACGATTGAGATTATCTTAAGACTGACTCGGCTCTTGGCACACAGTTATATTTTTTTGGATACAAGTACCCCCAGGACTCGATGGAAGGAAACTGACACACATGATACTTCTTGATCATAGGAATAACATCCACAATTCATAATACCATAAGTAGGGGATTTTATACTACACATGGTTCTCAACACCTTATACATGAAAGGGAATACATATAACATGGGTATACTTGCATACCTCAACATCATGTACATTCCATATCACAACAACTCATAACAATAATACATATCAATAACATGGAATTCATGTGGAAACATAAGGAATAGAATATGGACTTGTCATTTAAGCACTATTAAGTCATAAAAACATGGATTCTAATTCTCTATCGTCACTGAGGAGCTAGAGTTGATGGATTTCTGCCTAAGGATGACGACATTTGTGATAAGTCGTCACACCTGTGATAAGTTATCAAGAATATCGTCACTCAGTTTTCTAGGCTGACATGCTGGAGTAAAATGGGTATAACTTTTTACCCCGGTATCGAATTTGGGTGAAATTAGTATTGTTGGAAAGATAATTCAAATATATTTCATTTGACATATAGAAGGTCCTCTAATTATATATATACAAGGAGTTATGTTTGATTAAAGTTGACCTAAGTTTTGACGCTCACTAAAACTTGAACGATAGGAAAGCTTTCAACTTGTCCTTAAGTTAGGGGACCTCTATGATCTAAATTCATGCTCAAATAGATTCCCACACTACATAACTGGTTAAAACACTAAATTTACATAGGATTCGAGGATTTTGGAACATCTACGCATATGAATGGTGGATTTTCATTCTAGTCCGAAATATGGGGCGTTACATTATCTCCCTATTGGAATCATTCATCCCTGAATGAAACTTCATGGACTGAGAATACTGATAGACTAAAATTACTTAAAAGACGTAAATTTTTGAAACATTACTATATGGATAGAATTAGTGACATGCTGAAAATTCGTACTGAACATGCATATCTGATGCATGACTATTTAACGGAATTCTTATATTGAGCATGCATACCTGAAGCATGAAATACATGACTGATCAGTTCCATGAATGCATAACTGGATACACTGATAAGCTGAGATTCTACTACTGAGCATACTTATCTAATGCATGAATACTTGACTGAACTGACTCTTAAATACTTGAATGAATATGTACTGATAACTGATACTAGCTTTGTAAGAAATATTTGGATATGCAATTGAATGGGTTTAAAGATATGAAATCATGGAGAAATTATGGGGTATCTCCCCATTGGGAATCTATGTCCCTCTAAGAAGGCTTACTTTATTGATACACTGGGGTGATGCATAGGGCATCTACAAACTAGATCATGACTAAAACTCAGGAGTCTGAAACTAATGCATATCATGAAGATAAAAGATTCTTACATACCCAAATCTATGTCAGGAAAACTTTCTGGATCATGACGAGTCTGAAGTGAATTGAGTCAGTTTTGACGCTAACCACTATTGGTACTAGGAGTGGTGCCCTACTAACGTGAATCTCTACCTTTCTGAGCTAAAACTCTACACTCCCATACTTTGTGACCTGGCTTACCATATCTAAAACATACCTGACAATTGTCTATGCATGCACCTAGATGGTTCTTGCCACACTCTCTATAAAGAGGATAAGTGCGCTCACTTCTAACACTACTCTAGACTTTGGAGCTTGGCGCCCCATCATGACTGACATCTCTAAAATTTGGTGCAGCCATACTAGCTGAGGATGAAGCTGGGACTGAAGTTTTCTGACTATGGTGAGAACGATTACCACCCTATGACTCAACTAGAGAAAAAAATATTACTACCTGTTTTGAATCTCTTATTAGATCTCTCCCCCTCCTTAGATTTATCTGTCTCTATCTGCTGGGCATGCATCATTAACCTAGCAAGATCCATGTATCTATTGAGCATAGCAGTTCTACACTTCTTCAACACCAACCCGGACACACCAGTCACAAACTTACTTATACTCGCTCTAGGGTGGGCTATCAAGTCAGGATCATACTTAGCTAACTGGTTAAACTTAAGACAATACTCCTACACTATCATGGAGCCTTATGTCAGGTTTATAAACTCTTCTACCTTAGATTTTCTCATCTCTAGCAGGAAAAACTTATCTAAGAAGGCATCCTAAAATATCTGCCAAGTCGTAGGAGTTGCATCTTCCCCTCTACTCTTCTTCCACAGTACTACCCAATCATGAGTAATATCTTTCAGCCTATAGAATGCTAATTTCACACTCTCCTCCTCTGACACATGTATAATCTGGGTGATCTTCTTTACCTCTTCTAGATAAAGCTGTGGGTCCTCACCTGCTACTGACCCAAAGAATTCTGGCGGGTTCATTCTCATGAAATTTTGGATCCTGGCTATGGCTGAATCCCCATCTTACTGAGGTAGGACTGCAGGCTGATGGTTTCCCTAAACACTAGTGGTCACAGCTTGGGCTAGCGCCTGAAAAGTTTCCCGAAACTCTACATGTGACACATGCTTATTCAAAAAATCTACGGGCTGATGTGGCTAATTGTCATTCCTATGGGCATTCTCTGCGAGGAGGTATGTTCTACAAATGGAAGAAGAATAAGGGTTAGACTGAGAGTTCAACTTTATCTTTTTGCTCACTGGCATGACATGAATACTAAAAGAAGGGAAACTGTTCCTAAAACATCTTATAGCCTCCTGTACATAAATGTGGCATGCAATACACCCATGTATAAGACTCTACTAGATGTGGCTTTTAGACTTCCTAGGATACTATTAAACCTTAGGCTCTGATACTAAGTTTGTAACACCCTAATTTCTGGAACCGGAATGCCACACGGTGCTCATAATCCCGAAGGACCACAAGCTAACCCTCTTATGATATCTATACCTAAGAACTACATAATATAATAAAATAAATGCAAAAACTGGTGAAAACTTACCATAAGTTTCAAACTTCTAAAATACTCAAAACTGAAAACTGAATACTAATACATCTGTCTGAAAAAACCTCTAACCGTCTAAATTGTGGAGTTGATGGAACATGCCCCAACTAACTTTATCTACTAAAAATAAACTGAATCTAATGAAGTACTGAAATAAGAAACATCCTCGGATGATAAGGACTCACTACTACGTCTACCGCTGCTGACTGAGTCTGGACTGCTAAGGGTACTCTAGATCTCATACTTCTGAACCTATGGCATCAAATAAAATACCATAGCACAAATGTGTTAGTACGTTTGAATGTACTGAGTATGCAAATAGGGTAAAGCTGAATGCAAGGGCTTATGCATGAACACAACTTAACTGAATAATATACAAGAGCTGGATTAGCATATATAGAAATCTATAACTACTTAACATATTGTGACTGAGCATACTGGGACTGAATCTGATAACTGTTACTGAATCTGAAACTAATACCCATACTTATTAATACTGATAAACTAGATGACTGAGTGTACTGATAATAGATATCGACTGGCTAAATCTTAGATCAAACCTATCTAGTGGGATAACCTCTAGATATTTTAATAATAATTAAGAATTACTAAGCTTAACATCAGGCCTAACTAATGGATGATCTCTGGAACTGATAATGATAAAACTCAACTAAATCTGAGATTGAGATCAAGCCTACTTGATGGCTGATCTCGGTAAGTATTAATACTGAATAACTTTGTATGATACTAGGCCTATTTAATGGGCGATCCATTGGTTCCAGAAAATTGGGGCGTTACACTAATGGTACAAGTAATGAGATCAATTAAGGGGTGACGATGTTGAGTCAAACCTATGGGAGAATTTATCTACTTTCCTGGACTAATTCTTTCTTTAAGAGTTAAGGGAGGCTAAGTTAGAAGAGTTGTTTAATCTAAAGTAAGAAAAGATGTCAGTCAAGGAGTATGACTTGAAGTTTTACCTGTTATCTCGGTATGCTCCAAAGATGGTTTCTAGCATGAGTGCTACGATGAGAAAGTTTACTTTTGGGTTGTCCTAGGACTTGATATTGGAAAGTAAGGATGCCTTATTGATCAAAGACATGGATATCTCTAGGTTGATTATGTACATCTAACAGGTATCGGGAGAGAAGAATAGGCAAACCGAGATAGAGGAGAGGTAGGGAAGGAAGTTTAGGTTCTCTGAATAGGGTGGTGGCCAATAATAGAGTGGCAGGGATGGTGAGAAGTGGCCCAAGAAGAATTAGGGCAACTCTGGGTCATACTCAATGGCTTGTTCTCCCTACCCAAAGGCATTAGGTGACAGGCATTTCCAAGGTGCCAACAAATTTGAGGCACAGGGAGCCCAATCTTAGGCTAAAGGGCCCAGTTAGCTCTATCATATACTCCCTACAGGTATTGTCATAGATTATATCGTGGTTATTGTGAAGAAAAAAGGGATAAATACTTTAGTTATGGTCAGCCAGGGCACATGATTAAGAGCTGTCCAGTGGCCAAGGTTGCTTTGGGGGATAAAAATGTTCCAGTTGCTTCATCATCAGCTCTGGTACCAAAGAATGCACTATTTAGTTTTGGCACTGGTCAAAACTGTCTTTATGCTCTCACTACCCAACAAGAATTTGAGGCATCGCCTGATGTCGTGACTGGTATGTTGGAACTGTGTGATGTGTACTATTTACTTGATACAAGGTCCTCTCTCTCTTATGTGACCCCATTTAAACCTATGAATTTTGGTTTTGGTTAGGAGTGTGTTTTAGATCTTTTTTTTGTTTCAACCTCGATGGGTAATTCTGTGGTGGCCAGCAGAATCTATAGGGCTTGTGGGTATCTGCGGGTGGTTGGGAGACTTTGTTGTATTTTTTTGATCTAGATGTGATTGATTTTGATATCATATGAGGGATGGCCTAGTTGCACTCGTGCTATGCATCTCTAGACTGTCGGACCAATAAGGTCATCTTTAAATTTCCTGATGGGTTAATTATTGGTTGGGAGGGTGGTTCCCTAGCTCCTAAGGGGAAATATGTATCATATATTAGAGCTCGAAGATTAATCTCCAAGGGGTATTTTGATCATCTAGTCCAAATTAAAGATTCTAATTCGAAGGGTTCTTCTTTGCATTCTATACACGTGGTGAATAAATTTCCTGAGGTATTCCTTGATAACCTTTTTGGTATTTCTCATGATAGGATGATTGAGTTTGAGATCAATCTTGTTCCTGACACTTGTCCTATTTTTATTCTCCCATATAGAATAGCTCCGAATGAGTTTAAGGAGCTTAAGGAGCAACTAAAGAATCTTTTACAAAGGGGTTTCATCTATCCTAATGTGTCTCCGTGAGGTGCACCGGTGTTATTCATACATAAGAAGGATTGATTACCAACTATTGAACAAGGTGACGGTAAAAAATAAGTATTCCTTCCAAGGATAGGTGATTTGTTTAATCAGTTGTAGGGTGCTAAGTTTTCTTCAAAATTGATCTTTGATTTGGGTATCATTAGTTAAATATTAGGTAGATAGATATTCCTAAGACTGTCTTTCATAACCAGTATGGGAAATTCGAGTGTCTGGTTATGTCTTTCGGGTTGACAATGCCCCTACGACATTCATGGATTTGATGAATAGGGTCCTCCATCAGTTTTTGTATTTGTTTGTCATTGTTCTTATAGATGACATTCTGGTGTACTCTAAGAGTAAGGTGGATTATGTTGATCACCTTTGTATTGCGTTGCAAACCTTGAATGAACTACAGTTGTATACCAAATTTTCAAAATATGAGTTTTGGTTATACGTTGTCACTTTTCTGGGTTATGTCATTTCAAATGAAGGGACTATTGTGGATCCCTAGAAAGTTGCATTGGTTAAGAAGTGGCCTAGACTAACGAATCCAATTGACATTTAAAGCTTCTTGGGTTTAGCGGGTTACTACAGGAGGTTTGTGGAGAGTTTTTTTACTATAGCTGCTCCATTGACCAAATTGACTCAGAAGAAGGTAAAATTCTTGTGGTCTAATGCTTGTGATGGTGTTTTTGAAAATTTGAAGGATAAGCTAACTTTGACTTTGATTTTGATTGTGGTTTACTGTGATACATCCCGTGTGAGGATTAGTTATGTTCTGATGCAACATGGAGAGGTAATAGCCTATACTTCCAGATAGTTAAAGGTGCATGAGAGGAATTATTCAACTCATGACTAGGAACTGTTAGCTGTGGTATTCACATTATGAATATGGCATTACTATTTGTATGCAGTACATGTGGATATATTTTTTGATCATAAGAGCCTGCAGTATGTGTTTACTTAGAAGAATATTAACCTCAGGCAAAGAAGATGGCTTGAGCTTCTTAAGGATTATGATATGAGTCTTCACTACCACATAGGTAAAATTAATATTGTTGCTGATGCTTTTAGTAGGTTATCCATGGGGAGTTTAGCTTATGTGGATAAAGAGAGGTAGGAGTTGGTGAAGGACATCCACCATCTGGATAATCTTAGAGTTCGTCTCTTGGACTTCGAGGATGGTGGTGTATTTGTGCAGAAAATGACATGGTTGTCTCTTGGTGCTAAAATCAAGAAGAAAATAGTGTTAAATTACGTCATGATGAGGATAAAAAATAATATAGATGGGCAGAAAGTGATGGCCTTCGAGATTAGTTGTGATGGTACTTTGTCATACCAAGGGAGATTATGTGTTCTGATGTACATAGTTTGCGAGAGAGGATCTTTGCTGAGGCGCATGAGTCATGCTATGTTGTTTATTTTGGTTTGATGAAAATGTATCATGACCCGAAGAAGATGTATTGGTGGAATAATATATTTATGGCCAAGTGCATGGTGTGCCAATAAGTAAAAGTTAAGCACATGGCCCAAAGAATTGTATCAAGAGATTGATTTGCCTGAATGAAAGTGGGAGGTAATCATCATGAATTTTGCTTTTGATCTACCTCAGTCTCGGAATTAATTTGATTCGGTTTGGGTCATCGTGGATAGGATTACAAAGTCAGCCCACTTTATGCCAGTGAGGACTAACGTCTTGGCTGAGGATTATGCAAGGTTGTGCCTTCAAGAGATTATGAAGGTTCATAGGGTGCCTATTTCTATCATCTCAGATCTTAGTATGCAATTTTTATCTCATTTTTGGTGGTCATTTCAGAAAGAGTTAGGGACTAAGGTGAGTCTGAGTACTGCTTTTCACTTGCTGTCAGATTGGCAAGCAGAAAGGACTATTCAAATATTAGAAGATATGCTTCGGGCTAGCGTAATTGACTATGGTGGTAGTTGGGGTGAGCACTTACTTCTTGTAGAGTTTGCTTACAATAATAGCTACCACTCTAGCATTGGGATAGCTCTATTTGAGGCATTGTATGGTAGGAGGTGTAGGTTCCCTATTGGGTGGTTTGAGTTTAGTGAGGTAGATATGTTTAGCTCAGATTTGGTTCACCAAGCTATAGAGAAGGTGAAGGTGATCTGGGATAGTCTTAAGGCTTTCTAAAGTTGCAAAAAGTCCTATGCATATATGAGGCAAATGGACTTGGATTTTGAGGCTGGGGATAGGGTATTTCTGAAGGTGTCTCCCACGAAGGGAGTGATGCAGTTTGGGAAAAAGAGAAATCTCAGTCCCTGGTATATGGGTTCTTATGTTATTTTGAGGAGGGTTGGCAATGTTGTATATGAGTTGGAGTTGCCTTGTAGCTTGAGCTCCATTCACCCGGTGTTTTATGTCTTTATGTTGAGAAAGTGTGTTGGTGATCCATCGCAGGTTGTGCCTATCAAGGATATTGGTATTTCAGATTCCTTATCTTATTAGGAGATCCTGGTTGAGATCTTGGATCGACAGGTAAGTCGATTGTGAACGAAAGATGTGGCCTCGGTAAAGGTTCTATGGAAAAACCGTAAGGTGGAAGAGAGGATGTAAAGTCTAAGTATCCGATCTTGTATTCTGCTCCAGAAATTCATGTATAAGGTATGTGTTTTTCCTATCATTTTTGTTTTCTAACTTGGTTAAAAGAATGATTAATTTACTTGCATCTTTGTTTTATGTTCTTGTTAAAGGTATAGAGATGAATTCCTTGGTGTTCTTTTTTCTATCTTAAATTAAAGAGTAGAGATGTTTGGGGGGTTTGATCATGCTTGTACTACCTTATTCTATCATTTGGGGATGAATGATCCAAGTGGGGGAGAATTGAAACACCCTGGGTTTGGAATTTTGCAAAATTCTCGAGTCTTAAGCTTTCTAATCAACATACGGATCGCCATACTAGTTGTATGGTATGGGTATGGGTACGGGTCAGGTGACCAAATCCATAAGATGTCCAGTGTATGGTGGTTTAGTTTTTATTATGGTTACGGGTTGGGTGGTGATGAGTCATATATTCATGTAATAAGAGATAAGGTCCAAATCATATGTTGTCCAGTGTCTAGCGTTGAGGTTCTACTTAGGGTATGACTTAAGGGGTACTTATCGTGTGGTGATGGTATGAGTTAAGCTAAGGAGTCACATGTTGGAGATAATATGGTGTCCAACTCTCTGATCAAGAAATGATTAGAGGGTCTACTTGTATGATGTGGATACGAGTTGATAGGTCCAACCATACCCTTCTGCGTCCTTTTTATGATTTAAGTTGGGGGTATTTTTGACATTTCCCCTTAATAACTACTTTGGACCCCACAACATAAAACACCTTTGGAGGCTTCCTTAACCTATTATTCACAATCAAACACTCTCAAACTCTTTTAAAATCTCTCTTAAGCTCTTGGGTTAAGAAAGGTTAGAGTTTTTTTTAAGGCAATCCATTAAGGCTCAAAGGGGTGGTTTCTCTCTGTCTTCCTTGTTTTCTAAGGCATGTTACTCCTACATCATTGTTAGTTCAACTAAAAATATGTTTTAATGAATGATTTTCATGGCATTATTATGGTAATGTTTTGGGTTTTGAAGTATATGTTGGGGGTTTCGGTTGTTCTTGGTTGGATAATGTTTTCCTATGTTTTTTTTTATGGTTTTCATGTTATGATTGTAGTTTGAACATATGGTTGCATGGGAATGGTCAATTGATATATGGTTTTGGTTTTGGAAAAATCTTATGTCCTCAACATGTTTGTTAAAATGCCTATGAGAATGATTTTGTCACTTAGCTTGCCCATTATTGAAAACTTTGCATTGCTTAATATGGTAATGGAACCTCAATTGGTTCAAATGGTTTTAAATGGATTGGAAAGTCCTTGGTGTCCATGATATTGATTTAAATAGAAACTTTGAAGTCAAAATTGGTTTAATGGCTTTGGTATGACATAAATGGATAGACTTGCAAGCTCTAGTTTTGGTATGATGATACTAATGGTTAATGCCTAATTAAAAAGACTGGTTGCTAATTGGTTGGTTGTGTGTGAATGGTTTTAATATGGGAGTAAAGGGGGATGTGTTAGCAAAGTTGTGGAAGGTGGCATTCCCGGGGGGTCCAAAACTAGAAACTTATATTTGCCGATGTGAGGTTGATCTTGGTGACCGTGTACATCATGTTACACTTATATTTTGGGAGATGTACTAGTCATTTCAGGTTTTTCTCTGGCTTAAGCGGCTAACACGCACCGGGGCCCTTTCAGCAGGGGGAGTTGAACCTATATAGCCCATAGGTGGATTTAGGATGACAAAGCTACACGATCCCAGGTTAGAGGTTTTAAATGCATGCTAAACCCGATTCTCTTTCCCAATATGGTATATATATGTATGTATGTGATTGCATATGGTTACTTACTTTGGTTTTGAATAGTGGCTTTATTTTAGCCTTATTCCTGAGCACATGCTAGCGTTCACCCGCTAACCCATCTTCGGGTACTGTATGCCCATGCGATGCAGGAACCGACCATACTAATCTTCCTTATAGTGCTCTTGGATTTGGGAACAACTTTGTGTTGGACTAAAGTGGAGAGATTTCATACTCCGTAAGACTTTATTTCATGCTATGTACTTCTTTTTATACTTTTATTTATTTCTCAGACTTTGGTTTGGCTATGGTCTGGGGCATGTTCCGATCGGATGTTCTTAGATTTCTATTAGAGGCTTTGTATGACTACTATAGGCATGGGTGGTATCAGTATTGGTGTCAACCTTGGCATTTGTATTGGTATTAGGGCTGACATTGATAGGATATTTGGTTGGCTATGGTTGTGAACTTCCTTAAATGCCTTTCAATTATAATTATTCTATTTGTTATATGTTCAAAATTCATCTGACATAGAGTAAGGACGATTATGGTTGGGTATTTGGGGAGATCTTTGGTCCGGGTCAAACTTGAGATGCCCGACATGACTAGGCCCTAGTTTGGGTCATGTCATTCTTTGACTAGATTATCTGTAGAAATTTCCAGGATAGGTAATAGTAATGTGACACAATTTGATTGGCTCTAACAAATAGGGTAAGATCATCAACAAAGAATAAGTGGGGGATTTTGGGGCCACTACTGGTAATACTTATAGTGGTCCAATTTTTACACCTCATAGAATTATCAATATTTATAGAAAGTCTTTCCATTAACAAAATAAATAAGTAGGGGTATATAGGGTCACCTTGCCTGATGTCTCTAGAGGGATGGAATGGAGTGGGTTTTTTCCCATTAACCAGAATGGAGATTAATCTAGAGAAGACACAAGACATGATACAATTGGTCAACTTATGTGGTATGTCAAAGAAGATGCGGGTGTCCCCAATAAATGACCATTCTAGACTATCAAAAGCCTTTTCCAAAATAGCTTTTAGAATCATGTTGGTGTTTTCCTTTCATCTTTTTGAAATGAGAAATATATTCTTGAAAAATGATTGCATGGTCATAGGCTCTTCTGGTGTCTAGGAGGCTATCTTGACTAGGGCCAACGATTTCTAAAAGAAGGGGTCTGATCCTATTAACAATTATCTCGGTAACTAGCTTATCATTCATGTTGCAAAGGCCAATGGGCCTTTAGGTCTTCATGTTACAAGCATTGTTACACTTGGGAATGAGGCAAAAAGGGTGGATTATTAGCTATAAGCATGGTGGAGGTGTTAAAGACCTCATTACAGAAGTTAGAGATTTTATTCCCCATAAGATCCCAATACCTTTAATAGAACATGGGATGAAGTCCATCAGGCCCAATTTTTTTGAGGAACTTTAAGGATAGGGCTATGAGGATTTTAGAGTCTCTAAGAGGGGCTTCAAGTTTTTCCTTAACATCTTGGAAGAGGGTGAAAGGGTTGTCATTTAGGCTATATGTAAATGGGGGTGAGGATGGAGGGGGGGGGGGGGGGGTTAGTCAGTGGTATAAAGACTAGAGAAGAAGAGTAATATATGGTCAGTGATCTTATTCTCCCCTTAAAGGGTCTTTAGAGTGTTATCCTTAATGTAGACAATTTTGTTTATCCTTCTTCTATTGAGAGAAAAAGGATATATTGGCATTACCATCTGATAACCAGTTGATTTTGGACTTAGTTTTCTAGAAATCTTCTTTATTTTTGAGAAAACTACCATATTCACTAAGCAGGTCAGTCTCAAAGTTTTGATAAAACTGACTATAGTGGTAGTGACATGATGTTTAGATTTCATCAAGTCTGGTAATGATCTTTTATCTCTTTGAAGATATTACCAAAGATAGTAGCATTACATATGGAATCTTCTTCTTGAAAGGTATTGAAAACTGGATGAAGATTGTTGGGGGAGTGAAACATTATTCGATCAAATTACTAAAGGTAGGATGGCTACACCACATGGACTCTAACCTAAAGATTTAGCTTTGGAACTGGTTGGAGGGAGGGGGGGGGGGAAACCAAGGAAAGAATAAGAGGGCAATGCTATGATTTAGTTCTTGGTAGATGCATGATTGTTGACTTAGGGTAATGCGTTATCCATGAGTCATTGGCAACACACTTGTCCAGTCTTTCTAGAATAAGGCAAAGTCTGTTATGATGCCTCTTATTGGTTAAGGTGTATTTGAAACCTCTATAACCTAAGTCTTTCATTTTACAAGTGTTAAGACATTGTTTGAAAAGTGCTATTCTATTGTGGCTAGTTGATGAAGTTCTTCCCAAAGTGTTAGCGGGGAATTAAAATCCAGGATACCATAGATCATATAGAAAAATCAAGATTTAGGGTCAAAAATATCCCTAACCATAATATGGACTCCTCATGGTGTAACAGAAATGCTGCCTAGTTTCAACACATCCTCCTTCCATATAAAAACTATCCCATCCTTGCACCCAATAGAACTATATTAAACTTAGGCATCAGACTTGAGAGTTTTAGTATGGACTTTATGATTAACTATTTTTGTCTCAAGATGCACTAGTATAGCAGGTTTGTGGGTTTTAAGCATTGCCTTGCATTTTCTACAAAAGTTAGCACTGTTTGTCACCATAGTGTTCCAAATAATAAGGTTCATTAAGTCTGGTGATAGGGGTGGTTGACTTAATAAATCTTTCCCTTTGTCCACTTGGGAGGTCTACACTTATCCTCTATAGAGGCTGATTGTCACTGTCGGCGGTGCAAGCTCGTTCATGTTCCTTAATATTAGAGAGAGCATTCTCATTACCTTTGGATAATGTGCTATAATAGCTGCATTGTAAGGCTCGTTAAACTATTTGAGAAGTGGTTTTTCTAGAAAATAGAAGTCAATATTTGGATCTCCAAAAGCTTTTAGTACATGTTCCATCTCTTGGTTACTTTTCCTTAGGTATCTAGCACTAAGGGATCTACTTGTTTTGGGCTTCCTTCCTCTTTGGTTTAGGGTTTCCAAGGAATAAAGCTCAATGTTGGAAGCTTGGTAGACATGGGGTTGTGGGGTAAAGTAGAAGGCTCATAAATGTGTGCTCCATGAAGGAGTTATGTTCCCTTGTGTTCATGCAGTTGAGAGTTTTCATTATATGGGCGTATTTCACTGTCTGGTCCCAGACATGGGTACCCAACCCTTTGATTATTCTATCAACTCTCTTCTTTAATAGCTAGGCTAGCCAGGCTTGGTCCTATATTATGAGTATTATGGGTTGATCTTGCACTATCCTACAGTGCGAGATCAATTTCCTAAAGAGTATTAGCTCTTCCCAGAACACAAAGCTCTGTTTGGTAGTGAGAGTGCTGTTACAAAAACAAAGGGGTTCTTCAATGGAGGGATTGGAAGATAATGGGTTTGCCATTTGTTCTTGCTTTAGGACTGAGAGTGTAGAATAAAGTTTTTCTACCTCTGGTCATTGCTTATAACACAGGGATTGAGAGGAGTTAGTTAACGCCACGACTTTGGTCACTTCAAGCATTATAGGGGAATAGTTGTCTTTCCTAGGGCTAAAAAACTTATCAAAGAGAGATGTAGTGGTGGAGGTCTCTATTGGAGTATCCAGAGAAATGGTAGGGGTAGTTGGAGGGTGGGTCCTTTGGGTCCTCTCTGAATAAATGGGTTTGTTGGTTTAGGATCCCACTTGGGCCCCTACTTGGAGTGGTACAATTGTACGAGTAGTTATAGTTGACTTTTGGACTAGACCCACAATGAATCTTATTTTTATTAAATTTATTATTATTTTTATTATTTTAATATTTTGTTTTTGTAATTACTAAAAAACAATTTTACTTTTGGGAATTTGTTCCTGCTCAACATAAGTTTGGAGGTTTACCTTTCCAGAAGAGATGTCTACTTGGTTGACCATGTTGCTGGTCTTAGGGTAAGGATAATCTTAAGATTTAACTATTTTTGTGTCCGCCATTTTAACCTGTATATGTGATAACGCTCAATCTACAGCTCTCGTGGGAGTGTAAAGCGGTCGTTAGCAAATATAGAACCCAACCTGGGTTGGGTGTCGATCCCACAGGGAATAGCTTGGCCAACAAGTAAGCGAAATTATTAGACTTTTGATGCAAGTCTCGTAAGAATGGGGGGATTGTAATAAGTAACCAAAACAATAAAAGCTGAAAATAACAAAGTAAAAGAGAAAGATTGTTACGTGGTTGTAGACAATGAGAATTGAAGCGTTGGGATTATGTCCACCTTCTGAGGTATACGTCTCTATCGGCTATGAGTGTGTAGAGTCTTGACATGCAATTGCTTATAGAGAATTGTAGTCGATGGTAAATCCAAGCGTCTCTCGACCTGAACAAGGACTATTTCACTTTAACTCTCTCGATCTTAAAGCGTGTCTAACGGTACGAATTCTCCAAGAGGTTAGTCCAGTTACGGCACTAGCTTTTTAATAGGAAAGGGTGTCCTACTACCTTGACATTATCTCTTTTCCAGACAAATAACCTTTCTCTCGAACAAGTTAAATGTTAGACTGGCGTTATTCTTGCGTTTGCAACCGCAAAGAATGTAGATTAATATGAAGAGCGTAATGATATAAGCAATATACGTGTCTTGAACTCACAACTCACAGCAGTAGATAGTAACTCATTCGGCTTCCATAACCCCAACTAAGAGGTTTAGTTACCCATGACTGCGGAGGATATCACGTTTTGCATGGTGGATGGCGTGAAAAGTAGGTGTTTAGGCGTGTGGTTTTGGTGATTCCGTAGCAAGTAACGATTCTCTTGTTGTGGAATAGATGAATAGAAGAGTAGATTAGAAGTGTTTGTGGTGGAAGATGAGAGGGATGGAAGAAAATTAATTGTTGAATTAAGTGAAGAATTAATTGTAGAATGTCTGAATGAATAAAAATCTCTAACATGATAGGGTATTTATAATACTCCTATCCTACTCCTACTAAGCTAATGAAATAAATAACCAAATCCTAATATACTAATGAAATCCTTGACCCAAATGTACTAGGGTAAGGTTACAATATCATAATCCAAATAGACTAGTAAAACACATAACCTAATTATACTAGGTTAATGTATCTTTGTAAAAATCCAGCTTTGTGTCTGTAAGTCCCCAAAGTCTTCAGAAATGCTGTTTTAGCCCGGGACAAATTTTCCATGCAGCAGATTTGGTCCTTAGGCGTCCAACTCCTTTCTACTTCGTTTGTGAGATTTCTTTTGCGTCAAGTAAGCCGTAAAATGCTGTATTTTGCATCATTTATACCTGAAACTTTCCTAATCATGTTTGTCAGCTCATTTACAGGAAAAAGGACTAAAAGTGCATGAAATATATAATTAGTTCTCAAAACTAGGCTAAAATATGGGCAAAATATATTGATATAGGCACGTAAATTCGCCTATCATCAACACCCCACACTTGAAGCTTTGTTCTTCCTCGAACAACATATCATGTCCTTCTAAATATTGACTTAAGGTTTTTACAGCAACAACACAAAACATTCTTCAAGAGAGGCACAACAATTATCAACAAAGAGTAGCTTTCCAATTATAAGTAGAAACAATTTAACCTCAAGCATAGACTCATGATGGTGATCAACTCGCATGCAAACGTTAAGGTACATAGAATCATATACAACTATCCAAAGCTCATCAACCATGTGTGTCTCACAATATAGTACCCATAATTACTCACAAATATAGCATATTTTTCAAACATGGGTATCAAAATGTCCTTGCTCTCACTCTCACAAAGAATTCATATGTAGCAACTAATGACCATAGGCTTGCCCTTAGTGTAGTACTCTACTAAATGTCAAAATGTTATGATTAGGATCAAGTAGGTCTTTTGATGGTTGTAATGTAGGCTAAGGGACGGGTAGGACTATTTTGGCCAAGAATAGTGACTAGGTTCCTAAGCGCTTTTAATACATCACTTTGTATCATTGACACTTTTTTCTTTCAACCTTTCTTTATTTTATTCTTCCACCCTTGTTCTCATCTTTTGTTTTTCAATTTTAAGCACAACTCACTTTTCAGCTTTCTTTTCCTTTTTCTTTTCACAACATACCTCTTATGATAGCACTTTCTTTTTCATAACACATTTAAGCACCATACTCACCCAATTTCCTCTTATGTTGTCACATGACTTTTTCACTTTAAAGCACTTAGGAATTTGGATCAAATTACGGTCTTAAAAAAAATGGATTAGGCTTACATACAAGGTTGTCAAAGAAATAGGCTAAAGGCTCAAAAGGGTTTAACTAGGATGATGTTCATGGGTAGGTAAAACTGAAGGTAAACAAATATAGGTTGCCAAAGAAATGCCTAAATCATATCCTAACTTACACTCCTTATTTTCGCTTTGCATACATACCAGGCAAGTTCTAGCATCAGCCACAAACATAGAATATACTATTATCTCGCACACACAAGGCACATGGTCGACTTGTTTGGAAGTAATATAGACTCTCGACCCAACAAGTGAAGGAATTGAGTCACACAATATCACATAATAAGTCACAACTAGAGCCTAAACGTCTCAATAGTCACAATTGTAGCACATACTCTTGTTCTAATCTCATGCTGCCTATCAAAATAATTTCATGCGTAGCTAGAAAAATTTGACTCCTAAAAAATAAAAAAACGTTTGAACGAAAAAAAAACAAAAAAAATGGATGGACTCAAAAAAAAAACAAAGTAAACAAGCAAACATCGGTGCAAACAAGTATAGCATGCAGATTCTGCCACCCCACACTTAGACGGGACACTGCCCTCAGTGGAAAATAAATGCGAAGAACCTGGTTTAGTCGGACTCCTCATCAATGTCGGGGGTCATACCCCCTTCGTCTGAATCATCATAAGAGTCGTCGTCAGAGTTCTCATCATCATCAGAATCAGGCAGGCGTCTATCATCATCAGTTGGCACGTCATCGTCCAGAGGTTCCTCAAAATATACGCCCACTCCACATATCTCCCGGGCATGCCTGTTCATTGGGTAGTCGTGGTCCAGCTGTTGGAGCTCTTCAGCAGTTGGAATACGTCCACCACTCATCATAGTGAATCGTGTCATGCCATAGAGATGACGGAAGAAACTCTCATCACGAGCATGTCTTTCCGCTGTAGTAAGGTTGACTCCATGAGTTGTTTCAGCATCTTTGACCTTTGTGAGGTCAACCTTCTTTGGGTTATGTGGGAGTTTGTGGTCAGCTGGTTCCTCTTCTATGTCCTCCTTCCGCAACATTGCTGTCAACAAATTGCCGAATGTGAAATGGGACCTTCGGTGGAGTCTGGCCTTCCTCATGGTAGATCGAATGATTACCCCAAAGTTGATAGGGACATTCGTCATCAACGCATAAACCAACACACTCTATCTCTCGATATCTTGGTGTATTGCGTCCCAAGAATAAGGCATGAGTTGACAATGCGCATCCAGATTCTTGCTTCCCTATTTAGTGGAGCATAGGGGAAGGTGTTGTGACGGCCTGTTTCCTTATGTCTGCCCCATCTTGCCATCGATCTGCTTCCACAAAGCGTGTGTCTTATCGCTCTGTAAGGAGGCCTGCTGTACAGCTCTTTGTATGGTGCAGGGTCGACCGAAGGTAGGCCAAGAAAAGAGTTGATCCAATCCGCTGTAAGCTGTAACACTTGGCCCTGAATTTTTACTTCATTGCCTGTTGTGTTCGGCTACCAGTTGGCATAAAACTCTCTTGTTAAGTCAAGATTACACTCTCCCATGTCGCGGAAGATGAAATCTAGCTTCAAAGCCATTATTTTAGCCAACATTTGCGGCTCCTTCTTTGCGAAGGTCTCCTTGTTGATCAAGTCGACGTGCACATATTTCTTTTCTTTGTTGCTGCTGTACCATGCTTTGGCTTCTTCCTCAAGAACCCATTTTATTCCGAACATTCTGCGTGGTAGGTGTGCTGAAGATGATTCTCCTTGGTCTTTTCGACTTCTCTTCTTGTCCTTTCGGGACGTGGTAGCCTTCTCCTTGCCTTGCTTTGCTTTAGGTGCCATTGTACCTGAGACTAGAAATAATGTTAGTTGCAGCACAATCTCACTTTATACAATCTATATGCAAGCATTAGGGGTAGCACCCCACACTTAATCTTGTTAGCACAAATCAGTGAAGTAAAAGTGGTCGAGTACTCAGATTTCGTCGACATACGTTTTAGGATTGTATTCCGACAAGAAAATCAGCATTACATCACTTATTTGCAGCCATTGGAATACTTTCATGGTGGATATAGCAACACTACAACCTAGGGGTTATCACATGGAATTATTATTCTTACAACAAGCACAACCTCCTAAGTCGATAGGCACTATAACCTTATCCCGATGGCCGGGATATTTTATCATGTAAGTATCCAAACAACAATCTTAAGCAATATTCATAGCCATATCAATTCAGCAATTATCATAACAATGCTATCGAAACAAAATTCAAGTCGGAAACAAGTCAAGAATTCCCTACGTATATATTCAATCACACGATCTTGTAACAATTATCCAAACACATGAACATCACCACCAATCTCACATGATTTAGCAAAATATAATAAGCATATCAACGTAGTACTTACGATAAATAGATGAAGAATAAGAGAGTACTTACTTGCTTGAAGATTGTGGAGAAGTTGTTGTGAATTGGAAGAACAAAGGAAGAAAATTTTGAGAGGATTTGGAGTGTTATGCGGCGCCTTTAGGGTTGTTTCTAATGTGGTTGTGTTATAAAACTAAGTCCCCTTTATATAGGAAGAGTATGGGTCGGGTTATGACCCATTTACAATCGGATTTGGGGACAAGATCACCACATATGCGGCGCATATCTCTCGGCATATCAATGACATATGCGGCGCATTGTCCATGGCATAATGGGACATATGCGCCGCATAGTCTATGGCATTTCTAGACATATGCGCCACATAGTCTATGGAATTTGGTCTCAGTATATCAAATGCCATAGCATAGGCGGCGCATAGTCAAAAGCATACCTAGGAATAGGCGGCGCATAGTGTATAGCACACTAGATTCCGAGTCCATAGGCTATAGAATAGGTTGTGCATCGTTCGTGGCCTATTTTTACCAAGGCCTAGCCTTCCTCGAAGCCTATTATGACGTGAGAAAGGCTCAATTCATAGCCTTATGCATCACCATTCCTAACTTACCGACTTTACCATACAATGCGACCAAATCGTCAATTGAAATCAATCTCCTCGTTGCACACTTCTTGCACCTATATTAGCTCAAAACAAATGAAAACGATTTGTACGATGGGTTGCCTCCCACCAAGCGCCTTAGTTTTGGTCATGGCACGACTCTTATTTTTGGATTTTCATTTATCAAAAAAAAAAAAGAAAAATACTAAAATGACGAAATGATAAAACGATAAAACGACAAAACAATAAAACAATAAAACGATGGGTTGCCTCCCATCTAGCGCCTTATTTATTGTCGTGGCTCGACGTAGTAATCTCGAGTACTTAGACTTCGTCGAGATAAGTGATGGCCATGTCATTCATCGAGTCAAGAGGACCGATATATGGCTTGACACGTTGGTCATTCACTTTGAAGATAACACCCTCATTGTTTTCTAATTCGACTACTCCAGACGAGTAGAATTGGATGACTTTAAATGGACCAGACCATTTCGATTTTAACTTACCTGGGAAGAGCTTGAGTCTGGAATTAAAGAGTAGTACCATGTCACCTTTTTGGAAGTTTCGTCGAACAATCCGCTGATCATGATACTTATTCATCCGCTCCTTGTATAAATCTGATCTTTCATATGCATGGAGACGAAATTCATCTAGTTCGTTCAGCTGCTCCAACCTCAGGTTCTTCACATCATCCCAATTCAGATTCAAGTGCTTCAATGCCCACAATGCCTTGTATTCAAGCTCGATGGGTAGATGACAAGCCTTCCCATAAACTAGCTGATAAGGTGACATGCCAATGGGTGTCTTGAATGCAGTCCTATACGCCCATAGTGCATCATCTAGCTTTCGAGACCAGTCCTTCCTATTCGCATTAACCGTCTTGGAAAGGATTTGCTTGATCTCGCGGTTGGAAACCTCAACTTGTCCACTGGTTTGGGGATGATAAGGCGTAGCTACCTTGTGTTGCTTGACTCCATACTTGGCCAATACAGATTTGAATAGCTTGTTGCAAAAGTGAGATCCTCCATCACTTATGATAGTACGAGGTACTCCAAAGCGAGAGAAGATATTCTTCTTTAAAAACGCTACCACACGCTTTCCTTCGTTGTCGGCCAATGCTATAGCTTCAACCCATTTTGACACATAATCCACAACAACCAAGATGTACTTCATTCCAAACGAATTCACGAATGGTCCCATGAAATCAATACCCCACACATCAAAGAGTTCTACCTCTAGAATTTTGGACATGGGCATTTCATGGTGTTTTGAAATAGCACCTTGACGTTGGCATTGGTCACACCTTCGCACGTAGTCATATGCATCTCTGAATATTGTAGGCCAATAATAACCGCTTTGCAAGACTTTTCTTGCCGTTCGATTCCCTGCATGATGTCCTCCAACTTGCGAAGTGTGGCATGCTTCCAATATAGTAGGCACGTCTTTATGGGATATACATCGTCGAATGATACCATCCGCGCATCTTCGAAACAAATAAGGCTCATCCCAATAGTAGTGCTGAACGTCATGCATAAACTTCCTCCTCTGGTGGTAAGCTAAATTGGAAGGTAACACATTACTCACCACGAAATTTGCAAAGTCGGCATACCATGGTAATTTCTCCATTGTTGTTGCTAGTATCTCCTCGTCAGGGAATGCATCATCAATCTGATTTTCTGGTTGCGCCACATACTCATTCTCAAGTCTGGATGGGTGATCAGCCACTTGGTTCTCGCAACCTCTTCTATCTTTGACTTCGAAATCAAACTCTTGCAGCAGCAATACCCATCGAATCAGCCTTGATTTTGCATCCTTCTTTGTCATTAGGTACCTAAGAGCTGCATGGTCTGTATGAACGATCACCTTAGTACCCAATAGATAGGCACGAAACTTCTCAAACGCATACACAACTGCTAAGAGCTCTTGTTCAGTAACAGTGTAGTTCCTTTGGGCTTCATTTAGGACCTTACTCACATAGTAGATAGGATGAAATAATTTCTCCTTTCTCTGTCCAAGAACAGCACCAACGGCTACACCACTAGCATCACACATGATTTCGAACGGGAGCGTCCAATCTGGTGCTACCATGATAGGGGCTTCAATGAGTTTTTCTTTAAGGCATTCGAATGCCGTTAAGCAATCATCATTAAAGTCAAACTTCGCATCTTTCTCCAATAGTTTGCACAATGGACTAGAAATTTTGGAGAAGTCTTTGATGAATCTACGATAAAACCCAGCATGGCCAAGAAAACTACGAACTCCCTTCACCGAAATTGGAGGTGGTAGCTTCTCAATTACCTCTATTTTGGCGCGATCAACCTCTATTCCGCTTTCGGAAATCTTGTGCCCAAGAACGATTCCTTCTTTTACCATGAAGTGGCACTTCTCCCAATTCAGCACAAGGTTGAACTCTACACATCTTTGCAATGCCATGCTCAAGTTTGCCAAACATGCTTCAAAAGACTCACCAACAACTGAAAAGTCGTCCATAAATACCTCCAAAGTGTCTTCTACCATATCAGAGAAAATAGACATCATACAACGTTGAAAGGTGGCTGGTGCGTTACATAACCCGAATGGCATGCATTTGAAGGCAAAAGTACCATATGGGCATGTAAACGTTGTCTTCTCTTGGTCTTCGGGGGCAATACAAATCTGATTGTAACCTGAATAACCATCCAAGAAGCAAAACCATCCTTTCCCCGCTAATCGATCTAGCATTTGGTCCATAAATGGCATGGGGAAGTGATCCTTGAGCGTCCAAGAATTCAGCTTGCGGTAGTCCATACATACTCTCCATCCAGTAACGGGCCTGAGTGGAATAAACTCATTCTTTGCATTCGCAACCACCGTCATTCCTCCTTTCTTGGGAACACATTGTACTGGTCTTACCCATGTACTATCAGAAATAGGATACACGACTCCTGCGTCTAACCACTTGATAATCTCCTTCTTCACCACCTCTTGCATTGGTGGGTTTAGACGTCTTTGATGTTCAATGGTGGGTGTGCACTTTTCTTGAAGCTGAATTTTATGTGTGCAAATCCCAGGTGGTATACCAATAATATCTGCAATGGTCCATCCAATAGCTCTAATATACTTGCGTAAGATTGCAATAAGAGCTGCAACTTGCTGCTCACCCAAATCGGCTGCTACAATGACTGGAAGAGTGTTTCAGCTTCCTAAGAAGGCGTACTTCAAATGGCTTGGCAGCTCCTTCAATTCTAACGTGGGTGCTTCTTCAATAGATGGCTTAGCTGGAGGTGTGGGTCGATTCTTGAGATCAAGATCCAGCTTTTTGGGGGTATAGTGATATGTCCCCAATCCCGATAGAGCACAAATATCATCTTCAGAAATTTCAGCATCCTCATTCTCTCCTTTCATGAGCGAAACCTCCAAAGGATCATCAAGACTTCCCTCTTCAGCAAGTAACTCGTTCTCATCATCAAAGAAAACATCAGCCACAGAAAATACACTCAGATCTTTGGGTTGCTTCATTGATTTGCAAACATCAAAGCGAACCACTTCGTCATTTATTCGGAATGAAAGCTCATTAGCTCTCAAATCTATGAGCACACTTCCCGTAGCAAGGAAAGGGCGTCCCAAGATTATGGGAACCTCTGAATCTGCTTCACAATCCAAGATGACAAAGTCTGCTGGAAATATAAATGAAGATACCTTCACCAAGACATCGCATAGAATACCAACCGGTCGTTTTACCGACCTATCCGCCATAACAAGCCTCATATTAGTTGGTGTAGGATCTCCTAACCCCAACTTCTTGTAGATTGATAATGGCATCAAGTTGATGCTGGCCCCTAAGTCACACAATGCTTTAGCAAAGTCCAAAGATCCGACGGTGCAAGGAATCGTGAAAGCTCCGGGGTCGGCCTTCTTCTGAACTATCGATCGGGTAGCAATTGCACTACAATGATGCACATCATCCTTCAGCTCATAACTTGCTGCCCTCTTCTTAGTCAAAAGATCTTTCATAAACTTCGCATACCCAGGCATTTGTTCAAGTGCCTCTACCAACGGAACATTAATAGTCAGCTGCTTCAACATGGTCATAAATTTGCTGAACTTAGTGTCATCGGCCACCTTCTTCAATCTTTGTGGAAAAGGTGGTGGTGGGTATGGAAGTGTTCTCTCCATGGCTTTCTTCTCCTCTTGCTTCCGTTTATTATTTTTTTCAGGATGCACGTCACTAGGTGAAATGTCCTTGACGTTGGAAGTAGATGTTGGGGCTTCTTCTCTTGTGACGTCACTAGGTGTGGCGTCCATATCTGCTGTTCTGTCAACCACTTGCTTGCCTTTTGCTGAAGTTTCTAGCACCTTACCACTCCTGGTAGTGATGGCCATGCATGACCCATCATTCCTTGGGTTTTGGACTGTATCGCTCGGTAAGGTGCCAGCCTTTCTTTGATTGAATGCTGCTGAAAGTTGGCTTAATTGCTGCTCTATTTGCTTGATAGAAGTGGAATGAGAATCAACTAATTGCTTCATGGAGGACAAATCATCAATCACCTCCTTAACTCCCGCGCTCGTTGCTTCCACTCCTTTCAATAACTTAGCCATCATGTCTTCCATAGAATTAGATGTGGTGGTATCACGTTTACTAGGGGGAACGTACAAACCACTATTTTCATTATTTTTCTTCCAACTACCTTGGTCTTTGCTTCCAGATTTATCATAATAGTTCCGACCTTGGTTTCCTTGGGCATTCCCACGGAAACCCCCCATGATTGTTCAAGTAGTTGGCCTCCTCTTCAGAATCAAACTCGTCTCTTCCTTTTAGCGCTACAGCTTTCACTTTTTCAGTCTTCCCTGATAATAAGAGCTTTGTCAGAAGATCCAATTGTGTTTTCATGTGCGCCATGTCTTGCTCACGTTCTTCTTCTCTTCTTCTTTGGTCTGCAGACATGCCAATAGATAAAGTGGGGCTTGCTACCTCAGAATCCCTGGTGTGCCAAGCTCTACTTTGTTTTGTCATGCGATCTAGCATATTGCTTGCTTGACCAAAGGTGAGGTCCATGAAAGAACCTCCAGCTGCATTGTCCACCACTGGTTTAGTTATTGAATTCAAGGCTCTATACAAGATCTCCATAAGGTGAACATTAGTCATGTGATGGTTTGGGCATCTCGCTAGCTTTGTCTTGAACCTCTCCCATGTTTCGTGAAGAGCTTCAGAGGGAAGCTGACGAAAGTTACTGATTTCATCTCTCAATTGAGCCCTCTTGGATGGAGGAAAGAATCTTTCTAGGAAAACGTCTCTCAATTGCCTCCAATTTGTAATTGAATCAGGAGTCAGCCCATTCAACCATAGTGTTGCCTCCCCAGATAGAGACAATGGAAATAGACGTAATCGAATAGCATTCTAACCAACACCAGGATTGTATAAAAGACTTGCATGTAGAAATAAAGTTGATGAGATGCATATTCGGATCATCGCCTGCTATTCCACCAAATAATCCCTTGAGTTGCAATAACAGAATCATGGTGCTAGTGATGTTGAACTTGGCTCCGGGCGCTAATGGTGGTGGAATTATGGCTCCAGTGGCTCCGGCACCATCAAGATCATCATCATCATCGTCGAAAGCTGGTTGCAAAGGTTGGCGATCATACCTATACCGCGCTTGTCGACCTCTTCGATTGGCAGGTGTTATAATTTCAGCATCACGCCTAGGGTTCAGTAACTCGTCATCACCTAAATCTTCATCGTCAGGATTTGTTGCTCGTCCAGGATTATCAATGTTTTGTTGTTGGACTTGAGCAGCGGCAAGAGCAGCTAATCTTGCTTGCTCGTGTTGAGCAGCCATCCTATCGATTTCAGCTTGTGCTTCCATTCTTCTAATTCGTTGTGGTTCAGGATTGATTGGTAATAACGGTTGACCAGAAGTTCTAGTATGGGGCATGCACTAAAGTAAAAACCTGCAAGGAACAAAAACAAAAACTAAACGTAAAAGTACGAGAATCTTTAACCAAAGGGTCTAGTAATTATCACGAACTTGATTGACACTCGTATTCCCCGGCAACGGCGCCGATTTTTGATAATGCTCAATCTACAGCTCTCGTGGGAGTGTAAAGCGGTCGTTAGCAAATATAGAACCCAACCTGGGTTGGGTGTCGATCCCACAGGGAATAGCTTGGCCAACAAGTAAGCGAAATTATTAGACTTTTGATGCAAGTCTCGTAAGAATGGGGGGATTGTAATAAGTAACCAAAACAATAAAAGCTGAAAATAACAAAGTAAAAGAGAAAGATTGTTACATGGTTGTAGACAATGAGAATTGAAGCATTGGGATTATGTCCACCTTCTGAGGTATACGTCTCTATCGGCTATGAGTGTGTAGAGTCTTGACATGCAATTGCTTATAGAGAATTGTAGTCGATGGTAAATCCAAGCGTCTCTCGACCTGAACAAGGACTATTTCACTTTAACTCTCTCGAGCTTAAAGCGTGTCTAACGGTACAAATTCTCCAAGAGGTTAGTCCAGTTACGGCACTAGCTTTTTAATAGGAAAGGGTGTCCTACTACCTTGACATTATCTCTTTTCCAGACAAATAACCTTTCTCTCGAACAAGTTAAATGTTAGACTGGCGTTATTCTTGCGTTTGCAACCGCAAAGAATGTAGATTAATATGAAGAGCGTAATGATATAAGCAATATACGTGTCTTGAACTCACAACTCATAGCAGTAGATAGTAACTCATTCGGCTTCCATAACCCCAACTAAGAGGTTTAGTTACCCATGACTGCGGAGGATATCACGTTTTGCATGGTGGATGGCGTGAAAAGTAGGTGTTTAGGCGTGTGGTTTTGGTGATTCCGTAGCAAGTAACGATTCTCTTGTTGTGGAATAGATGAATAGAAGAGTAGATTAGAAGTGTTTGTGGTGGAAGATGAGAGGGATGGAAGAAAATTAATTGTTGAATTAAGTGAAGAATTAATTGTAGAATGTCTGAATGAATAAAAATCTCTAACATGATAGGGTATTTATAATACTCCTATCCTACTCCTACTAAGCTAATGAAATAAATAACCAAATCCTAATATACTAATGAAATCCTTGACCCAAATGTACTAGGGTAAGGTTACAATATCATAATCCAAATAGACTAGTAAAACGCATAACCTAATTATACTAGGTTAATGTATCTTTGTAAAAATCCAGCTTTGTGTCTGTAAGTCCCCAAAGTCTTCAGAAATGTTGTTTTAGCACGGGACAGATTTTCCATGCAGCAGATTTGGTCCTTAGGCGTCCAGCTCCTTTCTACTTCGTTTGTGAGCTTTCTTTTGCGTCAAGTAAGCCGTAAAATGCTGTATTTTGCATCATTTATACCTGAAACTTTCCTAATCATGTTTGTCAGCTCATTTACAGGAAAAAGGACTAAAAGTGCATGAAATATATAATTAGTTCTCAAAACTAGGCTAAAATATGGGCAAAATATATTGATATAGGCACGTAAATTCGCCTGTCATCAATATGTGACAAATTGGTTGGGGGCCCGCATCCCCCATCTTCTTGTATTCTAGCTCTGACATTGATTTTTCTCTTAGGGGTGGTCACAATTTTCCAATCGTCTTCTATATTGGCCTTAACCTCTTTGGAGGTTGATGGTTTGTCTGTTATTCCTCCTTGAATTAGAAATGGACAATTTTTGAGAGTATGACCGATTAGATGACCTTTTGTTTATGGTTAATACGATAACGTGAGTTTTGACTAGTACGTCAAGGTGTACTTGTATAAAAAATTCTAGCATATCTCCCCCTTAGTGCAATTGATGTATAGATATTGATTTTGAGAAATGTCCTTTGTTTCATCCTGACTTTTTCAAGGATAGTTTTATTATAGAATTTTTTGGGATATTGTGGCAATCTTATCCAATAACAGTATGGGTCAGAGCAACTTCCTCTGGGACAAAGTTAGGTTCCCACTTGTTAATTGATAGACAACTTCCAGTCACGAACCATGGACCTTTGTGTAGGACTTTTTGCATGTTCTTGAATTGATTTAATATAGTGATGTAATAATCCGATCCTAGGTTGGTTAGTGTCAGCAACTCCATGGGATTCCATTGTTCAACTAACTTGTCCTCAGATAATTATGGTAGTGTTTTTTCCAATAAAGTTACTTGTCCTCATATAATTATGGGAGAGTTTCTTCTAGTAAGGTTTGATGATAACCTGGAATTTCCGACGTTGGTATATCCTTTGTTTATCCTCTTGGGAAAGTAGGATTGACTCAGGATCCATTATATCCAATTCAATTTCCTTACCATTATGTGGGTTGTCAGATATATTCAGTCCCCGACTCTTATTTGGTAATTCTCCCTTGAAAGAGTGGTTGTTTGGATGGTTTTGATATTTTGTGTCTTCCTTCATGTTAGATGTAGTATCCGGGGGTTCTGGTGGATTTGGTGGGATTAGGGCCGTGGTTCTATATCTTGTTGTAGGGTCATGGTTTATATAGAAAGTTCTTTCTTTTGTACAGAGAGAAAGGGAAAAACTATTATAGTGCTTATTATCTCCACTTTCACCTCTCAAAATATTTTAATTACAATATTTATACACCCCTAAGTGCTGGCCTATCCACAGAAACCAAATATATTCACTAATGTGATTACACATGCGAGCTCTTTTACAACTTTAAAGATTAGACCCCACATGTATTTCCCCTTTTTAGTTAAATTATGGAGCTATGGGATCCTTTTATTATTTCTATAAGTATGTATAAAATGGCCTAATAGACATAAAACGAAAACCAAAAAGAACTAAACCAACAAAATAAACCCAGTCTAGTCTATAAGAGAGCCTGCCATTTTATAAAGACGTAACCCTAGAAAATAAGGTTTCCAATTTTTATCTCCTCTATCTTCCCCTTTATTTCGCCGCTTGGAACTTTCCAAAACCCAACCTTCCATTTCCTTTTGCTCTAGATCATACATAATTTCATCTTGATGTCAATGTTTCGTCTCTATCTCAACTCGTAAAAGTAAGTATCTTCTTCCATCTCCTCTGTTTTTTCTCTTTTCTATCTGTTGTAAACCCTTCTTCTGCTATTTCAGAGGTGTATTCTGGTGGATGCAGTGGATTCCAAAATGGAATCAATAGATAACCTAATACATGTGTGCTTAAGAGGTCACTCTTGCTAAGTCCCATTCCTCTATCTCTATTGTCTTTTTCGCTCTACTCCTATCATACACTCTAATCTCTCCTTTCTCTAGTTTAAATGGTAGTGGAAACACTGAGATATTCTCGATCTCCTTCTTTATAGAGTTCTTTCTCAGCCATAGATTTCTCCTTCCTCATTTGGCTTCAAGGCCCTCGTGTTTTATTGGTGAAACTTTTTGTAAGCTGATGTAGCTAGGCTAGGTAGCTTAGTTGTTCTCATAGTTATGTAAGCCTCATAGTGGCACAAACTATCTTTGTAAATATCATAGTTGTGAGACATGTTGTTGCGGCTTCTATTTTTAATTCTTTTCATGTTGTCATTTCTCGACTATTGTTCTTCTTGATTTGATTTGCAGTGTTGGTATTTGTTCTTTATCTGCATTTAAATTCTCTTTCATTCCAATTAGCAATATGTAATATGTGTTATATACAAAAGTCTCTACATTTAATGTTAAAATTAGCAATATGTAATATGTGTTATATAGATGAATATACTTGCGCATTCAAAGAATATTATTATAAAGGAGCATATAATATAGAAGAAAGTAAAGAAATAAGAAAATTATATTTTAATAAATTACCCGAACCATTTAGTTCAAAGATAATAAAGAGTTGAGAAGAAGCAAAAATAGTAGATACTCTAGGAGCAAGAATAAAATTTTTACAATAATGGTATAGAAACTTATGTGAAAAATATAGAGAAGAATTAAAAATGGAAAAAACATTGATAAGAAATTTAGCATGTTGCAAAAATAAATAGCACCCCAATTCGGATGTGAAGAAAGATATTATAAGAAAAGAAAAAGACATAAGAAATATAAAAAATATAAAAAATCAAAATATAAATACAAGAAACCAAGAAAAAGATATTATGTAAAAAATTATAAATACAAAAGACCATATAGAAAAAAGAAATCTATACAAGAATGTACTTGTTATAACTGTGGAAAATTAGGACATTTAGCTAGAGATTGTAAATTACCTAAAAATTCAAAAAATAAACAAATATCAGAAATAAAAATAGAAGATACAGAGTATATACAGAGGATAGTATATATGAAATTTCAGAAAATAAAAAAGATAATGAAATAGATAGTGAAATAGATGAATCAAATGACTGAAGAAAATATAAAAATAATAACAAAGGAAGAATATTTAAATGATGAAGGAACAGACCAAAAAATAATATTTGACAGTAACATATTTGATGAAATAAAAGAAAAAGAATTAGACTTAAGTGTAGAAAAAATATTTAAAATACCAACAATAAAAAATATGTTTACTAGGAAAAAAGAAGAATATTATGTAGTATGCCAAAAGGAACATGTAATAGACTGTAGATATGCAAAAGGTAAAGCTAGTATATCACTAGTAACAAAAAGAATAATTAATAAAGAGATAAATGATATAAAAAGTAGAGACCTAATAAAATATGTACACCTTGGAGGTACATAGATATTAATAAAAGCATGTTTTAGAGAAGGAATAGATACACCAATAGAATTATATTTAGCAGATGATAGAATTATAAAACCTATAGAAAAAAGCATAATAACTGCCATAAAAGGAAACTTAATAAACCAAAAATTTAAATTTATAATAAGTGCAAATTATTCAGTAGCGGTAACAGATAAAAATATAGATAAATCATTAGTATTATATTGGAAAATATCAGGAATAAAATTAACCCCAGAAAGTAAAATATTTACAGCAAGATGCAAAAATTTATATGTATTAACAACAAAACATAAAATAATAGGAAAAAATAAGATTAACAAAATACGAATAGAAAGTCCATTCGAACAAATTATAAAAACAATAGATTATAATGATTATGGCTATAGAGACATAGCTATAGAAGAAAATTTAGAAATAATAAATGATAGAATAAGTACAACGAAAAGAATAGCTGATGAAAAACCAGAATCATCAAGCTCATAAAAAAGAACAACTTATGAATAAATTCAACAAATAATTTAAACCAATATTACATAACAGGAAAGGTAAATGAAAAAGAATATTTGATACTCTTAAATACAGGACAAGAAGAAAATTATATAGCAAAATATCTAGTAAAAAATGAAGAAATAAAAACTGATAATGATATATGCCAGATCTACCAAGAAGTTTAATAAATAGTAAAAATATAGCAGAAAAAGAAATAATAATAGGAATTAGAAAAATAAAAATAGAATTTGAAGTAAAGGAAGAAATGCAAAAAGAAGACATAATATTAGGAATAAAATGGCTAGAACAAGTAAAACCATATAATATAGAACATACACAATTTACCTTAACATATAACAGAGAGAAATTATTCTTAAGAAGAGCCTTAACATAAAATGAAAATATATGTATTAATGAAGATAGTAGTAGAAGGATATTACAGTAGATATTATACGCCTATGATAGATACAGGAGCAGAAGCTAATTTATGTAGATATAATTGCTTACCAGAAAGCAAACGGGATAAATTAAAAACACCAATAATAGTTAAAGAATTTAATAATGAAGGAATCTTAATTACTTATAAAGCTAGGAATGTAAAAATACAAGTATGGGATAAGATATTAACAATAGAAGAAATTTATAATTATGAACTAACATCAAAAGAATACTTTTAGGAATGCCGTTTTTAGATAAATTATACCCACATATAATAACCAGAACAGATTGGTGTTTTACAACACCATGTAAACAGAAAGTAAGAGCAAAAAGAGTTAATAATAAAATAAGAAAGAAAACTGATTGGATAAAAGGAAGCGAAAAAATTACACAAAAGTTAGAAAATATAAAAAATACTGAAGATACAATAGAACTAGTTGTATTTTCGATAAATAAAACAGAAATAACTATATTTTCAATAAATAAGATAGAAATAATTAAGAAAAGATTAGAACAATTATATAGTGAAGATCCATTAAAAGGATGGAAAAAACATAAAACTACTATAAAAATTGAATTAATAGATAAAAATAGCATAATAACCCAGAAGCCATTAACATATAATTTTGACGATTTAAAAGAATTTAAAATGCATATAGATGAGTTATTAGAAAAATAATATATACAAAAAAGTAATAGTAAACATAATAATCCAGCATTTATAGTAAATAAACATAGTGAACAAAAAAGAGGAAAAAATAGAATCGTTATTGACTATAGAAATTTAAATGCAAAGACTATGACATATAATTATCCAATACCAAATAAGATATTAAAAATAAGACAAATACAAGGATATAATTATTTTAGTAAATTTGATTGTAAATCAGGATTTTACTATTTAAAGTTAGAAGAAGAATCCAAAGAATTAACCGCATTTACGGTACCACAAGGATTTTATGAATGGAACGTATTACCATTTGGATATAAAAATGCACCAGGTAGATATCAATATTTTATGGATAGTTATTTTAAACAATTATCTAATTGTATAGTATACATAGATGATATATTATTATATACAAAAACTAAAGAAGAACATTTAAAATTATTAGGGCAATTTACAGATATAATAGAAAAATCGGGAATAAGTCTAAGTGAAAAGAAAGCTAAAATTATGAAAAATCAGATAGATTTTTTAGGAATACAAATAGATAAGAGTGGAGTAAAAATGTAACAACATATAGTACAAAAAATAATAAATTCGAAAGAAGAATTAGATACAAAAAAGAAATTACAATCATTTTTAGGATTAGTAAACCAAGTAAGGGAATATATTCCAAAATTAGCAGAAACTTTAAAACCACTACAGAAAAAATTTAAAAAGGATGTAGAATATAACTATAATGAAGAAGATAAAAAACAAGTTCAGAAAATAAAATTACTTTATAAAGAATTACCAAAACTACAATTTCCAAATGAAAATAGAAAATTTATATATATAGTAGAAGCAGATGCTAGTGAATGTAGTTATGGAGGAGTACCTAAATACCGATATGAAGCAGAAAAATTAGAACACCATTGTAGATACTACTCAGGTATGTTCAATGAAACAGAAATAAAATGGGAAATAAATAGGAAAGAATTATGTTCATTATATAAATGTTTGTTAGCATTTGAGCCATATATTGTATATAACAAGTTTATTGTACGAACGGATAATACACAGGTACGCTGGTGGTTAACAAAGAAAATACAAAATTCAGTTACAACAAAAGAGATTCGGAGACTAGTCTTGAATATATTAAATTTCAAATTTATAATTGAAGTAGTTAGTACTAACAAAAATGTTATTGCAGATTACACATCAAGACAAAGCTACACAGACTGATATAATAGAAGAGGATACTCTAGAAAAAATATTCAACACCCTAACTACGCTTTCAATGAAAGTGGACAGTATGAGTAATGAAATAGAAAAGCTAAAGACGAATGAAGTTAAACTGAAGTCTATAGCTACAAATCAGCTAACTCAGCAGTGTGCAGAGCTATGTCAATCGGAAGACATTAAAGTTCCAGAGCTAGAAGGAGACGATGGGACACTCCATAAAACCTATAACGTTTATCAATCTACTTCTGCAGGTACAAGCAAAGGAGTTAGAAAAAACACAAATATGAACCTAAACAAGCTATTTGATAAACCATATATACCAAATACATCAAAAGATCCCATGTTTATACCCCCACAAATTACCACATACTGAGATAGTTTAAACCAAGACAAAAAGACTTACAACTACACAACCTGGACATATATAGAAAATATCTACAATGTACAAACCTTTTAAAATACTAACCTAGAGATATAAACATCCAAGAACTAGATACAAACTATATAACCCAAAGATTGACCGGATATAATAAGCTAATTGCTTTACCTAAAACTAAATCAAGTCTAGTTAAAACTTGCTATGAATATGGACTACTCAGTACTGTATATACCTCTAACAGAAATGAGATATCCACTATACTAGAAATATATGAAGCATTTAACATTTTTAAAAGAATAACCAAAGGTACCCTATTTTTTATAAAAATTTACACGGCACTAGCAGAGATATTATATGATGAAGTTAAAAAACCCATACAAGTTGTAAAGATAGGAATGACACGATACATGATTATACCACAAGATATTATTCCATAACCAAAAATACCTAGAATTGAGATACCAAAATTTTATGCGAATAAGAGGATTATCAAACTATCTACAATTTTGCAAGAGCTAGCGAACACATACTGCAACCAAAATCCCATATGGAGTTATTATTCAAGAAATCATGTATTAATGTATTCAAATTAAAAGGAATTATGAGAAATAGATATGGAAACTATTAGGCAATGGATTCTGACGTTACTCAAATCAGAGATAGAACCTATCGCCAGAGCTATTAGAGAAAAATTTATTTCAGAAGAAGTATTAACCAGATATTGCAAGACAATTGAACATAAATATCCAGATCATAAATGTTCAAAATGTAATGAAGGAGATAATGATATCCCAGAAGTTCAGCTAGAATAGAAGAAAAATCAACCTAGTAGATAAGAACGCCAGCTGGAAGATACAAGATAAGAAGCAATAATGGAGATATGAAAAAGCAGCAGATACGACAACGAGAAGATATCAATAGAGTAATAATAGAAGACAAGCTATTAAATTGTGAAAGCGACATATAAACTTTCACAATTTACTTTACGTAAAATATTGAAAACTTTTGTATAGGCTAAACTTTTGGGCTTTAGGATTTTTGACTATTATTAGTCTAGGCATTAATAATTTTTGTCTTATTAGGAGACTTTTTTTGTAGACTAATTTTAGAAACGTGAATACTCTTGTAAAGATTCAGTCTATAAATAAGATGAACCGAAGGCATTGCAAAGCAAGCCTTTATATGTTGAAGCAAAAACTCTCTCTTGTCCACAACAAATATTTTGCTTAGTTATTAAAAAATAGACTTATTTCAATGGAAAAAGCTATGGAGGAACAAACCTTAGAAATATCAAACCTACCCAAACAGGTATATTTATTTATGATTATGAATAACTAAATTCATAATTCCCAACAATCATGGTATGATAAAATAAATTCATGTTAGTTACTTTATAGTAGAATTATTCGAAGAATAATATGTTAAGAAGTTTATTAGCAAAGTGGAAAAGGAGAAAAATCCCTAAGAACTATGCCATCCTAAAGATGAAACCAATGAGGCAAGAAGCCATGGTGGGGAGTAACCAGAGTAGAAGCGCTGTTTAAGGGAAAAATATCCAGATTACCATGCTAATAGTGACCGAAAAACATGTTATTTAAGAATAATCTAGTATATAGTAATCTAAGATAACCATATTTTGTTATGTACATGATTGGAGGGAATATTCTGAAAATAGCAATTTTATGAAAATGAATAATTATTTATCTGATGTAATGGTAGATAAATTTAAAATACTTATTTTGTATGCACTTAAGGATATAAAAGTAGTAGATATAAGAAAAATCATATTAGAAAAAGCATTTGGTAAATATTATATGACTAGAATAAATTACATACCATACCTACCTAACTACTCTTACAAATACTTACCATGATAAATTACATATATCTAGAATATTTGGAAAAAGATATGAGAAACATACAGTTAATAGAAAAACAGATGAAAGTAAATTTAGACAAATACATGGAAACTAAAGATATAAAATATATAGAATTTCTTAATGAAAATATGCAAGAATTACTAAGACTAAAACAAACAACTACAAAATATTATAATAAAATATTTAGTCAATTTTAAATGATAGATAATCTTAAAGTCTTAATCTTATATATACTTAGAGATATAGAAATTATAGATATTAAGAAAATAATATTAGAAAAAGTATTAGACTATGGAAATGAAACTATAAATTGGATAGCACAGTTATACCTGGATAATTACCCAGATGAATATTATTCAGATTAAGAGATGTTAGAATATATTAGAAAAACAACAGAAAATCAAGATAATCTAAATAACGAAATTAATTATAGAAACCGAATTAGAAAAATAATGGAGAATATAAAAGAAAAATTAATATGGATAGAAGAAACCTTAGAAAATTTAGAAAAAAGTACATGTGATAGTTTATATAATTTAAAAAACTCGCTACGAGAAGAACAACACAAAATAATAAATAACATTGAAAATCTAGAATTAGATATACATTACAGTACAATTAGGATAAATTATTATACAGAAATCTGTAACTCTGCAATTACTACAGGATAAAATGATAGACTACAAATATTTAAAATATTGGAGAGAAAATATGGATGAAATAATATCACAAAGAAAAATGGATTCATTATATATAATAGATCTATTTTACAAGTTATCTTTACAAATTAGTTATCAAATCAAAAGCTAATTTTACCTGACTTAATTTGCTGCCAAATATCATGTTCTATCTCATCTCTAACTTCGAACATTTTTTTTCAAGCATAAGAAGCCTATGTACCTTTATCTATGAGTGTGTGGAACCTTTTGCACAAATATGTGGAAGTTCTAAAATTCCACCGTAATTTTCTAAAGAGAGATTTAGGCATATCATGTAAAGATCTAAGCCCAACCCCTCCTTCCTTATTTGCATAACGCATATCTTCCCAAGCTACTCAGTGCTTCCCTTTCTCACCTCCCGTTTTACTCAAAATAACCTTTCAAGTACATGATGTAACTTCGCACTGGTTTTCTTTGAAGGGTTGATTACTAATAGCTAGTATATAGGCATAGACTGGAGCACATTTACAATCATAATGAACTTGCCTCCATAAGATATCCATTTATTCTGCCATAATATGATTCTCTTGTGAGCTTTTACTGCTAGATCCTTAAAATGAGACAATCTATTTCTTCCATAGAAAGCAGGGCATCCCAAATAAATCAAAGAGGAAGATCCCTGCCTAATTCCAGTAATCCTTCTCACTCTGAATCTAACAATTAAAGGTGTATTATCACAAAAATAGAAAAAGCATTTACTCAAATCTATAATATGACCCGAAACCTTCTCATTCTCTCTTAATACTCCCATCATTCTTCAAATAAACTTTCTTTCTCCTGAACATAACAATATTATATCATCTGCATATGGTTTATGATTAATAGGAGGATTCCAATTAGGCATACCATAAACCCTGAACTCCACATCTTCATGTAACTTGCTCAAACCTCTAGCTAACATTTCTACTGCATTAATGAATAAAGACGGTGATAGTGGATATCCTTGCTTAAGTCCCCTTGAAGATTGAAATAAACCATTACCTTTTCTATTAATCAACACTGAATACCAGTTATTAGAAATTAATCTCCAAATCATGTCAATAATGACTTCTAAAAAATCAAATCTTCCTAGGACTTTAGTTAGGAAAACCATAAATCCCTATCATATGGTTTAGGAATGTCCAACTTTACCACAACATTGTGGTGTTTCATCCTCATATTGATATGTCTTAATATCTCCTGAGTTAGTAAAACATTTTAAGTTATGCTTCTACTCTTTACAAAACCAAACTAATTCCTTGATATGATATCAAATAATAATCTTGTAATACTTCCATGCAAAATTTTGAAGATAATATTATTAACATAAGTACATAGACTCACAAGTTTAAGATCAGTAAAATCTTTCACACACTCCTAATTTGGTACCAATACCAAATTAGCATAAGTTATAAATATTAGGAGTTATTGCCCAAAACAGAAGGCTTTCACCTTCCTAGTAATATCATATCCTATGATCTCCTAACTTCTTTAAAATAACAAACAAGAAAAACTATTAGGTCTACTTGTACTTTTCCCATTCAAAGCAAAGACAACATCTCTGAATTCCTCTGTACTTGGTAGTATCTTGATGTCTTCATTCTGCTACGAAGTTATTATATTAGGGATCACAGACTCCTTGATGTGCCTGCATTTTGGTGTCATATTTAGGGATTTTGAATAAGAAAAATTATAAGTTCATAAGCATTTTTTTCTTGTTTTTGATCGTATTTTGCTTCTCTATGCAGGATAAGTTGAATTATGTGAAAATAAGATAATATGAGCTAAAAGAGTGGTTGATGAGCTATCAACTAAGTGATGAGCCACCAACCAAGACCGTCAACCTTAGGCAGTGTTATGTCCTACCGTACAATCCTATAGGGACTTGGTGATTAACAACTATCCAATCTAAGCATTATTAATTATATTGAATAAGTGTGAGTGTAGCCAATTAAGTGTTTGAGTTTGGTAATTATAAAATAAATTCAAGAAACAACAATGATGTGAAATTTAGATTTTAAACAATACTTGGAGAGCTTCCAGGGTTGATGCATTTACTTCACATTTATGCATAACCATGGTTTCTAATTAGTGTTAGTGTTTATCGTGACCATTAATTTATGGGGATTATATTATAACATAGGAATGGTAATTATCTAAGTCATATACCCAAATTAACCTCACAACTACATCATTGAACAGGTATGCGAGTTCTTAATTTGGATGCATTAAACTATCTTCCTATTTCATTAACCAAGTGAGGTATTTAGGTATATCTCTATAATAACCACAAATAATCCTTTTAAAATTAGATTCTAATGATTAAATACATGATTCAAACTACTTACATTCTTTGTTTTGTCCCTCCACTCGTATGGTCAATTCGTTTTGGGACTCAGATTTATCCTAAAGTTCATGATGGTTTAGAATTGTAAAACAAGAATATAAAAACAATATACTTGATAAACATATAAACCAACAATCAACCATAATTACACAATCATTTTTGTAGACTCAACCCCAAAATAAGGGTGTTTAGACACTCTTTGTCTTACAAAGAATCACCGTTGATGAGTTCATAAAGTAAAACTACAAGAAATTAATGTTAAAGAAAAAAAAAACCTTAATTTGAGCCCCTTGATGTCTTGTTTCCTTTCCAATTCATGTATTGATCTAAAGATTGGATGAAATTTATAGCACATGATCCTTTTTAGTGTTTTAAGTCGTCCATGGGAAGCCCAACACAAAATATAAGCATTAACATTATTTTTCCTCACTTAAAAGGCTTAAAATCAACTTTTGGATTCCCCAGGAGGTGCCTCACATTGCAAGTCCTAAAACTCACATTTGGGGTCATGGATCACACCCAAAGAGAAGAAAAGGCAGTAAGGGGTCTCCCTAGGGGTCTTAGAGCACCCCCTGGCCTGCCTTGGGGTGTGCGGGGCAAGGGTTTCTCCCAAGTGAGAGATTTTGCTCCGTTTGGCTGCTATCTTGTCATGCACTTAATCCTTGTTTCCATACTTCTTAGGACTTGTTTATAGGATTAAATTAGCTTAAAAATATATCCAATGGTATCCTAAAACATCAAATAAAAAACATTAGTTCATAAATCATAATAGAGCTCATCAAAGTACACTAAACCTAAGAATAACTCAAGTTAACACTGCTAGTTTTCTCGACAAAACTCTATTTGATCATTTTGATTCTTAAATTCTTTCAAATGTACCATAAACACTCTAAACACATAAATTAAGACCTAAATACATACTTACACTTTGAATAACTCAATAATCACATCTAGAAGTCCTTAAAACTAGGCTAAACACTCATAAATAATGAAACTTAGGAGGATAAATAAGCCTAAGATCATCACCCCACACTTAAAACCTTGTTCATCCTCGAACAACTCTTTAGCTTAAGAAGCATCAAGGCTCCACTAATAGTAGTACTCCACTAATATTAGAATATCAAGGCTCAATATCAAGTAGGACTATAAGGGTTGTAATGTAGGCTAAGGAATTGGTAGAAACTATTCTCGCCAGTAATAGTGACTATCTTCCCTAAGCGCTTTAATACATCACAATTAACATTAAAATCCTCTCTAATCAACCAATTTCCACCACTTTCATCTTTCAACTTTCATTTTGTTTTACCCCCTCTCTTTAAGCTAGTTCATATATTTTAAGGATGGAGTATTTGCTATCAACTATGATTCACTTTTGATCAATTTTTCTTTCTATTACACCACTCCTAACCATACTCATAAACTATTTCAACACACCAATAGCTTTTGGGGCTTCACTTTCACTTTTATCTTTTTTCAATTTTACTCACCTCAAAATCTTAAGATTTCAATTAAAGTTCATAGGAGATTTGGATCAAATTAAGGTCAATTAAAAGAAAGGGGATAAGCTATATATGAGGTGTAGCACCCCACATTTTTGGTTAAACTTTGAACCGTCATTATTAAGTATATAAACTATAATACCATGATTTACTTTTGAATTCATATGTCATGATCTTTATCTTAGTGTGTGAAGTGCTTTTGAGGTGAAAAATGTTCATAGGAATCACTTAGAACAAAGTTGAGCTAAGAGCCTTTGATTTGTCCAAAGTTTTGTATTCGATTCTCTAAGGGTCTATTTTCAACCTGTATAACTTTTTATATATGTAGAATTTTCAGATCAAGACCCACCAAATGATAGATAATTGAGTATGATTCCCAATGATACCAATTTTGCCTTAATTCGATGCCCGAGTGAAAAGTTATAGCTTTTTCTGTGAGAGGCAGTAAGGGGTAGCAATAGCCTCGTGCCGTGATGGCTATTCAAACCGAATAGGGGTCGAATCACGAGGGCTGCTTAAACTAACTAGGGTTCACTCCGTGATTGTGATTTCCACGGGAAAAAAAGGCCAAGGGGCAGTTTAGTCCTTTCCCCTCAACCCCAGCCATCCAAGCACAATTTATAACTCAAAAGGGACATTATTTGCCCATCTTCCTCACAAAAACTCACTTAAAATCTCTCCCGTTACCAAAGAACAATTTCAAGCTTTTTACTCTCAAGAAAACAAGTATTCAAGATTTAAATTCAAGATTTCTTCAAGAATCCAAGAGTTCAAGTTTCCCATGTTTAAGAATCTTTAAGAAATTATCTATTAAGGTATGCGGGAGTTCATCCATGGGTCCCCTTTCACCCATAGAGCCCAAAAAGCTTTTATTTAATTAAAGATATGAACTTTCCCTTTTGTTTATAAAGTATCATGTGTTCAAGATGAACTTAAATCATGATTTCCTTAGTAATTTGACTAAATTTATGTCCAAGGATGATTTCATGAAAAAATAGGTTATCTCATTCTTTAAGTTTTGATTCCCACGACGTATCCAATTGAATTCATGTTATAATATTGAATTATGAACTTTGATATGTCTATGAGGGTTTACAAGTGAATTAATCCACTCATCCTTTGAGTTGCAAGTTTCAATGTCCTATTCCATTGATTTCATGTTAAATCCCTAATTGATGAATTTAGTCATGCACCCATGTTGTTTTCACACGTACATCATATTCCTATGTTGAAGTTCATGATCCTTATATGTTTAATGAATTGCCCATGTTAGGGTTTTTGAACCATAATCACTTATTTCAGTGTTTCAAGATTGATATCTTATTTTGTACTCATTCAGTGTTGGTGGGTTATGAACACCCTATACCTATGTGTTTTACATGATTTTCATTTTCAAGTAACAAGTCAGACAGAATCATGATTTTATCCCCATATTCAGTATTCACCTTTATAATGAATGATCCAGTTTTACTTCTTGTTAAAGATATTAGTTTACATGTTTACCATTACATCAAAATCTATAGGCATTGTTGTTTTCAAAATACCATGACTTAGCTTATCAGCTTCATTGTATACACCAGTCAGTGTCCCAGTGTCATTCAGTTGGGCGTAGGATTTAGTACCGAGCAAACCCAGGGAAAGGGGATCACCTGCCAGTAGAGGATGTGACCCTTAGTAGCAGTCCCTGAGTTTCATAACTACGTAGCCAGCATAGGTTTGAGATGTCTACCTGCCCATTGAGGGTTTTCGCATATCTCACCAGAGCACCTGCCAGTAGAAGGTGACTCTTTAGTCCTTCAGGGTACCATTTTAATGGATCCACACAGCCAGTGTTAGTACCCGTGGCACGATAATAACACCCTTCCAACTGGGGTTATAGGTTTGACCCCAATTAACTTAGATTAGGGCATGTCGGTTGGATAATACCTCCCAAAGTATCAGTACGGTAGTCAGTATATCTCAGTTCAGTTTTGCTTGACCATAGCATATAAACTCTCAGTTATTCAGTTATCAGATTTTAGTATTTCAGTTTATAGATTATTTCATAAATATGCTTAAGCTTGGTGTTGCATTCTTAGATTTTTTTTACAGTTTTCATGCATTTATGCTCAGTTATGTTATGTTGTTCAGTAGTCTGTATTTATATTTTAACTACTCGGTATATAGATGCTAGTTATCCCTTTTCTTAGATTTCGATCATTTCGTTACCCATGCATGATACCTCCCAAAGTCTCAATACAATATTCAGTATATTCTCAGTTTAGGTTTCGTTGACCATAACATACAAACTCTCATTTATTCAGTTATCAGTTTTCAGTATTTCAGTTTATAGATTATTTCAGAAATATGCTTAAGCTAGGTTTTGCATTCTTAGATTTTACAGTTTTCATGAATTTATGCTTAGTTATCTCATGCTGTTCAGTAGTCCATATTCATATATCAGCTACTCGGTATATAGATACTAGTTATCCATTTCCTTATATTTTGATCATTTCGTTACCCATGCATCAGTTATTCAATAAATCAGATTAGGTCAGTACATGTATGTTTGGTTTTGTATGTTCATGTATCCATGTTTTACCATATCCCAGCTTCAGTTCTACTTATCCTACAAAGTAAAGTTTTAAGATACTAAGTGTAATGATTACCAACTTATCATATTGTGTTTGTTACTCGTGTTTTAAGATATTTCAACTTTCAGTCTATTTCAATCTCTTGGTGAGTACTTACACTTAGCATATATGCTTTATGATTTCATATAAAATCAATTTTTCCTTTTGCATTCACCCCCGCTTAATCAGTACATTCCAAAAGTACTGATCCACATATACGTCTATGTAGCTACATTGTTTCATAATGTAGGTACCAATTGTAGTCCACACATCATGACCAGACAGTTGTAGTTTCCAGCCAGCAGGTGATCAATTCTCCTATTTCGGGGACTTCAATCAGATGTTGTTTATGTACTTACTTTATTACTCATGTGTATTGATTGTGGTAGATGAAGGCATGTCCTAGCTATTTATTATTAGTATAGTAAAGTCTTCATAAATGTAAGTCAGAGTCAGTTATGTAATTTCAGTTCTCTCTTCAGTTTTCGGTAGATTGTAAATTGTATCAGTGTAATAATTCTTCCCAGATTTTGTCATGATTATATTTTTGCATAGCAAAACATGTTATTTAATATATTATAAATTATTTGCTTAATAGTATGCCAGTTCATAGGTTAGCTTGGGATCACTTGTGGTTCCAAGCATCGTGTTACGACTAAGGGGTAGTCTAGGTTCGTGACATGAGGCTACCAAAGAATAGTATAAAGGCTCAAAGGCTAACTAAAATCATTCCTTAAGGGTTAGAATAAAAAGTAGAAAACATGGTTATCAAAGAAATGCCTATATCATCTCCTACACCTAACATTCTTTATTTTACTTTGCAGAAGAAAGTTCTAGACATCAAAATGCATACATGGAATATAACAAAAACCTCACTCACACATGTAACATGCTTAAATCAACAAGTATATTTATAGGTTCTCAACCAAGCAATAATAGGAATTCAAATTAAGCTGACATCACATAAGAGTTATATAAATAAGCCTAGGCATCTCAAACATAGTAGTTCACTCAATACACATGCTTTCATATTCAAAACCAACTTGCATCGTGTAATCATACATAAAAATTAACAAGAACATCCCATTTATTACTAATATTTTTTTTAAAATTACTTTTAGAAAATAAAAAGAAATACTGGGTTCAAAGGGTACCCCTCGAAAAAGAACCAAAAATAAAATCCAAAGGGTGAGTGACATGTGATTCTACTAGACAGACACCAACAAAAACTAACAAGATAAAATTCTTTTGTAATTTTTAAAAATTTAGTCAAAAATAAGTGACCCAACCCGACTGGAGGCCTTGTCGTAATGGGCATCCCAATTCCTCCCAGGACCGGGGACCACCCCCTGTTACCCAACCCAACCACCATTAGCATACCTTGAGTAGGCTGAATTCCCAACATATAACAAGATAGCATAAATAGACAAGGACTGACTTTGGGATAGGTCTATTCTTAGACCAACCCTACCAAGTCATCCCATTAACCAAACCGTACCAACCAAACCACCAATCCACACCAATACCGAACCAAGGGACATAAATCAGGACATAACAAATGAGTTCCAAAACATAATTCAATTAATTCCAAAATGAAATACGATGGAACAGTGAGAAATTAAGTCCAATGATGTCAGCCCCAATACCAATGCCAACCACTAATACCGATTCTGCCAATTCTAACCCATAATAGTACCATAAAGCCTCTAACTAAAAGAGTAAGAATTTTTGGTTGGGACATACCCCCAACCATAGCCAAAATCACTATCCAAAATTAAATAGTAAAGTCTAAAAATATCCATAACATGAAATGGAGCCTTCAGGAAAGATGTAAGCTCACCACTTCAATCCAACAACTGTCCTAAAGTTAATCACTATGTAGGAGGAGTATAATGGTCGGTTACTACATAGTGAGGGTGCACAAACGTCGAAGACAGGTTAGCGAGTGAACGCTAGCATGAATCTAGGATAAGGATAAAATAATGCCATTCATAAAACCAAGTAAAACCATCCATATACACACAAACCATACATATATATATAGAACTATGCTGGGAAAAGGGAACTGGGTTTATCATTTCATTAAAACCTTTACCTAGGCAGTGTAGCTTTCCCATCCTAAACCACACATGGGCTATATAGGTTCAGCGCCCTTGCTGAAAGGGCCCCAGTGTGTGAAGCCGCACGACCAAGGATGAAAAAATAGGATAAATAGTACATCCCCCAAATACAGAGTGTGACATCATACACATGGTCACTTTGACCAAACCTCATATAAGCAAAATATGAGTTTCCGATTTTGGTCCCTCCGGGACCTCAACTTTCCACGGCTTTGCTACACACCCCGCCATTATTTCCCAATTAAAACCACTACCAAGCAACTAGCCAATCTATTTACTATTTATTAACTAAGGACATTAGTAGTGGTATCGTCATACCAACTATACTTTCAAGTTTTGTCCATAACCCACCATATATAGGTTTAAAAGATTCCATATACCTTTTCATTAACCATACTAAACCACTTGGGGGATTCTCATGTACACCACAAGCATAACAATTTAGCCTTTTGACCTTTCCAAATAATTTAAACCATGCATAATTCCTTACCAAGTTTAAAACAAACAAGATTTCCATTAAAAATGATCAATGCGGTGAAAACAACCTGATAGGAATTGTGTCAAACACATTGGGGGCATAATATAACCGAAACCAATTCCAATTACCATTTAACCATTCCCATGCAATCCAATTGTCCAAAACCACCACTTAAGCATGTAAATACATAATTAAAACCATGAGAATTCATAACCAATCATTTATAGTCAAAACCCCCAAACTATAGTTGCATACCCAAAATCAAACAACAATGAAATCATTAATAACATACATTAAAATCAAGCCTTTAGATGGAACTAACAATGAGGGAAGAGAACATGCCTTAATTGAAAAAGTAGACAGAAAGAAACCACCAACAAGATCCCTAATTTAATCCTCTAGTTGAAACCCTAGCTTTCTTTCCTAAAAGCTCTTAAGAAAATTATAAAGTGCTTAGGAAGAGTTTCTAAGGGTTAGTGAATAAAATAATAAGGTAAATAACCTTCCAAGTGTGTTAGAAGTCATGGGGTGTTATTAAGGTAAGTGGGGAAATATCCAGAATACCCCCACTTAAGTTGCACAAAATCCCATCACAAGGGTACGACTAACCCCTATGAGTCATACCCTCCCTGTATGAGTGGTACCCACCACTTGTACCCTTGGTATCCCTCTTGGACACAACACAGTCCAAGGTACAATTTATCCAACTCAAGTTGTATTGGTAGCATACGATCTGTGCCCTTCACCTATATCCCTGGCATGATTGAATCACAGAAGCTTTGAACACTGTCCACCATATGATTCCCTGATATGATTCGTACCCGGACTTATGACTCACGGTGAGCCACTCGTACTAAGATCCAACTTAAGCGACAAGTCTAAGATTAAGCTAAGGAGAAACCAAACCAAATGATCCATATCCTATCATACAACTCATATCATTTAAGTCGTACCCACGCTAGTGACCAAAATCCATCCCACCAACCAATACTAGTCGACTTACGACTGGACTATACCATTCGTACCCAACAAATGATGATAGGCGAATTTACACGCCTATATCAATATATTTTGCCCATATTTTAGCCTAGTTTTGAGAACAAACTATATATTTCATCCACTTTTAGTCCTTTTTCCTATAAATGAGCTAACAAACATGATTAGTAAAGTTTCAGGTATAAATGATGTAGAATTCAGCATTTTATGGCTTACTTGACACAAAAGAAAGCTCACGAACGAAGGAGAAGGAAGTGGGACGCCTAAAGGACCAAAACTGCTGCATGGAAAATCTGTCCCGGGCTAAAACAGCAATTCTGAAGACTTTGGGGACTTATAGACACAAAGCTGGATTTTGACAATGATACATTAACCTAGTACAATTGGGTTAAGTATTTCATTAGTTTATTTGGATTTGGATAATGTTACATTAACCTAGTACAATTGGGTTAAGTATTTCATTTGCTTAGTAGGATTTGGTTAGATATTTCATTAGCTTAGTAGGATTAGGATATGGGTATTATAAATACCTTATCATGCTAGAGATTTTTATTCAATTCCTCCCTCAGTGGAGAGAACAATCTTTCTATTCTTCACTTAATTCAACAATTAATTTTCTTCCATCCCTCTCATCTTCCACTACAAACACTTCTAATCTACTCTTCTATTCTTAAATTCCACAACAAGAGAATCGTTACCAAGCTAAGGAATTCACGCCTCACGCCTATCACTTGATCTACACGCCATTACTCAGTATCTTGATATAATAACAATGTCAATCGTGATCTCCTTCGCATTCATGGGTAACTAAAATTCTCTGTTGGGGTTATGGAAGCCGTATGAGTTACTATTTATTGCTGTGAGTTTGTGAGTTCGAGACACGTATATTGCTTATATCATTATTCTCTTCATCTTAATCCACATTCTTTGCGGTTGCAAACGCAAGAATACGCCAGTCTAACATTTAACTTGTTCGAGAGAAAGGTTATTTGTCTGGAAAAGAGATAATGTCAAGGTAGTAGGACACCATTTCCTATTAAAAAGCTAGTGCCGTAACTGGACTAACCGCTTGGAGAATTCGTACCGTTAGACACGCTTTAAGCTCGAGAGAGTTAAAGTGAAATAGTCCTTGTTTAGGTCGAGAGACGCTTGGATTTACCATCGACTACAATTCTCTATAAGCAATCGCATGTCAGAATTCTACACACTCATATCCAATAGAGACGTATACCTCAGAAGGTGGACATAACCCCAACGCTTCAATTCTCATTGTTTACAACTCACGTAACAATTTCTCTCTCTTTACTTTGCTATTTTCAGCTTTTACTTTATTGTTTTCGTTACACATTACAATCCCCCCTTTTACGAGACTTGCACCAAAAGTTTAGTAATTTTACTTACTTGTTGGCCAAGCTATTCCCTGTGGGATTGATACCCAACCCAGGTTGGGTTCTATATTTGCTAACGACCGCTTTACACTCCTACGAGAGCTGTAGATTGAGCGTTATCAACAAATAACTCAATCTATGAGTTGTGTTGGGTCTAGAGAACAAAATTCCAGGAAATTTTCTAAGTGCCAAAACTCAGGGTGTTTCAGTCTTCCCACTAAGAACATTCATCCCCGAATGATGAATAAGGTAGCGGTATCCACACACACAAGTCATTTGCATTATCAAATATATTTCTAATCTTTAAAAAAGTTTGAAAATAAAGAGGCAAAGATGTTAATCTTTCCTCTAACAAACTCATAAAATAAAGTTATGTTGAAGACACATACCTTTTGCATGAATCCCAAGAGAAGAAAAGAGATACTAATACTTGGACTTCATGTTCTCCTTCGCTTCCCACGTAGCTTTTTCCACCTTATGGTTTTGCGATAGAACCTTATCCAAAGCCATATCCTTGGTCCACAATCAATGAACCTGCATATCCAAGATCTCAATTGGGATTTCGACATAAGACAGAATCTGAGATACCTAATCCTTCCAAAGGTACAATTGAAAAAAAATCACCAAGATACTTCCTTAGTATGGAGATATGAAATACCGAATGAACTGAGCTCAAGCTAGAAGGTAACTTCAACTCGTAAGCAACATTACCAACCCTTCACAAATTTTTATAAGGAACAACATATCGGGACTGAGCTTCCCCTTTTTACCAAACCATACCACTCTTTTCATGGGAGATACCTTGAGGAAAAACTTATCCCTAACTTTAAACTCTAAGTTTCTATGCCTAACATCTGCGTAGGACTTTTGGCGACTTTGTGCAACTTAAGCCTATCTTGAATCTCCTTCACCATCTCCATAGCTCGATAAATCATGTTGGTACCAAACATATCCACCTCTCCAAGCTTAACCCAACCAATAGGAGATGTACACCCCCTACCATACAATGCCTAAAAAGAAGCCATATCAATACTAGAATGATAGCTATTATTGTAAGCAAACTCTAGCAATAGTAGATGCTCAACCCAATTTCCACCATAATCAATCACACAAGCCCGAAGCATATCCTTCAATGTCTGAATAGTTGTCTCTACTTGTCCATCTGTCTGCGGGTGGAAAGCATTACTCATACTAACCTTAGTCCCTAACCCTTTCCAGAAATGTAAACTGCATGCCACAATCAGAAATAATCAAAATAGGTAACCCATGCAACTTCACAATCTCTTGAAGGTAGTCCTCACTGGCAAGAAGTGAGCAGACTTTGTCATTCTATCCATGATGAAAAAAATTGAATCATATTGATTTAGAGAATGAGGAATACCGGTACCAAAATCCATATTGATTAGTTCCCATTTCTATTTGGGCAAAACAATCTCATGATATAACTCTCTAGGTCTCATGTGTTACACTTTAACTTGTTGACACACCAAGCACTTGGCCACAAAATTAGCCACATCCCTCTTTATATCATTCAACTAATATATCTCCTTGAGATCATGATATATCTTTGTAGAGCCAGGTTAAGCAACATAGAGCAACTCATGCGCCTCAGCCAAAATCCTTTGATGCAAATTGTCTACATGAAGAACACACAACCTCCCTAGGTACTGTAAAGTACCATCACCACTAATCTCAAACACCATCACTTTTTTCCCACTATCATCACCCTTGATTTTCATCAAGGCAGGATGTAGCACTTGATAACCCTTGATCTCTGCACCAAGATACAATCGAACTACTTCTTATAACATTACACATCCATCCTTGGAGTCCAAGAGGTGAACTTTAAGATTAGCCAAGCGGTGAATATTCTTCACCAACTCTCTCATTCCTTTGTTCACATGAGCCAAACTCCCTATGGACAACTTGGTAAGAGCATCAACAACCATGTTATCCTTACCTGGGTGATAGTGAAGACTCATATCATAGTCCTTGAGAAGATCAAGCCATCTTCTTTGCCTGAGATTGAGCTTCTTCTGAGGTAACACATACCGTAGACTCTTACGATTAGAAAAGATGTCCACGTGTACACCATACAAATAATGCCATCATATTTGTAAAGAAAACATAATCGCCAAAACTTTAAATAACGAGTAGGATAATTCCTCTCATGTACCTTCAACTGCCTGGAAGCATAGGCAATCACCTTCTTATGTTGCATGAAAACACAACCAAGACCTACCCGAGATGCATCATAATAGACCAAGAACCCAGTATTGCCTTCTGGAAAAGTCAAAGTTAGAGCCAAAGTTTGCTTATCTTTCAACTTCTCAAAACTCCCCTTACAAGCATCTAACCAAGAAAACTTAACCTTCTTCTGAGTCAACTTAGTCAAAGGGGAAGATATCGATGAAAAACCTTCCACAAACCGCCTATAATACCCAGCCAATCCCAAGAAGCTCTAGATGTCGGTTGGAGTTGTGGGTATTGGTCACCTTTTAACCACAATAACCTTTTGCGGATTCACCATGATCCCCTCACTAGAAATAATATGACCAAGAAAAGTCATAATGTTTAACCAAAAATCATACTTGGAGAACATGGCATACAACTGTTGTTCCTTCAAGGTCTGTAATACCACACAGAGGTGATTAGCATGATACACTCACTTTTGGATTAAACCAGAATGTCATCAATAAACATAATGATGAAGACATCCAAGAACTACCTTAAAACCATATTCGTCAAATCCATATATACCGCTGTGGCATTAGTCAATCCAAATGAAATTACCAAAATTTCATAGTGCCCATATCGAGTATGAAAAGACATCTTAGGGATATCAACCTCCCTATATTAAGCTGATGATACTTGGACCAAAGATCTATCTTAGAGAAGAACTTAGCACCTTGCAACTGATCAAACAAATCATCTATCCTTAGGAGAGGATACTTGTTTTTGACTGTCACCTTATTCAACTGTCTGTAGTCAATGCATACCTGAAGGTAACCATCATTCTTTTACATGAACAACACAGATGTACCGCACTGAATGGGGATATACTAGGACGAATAAACCCTTTATCCAAAAGATCCTTAAGTTTCTCCTTGAGTTCCCTCAACTCAGCCGGAGCCATTCTGTATGGAGCAATAGATATTAGACGAGTGTTTAGAACCAAATCAATACAAAATCTATTTCCCTATCCGGAGGAACACCAGAAAGATCATCCAAAAATATCTGATGAAACTTATTTACAATCGAAACTGACTATAAAAAAAGATCTTTTGAGTTAGAATCTTTCACTTGGACCAAGTGATAAAGACAACCTTTAGAGATTAACCTCCCCATTCTAAGATAAGAAATAAATTTCCTAGGGAACCACACTCCCACTCTGTAATTGGTTCACTAGGGAAATTAAAGACAACCTTATTGGTTCGACAATAAAATCAAAATCTACCATATCAAGTTCAAATAAATCCACCAAAGTCTGCCTGCCACTAATAGATACCATACCCCCTTATAGACTCTCTTAGCAATAACCGAGTCACCTATCGAGGTAGAAATAGAAAAAAGGTCCAAAATAACCTTAGGATCAAAACTAATACATACAACCATAAATGGAGTCATTTAAGAAAGAGTGGATGCCGAATCAAGAAGACAATACATGTCATTAGAAAAGAGTTGTAACGTACCAGTAACGACATCAGGCGATGCCCCAAATTTCTATCAGGACGCCAAAGCATACAATTTTTCGGACCAACATTAGAACCAGGAGTAGTAACAAAAGTAGATGCGGTACCATAGGGTGAAGGAGTAGAAGATGAAGCCATCGGCACCTTATTTGCCCTTATAACATCCTTATTAACTAGAAAATCCTTGAGTTGCTGCCTTGCTTAGCCATACTTAAAACATTTGTCCCTTTTTTCATCACAATAACCCTGATGAGGACGACTATAGAACCGATAAGGAGGGCATAGAAAAATTGACTGACCTTCGCTTGCCTGAGATTAGGCACCCGGGGTATAAAATTTGCCATCACCTTGATGATGCCTATCATCCAGCTGGTAAGGATCACTAGAAGTACAGAAGGATCCAGAACTCTACCCTTTTTTTGCTATTTACCGCCATCCCTACTACTCTGAAATTGAGAACTTACCTGATCAGAAAACCTGCTCCTTTCCAAACTCCGCTTGTATTCTTTTCTCATCCTCTACTGCAGCATATGAATAGTTAACCTAGAAATATCCATATCTTTGATCAGTAAAGTAGTTTTTCATTCCTATATCAAATCCCTATTCAACCCAAAACCAAGTTTTCTTATTCTCGCTCTCATGTCAGCCATCAAATCAGGAGGAGCATACCTTAACATTTGGGGAAATTTCAAAGCATATTACTTGACAGACATCCTCCCCTGCCTGAGATTCACAAACTCCTCCATCTATGCTTTTATCATCTCTAGATGAAAGAAATGATCTAAGAAGGCCTTTGAAAAAGTATCCCACAAGACTAACTCTTCCACATCACCCCTATTCGTGTCTCATTCTTCATACCATTGGTATGCAATATCTTTGAGCTGATAAGCTTAAAAGCTTACCTCTTAACATTGGTAGCCTGCATTACCTAAAATATCTTATCCATTTCATCTAAGAAATCCTGTGGATCCTCGTCTACCTTCAATCCAGTAAACGTAGGAGCACCCATCTTCATAAATTGGCTGACCCTTCTGGCCTTAGTAGATAAAAGCACCAACGTACGACGCTCAGCTTGAGCAACAACTATCTAAGTAATAGTATGAATAGACTGATGAAATTATACATTAGTCACCTTACCTGGAGGAGGAAGAGTAGCAACCAAAAAAGCTTAAGAACTATTTTGAATAGAACCCTAAGACCGAAGATGAACTCCAGATGTAGGACGTACCCCATTAATATTGTCCTCAAATGGGACTGAAGAGTTTTTTTATGTTCCAGATCGTCGAGGCATGATCTAAAATTGAACAACCAAGGATTAGAGAAGGATTCTAGGACTTAGACTCCAAGCTTGAAAATAGAGTACCAAGAAAGTAAAACATTCCTAAATGCCATATAACCTCTCTCTAGTGAGTATGGTATGCTACACAACCCTAAAACAGAATACACTAGACATAACTTTGTGGAATCCCAATTGACCATGAACCTCAAGCTCTGATACCAACATGAGATGACCCGACTGGGGGTTTTTTCGTAATGGGCATCCTAAGTCCACTCAGGATCAGGGACCACCCCCTGTTACCCAACCCAACAACCATTAGCATACTTTGAGTCGGCTGGATTCTAAACATATAATAAGATATCCTAACTGGATAAGGACTGACTTTGGGATATGTCTATTCCTACACCAACCCTACCAGGTCATCCTATCAATCAAATCGTACCAACTAAACCACCAAGACAAACCAATCTCGAACCAAGGGCCATAAACCAGGCCATAACCAAATGAGTTCCAAAACATAATATGATTAATCCTAAAATGAAATACGATGGAACAGTGAGAAATTATTTCCAATAATATCAGCCTCAATACCAATGCCAATATTAAAGCTGACATCAATATCGACCCCGCCCATTCCAACCCATAAAGTACCACAAAGCCGTTAACTAAAAGAGTAAGAATATCCAGTTGGGACATGCCCCCAAACATAGCCTAAACCATTAACTAGAATTAAATCAAAATGTCTAAAAATATCCATAACATAAAATTGAGCCTTTTGAAAAGATGTAAGCTCACCACTTCAATCCAACCGTTGTCCATGGGTTAATTACTATGTAGGAGGAGTAGAATGGTTGGTTCCTACATAGCGTGGGTATACAACCACTCGAAGATGGTTTAGTGTATGAACGCTAGGATGAACTCAGAATAAGGATAAAATAATGCCTTATAGAACTATGTCGGGAAAAGGGAGCCGGGTTTAGCATGCCATTAAAACCTTTATCTGGGTTGTGTAGCTTTGCCATCCTAAACCACCCATGGGCTATATGGGTTCAAATACCTTGCTGAAAGGGCCCCACCATGTGAAGCCGCACGACCAAAGAAGAAAACCTAGGATGAATAGTATATCCCCAAATACAGAGTGTGGCATCATGCACACGATCACTTTGACCAAACCTCATATCGACAAATATGAGTTTCCAATTTCGGTTCCCCCCGGGACCTTCACCTTCCACGACTTTGCTACACACCCCATCATTATTTTCCAATTAAAACCATTCCATTTACCATTTATTAACCAAGGCCATTAGTAGTGATATCATCATACCAACTATACTTTCAAGTTTTGTCCATAGACAACCATATATAGGTGTAAGGGATTCCATGTACCCTTCCATTAACCATATTAAACTACTTGGGGGATTCCTATATACCTCACAAGCAAAACGATTTAGCCTTTTCATATTTCCAAATCATTTAGACCATACATATTTCTTTTGCCAAGTTTAAAACAAGGAAGAGTTTCATTAAAAATGATCAATGCAATGAAAACATCCTTATAGGCCTTTTGTCAAACACACTGGTGGTATAATATAACCAAAATCAATTCCAATTACCATTTAACCATTCCCATGCAATCAAATTATCCAAAACCACCAATTAAGCATGTAAATACATAATTAAAAACATAGGAAACCATAACCAATCATTTATTATCAAAACCCCTAAATCATAGATGAAAACCCAAAATCAATCAACAGTGAAATCATGAAAACCATTCATAAAAACTATGCCTTTTGATGGAAGTAACAATAAAGGGAGATAAAATGCCTTAATTGACAAAGTAGATGGAAAGAAACCACCAACAAGATCCCTAATTTAGTCCTCTATTTGAAACCCTAGCTTTCTTTCCTAAAAGCTTTTGAGAGAATTATAGAGTGTTTATGAAGAGTTTCAAAGGGTTAATGAATAGAATAATAAGGTAAATAACCTCCCAAGTTAGTTAGAAGTCATGGGGCCTTATTAGGGCAAGTGGGGAAATATCCAGAATACCCCCACTTAAGTTGCATAAAATCCTATCACAGGGGTACAACTAACTCCCATGAGTTGTACCCTACCTGTACGAGTGGTGCCCACAACTCGTACCTTTGACCTTCCCCTTAGACCCAACAATGTCCAAGGTATGACTCATCTAACTCAAGTCATATCAACAATATACGATCCGTATCCTTCACCCATATCCCTGGCAGGATAGAATCACAGAACGTTTGAAGATTGTCCACTATACGAGTGCTTGGTATGATTCGTACCCTAAATTATGGATCACGGTGAGCCACTCATACTCAGATCCAACTTAAGTGACCAAGTCTAAGATTATGAAAAGGAGAATCAAAACTAAATGATCTATATCCAATTATACGACTTGTACCATTCAAGTCATACCCACTCCACTGACCAAAATCTATCCCACCAACCAACACTGGTCAGCATATGACTGGATAATACCATTTATACCCCAACATACAGTTTGTACCTATGAGTTGTACTGGGTAGAAAGACAAGAATTTTAGGAAATTTTCTTAGGGTCAAAACCCAGGGTATTTCAATAAGAAAATAACTAAAATTGAAAATCCTTAAACAAAACTTTACCATAACCAATTGGACGATTCCCCACCCCAAACTTAAAATCATACTTTGTCCCTAACGTATAACTTAAAAGTAAGGATTGAAATATTCCTTAAGTCCTCTAGACCTAGTTAGTAGTATCATCACCATCAAAGGGGTTTAGTGGATCCCACACTTAGTCCTTGCTATGATCCTCATCTCAGAATTGTAGTACTTGGACTTTTCTTCAATTAATGACTCAAACAAAAACAACAACTATGGTGATACTAAAGAAAAACTCAAAAATGAAAAACCTACCTTAACTTGGGTTGCCTCCCAAGAAGTGCCTGATTTATTATCGCAACATGACCCACATCACAACTATCAACTACATTATTTTATCCTCTTCTTCCAATTTAGAGCCCATCTTCTTATTCATTTCTGACCTCGTGAGTTCTTACTCTTAAGGTCTACAATTTTATCCACACTTTTCTTTTCAGGCTCTTTTCATTTCTCATTATCGAGCTTATTATTGGTTTTGGCAATTCCATAAAAGAGTTTGAAGAGGTCATTGGATGATTTCACTATACCACCCCATATTCATCCACTTTCATAGCTTTGATCATACAAAAATCATTGTAGTGTGAGGGTGTATTGAGTGCTTTTTATACTCTATAGACCACCTCTTCATAATTTAGTCTCACTTTTTGAGTTCCCTCTCTCATATCTATATCTAATCCACTAGTTTCTAAGAATGGAAATCCCAGTATGATCGGTACCCTATCATCTACATCATAATAAAGAATAACAAAGTTAGTATGAATAATGAACTTAGCAACCTTAATGACCACATCCTCTATGATTCCTTTAGGTATCACTCTTATTTTATTCATCATTTGGAGCATCACTGAAAAAGGTCTCGATTTTCCCAAACCAAGAGTGTTGACCACTAAAAGGTGCATCAAATTTATTCTCGCCCTCAAATCACTCAATTCATGGACCATATCACTTTCACCAATTTGTATGGTGAGGGTAAAACTCCCAAGGTCTTTGAGATTTTTTGACATCTTAATCATCATCATTAATCTTCACTCTTCAGTAAGTGTTATTTACTTAATGTTACTCAACTTAATCTTATTGGTCACATATTATTTAAGTACTTAGGCATTGTTTGCAAAATATCTAATAAAGGAAGGATAATGTAATTCCTCCGAACGTGTTAAAGAACTTCTTAAATCATATATCCATTTTCCCCCCTTTAAGCCTTTGAGGGAATGGTTGTGGTGGTCTATCTCATGTTTTCTTAATTGCCATTGTGTTAGGGTATATCCCTAAAATTTTAACTTTTTGGGTTTGAACTTGCTTTTCATATTCCTGTTGCAGGAACTTCTAAAACTGATCTTCATCACTTGCTTTGGATTCTTTGTATCACTTAGCAAACCCCCTTGAGGTCTTGTATTCTGTGCTTGGGATAACTACTCTAACTATGTCTCCAAATTGTTCCGATCCATCTATTGATTTTTGATATCTACAACCATTTATTCTTGTTTAGCCAAATCTTTTTCAATTTCTCTCTAATATTACTGGCTGAAGTGCTATATAGAATGCCCTTCTGCTACTAAAATTACTGAGTTTAAGCCTGATTAGTACCCTATAAGTAGTTGGGATGACTCTACCAATTGCAGTTATAGGCATTACTCTATTTGTATTATAATTCCTAGCATGAATCCTGATTGGGTGATCAGTAAATAGTTTCTGTCTATGAAATTACAAATCTGATGAGATTAATTTTAATATACCCCAACAGTTCTGTTTATTAGAAACTTGATGTTTGCATAATATAGTCTTGTTTACTTTTTTGAGGATAAGCAAGTGTTCTAAATTGAGCTTGTTGATGTGACAACATTCTGATGGCAAATTTGAGGCTTTTGACTAAATCTAATCGTGAGTTCTTAAGAAAATTATATTGTTTTTTAATCACATTTTGCTTCTTTGTGTAGTATAAGTTAAATCATGAAAAAATAAAATAATATAAGCTAAAAAGAGTGGTTGACGAGCTATCAACTAAGTGACGATCCGCCAACCAAGCCTGCCAACCTTAGGCAAATCCATGGTACATAAGAAGAAGTTGAAGATTTAGTTGATGAGCCATCAACCAAACTTGTTAATTGGAGCCATAATTCAAAATTACAATGACGAAGTAGAAGACATGGGTTGATGAGTCGTCTACCCCATCATCACCTGTTATCAAGATACGAGAGGGATTTATTTTTAATTCGTATTATATAGTGCTATAAATAATTGCTTTTAGGATTTTTATCATCATCTTATGTTGTGTTACAAGTGGAGAATATTTTGAAGTTTGGAATTTGTTCTTGGGTTTCTAGAAACCCTATTTATTCTTGAAAGAAAATTGAAGTGTGAATCTATATTTTATAAACATAATTTTCTAATCTATGAATTTCTCTTTTATAGTTCTTTTTAAAGTCATGAGCAGCTAAAATCTCACAACTACGATTGTGGGAGCCATGGTGGGTTTGTTTTTTGAATGTCAATTATTTTTGGGATTCAAATAATAATGAGAATTATATTGATAATCTTTTCATCTTAACAAATCTCGAATAATTGCAAATATTAGAACATGCCTTAAGGTTAAAATACGAACAAGGACGTCAATGAGGATTCAGAGCTATTAACCTATGTTTAATGGTTAATGCTTTAACAAAATTCACCAACTCAAAGTGAAATCAAATTTAGATAAGATTATATTTAAGTTCAAAAGAATTAAAGTTTTAATCAATAAATTTAGGTTGAAAAACATTTGAGTGAATGTTAGAAATCGATAATTTTATGTGTGTTGATATTATGAGAACACTATGCGATGGTTGATACATAATTGTGATATTGGACATGGTGAAAACATCCCTAGTTCATTTTTTGCATTGATTTATATTTTGGCTACTTGTTTTCTAGCAAAAAATTGGATATGAAATTTCATAATAAACCTGTTGATAACACTCACATTACACTCTTGAATGGGTGTAAGAGATCATTGTCAATATAAAACCCAACTTGGTTGGGGTCGAATCCCATAGGGAATAAGGTGTGAACTTAAGTTGTTTACAATTTAATTCACTGGTAGTTTACTGTTTCCTGAAATGGGGTTTAAGTTTTGCAGATAATCGATTGTCACTTTGAATTTAATGTTTGTAACCAAGATTTTATGAAATAACTAGGATTATGTTCACTAGGGCTTATGGTAGATGACAAATGCTAAAATTTACTCAAGACTCTCACGGTGGTTAGGGTCACAAGCTATCTTTATCGATGATATGCTCAAATGTCTCTTGACCTATTAAAGCGTCTAATTTCCTAATTTTCTCAGACTTAGGGAATCGCTATACACCGTCTAGATTTTACCTTAGGTTAAATCAACCTTGTCACAACGCTGATTATTAAACGAGGCCTTTCTGAGTCCCTGTTGATAATTCACTTCCTACTGTATATGATTTTTTTCTCAAGCAAACCAAAGTAGGTACGCCTACTGTTTGCAACCAACAGACGTAAATTATAATCTCAGAATTACCAAGAAATCCTAACACCTATTAAATCTTGAGTATTTAACACCTTATCATGACCTAAACCTAGATCCCATGATCCAGGTTACAGGTGTTTATCCACTCATGATGCAAGAAACAAGTATGCAAATTGAATTTATAACTGAAAGGATTAACTTACAATGATGAAGAACATCAAAAGTATACTTTGAGTTGAATTATAAGGCAAAACTCCAAAATATTGGTCTTAGAGAGAGAGAGAGAGAGTAATCATATCTTCTATCTTGTGGGATATGTCAATCGATTCCCAAAAACACTAAAACAAAGCTTTTAAATAGTTAACCCTAAATAAGGAAATAAAACTAAAGTTACAGATTTTCCTCGGAATAGATGACGACGATCGTGATGGCCTATCAGGAGTTTGACGGCCTATCACGGACGTCGTTAGATTCTCTTTAAGTTTGGCTTTTGCTGTCTCAGGCTGATGGTGACAATGACGTCCTATCAGGAGTCTGACGGCGCATCATGGATGTCGTCAGCTTCTCTTATATTTTGAGAATTTTTACCTAAGGTTGACGGTGATCCTGATGCCTTATCACAACTCTGATGCCTTATCACGATATACCGTCACTACGTTACAACAAATCTCATTCTCTAGTTAAGGCTAACGACACCGCTGATGGCTTATCATACTTTTGAAATCTTATCACCAGATATCATCACAATATTCAATTTATGCCAACTCTCTGGTTATGTTTGACGACAACTGTGATAGCCTGTCATGGGTCTGACGACTTATCACAAATGTCATCATCTATACTTCTCTTCAACTTTCTCCAGATTTCAATTTCTTTGCCTCCATTCTTTTTGGTTCTCTACTCCATCAGCTTATACTATAAAATCAACATAAGCACATCAAAAAATGACAAAAGTTGCTTAAGACCTCACAATTATTCTAGGTTAAAGGCCTTAATTGTGTTAGCAATTGCTCACACATCAACACCCTCAACTTAAAACAATAGCTTTTTCTCTAGCAACTTAATCCAACTAAGAGAACACATAGCATATTCAATAGCCAATTTTCCATTTAAGCTCAATACAAAGTTATTCCTCCAATGCCAAACCAACTAATACCAACTGTGCATATTATTAAAATATAATACTGTAACACAAAGGACTCAAGCGATGACATCAATCTTAGACTCAACAACTACTCACATACCAATGCCACACTATCTAAGCAAGCAAGTTGCTAGCAATGATGCCAGTGTGCCCTTACAACAAAGAAATCCCCCTCTTCTCATATAAGGAATCCAAAAATGCAAAAGTGGGGGTCATCAAAAGACTCTCACTCTCCAAAGAAAGTTCCAATCAATATATGCCAAGTACCATAGGTTTGCCCTTATTTTAGTTACCAAGATTTTTAGATAGGCTAGCTAGAATCACTATAGGACTTCTTTTAGTCTTATAATATGGTTTGAGGCTGGTATGATATTCAACGTCATTTAAAGTGACTATGCCTCCTTGACACTACACTACTTTCTTGGGGCTCACTTATTATCCTCTTTCTCTTATCGTCTTCTCTTAATTATCCATATTCAAGTTGGGTACTACTCTTCCCCCCCTCTCTTATTATTATGTATTTCTTTAGCGCCCAACTTTTACTCTTTCTTCTTTATTCCACCCTTTTTCATACTCGTCCTACACCATGTACCCCTATGATTGACACCCTCAACTTAGGCTGTTTGCTTAGGTTAAGGTGCTTAGTGTCCAAGGAAGGCCAGGGACAAACAGGTTCATTGTGGTATACATAGGAAGGTGAAAGGTGTCTTATAAAAGTGGGTTAATCAACAAAGACCTATGATCCTATCCTAACTTCTATCTTATGACCATGGCAAGACCAACCAGGCAAGTTTTAGCTTTAGCATATAGAGGAAAACAAGTAGTAGCTCACACACACCTGGCACACAAGTATATCATAGACCTCTGCTTATCTAGTTTATGCAATTATTCAGCAATGATCATCAAGCAGCTATAACTAATGCCATAACAAGATTCACAATGTTCACAAGTAAATGTAATCCACATAGTTTATCAAATAAGACATTGGAGGGGTGTTCGAAAGTAAGTCAAAAACACATCAACTGCTTTTTGTGCTTGTATTTCTCCTAGTTACCATAACTACGTTACAACAACAGACTACCCTACACCCTAAACTTAAAATCAAAGAAAAGCTAAATTAAGGGTTAGAGTATACCTAGACTGGATCGATCATAGAGATCATGGGTTTTCTCCCATGCAGCGCCTGATTTAGAATCGTGGCACGACTCAGGTATCTCGATTACTTCAGACTTCATCGAGACAGATAATGATGATGTTTTTCACTAATTCCTTCCGATCAATATAAAGCTTGACCCGTTTCCCATTTACCTTAAAGGTACTACTATATTCATTTTTGAGTTTTACTACTCCCGATGAGTAAACTTCACTAACCTTGAAAGGGCCTGACCATATAGATTTCAGCTTGCCTGAGAACAATTTGAGTCTATAATTAAACAGAAGTATCAAGTCCCCTTTTTGAATTCTTGTTTCTCTATTCTCCAATCATGGTACTTTTTCATCTTTTCTTTATACAGATATGCTAGTTCATATGCCCTAAAATGGAATTCATCCATCTTATTCAGTTGTACCAATCTCATCTCTGCTGCTTTCTTCCAATTCAAATTCAACCTTTTGAGCGCCCATAAAGCCTTGTGTTCCATCTTTATTAGCAAGTGGTAAGATTTTCTAGAGACCAGCTAAAATGGTGACATGCCAATGGGTGTCTTGAAAGCAGTCTGGTAAGCCCACAATGCATCATCAAGCTTTCGAGACCAGTCTTTTCGGCTAGCATTCACCGTTTTGGCTAGGATAGCTTTAACTTCACAATTTGAAACCTCCACTTGCCCACTGGTATGTGGGTGGTATGGGGTAGCCACTTTGTGTTGTTTCACTCCATATTTTGCCAAAGCTGCTCTAAACAATTTGTTGCAAAAATGAGATCCTCCATCGCTTATGATAGTATGTGGTACTCCAAAGCGAGAGAAGATATTCTTTTTTTGAAAAGAAATAACCCTCCTTCCTTCTTATCAGCCAAGGCCACAACTTTGATCCAGTTAGAGACATAGTCAACAACAACCAAAATATACTTCAACCCATATGAGCTTACAAATGGACCCATAAAATCAATGCCCCAGACATCAAACAACTCCACTTTAAGCATCTTGTCATCTCATGTCTTTCAGAGATTGACCCCTACCTCTGACATTGGTCATATTTCAGCACAAAATCGTGGGCATCCTTAAATAATGTGCACCAGTAATAGCTACTCTGCAACACCTTCCTGGCTGTTCGGTCACCCGCATGGTGTTCCCTAACTGGGGAAGCATGACATGCTTCCAAAATGCCTAATACATCTACTTCTGGTACACATCTCCATATGATATTATCTAAGCATCACCTAAAAAGGTAAGGCTTATCCTAGAAGTAATGTGTTACATCATGCAAGAATTTCTTCCTTTGGTGGAAAGAAAGATTTTCTGGGATGACCTCACTCGCAATGTAGTTTGGATAATCCACGTACCAAGGCAGTTTTTTCACAGCAGCCGCCAGGATCTCCTCATCAGGAAATGCATCATTTATCTTTGTTTAATCACTGGCTTCCTATTTACCTTCCATTCTAGATAAATAATCCGCAACCTGGTTTTTATAAACTTTCCTATCTTTGACCTCCAAATCAAATTCTTGCAGTAGCAACACCCATCTAATAATCCTTGTTTTTGCATTCTTCTTAGCCATCAAATACCTCAAGTCAACATGGTCGGTGTGGATCACCACTTTGGTCCCGAGCAGATAAGCTCTGAATTTCTCGAAAGCATATACCACAGCCAAAAGTTCCTGTTCAGTGACGGTGTAATTCTTTTACGTTCCATTCAGTTCTTTGCTGGCATAATATATTGTATGAAACAGTTTTTCCCTCTTTTGTCTCAATACATCTTCTAAGGCAACACCATTTGCATCACACGTTATCTCAATAGTTTTGCCCAGTCAAGTGAAATAACAATAGGTGCTTCAACTAGCTTCTTTTTAAGGTACTCAAATGCCTTCAAGCACTCGTCATCGAAGAAAAAATTCACTTCCTTCTCCAAAAGCTTGCAAAGTGGATTTGCAACCTTAGAGAAGTCTTTTATAAATCTCCGATAAAATCCTACATGACCAAGAAAACTACACACTCCCTTCACTGAAATGGGAGGTGGTAGTTTCTCGATAACTTCCACTTTTGGTCAATCAACTTCTATTCCCTTTTTGGAAACTGTGGCCAAGAACGATGCCCTTCTTTTCCATAAAATGACATTTTTCGCAGTTAAGCAGTAGGTTAAATTCAACACATCTTTGCAAGGCCACATTCAGATTTTCCAAACACATTTCAAATGAATCACCCAACACAGAGAAATCATCATTGAATACCTCTATGGTGTCTTCCACCATGTCAGAGAAGATAGACATCATGCACCATTGAAAAGTGGTGGGTGGATTACATAGCCCAAATGGTATTCTCTTAAATGCAAAGGTGCCATATGGGCATGTGAATGTAGTCTTCTCCTGATCTTCATGATCAATACAGATATGGTTATATCTAGAATAACCATCCAAGAAGCAATACCACCCTCTACTGACCAATCGGTCAAGCATTTGGTCCATAAAAGACATTGGGAAGTAGTCCTTCAGAGTCCAAGAGTTTAACTTGCAGTAGTCCATGAAAACTCTCCACCCAGTTAATGGCATGAGTGGAATCAACTCATTTTTTTATTAGCAACCACCATCATACCCTCTTTTGTGGGCACACATTGAACTGGGCTCACCCACTTGTTGTTAGAAATAGGGTAAATCACTCCTACATCCAACCATTTAATAATCTTCTTCTTAACTACCTCTTGCATTGGTGGATTAAGGCAGTGCTGATGTTCTATGGTTTGAATACAATCTTTCTCAAGTTGAATTTTATGCGTGTAAATTCCCGGGGGAATACTAATAATACCTATAAGGGTCCACCCTATTGCTCTCTTGTGCTTTTGAAGTACTAAAATAAGTGCATTCATCTATTGTTCTCCAAAATCAGCTGCAATAATAACAGGTAGCATAATCATTTTACCCAAAAACATGTACCATAAATGCCCAGGCAGCTCCTTCAACTTTAACACTGAAGGCTCTTCAATAGATGGCTAGGCTGGTGGAATTGGTTGATTAGCCAGATCAAGGTCCAACTTATTGGGATCATAAGGATATGAACCCATGCCTGTTAAGGCACAAACTGTCTCTTCGTACTCCCCATTACCTTCAATATCATGATTCATCATGATCGCAACCAAAGGTTCGATAACAAGTTACTTAGTTATGGACATGTCATATTCATCCTCAAAATATATATCAACTACTGAGAACACACTCATTACCTCATGCTGTTTCATTGATTTGCCCATATTAAATTGTGCTACTTTATCGTTCATCCTGAATAAGAGCTCATTCACTCTCAAATTGATCAACATACTTCCGGTTGCGAGGAAAGGTCGACCCAAGATTATGGGTACCTCGAAGTCCACCTCACAGTCCAGAATGACAAAGTCTGCAGGGAATATGAAATTGGAAACCTTTACCAACACATCATACAGAATGCTGACAGGTCACTTTAATGACCTATCCACCATCACTAGTCTCATGTTGGTGGGTGTGGGATTCCCCAGACCCAACTTTCTATAAATAGACAATGGCATCAAATTAACACTTGCTCCCAGATCACACAGTGCCTTGGCGAATTTCATAGTTCCAATTGTGCAGGGAATAGTGACTACACCTAGGTTTGGCTTCTTTTACATTAATGTCCTTGTAGAGATAGCACTATAAATGTGGAGATCTGACTTCAATTTGTAGGTCACCACTCGTTTCTTCATTACAAGGTCCTTCATGAATTTTGTATATCCTGGCATTTGCTCAAGTGCCTCAATCAAAGCCACATTTATTGTCAATTACTTAAGCATCACCATAAATTTACTGAATTTAGCATCACCAACCTTTTTCCTCAATCGTTGAGAAAAGGGAGGTGGTGGTCTTGGGATAGTTTTCAAAACTTCCTCTTCCTTATCCCTTACCTTCTATGAAGCATCAACAGAGCTATTCAGCTTCTCAGACTCCCCTGGATTGCTTTCTTCTAGTTTATCCATAACTACCTTATTATTCACAGACTTGCCAATAGAAGGGCCAGGTAGGATCTTACCACACCTAGTGGTAATAGCCATACATGAACCATTATTTTACAGATTGTAAACCATTTCACTAGATACAAAAATACTTCTTCTCTGGTTTAGCACTGTAGAAAGTTGGCTTATCTACTACTCCAATTACTTGATAAAAGTTGAGTGTGAACTAACCAACTGACTCAGAGTAGAAAATTCACTCTTCATAGTATTTACCCTTGAGTTGGTAGCTTCTACTCCCTCCAATAGTTTTTCCATCAAGTCCTCCATAGATATCTTTCCAAAGCTAGTTCCAGTAGCTTCCCAATTTCCAGGAAGAACATATAACCCAATCCTTTCATTTATGCTTCTCTAGTTCCCTTGATTCCTGTCTCTGTAACCAGGCTTGTCATAAATTGATTGACCTCGATTCCCTTGGCTATTGCCTCAGAAAGTTAAGAGCCCTGTATAAAGTTTTTATCAAATATATGTCTGTCATGTTGTGGTTCGTACACTGCATCAGCTTCTTCTTGAACCTCTCCCATGTTTCATGCAAGGCCTCAATCGGGAGCTGTCTAAAGTTACTGATCTTATCCCTCAACTGTACCCTCCTGGAAGGCAAGAACCTTTTTAGGAAAGCTCCTTTTAACTTTCTCTATTTAGTTATAGAATCAGGCGTCAGCTCATTCAACCACAATGTTGCCTCTACAAACAGAGACAAAGGAAACAATCTTAGGTGATAAAGTTCACCAAATGCATGTTCGGGTCATCACCAGGTAAGCCTCCAAACAACCCCTTTAGATTCAGGGGATTTATCATGGTACTTATTATGCTAAATTTTACAACTGGTGCCAATGGTGGAGGAATGATAGCACCCGTTGCACTTTCTCCATCCATATCATCATCATGATCATCAAAATCATATTGCAACGACTGTTCTTCCATTCATTGTTATGCGTTGGAGTTACGGATTGAGCTGTGCTTGGCGTACACTATTAAGATCCTGCAAATAAACAAAAACAAGAAACATAAATCTAGAAAATGCATATAACAATAAATTAGTGAATGCAAACTTTCAGTTTACAATCGTATTCCCCGACAACGGTGCCATTTTTGATAACTCTTAAATTACACTCTTGAATGGGTGTAAGCGATTATTGTCAATATAAAACCCAACTAAGTTGGGGTCGAATCCCATAGGAAATAAGGTGTGAACTCAAGTTGTTTATGATTTAATTCATTGGTAGTTTAATGTTTCCTAAAATAGGGTTGAAGTTTTGTAGATAATTGATTATCACTTTGAATTTGATGTTTGTAACCAATATTTTATGAAATAACCAGGATTATGTTCACTAGGGCTTATGTTACATGAAAGATGCTAAAATTGACTCAAGACTCTCACGGTGATTAGGGTCACAAGCTATCTTTATCGATGATATGCTCAAATGTCTCTCAACCTATTTAAGCGTCTAATTTTCTAATCCTCTCGGACTTAGGGAATCGCTATGCGCTGTCTAGATTTTTGCTCAGGTTAAATCAACGTTGTTACAACACTAATTATTAAACGAAGCCTTTTCAAGTCCCTGTTGATAATTCAGTTCCTACTGTTTATGATTTATTTCTCAAGCAAACCAAAGTAGGTACGCCTACTGTTTGCAACCAACAGACGTAAATTATAATCTCAAAATTACCAAGAAATCCTAACACTTATTAAATCTTGAGTATTTAACACCTTATCATAACCTAACCCTAGATCCCATGATCCATGTTACAAGTGTTTAGCCATTCATGATGCAAGAAATAAGTATGCAAATTGAATTCATAACTGAAAGGATTAACTTACAATGATGAAGAAAATCAAAAGTATCCTTTGAGTTGAATCACAAGGCAAAACTCCAAATTATTGGTCTTAGAGAGAGAGAGAGAAATTGTATCTTTTATCTTGTGGGATATGTCAATCGATTCTTGAAAACCCTTAAACAAAGCTTTTAAATAGTTAACCCTAAATAAGGAAATAAAACTAAAGTTATAGATTTTCCTCAAAAAAGATAACTGCGACCGTGATGGACTATCAGGAGTTTGACGGCCTATCACGGACATCGTCAGATTCTCTTTAAGTTTGGCTTTTGCCATCTCAGGCTGACGGTGACAATGGCATCCCATCAGGAGTCTGATGGCGCATCATATATGTCGTCATCTCCTCTTCTATTTTGAGAATTTTTGCCTAAGGTTGACGGCGATCCTGACACCTTATCACAACTCTAACGCCTTATCACGACATGCCATCACAACGTTACAAAAAATCTCATTCTCTGGTTAAGGCTGACGACATCCCTGACGGCTTATCACACTTTTGACATCTTATCACCAGATATCATCACAGTATTCAATTTATGCCAACTCTCTGGTTATGTTTGACTAAAACTGTGATAGCCTGTCATGGGTCTGACGACTTATCACAGATGTCATCAGTCATACTTCTCTTTAGCTTTCTCCAGATTTTAACTTCTTTGCCTCCATTCTTTTTGGTTCTCTACTCCATCAGCTTATACATTAAAATCAACATAAACACATCAAAAAACAACAAAAGTTGCTTAAGACCTCACAATTATTCTAGGTTAAAGGATTTAAATGTGTTTGCAATTGCTCACACATCAACTCTCTATTTAATGAAAATTATCGACTAACAGTCATTATATTACATACGACTTAATTATTACCATATTCTCTGTGGAATTTGACCCCAACCTTTGTTATTTATATATTTGAAAATGAATTACGGTTCTTGAAGGAATTGCAATTTGGGCATATTAGTCCTCTTGAGATGTTTGTATTTCTACTAGATGCAACTTTTTTCTCCCCATTCACATAATTGTGAAAGAATTTGTATTCTTTTCTCCATGTTGAACCATCTCACTCCTACTTTATGTTTTTAGAATTTCTCCTCTATATATAAATAATTCTTTAATTCAACTCCAGCCTTATGGAGATCCTATGTGTTTTCAACAGTAGAATTAGTCTATAGTTTATTTTTTTACCCTTATCTCACCCTCTGAAGTGGCATTTGTTGAAATACATTCCCAAAAGTATCCTTGATCCACTTAGCTAACACCCTCTTATATTTTTGATCTTGGCTCAAAATTCAATAAAAGGACTACCCACAAAGTATGTTTCCAATTCTCTTCTATAATCTACTTAAAGTTGGGGTGCTTTGTTTAGAAATTTAGAAACTTGAATGGCCTGACTATTTATTCTTTTTCCTGAATTACATATCACTAATCCTTATCTCACTAGATAATATACTTCACTAGAAAGTAGGATATCCAAAAATTCATGATCACCAAACACTCTATCCAGCCTCTTGAAAGTACAGTCACCTTTCATTCTACCACTCCACCAAGTGAACTTGCTACTAGTATACTATAGTTCAATAAAGGCCCAATTATTTACATATTGGCTGAAATTCATAGACTCATTTTGAGTTGAAATAAAGACCTCTTTACATTTTATATTCAATCAAAATAACATTGAAGTCTCATTCAACAGGTCAAGGACACTGAATTTTAGAAGCTATATCTAGTTCCTCCCAAAGATATAACCTTTCTAACATATCACACCTAGCATGAACAACTATAATCAATAACTCCATATTGTTTTTGCCAAATTTCATTATTAACTACTGCGTATTATCTTTAATCATATCACCATTCTAGTTACCATCCCAGAAATCCCATATCTTTGCTTCATATTTACAATAAGCATATTGTATACCCAGACTTCTTTTATTATGATCTTGCACTTATAGACCTTCAAAAGGTTTCATTATAGCTATAAAATTGTAGTGATGTCATCTATGCATCTTCATTAGTCTCTCAAAAGATTTTTGAGACTTAATAAACCTTATATTCTAGAAGATTGCTTTCCCAATCATTGAGAAATATCTTCTAGCTTTTTCTTACCACTCCTTGTTTTAACTTGAATAGAGAGTGAACGATGAATTGATTTACTTCTCTTTGCCCCACTCACTAAGTTTTTTATTTTACTAATAGATAAATCTTCTCCCTTTCTACTTTGCTAATGTCTTCCTTAATCTCTCCATCCTCATCCATATCCCTTATATGCTATTATTCCTCCTACACTATTTCCTGAAAATCATGAATGTCTTTCTCTTGTTTATCTTCCATTTCCTCTTGTTTAGAGGAATAGTTCCCCTGATTCTTGTTATGCATCTTTTCTTGGTCCACCTCTTTTCTAATTATGCCCCTACTACTACTCCATGAATCTTTTTTGTTCCCCACATTCACATCTTTATCAACCGACTGAGATTCAATAGGAATAGGTAGACCTTACTTAACTATTGTGATTTTCTTTTTCATTAATACCGCCTTCTACCTATTTTTTTTATTGTTACCCTCACCCCGATCAGGTTGCTTATCATTTCTTTGCCTATTTCTTCCTAGTTTTCTAATTCATCAACTTATTCTTTGTGCTTACCCTTTCATTCTCTTATATATTTTACTTTGTGTTCCTTGTTTGATCCACTTTCCCTCTCCCATATATTTTCTTTCCTCCATTTTCTTATTCTTTTATACCTCGAATAGATCCTTCTCCTTATTATTCTGATGCTTATTTTTTTCCTGTGTTTTCTTTCGTGTAGCCTCATATAGATTTCCATTCCTTTTTCTTCTTCTCCTTTCCGTCCTTTGCCAACTTCTTATTTTCCTTCTTTGGATATAATTTAGGATGTATAACATTGAATTATTGTTCACTATATCCCAGGATTCTATAGTTCATACAATATTTTGGCACATATTTATATTTTATTCTCACCCACTTCTCACAAATTTACATTGATTGCTTCCTTACACATTATTTTTTTTGCGAATTCACTAAGAAGATCCACCTCTACCTTCACCCTAGTGAAAATAGATCTTTCCAAATTCCTTGTTGCTAGATTCACTTGAAGTGGTGTACCCACTGCTGCTACTAATAAATATACTATCTCCTTCACAAAAAAGTTAAGGGATAATGATGGAAAAGAGATCCATGCAATCGTAGTGGATTTTTCCTCTTCTGGATCAAATATAGAATCCTAATTCAGTGTCCTCATTGGATTTGTCCATCCTTTTTGTATAATTAAAATACAGGTTCTGATAATAGGTTCACATAATCCTCCAAGCAAGAGGCCATAATCAGCACATACTAGTTACTTGGCAATCTGATATTTTATTCGTTTTTCAGTTCACACTATTTGGAGATCAATCTCCTTTAATATTGCATGTTCGATCATCTATAGAAAAATTTTCCTATGAAATGCATATTCGAGATTCTCTTCAATAATTATTTTTTTGATTTCATCTTCTTCCCACACTACCCTAATCTCAAATTCACTATGTAGGTAAGCAATAAGTTTCATGGGTATTGGTTTTGTTACACTTGGTGTGGGTCGTAGCATAGCTGCAAAGTTTGGTTTGGATGAATCACTTTCAATTTAGGCTTCCTTAACCCCTAGTGGGGGAGGAGAGGGGTAGGGGGTTTTCCCAGATGATTTAGTGGTCATGGCAATCCAAAATAAGAAAAATACTATTAGGATTTAGTGGCAACTATCTTTTTCATTGAGCGCATTTTTTAAGTCAATGTACTACTCAATAAACTTTAAAATTGACCCTATGAGTATTTGACCAATTAATTATTATTAATTTTAAATTATTATTTATTATTATTAAAAAATTCACCTCCTTCTTCGATCATTTTATAGATGAGTTTTTTGTGAAAGATTCAATTTGGTGAAACTCTTAGGAAATTCAGTTTGGGAAATCGGCGCCACTATCACTGTGTAGGAAAGTGTTTGTTCTAGAATCATCAAAGGTTTAACCCAAGGAGCTTCACCGGTGAATCATTTATACTTTTTGGACTGACAATAAATTTTTGATAGGGTTTGTTATCGTCGAGAGAGATAGAGGTATTGCTAGCTGGTGTGGGATTAATAGTAAATTGGGTTCTTAGTCGGTGACCGATTTTATGGGTGACGATATCAAGCCAAAAACTAAGTGCATCAATCTGGACCTTAATCTTCCTCCAACACCGGCATTGATGATGGAGATTTTGCATGTTTTTTGAATTTTTCTTTAATTAATTAGTTGTAATCTTGTTTAACAATCGTAATACCGCTTTTTATTTTTAGAATGAAAAAGATGGAATGATGGAGAAGAAGGTAAAAAAATAGCGGAAAAAGTTATGATAATAGGGAAGAAAATGAACACTGGAGGTGTTAATGACATGGATTTAAATATGGAATTTTTATTTTAGCTTTTGGAGTATTTGTGAGAGCTCTTACGCACCTAAAGTGGGTGTACTCCCCTTCAATGGTAGGTCATCATGTAGAGGTGTATATAATAAATAAATTATTTAGATGGGTAGTAGGACCCTTGTGAAATTTGAGTTTGTAGTTGGGATTTTGCATCTAGGTTTCGGGGGTTTTAGGCTATTTTCTCTTTAAATTATCCCATGATGCAAGATTTAAAGGTATTAAAGTTAACTTTATCAAAACATATTAGTGCAAAGAACAACTGCTTAATTAATTTACTTTCTCCACGACAAATTTTGATGAAGTTTGATAAATGGGATGATTTTGTACTATCTTTATCTCACTTAGTTAATTAGATTCTCTAAAATGGAGAAGAGTACAAATATAGTGTATTTTCATGATCTATTAGATGTAATCATGAGGATTAAACAACTTTTCCAGTAGTATGAATTTCTTTACCTGATTAATTTTTGGGTTATTCTGCAAAGAAATATCTACTGTCTATAGCACCGACAATATTAAAACCAATAACTATTGATAAAGTGACTTAAATTAAGTCAAAACCTAGAACAAGTAATAAGGTTATACTTTATCTAATGAGTTAAACTTTCAAATAATATAAGGTTGGAGTTTGTGAACGAAAAGTCTGGTAAATTGGTTGATTTTTTTTTTTGGAGATTGTATATGATAATTTTCCTTTATATTGCAATTATTATCAACACCATGATCATGATAAAGTTTGTTTTGCATTTGCCTTGAAAAATAATTAAATATAACAAAAAGTTGCTTTGGAAAATACGATCGATATAAAAAATATATCAAGCTGATGTGAGAAAAATATTAAGAAGTAGGGTTGTAGGTGTCGTTCAAAGTAATGCTACTATTTTAGATCAATAATCAATTACTGCCACTTTTGAGAAAAATCATGCAAGAACAATGAAGGTTGATACAAGTGATATTGGTCATCAAATAGCTATTGAAAACGTAGGTGTTTTAGAGACTTCATATGACCGATAGTTAGATCTAAGTCCTCAATTTGGAGAGATATTGTAGCAATAAGAAATTTTGAATACTCCAGGTGTCTATAATTTTCACGACCTGAGATACCCCTAGTCACGGCATGGTGCTTAAGGACACAAGTGACTTTAAGCTAATCCATGATCTGGTACCTGCTGTGAGCATCGAATAAAATAATGATAAAGTAGCATACGCAGAAGCGAAAATAATTAAATTTACTGTCAAAAAGTGGGGTACCGAATAAATGTCAACATGTTTGAATTACCAACAAAAGATACTACAAACAAATCTGAATATCCTAATATCTAAACATCTTGTCTGAAAGCCTCTACGATATGTGGAGTTGAAGGGACAAAGCTCCAACTAACTCTGACTGACTGAAATGAAAGAAATACTAAAAATAACTAAACATAACTTGTCCTCGATGGATAAGAACTCGCTACAACTGCTGCTGAGTGGTTCTGAGCTGACTAAGGGCGATCAGTGAACTAAGAGTCTGAACCTATATTGTGAAATAAATATAGCACAAAAAAGAGTATGCGGTAAGTAATTTGAATGTACTAGTAAGTAGATACTGATCATGAATGCATGAATATGTAAAAGAATGCAAGACCAAGTAAAGCATACACTAAGATAATCTTTAAAACTGACTGACTGAATAGCTGATAACTGAATACTTGATCATGCAAACTTAAAATGACATAACATGAGTGCTGGATTGAAACTGTGGGAACTATGTAATCTACATGCCTGAATCTGAGCTGAACGGGGTCCAAACTGTAACCCCAGTTGGAAGGGTGTCAGCACATTGCTGTGGGTACTATCATTGGCTGTGTGGATCCATTAAACTGGCGTCCTGAAGCTAGTGATTCGCCCTCTACTGGTAGGTGGACCTAAGAGAGTGTCAACCCTCAACCGGTAGAAAGAACTCTCAAAAACCTATGCTGGCTGCGTAGTTCTAGAACCCAGAGATTTCTACTAAAGGTCACACTCTCTACTGCCAGGTGAGCCCCCATCTCTAGGTTTTCTCGATTCTAAATCCTACTCCCAACTGAACTGACACTGGTTCTGATTAAGGTTAACTGGACATCACAACTAATAATGCTCAACATGATCATAACAAATTTGGTCTGATCATAAAATCATGATTTGACAAACTCATTACTTGAAAATCTGAAATATGAGTAAACACATAGGTATCGGGTGATCATAACCCGCCAGCATTGAATGATACCAAAATATGACAACATCACTTACAACATTGGTGAAAAGTCATAGTCCAGAGACCCTAAACATAATAAATTCAATTGGGGATGACTTAGTTGTCTTAACTCCGACGCATTCAAACAACAAGGTTGAAGCCAAGAGTGACCAAAAAAGTGGTACAAATATAAAAAGTTGGGAAGCTATGGTAGAGGACGAGAAGCAGGCCTCATCCCCTTTAACGTGTAGCAAGTTGAGTCCAGCAACCTCAAAATTTATGCCAAGTTATGCAATGGTTCTTCTATCTTTATCTGCGGAATAGCTTATGGCTCAAACAAGTGCACCTTTGAATGCTATGGATAATCCTACCAAAGGATTCAAGGCCAAGAGGTATGAGCCAGGAGATTTGGTTGAAGATCCAATGAAAGCGTTTAAGGGTGATTTAGGTGTTTACAAATTTGATGAAGAATATGAGGATGAAGTATTGGATGAATGCTTTTATAAAGAGGCTAGGATGGAGATCATTCACCTAGACAACAAAGGAAAGGATTCAAGAATAAGATGAATCATGAAAGAAAAAACAATTGGGATGGTAAAGTGTCTGAAGAGGTTATTCTAAGACAATTACCAATGAGGGTGGCAAAGCAGAAGGAAACAATGTTCAATTATATCAAGTATTGAGGAAGAAGATAAGGTGAAGAATCGAATCTTTATAGGGCTACATCTTTTTGAAGATTTTCAAGTTTTAAAGAAACATGGATCTCACTCCACATTTTTGCTTATTTTAATCTTTTACTACTTAAGTATTTTCATTTGTAATATCATCATAGAATTGGTTATTAATTCTGTGATGATCATAGAATATTTAATTCTTTCTTGTTCTTATTTTTTATATGCATGTTAATTAGAAGAGGTTATGTTATGCCTCAACAGGATTAGTAAGGCAAGGCATAACCCCCTTTCTTGTAATATATATATATATATATATATATATATATATATATATATATATATATATATATATATAAAACTAGCCTTGGGCATCTAGCCTAGTGGATTTGCTAGAAAAAACATAATATATTTCAATAAACGAATGTGATGCATGAATTTAAACACGGGGATGTGCAAAACTTTGGTGGATGACATATTTACATGGTTTAATTCTTAAGTTGACAATTTGACATGATATTGGCTAAACATTATATGGGCAATTGAAGTTCAAAGAAAGTAATAACGCAATTCACATGGGGGAGACTTTTTGGCATGGTTTGAATTCAAAGCTAGAAGGAAACATGGATTTAAAATCATAATTAACATGGATATTTTAATAAAAGATAGTCCCTCCATTTCAAAAAAGAATGACCTACTTTCCTTTTTAGTCCGTTTAAAAAAGAATGACCCCTTTCCTTTTTTGACAATACTTTAATTTCAACTTTCCACATGGTATGTTTAGGACCACAAGATTAAAGGGCATTTTGTACATTTGACACAACTTTAATTTAAGGCCACAAGATTCAAAAGTCTTCTTTATTTTCTTAAGCTTTGTGCCAAGTCAAAGTAGTTCATTCTTTTTGAAATAGAGGGAGTAATAAAATTTCATACTTAAACCAAAAAGTGTTTTTAGAACTCAATGGATGGAAGGAACCCATTGATGAATACCCCACATACCTTAATTGCTTGAATCCTTGAAGAAAATTTGAAATTGGAGTTTGAATGCTTGAATTCTTGGGAAAGAATTTGAATTTTTGTTCTTGGGAAAGGGGAAAACGTAAGATAACTGGTGAATAATGGGGCAATTGATCCCCCTTTTGGGTTATAAGTCGTCATTTGGACATTTGGGGGAGAGGGGGGACGACTAAAATACCCCTTGGAACTTTAATTAAAGATGCAGGAAAATACAGCCTCCGTGGCACAGAGTTTATCGCAGAGGCTAACCTCCGTGTCATGGACCTTATTGTGGAGGTCCTTCCTCTGTGTCACGGAGGTTACCGTGGAGGATAACCTCCGTGACATGCTAATATCGCAGAGGCTTATTGCCTTTGAGGTCCAAAATCGCGTCAAAGCTCATCCAAAAATTTCAAAACTCTTCTAGGACACCCCTTTAACATCCCAAAACATATTTCAACTCAAAATTCAATGTTTCGAATTTGAGAAGGCTAAAAATAAAATCCTTCAATTCTTGAGATCTTAAAATGACTAAGTCCCTTATACTTCGAATAAAATTTATGCCTTGGACCTCTTAAACATGTAACTAAGAGCTGAAACGCGTCTAAGATATTATGGGGTGATACAATATCTCCCCCTTAGGATCATTCGTCCTTGAATGAAACTATCTAAGCTGAGATACTAAGAACATTGAGATTGTACACTGAATACTTATGAGCTGAATCATGTTTAAATAGAAGAGTCTGAAACATGATGCGTGGATTGAACTGAATTCATAAATGTATGCAATAACGTAACGATGATTGGATAACTGAGATAGAAAAATGAGAGAATCAATTTAAGAGAAACCATTACCTCAAGTTGAATTTGAATTCATAGAGAAAAAATGGGGATACTTGGCTCACATATCTACTTGTGCTTCCCAAGTGGCTCTCCCAACGGACTGATTTTGCCATAGAACTTTAACCAAAGGAACTTCTTTATTCCTCAACCTACGAATCTGATGGTTAAGGATCTCAACTTTTTTTAAGAAAGGTATCTTTTACATCCACACTCTCTAAAGGAACAAAAGAAGCTGGATCACTAATAAACTTCTTCAACAAAGTGACATGGAACACTGGATGCATTGATGCCAAATATGCAAACAATTCTTACTTATAAGCTACCTTCCCAAAATGACTCAAAATTCTGTGTGGGCCAACATAGTAGTGAATGAGCTTCCCCTTCTCTCCAAATCTCTTTACCCCTTTCCAGAGTGAAGTTTTTATAAACCAAGTCACTAGTATCAAACTAAAGATCTCTTCTCCTTATATCTGCACAAGATTTTTGATGACCTTGGGCTATTTTCAACCTTTTGCAGATCAACTGAACTTTCTCCATCACTTACAATATTAAATCTAGCCCTATCAAAGCAACCTCACCTGATTCAAATCGACCAATAGGATATCTAAATCTCCTCCCATAGAGAGCCTCATATAAAGGCATCTAAATACTAGAGTGATAGATATTGTTATAGGAAAACTCAATAAAAGGTATGTAGTCATCCCAACTACCCTTGAAGTCAATAACACAAGCCGTCAACATATTTTCTAAAGTCTGAATGGTTATCTCTGCCTGACTATATGTATGAGAATGAAAAGTTGTATTAAGATAGAATTGGGTACCCAGACCCTTCCGAAAAGCATTCCAAAAAGTGAGAGGTAAATTGAGTACTTCTATCTAAAAGAATGGTCAATGGAACCCTATGCAACTTGACCAAATCCTTGATATAGAGGTTTGCATAGTCCTCAGCTGAATATGAAGTATGAACTAGTAGGAAATAGGATGATTTGATCATTCAATTTATAATTACCCATATCGAATCATGCTAACGTCGCGTACGAGGCAACCTTGTCATAGAATCCATGTTCACCATGTCCCACTTCCAAGTGGGGATGCTAAACTCCTAAAGCATACCACTAGGCCTTTGGTGTTCAACCTTAACCTATTGACAATTCGAACACTTATCCTTAAACTCTGCAATATCTTTCTTCATACCACTCCGCCAATAGATTTCTCGCAAATCATAATACATCTTAGTGGCCCCTAGGTGAATAGAATATCACGCACTATACGCTTCAGCTAATATTTTCTGTCTTAGACCATCAACACATGGAACTCATAGTCTGCCTTGACAATGAAGCACCCCATCCCCCTATTGGGAGAAAACCTTAACCTTCTAATCCCTTAGTTTCTCCTTCAACTTGACCAAAATAAGATCCTGATCTAGTTTTTCTTTTACTTCAGCAACCAATGACGATTTCAAACCATTCTGAACCCATAGACTACCTTCGGCCGAATCAACAAACCAAAGACCTAACCTAGCAAGCTGATGAAACTCATGGACTAACTCCTTCTTAACATCCTCAACATAAGAAACACTACCCATAGACAATCTACTAAGGTCATCATCCACTATATTGGCCTTACCCGGGTGATACAACACACTTATATCATAGTCTTTTACAGATTCAAGCCACTTTCTCTGACAAAGATTCAGATCCTTCTGTGTGAACATATACTGTAAATTTTTATGATAACACATAAATATGAACCCTATAAAGGTAATGGCTTCAAATCTTTAAGGCACAGACAACTTCTACCAAATTAGGGTCGAGGGTTGGGTAATTCTTCTCATGGGGTTTAAGCAGTCTAGAGACATAGGCTATGACCTTACCTCTCTACATTAACATACAACTATGACCAACTCTAGAAATATCACAATAAAATATAAATCTATCTATGCTATCTGGTAAAGTCAGGACTGAAGCAAAAGTGAGTCGAGTCTTCAACTCCTAATAACTCTTATCACAGGAATCTGACCACTAAAATTTGACTTTATTCTAGGTTAGTCTAGACATGGAAGTAGCAATAGAAGAAAACCCTTTAGTAAATCATCTATAATATCCAGCTAAACCTAAGAAACTCCTAATATCTAATAGAGATATAGGTCTAGGCCAATTTTTCACTACTTTAATCTTTTGAGGATCAACACAAATGTTATCACCGAAAATGATGTGGCCAAAGAAAGATACTTATCTCAACTAGATTTACACTTGTTGAACTTAGCGAATAATTGATGATCCTTAAGGGTCTACAATATAATCCTCAAATGGTCTGCATGATTATTTTTACTACAGGAATAGGCGAGGATGTCTTCTATGAAGACTATGATGAACTTGTACAAGTACTGTTTGAACACCCTATTCATCAAGTCTATAAAAGATTCAGAAGCATTTGTTAGTCCAAAAGACATAACTAGGAATTTGAAGTGACCATACTGAGATCTAAAAGCTATCTTTAGAGTGTCACATTCTCTGACTCAAAACTGATGATAGATGGATCTGAGGTCTATCTTAGAGAATTAACTTGCACCCTAAAGTTGGTCGAACAATTCATCAATTCTTGGGATCGGATACTTATTCATTATTGTAACTTTGTTCAACTGATAGTAGTCAATGCACATTCAAAGGGGTCCTTCTTTTTTACACATAAAGAAAACTAGAGCACCCCATAGAGGAATCTAAGATATCCTGTAATTGTTCCTTTAGTTTCTTAAGTCAGTTAGAGCCATTATATAAGGTTAAATAGAGATAGGTTAGGTATTTAGAAGGAGATATATTTCAAAGTCAATTCCTTTTTGGGAGAAACTCTGGGAAGATCTTCTGGGAACATATGCATCCCTTGGATATCATATTTTTAATTTTAAGATAGGAGACAAACTGACCCTTAAGCACTGAAGTACTACCCCTCCATTCAATAATAGGCTCATTAGGAAATTAGAATTGAAAAATTATATTTCTACAATAAACTGAGTCATTGCACGAGTGGATCCAATCCATGTTAAGAATGAAATCAAAATCAATTATCTCTAACTCCATAAGATCAACTATGTAACTTTTTGAGACACTATAACCGGGCAATTTCAGTATTTCCTTCTGGCTATATAGACTTATCCACTGGGGTAGACACTGAGAATGGCTCGGCTAGCATTTTGGGGCTGATATTAAAGTCTACAACTATGTAAGAAGTCACAAAGAAAAGTGGTGCTCTGGGGTCTAACAATGCATAAATGTGAAGATGAAAGACTTGTAACATACCCGTGACCATATCAGGAGAACTCTCTTAACCATGTCGAGTTTGGAAAACATACAACTTATTCTGGAATACGCACTGGTAGCATTGGAGGTGGCACCCAGTTGAGTCGAGCAACCTACTGGAGTTGATGAAAAGTTGGACTGACCCTGTTGACAAATATCCTTAACCCTCTTGCCAATTATTTGGAAATCCCTAATCATATGTCCTAGCTTGCCATATCCAAAACATATATCACAACCTACCCTACACTCACTGTAATGATTCTTATCACACTTTTTGCAAAGCAAATTGGTACAACAACTATTTACACTACCCTAGGACATAGAGCCTGGCACTCAAACCTGACTGTCCTACCTGAACTTAGGTACTGAAGCACTAGCTGAAGATGGGGATGGGGCAAAAAATTTTAGGAGAAACTGAGAACGATTACCGCCTTCCGACTTGTTTGAGAAAAGTTGAAGCTACCTATTCTGGCCCTCTTATTCTCTCTTTCCCTTTTCTTAAGCTTCTCTTCCTCAATCTGCTGAGCATGAACTACCAGCCTAGAAATGTCCATCTCCTTAATCAACATGACTATCCTACACTCCTTGACTATACTATCAGATACACTAGATACAAACTTACTCATCCTGGACCTAGAATCAACCACTATGGTCGAACCATACCTCGCCATCTTTGTAAAATTGAGTAAGTACTCCTTCACACTTATGCTAACCTACTTCATATTTATGAACTCTTGAACCTTAGTTTCCCTCAGCTCTAGTAGGAAGAACCTACCTAAATAGGTTTCCTCCCATTCTATAGGCCATGCTTCAACAACTCTGTCCTCTTTTTACTGCTTAAGCCAAGTATACGCTACTCCCTATAACAGATAGGAAGCTAATGCAACACTCTCACTAGAAGTGACACCCATAATATCTGTCATTTTCTATACCCTATCTAGAAACTCCTAAGGATCCTTCTCATACTTGGATCCAGAAAATTAAAGGGGATTCATTCGAGTAAAGTCTCGAATCCTAGTTGTAGCCGTATTCATCACTGGATTGGCTGGGGAAAAGGCATACTGGTTGTTTTGAGTGGCTACAGAATGGGCCAAAGCTATGAAAGTGGACCTGAACTCAGCGTGGGAAACATAGTCATTTAGGGGATTTTCCTAAACAGGTGGTGGTGCAGGCTGATCCTCGTTCCCTTTTTGTTGTTTCTTCTGGAAGGTATTTGTTGTCGACACCTAATTTTTTTCCTCCACAACTAAATTTAACCCTGGATTTCTTCAATTTTTAATAAAATTAAAATATTTATTTCATCTGCATAAATGCACTCTAAAGTATTTATTTGGGTTAATTTAACATTTAATTGATGATTATTCATTTTTGTATTGACATATATGAAATTGTATAAATTTTGTTATTTAAATAAACATTTTTTTTAAAATTGAAATTTTACTGATTTAGCTTGAAAATTAAGCTAAACAGATAATGTCTTGATTCAAATAAAATTTATCCTCAAAATTAATTGTTTTGGAGAAATATTTATTTGATTTTATCAAATCAAGAAACTCAGGGTTAAAGAAAGTATTAATTTTTATTGAATTTTAATTTAGTTTAGCCAATCTATTAGATTTAGCCATAATTGAAATCAAATTGGCCATAATTGCAATGCAATTGGTCAATTTATTTTCAATGTGGTCAAAATTAAATAAATCTGGCTAAATTTTAAATCCTAAATGGGGTTATATTTTAAATAATTCTAAATTCCCCAAAAATCTCATGATTTTTACCCAATTCCCACCAAAATCAAATTCAAATACCAAAATTCAAATTATGAAATTCAAAAATTGTACTACATTGTACATTCCCTCTCAACCTTATTCTTTTTTCAATTTTGAAATTCAAAAATTGTAATACATTGTATAATTACCCCTCAACCTTATCCTTTTTCAATTTTAAAATTTAAAAATGGTACTACTTTGTACAATTTACCCCCACCTTATCTTCCACCTCACCTTATCTTCAATATTAAAATTTCAAAAACACTCCTAAATACTTTCTCCCACATTGGTGGATTATTAGAATTGGATCCTCTTCCTTTACTATAAATACTAACACTATTTTTTGATAGAGAGCAAGTCTCAAAGAGTGAAAAAAACTTTTAAGCAAATAGTTAAATTTCTTTTCTTTAGTAAATTTTTTTAAAGCGGTACTCTAATTGGGGTTCTCGAAAGATTATTTTCTGTTGGTGATCAAGACTTTGACGAAATCTTGAAGTCCCATTTTACTGCCCCCAAAAAGTAAACACACCTTTCCCGTTTTAGTTTTACTATTGTTTTCTTCTTCATCTTCTTTTTCTTCGTAGTTTGTAGTTGTAATTTTGTTTGCTGGGATTGTTTGCTGTAGACGGACTTGAAGGCCATAGGATATTGTGGTATCGATATTATGGTTATTTTCATGGTATAAAAATGAGTTAGCAATAGTTGAACGTGTTTCTTTGGTTTTATTCTTTGATTATTATGGATAATGTTTTAATCTTTGCTTAATGCGTGCTCATGCTTTGTTTAAAACTTTGTTGGCATATATGTTTGTTTTTAGCATGTAATGTTGTTTACTTTATGTCAAAAAGGAATGGTTTCTATTGTTAAGGATCTGTGAAATTGTTTCTCGATTTGAAGCATTGAGTTACTCGTTTTCGTGGTAAAAACTTTCTTTGATTTTCTCTTGTTCAGATTAAAAAGTTAGGATTATAGATTTTGTTGAAATGGTGCTGAACTAAAATTGGAGTTGGCATTATTGACATGTTATGATGTTCTTAGACTGTTACTTTCTTTAGTGTGATAGGTTATTATATAGATTGGCATCTGCTTCAATATAATATGTTACTACATTATGAATTTTCACCTCCTTCAGTGTGGGAGACTAAAGCAAGGTATGAATGATTGCCCTTATATTGCATTTGATACTAATAAGTTTAGTGGAGGTGATTAATAGATAACTTGGACCGTCACTTCGTTCAAAGTGACATGTTACATTCAAATTGCATTGTCTTCCCTTCAATAAGACACGTTGGACCATCACTCCGTTCAAAGTGACATATTACATTTAAATTGGATCGTTCGCCCTTCAATGATACACGTAGGACCGTCACTCCATTTAAAGTGGCATGTTATAATTAAATTGGGTCGTCCACCCTTCAATGAGACACGTTGGACCGTCACTCTGTTAAAGTGTCATGTTACATTTAAATTGGGTTGTCCGCACTTCAATGAGACACGTTGGACCATTACTCTATTAAAGTGGCATGTTATATTTAAATTGGGTAGTCCTCCCTTTAATGAGACACATTGGACCTTCACTCCGTTCAAAATGGCATGTTACATTCAAATTGGGTCGTCGTCCCTTCAATGATACACTTTGGACTGTCACTTCATCCAAAGTGGAATTTTACATTTGAATTGGGTCGTCTTCAATTCAATGAGGCATGTTGGACCATCACTCCATTCAACGTGGTATGTTATATTTAAATTGGGTTATCCAACCTTCAACGATACACGTTGGTATTTCACTCCATTCAAAGTGGCATGTTACATTTAAATTGAGTCATCCTCCCTTCAATGAGACACGTTGGACCATCACTCCATTCAAAATGGCATATTACACTAAAGATGGGTCATCCATCTTTCAACGAGAAATGTTAGACCATCACTCTGTTCAAAGAGAAATATTATATTTAAGATAAATCATTCTCCTTTTACTGATATATGTTGGGTTGTCACCTCGTTCAAAGTGGCATAATATTTTAGAACAGGTTGTGCGAATTGGTTCATCAATTATCTCAGCACAGCAGGTTCAAGCGGTTTGCACTAAGTTATGTTAGCGTAATGCTATATTTATGACTAATAATTTAGTTTGAGATGTTGTCGAGAGCATCCAAAAGGATGAAATTCTCAAGTCAAAACCACTGGTGTGGACGACTCCAAAAATGATGCAGCACAACGTGCAACTTTTTCTTAGTAGTAAAATGGAATGTAGTCTAAAGAGGCACGTCAACCTCTTAGGATGTGAGCTAATGGATGATTGTCACCACCCTTAAACCACACCCCTGTTAGAAGGCATTGGGTACTTTGGGATATTCTAGTTTCAGCTTCACCTTTGGGATATTTCTACTTTCATACCGAGGGTAACCTTTTCTTTCCTTTAATTGGTTGATAGGATAACTAGAGCTATGGAAATTATGTCTCAGTAAATTCTATCCCATGGATGTGAAGGATCCCACATTCATGGTTAAAGTTACAAGCCTCTTTTTCATAACTCGAATGACTTGTCACTCATTCCAAGCCAAAGATTGTCTAAAATAAAAGACTATCTGTTCTATTGATTGAGTCAAACTACAAGTAGATTGATTACCTAATTCTCGAGGATATGTAGGCTGGTCTCTATGTTGAAAACTCGATTGCATGCCAATCTCCCTCTAAATCCCTTCATTCCCCAACTTTTTGGTTTCATCAAAGAACTCAAAAACTGAGATATCTTGTGAATTCTTTGAAAATCTTGCTTCAGGATAAATCCTTATGAACTACAAGTGGCCTAAATTTTCATGCAACCTGAGATATGCAGAAAACCCGATACCGAGGTCCGACCATTACTTCACAAAACTCATGAAAAAAACAATTTATTGTCGGACAAAAATTAGGAATGTCAAACTCCCTTTGCCCTGGGTTACTTGTATCCACCCTACCCAAATGGAAGGGGGCAGTTGTTGACACCTAATTTTTGCCTCCACGACAAAATTTAACGCTGGGTTTCTTCAATGTTTAATAAAATTAAATTATTTATTTCATCCAAATAAATGGGATGTAAAATATTTATTTGGATTAATTTTGTCATTTAATTGATGATTATACGTTTTCGTATTTACATATGCAAAATTGTATAAATTTTGTTACTTAAATGATTATTTTTATCAAAATTGCACTTTTACTGATTAAGCTTGAATATTAATTTAAATGATAATGTCTTGATTCAATAAAATTTCTTCTCAAAATTAATTTATTTGGAGAAATATTTATTTGATTTTATTAGATCAAGAAGCTCAGGATTAAAAAAAGTATTAATTCATATTGGATTTTAATTTAATTTAGTCAATTTTTTAGATTTGGTCATAATTGCGATGCAATTGGCCAATTGGTCTTCAATTTGATCAAAATTAAATAAATTTGGCTAAATTTTAAATCCCAATTGAGGTTATATTTTAAATAACCCTAAATTCCCCAAAACTCTCATAATTTCTACCCAATTCCCACCAAAATCAAATTCAAATTTTGAAATTCAAAAATTGTACTACATTGTACAATTCCCCCTTAACCTCTTCTTTTTTTCAATTTTGAAATTCAAATATTGTATTATATTGTACAATTCCTCCTTAAACTTGTCCTTTTTCCAATTTAAAAATTTAAAAATTATACTACATTATATAATTTCCCCCCACATTATCTTCTACCTCACCTTATCTTTAAATTTTAAAATTCCAAAAATACCCCTAAATACTTTCTCCCATATTGGTGGATTAATAGAATTGAATCTTCATCCTTTCCTATTAATGCAACCTTTATTTTTCGGTAGAGAGCAAGTCTCAAACTCTAAAAGCTTAAAAGTCTAAAAGAGTGAAAAAAACCTTTGAGCAAATAGTTAAATTCCTTTTCTTTAGTAAAAAATTTTCAAGTAGTAGTCTAATCGGGGCTCTCGAAAGTTGTTTTTCGGTGGTGATCAAGACTCTGAAGAAATCTTGAAGTCCAATTTTGCTGCCCCAAAAAAGGTAAACACACCTTTCCCCTTTTAGTTTTGTTATTGTTTTCTTTTGCATCTCTTTCTTCTTCATAGTTTGTAGTTGTAATTTTATTTGATGGGATTGTTTTCTATAGACGGCCTTGAACGCCATAGGATGTTGTGATATCAATATTATGGTTATTTTCATGGTATAACAATGAGCTAGCAATAGTTGAACGTGTTTCTTTGGTTTTATTCTTTGATCATTATGGATAAAGCTTTGATCTTTACTTAAAATGCATGTTCATGGTTTGTTTAAATTCATTATTGGTGTATATATTTATTTTTAGCATGTAAAGTTGTTTTCTTTATGTTGAAAAGAATAGTTAATACTAATTATTTTGGCTTTTGGCTTTATTCTTTGATCATTATGAATAAAGTTTTGATCTTTGTTTGATATATGTATTCATGCTTTATTTAAATTCGTTATCGGTGGCTATGTTGTTTTTTAGTAGGTAAAGTTGTTTCCTTTATGACGAAAATAAATGGTTACTATTGATAAGGATCTGTGAAATTATTTCTCAATTTGAAGTAGTGAGTTACTCATTTTTGTGGTCAAAACTGTCTTTGATTTTATCTTGTTTAGATTGAAAAGTTGTTAGGGTTATAGATTTTGTTGAAATGGTGTAGAATTGAAATAGGAGTTGGCCGAATTGGACACTTTTTCTTAGAATTAATCTTTTATTATTTATCCTATCTTGTCTTCGAATATCATTTCTCAAATATGCTTAATATATGCTATTTGTTTCACTTCGCTTATTGGTTTACTTCTTTAAGTGTTTTTAGTCATTTAGATGACCCATTGTTATTCATATGCTATAGTGAATTTCTCTTCTAAGTTATGGATATGTTGATTGAATCCACTTTCTATTAAAAATAATGTTGTTGCATTAGTATGTCTTGTACTTCATATTTGAGGGGCTAAGATAGATTTTCTCATTTCTTGCTCATTCTCCTTTTCATTGTTTATTTAAAACATGCCTTAGACTATATCATATCATAGTATTTGGTTCAAATATGTGTTAATCTATAGGAAATATTTGTCCAAATCTTAAACACCTATGCTTGTGGATCCATGTCTTTCTTTTCAATGGCTAGTTGATTATATTGTGCTATATTTCATTTTTGTTGGATAATTTAGTTTGCTTTGATATCATAGTTTACGATTTCTTTATGCTTGAGAATGTTATCTTTTTGATCTCATCATTTATCTATTACGTGTAGGATTTTTGAACACAGATTAATTCTTTTTGTTTTATCTTTTTCTTTGTATGAATCTATTTTGGAGTCCAAATGGACTCCTTTCCTCTTGCATTTCGTAATGGGCCAACGAGGAGCACCTCTCTGAGTCAAGTTCGAAGTTTAAACCCAAAGTTGATTATATGGTGTGCTGGTGTAAGAAGATAGAAGAAGAAGAAAAATTGATCAAAACCCATTGATGAGGTCGCTAAAAGACATGAAAGGTCTCTATTTTATTATTATCTTATTCTTTATAATTTATTTATTTATTCATTTATCTATTTATTCATTCATTTGGAATTCAAAACCAAAGTTATAATTTAATACTGGTGAAATGGATTTTGGGCCTCAAAGGTCCGAAAGCTAGCTTAGGACAGGTCATGAACCAAAAGCCCAAGTATTTAGATTGGGACAGGTGAAGATGGGTCAAATGCCCAAATTAGCTTAGGACAAGATTTATGGATTTGGGCCTAATGCCTTAAGTTATTTAGTCTCTCCCTTTTCCCTTAATATGCTAATTTTTCTTAGATTTCTTAGGCTTAGTTACAAATCTCTGCTAAGCCATCAAAATTTGTTTTCCACAAATCTTGAAGACAATTCTTTCCTTAATTGTTTACTTTTCAAAGACAAACATTCCTTTTAAAGGTTAGTCAAAAAAGTTATTTTCAAATAGTCCAGATAACCGCAAGTTAGCGGATACTCTTGGTGCCTTAACAACCTTCCAAAAGTATTAATAGGAATCACTTACTCAAAATTTCTATACTTAAAAGATTTTTTCTATTTTGAATCTTTTAAGTAATATTTTTAGTTTTTGTTGATATTTTCTTAAAAATCGAGTGGAGACTTTGTTATTTCTTAAATTGTTTCAAACTTTTCTTTAAGTTTTTGAAATAGTTTAAAAAGTCAAAAGTAATATTTTCAAACCCTTCGAATGAAAAAGGGACCAAAACAGAAATGACGACTCTACTGGGGACTTTAGCTAGGTTCTAACCAAATATTTGAATTAGCTTCTTTGACTGACTATTGTAGTGTTTAAACTATTTATGCGCTTATGTGTTTAAATTATTGCAATTATTAACTATTGCATTCATGGAATAATTCCCCATATTGATTATAAAACTGTTTTGGAGTTTTGTGGATGTCTCAGCTCCTATTGTTTAATTTTGAATCAAGTGTTGGAAATATGATGGTTTATCCACACGTGAGGCATCCAATGGCTGTTCGTATTTCAAAACCCAAGTTGTCCACTTGGGAACCTGGCGGAAGCCCATTATAGACACCTAGGATAGAGCGAAACCAAAACCCAGTTTAGGCATGAGCCTAGGATGACCCAATACCTGCAGGGGTATTGGTCCCATTATAAAATCGACCTTACATCTATTTGACTACGAGTCATAATAGATGATCATCCTTTTTGTGTTAAAATTAAAGGATATAATGTCGGATTGTACGAACCATTGTCCCTTGGGTTTGAGGGTTTTATTTAGATTATTTTATTTAATCAAAAGAAGATCTTCATAGAAAGTATACTCAGACGTTTCAAGAAGTTCAAAATCGAAGGACGTCCCAGGAGGCTTAGTTTAGATTTTCTCCCCTACGTGGGATTAATATTATGTATTTTTCCTTTCCCTCATTTTGTATCCCTAGTTAATTTATTAATGAAGTTTGTATAATATTTTAGGGACAATGGAACGTTTTACATATGGCATGTATATCCTCCAAATGTTAGGCTTACCTTTGGCTTAAAAGGTACCATGTTTGATAGGGTGCATTCTAAATTATTTTTGTGCTAAAGTACATCATTATTTTGCTTTATCTATATTTTCTTGATTTGTCCATATATTACATTTTCAATTATTACAATTCATGAACTAACACTTTTACCGTTTGAGTGTTTTTCGTTCTTTTTAAAAGAGAGATTAATTTGTGTTGGTAATCAAACTTGCCCGCTCCACAACGACAAAAGCAGCGTAATCATTGGCATTAACCGTCGCAATTAAGAATGAAGTTCCTTCCAAGGCACAACTTTGGCGTTCTTCTATCTTAAAGTTATTGTTTTATTTTCTAGTAATCGTACTTTCTCCTATTTATTTCCTTGTAATCATACTTTATGGTATGACTTCCTTGTAGTTGTACTTTGTAATTTCCTTCTAATCCTACTTTCTAGTTGTAAAGAACTATGTTCGGCCTGATTTCCCTAGTGGAATACGTAGGCATCCTATATTGGCTTCGGTCACATTATCAAAAATATTAAATATTCCTTTAAGTTTTGTGAACTACGTTTGACCTGAATTTCTAAGAATGGAATAGTAGGTGGCCTATGTCGGCTTTGGTCAACCCTTTAAAAAGTTTATTTTTTCTTATGGTGTGAACTACGTTTGACCTGAATTTCCAAGAATGGAATACGTAGGCGGCCTATGTCTGTTTCAGTCAATTCCTTAGAGAATTTATTTTTCCGTCTTATAGTGGAACTATGTTTGGTATGATTCCTACCTCCATGGGTTATGTGAGCACCACACTAGCTCGATCATATTCTCCATAAGATTTTATCTAAGAGGATCTTTTTCAAGTTGCATAGATGTATTTTTTTATAAGGTCTCAAGAATTTAAAAAAAAACATGAAATTTGCTACAAAGTTAAACATTAGATGTTGTTGAAGCTGAATCAGTGCATATTTTGAGAAGTTCTAAAATTTCAAGTTATGCTACACCAAAAAGGACTCAAGTATTTTTCATTCTAGACTGGGGTAGTATTTTTTAGGAGATCTAAAAAATTCCATAATAAATAATGTCATAAGTTACAAAGAAGTTAGAGAGTTTCTTTGTTGGGACAGAAATTTTGAGGGATATCCTAAAAAATTCCACAAAGACTACACTTCAATCCCGTGAAAGCAAGGAAAAACCAACACAGTCAGCCTCTCAAAACTAAGAATTTTTCTTTGGATGCAGTAACAATGAATTCACAACATTGACAAAATTAAGCTTGATAAAGGGAATTACCAGATCCACTATGACCTTGCCATAATAATCCAGACTACTTCTCTTCTCCTATTTTTTCTCTTGGTTTATGTTTCTATTACTTCGTTATGATCTCTAACACTTTCTCTAATTTTGTTGGAAAATGATCGTGCACAACGATTGAGCTATGGAAATATTATTCAAAACACTATCTCTAAATCATCATGAGTCAAACAACTTCATCTCTAAACTCTATCTTCTGTTACACTCCTGGCTTAGTTATAATAAATTTTTATGTTATTAATGAGTGTTGTTTGAGTTATGTAGGTGACTTTATGCAAGACCACCTCGTATTGTCACCCCATTCGAGCTTATGTATCTTATTATATTTGGGCCATACACCATTTTAAAAGAATGTAATGGATTTTCACCCTAACTTATCGTGATTTGGGTCATCCACTATTATAAGTGGACATTCCCAATCGTCACTTTATTCGAGGTGACTCATTTTATTATATTTGGGACATCCCCCTTTTAAAAGGACACATCTTATTATATTTGGATTTTCTACCCATTAAGAGGGTGCATTAGATCATTTGTTTATTTGAGATAACATGTTATTATGTTATGGATTGTCACCTGATTCAGTGTGACATGTTATTATGTTTGAATCATCACCTCTTTCAGAGCGACATGTTGTTATGTTATGGATGGTCACCTCCTCCAGCAGACATGTTATTATGTTTCGATCGTCACCTCCTTCAGAGTGACATGTTATTATGTTATGGATTGTTACCTCCTTTAGTGTGACATATTATTATATGTTATGGATCATCACGTCCTTTAGAGTGACATATAATTATGTTATAGATCATCACCTTCCTCAGAGTGACTTGTTATTATATTATGGATTGTCACCTCCTTTAGCATGACATATCATTATGTTATGGGTCATCACTCTTTTTGCGTGATGTCTTATTAAGTTATAGACCATCACCTCTTCAGTGTGACATGTTCTTATGTTATGGATTTTCACCTCCTTTAGCGTGATATATTATTATGTTATGAACTGCCACCTTCTTCAGAGTGACATGTTAATATGTTATGGTCCGTAACTTCCTTCAGAGTGACATATTATTATGGACTGTCACCTCCTTCAAAGTGACATGTTATTATATAGATTATCACCTTCTTCAGAGTGACATGTTATCATGTTATGGAATGCCACTTCTTTCAGAGTGACATATTATTATGTTATGAACCTTCACCACCTTTAGAGTGACATATTATTTTGTTATGGATCGTCACCTCCTGCAGAGTGATATGTTATTATGTTATTAGATTGCCACTTTATTTAGAGTGACACATTATTATATAGATTGGAATCTCCTTCAACATAATATGTGGTTAAATTATGAATTTTCACCTCCTTCAGTGTGGCAGACTAAAGCAAGGTATGCAAGATTTCCCTTAAATTGTATTTGATACCAATAATTTTAGTGAAGGTGATTAATATACAGGTTGGACTGTCACACCGTTCCAAGTGATATATTACATTTAAATTGGATTGTCCTCCCTTCAATTAGATACGTTAGACCATCACTCTATTTAAAGTGGCATGTTATATTTAAATTGGGCCATCCGCCCTTCAATGAGACACGTTAGACTATCACTTCTTTCAAAGTGGCATGTTACATTTCAATTGGGTCATATTCCCTTCAATAAGACATGTTGGACCATCACTACTTTAAAGTGGCATGTTACATTTAAATTGGGTCTCCCGCCCTTCAATCAGACACGTTGGACTGTCACTCCATTAAAGTGGAATATTGCATTTAAATTGGGTCATACGCCCTTCAATGAGACATGTTGGACCATCACTCCATTCAAAGTGGCATGTTATATTTAAATTGGGTCTTCCACCCTTAAATGTGACACATTGGACTATCACTCTGTTCAAAGTGGCATGTTACATTTAAATTAGGTCGTCCTCCCTTTAATGAGATACGTTGGATTGTCACTCTATTCAAAGTGGCATGTTACATTTTAATTGGGTCTTTCAACCTTCAGTGAGACATGTTGGACCATCACTCCATTCAAAGTGACATGATACACTCAAGATGGGTCATCTAATTTCCAATAAGACACGTTGGTCTGTCACTCCATTCAAAGTGACATGTCATATTAAGATAAATTATTCCCCTTTTATTGGTACATGTTTGGTTGTCACCCCATTCAAAGTTATATTATATTTTCGAATAGGTTGTGTAAATTCATTCATATGCCAAACACTTTATGCCCATTATTCATCATCCTCTTCAAAAGCAAAACCCCAGAAACCAAAAGCTTCTTCTCACTGAAATCAAAATCCTCCATAGAACTTTCAAGAAAGCTTCAAATTGAGGATTTCCAAAGCAATATAATCAAGAGCCCATCATCAAGAACTCAATAGGAATCCAAAATTCAAGGTTTCTTCATCTAAGCATCAATTAAGGTATGTGGGGTTATGATTAAGGACAATCCTTTCGTCCTTGTGCCCAAAATTTTATTTTTCAGCAAAATATCTTATGATTTTAAATTAGGGTTCATACCCAATTATCAATATTTGAAGATTATAAGTTTACACGTGATTGAATGTTGAAGTACATGGCTATTTTCATATATTTATACATGGAATGCGATTTTTCAGATTTTGCAATTGAGTTTTAAGCATGATATTGTGATTCTTGATTTTATTATCTTGATATTGTTGAAGTATTTCAATAAGTATATTGAGCTTGATGTTTTGCTATGAACTTACATGAATCTAAAGAATGGGTCATGAAGCCCTATTTTAAGTATTGATGTTTTAAGAACTTGTGCTTTTAAGCACCCTGAGATTAGCCTATTTTTATATATTTATACAGTATTTGATCTTTTGATCCTCAGATTAGTTTGGGAATCCACTTTACAGATTTACTATAGATAACAGAAAGAAAAATGGCTTCATTTACAGATTTATTCAGATAAATACATAACTGGTTTCATAATAAACCCTTATGCAAGTTTTAAAGTGGATTTCCAAAAAGATAAGCGTAGCAAATTAAAAGTAGTATTTAGAACCAATATGGGTATTATTCCAAGGTCTCATACCCTAGAACTACGTGCCACCATAGGATTGAGATTAAGTGCCCCTAGTGGGCAGAGTTGTGATCACTTAAGCTAAGGTTATACTCCCTAGCAAGAGTATGACACCTCTCCCCAACGCGAGGTTCCTTCCTTAGGAGGGCAAGACATTGGACTTTATGTAGCTCACATGGTTTATGTCAGTTAAGAGAACCTCCCTTGCAGAACAGTTTTTACCTAAAAGTTTAAAATCCTAAAAACAATGATTTTAAGATAAAGTGTTCTCCTTAATAGTAAAAGGAGAACAAAAAATGCTTTTAGAAAACTAAGTGTAAAGGTTCACAAGTTTTACTCAGATTATGCTTTACAAAAATGATAATAGTTACAGATTTTAGATTTCAGATTCAGTAGTGAGTCCTTCTACACTTAAACAATATGATTTAAAGGGAGAATACGAGTACAACTTTTTAGAACTAAATGTTATGGCTAACTAGATTCATAAAGTATGATTTGCTTCTTATTACTTCAGATTTCAGTATTTTAGATATTCTAGCATATGAGAGTCATTTACATTTAGGATGCATTGTTTTATCAATAATAATTATGAGATAATTTTTTACTTATACATATCACCCCCATATACTCAGTACATCCTCAAAGTACTGATCCACATATACGTCTATGTGTTATATTGTCTCATAATATAGGTTCAGGTGCTCAGTGTCAGCAGCGTGAGTAGTTTAAGCATCTTCATCTATATTTGACAACTGGTGAGTCCTCATAGTTTGGGGACTTATTCTATCCATTCAGATTTTACAGCTTATCAGTTATGTGCTTTTAGCATTTCCTTTCAGAAAGTTTGAGTTAGCTGGGGGTTAGTCCCAGAGAATCTCTAGTATTAGTTGTAGAGGCTAGTCAGACTATTAGTTTTGATACAAATTATTCAGTTTTGATGTCTCAGATATTATGTTTTGATTATTATCAGATGTTATAGATAGTTTCCATAATCTAGCCTGACTTTTAAGTTTATATTTCTATTATTATAAGATTTAGGCTCGATAGTATGCAGAAAGGGTTAGTTTAAGGCTACTCGTAGTCTTGAGCACCGTGTGACATCTAGGGACATGATTTTGGGGCATTACAGTGGAACTTTTTCTTATCAAAAAAATGAGACGTAGTCTAAAGAGGGACGTCAAACTCTTTGAACGCGAGCTAAAGGATGAATGTCATCACCCTTAAACTACACCCCTATTAGAAGGCATGTGGGTACTTTGGGATAATTTGGTTTCAGCTTCACCACTAGGATATTTCTACACACATACCGAGGGTAACCTTCTCTTTCTTTAAATTGGGTGATAGGACACCTAGAGCTGTGGAAATTATGTCCCAGTAAATTCTTTCCTATGGATTTGAAGTATCCCTCATTCATGGTTATGTAATACCCCAAAAAATCCAAACTAATATTAGAGCCACCTATCATGGTTCTTTAATAGTTTTATGAGCAAGTTAGATATATATTAAGTCTTCAAATAACTTCCAGCTATCAGACAAATCAAAACATTCCTTACCGATTGAATTCCTAGGAGGGATATTGGTATAGTCAACTTCGAATGAGCATATCTCTTGTTATACTACAAATTTTTGAGCTCATGACCTACCAAAAGATATATAATTGAATTATATTTCCAACGAGTTATGCCCATTTTACTCCAGCATGTCAGGCTGGGAAACTGAGTGACGACATTCGTGATAAGCTATCACAAGCGTGATGACATATTACCAATGTCTTCAGCCCTAGGCATATTTTCTAATCCCAGTGATGATATTTTATGACAAGTCATTACACCCGTGATGACCTATCACCAATGTCGTCAACCTTAACCAGAAAATTAAGATTTCACCCTTTTGTGACGACATTTCGTGACGACTTATCACCAGCTTGACGACTTGTCACGAATGTCATCAACTATTTTTTTCCATCAATTGAGGGACATTTTTGCAAGGGTATTTTTGTCTTTTCCTTTACTTTCCATGACTTGTAACCCTCAAGGAGCATATTATCTTTCATTCTCTTTAGTTAAATATCTCAAAAAGGTCTCTCATAAACTCTCAACCACAAGATTAGGTTTTTCTTTCAAGATCATCTCCTCAAGAACAAGAACATTCTCTCCCAAAGGGGTTAAACCCTAGTCAAGAAATCAAGAAAAATCCTAAGGATTTCTTCAAGAACCTTCAAGAAATATTAGATCTCTTTCAAGATCAAACTTTAAAGTATGCGTAGTGTTCATCCATGGGTCCCTTTCATCCATGGAGCTCAAGAATCATGTTTTAAATTATAAATTATGATTTAATTGTAGTGTTATGACTATATTCATGTTGATGATTGTTGTTTGGATTCAAGGTTGTATCTTGATGTATTTTTCATGAAGCATGTGAGTAGGTTAGTTGAAACCCATGAATTTTGGATGGATTATGATTGTCAAATTAATAAGTACACCTATGACCAAAGTTGTGCATGTGAGGTGTTTGATACAATGGTAAGAATGAGAGAATCCATGTTTTTATGGCTTAATAGTGCTTAAATGACAAGCCCATGTTCTATTCTTTATGATTCCACATAAACTCCACGTTATTGTTGTGTGTTATTGTTGTAATATGGAATGAGCATGATATTAAAGCAACGCGAGTATATACATGTTGTGCGCATCCCCTTCTATGTATAAGATGTTGAGAACCAAGTGTAGCATGAAATCCCGTACTTATGATACTGTGAATTATAGAGTCTATTCTTATGATCAAGTCAGTTATGTGTATCAGTTTCCTTCCATCGAGTCCTGGGGGTACTTGTACCCAAAATAATATAGATGTGTGCCTAGCGCCATGTCATTTTATCGTGATACGCTCAGTCAATCCATGGTCTATATAATTCAGTTATTTATGCGACTCAGGAAAACTCAGAAATTTCAGTAGTCTCAATAGTTCAGTAACCTCAGTACTCAGTAATCTTAGTGATCTCAGTAGCAACAGTATTCCTAGCAATCTCAGAAATTTCAGTACTTTCAATCAGTCCTCAGAACTCTGTACGTTCCTTCAGTCAAGGGAACTCAGTAAACTTAGTTTAGCTCCGCCAAATAATACCTCTAGTATTAGTTCAGTTAATCAGTATCCGTTTAGCTAATCTGTTCAGTTCAGTTATTTAGTTTAGCTTAGTTATCTAGTTCAGTGTATTTTAGATGGGAGTAGGATTCAGCACCGAGTGAGCCTAGGGATGGGGACTCATCCGCTAGAAAAGATAGAGATCCTTAGAAGCAATCCCTAAGTTCTAGAACTATGTAGCTAGCGTAGGTACTAGATGTCACCCATTAGATAAGACTGGCATACACTGGCATTTATATGTATAGGGCTGATCCTAGAAGTCACCCGCTAGATTAGGACTGACTCCACAACAGTTATCCTTACTGGTGGTGCAGTACTAACACCCTTCAAGTTAGGGCAGAGATTGGACCCCAGTCATCTTAGCATGGGGCATGTCGGTTAGATGTATACATCCCACAGTTTTAGTTTTAGATTTCAGACTGTCAGATACAGATACCTCAGTTCAGGAGTACAGATTCAGGACTGTTAGGTACAGTCAATCCTTATTATTATAAATAGATTTCAAGATCACCTATTATATAGGACTAACACAAACTATAGTTAATCAGTATCAGAATCATCAGATTTAAAGATCACCCGCTAGATAGGACTGATCTCAAATTCAGTTACTCCATATAGAATGAAACTCAGATAGTTCCATCAGAACTTAGACTATTAAATACAGTTGCTCAGTATCAGTTACATCGGTCTTGTCGATCATCACAGTTATATCAGTTATGTTAGTTGTCATAGCTTATGTTATCAGTATTCAGTTTCAGGACTATTAGACACAGTCAATCATACCAATTTTTCATAATTCAAACTGTCAGAAATATTCATTCATCTATTCAGTATCTCAGTATCAGTAAACTCATATCGCCAATATTCAGACTCAATAGTCAGTATTACCACGAGTTTAGTTATAGTTGCTTATGCATGTATGTATTCTCACGTTCATATTAGTCAACATTGTTCATGCCTATAACCCTTTGGATTTAGCCTACCTCACTCATATACTCAGTACATTAAGAAGTACTGACGCATTTGCGCTATGGTTCTATCTATTATGTTACACCATAGGTTCAGAGGCACGTGTTCTAGATCAGCAGTAGCATTCCAGTCGCAGAGTTGCAGTGAGTACTCATCCATTTGAGGATAGTATTATTTTATTTCATTTATTATTTTAGTTTGTTTTGCTAGATGGAGTTAGTTAGAGATATGTTCCTTCAACTCCTTACTTAGACAATATTTAGAGGCTTTTAGATTTAGTTCAGATTTGATTTAGACTTTTGTTATTTTTGGGTATTGGCCACCCATATAGATATTATGTTTGTCAGATATTTTATTCAGTTGAACCTTATGGACTATTGTTTATATTTTTCTACATTATTATGTCATATATTGGAGTGTACAGGTACAGATATCAGTCATAGCTTAGTTTGTGGTCCTTCGGGGTCATAAGCACCGTGTAGCATTCTAGTTCAGAAAATTGGGGTGCTACAAACTGGGTATCAGAGCCTAAGGTTCAATAGAGTCCTAGGAAGTCTGAAAGTTGCATCTATTAGAGTCTTGTACATGCGTGTGTTTAGTACCACACTTATGTGCAGGAGTCTATGAGATGTTTTAGGAAGAGTTTCCCTTCTTTCAGTATTCATGTCGTGCCAGTGAGCATAATCTCAAGTCACTCTCAGTCTAATCTATTTCTCCCTTTCTTCTATAGAACATGCCTCCTAAAAAAAATTAGAATCAGTCAACCCCTCAGCCTGAAGACCCTTTGGGAGATTATGTTTCTTATGCGGAGTTCAGGATTGCATTTACCACTCTTGCTCAGCCAGTTGCTTCCCAAAATAAATGACCAGCTGTCGTTTCAGCCAATCCAGTGGCCAATTCAGCTGCAGCTAGAATTTGGGACTTTACCCGAATGAATGCTCCTTTGTTCATGGGGTCTAAGTCAGATGAGGACCCATAGAAATTCTTAGATCAGATTCATAAAGTGTTAGATATTATGGGGGTGACTACTGTGGAAAGTTCTGAGTTAGCTACATATCAGTTGTAGGATGTGGCTCATACTTGGTACAAATAATGGAAGTCAAAAAGGTTAGATGATGCAGGTTTTATAGAGTGGGAGGAGTTTTTCTCTGATAGATTTTTCCCGTTAGAACTTAGAAAAGCTAAGGTTCTAGAGTTCATCAACCTCAGGCAGGGTAGTATCACTATGAAAGAGTATTCTCATAGGTTTACTCAATTAGCTAGATATGCTCCTCATATGGTTGCAGATAGTAGATCCAATATGAATAAGTTTGTGTTAGGGGTGAACGATAGCGTGGTAAACGAGTGTAGATCTGCCATGTTGATTAGTGCTATGACTTTATCCAGACTTATGACTCATGCTCAACAGATAGAGGAGTAGAAGATTAGAACAAGGGAGAGACCGTGTAAGAGAGCAAGGACAGGTAGTTTTAACTTTACTCAGTCTAAGTCAATGGGTGGTAACCGTTCTCAGCATAGTTAGAATTGTTCATCCCCGGCTCCATCCTCAGCTATTGCACCAACACCTAAGTCTAGAAATGACATCATAATGGAGCGCCAGGCTCCGAGGCCCAGGGTAGTGAGAATAGAAGTCTTACTTATCCGCATTGCAAAGAGTGTGGTAAGAATCACGTAGGTGCATGTAGGGCAGGTAGTGATGTATTTGGGTGTGGAAAGCTAGGCCACAGGATGCGAGAGTGTAGAGTTCTATCATAGAGGGTTAAAGAGTTGCATCAGCAAGGCACTAAGAGTGGTCAGTGTCAGAATAGACTTTATGCACTCTAGACCCGTCATGATCCGAAAAGTTTCCCTGACCTAGATTAGGGTACGTTACCAGTCTTTTATGTTCATGGCATGAATTATTAGATCTCTTTCTCTGATTATGACATATGTTTCAGCATGAGTTAGTTAGTGAATCCAGTAAGTCAGTTTAGCAATCAAACAATTAGATTTGTATAGTTAGTTTCCTAATTCTTTCATCTATTCATGCTATTCAAGATCTCAGGGAATGTAACTATTCCAAGTAGAAACTCCTAGTATTTGCAAGTTCAGTTCTGTTCATACATCATGCATTAGTCCCAGACTCCCGAGGTTCAGTTATAGTCTAGTTCATAGATGCCTTGTGCACCGCCTTAACTTCCTCAATATCTCAGCAATGTCAGTCCAGCATCCTTCAAGGGAAATAGTGACCCAAGGGGGAGATACACTATATCCCCTAAACTTTCATGATTTAAACATGTCATTTTCTTTGATGAATCTATCTTGGAGGAAGTGTTACTTATGAGCCGACCCTGTAGCGCCAAAACTCAGCAGTTAGCCATGTACTCAATGGCTCAGTTTAGTCCACAATACAATACTCTATCCATGTCATGCATTATAGACTCAGTTCAGTTTATGTATCACGTTCTAGACTCAGTTATGTTCTTATGTTTTTGCTCATGCATATTGAGTGATTAATCTCAGACTCATCGATATTTTTAGTTCAATGTGACAGTCTTCTTTGATCTTACTCGTTCCCATGTTCAGATTTTAGTACTAAACTTTGTAATTAGTTCTATGCTTAACTTTCAGTTCAAACTTGGTACCTTTACCATTACATGTTCAGTCGTATGTTCCTGAGCCCATTCAGTCACATATTCATGCGTCAGATATACGTGATCAGCTTTTCAGTACTTTCTATCATGCAGTCATGTAGAATGTTAGTCGTATAATCATGCATCACATATTCATGGATTTAGCTCATTAATTAGGCATCAGATATGCATTCTTATTCTGAGAAACTCAGTTCATCAGAACACTCAGTCATGCATTCATGAATCAGTTACTCATGCATCAGATATGCATATTTAGTATGATGTATTCAGCTTATCAGTCATGTTAGTCCCGAAACCATGTTTCAATAGTGTATGTATTGTACGTACTTCAGTTGATCTTTTCTTCCATCTCATTCATTCTCATTCGAGGACGAATGTTCCCAAGGGGGAGATATTGTAATACCCCAAAAAATTCAAACCAAGATTAGTGCCACGTCTTGATGTTGGGCGTATTTACAGGCCTAAACACCATAATTCACCCATGTTATAGCTAAGTTTTGAGGATGAAATATATAATTCCTGCACTTTTAGTCCATTTTCCTGTAAGTGAGCTAACCAACGTGATTAGCATGTTTTCAGGTATTAATGATGAAGATTTCAGCACTTTGTGGACCTTTGGGCAGCAAAGGAAAACTTCACGTAAGAAGGAAGGCGGCTTTCGGAAGCTTGTGGATTGAATGTGATGCATGGAAAATCTGTCCCAGGAAAAATCAGTATTTCTTAATACTTAGGGGTGCAGCAGTAACCTAGTAGGACTAGGACAAGGATGTTATAAAAACCTTATTTGCTGAATTTTTCAAAAATCGTTATCATTCAATTCGATTTTAGTATTATTCACGTTACTATTTCTGTAACTTTAGACAGGGAAAAATGCTACAAGAACGGCTAGAGAGGAAATCACGTCATTCTCATAGTGACGCCAATGTATACCCATCATGAGATTGTTATCATTTTGGTATGATGATGATGTCTTCGTTGCTTTCCTTTACAATCATGAGTAGCCAAACTTCTCTGTTAGGGTTATGGAAGCCTTTTGATAAACTATCTAATACTATGAGTTTGTGAATTCTTGATGCGTATGCTACTTATATCATTACTCTCTTCGTTTTAATTAAATTCTTGTGGTTGCAAACATATAGAATACGCCATTATAGCATTAACTTGTTCGAGAGAAAAGTTACATGTTTGGAAAAGAGAGTGTGACAAGGAAATAGGGCTACTAACCCCTGTTTACACGTTAATGCCTTAACCGGATTAACCTCTTGGAGAGTTTGTACCATTAGTTATACACTTTAAGCTCGAGAGAGTTAAAGTGAAATAATCCTTGATGGTTGAGAAACACTAGGATTTACCATTAGAATATGAATCTCTATAAGTGCATGCATGTCTGAATTCCGCATTACTCATAGTTAATAGATACGTAGAAATCATAAGGTGGACATAACCCTAACTTATCATTCTCTGTTATTAAAGCTTACTACACAAATCATTTTATTCGTTACTTTGTGCACATTAATTCACGCCATAATTCAATCCCCCCTTTCCGTAGAATTTTCGACCAACAGTCTACTAATAATTGCAACACTTAGTGACCAAGTATTCCCTGTGGGATTCGACACCCAACCCAGTTGGGTTCTATATTTGATAACGACCACTTACACTCTTACGAGAGATGTAGTTTGGGCGTTATCAAATTTTGACGCCGTTGCCGGGGAATACGGTTGTCAACTAAGTTTGTGATAGTTAATAAACCCTTTGGTCAAAAATTCTCAGATTTTACTTTTGGTTGTTGTTTTTGTTTTATTCAGGTTCTGTTCAGTGCATGCCAAATACTCGAAGTTCTGGTCAACCATTATTACCTACAAATCCTGAACCTCAACTTAATGGCAGAATGGATGCACAATGAGACATTGAAAGAAGGGCTGCTCAACAAGACCAGGCTAGATTAGCTGCATTAGCCGCTGCTCAAGTGCATCAACAGAATATTGATAACCCAGGACAAGCAACAAATCCTGATGATAAGGACCTGGGTGATGATGAGTTACTAAACCCAAGGCATTCTGATGAGGTGGTAGCACCTGTGAACAGGAGAGATCGTCAAGCTAGATGGAGACCTGAACGCCGAGCTGTGCAGGTTCCTTTTGATGATGATGATGACAATTTGGATGGAGCTGGTGCCACAGGGGCTATTATTCCTCCGCCCTTGACTCTCGGAGCCAAGTTCAATATCACTAGCACCATGATTCAGCTATTGTAACTCAAGGGATTATTTGGTGGACTTGCAGGAGATGATTCGAATATGCATCTGATTAATTTTATCTCAATATGCAAGGCTTTTGACAGTCCAGGGGTTGGACAGAATGCGATCCGACTACGCTTATTTCCATTGTCTCTATCTGGGGAAGCAACTCTATAGTTGAATGGGCTAACTCCTGATTCTATTAGTAATTAGAGGCAATTGAAAGATGCTTTCCTGGAAAGATTCTTTCCGCCATCCAAGAGAGCACAGTTGAGAGATGATATCAGCAATTTTCGACAGCTTCCAACTGAAGCTCTCCACGAAACATGGGAGAGGTTCAAGAAGAAGCTTATGCAGTACCCAAATCATCATATGACCAATGTCCACTTAATGGAGATATTATACAGATCTTTGAATTCGGTGACTAAGCCAGTGGTTGATAATGTTGTAGGAGGGTTATTCATGGACCTTACTTTTATTCAGTCAAGTGATATGCTAGATCATATAAAAAAGCAGAGTAGAGCTTGGCATACCAGGGATTCTGAGGTAGCAAGCTCCACTGTATCTATTGGCATGACTGCAGAACAAAGGCACAAAGAGGAGAAACGTGATCAAGATATGGCGCACATGAAAACACAGATGGATCTTCTTACCAAGCATTTATTATCAGGGAAGACCAAAAATGTAAAAGCTGTTGTGTCACAGGGAAGAGATGAATCCAATTCTGAAAAAGAAGCTAACTACTTGAATAATTAGGGGGGTTTTCGAGGCAATGCCCAAGGAAACCAAGGTCGGAACTATTATGATAAATATGAAAATAAGGACCGTGATCAAGGTAATTGGAAGAATAAGACTGACAGGAGTGGTTTATATGTTCCTCCTGGAAACCGTGAGGCCGTGGCATCTGGCTCTAGGAAGATGTCCATGGAAGATATGATGGCTAAGCTGTTGAAAGGAGTGGAGGCAACCAATACGGGAGTAAACGAGGTAAAGAATGATTTGTCATCAATAAATCAATTGGTTGACTCGTATTCCACTTCAATAAAACAGCTGGAACAACAATTGAGTTAACTTTCAGCGGCATTCAATCAAAGAAAGGCTGGCACATTACCTAGTGACACTGTGCAAAATCCAAGGAATGACGGATCATGTATGGCTATTACTACCAGGAGTGGTAAGGTGCTGGAGAAGCCATCCAAGGGCAAGCAAGTGGTTGATGATATAGCAGATAATGTTATCAATGCAGAATGTGAAGATGCCAAAGAAGCTGAGGAGTGTGTTAATGACGTCACCCTTAGACGTCTGCAGCCTGAAAAGATTGATCATCGGAAGCGAGATACAAAGGAAGCGGTGGAGAAAACTTCTCCCCTTCCACCACCACCTTTTCCTCAGAGACTGAAGAAAAATGTTGATGATACCAGGTTCAATAAATTTATGACAATGTTGAAGCAGCTGACTATTAATGTTTCGTTGGTAGAGGCGCTGGAACAGATGCCTGGGTACGCAAAATTCATGAAGGACCTTTTGACAAAGAAGCGGCCAGCAAGTTATGAGCTGGCAGATAATGTTCATCATTGCAGTGCAATCGCTATAAGATCGTTAGTTCAGAAGAAAGCAGATCCTGGTGCTTTCACTATTCCTTGCACTGTTGGATCTTTGGATTTTGCTAAGGCATTGTGCGATTTAGGAGCTAGCATCAATTTGATGCCACTATCTATTTACAGAAGGTTGGGGTTGGGCAATCCTACACCAACCAATATGCGGCTCGTGATGGCAGATAGGTCAGTAAAATGACCTATTGGTATCTTATATGATGTATTGGTGAAGGTTTCTTCCTTCATTTTTCCTGCAGACGTTGTTATTTTGGATTTCGAGGTGGATTCTGAAGTTCCCATAATCTTGGGATGCCCTTTTCTCGCAACTGGAAGTGTGCTCATTGATTTAAGAGCTAATGAGCTTTTATTTCGGCGGAATGACGAAGTGGTCCGTTTTGATGTATGCAAATCGATGAAGCAGCCTAGAGATATGGATGTGTTCTCTGTAGCTGATGTTTATTATGAGGATGAGAAAGAATTATCTGTAGAGAAGCAGCTTACTGTTGAGCCATTGTCTGCTGTGCTGTTGAATTTTGAGCGTGAGGAGGTTGAAGAATATGAAGAAACTGTTTGTGCTCTAACAGGAATGAGGTCCTATTCTCATGCTTCTAAGAAACTGGACCTTGATCTTAAGAATCAACTTTTACCACCAGCAAAACCGTCCATTGATGAGTCACCAGTGCTAAAATTGAAAGAGCTCCCCAGTCATCTAAGGTATGCATTCTTAGGAAGTGGAAATACACTTTCGGTGATTGTTGTGCCGATTTAGGTGAGCAACAAGTAGAGGCTCTCCTCTCTATTCTGAAGAGGTATAAGAGAGCCATTGATTGGACTATTGATGATATAATTGGTATCCCTCATGGGATATGTATGCACAAGATTCATCTCAAAGAAGATTGCATGCCCACAATTAAGCATCAGCGTCGTCTGAATCCATTCAGAAAATGATGCGCCACATATCTCGATGAAGTCTAAGTAATCGAGATAACTATATCGTGCCGCGACAATAAATCAAGCGCTACATGGGAGGCAACCCATCGTTTTTAATCATTTTATTTTCCTAGGAGTTTGTTTTGTTAAATAAAAATCCAAAAAGAAGAGTCGAGCCACGACCTAAACTAAGGTGCTTGGTGGGAGGCAACCCATCTTTCTAATCGTTTTTGTTGTCTTTGAGTAAGTGTAAGTGCAAGACGTATAAAGGAGGAGATTGGTCCCAAATTTTGATTTGAACATGTGCTATGTTAAAGGTGGTAAGTTAGGAATGAATGAGCAAAGGCAATAGACAAGGCAATGCCTATGTGAATCTAGGACACGAACAAGGCAAGGCCTATGTAAATCTAGGCAACGGACAAGGCAAGGCCTATGCTATGGCCTAAGCTCTCTGAATCGACAATGCCTTAGCATAGGCGCCGCCTATGCTCAACTAGGCAAAGCTAAAGGCGCCGCCTATGCCATTGCCTAAGCTCTCTGAATCTACAATTCCATAGCATAGTCGCCGCCTATGCCCAACTAGGCCATAGCATAGGTGCCGCCTATGCCCAACTAGGCAAAGCATTAGGCGCCGCCTATGCCAATCATAGGCAAAGCATTAGGCGACTCCTAACCTTACTTTTTGGTCTCCTAACCCGATTTCACATGGGTCAAAACCAACCCAAGCCTTGGTCTATAAATAAAACCTTAATCTTAGAACAAAATCTCATTGTTTGCTCAACCTAAGCGCCACCTACCCTTCCCAAATCTCTCAAAACTTTTCTGTTTGCTCGTCTAACCTTGCAAGATCATCTTCCGAGTCCATCACCAAGTAATTTCCTTTTTTATATTCCATAGTTGTTACAATACTACGCATATAATGGTATTTTAGCTTTTAAAGTGGTGTTGATAATTGGAATGTGGTTGATTTGTTATGATACATCTAGTTGAGTGAAAGAACATGTGTGGGTGTTCTTGACTTGTTTCCAACTTGGATTTGATTTTGATACACTGTCATACTTTTGCGGAATCGACATGATGAAGTTAATTGCATAGTCTTCAAAACTAAGAGCTTGAATGTTTGAATGACTCGTTCATCGAGATAAAAATTATGATTGAATACAAGCATGAGATGTTGTGATTATTTCTATGCCATAACTTGATATGATCTCTACGAAGTAGTCTTGTTCAAAAGGTGCATTAATCCAAACATGAAAGTATAGTCAAGATTACATGAAATAGAGTTGTAAAGGATAGTTAAGATGACATGAAAGTATGATTGTACTATACATATTGTTGGAACATACTACCTAATTGCATGTTGATGAAGTCTGAGTAATCGACATCACTCACTTAATTAGTTTGTACCAACAAATTAAGTGTGGGGTGGTGCCACTGTTGGTTGTTTGTCGATTAAATCTTTCTAGATGAGCTAACATGAATCTATTTTAATCTTAGAAAGAATGGCACCAAAAGGATGACAAGGAAAAGAAAAAGTGTCCACCTCACAGAAAGGTCAGAAAAGGGGAAGAAAAGAGCAAGTTGAATCCTCCTCGCTGAAAATACCTCGACGCACTTTCGAGATAAAGTGGGTCCTAGAGGAGGAAAGAAAGGAGTGGTACAAGAACAACAAAGTGAAGAAATATGTTCACGTGGATATAATACAAAAGGAGAGTCTAGCGAAGAGAGAACCTCGCATTTTGGCTAAAATCATGGCGCTAAATCTTGATTTCATTTTCTGATATATGGGAGAGTGTAATCTTGATCTAACGCGAGATGTTTATGCAAATTGGTCCCCAAAGACTACTGGAAGTGAAGTGAAAATTCGGGGCCAAGTCTTGCAACTGAATGCGGAGTTTTTCAACACTTTTTTGGGTCTTCTATCTGTCGATCCATCACCACTCAAGGAGCTTCAACAAAGACCTCCGTACAGGGCAATCAGACACACACTATGCGGAACTAGAACAATGGCACATTGGAATCATCACAAGGATACCGGTCGGCACAATACCTTCCCGTATGCTTCCCTAAACAGAGAAGCTCGTATATGGTTGAGGATAGTCAAATCTTGCCTCATTCCTGGGACACAGTACACAAAGATCACACATGATAGAGTATGTTTGGTGTACGCCCTGATGACTAATATCCCCATCAACATTGGTGCGGTTATACGATTATCAATGCGTAAGGCTAGGCTGCACAAGAGGTCCCATTTCAGTTTTGGCAATTTGTTGACTGCGATATTAAGGAAGGAACACATTAAAGAGGAACCTGCAAATCATAAGCTTCAGCACAACCCGTAAAAGGTTGACCTGACAAAGGTTAAAGATTCTGAAACTATGCATGGCATCAACCTGACCACTGTAGAAAGACATGCTTGCGACGAAAGCTTCTTCCGCCATTTATATGGAATGATGAGGTTTACCATGATGAGTGGGGGTCATGTTCCAACTGATGCAGAGCTCCAGCAGTTGGATTATGACTACCCGATGAATGAGCATGCGTGGGCTATGTGCGGAGTAGGGGTACATTTTGAGGAACCTCTTGATGATGATGTGTCGACTGATGATGATCACCGAATGCCAGACTTAGACGTGGAGGAGAACTCTGATGATGACGACTCTAATGATGATTCCGATGCAGGGGGTATGACCCCAGACATAGAGGAGGAGTCCGACTAATCAGGTTTTCCTTATTTATTTTCCACTGAGGGCAGTGTGTCCCATCTAAGTGTGGGGTGTTGGTATTTGTATGCTGAGTGTATGCTGTACTTCTTTGCCTACACTTATTCATGTTTGTTCGTTTGAGTTAGTCATAGTTAGTAGTTATTAGTAGTTAAATTTTTGATTTTTTTAGTTTTGCATGAAGTGCATGAAATTGTTCTGATAGGTGGCATGGTATTATGACAAGATTTTGTGCTAAAATCATTACTATTGAGACGTTTAGGCTCTAAGTGTGACTCACTGTGTGATATTTATGTGGTTTAATTCCTTCATCTGTTGGGTCAAGAGTCTATACTGCTCCCAGTAAAGTTGACCATGTGCCTTGTGTGTGTGAGGTTATAGTATATTCTGTGTTGTGACTGATGCTAGAACTTGCCTGGTGTGTGTGTAAAGCGAAATAAAGAGTGTGAGTTTAAAAGATGATTTAGACATTTCTTTGGCAGCCTGTAATTGTTTACCTTCTTTTTACCTACCTGTGTACATTATCCTAGTTAACCCCCCTTTGAGCCTTTAGCTATTTTGTTTGACAGCCTCATATGTAGCCTAATCCATTTTTTTTTTCAAGACCATAATTTGATCCAAATTCCTAAGCACTTTAAATTATAGAGTTACGTGACAAAATAAGAGGAAATTTGGTGAGAGTGATACCTCAGAGTGTATTGGTACATGAAATTGTTGTGAAAAAGAGTGGCTATCATAGAGGTGTTTTATAAAAAAAAGAAAAAAATAATAAATAAATAAATCAAATAAAAAGAAAAAAAGATAAAAAAGAAAAAAAATATAAAAAGTTAGTTCTGTTTATAATTGAATAACAAAATAGGTGAAAAGGGGTAGTAGATGAAAGGAAAGTAGAGGGGTTGTTTAAAAGAAAGTGTTAATGACATAACGTAGTGTATTAAAGCGCTTAGGGAACATAGTCACTATTTCTGGATAAAATAGTCCTACCTGTCCCTTAGCCTACATTACAACCTGTAAAGACCTATTTGATCCTAAGATTAGCATTCTGATATTAGTGGAGCATTAGACTAAGGGCAAGCCTATGGTCATCAGTTGCAATATAAGAATTCTTTGTGAGAGTGAGAGCAAGGAGAGTCTTATACCCATGTTTCGAAAAATGCAAAACTTGTGAGTGATTATGGGTGATATCTTGTGTGAGACACACATGGTTGATGAGTTTTGGGTAGTGTTATATGATTCTTTGTGGCTTAACTTGTGGATACGAATTTACCATCATCACGAGTCTATGTTGGAGGTTGAATTGTTTCTAGTAGTGATCAAGAAAACTACTCTTTGTTAATAATTCCCTTGCATGTCTTGTTGAACATTTTGTGTTGCTACTGTGATATCCTAGTTAGATGTTTGCATGGACATAATATTTTGTTTGAGGACGAACAAAGCTTTAAGTGTGGGGTGTTGATGTTGGGCGTATTTACACGCCTAAACACCATAATTCACTCATGTTATAGCTAAGTTTTGAGGATAAAATATATAATTCCTGCACTTTTAGTCCATTTTCCTATAAGTGAGCTAACCAACGTGATTAGCATGTTTTCAGGTATTAATGATGAAGATTTCAGCACTTTGTGGACCTTTGGGCAGCAAAGGAAAACTTCACGTAAGAAGGAAGGCAGCTTTTGAAAGTTTGTGGACTGAATGTGATGCATGGAAAATCTGTCCTGGGCAAAATCGGTATTTCTTAATACTTAGGGGTGCAGCAATAACCTACAATTTCTGTAACTTTAGACAGAGAAAAATGCTACAAGAACGGCTAGAGAGGAAATTACGTCATTCTCATAGTGACGCCAATACATACCCATCGTGAGATTGTTATCATTTTGGTATGATGATGATGTCTTTGTTGTTTTCCTTTACAATCATGAGTAGCTAAACTTCTCTGTTAGGGTTATGGAAGCCTTTTGATAAACTATCTATTACTATGAGTTTGTGAATTCTTGATGCGTATGCTACTTATATCATTACTCTCTTCGTTTTAATTAAATTCTTATGGTTGCAAACATATATAATACGCCATTATAGCATTAACTTGTTCGAGAGAAAAGTTACATGTTTGGAAAAGAGAGTGTGACAAGAAAATAGGGCTACCAAACCCTGTTTACACGTTAATGCCTTAACCGGATTAACCTCTTGGAGAGTTTGTACCGTTAGTTATACACTTTAAGCTTGAGAGAGTTAAAGTGAAATAATCCTTGATGGTTGAGAAACACTAGGATTTACCATTAGAATATGAATCTCTATAAGTGCATGCATGTCTAAATTCCGCATTACTCATAGTTAATAGATACGTAGAACTCATAAGGTGGACATAACCCTAACTTATCATTCTCTGTTATTAAAGCTTACTACACAAATCGTTTTATTCATTACTTTGTGCACATTAATTCACGCCATAATTCAATCCCCCCTTTCTGTAGAATTTTCAACCAACAGTCTACTAATAGTTGCAACACTTAGTGACCAAGTATTCCCTGTGGAATTCGACACCCAACCCAGTTGGGTTCTATATTAGACAGCGACCGCTTACACTTTTACGAGAGCTATAGTTTGGGCGTGATCACGTCTCAATCTCATGCATATTACATCATGGTTATTTTATAGTTTTATGAGCAAGTTAGATGTCTATTAAATCTTCAAATAACTCCCAGCTATCAGACGAATCAAAACATTCCTTACCGATCGAATTTTTGGGAAGGATATTGCTATAGTCAATTTCGAATGAGTATATCTATTATTATACCATGAATTTTTTTTATCTCATGACCTAACAAAAGATATATAATTGAATTATCTTTCCAACGATACCAATTTTTCTTAAATCCGATATCAGATCAAGGAGTTATGTATATTTTACTCCACCATGTCAGGCGGGAAACTGAGTGACGACATTCGTGAAAAGTTGTCACAAGTGTAACGACTTATCACCAATATAGTCAGCCCTGGGCAGATTTCTAATCCTAGTGATGACATTTTGTGACAAGTCGTTACGCCCATGATAACTTATCACCAATGTCGTCAACCTTAACCAGAAAATCAAGATTTCATCTTTTTGTGACGACATTTCATGACGACTTATCACCAGCTTGATGACTTGTCACGAATGTCGTCAGCTATTTTTTTTTTTCAGAAATTGAGGGACGTTTTTCCAAGGGTATTTTGGTCTTTTCATTCACTTTCCATGACTTATAACCCTCAAGGAGCGTATTATCTTTCATTCTCTTTAGTTAAACATCTCAAAAAGCTCTCTCATACACTCTCAACCACAAGATTAAGGTTTTCTCTCAAGATATCTCCTTAAGAATAAGAACATTCTCTCCCAAAGGGGTTAAACCCTAGTCAATAAAAATCAAGAATAAGCCTAAGCATTTCTTCAAGAATCTTCAAGAAATATTAGATCTCTTTCAAAATCAAGCTTTAAGGTATACGTAGTATTCATCCATGGGTCCCTTTCATCCATGGAGCTCAAGAATCATGTTTTAAATTATAAATTATGATTTTCTTGTTGTGTTATGACTATATTCATGTTGATGATTATTGTTTGGATTCAAGGTTGTATCTTGATGTATTTTTCATGAAGCATGTGAGTAGGTTAGTTGAAACCCAAGAATTTTGGATGGATTAAGATTGTCAAATTGATAAGCACACTTATGCCCAAAGTTATGCATGTAAGTTGTTTGATAAAATGCCAAGGATGATAGAATCTATTTTTTATGACTTAATAGTGCTTAAATGACAAGCCCATGTTCTATTCTTTATGATTCCATATGAAATCCACGTTATTGTTGTATGTTATTATTTTGATATGGAATGAGCATGATATTGAAGCAACGCGAGTATATACATGTTGTGCGCATCCCCTTCCATGTATAATATGTTGAGAACCAAGTGTAGTATGAAATCCTCTACTTATGATATTGTGAATTATGGACTCTATTCTTATGATCAAGTCAGTAATATGTATCTGTTTCCTTCCATCGAGTCCTGGGGGTACTTGTACCAAAATAATATAGCTTTGTACTTAATGACATGTGATGTTATCATGATACTCTCAGTCAAGTCATGGTTTATAGAATTCAGTTAGTCATGTGACTAAGGAAAACTCAGAAATTTCAGCAATCTCAGTAGTTCAGTAACCTCAGTACTCAATAATCTTAGTGATCTTAGTAGCAACAGTATTTCTCGCTATCTCAGTACTTTTAGTACTTTCAATCAGTTCTCAGAACTTAGTACGTTCCATCAGTCAATGGAACTCAGTATACTTAGTTTAGCTTCACTAAACAATACCACTAGTATCAGTTCAGTTAATCAGTATCAGTTCAGCTAATCAGTTCAGTTCAATTATTCAGTTTAGCTCAGTTATCCAGTTTAGTGTCTTTCAGGTGGGAGTAGGATTTAGCACCTAGTAAGCCTAGGGATGGGGACTCACCCGTTAGAAAGGATGGAGATCCTTAGAAACAACCCCTAAGTTCCAGAACTATGTAGCCAACATAGGTATGAGATGTCACCCGTTAGATAGGACTATCATACTCAGGGGTCACCCGTTAGCACATTAATATGTATAGGACTGATCCCAGGAGTCACCCACTAGATTACGAATGACTCCACAATAGTTGTCTTTAGCGGTGGTGCGGTACTGACACCCTTCTAGTCAGGGCGGAGATAAGATCACAGTCAGCTTAGGATGGGGCATATCGGTTAGATAAAATATCCTACAGTTTCAGTTACAAATTTAGGACTATCAGATACAATCAACTCAGTTCAGTAGAACAGATTCAGTACTATTAGAGAAAGTCAGTCCTTATCATTATAAATAGACTTCAAGATCACCCATTAGACAGGACTGATCTCAACTATAGTTAATCAGTATCAGAATCATCAAATTTAAAGATCAGCCGCTAGATAGGACTGATCTTAAATTCAGTTACTCCATATAGAACAACTCAGATAGTTCCATCAGAACTTAGACTGTTAAATACAGTTGCTAAGTATAAGTTGCATTGGTCTTATCGATCATCATAATTATATTAGTTATGTCAGTTTTTATAATTTATGTTATCAGTATTCAGTTTCAGGACTGTTAGACACAGTCAATCAGACCAGTTCTTCATAATTCAAACTATCAGAAATAGTCATTCTTCTATTCAGTATATTAGTATCAGTAAAGTTATGTCGTCAATATTCAGACTCAGTAGTCAGTATTACCATGATTTTAGTTATAGTTGCTTATGAATGTATGTATTCTCATAGTTATATTAGTCAGCATTGTTCATGCATATAACCCTTTGTATTTAGCCTACCTCACTTGTATACTCAGTACATTCAGACGTACTGACGCATTTGCGCTATGGTGATTTATCTTATGTTACACCATAGGTTCAGAGGAATGTGTTCTAGATCAGCAGTAGTATTCTATTCACAGAGTTGTAGTGAGTCCTCATCCATTCGAGGACGATATTATTTTATTTTATTTATTATTTCAGTTCAGTTTTGCTAGATGGAGTTAGTTGGAGACATGTTCCTTCAACTCCTTACTCAGACAGTATTTAGAGGCTATCAGATTTAGTTCAGATTTGATTTAGACTTTATCTTTTTTGGGTATTTGCTACCCATATGGATATTACGTTTGTCAGATATTTTATTCAGTTAAACCTTATGGCCTATTGTTTATGTTTTTTCGTATTATTACATCATATATTGCAGTGTATAGGTATATATATTATTCATGGGTTAGCTTGTGGTCCATCGTGGTCATAAGCACCATGTAGAATTCCGGTTCAGAAAATTGGGGTGTTACAAACTGGGTATCAGAGCCTAAGGTTCAATAAAGTCCTAGCAAGTCTGAAAGCCACTTCTAGTAGATTTTTGTACATGCGTGTGTCGTGCACCACACTTATGTAAAGGAGGCTATGAGATGTTTTAGGAAGAGTTTCCCTTCCTTCAGTATTCATGTTATGCCAGTGAGCATAATCTCAAGTCACTCTCAGTCTAATCCATTTCTCCCTTTCTTCTACAGAACATGCTTCCTAAAAGAAGAAATGGGAGTCAGTCAGACCCTCAGCCCAAAGACCCTTTGGGCGATCATGTTTCTCATGCGGAGTTCAGGATCGCATTCACCACTCTTGCTCTGTCAGTTGCTGCCCAGAATTAATGACTAACTATTATTCCAGCCAATCCAGTGGCAAATTAAGCTACAGCTAGAATTTTGGAATTTACCCAAATAAATGCTCCTTCTTTCACGAGGTCTAAGTCAGATGAGGACCCGCAGGAATTCTTAGTTTAGATTCAGAAAGTGATAGATATTATGGGGATGAATATTATGGAAAGTGGTGAGTTAGATGCATATCAATTGCAGGATGTGGCTTATACTTGGTACAAATAGTGGAAGTTAGAAAGGTTAGATGATGCAGGTTTTATAGAGTGGGAGGAGTTTGCCTCTTCTTTCCCCACTAGAGCTTAGAGAAGCTAAGGTTCTAGAGTTCATCAACCTCAGGCAGGACAATATGAAAGTGAAAGAGTATTCTCATAGGTTTACTAAATTAACCAGATATGCCTCTCATGTGGTTGAAGACAGTATAGCCAAGATGAGTAAGTTCATGTCAAGGGTGAACGATAGCATGGTAAATGAGTGTAGATCTACCATGTTGAATAGTGTATGACTTTAGCCAAACTTATGACTCATGCTCAGCCGATAGAGGAGAAGAAGATTATAATGAGGGAGAGACCGAGTAAGAGAGCAAGGACAGGTAGTTTCACCTTTGCTTAGTCTAAGTCACAAAGTGGTAACCGTTCTCAGCATAGTTAGAAGTTTTCAGCCCCAGCTCCATCCCTAGCTAGTGCACCAACACCTAAGTTCAGAAATGACCTTCATGATGAAGTGCCAGGATCCAAGGCCTAGGGTAGTGAGAATAGAAGTCTTAGTTATCCGCTTTGCGAAGAGTGTGGTAAGAATCGCCTAGGTGTATATAGGGCAGGTAGTGATGTATGCTTTGGGTATGGCAAAAAAGGACATAGGATGCAAGAGTGTAGAGTTCTAGCACCAATGGGTAAAGAGTTGCATTAGCAAGGCACCAAGAGTGGTCAGCGTCAGAATAGACTTTATGCACTCCAGACCCATTATGATCCAAAAAGTTTCCCTAACCTAGATTTGGGTACGTTGCTAGTCTTTCATGTTGATGGTATGCATTGTTAGATCTCTTTCTTTTATTAGGACATATGTTTCAGCATGAGTTAGTTAGTAAAGCCAGCAAGTCAGTTTAGCAATTGAGCAGTTAGATTTGTATTATTTGTTTTCTCATCCTTGCATCTATTCATGCTATCAAAGATCTCAGGGAATGAAACTATTCCAAGTAGAACCTCCTAGAAGTTGCAAGTTCAGTTCAGTTCATGCATCATGCATTAGTCCCAGACTCCCAAAGTTTAGTTATAATCTAGTTCGTAGATGCCTTGTGCATCACCTCAACGTTCTCAATATCTCAGCAAAGTCAGTCCAACATCCTTCAAGGAACATAGTGTCCCAAGGGAGAGATACACTATAGAACCCAAACATTCATGATTTAAACATGTCAGTTTCTTTGATTAATCTATCTTGGAGGAAGTGTTACTTATGAGCCAACCCTCTAGCGCCAAAACTCAGTAGTAAGCCATGTACTCAATGGCTCAGTTTAGTCCACGATACGATACTCTATCCATGTCATGCATTGCAGACTTATTTTAGTGCATGTATCACATTCTATACTTAGTTATATTCTTATGTTTCCGCTTATGCATATTGAGTGATTAATCTCAGACTCAACGATATTTTCAGTTCAAGGTGACAGTCTTCTTTGATCTTACTCGCTCCTATGTTCAAATTTTATTACCAAAATTTGTATTTAGTTCCATGCTTAGTTTTCATTTCAAAAATGGTACCTTTACCATTGCATGTTCAGCCGCATATTCCTGAGCCCGTTCAGTAATATATTTATGCATTAGATATGCATGATTATATTTTTAGCACTTTTTGTCATGCATTCATGTATCATATCAGTCGTATAATCATGTATTAGATATGAACGGATTTAGCTCATCAATTAGGCATCAGATATGCATTCTTATTATGAGAAATCAGTTTATCAGAACACTTAGTCGTGTGTTTATGAATCAGTTGCTCATGCATCAGATATGCATGTTCAGTATGATACATTCAGCTTATCAGTCATGTCATTCCCAAGCCCATTTTTTAGCACTGTATGCATTGTATGTACTTCAGTTGATCTTTTCTTCCATCTCAATCATTCTCATTCGAGGATGAATGTTCCCAAGGGGGAGATATTGTAATACCCCAAAAAATTCAAACCAATATTAGTGCCACATCTTAAGATCATGCATAGTACATCATGGTTCTTTTATAGTTTTATGAGCAAGTTAGATATATATTATGTCTTCAAATAACTCCTAGCTATCAGACGAATCAAAATATTCCTAACCGATTGAATTCTTGGGAAGGATATTACTATAGTCAATTTCGTATGAGTATATCTATTAATATACTATGAATTTTTTTTATCTCATGACCTACCAAAAGATATATAATTGAATTATCTTTCCAATGATACCAATTTTTCCTAAATCTGATATCGAAGCAAGGAGTTATGCCCATTTTACTCTAGCTTGTAAGGCTGGAAAACTGAGTGACGACATTCGTGATAAGCTATCAAAAGTGTACGATATATCACCAATGTCGTCAGCCATAGGCAGATTTCTAATCCTAGTGATTACATTTTGTGACAAGCCATCACGCCCATGATGACTTATCACCAATGTCGTCAACCTTAACCAGAAAATCAAGATTTCACCCTTTTGTGACGTCATTTCGTGATGACTTATCACCAGCTTGACGACTTGTCATGAATGTCATCAGCTATTTTTTTCTAGCAATTGAGGGACATTTTTCCAAGGGTATTTTGGTCTTTTCCTTCACTTTCCACGACTTATAACCCTCAAGGAGCATATTATCTTTCATTCTCTTTAGTTAAACATCTCAAAAAGCTCTCTCATACACTCTCAACCACAAGATTAGGGTTTTCTCTCAAGATATCTCCTTAAGAATAAGAACGTTCTCTCCCAAAGGGGTTAAAACCTAGTCAATAAAAATCAAGAACAAGCCTAAGGATTTCTTCAAGAACCTTCAAGAAACATTAGATCTCTTACAAGATCAAGCTTTAAGGTATGTGTAGTATTAATCCATGGGTCCCTTTCATCCATGGAGCTCAAGAATCATGTTTTAAATTATAAATTATGATTTTCTTGTTGTGTTATGACCATATTCATGTTGGTGATTATTGGTTGGATTCAAGGTTGTATCTTGATGTATTTTTCATGAAGCATGTGAGTAGGTTAGTTTAAATCCATGCATTTTGGATGGATTAAGATTGTCAAATTGATAAGTACACCTATGCCCAAAGTTGTACATGTAAGGTGTTTGATAAAATTCCAAGAATGATAGAATCCATGTTTTTATGACTTAATAGTGCTTAAAGTACAAGCCCATGTTATATTCTTTATGATTCCACATGAACTCCATGTTATTGTTCTGTGTTATTGTTGTGATATGGAATGAGCATGATATTGAAGCAACGCGAGTATATACATATTGTGTGCATCCCCTTCCATGTATAAGATGTTGAGAACCAAGTGTAGTATGAAATCCTCAACTTATTATATTGTGAATTATGGAATCTATTCTTATGATCAAGTCAGTCATGTGTGTCAGTTTCCTTCCATTGAGTCCTGGGGGTACTTGTACCCAAAATAATATAGTTGTGTGCCTAGTGCCATGTCATGTTATCACGATAATCTCAGTCAATCCATGATCTATATAATTCAGTTAGTCATGTGACTAAAGAAAACTAAGAAATTTTAGCAGTCTCAGTAGTTCAGTAACGTCAGTACTCAGTAATCTCAGTGATCTCAATAACAACAGTATAACATGACTCCACAGCTAGATTAGGGCTGACTCCACATCAGTTATCTTTACTGGTGGCACGGTACTAACACCCTTCCAGTCAGGGCAGCGATTAAACCCCAGTCAGCTTAGCATAGGGCATGTTGGTTAGTTGAATACATCCCACAGTTTTAGTTACAGATTTAGGATTGTTAGATACAGTCAACTTAGTTCAGTAGTACATATTTAGTACTGTTAGAGAAAGTCAATCCTTATCATTATAAATAGACTTTAAGATCACCCATTAGACAAGACTGATCTCAGCTATAGTTAATCAGTATCAGAATCATCACATTTAAAGATCACCCACTAGATAGGACTGATCTCAAATTTAGTTACTCCATAAAGAATGGAACTCAGATAGTTTCATCAGAACTAAGACTATAAAATACAGTTGCTCAGTATCGGTTACATCGATCTTGTCGATCATCACAGTTATATCAGTTATGTCAGCTGTCTTAGCTTATGTTATCAGTATTCAGTTTCAGGACTGTTAGACATAGTCAATCAGACCAGTTCTTCATAATTCAAACTGTCAGAAATAGTGATTCATCTATTCAATATTTCAGTATCAGTAAAGTCATGTCATCAGTATTCAGACTCAGTAGTCAGTATTACCACGAGTTCAATTATAGTTTCTTATGCATGTATGTATTCTCACAGTTATATTAGTCAGCATTATTCATGCATATAACCCTTTCCATTTAGCCTACCTCACTTGTATACTCAGTACATTCAGACGTACTGACATATTTTCGCTATGGTGCTTTATCTTATGTTACACCTTTGTTCAGAGGCACGTGTTCTAGATCAGTAGTAGCATTCCAGTTGCAGAGTTGTAGTGAGTCCTCATCCATTCGAGGATGATATTATTTTATTTCATTTATTATTTCAGTTCAGTTTTGCTAGACGGAGTTAGTTGGAGACATGTTCCTTTAACTCCTTACTCAGACAATATTTAGAGGCTTTTAGATTTAGTTTAGATTTGATTCAGACTTTAGTTGTTTTTGGGTATTTTCCACCTATATGGATATAACGTTTGTTAGATATTTTATTTAGTTGAACCTTATGGCCTATTATTCATATTTTTCCATATTATTACATCATATATTGCAGTGTATAGGTACATATATCAATCATGGGTTAGCTTGTGGTCCTTTGGGGTCATAAGCATCGTGTAGCTTTTCGGTTCAAAAAATTGGGGTGTTACAAGTTAAGATGTTACAAGCCTTTTTTTCATAACTTGAACGACTTGTCACTCATTCCGAGCCAAAGATTGTCAAAAGTAAAAGACGATCTTTTCTATCAATCAAGTTAAACTACAAGAAGTTTGATTCCTTGATTCTCTGGGATATATAGGTTGGGCTCTATGTTGAAAACTCGACTGCATCCCTACCTTCTTCCAAATCCCTTATTCCCCAGTTTTTTAATTTTATCAAAAAACTCAAAAATTGAGATAGCTTGTAAATCTTTGCAAATTGTGCTTGTCACTACCTGAGGTTACCCCCTAGTCACGACAATGGTGCTTATGGTTACAAGTGACCAAAAGCTAACACATGAGTTGGTACCTGCTGTGAGCACTGAATATCAAATAATAAAGGACATGCGTAAAAATAACTAATAAGGTCATAAGGTCTTAAATACTGAAAATACAATTGAATTCACAAGTCTGAAAATATTTGTCAAGATTGATAAAGCTGATAAAACTAATGGACTGTCTGAAAAGCCTCTAAATGACTGATTGTGGAGTTAATGGGACAAACTCCCAACTAACTCCAACTGACTATAATAAAGGAATACTGAAATAACTAAATAAAATATAAATTTGCCCTCAAAGGATAAGGACTCACCACTGCTTCTGCCATAACGTTGAACTTATCTAAGTGCGGTTAGGAAACTGAGCGTCCGAACCTATGATATAAGACATCATAGAATAAAGAAAAGTATGAGATCAATAATTTGAATGTACTGGTTTTGGGGGGAATGCATGGAAGATCTTCGGGAAAGACATCTGAATATTCATTAACCACTGGGACTGATTCGACACAGGGAGATTTGGAACTGAAATCCTTAATATGCACGAGATGATACACACACTCCTTAGAAATCATTTTCTTTTCCCGAAGGTAGGAAATAAGTTGACCCTTGAAAGACGAAGTACTACCCTTCCACTCTAGGATGGGCTCATTCAGGAACTGAAACTGAACTATCCTGTTTCTGCAGTCAACTATGGCATAGCGGGAATGAAGCCAATACATGTCGAGAATGATATCAAAATCAGTCATCTCTAACTCGACTAAATCTGCTGATGTGGATTAGACTGAGAGACTAACTTGAAATTATGCTTACTAGCACGACATAAATACTGAAGAAAGGGAACTGTTCCTAAAACATCTCATAGCCTCCTGTACATAAATGTGGCGCGCAACAGACCCATGTACAAGACTCTACTAGATGTGGCTTTTAGATTTTATAGGATTCTATTGAAACTTAGGCTCTGATACCACGTTTGTAACGCCCTGATTTTCTGAATCGAAATGCTCCACAGTGCTTAAGCTAACCCATGACTAATATCTGTACCTGTAAACTGCATATATAACGTATTAATGCGGAAAACATGAACATATAGGCCATAAGGTTCAACTGAATAAAGAATCTATCAAAATATAATATCCATATAGGTGAAAGATACACAAAACAGTTGAAAACTGAATCAAATCTGAACATAAATCTGAATACTAAATCTAAAAACCTCTAAGTACTATCTGAATAAGTAGTTGAAGTAACATGTCTCCAACTTACTCTGTGTAGCAAAACTGAGCTGAAATAATAAATGAAATAAAATAATATCTCCCTCGAATGGATGAGGACTCACTGCAACTCTGCGGTGGATGCTACTGCTGATTTGGAGCTCGTGTCTCTGAACCTATGGTGTAACATAAAAGATAACACCATAGCGCAAACGCGTCAGTACAACTGGAGTACTGAGTATACGATTAAGGTAGGCTAATGCAAAAGGGTTTACATGCATGAACAATGCTAACTGACTAACTGATATGAACGTGAAAGCGTAAACATACATACATAGTAACTAAGATCATGGATACGTAATGGCTAAATCTTTATGCTAAAAAATGGCTGGAACCATAGTTCTAATAACATGGATGATTGTATCTGACAGCCCTGAATCTAGTTCAACTCTCTGAGTTTCGTGCTATAACTGAATTTGACCGTATCTAACAGTCCTGGTATACTGCTATCTAAAGAATTGTTTGAGTTTTTTTACTGAGACTGATACTAAAACTGTGGGAGGTAGTTGTTTAACTGACATGCCCCATGTATGCCATTATGGCTAAGCCGGGGTCCAATATCTGCTTCGATTGGAGGGCTATCAATATTGCGCCACTGGTAAGGACAGTTGTGACTGACCCTTATCTGGCAGGTACTCAAGGTGAGAATGGTGGGACCCTAAATTGACAGGTTAACCCACCTCATCAACCCTAATCTGATAGGCTAAGATGTCTCAACCTATGATGGCTATGTTGTTATGGAACACAAGGATGACTGCTAAGAAACACACCCTAAACTGGTAGGTAAATCCATATCCTTAGGTTCACTCGGTGCTAACTTATAATCACATTTGAAGAGACTAAACATGATTCAACTACTGTACATGGATAGATTAACTGACTTCCATTGACTCATAGAGTAGTACTATTATCTGAGAGTTAACTAAGATCATAAGATTTCTGAGGTTTTCTGAGTCACATGACTGACTGAGTTCTATAGATTATAGCTTGACTAAGATTATCGTGACAACATGACATGGCTCTAGGAACACAGCTATGTTTTTCGGGTACAAATACCCCCAGGACTCGGTAGAAGGAAACTGACACACATGACAGACTTGATCACAAGATTTGAGTCCACAATTCATAATATCATAAGTAGGGGTTATCATATTTCATATAGTTATTCAACATATTAAACATTGTAGGGAATGCATGAATATATTTCGTTTGCATATTGTATATCTCTATTATCTTGCATGCTTCATACCACCACAATAGCAACACATAAAAAGCATGGAATTCATATTGAAGTATATAGCTAACATGAACTTGTCATTTAGACATCATAGAACCATACAAACATGAACTTCTAGCATTCAAAGCATTTTATCAAACACCTTACATGTATTCTTTAAGGCATAGGTGGATTTCATACTTGCACCATATTAAACCACCTAAAGTTCATAGATTTAAATTAACAAACATATATATTCCATGAAAACTCCTTTAGACATCACATTGAAAATTAAACAACAATTGTCAACATGTACATACTCATATCACCAAAAAAAGTTTACAAAATAATATTTAAAACATAGTTCTTGAGCTCTATGAACGGATTGGATCCATAGATGAACACTACGCATACCTTAGTGATTGAATCTTGAAAGATATCTAATGTTTTTGAAGGTTCTTGAAGAATTCCTTAGGCTTTCCCTTGATTTTTCTTGACTAGGGTTTAACCCCTTTGGGAAAGAATGCTCTTGTTCCTGAGGAGATAATCTTGAGAGAAAACCCTAATCTTGTGGTTGAAAGTGTATGAGAGAGCTTTTTGAGATGTTTTAACTAAAGAGAATGGAAGATAATACATTTATTGAGGGTTATAAGTCATGGAAAGTGAAGGAAAAAGACCAAAATACACTTATAAAATAAATTCCCAGTTGCTGAAAATAATAGCTGACGACGTTTGTGACAAGGCATCAAAAATATGGTAAGCCGTCAAAAATGTCGTCACATAGAAGCTGGACTCTACCTAAGGCTGATGAAATTTATCACATGGCATCAAAAATATGGTAAGCCATTAAAAATGTCGTCAAACAAAAGCTGGATACTGCCTAGGGCTGACGACCTTCGTGATAGGGCATCACAAATGTGGTAAGCTACCACGAATGTCGTCACTTAGGAGATGGTTTCTGCCTAAGTCTGATGACCTTCGTGGTAGGGCATCACAAGTGTGGTAAGCTACCATGAATGTTGTCACTTAGGAGCTGGTTTCTACCTAACGCTGACGACCTTCATGGTAGGGCATCACAAGTGTGGTAAGCTACCACGAATGTCGTCACTTAGGAGCTGGTTTCTACCTAAGGCTGACAACCTTCATAGTAGGGCATCACAAATATGGTAAGCTACCACTAATTTTATCACTAAGGATCTGGTTTCTGCCTAAGGCTGACGACCTTCGTGGTAGGGCGTCACAAATGTGGTAAGCTACCACGAATGTTGTCACACTATTTCCAGCCTGATATACTGGAGTAAAATAGGAGTAACTCCTTGCTCCGATATCGGATTTAGTCAAAATTGGTATAGTTGGAAAGGTAATTCAATTATCTATCTGTTGATAGGTCATGAGCTCAAAAATTCCAAGTATAATGATAGATATGCTCATTTGAATCTGACTATGGCAATATCTTTCTCAAGAATTCGATCGTTGAGGAATGTTTTGATTCGTCTGATAGCTGGGAGTTATTTGAAGTCTTAATATACATATAACCTACTCATAAAACTATAAAATAACCATGATGTACTATGCATGATCTTGGTACATGGCTCTGATATTAGTTTGGGTATTTTGGGGTATTACACTAGTCTACATTAGTCATTGGACGATTGAATGGTCAAGCAATGAGTTGTACAATAATTTGTGACGTCTATTTCTAGAAATTTAATAATATTTTTATAAAGATATTTTTATTTTTTTCTTATTTTATCACCCAAACTATATCATTTAAAGGTCTCTTAGGAGGGGAGGGGTGACTTTAGACATTTTTTCCCCCCATTCTTTTCCCCTAAAACTTAGAGAATAAAAGATCATAAACTGATTCAAACTCTTTGAAGCCCGAAGAATTTAGTCAAGTTCTTAGTAAGAACTCTTTATTTAGGTATGTGGGATTCAACAATGGTTATCTGTTCACCCTTTTGTCCCAAAATACTACATAAAATCTCAGTTTCCTTGAAGTATTATTTAGTATCATTCCCAAATTATAATTTTCTCTTAATTTTTACTTTATTTTGATCTCTATACACTTAGAACATTATTTTACTTGCCACATGAAGTTATTTAATTAGAATTGAGTACTAGCATGATTTAAATTATAATTCAATACTTTCAGTTATATTTCAAAAACATATTCAAAGTTTTTAGTTTATTTTATGAACTAGCATGAATAGCTTTTAGAATATACAAACTTTTAGAATACTTTTAGTTTTAAATTTAATCTACCTTAGTTATCATGACATCATATTTTAATATCTAACAGTATATAATAAATATTGGGAGTAGTACTTAGCATAGAGTTGGACTAGGGCCTTTTTTTAACCCAAAGTCCTAGAACTATATGCCACCATTGGTATATTTAACCCTTTTAGTTTGAGCATCTTTTTAGTAATCACACCAGCTTTGTCTTTATACCCCTGACAAGGTATATTGTATCCTCTTAATGGGGTATATACATTGGAATTCACATTTAGTTTATGTGGTTTATGCTAGTTAACAAGATCTCTAAAGATCCAGATTATCTGTACACGACCCATAATTCAGTTTTACTTGCATTACATTTTAATTTTTCAAAATATTATTCCATATTAATATCTACACATTCCATTATAGGTTATGGTACATTCAGTTTGATTTCCATTCAGTTTGCATACATAGAACATATCAATGTTTCCACATAACCAATTTTACATTATATCTTGCATATATCACATGCTAAGTACATTCAAAGTACTGATCACATACTCTCTTTTGCTTCATACTTTTGGAAGTACTTTTATAAAGGCCTGAATACTCAGGTTTATCTTAACAAAACTTTCTAGAAATAGACAGATTATCAGGTAGAACGTAGCATTTAAAATCTAGAGGATATGTTGAGAGCTTAATGATCAACATTAAAGATAGTTGTGGTGATCACTTACCTCTCATTAACTTTTCTTAAAATAACAATTTTTACTCTAGTTTTTAGATGACTCAATTTGATTTTCTTTATGGTACGAGGTGTAAATCTCCTATTGGTTGGTTTAAGGATAAAAAAGCTACTTTGATAGGGCCTGATCTAGTTTATGAGGCTATGAAGAAATTTTAGCTAATTAGAGATAGGTTAAAAATAGCTTAGAGACATCAAAAATCATATGCAGATATGAGGAGAAGAGAGCTTAAGTTTGTAGTTGATGATTGAGTTTACCTACAAATTTCACCCACGAAATGGGTGATAAGGTTTTCCTAGAAAAGAAATATTAGTCCTCGATATGTTGGTCCTTACATGACTATAAGGTGCATTGGCAATGTGGTTTATTAATTAGATTTTCCAGTGGACTTAGCATCAGTGCACCCAGTCTTTCATGTGTCCAAAATGAAAAAATGCATTGATGATCCAGTATTAGTTGTGTTATTAGAGATTGTGGGTGTGGAAAATAGTCTTTCTTATGAATAGGTCATAGTTGATATTCATAACTTTCAGGTTCATATGTTGAGGAATAAAGAAGGTGCTTTGGTAAACCAGCTAGATTAGGGAGCTACTTGAGAAGCAAAAACAAATCTAATGACCAAGTACCCTCACCTCTTTCCTTATAGTTTTGTTCCACCTTGAGGTAATAGTTTTCTCATTAGAAATCTTATCAATTTCATGTCCTATAAATTGTTCTTTTGCTCTTTGTATGCATGTATGTCTCATGAATTTAGCGTAGTTATTTGGAATTTAGTTATTGGGATTGTATCTCTTTCCATATTCTTTTCATTTTAGTTAATCTTTGTTCAAGGAAGATTCATTCAAAAGGGGAGATATTGTAGCACCCCAAAGTACCTAAGAATATATCACATAATTAGTACATAAAACTAGTTGAAAACCTGTATAATTTCCTTAGGATGACCCATCCTATGAGTTGTGGTCTGAAAGGATGATCTATTATGTCAATTGTTTTGAGTGACAATCAAAAAGTTTTAAAAAATAACATTTTCTCCTCGTGACAATGAATCATATACCACAAGTCATTGAGACTTTTTATGATTTGTTAGTTCACTTCTTCTGATGAGGAACATGAGAGTTTACTATTTGGCTCAGGAGCCATGAGTTTTAACTAGGATTCACTGGTAGACCCCACGAGTTGGACGGTGGGATCATTCCCAAAGATTCCAAACTAATCTAGTTTACAAAAATTATGAAATAACTCATTGGTTAAGGGAACATGTTGTACCCAGATCTGTGGCGACTATTTTTAGAAAATTAGTTGTGTTTATAAAAAGGGTATTTTTATCTTTTTCTCATTTCCTATACCTAAACTATGTTTTGTTAAGGCCTCTTAGGAAGGGAGGAGTAAATGGAGTTAGATGTTTTTTCTTCCCATTATTTTTCCCCAACACAGAAAATAGAACATCAAAAAGTGATTCAAGCCCTAAGAAGTTAGGCTCCTTTCCAAGTTTAGAATCTTTCAAGTTCTTAGCACAAACTCTTCATCTAGGTACACATAGTTTCAGTAATGTGTATCCTTTCACCCTTGTTTCCCTAAATACTTTATAAAATCTTAATTTTCTTGAAGTATGATTTAGGGTTCATCCCTAAGTTATGGGTTTCCCTTGATTTTTACTCTTATGATGATCTATATATAGTTACAACATGATTTCAATGATTTTACATGCAACATTATGTTATTTTTATGAGAATCAAATACTACCATGATTTAAAGTATAATTCACAGCTTTAAGTTATATTTCAACAACATGTTTCATGTTTATTTTATGAGCTAACATGAATAGCTTTCAGAAAACACAAACTTTCATAATACTCTTAGTTTTAAATAGGTTTTGACATAGTTACCAGAACATTCAATATTAAATGAGCTAACAATATCTAATCAATATTGGGAATAGTATTTAGCACTGAGTTTGACTAGGACCTTAGTTTCACCTAAACTCCCAAAACTACGTGTCGCCATAGTTACATTTAGTCCTTCCAGTTTGGGGATCAATTTAGTGATCACGCTAGCTAAGCCTTTATACTCTGGAAAGGTATATTAGGTCCTCTCAATGATGTGTATACATCAAACTTCAAGTTTAGCTCATATGGTTTATGTTGATTAACAGGCTCTCCCATACATTCAAATTCAAATTATTTGTACATGGTGAGCAGTTCTTTTTTAATTGCATTACTTTATGATTATTCATAATATCCTTGGATATTAGTATCTATGCATGCTATTATGGGTCATACATACAATTCATTCTGAATTTAGCTTGCATACAATACAACATATCAGTATTTCAGCATGATCTATTTTATTTAACGTAGGTTTTATTTTAGCATGATCTAAAATATCTATTTGTAATACTCATTTTTGCTAGTCTTAGTCTTTAACGCAGGTTTTTATTCAAATTTGATAAGCATTACAAATATTTATTCTTAAATTTAATTAGCTTCCACATCATTTATTTAATTTATTCAGATTATGTAGTATTGTGCCATGTCATGATTGGCTTGGTATCACTTGTGACTCAAAGTATCATGTTACATTCACGGTGTAGACTTGAATAATGACACGAAGTAATGCTTCGAAATATCTATTATTTTTAATAACTTTGATGCACTTTTAAAGGTCACTAGAAAAGATGGCAATATTATGGCTCCAACATTACATATTTCTTATCTCGAAGTAGTTAAGATGAATCCAGAATATCAAACTACCATGATTATCAAATCTCAGACCGAGGAGTTTATTCTAATGCACCTAAAATATGACTGGCACTTCAAAATTATTTGATAATATAATATAGGTTCAACAAGATCCATTTAATCCTAGAGGAAGTGATAAACTATCAAGTGTTCTTGGACAGGTTTGTGGATGAAGACAAGAGGAAAATACTTCAAGTTACTTTATATGAGCAATCTATCTTTTTAATTCAAGCATTTGTGAAAAAAAGTTTGAGGTTGATAATCAACTCTTTTCTTAGCTGTAATATTCTTACATCATTCAAGAATCATCATTTATAATATCATATCATAAAGTGTATTAGAAACTCCATAATGATTGTAAAATTCTTAGTTTTCTCTAACTCTTATTTTCTTCATGCTTGTTAATAACTCCTTCTGTCTCATCTTATGTCGCACCCTTTCCTTTTAGTCCATCTAAAATATATCACCTTACTATAATTAAACATAAATTAACTTTAAAATTTCACTTTCACCTTTAATGAAATAATTTAGAGCCACACAAATATCTAATGATTATTTTAGATCACAAGTTATAAAAGTATTTCCATTTTTCTTAATTACTATGTCAAGTCAAAGGATGCGGCATTAAATGAATTTAAGGGAGCTGTAGAGTTGTTACCTCATTAGAATTGATAAGGTAAGGCATGCTCTCCTTGCTTGTACTTATTGCTATTGACAGTATATATTAGCTGTTGAGAATATATATCAAAACAACAAAAAGAGAAGAAGAATTTCTTTTTTCATAAATTAATAATAGCATTTCAATTTAGAACTCAAATCTGTAACAGAGACCTTAGGTCTATAAATCCAATCTATAACCTAATCTAGAAACCCATTTGTAAATCTAATCCCAATGAACTGCATCAATGTAGCATTGTAATTTTTGCAGGTTGGTGACATTATCTAGATCATCATCCTCATGATCGTGATTAATTAGTGCTACCAATTCTCCATGTTGTTTTTTCATACATAATTATTGATTCTCTTTGTTATCGATCAATTTATCCAGGTTTGCCAAAAACAAAAGCAACAAGAGTTTCCATGGAATTATTCATTTCCTTGATATATTAGTAGGGAAAAATTTGAGATTAAAATTAGAGAGGGTATAAAATAAAGATGAAAATGTGTGTGTAAGGAAGGATGAAAGAGTGTATTTGGAAAGAAGAAAGAAATGAGCTATTACAAGTTAAGTGGGCTATCAGATGAACAGTGACTTCTGATTCTATAGAGATTGGACCATCTCTAATAGCAACTTAAAATATTGGTTATCTCTGATAATGTAACTGAGTCACTATACTTTTATGTAATCATCTTTAGTAAAATCATATAAGATTCTATGGTTATAAACTTAGAATATTTCAATATATCAAACTTCGATAATCTGAAAGAATAAACCAAACCCAGAAAGAACAAAAATGTTCCCTCATTCTTAATTCTTTTTTTGTAAAACAAAAAAAAAATTATAAGGCTATGTGAAATTTAAACAGCCAACTTTACTTGTAAAGGTGCACCCCATAATTATTGTGACACATCCCACTTTAAGTTTATGTGGACACACATATATTGAAGTGAGCTTGCAAAATAATATTGTTGTATTAGATTTGGAGAGAGAAGCATGAATTTAGGTAAATTTATGCTTTTCTATCTAGATACACCCTTCTTCATTAATGTAGTTGTTATGAAAAGGAGAAAGTTTTCTTTATAGATATTAAGATGAGTAATTGGGCTCTTGATTGGGGTGGGAGAGTGTAACACCTCGAGTCTGTACCCCGGACGCTACATGGTGCTTACAACCCCGAAGGACCATAAGCTAACCCATGACTGATATCTGTTGTGAGCACTGAAACATGATACTGTAATAAATGTGGAATAATAGGTTGAAATGCCATAAGGTTCAAAACATCTGAAATAATAATAAAATATATCATCTATGATAATAATCTGTAAAACTAAACACTGTCTGAAAACTCTTTGAAAAGCCTCTAACTAAAACTGTCTGAAAGGGGAGTTGATGGGACAATCCCCCAACTAACTCCATCTACTAAAATACTAAGTCCACTAAAATAATAAATAAAAGGATATCTTTGAATGATGAGGACTCACTGGTAAACTACTACTGCTGGCTGAATCTGAATATATCTATGCATGGTCGGGAACCTAAGCGTCCGAACCTATGATATGAGACATCATTGCATAGAAAAAGAGTATGTGTCAGTACGTGAAATATACTGGTATACTAGATAAGGTAAGGCTGAATGCAAGGGTTCATATACGTGAACAATAACTGACTACATGATATAGAGTAACTGATCATAAGAGTACATGGAGAACTGATACTGTAGTAAATGCTGAGAATGCACTAATGTGCATATAAATAAATACTATGACTAAGCTTGTCTGAAGCTAAGTACTGAATTCTTATACCGAGTAGCTGATATCTAACGTTACTGATAACTGAGTTACTGATACTGATTGACTGTATCTGGCAGTCCTGATTCTATAAAATTGAACTGAGTTCTATTCTGAATACTGAAACAGACACTGCGAAAGGAAATCATCTAATCGACATGCCCCAAATATGATAAGATAACTGAGTTGGGGTCTAACCTGTAACACCAGTTGGAAGGGTATCAGTACCGTGCCACGGGTAAAGACATTGAAGAGTTACCCTCATCTGGTAGGTACTCTAATGAGAATGGTAGAACCCTCATCTGACAGGTTAAAACACCTCATCAACCCTCAATTGGAAGGTTTGATGTCTCAACCTATGCTGGCTATGTAGTTTTGGAACGGAAGGATTGCTTCTAAGGATCATACCCTCTACTGGTAGGTGAACCCCAATTATTGGGTTTACTCAGTGCTGAATCCTACTCCCAACTGAAAGACACTGAACTGAGTATACAAAACCAGACTGGACTATGTTCTGTAATTGATTGAGTTCTATAATTGACTGGATTCTACAGATTGGGACATGAGTGATATTATTCTGTAACTGACACTAGTTGTAGGTACTGGTACACAGCTAAATTGTCGGGTATTAAATACCCCAAGGACTCGATATCATGAAAAATAAAGCATAGCATGATCTTGAGATACACAACAATGTACACTTGTCCATAATTCATTCATAAAGGCATTTCATCAAACATTTGTAGGGCATAAACTTGTACATGATTGGGATCACATAATTACATGTCAAGATTCTGCTATCTACTTCACATAGGCAAATTAGCAATCACTTGGGGAGCATGCTTAGGTTATGCAATAATCAAAACATATAGTCCTTATGGCTACATCAATCAACTTGCAAATTGAAGGGTTTATCATGAAGATCATGTAATTCAACACATACAATGATTAATTTCATAAAAGCATGTAATTTAATCATGAACTAAAACCCAACAATAACATGAACATGAATTCAATTCAATTCAAGCATGGAAGTTCATAATTCAACTATCTTGTAGTTTGAAAATGGATTCATGGACTCTATGGGTGAAATAAATCCATAGATGAACACCTAAGATACCTTAATTTGTTAATTCTTGAAGGTTATTGGAGACTCTTGATTTTTGCTCTTATTTCTTGAAGCTAGGGTTTAGCCCCTTTTGAGAAAGAATGACTAAATCTTTGAATAAAGTGAATAAATGATGAGATAATGGGTTATTTATTAGTAAATTTCATGTTTTGACTGATTAGGACTGTGGAAAAATACCCATTTACCTCTGAGAATGACTTAAAAATTCATATTGAAAAACCTAATTTTGGGCCCTGGCATGATGCACCACAATCGCACCAAGCCACTGGAAAATGACAACTGGGAATGTGGTTAGTGGCGTGATGCAGTGGAATCGCGTTGCCATATTGGGTGGGACCTGGAAGCTTGGGGCGATGCGGTACAATCGCGTTGGCTCACGGGAAATTGACAAATATGAAAATAAGCTATGGTGTGATACGATGGTATCGTGGTACTTCACTGGAAACTGACAATTTCCATTTTGGCTTACTCCGCGATGTGCTACTAGCCTAAATGATGGTGTCTAACGACTAAAACTTAAAATAGCCATAACTTCTTACCCGGTTATTGGATTTAGGCAACTTTTATATCGTTGGAAAGCTAATCTAATTTCCTACATAATGGAAGGATCCAAACTGAAAAATAGTGAGTGTTTCAAAAATTTTATACTGGGTAACTCATGAACTAAGAGTTAAGTTAAGCTTGAGAAATATGAGGTATTACATTATCTCCCCCTAGGAACATTCGTCCTCGAATGAGACTAATTAAGCTGAGACACTAATAGACTGAGTTTATACACTAAAAATACATATCTAATGCATGACTACATAACTGAACTACTGATAAACTGAGCTCTTACAACGAATATGCATATCTAATGTATGAGTACATGACTGAATTGATTCATAAATGCATGACTGAATGTGCAACGATAATAGATACCAAGTTATAATTATAGCTGAACATGAAACTGAGTAAAGCTAAGAAAGACTGTTACCTTAAGCAAGATCTGAGGTTGTGGAGAAGAGTTAAGGATACTTGGTCTGTATATCTGTTCTTGCTTCCCAAGTAGCTCCCTCTACAAACTAATTCCACCAAATAAATTTGACTAAGGGTAGTTCTTTGTTCCTTAGTCTACAAACTTGATGATCGAGGATCTGAACTGGAACCTCTTCAAAAGAAAGATCACTCTAAACATTTGCATCCTCTAAGGGAACTATGATTGTTGGGTCACCAATGTATTTATTTAGCAAGGAGACATGGAATACTGGATGCACTGAGACTAGATTTAAAGAAAACTCAAGCTCATAAGCTACCTTTCCTAAATAGCAGAGAATTCTGTAAGGACAGATATATCTGGGACTGAGCTTTCCCTTCTTGTCGAACCTCTTTACTCCTTTCATGGAAGAGATTTTCAAGAACACAAAATCACTGATCTCAAACTCGAGATCTTTTCTCCTCACATCTGCATACAATTTTTGTCTACTTTGGGCAGCCCTAAATCGTACTAATTGAACCTTCTCTAAGGCATCGAACACTAGGTCAAGCCCTAATACTGTGGCCTCAACTTTCTCAAACCAACCAATTAGAGACCTACATCTCCTATAGTAGAGAGCCTCAAATGAGGCTATCTGAATACTGGAATGATAGTTGTTATTGTATGTGAACTCAATCAAAGCTAAGTGGTCATCCCAACTACCCTTAAAATCAACAATGCATGCTCTTAGAATATCTTGTAGAGTCTGAATGGTCCTTTCTGCTTGACTATCAGTCTGAGGGTGGAAGGCTACACTAAGATGAACTTGGGTACCAAGACTCTTTTGGAATGCTTTCCAAAAATAAGAGGTAAACTAGGTACCTCTATCTGAGATAACAGATACTGGAACTCTGTGTAACCTGACTAACTCTCTAATATAGAGTTTGGTGTAGTCCTTGGCTGAATAGGAGGTATGGACTCACAAGAAATGAGCTAATTTGGTCATCCTATCTATGATAACCCAAATAGAATTATGTTGATGTCGGGTACGAGATAAACCTATTACAAAATCCATGTTCACTTCTTCCTACTTCTAAGTGGGAATACTGAACTCCTACATTGACCCACTAGGCTTCTGGTGCTCAATCTTAACTTGCTGGTATGTAGAGCACTTAACTACAAACTCTACGCTATCCCTCTTCATCCTACTCCAGCAATAAATCTACTACAGATCGTGGTACATCTTAGTGGCTCCTAGATGAATAGAGTAACACGTACCATGAGCTTCTACAAGAATTCATTTCCTCAAGTCATCTACACCTAGCATACATAGACAACCCTGGCAATGTAAAACACTATCTATCCCTTAGGAGAAAACCTCTACTTTTTAATCTCTCACTAACTCTTTAAACTTAACAAAATTGGGATCTCTATCCTATTTTTCCTTTACCTAGGAAACTAGAGAGGATTCAGAACTATTCTGAACCCACACACGACCTTCTGCTGAATCGACTAAGCGGACACCTATTCAGGCATGTTGATGAATTTCCTAAACTAACTTCTTCTTATTGTACTCAACATAAGAAACACTACCCATAGACAATCTACTAAGAGCATCAACCACTACATTGGCTTTGCCTAAAAGATAAAGAACGCTCATGTCATAATCTTTCAATAATTATAACCACCTTCTATGTCCCAAATTTAAATCTTTTTGAGAAAAGACATATTGTAAGCTCTTGTGATCTGTGAACACATCTACTTGCACCCCATACAAATAGTGCCTCCAAATATTTAAGGCAAATGCTACAGCTGCTAACTCAAGATTATGAGTCGAATAATTCTTCTCTTAGAGCTTAAGTTTTGTAGAGGCGTAGGCTATGACCTTACCTTTCTACATAAGGACATAACCCAAGCCTACTCTGGATGCATCACAGTACACAACAAAACCATCTGAACCATCTTGTAAAGTCAAAAATGGGGTTGAGGTACACTGAACTGAGTATACAAAATTGGACTGGAATGATACTAAGTTTACTGATTTTTCCTAAGTTTTGTAATTGATTGAGTTCTACTGAGTTCTATAACTAACTAAATTCTACAGATTAGGATATAATTGATATTATTCTGTAACTGAAACTGGCTCTAGGTACTGGTACACAGCTAAATTATCGGGTATTAAATACCCTCAGTACTTGATAGCGTGAAAAATAAAGCATAGCATGATCTTGAGATACACAACAATGTACACTTGTCAATAATTCATTCATAAAGGCATTTCATCAAACACTTGTAGGGCATAATCTTGTACATGATTGGGATCACGTAATGACATGTCAAGATTCCGTTATCTACTTCACATAGGCATTCTAGCAAATACTTGCGGAGCATGCTTAGGTTATACAATAAACAAATCATAGAGTCATCATGGCTATATCAATCAACTTGCAAATTGAAGGGTTTATCATGAAGATAGTGTAATTCAACACATACAATGATTAATTTATTATAAGCATGTAAATTAATCATGGACTAATACCCAACAATAACATGAACATGAACATGAACATGAATTCAATTCAATTCAAGCATAGAAGTTCATAATTTGTCCATCTTGTAGTTTGAAAGTGGATTCTGGACTCTATGGGTGAAAGGAATCTATAGATGAACACCTAACATACCTTAATTTGTTAATTCTTAAAGGTTATTGGAGAGACTCTTAATTTTTGCTTTTGTTTTTTGAAGCTAGGGTTTCGTCCCTTTTGATAGAGAATGACTAAATCTTTGAATAAAGTGGATAAATGATGAGAGAATGGGTTATTTAGGGGTAAATTTTGTGTTTAGAATGATTAGGGCTATGGGAAAATACCCATTTACCCCTGAGAATGACTTAAAAATTCATACTAAAAAACCAAATTTCAGGCCTTGGCATAATGCGATGCTATCGTGCCAAGCAACAAGAAAATGACAACTGAGAATGTGGCTGGTGGCACGATGCAGTGGAATTATATTGCAATACTGGGTGGGACCTGGAAGCTTGGCGCGACATGGTACAATCGTGTTGGCTCATTGAAAATTGACAAATTTGAAAATAAACTATGGCGTTATGCGCCGGTATCGCAATACTTCACTAGAAACTGACAATTGCCATTTTGGCTTACTCCGTGATGCACTACTGGCCTGAATGACAGTGTCTAACGACTAAAACTTAAAATAACCAAAACTTCTTACCCAGTTATCGGATTTAGGCAAATTTTATATCGTTGGAAAGCTAATTCAATTTCCTATGCAATGGCAGTCTATAAACTAAAATACTGAGCATTTCAAAAATTTTATATTGGGTAACTCATGAACCGAGAGTTAAGTTAAGCTTGATAAATATGGGGTATTATAAAGAGGGAGGAAGGAGGGGTTTGTCGTCTAGCTCGTGCAATAAAAAATTGTATTCGCCATCTTTTTTTCAAGATGAAAAAGATAAACTTACTAAAAAATGACTTCATGTATTCATTTGTAATTTCAATGGAAAAAGTTATTCATAAAAATTTTATTTCCAAATTTAGTGTGTTACTTTTAAATGATCTTTTATCTAGAAAAAATGATATATGTTATGAAATATAAAGTAAGAATAAAAAGAATAAATAAAGAGAGAAGAGTCAGACTTCTTTATTTCTCTTGAGGGATGAGAGATCATCTTGATTGAGAATTCAATGAATAAAACCCCTCTATTTATAGAGGAAAATACTCTTAGTTTCTGATTAAAAGACGGATATTTCAAATCCTGATTGATATCAACTAGATCTCATTAGATATTGATAGACATTTACTATAATGTAAATTCATTTATATTACTCCCCCTTGAATGTCTAGATAGATAATGTTCCCCGTTAAAACCTTACTAGAAAAAACTCAGTGGGAAAAAAATCTAGTAAAGAAAAAAGAGTACACATCTCTAACATACGCTTATAGGCTGCCTCATTAAGAACCCTACAAGGAAAACCAGTACGACAAAACCTTGTAAGGAAAAAAGAGTACAATGCATATTTACCCCCTGATGAGAACATCAATGACTTTTGCATCCCAATCTTGTGCACTATATTCTTCAAAGTTGTAGCAGGAGGAGACTTGGTGAATAAGTTAGCCATATTGTTAGTTGAATGAATCTGTTGCACGTTAATATCACCATTCTTTTGGAGCTCATGTATCCAAAAAAAACTTTGATAAAATGTGCTTCTTTCTATGTCCTTTTATGAATCTTCCCTTAAGTTGTGCTATATATGTTGCATTATCTATGTGTAAGATTGTGGGTACATTGTCACTTTTCAAACCACATTTTTCTCGAATGAGATGTATCATAGATCTCAACCATACACATTCTCGGCTTATTTCATGAATAGATATTACCTCAACATGGTTCAATGAGGTAGCTATATACTACTTTATATATCTCCAAGATATGGTAGTATCCCCACATATGAATACATAGCGTATTTGAGATCGATCTTTATACGTGTTAGATAAGTACCCACCATTAGCATAGAAAACAAGATCGGGACTGCAAGCTTTAAAATAAAATAAGCTCATGTCTTTTATCCTATTTAGATGTCTCCTAGTAGGAGCAGAAATATACCTTGCTAACAAAAATGACTGAAAAGGCTATATCAGGCCTTGTAGTGTTTGCAAGATACATTAGTACATTAATTGTACTAAGATATGGTACTTCATAACCAATCCAAATTGGTATATTCTTCATTTCAGCAAATAATCTATTGCTTTTAAAAACTCTCTAAGAGTTTTAATAATTTTCAATCTATAATCTTATACAATATAAGGATTCTAAATAAGTTTCCCAGAAACTTTTATATGCTTCAAACATTTTGAATCCTTAGAAAGTTTCATATAAATTTTTTCAAGTGGCAATATTCAACATGTCATATGTGACATCTTCAAGTGTCTGGACTGCAAATCAAATAAGTTTTACACTTACCAAGATGCATCCTTTCATGTCACTTGATAAATGTTTCTACGTCAGCATGCTTAAATAAACATAGAATTTAGATCTTCATAATCTTTTACAATATTGCATCAATATTTTGACAAAGATATTATCGATTATATATCATTTTATATAGGTTCCCAATATGGAATAACATTTTGAGATCTTATCATTTCATTATTTTTAGGTACCTGAAACTCTCATGGGTTTCATGAAGTGTTATGACGTTGGCTCTTCAAGAGCACATTGCTTTCTTATTATGATTATTTGCTCCTTATTCTTTACAAGGACTATTTTATTTGAAGCTGATTGGTCAACCACGCTTCACACATGCATAGATTTTGTCCTTAATGGCCAAAAAATAGGAGCACTTGCATCTTAGATATGAGATTAAATTTGAGTCAGTAAATGTTTTCGGTATATGACTTGAATTATCCTTTTAATGAGGATCTGATGATAATTCCTAACATACTTCATAGTTGCTTATAATCTCCCCCTTATTTTAGGAAAACTAATATACATCCTCCATATTCTTTGAGGAATCCATCTTTGTGCATCATGGTATATTTATTAATTGTATATCGCACATCATAACTATTAGATGGACAACGTGTGATTCCTGACTCAAAACCAACTTTGAGGGAATATTAATCATAATTTATTGGTTTGATGCATACAAGTACTTTTATATCGAATATTTCATATTTTAAACCAACACATGAAGTTTTATTCTCAATAGCAATGATTTAGCTATTTATCGAATGCATTCATTGCTAAACCAACATTATCAATATGAATTGTCTTGATTACATAATTTGAAAGTTATGCTCTTAATTCAATTTTATTGAGCAAGAAACTTTATTAATGTCAAACTGCAGGTTGAAAGTAAATGTATATATAATCATTTTATATCGATGCATTTTAATAGATCACATGACTGGTGAATGGATCCTTATTCACCTTTTATAATTTTCAAATTTTGAGGGATCCAATCCCAATATTAGTTGGTCCAACCAACTTATTATGAGAACAAATGACATAAAAAATTCTTAAAGAATCTTTTAGTTCTTCAATACATGTCTAAAACTCAATATGCATATCTTCGAGATGTCGCAATCATTCATATCAACTTATGAACTCATTTATAGTAGTAAACGCATGTTTACCAAATGTATTTATTTTCTTTAGTAAACTTTAGATTTACTATTACATGAATAAATTTCAGATTTACTACTTCAGAAGTAGATTTCAAAATAAGTCTTATCGGTTATTCTGCCTCATTTGAAGGTGAGTTATGATACCATCATAATCAAGTGCACATTTGCATTAATAAATTTCTCATTCCCCAGGAATGAAATATAATTGAACTTTAAGCTTATCAAATTCTGATAGCTTATAACCTCTTTCATGATATTGCTACTTTAGGAGCAAATAGAGGCATACATATACTGTAGAGAATTTTTCTTCAACATATCTTATGACCATAATAAGCATGTTAAAATATCATCACTTTTGATGATCATTATCATTGTAATACCCCGTATTTCTCAAGATTAATTTAACTCTCAATACATGAGTATTGATATATAAATTTTTAAAATACTTAGTATTTTTCAGTTTAAAACCTGTCATTGCATAGGAAATTCAATCAGCTTTCCAACAATATAAAATTTTCCCAAATCTGAAACTCCGATGAGAAGTTATAACATATTTTGTAAGATAGTGTGCCAATTGGCACTTCACCGCATCACGGAGGCCAGCCAAATGATAATCGTCATATTCTAGTGTTGCTCCATCATATTGGCGCGTCATGCCATAGACCCAATTCACAATTGTCAATTTCCAGTGAGGCAACGCAATTTCACCGCACTTTGCGAAGGGACAAATTCCTATGCAGTGAAGCAACGCGATTCCACCGGGTCGCGCCAAGCTTCCAGGTTGCAGTTGTTAAATTCCAGTAACATGGAGCGATAGCGTCGCGTCGCGCTAGCCTGAAAAAATGGGATTTTTTAGTTAATTATGCGTTTTAATTCCAAGGGCTTTTAAGTACTTTTTCCTTACCCTAGTCAGCCTAAACACGGGTTTAAAGCCGTAAATACCATATTATATCATTATTTCCTCACTTTATTTCAAAAATTAAAACATTCTCTCTCAATATACATAACCCTAGCTTCAAGAATTCAAGAACAAGCTCTAGAATTCCTCCAAGAACCATCAAGATTTAAATTCTAAGGTATGTTAGGTAGTAATCTATGGGTTCCTTTCACCCATAGAGTTCAAGAATCCATTTTTAAAACCACGAGATTGTTGATTTATGAATTACATGCTTGAAATTGGATTGTATTCATGTTCATGACATTAATTGAGTTTTAATCCATGATTAATTGTGGTTTCCATGAAATTAAAATAGCATGTATATTTAATAGTGCAATTTCCATGTAATAATCCTAGAATTTGCAAGTTGGGACATTATAGTTACAATGTTTATATGATATCCATGATTATGTTCATTAAGTTGTGCTACCCAAGTGTTTGATAGAATGTCTATGTGAATTAAATAGTGAAATCATGACATGCTAGTATATGTACAAGCTTATGCTCTACATGTGTTTGGTAAAATGTCTCTATGAATGAATTATGGACAAAATGTACATTGTTACGTTTCTCAAGATCATGTTATGCTCTACTTTTTATGCTATCAAGTCCTGGGGGTATCTAATACCCGAAAATCTAGTTGTTTACCTAGAACGATAATAGTTATAGAATAGTCTCAGTAGTGTCACGATAAAAAAACTCATTTAGTTACAGAACCCAGTAAACTCAGTTAGTTATAGAACTCAATGAAACTCAGTATCAGTCTAGTTTATCTTAGTATAATCAGTTCAGTGTCTATTCAGTTGGGAGTAGGATTCACCACCGAGTGAACCCAAGGATGGGGGCTCACCTGCCAGTAGAGGGTGTGATCCTTATAAGCAGTCCTTGCATTCCAAAAATACGTAGCCAGCGTAGGTTGAGACATCAACCTGCTAGTTGAGGATTGATGAGGTGTTTTAACCTACCAGTTGAGGGTACCACTATTCTCATTAGAGTACCTGCCAGATAAGGGAAACTCTTCAGCTTGAGTTTACCCGTGGTACGGTACTGACACCTTTCCAACTGGGGTTACAGGTTGGACTCCATTTATCTTATCTTATTTAGGGCATGTGAGTTAGATAATTACTTCCTACAGTTTCAGGTTCAGTCTCAGTATAGGGCTCAATTCAACCCTACAGAATTAGGACTATCAGACATAGTCACTCAGTATAAGTAAATTAGTTATCAAAAATCTCAAATATCAGTTACTTAGTTATCAAAAATTTGTACTAAGCTTTAGTAAAAGATCAAATACAGAATATATGTATATGCACAGTATTGCATACTCAATATTTACAGTGGCATCAGTTGTTCATGTACTTTTACCTAGTTATTCTATATCATTCTGTCAGTTATTGTTCATGCATATGAACCCTTGGCCTTACCTCATATAGCATACCAGTACATTCCACATATTGACGCATACTTTCTCTTTGTGCTATGATGTCTTATATCATAGGTTTAGATGCTCAAGTTTGCAACCGTGCATAGATAGTTTCAGATTAAACCAGTAGTATCATATTTAGTAGTGAGTCCTCATCTATTGAGGATATGCAGTTATTTTAGTATTTTAGTAGTTGGAGTCAGTTGGTCATTCAGATAGTTTGGTTAGAGTCTTTTCAGATAAGACTTTTAGACAGTTTTAGTTTTACAGAATATTATTACAGTTGATATTCTTTATCAGTATTTTAGATTTTGAACCTGATGTAATTTTAGCCTATTTTCTTTATTTATTACTTTAATATTATTTAGTGCTCACAGCAGATATTAGTTATGGGTTAGCTTGTGGTACTTTGGGGTCATAAGCATCGTGTAGCGTTTGGGGTACAAACTTGGGGCGTTACAAACTTGGTATTAGAGCCTAAGGTTCAATAGAGTCCTAGGGAGTCTAAAAGCCACATCAAATAGAGTCTTGTGTATGGGTGTGTAGCGCACCACACCTATGGACAAAAGGCTATGAGATGTTTTAGGAAAAGTTTCCCTTTTTTCAGTATTCATAATGTGCGGGTGAGCATGAGCTCAAGTTAAACTCTCAGTCTAATCCTTTCTTACTTATTTTACAGAACATGCCTCCCAAAAAGACCAATCAAAGAAGAATAGGAAACTAGTCAACACCTCAGCCCATTCAGGCAGATCCCCTGGACGAGCATGTCTTCCATGCAGAATTCGAAATTGTGTTTACTTCTCTATCCTATTCCATAGCAGCTCAAAATAAGCGGTCAGCTGTTGTTCAGGAAAACCCAGTGGTCAATACTACAGTAGACAGAATTTAGGACTTCACTCGAATAAATCCTCCCCTATTCTCGAGATCTAAGACAGAAGAGGATCCACAGGAGTTCCTCGGCTAGGTTTAGAAAGTCACAGATATCATTGGAGTGACTTGTAGTGAGAGTGCTAAGTTAACCGCCTATCATCTATAAGATGTGGCTCATATATGGTTTAAGCAGTGGAAGGTATACAGGGACACTGATACAGGGCCCACGGAGTGGGAAGAGTTTGCTACTGCTTTTCTAGAAAAATTCTTTCCCTTAGAGCTAAGAGAAGCCAAAGAGTTAGAGTTCATCAATATCAGGCAAGGCAGTATGAGTGTTAAAGATTATTCTCTTAAGTTTACTCAGTTAGCCAGATATGCTCCCCATGTAGTAGCAGACAGTAGGTTCATAATGAGCAAGTTCGTGTCTGGGGTGTCAGAAAGTGTGGTTAAAGAGTGTAGAACAATGATTTTAATTAAAGAGAATGGATATATCCAGGATTATGGTCCATGCTCAGTAGATAGAAGAGGCTAATAATAAAGAGAGGGAGAGATAGAATAAGAGAACTAGAACAAGTAGCTTTAATTTCAATTAGCCTAAGTCAGGGGGCGGTAACCATTATCAATTCCGTCCAAATTCTTTGGTTCCAACTCCATCCTCAGCCAGTGCTCTAGTACCTATGTTCAAAAATGGTAGCAAAGATAGAGCGCCAGGATCTAGATCTTAGGGTAGTATCAACAGTTCTCGAAACAATCCTTCATGTGTCAAAAACCATCAAGGTGCCTGCAGAGCTCACAGTGATGTTTGTTTTGGGTATAGAAAGCCAGGACACAGGTTTAGATATTGTCCTCAATCAGGTTCTCAGGGTTAGTATAACTGTCTTTCAGCTCAGTTCGATCGCCCGAATCAGCAGGGTACCGCTTTCAGTGCCACAGTGGGTAATGCCCAAATAAGCTCTATATGCTTCAGTCTAGATAAGATCAGGAAAAATCTCCTGATATGGTCACTGGTATGTTACAGATCTTCCATTTACATGTTTATGCTTTGCTAGATCCAGGAGTTTCCTTGTCTTTCGTAACTTCTTATATAGACGTTAACTTCGGAGTCAGTCCCAAAATTCTAGCAGAACCTTTCTTATTCTATACCCTAGTGGGTAAGTCTATCATAGACCGGTGGGTATATAGGAACTGTCCGGCTATGATATCTTAGAAAGTTACTTTAGCAGACCTAGTAAAGTTAGAGATGACAGATTTCAATGTCATTCTCGGGATAGATTGGCTCCATTCATGCTATGACTTAGTTGATTGTAGAAATAGAATTGTTCATTTTCAATATCCAAATGAACCAGTCCTTGAATGGAGGGGTAATACTATAGCACTTAAGAGTCAGTTAATTTCATACCTTAGAGCGAGGAAAATTATATCTAAGGGATGTGTCTATCATCTTGTGCATGTCAAAGACTCTAGTTTAGAGACTCCTAGTCTTGAGTCAGTTCCAGTAGTAAATGAATTTGCAAATGTGTTTCTCGATGATCTTCCTGGAGTTTTTCCCGTAAGAGAAATTGACTTCGGAATAGACCTCGTTCCAGACACTCAACCTATATCTATTCCGCCATACAGAATGGCACCAACAAAACTCAAAGAATTAAAAAAATAGTTAAAAGACCTTTTAGATAAGGGGTTTATCAGACCCAGCATTTCCCCGTGGGGTGCACCAGTCTTACTTATGCGTAAGAAGGATGCTTCTCTTAGAATAAGTATAGATTATTGTCAGTTGAACAAAGTCATAGTCAAGAAAAAATACCCACTTCCCATAATTGATGACTTGTTTGACCAACTTTAGGGTGCCATTTACTTTTCTAAGATAGACCTCAGATCAGACTATCATCAGCTAAGAGTCGGAGAATGTGACATTCCGAAAATAGTTTTTCAAACCCGGTATGGTTACTTTGAATTTCTAGTCATGTCATTTGGTTTTATAAATGACCAGTAGCTTTCATGGACTTAATGAACCGTGTGTTCAAGCAGTACCTAGACTTATTCATTATAGTCTTCATTGATGACATTCTTGTCTATTCTTGTAGCGAGAATGATCGCGTAGATCACCTCAGGATCATACTTCAGACTCTCAAAGCTCATCAGTTCTTCACCAAATATAGTAAGTGCAAATTTTGGTTAAGGTCAGTAACATTCCTTGGTCATATTATTTCCAGAGATGGCATTATAGTTGATCCTTAAAAGATCGAGGCGGTGAGGAACTGTCCTAGACCCATCTATTTATCAGATATTCAGAGTTTCTTGGGTTTAGCTGGCTATTACTATCACTTTGTTGAAGGTTTCTTGTCTATTGCATCCCCCATGTCCAGATTAACTTAGAAGAAAGTCAAGTTTCAGTGGTCAGATTCTTGTGAGAAGAGTTTTCAAAAGTTAAAAACTCAACTCACTACAACCCCAGTTTTAACTCTACCAGATATATCAGATGAGTTTGTTGTGTACTGTGGTGTATCCAGAGTAGGTTTGGGTTATGTCCTCATGCAGAGGGGTAAGGTCATAGCCTATGCCTCTAGACAGCTTAAGCCCCATAAGAAGAATTACCCTACTCATGATCTTGAATTAGCAGCTGTTGTATTTTTCTTAAAGATTTGGAGGCATTATTTGTATGGGGTGCATGTTGATGTGTTCACAGATCAAAAAATCTTGTAATATGTATTTTCTTAGAAATATTAGAATTTGCATCAGAGAAGGTGGTTAGAGTTGTTGAAAGATTACGATATAAGTGTTCTGTATCATCTGGGCAAGGCCAATGTAGTGGTTGATGCTCTCAGTAGATTGTCTATGGGTAGTGTTGCTCATGTTGAGAATTATAAGAAGTTAGTTCAGGAAATTCATCAATTTGCTCGACTAGGTGTCTGCTTAGTCGATTCAGCAGAGGGCAGTGTGTGGTGCAGAATTGTTCATAATCATCTCTAGGTTCCAAAGTGAACGAAAAGTAGGATAGAGCTTCTAGTTTTGTTAAGTTGAAAGAGTTAGTCAGGGCTCAGAAAGTAGAGGTTTTCTCCCAAGGGAGAGTTGGTGTGTTGCGTTGTCAAGGTCATTTATGTGTGCTAGGTGTAGATGACTTGAGTTGAAGAATTTTTGCAGAAGTGCATGGTACGCATTACTCTATTTATCCAAGGGCCACAAAGATGTACTGTGATTTATGGGAAATTTATTAGTGCAGTGGGATAAAGAGACATATTGCAGAGTTTGTAGCTAAGTGCTCAACGTGTCAGCAAGTTAAGATTGAGCACCAGAAACCTAGTGGGTCTATACAGGAGTTCAGTATTTCCACATGGAAATGGAAAGAAGTGAACATGGACTTTGTGATGGGTTTTCCTCGTACTCGCCATCAGCATGATTCTATTTAGGTTATCATAGATAGGATAACCAAATTAGCTAATTTCTTGCCAGTTCATACTTCCTATTTAGACGAGGACTACGCCAAACTCTATATGAGAGAGTTGGTCTGGTTACACGGAGTCCCAGTGTCTATTATCTAAGATAGAGGTACCCATTTTACCTCTCACTTTTGGAAAGCTTTCAAAAGGGTCTTGGTACCTAAGTTTCTCTCAGTACAGCCTTCCACCCTCAGATAGATGGTCAAGCAGAATGGACCATTCAAACTCTAGAAGATATGTAAAGAGCATGCGCGGTTGATTTTAAAGGTAGTTGGGATAATCACTTGCCTTTGTTCAAGTTCATATATAATAACAGTTACCATTCTAGTATTCAGATGGCTCCATTTGAGGCTCTCTATAGTAGGAGATGCAGATCTCTAATTAGTTGGTTTGAGGTAGGTGAGGACACAGTAATAGGGCCTAACTTAGTGTTTTATGCCTTAGAGAAGGTTCAGTTAATTAGAGAAAGGCTTAGAGCAGCCAAGAGCTAGAAGAAATCGTATGCAAATGTGAGGAGAAAAGATCTTGAATTTGAGATCGGTGATTTTGTGTTCCTAAGAATCTCTCCTGTGAAGGGAGTAAAGAGGTTCGGCAAGAAGGGAAAGCTTAGTCCCTGATATTTTAGTACTTATAGAATTCTCAGTCATTTCGGAAAGGTAGCTTACGAGCTTGAGTTTCCTTCATATCCAGCTTCAGTACACCCAGTATTCCACGTCTCCTTGCTAAAGAAATGCATTGGTGACCCAGAAGTTGTAGTTCCCTTAGGGGATGTAAACATTCAGAATGATCTTTCTTTCAAAGAGATTCTAGTCCAGATCCTCGATCATTAGATTCATAGACTGAGGAATAAAAAAGTTCCCTTGGTCAAAGTACTTTGGAAGAATCAGTCCGTTGAGGGAGCTACTTAGGAAGCAGAAACAGATATGTGGACCAAGTATCCTCACCTATTATTTGCAAACTCAGAATCAGCTTAAGGTAACAGTCTTCCTTAGCCTTACTCAGTTCCATGTTCAGTTACAGTTATAAACTCGATATTCTTTACCGTTGTATATCACCTTCATGATAGTCAAGCATTCATGAATCAGTTCAGCCATGTTCTCATGCATCAGATATGTATGTTAAGAATGAAAACTCAGCTTATAAGTAGTATCATTCATATATTCCATGCATCAGATAAGCATGTTTAGTGTGTAAACTCAATCTATTAGTGTCTCTCAGCTTAATCAGTCTCATTCGAGGACGAATGTTCCCAAGGGGGAGATATTGTAATACCCTGTATTTCCCTAGCTTAATTTAACTCTCAATATATGAGTATTCATATATAAATTTTTAAAATACTCAATATTTTTCAGTTTAGAGCCTGCTATTGTGTAGGAAATTTAATCAGTTTTCCAACGATATAAAATTCACCCAAATTCGATACTCGGGTGAGAAGTTATAGCATATTTTGTAAAACAGTGTGCCAATTGGCACGTCACCACATCACGAAGTCCAGCCAAATGGAATTCATCAAATTCCAGTGTTGTTCAGCAATATTAGTGCATCGCGTCATCGACCCAGTTCACAATTGTCAATTTCCAGTGAGGCAACGCGATTCCACCGCATCGTGCCAAGGGCCAAATTCCCATGCAGTGAAGCAACGTGATTCCACAGCATCGCGCCAATCTTCCAGGTCACAGTTGTCAAATTCCAGTGACACGGTGCGATAGCGCTGCATCGCTCCTACATACCAAATCGGGATTTTTCAGTTAATTCTGAGTTTTAATTCCAAGGGCTTTAAAGTACTTTTCCCTTACCCCAGTCAGCCTAAACACGGGATTAAATTCCTAAATACCCTATTATATCATTATTTCCTCACTTTCTCTTAAGAATTAAAACATTATCTCTCAATATACAAAACCCAAGCTTTAAGAATTCAAGAACAAGCTCAAGAATTCCTCCAAGAACCTTCAAGAATTATCATTCCAAGGTATGTTAGCTATTTGTCTATGGGTTTCTTACACCCATAGAGTTTAAGAATCCATTTTTAAAACCACGAGATTTTTTATATATGAGTTACATGCTTAAAATTAGATTGTATTCATGTTCATGACATTAGTTGAGTTTCAATCCATGATTAATTTTGGTTTTCATGAAATTAAAATAGCGTGTATATTGAATAGTGTAATTTCTATGTTATAATCCTTGAATTTGCAAGTTGGGACATTGTAGTTACAATGTTTATATGATATCCATGATTATGTGCATTAAGTTGTGCTACCCAAGTGTTTGATAGAATGTCTATGTGAATTAAATAGTGAAATCATGACATGCTAGTATATGTACAAGCTTATGCTCTACATATGTTTGGTAAAATGTCTCTATGAATGAATTATGGACAAAATGTACATTGTTACGTTTCTCAAGATCATGTTATGCTCTATTTTTTATGCTATCGAGTCCTGGGGGTATCTAATACCCGAAAATCTAGTTGTTTACCTAGAGCGATAATAGTTACAGAATAGTCTCAGTAGTGTCACGATGAAAAAACTCAATCAGTTACAGAACCTAGTAAACTCAGTCAGTTACAGAACTCAATGAAACTCAATATCAGTCGAGTTTATCTTAGTCTAATCAGTTCAGTGTCTATTCAGTTGGGAGTAGAATTTAGCATCGAGTTAACCCAAGAATAGGGGCTCACTTGCTAGTAGAGGGTGTGATCCTTAGAAGCAGTCTTTGCATTCCAAAACTCCGTAGCCAGTGTAGGTTGAGACATTAACCTACTAGTTGAAGGTTGATGAGGTGTTTTAACCTGCCAGTTGAGGGTACCACCATTCTCATTAGAGTACCTGCCAAATGAGGGTAACTCTTCATCTTGTCTTTACCCATGGCACGGTACTGACACCCTTCCAACTGGGGTTACAGGTTGGACCCCAGTTATCTTATCTTATTTAGGGCATGTTGGTTAGATGATTACTTCCCACAATTTCAGTTTCAGTCTCTGCATAGGGCTTAGTTCAGCCCTACAGAATCAGGACTGTCAGACACAATCACTCAGTATCAGTAAATCAGTAATCAAAAATCTCAGATATTATTTACTCAATTATCAGAAATCAGTACTCAGCTTTAGTAAAAGCTTAGATACAAAATATATGTATATGCACAGTCTTGCCTACTCAGCATTTACAGTGGCATTAATTATTCATGTACTCTTACTCAGTTATTCTATATCATTCCGTCAGTTATTGTTCATGCATATGAACCCTTGCATTTGTCCTTACCTCATCTAGCATACCAGTACATTCTATATACTGACACATACTTTCTTTTTGCGCTATGATATCTCATATTATAGGTTCGGACGCTCAAGTTCCCGATCGTGCACTGACAGTTTCAGATTCAGCTAGCAGTATTAGATTTAGTAGTGAGTCCTCAGCTATCGGGGATATGCAGTTATTTCAGTATATTAGTAGTTGGAGTTAGTTGGGGGCTTGTTCCATCATCTCCACATTCAGACAGTTCAGTTAGAGGCTTTTTAGACTAGACTCTCAGATAGTATTCAATTTTACAGATTATTATTGCAGCTGATATTCTTTATCAGTATTTTAGATTTTGAACCTTATGGAATTTCATCCTATTTTCTGCATTTATTACGTTATTATTATTCATTGCTCACAGCAGATATCAGTCATGGGTTAGCTTGTGGTCCTTTGGGGTCGTAAGCACTGTGTAGCATTCGGGGTACAAACTCGGGGCATTACAATCATATTGTCCCTCCACGTGTATATTCGTGTATTTAATCACTTGTCTTCTTTCAGACACATTATACACTGCTACCATATTCACTTTAAGAATGGAGCAAATTGTCATCTTTCAGACTTATCACATATTGCTACCACATTCTCTTCATGGAATAGAGTGTATTCAATAGGTTAGATATCACAACTTTTCACCATATACCCATTATTTTGCCTTAGCCATCATAATATCATCAATATGGTGCATTGAGATTAAAACTCAATGTCTTATCCATATAAAGGCGTCTTAGGCATAAATCAATGGGACTTGAACCCAACATATTATCATCCTTTTTGATAATATTGTTCTTGGGGAATAAATTTAAAACATAAATGGTTCCAAACCAATTATTTTTTCTCAAATCCAACAATAATTATTTTATTAGTACCAAAAGACAGATGACATAAGGAATTACTAAACTTGAAATTACTATTAGAATTATAATCTTACATTGTTTGACAGAGTCTCGTGCTGATAACGTGTTATGAAATATAAAGTAAGAATATCAAGAATATAATATATGAATAACAAGAATAAATAAAGAGAGAAGGGGGAGACTTCTTTATTTCTCTTGAGGGATGAGAGATCATCTTGATTGAGAATACAATGAATAAAACCCCTTTATTTATAGAAAAAAATACTCTTAGTTTCTGACTAAAATACAGATACTTCAAATCCTGATAGATATCAACTAGATCTTATTAGATCTTGATAGATATTCACTATAATGTAAATACATTTATAATAATATAACATTTATTAATGAATAATAAACTCAAATTTTTGAGCTAAACATGTCACTATACCTAACACTTATATTACGTGACTTAAATATACAAAACTTAATTTCAAATTGACAATAGAAATATCATAACATTATATGCGTACGTGACTTATTATTAGGGAAAATTTCTGAAATAGCAACTATAAAGCCTTAATTGTAACTTTTATAGCAACAGTTTCATAATTACGAAAAATAGCAAATTGTATTTTGTATTTAAGTAAATCATTGTTATGCAAATACATATACAACAAGATTTACTGCCCTTGTTTTACTCAAATTAGTTGAGTTAAATAAGGAATAATTATTCCATCTAATTAAATTCTCATAAATTACTTTTTTTTAAATTAGTAAATTCTTTTTCCAAATCAAACTCTAGTGTAAAGATTATTATTTCCATGATCTTCAAAATTTTAAAATATCATTCTCTTATATCTCTAACTATTTTTTCTTGTTAGTTTTTTCATTCTTTTTATCTTTTTTTTATTTGAATTTCTTTTTTTTTTTCATTTTTTTCTTTTCACTTTATTTTCTTTCTTCTACTTCTCTTTTTTTTTTTTCCTTTTTCCTTTTTTTATTTTTTTTCTTTTCTCATTTTCCTCAATTTGGATGTGAAGAAAGATATTATAAGAAAAGAAAAAGATTACCATTTGGATATAAAAATGCACCAGGTAGATATCAACACTTTTCGTTTTCTTCTTCTTCTTTTTTTAATTTTTTTTTTTGCTTTTGCTTTTATAATTCTATTTATAGTTTCTATTTCTCTTTCTTCTTTTTTTTTTCCTTTTTCACTTTTTTTTAAACTTTTATTTTTTATTTTTGTTTTTCTATTTTTTTTACTCTTCTATCTCTATCTTTTATTTTTAAAAGATAAATATCTATATCATATATACATATTCAAAAAATATACAAAATAAATAGACATGCAGATCTGCATATGTATTTACGGTAAAAAAAACATACATATATATGTCTGCATATGTATTTACAGAAATACACATCTGACTCATATGCATATACAAACATATAAGACACAAAATCTCTATAACAAAAATGACAATTATATATATATACATATAGGTAATAAAAAAATACATATGCATATCTTAAAACAATAAAACAAAACAAATAAGTACATATGTTACCCTCTAAAATGACATAGTGTGTAAAGTTCAATGACAAATCCAACACCGTATAAAATACATATATTTCTGCATATGTATTTACAGAATACATACCTGATCCGTATGTATATTCTTATTTATATGAGTAACCTTTGTATTTCGCAAATACATACGAAGATATATAGTATAGTTATATTTGTTACTGTTTAATATGAATATGATATGTATTTCGTAAATACATATGTATGTTTTGTACTGTATATACATATCCAGATCTATATGGCTATCTATTTTGTATGTTTTTTTAACATGTGTTTGTGATATACATATTTGTCTTTTCAAAAATAAAAGTTAGAGATAGAAGAGTAAATATATATATAAAGAAAAAACTGAAAAAAAGAAGAAGTGAAAAAGTCAAAAAAAAAAAAAAGAAGAAAGAGAAATAGAAGTGTGAAAATAAAATAAAAAATAAACAAAATAAAATAGAAAAAAGAAGAAGAAGACAAAAAATATAAAAAGAAAAAAAAAGATATGAGAAGGAAAAAAAAAGAGAAAACGAAAAAGAAGAAAAAAGAGAACTAGAAGAGAGAAAATAAAGTGGAAAGAAAAAAATAAAAAAGAAAAAAATCAAAATAAGAAAATAAAATGTGAAAAAATAATATGAAAAAAAACTAACAAGAAAAAAAAGATAGAGATATAAGAGAGTAAAAGATAGTAATGATGTTTTATTTTGAAATCTTGAAGATCATTGAAATAATTATCTTCAAATATGAAAAAAAAAATGAAAAAGGGAAAAAAAAAGAAATAGAAGAGAGAAAATAAAGTGAAAATAAAAAATGAAAATAAAATAAAAAGATGAAAAAAAAAAGATTAAAGATATGACTATATTTCGGGAGGTGAAATAGTGGAGTAAAAATAGGAAAATATAAAGTAGTGAAAGTAAAATATGCACTTATCTAGTTAATGAGTAAAATAATGCTACTTTTACTATAAAATATAATTTTACAAAAATATTATTATTTATTGTAATTATAGTTTAAGTCTTTCTGTAATTTTTCCTTATTAATATCATATCAGACTGTGTTTAAATCAGAAGTGGACTTTGTGTAGACTATTTTGGATGTTTTATGTCTTTCTTGCATTATTCTTGCTCTCTTTATTTGAAATGACATACATCAAAAAATATTTGTAATATATACAATAAGATATCTCGAGCTCATAATTTATCGAACATCAAACGAGAATTACCTCCACAATTAGTACCTACTGCTCCTGACTTTGTGTCTGGAGTCTTTCTTAATGGCTAGGAGTATTCTCTCCGTCCTAATTAATATAATACCATTTGACATGACACGACTTTAAAGAAAACAAGTGATTTTTGAAGTTTGTGGCTTAAAAAAAATTCTTAGATATTTGTGTAGTAATAGATAATTATATTAAGAACAAAAGAAGAATTTAAAGTTGTATTGCTCTTAATTAGAATAACACGATGTTCTTACTTTTTTTTTTGAAACAAAAAAAAAAAAATACTATGACACGTAAAATGAAAGAAGAAAATGTTATTCTATCGATAATATTTCAGGTAATTTCATTTGATTTGCCACTCCATTTATTATATTGTCTTTTAATTTGATACTTTTAAGTTTTCACTTTTTTTAATACACGAGAGAAGACTAAGGAAAACACGCCAAAAGGTACCAAATGATTAAACCAAAAGTCACCACAATTAAATCATTTGTAACGTTAGGCCATTTCAGTGACGCAAGCAATGGGGCGTCACCTCTACTTGCTCTCAAAATGAGTTTTGAATCGAAATGTTTCTCTAATTATTATTATTATTATTATTATTATTATTATTATTATTATAATTATTATATATGTATAATTGACGAACTAAGGACTTTGGTAGTCCTCACAAAAGTTTCCAACTTAATTTTAATCTCTTCATAATTACGTTATATCATGTTCTTATCTTTTAAAGTCAAATTTATTTTTTACAGTTTACTTTTAAAAAGTTCTTTTATGTCATTTTGAAGGACTTCTTTATTTTAATCCATTATTTTCTAAATTTGATAGATATCCATTATTTTAGGCATCATGTTTAATGTTTTGTGTATAAAAAATTTGTAGTCCATAGATACATCAGACTAACAATTCACACTAGGCAAACATAAGCCTTTAATTAACCTACTCAATTAAGTTTTAATTAATTACAATCCATAACGTAACTTAATTATACTGCCCCCTCGCTCTTTCCACTCTCCTTTCATCTCTCCCAATCTAGTCGTATATTATTGTACTTGTATCAACTGTATTCGATTCTTATGGCTATCTTTATATTGAAATTCAAGAGGAGGGGGGGGGGGGGGGTGAATTGAAAATTTTCTCTGAGTCGACTACTGACTCTTCACAGTCGACTCGCCTGCAGATCAATACACTTCACAAGAAAAATTAGATTAAAAAAATTAAGCAAATAAGCAATCAAATATAAAGTAAAGACACCGAGATTTATCCTGGTTAGGAACACCAATATGGTGCCTACTTCCAGTCCTCTTGGATTTCAACGTTTCCTAAGATCTTTCAATATTGGCTTCAGGTACAATGATAAGAAACAAGTTCCAAAGACTTATTTTGCTCTTCGGATCTTGTGACATAGCTTCAGTTTATATCACAAAGTGGACTCGATCTTATTCTTTGTATAATAATTGTAAGCTAAAGATTACAAAGCTTTATGAGACTAAGATTGAGACACTTTGAGTTTTTCTTCTTGAAGTTGCGTGCTTCAGCCTTTTGTCTCTTCTTTTATAGTGTCCACCTTTTTTTCTGTCGTTACCCTTTGTGAGCAAACCTAAGAAATTACTTCTCAATCAAGGATTTGTATTGATTCCTTCATTGAGGGATGACACCATAGTGTATGTCCATATCAGATATGTCTATACGTGGTGCAGTTTCCATATTTATACATGTGCATAGCAGATATATCCATGTAACAGTTGTGGCTTTCCTTCCTTTTGCTTTATGTCCTGGTTAATTTGGTTTATCGTGATTCTGGGATTATGATCCTTCTTCCATTTTCAAGATATTTGATTGATTTTCTTACCATACTATTTGAATGTCGTGATCCTCCTTTTCATGATTGGATGTTCTTTCATTTTTAGAGTTGGCTCTCTTGCTTGCTTCCATGTTGAGTTAGTCTTTTTTTTATCCTCCATGAGGCTAACAATCTCTTTCTTTTTTATCATGACAAACAAGCATAAACATCAGTTAACTTCCTTGTCTGTCATAGTGGTCGACTTGCTCCCCCTGACTACATAGCATTATCAGAGCTATGTTAAGTTACCCGCACTATCCGCACCCCCTACAATTGGTATCAGAGTTATATTATTTAAAAAATGTACAAGTAGCTATGTGTTAATTATGAAAAATATTAGAAATGTTAACTTAATTGTTAGTATTATTAATTACGTTATCTTGTTAACTATGTTGTTATTTATTTGTTAAATATGAGAAAATCGTTTAAAAATACACAAGTTTTTAGAGAAATTAAAAGAATTTTAACTAGTTACTACCAAAAATCTAAGAAGTTAAATAAAACAAAAGAAAACCCCCACAGATTAGCTTACTTAATTACCTTAATATCTAGCAATGAGGCAAAATTAATAATTCATTTAAAATCTAGAAGAATGAGATACATACCACCTAATTATGATAAAATCAAATTTCGGTATCCACCAAATATTATAAATATTGTACAGATGAATAACATAACAAAATCACAAAAATATAAAGAACTAAAACAAATAATATCTGAAAAATAAAAAGAATTAAAAATAAGAAAAGAAAGACTACAATATAACATGATTGTTGGAGTATGCCAAAAATCAATAAAAGCACAAAAGAAAGAAATATCATATTTAGAATCACAAATAGATAATCTAGAATACATATATCAACATGATCTATACACTATCAAGTAGATAAAATGAACTAAGAAGAATTCATAATAGATGAAAAAATATATGAAAATCATGAAGCATTAAAGATAAGAATAATATTTTCTAATTTAGGAAGAAGATATAAGAAAATATGTGAACGTTTATATTTAATGTTAGAAAAAGAAGAATTAGAAGATAAATTAACAACCAGGGTAAGAATAGCAAGAGAAAACGAAGAAATAGACATGAAAAAAGAAATAGATAAAATAAAACAACAGACTACAGAAGAAATACGAAAAATAGAAGAAACTAAAAATAGTAGGATTGCTGAATTAGAAAAAGAACTGCAAATGCTAAAAGAGCTGTATGAAAAAAGACAAAAAGAAAAAGAAGAAAATGATAAAGAACAAAAATTATTAATTGAGATAAATCAATTTAAAGAAAAATTAGAAAACAAAGAATTAGAAACTAATGAAATAGAAATAAATACAATAGATGCTGAAGAAACAGATAATTATTCGAAAGATAGTGAAACATATATAGAAATCTTAACAAATATAGAAAAGCTAGAAATTAATGAAAAGCAAAAAGCAATTAATAAAGAAAACTTAGAAAGTACAAAAACAGAAGTAAACACTCTTGATAAAAAGGATGATGAAAATATAATACCTAGTAAATTAGAAATAAGAAAGCCTACATATTATTATAAAGATAGGTTTAAAAGGTATAATCTAAAGGATGACTATAACAAATGGAAACCACAATAAATAATTAATAAAAATTATAATTTCTTAGACTTAGACTGTGTAATAGATGTAGATAAAATGATACAATTATGGATGGGATATATAACAAAACAATTATTAGACAATGGTCTAAATGCAACAGATACACCAGAATATATAGAAAGAACACTAATAGAAACAACAAAATTATGATTTTTAAATTTAACTGAAGATAGTAAAAAGGTATTAAGGGCTGATAAAAAAACGAAAGGAACAACAGTAACTAAACTAACACCTATAAACATATTGAAAAAATATGAAATAGTTATAAAAGATGAATTTAGCAGTATGACAACGGAAGAAGAAGATCAAAACAAAGAAAAAGCTACAAATAAAAATTTAATGTTAAAACTAGCAATATGTAATATGTGCTATATATATGAATATACATGTGCATTTAAAGAATACTAATATAAGGGAACATATAATATAGAAGAAAGTAAAGAAGTAAGAAAATTATATTCTAGTAAATTACCTGAACCATTTAGCTCAAAAATAATAAAGAGTTGGGATGAAGCAAAAATAGTAGATACACTAGGAGCAAGAATAAAATTTTTACAACAATGGTATAGAAATCTATGTGAAAAATACAGAGAAGAAATAAAAATTAAAAAAAAACATTAATAAGGAATTTAGCATGTTGCAAGGATAAAATAGCACCTCAATTTGGATGTGAAGAAAAATATTATAAAAAAAGGAAAAGACATAAGAAATATAAGAAATACAAAAAATCAAAATATAAGTATAAGAAACCAAGACAAATATATTATGTAAAAAATTATAAATATAAGAGACCATATAGGAGAAAGAAATCTATAAAAGAATGTTCTTGTTACAATTGTGGCAAACTAGGACATTTAGCTAGAGATTGTAAAATGCCTAAAGATCTCAAAAAGAAACAAATATCAGAAATAAATATAGAAGATGCAGAATATATGCAAATAGATTATATAGATTACGAATTAGAAAGTGACGATAGTATATATGAAATTTCGGAAAATGAAATAGATAGTAAATCAGATGAATCAAATGGCTGAAGAAGATATAAAAATAATAACAAAGGAAGAATATTTAAATAAAGAAGGAACAAATCAGAAAATAATATTTGATAATAATATATTTGACGAGATAAAAGGAAAATAATTAGATTTAAGTGTAGAAAAAATATTTAAAATACCAACAATAAAAAAACATATTTAGTAGATGAAAAGAAGAATACTACATAGTAAGCCAAAAGGAACATGTAATACACTGTAGATATGCAAAAGATCGAGCTAGTATACCACTAGTAACAAAGAGAATAATAAATTTAGAAATAAACGATATAAAAGTAAAGACCCAATAAAATACGTACACCTTGGAGGAACTAAAATATTAATAAAAACATATTTTGGAGAAGGAATAGATACACCAATAGAATTATATTTAGCAGATGATAGAATTATAAAACCAATAGAAAAAAGTATAATAACTGTTATCAGAGGAAATTTAATATACCAAAAATTTTAATTTATAATAAGTGCGAATTATTCAGTAGCAATAACAAATAAAACATAGAGAAATCATTAGAATTATATTGAAAAATATCAGGAATAGAACTAACCCCAATAAGTAAAATATTTACAGCAACATGTAAAAATCTATATGTATTAACAACAAAACATAAAATAACGGGAAAAAATAAAATTAATAAAATACAAATAGAAAGTCCTTTTGAACAATTTGTAAAAACAATTGATAACAATGATTATAGTTACAAAGACATAGATATCGAAGAAGATTTAGAAATAATAAATGATAGAATAAGTACAACAAAAAGAATAACTTTTGAAAAACCAGAATCATCAGGATCATCGAAAAGAATAAATTATGAAATAACTTCAACAGTTAATTTAACTCAATATTATATAACGGGAACAATAAATGAAAAAGAATATTTAATACTTCTAAATACAGGACAGGAAGAAAACCATATAGCAAAATACCTAGTGAAAAATGAAGAAATAAAATCTAATAGTAATATATGCCCAGATCTACCAAGAAGTTTAATAACTATTAAAGAAACAACTGAAAAGAAAATAATAATAGGAGTCAGAAAAATAAAAATAGAATTTGAAATAAAGGAAGATATGCAAAAAGCAGACATAATATTAGGAATAAAATTATTAGAACAAGTAAAACCCTACAATATAGAACATACACAATTAACCATAACCTATAATAGAGAAAAATTGTTGATAAAAAGAACATTAACATGAAAATATATGTACTTATGAAAATAATAGTAGAAGGATATTATAACAGATATTATACACCTATGATAGACACAGGAGCAGAAGTCAACTTATGTAGATATAACTGTTTACCAGAAGACAAATGGAATAAGCTAAAAACACCAATAGTAGTCAAAGGATTTAATAATTAAGGAAGCTTAATTACCTATAAAGTTAGAAATGTAAAAATACAAATATGGGATAAAATATTAACAATAAAAGAGATCTATAATTATGAACTAACAACAAAAGATATGCTTTTAGGAATGCCATTTTTAGATAAACTATACCCACATATAATAACTAAAACAGACTAGTGGTTTACAACCCCATGTCAGCAAGAGGTAAGAGCAAAAAGAGTTACTAATAAAATAAGAAAGAAAACTGATTGGATAAAAAGAAGTGAAAAAATCAAACAAAAAATAGAAAATATAAAAAATACTGAAGACACAATAGAACTAGTTATATTTTCAATAAATAAAGAAGAAATAACTATATTTTCAATAGAGAATATAGAGATAATAAAGAAAAATTAAGACAACTATACAGTCAAGATCCATTACAAAGATGGGAAAAACATAAGACTACTGTAAAAATTAAGCTATTAGATAAAAATAGTATAATAACCCAAAAACCATTAACATATAACTTTGATGATTTAAAAGAATTTGAAATGCATATAGATGAATTATTAGAAAATCAATATATACTAAAAAGTAATAGTAAACACAATAACCCAGCATTTATAGTAAATAAACACAGTGAACCAAAAAAAGAAAAAAGTAGAATGGTTATTGATTGTAGAATCTAAATGCAAAAACTATGACATATAATTATCCAATACCAAATAAGATATTAAAAATAAGACAGACACAAAGATATAATTATTTTAGTAAGTTCGATTGTAAATCAGGATTTTACCATTTAAAGCTAAAAAAAGAATCTAAAAATTTACCTGTATTTATAGTGACACAAAGATTTTATGAATGGAATGTGTTATCATTTGGATATAAAATGCACCAGGTAGATACCAATATTTTATGGGTAGTTATTTCAAGCAATTATCTAATTGTATAGTAGACATAGATGATATACTACTATATACAAAAACTAAAGAGGAACATTTAAAATTATTAGAACAATTTGCAGGTATAATAGAAAATTCAGGAATAAGTCTAAGTGAAAAGAAAGCATAAATAATGAAAAACCAGATAGAATTTTTAAGAATACAAATAGATAAAAATGGAGTAAAAATGCAACAACATATAGTACAAAAAATAATAATTCAAAAGAAGAATTAGATATAAAAAAAGAAATTACAATCATTTTTAGGATTAGTAAACCAAGTAAGAGAATATATACCAAAATTAGCAGAAAACCTAAAACCATTACAAAAAAAAATTAAAAAGGATGTAGAATATAATTACAACGCAGAAGATAAAAAAACAAGTACAGAAAATAAAAATACTTTGTAAAGAGTTACCAAAATTATAATTTCCATACGAAAATAAAAAATTTACATATATAGTAGAAGCAGATGCAAGTGGATATAATTGTGGAGGTGTACTTAAATATAGATATAAAGAAGAAAAATTAGAACAACATTGTAGATACTACACAGGAACGTTTAATGAAATAGAAATAAAATGGAAAATAAATATGAAAGAATAATGTTCATTATATAAATGTTTGTTAACATTTGAGCCATATATTGTATATAACAAATTTATTGTACGAACAGATAATACACAGGTACGATGGTGGTTAACAAGAAAAATACAAAATTCAGTTACAACAAAGGAAATTCAGAGATTAGTATTGAATATATTAAATTTTATGTTTACAATTGAAGTAATCAGTACTAACAAAAATGTTATTGCAGATTACATATCAAGACAAAGCTACGCAGACTGATATAATAGAAGATGATGCTTTAGAAAAGATACTCAAAACCCTAACTACACTTTCACTGAAATAGAAAAGCTACAGACTAATGAAGTTAAATTGAAGTCTGAAGTTATGACTCAAATAACTCAGCAGTGTGCAGAGCTATGTTGATCGGAAGACAATAAAATTCCAAAGATAAAAGGAGACGTTGGGACACTCCATAAAACCCATAACGTTTATCAATCAACAACTGCAGGTACAAGCAATGGAGTTAGTGGACAAAGATATCAGAACATGAAAATGAACAAGATATTTGAAAAACCATTTATGCCAAAAATACAAAAAGATCTCTTGTTCATACCCCCAAAATCTACCACATATCGAGAAAGTTTAAACCAAGATAAAAAAAACTATAACCATATAACTCGAGCATACATAGAAAATATCCACAAAATACAGACTCACCTAAACCTTAGACCTAGAGCCGCAAATATCCAAGAACCAAACACAGACTATATAACCTAAAAACTACATGATTACAACAAGTTAATCGCATTACCAAAAACTAACCTAAATTTAGTTAAAACCTATTTCAGTTATAAACTATTAAATACCATATATACCCAAGAACGAGATGAACTAACATCTATACCAGAATTATACAGAGCATTCGCCACTTATAAGAAAATAACCAAAGGAAATCTATTTTTTATAAAGTTTTATACTACACTAGTAGAGATATTATATGACGAAATTAAACCAGTTATACAAGTTGTAAAAATAGGATTAACCTGAGATCTGATTATATCGGAAGATATTGCTCAACAACAAGAGATACCTAAAGTTGAGATACCTGATTTTTATGCAAATAAGAGAACTATAGGGATAACTACAACTATTCAAGAACTAGCAAACAATTATCTCAATGGAAATCCCATATGGAGCTACTATTCGAGAGACCAATTAATTATCTATTCAAATTCAAGGGAGCTACGACAGTCTGATATGGAAGAAGTTAAATAATGGATTATGACGTTGCTCAATTCAGAAAAACAACCATCTACAAGGACAATTAAAAAAAAATTTATTTCAGGAGAATTATTAACCAGATATTGCAAATTAATAGGACACAAATATCCAGACCACCAATGCTCAAAATTCCATGGAGAAAATAATGTGATCCCTGAAGTTCAACTAAAATAAAAGAAGATATGGACGCCAGCTGGAAGATAGAAAGATAACAATGGAGCAATGGACAAATAAAAAAGATCAAAGAAACAAGCTATGAAATGACATAACAATTTTTGACTTAAGATACGTAAATAATTGTGTAACATTATTAGTTTTTACTAATTTTGACTTTTTCTTAGTTTTTTTTGGCACTTGCCATTATTTGTTTTTCACCTTTTTGACAAATGTAAAGTTAGGACCATTTTTAGTCTTTTACTTTTTTGACAGATTTAAAGTTAGAAATAGTGTAAATAGTTTACGCGTTTTCATCTTTTAGGATTATAAATATGTAAGCCATATGACAATCTAAGACAAGTTTTTCATGTATTGAAAGCAAGCCTTCTCTCTTGTACACAAAAACTTTTGAATATTTAATAAAAACAGGTATATTTCTAAGGAAAAGCTATGGATGAGCAAAACACAGATTTATCAAATCTACCAGAACAGGTATTTTCATTCATAATTATGAATAACTAAATTCATAAATTCCTGACAATCATGATATAATAAAATAAGCTCATATTAGTTATTTTATAGTAAATTTATTCGAAGAATAGCATGTTAAGAAAATTATTAGCAAAGTGGAAAAGGAGAAAAATTTTCAAGAACTATGCCATCCTAAAGATGAAATCGGTGAGGCAAAAAAGCCGTGATAGGGGAGTAACCAGAGTAGAGGCACTGTTTAGGGAAAAAAGTATCCAGATTACCATGCTAATAGTGACCGAAGAACATGTTATTTAAGAATAATCTAGTATATAGTGATCTAAGATGACCATATTTTGTTATGTATATGATTGGAGGGAATATTTTGAAAATAGCATCATATGAAGAATAAATATTTACTTATTTGATGAGATGATAGATAAATTTAAAATACTTATTTTGTATATACTTAAGGATATAGAAATAGTAGATATAAGAAAAATTATATACGAAAAGGTATTTCATTTTAATGAAGACTTATTAAGTTCAATAGAAAACTTACACTAATATTATGATAGCTACTGCTTATATTAGATAGTTATTATTCAGACGGATATTATACAGATTAAAAAATGATAGAATATATTAGAAAATTTAAAGAAAAGCAAAGTTGACTATATGAAGAAATTAATTACAGGAATCAACTTAAAAGAGAAAAAAGACAATTGGAAGAAAGATTATTTAGAATAGAATTAACCTTAAAAAAGGAGATACAAATGATAATTTATATAAAACTATACACGAACAACAAATGTTAATGAATCACATAGATAACATAGAATTACATATCAAATATAGTACAATTAGAATAAGTTATTACACAGAAATTCATAAAATTATAACTACCATAGGATAAAATGATAAACTACGAATACTTAGAATATTGGAGAAAAGATATGAAGCAAATAAGATTAACAGAAATACTTATGAAAAAGAATCTACTTGACTACATAAAAACTAGAAATATGGAACATATAGTATACCTTAAAAATAATATAGAAGAATTAATAAGGTTAAAACAAATAACTAAGCAATGCTATGACATAGCATTATCAGAGCTATGTTAAGTTACCCACACTATCATAGCATTATCAGAGCTATGTTAAGTTACCCACACTATCCGCACCCCCTACAATTGGTATCAAAGCCACGTTATTTAAAAAATGTATAAGTAGATATGTGTTAATTATGAGAAATGTTAGAAATGTTAACTTAATTGTTAATATGTTGTCCCAAGTTTCTTGGGTATCGGTCGGCCTTTGTGTATCAAAAATCAAATTTCTCCTCCTAACTTGTAAGCATTTCTGCTGTCCCATGTTTCTTGGGTATTAGTCAGCCTTTTGTATCGAAAGTCGACTTGCTCCACCTGACTGATGGGTGCTTCTTGATTTCTTGATATTCCTATCTTTCTCTCTCTTTTGGAATAATAAAAAAATATCAGCAAAAAACAAAACATATAGACAGAACAACAACAAGAAGCAATAGACAAACATGGACAATCATAATCTATTAACGAGGCAGAGCAAAAAAATTATGGCAGATAGTTTGGTAAAGATTATCTTACAACCCATCAACACAAGGTATAGGACCCTATTTTGAATAAAATTCCCAATTTACCATTTCGCCAGAAAGTAAATTAGGGTGTTATGCGTATTATAGCAAAGCTTGTCATAGGATTTTTCAACATTTTTGACAAATGTGAAGTAGGATGTTTGATTAGAGATCCAGATCATCATTCGAGGAAGAGACTTGGTATTTGAATGAGTCTATGTGAGAGAGAACTAGAGAGAATAACTTGACTCCTTCTGGTTTGAGCTCATCGAGTGCCAACCGAACAACATATATGTCAGAGCTTGTACTTTTTCCAAGGTCCTGGAGTGTGGTAGTCAACTCCTAGATTTGCATAGCACCTTCTTCAATGGATTTGAAACACTGCTTGATTTTCTTGAGTTCCTTCAAAAAAGAGGTAGAGGGGTTAGAAACAAATTTACTTACTTTTTGAGGTTCAGCCTTGGCACGAATAAACTTCTTCTTGCACCATTCATCTTTCACTAGGACATACCCTATGCTGCCAAACATTTTTGAATAATAAGTTGCAATAACTTCTACAGGGGGATAAGCAGAGTGATCAATGGAGTAGAATAGAAGGATCCGAGTGCTGAGCAGCCCGTGTGGAAAACTGGAAGAGGCATGAACTTCTCTTGCACTCTCAAGCACATACTCACATATCCAGGTTGACCAATTGATTTTGATATTTTTGAGCAGATAATACAATACGAAGACACAATAACAACTGATGTTTCTTAGGGATCCTTTTCGCGAAATTAGAGTGGTAGTAATAATATAGACCATGATGCGAAATTTGAAACATACTGACAGGGGAACAAAGTTGGTTGACACGGAGTCAGGGTCAGACAACAAAAATTTCTTGGCTTCCTTAATGCCCACTTCAAAGTCCTCAGGCCATTACTTTTCATAAAAGGGACCACACCGAAAAACTTACTATAAAATATATTTGCAAACAAGAAGTTGTTCAAGACAATTCTTATGCCAAATATAAGGGTCTTAAATTCACCACTGTCTAGAGAGAGTCAAAGATTAGCATAAAATAAGAAGACTGGGTCTTCATAAATTAGTAGTCCACAAGGGTGAAAAAATAAGAACAAATCTTAAAACTTGAAAAAGAGACTGACATTACAAGATACAAATTTCAATTGATGAAGATTGACGATGAGACCAGGTACAATGGGGTAATTTTTAAAGGAGTGGAATTTTTCTTTGTGAGAGTTTGACTAGAATTGGTGCATCTCTTCTGGAGGAAGGGAGTTAGAAGAATTTGGAAGAGGTTTTTTGACAGAGAATATAGGGCTGGAAGAGGGTACCATCTCTTGAGGAGAGTGTATTGAGATGAGGATTCATCGAAGGACTCAAAAAGAAGAACGGGATCATCGAGAGAGATTCTAGATACTTTATCCATGGAGTGAGTCTTTGTCATGAGTGAGAGAGGATATGAGATTTAAGGGATGATAGAAGTACGTGAAGAGTCTGTTAAGAGGACCAAAAGCAAGATGATATAAGGTGACTGTTCAGAAGAGATAATGGAGAGGAAGGTGAAGGGGCGTTAAGTGAAAGGGGACTGATGAAGGTGAAGGGACAGTGCATGGGGATGGAAAAAGAGCGGCAGAGGAGGCATGGGAAACGGTGAAGTTAATGATGACTTCCCTTAAAAAAACCTTTTTTGGTAAAATAGGTAAAGCCGTACTAAGTAAAAGATTTGTGTCAAAAATATGACTTACAAATCATTAATGCTGAGAATGCCAAATCATTTTTTGAGAAAACAAAATCTTTCTTCCAGCAATGGTTTTGTAAAATTATCTGCCAGCTGATTTTCGGAGTCAACAAATTTTAATGAAAAATCATCACTTTCTACATGATCATGAATAAAATGATGCTTGATGTCAATATGCTTTGCCCTAGAATGATGCACAATACATTTAGATAGACTAATGGCACTAGTGTTGTCACACATTGTGGTAACAAATTCAAGAGATAAATTAAAATCAAGTTGTTGACGCATGATTCATAGAATTTAAGTACAACAACTCTTAAAAGTTGTGTATACTACTCCAGATGTTTGAGAGTCAACTAAAGTTTGCTTCAAGCTATGTCAAGGACTTAGGCTATTTCCCATAAGGCCAAAAACTTTCACCAGGCTAGTAAAAAAGAATTCTAACATAAAGAAAGGATAGAATTATCAAGAATAATATGATCAATGCAAAATTATACAGTAAGGAAGTTTGAAACAAGCTTTTGTCAGACTAGAGTTATATCAAAGTTTGAAACAAGATTTTGTCAGACCAGAGTTATATCAAAGTTATTTTTTTAAAAATCATTATTTAGTAGAAAAACAGTCAATCTCTTATGCCAAGCCTTTGGATCGTGTTTGAGACCATAGTGCTTTCGACATTCATATGAAATAACTCAAAACATTTGAAAACAGTAATAACAAGAATTGATTCTAACCTTTCCACGAGGGTAAGGGTTTCATTACATTAAATACCTTCTCACAATGTACCTATTAATCCATATTTTTTAGGGTGAAAGATGGCAACTTTGTATGATTTCCTGGAACACATAGTTTCTCCGTTTCAGATGTAGAAGTCGACTCTGGAGAGGGTATAGTCTACTTTGTTTTATGATGATTCCGAGGTAGTGCGATCATTTCCTCGGATTGTACATCACTTACCTATTATTCGATATTACTTTGTCACTTCGTGGATCAAACTTTTTCGAGATATCTTACCATTGTTGTGGACAAGGCATTGCTTCTTCCCTGTAGTGATATGAGAGATTATGTTCTAATCCAAAGATCCTGGTAATTTCCTAAAACGACTGGCTCTTTTGCTCTACTACACCATTCTTGATGTTCGCAGAGGAGAGATGTGTTATTTTTGACATGATTAATGGACCAGCTTTTAGCTTGGAGGAGATTCCAAATCAAGCATCACATATTCGACTGATGCAGAGTGAGTTACACTTGAGACAGATTATCAGATATACTTCACCAGATTTGTATGAGATGTTGAGATTTACTAAAATAATTTGATGACATTATCTCTAGAGTTGTCATGTCTCTCTAGATGCACCAGTTTCCATAAAGCATATATTGGTGCCATCTGTTTGTTTTTTGGCTTCATCTTCATTACTTCAGGCTCTAAAATTTTAGCTTTTCGTGGATGTTCTTCTCTTTAATTATGGACAGTTATGTTAGTAGTGGCCAAGCTTTCCACAGTAATAGCAACGTTCATTAATTCTAGAGGAGTCATTATTTTTGGCTCCTTAGGATCTTTGTTGTCTCTGTCTAATGATCTGCCTTACTCTATGGTTGAGGAGGTTCATTTTTTCGCTGTTAGCATTTTCCAAAATGTCATTTTCTTCAGTTGGAACAACGTTGAAGGCTACTTATTTCTTTTTTTCCTCCTTGTGGTACCTGTTGATATAATTTTGTTCATATACGATGAGATTACTTCGTAGTTCGTTATATGTCATGTTGTGAAGGTCTCCATCTTCAATAATAGCAGCCTTGGTTTCCTAAATATTTGGAAAACTTTGGATCAACTTCTGGACTTACAAGCTGGGTGGGTAGATCATTCCTAGTGATTTCAGTTTGCACATGATCTTACTGAATCTGACAAACATTGTTTTAATTATTTTATTCTCTTCCATCTTGAACAACTCATATTCATTGAAAAGGGCAGGAATCTTTGACTTCTTAACTTTAGTGGATCCTTCATAGGTTACCTCTAATTTGTCCCACATTTCTTTTACAGTCTCACAAGTTGATATTTTATTGTATTCTTCTCCATTAACTGCACAAAGAAGTAGACTTATAGCATGTGCATTAGTTTGAATTACCTCTTAGTGTTCTTCTATGACCCGAAGCTTTCCAGGTCTTCTATGTCAGAACTTCTAGATTATTTGTCTTTGTACTTTGACTTCTCTTTAATTCCTAAAATCGGCTTTGGACCCTTATTGATGACAATCCATTCTTGGAAGTTATTTGATTAGACAAAGATTCTGAACCTATTTTTCCAGTAGAAATAATGATGTCCATTAAAGTATGATGGTATTGTAGAGGAGTGGCCATCCTGGAGAAGAGCACCGGGGATTTGATAATTTGCCATTTGATCTTTACTCACTTGTGGTTAAGCAACACTGTTGGTGAGACTTGCTCTGATATCAATTAAAATTCAAGAGAGGGGGAGAGGGTAAATTGAAAATATTCTATGAGTCAACTATTGACTCTTCACAGTCGACTTACCTGTAGATCAGTACACTTCATAAGATAGATTAGATTTAAAATAATTAAGCAAATAAGTAATCAAACATAAAGTAAAGACATCTAGATTTATCCTAGTTTGAAACACTAATGTGGTGCCTACTTCTAGTCCCCTTAAGTTTCAACATTTACTTAGATCTTTCAATATTGACTTTGGGTACAATGATGAGAAACAAGTTCTGAAAACTTATTTTGCTCTTCGGATCTTGTGACACAGCTTCAGTTATATCACAAAGTGGACTCGATTCTATTCTTTGTATAAAAATTATAAGCTAAAAATTACAAAGACTTATGAGACTAAGATTGAGACATTTTAATTTTTTCTTTTTGAAGTTTCGCGCGTGCTTCGGCCTTTTGTCTCTTCTTTTAAAATGTCCACCTTTTTCCTACCGTTACCCTTTGTGAGGAATCTCAAGAGATTTTTTCTCAATCAAGGATTTGGATTAATTCCTTGATTGAGGGATGACACCATAATTATGTCCATAGTAGAAATGTCCATACGTGGTGCAGTTTTCACAATTATACATGTCCATATCAGATATTTCCATGTAATAATTGTGGCCTTCTTTCCCTTTGCTTTATGTCCTAATTGATTTAGTCTGCCGTGATTTTGAGATTGTGATCATTCTTCTATTTTCAAGATATTTGATTGATTTTCTTGACTTGCTGTTTGAATGTTGTGATCTTCCTTTTCATGATTGGATGTTCTTCCAATTTTGGAGTTGGTTCTCTTGCTTGCTTTCATGTTGAGTTAGTCTTTTTTGATCCTCCATATCTTCGGGTGAGATACCCTTCTATCTTTCAATATCTTGCAAAGGTTCACTCATTAGTTTGTCATTATTCAAACTTGAATATAGGAGGCTAACATATATGATTCTATTTTTGTATTTTCTTGACTTTTTATTTATATGCTTTTATATTATATATAGTTTAATCATAGTATTTATATATTATATTCTGTATATAATGAAATCAAGTATCAAATTTATTGTATTTTTTATTCGCTGATACAAATATAATAGATACATGGACTACGAAATGTAATTTTTGAAATTGTAACTGTGTAGGCCATTTCCCCCTATACGTATGCTATTTCTAAAAGTTCTCTTTTTTCTTTAAATTTTTTTTTCTATATGTGCTTTTGTGATTTATTTATTTAATAATTTTCATGAGTCTTTTTGTATTTCTTGTTTAATTTTTCTTTTACTTTTTTAATTCCATAATATTTAGTATTATGTTTCACTTTTTGAGGACTAAATCACTTAATTTTTTAATATTTTAAGATTTTTCTCACTTTATTAATGGGAGAATCGATATTTATAGTGTTTTTCATATAACTTTTGAATATCAAAATTTTAATTTAAAGTATTAGATTAATCAAACTAAATTTAACAAAAATGTGATGGGATGAAGAAAGTACATTATCTGATTTTCAGCGAGTCGTAAATATTTTACATAATTCAAAGTTCAAATCATATTATGTTATAGAATATCAAATTATTTGTATTTCTTTATTTTGATTTTTACTAATTCCCCAGTCAAATTTCCTTTCTATTGCATAATATTTTCTTTAATAAGTACCTAATTATGTGGCTGCTTTTATTATGAAGATTTGTGAATAAGACATGCCTAACTGCTAATAAATTATGTCAATTATAAATTAAAAAATTGTGATACAAATTATGCGTTTTAATTGAGTTTGGATCCGAGCTTAGCACGGGCCTCATAAAACTAATATATGAAAAAATGTTGAAGTTTGGTAGTCCTCACAAATTTTACTGTGCAATAAAATGATCACACATGCATGACTTTTTTCACTATCTTTATTAGTTTTATTCTCGTGTACTATTTTATAATATTTTTATTTGAACCTTTGTAATTGAATTATATATGATATAATTTTTTGAAAATCTCTTTTTGTTCCTTATTAGATTACTTGTTTTTATATACTTTTTTCTTATATTAAATATAATTATTTTTTTACTTCTTTATTTTAAGAAACCATGAAAGATAATTTTTTTTCTATATTATTCTTATTTATTCAGTAACTACATAAAGTATAATTAGTAGTAAAATTTAATTTCAAAACATAATTAATATAATAAATATAATTATATATATTTTAATCCTAATATATAATTTCTTATGTGAATTATCAAGTCAAAGAGACAAGTAAAAAGGAATTGAGAGAGTATATTTTTAATTTCTTTTCTCATTTTGCTTGACACTTATACAAGAAATAATTTTTTTTCTCATTTTGCTTGACACTTGTACTGGAAACAATTTTTTTCTTACTTATTATTTAAGCAAATCAGGAAAGATTTATTATTTTATTTTAATATTATTATTGTTATTATTATTTTTTTTTATTTTTCATTCAGTATTCGGTGTCCGTATTGAAATTCTGACTAATTTGAATCGCGCGTAGCAGAGCCAATTATGGGTATAGCACTCCCAACAAAAAAATTTTCATACCCAGGACTCGAACCCGGGATCTTTGATTAAGGGTAGAGTAGTTCTACCACTGCACCACAACCTATGTTGGTAAACTATACAACATAATAGTTGTCAAACATATTCTTTCAAAATATAATTAGTAGCTTTTTAAGGGGAGTATCAAATCAACAAATGTAAAGCAAAATAAAATTGATATGGTACATTATACATGTGTTATTGTACATTTTAGTAAGATTTATGCAATTTTGAAGTTACAATTTGATTTTCAATCAGAGCATTTATAATTCTTACTAATAATAATCCACATTCTCTTTTTGGGTGTGCTTGCAATAAACATATTTTTCTATGAAAAATATTTTTTCAGAAAAATGTTTTTCATTTGTTTGCATGTATTCGGTATGCAAGTAAAAAACATTATTCAAAAATTATGTGTATATAATTTAGATTACTATAAGAGGTAGGAGTATGAGGTGGCAGGGTGAGAGCTAGGGGGTAGAGCTAAGACACGGTGTATTGAAGAGCGAGATGACCCAATAAATGTAAAATTTCACTGGTAGAATATAATTTTCCTACTTTCATGAAGTCATTATTCTAAATTTTTAAAAAATTATTTTCCTAAAGAATAAGGTTTTCAAAAATTTAACCTATGAAATGTGGAAAAGAAAAACACAGTGAACACACCTTTTGTTTGTTTAAACTTGAGTTATATATTCTTTGTATTTGCTAATTCTCCTTATAATTCATTCTCATAAGTAAAGTCATTTAAAAGTTATCAAATAATACGACAAAAAACTTTAATAATGATGAAGACTCACCAAACAAGACTAATTAATGTATCATCTAGACTAATTAAAAATCCTCTAGTTTTAGGATAATGTCACGACCTGAGGATACCCTCTAGTCGTAACACGGTGCTTAAGGACACAAGTAACCTTAAGTTAACCCATGACCTAATACCTGTTGTGAACACTGAGTAAAGTAGTAATAAAATACCATGTGCGGAAGACGAACTGATAAAGAAAAACTCTGTCAAGATAAAATACTGAAACAATACTTAGCATGTCTGAAACTACTGATACAATTGATAAATAAGAATCACTGTCTGAATATTTGAATATCTAAATAACTGAAAGCCTCTAAGACATGAGGAGTTGATGGGACAAGCTCCCAACTAACTCCGACTGACTAAAATGAAAGAAATATGAAAAATAATTGTAAATACTTATCCTCAATGGATGAGGACTCACAATAACTGCTGCTAAGTGGTACTGAGCTGACTAAGGGTGATCAGGGAACTGAGCATCCGAACCTATATTATGAAATTAATATAGCTTAAAAGAGAGTATGCAGTTAGTAGTTTGAATGTATTGGTACGCGAGATGAGGACTAACTAAAATACATATGGATACTGAACATGAATGCATGAACATGTAAAAGGAATGCAAGACCAAGTAAATCATATACTGTAATAATCTGTAATACTGAATGAATGAATAGATGATAGCTGAATACTTGGTCATACAAACCTGATCTAATATGGTTTGAATATTGTACTGAGACTGTGAGAGCTAACTACAACCTACATGCCCCAATATGAGCTATCGAGGTCTAACCTATAACCCCAGTTTTAAGGGTGCTGGTACCTTGCTAGGGATAGCAACACATGATTGGCGATATGGATCCACAACGTTGATGTCCCCAAGGATAAGGATTTCATGCCTCTATTGACTGGAGAACCCTCATAATCTACAATGGCGCTGTAGGTCTAGAACTTAGGGACTGCTACTAATGGCTCATGCCTAACTGATGGGGGAGCTGTCATCCCTGCGTTCATTCGGTGCTAAGTGTTACTCCCAGTTGAATGACACTGATATTATTATTTGTTTAACATAATATGGTACTTTACTGATAAGTGCTTAACTAGAAAATGGTAAGTTGAATATGATAATAAAATCATGATCTGACTAACTTGTTACTTGAAAATGGAAACATGTAAAAACATATAGGTATCAAGTGTTCATAACCCTCCCGTACTGAATGATACTTTAAATACAATAACATCATTTAAAACACTATAAGGAAATTCATGATCCAAAGACCCAAAATATAGTACATTTCACTAAGCTAACGAAATCCATGAATTTGGATATGGAATATGATAAACTTAGGAGGACAATATGTTCACATAGTTTAATTCATGAATTGGTAAATTAACATGGTGTAAACTAAATATGATATGGGTGATTTAAATTCAAAGCATGTAATAACATAATTCACATGGGGAAATATATGGGCATGGCTTAAATTCAAAACTAGTAATAGAACATGGAGTAAATTCATACTTAACATTTAAATTTCATGAAAAGGGGGATAAAGAGTTCATACTTGAACAAAAAAGGATTTTTTGGACTCAATGGGCGGAAGGAACCCATTGATGATTACTCCACATACTTTAATTGCTTGAGTTCTTGAAGAAGAAGCTTGGAATTAGGACCTTGAATGGTTGAATCCTTGGGAATCAGGAAGGGTTTTATGTATTAACTGATGGGGAATGAGGGCAAATAATGCCTCTCTTGGGGTTTTAATTCGTCAATTGGATATTTAGGGTGAAAGGGAAATGACCAACATACCCCATTGGATGTTCAAAAATACAGCAGGAAAAAACAGCCATTGTGCTATCGTGGAGGCTAGCCTCCATGACACGGTGTGTATCATGAAAGCTAACCTCCGTGACACGCCATGTATTACGGAGGTCCTACCTATGTGACACACTAAAATAGCGAAGGCATTCTGCCTTTGAGATCCAAAAGCACCCCGAATCTATTCAAAAATTCTGAAATCTCTCGGATAATCCTTTTAACATCCGTAAACATGTTTCAACTCAAAAATTGACGTTTCAAACTTGAGAAGGTCAAAAAAAATATTCAAAATCTTGGAGTCTTAAAATGATTAAGTCTTTTGTACTTAGTATGATTTAATGTCTTATACCCCTTTAAGCATACATTTAGCAGCTGGAAACGTGTCCAGAATCTTACGGGATTAATATCCCCCCTTCGGATCATTAATTCTAGAATGAAACTATTTAAGTTAAGATACTAAGAAAACTGAGACCGTATACTGAATACTTATGAGCTGAATCATTATTAAGTAACTGAATTTGAAACATGATACATGGATTGAACTAAATTCATGAATGTATGCAATGACATGAGGATGGTTATATAACTGAGATAGGAAACAAGAGAATCACTTAAGGAAAACTATTACCTCACGCTGGATCTGAATTTATAGAGAAGAGATGGGGATACTTGGCTCACATATCTGCTTGTACTTCCCATGTAGCTCCCTCAATGAATTGATTTTGCCATAGAATAACCAAGGGGACTTTTTTATTTCTCAACCTACGAAGATGACGGTCAAGAATCTCAACTGGGACCTTTTTGTAGGAGAGCCTATCTTTCACATCCACACTCTCTAAGGGAACAACGGACGTTGAGTCACCAATATATTTCTTTAGCAAAGAGACATGAAACACCAAATGTATTGAAGCCAAATCTGCAGGCAACTCTAACTCATAAGCTACATTCCCAAAATAGTTCAAAATCCTATATGGGCTAACATAGTGGGGACTGAGCTCCCCATTCTTTCCAAATCTCTTCACCCCTTTCATTGGCAAAATTTTCAAATAAACTAGGTCACCAACATCATACTCAAGATTTCTTGTCCTCACATCTGCATAAGATTTATGATGACTTTGGGTTGTCTTTAGCCTTTCTCAGATTAACTATACATTCTCCATCGTCTCATACACGAAATTTGAACCTATCACAGTAGCCTCACCTAATTCAAACCAACTAACTGGAGATCTACACCTCCTTCCATAGAGAGCCTCAAATAGAGCCATCTGAATACTAGAGTGATAGCTGTTGTTGTAGGGAAACTTAATCAAAGGTAAGTTGGCATCTTAATTACCCTTAAAGTTAATAACACAAGCCCTCAACATATCCTCTAAAGTTTGAGTGGTATACTCTGCCTGACCATCTGTCTGAGGATAAAAAGATGTACTGAGATGGACTTGGTACCAAGATCCCTCTACAGAGCCTTCCAAATGTGAGAGGCAAACTGAGTACCTCTATCTAAAATAATGGTCAATGGAACCCCATTCAACTTTACCAACTCCTTAAGATAGAGTCTAGCATAATCCTCAGCTGAATACAAAGTATGAACTGGCAAGAAATAGTCTGACTTGGTCATTCTATCTACTATGACCCAAATCAAATCATGCTGACGATACGTATGAGGCAACCCTATCACAAAATTCATGTTCACCACCTCCCATTTCTAAGTAGGGATACTAACCCCCTAAAGTGTACCACTAGGCTTTTGGTGCTCAACCTTAACCAGCTGACAATTCGAATACTTAGCCACAAACTCCGCGATATCTTTCTTCATACCAATCCATCAATAGATAAATCATGGTACATCTTAATGGCTCCTGGGTGAATAGAATATCACTCACGATGTGTTTATGCTAATATTTATTGTCTCACACCATCAACCCACATAACACATAACCTTTCTTGATAATTTAGCACACCATCTCCTCTCTGGAAGAAAACCTCAACCTTCTGATCCTTAACTATATCTTTCAACTTGACCAGAATAGGGTCCCTATCTTGATTTTGTTTCACTTTGGCAACCAATAAAGATTTTAAACCATTTTGAACCCATATACTACCTTCAGCCGAATCAACCAGCCGGAGACCTAACCTAGAAAATTGAAATACCTCCTGGACTAACTCCTTCTTATCATCCTCAATATTCACAAAACTTTCCATTGACAATCTGCTAAAGGCATCAACCACTACACTATCCTTACCCGAGTGATACAACACACTCATATCATAGTCCTTCAATAATTCTAACCACTTTCTCTGATGGAGATTCAGGTATTTCTGTGTGAACACATACTGTAAGCTCTTATAATTCGTGAACACATCAACATGAACTCCATAAAGGTAATGCCTTCAAATCTTTAATTCAAAAACAACTGGTGCCAACTCAAGGTCATAGGTCGGGTAATTCTTCTCATGAGGCTTAAGCTATCTAGAGACATAGGCTATGACTTTACCTCACTACATAAACACACAAACAAGACCAACTTTAGAAGTACTATATTAAACTACAAACCCATCTATTCCATATGGTAAAGTCAAGACTGGAATAGAAGTGAGTCGAGTTTTCAACTTCTGAAAATTCTTTTTGCAAGAATCTGATCACTAGAATTTGACTTTCTTTTGGGTTAGTCGAGATATAAGAGAAGCAATAGAATAAAATCCTTTAAAAATCATCTGTAGAACCAGCTAACCCTTAAAACTCCTGATGTCTAATGGAGAGATGGGTCTAGGCCAGTTTCTTATTGCCTCGGTCTTTTAAGGATCAACTCAAATTCCATCATCGAAAATGATATGACCAAGGAAAGCTACTGATCTCAACCATAATTTGCATTTGCTGAACATAGCAAATAACTAATGATCCTTGAGGGTTTGCAATACAATCCTAAAATAGTATGCATGATCACTTTCACTATGAGAATAGATGAGGATATCATCTATGAAGACTATGACGAACATGTCCATGTACTACTTGAACACCCTATTCATTAAGTCCATAAAAGATGTAGGATCATTCATTAGTCTAAAAGACATAACTAAGAATTTGAAGTGACCATAGTGAGTACTGAAGGTTGTCTTTGGGATGTCACATTCTTTGACTCTAAGCTGATGATAGCTGAATCCGAGGTCTATCTTAGAGAAATAGCTTGCACCCTAAAGTTGATCAAACAAGTCATTAATTCTTGGGAGAGGATACTTATTATTGATTGTGACTTTGTTCAACTGATAGTAGTCGATGCACATTCTGAGGGAGCCGTCTTTCTTGCACATGAAGAGAACTAGAGCACCCTATAGAGTAACACTCGACCTGATGATACCTTTATCTAAGAGATCTTTCAACTATTTACTTTAATTCCTTAAGCTCAGATGGAGCCATTTTGTATGGTGGAATTGAGATAGGCTGGGTATCTGGATGAGATGTATTTTAAAATCAATTTCCCTTTCAGGAGGAACTTTAGGAAGATCTTCAGGAAACACTTCTGGAAACTCATTCACTATTAGAACTGAATAAAGATATAAAATTTTTAAATTTGAGTCCTTAACTCGAACGAGATGGTAAATATATCTCTTGGATATCATCTTTCTTGCCTTAAGATAGGAAACAAACTAACCCTTAGGCACCAAAGTACTACCCTTCCATTCAATAACGAGCTTATTAGGAAATAGGAATTGGACAATCCTATTTCTATAATCAATTAAAGCATAGCACGAGTGGAGACAATCCATGCTGAGAATGACATCAAAATCAGATATCTTTAACTCTACAAGATCAACTAAAGTAACTTTCTAAGACACTATGATCAAGCAATTTTTGTATACCTGTCTAGCTATAATAGAATTACCCACTAGGGTAGCCACTGAGAAAGGCTCTGATAATATATCAGGATTGACACCGAAGTCTACAACTATATAAGGATTCATAAATAAAAGTGAAGCTTTAAGGTCTAACAATGTATAAACATGAAGATAGAAGACTTGTAACGTACCCATAACCACACCAGGAGAACTTTCCTAATCATGTCGAGTCTGGAGAGCATAAAGTCAATTCTGATGATGCCCATTGGTGGCACTGGACGCGGCAACCTACTGAGAAGATCGACCTGCTGGTGCTGCTAAAGAATTAGTATGGACCTGCTGACGATCATTTCTACCTTTCACATACCCAATGGTCAATCCTTTATCTTGTGGCCTGACTTGCCACATCCAAAACACGTATCACTACCTGCTCTATACTCACCCTAATAATTCTTACCATACTTCCTATAAAGAAGATTAGTGGGACCTTTTTTTATACTACCCTAGGACTTATAGCCTGGAGCTCTATCCATATTATCCTGTCTAAACATAGGCATTGGCGTACTGGCTAAAGATGGGGATGGAGCTGAAAATTTTTGGTGGAACTGAGGATGATTTTCACCATCAGATATCTTCTATGAAAAGTTGAAGCTACCAATTATGGCCTTCTTATTTTTTTCTTTCTTCTTACGCTTCTCCCCATCAATCTGTTGATCATGGATCATCAACCTAAAGAGATCCATCTCCTTTATCAACATAGCTGTCCTGCAGTCCTTAACCACTTTGTCAAAAACTCCCGACATAAACTTACTCATCCTAGACCTAGAATGGGCTTCCATAGTCGGAGCATACCTCGCCAACTGAGTGAATTTGAGTGAGTATTCTTTCACACTCATGCTACCCTACTTCAAATTAATAAACTCCTGTACCTTAGCCTTTATTAACTCAAGTGGAAAGAATCAATCTAAGAAACTCATGGAAAACTCTTTCCATTCTATAGGCCCTACCTCAATACCTATGTCCTCCCTCCACTGCTTAAACCAAGTATGAGCTACTTCATGCAACTGATAAGCAACTAAGCCAGCACTCTTACTTGAGGTGACACCCATATATTGGTTACCTCTGCACATAGTATAGAAACTCTTGTAGATCCTTCTCAGACTTGGATCCAAAAAATCGAATTCGAGTAAAGTTTCAGATCCAAGATGTAGCTATATTCATCACTAGATTAGATGGGGAAACAACCTGCTGGTTATTCTGAGTAGCCGTAGAATGGGCCAAAGCTGTGAAAATGACCCTAAATTTGATGTGAAAAATATTTTTTTAGGGGATCTTCCTGAATAGATGGTGGTGTGGGATGATCCCCATTTCTTTTTCTGTTGTTTTTTCTGGGAGGCATTTTCTATAAATGGATAAAAGAAGTGTTAGAAAGGGAATTCAATAGAGATCATGATCTTTCACATGACATGAATATTGAAAGAAATAAAACTTTCCTAAAGTGTCTCGTAGCCTCTTTCCTATAAGTGTGGCAAGCTTCTCTCATAAGACTCTACTCAACATGGCTTTTAGATACTCTTGGATACTTTAAAACCTTAGGCTCTGATACAAAGTTTTATTATGACTTGAGGATACCCTCTAGTCGTAATACGGTGCTTAAGGACACAAGAAACCCAAAGCTAGCCCATGATCTGGTACATACTATGAGCATCGAGTAAAGTAATAATGAAATAGCATGTGCAAAAAATAAACTGATAGAAAAAAACTCTGTCAAGATGAAAAACTAAAACAATACTTAGGATGTCTGAAACTAGTGAAAAAATTGATAAACAAGTCTGACTGTCTAAATATCTGAATAACTAAATATCTGAAAGCCTCTAAGACATGAGGAGTTGTTAGGACAAGACCTCAACTAACTCTAATAGACTGAAATTAAGGAAATATACAAAATAATTATAAATACTTGTCCTCAATGGATGAGGATTCACCACAACTGCTGTCAAGTGGTACTGAGCTGACTATGGGCGATCAGAGAATTGAGCATCCAAACCTATATTGTGAAATCAATATAGGACAAAGGAGAGTATGCAGTCAGTAGTTTGAATGTACTAGTAAGTGAGATAAGGACTAACTGAAATACATATGTATATGGAACATGAATACATGAACATGTAAAATGAATGCAAGGCCAAGTAAAATATGGACTATAATAATATGTAATACTAAATGTCTGAATAGCTAATAACTAAATACTTGGTTATGCAAACCTGATGTGACATGGTCTAAACACTGTACTGAGATTGTGGGAGCTAACTACAATCGACATGCCCCAATCTGAGCTATTGAGGTCCAACCTATAACCCAGTAGAAGGGTGTTGTTACCTTGCCATGGGTACAAACACATTATTGGCGATGTGGATCCATAAGGTTGATGTCTTGAAAGACGAGGGTGTCATGCCTCTATTGACGGGGGACCCCTCATAATCTACAGTGGCATCATAGGTCTAGAATATAGGGACTGCTTTTAACAAATCATGCCTAACTGACGGGGATATTGCTATCCCTGCATTCACTAGGTCCTAAGTTTACTCCCAACTGAATGGCACTGCTATTATTATTTATTTAACATGATATGGTACTTTACTAATAAGTACTTAGCATGAACATGGTAATCTATATATTAAAATAAAATTATGATCTAACTGACTTATTACTTGAAAATTGAAATATGTAAAAACATATAAGTATTGAATGTTCATAACCTTCCAGCATTGAATGATACTTTAAATACAATTATATTATTTAAAATACTATAAGGAAATTCATTATTCGAAGACCCAAAACATAGTACATTTCACTAAACTGACGAAATTCATGAATTTGAATATGGGAGTTTGATAAACATAGGAGGACAATATGTTCACATAGTTTAATTCATGAATAGGTAAGTTAACATGGTATCAACTGAATATGATATGGGTGATTTAAATTCAAAGTATGTAATAACATAATTCATATGGGGAAACATATAAGCATGGACTGAATTCAAAAATAGTAAGAGAACATGGAGTAAATTCATACTTAACATTTAAATTTCATGAAAAGGGGGATAACGAGTTCATGCTAGCACATAAAGGGATTTTTAGGACTCAATAGGTCGAAGGAACCCATTGATGAATACCCCACATACCTTAATTTCTTGATTTATTGAAGAAAAAGCTTGGAATTAGGACCTTTAATGGTTGAATCCTTGAGAAAGTGCTTGAATTTACGTTCATGGGAATGGGGATGGGTTTTGAGTGATAACTGACGGGGAATGGGGCAAATAATGTCTATTTTGGGGTTTTAATTCATCAATTAGGTCTTTGAGGTCCGGGGGAAAGGACCAAAATATCCTCTTGGACATTTAAAAATAAAGCAAGAAAAACCATCCTCTGTGGAATGAAGGCTATTACAGAGGCTAGTGTAACACCCCGAGACTACACCCTAGGCATCACGTGGTGCTTACAATTTGGAAGGATCACAAGCTAACCCATGACTGGTGCTTACTATGAGCATTGAATAATAATCATGAAAACATATGCTGAAGTAAAACTTAAAATACCATAAGGTTCATAAAACTTCATCAATATCGAGTACATCTATAGAATAACTGCTAACTAAAAGTGTTTGAAGGCCTCTAACATCTGAAATAAATGAGTTGATGGGACAGGCCCCAACTAACTCCAACTTCTGTCTAATAGTAGCTGTAAAACTGAAATACTATAAATAATAAAATAACTAAATGAGAGTCACATCCTCGATGGATGAGGACTCACTACTATAGCTGTGACTGATAGACTGATATGGCTAGGTACGGTCAGGAACCTGAGCTTTCAAACCTATGATATAAGATATCATAGCATAAAGAAAGAGTATGTGTCAGCACATTGAATGTACTAGTATGCTAGGTGAGGTTAGGCTAATATCATAGGTTCATGTGAATGAAAATAATAACTAAATATCATTAAATAACTGGTTGAGAGGATATGCAAGACTGGGACTACTATAAGTACTAATCATGCAATACCAAGAATATATCATCTGTCTGAATTAGTCTGAAGCTGAAGTACTGAGTTTTTTATTACTGAATAACTAATAACTGTAAGTCATGATCATGTAGAACTGAATTGAGTTTTGTAGTGAATACTGAATGTTTCATATTGATTACTGAATACTAAATACTGAAACTATAACTGTAATTGTGGGAGTTATCATCTAACTGACATATCCCGATTATGAACTGATTTAGAGTCCAACCTATAACCCCAGTTGGAAGGGTGTTAACACTGTACCACGGGTTACAAACATAAGTTGGGTCAACCCTAATCTGGAAGGAAGACTCATGAGATGTATATGATTACATCAACCCTAGTCTGGTAGGAAAATAATTTATCCTACATTGGCGATGTAGTTCTATAATATTGGGACTACTACTAAGATTCAAACACTCTACTGGAAAGAATGCCTCCATCCCTAGGTTCACTCGGTGCTGAATCCTACTCCCAACTAAATTGACACTGAACTGATCACTAGACTATACTAGGCTTGAATGAACAGACGCCTGGCTACATTAACTGACTGAGTGATCTCACCCATGGTATAACTAAATTTTTTTTGTAGACTCTGGAAAACTAGACAACAACTAAATTTTGGGTATTCGACACCCCCAAGACTTAATTACATAGATAATGGAACCATATTTTAACCTTAAAAGCATCACGCATAAGTTATCAGCACAAACCCTTCACATAGACATTTTCTCAAACACTTTGGATACATAATTCTTGTACATGAGAATGAGCAATATATGATTATCATAACTACCACATTCAACACCACAATTCAAGAATTTAACACGAGGGTTGGATAAATCAACATACATTTTAGTTAATCACATGAAACTCAAAATATTCTTTATTTGAGATCCCACAGAACAACACATACATGAACACAAATCCAATCAAGAATGTAAATCATAATCTAACTTTTAAAGAAAGATTCTTGAAATACAAGGGTAGAAGGAACCCAAGGATAAACACCTAAACATACCTTGATTGTTGAATTCATGGGAATTGTTGGTGATTTCCTGGTACTTGATCTTAGACTTGATGAACTAGGGTTTTTCTCTTGAGAGAATTTGTGAAATAATGAGTGAATTTTTCCCTTTGAGATGCTTGATTTTGTGTTATGGCAGGTTAATATGGATGGAAAATGGCTCATTTGCCCCCAAAAACCCCTAATTTAGTAAGCAAAAAGTTTCTTGTGATGCGACAGGAGACACGCCGCGTCGATTGTATCAATGCAATTACCGATGCTCCGCATCTATTGTGATGATGCGATAGACAACGCGACGTGTCCAGATTACGTTGACTTGCTATTTTGGTCAACCAAACGTTCCTCAAATGATGTTTAAAAATTTCAAAACTCACCAAGATTACCTATAGATAACCCTGATGATAAATCAATTTAAAAATTGACAATCTAATGCCAGGAAGATCAAAAATAAAACCATTGAAATATTGAGGCCAAAAATAGGACTATGTCAACACTTGGCTAAAATTTTCTTAGTCTGGGACCTCTTTTGGCATACTATATGGGGCTAAAATGGGCTAGGACTTTAAGGGGTCTTACAATATGTCCCCCTTAGAAGTATTTATTCTTGAATAAGACTGATTAAGATGGGAGACACAAAGGTAATGATATTATACTAACATGCATATCTGAAACATGACTGAATCTTGAGTGATGACACATGACTGAACTGATCCATGAATGCATGAATGATATGAGAATGATATGCAACTGAAACTAGGCATATAACAAAATAAATCTAAAGAAGATTATTGCCTTAGGCTGAGTCTGATTTTGCGGAGAAGAGATGAGGGAACTTGGTTCTCATGTCTACTTCTGCTTCCCAAGTGGCTCCTTGGATGGACTGGTTCCGCTAAAGAACTTTGACCAAGGAAACTTCTTTGTTACTTAGTCTACGAGTCTAAAGATCAAGGATTTTGATTGGAACTTCCTCGTAAGACTATTTTGAACACCTATACTCTCTACGGGGACTACAACTGCTGGGTCACCTATGCACTTCCTTAGCAAGAAAACATGAAACACTGGTACACTGATGCTAAGTTTGTAAGCAACTCAAGTTCATAGGTTACCTTTACAAAACAACTCAGAATCCTATAAGGACCAACATATCGGGGACTAAGTTCCCCCTTCTAACCAAACCTCTTCACTTCCTTCATAGGAGAGATTTTTAAATACACAAATTCACCAAGCTCAAATTTAAGATCTTTCCTTGTCACATCTACATACAATTTCTGTTAGCTTTGGGCTATTTTAAGCCTCTCCCTGACCAACTGTACTTTCTCTAAGGCATCAAACACCAAATTAGGACCCACTACCGTGGACTCACCTACTTCAAACCAACCAATCAAAGACATAGATATCCTTCCATAAAAAGACTCAAATGGAGTCATCTACATACTGGAATGATAGCTGTTATTATACGCAAACTCAATCAAAGGTAAGTGGTCAGCCCAACTACCCTTAAAGTCAATGACACAGACTCTCAACATATCCTCTAGAGTCTGAATTGTCCTTTTTCCTTGACCATCTATCTGAGGGTGGAAGGCTATACTGATATGGACTTGGGTACCAAGACTCTTTTGGAAGGCTTTCCAAAAGTAAGAGGTGAACTGTGTACCTTTATCTGAAATGATGGACAATGGGACACCATGTAACCTAACCAACTCTCTTATATAGAGCCTGGCATAGTCCTCGGCTAAACAAGAAGTATGAACTAGCAAGAAATGGACTAACTTGGTCATTCTGTTTACAATGACCCAAATCGAATCGTGCTGATGACGAGTACGAGGCAAAACCATCATGAAGTCTATGTTCACTTCTTCCCACTTCCATGTGGGAATAATAAAGTTCTACATGGAACCAGTAGGATTTTGGTTCTTAATCTTCACCTGTTGATAATTAGACCACTTAGCTACAAACTCTGCAATGTTTTTCTTTATCCCATTCCACCAATAGTCTTCTTGCAAATCGCAGTACATATTTGTGCCCCATGGATGAATAGAGTAACGCACACCATGCGCTTCAGCAAGAATTCGCTGCCTCACGTTATCTACATATGGCACACATAGCCTACCCTAGCAACGTAACACCCCATCTCCCCCTTGGGAGAAGACCTCGACTTTCTAGTCTCTAACTGACTCTTCCAGCTTAACTAAACTGGGATCCCTATCCTCCATTTCTTTCACCTTAGAAACAAAAGAAGATTCTAAAGTAGTTTGCACCCAAAAACTATCCTCAGCCGAATCAACCAAATGGACACCTAATCTGGCAAGCTGATGAACTTCCTAAACTAAATTCTTTTTTCCATCCTCAACATAAGCCACACTACCCATGGACAACCTACTGAGGGCATCTGCCACTATATTGGCCTTACCCGGATAATACAGAACACTCATGTCATAATCTTTCAACAACTCTTTAACTGCCTTTTTTGACGCAAGTTCAAGTCTTTTTGTGAAAACACATATCACAGGCTTTTTTGGTCTGTGAATACATTAACATACACCTCATACAAATAATTCCTCTAAATCTCTAAGGCAAAAACAATAGCTGCTAACTCAAGATCATGGGTTGGGTGATTCTTTTCAAGAGGCTTAAGTTGCCTAGAGGCATAGTCCACAACCTTACCCTTCTACATAAAAACACACCCTAATCCAACTCTAGAAGCATCACAATATACAACAAATCCATCTGAACCATCTGGTAACATCAAAATAGGGGTCGTGGTGAATTGAGTCTTCAACTCCTGAAAACTCTTCTCATAAGAATCTGACCACTAAAACTTAACTTTCTTCTGAGCTAATCTAGACCTAGTGGATGCAATAGATGAAAACCCTTCAATAAACTGTCGGTAATAGCTAGAAGAACCCAAGAAACTCCTCATATCTAACGGAGAGATGAGTCTAGACCAGTTTCTCACTACTTTGATCTATTGAGGATCAACTCTAATGCCATCATCGGAAATAATATGGCCAAGGAAAGCTACTGATCTTAGCCAAAATTTGCACTTACTAAATTTAGCAAACATCGGATGGGCTTTGAAAGTTTGTAATACTATTCTAAGGTGGTCTGCATCATTATTTTCACTGTGGGAGTAAACAAGAATGTCATCAATGAAGACTATAATGAACATGTCTAAATACTATTTGAACACTCAGTTCATCAAGTCTATAAAGGCTATTGGGGCATTGGTGAGACCAAAGGACATGACTAGAAACTCAAAGTGACCATACCGGGTTCTGAATACTGCTTTTGGAATGTCTCATTCTCTGACTCTGAGCTGATAGTAGCCAGATCTGAGGTCTATCTTAGAAAAGTAACTGGCACCCTGAAGTTAGTCGAACAAGTCATTAATTATAAGAAGTGGGAATTTATTCTTGATGGTGACTTTGTTCAACTGACGGTAGTCTATACATATTCTAAGAGAACTGTCTTTCTTTAACATGAATAGAACTGTTGAACCCCAAAGAGATACACTGGGCCTGATGAACCCTTCATCTAAGAGGCATTTCAACTATTCTTTCAACTCTTTATGTCAGTTGGAGACATTCTATATGGCAAAATAGAGATAGGTTGAGTATCGAGAAGAAGGTCTATTCCAATTTCAATTTCCCTTACAAGAAGAGCCCTGGAGAGATCCTCGGGAAACACATCAGGAAATTCTCTTGCGACTGGAACTAACTCAAGTCTTGAAGTTTTGGAACTAGAGTCTTTGAGTCACACGAGATGATAAATACACCCCTTGGATATTATTTTTCTCTCTCTAAGGTATAAAATAAGTTGACCCTTTAGTGCTGTGGTACTACCCCTCCATTCAAGGATTGGTTCATTCAAGAACTAAAAATAGACAACTCTATTTCTACAATCAACTAAAGCATAGCATGAATAGAGCCAATCCATGCCGAGAATAACATCAAAATTCACCATCTCTATCTCTATTAGGTATGCTGATGTAACTTTCAAAGATCCCATAACCAGACAGTTCCTGCATACCCACCAGGCTATGATAGACATACCTCCTAGGGTAGAGACGAAGAAAGACTCTATTTAGATTTTGAGACTGACTCCGAAGTCGATGGCTATGTAAGGTGTTACAAAAGATAGCGAAGCTCCAGGATCTAACAAAGTATAAAAATGTAACTAAAATACTTGAAACATACTTGTAACTACCTCAGGAGAACTCTTTTAATCCTATTAGGACTGAATTGCATAGAGCCTCTTTGGGCACTGCCCATTGGTAGCACTGGAAGTGGCACCCTGCTGAGATGAACAGTCGGACTGAGCTAAGGGATGGTTATGCTGACTCTGTGAACTCACCTAAAGACATTCTCTGATCCTATGTCCTGGCTTACGATACCCAATACATACATCGCTGCCAGCCTTGCAGACACCCTAATGGTTTTTGCCATATTTTTGGCAAAGAGGATTTGTTTGAGCACTATTCACACTACCCTGAGATTTAAATCCTAGTGCCCTATCCTTATTATTATTCCTGAATTTGGACATCGATGCACTAGACGAAGTTAGAGCTAGTATGGAAGATTTTAGGCGGAGCTGAGGACGGTTACCACCTTCTGACTTTAGCAAAGCAAAGCTGAATCTACCTGTTCTAGCCCTTTTTTTCTCTCTCTCTTTCTCCTTAATCTTCTATTCCTCAATCTATTGAGCATGGACCATCAACCTAGATAAGTCCATCTCCTTAATCAGCATTGCAGTGCTATATTCCTTGACCACACTATCAGATACCCCAGACACGAACTTTCTTATCTTAGACCTACTATCAGCTACCACATAAAGAGCATACCTGGACAATTGAGTAAATTTATGGGAATACTCCTTCAGACTCATGTTGCCCTTATTCAGGTTGATGAACTCTAACACCTTAGCCCCTCTCAACACAAACGAAAAAAACCTATCTAAGAAGATAATAGCAAACGCTTCCCATTCTATAAGCCCTATATCTGTGCCTCTATCTACCTTTCACTACTTAAACCATGTATGTTACCCCTATAATGTATGTTATCTTCTACACCATGTCAAGGAATTCCTGTGGGTCCTCTTTAGACTTAGACCCTGAAAATGAATGAGGGTTCATTCGGGTGAAGTCTCGAATTCTAGCTACAACAATATTAGCTACTTGGTTGGCCTGAATAGTAGCTAGTTGAACATTCTTAGCTCCATAGAATAGGCTAGAGTAGTGAAAGTTGCTTTGAATTCTGCATGAGAAATATGCTCTTTCAGGGGATCTTCCTAAATAGGCGGAGGTAGCTGGTTCCTAGTTCTTCTTCCATTAGTCTTTCTGGGAGGCATGTTCTATAAATAAAAAGAAAAGTTAGATTAGATAGAGAGTTTAACTTGATTTCATTATCACTCGCATGATATGAACACTGAAAGAAGGGAACTTTTCCTAAAAATGCCTCATAGCCTCTTATCCATAAGTGTGGCGTACTATACACACATGCACAAGACTCTACATAATGCAGATTTTAGAATCCCTAGGACACTTTGAAACCTTAGGCTCTAATACCAAGTTTGTAATGCCCTGAGACTACACCCTGGGCTTCACACAGTGCTTACAATCCCGAAGGACCATAAGCTAACCTATGACTGGAACCTGCTGTGAGCACTGAATAATAATCATGAAAATATATGCGGAAGTAAAATTGAAAATGCAATAAGGTTCATAAAACTAAATCAATATCGAGTACATCTATAGAATAACTGCTAACTGAAAGTTTCTAAAAGCCTCTAATATCTGAAATAAATGAGTTGATTGGACAAGCCCCAACTAAATCCGACTACTGTCTGATAGTAACTGAAAAGCTAAAATACTATAAATAATATAATAACTAAATAAGTGTCACATCCTCGATGGATGAGAACTCACTACTGTAGCTGTGGCTGATAGACTAATCTAGCTAGGTATGGTCAAGAACCCGAGCATCTAAACCTATGATATGAGACATCATAGCACAAAGAAAGAGTATGCTTTAGTACTTTGAATGTACTGGTATGATAGGTGAGGTTAGGTTGATATGCATGGGTTTATGTGTATAAAACTAATAACTAAATATCATGAAATAACTGGATGACAGGATATGCAAGACTAGGACTACTGTAAGTACTGAACATGCAATACCAAGAATATATCATCTGTTTGAATTAGTCTAAAGTTGAAGTATTGAGTTTCTGATAACTGATAATTGTAAGTCATGATCATGTAGAACTGAACTAAGTTCTGTACTAAATACTGAATATTGTATACTATTACTGAATACTGAATACTAAAACTGTAACTGTAACTGTGGGAGTTATTATCTAACCGACATACCATGATTATGAACTAATTTGGGATCAACCTGTAACCCAGTTGGAAGGGTTTTAGCATTGTGCCACGTATTGCTAACAAGAGCTCGGTCAACCCTAATCTTGCAGGAAGACTCATAAGATGTATATAATTACGTCAACCCTAGTCTTGCAAGATAATGATTTACCCTATGCTGGCTACATAGTTCTATAATGTAGGGACTACTACTAAGGGTCAAACCCTCTGCTGGAAGAAATTCCCCCATCTCTGGGTTCTCTCGGTGTTGAATCAACACTGAACTGATCAATAGACTGTACTAGGCTTGACTGAACTAACACTTGACTATATTAACTAACTGAGTGATCTCGCCCATGGTATAAATAAATTTATTCTGTAGACTTTGGAAAACTAGACAACAACTAAATTTTGGGTATTCAATACCCCAGGACTCGATTGTATAGATAATGGAGCCATATCTCAACCTTAAAAGCATCACACATAAATTATCATACACAATCCCTTCACATAGACATTTTGTCAAACCCTTAGGATACATAATTCTTGTACATGAGAATGAGTAATATATGATTATCATAACTACCACATTCAACACCACAATTCAAGGATTTAACATGAGGGTTACATAAATCAATATACATTCTTGTTAATTTATGTGAAACTCAAAATATTCTTGACTTGAGATCCCACACAACAACATACACATGAACACATTTCCATCTAAGAATGTAATCATTATCTAAGTTTTAATGAAAGATTATTGAACTCCAAGGGTGGAAGGAACCAAAGGATGAATACCTAAATATACCTTGATTGTTGAATTTGTGGGAATTATTGGTGATTTCTTGGTACTTGATCTTAGGTTTGATGAACTAAGGTTTTTCTCTTGAGAGAATTTGTGAGATAATGGGTGAATTTTTCCCTTTAAGAGGCTTAATTTCATGTTATGGTGGGTTAAGATGGATGGAAAATAACTCCTGTGCCCCTGCAAACCCGTAATTTAGTAAGCAAAAAGTGCTCAGTAATGCGACAAGCGATGTGCCTCATCGATGGTATGAATACAATTACTGATGTGCCGCATTGATGGGGACAACGCGATAGCCAAAGCAACAAATCATAATCGCATTGACTTGCTATTTTGGTCATCCAAACTTGCCTCAAACGATCTCCAAGAATTTCAAAACTCACCCGAGATGACCTATAGATAACCCTGATCATGAATCAATTTAAAAATCGACAATCTAAGGTTGGAAAATCGAAAATAAAACCATTGAAATATCGAGGCCAAAAATTAGACTAAGTGTCAACACTTGGCTGAAATTTTCTAAGTCTGGGACCTCTTTTAGCATGCTATATAAGGCTGAAATGGGTTAGGACTTTATGGGGTCTTAGAGCTAGCCTATATGTCATGATGTGTATTCTGGAGGCTAACCTCCATGACACGCCATGTATCATGGAGGTACTATTTCCGTGACACACCCAAATCATAGAGGCATTATTTCTCCTAGGTCCAAAAACATCCTGAACCTATTTCAAAAATTTCAAAACGCTCCGAGACGACCCTTTTAACATCCCTTGATATATTTTAACTCAAAAATTGACATTTCGAACTCGGGATGGTCAAAATTAAAATCTTCAAAATTTGTTTGTCTTAAAATGACTAAGTCTTTTATACTTGGTGTGATTTAATTTCTTCGACCCCTTTAAACATGCATCTAGTAGCTGAAAACGTGTCTAGAATCTTACTGGGTATTACAAACAACTTGTCCGTGTCACTGAAATAATATATATGTAGATAGTATTATCAGACGCTCAAAAGGAGTATTAACATCATTGTATCATGTGCATCATCATAAACACCGAGATACAACTTAATAATTTGCTAAAAAGGAATAAAGTTCACATGTTTCAAAAGAAGCTTCAAAATTATACAAAAAATAAGTACTTATTTAAACTAAAGTATTAAATGACTATTATTACAAATCTAAATTATGTTTCTGAGTATTTGATGGATGGTTATCAGTATTTACAAACTTCATGGTGTGTGTCGAAGGAAGCTACAAAATTTAACAACAATATACCTAGTGTGGTCCCATAAATATGGTCGGAGAAGCTACACACTTTAAGTAAAAAAAATAATATATTTAAACTAATATTGAATAGATATTAAATAAATTAATATTAAAACTCTGATATGTATCTCAACAGAGTCCTTGATTAGGTTCTTGGCGGGATCTCCAATAATGATTTGACTCCAAGATTGATTAAAGTATACGACTACTGATTCTCAAATCCACACACTCAGTCTTATGTGTCGACGGAAGCTGCAAAATTTAGGTCTAAAAATAAGTACAGTTTAAACAATTATTATATGGATACTGAATAAACACAATATAGTTAAAATTTAACATGTATCTCGATTGGTTTCTTCACTTGATCTCCTAAAGGCACTATTGAATGGTTTAGTAGTATTCATCTGTTGGTAATCGACGGACCCTAGAGTATGCAAAAATACAAAATATTAAGATATTATGTATCAAATAATTACATGTTTTAAAAATGTATTTTTATAACCTTTGACACACTACAAAATACATATAACTTTAGATACAATTAACATCGTCACTTATTGAACTAAAAAGTTAGTGATGAACTAATGTTGTCATTGTTAATAACCTTCTTAGTGGTAAAAACACAATATCAACTACAAAATTACCATTTTCATGTTAAATAAACTTTTTGCAAAATGTCATTTGGAAACGATTTCTATCTTATAGTTAATATTACATTTTTAGCGATGAAGAACTAAATTATTTCTATATACTTTTTAGTAGTGACCCGATTTAGGAATGACTGACTGAGAAAAATACTTTCATCGCACATGATCTTCTGTGATGAAATATGATTTTCAAGTCAAGAAATCATTTGTCACTGATAATCAAATTTGTTGTAGTGTATGCACATCTCACTTTGCTCAATCCTTTGTAGTAACATGACAGAAACATCATACTGATTGAATAGACTATTAAAGTAGAAAACATCCCCATCAATTGTAAAAAGGTAAGTCTCTTGGAAGAAGAAGATAGACGGATGGTTCGAATAAGAGGTAAACTGAAATGGATCCCAATATGGATGTGCTGAGGTAGATAGATATGTGGGATAAACCAATGTAGATGAATTCGTGAAAGGAGCATGTTCACCATTACCTTCATGTATCAAGAGATGGACATTATGTCCATGCCCTCAACCATGACCACATTTACATACGTATATGTACCCACTACTATATTTGCGCTAGCTTCTTTACCTACACCGGTCATGCCTGGAACCCCAACTATGAGCAAGAGGCACTTCTAATTCATGATGGAAATCACGTGACTGAGACTTATCTATACAAAATAAAACCCTTTCATCTTCTTGTGCTACCTGCAACATCTCTTTTATAGTAGCATAAATAATTTATTTGATAACCCTAGTCATGCAGCAATATTGCACAATCACTTTTTAATTAAGTCATGAAGTAGCATCATATTATATTAATTTAAACATAAATATATAATTAAATTTTTTTCATCGTTTAAACATTCACTAGTGCTATTAATCAGTCTTTCTTATATTTATTAACCTTTATCTATTCATTAACAATCATCACAAAAAATAATCATAGCAACAAATGAATTTTGTTTTTAAAGATTTTTCTATTATCTTTCATCATTCAAAAGTCACCTATCAACTACAAATCCATGTAAGACATTCATTTCACTTCCTCCTCTTCAAAAGGCTCTTCTGCAAATATTAAAATTTCACTAGTTTTTATGAATATAGAAATCTTTTTCTCATATCATAGTTCAAAATAATAACTACAAAAACTCAACTTTTGAAAATCTGAAGTAAAATGTGTAGCTTAGATGACAGAAACAGTGATAATATTTGATTCCAGGATCAGAGTCCTTAATCCTAATAATTGATACAATAATGATTGTAGAAAAGTTATGAATTCTTTATGGTGAGTGAAGAAATTTGAATTACTACAAAGAAATAGTAGAATAATAATGGGAGAGAGATAAGGAGAGAGAAGAAGATTTTTGATTTACTAATCAAAAGAATCAATTCAACTACTTCCTTGCTAAGCTATGTTATGCTTATATATATAATCAAAGAAAGGAATAACACTCAAACTACTTTTCTAAATCTAATTTTGTTTAAGTTAACACTAAAATTCCTAACCATCTCAAACTTTAGTTGTATTCAACTGTCTCTAATGCACAGTTTTCACGTATCTTCTGTACTCCCCCTCAAAGTAGAGGATGGAAAATATTAAATACTTTTAACATGCTTGTAAAGTAATTATATTGAAGACTAATTAGGTCCTTTGTCAAAATATCTATATGTTGATCTTTTGTCCCAACAAATATAACTTTAATAACTCCATTTTTGATCTAGTCTCAGATGAAGTAATGACCAATTTATATATGCTTTGTACACTCATAAAAGTAAGGTTTCAAAGCAATTATATTACTGTCTTACTATCAATCAGAGTATGTTCTGTTGCATGATATCAAATCCCAACTCCTTAAGAAATCCTAGTAACCATGTCATTTTAGCCACAACACATGCCATACTTCTATACTCAGCTTCAGCCGAATTCCTTGAAATAATTTAATGTTTTTTGAAATTTATGACACCAAAAATTGTCCAAATTTTATACTAGAACCACTCATAGGCCTTTATGAGACATCATGAAAAATTATTCACACCGACACCATGATTTATTTGATATATTATTCATAAACAAATACCCACACTATGAGACTCTTTCAAATATCTGACAACCTTTATTACTATCTCTCAGTGAGATTTATTTAGCCTTTGCATAAACTGGGTAAATTTTTGTACTATGAAGCTTATTCAATACCTTGTGATAGGGGCATATAATAATTTGTCTATCAATCTCTGATAAACACCACCTTCTCTAAAAAGCTCATCATTTATATCACCTTGCACTTCATCAAAATCAAGTGTAGTCAATGTATTACTTGTCTCAAGAGGTGTTATTGAAGATATATAACAACTTAAATGCATCTCAGATATCAACTCTATTATATAATTTCTTTGTTTTATTAGAATTTTAACTTCTAATATTAAAGACCCCTATGCCTGAAAAAATCTTAGCTTTCCTAAGTTTATATTCTAAAATTCTCGTGCAATATATTTTTGGCATTTTCAATCAGCTGGATATTGCCCATTCTGATCAGAAGATCATCCATATGCACTAATACAAGTACAATATCTTAACCCTTATTTTGTAACCCTCTATAATTTTGTCTTGGAAAAATTCCTAAGTTTTAAGCTTAATGCTCAGATCATGACTTACCTTACGAATTGTAGGACCCAAATTATAGCCTGACTAGTAAGGGTTGTCTAGGTTACTTCCCCTGACCATGAATTATACCTATGAGTCATGATGACTTCACACAAACTATATAGTGCAATCGTAGCCTCCCTATTAGGGGGGCCCTTGATTTTATTCTTACTATGACTTAGACTCTATGAGTCGTAGGGTCACAATTCAAGCCGTATGGAATGAGATACAAGGTAAGAAATAGGAAGGCTCCATGTTTCTATATAGTCTATGACTCAAGGTTATGAATCGTAATGTGTCCTCACGAGTAGTAAGGTGACCCGTAGTCATTGGCGACCATTTTCTAATTTTTTATTAAGGGCACTTTGGACATTTCCTCTTTCCCCCAATTGTGACCCACAACCTTAAAACCCCTTTTTGGCCTTATTATCATCCAAAGCATAATCAAATACATAATCTCTTCTCTCTCAAATCTTTAAGTCAATAACACCTAGGGTTTCAAAGAGATTGGCAATTAGAGCTTCCAAGGGATGATTTCTCTTCATAATTCTTGTTATCTCAAGCATGTTACTCTTTTCCAAATCTCATTTTATTAAAATATGTGTTTTAAATTTTTATTCAAGTGGTTTTAAATATTGACTTTTAATGTAGGTTGAGGATTTTGAATGATCGTTTTCTTAAATGATGGTCCTATGGATTATATGTAACTTTTCCTGTTTTAATGATGGTTTGAACGTGTGGGCTGCATAGGCATGGTGAATAAACTAGGGGTTGGTAGATTCCCCCGATTATGTAAATTTTGATGATCAAATTGGTGATAACCTCAACCAGATCTTGCAAAAATTTCTTTATACATGAGAATATACGCATTGAGAATACCTTTGGAACTATTACATATCATAAAAGGCTAAATAATCAAATTTAATTTAATGAACAAAAGGGGTCATGGCATTTACCCATACTAATTTAATGAAAAAAAGGGTTGAGGCATTTCCCTAAGTTAATGAAATTATAATGGAATAATTATGTGCTTGCAAGTGTAAGGGTATGATGATATGGCATAATTATATGCTTGCAAGCGTAAGGGTATGACGTACCTATGGTGTGCCTTAGTGGTCTATTTCTTGGTTAAATAAATGAGTTATGCAAAAATATGTTTTAATTAGGCTTAAAGGGGGTTATGTATCTAGACCGTGAAAGCGGAGGTCTCGATAGACCAAAACTACTAAAACATTTTTACCAGTGTAGGGGTCTAAATGGTTGGGTGATTGACTCACCGTACTCTTGATTTATAACTGGGTGTTCGAGTCACTCTTGATATATTATTGGGTGTTTGAGTTACCCTTGGATCATAGGAATATATGATTATTCTCTGATTTCTGTAGCTAACACATACTAGGGCCCTTTCAGCAGGGGGAGTTGAGCCCATATAGCCCATAGGTGCCTTTTTATGATGGTTAAGCAACATAGTCCAGGCTAATATTTTAATTTCTTACTAAACCTTGTTCTCTAGCCCATCATGTCATATATATATATATATATATATATATATATATATATATATATATATATATATATATATATATATATATATATATATATATATATATATATATATATATATATATATATATATATATATATATATGTACAATGTGTGCATGCAGATTTTATTGTGGTTTTGACTTGGCATTATTTTATCCCTTTCCTGAGTTACATGCTAGCGCTCACCCTGCTCCATCTCTGAATGATGTATCCCTACCCGATGCAGGAACCAGACACTTCTAGTTTTACTATACAGTGATAGGATTTCTAGGTTGTTAGCAGTCAACTATGAATTGGTAAGATTCCATTCTCCATAATGTCTATCACTTTAAAGCCTTGTTTTATTTACGTCTTAGACTAATTTTATTGGAATTTTTTGGCTATCTACACTTAATCAATTTCATGTGACTAAGTCACCTCACATTACCAAATTCCATCGCATTCAAAACAAAAATTCAAAATTTAAGTACCTACACTTAATCAATTTCATGTGAATAAGTCACCTCACATGTTACCAAACTAAACCACATTCCAAACAAAAATTCACCTTTCAACTACCTACAGTTAATCAATTTGATGTGACAAAATCATCTCACATGTTAGTAGAATAAACCACTTTCAAAATAAAAATTCACCTTTCAAGTACCTATACTTAATCAATTTCAAGTGACTAAGTCACCTCACATGTTACCAAATTCATCACATTCAAAATAAAAATTCACATTTCAAGTACCTAAACTTCAACATTTTCAAGTCACTAAGTCTACTTCCAAAACAACAAACTAAACTACCTTCAAAATGATAAATTCACATTTCAAGTACCTACACTTAATCAATTTCAACTCACTAAGTCACCACCCAATTCACCAAACTAAACCACATTCAAAAAAAATTTTCACCTTTCAACTACCTACACTTAATCAATTTCATGTCACTAAGTCACCACCCAAGTCACCAAACTAAATCACATTCAAAATAAAAATTCACCTTTCAAGTACCTACACTTAATCAATTTCAAGTGACTAAGTCACCTTACATGTTACCAAACTAAACCACATTCAAAACAAAAATTTACATTTCAGGTACCTACACTTAATCAATTTCAAGTGACTAAGTCACCTCACAAGTTATCAAACTAAACTACATTCAAAATAAAAATACCATTTCAAGTACCTAAACTTCAACAATTTCAAGTCACCTCCCAAATTACCACGCATAGAAAAATTCACATTAAAAGTTCACATTTCAAGTACCTACGCTTCAACAAAATTCAAAATAAAAGTTCACCTTCAAGTAACTACACTTATTCACTTTCAAGTAACATATTCATTTATAGTATAATAAGTCAAACAATTGAACAAGCGTAACAAAGAAAATAAGTAGAGGCGTTGCATGTCCCTCTCACACCATATAACCATCACAAAATTCCTATGGCTTTCAAAGCCTTCTACAGTGAATAATCCCAAACTAAACTACATTTAAAGACTTCATTATAAGAAAATAAAGAGAAATTAACTTACTTTTTCTTGGCCTAAATTAAAGAGAAAGATAAGCGGTCACCAAAAAAATAGCAAAGCAATTCTTTTCCCGAATTCGGATTCTGTCAAACAGTACAATTATTATAAAGAATAATCTTTCGCTTAAATAATTGGAATAATTTAGTAAAAGATATTGCATTTATGACTTTCATTCCGACTAAAAACAACAATAACATAAATCAAAGGACCACACAATACACTGCTACCATTCCAACTTTAAAACTAACTGTTGATAATTTTTAATTAATAGATAAAATTAACATTTTTAAAATATTTGGGGATAGGGTTTATTTGGGGATATGATAGTTGACTGTTAGGGTTCAACTAGAGGAGATGTGGTTTGGTTTCTTTTAAAATCTTTCCAACAGAGAGTATGTTATCGATAACTTATGTTACAGCTCTTAATAGGCTGGGATTCTGCCTTGTCACTCTACGACTTTCTTTGGTTTTCTTAAAGTGGTTCACAATTGAAGTATTGGAATTCTTTTGACTTTCTAGTTGACATTATTTTATTGCATCCATCGTCTCCACGTTGGCTTTTATTTTCTGCGGTAAGGGGGTTTTCTTTGAACTTTCCTGGTGTTGCCTATGTTCCCTAATATTGTTATTGCTGGTATAGTTTCATATTTGATGACTTGGGTGATCACTATCATGTTGCCTTCTTTGTTTTTGATTTTTAATAAGATTTATTGCCTCGGGATTTCGTTAAGTCGATCCCTACCTTTATTTTTGTTGTCGTAGGTTTAGTTTGTGTGCTAGTGGCCTTATCAATAGCAAGAGGGGTCACTACTAAAAAAACAAGTATCTGTTGTGTGCCTTATTATGCAATTTTTATTTTGCCCTTTGATGAATTGCTCTATCTGGTGGGTGATTAAGGGGTACCTGTTGATGGATTGATCTTAAAAAGATTGGATCTTTTTTGTGGTTTTAGAGATCTAGTAGTGTAAGTGACATATATTCAAATAATTATTTGATGCACTTTTCTTTCAGGTGCCTTTTTACTGGAATTAGTGTAGTGCAGTTGTAGATTGGTGGCAAAATAAGTGGAGTATTGTATTCAATTAGGTGTGTTTCTAAACTTTCTTTTTGCTTTTTTATTTTTCTTGCTATGCTTGTTGGCTTCTCGATTATGTTTGTAACTTATTTTGGTTATTAAACATGTAACGATAAATTTGTTGTTAAAATAGAAGTACGTATCACTTTTATCTTATTTTTATGGCAAACTAGTTTTGTTTTCTACTTTGAGAGCATAAGTTTGAATAATTTAGTGAAACTATTTAACTGTCAATTGATCTACTTAATTATGCTTTCTTTGCTAACTAGTTCTTCATATAGAGTCTGATCATAGATTATCGTATTTGTTAATATAAATTTCCAATAAGATTACTTATTAAGACTAATTATCGTATTTCTTATTAAGATGGTTAATTAACACTGATTATCCTAATTTTTTATTTTAATCTTAATAGGAACATGAACAATCTAGAGCGTGGTTGGATGTATGAGAGGTTGGATGGACGAGGGGCTTTATACTCTAGAATTGTAATCGGGATGGATGAATTTATTCAATTTGCATGTTCTCAATAAAATCATAAGAGTGGTGACAAAGTTAGATATCTATGTGCAAAATGTCAGAACTATAAATTCATGGATGTCAAAACTGTTAAATGTCACCTTTATCAATTTGGATTTGTTGAAAACTATTTTATTTGGAAGCATCAATAGGAAAGAGATGGTATAAGTGGGACTTCTTATGGTAATGACTTGCATGGTTGTGGTCAACATATATTCAGAGAGAATCCATACTGACAAATGATTTTGGATGCAGTTGGTCCCAACTTTTCTCAGGGTTCAAGTTTGCAACCTTATAGCACTAGTGAACCTGATTCATCTCATCCTTTTTAACATTCAATGGAGGAAGATCCTAATCCCATGTCTAAAAAATTTTATGATTTGCTAGATACTGCTGATACAGAATATTTCCCTATTCATCCCTCTCTCAACTTGTAGTTGTCTCTCGAATATTGAATATTAAAATGGAGAACAATATATCACAGAAACGGTATAACCAGATGATGTAATTGCTTAAAGAGGCTTTACCTGGAGATAACATAGTGCTTCATAGCTATTATCAGACGAAGAAGTTAGTGCGTAGCTTGGGTTTGTCGGTTGAAAAAATTGATTATTGTGAATCAGGATGTATGTTGTATTGGGGTGATGATGAAGACTACCTTACATCTTGTAAATTTTGTAGCAATCCAAGGTATAAGCATTGTGTTGGCTCTCGTAAGAGGAAATTGGTCCCTTATAAGAAAATGTATTATTTTTCTTTAATTCTGAGATTGCAAAGATTATATGCATCCCATGCTATAGCTGCTAACATGATATGGTATCATGAGCATAAAAAAAAGAATGTTGTGATGTTCCATCCATCATATTTTGAGGCTTGGAAGCACTTTAATAAAACTCATCCCTTTTTTGCCGTTGAATCAAGAAATATCAGGTTGGGGTTATGTACGGATGGTTTTTAACCATTAAGTCAGTCTGGAAGGAAATATTCTTCGTGGCCAGTGGTTGTCACTCCATATAATTTACCTCTAGAAGTGTACATAAAATAGACTTATATGTTCTTAACTATTATTGTTCCAGGTCACAGCAATCCCAAACATAAAATTGATATTTATCTGCAACCCCTAATAAAGGAATTGACCTGTTATGGGAGACAGGTGTAGAAGTATTTGATATCTCAAAAAGGCAAAACTTTCAATTAAGGGCAGCTTTGATGTGGACAATTAGTGACTTTCTTGCATATTCTATGTTATCGGGATGGAGTACTGTGAGTAAATTAGTATGTCCTTATTGTATGGAGAAAACACAATTTTTTAGATTACAGCATGGAAGAAAACAATTCTGGTTTGATTGCCACAGAATGTTCTTTGACCAGCATCACCCATTTAGGAGATACCAAAAGAACTTTCTTAAAGGCCAAACTTTCAAAAGACCCCCTCGCCCCACAACATATAGAACAAAAGAGAAAATTTTAGACCAGATTTGTAATTTGAGGATAACAAATGAAACAGAGTTAGATGCAGAACAAGTTAATAAAATAATATGTAAAACATGTGGGTGGAAAAAATGAAGCATAATTTGGGATTTTCCATACTAGAGTTCTAACATGATTCGACATAATCTTGATTTGATGCATATTGAGAAAAACTTCTTTGATAATGTATTTAACACTGTTCTTAATTTTGATGACAAAACCAAAGACAATCCACAGTCATGTCTAGATACGACAAAGTATTGTGATCGACCTCAATTGGGAAAAAATAGTAATGGATAATATTCAAAAACTGTCTATACATTAGACAAGGAAGCAAGAACAATCTTGTTTAATTGGGTGAAAGGCTTAAAGTTTTCAGATTGGTATGTTTTAAATTTGGGTAGGTTGCCAGACACAAATGCGAAAAGGTTATTTGATATAAAGAGTCACGATTGTCATGTGTTCATGCAACGACTAATGCCTATTATTTTTCCTGAACTTTCTCCTAGTAATGTGTGGCAGGCACTTACAGAATTGAGCTTATTTTTTAAGGATCTTACTTCGACCACTCTACGAGTGGATGATATGGTGCGATTAAAGAGAGATATTCCACAAATTTTGTACAAGTTGGACCATATATTTCCTCTTGGGTTCTTTGACTCAATGGAATATCTTTCGTCACACCTTCCATATGAAGCAAGGATTGCTGGACCTGTGCAATATCGATGGATGTATCCTTTTGAAAGGTAAATGTGAAACTCTATGTCAAACTTGTGACAGTTAATTAATACATAACCTTCCTAAACATAATGTTACATCTTCTTTTGTATATAGGTATTTGGGAACTCTTAAAAATATGATTGGGAATAATTCTAGTGTTGAGGGTTCCATTTGTGAAGCGTACTTGATGATGGAGTCAACATAATTATTTTCTCATTATTTTGAACCTCATGTCATGTCACAAAATCATAATTTGGATCGTAATGATGATGGTGATGTTATGGAAGATCTTAAAGGAAATCTTTCAATATTTCCCCATCCAGGTTGACTTTGGGGAGAAGCAAAGAAAAGAGATTTAACCTTAGATGAAATCAAGACGGCCCAAACTTATATTTTACTAAATTGTGAGAAGGTTGATCCATTTGTGAGGTAACCAAATTCTCTTATAATAATAAAATCTATTATTATATCGTGACTTCTCTTATTTAAATTATTTTGTTGCAATGAAGTACCTGCAAGATTTGGAAGAAGAATTTTTGAATCTCTCTCAAAGTGAAATAGACGAGAGCCTTAAAGAAAATTTTGCTCTATGGTTCAAGAAATATGTAAGATTTAAATAAATATTAACTTTCATATAATGATGCATGTACTTAAATTGGCTTCTCATGTTTAACTAGATCTTTGATTTTTTTTAAATAGGCTCGGTGCAATCCCATTGAAAATGAATATTTGCGTAGTCTTGCTCGTGGACCATTAATAGGAGCTACATCCCTTCAGTTTATTTTGTTAACAGATATAATGAATAGTGGAGTTTGTATCTCGAATCCAAATTTTAAGGATTATTATGGGCGGATAAAAGAGATCATACAAGTGGAATACCATAAAGCACCTTTAAAGCAAACTGTGTTATTCAAATACAAATGGTTTGACCCAACAATGTATGTCGGTGTTAAAAATCATGATCGGTACAAATTGGTTGATATTAACCATCATCGTCGGTATAAAATGTATGAGCCTTTTATTCTTGCAATGCAAGAAACTCAAGTATGTTATGTACCTTATCCAAGCAAGAAAGGGGAAAATGATGATTGGCTAGATGTATTGAAGTTCAAACCTCAAAATGTTATTGAATTACTAGTTGAGAAAGTGGTGACAACTTCAGAACTAAATGTTTCTTTTCAAGTTGAAGAAGTTGAATTCCATGAGATAGATATGTCTGTTTCTATAGATGAAGATATTTTATTGCACGGGGGTGTACTTGAAATGAATGAACCTTTTAATGATGGTTTATTTGAAGAGCATTATGAAATCCAAAATGAATCTACAGAAGAAGAATATGAAACTGAGAAAACTGAGGTGGATGATGAAGAGGAAGAGTTTGAAGAAGACATAGATAGTGACTAGATCTTGATAAAAAATTGTTATTTTAGCTTTGTTGTATTTTGATTTTAGTAAGAAACTGAGGAATATGCTATTTTAGCTTTGTTGTATTTTGTTTTTAGTAAGAAACATACACAGTGACAAGTGCTTGATAGAAATCTGCTATTTTATCTTTGTTGTATTTTTTTTTTACTAATTTTTCTCCAAAATATTATAATTTTCTTAGTTTTTGATTTCCTTTTAATAATCTGTTAGTTTTTTATATCACATTATTTTAATTTGATTTTTAATAGTAATGATCTAACGACACTGTTATTTTTTCAGATATGACTCGAGGTGAATATCGTGCCGGTAAGTCCTCAAGTAGGAGTAAGACTGCTAATCATATAAAAATTCCTTCTATTCCAACTTTAGTGATTGAACAGGATGATACAAGTTTCATTCCTAGAAGTATGCCAACCGATCAAACACTACTGCCGAATGTTATGCTATCGGATCAAACATTAGGACAAAAAAGTACACTGGTAATTCCTGAGACATCTCCTATTTCACCTAACCAAAGAAGCCCAATAGGACAGAATATGAATGCTCAAAGTAACATAGCAGTTAAGGAAAGATCTAGTTAGAGAAATGTATCTGCTTCAGGTGATTCTAGTTGTAGCAATAGTCGGACCCTTATTTTTTCTGACTTCTTCAGGATTAGTACCTACTACTTATGTGTTTGTTGTTTTGTGTTAATAATTTTGTACACAAATATTTTGTAGTGTTATTAGTGTTGGATTTGATGTTACACAAGTTGGAACCGTCTTCCAAATGCTCCAGTTCCATTATATTGTCTTTCAAAAGTGAAGTTGATCCTAGTGGGATCAACTGGAAAGGTGTCTCAAAAGATGTCAAAGATGGTTATTTTGGAGAATTCAAGGTATGTTTTCTAAGATCATAATCGATAGAAATTATTTGAGTTTGCAGCTAACACTAATTATATTACTTTAAACTGTATTTTAGAAGAATTTCTATTGGGATGCTTCCATTAGTAAAGTTGTGGTGAAGAAACAATGGATGAATAAAGTTGCATTATGCTACAAGAATTTTATTTCCAATATAAAGAAGCATAGAGCTACATTTCAACCAGAATTTGTAAATGACCATGTGTGGAAAAAGTGAATGGAACTTTGGCAAAGTGATGACTGTGTTAAGAAGTTTAAGATAAATTCAAAGAATCATTGTGATGGACGAAAAGTATTTGCTGGACACACACAGATGGCTATATCACAGCTGGAGAGCACCAAAAAAAAACTTGTAAGTATATATTTCATGAATAATTTTTCAACATTGATGAGTATTGGTGATTGTTGATGAGTATTGATGATTGTAATAATATGATGAGTATTGGTGATTATTGATTGTGTGGTTTACACTGTTAGTCTGTGATGGAGATTATTTGGGTTTTGGTGGTGATTGATAGTGATGGTGGAGACGATTAATTTTGTTGATATTAGTGTGTAGTTATGATAGCTAGTGGTTGAGGTTGCCAGTAATGGTCATTGTAACTAGCTAAAGGTAGAGAACTTAGTTTACATGCCAACTTAATTAGTCTATCATGCTCGGGTTTGCTACTATATTTCCTGAAAACTGTTGATTAGTTTTCTGTCCTGTCTTTGCCATTTTAGTAGCTAAGCTTGTGTCTATATAGTGCGTAGCAAGCAGGTGGCCATGGTGCTATTTTGTTTGGGCTACTGATATGCTAGTTTTTTCTCTTTCTTTTGGTGTTATATGTGATGCTCTGGTCTACTGCTACATACCTTGAAATAGTTGATTAGTTTTTAGTCATTTCTTTGCCATTTTAGTAGCTATGGTTGTGTCTAAAGTGTGTAGCAAGCAGCTGGTTGTGGTGCTATTTTGTTTGAGCTGCTGATATGCTAGTTTTTCCTATTTCTTTTAGTGATACATGTGATGCTTTGGTCTGCTGCTACATACCTTGAAATAGTTGATTAGTTTTTATTCGTTTCTTCGCTATTTTAGTAGCTATGGTTATGTCTAAAGTGTGTAGCAAGTAGCTGGTCGTGGTGCTATTTTGTTCAGGCTGCTGCTATACCCTTTTGTCTACTGCTATGCTAATTTTTCCTCTTTCTTTTGGTGCTCTATGTGTTTCTCTGGTCTACTGCTACATACCTAAAAATTATTGATTAGTGAATAATCATATTGAAAAATTATAGTATGATGCTCTGGCCTTGTTTGAATATGTGTTCTATTTTGGATGATTTTTATGAGTTTGAGAGTTGATTTCTGATTATTGTTGTGTTGTTCAAGAGCTTTGAGCTTTACTTAATTTGATGTAAATGTTTGTCATTGTCTTTGAATTGATGCCATTGTCTCATAATCATAAAAGGTTTAAATATGATTTCTTTTCTATGTTTTAGGGTGTAATGATGTTTCAAGATAGATATTAAGTGGTATGTTTGCATCTCATTCTTGTTCGATTGTGGGAGATCGAAAAAATGGGAATTTAAACTCTTCCAATTTTCATGTTTGTCAATACAGATATACTCCAAAAAAGTTGAAATATCAGCTTCAATACTCTTTATATGCTTGTTTGAATGATATTTTTCTACTTAGAAAACATTTAGAACACTAAACAATTATCATCATAACAAGAAACAGTGTCAATATTCCAAAGCTCAAAAGTATTATTAGTTGTATACTGAAACACAAGTCTGCTATATTGTATACCAATTCTGAGTACCAGTGATTAGTTTTTCCTCTTTATTTTGGTGCTATATCTGATGCTCTGGTTTGCTGCTACGTACCTGGAAATTGTTGCTGCTGCTGTATATTTTTTGTTGGAAATTTTGGTCGCTGCTGCTGTTTTATATGTCAAGCAGTTGCTGCTATTTTTCCTATAAGTTGGTTGCTACTATGCTAGTTTCTTTTTTTTCCCACTTTGTTTTGCTGCTATATTTCCTGCAAGTTTCTCTTGCTTTTTTCTCTTTGTTTTGATGCTATGCCAAGAAGTTTGGTGACATTTTTTTTGCTTAGAATGGGGTAAAGAAACGTGGTGGTTGTGTCATGATTCTCTTTTGGTTTACTGCTATGTACGTTGATCTAATTTTAAATACCTGAAAATTCTGTATAGGCTATTAAAATAGGTCGAGATCCAACTCCAAGTGAGTTATATTTGCACGTCCATACACATAATCATGATGGAAAATCTTTTGTTGGTGAGTGTTCCCGACTTCTACATGTAAGCCCATAACTTACATCTAATGATATGATACTCATCTCTTATTTTTCTTTTGTATTGACATGAACTTGAGTCTATTTTAATGACTTCACTTGTTACAGGAAAAGTATGAAGAAATTGTACGAGGAAAATCACAGTGTGAATCTGAAATTGATCAGTTGGAAACATATTATGAAGCTACAGGAGGAGCAAAGAAGAAAAGATTATTTGGTCTTGGGTCTGAAGCTGACAGTTACTTTGGAAAAAAAATTTGTGCCTACAATGCCTCCACATCATCAGTACCACCTTCGGTTTCTTTACCGATAACAAATATGGAGGAGTTTGTGACGTAATTGATTTCGACACTTACTACTCATTTTCTTTCAGTAATTATTAAGCATGTTGGTTGTATTAGGGTACAAGAAAGGGTCGTGCTTGATCCTCCTCCCACTAATGATAATGATGACGACATTGATTCCTAGCTTCATAGTATTCGTAGTCCTTGATCGTCGGATTAATTTTCGATAGACTATTTTGTGTGAAAGTACAAAATATTTATGTAGTAACAAATACTAATTTTGATGGATGTTGGTTTGACATTAGTTTATGTTTGATAGAATACTTGAAATTGTGGGTGTTGAACACAATTATTATGAATTTTGCTATCTATATGAATGTTGGTTATTTTAATCATTTTATAATTTATGTGTTTCGGTTATTTTCTTACAAAATTATTAGCGACAAAAAATTAGTGACTAACATGTGTCGCTGCTACTGAAAAACTTTAGGAACAGATTAATTTAGTTGCTAAAGACGGCTTCTATTAGCGACAAAAAATTAGTGACTAACTTTAGTCGTTGCTACTGAAAAATTTTAGTGATGGATAAATTTGGTCGCTAAAAATAGCTACTCAGTCGACCAAATTATGTTGCTACGAATCAGCGATAAAATATTCAGTCATAAATTTAGCCACGATGAAAATGAATTTTGGGAATAGCAACGGATAAATACGTCGGTAACATCAACAACCAAAATATTTCGTCGCTAAGGGGTCACAAATTTTGCGACGAAAATTAAATTTTCATCGCTATAAGGCTAGCAACAAGCAATATAGCGACTGAAGACAATCTGTTGCTATTCTGTCGCTATTTCTATTTAGCGACGGATTTTCATAAGTAGCAACAAAAATGGCGTGTCGCTAAATGCTGTTTTTTTGTAATGAACGTATTTCACATATACTCAGATGAATTATCGGTTAGTTTATCTTATATCATTAATATACCTTCACTATATAATATATATATATATATATATATATATATACTATATATATACCTATACATACACACACATATACACACTATCGACTATATCAAGTTCTAAATACGTACTATATACATCACGTACGTACACGAGTATACTATCCAATAATATAATGTGACGTATTTCATATTCATACTTTGATGAATTATCGATTAATTTGATTAGCTTACATCAATATAACTTCAACGTACAGTATATTATTACTTCTATCTTTCAAATCAAGGTATTCAATATGTTTGGATATATTCTACTAGTTTTTTACTACATCGTTCATCGATCGATCACTACATCATATATATATAAAGATATTTATATATATGAACTCTTGAATGCGTACTATATATACATCACATCCACAAGTATATTACCTCATAATAGAACACAATCATAATATTCTGATGAATTATCGGTTATATATGTACATTACATTATTATAACTAAAATAGTAGCATAATATCATTATCATAAACGGTAAGACTGATATATACAAATATTCATTATACAAAGATTATGCATGTTTAATGTCATTTAACGTATATACAAAGGAAAATATTTATTTTATATATTAAAATATAAGTAAAAGATAAAAGTTATGTTTAACGTAATTTTTTTATTTTATTTGATGTATTTTTTAGTATAATATTTTACAAATTCTAAGATTGATTAATTTTTATTATTATTATATTGGTTATAGACTACGTGTGATCAGTGTAATTTAAAAAAATAATATATTAGATTAAACATATAATTATTTTTTAATAAAAACCGACCACAATTGGTCGGTTTCCTAAATAATTTATTTTTTTATATTTTTTTAATTACAAAACCGACCACTTGTGATCGGTTATTAAAAAAAAATTAATTATATTTTTAAATAAAACTGACCATAAGTGGTCGATTTTTAAAAAATATTTTTTGAAAAATTAAAAATCGACCACAAGTGGTCGGTTTTATTTAAAAATATATTTAAAAATACTTTTTAATTAATTTTTAAAAATAAAACCGACCACAAGTGGTCGTTTTTTTATTTTTAAAACAAATAAAAATTATTCAAATGATTATTTTAAAATTTTAAAATATAAAATCGACCACATGTGATCGCTTTTTTTAAAAAAAATATTTTTTGAAAAAAATATAAATTCGACCATAAACTGTGGTCGGTTTTTCTATTTTTTTAGTAGTGAAATTTGATTTTCAGAAGATTTGAAAAATCAAGAAATAAATATAAAAGTGTCAGAATAAGAAAAAATTAAGAAGTACCAAATTTTTAAAAGTTTTATGTACGTAATAAGAATATAATCAATGATTTTGTAAAGATTTGACTTTAAAAATAAGAAAAAAATTTAAATATAGAAAAAAAATTATACCACAAATATAGTTCAAATTAATGCGTCTCTTTTATCCTTTGACAGCAAGGAAAGAGGTAATGCATGAAAAACACAAAAGCGATGATCTATTAATCATTTGAAACTTCTGGTGGTAAACTATCTATGTGCTTATAATAAAATATATGTTTATATTTACATTATTATATGAAAGTATGAAGGATCTTTGTAAAATGATTTGAATTTTTTACGCTTTATTAGAAATTCCGCAATAGATAAAACTATTTAATTTTAAATAAACAAATGTTACAGGTGAAAGGCATGCGGTTACACTAGTGTAATTAATTTGTTTTGGACCTCTGTTATATTTTCCATATGATTTAACAAAATTCAGGTGAAATTTACTTTTTAATTAACTTGATAGCATCTATTTCCTTTCTTTTTATGTCTCAATATTTACTTCTTGTAATTTTTTGTAATTGCTCGTATTTTTATTTTTTATTTGCTTAGTTTTTTATTCATTTAGCAAAACTGATTAATAGCATTAATATTTTAATTTTTGAATTAAAATAGCATTGCATTCTTGAATGAGGTTATAGACTCATATTTCCTTGTCGTTTGAATTATATTTAATTAAGTTACGTGAGAATTTATTGAATAATATGTATTAATTATTTTTAAAATTAGTTACAAATATATATTTATTTATATACTTTTAATAAATAATAGATGTACCTTAAATTCATTAATTATTCATGTATAAATCAATTTTAGTTGTTCAATAAATTTAGGGAATAGGAAAAAGTTGGTACATTTATTAAGAAAATTTGGAGGAAATTTATTTGAGAAAATATTGTAAAATCTAAAACAAGACTATGAAAGTCTTTTCACAATTATTGCCAAAAAATTGTGACCATTTGGCACTTCCCTTATTTTATTTATGAAAAATATTAAGTAAATGGTCTTTCTTTTTTTCTTTTTTTTACCTTTTCTCTCCAATAAGTAAATTTTTTTTTTTTTTGCCTTTTCTTTGCTTGGATTGAGCAAGTAGAAAAATACCAAATCCTTCATCTCTTTCCTTCGATCTTTTGATAAGACTAGTGATATTGAGATGTTGAGATCCATTTTGATATCAGTAAATTTTTAACTGTAACAAAACATAATTCTTCTTAAAATTGACGATCTGAATTTTATCGTTATAATAACAAATAACAATTATTACAATATACCACATATATATAATTGTTACAATTTATCATTTGAGCATTTTAATATTAATTAATTTCGCTCGTATTGATTTCCTTAATTTTGTCTATTTACTGGTTGTTCGGACTAATATCATCCATCTCCAGTCAAGACCGCTTCGTGACTAAGGTACCTCGCTTTGCTTAGTCATTTGTTTTCAATCTTTATTTTATTTGTGGATTACATTATTAATGATATTTATTTGTTATTTTACAAACTCTCGCTACTAACTCATAATCTAAGCCGTTAAGGCGTGCTCTTGAATCATTAACAAATTCAGTTGTCCCAAATAGATGGTAAACAAACTCCCCATCATGAATAGATAGTGTTAATATCATCTCAATCATCTGGAGTCAACTACCGCCCCAACCAAGACTAGTATGGTCTTGTCGCGGTGCTAATATTAGGATTTGCACAAAGCAAAATAATAAAAATGAGAAAGTAGAGCACAAATACTCGGAACAAAAGGGTTGGATTATTACAGAGTCGGATAAGAGTGAGCAGGGGGTGAGAGTAGAGATGGGAGTTAATTAATAATTGAATTTTGAAGAGTTTTTAAAGTAGAGCAAACTTTCAATAGTGCCACATAAGATATTCTTTATTTAATTAGAAAAATGAAAGTTAAATTCTACAATCTTACACGGTCCTTATGGTTAAAAGCTCTCGAGTTTGTTAGTACGACAATACGAGAATATTTAAAAAGGAAAAAAAAAAAGAGAGAGAAGTTTTGGAGAATTGAAACAACAATTAATTCTTGATCAATTAAAATGAAAATTGACCGAGACTTGAATCTAGACTTTCTTGAATGTGTATTCATTCAGTTTAACCAAGTCTTTCTAAATGGCCATCTCAATTTCCTTGAGTGATAGTGAAGTCTTTTAATACTCAATACTAGTACTAGCAATACTTTTATACACCCTCAATTTCCTCGCGCTTTCCTTCCCATCCCAAGGCTAATAGTTCAATTTAACTACTTCCACTTGGTCACTTATAAATATCATCTTACCATTCGTCTCTTCATTCCTTTCATAAAAAAAAATAATCAGTTCATTTAATAAAAGATAAAAGAGAGAAAGAAAATAAAATTCTCTGTCATGGACACAAGTATGGGAAACAAGTCTTTTACTATTGACCTTAACACAAACCCTTCATTGCACAACACCAATAGAAGTCTGATACCGGCAAGTAGATCTATATTTCACTTCTTTCATGAATATGAGTATTTTTATTTCCGATGGATGTATTTTTATTTATTTATTATTGTGGCTATTGTTTTCTAATTACTATTATGTTTATCATTATAGTCTTATTATTTATATTATTATCTTATAAATAACAAAAATTATCTGCTATAACATATAAATGGTGACCTAGTAGTATAAGGTTCTTTAGACTGCCGGAATAAATAAGTTAAGACTCTATGTTTATAATCATATTGTTGGGCACAGATTTTGCATAGTTTTATGATGAGAAAAACACACGTTTTGGATTGCGTACTTGTTTCTTTGGATGTATTTTAAAGTAATTTAATATGTGCAGCGTGAGATGTTGGAAGAGGAATTGAAGAGGATGAAAGAGGAGAACAAGAAGCTAGCAACTATGCTAACAACTTTGTGTGAAAACTACAATTCCTTGAGAACTCATCTAATTGAGTTGCAGCAAAAACATTCCACTCATGAAGAGGACAATAATTCTAAATTACTGTCAAGGAAAAGAAAGGCTGAAGATGTATGTTGTGTAAATAATTCAGACATCAACTTTGAAGAAGCATCACCAAAGAGGCCAAGGGAAATCATCACAACCAGTATTTCAACTGTTAGTGTTAAAACCACTCTCTCTGATCAAACCTCAGTAAGTCAACAATATTAGTTATAGTTAAAATCAAAAGAGATATCTTAAGATATTAATCTAGAAGTCAAAGGGATCACTAAAAAGGAATCAATAATCAAAATTAGTTTTTCTAATGTGAATTTTGACATAAATTTCAAATTTCTAAAACTAGAATTTTTCATATTTGGAAAGTACGAAAAGAGTACTAAGAGCCTCTTGACTCTCTTAACTAATAATATGTTGCTTACATAATCAACGAATATAGAACCAAATATAAAGTAATAGCGGATTTAATTATGTGGAGAACATATTATCAGTTGAATTTCTATTATTAAAACACATGAAAATTGTATAAGTTGATTCTTAAATAAAATGTCTCAACAGTTTCAAAGAACAAGTAAAGGTGAAAGAGTATCACATAAATAGAGATACTTAGTGTAATGATTCATGCATTACTCCAGCCCAGTAATATTTTTTTTGTAAGTTGTCTTTTTTAATACTTCTTTTTTCTTGCTTTGGTTTATAGTTGGTAAAAGATGGATATAACTGGAGAAAATATGGTCAAAAGGTGACAAGAGATAACCCTTCTCCAAGAGCCTACTACAAGTGTTCATTTGCACCAACATGCCCAGTCAAGAAGAAGGTCAGTTTACTAAATGTATTGGAAAATGTATGATAATATTATTATACTATTTTGTCCAAGTGAAATTCAATTTATAGGTACAAAGAAGTGTTAAAGATCCATCAGTTTTAGTAGCTACATATGAAGGGGAGCACAACCACCCCCACCCATCCCAAGCTGAAACAACAGTGCCATTAGTTAACCAAGGTGTTATAACAAATCCAACATTTTTTAACAAATTCATGGAAGACATCAACACAAGTTCACTGCAGAAAGATTTAGTCGCTAAAATGGTGCCTTCCTTGTCGAAGAACCCTAGTTTTGCTGCTACAGTTGCTACAGCCATCTCTGGAATATTTTCTCGAATATGATTTGCAGTTACTCAAATGGGTGTTGAGGGGGTAAAATGGTCATCGTACTATCGGAGGTTAATTTTTTGGTAAATTAGCATATTAGCTGTAGTTTTTAGTTAGTTGCTGAGATTTAGTACATAAAGTATTAGGATTCGTTGCCAGAGTGTATTGGAAAGTTAATGCATATATTAGTTTAATGTGTATTATTAATACCTTACTTGATATATTTTTTCACCCTATGTATAACTAATGTTTGCATTAGTTATACACTCTATTGCGTATTGAGGTATATATTACTAATTTCTCAAAATTCATGGTATTAGCGATGCAATGGATTCAATGCATGCATTAACATGATTAAAGACACTATTATCCCTCAAAAAATTTTCCGCATCCTTTCCAACATATATATGGAGGGTATTTCTATAAAAAAGAAATTTAGAAATTATGTAATTTATGTTATTTTTAATATATCAAACCAAATATTGCATACAAAAAATATAAGCATAACTAGCACAAGCATTACGAATACATCATATTTTATATTATTCTTATATACTTTATCAAACGGCCCCTTAGTGTATAGAAGAACCACGCGGCATATATTTTAAGCAATTAATGCATAATGTATTTTCTTTGATTCTTGAATTGCCTAAGCTCTCCAAATCAACCCACAGAACAGTTAAGAGAAAGTTGAACCAGGTTCAACACTCTTAAGAGGAAAATCCCCTTGTTTTCAAGAGAGTGAAATCATGGCCTATAGTGTGCAGGATTTTCAGCAGCCTTTACTCTTGGGCTTAGGTGGCCCAAATATACTTTTACTTTGTATGATATTGTTTGTTTTAGGCCAAGCTAGCACGGTTTTCTTTAAAAGGTCTCACACCATTAAAAGATTCATACATTATATATGTAGCTTCCCAGTCCTAGCTATCAATGTTGAACTTTGGTTCAAACACCTGACATTCACTAAACTTTAAGATGATTTTAGAGTACATCTCAATAATCAAAAGGACTAACTCTAGTACCTCAACATATCATTTTACTCCAACTCATTGACTCCACTAAGACTAATAACTCTAGTCTTTAACTCACCACCACACCAAATATTCACACATTAGTCCTTTATTTATTAGAAACAAAAACAACAATTCACAATCATACAGACTCAATCAAAATCTAACAACTAGTAGACCAGTTCCAACTTTGTTGTATGACGTCCTTTAGATCTCTTCAATGACCATGGCTCTCAACTGATGAATTATCATGAAAAATGACTTCTCGCTGTGTAATAGATGGCTCTCCAACATTCATCATACCATATATATACTTGAGAATTCGCACACCCTAGAAAATCACGGACCGAAAATATTACTTCTCATAGGACATTGCATCATATAGGAAAACTGATGATTTCCTTTCTTTCACACATTTACCTTAGTGAATACAATTTGAAGTCAATCTTCTCTTTATTTGCTTTTTTTATTGGTCAAACTCATCGGTGGCCCCTAAACTTGGCACGATCTTTCACTTAGACGACGTTGTTCACTTTTGACACCTAGTATAAAGTGTGTCATTTTGACACTTTTTGCACAATCAGCTATAAACCCTCACGCACGTGGCTACACTCGCTTCTTACATGGATTAATTGATCAATTAAATTATGCCAACTCATTTTAATTATCCAACACATTAATATATAACAATTAAATTAAAGGATAAAAATACATAACAAACTAACCAATTAGTTGCTGACACGTGACATTTTCTCAAATAATTATAAAATTATTTACTCCCCCCCCCCCCCACCTAAGTCATCTTCTCCATACCCCCTCCCCTACCTGCCCTTCCCCACCCCCATTGGACAAACTACCAGTCTTGTTTGGCAGCCCCCGCCCCCCTCGCCCTGTTCATCTTCTCTATTTGTCCTCCCCCACCCCCACTCAAGTTATCTCCTTCATTTGGCAAGCAGACCCTCCCCCCCCCCCTCCCCTCCCCAAAAAAAAAAAAAACTCATCCTCTCCAAACACCACAACCTCTCCACCCCACGTACGAATTTATCTTCTCCAAAACACCCCTGCCGCCCCTTCATTTTTGTACACCATTAATAATATTTTTTTTCAAGTAAATCATAACACCATTAATCTTTTCAGGCACATTTTTTTCAAGCAAATAATAACACCATTAACATCATCATCATCTCAATCATCTTCCCGCTCTTGATTTGTTCCTTCCTCTTTCGCCTTCCACTCTTGATCAATTTCAAATTCCTCAAATTCGTTATCATCCTCAAACAGATTCATTTTCACCTCTCCACTTGCTGCCTTTGGTTGCTCTGTTGTCATTAGATATTGTGCAAATTAACAATTAATTGTTGGCTAATTTTGTAATGAACTATGAGATTGGAAATTTTTTCTTGATTTTCCCTTTCTTCTGTTAATTCGAGAAGAGGAAATCATTTTAAGAAACAAGAATTGGTTAAAATCAACACAAGAAAAAATTAAGCATTCTTATTTCTTGATTTAACCATTCTTTTTTTTTATTTCTTCTTTCTTAAAGAAGTAAGATTCTTGATTTAACCATTTTTTTCTGCTCTGTTAATTTAATCAATGAAAGAAAAATTAGCATAAGGATGTGTTAAGAAAAGGAAAAAAATGGTGGAAAGTTAATGGATTGAAAGAGTGAAGAAGAAAAGAGAATAAACATAAAAAATTATGAAAATGCCCCTCAAACGCACTTTCAATGCGTGTGTCACACGTCCATTCAGCAAAAAGTGTCAAAATGACACACTTTATACCTACTTGAGGTGTTAAAAATGAACAACGTCCACTTAAAATGTCTAACTGAAAGATCGTGCCAAGTTTAGGAGGCCGCCGATGGGTTTGGCCTTTTCTTATTAGTGTAAATCTTTCGAATATGTACATGTGCATTTCTGTATGAGGGGACTTAGTTCACCTGATAACATATTCAACAAATAGCATTAAGTAGCAATGAATAGTGAGCTGATTTCACTTTTGGCAATCATCAAACCTTATGCATTAGGCTCCTATTTTGCAATAAGTTTTTCTTTTTTTGATCATGACAAATAATACACCATATGGACCTAATTAACTGTCCACACTTACAACTTCCCCCTTTTGATATGATTGAAAATAGGCAATCAAAGAACCCGATAAGCATATATTGAGTGCAATATTACTTTCAACTCGTGGACACACTTAAGCAACACTACCCGATACACTTCTACTAATAATCAATTCAGTTAATTAATCAACTAAATAGAGACACCACAAACAAGACATATAGATAGTGAACTTGTATAAGTAGACATGTACCAATTTAAACAAACATGCCCTAAATCAAAAATATTTTATAACATGAGTATGATGCTGAAACAGAAGCACCAGAAAATGAGGACAAAAACTAAAGGACAGAGACTTGTAAGGGGACAACTAAAGTTGGGAAGAAGAGATGGTGGCGTGCTTGTCTACGAGCATCAACAATTTGTGAAAACGCCGCCTATTGTGCCCAACTACCTCAGCAGTATTTTCTCCTTAAAACACAAGATCTCCTCCTAGGCTATTTTTTAGGCCCTCCTTCAGCTAAGCATTTTATTATTTGAAGGAAACAAAGTAAACATTGGAAAGCAGGTCCAGCATGCGATAGGTTTAGGGAATCGCTATGGACCTGGTTCTGTTCTAAACTATCATCTATCCTGATGGTCTCCTAACCATCCTCAGCGCCTATATAGTTGTGATTATAGCTATTTTTATCTATGCTTCATTGGACAAAAAAACTCTTCTTCGTTATAATCGACCATTCTTATGTTTCTAGTAAAAGGTTGACGAACAATTTGGGCAACACTCTGTTTCTTATACTTGTAGACTAGACCACCTGAAGACCCTTAAGTTTAGTTCCAATCATAAATATAGATGTAGAGACTGGGTTTTATGGACCTGGTATTAATGAAGAAAGTATGGTACTGAGGTAGATCAGGCTCCCCAAAATTTGTGCAGGTTGGTTTTGGGGATGAGTTCCTCTTCATCAGGGTAATCCTTCAAAAAGTTTTTGGGAGCAGAGGAGTTCATTGTCAAAGAGAGTTCTTGATTTTCTTGAAAGATATGATTTCCTTCTTTAAATTTAATGTGTCATAACATATATGACACAGATTCAGTGACATGATCAAAAAATAAAGACTATCTACATTTTTTCCGCTAAAACAAAAATTGGGTAGAGAGAATGAGGGTGTATTAGGTTCACTAGTGCTTGAGTTCAATAAAAGAATTGAGATATGAAGAAATAACATCATCTAATTTTTCATTTCTACAAGTCAAGATTAGGAATATTTGTGGTGTAATATAAAAATTAGATGATGTTATTCCTTCATATCTCAATTCTTTTTTTTGAGAACCAGTTTACTAGTGTGCCTTTAGAACCTGCGCAATCTACACTATAAAGACCACTGATTGTTCAAGCTTACTCAAGAAGGCAAGAGACCAATGATATATATCCTACATCAACAACTTTGTCGTCAAATCCTTCTCCAATTGATCATTTAGAAAATTTTGACCTTCTTAATTCTCTTCGTAAAGGTACACGTTTGGGCGAATCCACATATTTCATAACTAACTTTATTTCTTATGAACACTTATCTCCTACAACTAGTTGTTTGATTGACTCTCTAGATTCTGCCATTATCCTTAAAATAGTAAAAAAAAAAAAAAAAAAGTCTTGAATCATTCTAGATAGCATGATGGAATGCTTGAAGAGATACACACTTTAGATAAAAATCGCACTTAAAATTTAGTGGATTTATCCAAAGAAAATAAAGGAGTAGGATGCAAGTGGATCTTTGCAGTCAAAATTAATCTTTATGGTCTTTTCACGAGATTTAAAGTTAAACTTGTGCCTAAAGGGTATACTCAGAACAGGGTGAGTTAACCTGATACTTTCTATATTGTAACCAAGCTCGCCTATGTTCACTTGTTTATTACATCGACTACTTCTCATTATTGACCTTTACATCTTTGAATATTAAGAATGTGTTTCTTCATGGTGATCCCATGGAGAGGTATTTATAGAGCACCATTTGGATTTGTTTCTTGGGGAAGGTGGAAAAGTTTTTCATTTGAGAAAATCATCATATATTCTAAATTAGGTCCTCATGTCTGATTTGAAAAAGTTAGTGATGCAGTTCAGAAATTTGTGTCGAAAAAGAGCAAGTGTGGTCACTTACTCTTTTGCAGACAATCATCGACTGATATTATTCTTCAAGTTATTTATGCTGACAAAATTGTTATTACATGAGATAATTGTGCAGGAATTTCTTTTTTGAAGAAGTTTTTACACGTCAAACTTCATATCAAAGACTTGGGACAACTAAAATAATTCTTGAATGTAGAAGTAACAAGAAGCAAGAAAAGAATTTGGGGAATATTGCCTTTTGAGCCTACTGCTTTGTCTAGCGATGAGTTGAAGATTAGGGGAGCAAGAAAGAATAAGTTGAATTTTGTAGACCTTATCAAACCAATTATTTTGTCTCAACGAGGAAAAATATACTACAATAAATGTGATATTTAGCTACAATTTTTTAGCTACCATATAGAATTCGTCACTAATTATTCACTTTTAGTGACAAAAGTTCCCTTTGGTCGTTAAATACATGGGTCACATATTTTTAGTGACAAAATATAAATTTTCGTAGCACAATTTTTTCCTCTAAAGTGTCCCGCTAAAATATGAATTGGAGACATTTTATTAAGCAACATTAGTCACGAATTATGTGTTATCAGTGACACATTATTTCGTCACTAATAGTTTATCTAGTTTGTGACAAATCAACTTTTTGTCTTAAAACTAAATAATTTTTGGACACAAAAATATTTTTTCACAAAAAATATGTTGTTACAATAGTGACGAATTATATTTTGTTGTTTAATGTTGTAAGCTTTAGCCATAAATTTTATATTTACTTGTGACATTTGTTTTTGTCACTAATAATATATATAATTAGCGACAGTCATTTTATTGTCTCTAATCAATCTATGATTTAGTACAATAAAAAATTGTCACAAAATTTGAAAGGTATAAATAGCAGCGACTTTAAAATTTGTAGTTGAATAATTCAACTATTTGCGACGAAAAAAATTTATAGCAAAATACAAAATTTTCTTTGACTACTATTGTTAATGATTACAAGTAGAGCAATGCATTATGTGGAAAAGAACAAAAATGATATATCAGATGGCCCAAGAATCTTAGAAAAGTTTTTAGCCTCTTTAAAATAGTTTTATTCCGTAAAAACAATATCATTACTATATAGAAAATATATAACTACTATATGTGTATGAAAATGTATTATGTGCAGAAAAAATTGTATCAATTTTGTACACTAATGTATACAACTATTTTCATCAAAGTATAGAAATTGTATCAATATGTATATGTCTGAAACATGTATCGTATATAATGAAACTGTATCGTTGTTGCATAAAATATGTATCTCTATATATATTTAAAAAATGCATTATAATTGAATAATTTATGTATAATAAATGTATAAATTCTCACTAATTATACAGAGATATACAATTAGTATACATGTATTATACATATTTCGGGATACTAATTTAACCGCACGTGCCTCACACGTATAATATTTGATTATTTAAAATTAAATGATTTTGTCTATTGCAAATACTTTTAGTGACATGTAAAAATTCCAACTCACTTTTCGAAGATCCTTCACATTTTGATATAATAATATAACTATAATCATATATTTTAGTATAAGAACATATATATTTTACCACCAGAAGTTTCAAGTGATTGATCGATCATCACTTTTGTGTTTGAAATGTAGTACCTCTTTCCCTGCTTTTAGAGGCTAAGAGAATGCATCAATTTGAACCATATTTGTGGCACGATTATTTTTTATTTTTTTCTATATTTAAATTTTTTTCTTGTTTTTAAAGTCAAATCTTTACCAAATTATCGATTACATTTTTATTACGTACTTAAAATATTTAAAATTTGGTACTTCTTTAATTTTTCTAATTCTAATGCTTTTATATTTATTTCTAGTTTTTCAAATCTTCTTAAAATCAAATTTAGTTGATTTAGAATTGTTAAACTTATAAAAAAAAGTTTTAATTGTCATTAATTCTAATAATTTCTAATAAGAGAAGATTTTACCATAAATATATTTAATTAATTTTCTACACTTAAATATTAAAAAAATCATTAATTCCGATGACTTCTAATAAGGAAAGTTTTTACCATAAATATATTTAATTAATTTTTAACACTTAAACATTAGGGAAAAATGAAAAAAATGATTTTTTTTAAAGAAAAAACTTTTAATGAAGGACAAAAAGTTCAAACTATATTTTTAACGCCCTTCACACTTTTAATATATTATAGATTATAAGTATATTATCGATATAGATATAAATTATAGATTATAGATTTCCTGAACACACCAAGTATAACAACAACATCCTATTCAATTTTACTATTTTCCTCATAAAATTTTAATTTAGTTATTAATTTTAATTGATAAGTACTTTGAGATCAGCTAATATTTTTTAAAAATATTTCATAATTAAAATATTGTGTCGGGGCATCCGTATCCTAATATAAAGAGAATAAAATTAGTTGCAAAAAATTTTTCCCAATTAAAATACCTTTCATGTTAATTTTTTCTTTTTATTGAAACATTTCATAGTTAAAAAATTATGTTGGTCATCTGTATCCTAACATAAAGACACTACATTTAAAAGTGAAAAGTTGTGTGCAATGAAAATTTTGCCGTGGAGCATTTGATGGAGCAATTATAGCTATTTAGTATATACTAGTTTATACGCACGTGCGGTGCACGAGTATCCCTAATCATGTTTAAATTTAAGATAACAACAATATGCAACACAACAAACTTCTACAATTATGCATAGGACACACAACAATAAGTTAAGTAAGAAACTATGAATGAATGCAAGAACATTACTTGAATCAAAACTAAAAAAAAAAAAAAATAGAAGCAAAAAGTAGAGAATCAAACTCACAATTGATAATAATAAGCTTACAAAATAATAATAGCATATGGTTCTTCCTATCTATAATTAGAAATAATAAGTTACCAAAATATAATAGAGTATGATTCTTTTTCTTGAACTTGGTAACTTTAATAATAGAGTATGATTCTTCCTACCTATAATTAGAAAACTATCCTAAACAGCTAATAGAAAAATAATAATATGATTATTCCACCTATAAGAAAATCCTAAAAGGGGAAAACAATATTTTAATTACATAAACATAGTAATTTTTTGGTAAGTATTAGTTGTCATATATAATATAGGACTTCATACATATATAATTTTATTAAAATAAGGAAAATTTTTACTAATAAATATTTAATTGATTTTTAAGTTTTAATTCTTAAATATTACTAGAAAATAGCAGAAAGAGGATCTTGTCTATTATGAAGTTATCTAATGAAGGGTAAAAACTTTAAACAATATTTTAAAACCCTTTCACACTTTTAATATAGTATAGATATAGGTATAGAAGTATAGATAGAAAATAATTTAATTAGTGTCATAATAGTTTGAATTTAATATCAACTAAAAGTTGTTATTTTTTACCTTATTTAAATTATATAATTTAGGACTTTCAAATCAAGGAATATTTTGTATTGATTCTTACCTTATTAAAGGACTCTTACATTATATAGAAACAGGAAAAAAAAACACTCTGCTTTTCTAATCTCTCAGTTTTTGCTTTTCTTCATCTTTAACAGGAATATAAGCAAAGTCATGCCACTAGGAGTACGTATATATAAACAAAAGACACTTACTGGAGAAACTATTTCAGCTACTCAATCTGTGGATGAGTCAAACAAAAGTACTCCTACAACTAGTATAGATAATACCATACATGCAAGATTGATTAAACTAAGTTATTTGGTACTTATGTTGATGAACTGTTATTCACCCAAATAGGAATGCCCTTTACAATGTTCTCTACCTTACACTTAACTGTGGTAAATGTTTTATGCACTTGATTCAGAACTGAGAAAGTAATCTATATTATATGATATTGTTGCAAACTTTGTAAATTATTAGAGATTTTCAAATAGGGATAATTACGGTCCAACACTTTGAGGTGAACTAGTTTATGATAGCTGGCAAATAGATAGTTTGTTATATTTAAGAATGATATACATATATTATACATATAATATACATATAATTTATATATTCAATGTAGAAATTTTTTATATTTCTATCGTATATAAATAAGTTAGATCGAATTGTACGTGTTGGTAAGTTTCCTTTATAAATATCGTTAAGCCTTAATGGTCGATGAAGACTTTGGACTAAAGAAAAAGTGCTAGAAATTCACTTATTTTGGAGTAATAATAAGTAAAATTGACATTTCCCCTTTTTAATTGTACTATTCGTCATGTTAATCTGTTATAAAGTTGAGGATCTACTAAAGATAATCTCTTAATCCCATAAAAAATAAAAATAAGATTTGCATACACTCTATCTTCTCGAAATCCCGATTGTGAAATAAAATCAATACGTTGTTGTTGTAATATTAGTAGTCATGTTAGTTAGGTGAGCTACTCATGTAGTAAATTGAAAGACCAGGTGATTGATAGTTATTAATTATATGAAAGATGCATATTTGTTCCTTCAAGATTGGATTAATTATTTAAGCAGGGAAAGGATTAAAAAAGAAAGAAAGAATAATCTTTTCATATGTTTCAGTGATTTTTTATTTTGGAGAGGAATAATTATGGCTTTTCCATGTAATCATTATGAGAACGATGATTGTAATATATAGCTTATGGACAAATTAATTATGATTAATGTGAAATAGTTTGTTATGCTTTCTGCGGACAAAATAACTTGATGGATCCTTGTACTTGTCTAAATTTATAAAGTGAACGTTTCTACTTAGCCTTTTGTTATCTAAACTCTTCAACTTATCAAAAGCAAAAATTTTGGTTAATGGCAGTTGAATTATTTTCATTCAGAAAGCTTAGTTCTTTAATTTGGGTTATACTAGTTTTACCTAAAAGATTGTATCTTGTTTGGACTCTGATAACTAGGTTGCTAATACCTTAATCTTAGACTAATTGGGGTGGACTACATGAATGAAAAATTTGGGGTCATTTGTGAAAGTCAATAATAATCAAATGAGTATCCTTCAGGAGGAAAAAAAAGTTCTTTTGTTGAAGTCGCACTAAATTAAGAAAGGAAAAATTTGGGTTGATGGTAGTCAAATGATATTCATTTAGAAAGATTAGTTCTTTTAATTTGTGGTTGTAGTATTATCTTGTGACTAGTGGTGTTAGTTTATTTTGCATACTATACTAGTTTATAAGCACTTATGTTTTTGTGTTTGTTATACTGTTATCGGTCCTAAGTCGGGGGGTCTATCGAAAACAACATCTCTACCTCACCTGAGGTAGTGTATTGGTCTGCGTACACTCTACCCTCTCCAGACTCCACTACGTGGGAATACACTGAGTATGTTGTTGTTATTTAGTGAGTCGAATTTATAATTACTATACAATTGTGGTAGTGTATATATCACTATCTGCAACTGACTTTTTCTACTCAGATGATACAAGTAGAATTAAGAAGCGTCGAGGAAAAACTAGGGGAAAAGGTCTTGAAAAGTTGAAGAGGACTTTGGAAAAAAAGATGGTAATAGATATTCTAGTTAGTAAGGGAAGGCCAGTTAAGGCGGTCCAGTCATCAAAACTATCAAATGAGTTGGGGATAATTGCATGAAATTTTCTTACGCTTCCAAACAAGTGGAAAGAACTAACAAAAGAGGAAAAAGATGTTGCACTGATTAGATGTCATGTAAGATTTCTTACACTTTTTAATCTTGTAACATTGATGATAGTATCCTTTTAATACGTCAGAAATCTTAATTTTTATGTTTATCCCTTTAAACATTTTCTCCAGGAGAAGTTTGAAATTAATTTGGATGAACATTGCATCAAAGATAGTTGTGAAGATATCCTCAAAAATAGGAGTCGTCAGTGGCGTCACAAATTAACAAAGATATTTGAAAGTGCACGTTCTAAGGAAGCTGCTCGTAAAATTGAAGTACCAGAACTGACACCCAAAAATTGGAATAAACTTTGTGACATGTGGTCAGATTCGGAGCATAAGGCGACCTATATTCAAATAAATATGCACTTTATTTATTTCAATGTTATTTAACTTAATTATATATGTGTTTTCTTTGTAGAAGCGATGTCAAGTAAACAAGATCAATCGATCAAAGCTAAAACGTAATCATATCATGGATTCGAAAGCATTTGTAGTTGCTCGTGCTGAAATTATAAGTCATGTATTTTTTTGTTTTCTTATTAATGGTGATTTAGTGATGAAATTATTGTGAATACCATTTTTTTTATCAATGAGTACTAGATTCACCTTTTCTTACTTCGTGGAGCAAGCTAACTTTATTGTCATTCTATGCAATCATTTTTTTTATAGGGTGAAGAACATGAAGGGTGGAATCTGACAGAATTAACTTCTACAAAAGCACTCATTACTCGACTGAAAAAGGCTGGTCATCTGAACAAGTTGAAGCTAACTATGTAAGAAATTAGATATTTTGATCTCATATGCAAATATGATTTACGTATTGCTATCATAACATTAATAAATACTTATTTTTTTGCAGAATAGCATGAATGATTTGAAATATCTATATACATCGGAGAGTCAACCATGACTATTGATGAAATTGTGGATGATGTACTTGGTAAAAAGTCACGATACATAAAAAACTTGGTTATGGTTCGAAACCTGACACTACTAGAGCAACACAAAGAAGAGCGGCAGAGTTAGAAGACTCCATTAAAAAGGTGAAGGAGAAAGCTGCTACTGTCCAACATGATCTACAGAAACGTTAGATGCAGCTGAAGTCCTGGTAGAAAATCAACAATCTCAAATAACATCATTAAATTCTCAATTGGAAATTTTATTAGCGCGCCAACATGATAGTTTGAAACAAATGCAGCATTTTATGAGCTCGTCCCAGTCAAGGTTAGAATTAGTATAGTTTAAATTATAAATTTTATCATAGTTTTTTTAATTAAATTAGATAAAAATTTATAGCATTTAGCCCCTAACTATATTTTCTTTTCATGATACAGTGATCATTGAACCTTATCAAGTTATCCTTTGAGATACAATGAATAACTACATAAGAATATCATTGTTGTTGTAGTATATCATGATATCATAACATATGAATTCTAATCTTAAAATATTTTTTTACACAGGTTGTGAAAGGTAGAAATCAAGACTAGTTGCTACAAAAAATGCTTTTGCAATGATCTTTTGAGAAGAAACCTCCATTTTATTATCTTCGTTTTGTTAATGTTTAGTATATCTCAATTAGACTTTCAAGTTGGATGAATTTTGGTCAATGTTGATTTTTATTTAATCGTATCTAGTGAGATATTATCTCATGAATGTCATTTTAGTTGTTCATCTCATGAATGTCATTTTAGTTGTTCTTGATTAATATATGAAATTATTTTTAATTTTTTTTGCTATTATCTTACTTCTTTTAATATGTTTCTTTTTAATTTGTATAACACTCTTTATAAAGAAGTTTAAGATATTTATATATGATTTCAGTTTCAACTTATGAAAACCTAGCCAACTAAATACAAATGGTTGTGATTAGTCACAAAATATTTTGTACGTAAAAGCTTTACTTTTACCTTTTAAAACCGTCACATATTCGTCATCAAATTACAACATTTGATGACGAGTAAATTTTGTCCCTAAATAGACCACTTATTACCTACAAATTAACTTTGTATTTTGTGACAATTGCTATCGTCACTAATTATGACATATTCTAGTGACAAAATTATTTCATAGGTAAAAAAAGTATTTTTAGTGACGACGTGATCGCTTTCAGCTATAAAATAATAAGAAAGTAATGTTGTCACTAATTTATACATTTAGAGACAAATAGAGAATGTGTATATAAAAGATAGTATTTAGTGACGAAATAATTTTTGTTCTGAGACGAAATACATAGAAGATTAGAGACAACTTAATTCATCACTAATTCAAATAAACAATTAGCAACACATCAATCTCGTCGGCATTATAACTCCTTTAGTGACAAAAAAATACTATTACCTACAAAAAATATAATTTCTATGACGAACAAGATCGTCATAAATGCTACGCATTTGGGGACAACAAATGTTTTCGTCGTTAATGCAAGGCTATTTAGTGACGAAGCACTAAGTCGTCTCAATATACATTTAACGATCCATGATTTAGGGACGAACGGATGACGATTATATTTTCGTCACGAAAGGTATTTTGTGACGAAATATGATTTTTTATGACAAAATATTTCGTCATGTTGTAGTGAATAACCATTTATGATACTATAGAGATGAAACCTATGAAATATAGCATTGGTATACCTCCGGTGACATGGACTAAAGAAGAAGTGTAGAAGATGAATGTATTAGAGGATTTTGCAATTGGAATTTGTTGCTAATTTCTCTTATGGTTGGCTGCAATTAGAATATTTAAGGACTCAAATTCCAAAACAATATAAGATTAAAGGATATTACAAAAATGAGCTTTTAAGAAATAGACATATTTTGATGCATTTTAACCTAATGGATATTATGTAAACATGTTGTCAAAAATGTTTATTATATCACTGCGAAGGATGGTGTGGCATATCAAATGAGGACACTCATTTATGATGCAAATTTGCACCTGATGTGGAAACTACTGCTAGCTATGGCTTGAATTTCTTTCCTAGACTTACAACCAACCTTTCTTTTAAAGGAATTATTGTTTTTATTGGTATTGGAAGTTGAAAATCTGTCATTTGGACATAGGTATGATTAATAAAAATGCCCTAGTTGTGTGAGAGTTAAAGTCCAGGTTGACCTTGCTATTAGGTTACCTCAATGCATTGAGATAGAGGTGGTGAATAATACGAAAAAAAGAAACTAGGGTGCAGGTAATTAAGATTCATATGACATGTTGCCTAAATACTGTCACACTTTTAAACTACAAGGGCATGCTGAAGATGAATGTAGAAGTTTACATTTGAAGTTAAGATTTAAAGTGACGGAGAACAAAAGTGAAGGCAAAAAACAATAATGAGGAGCATTGATATGCCCAAATTACAGCTCTCCTAACAGAGTCTAAGTGGTCGTTGTCAAATATATAACCTAACTAGGTTGGGATCGAATCCCACAGGGAATATGGTGTTAACTAAGTCATATGATTATTAATAGACTATTAATCAAAAGTTTCCAAAAAATAAAAGGGGATTTATATTGTTAACAAAGATTGTTCAGAGTGTACTCAGTGTAAGGGTGTTAAGTGGGCCGGGCCGGGTCAATCCGGAATCAGCCCGTGAATTTTAGTTGGTTAATGGGTCGGTCCGGATCCGGGCATGGTTAAATGGGCAGGTCCAATTTCGGGTCCAATAGTAATTTTTTTAAAAATAACCCTGAAACGGCCCACTTAACCCAACCTGGTCAAACCCACCGAAACCCGATCAAAATCGGTTAAAAATTCGATCAAAACCGGTCAAAAATAAAAAAAAAGTTTTTTCTCTAATATACACTATCTATACCCACCTATATGCATTTTGAAATACGTTAAACAATATATATACACTATATATATAGTATATACTATATTAGAATTTAAAAATTATATACACATATACAAAATTACATATGTAATCGTGTATACGGCTATACGTTAGTTAAATATATATATATTACTCTAAATAAAACATATACTACAAGATATATACTACAATATAATGATATATAATAATAATTATAAAGCATATACACATGTATACGTTAAATATATACGTCTATAGAAGATATATACATATATATACGTACCATTCAATATATACTTACAACTTTAAATAAAATATACTACAATATATACACACACTATATATATATTTATATATATATATATATTATATAGTTATATACTAATTTATAAAAAATATACGCAGGTATACGTTAAATATATATGTCTATAGAAGATATATACACATATATACGTACCATTCAATATATATGTACTACTTTAAATAAAATATACTACAATACATATATACTACAATATACACACACACACTATATATAGTTATATACTAATTTATAAAACATATACACATGTATATGTTAAATATATACGTCTATAGAAGATATACACACATATATACATACCATTCAAAATATATGTACTACTTCAAAAAAAATATACTGCAATATATAAATACTATAATATACACACACACACACACACTATATATATATATAGTTATATACTAATTTATAAAACATATACACATGTATACGTTAAATATATACTACTTCAGAAAATATATACACATATATACGTACCATTCAATATATATGTACTACTTTAAATAAAATATACTATAAGATATATACAACAATATATACACACACTATATATATAGTTATATATTAATTTATAAAATATATACACATGTATACGTTAAATATATACGTCTATAGAAGATATATACACATATATATGTACCATTCAATATATATGTACTACTTTAAATAAAATATATTACAATATATACATATACTACAATATACACACACACACACACTATATAGTTATATACTAATTTATAAAACATATATACATGTATACGTTAAATATATACTACTTTAGAAAATATATACACATATATACATACCATTCAATATATGTACTACTTTAAATAAAACATATGCTACTTAATATAATAAATTAATAATACTTGATAGTAAATTAGTAATATATTAAAGTTAAGTATTTAATTTAAACTAGAAATTCAATTTAAATCATTAAATGAAAAAACTTACAAAGTAAGGACTAAGGAGTGAATGAATGTTGAATTTTATTGATTGCAAAATGATCCAAAATTCATAATTTACATGAATTAAAAATCTACAAATTTTGCATCATTTTTTCCAACCCATTCATGTTAATATTAACCGAAACTTGCATAGGATAGTCAAAGTCAACGGGGGCAAAACCATGCATTGGGCTTGATTCTGCTGAGTTCTCCCGTGAAGTCATAATTTCTTCAAGTCTCTGCTCGTCGTTCGGCCCCGGTTCCATTCCTTGATTTCTTCGTTCCGCTTTAATTCAATCTCTAAGGCAAAGTAGAATATTCATTGCATTACTTCCCAATGAGTGTCGGTTGTCTCCAAGCTATTGTCGTTTCTGACTAAAAGCGCTCTTCGATGCAATGGTTGACATTGGAACATTCAAGATATCTCTAGCTAATCTTGAAAGCACAGGATATTGTGTTTCATTATTCCTCCACCAATCCAATGTGTTGATCCGTCGTCTGCGATCCTCTATCGACGTTCGGAGATAATACTTCAGCTCTTTCTGATAAGTTGTTGTGTAAGATCCCTCCTCAACACTGTTTCAACAAGGTAAATCATAAAAATAATCAGGAAAACCACTATGTGCCGGCCTTTTAGAAGATGATGACTCCTTGGGAGGATGAGGAGCGACAGATAGAGTGATATTTGTCGGTACAGCTAAATCAAATAAATCATCATAGTAGTTATATAATTTATCTATGAAAGCGTTCGCATTGGCCATAGCCATCCACAAATCAGGTTGTTCTTGTTCTTCATCATCAGAATCATTGTTAGTATTTATCTCTAAGTTAGCATAAATAAGAGTACTAAAGTGGCACATAGTAGTATATTTCATGCATGGATTTATCATAGCACCAACCAAGTAAATAGGGGGAATCAAAATTAAATATTTTTTAAATTTAGCAAACATGGCACCAACAGTTTCTTTGTAATCTTGTTTATTTTTATATTCTTTGAACAAATTAGAAATATCGGCTATAGATGTCAAAATATTAAAAATAGTAGGATAATAAGCACCAAAAAATTCAATCGTAGATATATAAAATTTTTCCAGAAACTTAACAAAATCATTAATTACAGCCCAGTCAGAATCATGTAGCATGCAGTGGGTAGAATCAGCAAATGAACCACAATGTTGGTTAAAAGATAGTGTAATATAAACTCTATATTTATAATAAGTTTTTAAAAAATCATACGTAGCATTTCATCTATATCACATTCTTCGGGCATCAATATCGGTGCAACTCCATTTTGTTCACATTTAAGTTTAAAGTCTCTAATTCTTTTTCTATGATTATTTCCTTGAATAAAATCAACGGCAAGCCAATTTTTTCAATATAAAGCTCAAAAAACTCAAGACCATCTCTTACAGTTAAATTATATATATGACAAGCACACTTAACTTGAAAAAATTCAGGTAATTGCGGAGATAGCTTAGATTTTAACTTTGTTATAGTAGTCTTGTTGTTAGAAGCATTATCAAAAGCAATACATAAGATTTTATTTACAATACTGTAAAATTCTGCAACTTTAGCAATCTAATCAACAATAAAATCTCCAGTATGTTTACGATCTTCATCATATAAAAAGCAAGAATACATTTTTGCATAACAAAATTACTAGCTATCCAGTGACAAGTAATGGTTAAATAATCATTTTTATTTACAGCACGACCAAGATCAGAAGTTAGGGACATTCTACATTGAATATTTTTTAACAATGTTGAGAAATAAAAATAATATAGTGAATGAAATAAGAATTTTTTTGGGTTTAAAAAAGTATTTTAATTGAATTTTTTTAAAAAATAAAATAGGCCAATTAGCCATTTTTGGGGCTCAAACGGTAATATAGCCGTTGGGCCCAACAGTCAAATTGGCCCAACGGGCAAAATTATTTTTTTTAAAATATAGGCCGATTAACCGGAGGGCTCGAACCGGGTTTCATCCGGGCCGGGTTAACCTGGCCCAAAACCAAAAATAACCCAACCCGGGACCCAGTACCCTATAGTCCGTAGGCTGATCGAGCCGGGTCAAATCGGGTCGGGTTTGCTAAGTGGGCTAGGTCGGGTTGTCCCAGTCCGTTTGACAGGCTTAACTCAGTGTACTAGTTAGTGATATATTTGCATAGTAAAGATCAATGAGAATTAGTAAACCAGGATTACGGTCACCAAGGTGCTTTAACAATAAGGGTTGTGGGTCATCTCAAATCCCTACTTAACTAACCCAATTACAAGGCTAATTATGCAGTAAAGTCCATTAATTGTTTCTCAACCCTAAAAGATGGTTACACTTTAATTCTTTCAAACTTAAAGATTGAATTTGTTTTATCAATTAAATCCTCAAGAAGTTCATCCTGTTAAGGCATTAATCCATAAAACCAAAGGTTAATTACTTTGATTTTCTTGTAACTCTTTTCTTTTCTCAATACCAACTTTTCTGCTCAAACAAGTGGTGTCTATGGGCACATCCTCCGAGTTTGCAACCAAGAAGAATTATTAAGTTGAAGAGAAGGTTATGCAATTGAATTTGTCTATGAAATTTGATCATTCCCATAACCCTAACTATGAATCACACCAAGGCTCCTATAACCCTAGTTATGGGAGTTTTAGCCACACATAGTTAAAGAAAGAAATTCCATTATATGTCTCTTAAATAATTCAAAAAAACTCACAAAGATACAAGAGATTATTCCAAATCTTCAATTGATAGTGAATAAAATAAAATCCCAAAGTCTAAACTTGTTTCTCGGAGAATTCTATGTTACAATTGTGCTTCAATAGCCAAAAGATACCTAATCTAACTCTAAGTTGGGTATTTATAGGCTCACAAAAAGTGGGAATTTAAAATTCAAACACAGGTTGTTGCGTCATCGGTTGACAGACAAAGTGATAGTCCATCGCAATACTGATAGCCCATCATCAAGTCCATCGTTGGGACTCTGACTTCCATCTTGTGTATTTAGGGTTGACGGACAAAGTGACGATCTATCACAAGCCTGATGGCCCATCAACCAGTCCGTCAATGAGATCCTGAATTCCAGGATTTCTGTTTAAGGCCGACGGACACAGTGATAGTCCGTCACTATCCTAACAATCCGTCACTTGGTCCGTCACTGAGATCCTTGATGACTTCATTTCTGCTTAAGTCTGACGGATACAATGACGGTCCATCACAAGCCTGATGACCCGTTAGTTAGTCTGTCACATGCAATCATTTCCAGCTTTTCCAACTTATTTTTTTCTGAGTCATTTTTCTGAGAACAAGTAAAACCCAACATCAAATACTTCAATAGTTACTTAAAAACATACAATTATACATTGTAAAGGTGCAAAATATTTTGTCAAATGTCGGAACATCAACATCCTCAACTTAAGACAATTACTTATCCTCAAGCAACTCAACACCACATCACGTGCATAATAAGAACAATGAGGTATTCAGCTGTTGAACTACGTATTAAGTAACCACTTAATTGACATCTTACTCATGAAGTCTCAACACACAAGGATCCACATTTGGTATTATTCTATAGTTTAATACATGCATTCTCATGGACACATAGTCCCTAAGAATCAGTAATGATAAGTACAACTCAATTTGCCCTCACATTCAAAAAAATCCACCATACTTGCTCATTTAACTTGTGGACTAACAAATCAAACTCTCACTCTCACAAGAGAAATTTCAAAAAAAGTGCATACACACATAAAATTTCCCTTATCATCTTATTCATCCTATGGTTTATTAGCAAAGATCAAACAGGACTTTTTACAGCTTGTAATGAGGCTTCGGTGATAGGTGAGGAATGTTTCTGGGAAAGACTTTGGGTAGTGACTTCACCTTCCTTTTCTTTAATGCTACTCACCATGACTACTTCTTTTCAGTTTCCTTTACAATCTATACTATTCATCCTAGAATCTTAAGACACCCTTTTTAACAAATCTACATCATCCATTCTTAACTTATGTTGATGCCATCAGTTGAGGTACATATTATCCGAACATATCAGGGCTGGATGAGACTTATTTACACAGTTAAAACTACTTACTTTGAATTACTAACTTCCTAACAGTAGCCACCCTCAACTTAGGCATTTTCCCTGAGTTGAAGTGCACAATGTCCAAGGAGGAACCAAGGACAAAATCGGATGTTAACACTCAAAATAAAGTGAATAAGAATTGTCGATTTTAAATAAATAAATAAACAAAGGCTCAAAAAGGGTTCAAAGGGCAAAAATTACATCTTTTTGGTAGAGGTTTTAAGGCTAAATGGATTAATAATGAAAGGAGGCTTGTTATCCTATCCTATTTAATCAACCATAATTCTACACAAATGAACCGGGCAAGTTGTACATACAATGTAAGAATTACAACAAATCCTCACACACACTGGAAATAAACTAATACTCGTACTATAGACTTTTGGAATTACACCAACATGATTATGCTTGCTTTAATTCAAAACTCTAATGCTAATCATAGATCCATAATGGTTGATCATCACATAGTATGTACAATAAGTATAAAAAAAGAACATTTTCATAAATCTCAGTTCACAGCTTTCTACCAAATCATTAATCTCCATGCACATGAAGGGTATTTAACACCTTAAATATTAAATGAAAGAACAGAACATATTTATAATCACCAAATCACACAAAAGAAAAATCCTAAACATGCAGGTTCTACTGGATAGCACACGAGGGAAAAGAACACAGGTGACAAAAAGCCCCGTGGTTACCTACTCTAAATAACAAGTAACCCACCCCACTAAATAGAAATATTTGTCCTTAATGCATCATAAATTAAGTACAAGGGAGTAGAATACTTGAAAAGCCCTTAGGCTTGTGAATCAGTAGATTCAGGCAAGGCTTCTTAAACCTTAGATATGGCAGTAGCAACCCCCTCAGTAACTGGGGTACCCAATACAACTTCCTCCTTAGTGACAGGTATCAGAATAGGCACCAGCTCTGGAATGTGTCCACTTTCTCATGCTGAACTAGTGGACACCCCGACTGTTTTATCTGCAACTTTTTTTCTTCTCTTGTTTTTATCTCTCTTTGATTTTTCAGAGCTCTTCTTAAATTTCTTTGCTCAGGTGTCTCATCTCTATGTCTCTTTTTCCTCTCTGATCTTGTGTCTCTATTTTCATCAATCTTTTTATCTCCATCCTTGAGTGTCCTACCCATGAGGTCCACAAAAACTTCTTCTTCATCACTCACAGCTAATGCGGGGTCAAATACACTTGGTGATGGTTGCTTCTTCAATTCAGCAATATCAACTTGTGCTTGCTTGAATTCATCCATGAACCTTGCAAAGTCTAGAATTGACAGCTCTCTCAACCTGTTGTTCACTCACTCTTCCATATCATCCATCCTAAAATGCAACTTCTCGTATAGTTTAATAGCTTTAACCATAATTCTATTTACAAACGGCTTGAATTCTTTTTCCTAAGCACTCAGTTGTCGCTCAAACTTCTTTTGAGCTTTCACCATTTTTGCGAAATTCTCCTGGGTCAACCTGTACTCCAAATATCTAGAAGGTATAGAAGTAGTTCCTGATGTCTCTCCCACCGGAGGTATAGACTCGGAGCCTGCAGAAGTACCCTATGGGACATAAGTAACTAAAGGCAACGACATACCTGAAGGCATCTTTGAAGTTTCTAGAGTAGGTGTAGTTTATGTCTCATATGCTGATGGCTTATGGACTCGAATCTCAAACATAGAATCATCTTTTTCCGCTCAATGTCTTGCCTTATAAATACCCAAACTTCATTATCCACTCCACAAATTATAGGCACATTCGCTTTCCTACGTAGCTCTATGATCAAGCACAGAAATAGTAATGCATTTGCCATCTTATGCGCACGAACAAATATCTCATTAGTAATTATGTGTCCAAAGTCGATCTTTAACCCCTCAATCATACTGGCCACCAATATTGCTCTTTGATTATCTCGATTAGCATCTCCTCCGGTAGGCATCAGTCTCAGTCTGACTGTGGCCCACCAAAACTTTGCCCTAAAACTTAGGGATGACTTTGCAATCCGCTCTTTGCCCTAAAGTCATGACGGGTTACCATTATCTGTGATAAGCCAAGCCAACTAAGGCCTTTGGCTAGATGTTGTAGTCATACAATGCTCTAATTCTGGTGTGATGGTTGGTGCTAGATAGTTGGACCAAATAACATCCTGTTGATTGTACAGTCAAAAATATCAATTGTTACCCCTCTTAGAGGAACCTTTCTTTTGTTCCTTATAACTGCTATTTTGGAGCCTTTGGGATTAGCAAAGAATTTTCGCACCAAGTTTGAATAATACGACCCTGGAGGCTTTGTCAAGCACGCCAGCTCATATTCATTAAGCCTCCTTTCTAAATTTGGGTACTCATGAAGATCAGAAGTGACTATCTAATACTCTTCTGCAATGGGCCTCTTCATGGGTCTATTTTGCGTAAGATGTCGCCCATCATAGAAGTGTTTCTTTGCACCCTTACCCTTCCACCTGATTAACTTCTAGGTCTTTGCTTTGGATCACATCTTCTTTCTCAGTTTCTGACACATCGATTGGGTTAGGGTTTGAAGTGTTAACTTCTTCCTCGTCAGGGCTAGAACTCGTATTACTACTGCTCTCACTTTCACTCTTCTCATCAAACTGGGAGAGTGCTTGTTTCTTCTTCTCACTTTGGTGAGTGTTCAAAGATGGTGCTTCATCATCCCTTTTCTGTTCACCTCTACCCATTGAAGTGGTATATCTCAGGATTTTTAAGATCACACACCACCTCTCTTTGATTGTAGATTATGAGTCATAATGCCTGAGAATAGAACGTAAGATCACAATGCTCAATTAAAAGATATAACAAGTTGAAATAACAAAGAAAAAAGAGTTACTATTTTAAAGTAATGGTCAGGATAACGGTCCGTTGCCTTTGTCTCATCTTAGCAGAGAAATAGTGGTTTATTGACGGTCAGGAGGACGTTCTGTTGGGTGACTGGCGATTTTTTTCCATGTCCTTCATTGCTTAATAGTACCTATTTTAAAAATTCAGTTAGCGAAAGCCATAGTGACGGTCTATCACAAGGTCAACGATCCGTCACTTTGGTTGTCGGCCATTTCCTTCTCAGGTTCATGCCTTTTTGTGAAATTTTGCCAAATACCTGGTAGGCGTAAGCTTTGTATCCGAAAATTTTATGCCAACAAGACTACTTTCAACCCCAGTTTTAAGTGTATTAGAATATGGGTTACTCAGACTTCACCCAAACAGATCATACCAGTATTCAATTCATAGTTATATTAAAAAATACTCTTCAAAAGGCACTTGTACTAGCATCTTAAAATGCTCAACTTTTTAAACAAAGAGAAGAAGTAAGAATCATCCATTTTTCTTGATGTTTGTCTTCACACTTCTTAGAACCTCACAAACTTTGAACAATTAGAACTTAATGCTTTAAAGAGTAAAAGTTTAAAGTTTTAGACTGATAAAAATAGAAGAGATGGATGGCAGATTAAATAGGGGAGAAAAGAAACTGAAAATTCCTTTGAGAGGATGGATTTAATTTAAAGAGAATGAATGTGCATGAGTATTTAATGTTTTGGGAGTTAAAAAGACAAGATCATTCATGTAAATGATTCCATTTATCTATTTAAAATAATTTTGGGTCGGTTCAAATACCCATTTGGGCCCATCTTGCATTAGAGCCCAAAACAAAAGTGATGATCTTATCGACGATCCGTCGCTGTACTAATGACCTGTTGGGTAAGCCATCGCAACTTTCCAAAAATGCCTAAGTTGACGGTCCATTGATGATGTGATGGCCCATCATATTTTTCGTCAACCCTTATCCAGAATGTTTAACTTTTTGCCATTTGGTGACAGTCCAGGCGATGGTCCATCGTTGAAGTGATGGTACATCACTCTTCCCATCATGCCTTTCCAGAAAGATTGTTCTTTGTCATAGCATTGACGGTTTTTGTGACGGCCCGTGAGTCTCTCCATCGCATCTTGTCAACTTGTTTAATTTCATTCTCCATGAAGCAAAACTTCTGCACACTTACAACCAAATTAATTATACAAGAACAAATAGTCATAACTAAATGCTACAATAATACATTATGCGTTGTTTCCTACTAGCGCCTGATTTAATATCGCGGCATGACTCGATTTTCTTGATTACTCAGACTTCATCAAGAAAAATTATACTCAACCATTTTACCTAGTCCATCGTACCAATGTACTATTTGATTCATTTCCCATTCACCTTAAAGACACTCCCGTCTTTATTCTCTAACTCAACTACTCCAGATGAGTAGACTTGAATAATTTTGAAAGCCCCAGACCATTTTGATTTCAGCTTACCAGGGAAGAGCTTAAGCCTCGAGTTGAAAAGCAACACCCAATCATCAAGTTGAAAGTCCCTTTTCTCTATTCTTTGGTTGTGGTATTTCTTTATTCCTTCCTTATATAAATTATATTTTCCATATGCACCGAGACGAAACTCATCTATCTTATTCAGCTGCTCTAATCTCAAGACCACTACCTCTTTTACAATCTATGTTCAACCTTTTGAGTGCCCACAAAGCTTTGTGTTCGAGCTCAATTGATAGATGACATGCTTTTCTAAAAACAAGCTGAGATGGTGACATTCCTATGGGCATTTTGAAAGCCGTTCGGTATGCCCACAGAGCATCATCGATCTTTCTTGACCAGTCACTTTTATTTGCATTGACAGTCTTAGACAAAATCGCCGTGATTTCTCTATTTGAAACCTCCACTTACCCACTAGTTTGTGGGTGATATGGAGTGGCCATTTTGTGTTTTTTCATGCATAGTGCAGACCGAAATACCTTATTATAGAAGGGTGATCCCCCATTATTTATGATCGTGCGTGGAATTCCAAAGCGTGAGAAAATATTCTTCTTCAAGAATGCAACCACTATGTTTCCTTCATTATCTGCCAAGGTAACTTCTTCAACCTACTTTGACATATAGTTGATAGTGCAAACGCAAGTGTACGTGGTCTACTAAGTAGTAAAGTGGCTTTCAAGAAAGTCGAATATCGATCCTACAGGGACTTGTGTTACACAACTACCCAATTCTAGTTGAACAAATTGAGAAAGGTAACCAATAAAGTTTTAGAATTATAACTAAAAGTAAACTAAGCTAATGCAGAAAAGTAATGACTTTGGACAATCAATGGATAGAGACCCAGGATTAAGGCTGACGAACAATCAAACTTCGTTATTGAACTTCATTCATTAAATCGCTAATCTTGGTTGTTGATTCGTAGGGTTAATCGCATGATTATGGTCTCCTGACCTCTAACTGTTTACCTAATTTGGACATTAAAACTACATCGTTAAGCGAGGATATAATAATCCAACTAAGTGATTTAAACCTATCATCCTACGTGTGAATCAAGTAAGGCTTCTAAGTACATCCTTGTGCTAGATGCTAATTCGAATTCCTTATTTTATAAAAGAATACAAACCATACTTTTCTTATCCCCATGTTCTATCTTCCTATTCTCTCTCCCGAGATCACAAGATTGACAATGAATATATTCAAAGGGTAGTTACTCCTTAAAATAGTTAAAATAAGGATAAACAAGTAACCATAATGACATGCGACTCAAACAAACTTAATTCAAAACGAAAGTATTCATGATCTTTACCTTAACCCTGGAAAGGGAGTTTAGACTTTATTGGAAATATTCATCATCCAATCCCTTGGATTGATGATACAAACCATAAAGAAACCAAATTAAAGAATGATAAAACCTAAAAAGAAGTTGTGGTAGCCTCCGATATCTTCCAAGGACGTCTAAAAGTGAATAATAATGTTTACAAAAATGTATTTATGGTATACAAGTATTACCAAGCTGTGTAGGATTGAATTACACTTCTATCCGTGTGTGAATTGAACCTCGCATTACACTTACTGGAAACAGGAGTGAAAGTCGCATCGCACAAGGTGAAACGAGAGTGAAAGTCACATCGCGAGGCTTAAAAGGTGGTGTGGAGGCCGCGACGCGCCCTCATCACAAGGGATCACTGTTTTGGGTCCCTTATGAAACTTTTGGTATATATCACACTAAAATTGGCCTTTCCTACAGTCTAAACGCTCCTTGGACATTCCAGGACTCCAAATTTCATCCAAGTTATGTATTGTTCTTTTGTGGATCCATTTCGAGCCTTTTTGAGTTTTTTCACTTGATTTGATTTCATATATCATCATAATCCATTTACCAAGCATCCTATATAATTAAACACAACAATTTAGAGCTCAAAACAACACAACATCCAAGACGGTGAACTAGAAACACGAGCTAAGCATAGGCTAAATTCACATTGAACTTAAGCTTATTGTTTTGACTCTTTTCTTGATACAATTGACCCTTGAACATTATCCAAAAGTTATTTCACATATAAATACACAATAACAACATTAGGAGCTCATTAAACACGTTAGAATCCAACACGATAGACTAGACACACACCTAGCTCAAGCTAGTCACACTAGTTTTCTCGGTTGAACTCTAAATGCTCAAATTGAACCCAAACTCATGTGAAAACACCATTAAACATTGTAAGCACATACTTGGAATCTTAAATTCATATTTATACCATTATCAACACATTAAACACATGAATTATCCTCAAAACAAGTCTAAAAAGGCTAGAATAGTGACGCTAGGATGCATAAACACACCCAACATCACCACCCCCCACTTAAAGCCTTATTCGTCCTCGAACAACTCTTAACTCTAAGCAGCATAAGATGAAGAGACACCACACTTACACTACATGAAAGACACTCAAGCTAATACTATAATGACTACATGGAATGTAAGTTTCTACACTAAGCATGTTACAAACACGATTGAAAGTTCATGAATACTACTCCAAAACATCCCAGCCTTAAGAATTGACTCACCTAGCTAGCAAACTCATGCTTTATCATTAAATCAAGGACATCATACAAATCTCTCACATTCATCAAACATGTGCCTCTCACAACAAAAGAGTTACCCATAACCACTAATAAAAAAGCATTTTATAACATGATGGGTACAAGGATCAAATTTCCCTTGCTCTTACAAAGAATTCACAAGTTACACATAATGAACCATAGGCTTTCCCTTAATGTAGTACTCCACTAATACCAGAATGTAAAGCTTAGGATCAATTAGGTCTTTTTCGGGTTGTAATGTAGGCTAAGGGATGGGTAGGAACTATTTTGGCCAAGAAAAGTGACTTTATTCCCTAAGCGCTTTAATACACTACATCATACATTTAAAACCAATCTTCAACAACCAAATTACACTTTTTCATCCACCCATATCTTTTGTTTTGCCCCATCTTTTTAAGAATTTTTACAAACACGTGGTGGAAGTATACCATTCTTTATATTCTTTCTTTTTCCTCACCCATATTACGCTATGCACCCCTATGATAGCCACCCTCAACTTAAGCGATTTGCCTTAGTTAAGGTGCACATCGTCCAAGAAGGAATAGGGCCAAAATGGGTTCATTATAACACATCCGGGCTAAAATTTGGAACTTTTTCAAATAATTTTTGCTAATCACAACCACAAAATTGCACACGCCAATAACTAGATTGTGGGTCATCAATTTCACCTTTTTTCTCCTCTTATTTCTCAAACTCCTTACTTACTCAATTTTGTATTAAAGCGCTTAGGAGCTTTTGGATCAAATTAAGGTCCATAAAAGAAGGGATTAGGCTACAAATGAGGCTAACAAAGGAAAAGCTAAAGGCTCAACGGGGGTTAACTAGGATTATGCACAGGTAGGATAAATAGAAGGTCAAAAACAAGGCTATCAAAGAAATGCCTATATCATCTTCTAAACCCACACTCTTTATTTTGCTTCACACACATACCGACAAGTTTTAGACATCACATGAAATAAGGAATATACAAAATACCTCACACGCACATGGCACATGCTCAACTCATACAGGATCATCATAGACACTCGACCAAATAGTAGCATGAATTCAATTTTAAGACGACAAGAACAAGAGTTAAAAACTTGAGAAGAGTTTGAAAAGTAGTAATTCTCAAAATCAACATACTTTTACAATTAAAACACCTACACCATGTAATAAAAAATAGCACCAAAAAGAATATCACACTTATTCCTAACCTAAAAAATTTTAAATTGAGCCCAAAATTTAGAATTTTTCCACCCCACACTTAAAAATCTACTTTGTCCCCAAAGTGACTTTAAAAGTAAGAGATATAAATACTCCCTGAGGCTTCTAGGCCTTGCTATTAGCATCTTAATATATCAAAAAAAGGTCTGGGGACCCTACACTCAGTCGTTGTCATGCTCTTTAGCTTCGGTTTCCAGTACTCAGACTTCCCATAAACCTGTGACTCAACAAAAAAAATACGTAAAGCAAAAAAAGTAAAAACTTAAAAGAAAACTTACCTTAACTTGGGTTGCCTCCCAAGAAGATCCTAATTTAGAATTGCAGTACGACCCATATCAATTTTTTCCTCCACCTTGAGGATATGAATTTCACCCCCAACTTTGCATCCATCTTTTTCCCTCGCTCATAGGGTAGTGGTACAAAGATTAAGGAACTGAATAATAGAATATTCATGGTAAACCACTCATCCTTGAGGTGAGGTGTGTTTGTATGCTGCTTTTCTTATGCAAAATTAAGAATATAGGATTCTTGTTTCTCATCTTCACACTCTTCCACTATTTTAAATGATTCCACAGATAAAACATCACCTAAACATAATGTAGAAAAGTGATTTGAGTGAGGACCAACCAATCCCACCTCTAAATTTACACTATCAATAATACACTTACTCTCATTCACCTTCTCAATTTCAGTCTCAAAAGAAAGATGACAGTTGAATAGCTGCAATTCTTGTGTTTGTTCCACAGATTGACTAATATCATCCTCATATTTTTATTTTCTTAGCATCTTTGGACATGGTGGTAGTGGTGTCTCCTTACCTTGTTCAATAGTTTTAGTTTCCAAGTACTCAGACTTCCTTGAATTACCAGCAACTTTGTCTGCAACCGGTTTGCGGAGTCAACTCTACATCTTCCTCCAGCTAATTATACAATTGCTTTGCATCCCCTATTGGTTCTTCATGTCTTCCCACAACTGTTTCTGAGATGCTAAAAGTTTTTTCACCATCTTTTCCAAATTGCCAATTTGAGTTGTGGCCTGCATGTTTAGTTGTGGCTGCTGAAACGGTTGTTGCTGGTTGTTCCATGCCTGAATTTATGGCTAATTCTACCCCATTTAAAAGTAGTTATTTATATAATTTTGCCTTTAAGCATAGCCCACAATCAATTCTGTATTAGGATTGACAGCACATATAGCTGCAGTATGACCACTTTGACCACAAACAAAACACCAAGTTGTAGTCTGCTCCATAAATAGAACAGTATCTGCATCATATTGTAAAGGTCCCGTCCACTCACTTCCATCAAAATCTGGATAATAAGCCTCATGATGTGGTCACCCACTAAAATAATAAAAATCGCCATTACTAAAAAATCGTCTATCCCGGGCTGACATATCAAGAAGTGTGATAAAAAGAGAAATAAAAGAAATTTACAAAGAAAATAAAAAAAACTAAACTATTTAAAACTCAATATATCAAAACGAAAAATAAGTTAGTTGCCAACTAACAAGTCCTCGACAATGGCACAAAAAACTTGACAGTGCCCAAGCACACACGCAAGTGTACATGATCTACCAAGTAGTAGCGTAGCCTTCAAGAAAGCCAAATATTGATCCCACAGGGACTTGTGTTACACAATTACCCAATCTAGTTTAACAAATTGAGAAAGGTAACTAATAAAGTTTTAGAATTATAACTAAAAGTAAACTAAGCTAATGCGGAAAAGTAATGACTTTGGACAATCAATTGATAGAGACTCAGGTTAAGGCTTACGAACAATCATACTACATTATTGAACTTCATTCATTAAATCGCTTATCTTGGATGTTGATTTGTAGGGTTAATCGCATGATTATAGTATCTCGGCCTCTAACCATTTGCCTAATTTGGACATTACAACTATATCATTGAGCGGGGATGTAATAATCCAACTAAGTGATTTAAAGATACCATCCTACATGTGAATCAATTAAAGCTTCTAAGTGCATCCCTATCCTAGATGCTAATTCGGATTCCTTATTTTATAAAAAATACGAATCATACTTTGTTTATCCCTACGTTCTAACTTCCTATTCCCTCTCCCGAGATCACAAGGTTGACAATGAATATATTTTAAGGGTAGATACTCTTTAAAATAGTTAAAAAAAAATGGATAAACATGCAACCATAATGATAAGCGACTCAAACAAACTTAATTCAAAATGAAAGTATTCATGATCTTGGCCTTAACCTGAAAAAGGGAGTTTAGCCTTTAATGGAAATATTCATCATCCAATACCTTGGATTGATGATACAAACCATAAACAAACTAAATTAAAGAATGATAACACCTAAAAATAAGTTGTGGTAGCCTCCAATATCTTTTAAGGACGTTCAAAAGTGAATAATAATATTTACAAAGATGTATTATGGTAGACAAGTAGTCCCAAGCCGTGTAGGATTGAATTTACACATTTGGCCATGTGTGAATTGGACCTTGCATCGAAATTTCTATAAACAGGAGTGAAAGTCGCATCGCACAAGCTGAAACGAGAGTGGAAGTCGCATCGCGAGGCTTAAAAGGTGGTGTGGAGGTCGCGACGTGCCCTTATCACGAGGGATCACTATTTTGGGGCCCTTTTGAAGATTTTGGTTTATAGAACATGCCAATTGGCCTATACTTTAGTCCACACGTGCCCTGTACATTCCGGGACTCAAAATTGCATCCAAGTTATGTATTGTGCTTTTGTTGATCCATTCCGAACCTTTTTGAGTTATTTCCACTTGATCATTTGAGGCTTGTATATCATGCATATATCATCATAATACATTCACCAAGTATACTATAGCATTAAACACAATAATTTAGAGCTTAAAACAACACAATATCTACGATGGTGAACTAGAAACACGAGCTAAGCATAGGCTAATTTCACATTGAGCTTAAGCTTATTGTTTTGACTCTTGTCTTGATCCAATTGACCTTTGAACATTATCCACAAGTTGTTTCACATATAAATACACAATAAAAACATTAGGAACTTATTACATATGTTAGAATCCAACACGATAGACTAGACACACACTTAGCTCAAGCTAGTCACACTAGTTTTCTCGGTTGAACTCTAAATGCTCAAATTAAACCCAAACTCGTGTGAAAACACCATTAAACATTGTAAACGCATACTTGGACTCTTAAATGGAATTTATACCATTATCAACACATTAAGCACTTGAATTATCCTCAAAACAAGGCTAAAAAGGCTAGAATAGTGACGTTAGGATGCATAAATACACCCAACATCAGTAGTCCACAGTAACCAAGATGTATTTTTAGTCGTAGGAGCTTAAAAATGGTCCCATAAAATCTATGCCCCACACATCGAATAATTTCACTTCCATCATCTTCGTCATTGGCATTTCATGATGTTTGGAGATTGAGCTTGCCTTTGACATTGATCACATTTCTTAACAAACTCATAAGCATCCTTGTGCACTGACGGCTAATAATAACTACTTTACAGAACCTTCCTAGCAGTGCGATCACCTACATAGTGTCCCTCAATTAGGGAAGCATGGCAAGCTTCCAGAATACTTTGAATGTCAACCTCTGGTATACATTTTCTAATAATATTGTCTGCACAACATCTAAAAAGGTAGAGTTCATCCCAAAAATACTTAGTAGCATCGTGGAGAAACTTCTTCTTCTTGTGGAATAACATGTTATCCCGAATAATGTTGCTAATGATAAAAATTAGAAAAATTAGCATACTAAGGTATCAGATCAAAAGAAAAAGCTAGAATATGCTCGTCCATAAAGAAATCATCAATCTCTAGCTTCTTCATAATAGACTGGGCATTCTCTAATTGAATAAGAGGTCTGCCACCTGATTTTCACAACCCTTCTGGTCTTTGACTTCAAAGACAAACTCCTGTAGCAACAACACCCATCCGATAAGTCTTGGTTTGGCATCTTTCTTTGCCATCAAGTATCTTAGCACGGCATGGTTGGGGTGAACCACTACCTTGGTCCCCAACAGATAAGCCTAAAACTTCTCGAATGCATACACCACTGCTAAGAGTTCATTCTCTATTACCGTATAGTTCTTCTGTGCCCCATTTACTGCCTTACTAGTGTAATAGATTGGATGGAAAAATGTCTCCCTCTTCTTCCCCAGAACATCCCCAAGTGCTACCCCACTTGCATCACATATTATTTTTAATGGCTTAGACCAATCCGGAGCAATAATTACAGGTGTAGCAACCAACTTCTCTTTAAGGCATTGGAATGCCTTTATATAATTATCATCAAATAAAAACTAGCTCTCCTTTTCCAATAACTTACAAAGTGGATTTGTAATTTTAGAAAAATCTTTGATAAACCTTCGGTAGAAACCCACATGGCTAAGAAAACTACCCATTCATTTAACTGAGATAAAAAGAGGTAGTTTTTCAATAACTTCAACCTTTGCTTTATCAACTTCAATTCCTATTACTAAAATTCTGTGTCCCAACACTATGCCTTCCTTCACCATAAAGTAGCATTTCTCCCAATTCAGAACAAGGTTAAATTACTCACATCGGTGTAGTGCCCTGCTTAAATTCACCAAGCACAATTTGAATGAATTACCTACCACAGAAAAGTCATCCACTACCAGAAATTGGGCCTATTGCAACAAACTTTTTAGTGATGATTCCAAAAGCATTGCGATAGATGGTCTATTACAACGGTTCCAACCACTACCAAAAATTATTCTACTAGCTACCATTTAGCACTATAACCATTGCTATTGAATACGATCCATTGGCATAAATAAATATATAGCAATGATTATTAAAATCGTTACCTTAAAATCATTTATGCTAACACTTAAATGGGTAAAAATATATCTATTTTCATGGTTTTATTAATTTCCTTTGCAAAATTTCACAAGTTCGCTATAAGCAATTTTAATAAAACCTTTCCACTCTCAAACCTATTCTCAAGCCATTTTAATATTTCTCTGTCGATTTGCTCTCTCTCAAACATTAACATTTCTATCTCTTGATATTTTCTCAATCTCTCAATCCATTTCTCTCTCGATTTGCACTTCAATTTGCAATTAGGACTAATTGCATTTTGGTGGGTTAAGATAAACCATGGACACTAGTGAACCATAGAAAATGCCAGCAGAGATCGAAGATATCATGCTACAAAAATTTTACTTGCATCGCTAGTTAGTTCAATGGAAAATGATACACGTATTATGCATTTGGAGATGGCAGCGGCGGAGATTTTGAGCAAGGGTAAAGAATTAAGGTTGTCTACGGATTTGATGGAGTGGGTTTTGATTGGACGACTTTCGTTAATTATGTATAAGCAAAAACCCCTCTTCAGTATTTGGTAATTATTATCGTAGGGCACTTGAAAAGAGGAAGAAAATCTCATCGATAAAGGATAAGAATATGAGGTCTAAGATCGAATTGGTAGATAAACAAGGAAGAAACTTATTGTATTGTATTGTAGGATACATTTAGGGAATCCAAAGATGTTTTCCAATTGGGAAACATTGAATTCGAGTGTGTCTCCATTGCTTTCTTTGGTGTTTTTGAAGGTTTCAAGTTCTATGGATCGTTTGTAGGAGGGAGTAGTAGTGGAGGAGTGACAAGTCACCTACAATAAATCTATTTATTATCCTAGTTATCCGCACCCCCCTACAAATGGTATCAGAGCACAGTAATTTAAAAGATACGGAAGTGATATACGTGTTAGAATTAGTTAGATTAAATTTAGTTAAGTTAGAATTAGTTATTTATTAAATTAATTATGAGAAGACCATTTAAAAATAGAGAAGCTTTTAGAAAAATTAAAGAATCTTTAGTTAGTAATTATTCAGAATATATGAGTCTAAATAAAACAAAAGAAAATCCAGAAAGACTAGCCTATTTAATTACATTATTATCTAGTATTGAAGCAAAATTAATAATCCATTTAAACTCTAGAAGAATGAGACATATACCATCTAATTATGATAAAATTAGATTTAGATATCCACCAAAATATTATAAACATAATTCAAATGAATAAAGAGCAAAAATACAAAGAATTAAAACAATTTATCTCTGAAAAATGTAAAGAATTAAAAATAAGAAAAGAAAGATTACAATATAATATATTTGCCGGAGTTAGTAAAATTTCAATAAATACACAAAAAGATGAAATATCAAAATTAGAGTCCCAAATAGATAGTTTAGAATATATATATCAACATGAACTATTCACAATAAAATGAATAAAGAAGAATTTATAATAGATGAAAAAATATACGAAAATCACGAAGGATCAAAAATAAAAATAGTATTTTCGAATCTAGGAAGAAGATACAAGAAAATAGGAGAACATTTATATTTAATGTTAGAAAAAGAAGAATTAAAATTAGAAGATAAACTAACAGCAATGGTAAGAATAGAAAAAGAAAATGAAGAAATAGATAGAAAAAAGGAAATAGAAAAAATTAAACAACAAACTACGGAAGAAATACGAAAAATAGAAGAAACTAAAAATAGTAGGATTGTTGAATTAGAAAAAGAACTACAAATGCTAAAAGATTTATACGAACAAAGACAAAAAGAAAAAGAAGAAAAAGATAAAGAAAAAAAATTAATAAACGAGATAAATCAATTTAAGGAAAAATTAGAAATAAATAATATAGAAGTAGAAGAGACAGATAATTATGATTCAGAAGATAGTGAAACATATACGGAAATATTAACAAATATAAAAGATTTAGAAATTAACGAAAAACAAGAAAAAATTAATGAAGAAAACTTAGAAAATAATAACACAGAAATAAATACTCTTGATAAAAAAGAAGATGAAAATATAATACCTAAAACAATAGAAATAAGAAAACCTATATATTATAAAAATAAATTTAAAAGATATAATGAATATGACAAATGGACACCAAAACAAATAGTTAATAAAAATTATAACTTTTTAGATCTAGACTGTGTAATAGATACAGAAAAAACAATACAATTATGGATAGGTTATATGACAAAACAATTATTAGACAATAATATAAACATAACAGATGCACCCGAATATATAGAAAAAACATTAATAGGATCAGTAAAATTATGGTTTACAAATTTAACTGAAAATAGTAAAAAAATATTAAGAACTAATAAACCTATGGAAGGAACATCATCAACAACAACTAAATTAACACCTATAGAATTATTGAAAAAATATGAAACAGTTATAAAAGATGAATTTGGTAGTATGACGACATTAGAAGAAGAACAAGATGAAGAAAAAGATACAAATAGGAATTTAATGATAAAATTAACAATATGTAATATGTGTTATATAGATGAATATACTTGCACATTTAAAGAATATTATTATAAAGGAGCATATAGCATAGAAGAAAGTAAGAAAATAAGAAAATTATATTTTAATAAATTACCCGAACCATTTAGTTCAAAAATAATAAGAAGTTGGGAAGAAGAAAAAATAGTAGATACATTAGGAGCTAGAATAAAATTTTTACACCAATGGTATAGAAATTTATGTGAAAAATATAGAGAAGAATTAAAAATGGAAAAACCATTAATAAGAAATTTAGCATGTTGCAAAAATAAAATAGCACCGCAATTTGGATGCGAAGAAAGATATTATAAGAAAAGAAAAAGACATAAGAAATATAAGAAATATAAAAAATCAAAATATAAATATAAGAAACCAAGAAAAAGATATTATGTAAAAAAATTACAATAATAAAAGACCATATAGAAAGAAAAAATCTATAAAAGAATGTACATGTTATAATTGTGGAAAGTTAGGACATTTAGCTAGAGATTGTAAATTACCTAAAAATCCAAAAAATAAACAAATATCAGAAATAAAAATAGAAAATACAGAATACATGCAAATAGATTATATAGATTATGAATTAGAAAGTGAAGATAGTATATATGAAATTTCAGAAAATGAAACAGATACCGAAATAGATAGTGAGATAGATGAATTGAATGACTGAAGAAGATATAAAAATAATAACAAAGGAAGAATATTTAAATGATGAAGGAACGGAACAAAAGATAATATTTGACAGTAATATATTTGATGAAATAAAAGGAAAAGAGTTAGAAAAAATATTTAAAATACCAACAATAAAAAATATTTTTAGTAGGAAAAAAGATGAATATTATGTAGTATGTCAAAAAGAACATGTAATAGACTGTAGATATGCAAAAGGAAAAGCTAGTATGCCACTAGTAACGAAAAGAATAATTAATAAAGAAATAAATGATATAAAAAGTAAAGGAGATCCAATAAAATATGTACACCTTGGAGGTACAGAAATATTAATAAAAGCATGTTTTAGAGAAGGAATAGATACACCGATAGAATTATATTTAGCAGATGATAGAATTATAAAACCTATAGAAAAAAGCATAATAACTGCCGTAAAAGGAAATTTAATATACCAAAAATTCAAATTTATAATAAGTGCAAATTATTCAGTAGCGGTAACAGATAGGAATATAGATAAATCATTAGTATTATATTGGAAGATATCAGGAATAGAATTAACCCCAGGAAGTAAAATATTTACAGCAAGATGTAAAAATTTATATGTATTAACAACAAAACATAAAATAACAGGGAAAAATAAGATTAACAAGATACAAATAGATAGCCCATTTGAACAAATTGTAAAAACAATAGATTATAATGATTATAGCTATAGAGACATAGATATAGAAGAAAATTTAGAAATAGTAAATGATAGAATAAGTACAACAAAAAGAATAGCTAATGAAAAACCAGAATCATCAACCTCATAAAAAAGAATGAGTTATGAAACAAATCCAATAATTAACCTAAATCAAAATTACATAACAGGAAAAATAAATGAAAAAGAATATTTAATATTATTAAACACAGGACAAGAAGAAAATTATATAGCAAAATGTTTAGTAAAGAATGAAGAAATAAAAACTGATAATGATATATGCCCAGATCTACCGAGAAGTTTAATAAATAGTAAAGATATAGTAGAAAAAGAAATAATAATAGGAGGAATTAGAAAAATAAAACTAGAATTTGAGGTAAAAGAAGAAATGCAAAAAGCAGATATAATATTAGGAATAAAATGGTTAGAACAAGTAAAACCATATAATATAGAACATACACAATTAGTCATAACATATAATAGGGAAAAATTATTCTTAAGAAGAGCCTTAACATAAAATGAAAATATATGTATTAATGAAGATAGTAGTGGAAGGATATTACAGTAGATATTATACGCCTATGATAGATACAGGAGCAGAAGCTAATTTATGTAGATATAATTGCTTACCAGAAAGTAAATGGGATAAATTAAAAATACCAATAGTAGTTAAAGGATTTAATAATGAAGGAAGCTTAATTACTTATAAAGCTAGGAATGTAAAAGCACAAATATGGGATAAGATATTGACAATAGAAGAAATTTATAATTATGAACTAATGTCAAAAGATATACTTTTAGGAATGTCATTTTTAGATAAACTATACCCACATATAATAACTAGAAACGATTGGTGGTTCACAACACCATGTAAACAAAAAGTAAGAGCAAAAAGAGTTAATAATAAAATAAGAAAGAAAACTGATTGGATAAAAGGAAGTGAAAAAATTACACAAAAGTTAGAAAATATAAAAAACGCTGAAGATACAATAGAATTAGTAGTATTCTCGATAAATAAAACAGAAATAACTATATTTTCAATAAATTAGATAGAAATAGTTAAGAAAAAATTAGAACAATTATATAGTGAAGAAAAAATGCACCAGGTAGATATCAACATTTTATGGATAATTATTTTAAACAATTACCTAATTGCGTAGTATACATAGACGATATATTATTATATACAAAAACTAAAGAAGAACATATAAAATTATTAGAACAATTTACAAATATAATAGAAAATTCAGGAATTAGTCTAAGTGAAAAGAAAGCCGAAATTATGAAAAATCAGATAGAATTTTTAGGAATACAAATAGATAAAAGTGGAGTAAAAATGCAACAACATATAGTACAAAAAATAATAAATTCGAAAGAAGAATTAGATACAAAAAAGAAATTACAATCATTTTTAGGATTAGTAAACCAAGTAAGAGAATATATTCCAAAATTAGCAGAAAACCTAAAACCACTACAGAAAAAATTATAAAAGGATATAGAATATAATTATAATGAAGAAGATAAAAAACAAGTTCAGAAAATAAAATTACTTTGCAAGGATTTACCAAAATTACAATTTCCGGATGAAAATAGAAAATTTACATACATAGTAGAAGCAGATGCCAATGAATATAGTTACGGAGGAGTACTTAAATATAGATATGAAGCAGAAAAAATAGAACATCATTGTAGATACTACTCAGGTACGTTTAACGAGACAGAAATAAAATGGGAAATAAATAGAAAAGAATTATGTTCATTATATAAATGTTTATTAGCATTTGAGCCATATATTGTATATAACAAATTTATTGTGCGAACAGATAATACACAAGTATGCTGGTGGCTAACAAAGAAAATACAATATTCAGTTACAACAAAAGAGATTCGGAGACTAGTTTTAAATATATTAAATTTTACATTTATAATAGAACTAATCAGTACTAACAAAAATGTTATTGCAGATTACATATCAAGACAAAGCTACACAAACTGAAATGATAGAAGAAACTATACATGAAAAGATACTCAACGCCCTGACTACGCTTCCATTGAAAGTAGACAGTATGGGTACTGAGATAGTAAAGATGTGTACTGAGATAGAAACACTAAAGCTAAAGACTAGTGAAGATAAACTGAAGTCTATAGCTATGAATCAGCTAACTCAGCAATGCGCAGAGCTATGTCGATCGGAAGACAATAAAATTCCAGAGCTAGAAGGAGACGTTGGGATACTCCATAAAACCCATAACGTTTATCAATCTACTTCTGCAGGTACAAGCAAAGGAGTTAGAAAAAATATGAACCTAAACAAACTATTTGACAAGCCATATACACCAAATACATCAAAAGACCCCATGTTTACACCCCCACAAGTTACCACATTTAAAAGAATAACCAAAGGTACTTTATTTTTTATAAAAATATACACGGCACCAGCAGAGATATTATTTGACGAAGTTAAGAAACCTATACAAGTTGTAAAAATAGGAATGACACGAGATATGATTATACCACAAGATATTGGTACACAGCCAGAGATACCCAGAATCGAGATACCAAAATTTTATGCGAACAAAAGAGTTATCGGACTATCTACAATTTTACAAGAATTAGCAAATACATATTGCAACCAAAATCCTATATGGAGTTATTATTCAAGAAACCATGTATTAATATATTCAAATTCAAAAGAGCTACGAGAAACAGATATGGAAACTATTAGGCAATGGATTATGACGTTGCTTAAACCAGAGACAGAACCTATCGCCAGAGCTATTAAAGAAAAATTTATTTCAGAGGAATTATTGACCAGATATTGCAAAACTATTGGACACAAATACCCAGATCACAGATGTTCAAAATGTAATAAAGGAGATAATGACGTCCCAGCAGTGCAGCTAGAATAAAAAAAGATAAGGACGACAGCTGGAAAGATAAGACCAGAGCAATAATGGAGATACAACAGATATGACAAAATAGACGGAAGACTTATTTGTACAAAGTTGTTACGTAAAGATAGCATTAGTTAGTAAGCATTTAATAAGAAGTTAATGTAAAGTTGAAAAATTCAAAGTCTTATAGGTTAGGGTAGGTGAAAAGAAAGACTTTTAAGTCTTTTTAGTTTTTTTTAGTTTTTAGTTTTTTTTACGAATGTAAAAAAACTTTTGTACATTGTTCATTCTATAAATAAGAGCTCAGAAGGCATTGCAGAGGCAAGCCTTCCAACATTCAAGCAAAAAACTCTCTCCATCCAAAATACTTTTGCCCAGTTAATAAAATATATACTGCAATGGAAAAAGCTATGGAGCAACAAACCTCAGAAATATCAAAGCTACCGGAACAGGTATATCTATTTACGATTATGAATAGCTAAATTCATAATTCCCGACAATCATGATATGATAAAATAAATTCATATTAGTTACTTTATAGTAGAATTATTCAAAAAATAATATGTTAAGAAGTTTATTAGCAAAGTGGAAACGGAGAAAAATCCCAAGGAACTATGCCATCCTAAAGGTGAAACCAATGAGGCAAGAAGCCGTGGCGGGGAGTAACCAAAGTCGAGGCGCTGTTTAAGGGAAAAGTATCCGAATTACCATGCTAGTAGTGACCGAAGAACATGTTATTTAAGAATAATCTAGTATATAGTAATCTGAGATGACTATATTTTATTATGTATATGGTTGAAGGGAATATTTTGAAAAAAGCAATTTTATGATAATGAATGATAATATATCTGATGTGATGGTAGATAAATTCAAGATACTTATTTTGTATGTACTTAGAGATATAGATGTTGCAAATATAAGAAAAATTATATTAGAAAGAGCATATGGAAAAAATTATACGGATAGAATAAATTATATACCACACATACCTAACTACTCTTATAAATATTTATTATATTAAAATTACGTAGGATTTTTAAATATACGCAAAATATACAGATACTAGAAAAACAGATAAAAATAAATATAGACAAATACATGGAAAATAAAAAATATATAAAATCTCTTAATAAAAATATGCAAAAATTACTAAGTCTAAAACAAATAGCTATAAAATATCAATTTTAGAAAATAGCTCATTTAGACTACCTTAGAGTTTTAATCTTATATATACTTAAAGATATAGAAATAATAGATATTAAGAAAATGATATTAGAAGAAGTAATAAACTACGAAATTGACACAGAATAATAAATGACACAGAAAATCTAGAATTAGATATACACTACAGTACAGAAAGAATAAATTATTATACAGAAATTTGTAACTCAGCAGTTACTACAGGATAAAATAATAAACTAAATAAATTAATGAACACATCTCACAAAAAGAATAATTTATTAAAACAAAATCTAAAAAATATCCACGTACAAAAAAGAATAGATTCATTACCAACAATAAATCTATTCATTATCCTATTTATCCGCACCCCCCTACAAATGGTATCGGAGCAGAGTAATTTAAAAGATACGGAAGTGATATACGTGTTAGAATTAGTTAGATTAAATTTAGTTATGTTAGAATTAGTTATTTATTAAATTAATTATGAGAAGACCATTTAAAAATAGAGAAGCTTTTAGAAAAATTAAAGAATCTTTAGTTAGTAATTATTCAGAATATATGAGTCTAAATAAAACAAAAGAAAATCCAGAAAGACTAGCCTATTTAATTACATTAATATCTAGTATTGAAGCAAAATTAATAATCCATTTAAAATCTAGAAGAATGAGACATATACCATCTAATTATGATAAAATTAGATTTAGATATCCACCAAAATATTATAAATTTAGTTCAAATGAATAATGAGCAAAAATACAAAGAATTAAATTTTATCTCTGAAAAACGTAAATAATTAAAAATAAGAAAAGAAAGATTACAATATAATATATTTGCCGGAGTTAGTAACAATAAAATGAATAAAGAAGAATTTATAATAGATGAAAAAATATACGAAAATCACGAAGAATCAAAAATAAAAATAGTATTTTCGAATCTAGGAAGAAGATACAAGAAAATAGGAGAACATTTATATTTAATGTTAGAAAAAGAAGAATTAAAATTAGAAGATAAACTAACAGCAATGGTAAGAATAGAAAAAGAAAATTAAGAAATAGATAGAAAAAAGGAAATAGAAAAAATTAAACAACAAACTACGAAAGAAATACGAAAAATAGAAGAAACTAAAAATAGTAGGATTGTTGAATTAGAAAAAGAACTACAAATGCTAAAAGATTTATACGAACAAAGACAAAAAGAAAAAGAAGAAAAAGATAAAGAACAAAAATTAATAAACGAGATAAATCAATTTAAGGAAAAATTAGAAATAAATAATATAGAAGTAGAAGAGACAGATAATTATGATTCAGAAGATAGTGAAACATATATGAAAATATTAACAAATATAAAAGATTTAGAAATTAACGAAAAACAAGAAAAAATTAATGAAGAAAACTTAGAAAATAATAACACAGAAATAAATACTCTTAATAAAAAAGAAGATGAAAATATAATACCTAAAACAATAGAAATAAGAAAACCTATATATTATAAAAATAAATTTAAAAGATATAATGAATATGACAAATGGACACCAAAACAAATAGTTAATAAAAATTATAACTTTTTAGATCTAGACTGTGTAATAGATACAGAAAAAACAATACAATTATGGATAGGTTATATGACAAAACAATTATTAGACAATAATATAAACATAACAGATGCACCCGAATATATAGAAAAAAAATTAATAGGATCAGTAAAATTATGGTTTACAAATTTAACTGAAAATAGTAAAAAAATATTAAGAACTAATAAACCTATGGAAGGAACATCATCAACAACAACTAAATTAACACCTATAGAATTATTGAAAAAATATGAAACAGCTATAAAAGATGAATTTGGTAGTATGACGACATTAGAAGAAGAACAAGATGAAGAAAAAGATACAAATAGGAATTTAATGATAAAATTAACAATATGTAATATGTGTTATATAGATGAATATACTTGCGCATTTATAGAATATTATTATAAAGGAGCATATAGCATAGAAGATAGTAAGAAAATAAGAAAATTATATTTTAATAAATTACCCGAACCATTTAGTTTAAAAATAATAAGAAGTTGGGAAGAAGCAAAAATAGTAGATACATTAGGAGCTAGAATAAAATTTTTACACCAATGGTATAGAAATTTATGTGAAAAATATAGAGAAGAATTAAAAATGGAAAAAACATTAATAAGAAATTTAGCATGTTGCAAAAATAAAATAGCACCACAATTTGGATGCGAAGAAAGATATTATAAGAAAAGAAAAAGACATAAGAAATATAAGAAATATAAAAAATCAAAATATAAATATAAGAAACCAAGAAAAAGATATTATGTAAAAAAATTACAAAAATAAAAGACCATATAGAAAGAAAAAATCTATAAAAGAATGTACATGTTATAATTGTGGAAAGTTAGGACATTTAGCTAGAGATTGTAAATTACCCAAAAATCCAAAAAATAAACAAATATCCGAAATAAAAATAGAAAATACAGAATATATGCAAATAGATTATATAGATTATGAACTAGAAAGTAAAGATAGTATATATGAAATTTCAGAAAATGAAACAGATACTGAAATACATAGTGAGATAGATGAATCGAATGACTGAAGAAGATATAAAAATAATAACAAAGGAAGAATATTAAAATGATGAAGGAACAGAACAAAAGATAATATTTGATAGTAATATATTTGATGAAATAAAAGGAAAAGAGTTAGATTTAAGTGTAGAAAAAATATTTAAAATACCAACAATAAAAAATATTTTTAGTAGGAAAAAAGATGAATATTATGTAGTATGTCAAAAAGAACATGTAATAGACTGTAGATATGCAAAAGGAAAAGCTAGTATGCCACTAGTAACAAAAAGAATAATTAATAAAGAAATAAATGGTATAAAAAGTAAAGGAGATCCAATAAAATATGTACACCTTGGAGGTACAGAAATATTAATAAAAGCATGTTTTAGAGAAGGAATAGATACACCAATAGAATTATATTTAGCAGATGATAGAATTATAAAACCTATAGAAAAAAGCATAATAATTGCCGTAAAAGGAAATTTAATATACCAAAAATTTAAATTTATAATAAGTGCAAATTATTCAGTAGCGGTAACAGATAGGAATATAGATAAATCATTAGTATTATATTGGAAGATATCAGGAATAGAATTAACCCCAGGAAGTAAAATATTTACAGCAAGATGTAAAAATTTATATGTATTAACAACAAAACATAAAATAACAGGGAAAAATAAGATTAACAAGATACAAATAGATAGCCCATTTGAACAAATTGTAAAAACAATAGATTATAATGATTATAGCTATAGAGACATAGATATAGAAGAAAATTTAGAAATAGTAAATGATAGAATAAGTACAACAAAAAGAATAGCTAATGAAAAACCAGAATCATCAACCTCATAAAAAAGAATGAGTTATGAAACAAATCCAATAATTAACCTAAATCAATATTACATAACAGGAAAAATAAATGAAAAAGAATATTTAATATTATTAAACACAGGACAAATAGAAAATTATATAGCAAAATGTTTAGTAAAGAATGAAGAAATAAAAACTGATAATGATATATGCCCATATCTACCGAGAAGTTTAATAAATAGTAAAGATATAGTAGAAAAAAAATAATTATAGGAGGAATTAGAAAAATAAAAATAGAATTTTAGGTAAAAGAAGAAATGCAAAAAGCAGATATAATATTAGGAATAAAATGGTTAGAACAAGTAAAACCATATAATATAGAACATACACAATTAGCCATAACATATAATAGGGAAAAATTATTCTTAAGAAGAGCCTTAACATAAAATGAAAATATATGTATTAATGAAGATAGTAGTGGAAGGATATTACAGTAGATATTATACGCCTATGATAGATACAGGAGAAGAAGCTAATTTATGTAGATATAATTGCTTACCAGAAAGTAAATGGGATAAATTAAAAATACCAATAGTAGTTAAAGGATTTAATAATGAAGGAAGCTTAATTACTTATAAAGCTAGGAATGTAAAAGCACAAATATGGGATAAAATATTGACAATAGAAGAAATTTATAATTATGAACTAACGTCAAAAGATATACTTTTAGGAATGCCATTTTTAGATAAACTATACCCACATATAATAACTAGAAACGATTGGTAGTTCACAACACCATGTAAACAAAAAGTAAGAGCAAAAAGAGTTAATAATAAAATAAGAAAGAAAACTGATTGGATAAAAGGAAGTGAAAAAATTACACAAAAGTTAGAAAATATAAAAACTGCTGAAGATACAATAGAATTAGTAGTATTCTCGATAAATAAAACAGAAATAACTATATTTTCAATAAATAAGATAGAAATAGTTAAGAAAAAATTAGAACAATTATATAGTGAAGCTCCGTTAAAAGGATGGGAAAAACATAAAACTACCATAAAAATTGAATTAATAGACAAAAATAGTATAATAACCCAAAAACCATTAACATATAATTTTGACGATTTAAAAGAATTTAAAATGCATATAGATGAATTATTAGAAAAACAATATACACAAAAAAGTAATAGCAAACATAATAGTCCAGCATTTATAGTAAATAAACATAGTGAACAAAAAAGTAGAAAAAGTAGAATGGTTATTGATTATAGAAATTTAAATGCAAAAACTATAACATATAATTATCCGATACCAAATAAGATATTAAAAATAAGACAAATCCAAGGATATAATTATTTTAGTAAATTTGATTGTAAATCAAGATTTTACCATCTAAAGCTAGAAGAAGAATCTAAAGAATTTACCGCATTTACAGTACCACAAGGATTTTACGAATGGAATGTATTACCATTTGGATATAAAAATGCACCAGGTAGATATCAACATTTTATGGATAATTATTTTAAACAATTACCTAATTGCATAGTATACATAGACGATATATTATTATATACAAAAACTAAAGAAGAACATATAAAATTATTAGAACAATTTACAAATATAATAGAAAATTCAGGAATTAGTCTAAGTGAAAAGAAAGCCGAAATTATAAAAAATCAGATAGAATTTTTAGGAATACAAATAGATAAAAGTGGAGTAAAAATGCAACAACATATAGTACAAAAAATAATAAATTCGAAAGAAGAATTAGATACAAAAAAGAAATTACAATCATTTTTAGGATTAGTAAACCAAGTAAGAGAATATATTCCAAAATTAGCAGAAAACCTAAAACCACTACAGAAAAAATTAAAAAAGGATATAGAATATAATTATAATGAAGAAGATAAAAAAAACAAGTTCAGAAAATAAAATTACTTTGCAAGGATTTACCAAAATTACAATTTCCGGATGAAAATAGAAAATTTACATACATAGTAGAAGCAGATGCCAGTGAATATAGTTACGGAGGAGTACTTAAATATAGATATGAAGCAGAAAAAATAGAACATCATTGTAGATACTACTCAGGTACGTTTAACGAGACAGAAATAAAATGGGAAATAAAATAGGAAAGAATTATGTTCATTATATAAATGTTTGTTAGCATTTGAGCCATATATTGTATATAACAAATTTATTGTGCGAACAGATAATACACAGGTACGCTGGTGGCTAACAAAGAAAATACAAAATTCAGTTACAACAAAAGAGATTCGGAGACTAGTTTTAAACATATTAAATTTTACATTTGTAATAGAAGTAATCAGTACTAACAAAAATGTTATTGCAGATTACATATCAAGACAAAGCTACACAAACTGAAATGATAGAAGAAAATATACATGAAAAGATACTCAACGCCCTGACTACGCTTTCATTGAAAGTGGACAGTATGGGTACTGAGATAGTAAAGATGGGTACTGAGATAGAAACACTAAAGCTAAAGACTAGTGAAGATAAACTGAAGTCTATAGCTATGAATCAGCTAACTCAGCAATGCGCAGAGCTATGTCGATCGGAAGACAATAAAATTCCAGAGCTAGAAGGAGATGTTGGGATACTCCATAAAACCCATAACGTTTATCAATCTACTTCTGCAGGTACAAGCAAAGGAGTTAGAAAAAATATGAACCTAAACAAGCTATTTGACAAACCATATACACCAAATACATCAAAAGACCCCATGTTTACACCCCCACAAGTTACCACATATCGAGATAGCCTAAACTAAGACAAAAAGACATATAACTACACAGCCCGCACATATATAGAAAATATCTACAACGTACAAACTTTCTTAAATAGAAACCCAAAAACTACAAATATCCAAGAACCAGATACAAACTATATAACCCAGAAATTGACCGGATACAATAAGCTAATTGTCTTACCTAAAACCAAACCCAGCTTAGTTAAAACTTGCTACGAATATGGATTACTTAGTACCGTATATACCACAGACGGAACTGAGATATCCACTATACCCGAGATATATGAAGCATTTACCACATTTAAAAGAATAACCAAAGGTACTTTATTTTTTATAAAAATATACACGGCACCAGCAGAGATATTATTTGACGAAGTTAAGAAACCTATACAAGTTGTAAAAATAGGAATGACACGAGATATGATTATACCACAAGATATTGGTACACAGCCAGAGATACCCAGAATCGAGATACCAAAATTTTATGCGAACAAAAGAGTTATCGGACTATCTACAATTTTACAAGAATTAGCAAATACATATTGCAACCAAAATCCTATATGGATTTATTATTCAAGAAACCATGTATTAATATATTCAAATTCAAAAGAGCTACGAGAAACAGATATGGAAACTATAAGGCAATGGATTATGATGTTGCTTAAACCAGAGACAGAACCTATCGCCAGAGCTATTAAAGAAAAATTTATTTCAGAGGAATTATTGACCAGATATTGCAAAACTATTGGACACAAATACCCAGATCACAGATGTTCAAAATATAATGGAGGAGATAATGACATCCCAGCAGTGCAGCTAGAATAAAAGAAGATAAGGACGACAGCTGGAAAGATAAGACCAGAGCAATAATGGAGATACAACAGATACGACAAAATAAACGGAAGACAAGATATTTAATATATTTTACAAAGTCTTTAATACATTTAATGTAATAAGACTTTAGCTTTTGTATTTAGAAGTACGTAAACAAAGTAGTTAGCATATTTATGTTAAGTCTGAAAAGTCTTTAGGTAGGTAGGACTTTTTAAAGTCTTTTAGTTTTTTTAGTTTTTAGTTTTTTTTATGAATGTAAAAAACTTTTGTACATTGTTCATTCTATAAATAAGAACTTAGAAAGCATTGCAGAGGCATGCCTTCCAACATTCAAGCAAAAAACTCTCTCCATCCAAAATACTTTTGCCCAGTTAATAAAATATATACTGCAATTGAAAAAGCTATGGAGCAACAAACCTCAGAAATATCAAAGCTACCGGAACAGGTATATCTATTTACGATTATGAATAGCTAAATTCATAATTCCCGACAATCATGATATGATAAAATAAATTCATATTAGTTACTTTATAGTAGAATTATTCGAAACATAATATGTTAAGAAGTTTATTAGCAAAGTGGAAACGGAGAAAAATCCCAAGGAACTATGCCATCCTAAAGGTGAAACCAATGAGGCAAGAAGCCGTGACGGGGAGTAACCAAAGTCGAGGCGCTGTTTAAGGGAAAAGTATCCGAATTACCATGCTAGTAGTGACCGAAGAACATGTTATTTAAGAATAATCTAGTATATAGTAATCTGAGATGACTATATTTTATTATGTATATGGTTGAAGGGAATATTTTGAAAAAAGCAATTTTATGATAATGAATGATAATATATCTGATGTGATGGTAGATAAATTCAAGATACTTATTTTGTATGTACTTAGAGATATAGATGTTGCAAATATAAGAAAAATTATATTAGAAATAGCATACGGAAAAAATTATACGGATAGAATAAATTATATACCACACATACCTAACTACTCTTATAAATACTTATTATGTTAAAATTACGTAGGATTTTTAAATATACGCAAAATATACAGATACTAGAAAAACAGATAAAAATAAATATAGACAAATACATGGAAAATAAAAAATATATAAAATCTCTTAATAAAAATATGCAAAAATTACTAAGTCTAAAACAAATAGCTATAAAATATCAATTTTAGAAAATAGCTCATTTAGACTACCTTAGAGTTTTAATCTTATATATACTTAAAGATATAGAAATAATAGATATTAAGAAAATGATATTAGAAGAAGTAATAAATTACGAAATTCAAATGATAAATGCCACAGCACAAATATACGAAGACATTTACCCAAAAGGATATTATTCAGACCAAGATTGTGGATGTTAGAATATATTAGAAAAACTAGAGAAAACCAAGATAATCTAAATAACGAAGTTAATTATAGAAACCATATTAGAAAAATAATGGAAGATCTAAAAGAAAAGTTAATATGGATAGAAAAAACCTTAGAAAATTTAGAAAAAAGTACATGTGACAGTTTATATAAAATTAAAAAACTCACTACGAGAAGAACAACACAAAATAATAAATGATATAGAAAATCTAGAATTAGATATACACTACAGTACAGAAAGAATAAATTATTATACAGAAATTTGTAACTCAGCAGTTACTACAGGATAAAATAATAAACTAAATAAATTAATGAATACATCTCACAAAAAGAATGACTTATTAAAACAAAATCTAAGAAATAACCACGTACAAAAAAGAATAGATTCATCAGTTATAATAAATCTATTTATAAATCTATTTATTATCCTAGTTATCCGCACCCCCCTACAATCTACAATGAATCTATTCATAAATCTATTTATCATCCTAGTTATCCGCACCCCCTACCAAGGTTTTTGGATAAGTTATTTAAAGATGGTGATTTTGATAGTATGGATTCAACATTGAAGTAATTGTATGAGAATTTTGAGAGGGGCTGTGTTAAAGGTTTCAGCTTTGGGTAATTTTAAGCAGCCACTTAAAGCCTTATTGTATTTGATTAAGTATCCTGTAGGTGCTAAGTCTTTGGTGAATCATCCTTGATGGATTTCAAAGAGTGTGTATTTAAATGGAAGAGTTGTTGAGATGACAAGCATTTTGGTTCCTCCTTCATGTTAGTGCTTTGCATGATCATGCAATCTTCAAAGGTCAGTTGGATGTTGGGTGGGTTAAATTTTCTCTCCCGTGTATTTAGTTGTGTTGTTCCCTTTAAGTGTATTATCTAACTTTATAAATTGATGTGAAGTTCTATGACGTTGTAAAATCGACTAGAGAAATAGACATTATAGGCTTTCATACTTGGTCAATCCTTGTTATCATGTTATTTCAGTAACAAAGGTGTATGGTTTCTTGTGAAAAATACGTCTTTATAATTTTACATTTGTAGTTTCATTCTTTAAGTACAAAGATCTATGAGGAAACATTTCATAGCTTATTACCTTGAGAATGTTGATTCTTTGGACATCATCAAGCTATGGTATGGCTATCTTTGTTATTGGTCACTTAGCATATGCATATCTCTCATTCTCTAACCGAGAAGTTAGGAAGGGTGGCCATTTATGTCCATTGGTGAAAAAAATAGTCTAATATATTTTACATTGACATATTATCCATTGAAGACTTCTATTTTCTACAAAGGACTGATAGATTGTTACACTTGTATTTGAACAACCAGTAGTGTTTCTTAGAATTGGCAACACATCATCAGGTTGATCTCCTCTCTTATTTCACAACAATCAAGACTATTTTGAATAACTTGTATGATCGCTTGTCAGAATTCCTTGTCTCTTTTAAAAATTACAACTATTCGTGAAAATATCCTCTAATATCTTGCAACAGTTATAAACCAAAAAAATTCATGGGCACATTTGCAGGTAATATTTCCTTATAGATCAAATTACAAAGCTGTAAAATGTGAAACAAAATTGTAAAGTGTGCATCTTCTCGTCAAGGGTACATTTTGTTTTTGTATGTTCTATGTTTTTCTACTCTGTCTTAAGCTCAGACTATTCTGCTTTGCAGGTTAATCCATTATCTTGTGCTAGATCAGGCATGTTTGTGAATCTCAGTGTTGTTATGCTTCATCTCTGTGAACCTTTCATAGATGAAAACTTGACAAAACAGGAAGAGATCGATCCCAATATATGTTTTTTAGCACCCGTCTAGAACTGAGGTGAATTTTTCTTTTTGTCCATATTCTCCCCTTTTCATCTACTTGTGTGTGTTTTGTTTTAAGGTTGCCTATGATTTGCACCAGTGGTTTGACTGCTCTGTATGTATCATCAGAAGAAGTCTCTGAATGGATTAATCAAAATAATCTTGGGAAAGTTGACATTTCTAAGAAGGCAGTTATGGGAAAAAATGGTTTTTGGCATTCCAAAAAGCTACAAGTTCCAAGTTTTGCTCTGGTGGACCTTCAATTCTCCACTTTTCACCTGATATCTTTCTTCTCCGTTTAGCCTTGAGTGGATGGGAGAAGAAGGGTGGAAGTTAGACGAATTACACATGCTTGTTTTAACTTAATTTCATTTTTCCCTGGTCAGTTTGATTGCCATCACCTTTTTTTTCTTGGCAAGTAGATTGTATTTTTAATCTATTCTGCTTATTGAACTCTAAATCGATAACTAACTTCTCATTCTTGATTTTGTTTTCCTTTACTCAACCAATTGGCAGAGAGAACATGAACTTTCAACATTAAAGGGTTACAATAGTTATGGTGCTGAGCAAAGAGAAAAAGTAAGTACGAAGCTGTTTTGATCTTATTCCATTGATGCTAACTGAATGGCCTAACAGTTGTTGTCCAACTATACTTGTTGTATTTGTTTGCTAGATTATCTTTATTAAATTCCTGCTCGACTCCCCTAGAAGTTCAAGTCCCCAACTTATCTTCTAAACTGTTTTCACTTCCAAATATGATACGTAAATCATCTTACACTCATCTTGTCGTCCCCAACTTCTTAATACTTCTCTTATTTCGTCCTTACATAAGTTTTATGACTTATGAGTTTATGCTTAATATTGCATCCATCTTTTAAGGAAATAATATCTAGCATAAGTCAGTATACTTTCTGTTTAATCAAATATCAAATATTTTGGAAGTTTATATAAGAATATAAATTGTTCTAACCCCTCACCCCCAACACATAAGTAAAAGGATATCAATTAATCTTAATAAGGTGTGTCCCACTAACAAACTGATCTGAATGAGGTGTATTATTTGCCTCATTTTCTATTGATAGTCACTAACAAGCTTGTGCCTCGCATGTTCTCCTATTCCAAATTATATTCCATGTGGTTTATTTGTGAGTATATCCCATCTTTTATGGTAGACCTCAATTCTTCTTTGGAAAATATTTGTACTATTTTTTATCAAGTTTCATTTGGTTGCTGCTTGTGTTTGTAAGCAAACTCATAATTCATAATAGCAGAAGAAAAGACGGTAAAGCAATACGTTTATGAGTTGTTTCCATAATGCCCATTGGGACACTTCCCTATAGAAATCCAATTGAGGGAACATGGCAATGGGTTGATTTGTGAAATGCTCTTATAAGTAACATATCATCAATTTTAGTTAAACTTGCAGAGTATTGATATCTGGATAAAGAATTTTATTCGTGCTAGCAGTAATTTGAAATATCAAGGTGTAGGACCAGTCTCTTCTTATTAGTGGTCGTAGCCAGCATATTCATTAGCTGAACCACTATCTGGATTGGACTGACTTCTCAGTCCATTGAAGTAAATCTTGATAACTTGTGATCTAGAGTACTTTACGGTGTTCTATTGATCACTTCCTATTCAAAAGTACCTTAATTTCTTCTTTGACTAATTGGATAATACTTAATATTTTTATATGGGAAAATATCACCGAATTCTTGGATATAGTATTGTGAATATGTTATTTCATTGTAGAAGAGATAAATGAAGAATTTAGCTACTAGATATTGGCAACAATGTTGTACCTTGACACTATTGATGATTCCAAAGGATCTACCTGTATATCAATTCCCCTGATGGTGATGTGAGTTCTTTACCAAATTTACTTTGTTGTCAAAGTTTTTCTTTATAATTAGAAACACCTCTTTCTCTTCTAAAATTTGAGTTCAGAATGTTTTCTCTCTTCTTGTTATTTGCTTAAAGTTACTCCTAATTATAGCTAACTCCAACCATGGTCATCTACAATACAATGTAAAGTCTAAAAGTCCTGTTGGCACCAACTGTATGGCCTATGGCTTCAATCTTTTTGTTTTTCTTCTTGCTGCTAGTGAAAAGGTATCATACTTCTCTCCTTGAGATGAAATTTGAAGGAAAAAACTGTGGTTATCTTACTTAGAGTAGATAGTTCAGGTGCAGTGTTGATAGTTCAAGTGCGGTGTTGACCATTAACTCTTTCTTTTTGGAGAAATCTAACACTTATATTGAGTGTTATGTATGGATGTAGACTTTAAGCAATTGTTTCCTATGTCCTCTTATTCTTGTTCAATCTTTCTTGCAGAAGACTTTGGGAAATCTGGAGACTATACTCGATGGTTACAAAAATGTAAAGGTGGTTCCTTCTTTACTTGTCTTCATGGGAAATTTCTGCTCTTAGCCATTTAATCTTTCATTCAAGTTGATCTCAAGTCTCAGGCAAGTGAAAGTTGGTAGTAGGTATCCGATGGTACCAGCGCCATAATAAAAGTGAAGATGATGTCTTACATTATTAAACTACGGACCAGAGAGATTAGCTACTTCTTCAGGATATATGAATAGTTCAGAGTAGACTTTGGGTTGATGTGAGAATGTCAGAATTGATACTAGATGGAGAAGTGTGTGATAACGTGGACCTCACAATGATGTTTGGTTGTAAGTTGTGTTACTGCTTACGAAATATGTAGAACTTAAAATATATAGAACTTAATCATATTTTGAATTATGAGATTATTAATGAATGATTTTGTTTTGTGATGTGTATATATTATGTTATAATTTATTATGTATGTAAATAAAAATTTACGTTAATACGAGTGGCTACTTATATAAATCGTTTCAATTTAATAACATGTGGCAACAATCATTGCAATAGCAATAGATCAATAAACCATTGCAATAGGTAGTCAAAAAGCGTTGCAACAGAATAACAAAAGCGTCGCAATAGATACTATTACAATAGTTTAATATCATTGTAATAGATGAAAATAGACGTCCCAATAAGTAATGAAATAGTTGTAATAGGTACTAAAAAAGTGTTGCAACAGAATAACAAAAGTATCGCAATACATGTTATTGCAAAGGTTTAATGTCGTTGTAATAGACTCTAATGCAACAGTTGCTAACCATTGTAATAGATGAAAATAGGTGTCTCAATAGGTCAAAAAATAACCTTTGCCATAGCTTGACCAATCGCGACGGTTTTAGACAATCGTCACCTTAGCTTGACCTATTGCGATGGTATCAAACAACTTTCGCATAAACTGTTGCCATAGACCTATCGCAACGCCCACATATAGGACGCTTGCTGAAGTGTTATGGTAGAGCTATGGCAACAGTTTTGTTGTCTATTGCAATGGTCTTGCAACCGTCACCATAGGGTAATTTCCAGTAGTGATCCATGAACAATTCCAAAGTGTCCTCCACCATATCTGAAAAGATCGACTTCATACACCTTTGGAACGTGACCGGTGCATTACACAAATCAAATGGCATTCATTTAAATCCGAAGGTTCCATAGGGACATGTTAAAGTTATTTTCTCTTGATCCTCAAGAGCAATTGATATTTGATTGTATCCTGAGTAACCATCTAGGAAATAATACCAACCCCTTCCTTCCAACCAATCAAGTATTTGGTCCATGAAGGGCATTGGGAAATGATCTTTCAATGTCTAGGAATTCAGCTTCCTATAATCCATACAAACTCACCAGCTAGTCATCGGTTTGAGTGGAATCAGCTCATTTCTCTCATTTGCTACAACCATTATGCCTCCTTTCTTAGGCATGCACTGCACAGGGCTTACCCATTTTCTGTCAGAGATTGGGTAAACCACCCCAGTCTCAAGCCACTTTATTATCTCTTTTTTCACTACTTCTTGCATTAGTGGATTCAACCTGCGCTGATGTTCAATCGTAGGTATGCATTCTTCTTCCAACTGGATCTTATGTGTACAAATACCAGGTAGGATGCCTATAATGTTGGGAATAGTCCACCCAATATCTCTTTTATAGTTCCTTAGTACAGAAATAAGAGCTTTAACTTGATGCTTCATCAAATCTACTGCAATAATAACCGGTAGAGTGTTTCCATCACCTGGAAATATATATCGCAAATAGCCTAGCAGCTCCTTAGTTTCAACACCGGTGGTTCTTCAATAGAAGACTTAGCAAGTGGTGTTGGATAATTCTTTAAGTCCAAATCCATCTTCTTGGGGTCATAAGAATATGACCCCATTCCGGTCAATACACATACAGTCTCATCGTACTCTTTAATTTCTTCACTATCAAAATTTATAACCACGACAGCTAAGGTCTCCATGGCAAACATTTCCTCAACTGGTACTTCGCGCTCATCTTCATAGAACACATCAATAACTGAAAAGATGCTCATCTTCTTCTGCTACTTTATAGATTGATATACATCAAAACTGACCTCTTCGTCATTGATCCTGAATTTCAGCTCATTGAACTCCAAATCAATTAGCACTCTTCCAGTCACTAGGAACGGTCTACCCAAGATTATGGGTTCTTCAAAATCCACCTAAAAATTTGGAATTACAAAGTCCGTTGAGAATATAAAGCTAGCTACTTTAACAAGAACATCATAAAGAATTCCCACCGGTCTTTTCACGGATCGGTCGGCCATCAAAAGTTGCATATTAGTAAGCGTAGGATCTCCCAAACCCAGTTGAATAAAAATCTCCAATGGCATGAGGTTGATTCTTGCCCTATGATCACAAAGGGCTTTGCGAAGTTAAATGATCTAATAGTTCAAAGGACAGTAAATGCCCCTGGATCAACTTTATTTTGCACGAGTGATCTCATAGCAATATCGCTACAATGATGAAGATTAACTACTGGCTCATAGCTTACGGTCCTCTTCTTTGTCATGAGGTCTTTCATAAACTTAGCATATCCTGGCATCTTCTCTAATGCCTTAACTAAAGGCACATTGAATGTCAACTACTTCAACATAGCCATGAATTTGCTAAACTTGGTGTCGTCTGCCTTCTTCTACAATTTTTGTATAAATGGAGGAGGTATCTTTGGTAGATTTGTTGTTGTGGCCTCTACCTCTTTTCCTTTGTCCTTCTCAACATCATCAGCTTGCTTCTGTTTAGATGGATCTTTCATGTTTTCCAGCTTTTCAGACTCTACTAGTTATTCATCATTTGTTTTTTCTTCAAACTTCACTACATCATATGGAACGGGTACACTCAAGCAAGGAACAGGTAACATTTTACCACTTCTAGTGGTAATAGCCATACACGAGCTATCATTTCTCGAGTTCTGCACTATGTCACTTGACAATGTCCCACTCTACCTCTGATTGAATGCTGCCGACGATTGATTCATCTATTACTCTTATTGCTTAATAGATGTAGAATGTGAGTCAACTAATTGACTCATGAATGACAAATCACTCTTCAACTCCCTTACTCCAGCATCAGTTGACTCTACACCTTTTAACAACTTAGCCATCATATCATCCATCGGTATTTTTCTAGAATTATTTAAGAGATTGTCACGACTTCCAGGTGGAATATACAACCCACTCTTATCAGTCTTGTTCTTCCAGCCACCTTGGTCATGATCCCTATAACCACTTTGTTGTAGCAATTATGTCCTTGATTTTCTTGTCCATTGCCTCAGAAACCCCCTGATTATTCAAGTAGTTCTCCCCCCACCCCCATCTTCCTCAAAATTTGATTCATTTCCCCTATTATGTGATCCCACAGCTTTTTACTCTTTCTACCTTCCCTGAAAGCAAATATTTTATGAGCAAATATATTTGTATCTTCATGTGAGCCATATCTTGATCACGCTATTCTTCTCTCCTACATTGTTCTGCTGAAATTCCACTAGAACTAGTATTGCTTGCTACCTCAGAATCCCTAGTATGCCAAGCTCTTCTTGTCTTAGTCATTCTCTCTAACATCTCTGCAACCTCAATGAAAGTAAGCTCCATGAAAGTTCCTCCTACAACATTATCTACAGTTGGCTTTATAATTGAATTCAAAGTCCTATAGAATGTTTCCATCAAATGCTCATCAGTCATCTTATGATTTGGGAATTGTGTTAACTTCTTTTTAAATTTTACCCATGTCTCATGAAGGGTTTTATTCAGTAGCTGCCTGAAGTTACTAATCTCATCCCTCAACTGTAATATTCTGGAAGGCGAAAAGAACTTTTCTAGGAAACCTCTTTTCAGCTGCCTCCAGTTTGTTATAGAATTGGGTGCCAGCTCATTCAACCATAGGGTTGCCTCCCCAGATAGAGATGACGGGAACAGCCTTCAGATGGATTGCATTCTGCCCCACTATAGGATTATCAAAGGACTTGCAGATATTGATAAAGTTCACCAGGTGCATATTAGGATCATCCCCTGGCAGTCCAGTAAATATCCCCTTAAGATTAATCAGCTCGATCATTGTACTTGTGATGTTAAACTTCACGCCAGGTGATAATAGTGGTAGAATAATCTCTCCTGCTGCACCAGCTCCATCCCAATCAGCCTCATCATCATCATCCAGATCAAACTGCACAGCAGGTTAACGATTTACTCTCCCCCTAACTGGACGATTTCAATTTGTTGGTATGGCTAAATTTTTTGCATGTCTCCTATTCACAGGATCAACCAAATTATCATCTCCCGGGTCATTATCATCTGTATTAGCAATATGACTAGGGTTATCTACATTTTATTAGTTGACCTGTGCATTAGCCAAAGCGGCTAGTCTTGCAGCTTCTTGTTGTGCATTAGCCAAAGCGACTAATCTTTCAACTTCTTGTTGCTCAGACATACTCCCAATTCACTAAGGTTCATGGTTGAAAGGTAATAATGGCCTTTCTGACCTTCTGGTTTATGGCATACACAACAAAGAGCCTTTAATAATCAAAAACAATAAATAAAAGTAAAATTAGGAAACTTGACCAAGAGTCAATTAACGCTCATATACTTAGTTGACAACCATATTCCCCAGCAACGGCACCAAAATTTGATACTCCCAAGTTACAACTCTTCTAATAGAGTGTAAGCGGTTGTTGTCAAATATATACCCCAACTAGGTTGGGATCGAATTCCACAGGAAATATGGTGTTAACTAAGTTGTATGATTATTAATAGACTATTAATCAAAAGTTTTTAGAAATAAAAGGGGGTTTATAATGTTAATAAAGATTGTTCAGAGTGTACTCAGTGTACTAGCTAGTGATATATTTGCACAGTAAAAACAATGAGAATCAGTAGACCAGGATTATGGTCAGCAAGGTGCTTTAACAATAAGGGTTGTGGGTCATCTCAAATCCCTACTTAACTAATCCAATTGCAAGGTTAATTATGAAGTAAGTCGATCTAATTGCTTCTCATCCCTAAAATATGGTTACACTTTATTTCTTTGAAACTTAAAATTGAATTTGTTTTATCAATTAAATCATCAAGAAGTTGATCCTATTAAGGCATCAATCCATAAAACCAAAGGTTAATTACTCTGATTTTCTTGTAACTCTTCTCTTTTCCCAACACCAAATTTTCTACTCAAACAAGTGGTGTCTATAGGCATATCCTTCGAGTTTACAACCAAGAAGAATCATTTAGTTGAAGAGAAGATTATGCAATTGAATTTGTCTATGGAATTTGATCATTCACACAATCATAACAATGAATCACACCAAGGCTCCCATAACCCTAGTTATGGAATTTTTAGTCACACATAGTTAAAGAAAGGAATTCCATTGTATGTCTCATAAATAATTCAGAAAAGCTTATAACGGCACAAGAGATTGTTTTAAATCTTCAATTGATAGTGAATAAAATGAAATCTCAAAGTCTCACTATAAAATAATGAATATATAGCTATAGAATATGTTGTAGCTAAATATGAAAAAGTCTATGGCTAAACACTTTAGCCACAAATTTTTTGTCTTAGCATTCGTAGCAAGAAGTGGCATAACTAAAAGTTAGCTATTGACTTTACATGGCCTGTAACTAACTATTAATACTTACAACTATAAATTTATTATGTTTGTAGTTGTGATAGTAAAATATTCTTGCTACAATATATATATATATATTGCTGAATCCAAGGCTCTGAGACGAGGATTGGAATAATGTGTGAGGAAAGAATATACATCTTTGATATTATAAACTAATTCTCTTAGTTTGAAGAAGGTATTGAATAGTGTATGGGAGGTACCTTGGGTATTTCTATAAAAGTTAGGAAGATGAAAATTCTATTGAATGAAGCATCAGTGAAGGTGGAACATACTTCCAGAGAAGGCAACATGTCTGCCGACTTTTTCACTAACCATATTTCAACTGATAACATACACTATTTATCAGGATCTACCTAGAGTGAAAAAATCGATCTTAAACATGGACAAATTGCAGGTATCAAACCTCAGAATCAAAAAAAACCTAAACAGGGAATTCAATGTCACAACAAACATATAGAGCAGAAGAAAAAATATGTTGGAATCGAAAGGCAAATAGTGGTCTAAAATTATCAGTACAGGTATACACAAAGATATAGCTTGATAGATAATCGATTCCCTCTTTCCTGGATCTTATTTTAGTGATATTATCCTTTGGGTCATTCTGTAAAAGAAACAGAGATATGGTCAGTCGTCTACTCAGCTGGCATTTTTCCTAGTGTAACCGGTAATGATGTCAACAATAAAGCAAAATCTCTACAAGGTTGAGAGTGCAAATAGGGTATATCAATAAGATTTTTAGATGGTGGGGGAGCTAAAATAGTACTCCCTCCGTCTCAAATTATGTGATCATTTTCTTTTTAATCCATCTCAAAATAAGTATCGCCTTTCATTATTAGGCAATTTTTTAAAGACACAATTATTCTTTTATCCTTATTGGTCCCACTTAATTAAAAAAATATATTGACATATTTTTTGATAAAGGATAATTTGATAAACTTTACCAAGTCTTCCTTTTTTTTTCTTAAATTCTGTGCCCGATCAAATAACGACACATAAAATGGGACAGAGGGAGATTAGGCTTAGCGGATGTGTCGCCATTTAAACAATGAATGAATTAGATGAGTGAAATTAAACTTTGTGCCCGATCAAATGACGACACATAAAATGACGACAATGACAAGCTGCCATTTTATACCAACATCATTAAATTTTTAACCAATGAAAACTATCTCCACATACCAGATGCACAATCGGAGAGTAGGAAAAGTCTTTAATGATGTTGGTTGACTTGGAACTCATGAGAATCTTTGACTGTCCTTTAAGTATGTTGCACAAACTCTGTCAGCTAAGATCTAAAATTGTGTTTGTAGAGTGAATGAGTTCTTTAGCTCCCATGACTATGGATATCGAGCTTCTTCAGTGGTAGATCAATTCTCGATCACGATGACTTTATACATGAAGAAAAGCAAAATCTAAAGCTTTCCACTTTCCTTTTTTCCTTTTTGTCCTTTCAACCTTTTTAGCTTCGTTTTACTAGTGTCTTTTTACTTTTTTACTAGAGTTTTTTTGAGATAGGCTCTTATTTTGGCCTTGACTCATGTACAATTTTTGTTTTGATCAAGAAATGGGCAATTTGGCCCAATCTTTTATTAAACGGAAAAGGGTGAGAAATACCCTTCAATTACTAGAAATGGTTCTAAAATATCCTCCATCTATGTTTTGGCTCTAAAATACCCTTCCATCCACTTATAGGGCTCAAAAATACCCTTACACTTAACAAATATCTGATTAGGCTTTAATTTTACTCATGGAAGTTTGTCATTGGTTAAAAATTTAATCAATTAAAATCTAATTATTTTTAAAACCCAACTTAATTCCCACTTAAACTACCCACCCATCTGCCCAACCCAATGACCCGACCCAAACATAACAACTAAAGGAGAACTATTCTAGACATTAGTTTCATCTTCTCAAAATTTTTTTAGGGTTTCTCTAAGCTGCCAGACGCCAGTGCCGAAGCTCCGGTGACTTTGACGACGGCGGACCAATGCCAAAACATGCGCCAAGCCTCCGCGAACCTAACCCAACAAAAATCCCCAAAAAATAATGCCTCAAACGTCGGGAATTTGCATTTGAACGCAACACCACCGTTTGTGATTTACGATAGTGGCCGCGCCACCGTAGCTCACTGTCAAACGGGAAAAACTCAACACCAAAAGGGGCACCTCCTTCGGGTGACCAAACCCCAGCAAGAAGATCTAAAAAATATGGTGTCAATTTGAGATCAAAATTTTCGCCGGCGGTAACGATTTCCGGCCTGTGGCGGTAGGTCTCCAAATCCAACAATTTCAACGCCAAACGAATCCAAACGAGGTCAGGAACACAAATTTCACAAAAGCCCCTTCGATTTCTTCACAGAACGTGTCCAATATTTTAAATTAGTTTTCCTACTGTTTGTTTGTGTTTACTCATATAGTTGTCTGACAAGTTTCATTTTTTAATTATTTTTTATGTGAATTTATTGAAGAATGGTTGATACAGTAGATGTAGTTTTTAATTATGGGGAAAAGTGGATCCTATCTCCTCAACTTGTCTACACAAAGAAATTAAACCAATGTTGGAGAGGATATGATGTTGATCTATTGTCATATATTGATCTTACTACAGAGTTCACTGAAACTTTTGGTTTTAAGGTTGTCAAGCAATTACCAGTAACAGGGCCTAATGGTAAGTATTTTTTGCTTGAGGATGATTCAAGTATTAGGACCCTACAATCCGTTTTGTCTAGACAGTTCAGGGTGCTTCAACTATTTATTGTAGATGAGGGTGAAGCTAGTGTTGTAGCTCTAAATATCTTTCTTATTAATCAACCTATTTTAAATGAAGTAGATGTAGGAATAGGAACTAATGCTGAATCAGAGGAGGAGGATAATAATGAGCCTCTTCCTAGTGATTATGATAGTGAAAAATTGAAACTTTTTAGAAAGAAAAAGAGTAGAGAAGTCAATGACCAGCTGGACATGTTCTTAGAGTTGGAAAAGGGCATGTGCTTTAAAAATCTTAAAGAGGCTAAGAAAGTTGTGAGTTATTACTCTATTGCTAATAAGAAAGGTCTTCAAGTTGATAAGAGTGACACTGCCAGATTGAGATATGTGTGTGATATTGGATGTCCATTTGAGTGTTTGATATCTGAAGATAAGAAAAGCCAGGGTTTCAAAATTAAGACTTTGAATACAAAACACAAATGTTTGACAACTTTTAAGAATAGAAAAGCTACCCAAGATGCTTTAGCATACTACTTTAAGAAGAAAATTCAGAATGATCTAAACATTAAGGTGTCAGACATGAGAAAATATTTTTATGATACCTTTAAACTGAATGTTAGCTATTCCACAGTGAAAAGGGTTAAGAGGCTTGTATTAGAGAAATTGGAGGGTAGCTACATTGATGAATTTAATAAGTTGAAGGCTTATGCCCAAGAACTGAGGGAGAGCAATCCTGGTACTGATGTGATCATAAATATATCTAAAGAGGCTTTGGATCAAGGGAATAGAAGGCTCTTAAGAATGTATGTTTGTATTCAAGCGCTGAAAAATGGTTGGAAAGCAAGTTTGAGGCCCTTTATAGGGCTAGATGACACTTTTTAAAAAGGAAAATGCAAGGGAATTTTATTAGTTGCACTTGGCCAAGATTCAATGAAACACTCATATCCCCTTGCTTGGGCAATGGTGGACAAAGATACAAGTAGAACCTGGAAATAGTTTGTTGAATTGTTGCAAAGTTCCTTAGATTTAGCTGATGGTGAAGGATTGACATTTATATCTGATATGCAGAAGGTAATTGCCTGACACATTTATTTATGCTTTTATGTTGAATTATTATGCAACTAGCACTTTAACTATTTTATGTTTATTATTATAGGGGAGGTTGAATGCTATTAGTCAAGTCTTTCCCAAAGCACATCATAGATGGTGTGTAAGACACATAGAAGCTAATTGAAGCAAGATTTGGAGAAGTGTACAAATGAAGAAACTTTTGTGGTGGGCTGCTTGGAGCACATATGAAGAAGAATTTCATGATTAATTAAAGGATATGGGTGTTTTATCTGAACAGGCTGTCAAGGATTTAGTGTGGTATCCTGTACAACATTGGTGTAGAGCTTATTTTGATATAGTCTGCAAAAATTCTGCATGAGAAAATAATTTCACAGAATCATTCAACAAATGGATTCTAAATGTAAGAGGAAACCTATAATCAAGATGTTGGAAGAAATTAGAACCAAAGTAAACTGCTCACTATTTTTTCACAGTTTGAAAACCTTAGTTTTTAACTATTTACTGTCATTTTATAATACTTGCTGTAGATAGGGATATTTGGGTGCTAAAGTCTTGAAATTATGTGCATATTGTCCTACCATTTTTTAGTTAAGATTGTTGTCTCACTGTTTGTATAAATAGGTCATGGTAAGGTTGGAAGAACTTAAAAATAAGGGGAGAAATTATAAAAAAAATTTTAGTCCATATGTTATGGAATTGTATAATGATTACTATATGATTGCACATTGTTGTGAAGTTAAATCTAATAGAGATCAAGGGTATGGGGTGGTTGAGGGCAAAGATACGTATGTGGTGCATATTGGTTGAAAGAAGTGTACGTGTAGGACATGGGACTTGACAGGTATACTGTCATGCCTCAAATCCTATTGGGGTGGACTGGCACCCGTAATCGAGGAGGCCCGGGAGAACCAGCTCATAACCTTATATTTCCCATGCATACCTCTATGACAACGCAAAATTTGGACAGCATCATGTCGCATATAAAAGGAAATAATCACCTGTATAAGCTCGAGCACACATATATATGTATATACAATACTTGGCCATTTGAGCCATCACGTTTATTAACAAACCACCACCTTGACTGTACATTAGGTCTACAAAGCTTTAAACAATACACAGAGTTTAACTAAGGTCGGGACACACCCCGCCATATAACTAACTTCTATACAATACCAAAAGTGACAGGATATGACACGAAAAGCCTCGAAGCAAATTGGAGCTCACCAAAAGCTGCTGGATATTCTGGCTCTTACTTGTGCGGTGTATGAGCTGAGGTACCTGTGCCTGCAGCATGAAATGCAGGTCCCCCGTGGGGGACTTCAGTACGAAATATGTACTGAGTATGTAAAGCTGTAGATAATCACATATGATATAAGAGCTTAATAAAAATTAGAAACAAGTGAATAAATCGTAATAGGAGTGGACCACACTTACTAGAACTTGTGACAACCTGTACATTGTATTTATTCAATCACTTTACCTTCGTTCTTATCATCTTTGTAATCATTACTGTATTGTACTGTGACCATTAGGCTGCCTCCAGTACATATCAACTGGGATCGACCCATGATAGGCTTATGCCCCTGGGATACCACCCATAAACACATAAATAGGAATCGACCCATGATAGGGTTATGCCCCTGGGATACCACCCGATAACAGAGAACTTCCATCACTTAGTTCAATTAATCTTTGAGATTGTTATTTCGGTCGCCACCGTATTTTTGATACTTTGAAACAATGATACATCAATAAGAAACATATAAATAGACCATCAATGCAATAACAATAAAGTAAGAACTCATTGGCACATCAATGAAGTGTTTTGGAGTCATCAATTCCATAACAATGAAGTAGGAACTTATTGGTATATCAATGAAACGTTTTGGAGTCATTAATAGCACATGGATCTTGTTTGAGTAACCGGATACCTTCTGACATTCATTAGTGCAATAAACATGTAAGATTTGGAAAACAAGTAAGTATTGGAATGTCTTGACATCTTGTAGGGTGGAAACAAGTTCATTGGTAACGTAGGACATCATACAAAACCATTATGGATCACATGTTACTGAATAACTTTGGAAACTTTCTTAATAGAACAATTGTTCACTTTCATGCCAAAGATATGGTATAGAATATGCTTTACCTACCTGACTGTCAACCTTCAATACTAGTCCCAAATGGACTTCCCGTCTTTTGGGATTACTTATCTACAATGAACATATATAGCAATAAAGTATTAGCGACCAAACGTCACAATTCAATTATTTGAATTCACCAAACTAGTGGTTAAGTCGTAAGCCTTAATTACACCATAAAGGGTGTCACTTTAACCCTCTTATACTCCAATTACATTCACATGTCATGCATATTCATAAAACATCCTCCAATATCAAGTTTGGATTCATTTATCCTTCCAACTAATCCATTAAACCAAATTGAGCCATAGACATAAATAATCATCAATTCAATAGTATATCACCATATCCACCTTCCATAACTCAATTACCATATCACCTTCCATAACTTAATTACCATATCCACCTTCCACAATTCAATACAACCAAACCATGCAAAATAGTCCATAACCCTATTTTCATCACCTTTCAATAACAACCAATACATATAATCCTCTGTCACACATATACATATGGAAAAGAGCAAAGGCAAACAATATTCATACCTTAGAATTCACCTCTTGAGTATGCAAACTGTTTGCACAAATAATAGGTGCCGTTCGAAGCTCTCGAGATGACAAACGCAGTTATCGAATTACTTTGGAATTTCTACGGTTGAATCAAAAGAAATTTAAAGGTCAAATTTGGCTAGGGTTTGTTCTTTCTTAATGATTGATGATGAAAATGAGTTTTTGAACTCATATATATGTATATATACACATATTTCCGTCCATAATATAATAGGAAATGACCAAAATGACTTTAAAATTTAAATAATGTCAAATTTGTCCTTTCGTGGACTATTTTGATAAGCTAAAGTAGATCGACCATAACTCTTTGCTCCAATATCTTATTTGGGTGAAATTGGTATCATTGGAAATATAATTCAAAGGGCTTTCATTTCATATAAAGTAGGCCACCTAGTTCGTCCTGTACAAGGAGTTATGGTCGTTTGAAGTTGACCCTAAAAATCTGTTTTGAGAGGCTAAAGTAAAACGAGTATAACTCCTTACTCAGAAGTTGGATTTGGATGAAACCAATTGAATTGGAAATAAGACTCAAAGATCTTTCTTGTCATAGGTTGCAGCTCTCCCAGTTCATTATATTAAGGGAGTTATGATTGTTCAAAGTTGACCCAAAAAAATTGGCTCGCCTTAGTAGTTTGTGTGCAGGAAATTTTCCTGCACATTTACTATTCCCAAATATCCCGGCCACCGTTTTACAGTTTTGAATGTGCTCGATTATATCCTAAACCTATCCGTTTTTGGAAATCTTTATATCATTGGAAATCTTTTTCAATAACCCTCGTATGGAACCATCGACGGGCAAATTCTGGTATAAATAAAATAAAATAAAATTAATTCCATATAAATAAGACCAATACACGTACTTGAATATGCCAATACACGTACTTGAATACGGGGTGTTACATCCTTCCCCCTTTTAGGACATTCGTCCTCGAATGTTAGCATAGTTATTCAACCAAAACAAGTTCAAGTCCATCATTAACATTCACATCATCACATAAACACTATGCATATATAAAAAAAACTTACTTGTTAATGTTCTAACTCCGTTTCTTGAACTTCCTCTTCATCTTTGAACAAATAAGGGTACTTAGATTTCATTGCTTCCTCAGCTTCCCATGCAATCTCTTCTCTTTGACGATTTCTCCAACGTACTTTCACCAATGCTATCTCTTTATTTCGCATCTTCTTAACTTGGTGATCTAGAATAGCAATAGGCACTTCCTCATAGGTAAGATCTTCCGCAAGTTGCACATCCTCAGTAGAAGTGATATGTGATGGATCTCCGATGCACTTTCGAAGCATTGACACATGAAATACCGGATGTACAAATGTGAGCTCTTGGGGTAGCTCTAATTTATATGCATCTTGTCCAAACCTTCGAGTGATCTTATACGGGCCTATATAATGTGGACTCAACTTCCCTTTCTTGCCAAATCTCATTACCTCTTTTATTGGTGATACATTCAAAAATACCCAATCACCTATAGAAAACTCTAGCCCTCTCCTTCTACTATCCGCATATGACTTGTGTCGACTTTGGGCTGTTTTCAGTCGTTACTGAATTACTTAACCTTCTCTATGGCTTGATAAACAAGATTCGGTCCAAACAAAAGAGTTTCACCCACTTCGAACCATCCTATTGGTGATCTACACTTTCTTCCATATAAAGCTTCATATGGTGCCATTTTGATACTTTAATGATAGCTATTATTGTAGGCAAACTCAATAAGAGGTAAATGATCATCCCAGTTGCCCTTAAAATCTATTACACAAGCTCGTAGCATATCTTCAAGTGTTTGGATGGTACGTTCTGCTTGTCCATCTGTTTGAGGGTAAAAAGTTGTACTCAACTTCATTTGTGTTCCCAAACACCTCTGAAAAGACTTCCAAAAGTTTGCGGTAAATTGGGTTCCCCAATCTGATATAATAGAGATTGACACTCCATGTAATCGGACTATCTCTTTAATGTACAGCTTCGCATACTCTTCAACTGTGTAAGTGGTCCTAACTGGTAGGAAATGTGCGGATTTGGTAAGCCCATCAACAATCACCCATATAGAATCAAACTTCAGGGATGTACGAGGCAAACCAATAACCAAATCCATGTTGATCATGTCCCACTTCCAGCTTGAAAGATCAATGCATTGCATATAACCTCTGGGTTTTTGGTGCTCAACTTTAACTCTTTGACAATTTGGACATTCAGCTACAAATTCTGCAATGCTCTTCTTCATGTCATTCCACCAATACATATCTTTCAAATCTTGATACATTTTGGTTGATCCTGGATGAATGGAATACCTTGAAAAATGTGCCTCTGTCATAATCTTCTTTCTTAGCCCGTTTACATCCGGCACACACAATCGGTTTTGGCACTGAAGTACTCCTTCTCGCGTAAGCTCAAATGCCTTGGTTGCACCACTCTAAATGTTCTCCTTAAGCTGTAATAAAATAGGATCTGCATATTTCTTCTCTTTCACTTCAGCTACTAATGAAGATTCTGCAGCATTATATACGATAAGCTCTTTATTCGGAGTTTCAAGAAGGCGAACTCCCAAACTAGCTAACTGGTGAAGATCTTTAATCATCCCTTGCCTTTCTATAGGCGCCATCATATCCTTATGACTTAACGCATCAGCTACCATATTTGCTTTTCCTGGATGGTACAAGATATCAACATTGTAGTCCTTTAATAGTTCAATCCATCTCCGTTGCCTTAAATTTAGATCCTTCTGATTAAAAATATATTGCAAGCTCTTATGGTCAGTATATATATCCACATGAACCCCATATAAGTAGTGGCACCATATCTTTAAAGCAAAAATAACTGCTGCCAGCTCAAGATCCTGTGTAGGATAATTTTTCTCATATGGCCGCAATTGTCTAGAAGTATATACAATTACCTTACCATGCTGCATCAATACACATCCTAAACCAATTCTGGAAGTATCACAATACACTATATACCCTTCGGTGCCTTCTGGAAGTACCAACACGGGTGTAGAAATCAACTTGTTCTTTAAATCTTGAAAACTCTTCTCACAGGCATCATTCTATTGGAATTTGGATGCTTTATGGGTTAGCTTGGTTAAGGGTGCTGAAATGGAAGAAAAGCCTTTAACAAACCTTCTATAATAACTGACCAACCCGAGAAAACTACGAATCTCCGTAGGCGTTGTGGGCCTTGGCTAGTTCTTCACAGCTTCTATCTTTTGAGCATCAACCTTTATCCCTTCAGTATATACAATATGACCCAAAAATGCCACCGACTTTAATCAAAACTCACATTTAGAGAACTTTGCATAAAGCTTACAATCACGAAGAGTCTGCAATGCCTGTCGTAAGTGATTGGCATGGTCCTCTTCTGATCTAGAATAAACTAGAATATCATCTATAAAAACTATCACAAATACATTCAGGAATGGCTTAAACACCCTATTCATCAAATCCATAAAAGTTGCGGGTGCATTTGTTAGCCCAAATAACATAACTAGAAACTCATAATGACCATACTATGTTCAGAAAGTTGTCTTGGGTATATCCTTCTCTTTGACCCTCACTTGGTGGTAACCTGACCTCAAATCAATCTTAGAAAAGCACTTGGCGCCCTGTAACTGATCAAATAAATCATCAATTCTTGGGAGAGGATATTTATTCTTAATAGTCACCTTATTCAATTGCCGATAATCAATACACATCCTTAGCAAGCCATCCTTTTTGCGTACAAATAACACTGGTGCTCCCCAAAGGGACATACTAGGCCTTATGAATCCCTTCTCTAGCAAATCTTTCAATTGCTCTTTCAATTCTCGTAATTTTGCTGGGGTCATTCTATACGGAGAAATGGAGATTGGTTGGGTGCCTGGTATTACATCAATACCAAACTCTACTTCTCATTCAGGAGGCAAACCTGGAAGATATTCAGGGAATACATCAGAAAATTCATTTACCACCGGAACAGCGTGAAGAGTTGGTGGCTCCGCTTTTGTATCCCTTACTCTAACTAAATGACATATGTATCCCTTGGAAATCATTCTTCTTGCCTTAAAATAAGAAATAAATCTACCTCTTGGCGCGCTAATTTTACCTTTCCATTCAAGGACTGATTCATTTGGAAAATGGAAATATACCTTTTTCGTGCAACAATCAATTGTGGCATAACAAGACGCCAACCAGTCCATACCTATTATAATATCAAAATCTACCATTTCTAACTCCACAAGATCAACCATCGTATCACGACCATAAATAGTTACTATGCAGTTTCGGTAAACCCTTCTAGCTATAATAGATTCCCCAATCGGTGTGGACACTTCAAATGGATTAACTAACAGTTCGGGTATTCTTTTGAACTTTCCAGCAACCAATGGAGTAACATAAGATAATGTAGAACCGGAATCAATTAAGGCATACAAATCAAATGAAAAGATAGGCAGCGTACCCGTAACCACATCTGGGGAAGCCTCTAAATTCTGTCAATCCGCTAGAGCATATGTATGATTTTGAGCCCCGCTAGAACTCGTGGCTCTTCTATCACCTCTAACACGACCCATTGGTTGTGCACCCCTTCCTAAATAAGGCATCGATGATGATGATGCAACAAATGACCCCGTAGGTTATGTCATACCCCCTATGCCCCTTCGTGGGCATTCTCTCATTATATGCCCCGACATACCGTACCAAAAGCAAACATTGGTCTCCAGCCGACATGCACCCAAATGATACCTTCCACATTTATTGCATGGCTCTCGAGGAGGTCTCGATTGGCTCATATTCCCTTGCCCTTGGTACCCCACTGTCCGCGAGCTCTGACTCTCACTTCTGTGCCCAAATTGATTTCCTCTGGACCCTTGGAACTATAGTGGGACACTAGCTACAGAATAAGAAGACAATGGCCTAGGTGGTCTAGCAGAAAATTGTGGTCTGAACCCTCCTTGGGATGCCATGAACTGCCCTGTAGATCTAGCCCTCTTGGAATATCCTCTTTCTAATTCCTGTGTTCTTCTCCTCTGCCTCTGATCTTCCATTTTCTGGGCAAAAGCTTGGATCCTCGCTATGTCCATATCTTTGTTCAAAGTGGCAATAGTACAATCTTTAACCAGCTTTGGATCCAGCCTATCCACATATTGATGAACTCTGTCATCCATAGTAGCTACAACATTAGGAGCATATCTCGACAAGGAATTAAATTGGAGACTGTACTCCCTCATGCTCATATTCACCTGACGAAGATTTAAAAACTGATTTGTACGGGCTTGACGAATCTCAAATGGAAGATAATGATCAAGAAATGCCTCTTTGAACTCCTTCCAAGTAGCTGGGGGTGCATCAATACCTCTAGATCGTTTACAGTCCTCGTACCAATATATAGCCTCCCCTTTAAATCTATACGCCGCTAACTCCACTGTCTCTCTACCCGTTACATGCATAACATCTAAGGCCCTTTGAATTTGATCAATAAAGTCCCGTGGGTCCTCGTTAAGATCTGATCCAGTAAAAGTGGGAGGATCCATCTTAAGAAAATCCTGTGTTCGAAAGCTAGCCGCCCTATCTGTACCACTAGGACCCGTTGTAGGAATGGCTTACCCTTGAGCTTGCCCAGCAACTATACGAGTCAAAAGTTGCACTGCATTTCTAAGATCTTGATCAACAACATTAATAGGTGGCTCTGGGGATATAGTTCTCTTCCTCCTTATTTCTTCCGGAGTGGAAGAAGTTTCTGATGCATGCTCAGCTGGAGCCTCACTTTGATTAGCTGGTATAATGGGTGACTTACTAGTCCCCTCTCCGGCAGCCACATCTACTTGCTTATCGGTATTCTTGCTTCTGGTAACCGGTATCATCACTATAATAAGAGAAACAAATGGATTCAGTGGTCAACTATGACTTCATATACAATATAGGCTCTATTGCACGATCTAAGACATGAAGAAAAGAAATAATTCCTAAATGTCCATAGCCTCCTGTTTATAGATGCGGTGCAAGACACACCGATAAATAAGACTCTACGTAGACATGGCTTTGTAGACTCACTAGGACGAACTTCTCTGATACCACTTTTGTCACGCCTCAAATCCTATTGGGGCGGACTGGCACCCGTAACCGAGGAGGCCCGAGAGAACCAGCTCATAACCTTATACTTCCCATGCATACCTCTATGACAACCCAAAATTCGGACAACATCATGTCGCATATAAAAGGAAATAATCACCTATATAAACTCGAGCACACATATATATGTATATACAATACTTGGCCGTTGGAGCCATCACGTCTATTAACAAAAAACCACCTTGACTGTACATTAGGTCTACAAAGCCTCTAAACAATACACAAAGTTTAACTAAGGTCGGGACACACCCCGCCATATAACTAACTTCTATACAATACCAAAAGTGACTGGATATGACACGAAAAGCCCCAAAGCAAATTGAAGCTCACCAAAAGCAGCTGGATATCCTGGCTCCTACTTGTGCGGTGTATGAGCTGAGGTACCTGTGCCTGCAGCATGAAATGTAGGTCCCCCGTGGGGGACGTCAGTACGAAATATGTACCGAGTATGTAAAGCTGTAGATAATCACATATGATATAAGAGCTTAATAAAAATCAGAAACAAGTGAATAAATCTTAATAGGATTGGACCACACTTACTAGAACTTGTGACAACCTGTACATTGTATTTATTCAATCACTTTACCTTCGTTCTTATCATCTTTGTAATCATTAATGTATTGTACTATAACCATTAGGCTGCCTCCAGTACATATCAACTGGGATCGACCCATGATAGGCTTATGCCCCTGGGATACCACCCATAAACACATAAATAGGGATCAACCCATGATAGGCTTATGCCCCTGGGATACCACCCGATAACAGAGAACTTCCATCACTTAGTTCAATTAATCTTTGAGATTGTTATTTCGGTCGCCACCGCATTTTTGATACTTTGAAACAATAATACATCAATAAGAGACATATAAATAGACCATCAATGCAATAAAAATAAAGTAAGAACTCATTGGCATATCAATGAAGTGTTTTGGAGTCATCAATTCCATAACAATGAAATAGGAACTTATTGGTATATCAATGAAATGTTTTGGAGTCATTAATAGCACATGGATCTTGTTTGAGTAACCGGATACCTTCTGACATTCATTAGTGCAATAAACATGTAAGATTTGGAAAACAAGTAAGTATTGGAATGTCTTGACATCTTGTAGGGTGGAAACAAGTTCATTGGTAATGTAGCACATCATACAAAACCATTATGGATAACATTTTACTGAATAACTTTGGAAACTTTCTTAATAGAACAATTGTTCACTTTCATACCAAAGATATGGTATAGAGTATGCTTTATATACCTGACTGTCAACCTTCAATATTAGTCCTAAATGGACTTCCCGTCTTTTCGGATTACTTATCTATAGTGAACATATATTGCAATATAGTATTAGCGACCAAACGTCACAATTCAATTATTTGAATTCACCAAACTAGTGGTTAAGTCTTAAGCCTTAATTACACCATAAAGGGCGTCACTTTAACCCTCTTATACTCCAATTACATTCACATGCCATGCATATTCATACAACATCCTCCAATATCAAACTTGGATTCATTTATCCTTCCAACCAATCCATTAAACCAAATTGAGCCATAGACATAAATAATCATCAATTCAATAGTATATCACCATATCCACCTTTCATAACTCAATTACCATATCCACCTTCCATAACTCAATTACCATATCCACCTTCCACAATTCAATACAACCAAACCATGCAAAATAGTCCATAACCCTATTTTCATCACCTTTCAATAACAACCAATACATATAATCTTCTATCACACATATACATATGGAAAAGAACAAAGGCAAACAATATTCATACCTTAGAATTCACCTTTTGATTATGCAATCCTGTTTGCACAAATAATAGGTGCCGTTCGAAGCTCCCGAGATGACAACGCAGTTATCGGATTACTTTGGAATTTCTACGGTTGAATCAAAAGTAATTTAAAGGTCAAATTTGGATAGGGTTTGTTCTTTCTCAATGATTGATGATGAAAATGAGTTTGTGAACTCATATACATGTAGATATACACATATTACCGTCCATAATATAATAGGGAATGACAAAAATGCCTTTAAAATTTAAATAATGTCAAATTTGTCCTTTGGTGGACTGTTTTGATAAGCTAAAGTAGATCAACCATAACTCTTTGCTCCGATATCAGATTTGGGTGAAATTGGTATCGTTGGAAATATAATTCAAAGGGATTTCATTTCATATAAAGTAGGCCACCCAGTTCGGCCTGTACAAGGAGTTATGGTCATTTGAAGTTGACCCTAAAAATCTATTTTGAGAGGCTAAAGTAAAACGAGTATAACTCCTTACTCAGACGTTGGATTTGGATGAAACCAATTGCATTGGAAAGAAGACTCAAAGATCTTTCTTTTCATAGGTCGCAGATCTCCCAGTTCATTATATTAAGAGAGTTATGATCATTCAAAGTTGACCTAAAAAAATTGGCTGGCCTCAGTAGTTTGTGTGCAGGAAATTTTCCTGCACATTTACTATTCCCAAATATCCTAGCCACCGTTTTATAGTTTCGAACGTGCTCGATTATATCCGAAACCTATCCGTTTTTGGAAATCTTTATATCGTTGGAAATCTTATTCAATAACCTTCGTATGGAACCATCGACGGGCATATTCCGGTATAAATAAAATAAAATTAATTCCATATTAATAAGACCAATACACGTACTTGAATACGCCAACACACGTACTTGAATATGGGATGTTACATATACCATGTCCTCATGCCATCAAAGTTTACATTCATGATAACACAAGAACCAGAAGATCATGTAAATTGGTGGTATTCAAAAGAAGCTTACATATTGGTGTACATGCATAAGATACAACCTGTTAGAGGTTCTAAATTATGGAAATTTGATTCTGCTCATGCTATGGAGCCACCAGAAATACATAAAATGGATGGTAGACTAAAGCATAAGAGAAAAAAAAAGGCTGAGTCTAGGAAGAGGGAGGGGGTATGGTCTGCTTCAAGAAAAGGATTGAAAATGACATGTGGACATTGTGGTGCAACAGGCCATAATCAAAGAAAATGTCCTTTTGTAAGTAATTTTTCTGTACTTGTTTAATATTCGCATTACTCAATCGACTATTGAACTACTTTGTCAACTCTTGTAGCTTAACAGATCAATACAATCAGTCCAAGATGTACCACTATCAGCGCCCCAAGATAGCCAAGAATCTGGTGTCGTCATGCCTACTCTTGATTGTGTTGCACCTTTATGTGCAGTTACTGATACAGATGGAGACGAATCTGAAGAGGATGAGCAGCCAACTATACAGCCTAAAAGAATCTCCGAAGCTAAGACTAGGCTTGAAGCTAAAAAGGTTTCCCGTCGACCAACTGGTACTAGAAAGATTGGCTTCAAGGGAGATGAAAATGGTGTGAGTATACCTACAAATATACTATATTCACCAAAAATGTTGACTTATAAAGGCAACACAGCCATGACTTTAAATCAGTTGAATGTTGAAAAGGAAAAAAATAGGCAAACTGAAGACAAAGAGGTGTGGCAAGAAATAGGGAAGTAGTTGCTTTTTTTAGTTGAATGTTTTTGTCTTATGATAACTTCTAGATTGCAATATATTTGAGGTTTTGGACCATATCTGCTTAAGAGCTTTGTAATATTAAATTAATGTCATATTTATGTCTTATAATATTCATCACTTAGCTCCTATTAGATTGATTGATATGTAATATCAAATGATTGATTGGCCGATTTGGAGCCTATTCTAGCTCAAATCCCAGAAAAATGGTAAGTTAGTATAGTATATAATGTTCTTTCTTAAGTTGTTTTCGGATTGGCCAACTGCAGAGAATTATGATTACATTTACTGACTATTAATTCAAGCAAAGTGATAAGGGCTTTGATAGAGCTGAAGCATTATGTATCAATGATTTCAACTTTGTGCAGGTTCTATTTTTCACCAAAACTAAAAGTAATTCACAAATACTTGCACTATCACTAGTGACACAAAGTCTAACAACACTTTCATATGCAGAATGTCATTGTTCAAAAACCACAAAACATTGGTCATTTATTCCCAAATACAACAACTTTCAAGTCTAATTAACATTAAAAAAATCAAATATAAAGTTTCATTGTGCTATTACATAACAATAAACAAACTCTAAAAACTACATTATATATTCAGTCACTTCTTTTCTATTGCTTTCCACCCATACTTGTCTTTAGTAGGCTTTAAAATTGAATGGTCATCCTTTTCAAATTCATTAGAATTTTCATCAGGTACTGTACTTGACGAGGCAACAAGTTGCTAAGATCCAAATAGTTGGTTGGCATTTCTCTTTGACCTTGAAACTCCAGTGAAAAATAGTAACCTACAATGATAAAACTAAGTGAAAAATTACCAAAATAGTGATTTATCAAACTGAAGAGTTTTGCTTAAAAAAGAGTTTACCAACCTTCTCATGGAAGCGTATGAGAACCACATAAAAACAGTGATCTATCAAACTGAACAATTTAGTAGGCGGAATATCATCACGTGTATTATGTAAGCAGATAATGCAAACATATTTAGTAAGAATTGGTAAAGAAAGACCTATTAGAAACTCCACAAGTGTTAATTCCAACTTAGGGTGAAAAAAGGTCGTGTTTGTAGATACTATTCCTATTCATTTTTGAGAAAGAATGCTATACAGGAATGTGTTTGAATCAAGGTCGGCTCTTGATTTATTTTGATAAAGTCGTGACCAAAAATTACAACTATATATTACTATAGATTATCTACAAAAAATATATTTGAAACAGGATGAAAAAAAAGTAAAAGAAAAGAAACTCATGTTAAATACATCTACAACACCAAACCAGTAAAATGTCAACCAGAAAGACAAAGATTCAGTAACATAACTGAAGCAGAAACAGACTGCAGACAAGAATGAAAGCTCTAGCAAAACATTTATGACCATAACAAATCACAAGTTCAAACCAAAAAGAGTGACATGCCAACTTGTAAAATAAACGATTAAAAAGACAAGGCTCTGCAGCTGTTGTCAACAAAATATCTGGACTGATTATAATCCGCTAAGCAAGATCTGAAGGGAGATAATTTAGCAGTACACATTGAAAATCTAAAAATGGATGCTGGAAAAGCCTCGACCTAGCCTCCGTAGGAAGTATTATAATGCAAAAAATCTCTATGGCTAGAAGAAACTCACACTCATGTAGACACACATTACGCAAAAGAAAAACAGTATCCAAACATGTATGTATTTTACTCATCAACACTACTAAGAGCACAAATAATCCAACTCAAGACATAGAATAAACAAACAAATAATCAAAACACTACCTAAGCATTACTGGATTAAAGCATTACTGGATCAATGCACATACATTATTTGATTAACATACACTGCTCATTGTTGGATCAAGGATTATTTTGATGAAAATAAACATTAATTACACACCTTGAAATGAACTCGAAGACTTGAACCCCTGGCTTTGCAAGCTAAATCAAAATCAAACTCAAATTAGATTAAAAAAATATAATTAAAGCAACGTCCTCTAACTCGGATCTACACATACGAAGAAATAAAAGCTCAAAAATTAATTGCAAAGTAAATTAGGTACTCACATCTGCCATCGCAGGCCAAAAATCGCCGCCACCGGTGAAAATTTTGATCTCAAATTAACGTCGATTGATGCCGTATTTTTTGGATCTTCTTGCTGAGGTTTGATCGCCCAAAGGAGTCTCCCCATTTAGTGTTGAGTTTTCCCCGTTTGACGGTGAGCTACAACGGCGCCGCCACTGCCGAAAATCTCAAACGGTGACGCTGCGTTCAAATGCAAATTTTCGGTGTTTGAGGCATTATTTTATGGGAATTTTTATTGGGTTAGGTTCGCGGAGGCTTGGCGCATGTTTTGGCATTGGTCCTCCATCGTCAAAGTCACCGGAGCTTCGACACCGGCGTCTGGCAGCTTAGAGAAACCCTAAATTTTTTTTTGAGAAGATGAAACTAATGTCTAGAATAGTTTGCCCCTTTAGTTGTTATGTTTGGGTCGGGTCATTGGGTTGGACAGATGGATGGGTAGTTTAGGTGGAAATTAATTTGGATTTTAAAAATAATTAGATTTTAATTAATTAAATTTTTAACCAATGACAAGCTGTCATGTGTAAAATTAAAGCCTAAGTAGAAGGGTATTTTTGAGATCTATAGGTGGATGGAAGGATATTTTAGAGTCAAAATATAAATGGAGGGTTAAAATTATTTCTAGTAGTTGAAAGATATTTCTGATCCTTTTCAGTTTATTAAAAAAAGTTTGTTTGTCCCCCCAAAATATATGTACTTGATCTACTTGTAGAAAATGAAAAGTTAAGCCAAGGCACGTGGCTTATTAATGGTTACTAATGTACATCTTACTAAGGATAATGTTAATTCGTTTGATAATCCGAAAGATACAGAATGTCAGTTGTGAAACCTTCAGTATTGTCAGCCAGTTTATATATGTACAAAGGTAAAATACTAGGTAGCTTTGGAACAAATCTTCTGCTCTTTGAAAAGAGCTCTTGGAGTTGGCATATTATATAATGATTATGGGCATACTCGTGCTGAGTGTTTTGCAAATGCTGATTGGGCTGATCACAGACTAATATTCACTATAATATGCATTTGTTGATGAAATTAAGGTATCTTAAAGGAGTAAGAAATAAAATATTGTATCTCGATCTAATGTAAAATTTGCATATAGTGCTACAACTCAATCTATATAAGAAATATTATAGATATTCAATCTATATCACCTTTTAGCAGAAGTTGGTTCGAAGCCTCCCTTCACCTCCCCCCACTCCCTATCCTTCCAAAAAAAAATTATTGTAATAATTATGCTGCTTTATTAAGGTTGACTGTCACTTTATGCATCAGAAGATTCAAGATAACATGATTTTCACTGGCTATATGAAGACAAGAGAATAATCGAGTGATATATTACGATGGCTTTAAATAAATATCGGGTGAAATAATTTTGTAACAAATTGAGCATAATTAATATCAATGCTCCAACTTGAAGGATAGTGTTTGAGAATATACATGAACATGTTACATATAGTATACATAGTACAAACCTAGCTAGAGACATTTAATAATTTTACTCCTTTGTTTTCTTAAGTAGATTTACTTGTACAGTTATAAATAGCTCTTGTTCTTGAAATATTACTACTACGTAGAAACGTGGTAAAGTAGATATCTCTTCGTCGACGTATTTGTTTGTTTCGTGATTTTATTATATCAACTATAATTAATTATTATATGTCATATACATATTAAAAAATTAATAATATTAAAAAGAAGAAGTAAAATAAATATTTATGACATGTCTGCTTCAATTGTTTCAACCGTACGTATTTGTCAACATGTCTGCTTACTCCGTAATTTTGTTATATCACCCCTAATTAATTATAATATATCATTTACGTATTAAAAAATTAATATTATTTAATAAAAAAGTAAAATAAACATTTATGACTTGTCTGTTTTAGCTGTTTCAATCGTACGTGTTCGTCGACATGCCTGCTTATTTTGTAATTTTACTATATTATCTCTACTTAATTATTATATGTCATCTTACGTATTAAAAAATTAATATTATTTAATAAAAAAGTAAAATAAACATTTATAACATGTTTGTTTCAACTGTTTCAATCGTGATTTTACTATACCACCCCTAATTAATTATTGTAAATGATCTAAGTATTATAAAATTGATAATATTTAATAATAAAAAAATAAAATAAGCATAAATGATAAATTAACTCGCAATGTTTTAAATTAACAAGTATTTTTTATAGCATTTTGCTCTATCACTTCTAGTTAGTTATTATGCGTCATTTATGACATCTCTTCTTCACTACTTCAATCGTGATATTTGGTTGACTCTTACTTATTAGAAAATTAATCATGTTTAGTAAAAAAAAAAAAAGTAAATTAGACATTTATGACATGTCTGTTTCAGCTGCTTCAACTATAATTTTATTATATCACTCCTAATTAATTATTATAAGTCATCTAAGTATTAAAAAATTAATAAAATTTAATAAAAAAAAAGTAAAATAGACATAAAATGATAAATTAACTCTTAAAAAAAGGGCAGCTCGGTGCGCTAAAGCTACCGCTATGCACGGTGTCCGGGGAAGGGCCCCACCACAAGGGTGTATCGTATGCAGTTTTACCTTGCATTTCTGCCAGAGGCTGTTTTCAAGGCTTGAACCCGTGACCTCCTGGTCACATGACAACTCTTGATCTTTTAAATTAACTTGATATCTTATATGAGACCCAATTAAATTTTTTTCACAAATATTTATATAGCAGTTTTGTTATATCACTTCTAATTAGTTATTATAAGTTATTTAAGACATATCTGCTTCGTTGCTTTAATCGTAACATTTGGTTGACTCTCAAAATTATATCAGTGTCACTTAAATTGCAATATAAGAAAAGGTATCATAAATCACAATAATTAAAAATTTAAATTATTTTAAAAATATAATTGACTATCAACGTCACAAATATTTGGACAGAAGAGTATTCTAAATTACGATAGCTAAGAACTTAAAATAGTAAATTACAATGAAAAAAATATTTTAAATTATAATAACTAATAGATTAAATATCCAAAAATATATTAAAAATATAATTAATTATTTAACTTTTATTTATGTCACATAAATTGAGATAAGAAAATAACATATAATGTAACATAAGAAAACGGGCCTTATGGTTTGATTTTTTTTTTTTGGTTATGTATACTTTAGACTTTTCTAGATTATTAGAAAATGACAAGGTTGGTAATTGAACTTTCGTTCATTGGATGAGAATTCAGATAGCCAATCAATTGGACTATTAAAATGAATTCCCTTTTATTTTGGAACGCTGCTTATGTGATTGCTGATGTGTTCGTTACTTGAGTTTTATCAAATAAGTAGCTGCTAAGGTAATTACGGAAGATTAATATAGATTTAAAACCTGTGGAATAGCTGGTAAACTAATTACGGAATGTTGCTTCTAGTCGTATAAATTGTATAAGAAGAAAGTTACTTACCAAAGATGGGCTCGTATTTCTATTTCTATTATATAGAAGAGGTGGTTTCGACCACCTCTTCCAATTACCAAAAAAACTTAATTACTTTCTCATAATTACATATCATGCCTTAATATATAATAATTTTATTATTTTATCATAATGATTTAAATATTTAATATATTTTATTAATTTATATTACTTAACTATAACTACATATTGGAAGTAAATTTTTTTTTTTTATTTAATTGTCTATCATGTTCAAAATTAATTTGTTGCCACAAATCACAATAAGTAATAACTTAAAATATTTAAAAGACATATACAAATTTTATTGACTCTTACCAAAAAACCCCTCTGCTTCCACTTAATTACATACCATGCCCCAATATATAATATTTTCATTGTTTCATCATAATAATTTAAATATTTAATATATTCTATTAATTTATATTAATTAACTATAACTACATATTGGAAGTTAAATTTTTTTATTTATTTAATTATCTATCATGTTCAAAACTAATTTGTTACCACAAATCACAATAATTAATAACTTAAAATATTTAAAAGACATATAAAAAATTTATTGACTCTCATTATTTTAGCAATGCCACATAAATTTAGATAAAATAAAAAGTACCGCAAATCATAATAATTAACAACTTAAAATATTTAAAAGATATATAAAAAATTTAGTCGACTCTCAAAATTGTATCGAAGCCACATAAATTGAGACACAAGGAGTAAATATATTATTTGATAATTACGTAAAAATTATTATAAATCATAATAATTCACAAGTTAAAATACCTTTTTTAAAATAGATAAAAGTTCTATTCAACTCTCTAAATTTTATTGGTGCAGCATAAATTATGACAAAATAAAAAATTATCTTAATTAATTACAACTAAAAAGTTAAATTAAATCAATTTTATTATTTTAATTGACTTTTATATAAAAAATAATTTATTTATTTATTTAGTTTGGTAAATTTAAATTTTAAAATTACTTTTTCCTTATATAGAAATACTAATATTTAAACTTAACTTAAAATTTTTAAATTACAAAATTAAGAAATTTAATTTAATAAAATAAATTTCTAATGAATATTTTCTTAGAATTTATGTTGGGTCAATATGTATCAAGTTAAAAATAAATAAATAAAAATATATAGTAAAATTTTATTATTGTGAAAGATATATATAATGCACTATCCAATACTATTTAATAATATCATATTTTGCATATGCAAATATAGCATCCCGTATTTAATTAATATACTATTTCGGTGAATTGTCGATGATTACTTTTGGATACGATAAAATTATATTAATTTTTATAGTAATAACATAGTTAATCGTTATTACGAGTCATCTAGGTATTAAGAAAATAAATAATATTTAATGAAAAATAAAATAGACATAAAATACGAAATTAACTCTTAATATTTTAAATTAAATTTTCATCTTTTGAACGATGATTTTACTATATCACTCCTTATTATAAGTCATTTATATATTAGAAAAATAAGAATAACAAAATGATATGTCAACATAAAATATTTGATTGACTATCAAAATTATATTAGTGTCACATAAATTGGGACGAGACTGAAGAAGATACAAAGCAACATATATTATTTGAAAATGAAATAAAAAGTACTGTAAATAACAATAATTAACAAAAAAAAAAATTGACTGATTTCTACTTCAGCTGCTTCAGTCGTGATTTTACTATATCACCTCGAATTAATTATTATAGTCATTTAAGCATTGTGCCATATAAGTTGAGATAGAAAAAATATTTCAAATCACAATGATAAAAAATTTAAATTATTTAAAAAATATAATTGGCTGTCGTCGACTCAAAATTCTGGACAAGGAAAGTAGCATATATTATTCAAAAATTACATAAAGGGTATTATAAATTACAATTGTTAACAACTTAAAATATCTAAAAAATAATTTAATATGTTATATATTTCAAAAAAATTACATGAAAAATACTAGAAATCACAATAATTAACAACTTAAAAAATTTAAAAGATATAAAATATTTGGCCGACTCTTGAAATTATATTAGTGTCACTGAAATTGAAATAGAAGAAAAGTATTATAAATCACAATAATTAAAAACTTAAATTATTTTTAAAATATAATTGACTATCAATGCCACAATAATTTGGATAAGAAAAGTAACGTATATTAATTTGATAATTACATAAAAAATATTATAAATTAAAATAGTTAACAACTTAAATTATCTAAATACGTATTAAAATAATATATATTAAACTCATGCTAGATTCCGGATGAATCCTAGAAAACATATGCAATCTTTTTTACTAAAAAAATTTATTTAAATATATCAAGATTGAAAAGACAAATAAATATCTTCATATTGGGTCCGTCCTGACACGGGCCATGCTACTCTAGTTATTACACAAGTATGAAAATTTACACTTTAGCTAGTACTCTTTAATCTTAATTTATGTTATATTTTTTTTTTAGACTTTACTCTATCTAAAAATGATCATTTTTATACTTTTTTTTTATAATCATGGTGTCTTGACCAGCTGTAGGCTATAACACATCGATTTAGCTCGAAACGCCTCCGTTCACGTTGTTTTTCCTGTTTAACCACCCAAATGGCCACGCTGACCTCAACGATCCACACTAAGTCGCTCCACAGTCGCTTGCGCGCCCTCGACTAAATCCACAAAATACCTGCTACCTTCCACTAACAATAGGTACCAGACAAATCTGTTAGTCTCTGTTGGTAATTAAATTTGAGACCTCATGATGTTCATCCCACTTCATTGAACCATTAGGCCTTGAATGCAAGATCATTTTTATTCTTAAAAACAGTTTTAACTTTAAATTGTTTATTTTACTTGTAATAAAATGATTTGTAGTAATATAAATATTTTAAATTTCTTTCAGACATGTGATTTTTAAAGTAGTATTTCTTTCTTCCTCAAATTTTGACCCCGAGTTAAAGAACAACACAAAACTTGGACGGAGGAGAGTACTATTATTTGTGTTTTGCGTGTTTTGTGTCTTTAATTACATTAATCTTGCTCTAATTATCTAAAAATAAGTTTATATCCGTAAAATATCTTAGAAATACCGATAGAGTATAACTGTATAATTAAAGCTCAAATAGTCTTCTTAGGATAGTAATTTTGAGATAAAATTTGAGATCAACTTTATCTCATTTTTAATTTGAGGTATTACCTAATTTCGGAACCTATAAAATTTCGTGCTTCTCCCATTCGCCAATGTGCATATTCCATTGAGAGTTATATACCTCAGCTAAAAAAGTATTAGCTAGTTCCATTTGATTTCCCATTCTATCCACCACCATTATATTAGCAAATCAATTACCAGAATACACTTTTACTTTTTTCTGATACACGAGAAAAGACTTTGAAGAAACCAAACAACAGGGTCAAGATTACATTTCCATTTACGTCATATGAATGATGCAAAAAACGAAACGTCAGGGGTGTCCCATGTCACTATCCACTTCAAGTAATTATACACTTGATCAAGATGTTGTGGTATTAATCTAATCATGGCTGACTAAACAATTTGACTTCTAAATGTTAGGCTGCCACGAGCTTCACATCTTTACCAACCTTTTTCTCATCTTTTATTCACTTCTCCTTTAATTTCGAAAAGGCTCATTCATAAAGTTTAAATTATGTTCAATTCCTTTTTTTTTACATTTTTAACATTTACAAATTATCATAATTTTTATAAATTTTAATATATAAATTTATATTTTGCGGTGAAAGTTATGTGTTTTATTAAATCCATATCTATGATGCAACATTCTCCCCTGCCCGCTGTTGTTTTCGGGTACACAATCTGTATGTTTGCATAAACACTTCAACACAAGTTCAAGGCTATATCAAGAAAACCTATGAAGTTTTTAACACAAGTTCTTTAAGAACTATCAAAGAAGTATGCTATTTAAAGAAATAAGATGAAGAAGAAATAGAACCAAGTCCTCCGAATTCACGGAGTGTCCTTAAGAAATTAATTCCCCCAAGTACCCGAGGTTGTGAAATTTTTCCTCCCAGAATAAAATGACTCACAATCAGAATGCAGCGAGACCTCAAATCTTCTGTTTCTTAGAACACACTCAATGATAGATGATCATAAAGAGTTTTTAGAAGTAGAAGAGTGTTTTTTCAATGCAATTTTTTTTTCTTACTTCTACCTGATGAAAAAAGCTCAGGTATTTATAGCCATCAAATTCCCCTTCGAAAAAGAAGCAATGGTTCATGGAAGGGTGTATCATTTCAGAATAGACATGTCTGTCAATTCAGAAACAACATATCTTTTCTGAACAGTTACATCCGATCGAACAGTTACCCCTTTTTCAAAATAGTGTGTCTTTTCCTTGAAGAGTTGTGTCCCTCCATTTTTCATTCACACCAATTGAACCCAACAATCCCCCACATGAATGAGGAATGACTACTTTTTATAAAACTTTACGGACAAGTACGTGATCAGCAAGCAAAGACTGATTCCATCTGGATAAGTGGATTTTCCTTCGAACTTTCTATAGTGAACATGCATCAGATTCACTCGGTTAATCGGTAGATTTGATATCTTTGAAACGTCGATCTTTAATGTACACCTAGACAATACATGTCACACAACCAGCCTTTTATCATTTATGGTTCTTATAGTTTTGTTCGATTCAGCCATAAACATGTCCTGGTTTCATGAGAGCTTAGAGAATATGACTTTACTAACATTCTCCTTGAAGTGGCTTCAACTTCAACCTCACATAGGTGATTTCTAAACGTTCAATCTAATAGATTAAACTATTTGGTCAAATTTGGATAATCATTAAAAGACTTCACTCCATAAGTCTTATCCTTGTTTACTAAATATTGTCTACATTATGAGAATGGATTGGGTATATTGACAATGTTGAACCTATCAGACACAAATTTGTTTGATCTCCTTGAACTTAGCTCTTGGGATCTCCAGTCTGCTTGGTAGAGTTACCGTCATGCCGACTTGTCCTAGGCCATAAACCCATTCCCTTGGATGTTCTCTTAACTCCCTCTCTAGATAGGCCTTTTGTAAGTGAATCCAACATATTATCCTTTGAGTTCACATAGTCAATAATGATAATTCCACTAGAGAGAAGTTCTCTAACAATATTATATCTCCGTCTTATATGACGAGATTTATTGTTGTACATCATGCTCCCTGCCCTACTTACTGCCACTTGACTATTACAGTGTATGCATACTGGTGCCAATGATTTGGGCCAATAAGGAATATCTTCTAAGAAATTTCAGAGCCATTCTGCTTCTTCACCGGCTTTATCTAATGCGATAAACTCAGATTTCATTGTGGAGCGAGCAATACATGTTTGTTTGGATGATTTTCAAGAGACTGCTCCTCCACGTATAGTAAATACATATCCACTCGTGGATTTTACTTCATTCAATCAGGTGATCTAATTTGTATTATTATATCCTTCAATTACCGTGGGATATTTATTATAATGCAAAGCATAGTGTTAAGTGTATTTTAGATACCCTAAAACTCTTTTCATTATCATCCAGTGAGTTTTATTGGGATTACTCATGTACTGACTCAACTTACTAATAACACATGCTATGTCTAGCCGTGTGCAATTCATGATATACATTAAACATCCCAACACTCTTGCACATTCCAATTGTGAGTCATTTTCACCTTCATTTATTTGAAGTGCACAGCTCATGTCCAATGAAGTCTTAGCAATACCAAAATCCAAATACTTGAACTTGGCAAGCACCTTTTTGATGTAATGAGACTGTGACAATGCCAACCCTTGTGGAGTTTTATGGATTCCTATTCCTAAGATCACATTCGCAAATTCAAGGTCTTTTATATCAAACTTGCTGTCAAGCATTCATTTTGTAGCATTTATGTCAGAAATGTCTCTACTGATAATCAACATATTATCCACATACAAACAAACAATGACTTTGTAATTTGGAGTGTCTCTAATGTAAACACATTTATCATATTTATTTATCTTGAACGCGTTTGCCAGCAAGGTTTGGTCAAACTTTGCATGCCACTGTTTAGGTACTTGTTTTAGTCCAAAGAGTGACTTAACTAGTCTGCACACCTTCTTTTCTTTATCAGGAACCACAAAATCCTTGGGTTGTTTCATGTAAATTTTTTCCTCCAATTCTCCATTTAAGAATGCTATTTTCACATCCATTTGATGGATTTCAAGACCATGCACTGCCGCCAAGGCAATTAACATCCAAATTGATATTATCCTTATTACAGGAGAGTATGTATCAAAGTAATCAAGGCCTTCCTTCAGTTTGAAGCCTTTTACTACAAGTCTTGCCTTGTATTTATCAATAGTACCATCCACTTTCATTTTTATTTTGAAGATCCATTTAGAACCTAAAGGTTTATTTCCTGGAGGAAGATCAACCAACTTCCAAGTATGGTTGCTCAAGATTGATTCAATCTCACTATTGACTGTCTCCTTCCAAAAGGATGAGTCTAACGACTACATCACATTTTTAAATGTTTGAGGCTCATTTTCTAGGAGAAATGTTACAAAATTCGATCCAAAGGAGGTTGATGTTCTTTGACGTATACTATGTCTTGGATTCTCATCATTATGTAGATTCTCACTTGATTCATCTCGAAGTCGTTTAGACCAGCACTATACTGTTCATGTCTAGTTCTATACGGATAAATGTGTTCAAAGAACTCAATATTATCTGATTCAATTACCATATTTTTATTGATATCCGGATGTTTGGATTTATGAACCAAAAATTTACATGCTTTACTACTTTTAGCATATCCTATGAATACACAATCTACAGTCTTAGGTCCTATCTTCACCCTTTTAGGCATAGGAACTTAAACTTTTGCTATACACTCCCAACACTTTAAAATATTTCAAGTTGGGTGTTCTTCCTTTTTATTTTTCATATGGAATTGATTGTGTCTTATTATGGGGCACTCTATTGAGTATTCGGTTAGCTGTAAAGATAACTTCCCCCTACAAGTTTTATGGTAAACCTGAACTTACGAGTAAAAAATTCATCATTTCCTTTAAGGTTTGTTTTTTCCTTTTCATAATTCCATTAGACTAAGCTGAATACGGGGCAGTAGTTTGATGGACAATTCCATTCTCTACATATATTTTCACAAAATTGTCTGACTTTAGAAAGTAAGAAGAAGCCTCAACTTTCTTCATTTCAACAACCATTACATAAAGTTTGAAAAGGCCCTCATTGAGGTAGCCCTTTCCTACATATATTTCATTCTTGCTTATTACAACTTTCTCCAAAACAAATACACACTTAAACCTATTTTTTTGAGAAGTGTTGTCAACACTAAGATTTTTCTATTAGTAGGAATATGGAGAACATTGTTGAGAGTCAACACATTGCTGGACGTCTTTTGGGAATATCTTCCCACTTCCTTCAACCTTGGTTGTTGTATTATTTCCTATGAAGATCACTTTTTTGGGACTAGCGGGATTATAAGTAGTAAAAACTTCTTTTTCTGCTCAAACATGTCTAGTGGTTCCTAAATTAAACCACCATTCATTTGAATATCCAACTAAATTACTTTCAGAGATAATATCACATAGGGTTCAATCTTTCCAGTTGTTTCCAATATGTTTATCTAATCTCTTTTCTTGTTCTTATTTAGAACTTGACTATTTTGAGCTTTGTGGCCAACATCACTACAAATGTAGTAATTGCCTTTGAACATTTTCTTATTCTGCTCTTTCTTTTGTCCAGAAGATTTCTTTATTTTTTTATCATTTGGAGCATCATCCTTAATAGGATTTACAACCATCATTGGTGATTTTTTCATTCAATCTATTATCCTCGTCTATTTTGGAATGACTTGTAAGATCTTTCAAATCAGAAAATTGATTTTCAATCATTTTTTTTCAAGAATATAAGGATCTATACTTGTGAACATTTGCATTGCAAGTTTGATCAATCAAAATGACATCATTTGCTTCCATTCTTTAAAGTTCACACCAAAATATTTTTCTTATTTCTCTGCCATTTTCATTGCTAGAGAAATACCTGAACGACTTAATGACACACATTGATTGCCGTTGGGACAACATCATTCACAATCAAATCAATTTATTGTTCAGTTTCATTTGTCATTTTTCTGTCAATCTTTGACATACTCTTTAGTATTTCAGAATACTAACAATAAAGAATTTAATCTTTACCCAACTTGTTTCTAGTCAGTGATGAAGTTTTAATATCTTCAAATCATCAACCTTATGAACTATTAAATATGACAAAGTTTTTATGACTTCAAATCATAATCAAATTCAAACAGAGTGAAATCCCATAAATTTTAAAATCCAGAAACCACTACAGAGATTTTAACGAACCGGTGAAGTTTTTATATTCTTCAAACCAAATTCTCATAGTAATTTTTCGATGAAGTTTTTATATCCTTCTAACCGAGGGAGTAGAAATCAAAAGATTTTAGTCTCCACAAAATCAGACCCAATACAGATTAACCAAATACTTGATTTATAAATGGTATAAATTTTTTTTCCCTTCACCAAATAAGAACAAAAATAAATATTTTTATACTTTTCTTAAAATTGTTGTTTTTCTCAATTTTGATAAAATCTGCATTTTTCAACATTAACTTCAACCACATGTTCAAATTAACATATAAACAATCAAATAAACTTTTAGCTATGTGTTTATAACTTTGAACTTTTAATAATAAGTTCAACCCAACTTATGAACATCAATAAAATGAAGTTCAAACTATTTTTTGGAAAATAGCAAAATCAAATGTTAAGAACTTTAACATAAGTTCAACCAACTTATGAACTGTCAAAATAAAGTTTCAAGAACTTCAAGCACAAGTTCAAAAAGTTGAACTATCAATATGAAGTTCAAACTATTTACTGAAAAAACAGTAACAAAACAATATAGATTAGTAAGTAATTCCTAAGATTGTTGTTTTCGGGTACACAATCTGTATGTTTGCATAAACACTTCAACACAAGTTCAAGACTATATCAAGAAAACCTATGAAGTTTTAACACCTTCAACACAAGTTCTTTAAGAACTATCAATAAGTATGTTATTTAAAGAAATAAGATAAAGAAGAAATAAAACCAAGTCCTCCGAATTCACGGAGTGTCCTTAAGGAATTAATTCCCCTCAAGTACCTGAGGTTGTAGAATTTTTCCTTCCAGGATTAAATGACTCACAATCAAAATGTAGCAGTACCTCAAACCTTCTAATTTTTTGAACACACTCAACGACAGATGATTATCAAGAGTTCTTAGAAGTAGAAGAGTGTTTTTTCAATGCAAAAATTTTTTCTTACTTCTACCCGAGGAAAATAGTTTAGGTATTTATAGCCATCAAAAGTCCCTTAAAAAATGAAGCAATGGTTCATGGAAGGGTGTATTATTTCAGAACAGTCATGTCTGTCCATTCTAAAATAACATGTCTTTTCTGAACAGTCACATCCGACCGAACAGTCACCCCTTTTCCGAAATAGTGTCTTTTCCTCAAAGAGTTATGTCCCTCCATTTTTCATTCACACTAATTGAACCCAACAATCGGTTCCTATTTATGTGATGGTATTTCAGCTTCAATCGTTAAGCAAATTGTTTCTTATCTATATGATGGTATTCTCCCCCGATTCCTATTTATGTAATGGTATTCAGATTTTGAGTGCTAAACAAATTATTCTCTGACTCTAATTTTTATATGTCTTTTCAGTTGTTAATTATAATTATGCCTTGTAGTATTTTTACATGGTGGTTTCCAAATATGTAAAATTCATTTTAAAAAAATTTAATGATTTGAATTGGACATAATTAGAAATCTATAATCATAGTTTTTGTATTAACAATTCATAGAAATGGTTTGATAGAGGAGACAAGTGAGTGATATTGAGAGAGGAGAGAGAGACAATCGAGATTTATGAGAGAGAGAGGGGGGTGACAAATATAAGTTGTATTCGATGAAATACAATAAATACATTCTAATAAAGAGGAGAGAGGCAAACAAGATATAGGAGAAAAAAGAGAGATGCTAGATAAAGGATACATACAAAATGATACATATATTGTATTTGATGAAATACCTATTGTATCAATGAATATAGTCATACATACATGTTGATACATGTCTTCTATACATACAAACTAATGATATCACTTGTATTCTTTCACTCATGCATCATTTGTTTTCCTTCCCAATAGAAAAAATATAGGTTAATACAGGATGAAACATATAGGCTAGTGCAATTGTATTACTTGTATGCATTCTCTCTTGTATCACTTATATTCAGCGGGATATATACATACATGTTATATTCGATACATACAGACTCATACAAGATCGTATGCTGATATAATTAATAAAGTTGATCAAGCATCTTGTTCTTCTTCTTTTTCTTCTTCTTCTTCTTCTTCTATGTATTCATTCCATATTTTGAAAAAATAGAATTGAATGAATCATATGTTTATGCTATGGATTTCCGCTATTGGATACAATCTTAAGAGGGCAAAAATAGAGCGAACCACTAAATATAACCTATGCTATGAAGAGGGAGAAAGAGAGGAAGAGGGACGAAATAAGGAAAGAGAAGAGAGGCAAGTTAAAGATGGAGAGAGAGAAAAAGTTGGGGAGGGAGGTGGAGGGGTGGGGGGGGGGGGAGAGGAAGGATAGAGGAGAGTGAGAAAGATAAGAGCTAGATTTTCTATAAAATCCTAATTTATAGTTATGTCTTATAATATTTTAAAATTATAGCTATATAGAGTAAAGATAGTAGTTATGTTTGATTATGTAGTTTTCTCAATTTTATTTTGTTTTTGAAGCCTGTCTACTTTAGATTTGCATAGTAAAATTCATTTTGTTTTTGAGGCGCATCTATTAATTAATTTTGTGTATTCTTATATACTAACATTAATTATTTTGTTACATTATTGAACTTATCAAGAAAAAATCTTTCTTGAATGGAACTCATAGTTTATGTTAGAAATTTATTATTTGAAAGTTGTTTAAAAAGTATTGGTGAAATTTACAAAAAATTACAAATGAAGAAAATAAAATAATTTATTCTTGGTTGAGGCGCGGATATCTCACTCTCATTAAGGAGATTCAAGCCCACTACAACAAATGATTTCACCGGTTCAGTAGTAATCTTCTTGACTTGTCCCCTACAAGATACAACAGTCTTCTCATAAAGTATAACTCAACAAACTCTACACAAGAGTTGAGCTCAAAGCTCCACAAAAAAAAAGCACCTCTCTTCAACTAATAAACTTTATCTTTTACTAATTTTTATAAACTCAAGATTATCTTGTACATAAATAATAATGCAAGACCATCATTATTTATAAGTGATGAAATCTTCCATTTAATGAATAGAGTAAAGTGAAATTGAGTTACATCACACCATCTCAAGGAAAATTAAAATATCATAATTTTATAAAAATAATATTAAAATTCCTAATGCCCATCAATCCCCCACTCATTTTATAGATAAGAGAGTCTATCAATTGAAGGAAGACTACTATGCATAATGAAGGTGTGCTCTGCATTGAACCTCCACTTAGTAATAGTAATTTTTATTCCAGAATCGTAGTTGTAGTAGACTTGAACTATGACTGCTTAGGAAAAATAAAATATCACCGAATTACACATAATAGTCAAGGTGTTGACATGATCTTTATAGACAATATTTTACGACCTTATGTTATCCCGATTTCATGAGTGTCTTAGAGAATGAGTCTGGTTCTAATAGGTAGCGTCCTGCTTCCACACTTACATAGGTGAAATCTATCGAGAGTGCTCTTGTAATTTAAGTACCCCACTCATATGAGCTATAGATTTTCCTTAAGAGTTTTTTAAACTCAACCTCACAAATCATTATAGAAAAGTACACTCACATTATGGACAGGGATAAAAACTAGGGCATTTTTTTCACGACAAGTCATCATGTGATTCGTTTTTTTCATTGAACCTAGTTATACGATCTCTAGTCTCCAGGTTAAGTTTCCTTACATATGACTTAGGAATTTATAGGACTCAATATCATCCCCTCAAGATGGTCTAGATCTTTTTTCTTGCTAAGGCCTTAGTCAACGAATCTGCAAGATTATCACAAGATTTAACATAATCAACATTAATGATTTCATTTGTCAAATATGGAAAATTTTATCATGGTTGAGGTCCAACCAACACAAGTTGTGTGAGGACACCTTATATGTGTGACAAGTGTTTTTGTGGGACCCACTATAGCACACTCTCTTTTCCATTTTCATTTCCTTGAATTCTTTTCTTTTCTAGGCTTCATTTTATTCTTTTAAGGGTGTTTGATTATGAAATTTTTTTTATTTTTTTTTTAAATTATTTCACTTTAATAAAAATAATAGTGTTTTTCCATAAAAATTATAAATAATATTTAAAATTATATTTGAAAAGTGAAAGCGAGTTTTTTTCATCTCATTCTCTCACATAAATTGAAAATAAATTCAATTTATAAAGTGAAATAACTTTTTTTTTGGGGGACAAATAATTTTTTGCTTTTCCCTTTTTGAGTTAATTTGTATTTACTATTTTCTTTAATTTTCTCTTTTTTCCCATTTTTTAAAATTATTTTTTGTCTAATGTTACGATATTAAATAAGTCAAAGTTTTCTTTTTGCTTCTTTTTTATTTTCTCTAATTTTTTATTTCCACATACTTGTAAACGAATTAGGTTCTTTGATCACTCACCATGATAGCCATTTCTAACTTTTATTATGTCTTTTTTTCTGTAGGTGCAGGAAAATTTGGATGCTACAAATTTAAAATTGAATTTCATAAGTGATAAATCTATTCTTCGTGAGTTTATATGATATTATTTGTTATGGTTCAATATTATTAAAGGGGTCTCTAATATTTAGAAATAAAAAATCATCCTATATGTTTTTATCATTAAGGACGTCTCTTGTATAGCAAAATCATTTAAAGCAGGTAGGACCAAGAATTAGATTGAATTTAGATAGGTTGGATACTAAATAAACTGAAATATTAATTTTAATTTTTTAAATATTTTTTCTTACAACTTTCGAATTGTCACGTCATTAATAGATACTAAAAAAATAAATTAAAATATCTTTTAATTGATAGTAAATTGAAATATGTGAACTATTTTGAAAAGATTTTTTAATTTTCGTGAAAATATGTCATGTGAAAAGTTGAAATTAAAATATTTTTGAAAAATGAAAGAGAATTTTTTTTAAAATAGACTTAAAATATAGTAACAAAAATAAATTAAAATAGAAAATATACTTTTAAATGTGATTTGATATCAAAGATCTACAAATAAAAACTAGGAGGAAAAAAGATTTTCAAACTACTTAGCATCAGAAGCAAGAAAAGAATTAAAAACAAAATGTAAATAAAGAAAAACAAAGAAAACAATAAATAACCCAAACGAAAAGTGCAAAATAAAAAAAATTACCAAAAAATAAAATAAAAAATTAATCACATTGAAAAGGTAAAAGAATATGAGAGGAGGGAAAGATAAAGAAAATAGTCCAGGTGGAATCCAAAATATCCACTTGTCAAAAATATAGATTCCTCACACAACTATTACATGGCATGTGAGGCCCATAATAAAATTTTCCGTCAAATATGATCTCACATTACTATGCTTTCTCCTTGTAGGTCTGATTTATCGTGATAATAATTATTTTGAACTCTAATAATTGTAGCGGTGTTATCACAATGAATTAAAATTTGAGGAATTGTTTTTTCAAAATAAGATTCTTGAAATAATAAATCTCTCAGTCGATTCATTTCCCCACCAACTGAAGATAAAGTAATTAGTTCAGCCTCCATTGTAGTGTTACAATAATAGATTGCTTTTTTGATTTTCAACAAATAGGACCACCACTCAACGTAAATATATAACTAGTAGTAAATAAAGAATCACTTGATAAAGTGTTTCAATCCGCATCATAAAAGTCTTCAAGTACTGCAGGCTATTTTTTGTAGAACAAACCAAGGCTGAAACTTCAAATGCTGTAGTTACAGGTGCGATTATGATATGCCGCAAGTCAACTCTTGCTTTATTTGATCCTGGATCCACTTATTCTTATATATCTACTTATTATACACCATGGTTGAAGTTGACTAGTGATTTATTATCTATGCCATTGCGTGTATCTACTCTCGTAGGTGACTCTTTAGTAGTGGATCGAGTTTTTGATTATGTATCATGACAATTAGTGATGTTGATAGTTATACTGATCTTATTATTCTGGATATGCTAGATTTTAATGTGATTCCGAGCATGGACTGGTTATCCCGCTATCATGCGGTCATGGATTGTTTTGCCAAGACCGTTACCTTAGCCATGCCTGACATACCCCCAGTTATATGGCAGAGAGCAATTAGTTGCGAGCCAACGGGGATTATTTCTTATGTTTGTACTAGATTACTTATATTGAGAGGCTGCGAGTCTTATCTTACTTGAATAAGAGGTTGTATTATGAAATCTTGCGAAGAAGAGTGGCTTATGTAATAACTAGTTACTTCTAAAATATATGATTTCCATTTGGAGGCTAAAAACCTAGTAAACTAGTTGGTGGACTTTATTTGATTAAAATATAGAAATTAGCCCTTAAGATTGTGACATGCTTAGTGATGATGGACCAATTATTGCATGATGGTTAGTTAAATTATCTTTTAATATGTGAGGTTGAGATGGCTTAATGGATAAGTCATGTCATGAAGATACTAGCTAAAGAATGGCTTTATGCTTGATCAATAACCTATAATATGGGTGGCTTGTAGTTTTCCCAAAATTGATGGCTAGTAGCGGTAAGACTTGTAATCTATTGATTCATGAAAGGATAAGGATAACTAGTATCGACTTCACGCGGTGTTATCATAGAATTATAGAAATAATGACTAACATGTCTATGCTATGACAATGTTGCTTCCCTTATGTTAAATTATGGTATGGGTATTTAGAAGTGGATTTTGGTAATGAGCTATGGCAGATTGAGGTACCCACAGTTTCGGTCAATTAATGGAATCGTTGTGCTTTATTATATTATTGGTTTATCCTTTTGGTGTACTCTCCGGTGGTATGGGATGCCGTGATGAGTTCTTGTTTGATATTCTTTTATGTACTCTCTGATGGTATGGGATGCCATGATGAGTTCTTTGTTATGCTCTCTTTTGTGTACTTCCCGGCTGTATGGGATGTTGTGGTAAGTTCTTGTGCTTATAGTTCTAAAGATGGTTGATAATGATGATGGCAAGTAGATGCTTTGCTATTATGTAGATGGCTTTACGCTTTCAAAATGATATTCGATTGTTATGGCGATTATGGAGTATATTGAGATAGTATGTCGTGTTATTACTTTAGAAGTATAAATGTTGTTAAAGTGGTATCAAAGTAGATTCAGTTTCGATCCTATACCTTGACTTTAATGTTTTGTCTTACTTTATATTGTATTTACATTATATTTGAGCTCAGTTGGCCGATGATGCCTACTGAGTACCAGTGTTTTGGTACTCATACTACACTTCTGTACCTTTTGGTGCAGACCCAGGTTCTAGTTGGTGCCATTGAGCTAGTTCGTGTGAGTTGACTATTTGGAGATAGAGTGAGCTCTTGGAGATTGAGTTGCCCTTTTTGCCCTCTATCCTTATTTGTTTTTTGCTTTCGAGACAAATATATTAGATTACTTAAGACATTTTGGATTCTGAGGTTGTAAATTCCCCTTGTGAAGTTTGTAACCTCTTGTATTAATACTATAGGGTCGTGGGATTTGTGTTTGAATATCTATTGTCCTTAGTTGTGAAATGTTGTTGTTATATATTGTGTTCACATATAGCGTCCATGTTGGACGTTCTCACCATGGTAACCCATTGCAATAGCTCCGGGTTAAGGTATCGGCTTACCTACCGGTGGGATATTATAGGTGCCATCATGACCCCAAATGGGGTCGTGATAGATTTATTGTTCATTTAACTCTTTAAGTGTTGATTTCCAGCTTTTAGGCCCTTTTCACCAAGTTATCCCATTGCTTATAGCTCCAGGAAATGGTTTGACTTACTTACTGGTAGGATACAATTGGTGCCATCATGACACATAAGTTGGGTCATGACAAATTGGTATCAGAGCCTAGATTTCACTTATATTATTGGTACAAGAGCAAGTGTCTAGTAGAGTCACATAGATCAGAACGATGCATCTGTTTCTTATTTTTGAGAGATTATAGGATATTCTGAGGAGTTCTTAACTTCTTTCACTTATTCCGTGCTAAGAGTCTGAGTTGGTTTCTAAAGTATTCCCTTGGTTTCACTCTTTTTTATATGGCTAGGACAGGTGTTACCACTAGGTGAAACAAGGGTCTAGAGACTGAGCCTACGAATCCTATCATTATTCTTAGATTACCTAGAGGTTGTGCACACCCAGAGATGTGCCCCCAACTAGGGGCTAGGATAGGAGGCCTTCACTAGACCCTATTCCCACTCACAAGCCAGAGATTCTTCTGTCCCAGCCAGCAGTGGGCTAGGGACTAGCCTAGGCTCCACCGGGGTTTATTTCTTCTTCAAAACCCAGTGATGCTTTGGTTCAACTTTTAAGAACGGTTGGTGGTGCACAGTTGATGGTGTACATTCTACAAATCAGTGTGATTGAGGCAGGGGCACAACTTGTAGATGTGGTTCTAAGAGGTGAGGTCCCTCTTTACCAGTAGTTGCTTAACTGGTAGTTGCCCAGCCCACTATGTATGCAGAGGATTAAAAAATATTGGGTAGACTCTTGTGATTGGCTACACCTATGTTTTTTGGTGCACAACACGATGATGTGTATGAGTTCTTGATTGCTTGTGAGGATAAGCTTCGTAATTTGGTCCTAGTTAAGACACATGGTGTGGATTATAGTAATTTTCAATTGGACTTGGCAGTTCAACATTGGTGGAAAGGCCATCTTAATTCTAAGCTATTTGGATCTTCCTCTTTAATGTGGACAGTTCTCTGCGATCTTCTTGGATAAATACATGCTTCTTAGTCTTAGGAATCATTTTAAGATATAAGTTCTCGAGGTTAAAGTAGGGCTCCATGATTGTTGTGGAGTGTGAGGATCGATTTTATAAGTTAGCTAGGCATGCTACTTCTATACTTGCTACTGAGTATGAGAGAGTTTATTTCTTTTCTTGGGGACAAAGATTTTCTCTTCGTATGTCTACACAGAGTTTGGTTGTTGTAGATAGGTATTTTGCTGAGGTTTCTGATCATACCCAAGTTATGAAGGAGATTCATCGTGAAGACTAAGGGGACAATGAAAAGAGGTCACATTATCAAGGTAGTTTCAGTAGGAGCCGTAGTGGATCACGATTCAGAGGTAGTGGTTCTTAGGGTAGGTACCTTCCGTGTTAGCCATATTAGCATCAGAGTTTGCCTAGTAGGCCAATTTAGGTCGCTTTTCAGATCCCCAACTGAGGCTAGTCTAGTTTTGGTGATCATCCTGGCCAAGGTAGTGTTAAGTATCCGAGAGGTTTATTTTTGGGCTGTCCTAGTCATGGTAGTTATTCTAGGTCATCTGGATCTTCTAGTTTTAGTACTACGCCTAGGGCATATTATGGTTGTGGAGATTTTGGTTAGTTCTTGAGAGAGTGCCCTAGTTGCGAAGCAATGGTTCCTTTAGTTCAAAGTGTTCCACCAATTTGGGTAATTTTTCCCCCATCTAGAGGTGATATGCATGGTCATAGGAGTGGTCCCCAAGGTGCTTATGGAGCTTTTTAGGCAGGTACAACAGAAGATCGATTAGGAGCCCAACTAAGTGGCGGGCGTGGTCAGTTGTATGCACTACCTGCTAGACCTGAGGTTGAGACTTTAGATATTCTTATCATAAGTAAGATCTTGGTGTACCATCAGTCGACTTATGCTTTATTTTACTTGGGATCCACTTATTCGTATGTGTCTTCTTATTATGCACCGCGGTTAGACTTATCTTGGAATTATTATCTATTCTAGTATGTATATCTACTCCCCTAGGTGATTTTTTTTATAGTGAATCGGGTTTTTAGATTCTGTATTGTGACTGTTCGAAAACTTGACACTCATGTCAATCTTATTGTTTTAGGCATAGTGGATTTTGATGCGATTATGGGCATAGACTGGTTATCTCACTATTTTGTGATCCTAGATTATTTTTCCAAAATTATAACTTTCGCAATGCCTGACATACCTGCCACGAGCTGATGGAGATTATTTCTTATATTTGTGCTAGGTGACTTATTTTGAGGGGTTTCAAGTCTTGGGGAGCTCCAGTGTTGTTTGTAAAGAAGAATGATGGTTCCATGCATATATTAATTAATTATAGGCAGCTTCATAAGGTAATGGTGAAGAACTAGTATCCTATGCCTCACATTGATGATTTTTTTGACAAATTTCAGAGAGCAGCGGTGTTCTCTAAGAAAGATATGAGGTCTGCTTACCATCAGTTGAGGATTCGGGTTGTAGATATCCCAAAGACAGCTTTTAGGACCCATTATGGTCATTATGAGTTTCTAGAGATGTCTTTTGGGTTGACTAACTCCCTAGATGCATTTATAGATTTTATGAACCGTGTATTCAAACTTATTAGATTCCTTTATAATTGTGTTCATCGACGACATCCTTGTGTATTCGAGGAGTAGAGAGGAGCATATGCAGCATTTGGGAATTGTGCTCGAAACATTGAGAGATCATATGCTTTTTGTCAAATTGTCTAAGTGTGAGTTTTGGCTTGAGTTGGTGACATGGGCATGTGGTATTTAAGGATGGGATACTGGTAGACCCGACGAAGATTGAGGTTATTCGTGATTGGGCCAGACCTACTTCTCTAACTGAGGTTCATAGCTTCATTGATTTGGCTAGCTAATACAGATAATTCGATGAGAGTTTTTCTACTATTGCATTGCCGATGACCAGATTGACTTGGAAGGAGGTTCCTTTTTTATTGTTCGAGGAGTGTAAGTCGAGCTTTAGAAAGCTCAAGGAATTTCTCACTTCAACTCCTATTTTAGCTCTTCCTGGTGATGGTGAGGGATTTCCCATGTATTTTTTTTCTTATAGTGATAGTTTGGGTTGTGTATTAATGCAACAGGGTTGTGTTATTACTTATGTGTCAAGGTATTTGTAGTTTACGACGATAGTTTTTGAGCATAAGATTTAGAGACGTTATCTTTATGGTGTGCATTGTGATATTTTCGCAATTCATCGTAGTCTTCTGTAGATACATAAATTTGAACCTCCTTAAAAGTCAAATATAATCAACCCGCTCACCTTACATTGCATCCCGCCCGTTTGATAATTTCCCCTATAAGAAAACAAAAGAAATAAAAACTTTACCCCACTTTTTCTACTCTTATCCAAAAACAACAAATTCCCAACAAAATAACACCTACCACACCAACCCCCACCCCATGTGCCCCTAAAACCCCTTCACGTTTTTCTTCTTTCCCATAATATACTCCACACTATATAGAATATACTCCTCTATTTCCATATTCATGCATACCTCACAAATATACACGTACTCATGCACAGATAAATACACTCAACGATACATACACACTGAACGATATATACACACACAACTTCTCATATACACCAAATTAGGAAAAAACAAAATGAGTTTGATAGAGAAAATCATGGAAGTAGAGAGGATTCAGTGAAAATCTGCCAGAAATTATGATGACTCGGATTCTAAATGACACAATCACAAAAACTTTAATCAAACCTGCTAAAAGGCCCCTACACCAGCGACCAAAACTGCTCCAAAACTAACTCGACCCATCCTTCTCCATCCCCATCAGTATTGAGCTCGTCAATGATACTTACTGAACCTCTGGCAAAATATATTACTGTCGAAAAACTCATACAAATCGGTGACCAAATACCTTACCAGAAAAACCATTATTATCGGTCACCCACTAGTGAAAATCCACCAGAAAATAAATAAAATAGATATGTCGCAGGAACTTAGGTGTGTGATATCTTATTGTTGTGATTTTTGGCTTAAAATAAGTGAAAAATAGGAACGGGTGTGGATAGAAATTGGGTTGTTCGGTATGGGGTTTGTTTAAGGTTTAATTTCTAGGTTTTAGTTGTAGTGATCTTGGTATTTTTAGCCATTGCTGATCCATTGTTTAAACTGAAGAATCTCTTCTCATTTAACTTGAGTTCATTAATTGGAGTAAAAGTATCAACATTAAGGTCCAATTTTCAACTCTATCCCCTTAATGTTTTTATGTGATTTTGAATGTGATTTGATATCATTGTTCTGTTTGTTGGGTGATTTTTATTTGATGTTTGGTTATTGTGAATAATTGATCTTGATGCTACAAATGTGATGAAATATGGATTAGGAAAACTAATTCCACGTAGGGAGTTTGTGTTTACAATACAAATGGGAAAGGAAATGAAAAATTGATAAAAGTGAATATTGGTTGATTTGATTCATTGCTGGTTGTTTAATTCAAAATAGGAGTTGATTCTAGTTAACGTCGATTGTATCATGTTTTGGTCGAGAATTGATAGGCAAATCTTAGGTTTTGGGTAGGCAAATGATAGTATTCTATTTTATCGAATGTGTGAATGCTTGTTTTGAATTATTTTTTCTGTTTATATCGCATTTTATCAAATGCATATATTCTTTGGGCAATGACCTAAGGTCTCATGTATATATTTATCAGGGGAATGCACCACAAAATTCTTTATATGAAAGATCGTTCGTGATCAAGGCCCAAGGCATCCGGTAAAGCATAGTTTAGAGTAGTTAAATTAGTTTAGATTTTAATTTCAACACCTTTTTTTTCATTTTGGTATGTATTAATTGGATTGGACACTATTTTATGGACTTTTGTTTGGTTTTCTATTTTTTATGTTTTTTGTTTGTTTATGTATTTCATAGTGTCATATTGGCCGATGTAACTCCAAAAGCGACTGTGGTCAAACTACATGACAAAACGGTGCCTAACACCCTCTCCTTGATCAACAGAATTTCTTAATCAGAATCTCTATTGGTAGGTCAGTATAAAAGAGCCAAAATCATTTTGAAAAAGGATTTTCAAAGGTGACTTAGCACACCGCATTTATGCCAAGTGGTTACTTTGAGTTTAATCATAAAAATCCTTTTCAAAATAATTTTTTTTTGTCACTTCATTAAATTAAAACCCTTTTTGAAATTAAAAATAATTTTATAAAAAAGGGGGTGTAACAGCTCTGGCGACTCTGCTTGGGATTTTTTATAATTCGAACTTCAATGTTGAGTTGTATTGGCTTAGTTTTGAACTATAGGTATATAGACGCCATGTTTGTGTTTTCATTTGCGTTATCCTTTATCATTGTGGATGACTACATGTTATGTGTTTATAGTTTTCCCTTATGTGTTACCGCTTTATATCTGTCATCATATGCATTACCCCAAGTCATTTATTTCACAGCTATCCCATAGTACACGTTTTGTACACAACCCTTTATTGAGTCGCCATTATTTTTGGAGGGGAGCCGTCAGCTGGTATGGAGTGGAACCCTAGCTTTGGTCAACCTTTTAGGTCATTTTTATTTGCATCATGCTAAGACCTAGTGGGACACATTTGGTCCTTTGTAGGAGACTCACCCGTACGCATTCCTAGGTGCTAATTATTGCAACTTTGAGGGTAACATGATCATTTGACGGACTGATTTGGGAAAACGTGTGCTAGAATTAAGCGAAAAAGTATGTTTAGGCTAGGAAAAGTTTGAAAAAAAGGAGGAAAAATAAAAAAAGTGAGTCAAATAAAAGTATTCCGTAGGTTATAGGAGTTCTTTAGGGATTTTGTTTTCCACAATCCAAAAATTCAAAAAGTTCCCTTTTACCTTTTGCACGCTTTTTCTCAAAAAATAAATAAATTAAAACATCAAAAATATTTTTCCTTTATTTCCTTCAGCACATATTTATAACTTGAAAATGTCAAATAGATTTCTACTGTATTTGTAGGATCTTTATACATTTTTATAGAGGAAAATGAAAAAAAAATTCGTTTCAAGTTTTCGTACCTTTTATATAATGAAAATGCCAAAACTATTTTTCTTTTAGTGTTTTTATGTTTTTCTACGTTGAAAAGTTTAAAAAATATGTATTTTATTTCTTTTGGTGCTTTATTTTAGAACAATTTCATCTGAAAATATAAAAAAAATCATAGTTGTGGTTTCTTTTATATGAAGTTTCTAACAGAAAACTCAAAACAATAATTTTATTGATGTTTTTCATTGTCTGTCTTGGTCATGTCCCTCAAGTTGTGGTTCAGTCTATTAGTTATAATTGAATTATCCAATCAGAACTAACTACGCACACCTGATTCTCCCTCTCGAGAGTGAGATACATAGGCATCCCTTCTTGGGTTCAGTGATCTTATTTAAAAGATCCATAAAGATTTTTTTTCCTGCTTCATTCAGAGTAGGTGTTTCATATACAACTTTAAAAGAAAATGAAAAAAGATTTTTCTTTAATAAGTTTTAGGTTTTATTTTCATTTAAAATTCAATCGAAAATCCAAAAAAAAAAAAATTCTTTAGTAATCATAGGTTTTATTTTGCATAGAGGTTTTAAAGCTGATAAATTCAAATTAGATGTTTGTCTACTTTTGAAAATTTGTTATCTTCTTTTCCTCTAAAAATTTCAAGAAAAAAAAGGGAAACGAATTTGATCGGTTGTTTTGTGCCAAAACTTCACAAACTATGTACTCTTGATTCTCTTCTCTCGGGGGTGAGATACGTAGGCACCCTTCTTGGATTCGACGATCTTTTCAGAAAGAAAAATGAGGCTTTGCAAAAGATGTTGAATGCTAACTCATTTTTTATTTGTATTGTTCAGTTAGTTTAGGGTGGTTGGTTTGTGGCATTTTGGCTTGTCCACATTACACCAAGTCCAACAAAAGTTAGTTTTGGCCAACAAGGATACTAAGGTTGTTGTCATTGATCAGACACGGAGTTTAAAGAATGAGAATTTAGGACCTAATGAAGATATTATCAAATGAAGGAAATAAATAGTTGAAATATATCGAGCTTGGGCTAATGGATTGCCTAATCCTCCATTTCCCACTAATAATTTGAAAAATCTTTATAGCTTACATTTAGTGTCATTTGCATAATTTCCTATTTCTGTTGATATGCTACAACATGCATCAGGTCTTACACTAGGGAAACACTATCCCAACACTTTTAATATTCATTTCCTAGCTCCTCAACGCAAAACTACTGCATACTCGGTGATAACGCTCAATCTACAGCTCTCGTAGGAGTGTAAAGCGGTCGTTAGCAAATATAGAACCCAACCTGGGTTGGGTATCGATCCCACAGGGAATAGCTTGGCCAACAAGTAAGTAAAATTACTAAACTTTTGGTGCAAGTCTCGTAAAAAGGGGGGATTCTTGTCTTGCAAGTAATGTAAACAACGGCTGAAAATAATAAAGTAAAAGGAGAGAGATTGTTACGTTGGTTGTAAACAATGAGAATTGAAGCGTTGGGGTTATGTACACCTTCTGAGGTATACGTCTCTATTGGCTATGAGTGTGTAGAATTCTGACATGCAATTGCTTAAAGAGAATTGTAGTCGATGGTAAATCCAAGCGTCTCTCGACCTAAACAAGGACTATTTCACTTTAACTCTCTCGAGCTTAAAGCGTGTCTAGCGGTACGAATTCTCCAAGAGGTTAGTCCAGTTACGGCACTAGCTTTTTAATAGGAAAGGGTGTCCTACTACCTTGACATTATCTCTTTTCCAGACAAATAACCTTTCTCTCGAACAAGTTAAATGTTAGACTGGCGTATTCTTGCGTTTGCAACCGCAAAGAATGTGGATTAAGATGAAGAGAATAATGATATAAGCAATATACGTGTCTCGAACTCACAAACTCACAGCAATAGATAGTAACTCATTCGGCTTCCATAACCCTAACAGAGAAGTTTAGTTACCCATGAATGCGAAGGAAATCACAATTTGCGTTGTTGTTATTATACCACAAGATTGATGATTTTCGTGTAGCACAAGTGGTAGGCGTGAGGCGTGAATTCCTTAGCAAAGTAACGTTTCTCTTGTTGCGGAAATTAAGAATTGAATAGATGAATAGAAGAAGAAAAATAGAATTAATAAAAAGAATTGTTTTGATGGATGGATGGATGGTGGATGGATGGAAATTAATGGAATGGGGGAATGGTGAATGGTGAATGAATAAAAATCTCTAGCATGATAGGGTATTTATAATACCCATATCCTAATCCTACTAGGCTAATGAAATATTTAACCAAATCCTACTAAACTAGGGAAATACTTAACCCAATTGTACTAGGTTAATGTAACATTCTCCTAATCCAAATAAACTAATGAAATACATAACCCAATTGTACTAGGTTAATGCATCATTGTCCAAATCCAACTAAGTTACTGCAAGTCCCCAAAGTCTTCAAAAATGCTGTTTTAGCCCGGGACAGATTTCCCATGCATCACTTTTGGTTCTTTAGGCGTCCAAACTCCCTTTCCTTCCTTCGTGAGCTTTCTTTAGCGTCAAGTAAGCCATAAAATGCTGATTTCTGCATCATTTATACCTGAAATTTTGCTAATCATGTTTGTTAGCTCACTTATAGGAAAAATTACTAAAAGTGCATGAAATATATAATTTGTTCTCAAAACTAGGCTAAAATATGGGCAAAATATATTGATATAGGCGTGTAAATTCGCCTGTCATCACTCGGCTCCACCTATAATTCTTATTTTTGCAGCTCCACCACTATATGATGCTCCCACTACTGATGTCGATCCAACAGTTGTGCTTCCCTACTCTGCAAGTGATCCTGTATTGAATATTCCTGGTGATCAACATTATTCTTGTGAGTCTACACTTAAGTTAACTAATTCATATGGCCACACTCAAACTTCGTAATTTCCTCTTAATGCTGAGAAGCCCATTATTGCAAACGAATATGTAGAAATAACCAGAGAGGTTAAAATTTTAGAACTGGCTGCGAAAAACTTGCAAGGATTTGGTGTACAAAGGTGTCTTATATAAGGATTATGTATGTTTCCAAGTATTAATCTTCCTCTTAGCTTTAAGATACCCAAGTTTGAGAGGTATGATGGACACGGTGATCCTATAGCACACTTGAGACGTTTTTGTAATCAATTGAGGAGAGATTGTGGGAAAAAAGAATTGCTCATCGCTTATTTGGGGAAAGTCTTGCAGGTTTAACCTCTGAATAGTTTGTTGATCAAGAAATTATTAAATGGAACAATTGGAATGATATGGATAATGAATTTGTGCAAAAATTTTAATAAATTATTGACTTGATCCTTGAAAAACGTCCTTTACCAATATGACAAAGAAGAGTGTCGAAAGTTTTTGGGAATATGCCATTAGATGGCATGAATAAGCAGCTAGAGTGAAACATCCAATAAAAGAAAGCAAGATAGTGGAAGTGTTTATTTAAGCACAGGATGAAACATACTTTTAACATTTGTTACCATCATTAGACAAGTCATTTATTGAGGTCCTCAAAATGGGGGAGATAATTGAGGGTGGGATTAAGACTGGCTACATTATGAGTTTTTCTGCATTAAAGGCTACTACTCAAGCAATTCAAAGTGGTTTAGAGACTTTTGGAGGAAAGAACAAGAAATAATATGTAGTCGATATTGTTGTCGGACCACATGCATATCCAAAAAGATTAGCTTGTCATTAGCCTCAGTATCAAGCTTAAGTTTATACCTAATCTTAATATAATTACTGTCAATATCACTATCCTCCCCAAATCCCATTATACTGTATTTCCCCATATCCTAGCACACAACTATATGTTCAACCCCTTTCTTATCGACAATAGCATGCACCAACTCCTCAAAATCATCCCTAACTCCACAAACATACCAAAGCCTTTCTAGGTCCGATCTTTGATCCATGCCAAATAAAGAAAAAGGCAAAAGCCAAGGGATAGTTTCACATCAATTGAAGAATAGTAAACCAGTTTGTTCTAGAGATTAAGATAGTGGGAAATAATTACTCCTATCCTTTGGTATACTTCTGACCCACATTCAATAAATTTTAATCCTCATGTATGATATGCATATCATTCTGATATTCAGGGTTATAGTATTTAAGATTGTCGTTCTTTGAAAAGAGAAATAGAAAATATGATTTAAGATAAATCAATTATGGTGCAAGACATTGATAGTGGTGAAAACTCTAGTTATGATGACGTGCAAATCAGTGGTTAACATGTCAAGATCAACAATTGGAAAGTTACTCCTCTCCTTACTAGGAAGGAATGTTGGTGAATTATTTTATTTTGCTTTCTATACTTCAAATTATTTCAAGGTTATAGTTTGAGATCTTTCTTATTTTGTTTCTTTATTATCTTTGTTTAAACCCTTCTATCTTTCCTTTCAATTAAATGCAGTGTCCCTTGTTGTTTTGTTTTATTTTGTGACGTTTTTTTGTCTTCTTTACATTGTTTATTTTATAATTGGTTCTAGTGATATGACATACTTATGGAGTTTTCAGAAAGATCTTAAAATCCAATTTAATTAAGAAGCATTGAATCAGAATGGTAAAGTTAGAAAAGGAGCATCTGAGAAATTAGATTGAGTTTTAAGACATTTGGTGATCGAGTTGAAGTCTTACTTGAACAAATTAAGACAATCATTTTGAGAATCACAAGAATAACTTGTTCATTAGTTGAAAGACACATCTCAATCATTTTGAATTGGATCAAATAGTAGATGCACGATCTCCTATTAAGAGAAACAAAAGGAAAACTTTCTCCATTGAAGTATGAGGTGTGTGCAATGATGACGAAGTTGTATGTTTAACAAGAGTAGAAGAAGAAGTGACACATGCTTAGTTAAATTTAGTGTTGTGAAAAGATCATATAAATGACCTTCATCTTCCATTTTCATATTACATATTTTGTACTTGTATTTTAAAGGATTGATATGATGAAGTCATTCCATTTTTCTATCCAAACATTGCATCACCCTTTTTTAACTCCATTTGAGATTTAGTTCCATCTTTTCTTTCTACCTCTCTTTTGAAATCAAGTTGGAGTCAGTAAAACAAAAAAAAGAGAAAAAAACTATCGAGCAAAAAAATAGAGTCAGAAAAGTTCAAAAAACGAGTGAGTAAAAAAAAAGAGATAAGAGTGTTAAAAAAATTAAATAAATAGAGTCTGAAAAAGTTCCAAAAGGAAAAAAAAAGAAACGGAATCAAAATCAAACAAAAGGCAAGTTGCCTAAACTACATTTTACCCGACTCATGCAAAGGCAAGATACGTAGGTTGCCCTACTCTGGGTTCGGCCCAACCAAATAAATAATTTTGAATCACCCTGTTAAAGAAACTGGGGCAAGATTTAATCCTCTTTTGTTTGAGTGGATTCAAAAAGTTTTAAATCCCACCCCACTACAAGTGACATTTGAGCCTCATGTCATTCTTTCTTTCTAACTCTGTCAAAAATCCACATTACAACCAAAAAAACACTTTTAGATCAATCTTTGAGAATGTTAAGGCTAAGCATGCAATGGATATGATGACACATTTTGGGTACTATCAGGAGAGAAGTAAATATGAGTGAGTCTTATTAGTAAAAACCTTCACACGCACCGTAAGTCAATGATATGTTGAGAGGAATGAGAATGAGAGAGTCTTATTGACGAAATCCTTACAGGCATTATAAGGTGATATTAAGCTGAGAGAAATAAAAGTAGAAGGGTCTTATCAGTGAAAACCCTCATGGATATCGTAAGGCATTATTGAGTTGAGAGAAATAACAAATGAGAGAGTTTTATTCGTAAAAAATCTCATGACCACCATAAGACGATGATGAGCTAAGAGAAATAAAAACGAAAGAGGCTTATTGGCAAAATCCACCGAGACATCACTAGATGAAGAAAGTATACACGTACAATGAGCTTAAAGGAACAACTCAGTTTCAGGGTCATTAACTTAACAATAATTGGTAAAGTTTGTATGGATGGATCAGACAACTTAATTTGAAATGCATGCCATAATTATTAGAACTGACATTTATTTTTAGACAAGTTTTTCTTTCATTCATTTTCCAAAGGGGACATTCATTGCCTTTTCTTTCTTCTTTATATTTCTATTTTTGCACTTTAGTCTATTATCCAAATAGAAAATCATTATCATTTTATTCATGTCTTTGAGTCAAGTCTATATCAAAATAAGTGAGAAAGGGTTCCAAAACTTGTTAACAACTTCTTCAATCGCATAAAGCAAGACAAAAGATCAGCATATAAATACAACATGATCCAAAGTAAAGCAAATTATTCAAGGAATTTTCATCAACTGACAAGTTGTGAACTCATGGAAATACACTATTTCAGTAATGTTTGTATGGAGACATCATGAGACAGAGTTATAGTGTTTGCATAAGAGTCGTTCTTGATAGCCCGAGTTTTGGTTAATGGTGTAACAAGTCAATGGCATATGTCAATAGTTTGAAACAAGTTAAACATGACAAGTGCAAGTGCAATTGCCTTCAGATTTAAATCCACAAGCCAGACACAATGTTTTCTAAACTCACAAGTTTTTCTTTGTATGAAATAAAAATATATGTTACCTTCAAATCAAGGCCTTCAAAGATTAAATGTCCAAAGGGGTAATTCCTTACTTCTGCAAAAGCAAGAGGTAATATTGTTGCACAATTTTTTATAATCAATCATGCTAAAAATGCACCATCCTATATCCCTAGGAGACGAACTTCGTTGTATGGGTATTTCAGTTTTCATTTGTTAGGTGATACACTTCCTATCTTGAACCTTTAGTCCTCGAAGATGTAGTTTCTAGTAGAGTCATTCCACTTAACACCTAGGAGACACACTTCCTTGATTGGGTATTTTATTTTTCATCTGTTAGGTGACAGACTTCCTAACTTGAATCTTTACTAATAGAAGATGCAAATTCTAGATGAGTAATTCCATTTAACCCCAAGGAGATACACTTCCTTGTCTGGGTAATTCAAATTTCATCCCTTAGGTGATGCACTTCCAAAATTAAAATTTCACTGCTAGTAGATGCACTAGAGTTAAGTCATTACATTTAAACCCTAGGAGACACACTTCCTTGACTGGGTATTTAAGATTTCATTTATTAGGTGACACACTTCCTAACTTGTACTTTTACTCCTAGAAGATACAAATTCTAGTTGAGTCATTTGATTTAACCCCTAGGAGACACACTTTCTTTTTTGGGTAATTAAATTTAATTTGTTAGGTGACACACTTCCTAACTTGAACCTTCACTCCTCTAATTTGCACTTTCTGGTCAAGTCGTTCTATTTAACCCCTAGGAGAAGAACTTCCTTGTCTGGGTATTTCAGTTTTAATTTGTTAGGTGACACACCTCCTAACTTGAACCTTTAATCCTAGAAGATACACTTTCTAGTAGAGTTATTCCATTTAACCCCTCGAACACATACTTCCTTGACTGGGTATTTCAGTTTTCATTTGTTAGGTGACAAACTTTATAACTTGAACCATTACTCCTAGAAGATGTAAATTTTAGTCGAGTCATTCCATTTAACCCCTAGGAGATGCACTTCCTTGTCTGGGTAATTCAAATTTTGTTTGTTAGGTGACGTACTTCCTAACTGGAACCTTAACTCATAGAAGAGGCACTTTCTAGTTAAGTCATTCAATTTAACACCTAGGAGACACACTTCCTAGTCTGGGTATTTCAGTTTTTATTTTTCAGGTGACACACTTACTAACTCGAAACTTTACTCCTAGAAGATGAATTTTCTAGTCGAGTCATTCCATTTAACCCCTAGGAGACACACTTCCTTGATTGGGTATTTTAGTTTCCTTTGTTAGGTGACACACTTTCTAACTTAAACCTTTACTCCTAGAAGATGCACTTTCTAGTTGAGTTATTTTATCTAACTCTTAGGAGATGTAGTTTCTTATCTAGGTATTTCAAGTTTTATTTTTTAGGTGACACACTTCCTAACTTGAACCTTCACTCCTAGAAGCCATACTTTCTAGTCAAAACCTTTCATTTTAACCTCTAGTAAAAACATTTCTTTATATGGGTATTTCAATTTTTGTTTGTTAGGTGATGCACTTCCTAACTTGAACCTTTACTCCTAGAAGATGCACTTTTTAGTTGAGTCATTCCATGTAACCCCTAGGAGACACACGTCTTTGTCTACGTATTTCAATTTTATTTGTTAGGTGACACATTTCCTAACTTGAACCTTTACTCCTAGAAGATGCACTTTCTAGTCAATTTATTTCATTTAAATCTTAGGTGATTCACTTCCTTTTCTGGGTATTTCAAGTTTTATTTGTTAGGTAACGTACTTCCTAACTTGAACTTTCACTCCCAGAAGCCGCATTTTCTAGTCATATCATTTCATTTTAACCCCTAGGAGACACATTTCCTTATCTGGGTATTTTAATTTTTCTTTGTTAGGTGATGCACTTCCTAACTTGAACCTTTACTCCTAGAAGATGCTCTTTCTAGTTAGAGTCTCTCAATTAATTTCTTAGGAGACACACTTCCTAGTCTCAGTCATTTAATTTTACTTTCAAGAGATGTATTTATTTGCTAGAGTTCTGATACACCTTTGTATTATACATTTTGCAAGTAGTTGTGATTTAGGTTGATACTCACAAAATTTTTCTAATGATAAACTAGGGAAAAGTATTTTATTCATGGTATTGGCACTTCACTTTCTGTTCAGGACCCTCCTAGAAAATGGGACTTTTTTTTTCTAAAATGGAATCTTTCTTTATCTAATCTTTGTTTTACGATAATTTTCATTCTAGTTTTTAATTTGATTTCAGGAGCCCACCTGGATAATAGGGTGAAAGATTACAAGTTAGGAGCCTGCCTAGAGAGTAGGGCAAATAAATTGCAAGTTAGGAGTCTACCTGGAGAATAGGGTGAAGAAATAGCAAGTCAAGAGTCTGCTTGAAGAATAGGGTGAAGGAATTGAAAGTTAGGAGCTCACCTGGAGAATAGGGTAAAGAAAGAGCAAGTTAGGATCCCACCTAGATAATAGGGTAAAGAAATAACAAGTCAGGAACCCACCTGGAGAATAGGGTGAAGAAATATCAAGTCAGGATCCCGCCTGGAGAATAGGATGAAGAAAGAGCAAGTCAGGAACCCTCCTGGAGAATAGGGTGAAAAATAGCATGTCAGGAACCCGCCTGGAGAATAAGGTAAAGAAATTGTAAGTCAGGAACCCGCCTGGAGAATAGGGTGAAGAAATAGAGAGTCAGGATACTGCCTAGAGAATAGGGTCAAGGAATTGAAAGTTAAGAGCCCGCATGGAGAATAGGGTGAAGAATTGGCAAGTTAGGAGCTGGACTGGAGAATAGGGTCATGATTTTAAATTGCAAGTCAGGAGCCCGCCTAAAAATAGGGTGAAGAATTTCATGTACAAGTTCAAATTCAGAAGTACCACCTGCAGAACATGGTCAACTTTTGAGTTTATCTCCTATACCAAATTTTTCATGGAGAAAAAAGGTATTTTCAAGTTCAACCTAAAGAAGATTAGATATTTTGTCACTTTTAAAAGCATTGAAGACTCAAGTCAAGAGTTCAGAGAAGCTGCATGGATAGGATTTTTGCAATTTCATTTATCTTTTTAACTTGTAATTTTCATTTTTATTGTAATGACTGATGTTAGGCGTATTTACACGCCTAAAGCACCTTAATTCACCCATATTTTAGCTAAGTTTTAAGGACAAAATATATAATTCCTGCACTTTTAGTCCTTTTTCCTGTAAGTGAGCTAACCAACGTGATTAGCAAGTTTTCAGGTATAAATGATGAAGATTTCAGCATTTTATGGACTGTTTGATGCCAAAGGAAACCTCACGTAAGAAGAAAGGCAACTTTTGGAAGCCTATGGACTAAAAGTGATGCATGGAGAACTTGTCCCGGGCAAAAACAGCATTTCTAAAGACTTGGGGGATCAACAGTAACTTAGTAGGATTAGGACAAGTATGCAGTAACCTAGTAGGACTAGGACAAGGATAAAAACCCTATTTCAATAGGACTAGGATATGGATGTTATATAAACCCTATTTTGCTGAAACTTTTCAGTATTCTCTTCTTATTCCCGTTTCTATTCTTTCACTTCTTCATCAATTCGTTTTCAGACATTATTCTTCTATTCAATTCTATTTTTCTTTTATTCGACATTCAGTTCTTCACGTTACTTCCTGACAGAGAAAGCACGACCCTTGTGACCAACGTGAGATCATGATGATGTTTATTGTGATCTCCATTGCAATCATGAGTAGCTAAACTTCTCTATTAGGGTTATGGAAGCCTTATGAGATACTATCTATTGCTATGAGTTTGTGAATTCTTGACACGTATACTGCTTATATCATTACTTTCTTCATCTTAATCTAAATTCTTGTGGTTGCAAACATATAGAATACGCCAGTATAGCATTAACTTGTTCGAAAGAAAAGTTATATGTCTGGAAAATAGGTAGTGTCAAAGTAATAGGGCACCAAACCCTGTTTAAAAGTTAGTGCCGTAACTGGATTAACCTCTTGGAGATTTTGTACCGTTAGATACGCTTTAAGCTCGAAAGAGTTAAAGTGAAATAATCCTTGATGGTCGAAAGACGCCTGGATTTACTATAGAATACGAATCTCTATAAGCATATGCATGTCTGAATTCCGCATAACTCATAGCCAATAGATAAGTAAAACTCATAAGGTGGACATAACGCTAACTCTCAATTCTCATTGATCAAAACCAACCAAACAATCCATTTTACTCTTCTATTTTACGTTTTTACTCTACTATTTTGTTTACATTATTTGCACGCTACAATCCCCCCTTTTTACGAAACTTTCACCAAAAGTCTACTAATCGTTGCTTACTTAGTGACTAAGTATTCTCTGTGGGATTCGACTCCCAACCCAGTTGGGTTCTATATTTGACAAAGACCGCTTACACTCTTACGAGAGCTGTAGTTTGAGCGTTATCAAAAATTGGCGCCATTGCCGGGGAATACGGTTGTCTACTAAGTTTGTGATAATTACTAGACCCTTTGTTTAGTGCATGCCCAATACTCGAAGTTCTGGTCAACCATTATTACCCATAAACCTTGAACCACAACGTATTGGCAGGATGGAGGCGCAACGTGACATTGAGAGAAGGGATGCTCAACAGGAGCAGGCTAGATTAGCTGCGTTGGCCGCTGCTCAAGTGCATCAACAAAATATCGATAACCCTGGGCGAGCAGCAGATCCTGATGATGAGGACTTGGGTGATAATGAGTTACTAAACCCGAGGCGTGATGCTGAAGTTATGACACCGGTAAACAGAAGAGATCATCAAGCAAGATTTCGGCGTGAACGCCGAGCCGTGCAAATACCGTTTGATGATGATGATGATGATCTTGATGAAGCTGGTGCCACAGGAGATATTATTCCTCCGCCATTGGCACTCGGAGCCAAGTTAAATATCACTAGCACCATGATTCAGCTTTTGCAACTCAAGGGATTATTTGGTGGATTAGCAGGCGATGATCCGAATATGCATCTGATCAACTTTATCTCTACATGCAAGTCATTCGACAATCCAGGCGTTGGACAGAATGCTATTCGGTTGCGTTTATTTCCATTGTCTCTATCTGGAGAGGCAATTCTGTGGTTGAACGGGCTGACTCCTGATTCTATTACAAATTGGAGGCAACTGAAAGACATTTTCCTCGAAAGATTCTTTCCGCCATCCAAGAAAGCACAATTGAGAGATGAGGTCAGCAATTTTAGACAGCTTCCAAATGAAGCTCTCCACGAAACATGGGAGAGGTTCAAGAAGAAGCTTATGCGGTGCCCAAATCATCATATGACCAATGTCCACTTGATGGAGATATTATACAGAGCTTCGAATTCGGTAACTAAGCCAGTGGTTGATAATGCTGCAGGTGGGTCATTTATGGACCTTACTTTTAATGAAGCAAGTGGTATGCTAGATCGTATGTCAAAGCAGAGTAGAGCTTGGCATACCAGGGATTCAGAGGTAGCAAGCTCTACTATATCTATTGGCATGACCGCAGAACAGAGGCGAAGAGAAAAGGAGCGTGACCAGGATATGGCTCGTATAAAAGCACAGATGGATCTTCTTACAAAGCATCTATTATCAGGGAAAACCGAAAAAGTCAAAATGGTTGCGTCAAAAGGAAGAGACGAATCCGATTCTGAGGAAAAAGTCAACTACTTGAACAATCAGGGGGGTTTCCGAGGCAATGCCCAAGGAAACCAAGGTCGGAACTATTATGATAATTTTGGAAACAAGGACCGTGATCAAGGTAGTTGGAAGAACAAGACTGACAGGAGTGGCGTGTATATTTCTCCTGGAAGACGTGACGCCACTGCATCTGGTTCCAAAAATATGTCCATGGAAGATATGATGGCTAAGCTGTTGAAAGGAGTAGAGGCAACCAGCACGGGAGTAACAGAGGTAATCAATGATTTGTCCTCAATGAAGCAATTAGTTGACTCACATTCCACTTCAATAAAATAGCTAGAGCAATAATTGAGTCAATTATCTGCGACATTCAACCAAAGAAAGGCTGGAATGCTACCCAGCAACACAGTGCAAAACCCAAGGAATGATGGAACATGCATGGCCATTACTACCAGGAGTGGTAAGATGCTGGAAACTTCATCCAAAGGCACGCAAGTGATCAATGCAGAACCTGAAGGCACCGATGAAGCTACAGAGGACGTTAGTGACGTCACCCCGCCACGTCCACAGCCCGAAAAGATCGCCAATCTGAAGCAAGAGGAAAAGAAAGTCGTGGAGAAAACTATTCCCCTTCCACCACCACCTTTTCCTCAAAGACTAAAGAAGAGAGCTGATGATACCAAGTTCAATAAATTCATGTCAATGTTAAAACAGCTGACCATTAATGTTCCGTTGGTAGAGGCGCTAGAACAGATGCCTGGCTATGCAAAATTTATGAAGGATCTTCTGACAAAGAAGCAGGCAGCAAGCTCTGAGCCGGCAGATAAGATTCATCATTGCAGTGCAATTGCCACAAGGTCCTTAGTACAGAAGAAGGCAGACCCTGGTGCTTTCACTATTCCTTGCACGGTTGGATCTATGAATTTTGCTAGGGCATTGTGCGATTTGGGAGCTAGCATCAATTTGATGCCACTATTCGTCTACAGAAAGTTGGGGTTGGGCGACCCTACACCAACCAATATGCGGCTCGTGATGGCAGATAGGTCGGTAAAATGACCTGTGGATATCTTGAATGATGTGTTGGTGAAGGTGTCTACCTTCATTTTTCCTGCAGACTTTGTGATTTTGGATTGCGAGGTGGATTCTGAAGTTCCCATAATCTTGGGACGTCCTTTCCTTGCAACAGGAAGTGTGCTTATTGACATGAGAGCTAATGAGCTGTTATTTCAGTTGAATGACAAAGTGGTCCGTTTTGATGTATGCAAAGCAATGAAGCAGCCCAGCGATATGAATGTGTTCTCTGTAGATGATGCTTGTTATAAGGATGAGAAAAACTTATTTGTAGAGAAGCTGCCTATTGATGAGCCATTGTCTGTTGCGCTGCTGAATGTTGAGCATGAGGACGATGAAGATTATAAAGAAACTATGTGTGCTCTAACAAAAATAGGGTCCTATTCTCATACTCCTAAACAGCCGAACCTTGATCTTAAGAATCAACCGTCACCAACAGCGAAGACTTCCATTGAAGTGCCACTAGTGCTAGAATCGAAAGAGCTCCCCAATTATCTAAGGTATGCATTCTTAGGAAGTGGAAATACACTTCCTGTGAGTGTGGCGGATGATTTAAGTGAACAGTACGTAGAGGCTCTCTTCTCTGCTCTGAAGAGATACAAGAGAGCTATGGGTTGGACTATTGATGATATAATTGGTATCCCTCCTGGGATATGTATGCACAAGAGTCATATCAACGAAGATTGCATGCCTACAAGTAAGCATCAGAGTCGTCTGAATCCATTCAGAAAATGATGCACTGTCTATCTCGATGGAGTCTAAGTAATCGAGATAGCTATGTCGTGCCGCAATAATAAATCAAGCGCTTGATGGGAGGCAACCCATCATTTTTAATTGTTTTTGTTGTTTTTGTTTTCTTAGGATTTTGTCGAGCCACGACCAAAACTAAGGCGCTTGATGGGAGGCAACCCATCGTTCTAATCATTTTTGTTGTTTTTGAGTAAATGTAGGTGCAAGAGGTGTAAAGGAGGAGATTGGTTTCAAATTTTTATTTGGAAGTATTGCATGTCGAAAGTGGTAAGTTAGGAATGAAGAAGCAATAGGCTATGGGTTAGGCATTGCCTATGAAAATATAGGCAAAGAACAAGGCAAGGCCTATGTAAATCTAGGCCACGAACAAGGCAAGGCCTATGCTATGGTATAAGCTCTCGGATTCTAGAGTGCCATAGCATAGGCGCCGCCTATGCTCAACAATGCCATAGCATAGGCGCCGTCTATGCAAAAGCCTTCTACTCAACAAGGCAAAGCATTAGGCATGGCCTATGCTATGGCCTTCTGCTCAACTATGCAAAGCTAAAGGCACCGCCTATGCCATTGCCTTTGCTCTCTGAATCTACAATGCCATAGCATAGGCGCCGCATTTGCCTCCCAAAACTCTCAAAACTTTTATTTTTGCTCTTTTAACTTTGCAAGAACATCTTCCGAGGCCATCAACCAAGTAAGTACTTCTTTGCTCTTCTGTTATATTACATAAGTATTACAATACTACGCCTATAATAAGTTGTTAAATCGTGACGTAGTGTTGGTGATTTGAATGTGGTTGATACAACTAAGTGAGTGAAAGAATATGTATGGATGCTCTTGACTTGTTTCGAACTTGTATTTGATTTTGATACACTGTCATACTTTTGCGAAATTGACATGGTCAAGAAAATTGCATAATCTTGTAACTTGAAAGCTTTCATGTTCGAATGACTTGTTCATTGAGATGAAAAATCATGGTTAACTACAAACATGATATGTTGTGATTATTTCTATGCCATAACTTGATACAATCTCGATGTAGTAGTCTTGTTCAAAAAGGTGCATTAATCCACACATGAAAGTATAGTCAAGATTACATGAAATAGAGTTGGAAAGGATAGTAAGATGACATAAAAGTATGGCTGTGCTAAACATATTGTTGGAACATATCCCCTAAATGTATGTCGATGAAATCTGAGTAATCGACATCATTCACTTAATTAGTTTGTGTCAACAAATTAAGTGTGGGGTGGTGCCACTATTGTCTGTTTGTCGATTATATCTTCCGAGATGAGCTAACATGAATATCAGGTAGAATGGCACTAAAAGGACGACAAGGAAAATAAAAAGCGCCCACCTCACAGAATGGTAAGAAAAGAGGAAGAAAAGAGCAAGCTGAATCCTCCGGACTGCAAATACCTCGACGCACTCTTGGAATCAAGTGGGGTACATTTTGAGGAACTTCTGAGGATGACGACTCTGATGATGATTCCGATGCAGGGGGTATGACCCCAGACATAGAGGAGGAGTCCGACTAACCAGGTTCTTCTTATTTATTTTCCACTGAGGACAGTGTATCCCGTCTAAGTGTGGGGTGATGGTATTTGTATGCTGTATTTCTTTGCCTACCTACATTTATTTATGTTCATTTGTTTGGTTTTTAGTAGTAGTTAAATTTTTGAAATTTTTTTCCTTTCCTTAAGTTTTTTTTAGATTTTAAATGAAGTACATGAAATTGTTCTGATAGGCGGCATGGTATTATGACAAGAGTTGTGCTAAAATCATTACTATTGAGAGGTTTAGGCTCTAAGTGTGACTCACTATGTGATAAGTGTGTGGTTTAATTCCTTCATTTGTTGGGTCAAGGGTCTACAATACTCCCAATAAAGTTGACCATGTGCCTTGTGCGTGTGAGATTATAGTATACTCTGTGTTTGTGGCTGATGCTAGAACTTGCCTGGTGTGTACGTAAAGCAGAATAAAGAGTGTCAGTTTAGGAGATGATTTAGGCGTTTCTTTGGCAACCTGTACTTGTTTACCTTTTTTTTACCTACCCATGGACATTATCCTAGTTAACCCCCTTTGAGCCTTTAGCCATTTTCTTTGACAGCCTCATATGTAAGCCTAATATATTTTTTTTCAAGAGCATAATTTGATCCAAATTCCTAAGTTCTTTAAATTGTAAAGTCATATGACAAAATAAGAGGAAATTGGGTGAGAGTGATGCCTTCAAATGTATTGGTGCTTGAATTAGTTCTGAAAAAGAGTGGCTATCATAGAAGTGTGTTATAAAAAAAAAAGAAAAATGAAAAGAAAACTAAAAAGTTAGTTCTGTTTAAAAAAGAATAACAAAAGAGGTGAGAAGGGGTGGTAGATTAAAAGAAAGTAGAAAGGTTGTTTGAAAGAAAGTGTAAATGGCATAATGTAATGTATTAAAGCGCTTAGGGAACTTAGTCACTATTTCTGGCCAAAATAGTCCTACCCGTCCCTTAGCCTACATTACAACCTGTAAAGACCTATTTGATCCTAAGCTTAGCATTCTGATATTAGTGGAACATTACACTAAGGGCAAGCCTATGGTCATCAGTTGCAACATAAGAATTCTTTGTGAGAGTGAGAGCAAGGAAAATCTTATACCCATGTTTCGAAAAATGAAATACTTGTGAGTGATTATGGGTGATATATTGTGAGACACACATGGTTGATGAGTTTTGGGTAGTTGTGTATGATTCTTTGTTCCTTAACTTGTGGATACAAATTAACCATCATCACGAGTCTATGTTGGACGTTAAATTGTTTCTAGCACTGATCAAGAAAACTACTCTTTGTTAATAATTGTCGTGCCTGTCTTGATGAATATTTTGTGCTGTTATTGTGAAACCCTAAGTAGATGTTTATATGGACATGATATTTTGTTTGAGGACGAACAAAGCTTTAAGTGTGGGGTGTTGATGTTAGGCGTATTTACACGCCTAAAGCACCTTAATTCACCTATATTTTAGCTAAGTTTTAAGGACAAAATATATAATTCCTGCACTTTTAGTCCTTTTTCCTGTAAGTGAGCTAACCAACGTGATTATCAAGTTTTCAGGTATAAATGATGAAGATTTCAGCATTTTATGGACTGTTTGACGCCAAAGGAAACCTCACGTAAGAAGGAAGGCAGCTTTTGGAAGCCTATGGACTAAAAGTGATGCTTGGAGAACTTGTCCCGGGCAAAAACAACATTTCTAAAGACTTGGGGGATCATTAGTAACTTAGTAGGATTAGTACAAGTATGCAGTAACCCAGTAGGACTAGGACAAGGATAAAAACCCTATTTCAATAGGACTAGGATATGGATGTTATATAAACCTTATTTTGCTGAAACTTTTCAGCATTCTCTTCTTATTCCCCTTTCTATTCTTTCCATTCTTCATCAATTCGTTTTCAGACATTATTCTTCTATTCAATTCTATTTTTCTTTTATTCGACATTCAGTTCTTCACGTTACTTTCTGACAGAGAAAGCACGGCCCTTGTGACCAACGCGAGATCATGATGATGTTTATTGTGATATCCGTTGCAATCATGAGTAGCTAAACTTCTCTGTTAGGGTTATGGAAGCCTTATGAGATACTATCTATTGCTATGAGTTTGTGAATTCTTGACACGTATGCTCCTTATATCATTGCTCTCTTGATCTTAATCTAAATTCTTGTGGTTGCAAACATATAGAATACGCCAGTATAGCATTAACTTGTTCGAAAGAAAAGTTATATGTCTGGAAAAGAGGTAGTGTCAAGGTAATAGAGCACCAACCCCTGTTATAAAGTTAGTGCCGTAACTGGATTAACCTCTTGGAGATTTTGTACCGTTAGATACGCTTTAAGCTCGAAAGAGTTAAAGTGAAATAATCCTTGATGGTCGAAAGACGCCTGGATTTACTATAGAATACGAATCTCTATAAGCACATGCATGCCTGAATTATGCATAACTCATAGCCAATAGATAAGTAAAACTCATAAGGTGGACATAACCTTAACTCTCAATTCTCATTGATCAAAGCCAACCAAACAATCTGTTTTACTCTTCTATTTTACGTTTTTACTCTACTATTTTGTTTACATTATTTGCACGCTACAATCCCCCCTTTTTACGAAACTTTCACCAAAGGTCTACTAATCGTTGCTTACTTAGTGACTAAGTATTCTCTGTGGGATTCGACACCCAACCCAGTTGGGTTCTATATTTGACAAAGACCGCTTACACTCTTACGAGAGCTGTAGTTTAAGCGTTATCAATGACAGTCGTGGATCGAAACCTCAATGGGAACTCACTAGAAACTCCAAATCAGTATAATCCCTCTCTTTTTCAACCCTAGGAATTGCATGTGACTTGATGCCCACATAACTTTTGATAGGGAGGATACCTAAAATCAAGACTCGATTGTACTCTATATTTTCTTTACTTTCTTTTGAATAATGGTTAGGTCAAATTATGTCTCGTTGTCAACTTTTTTGTCTAGAAACACTTTGTGTTTATAGCCAATGAAGGGTATGATGTAGACACATAAATTTGACCCTCTCCAAAAGTCAAATCAACTTAACTCACTCACCTTACCATGCACCCCACCCATTTGATAATTGCCCCAACAAGTAAAAAGAAATAACAAATTCACCACATATTTTCTACCTTTATCCCAAAATAATGAATTCCCAACAAAATAACACCTATCACGACAACCCTTACCCAATGTGCCTTGATGTGTGTGGAAACACGACACTTTTGAAGCTTAAAACCATGAATTTATGCATGAACTTAGGATATATTATTGGATATGATGCACTTTAGCGTTAATTGTAGGTAAAATAGGTCTATAATAGTTTTTGAACGAAAAAAGAATAAGCAGAAAAAAGACCAACCTTGAGTAGTATACAAGTCAGTTCTTGAATCATAACCATCCAACATGACTCATATGCTAAATAGTACTAATTACAAAACCTAAAGTCAGCCTGTAGAACCAAGTATGGGGAAGATACGACGTAAGTATCCGATTCGTAAGACAGGATACGCATAGCACAAAGAAGTTATAAGCATAACAAAACCTAAGCTACTGCTCATGAATTAAAGTGTCAAAAGTATACGAGTCGAAAGTCTGAGTACGGATCGTATAGGGATGTTGTATTCAAACAGAGTTCAAAGCTTGGAAAGAAAAAAGTACCAGGTGGATACAAATGAAGGACACGAGTCATAAACTAAGGTATGACTCATAAGAAGAAGTTGTAAGCTGAACAGAAAGTTGAAACCTTGGTAGAGAAGACACTGGAATAGATACGAAAAGGCAGGGTACAACTTGTATGATACCAATACGAGTGAAGACCGAGTTGTACTGACTGCCGGCTTAACTTTGCCTTTTCTTTTTTTCATTAGGATTTTAATGTTATTTTGACATACTATAAATACCCTAGATTTTATCTTTTATTAGATTACATTTTTTTTTACATATTATTACAATACTTTACAATTCTTTTATAATTGTTCTTGAGATTTTAGGGTTTATTCAATTAAAGGCTTTGGAGTTTAATCATCTTATTCTTGTGCAATTGATTTTATATGTTCTTCATTGATAATCGTGGTTTTTTGCACATACATGAGCGGCTAATCTCCTTAACTAGGGTTGTGAGAACCCTGGTAGATTAGCTACATAAAGGTTGATTAGGACACATTGAGATTGAGGTTGTTCCTATTTTTTTTATAGGAGAAGTATCACTATGGTTAGGGGAACTCCTAAGAGGATCTATCAATACTTGGCAGAAGTTGAACAAATAGTTTTTAATCATATTCTTCCCTCTTACATGGATGCTACAGTTGAAGGATGAGATTTATAATTTCAGACAGTTACCTGTAGAGTTATATATGAGGTGTGCTTTCTATTCAAAATAAAGATGAGCATGGTACCAAATCACAGAATTAGAGGATCTAATTTGTCAAAAATCTCCTATAGATCACTGAATGACAATTTAAAAACTATGGCTGATACGATTTCAGGAGAAGCATTTATGCATCTTTATTGGGATATTGCACAAGAAATGCTAGATGACATTGCTTTGACCAATAGAGGATGGAATACTAAAGATTCAAAATGTGATGACGGTACAAGCTATTGGAGGAACAAATGCTTATGGAGCATAAAATTATATGGTAGCACAAGAGGCCGTATTGCTTTATACAGATATTAGGTTGCTTACAAAATAATTTATGTCATTGAGTACTGAGAAGGTGAATACGGTTGTGATAAAGGGGCCTACTTCCAAACCATTTGAGATTGAATCTGAAGAAGTAAAGTATCTTGATCTTAGATTGGTTCATTTTCGAGCTCAAAGACAAGGGAATCAGGTTCAGAACTACAATAATGATAGATATAGAGAAAGGAGTAGAGAAAGAGATGGTAATTGGTAGTGTAAAGACAACTATAAGGAAAAAAGTGACAAGTATATTCCACTAGGTAATTGAGATACAAAGTGTAGAATGGAGGCCATTTTATCTTAGCTGGCCAAAGAACAAGAAATTCAAGAGAACTTCCCAAAAGATATGAAATCTGATATGTCAGGATTGAACCAGAAAGTTGAGTCATATGCTATAGCAATCAAGCAGTTGGAGCACCAACTTGGTCAGATGTCAGCCATAGTAAATCAAAGATAGCCTGGCACTCTTCCAAGCAATATAGTGATAAACCTCAAAAATAGTAGCCAATGCCATACCATTACCACTCAAAGTGGTAAAATCACTACAGATCTACTTGTATCCACTGTTGATGAGCAAAAGAATGATAATGAGTCAATTGATGTAAGAAGAAGTAGCAATAAAAATAAAGAAGAAAAAAAGCTACAAAGCCTATTCTGAACCCCATTCCAAGACCTTCTTCTCTCTTTCCTCAAAGGCTAAAAATGAAACAAGATGAAGGTAAGTGCTAGAATTTTTTGTCTATGTTAAAGGAGTTGACTGTAAATATACTTCTTGTAAAGGCATTGGAGCAGATGCCAGGATATGAAAAATTCATGAAGAATGTGATAACAAATAAGAGGTCAATCAGTTATGATCCAGTCAATAATATTCATCATTGTAGTGTTGTAGTTACTAGATCTTTTGTAGAGAAGAGTAAGGATCCTAGCGCTTTCACAATACCTTGCACTATTGGGTCTTTGAACATCACTCTAGCATTATATGATTTAGGGACTATCATCAACCTCATGCCCTTTGTTGTATTCAAGCAATTAGGGTATGGAACTCGCAGAACAACTACTATGAGACTAGTGATGGCTGACAGAATAGTAAAGAAGCATGTTGGTATCCTTTATGATGTTTTAGTAAAAGTGTCTTCTTTTATATTTCCTGCTATTTTTTGTTATATTAGATTGTGAAGTAGATTTTTAGGTCCCAATTATTTTAGAAAGACCATTTTTTACTACAAGTAGGACGTTGATTGATCTGGAGAAGGGACATCTGATACTGAGACAAAATAATGAACAAGTGACATTCAACGTATGCAAATCTATGAAGCAACCTGATGGGTTTAGAGTGATATTTGTTATTGATGTGTATGATGATGAGGAAAATTTATTCCATGATGTTGATGTAATTTCTCTGTGGGTTGATGATTTTGATGTGGCTGTTCCTATTAAAGAGAGGCTAGGTTCCAAAGCACTGGCAACTGTAATCATGAATTTTGAATCTGATGGTATCGATGAGTATGAGGAGTTAGTAAGTGCACTGTATGGGAGTGGTTGTAATTTTGTGCCAAAGAAACTTGATTTAGACTTGAAGAATAGAACTACTCTACCTACCCGCTCATTCATTGAGGAACCACTAGTGTAAGAATTAATGGCCCTCCTATATAGCTTGTGATATGAATTTTTGGGGGCTAAGAATATTTTTATGGTTATTATTGAAACTGAAATGAAACAGTAAGAAGAAGAAGCATTATTGGTAGTATTGCAAAATTTCAAGAGGGCCATTGGATGGTCCATTGCAGATATTATGAGTATTTCACCTGGTTTGTGTACTCATAAAATATAATTGGAATCAGAATGTGTTCCATCTTTTAAAAATTAGCATCGACTTAATCCCCCTATGTAGGAGGTTGTTAAGAAGGAAATAATCAAGTGGTTGGATGTTGGTGTGGTGTTTCCCATTACTAATAGAAAGTGGGTTAGTCTAGTTCAATGTGTTTCGATGAAAGACGAAATAGCTGTTGTGCTTAATGAAAAGAATGAGCTAGTGCCTATGAGGCCAATCACTAGATGGAGTGTCCATGGATTATAGTAAATTGAATGCATGGGCTTAGAAGGACGATTTTCCTATGCCCTTCATAGATCAGATGTTAGAGAGGTTAACAAGCAGAGAGTGGTACTATTTTATTGATGGGTACTCTGGCTATAATCAGATTACTATTGCACCTGAGGACCAATAGAAGACGACTTTTACATGTCCTTATAGGACTTTTGCATTCAATAAAATGCCATTTGGGCTATGCAATGCTCCAGCCACATTTTAGAAATGTATTATGCCAATCTTCTCTAATATGATGGAAGACACCATCGAAGTGTTCATGGATGATTTTTTAGTTTTTGGTGATTCTTTGAGGACTATCTCTTTCACTTGGCAAAGGCTTCACAAAGGTGTGAAGAATGCAACTTGGCACTAATTAGGAAAAGTGTCACTTTATGGTCAAAGAAGGAATTGTGCTTGGGAATAAGATCTTAAAGAGAGGCATAGAGGTTGATCGACCAAATATTGAGGAGATTGAAAGATTACTTTACTCAATTTCTATAAAGGGAATTCAAAATTTTCTAGGGAATACAGGTTTTTACAGGTGATTTATCAAGGACTTCTCAAAGATTGCTAATCCTCTTTGCAAGCTTCTTGAAAATGAGGTAAAGTTTAATTTTGATGATGCATGTAACAAGGCTTTTTGAAGCCTAAAAGAGAAGTTGGTGAATGCACCAATCATTGTGTTTCCTGATTGATCTTCACCTTTTGAGATTATGTGCGACTCTAGTGGAGTGGCCTTAGTGGTTATACTAGGCCAACAAAAAGAAAAGATCCTTCATCCCATCTACTATGCTAGTAAGGCACTAAATCCTACTCAAAAGAACTATACTGTGATGGAGTAAAAGTTATTGGCAGTGGTTTTTTCCTTTTAAAAGTTTAGACTTACCTGATTGGGACAAAGGTGATTTTGCACATTGATCATGCAACATTACGATACCTAATGGCTAAAAAAGATGCAATCCTAGGCTTATTCGGTTGGTACTATTATTGCAAGAATTTAACTTTGAGGTGAAGGACAGAAAAGACATAGAAAATCAAGTTGCAAATCACTTGTCTAGACTTGAGGAGAAAGATATGCAGTAGATGGCAACTGGGTTGGAGATTGATGACAGTTTTCCAAACGAGCAGATATTAGTAGCTTCCTAAGATCTAATTCCATGGTTTGCATACTATGCAAATTACTTGGCCAGTGATCTAGTCCCAGAAGATCTTTTATATCTGCGAAGGAAGAAGTCCATGCATGAGGTAAGGAAGTTTTTCTCAGATGAGCCTTACCTAGTTAAAATTTATGCAGATGGAATTATTTGTAGGTGTATACTTGAACTGGAGATGATGAGCATACTTGATTCTTGTCATTTATCACCAGTTGGGGGCTATCATGGAGGATATCGAACAACTTACAAAATCCTACAATGCGGCTACCATTGGCCAACCATATACAAAGATGCTCATGATTTTGCTTTTGCTTGTGATCAATGTCAACAACAAGGTACTATTTCTTGATGAAATGAACTACCTATAACCCCTATTTTAGAATTAAAAGTGTTTGATGTATGGGGCATAGATTTCATGGGACCATTTGTGAGTTTATTTGGCATAAAATACATACTTGTGGTTGTATACTATGTTTTGAAGTTGGTGGAAGCAATTTCACTTCCTAACAATAAAGCACATAGTGTCACTACATTTTAGAGAAAGAACATCATTTCTCAATTTGGTATGCCATGTGCTATTATTAGCGATGGAGAGTTATATTTTTGAAATTACCTATTCAAAAGTCTTCTTGAAAAATATGGAATGAACCATAGTGTGGAAAAACCCTATCATCCACAGACAAGTTCTATATTGGCGAAGACTGTGAATGCCTATAGGACCGATTGGGCAAGAAAGTTAGATGATGCATTGTGGGCCTATCGTACAGCTTACAAAACCCTTATAGGTGCTTCAACTTTTTATCTTGTGTATGGAAAATCTTGCCATTTATCAATTGAGATTGAGCAAAAAGTACTATAGGCGTTAAAAAAGCTGAATCTAGTGTGAAAAGATGCAGAAAAGTCAAGGTTGAATAACATCAATGAGTTGGATGAATTTCGGATATGAGCATACGAAATTTCAGCACTTTACAAAGAAAAGATAAAGTTTCATCACAACCAATGGGGCTAGTTGGTGAAATCTGAGTATCCAACATAGCCACGTCGTGCCGCGACATTAAATCAAGTGCTGCTTGGGAGGAAACCCATGTTTTTGTACTTATTTCATTTATAGGGCAATAAGTCTGTTCGATGTGTAGGACTAATTAATGCATACAAAATCAAGAGAAGGTGAAAAGTAATCATACGGACTCTTTATGAGTTATATCTCTATGGTATGACTCGTAAGTAGGAGTCGTGTTAACCTTGGAACAAAATTAGAATATGGAAAAATTTTCTGGAATAGATACAATTCACAGAATAAATCATACCCTCAAGGTACTTTTCGTCACCTTGAGTCTTACCCACTCCAGAAACCCATTTAAAATCCAGGGCTATACGAGTCAAAAAAATAACCCGTAACCATGGGTACGAGTCACATACACAACTCGTATCCATGTTTACTAGGTCAAATCGCGGGTTGAACCGACCCAAATCTTCAATTAAAAGACAAAAATGAGGGTAATAGATCGGGCACCCAATTGAACTACTTGTACCCACTTTCTTTTTCACCTAAAATCAAAGCATTAATCCACAATATCAATTGGATTCAAATCTATTTAGCTACTAACAACTTTAAATCTTTTAATTTTCGTGATTTAAACTCAAATTTGGGAAGCAATAGGACTCAAAATCGAGTACTGATATTCTTCAAGCATCAAGTAAGTTTCTAAACTCATTTTCTCTACTTTGAAAGTTGACATGAAGTAGTATTCAATAGCGTGAACTTGGGTTGATTAGGATTTATACAATTATTGAATTGTTGGTACCCTTACTTAGGTATTCTTGTTGAAAATTTAAAACTGGGGTAGAACTAGGGTTTGGGAAATGAATTTCTTATGTTTGTGTGGACTAAGATGAAGGATATAGCTGAAATTGGTCATGGGTATTTTAGGAAATTGCTATGGAGTCAAACTTTAATGTTGGACTTCTATGTTGTAGTGGATATGAGACCTCATACAACTCATACCCACCGGTATGAGAGTCATAATGGCGGTCATATCCACTAAAAACATAGAAGTTTAATGAATTTAAGGTTCTTGAATGGATTTGACTCACCCTTACGAGTCGTACCTAGACCATACGACTCATACACATTCGGTCATACCTATCTGGGATGATTTAGGTTAGAATAAATGTTTCTGATCAACTTATGGCTATTGGTAATAATTCATACCCTTTTGGTAAGACTTGGTAGGAGGATTCGCAAGTAGACCGCTGAACAAAGGTCATGTACTGAACAAAATATGACTTGGCTATATGAGTCTTACCCAATTGGTATGACCTGTATCCACCACTCGTACCTAAATCAGAACAAACACATTGAACTTTAATTTTAATTTTTTCTTTTCTTTTCATTACTTAGTTACTAATAATGGTGTATTTACAGGAACCATGCCTCCTAAGAATGCTTTCTCATCCAAGCAAGTTGCAAAGAAGGACACTAAGAAAGCACCAATTGATAGTGCAGAATCTAGTGATTTCGAGTATGAGACTTTATCTAAAAGTAGTGGGGAAATATCTGATGAAACCACCACAAAGAAATCCACACAAAAAGCAAAGGCAGCTGCGAAAGCTAAGGGAAAGAAGGTAGTTCCCCAAAACTTAGAATCACCCCCAAAGGGCCCAAGGAGGAAGAATCCTACTATATCTCCTTCCCATATACCTCAATTACCTTCTAATAATGATAATGATGATGATAATAATGATGAGGATGAATCCAGTTTGGAAGAGGTAAATTCTGAGCATGCCGAAACTACGGATAATGTGAATGAAGTGCCTTTGATGGCCTGACAAGACTCACCACTTGATCTAACCACTACCATGGTGCCTATCACTAATCAATGAGGGTACCCCAAAATGCAAAAAACATTTAACAGTGGGTTGTTCAGGCTTTTAGGTGGTAAGATAAAGAGAGTACTATATGCAGAGCAATAATTAACTACTAGAGGGATGCCGGAATTACAAAGTTTTGAAGAACGTTTTAGATGATATGGGTTGAGTGGATGATTAGAGAACCCAAAAAATACACTGAATTCCTTCTTCATATGTTTTATGTAGCATACAAAGGTGAGCTGGAGAAGCAATATCCACAGGGCCAGTTATGGAAGGGAGGAAATTTTATTACCTCCCTTATCATTCATGGAGTTCGGGTTGATAATCCAAACCATTGGGTTATTCTTATATGGCTGAAATATCAGGCTTCGGCCAATACAACAAAGATGGAATACAAGATGTAAGAGATAAGAAAGATAACCAAAAGGACATTGGGTTCTGAAGATAAAATGGTAATTTTAAGGTGGATAGCAGCGAACATTGCTTCAAATAGCGTGAATGAAGTTTCAGTTGTGGGAGGCCCTGGGATATTCTCACAGTAGATAAACAAGATTAAGCTCAACTTTGAGGGTAAGGCTTGGTGGACACTATCCCGACACCGGCTGTATCCTACGATAGGTAATGATGTTTTTAGCCCAGTCTAGGGTACTATGATAGCTGGCTTCATAGTCAGTTACGAGTTTAATATCGGTGAGATCCTATCCTAAGAGTTGAGGGATAGGGAATTTGGGGGTCAAAAGGCATTGTTGGACTACCCCTGCATGATTACATAGATTTTTCTGGCTGTGGGAATGTTGGGAGTTACTGGGATAGACAAGATGATTGAGGCCAGGTGGAAATTTGACATTGGCCTGATTAGAGATGAGGCCTACCATATGGCCCAACCAATGAGACAAGCTACAAATATTATGGTGGGATTGTTCCCTCAGGACGATCAGACTGACACCCCTGCTATAGCTATAGCTACTGAGGCAGAGTCATAAATTAATAGAAGGCATACATATAGATGTAGCGGGTAATTTTAGTGCCCTTCCATTAGTGCAGTCTATACCACCTAGGCCACGGGGTATGCATCCAGGTATTATGATGATCTCCCAAGCTGCATGGACCGAGGTCGTGACCAAATTATCTACACTTGATGCAAAGGTAGGTAACATGGAAGGAAGACTGAAAAATTGCTTGACAAAAAGTTTGAGGAGAAGGAGAGAAAAGTCCAAAGATGCTTAGATACTTTTGAGTTAAGGATCGCTCGACAGTTGAGTAAAGGGAAAATTCCCAATGTTGCTGATATTAGATCCGAGGTTGTGGAAATTAAGAAAATGGTCAAGGAGCTTTATGAGAGACCTGTGGTTGCTGATCCCATTATAGAGACCGTGATTTCTACTGACCATATGCCTAATATCTAGGAAGACCAATCAAATGCATCTGTAGTGGAAACCAAATCATAAACCCATGAGAGAAAGAGAAAAAGTAAGAAAAACAAAGAAGCTGAGAAGGGGGCCCATGCTGAGAGTATTTAGGATGAGCGAGACCGTGAGACAAGGGTCCAAGAGATAGCTATGGGAGCTGGAGGATTGAGACCTCCAAATTTTGATACTGCTGGGGTTAATGTTGTGCCCCCATCTACTGTTGATTAAGTCTCAATTGATGGGACCATAGTTGATGAGAGTGGGATTCGATCTGAGGGCCCCAATGTGAATATCGATGACCCAGTGCCTTGAGTGCCTAGGTATGACCTTTATCCTTAATCTATTTATTTTTGCAGTACTGAGGACAATGCAACAATCTTTAGTTGGGGGTGAGGGTTATTTCATAAATTTTGGTAGTACCTGAAAAGAAAGATATAACTAAAACTCAAAGTTTGTTATGACTTGCAAGTTTGATACAAGCAACTGAGATAGGGAGTAGATCAGCACGCCTACAGCAGTGGATTATTTTTTAGTATGATTTTGGAGGATTTTGAAAAATCATAGTTGTATTGAAAGATTTTGTTTTGATTTTTAATTGTGATTGTTGAAACACTGCTGATTTGAAATGATATTGTGAAAAGTGATGTTTTAAAAAAAAACATTCAAATTTTTTTTTTAAATAATTGTGTGATTGGTATACCTGTGTGAGACTATTGCAAATATGAAAATGGTATTAGTATTAAGGATACAATAGGTAGGGACAAAATAATTGCATAATTGGATAACTAGTGTTTAGTAATATAGCCTTGTGCAAGTGTGTTGAGATATACTAAGTTCCCGACGTGTTGGAATTTAGAACTTGCCGAGTTACTTTAACCTAGGTCTAGGATAGTTATGTAGGAGATAATCATAGGCCCTGTTTGTGTAAGTCTAGTTGAGCCTAAAATGCCCTAACCGAATGAATAAATCCCCTTTGATCCACAAAATTGAGCCTTCATAAACCAATTTTTCTTGTCACACCTGTTACTTTCTTATTTAACTTACAATGAACCTGTTTTTTCCCTTGTCCTCCTGTGGACACTGTAAACTTTAACTTAGGCAAATCACCTAAGTTAAGGATGGCTATTATAGGGGTGAGTAAGAGAAAACCGAGTATGAAGAAAATGGGTAGAATAAAAATAGTTGAAACTTGAGCAGGTGTGGTAGAAATAAAAAAAAGAAAAGTTGCAATGAAAATCAAAAGAAAATGTAAAAGAAAATTTTTAGAAGACCACACCTGAGCCAATTAGAATGTGATTAAAAGAAAAAGAGAGGCATAAGGGCGGAAATAAAAGTAGTAAAAAGTGAGTGGACCTCGAGAAAGGCGTAGTGTCCAGGAGGCGTAGTCACTAAATGAATCCCAAAAGATATCATACTAGCCCAAAGCCTATGTTACAAGCCAAAGAAATTCCTATAGTGATCTTACCATGACTTTCTGAAAACATTGGAATAGAGCATAAGGAAAAGCCTAAGGTATTCTATATACACCGGTGGTATTTCTTTGTGAGTGAGAGAGTCATTTGTTATATCTCTAAATAGATTAATTTATCCAAAATAAGAGTGAATGGGATTTCTTTAACTGTGAGCGCATATGTGCTACATTGCTAGGCTGTTAGATAAATGTATTATATATCGATGCCCGATTATCTATTGCTAATAAAATGCCATCATTGGATTCTCTCATGTTTCTATGTGTTCTAAATGGTTATACGCAACTGAGGTTTAAAATTTAGAAGTAGGGGGTACAACAAGATTTAAATTAAGTTCAAAATGACTACCATGGTTATCTTAATAACTTCCTATTTAAGCCTCATCTCTGTGCTAGAAAATAGTTATTTGGTTTTGTTTGCCTGAGGACATACAAAAGTCTAAGTTGAGGGTGTTGATATGGCGTGGAAACACGATACTTTCGATGCTTAAAACTGAGAATTTATACGTGAACTTAGGATATTTTTTTGGATTTGGTGAACTTTGTTGTGAATTGTAGGTAAAACTAGTCTACAACAGTGTTTGAATGAAAAGATAATAAAAATACCTAAAAAAGACCAACTTTGAGTAGTATACAAGTCATCTCTTGAATCGTAATCATCCGATACGACTCGTATGCTGAATCGTACTCACAACATAACCAAAGGTTAACTTATAAAGCCAAGTATGGGGAAGATATGACTCAAGTATTAGAGTCTTAAGACTGGATACGTGATATACAGAGAAGTCATAAGCATAACAGAACCTAAGCTACTGCTCAAAAAAACAAGTGTCAAAAGTATACCAGTAGAAAGTTTGAGTATGACTCATATAGGGATGTCGTATACAAACCAATATTCAAAGCTTGGAAATACAAAAGGCTCAGGTGGATACGAGTGAAGGACACAAGTCATACACTCAGGTATGACTCATATGAAGAAGTCGTAAGCTGAACAAAAAGTTGAGCCTTAGGAGATAAGACACAGGAATGGATACGAGAAGGCAGGGTACAACTTTTATGATGTCGATACAAGTAAAGATTGAGTCGTACCAACAACCGACTTAACTTTACCTTTCCTATTTTTATTAGGATATAATGTTATTTTGAGATACTATAAATACCCTAGGGTTTATGTTTTATTAAGTTACGCTCTTTTACATATTATTACAATACTTTTACAATTGTTCTTGAGATTTTAGGGTTTATTCAATTAAATACTTTGAGTTTAATCATCTTATTCTTGTGCAATTGATTTTATGTGTTCTTCATTGATAATAATGGTTTCTTTCACAAACATAAGCAGCTAATCTCCTTGACTAGGGTGGTGGAAACCCTGGCGAATTAGCTACATAGAAGAAGTGTGAAACTCATCTGTTCTAGGATTTTTGCACGTATCTTAATCTTCTTTATGATAATTAATCTCAAGTATTTGCAGTAACTTAAGATAGCCTATATCTGCATCCATCCCCACAAGGGAGCTTGTGATTGGGAAAAGTAGATTAGGACAGTGATTTGGGATTCACCTTCACCTTTTTAGTTTCCGCCATCTCATCTAATGACTTGATCCTACCCTATGATAGTAAACTGAGGTCATAGCAAGGATCAACAATGCGACACCCTGAGACTTACCCAATAAAGGGTTAAATTTATCTCTACACTCACCAGGTGGCTAATAATACCTATCTTGTAGACTTTTCATGCAGAACAACAAAATAGTTGGATTGTTCACGAGAAATTTATGGAGTTGAGCAGCCAGGGGGAACACAAACCTAGCGTTTCTCTCATATGGTCTACAGCTCAAAAGCACTCAAGAGTTTGGTTACTACTTGCGATTGATACTACAATCCACCCATTTACATTCCTGTATTACTCGAGGATTACATCAAGTCAAATAAGTGTTCACATTTTCCTTGTGGGATCGACCCCTACCTAGTTGGGTTATTATATTTGCAATCAACTACATCATACTTTTAATTAGAGTGTCATTTTAGGCGACATTATGCTCCTTCGTAACCTCCTCATTTTCCCCTTTACCATAATGGACTACACACTTTACAAACTATACTTCTCCATTTCTATATTCATATATAACTCAAAAATATACACACACTCGCGCACAGATAAACACTCTCAATAATATGCACACACACTCAATGATATATACTCACAACTTTACACATACACCAAATTAGGGAAAGAAAAATGACTGAAATAGAGAGAATCAGAGAAGGTGAGAGGATTAGGTAAGAATCTACCAGAAATTTCATCAGCTCCAGTTCCAAAAAGACAATTGCAAAATCTCCAGTCAAACCCACCTAAAACCCCCCTGAGAAGTGACTAAAACCTCCCTTAAATTGATCTGATCCATCCTTCCCTTTCCCCATCACTGTCGAGCTTGTCGATTAAAATCATCGAAGCTCTGACAAAGAAAATTACCATAAAAAAATGCATACAAATCAACGATCGAACCCCTCACCAAAAAAACCATTATTAACGGAACCCACCACAAGAAAATTCACCAAAAAATAAATAAAATAGATATGTTGCATGAAAATTAGGTGTGGGTTTCTCTTCGTGTTGTGATTTTTGGCTTGAATTAGAGAAACATAAGTGAGGTTATGGATAGAATTTGGTTGTTCAATATGTGATTCATTTGAGGCTCGATTTCTATGTTTCAGTAGTAGCTCTTGGTATTCTTAGATATTGTTGATCCATTATTTAAACTGCAAAATAGCTTCTCATTCATCTTGAGTTCATTAATTGGGGTAAAAATCTCAACATGAAGGTCCAATTTTAAACTCTATTCCATTAATTTTTTTAATGTGATTATGGATTTGATTTGATATCATTGTTCTATTTATTGGGTGATTTTTACTTGATGTTTGGTTGTTGTGAATAATTGATCATGATAGTATAAATTTTATGACCATATGGGTTTGGATAACTAATCCCACATAGGGAGTTTGTGTTTAAAATGTGTAATGCCTTGGGTTTTTGGTCCTCAAAATTGTTTTAAGTTCCGAGCTTTCTCCCCTGGCAATGACTCACTTAACGAGTTAGTAATCCATTTTAAGGGTAAATGTTCCTTGATTATAGAGGGATATTGTATTGGTTTCAGATGTGTGATTCCGTAAATGGACCCCATATGGGATTTTTTATTTATTTTAAACTCTGAGAACAATATTACAATATGTGTCTCGTTGTTATTTTTTTAATGAGTAGATTGCAATTTTGATAGCGTGGCATCTTGCAAAAGCTTTACATAAAGGAAAATTGATTGTTTAGCAGATTCTTTGGGCTTTTCTTTGGCGTCAAGATAGGCCAGGTTTGCTCTCTTCATAAATTAAGTTATTTCATAGTATAAATATGATATTATGCTAGATATAGCGTAGGATTTAGATGTTGAAGGTATGATTGAGAATAATTGAGTTAGTTAGACTATTTAGGCTATTTTGAAATCATAATTTAGGCATAATTAACTTAGTTACTCATCTTTTAGGATAAATTACTATCTTAGGTCTAATTAGGGATTATTAAACATCTGGAAATAAATCTATAAGCCTTAGCCTAGTCCAAGGTAGAAGTTGCCTAAATGAATATCGGAGATTAGAAGTGGGCCCCTCTGGCCCAACTTAGGCTAAGACTTGTGTTATACTTTTAGAATTAATTATGCATGATATACCCTTACTGACACTTAATTTGGTACTTTGAATAGGTTAGATGTTTATTATTACACTAGTTCGGTATTTGAGAGTTAATACAAAGCCTAGGTAAGTTCCATTGAATAATTGTTGTGAGTTTGTGATCTATTGATGATGATAAAAATATATGAGTTCCGGTTCAAGTCCGGCATTGGATGGTGATAATGATATATGAGTTCTGGTTCAAGTCCAACAAATGAAGGTAATCACGATGATACTATTGAGTTTCAGTTCAAGTTCGTCTTTTTGGGAGTTATTCATGGTATGATATGGTTCAGATGGATTCTTGGTTATGGCATCGTAATTGGTAATTCATAGTTATTATGTTATTTACTTTTGTTGATTGTACTCTCTAGGCTTTTAGGGACCTGTGTTGGGTTATTTTCTTTTATGGGGACTAATTTAGTAGTTATAATGGTGTGATACATATGTAATTTTTCCATAGTTATGTATTTATCTATAAACAATAGTGTTGGAGCTTATTTCCAAGATTTCCATATTTACCTTGGTTTCATTTACTTTATCTTGTAGCTTATCATATTTATACCATGATATAGCTCAGTCGACTATGATGCCTACTGAGTACCCATGGTTTTGGTACTCATACTACACTTCTGTACCTTTTTGGTGCAAATTTGAGTACTAGTTTTCATCATTGATTCAACAATCATGCTGATTTTGGAGATTAGGTGACCTCTTAGAGTTAGTGTTACCCTTTTTCCTTTTATTTATCTATGCTGATTTGGAGATTAGGTGACCTCTTAGAGTCAGAGTTACCCTTTTTCCTTCTATTTATCTATGTATATATGTCTAGTCTTTCATTTATGAGACTGATTTTATTGACTATTTGGTACTTGTAGTTCAGTTGCAGTAGCTCTTATATTGGAATTATTGAGTCTTGGGATGGTTATTGCTCTTTTATCTATCTATTTGACAATTATGGTAGCTTTATTGCTGATTAAAATCTTTAAGTGTTGATCTCCATCTTTTAGTCCATTTTCCACTAAGTTAGCCCATTACTTTTAGCTTCGAGCTATGGTTTGGTTTACCTACTGGACGGATAATGTAGGTGCCATCACGACGCATAAACTGGGTGGGTTGCAACAACCTAACCCTCATTCATTTTAAGGTCTACATACTAAATTCCAAGATATTGGAGGAGGCTTATTAGAACTAGCTTTGCTAGACCATAATGCATGGTTCGGTTTACCTATGGTTTGCTTCATCACTCTCTTAGGAAGAATAAACATTGAAGACCTGTAGAAATGCATGTGAAGTAACACAATATTTACCAATAATGTTGTTACTGCATATGACAAATATTTAGATCCCAAGTCTTAGTTCTGCTTGTCATTCTACTAATAAACATTAGAAATATTCTTTGGATAAATAGGTACTCCTAAATAACTAACCTTCTTCATCTTTCATATCTTGTTAAATCAGTAATATCACTCAACACTTGTTTATCCATATTTGCACTTAAAAGGCTACACGTAGTAACATTGGTAGTAACACCTGAAGTTAAGGAAAAGTCTAGAATCCTCTGTAGAAAATGAAACTTAAACAAGAAATTCATTCTAAGCACTGGAAGTGAAAGAACAGAGTATGAAAGAGATTATCAAATCCCATAGTGGACTTGAGAATACAAGTATTGACCCTCTGAATGCAAGGAAGAGGGTATGTTCCCCACCCCCAATGGATAATATAGGGTTTGGAATTTAAGGGGATTTAACAAAGTGTCCAAACAAAGTGAAATTCGTATGTTTATGCGTAACACTAATGATGGTTTGCTTGGTTTCCTGGAGACAAAGATGAAGAAAATAGATCTTAGAAGGATTCTCTTAATCTTTGTAGGGGGTGTTCATTTGCTACTAACCTATCTCAACAAATTGGTATAAGGATATGGTTGGTATGGAGACCACAAAGCTATGAGGTCAATATTATAAAGATAAACTAGCAGTTAATTCATTATGAGGTGAAGTATGTCGGGACTAGGAAGTTTTACATGTAACTACAATTTATGTATTCAATGATCAAGGATTGAGAAAAGCTTTGTGGAAATACCTAGTGAATCTTAAATAAGAGCTAACTGGCTCTTAGGAAATTATGCAGACACTAATTATGTCCAAAATACAGATGAAAGAATGGGTAGCTTGGTAAGGATGAATGAGATTGCTGAATTTAGGGACTTTGTTGCTGCTTGTGAAGTCCAACACATGGGATCATCATGGTCCTTTTATACATGGACTAACAAACAAAGAGGGGGTGCTAGAGTTGTATGCAAAATTGATTGGGTACTGAGTAATGGTGACTGGCATCTTTAGCTACCAACATCACAAGTTCACTTAAAAAATGAAGGGTTTTTTTATCATTCTCCAGCAATACTACAATGGGAATATAAGACTCCTCAAAGACAGAAAATGTTCAAGAATTTTAACATATGAGTAAATCTCCAGAGTTTAGGATGAAGTGAGACGTTTTTGGGTTGTATTCAGTGTTTTCAAGGGTGGCGGCGTGAGGTGGGTATTTCAGTTAGCCCAAAGTGAGACGTAAGCCCCAAGGTGATGGGACGTAAGCCCATGAATCTTTAAATTTTTAACTTATCGTATAATAAAATAGTGTGATAAAGTACAAATTATAAACAATAAATTTATTGTTAAAATAGTTAAAAAGCATGATTAAACAGACTCATAAAAAATAAAACTTGTAATATAAATTTACAATTATAATTAATAAAGAAATGCTATAGTAGCTACTACGAGATGCAAATCAACTCTACCATATTAAATTTCAAATAATAAAAGGATCACACTTTTGTAAAATTTATTAGCATTGTACTAATCAATCTACATCCCTAAAAGAAAATAATCAACAAACTTTATTAGTACCCTCACAGTAATTTTGAGATAATAAACTCAATAATTTATTTAAAAGTAGTGATTATTTTGACACGTATGAAAAATAATAAAATATGATAATTTTGAGACATGTGACAATAATATAAAGACCAATTTGAAGATGTAAAATTTGGCTAGTTGAGTATTTTTAAAAGAATTTTAATTTTCCTTGAGATGGTGTGTAGTAATTCAATGTCACTTTACTCTATTCATTGCATACAAGATTTCCTCACTTATAAATTGAGGTGGAATTTCATTATTTTCTATGTACAATATAATATAGAGTTCACAAAAAATTGTAAAAAAGAGAGTTTATTAGTTGAAGGTGGTGTTCTTTTTGGTAGAGCTTTGAACTCAAATCTTGTCCAAAGTTTGTTGAGTTGTACTTTGTGGTAAGGTTGTTGTATCCTGTAGGGGACAAGTCAATAAGATTACTATTGGACCAACGAAAAAATTTACTGAAGTGGTTTTGAATCTCCTTAAAGAAAGAGAGATATCAGCACCTCAGACAAGAAAAAGATATTTTATTTTCTTCATTTGTATTGTTTTAATTGTAATTTCTTGTAACTTTCACCAACAATAAGGCAACTTAATGCCAACAATTGGAAAATCTGCATATGTCAAGATGGGAGATCTTAACAAGCCATTTCAATTCAACGAACCTCATTTCAATTGGTAGAAGGGTAAAATACTTTTCTTCCATGAATGAGGATGAACTTATTTTTCTACAAGAGAAAGTTAAGAAGTATGATGTTGACTTCTACAAATATCAGTGTTTTTTACTTAATTTTCTATTTGATAATTTTTATGATTATTATGATCGAACTTACTCTAGTGCAAGGAAAATTTGAACAACACATTTCCTCACTTTACTCTATTCATTGCATGCAAGCTTCCACGGTATCATACCATTATAACATAAGAAGGCACCTACTGAATATACGGGCCCAGCTCTCCCCCAGCTAGTAGGACCCTAGTGTGTATTGACGCACAAACCAGAGGATATACATATGCACCATGGGGGACCTGAACCTCCCGATTGTCACAACCTGAGGCTACCCCCAGTCGCGGCAACAGTGCTTACGGTCACATATAACCACAGGCTAACTCATAATCTAGTACCTGCTGCGAGGACTGAGCAAAATAATAATACAACACATGTGCTGATGGTAAAATGATAAGGTACTATACAATAGATTACTAAAATAAAAGTAAGAACGTCCCTAAAATATCTGATAAAAACCTAAGAGAACTGACTAACTATCTAAATGATTGTCTGAAAGCATCTAACATCATGAGGAGTGATGGGAAACACCCCCAACTAACTCTAACTGTCTGAACATAAGAAAATAAATAAATTAATAAGATAAGAAAATTATGACCTTGATGGATAAGGACTCACCACAACTATAGCTGAGTAACGCTGGGTTGTCTAAGAACGGTCGGGAAACTGCACGTCTGAACCTATATTATAAAACAACATAGAGCAAAGAAAAGTATAAGGTCAGACTTCGAATATACTGGTGTATGAGATGAAGACTGTTTGAAATGCATGATATAGTTGAGCATGAATACATTAACATGTAATATCTGAGAATGCAAGACTAAGCACAAACATGTACTGAAATAAGTTGTATACTTGAATAACTGAAATCTGGCTAACTGAATAACTGTATACTTGGTCACGCAAACCTGAGATGACATACTCTGAATATTGAACTAAGACTATGGGAGGTATCATATAACCAACATGCCCCAATCTAAGCTAATCGGGGTCCAATATGTAACCCCCATTGGAAGGGTATCAGTACCGTGCCACGGGTACTAACACTGGCTATATTGATCCACTAAACTAGTTTCCTATAGGACTGAAGAGTCACCCTTTATTGATAGGTGCTCTCATAAGATATGTGTGAACCCTCAACTAGCAGGAAGATACCACAAGCCTATGCTGGCTACGTAGTTCTGGAACTCACGGACTGCTATTAAAGGTCACACCCTTTACTGGTAGGTGAGCCCCCATTCCTGGGTTCGCTCAGTGCTAAATCCTACTCCCAACTGAACTGACACTGATACTGAACTAAACTAAACTCAACTAAACATAACAACTGACATTGTTTATCATGACCTTAGTAACTAAAAAAATGGTAACATTCATGGTTTAACTGAAATCATTACTAAAAAAAGGGTTGAAATGTAAGTAAACAGGTAAGTATCAGGTGTTCATAACCCGCCAGCACTGAATATCCATAAAACACAATATTAAAGGTGAGAAACTATAATAGGAAGTCATGATTCAAAATCTTAAACCTAGGCATTTCGTCGAACATGTGAAAATCATGAACTTGAACAAAGAAATACTTTAAAGCATGGGAAATCAACATGATTACGTGACTAAGATCACAACTTGCTAATATAACATGAAATTAACTTTAATATAGCATGGGAGATTTAAGCTTAAAGCATGATATAACCCAACTTTTCATGGAATCATTCTTGAACATGAATTGACTCAAACTACTAAGGATAAACATGAATCTAATCCATCTTGAACATATGAAACTTCATAATAAGAGAAAAATTCATAATTTAGTTTTAAAGGAGGTTTTTGGGCTCCATGGGTCAAGGAACACAAGAATAACATCCCACATACCTTAATAGCTATAATACTGAAGATCCCTTGAATTTAGAAGCTTGAAACCTTCATTTCTTGAGAATGAAACTTGGGTTTGTTCTTGGGGAAGAAGGAGGGTTTTTTTTAGAGCAATTTGGGGTAAAGGGGGCAAATAATGCCCTGTTGGGGGTTCCAAATCATGTTAAGGATGAAATATGATAAGGGAAAGGACTCAAATGCCCCTTGGGAACTTGAACAATATCAATGTGCGAGACAGAGCCATGCACCGCACCCCTCTCTCCATGGGAGAGAGCATCACACTGTGTAGCTTACTCTAGGGGAGAGAGCAACACATCGCAAAGCTCCTTACAATGGGAGAGAGCAATGCATCGTGGATAAATAGCTTGGCATTACTATTTTTTCTATCTAATCATGGCTTGAACCTCGTCCAAAAATCCTAAAAATCACCCGAGAAATACTTTTAACCTCCCTAACCATGAATAAACTTAAAAATTAATATTTTAGGATCAGGAAGGCTACGAAAAATCCACAAAGTGTAGGGGTATTGAAACTGACTAAGACCTTAAGACTTAGTGAAATTTTTAAGCCTTGGACCCCTTATGTATGCAACTAACAACTGAATCAAGCTTAGAACATTACGGGGTATTATAATATATCTCCCTTGGGAACTTTCATCCTCAAGGAGACTTGTTTAGCTGAGAATACGGAGGAAACCGAGATCATATACTGAACACACACGGCTTGGGAGAATAATACATAACTGAGCCTGAAGCATAATACATAGGCTAAACTTAGTTCGTGAATGCATCAATGACATGAGAATGGTTACATAGATTAACTGAGAATGGAAAAGAGTCAATTTAAGGAAAATAAATACCTCATGTTGAATCTAAATTTGCAGAGAAAAGATGAGGGTATTTGGTTCATATATCTATTTCTGCTTCCCAAGTCGCTCCCTCAATAGACTCATTCCGCCAGAGGATTTTAACCAAGGAAACTTCTTTGTTCCTTAGTCTACAAATTTAACGATCAAGAATCCTAACTAGGACTTTCTCAAAGGAAAGGCTATCCTGATCGTTCATATTTTCTAGAGGAACAACAACAACTAATCACCAATACATTTATTAACAAGGAGACATGGAACACTGGATGCAATATTGCCAAAACTGCAGGTAACTCAAGCTTATAGGCTACCTGTCTAAAACAATTCAAGATACTATAAGGGACAACATAGTGGGGATTGAATTTCTCCTTCTTACCAAATCTCTACACTTTCTTTATGGGAGAAATATTCAAATATACCAAGTCACCAACCTTAAACTCAAGATCTTTCCTCCTCACATCTTCATATAATTTCTGGCCGCTTTGGGCTATTTTCAGCCTCTCTAGAATCAACTAGACTTTCTCCATCGCCTCAAACACTAAATATGGCCCTATCAAAGTAGCCTCATCTTCCTCAAACCAACCAATAGGAATCTACATCTCCTCCCATAGAGAACCTCAAATGGAGCCATCTAAATACTAGAGGGATAACTGTTGTTATAGGCAATCTCAATCAAAGGTAAGTGGTCATCCCAGTTACCTTTAAAGTCAATAACACATGCCCTCAACATGTCCTCTAAGGTCTGAATGGTCCTCTCTACCTGAACATCTGTCTAAGGGTGAAAATTTGTTCTGAGATGAACTTTGATACCAAGATCCTTCAAAAATCCTTCCAAAAGAGATAGGTAAACTGAGTACCTCTATCTGAAATGATAGACAATGGGATCCTATGTAGCTTAACTAACGCCTTAAGATAAAGCCTGGCATAATCTCCAGCTGAATATGAGGTATGAACTAGCAAGAAATGAGATTATTTGGTCATTCTATCCATAATGACCCATATCAAATCATGTTGACAATGCGTACAAGAAAATCTTGTAAAACAATCCATGTTCACAACTTCCCACTTCCAAGTGGGGATGCTAAACTCCTACAATGTACCGCTAGGCCTTTGGTGCTCAACTTTAACATGCTGACAATTTGAACACTTAGCCACAAACTCAGTAATATCCTTCTTCATACCATTCCACCAATAAATGTCTCGCAAATCACATTACTTCTTAATGGCTCCCGGGAGGATGGAATATTGCGCACCATGCACTTCTGCAAGAATTTTCTGCCTCAGATCATCAATACAAGGAACACATAACCTGTCTTGACAAAAAAGAACACCATCTTCACCTTGAGAGAAAACCTCAACCTTCTGATATCTAACGACCTACTTTAACTTAACCAAACTAGGATCCTTATCTTGTTTCTCTTTCACTTTGGCAAACAATGAAGATTCTGAACCATTCTAAACCCATATACTACCTTCAGCCAAATCAACTACCTGAACACCTAATCTAGCAAGCTGATGAACCTCATGAACTAACTTCTTCTTATCATCCTCTATATGAGCAATGCTATCCATAGACAATCTACTAAGGGCATCTACCACTACATTGGCCTTGCTTGAATGATACAACACACTCATATCATAATCTTTTAACAATTCAAGCCACCTTCTCTACTGAAGATTCAGATCTTTATGCGTATATACATACTGTAGTATTTAGTGAACAGTGAACACATCAACATGAACCCCATAAAGATAGTGACTCCAAATTTCTAAGGCAGAGAGAACAACCGCCACTTCAAGATCATTGGTAGGATAATTCATTTCATGGGGTTTAAGCTGTCTAGAGGCGTAAGCTATGACCTTGACCCTCTGTATCAAAACACCACCAAGACCAACTCCAGAAGTATCACAGTAAACTACAATCTATCCTAACCATCTGGAAAAGTCAAGATTGGGTCGGAAGTGAGTCGAGTCTTCAACTCCTGAAAACTCTTCTCATAGGAAAATGACCACTGAAATTTGACTTTCTTCTGAGTCAATTGAGACATTGGGGATGCAGCAGGAGAACACCCTTTAACAAACCAATGATAATAGCCAGCCAAACCTAAGAAACTGCTAGTATCTGATGGACAGATGGGTCTGGGCCAGTTTCTCACTGGTTTGATCTTTTAAGGGTCAACTCTAATGTCATCACCAGAAATAATATGGACAAGAGAAGCTAATGATCTTAGACAGAACTCACACTTACTGAACTTAGAAAATAATTGATGATCTCTAAAAGTTTGTAATACAATTTTTAGATTTTTTTTATCATTCTCACTACAAGAATAGACAAGGATATCATAATTGAAGACTATGATGAGCGTGCCCAAGTACTTCTTGAACACCCTATTCATCAAATCCATAAAAGAGGTAGGGGAATTTTTTAGTCTGAAAGACATAACCAAGAATTCAAAGTGACTATATCGAGTTCTGATAGCTATGATCAAAATGTCACATTCTCTGAGCTAATGGTAACCGAATCTGAGGTCGGTCTTAGAGAAATAACTGGCACTCTGAAGTTGGTCAAACAAGTCATCAATCCTTGGGGGTGGATACTTATTCTTGTATGTGACTTTGTTTAACTGATGGTAATCGATGCACATTCTGAGATAACCATCTTTCTTACGCACGAATAAGACTGGAGCACCCTATGGAGAAATACTGGGCCTGATAAAACTCTTATCTAAGAGACCTTTGAACTGTTCCTTCAATTCCTTAACTCAACTGTAGCCATTCTATAGGGTGGAATAAGGATAGGTTGGGTGTATGGAGAGAGATCTATTCCGAAGTTAATTTCCTATTCGGCAGGAACTCTGGGAAGATCTTCAGGGAACACATCTGAAAATTAATTTACTACTAGAACCAACTTAGGACTAAAAGTCTCAGTATTTGAGTCTTTAACTTTTTAAAAAAAGTTGTATAACTTAATGACAGATATTTGACTAACTGAATAATTGTATACTTGGTCACACAAACCTAAACTGACATACTCTGAAAAATAAACTGAGACTGTGGGAGGTATTGTGTAATATACATGCCCCAATCTGAGCTAGTTGGGGTCTAACTTGTAACCCCTATTGGAAGGGTGTAGTACCGTGCCACGGGTACTAATACTGGTTGTGTGGATCCACAAAACTGGTGTCCTGAAGGACTAAAGAGTCACCCTCAAATAACAGGTGCTCTCATGAGATAAGTGTTAACCGTCAACTGGCAGGAAGACATCACAAGCATATTCTGGATACGTAGTTTTGGAACTTATGGACTGCTACTAAAGGTCACAACCTCTACTGGTAGGTAAGCCCCTATTCCTGGGCTCGCTCGATGCTAAATCCTACTCCAAAATAAACTGACACTGATGCTAAACTAAACTAAACTAAACATAACAACCTACATTGCACATCATTACCTTAGTAACTGAAAAATGGTAACATTCATGGTTTAACTGAAATCATTACTAAAACGGGGCTGAAATGTAAGTAAATAGGTAGGTATCGGGAGTTCATAACCCGTCAGCACAGAAAATCCCTAAAACACAATATTAAATCTTAAAAACTATAGTAGGAAGTCATGATTTAAAACCCAAACATTGGCATTTCATCGAACATGTGAAAATCATAAACTTGAACATGGAAATACTTTAAAGCATGGGAAATCAACATGATTATGTGACTAAGATCATAACTTGCTAATATGACATGAAAGTCCCTTGAATATAGCATAGGAGATTGAAGCATAAAGCATGAGATAACCCAACTTTTCATGGGAATCATTCTTGGACATGAATTAAGTCATACTATTAAGGATAAACATGAATTTAATCCATCCTGAACATATAAAACTTCATAATAAGAGAAAAATCCATACTTTAGTTTGGAAGGAGGTTTTCTGGCTCCATGGGTAAAAGGGACCAATGAATGAACATCCCACATACCTTAATAGCTATAATCCTGAAGATACCTAGAAATTTGAAGCTTTAACCCTTTATTTCTTGAGAATGAAGCTTGAGTTTATTAGTAGAGAAGAAGAAGGTTTTCTTGAGAGTAATTTGGGGTGAAGGGAGCAAATAATGCCCTTTGTAGGGTTCCAAATCGTATTGTGGACAAAATAGGGTAAGGAAAATAACTCAAATGCCCCTTGGTCACTTAAACAATAACACTATAGGGATAAAGCCATGCACCGCGCCTCTTTATCCATAGAAGAGAGCATCACACCGCATAGCTTACTTCGGGAGAGAGAATATATCACAGAGCTTCTCACCATGGGAAAGAGAAAAACATCGTGGCCAAATCGTGTGGCTTACTATTTGTCTATCCAATCACCAGCCGAACCTCAGTCGAAAATCTCAAAACTTACCCGAGACATAATTTTAACCTCCTTAACCATTAATCAACTTAAAAACCAACATTTTGGGTCGGGAAGGCCAAGCTAAATATCTGCAAAGTTTAGTGGTGTTGAAAATGACTAAGTCCTTAACACTTAGCGAAATTTTTAAGCCTTAGACCCCTTAAGCATAAAACTAAGAGCTGAATCGAGCTTAGAACATTACGGTGTATTAAAATATCTCCCCCTTAGGAACATTCATCCTTGAATAAGACAGGTTTAGATGAGAATACTGAGGAAACTAAAATCATATACTAAACATGCATTACTTGGGACAAGATTACATAACTGAGCCTGAAGTATGATACCTGAACTGAACTAATTTTGTGAATGAATAACATGACATAAGAATGGTTACATAGCTTAAGTGAGAGCAAAAAATAGCCAATCTAAGGAAAATTGTTACCTTAAGCTGAATCTAAATTTGTGGCGGAAAGATAAGGGTATTTGGTTTGAATATCTGCTTCTGCTTCCTAAGTTACTCCCTCAAAAGACTTATTCCGCCAAAGGATTTTAACCAAGAGAATTTTTTTGTTCCTTAGTCTACAAATTTGGCAATCAAGAAACTCATCCATGACTTCCTCGAAGGAAAGGCTATCCTAATTATTTATACTTTCTAGAGGAACAACAACAGTTGAATAACCAATATATTTCTTAACAAGGAGACATGGAACACTGGATGCACTAATGCCAAAACTGCAGGTAACTCAAGCTCATAGACTACCTTTCTAAAATGACTAAAGATTCTGTAAGGGCCAACATAGCGAGGACTGAGTTTCCCCTTCTTGACAAATCTCTTCACTCCCTTTATAGGCAAAATCTACAAATAGACCAAGTCACCAACCTTAAACTCAAGATCTCTCCTCCTCATTTCGGCATAAGATTTCTAGCGGCTTTGGACAATCTTCAACCTATCCTAAATCAACTAACCTTTGTCCATTAGCTCAAACACTTAATCTGGACCAAGCAAAGTTGCCTTACCTACATCAAACTAACCAATAAAAGATCTACATCTCCTCCCATAGAAAGCCTCAAATAGATCCATTTGAATATTAGAGGGATAACTATTGTTATAGGACAACTCAATCAAAGGTAAGTGGCCATCCTAGCTAACTTTAAAGTCAATAACACATGCCCTCAATATGTCCTCTAGAGTCTGAATGGTCCTATCTTCTTGACCATCTATCTGAGGCTGAAAAGTGTACTGAGATGAACTTTGGTACCAAGACACTTCTGAAAAATCTTCCAAAAGTGAGAGTTAAACTGAGTACCACTATCTGAAATGATAGACAACGACTCCCATGCAGTTTAACCAGCTCCTTATGATAAAGCATGACATAATCCTTAGCTGAATACGAGGTATGAACATGAAATAAATAAGCTAATTTGGTTATTATATCCATAATGACCCATATCAAATTATGCTGATGATGCATACGAGACAATCCTATCACAAAATCCATGTTCACCACTTCTCACTTCCAAGTGAGGATGCTAAACTCCTGCAAATTACCACTAGGCCTTTGGTACTCAACTTTGACCTGCTGATAATTTGAACACTCAGCCATAAACTCTGCATTATCCTTCCTCATACCATTCCTCCAATCGATTTCTCATAAATCATAGTACATCTTAGTGGCTCCTGGATGGATGGATTATCCCGCACCATGTGCTTCTATAAGAATTCCCTGCCTCAGTCATCAACACAAGGAACGCATAACCTATCTTGACAAAAAAGAACACCATCTTCCTCTTGAGAGAAAACCTTAACCTTCTGATATCTAACAACCTACTTTAAATTAACCAAACTAGGATCCTTATCTTGTTTCTCCTTCACTTTAGCAAACAATAAAGATTCTGAACCATTCTAAACCCATATACTACCTTCATATGAATTAACCAACCAAACACCTAATCTAGCAAGATGATGAACCTCATGAACTAACTTATTCTTATCATCATCTATATGAGCAATACTACCCATAGATAATCTACTAAGGGCATCTGCCACTATATTGGCCTTGCCCGAATGATAAAACACACTCATATCATAATCTTTTAATAATTGAAACCACCTTCTCTGGTGAAGATTCAGATCCTTGTGCATGAACACATACTATGAGATTTTGTGAACAGTGAACACATCAACATGTACCCCATAAAATAGTATCTCTAAATTTTCAAGGCAGAGACAACAACTGCCAACTCAAGATTATGGGGAGGATAATTCTTTTTATGGGGTTTAAGCTATCTAGAGGTGTAGGAAATGGCCTTGACCCTCTTCATCAAAACACCACCAAGACCATCTCTAGAAGCATCACAGTAAACTACAAATCCATCTGAACCATCTGGAAAAGTCAAAACTGGGTGGAAGTTAGTCGATTCTTTAACTCTTGAAAATTATTCTCATAGGAATCTGACCACTAAAATTGTACTTTATTCAGAGTCAATAGATACATTGGGGATGCAATAGAAGAAAACCCTTTAAAAATCATCGATAATAGGCAGCCAAACCTAAGAAACTCTTGATATCTGATGGAGAGATAGGTCTGGGACAATTTCTTAATAGTTTGGTCTTTTGAGGGTCAACTCTAATGCCATCCCCAAAAATAATATGGACAAGGAAAGCTATTGATCTTAGCCAAAATTCACACTTACTGAACTTAGCGAACAACTAATGAGCTCCAAGAGTTTGTAATATAGTTTTCAGATGGTTTGCATGATCATTCTCATTACGGGAATAGACAAGGATATCATCTATAAGACTATGATGAACGTGTCTAAGTACTACTTGAACACCCTATTCATAAATTCCGTACAAGTTGCAGGGTTATTTGTTAGTCTGAAGGACATACCAAGAATTCAAAGTGACCATACCGAGTTTTGAAAGCTATCTTCGAAATGTCACATTCTCCGACTCTGAGCTAATGGTTGCCAGATCAGAGGTCTATCTTAGAGAAATAACTGGCACCCTGAAGTTGGTGAAGAAAGTCATCAATCCTGGGGAGTGGATACTTATTATTTGATGTGACTTTGTTTAACTGACGATAATTGATGTACATTTTGAGAGAACTATCTTTCTTATGCACGAACAAGACTGGAGCACCCTATGGAAAAATACTAGGCCTGATAAAACCCTTATCTAAGAGACCTTTGAACTGTTCTTTTAATTTCTTAACTTAGTTATAGCCATTCTATAGGGTGGAATGGAGATAGGCTAGGTGTATGGAGGGAGATCTATTTTGAAGTTATTTTCCTGTTCAGGAGAAACTCCGGGAAGATCTTCAGGGAACATATCTAAAAATTCATTTACTACTAGAACTGACTTAAGACTAGAAGTCTCAATATTTGTCTTCGACTTGGACAAGATGGTAAATATACCTCCATACCTCAGTCCCCTTTCCACTACTTAAACTAAGTGTAAGCTATATCCTATAAATAATATCCAGCTAACACTGCACTCTCACTCGAAATGACACCCATAATATAAGTCACCTTCTTCATCATATCCAAAGACTTGTGCGGATCCCTCTATGACTTGGATCCCAAAAACACAGGGGAATTTATTGGTGTGAAATCCCGAATCCTAGCTGGAGCTGTATTTTCCACTGGATTAGTTGGGGAAACAACTCATTAGTTGTGCTGAGCAGCTATTGAATAGTCTAAAGTTGTGAAAATGGCCTTGAATTCAGCATGAGAGACATACTCATTCAGGGGATCTTCTTGTACAGGTGGTGGTGCGGGTTGATTCCTATTCCTTCTTCTGTTTTTTCTTCTGGAATACAGTATTTGTAAATGAAATGAAGGATGGGTTAAAAAAATGAATTTAATAGATCCTATGCTCTTTTGCACGACATGAACACTGAAAGAAGGGAAACTTTCCTAAAATTTCTCATAGCCTCTTGTCCATAAGTATGCAGCGCTTCACACCCCAATACAATCCTCTACTCAATGCAACTTTTAGACACCCTAGGACACCTTATAACCTTAGGCTCTGATACTAAGTTTTGTCATGACCCAAGGCTACCCCCTAGTTGCGGCAGCGGTGCTTATGGTCACAAGTAATCACGAGAAAACCCATAAATTGGTACATGCTATGAGAACTGAGCAAAATTATAATACAATATATGCGCGAAAGGTAAACTGATAGGGTAATATAAAATGGAGTACTAAAATAAAAAGAACATGTCTAAAATATCTGATAAAAAGCTATAACAACTTACTGACTATCTAACTAATTGTTTGAAAGCCTCTAACATCATAAGGATTGATGGGATAGACCTCCAACTAACTTCAACTGACTTAACATAAGAAAATGCTAAAATTTATGACATAAATAAATCATGTCCTCAATGGATGATTACTCACCACTACTGCTGTTGAGTAATGCTGGGTTGTCTAAGCATGGTCAGGAAACAACGCATATGAACCTATGTTATAAGACAATACAACACAAATAAAAGTATGCAATCACTATTTTGAATGTACTGGTATATGAGATAAAGACTGTCTAAAATGCATGATATAGTTGAGCATGAATACATGAACATGTAATATATGAGAATGGAAGACCAAGCATAAATATGTACTGGAATAAGTTGTATAACTGAAGAAATAATATCTAACTAACTAAATAATTCTATACTTGGTCACGCAAACCTTAGTTGACATACTCTCTGAATATTAAACTGAGACTATGGGAGGTGTTATGTAATCGACATGCCCTAATCTAAGTTAATCGGGGTCCAACTAGTAACCCTCAATGAAAGGTTGTCAATACAGTGCCACGAGTACTAACATTGACTGTGTGGATCCGCTAATATAGTGTCCCAAAGGACTAAAGAATTACCCTCTATTGACAAGTTCTCTCATGAGATATGTGTCAACCATAAATAGGAAAGAAGACATCACAAGCCTATGCTTGCTACGTAGTTCTAAAACTCAGGGACTGCTACTAAAGGTCACACCCTATATTAGCAGGTGAGCCCCCATCCCCAGGTTTGCTCGATGCTAAATCCTACTCCTGACTTAACTGACACTGATACTGAACTAAACTAAACTCAACTAAGCATAAAAACTGACATTTCTCATCATGACCTTAGTAACTGAATAAATGGTAACATTCATGGTTTAACTGAAATCATTACTAAAAAGGGGCTGAAATATAAGTAAACAGGTAGGTATCGGGTGTTCATAACCTGCCAATACTAAATATCCATAAAACGCAATATTAAAGCTGAAAAACTATAATAGGAAGACATGATTTAAAACCTAAAACATAGGCATTTCATTGAACATGTGAAAATCATGAACCTGAACATGGAAATACTTTGAATCATGGGAAATCAACATGATTATGTGACTAAGATAATAACTTTCTAATATAACATGAAATTCACTTGAATATAGTATGGGAGATTGAAGCTTAAAGCATGAGATTACCCAACTTTTCATGAAATCATTCTTGGACATGAATCAAGTCAAACGAATAAGGATAAACAAGAATTTAATCCATCTTGAACATATAAAACTTAATATTAAGAGAAAAATCAATACTTTAGTTTGAAAGGAGGTTTTTAGGCTCTATGAGTGAATGGGACCCATGAATGAACATCCCACATACCTCAATAGCTATAATCCTGAAGATTTCTTGAACTTAGAAGCTTGACCCCTTGATTTCTTGAGAATAAAGGTTGGGTTTGTTCTTAGGGAAGAATAAGGGATTCTTGAGAGCAATTTTGGGTAAAGGGGGCAAATAAGACCCTTTTGGGGGTTCTAACTCATGTCAATGATGAAATAGGGTAAGAGAAATGACTCAAATACCCCTTGGTACTTAAACAATAACACTGTGTGGGACAGAGCCATACACCATGCTTCTCTTTCGCAGAAAGAGAGAATCGCACCGCATAGCTTACTCTGGGGAGAGAGTAATGCATCGTGAAGCACCTCAACATGGGAGAGAGCAACATGTCATAGCCAAATCGCGTGGCTTTATTATTTTGGCTATCTAATTACGTCCCAAACCTCATTCAAAAATCTCAAAACTCACCCGAGACATACTTTTAACCTCCCTAACCATGAATCAACTTAAAAACCAATATTTCGAGGTTGGGAAGGCAAAACTAAAAATCCACAAAGTTTAGGGGCCTTGAAAATGACTAAGTCGTCAAAACTTAGTGAAATTCTTAAGCCTTGGACCCCTTAAGCTCATTAAAACATTTAACACACAGTCCCATTAATTGAACCACATTACATATTAAGGAATACGTTATTGGTATTGTTATACCAACTACACTTGCAAGGTAACATCAACATATCGAAACACTTTCATTTCTTGGGGAAATTCATAGCCCCTTGGTTCAATTATGCATTAGCTTGGGGAATTTCACCACTCCATAAGGTTCAATTAAAAATCATTATGCTTCATTGACTTTTCACACTATGTAACAATTTAAGAGTAGTTCAAAATGCATACTTCTCATATTCAAAACCAATTTCTCAATATGGGGTTGAGGTCATAACAACTTCTAAAGTCATAAGTTTGAGGAAATCACAATCCCCTAGTTTATTCACCATACTTATGCACCCCACACATTCAAAACCATAATTAAAGCATGAATAGTCATAGGTAAATTATGGGAAACATTGTTCAACAACAAACATTCAAACCCCTCAACATATGTTTCAAAACCATCGTCAATACCATATTAACAACATGTTAAAACATATGTTTTTGACAAATTAGCAATTAGGAAAGCATGATATGCCTGAGATACCAAGTTTATGGAGAGAATTCAACCCTTGATCTCTTGGATGACCAACTTCTTATAAACCCTAAGTATCTTGCTTGAGGAGGTTTAGAGAGAATAAAGAGAGACTTTGATGTGTTAAGGTGTGGAAAGTGGATGTAGGGTATAAGTGGTTAATATGGGGAATGTCCAAATTGCACTCAACTTAGAAGCTGGAAAAGTGTCGCCAGTGACTATGGGTCACACGCTGACTCGTAACAACACCTTAAGACTTTTTACCATGAGTCTTAACCAAGATAATGTCAGGGGGCAACTATACCGTTGACCCAATGACTTACATCATACGACACATATGGTGACCCAATGACTCATAGGGTCCAAGTCATAACCAAGATAGAATCACTTAGGCCTTACACTGGTCATTATATAGTTTACACTAAATGACTCATAACGAATCCTTACGACTCATAGTGAGCCGCTCGTACTCAAAGCAGAAATTAGCCACATACACATAAAGTTTAGGCTACGATTTGAGTCCAACTTATGACTCATGTACCCAAGTCATACTTAGGACAACAATTCAAGAACCACTCAGTGTACACCTTACAACTAGGGTCTTATAACCTATCAATACAGCCTACTACTCATAAGTTGAGTCATAGTCAAGATAGTGAGGATAAAATTTTAAAAATCATCAAGGACCAAATCTGAGGTGTTACATGGAGATATTGCTCCAGTTTTCAAATTTGAAAAATGTAGGTCTACACCTTAGGAAAATGTTACCAAAGAGCCATTTATAGAGGTGGATAACAAACATAAACATTGTTGAGAATATCTATGGATGGTAGGCTGATTCTGGTGTAAACCGTGATGTCTGCTATGACAAAGATTGATCTAAAACTCCTTTTTTAGAGCTCAAAACTATCATCTTGGTGATTCTGATACCACTCAAGTGCTTGGAATGAGAGATGTAAAGTTGTTTTTTACTTCTGGAAGGATATTAATTTTTAAAAATATACTTTATACTTCTTCCATCGGAAAAATTTTGATGTCTAGATTTCCTCTAATAAAGCAAGCTTCAAATAGATTATTGAACCTGACCATAATGTACTTGTGAAAACTAGTATTTTGGTGGAAAGAGGTATACTTGTGATGGGATGTTCAAATTGAAGATTGAAATGAGTAAAATTCTACTTCTATTTATATGTTTTCTTCTACTAATCTTTAGCTTTCTCATTTATGTCATATTAATGATCGTTATGTAATGACCATTTCTTTCATTATGTGTAAACCTCTCTTTAAAATTATCATTTTAAAATTCTACTCAGACTTGAAGTTATATATTTCAGCTAGGCTAGTTTCGTGCTAAATAAGAGTGAGGTATGGTATAGGAAAATACAAGAATGATTTGGACTAGTTTAGTGGTATTTTATTTGATTTCTAGTTAGCTAAGATGATATAAAATCCATAAAAATTTACGAAATTGAATTTGGATAAGTAAAACTCCTGAAATTGACCTAAGCGTAAAAGACATTGTTTGAAATATCCTGGATTTAAGATGTGTTGCAAAAATTAGGATTCTTAGGAATAATTGAATATTCTATTGCATCGACACCACTATAGTGAGGTATCACTATAGTAGAAAAGATTTTTCTATAGCAACGATCAGACTTGGTCAACGCTCACTATAGTGGCAGGTGCCCCTATAGCAGCAAAAGTTACAGTTTTAAGAAATTATTCTTTCAAAATAGATTATTTTTTAAAAACTCATTTGAGGAGAAATAAGGGGAGATTTTTGGCGATCCCCACTAAATTTTTATATTTTGGCATCATTAAGGTAAGCATTTTTTTTTTTGATAATTATTATTGACATTTTAACATTAGAATTGCTAATTTATGGAATTCGAGAGGGTTTTAGGTTGATTTTGGTTGTTTTTTGGTTAGATATATCAAAATAAGTAATAAGCTAATGGATTTGTATTAATAACTATTAATTTATCATTGCATTTCGTTAATTCACTAATTTATCCATGGAATTGGTAGTTTTAGGTGAATAATATAGGACAACCCTAGAACGAAAATAGAATGATGATGAACTTGTCCTTAGGGTTTGATTGTGATTTATTATTTCCAAAATGGTAGGTCATTTGATTAATTATGTATTTATATGCCTGTTCTATACCAAAAGCAAACGGAAATTGCGCGGAAGGGCAAAGCTTCGATTTAGAGGAGTTATGCAAACTTGGTTTGAGGTAGGTGATGGTATTGTAGTGGACAAACCTAAATCAGGGCCTAGTCGTGTCGGGTATCTCAAGTCCAACCAGGATCGGAGACCACCCCCAATACCCAAACCATTAACTGCCCTACACCCCATGTATGATGAATTCCGAACATATAACGAGATAAGATAACTTTAATTTAAAGACATTAAAATGAGTCTATAACCAAAACCAAACATCCACAACCAAATGGTCATCCAATACCGATCCCAATTCCAATACCAATATCAATGCCAACACCAATACCGACACCACCCATGCACATAGTAGTCCAACAAAGCTTCTAACCAAAATCAAAGAATATCTAGTCGGGACATGACCCCGACTATAGCCAAAACCAACAACAAAGAAATAAAAATGATATAAAGAAGTCCATAGCATTAAATGGGGTCTTCCAGAATAGGGAAGATCACCACATCGGTCTGACTCACAAGTTGTCCCCAAATCACCAAGTCACTAAGCAAGAGGAGTGGAAGTATGGTCGGTTCCTGCATTGCATGGGGCACCTGAAGATGGTTAGTGAGGTGAACTCTAGCATGTAACTCCGGGATAAAGATAAAATAATGCCATTAAATCAAAACCAAATCAAACCAATGCAATTAACCACGTGCAAATATATATACATATATACCGCGTGGAGTTAGGGAACAAGGTTTAGCATGAATTTAAAACCTTAACCTGGATTATGTAGCTTTACCGTCATAAATCCACCCACATGCTATATGGTCCAGTGTTACCCCCTGAATGGGCCCTAGTGCCTGTAGCTACACAAATCGGAGATATCATAGATGGTCGGGTATTCCCTTGTACCCTTTGCCCTCTATGATACATGTGCACATGTATAGACTTGGGGGATTCTCGTGTACCCCACAATCATAAGGTCCCATGTACCCGCAGACTCTTATTAAAATTTCTTGAGCAATTTTTGTGTACCACACAAGGTTTTCAAAGCCATCCTTAACCATTTAACCATTTGTAACATGCATTAGTTTTAAGAAATAAGTCAAACCAAGCACTTTAGGGATTCCATTGTACCCTTAGTTCAAATTCCAACCTTTCTCATAACTACAAACCAATTTTATAGTACAAGGTTGGGGTCATAACCATTTTAAAAGTTGAAAGTTTAGAGAAAGTTGCCATTCTCAAGTTCAACCGCCATACCTATGCACCAACATGTTCAAAATCATATTTAAAACAAGGAAAACCATAACTAAACCATGGGAAAAATTTATTAAAGGATAAGCATTCGAAACCCCCAACCTTTGTTTCAGAACCATAACAATACTATAAAAGCCATACATTTAAACATGTGTTTTTAGTAAAATAACAATGAGGCATGCCTGAAAATCTAAGAAATTTGGAAGAGATTGCACCCTTAGAACCCTAGATGACCACTTTCCTTGAAAACCTTGCCTTAGCTTGAACAAAGAGTTTGAGAGAGAATGTTGAAGTCCCAAGGAAAATCTTAAGTCGCGCTATCAAAGGGGCTTATAGTGGGAAATATCCTGAATACCCTCGTCTTAAAAGATATATAAAAATCGTCTTTGGTTATAAGTCGACCCATTGAATCGTCACTACATCATACAACTTGTAGCCTTGAATCTTATCCTAGACAGTGAGTTGGATGCCAACACACTATCGACCTTATGACTCCATGATTCCACTCGTGACTTTATCCAATAACTCGTATGGTCTAATCATAACCAGTATAGTACCCATATAGGTAAGACACTGGAAACCTTATAACATTACCTCACAACCTGTAATCTATCCTCACGGCTCCTAGTGAGCCACTTGTACACAGAGAAAAGTCAAGACACTAAGCTACTGATTTAGTTAAGGTTTGTCTTAACGACTCATTACCACCCTTAATGACTTCTATCACCATGTCGTATCCAAGCCATAAAACCCAAGCACCATCCACTGGACAACCTACGACTAGGGTCACCTGACCCATCAAGACACCATGCTACTCATATGGTCTCGTCATAATCAAGGTAGTGAGCTCAAAGCTCAGAAAATTTCCAAGGGACAAAAATTCTGGGGTTTTTCAATTCACCCCCTCTTGGATCATTCATCCTCGAATGATGGGACAATGCAGTGACTAGCACGATTAAACCTCAAATATCTCTACGCTTACCTTTAACTAAGTTAGAACACAAAGATGCCAAGGAAATCAATCTTTCCTTTAACAAAGTCAAAAAAACAAAGATGTTAAGAACAAAACACACCTTACACATAAATTTTTAGAGCGGAAAACAAGAATGGATACTTGGACTTCATATCCTCTTCGGCTTCCTAAGAAGCCTTTTCAACCTTGTGGTTCCTCCACAGAACCTTTATTAAAGCTAAGTCCTTTTTCCGCAACCGACGAACTTGTTAATCCATAATATCAATAGGGATTTCCTCATAAGACAAGGAATCCAAAATACCAATATCCTTAATTGGCAAAGTCAGCAATGGATCACCCACACACTTCCTTGACATAGACACATGGAACACCGATGGATGAAGCTCAGACTAGGGGGAAACTCTAATTCATATCCAACATTACCAAACCTCTTCAAAACCAAATCAGGACCAACATATCGGGGACTGAGCTTTCCCTTCTTCCCAAACCAAATTACCTCCTTCATGGGAAATACCTTTAAGAACACCCTATCCTTAACCTCAATTTTTAACTTTTTATGACTCACATCTGCATAGGAATTTTGGCGAATTTGGGTGGCTTTAATCGTATCCCAAATCACTTTTGCCTTATCCATGGCTTGGTAAACAAAATCCAAGCCAAACATCTCAACCAAACCAACCTTGAACCACCTAAAAGAAGACCTACACCTTCTACCGTAGGCCTTAAATTGAGCCATCCCAAAGCTAGAGTGGTAGCTATTATTATACACAAACTCTATAAGAGGAAAATGTTTAACCCAACTACCACCATAGTCAATCACGCAAGTACGAAGCATATCCTCCAATGTTTGAATAGTCCTTTCTGCTTTCCCGCTTGACTACAGGTGGAAAGCCATACTAAGACTCACTTTAGTCCCCAAACCTTTCTGAAATGACTTTCCAAAGTATGATGAGAACTGAGCACCACTGTTGGACATGATAGAAACAGGCACCCCATTCAACTTCATAATCTCATGGAGGTACAACCTTGCATAATCCTCTATCGAGAAATTAGTCCTCACCGACAAGAAGTGACTAGACTTTGTCATCCTATCCACGATGACCCAAACTGAATCAAACTGATTCTGAGATCGAGAAAGACCAGTAACAAAATCCATATTGATCACTTACCACTTCCACATAGGCAACTTAATTTTTTGATACAATCCTCCAGGTCTCAAGTGCTCAACTTTCACTTGGTGATACACTAGGAACTTAGCTACAAAACTAGCCATATCCCGCTTTATATTGTTCCAAGTCATGAGTTGGATAATTCTTCTCATGTACCTTTAACTGTTTGGAAGCATAAGCTATCACTTTGCCATGTTTCATCAAAATACAATCTATCCCTGCATGGGATGTATCGCAATAGACCACAAAACCATCAATGCCTTCAGGCAAAATTAAGACCGAAGCTAAAGTTAGCTTATCCTTCAGCTTCTCAAACCTACCCCCCCTCACAAGCATTAGACCATAAGAAATTTACCTTCTACAAAGTTAACTTAGTCAACACGGCAGCTATAGTAAAAAAAACTCTCCACAAATCTCCTATAGTAAGCAGTTAAATCAAGAAGATCTAAATATCAGTTGGAGTCGTGCGCCTAGGCCACCTCTTAAGCACTGCAACTCTCTACGGATCTACCATGATCCCTTCACTAGATATGATATGACCCAAAACAATAATAGCGTTTAACAAAATTTGCATTTTAAAAACTTGGCGTACAACTGTTGATATTTCAGGGTCTGCAACATAATGCGAAGGGGATTGGCATGATCCATCACTTTTTAAGTACACTAGAGTATCATCTATGAAAATGATGATGAATAAATCAAGAACTCATGGAAGACCCTGTTCATCAAGTCCAAGAAAGTTGTCCAGGCATTTTTCAATCCAAAGGATATAACTAGAAACTCAAAATACCCATGTCGGGTACGAAAGGTAGTTTTAGGGATATCCACCACACAAATCTTTAACTAATGATATCCAAATCAAAGATTGATCTTTGAGAAGCACTTAGCACCCTAAAGCTGATGAAATAAATCCTTTATCCTTGGAAGAGGGTATTTATTCTTTACTATTAACTTATTTAATTACCTTTAATCAATACACATCTAAAAGGACCTATTCTTTTTACGCACTAATAATAACGATTCACCCTATGGAGACACACTAGGACGGATGAAAACCTTGACTAAAAGATCCTTTAATTTCTCCTTAACCTCCTTTAACTCAGTTGAAACTATTCTATATGGGGGAATAAAGATAGGACAGGTGTCCGAACAAGATCAATCCCAAAATCAATCTCCCTATCGGGAGGGACACTGGAAAGGTCATCAGGGAATACCTTAAGAAATTTATTCACCACCGGGATGGAATGCAAAGAAGGACCCTCTAAGTTAGAAAACTTAACTCAAACCAGATGATAGAGACATCCCTTGGATATTAATGTTTGGGCTCTAAGATACGATATGAACCTTTCTTTGGGTGCTAGAGAACTAGCCTCCTATTTAATATCTGGCTCATTAGGGAATTTAAAGTAGACCATATTGGTCCAACAGTCTAGAGAAACATAGAATGAGTCCAACTAATCCACCCCAATATGACATAAAAATCAACCATGTCTAATTCAAAAAGATCCACCAAAGTATCCCGACCACCCATAGATACCACACAACCCCTAAAGATTCTTCTAGCAATCACAGAGTCACCTGCTAGGGTAGAAACAAAAAAGGGGTCTGAAATACACTCAGGATAGAAACCAAAATGCACAGCCACAAATAGGGTCACATAAGAAAGAGTGAACCTTAGATCAAGTAAACAACACACATCATGAGAAAAAAATTTAAACACACCAGTAATGACATGAGGCAATGCCTTATACTCCTGAAGGGTACTGAGAGAATTAAGTTGGTTCTGACCAGTGCCCGATCTAGATGAGGCAACCTTTGGTGTCCGAGCCGATGAAGAGGTAACCAAAACCTTGTTTTCCCTAGAAGCAACCTTGGCCACTGGACAGTTTCTAAGCATATGACATGATTGACTATAGTTGAAGCACTTGTCCCTTCCCTAATCATAAAACCCCACTGCAATTGATTATAAAACCTACAGGAAGGATACAATGGATTTGATTTGGGCCCACTAGCCTGAGATTAGGCCCCTTGTGCCCTATAATTGTCATCATCCTAAAAATATTTGTCACTAGATGATTTTGGGTAGGGAGCACTAGCCCTCGAGTGAGACCCAAAATTTCCCCACTTCCTCTTGGATCACTTTACACTATCCCTGTCACTTTGCTCTTGGCCACCGCCCTTCTAAAATAATCTAAACTTTTTGCTCTGCCTCTACCCTATCTCTGCCTACTTCTTTGTCTTTTCCTCAATATATTGTATGTATACAACTAACCTAGAGATGTCCATGTCCATATTTAAGAAGGTAGACTTACTCTCCAAAATCAAGTCTTGAGACAACCTTGAAGTAAACTTTCTCATTCTAGACCTCATGCTAGAAACTAACTTTAGAGCATATCGAAATAACTGGTTAAACTTCAAGACATACTCCTTAACTTGCTAACCCTTATGGCCATAGAAAATAGAGTAACTAAAGCACCATGATCAGAATGAGAAGATACCATCTGAGCCAATATATGGATAGATTGATGAAACTCAGCATTCGTTACATCAGCCTAAGGAGCTCAAGAAGGACTGGAGGAGACCGGTGGAACTCCAGAAGGGCAATCAAGAGTTGGACCGCTAGACCAAGTCTGGACCCATAAGTAGGATGTTTCCCATCAATATTGTCCTTAGGTGGATAGAGAAGTTTCCTTAAGCTTCAAATCATTTGGGAGACATGATCTAAAAAGTGAATAAATGGGAATTAGAGAAGATTTCAGGGTCTTAGACTCTACACCCCAAAAATAGATACAAGAAAGAGAAACATTCCTAAATGACTTGTATCTTCCCCCTTATGAGTATAGCGCACTATACACCCTTAAAGGAGACTTTACTCAACACATATTTGTGGATACCCACCATAACCTAGGCTATGATATCAATCTGATATGACTTAAACTAGGGTTGTATCGGGTATCTCAAGTCCAACCAAGACCAAAGACCACCCCCATTACCCAAACCATTAATATCCCTAAACCCTATGTCAGATAAATTTCAAACATATAAAACAATAAAATAACTGTAATTTAGGACATTAAAAGAGTCTATAACCAAAACCAAAAAACACAACGAAATAGTAATATAATACCAATACCAATTCCAATACTAATACCAATACCAATACCGACACTGCTCATGTATATAGTAGTCCAACAAAGCCACTAACCAAAATCATAGAATATCCAGTCGGGACATGCCCTCGACCATAGCCAAAACCAAAACTAAAGAAATAAGAATGATATAAAGAAGTGCATAGCACAAAATAAGGTCTTCAAAAATTGAAAAGCTAACCAATTCAATACAACTCACAAGTTATCCTCGAATCACCAAGTCACAAAGCAGAAAGAGTGGAAGTATGGTTGGTTCCTACATCATGTGGGGATAAAATTCTTGAAAATGGTTAGCGGGTCTAACGCTAACATGTAACTTCAAGGGTAAAGTTAAAATAATACCATTAAATTAAAACCAAATCAAACTAATACAATTAACCACATGCAAATATATATACATATATACCGTGATACGATAGGGAAAAATATTTAGTATGCATTTAAAACCTTATCCTAGATTGTTTAGCTTTACTGTCATAACTCCCCCAATGGGCTATAGGGGTCCAGAGTTACCCCCTAAATGGGCCTTAATGCTTGTAGTCGCATAAACCAGAGATATCATAGATGGTCGGGGATTCCCTTGTACTCTTCGCCCTCTATGATAAATATGTATGTGTATAGACTTGGGGGATTCCCGTGTACCCCACAGACATATAGTAACCAAGACACTCTCATATCGACAAACATGAGTTTTCAGTATCCATCCTTCAAACTTACACCTTCGTGGCTCTATCACAACACCCATTATTGCCCAATTAAAACATTTAGAACATAACTAAAATACCAATTCCCGAAGTTAATTATTAAGTTGTATCATTATACCGATTATAGCTTGCAAGCAATGTAATCTGCCAATACTTAGGAGATTTCCATATACCCTCCAGACTCTATTATTAAAATTACTTGAAGGATTCCCATGTACCCTACAAGGTTTTAGAAAGCATCCTTAACCATTTAACTATTTATACCATGTATTAGATTCAAGAAATAAGTCAAACCAAGTGCTTGGGGAATTCCATTATACCCTAATTCAAATTCCCACCTTTCTCTTAACTATAAACCAATTTTACAGTACAAGGTTAGGGTCATAACCACTTCAAAAGTCACAAGGTTAGAGAAAATTACCATTTTAAAGCTCAACAACCATGCACATGCACCCATATGTTCAAAACCATATTTAAAATAAGAAAAACAATAATTGAACCATGGGAAAACATTATTCACTAATAAGAATTCGAAACCCCATACCTTTATTTCAAAACCATAACAATACCATGAAAGCCATACATTAAAACATGTGTTTTTAATAAAATAACAATGAGGGGGGAGTAACATGCCTGAAATACCAAGAAATTTGGAAGAGATTATGCCCTTAGAACCCTAGATGACCGCTTTCTTTGAAACACAAGCCTTAGCTTGAATATAGAGTTTGAGAGAGAATATGGGAGTGTTTTAATAGGGATGATATGATAATAAAGCCCCAAGAAAGGTTTTAAGTCACGTTATAAATGGTACTTAAAGCAGGAAATATCCAAAATACCCTCAGCTTAAAAGCTGTAAAAAATCATCTTTGGTTACGAATCAACACATTGACTTGTCACCACATCATGCGAATTTTAGACTTGAGTCGTATCATATATAGTTAGTTCAAAACACACACATTGTCCACCTTACAACTCCCTGATTCCACTCATAATCTGACAAAAAAACTTGTAGTATCTAGTCATAACCGACACAGTGCCAAAATAGGTCAAACATTGACAACCTACAAATTTACCTCATGACTCGTAATGAATCCTCACATCTCCTAGTGATCCACTCGTACTCAGAGTAAAGTTAAGCCACTAAGTTACTAATTTTGTTCAGTTTTATCCTAATAACTCATCAACACCCTTATCGACTCGTATCACCAAGTTGTAACAAAGACAGAAAACCTAACCACGATCTACTAGAAACCCTACCACTAGGGTCACCTAACTCATCAAGAAGCCATACGACTTGTATGGTCAAGTCATAATCAAGGCAGTGAGCTCAAAACTCAGGAAATTTCCAAGGGCCAAAAATATTCTGGGTGTTTTAGTAGTTTAATCTAATTTTTTCTATATGTGTATGTTAACTACGTTTTAGTGTGGCTTGTTAGTGTATGTTGTTTTGTGTGGTCCGTGAAATGATTTTATGATGTTTTATAATTTTAATCTACCTCATTGCTAAACATGAAATGCTTTGATATTTGGAGTATTCTCATGGGTTATTGGTTAAAAAAGGTTGGAAGACACATGTTTGAAATTTAATTCATGGATGAAAATTATCCCCTGGTCAAGGATAGAGGGTGGATGTTTTACCCATGGTGTATATATATGAGGTTCAGGTGCATTTGATAATTTTATGAGTGAACCAAGGAATATACTTTATGATTAAGAATTGTCTACATGTTTTGACTTGAATTGTTTGAACGTGACTTGGTGATATTTGTTCACTTTTTGGTTTTAATCTTAAATTACCTATTTATTATTAGCAATGCTAAGTGTAGTTTGTTTTCAGCATGGGTTAACTTGTACTATAATTTAGTTATATGTTGACATTCCAATCTTGGGTTGGCTAGAAACCTTACCAGTACACAATTATTTTCTTATGTGGTGATACTATACCTACGCTTAATGTTGTGAGTTCAAAGTATATTTCAGTGGATCCCACAAGACCTCACTTGTAATTTTAGCATTTGACTTTAGATTCAAGGTGAGCAGCATGTTTTGGGATGAATCCTTCTTAGGTCATAGAGTCTTTATTTCTAGGCATATGTTTTTCATTTTAGTTTTTTGTCTTGCATCTTATTCTTGACAACTTTAGTAGTTTAGTACAGACAACTTTATCCAAGGAATATTTTTTGGTTAAGCACAATGTTCCTATTTTAGTTGTACACATGTTTTGGTTTTAGACTTGGATGTTTATTGATGAATTAGTTTATTATCTCTTTTAAGTGTTGATTATGAGTTTCAATTCTGAGGTAGATCTTTATTCCATTGAAGGAGTAGTGTGGGAGTCACTCATAATGGTTTTAGTTCATGAAAAAGCTGGTATCAAAGCCTAGGTTCATCGATCTCATTGTACCAAAATGGATTTTATAGAGTCTCATAAAATGGTAAGGTGACATATATACTTTTATTTCAGAGGCTATTGAGCTTTAGGAATTTTTCCTTCTTATTTCTTTTGTTCAATAACTTGATTCCAATTGTATCTGGTTATCTAAATTGGTATCTAATATTTTTCATTCATTTTCCACTAATGGTGACTATTAGATCAATGGAAACCAACTAGCACTCCCTGTATCATTCTTACCTATTGTAGATCCAACCATAAAAAGAAGAACAAGTGAGAGAATGAGATAGGGATGGAAGGGATGAGCCACACCTACTAGAGGTAGATCTTAAGCAGTAGTTGTCCAGATCCTTGATACATCAGTATCACTTTCCCCATATCGAGATCATTTTAAGAAAAGGGGAGCAACAGAAGAGTAGTGAGTGGAGCCTGAGGTGGAAGCACTGACTGGGATTACAACATTAATCGCTATGTCACTAAGGTTATTCAACAAGTTTTAGATTTTTTGAGTGGGTTGGCGGGACTAGAGCCACACCTATGGAACTAGAATTTTAGGCTCCAATTGTTTATCCTACTATTGTTAAGGCTTCTAGAATGGATGAAGCTTTAGGGACCACTCTTTTTCTCATTCGATTTTGCATTTTGTGATGACTATTATGGAATATGAGTTGTTGACAAAATTTTGAAGATGAAATCACCTACCTTCTAGGATATGCTTTCAAGTTTACTATGAACTATTATGGGAGGCTATAAAATATGGGTATTCTAAAGCAACACAGAGTTGAGTTTGTGAATATTCTACTAGAAAAATGCTAAGCAATGGTGGAGTCGTATGTAGAATAATGGTCACCAATTTTACCTCCACTAATTTAGGAATAGTTTCATGTATGATTCTTAGAGAAGTATGTGCCTCGTGCTCTCCGGATCGTAAGAAAGGTGATTTTTGGCATTGGAGCAGGGTGACATGTTAGTTGTAGCCTATGAGGGTAACTTTTATTCCTTTTCTCACTATGACACTCTGTTGTTGATTACTGGGAAGGAGAGAGAATTCACCTCTAAGTTAAGGATTATTATGATCTTTAGGTTTTGTCTGTGCATATGACTTCAGCAAAAAAGGGGTACAATGAGGTTTCTGACTATGTGAAAAAGTTAGAGGGGTAACGCAAGTGGGTTACGCTAATATGCTAGCTAAGAAGTCCCGCAATGTTGTGAATTTCATTGGGTCCTACTCTAAGGGACATAGTCAGTAGGCCTTTTTGGTCCTTTCCTATTAAGTTGACTTTTCTAACTTCTACTATGGCTCCAACTATGGTTTTTTATTAATAGCAGATGATTAAGGTCCAAGGGAATTCTTACTCTTCTACCAGTTCATCTTCTCTCAAGCAGAGATATTACTATTGTAGTGTTGTTGTTCACTTTAAGAGGGAGTGTCCTGTGAGATAGGAAAATGCCTATACACAACAGTAGACTCAGTCTATAGTTCCAGTGAGTAAAGAGGGAGAAGGTAATGGCAAGGGTTTTCTGCTTGGTGGATGGGAAATTCAGACACGTGGTCTGGATGGTTGAGGAAATAGTGGTGTAGGGAAAAGAGTACAGTCGGGGAAGGAGTTATCCTAGACTGGTGACTGAGCTCACTATTATATATTTTTGGGAAAGTCTATATCGAGGCTTCTTATACAGTGATCATAGGTACTATTTCTGTTTTGCACCAAATGATTTCTATTTTATTTAATCTAGGGTCTACTTATTCACATATATTTGCATAGTTTATGATGGTTCTGAATCTGGTTTGTAATGTATTGATTACCATATTATGTGTCTACTCTAGTTGTTGAGTCTATGGTAATAACCCATGTTGACCGTTCTTGACTTGTATTATTTATGGGTTTTCAGACTTGGATAGACTTTATTATTTTGGATATGTTAGACTTTGATGTAATTTTGGGTATAATCTGGTTACTTCTATATCACTCGATTTTAATCTGTAATGCTAAGACAATGACTTTAGCTATGCTAAAAATGGAAAACTAGAGTGGGAGAAAATGTATAATGCTAAGTCGGTGAGAATTATATCTTTTGCTTGGGCCAAAAGGTTAGTGGGAAAGGGTTTTTAGCATTTTTTGCTAATCTCTATGATGTGAGTGCAAGGTCCCCTTCTATAGAGTCAATTTTAATAGTTTTTGAATTCTAGGATGTGTTTCCTTCATATCTACCAGGTATGCCTCACGATAGAGATGTCAATTTCTATATTGACCTTGCTTTATATAAATTTCTCCTTATAGAATGTCTTCTGAAGAGTTGAGGGCGCTCAAAACTCAATTGTAGGAACTACTTGACAAGGGTTTCATTCATCTAAGTATTTCACTTTGGGGTGCTCTTGTCCATTGTGTCAAAAACAAGCATGGTATCTTGAGGATGTTCATTAATTATATACAACTTAATAAGGATAATATCAAAAGTAAATATTCCCTTCCTTACGTAGATGATTTATTTAACTAGTTATAGGACGCGTCAGTGTTTTCAAGGATTAATTTGTGATCGGGTTATCATCAGTTAAAAATAAGACTAGAGGAATACCAAAGACAACTTTTAAAACTCAATATGGCCATTATGAGTTTCTGGTGATGTCTTGTGGGTTACCTAATGCACCTACAGCCTTTATGAGCTTGATTAACGATTATTATAAATCATTTTTGGATTCTTTTTTTATTATGTTTATTGATGATATTCTAGTTTACTCCAAGAGTAAGGAGGAACATGCAGTCATCTTTACATAGTTTTGGGTATTCTAAGGGAGCAACAGCTATTTGCTAAGTTTTCAAAGTGTGAATTCTAGTTGTCTTCAGTTGCATTCTTGGATTGTAGTTTTCAAAAAAAAGGTTAATAGTGGACCCAAGAAGATTGAGGCAGTTAAAAATTAGACTCAAGCTCATTTAGTGACCGAGATAAGGAGCTTTGTAGGTCTTTTTAGTTATTATCATAGTTTTTCAAGAACTTTGCATCCATTGCAATACACTTTACAAGGTTGACTTAGAAGAAAGTACCATTTGATTTGTTGGATCAATGTTAGGAGAGATCATAAAAGCTCAAGACACTCTTAACTACAAGGTCGATCCTTTCACTACATGTTAAAGGTGAGGATTTTAGAGTATTTTGTGATGCTTCACTTTTGGGCGTGAGTGTTGTGTTAATTTAGGATAGGAATGACATTTGTTTTGCTTTAAGGCAGTTAAAGCCTCATGAAACAAACTACCTGGTATATGAATTAGACTTAGTAGAAGTAGTGTTTGCAGTGAAGATTTGGAGGCACTATCTTTATGGTGTCAAATGAGGTATTCAAAAACCATCACAACCTAAAATACATGTTTACTCAAAGGAATTTGAATCTAAAGAAGAGGAGGTTGATGGACTTATTGAAGGATTATGATATAACTATTAAGTATCATCTAAGTAAGGCCAATATAGTGGGAAATTGATTGAGCAAAAAAGTAATAAGTATGGGTAGTTTGTCATTCTTAGGGGTGTCCAAGTGACTTTAGTTAGAGAGTTTCAAATTCTAGCACCCTAGGGAATGTATTTTCATATCCTGAATAAAGGTGGAGTATTGGCTAAAGTAGAGGTGAAGTCATTATTTGTAGAGTAGATTAAGGGCAAGAAATTCCAAGATAAGAGGTTGAATACACTCCAAAATAAAGTGGTTCATAGGAATGTGGTAGACACCACTCTCGATGAATGGGGTGTCATGGTTTAAGGGAAGATTATGTGTTCCTCATATTGTGGATTTGATTTATGAGGTAAATTTTAGGCTTACAGTTCATGTTATTATATTTATCTAAGAATGACCAATATGTAGTGTGATTTGAGATAGCTTTATTAGTGGCTCGAGATGAAGTGGGACATAATGGATTATGTGCCCAAGTGTTAAAACTGTTGACAAGTGAAGTGTGATCACCAAAATCATATAGGCCTACTTCAAAGGATGTCTATACCTATCTGTAAATCAGAGTACATTGATATGGATTTTGTAGTGGTTCTTTCTATTACTTTAGGAAAGTATGACTCTATTTGGGTGATAGAAGATCTGTTGACAAAATTAGCTCATTTTTTATCAATTTGAATAGACTACAACTCTTAATATTTAGTTAAAATATTTGTCAAAGAGATTGTAAGACTTTATGGGGTTCCACTTACCATCATTTCTGATAGAGATGCTAAATACACTTCTAAATTTTGGGACAGGTTGGATGAAGAGTTGGGTACTAAGCTCATATTTAGCTTGGCTTTTAATCCTCAAACTGATGAGAAGACATATTGAGGGCCTACATGATTGATTTGATGGTCATTGGGATTGGTTTCTTCCATTGTATGTATTTTTATACAACAACACCTATCACTCCAACATTAATATGGCACCATTTGAAACACTCTATGAAAGGAAGTGTAGGTCACCTATTATGTGGTTTGATATTAGAGATATTAAATCTTTGGGTACTAACTTGGTAAAGAAGGCTAAAAAAAGTAAGTTTTATTCAAACCAAGTAGTTGGCTGCTCAAAGTAGGCAAAAAGAGTATGTTGACCATAAAGTAAGAGACATGAACCTCAAGGTTATTAAGTAAGTTTGGCTTAAGATGTCTCCCATGAAGGGTGTCATGAGGTTCAACAAGTGGGAAAGCTTAGACCTCGATATATTGGCCCTTCGACATTCTTGAAGAGATACGTCCAATTTTATACAAGTTAGCTCTACCACAGGGATTGTTAGGAGTTCATTCAGTATTTTATGTCTCTATGCTTAAAAGGTACCATGGTGAAACACCTTGGGTTTTGACCCTTAGAAAATTTCTCTATTTTTGGCTTCTGGACATCTACGACTTGGGATACTAGTCGAATGATGTGGTATGATTTGGTGGGTCATGGTCGTATGGTGACGAGTCTAGGTTGGTAGGTTTCTTTCCAAGGTACGGTTGAATCATAGTAATTGTACCTTAGGGGACTAATTGTAAGATGTCAATTGTATGTTGCCCTAAGTTAAGCCTAGGTGATTCTATTCTGCCTAGGGTATTGTTTTATAGTACTAATCATATGGTTGGTTATGGTTTGGGTTAGGAGGTTGTATGTTAGACAGTTTTGGGGTCCAAGGGGAGGTGTAGGCTATGATTTAAGGGTACCACTCATACCCTAGGGTATGGTTAGGGTGGAGTAGTCGTACCATCTTGCAGGAATTTTAAGCAGTTTAAGTTGGGGGTAATATGGACATTTCCCCTCTTAACCTCTTAAGGCCCCATGACTTATAACACTTTTGGGACATTATTTAACCTATTTACAATCACTCAAACTCTCTTAAAAACACTCTCAAATTCTCTCAAGGCACTTGGGTCAAGGATGGATAGGGTTTCATCAATAGAATCAATTTGGGGCTTACTAGGGTGATTTCTCTCTGGCATATTCGTAATCTAAGGCATGTACTACTCCTTCATTGTTAGTTCCAATTAAATCCATCTTTTATGAATCGTTTTCATGGAGCAAATATTGTATAGTTTTAAGTTTTCAAATATATATTGGGGGTTTTGGTTACAATGGTTGGTTATGGTTAGCCTATGTTTTTTACTTATGGTTTTCCTATTATTATGGTGGTTTGAACATTTGGTTTCATGGGAATGGATAATTGGTACATAGTTTTATCTTTTGAAACACTATGCTCTCAACTTGTTTGATAAAATGCCTATGAGAATGTTTTTGGTTAAATTATTCGACTTTCATTGAACTACATATGGTATAACATAGTAATGGAACCCAAAATGGTATAAATGGGTTGGAATGGTTAAATGGTAAGGTCTTAGTGGTTATGGTTGGTCTAGTTAAAAGCCTAGTGGGGTATAATGGAATCCCCCAAGCAAACTTAATAACAAACATCTTATGGGGTACATGGGATTCCTCTAAGTCAACTTAGTAATGTAATCTATGAGTACAGAGGAATCCCTTCTTCTTAAAAAAATGGCTAAGGACATTACTTGTAAGCTATAGTAGGTTTGACGATACCACTACTTATAGTCTTGGTTGATAATAAATGGAATGGTGGTTTGGTTATGTGGTAATAGTTTTAACTGGGAAATAATGGTGGAGTGTGATAGCTAATCGTGAAGGTATGAGTCCAATGGACGGACACTAGAAACTCATGTTTATCGATATGAGAATTAGTCATGGAGACTATATATTATACATATGACATACATGAGAATCCCTTAAGTACACTTGTACATATGTATCATGGAGAGAGAGGGGTACTTAGGAATCAATCCCCTTCTCCTATAGTATCTATGGTACATGCGGCTACATGCATTAGGAAATATTCAGGGGGTTACACTAGACCTATATAGCCGTGGGTAGTTCTAGGATAGTTAAGTTACACATACCTAGGTTAATGGTTTTAAGGGCATGCTAAACCCGGTTCCCTTTCCCAAAATAGTTATATATGTGTATATATGGTTATAAATGCATATGGTTGGTTTACTTGGTCTTAAAGGATGGCATTATTTTATCCTTATCCTGAGTGCATGCTAGTATTCACTTGCTAACCCATCTTCAGGCAACTGTATCCCCATGCGATGCAGGAATCGACCATTCTACTCCTTTTGCTTAGTGATTGGATGCAGGATTAGCTTGGTTGGATTGAAGTGGTGAGCTTCCATATTTTGAAAGACACCATTTCATGTCATGGATGTTCTTACATACATTGTTCATTATATAAACTATGGTTTTGGCTATAGTCGGGGGCATGTCCAGAACAGATATTGTTTCACTTAAGGTTAGATGCTTTGTGAGACTAATATGTGTTGGTATGTGTGGTGTCAGTAGTGGTGTCGGCCTTGGAATTGGTATTGGTATTATGGTTGATACCGTTTGACTGTATTTATGATTGGTCCATCCTATTATGTTATGGATTCGTACTTGGTTATTATTTTGGTTTTGGTATGGTTATTGGTTAGGCATTGTATGGCTGGACTTGCTTGGATTGGTCACGGTTAAAGACCTATCCCAGAGTCTGGAACTGTACAAAATGCTATTTTGTATATATTATAAATTCATCCAACTTAGGGTACTTTCTTGGAGGTTAGATTGGGTAACGGGGCTAGTCCCTGATCCTAGTTGAACTTAGGGTTCCCATTACAACAAGGCCCTAGGTTCAGTCATGTCAAGTTGGTATCTAAGCTTTAGGTTCATAGTCAATCGGGAGTTGACAAAGCCATATTGAGTAGAGTCTCTTTTAAGGATGTGTAGAACGCCATACTCATTAGAGAGAGGCTACAAGGCATCTAGGAATATTTCTCTTTCTTTATGTTCTTTTTTCAATCTTGGAGTCCATGTCCTAGAATCTTCTCTAATTCCTAGTTGTTCGCCTTTTAGATAATGCCTCTATGATCTGATGCGCATAGAAACTCCTCTGTCCTAAATGGGGACAATGTTGATATGACATGCTATACTCATGGGATTCATACTCGGTCTATGGGTACCGACCCTAATTATTCTAGAGTTCCACCAGTTCCTTCTAGTTCTCCTCAAGCCCTTAGGAAGACATAATGAATATGGAGTTTCGTCAATCATTCTATGTGATTCCTTAGTTTCTAGCTTCTCAGGTTGAGCGTAGTGCATCTGGTATTGCATATTCTGAGGATATAAGTGTTGGCTAATTTATGAGGTTGAGTCCTCTAAATTTTACTAATGGTAAGGTTGAGGAGCATCCTCAGGGTTTATTGGATAAGATGGGAAAGATCTTCAGGGTCATGTAGGCCACGAATGTAGAAGGGATTAACTTTGCTACCTATCAGCTAAAGAATATGGCATACCAATGTATGAGGAATGGAATCAAACAAGGGGTGAGGTTAATGAGTCATCTTTGTAGAAGACCTTCTCCAATACTTTTCTAGATCACTTATTTCCTCAGGAGTTGATGTCATACCCCAAATCCCATTGGAGCGGACTGGCACTCGTAGCCGAGGAGGCCCGGGAGAACCCGTTCATAACCTATACTTTCACATTTACATTACTTATGAAAATTAGAAATTTAGGCAGCACTTCGTTGTAAATAGAAGAAAACAGTACCTGTATCAGCCCAGCAGACACGCATAAGTATATATATAAACAGTAATTGGCCGTCAGAGCCATCACGTCTATCAACCAAACACTCCTATGGCTGTACAATATGTCTACAAAAGCCTCTACATAGATACACAAATGAGTTAGGGTCGGGACAAAATCCCACCCACAAAAGACTTTTATACAAATACCAAAAATACATATAGAAACAACTTGGGATGCCCCGAAACAACTGGAGATCACCACTAACAACAGAATGTCCTGGCTCTTACTGCGGAGGTGTATGACCTGAAGTACTTTTTCCTGTAGGCATGAATACGGGTCCCCCGTGAGGGACGTCAGTACGAAAATATGTACTGAGTATGTAAGGCAGTGAGTATCACGATGAGATACAAAAGATCAACAGAACCCAGGTACCAGTGAATAAACTGTATGAGTAGACCACACTTAAAAGAGCTGATGGGATACCTGCATATTACTTTCATATCATTACTTCCCGTAATCCTTATCAATACATAACGTATGTCATACAATGGCCAACTGATCAGTGGTACTAATACAATACATCAGGGACCACCCCTGGAATAGCATATATACATAAACTTTATAATACAATGGCTAACTGATCAGTGGTACTAATACAATACATCATATCATCAATTTAAAATACAGACATTCCATTTCTTAATTCAATTAATCTTTGAGATTGGTTACTTCGTGGTCACACCTTATGGAACTTGAAACCATGATACCTCAATAGGAAAAACATTTAAATAGGTAATCAATATCATGAAAATGAAGTAGAGAATCATGGATACCTCATTAAACCATTTCGGAGTCAACAATAGTATATGGACAACTTTTTTGACTAGCCGGACATCTTAAAAGTGAAAACAAGTTCAATTGGTAGTGTCAAAGATCATAAGATGTTATTATGTTTCATGTGTCGTAGGACAATGTTGGAAGCTTACTTGAGAGTGCCATGGGTCATTATTCATGCCAAAGATTAGATAGAGTATGTCTTACATACCTTGATATAACCACTTCAATACAAATCCAACTTGACTTCCCGTACTCTTCGAACACTTATCTACAATAAGTCATTTGTGGCAAACTAGTATTAGCAACCAAACCTTACCATTTAGGTATTAACTTCACCAAATAATGTCTAGGAAGTAATCCTTTAACTCATCAATAAGAGTGCTACATACATCCTCTTATACTCTTCTTACATTCACATATCATGCATTTTCATGAAATATCCCTCAACATCACTCTTAGCCTTTATTTCCCTTCTTAATCACCATCCAATACCAACATGATCACTAGGCATACATAACCACTAATATAATGATATATCACCACAATTCATTCTCTATAATCCAATACAACAACTTCCATAATTTACTACTAGCAATTTATACAAAACAATTCATAACTATGTTTCTGGTTATCTTCCAACATCAAGACAATACTCATAATCCTTTATCAATACTTATTCATGGATAAGAATCAAGAATAAACAATATTCATACCTTAACAATGAACTCTTTCATTTAGAATCCTCCTTACATAACCATGGGGTGCTTCTCAAAGTTTTCGAGATGGTGAACACAACTACGGAACCAATTCGAATTTTCTACGGTTGAATCACAAAATATTTGAAGTTGAAATTAGGATAGGGTTTCACCTTCTCTTAATAATTGGATGATATATGATATATATGAGGCTAAGTGTAGGTTTCTAAAGACCCATTTTCTTCCAAGAGGTAATAGAAAATGACCATTTTGCCCTAAAAATTTAAAGAAATCCGAATCTGTCCCCAGTGGACAGTTTTGACAGGCTGAAGTAAATCAATCATAACTCTTTGCTCCGGTATCGGATTTGGGTGAAACCAATTGTATTGGAAATATAATTCAAAGGGATTTTGTTTTCATATAAAGTATACCACCCAGTTCTTCTTGTACAAGGAGTTATGGTCGTTTACAGTTGACCCAAAAATCTTTCCCACAATTCTGTTTTTTTTTTGATAGGCTGTACTAAAACGGGTATAGCTCCTTACTCAGACATTGGATTTGGATGAAACCAATTTCATCGGAAAGAATACTCTCGGAGATTTTCGTCGATATATAGAAGCTCACACAGTTCTTTTTGTACAAGGAGTTATGATCGTCTAAAGTTGATCCAAAAAAATAATTGCCTAGCTACAGTAATTTTCCTGCAGATTTACTGTTCACAGGCTTCCCGGCCACCGTTTTGAAATTTCGAATGTGCTCTCTTGTATGAAATACTCCTCTGTTTTGGGCAAACTTTATATAGTTGGAAAGCTTATTCCAATACCTACACATACAACTATTGACGGGATACTTCCGAACACCATAAACTTAATTTAACCCATATGCAAGCCTTTAGGACTCCATATAATCGTGATAAGTGTACGAAAAAAATTTATGGGGTGTTACAGTTGAGGGAAGTGAAAATGGAGAAATTTGTTAATTAAAACATGGGAATATATCAATCAAGGAGTATGCCTTAAAATTTCACCAGTTATCTAGGTATGCTCTAAAAATAGTGTCAGATATGAGGGCCAGGATGTGAAAGTTTGCTTCAGGACTATATCATGAGTAGATCCTTAAAAGTAAGACCGCATTGCTGATCAAGGACATAGATATCTCTAGGTTGGTTATTCATATGCAATAGGTGGATGAGTTAAAGATAAAGTAGGATGAGGTAGGTGAAAGGCAGGGTAAGAAGTTTAAATTCTCTTAATAGGATGGTGCTCAACAGAAAAGTGTTTAGGATGGTGTTAAGTGGCAAAAGAAGAAGTGAGGGATTTCTGGTTCTTTCTCCACAGCTAGTGCTCCCTATCTAAACCCATCATGTGATAGGCGACTGTAAAGTGGTAATAACTTCAGGGCATGAGGTGCCCAATATCAGGTTAGTAAGGAATATATGACTTTATTGTGTCCTCCTTGTAGGTTCTGTGGTTGATTGCATCGAGCTTTTGTGATGAGGGAAGGCACAGGTGCTTCAAATATGGTCATCCAATCTGTATGCTTAGAAATTGTCTGGTAGGTAAGGTTGCTTCAGGAGCGAACTAGGTTCCAGTTTCCTCTTCATATACACATTCACCCATGGGTGCTGCTTCTGTATCTATTTCTTCTTCTAGTATTGGCACACCCCAGAATAGGTTATATGCTCTTGCTTCCCGACAAGAGTCTGAGGCATTGCCTGATGTCGTGACTTGTACGTTATAACTCTTTTCTCATGACGTGTATTGTTTACTTGATTTGGAGTCCACTTTTTCTTATGTGACCCTATTTTTAGTTGTGTATTTTGGTTTTGATCCTGAGGTTATTTCAGATCCTTTTTCTATTTCTACGTCGGTAGGTGACTTTATGGTTGCTAAAAGAGTCTATAGGGGTAAGTGTATTTGTTGGTAGTAAGTAGGCTTTGCTGGATTTGTTCAAATTAGATATGGTGGATTTTTATGTCACTCTGGGGATAGATTGGTTACACTCGAGGTACGCATACTTAGATTATCAGGCTTATAAGGTTATCTATAAGTTCCCTGTGAACCGGTTATTGAATGGGAGGGTGCTTCCCTAGCTCTTAAGGGGAAATTTATATCATATGTTAGAGCTCAAAAATTAATCTCTAAAGGGTGTCTCTATTATTTGGCCTGGGTTAAAGACTCTAACTCGAATGGTCCTTCTTTACATTCGATTATGGTGTTGAATAAGTTTTCCAAGGTATTTTTGGATGATCTTCCTGGTGTTTCTTTGGATAGGGTGATTGAGTTTGGGATTGATTTAGTTCCAAAAAATCATCCAATATTTATTCCTTCTTGTAGAATAGCTCTAGTTGGGTTAAAGGAACTCAAGGAGCAACTTAAGGATCTTTTGGATAAGGGTTTCATCCATCCTAGTGTGTCCCCATGGGGTGCACTAGTGTTATTCGTGCATAAAAAGAATGGTTCCCATTAAATATGTATTGACTATCATCAGTTGAATAAGGTGATGATTAAGAACAAGTATCCTTTCCCTAGAATAGATGACTTGTTTGATTAGTTGTACGGTGCCAAATTTTTTTCAAAGATAGATCTTCGATTTGGCCATCATCAGCTTAAGATTAGGGAGGTGGATATCCCTAAGGTGTCATTTCGTACCCGGTATAGGCACTTTGAGTTCTTAGTTATGTCATTTGGTTTGACCAATGCCCCGGTGGTATTCATGGATTTGATGAATAGGGTATTCCATCAATTTTTGGATCTGTTTGTCATTGTGTTCATGGATGACATTTTGGTGTACTCTAAGAGTCAGATGGATCATGTTAATCACCTTCATGTGGTGTTGTAGACCTTGAAAGATCAGCAGTTGTATGCCAAGTTCTCAAAATGTGAATTCTGGTTGAACGCTGTCACTTTTTTGGGTCATATTATTTCTACTAGGGAATCATGGTGGATCAATAAAATGTGGCGGTGGTTAAAAATTAGATTAAACCCATGACTCTAACTGATATTCAGAGCTTCTTAGGTTTGGCCTAGTATTATAGGAGGTTTGTAGAAAGTTTTTCGATGACAACTAACCTTTTGACTAAGTTGACTCAGAAGAAGGTAAAGTTCTCTTGGCCAGATGCGTGTCAGGGTAGTTTCGAGAAGCTGAAGGATAAACTAACTTCTACTCTGGTTTTGACCTTGCCTGAAAGTAATGAGTGGTTTGTGGTTTACTGTGATGTATACCGGGTGAGACATGGTTGTGTCTTGATATAGCATGGTAAGGTGATTGTGTATGTTTCTAGGTAGTTGAATGTGCATGGGAAGAATTATCTAACTCATGATTTGAGTTATTAGTTATGGTATTTGCATTGAAAATTTGGCATCACTATTTGTATAGAGTGCGCGTGGACATCTTCTTAGGTCATAGAATCTACAGTATATGTTTACTCAGAAAGAGCTTAACCTCAGGTTGATTGGATGGATTGAGCTTCTCAAGGACTATGACATAAGTCTTTACTACCATCCAGGTAAGGCTAATATTGTTGCTGATACTCTTAGCAAGTTGTTCATATGGAGTTTAGCACATATGGATAAGGAGAGGCGCGAGTTGGTGAAAGGTATTCACCATTTGACTAATCTTGGGGTTCACCTTTTGGACTCTAGGAATGGTGATGTGTTGGTACAAGAAGTGATTCGATCATCTCTTGGGTAGAGATCAAGGAAAAGAAAATACTAGATCATGTCTTGATGAAAATCAAGGGTGATGCAGGTGGGGAAAAGGTAATGGTATTTGAGATCAGTGGTGATGGTACCTTGAGGTATCAAGGGAGGTATGTGTTCCTAACGTCGATGGTTTGTGAGAAAGGGTATTGGCTGAGGTGCATAAATCGCGCTACATTGTCCATCCCTATTCGATGAAAATATATCATGATCTTAAGGAGATATATTAGTGGAATCGTATGCAGAAGGATATGGCTGATTTTGTGGCCAAATGTTTGGTGTGTCAATAAGTGAAAGTTGAGCACATGAGGTTTGGAGGCTTATATCAGGAAATTGGATTGCCTGAATGGAAATAGGAAGTTATCAATATGGATTTCATTATTAATCTTCCTCGGCCTCAGAACTAATTTGATTTGGTTTAGGTCATCATGAATAGGGTAACAAAGTCGAATCACTTCTACCAGTAAGGACTAACTTTTTGGTAGAAAATTATGCGAGGTTGTATCTTCATAAGTTTGTAAAGCTACATGGGGTTACCTGTTTCAATTATCTCTAATCGTTGTACGTAATTTTTATCTCACTTTTCGCAGTCATTTCATATGAGGTTGGGTACTAAGTTAGTATGAGTACTGATTCTAACCCATAGATGGATGGGTAAGTAGAAAAGACTATTCATGCATTGGAAGATATGTTTTGTGCATGTGTGATTGATTATGATGGTTATTGGGTTACGCATCTACCTCTTATAGAGTTTGCTTACAACAATAGCTATCATTCTAGAATTAGGGTAGCTGGTTTTTAGCCATTGTATGGTAGGAGGTGTAGATATCCTATTGGGTGTTTCGATCTTAGTGAAGCGGATATGTTTTGTAAAGTCACCAAAAATCCTATATGGATGTATAGCGTAGGGACTTGGAGTTTGAAGTTGGGGATAGGATGTTCCTAAAGGTGTCTCCCATGAAGGGAGTAATGCAGTTTGGGAAAAGGGGAAGCTTAATCCCCGGTATTTTGGTCCTTATGTGGTTTTAAGGAGGGTTGGTAATGTTGCATGTGAATTGGACTTTCCTTCTAGTTTAAGCTCCATTCATCTGGTATTCCATGTCTCTATGTTGAGAAAGTATATAGGTGATCCTTCATAGGTTGTTCCTTTGGAAGGATTAGGTATCTTAGATTCTCTGTCTTATAAATAGATCTCGATTGAGATCTTAGATCGGCATGTTCATCGATTGAGGACCAAGGATGTAGCTTCGGTTAATGTTCTATGGGAAAACCACAAGGTGGAAAACGCTACTTGGGAAGTGGAAGAGGACAGGAAGTCAAAGTATTCGCATTTTTTTGCTCCGGATATTCATGCTGAAGTTATGTGTTCTTGATCACATCTTTGTTTTCTAACATGGTTAAAGGAATGTTGATTTTCTTGTATCTATGTTTTTTAACTTAGTTAAACGTTGGAATGATTATATTATGGTGTAGTTCGTGTTTGTACAAACTTGTTTGTCATTCAGGGACGAATGATCCTAGTAAGGGTGATAGAAACACCCTGGGTTTTGACCCTAATAATATTTCTTCGTTTTTGGCTTCGGGACATAATACGACTTGGGGTACTAGTCGTATAATATGGTACAGTTGTGTGGGTCATGGTCATATGATAACCAGTGTAGGTTGGTTAGTTTCTGTCCATGGTATGGTTTGATCATACTAGTTGTACCTTAGGGTACTAATGGTATGATGGCAATTGTATGTTGCCCTAAGTTAAGCCTAGGTGATTCTATTTTGCCTCGGGTACGGTTTTATGGTACTAATCATATGGTTAGGTACGATTTGGCTTGGGAGGTCATATTTTGTACAGTGTTTGGGTTTAAGGGGAGGCCTAGGGTACGAGTTAACGGTACCACTCGTACCCTAGGGTACGATTGGGGTGGGATAGTCATACCATCCTGTGGGAATTTTAAGAAGCTTAAGTTGGGGGTAATCTGGATATTTTCCCTCTTAACCTCTTAAGTCCCTACAACTTATAACACACTTAGGACATCATTTAACCTATTTGTAATCACTCAAACTCTCTTAAAACACTCTCAAATTCTCTCAAGGCTCTTGGGTCAAGGAAGGCTAGGGTTTCATCAATAGCATCAATTTGGGGCTTACAAGGGTGATTTCTCTCTGGCATCTTCGTAATCTAAGTCATGTACTTCTCCCTCATTGTTTGTTCCAACTAAAGGCATGTGTTATGGATTTTTTTCATCGCATAAATATTATATGGTTTTGGGTTTTCAAATATATGTTGGGGGTTTTGGTTATAAGTGTTGGTTATGGTTTTCCCATATCTTTTACTAATGGTTTCATATTATTATGATGGTCTAAACATTTGGTTTCATGGGAATGGATAATTGGTAAATGGTTTTGGCTTTGGAAACACTATGCCCCCAACTTGTTTGATAAAATGCTTATGAGAATGTTTTTGGTTAAATTGTTGGACTTCCATTGAACTATACATGGTATAACTTGGTAAAGGAACCCTAATTAGTATAAATGCTTTAAATGGGTTTGAATGGTTAAATGGTAAGGTCTTGGTGGTTATGGTTGGTCTAATTGAAAGCCTTGTGGGGTCCAAGAGAATCCCCCAAGCAAACTTAATAACAAACATCTTGTAGGGTATATAGGATTCCCTAAGTCAACTTAATAATGTAATCTATGGGTACATGGGAATTCCTTCTTCTTAAAAAGGATGGCTAAGGACATTTCTTGCAAGCTATAATTGGTATGACGTTACCACTACTTCTAGCATTGGTTAATAATAAATGGAATGGTAGTTTGGTTGTATGGTAATGGTTTTAATTGGGAAATAATGGTGGGGTGTGATAGCTAACCATGAATGTGTGAGTCTAATAGACGGACACTGGAAACTCATATTTGCTGACATAAGGATTGGTTATGGCGACCATATATGATACTTACGGGGTACACGAGAATCCCCTAAGTACATTTGTATATATGTATCATGGAGAGCAAAGTGTACTCCAGAATACCCTACTCCTATGGTATCTCTGGTTCATACGGCTACACATATCGAGCCCCTTTCAGGGGATTACACTGGACCTATATAGCCCATGGGTGGTTCTAGGATGGTTAAGCTACACATACCCATGTTAATGGTTTTAAAGGCATGCTAAACCTGGTTCCCTTTCCCAGTGTGGTTATATATATGTATATATGGTTGTGAATGTATATGGTTGGTTTACCTAGTTTTAAAGCCTGTCATTATTTTATCCTTATCCTGAGTGCATGCTAGTGTTCACCCACTAACCCATTTTTGAGTGGCTGTATTCTTAAGCGATGCAGGAATCAACTATTCTATCCCTCCTACTTAGTAATTGGATTCGGGATCAGCTCGGTTGGATTGAAGTGGTGATCTTCCATATTTTAAAAGGCTCCATTTCATCATGGATGTTTTTACATACTTTGCTCATTATATAAACTATGGTTTTGGCTATGGTTGGGGGCATATCCCGATCAAATATTGTTATACTTTTGGTTAGAGGCTTTGGGGGATACTATGGGTTGGTATGGGCGGTATCGACATTGGTGTCAGCCTTGGTATTGGTATTGGTGTTATGGTTGATGCTGTTTGACTGTTTTTACGAATGTTCCATCCTATTATGTTATGGACTCGTACTTGGTTATTATTTTGGTGTTGGTGTGGCTATTGGTTAAGTATTGGATGGTTGTACTTTCTTGGGTTGGTCACGGTTATGGACCTATCCCAGAATCTGGAATTGTACAAAATGTTATCTTGCTATATGTTTGGAATTTATAGTTCTTTCTAGTCTCATTTGGTTTCAAGAGCCTCCCTCTCCCTGTAGGTCGAGCCTCTTTTTCAGTCGCCCTCTCCCCGTCCCTTACTCGTCTTTTGAAAGTCGTCATCCTGGATTTTCTTTTCGTATGCTCCGGCGGGTGAGAAAATGGATTTGCCTCTTTCATTTAGTGTTCATTGTCGAATCGGACGCTTAACCCCTACCCCCAACTACGGGGGAAGTCACACTTTAACTTCCTGCCTTGACCTAGGCCTCACATCGATCGTTCTGTCCACTGAACTCATCAATCAACCTTGACCGACTCAGGGTACGTGTTTGGAGGTTGGGTTGGGTAACGGAAGTGGTCCCGGGTCCTAGTTGGACTTGGAATGCCCATTACGACAAGGCTCTAATTCAGGTCGTGTCACATGGTGATGGGGACTATATCATTAAGTTGGACTCTGTTTTTTAGATAAGGACTTAACTTAAGTGAAGGAACCAATAGCAATTCTAGATAAGGACGTTTGAAAATTGAGGATGAAGGAAATTTATTTGGTTCAGGTTCAATAGAAGCATCATCTCATTGAGGAACCCACTTCAAAAATCAAGAAGGATATGTGGGGCAATTACCCATAATTATTTGAAGATATAGGTACTCTCTTCTCTCTTTGTTTCAACCTTCATGTTTGACCATTTGGGAAAAAACAATGAATAAGTTGATATCTGTTGTAATGAATATTTTTGTCTCTATAGGTAAACCTCCCGTTGAAAGTCCCATATTAAAATACTACCCAAATTTGAAGTATTAACTTCAGGCTAGTCTAGTTTCAAGCAATATCGAAGCGAGGTATGATCGATAAAACTTCAAAAATTGATTTGGGAAACTTATAGTATTTGATTTGATTTCTAGTTAGTTAAGATGATAAGGACCCATAAAAATTTATGAATCAAATTTAGATAAGTAGAACTCCAGGAATTGATCTTGGGGTGAAGGACATTGTTTGAAATGTCTTGGATTTAAGGAGTATTGAAAAAATTGGGATTGTTGGGATAAACTAGAAATGTTTTCCCATCGATGCCGCTATAACGATGGTCAAACTTTGTCAACACTCGTTATAGCAATGAAAGACACAGTTTTAATAAATTATCCTTCCAAAATAGTTTATTTCTTAAAAACTCATTTTAGGCAAAGGGGGGGAGATTTTGGACAATTCTCACCAGATTTTCATCATTTAACAAATGAATTTCTTTCTCAGTAACTAGTAATTAATAGTTAAGCCTTACACTTGCTAATTTATGAAATTTGAGGAGTGTTTTAGGGCTGATTTTTTTGTTTTCAAGTGTAAGAGAGAGAATTAAGTAATAAGTTAATGGGTTTTAATTATTAAAAATAATTTAACCTTGTATTTAATTTTTACTAATTTATCCATTGAATTGGTAGTTTTAGATGAACTACGGTAGGATAACCCTAGAACTATAAGGAAATGATCATGAACTTGACCATAGAGGTTGGATGTTAGAATAATACCCCGTACTTTTCCTAGCTTAAATTCGTCCCTAGAATGTCAAGAATTTGCTTCAAAGATGAATACCATTTACTTCATGCAGTATTTTCAAGATTTTGACTTTTTATTATGTAGGAAATTGAATAAGCTTTTCATCGATACCAAATTCGCCCAAATTTGACACTCGGTGAAGGAGTTATGGCATTTTTAAGTTGACAGTGTGTCACCTCGGCTCTCAGCGCATCGCAGAGCTAAGAAAATTGGCAGTTGTCAAATTTCAGTGAGACTCAGTGATACCACCACATCATGGAGGATTCCCATTTCACATTTGTCAATTTCTAGCAAGCCTACGCGATTCTGGTATGTCGCGCCAAAGGCCAAAATGGCAATCCAAGGGGCACCGCAATTGTGGCGTGTCGCGGTGAGCACCCAGTTCTCATTCGTCCTTTTCCAGTGATCCACCGCGATTGTGGCATCGCGGTGGTCAACGAAATCTAGAAAAATGTTGCATTTTTCAGTTCCGACTTACGGTTTAAAAAAGACATTTTGGTCAATTTCCAAGACCCTTAATCCGTCCAAACATAAGATTTAAGCCTTTTCTAAGCACCTTAGGTTTATATTCATCAATTTTCTATCAAACAAAAACCCTAGAGTTCAAAGCTCCTTCTCCAAGAAATCAAATTCCTCCTTGGTTTCTCCAAGAAAGTTTAATATTGAGGATTCCCAAGGCAAGATAATCAAGAATCCATCTTCAAGCACTCAATTAGGAATCAATATTTCAGATTCTTTATCCAATCTCCAATCAAGGTATGTGGTCTTTGAACAAGGATAATTCTCTCATCCTGATGCCCAAAACTTTATTTTATTTACAAATGTACTGCAATTTATATGATTTTCCATGAAATTCAAGTTAGGGTTTATACCCATTATCATTCTTTGCAGATTATAAGGTTTTCCATGATTTAGAAGATGAACTACATGATTATGTTTATGTTTCCATACATATTGCTGAAATTTCCAGATTTTAAGATGATTTATGAATGTTTACATTACCAAGTATGAATTTTTAGATGTTTTAACATGAAATTGATGCTTAGGTCAATAGACCCTATTTAAAGATTGTTGTTTCAAGATTATTTGTGAAATAAACACCCCATGACTAGATTATTTTCAAATTTTAGATTAAAAATCCACTTTATTTCAGAAGACTTGAGATTTAAAGAAAAGCGAAGCATAGTTGGTTTTTCTGTAAACAATTGTATAAATCTAAAGTGGATTTCTTAAGATTTTAAGCATGAGATTAGGAGTAGTACTTAGCACCAAGATGGGTAAGTTACTACGGTTTCATACCCCAGAACTACATCCCACAGTAGGTACAGATTTTTAGATTATTCCCACTTCTACGTGGATGACTCAGATTGCGATCACTCAGATTAGAGTATTCTATTCCGATGGCAAGGGTACAACAACCCTACTCAGATTTGAGCATGTGTTTTATTTTATATGGCCTTTGGTTTGGAATGAGTGAAAAATACATCAAGTTATGGAAAAGAGTCTTGCATTTATCTTAATCAGAAATATGGGTCCCCTTTACACCTGCAACTAAGAGATACATAGACATAATTTCCAAAACTCTAGGTATGTTGTCACCCAATTTTCAAAGAAGAGGAAGACTACCTCTGGTGATAGTTTAGAAATGCCCCTGAGGTCAAACTGAAACCAAAAATATCTCAACATACCCACATTCCTTCTGATAGGGGTGTGATTCAATAGTGGTAGAATCCCTCCTTCAGCTCGCGTCTAAAGAGTTTGATATTCCTCTTCAGACTATGTCCCAGTTTGCTGCTAAGAAAAAGTTCCACGTTGTGTTGCGTCCTTTTTGGAATCGTCCACGCCTACAGTTTAGATTTAAGAATTTCATCCTTTTGATTTAATAATTTCATCCTTCAGTTACAAATGTAAATTTGTACAAACCTTTTTGAACGTGCTATGCTGAGAAATATTATGAACCAATTTGGATAACCTATTCTAAATATATTATGCCACCTTGAATGGGGTGACAACCCAACATGTACTAGTAAAAGGTGAATGACATATCTTGAATGTAACATGCCACTTTGATTGGATTAGCAGTCCAACATTTCTCATTTAAAGGTGGACAACCTATTTCGAATGTAACATGCTACTTTGAATGGAGTGATAACCAATATGTCTCATTAAAAGGCGAACAACATATTTTGAATGTAATATGTCACTCTGAATGGAGTGACAGTCCAACGTATCTCATTGAAAGATGGAAGACCTATTTTTAATGTAATATGTCACTTTTAATGGAGTGATGGTCCAACGTGTCTCATTAAAATATGGACGATCTATTTTGAATGTAAAATGCCACTTTGAATGAAGTGATGGTCCGACGTGTCTCATCGAAAGGTGCACGACCTATTTTGAATATAACATGCTACTTTGAATGGAGTGATGGTCCAATGTGTCTCATTGAAAGACGGACGACCTATTTTGAATATAAAATGTCACTTCGAATAGAGTGATTGTCCAACATGTCTCATCAAAAGGTGGACGACCTATTTTTAATGTAACATGCCACTTTGAACAGAGTGACGGACCAACGTGTCTCATTAAAAGACAGATGGCATATTTTGAATGTAATATGCCACTTTGAATAGAGTGATAAACAACATGTCACATTGTAACGGGAACGACCTATTTTGAATGTAACATGCCACTTTGAATTGAGTGACGGTCCATTGTGTCTAATTGAAAGACGGATGACCTATTTAGAATGTAACATGCCACTTTGCATGAAGTTACGATCCAACATGTCTATTAATTACCTGCACTAAAGATATTAGTAGCAAATGTATTGGAAGGGCAATTGTGCAAAACTTATTTTAATGTGCCACACTGAAGGAGGTGACAATCCTTAACATAATAAGATATCACTCTGAAGAAGGTGATGGTCCATAACATAATAAGGTGTCACTCTGAAGGAGGTGACGGTCCATACCATAATAATATGTCACACTGAAGGAAGAGGCGGTCCATAAAATAATAACATGTCACTCTAAAGGAGGTAGTGGTGCATATCATAATAACATGCCACTCTGAAGAAGGTGGCGGTCCATAACATATTAACATGTTACTCTGAAGGAGGTGGTGCTCCATAACATAATAACATGTCACTCTAAAGGAGGTGACAGTCCATAACATAATAACATGTCACTCTAAAGGAGGTGGCGGTCCATAACATAATAACATGTCAGTCTAAAGGAGGTGATGGTCCATAACATAATAACATGTCACTCTGAAGGAGATGGTGGTCCATAACATAGTAACATATCACTCTGAAGGAGGTAATGGTCCATAATATAATAACATGTCACTCTAAAGGAGGTAACGGTTCATAGTATAGTAACATGTCACTTTGAAGGAGGTGACCATCAATAACATAAAAGCATGCCACTCTAAAGAAGGTGATGGTCCATAACACAATAACATGTCACTCTGAAGGAGGTGATAGTCCATAACACAATAACATGTCACTCTGAAGTACGTGACATTCCATAACATAATAACATGTCACTTTGAAGAAGGTGACGGTCCATAACATAATAATATGTCACTCTGAAAGAGGTGACGATCCATAATAACATGATATCTCAAATAAAGTGATGGTTTAATGCATTCTCTTAAAGGATGGAAAATGCAAATATAATAATATGTGTGCTTTTGAAAGGGTGGATGAACCAAATATATAAGATGTGTCACCTCAAACGAAGTGAAGAGTCGAAATGTCCTCTTGAAATGATGGATGACCCAAATATAATAAAATGTGTTACTTAAAAGGGGATGGCAATCCAGCAATTTTTTTTGGGTAGAAAACCCTGACATATAAAAAAAAGATAAAAGTTGATTTTTCATCTTCACATAACTTGAAAAATATCCTCTTGATAAAATTTTTAGATCCTCTCAAAAATTTTCCCTAGTTTCTATCAAAATCTTATGGGAAATATGATCGAGCTAGTATGGTTCCCACGTATTCTATTGAAGTAGGAATCATATCAAACATAGTTCCACCATAAGATGAAAAAAATAAATTTTCTAAAAGGTCAACCGAAGCCGACATAGGCCGCTTATGTATTCCATTATTGAAAATTCAGGTCAAACATAGTTCACATAACTAAAAGAATATTTAATATTTTTGATAATGTGACTAAAGCCAATACTAGCCGCTTAGGTATTCTACTAGGGAAATCAGGTTGAATGCAGTTCATTACAACTAAAAAGTATGATTACAAGAAAATCACAAAGTGCGATTACAATGAAATCAAACCATAAATTATGATTATAAGAAATGAAACAATAACTTCAAGATTAAATATAGAAGAACACCAAAAGTATGCTTTCATTGCGACTAGTGATTCCAATGACTACTTATTGTGATTAGGCAATGGATTGTCGTTAACATTGACTGGAGCTTCAGCAAGTGTTATCACCTTGTTGTCAATCAAATCCTGAATTTTGTGCTAGAGAGTCATACATTTCTTAGTATCATGTCCAACAACTCCAGAGTGGTAAACACATCGCTTGTTTGGATCATACAAATTAGCATAATTGTTCACAGGCTTTACTTCCACTAGATAAAGTAGTCTAGCTTTTTTCAACCTTTTAAAAAGCTGAGTAAGTGAATTTTACAGTGGAGGAAAAATTCTAAGAGGCTTCCTTTCATTATTGGCATGAGAAGTATTATTTTTATAGTTTTATGATGGAGGTTGAGCATGATATGTTACTTGTGTATTATAGATCGGATAGTGAACATATCGAGCATTGGGTTGGCATCATGGGGATCGCTTGTGGTTTGATGAACTTTCTTGAGTCATTACTCCCATTACTTCTTTCTTTTTTTCTTTCCATTCTCGAAAGAACCAGTTTGAAAACCCTCGTGAGTGGATTGCAGATCTATCAAATTTATTATTCTCCTTGTCTTAAGACTATCCTCAATTATTTCTCCAGTCATAAATATTTCAGTAAATATCTTTCCAACCATCATTACCATGTGATTCAAATATTCAGGATTTAGTGCATGCATGAAATAACTGATTATTTCATCTTCCTTTATAGAAGGATGTACCCTAGTTGCCTCTTCCCTCTAGTGTATGGCATATTTATGAAAACTCTTATTTAATTTTCGTTTTAGCTTTGTGATAGAGATCCCGTCAGTAATAATATCAACATAAAACTTATAATGATCCATAAGCATTTTCCAAGTAATCCCAAGTGCGCCATTTAGTCATATCTTGTTTAGCGTACCATTCTAGAGCCTTTCTACTCAAACTTTGACTAATTTACTTGACTCATATTTCTTTGTTTTTTCCCACGCCAATCAACTTTTCACAATAATTTTCCAAATGAAAGAAGGGATTTCTAGACCTATCAAACTTTTTGAATTTTAGGATCTTGTAATGAGGAGGCACCTCAAGCTCGGAAAATGCACATAACTCTGTATATTTCACACTTTGATTACTTCCAAGCCCTCTAAGGCTTCTCATTTCATATTCTAAATCCTTGAGCCTTCTATTCACATTCTCATCCATGCACACCCTTGGATAATTCTCAATTTCATAATAATAATCAGTATCTAGGCGGTACAACCCTTGAGTTTGTTTCACCGGTGGGGTGGTAGTATAGGTGTACACTGGTGGAGTGTGATGTGGCAATCTTATGTTTTGAACCTTTGAAAGAGAAAATATGTACACAAAAGGAGCATTCTGGGAAGGATGAACATTCTTAGAAGTGATAAAACGACCTTTATGATCAACTCCTTTTGATGTCAAAAACATAAGGCTTTGGAGGAGTTTAAGAAGGTGTTCTACTCTATAACAACATGAGCCTTAGTTTGAAAATTTGTTGTTCCAAACCAGCAACTACCTCTGGGATCATTTCTTTTCCTATCAAGGGACTATGGTCCATTGCCACAGACAAGGTGGGAGCTGACTCAGATGAAGTGTTTGCGCTAATAAACTAGGATCCATAGTTGAACGAGTCTTTATGTTAGCCTAAGTGAGAACTGATGAGTCTGTAGTTTCTTTCTTGACCTTAGACCATGTGTAATACTAATGTTTTGTTGGCGATTACTTTTACTTTTGTCGTTGTGAAACGAGCAAGTTTGATTACCAATATAAATTAGCCTCACTCTAAAAGAAAAGAAAAACACACAAAAGGTAAAAATGTTAGTTCATGAGTTATAATAATTTATCACATATAATGAAGCACTTTAGCACATAAACAATTTCACGCGTCCTAGGATACATAGGACCTTTCAAGCAAAAGGTAAGCCTAGTGTGTGAAGGATATACATGTCATTTGTAAGACATTTCATTGCTTCCAATATATATTATACAAAATGAATAAATCAAATGGGTATACAAAATGAGGAAAGGGGAAAATAAATTATATTAGTCTCACGCAGGGGAGCAATCTAAACTAAACTTTCTCGGGATCCTTTGATTTGGAACTTTTTGAAATTTCTAAATACCTTTTAGATAGAGATATCCTCTAATTATAATAAAAGAAACTGTCTAAATAAAAACCCTCAAACCTAAGGAACAATGGTCCGTACAATCCGGCATTATATTCTTCAATTTAATACATAAGGAATAATTGTCTGTTATGATACGTAGTCAATAGACGCAAGGTAGGTTTTTGGGAATAATCACATTAAGGAATGATCCTTCCTAGGCTCATGCCCAAATAGGGTTTTGGTTTCTCTCTATCCTAGTAATCTAGAGTAGGCTTTGACCAGGTTCCCAAGTGGACAATTTGGGTTTAAAAATACAAATAGTCATCGGACACCTAACGTGCCATTAAACTATTGTATTTCCAATACTGTATTTGAAATTAACTAATAGGGGTCGCAACAACCGTGAAACCCTAAAATAGTTTAATAAGCAAATGTGGAAGTATGCCATGAATGCAACAGTTAATAATTGCAAAAATTTAAATAGATAATTACAAAAGTAGCAATTAATACAAATATTAGACAAACATATAAAATTCTTATGGTTAGAACCTAGATGAATCCCTAGTAGAGTCGTTATTCTGTTACGATTCATTTTTGAAAAGTCAAAAATATTTCATAACTTTGTGGCAAAAAAGAAGACGTCTATTTGAATTTATTTTAAAAAATAATTTAGAGTCGCCACTTAATTTGAGAAAAATTAAGAAACCATTTAAAAGGATATTTTTGAAAGAAAACCTTTTAAAAAATAATAGAGTCGAGGTAAGGGTTCAAATAAATTTGAAAGTAGATGTTAGATACTTTCAAAAATCCATAAAATGTGGCTCCCGACGAGTTGAACTTATTTGGCTAATTTTAAAAATTCTTTAAGTTACTTGGAAAAATCTTATTTTTAAAAAATAAAAAATCTTATTTTAAAATAAATAAAATTTATTAGAAATTTTTCATTTATTTTATTACAAAGTAATGAGATAAACTAAACATCGAAGTTTCAATATAATTCTAACTTTAACAATTTATTCAAATTGAGATTTTTGAACAAAATGATTAATTCAAGCTCTTAAACATGAATTCAAAAAACTATCTAATAACTATGAAAGAATATACAGGGTTCTTGAGTTAGTTTTTGAAAGATTAAATTTGTTTAAAATAGAGGACTAAAAAGTATTAAATAACAAACATAATGAATAAGTTCAATATAATTTGCCCCCCCCCCCCCTCCCCCGACCCGAGGCTCCTCTAGATTAACTAAATTAATTACAAATAAATAATCAAATTAAATACAAGCAGATAAAGAAAAAATATGAGATTTGGCCAATTTCTGGCCCATTTTCAAATCTGGCCAGCCCTTTGGGCCTTTTATGGGATTTTTTTTCAGCCCCCTTCTTGCGATGTATACCAGTTGTATATCACAGCTCATTATCTTCATGTTTTCTGTATAATTGGTGTATACATGACTGAAAATCATTCATATACACATTCTTTGATCCTCCAGCTGAATAATAGTAATGCTTTTCTCTTATATCACCTGTATGTTATGTTTGCTTTATATCTTTGTATACAACCTTGTTTCTTCATGAGTTTAGTTCATTTTTGTAATAGCTCATACTTTTTCTAGCTCAATTTAGTTCCTAAAATGTCAAGGGTTAGCTTTGAAAATAAATAACTCTTGATACATGTAGAATTTTCAAGCTCTAGACCCACCAATGTATAGATAATTGGCTCAGCTTTCAACGATACCAATTTCACCTCAATCTGATACTCAGTTGAGAAGTTATGGCATTTTTAGTACAACAATATGGCATTTTCACAGGCACCGCGTTGCAATGAAGGACGATTTCAAAATTGTCAAATTTCAGTGGAGCACCGTGATTACGTTGCATCACGATGAAAGTCCAGTTCCCACTAATACTTTTTCCAGTAAGGCGATGCGATTTCACTACATCGCATTGATTAGCAAAATCGGGCTCGTCCCTTTTCCAGTGAATCACTGTGATAGTGGCACGCCACGGGGGTTAGCCAAATTGAGATTTTCCAATTTCTGAACTTAATTTTAAAAGGGCAATTTAGTCAATTCTCCAGCCCCCAATTTGTGAATAATAGATAATTTAACCCATTTTAAGCTCATCATGCTCACTTTTCATCTAATTACTCTTAAAGAAAAAAACTAGACCTCAAAACTTGCTCCCCAAGAAATCCAAATACCACCATTCTTTCTCCAAGGAAACTCAAAATTCCAGGTTTCCAATTCAAGAGATTCAAGAATTCACATTAAGGAATGATCCTTCCTAGGCTCATGCCCAAATAGGGTTTTGGTTTCTCTCTATCCTAGTAATCTAGAGTAGGCTTTGACCAGGTTCCCAAGTGGACAATTTGGGTTTAAAAATACAAATAGTCATCGGACACCTAACGTGCCATTAAACTATTGTATTTCCAATACTGTATTTGAAATTAACTAATAGGGGTCGCAACAACCGTGAAACCCTAAAATAGTTTAATAAGCAAATGTGGAAGTATGCCATGAATGCAACAGTTAATAATTGCAAAAATTTAAATAGATAATTACAAAAGTAGCAATTAATACAAATATTAGACAAACATATAAAATTCTTATGGTTAGAACCTAGATGAATCCCTAGTAGAGTCGTTATTCTGTTACGATTCATTTTTGAAAAGTCAAAAATATTTCATAACTTTGTGGCAAAAAAGAAGACGTCTATTTGAATTTATTTTAAAAAATAATTTAGAGTCGCCACTTAATTTGAGAAAAATTAAGAAACCATTTAAAAGGATATTTTTGAAAGAAAACCTTTTAAAAAATAATAGAGTCGAGGTAAGGGTTCAAATAAATTTGAAAGTAGATGTTAGATACTTTCAAAAATCCATAAAATGTGGCTCCCGACGAGTTGAACTTATTTGGCTAATTTTAAAAATTCTTTAAGTTACTTGGAAAAATCTTATTTTTAAAAAATAAAAAATCTTATTTTAAAATAAATAAAATTTATTAGAAATTTTCCATTTATTTTATTACAAAGTAATGAGATAAACTAAACATCGAAGTTTCAATATAATTCTAACTTTAACAATTTATTCAAATTGAGATTTTTGAACAAAATGATTAATTCAAGCTCTTAAACATGAATTCAAAAAACTATCTAATAACTATGAAAGAATATACAGGGTTCTTGAGTTAGTTTTTGAAAGATTAAATTTGTTTAAAATAGAGGACTAAAAAGTATTAAATAACAAACATAATGAATAAGTTCAATATAATTTGCCCCCCCCCCCTCCCCCGACCCGAGGCTCCTCTAGATTAACTAAATTAATTACAAATAAATAATCAAATTAAATACAAGCAGATAAAGAAAAAATATGAGATTTGGCCAATTTCTGGCCCATTTTCAAATCTGGCCAGCCCTTTGGGCCTTTTATGGGATTTTTTTTCAGCCCCCTTCCAGCGATGTATACCAGTTGTATATCACAGCTCATTATCTTCATGTTTTCTGTATAATTGGTGTATACATGACTGAAAATCATTCATATACACATTCTTTGATCCTCCAGCTGAATAATAGTAATGCTTTTCTCTTATATCACCTGTATGTTATGTTTGCTTTATATCTTTGTATACAACCTTGTTTCTTCATGAGTTTAGTTCATTTTTGTAATAGCTCATACTTTTTCTAGCTCAATTTAGTTCCTAAAATGTCAAGGGTTAGCTTTGAAAATAAATAACTCTTGATACATGTAGAATTTTCAAGCTCTAGACCCACCAATGTATAGATAATTGGCTCAGCTTTCAACGATACCAATTTCACCTCAATCTGATACTCAGTTGAGAAGTTATGGCATTTTTAGTACAACAATATGGCATTTTCACAGGCACTGCGTTGCAATGAAGGACGATTTCAAAATTGTCAAATTTCAGTGGAGCACCGTGATTACGTTGCATCACGATGAAAGTCCAGTTCCCACTAATACTTTTTCCAGTAAGGCGATGCGATTTCACTACATCGCATTGATTAGCAAAATCGGGCTCGTCCCTTTTCCAGTGAATCACCGTGATAGTGGCACGCCGCAGGGGTTAGCCAAATTGAGATTTTCCAATTTCTGAACTTAATTTTAAAAGGGCAATTTAGTCAATTCTCCAGCCCCCAATTTGTGAATAATAGATAATTTAACCCATTTTAAGCTCATCATGCTCACTTTTCATCAAATTACTCTTAAAGAAAAAAACTAGACCTCAAAACTTGCTCCCCAAGAAATCCAAATACCACCATTCTTTCTCCAAGGAAACTCAAAATTCCAGGTTTCCAATTCAAGAGATTCAAGAATTCATCTTCAAGAGAACAAATAGGGATTCAAGTTCAAGCTTCCATAGTAATTGCATCAATTAAGGCATGTGGGGTTTTTGCACAAGGATAACCCTTTCATCCTTTGGCCCAAAATTTGTTTTAAAGCTGATTTTGGATGAAATTTCGTGAGTTTCAAACTAGGGTTCATACCCAATATTGCTAATTGAAGGATTATGAGATTTGAAGTGATTTAGATGATGAATTTGTATGTTTATTTTTGTATTTTCATGCGTATTGCAGAAATTTTCAGATTTTAAGTTGAATTATCAATATCTTCATTATCAAGCATGAATATTATTATATTTCAACATGAATTTAATGCATGGGTATTAAGCCCTAGTTGAATATTGTTATTTCAAGATTTATTGTGCCATAGGCACCCTATGACTAGATTATTTTTAGATTTTTGTTAAAGATTTAATTTTTTGATATCAACTTAGATATGAAATCTACTTTATAATTTCAGATTATAGTTTAACTTAACAAATATACAGTTGGTTTTCGTAGTAAACCATTATACTAGATTTTAAAGTGGATTTCCACCAGAATGAGCATACAGATTAAAGGGAGTAGTATGTAGCATTAAGTTGGGTATGCTCATGTGTCCCAGAACTACGAACCAACATAGGTTTAAATAGTTAGATTATTCCTATTTCTATATGAATGACAGATACAGATGTGATTACTTAGATTAGGTTATACTCCTTGGCAAGAGTATGACACCTCTCCCCAATGTGAGGTTTTCCCATAAGAAAACTAGACGTTGGACTCCATGAAAGCTTACATGGTTTATGGTAGTTAGAAAAACCTCCCTACAAAAAAGAGTAATCATACAAAAAAGCTTTTAAAAGAATTTCCTCCAACCTAATAGAAAAGACTACAGAATAATCATAACAGAACAACTTTCAAAAACTAAGTGTAAAGGCTCACAATTTAATTCAGATATTGCTTTACATTTGCCATTAGCTATGAGATTTTAGATTTCAAATATAAAAGTGAGTCCTTTCTATACTTAGACAACATGATTTAAAGACAGAATACAAGTACAGCTTTTAGAAACTAAATGTTATGACTCACTAGATATGCAACATATTTTTCTACTCATGATTATGATTTTTAGTTTTTAGATATTCCAACTTATGTGAGTCACCTACATTAAGCATGCATTCTTTTATCAATTTATAATGATATTGAAATATTGGTTTACTAGTGCATTCAACCCCATATACTCAGTACAATCCATAAGTACTGATCCACATATACGTCTATGTGCTACATTATCTCATAATGTAGGTTCAGTTGCTCAGTTTTAGTAGCGTGAGTAATTTCGAGCATCTTCATCTACACCCGACAGTAGGTGAGTCCTCATAGTTTGGGGATTTAGTTTTTTAACTTATTAACATAGATGATTCAGTATTTTTAGATCGTTCGAGTCAGCTGGGGGCTTCTCCCAGAGACTCTCTAGCATTAGTAGTAGAGGCTTGTCAGACTGCTAGTTATGATTCAGATTTTCTATATTGATTTATCAGACTATTGAGTTTATTATTTTATGATATTATATTCAGATAGTTTAAGCTTAGCTCAAACATATTTCCAAATTTTAGCTTTGATCATATATCTATATATCCTTTATTATGAGCTTACAGATTTAGTAGAAGGCTGACAGGGTTAGCTTAAGGCTACTCATAGTCTTGAGCATCCTATGAAATATTGGGACCCATTTTTAGGGCATTAAAAACTTGGTATTAGAGCCTAAGGTTGTAAGGGTTCTAGGGAGTCAGACAAGCCGTGTTACGTAGAGTCTTGATCATGGGTGTGAAGCGCGCCATATTTATGAGCAAGAGGCTATGGGATTTTTCTTAGGAAATCATCTCTTTCTTTCATGATCTAGTGTGCTTATAGTATCTCTATCTAGTTTTAACTTGTACTCTTACGTGACAGTTGAATATGACTTCTCATTGAACTAACTCCTGTAGAAATGATAACCAGCTACCCCAGCCTGCTAAATCTTTGAATGAGAATTTTCTATGCTGAATTTTGGGTTGCCTTTCAGGCGTTGGCCTAAACTATGACTGCTAATGTCCAGGGAAACCATCAGGTGGTATTCCTACTTTAGCAGAATGGTGATTTAACAACAGCTAGAATCTGATACTTAATAAGAATGAATTCGCCAGAGTTCTTTGGGTAAAAATAGGTGAGGACCCACAGTTTTATTTAGATGAGGTGAAGAAGATCACCCAGATTATGTATGTTTCAAAGGCAGAGAGTGTAGAGTTAGCATCCTATAGGTTGAGGGATGTAGCTTATAATTGGGTGGTTATGTGGAAGAATGGTAGAGGCAAGAATGCAGCTCCTATGAGTTGGCAAGTATTTCTGGATGCTTTTTTAAATAGGTCTTTTTCGTGTGAAATGAGAGAAAATAAGGTAAAAGAGTTTGTGAACTTAAGACAGGGCTCAATGACAGTGAAGGAGTACTATCTTAAGTTCAACCAGTTGTCTAAGTATGCCCCTGATACTATGGCTGACCCTAGGGCGAGTATGAGTAAGTTTCCTACTGGAGTATCTGGTTTGGTAGTCAAGGAATATATGACTGCTATGCTTATTAGGGACATGGATCTTGCTAGGTAGATGATTCATGCCTAGTAGATTGAGGTAAAAAAGTTAAATAAAAAAGAGGGGGGAATAAGAAGACTAGAACCAGGTAGTTTGAGTATGGACAGACAATGTATGGAGAGGGAAATCATTTGCAGTTTTAGAATCGTTCATCTATGCCAGGTAAATCTTCAGACAGCGCTTCCGCTCCTAGAGCTAGGCAGTAGCAGTAGGGTAAGACTTCTATGTCCAGATCTCATAATAGTGTGAATGGAAAGCCCAGTTATCCTCCATGTGCTAAGTGTGGTAAGAATCATCCTAGTGAGTGCATGTTGGGTCAAAAAGGTTGTTATGGTTATGGTAAGTTGGGGCATGAAATTAAAGAGTATCCATTTACTAAGCAGGAAAATAGGGATGCTCTTCCCCAAACTCAGGATTTTAGTGCACCAGCCCCTCTAGGTCACCCAGTCCCTCCCCAGGGTGCATCATCCAGTACCGGTGGTGGTCAGTACCAAAATTAGTTTTATGCTTTACCATCCCGTCAAGAGCAGGAAAATTCTCCAAATGTTGTCACCGGTATGCTTTGTGTATTTCATCTTGATGTTTATATGTTGTTAGACCCTAGATCGAATTTCTCTTATGTTGTCCCATTAGTTGCAGTGAATTTTGAAATAGGTCCTAAAAGGATCCCTGAGCCTTTATTAGTTTCTACCCCAGTAGTTGAGTCAGTTATTGCCAAATAGATACATGGAAATTGTCCTATCATTGTCCTTCATAAAATTATGTTAGAAGATTTAATAGAGTTAGATATGGTTGACTTTGAACTTATTCTTAGTATGGATTGGCTCTATTTTTGTTATTAATCCATAGATTGTCGCACCCGAGTGGTGAAGTTTTAGTTTCTAGATGAGCCAGTCTTTGAGTGGAAAGGTAATTCAGTGTCTCCCAAGAGTTATTTCATATCCTATATTAAAGCCAGAAAGTTGATATCAAAAGGGTGTATCTATCATCTAGTTTGGGTCAAAGACACTAAGTTTGAGACCCCAACAGTTCAATCAGTCAGTGTAGTCAATGAGTTTCATAATGTATTTCCCAAAGATTTTCTAGGGGTACCTCCCGATAGGAAAATAGAATTCGGTATTGACCTCTTTCAGATACTCAGCCTATCTTCATTCCTCCATATCATATAGCTCCAGCGAAGCTTAAAGATTTAAAAGAGCAGCTTAAAGACCTCTTAGATAAAGGTTTCATAGGTTCCGGTGTCTCTCCATGGGGCACTCCCGTCCTATTTGTGTGAAAGAAAAATGGTTCTTTGCGAATATGCATTGACTATCGTCAGCTAAATAAAGTCATACTAAAAAACAAATATCCTCTTCCTAGGATTGATGACTTATTCGACCTGCTTCAAGGTGGAAGTTATTTCTCTAAGATAGACCTTAGGTCCGGCTATCATCAGCTTAAAGTAAGAGAATATGATATTCCAAAGACAGGTTTTAGAACCTATTATGGTAATTTTGAGTTTCTAGTCATGTCATTTGCTCTTACAAATTCCCCAGCAGCCTTCATGGACTTGATGAATTGAGTGTTCAAACAATATTTGGACATATTTTTCATAGTCTTTATAGATGATATTCTTGTCTATTCTCGTAGTGAGGATGATCATGAAAACCACCTTAGAATTATGTTGCAAACTCTTAGAGATCACCAGCTATTCACCAAATTCAAAAAATGTGAATTTTAGAAAAGGTTATTAGTTTTCCTCGGTCATATTATTTCCAGGGATGGTATTAGAGTTGATCCCCAAAAGACAGAAGCAGTAAGAAACTGACCTAGATCTATTTCTCCATCAGACATTAGGAGTTTCTTGGGTTTAGCTGGCTAATACAAATGTTTTATTGAGGGTTTTTTTGTCTATTGTGTCTCCTATGTCAAGATTAACTCAGAAAAAAGTTAAGTTCCAGTGGTCGAATTCTTGTGAGAAAAGTTTTCAGGAGTTGAAAACTCGACTCACTTCAGCCCCAATTTTAGCACTACCTGATAGTACAGATGGGTTCGTTGTATATTGTGATGCTTCTAGAATAGGTCTGGGTTGTATTTTGATGTAGAGAGTTAAGGTTATAGCCTATGCCTATAGATAGCTTAAGCCTTATGAATAGAACTACCCTACCCATGACCTTGAGTTAGCGGTTGTTGTCTTTGCATTGATAATTTGGAGGCACTATCTTTATGGGGTGCATGTTAATGTGTTTACGGACCACAAAAGTTTACAATATGTATTTACTCAGAGGGAGTTGAATCTTCATCAGAGAAGATGGTTAGAATTGTTGAAGGATTATGATATGAGTAAGTTGTATCATTCAAGAAAAGCCAATGTAGTGGCAGACGCCCTTAGTAGATTGTCTATGGGCAGTGTTGCTCATATAGAGAATGATAAGAGAGAATTAGTTTGGGAAATTCACATGTTAGCTAGATTGGTTGTGAGATTGGTTGACTCAACTAAAGGTAATGTTTAGGTTCAGAGTAGTTTAGAATCCTCACTAGTTTCTGAGGTAAAGGAGAGGCAGAATAAGGATCCTAGCTTGGTCAAATTGAAGGGTTCAGTTAAAGACCAAATGGTAGAGGTTTTCTTCCAAGGGTGAGATGGTGTGTTGAGATACCAGAGTAGATTGTGTGTGCCATATGTTGATGATTTGAGGCAGTGGATTATGGAAAAAGAGCATGGTACACATTACTCCATTTATCCAGGAGCCACCAAGATGTACCGTGACTTGTGAAAAGTCTATTGGTGGAGTGGTATGAAGAAAGATATAGTAAAATTTGTAGCCAAGTGTGAAACTTGTCAACATGTTAAGGTAGAGCACCAAAGACCTAGTGGTACTTTGCAAGAGTTTGGTATTCCTACTTGGAAGTGGGACGAAGTGAATATGGACTTTTTGACTGGATTACCCCATTTGCATCGCCAACATGATTTGATTTGGGTTGTAGTAGACAGATTGACTAAATCAGCTTATTTTTTTCCAGTTCGCACGTCCTAAATAGCTGAAGATTATGCTCAGCTATATATCAAAGAGTTGGTTAGATTGCATATAGTTATTTTGTCTATTATCTCAGATAGGGGTACTCAGTTTACCTCTCAGTTTTAGAAAACCTTTCAAAAGGGTCTTGGTAATCAAGTTCATCTTAGTTCATCTTTTAATCCACCGAAAGATGGCCAGGCAGAGAGGACTATTCATACCTTAGAAGATATGTTGAGGGAATGTGTTCTTGATTTCAAAGGCATATGGAATGACCACTTGCCGTTGATCGATTTTCTTACAATAATAGTTACCATTATAGTTTTCAGATGGCCTCGTTTGAAGCTCATTATGGGCAGAGATGTAGATCACCAGTTGGTTGGGTCGAAATAGGTGAGGCCACTTTGATTGGGCTAGATATGGTGTTTGAATTCATGGAGAAAGTTTAGTTGATTCGAGAGAGATTAAAAGCATCTCAGAGTCGTCAGAAATCTTATGCAGATGTAAGAAGGAGAGATCTTGAGTTTGAAGCAGATGATCTTGTGTATTTGAAGGTTTCACCCATGAAGAGGATGAAGAGCTTTGGCAAAAAGGGGAAGCTTAGTCCCTGATATGTAGGCCCCTATCAGATTTTGAGTCATGTTGGAAAGGTAGCGTATGATCTTAAGCTACCCACAAACTTGTCGTTAGTTCATCCAGTGTTTCATGTGTCCTTATTGAAGAAGTACATGGACGATTCAGTTATTGTCGTCCCTTTAGAAAGCACCGATATTCAAAATAGCCTTTCTTATGAAGAAGTTCCAGTAGACATTCTTGATCATCAGATTCATAGACTAAGGAACAAAGAAGTTCCCTTGGTTAAGGTTCTGTGACAAAATCAGTTAGTTGAGGGTGCTACTTGTGAAGAAGAAGCAGACATGCAAACCAAGTATCCTCATCTTTTCTCCATGAACTCAGATTCAGCCGAAGGTAATAGTCTTCCTTAATTCAGTTCTTTTCCAGATTCTAATTCATCCATTTATCTATCTTCTTGTAAATTCATGCATTCGCAGATTAGTTCAGTAGCTTAGCGTGTTTTAGATTCAGTCATGCGATTTGTTTTAGTTGTGCATGCCAGCATATAGCCTCATATTCCTCAGTATTTTCAACTTAACAAGCCATATTTGAGGATGAATATTCCCAAAGGGGAGATAATGTAATACACCATACTTTTCCTAGCTCAGTTTAGCTCCTAGAATATCAAGGGTTAGCTTTGAAAATAAATAACTTGTAATACCCTGTAATTTCCCAGCTCAGTTTAGTCTTTAGTACATGAGTATCCCTAAATAGAATTTTTGTTCTATGTGGAATTTCCCATATTTAGACCTACCATATTGTAGGAAATTCAGCCGTCTTTCCAATGATGTAAAATTTTCCTAGATCGGATAATCGGGTAAGAAGTTATGGCTATTTTAAGTTTTCGTCGTAAAACACCGTTATTTCAGTCAGTAGCGCGTCGCACCATAGGTCGAAATGACAATTGTCACTTTTCAGTGTGACTCCACAATCTTACCACGTTGTGGAGGGCCTCTAATTCCCAATTGTCCAAATCCAGTATGGGTCTGCGATTACGCCATCAGCCCAGTTCCCAGCTATCAGTTTCTAGTAACATGGCACGATAGCGTTGGGTCGCGCCAGGGCCCTAAATTGGAAATTTTCACAAAAACTTAAAGTTGCGCCCAGGGTTAAAAGAATCTTTTCCCATGATTTTAATTCATCCAGATATGGGATTTAATCCCTAAAAATATTTAAACCCTTCATTATTCACTTTTCCCCAAAATCAAAAGATAATTCTCTCTCAAGAAAACAAACCCTAACTCTCAAGAATCAAAGTCAATCCCAAGAATTTCTCCAAGAACTCCAAGAAACTCTCAAATTAAGGTATGTTAGATATTCATCCATGGATCCTTACCTTCCATGGAACCCAAGAATCCTTTTTTTTTTTTTTCAAAATACAAGTTGGATTTCATGAATTCTATGTTTGAATTTAATTGTATTCATGTTCATGACGTTGTTTGGGTTTTTGTCAATGATTTATATTACAAGTTCCAAGAATTGATCCTAGTATGTGTTGAATTACATGATATTCATGATAAACCCTTCAATTTGCAAGTTTATTGTTGTAGCCATGTTAACCCTAAGTGTTTATGATTTAATGAACCAAGCATATTTCCTGTGTTTGATAAATTGTCTATTAGAATGAAATAATGCCATTATAGCATGCTAATGTGTACTCCCCAGTCATGTACAAGTTAATGCATTACAAATGTTTTATGAAATATCTCTATGAATGAATTATGACCAAGTGAACATTGTTATGTTATTCAAGATAATGCTTTGCTTTACTTTTAATGTTATCGAGTCCTGGGGTATTTAATACCAGACAATTTAGTTGTTTACCTAGAGCCAGTGTCAGTGATAGGATAGTATCAGACATGTCATAATCAGTAGTACTCTCAGTCAGTTACAAAACTCAGTAGAACTCAGCCAGTTACAGAACTTATAAAAACTTAGTAAACTTTATAGCAGTCCAGTCCAATTCAATATGATCAAATCAGCGTCATTCAATTGAGAGTAGGAACTACCACCAAGCAAGTGTAGAGGTGATGACTTCTCCCATTAGGAAGGCAAAGTCGTTAGTAGCAGTCTCACACTACAGAACTACGTAGCCAGAATAGGATGTAAGGAGTCACTCGTCAGATTAAGGCTTGGCTACCTCTTAGGGGTCACCTGTCAGACTAGGCTTGACTTTCTATTCAGGGTCACTCATTAGATAGGCTTGACCAAAGAAGTGTCTTTACCCATGGCACGATACTGGCACCCTTCCAACTGGGATTATAGGTTGGACCCCAATCAGTTTACTCAGGGGCATATCGGTTAAGAAAAAACTCCCATAGATTCAGTTTCAATCTCAGTCTACAGAATAGAACTCAATTCAGTCCTACAGAATCAAGACTGTCAGATATAGTCACCCAGTCACCAGTAATCTAGATTATCAGTGATCTCAAATCATCAGTATATTCAATCATCAGATTCAATTCCAGTATACTCAGTTATAGTATGCATATTATGTTCAGTAGTTACAGATCCTCCATGTATGCTAATCCAGCTCTTGCATATCATTCAGTTAGTTATTGTTCATGACTATAAACCTAGGAATTCAGCTTTACCTCATTTAGCATACCAGTACACTCCCATGTACTAATCGCATACTCGTTTCTTGCGCTATGATGTCTCATATCATAGGTTCGAACGTTCAGGTTTCTTACCGCACATAGTTAGCTCCAGTTTTCAGCAGCAGTTATAGTAGTGAGTCCTCATAATTAGAGGATGTTAGATTACTTTAGTACATTCGATAGTTTATTATTTTAGTAGTTCGATTTAGTTGGGGACTTATCCCATCAACTCCATATTCAGACAGTTAGAGGCTTTTCAGACTAGAGTATTTCAGACAGTTGTTCAGTATTTTAGTATTTTATTCAGTTTTTACTATAGTATTTGAACCTTATGGCATTTTAGACCATCTTATGCATTATTACAATATTTTTATTTAGTCCTCACAACAGGTACCAGTCATGGGTTAGCTTGTGGTCCTTCAAAGTTGTAAGCACCGTGTAGCATCTAGGGTACAGACTCGAGGCATTACATAACTCTTGATACATGTAGAATTTTCAAGCTCTAGACTTGCCAATGTGTAGATAATTCGCTCAGCTTCCAACAACACCAACTTTGTATTAATCCAATACTCGATTGAGAAGTTATGGCATTTTCAGTAAAACAATATGGCATTTTGACAGGCACCCGAAGTGTTGAAGGACGATTTCAAAATTGTCAAATTCCAGTGAAGAACCGCAATTACTTTACGTCACAGTGAAAGTTCAGTTCCCATTCATCCTTTTTACAATAAGGCGACGCGATTTCACCGCGTTGTGTTGATGGGCAAAACTAGGCTCATCCCTTTTCCAGTGAACCACCACAATAGTGGCGCGTCACTGTGGATCGCCAAATGGGGATTTTTTATTTTTCGAACTTAATTTTAAAAGGGCAATTTAGTTAATTCTCCAGTCCCTAATTTGTGAATAACAGATAATTTAACCTATTCTAAGCTCATCATGCTCACTTTTCATAAAATTACTCTCAAATAAAAAATCTAGAGCTCAAAACTTACTCCCCAAGAAATTCAAATTCCACCATTCGTTACGCAAGGAAACACAAAATTCAAGGTTTACAATTCAAGGGATTCAAGAATTTATCTTCAAGATCATAAATAGGGATTTAAGTTCAAGCTTCCTTAGTAATTGCATCAATTAAGGCATGTGGGGTTTTCCCATAAGGATAACCCTTTCATCTTTGTGCCTAAAATTTATTTTAAAGCTGATTTTGTATGAAATTTCATGAGTTTCAAATTAGGGTTCATACCTAATAATGCTAATTGAAAGATTATGAGATTTGAAGTGATTTAGATGATGAATTTGCATGTTTATTTTCGTATTTTCATGCGTATTGAAGAAATTTCCATATTTTGAGTTGAATTATCAATATCTTCATTATCAAGCATGAATATTATTATATTTAGACATGAATTTGATGCATGGGTATTAAGCCCTAGTTGAATATTGTTATTTCAAGATTATGGTGCCATAAGTACCCTATGACTAGATTATTTTTAGATTTTTGATAAAGATTTGATCTTTTGATATTAGCTTAGATATTAAAGCCACTTTACAATTTCAGATTACAGTTTAACTTAAGAAATATACAGTTGGTTTTCGTAGTAAACCATTATACAATATTTTAAAGAGGATTTCTAACAGAATGAGCATATAGATTAAAGGGAGTAGTATTTAGCACCGAGTTGGGTATGTTCACATGCCCCAGAACGATGAGCCAACATAGGTTCAGATTATCAAATTATTTCCTTTTCTACATAGATGATAGATACCGATATGATCACTTAGATTAGGTTATACTCCTTGGCAAGAGTATGATACCTTTCCCCAATATGAGGTTTACCCATAAGGTAACTAGATGTTTGACTCCATGATAGCTTACATGGTTTATGTCGATTAGAAAAGCATCCCTACAGAAAAGAGTAATCTTACAGAAAAGCTTTTAAAAGAACTTCCTCCAGCCTAATAGTAGAGACTACAGAATAATCGTAATAGAACAACTTTCAAAAACTAAGTGTAAAAGCTCACAGTTTTATTTAGATATTGCTTTACATATGACATTAGCTATAAGATTTCAGATTTTAGATATAAAAGTGAGTCCTTTCTACACTTAGATTGCATGATTTTAAGACAGAATACAGCTTTTAGAAGCTAAATGTTATGACTCACTAGATCTATGCAACATATTTTTCTACTCATAATTATGATTTTTAGTTTTCAGATATTCCAGCTTATGTGAGTCATCAACATTTAGCATATATTTTTTTACCAATTTATAATGATATAGAGATATTGATTTATTTGTGCATTCACCCTCTTATACTCAGTATAGTCCAGAAGTATTGATCCACATATACGTTTATGTGCTTCATTATCTAGTGTGGGTGATTTCGAGTATCTCCATCTACATCCCAACAGTTGGTGAGTCCTCATAGTTCAAGGACTTTGTCTTTCAGTTTTTCATCTTATTAGCATAAATGATTCAGTATTTTCAGACCATTCAAGTCAGTTGGGGTCTTGTCCCAGTGACTCTCTAGCATTAGTAGTAGAGGCTTGTCAAACTGCTAGATATAATTCAGATTTTCAGTATTGATTTATCAGACTCTTGAGTTTAGTATTTTCAGATATTATATTCAGATAGTTTAAGCTTAGCTCAGATAGATTTTCTCATTTTAAATTTGATCATATATCTACATTTCCTCTATTATGAGCTTACAGATTTAGTAGAAAGTTGATAGGGTTAGTTTAAGGCTACTCATAGTCTTGAGCACCGTGTGACGTCTCGAGACCTGTTTTTGGGATGTTACAATTTTGGACTTGTAGGATGCTTGACTCAAGGATGATAGATATGAGGGAGAAGGGAGTCGAAATGGATTCACAGGAAGTTTCATGCAATAAAAGTTAAAGAATAGGAATTAGCAGCAAATTCAATTCCAGGTAAATGAAACAAATTGAATAGTAAGACAAATTATTTTGTAAACACAATTTCTATAACTAAAGTTGGACTTAAGGCCATATCCATATAACTGGGAAGAAATATATAAGAGAGTTTTTAGATCAAAACATTCTCATGGAATGATAATCTAAAACTCTTAATTGCACCTAAGGAAATATGTTTTGAATCAAAATATAATAAAGAAAATAAAAAAAATGAACATGGACAAAACTTATTTCCTTATAATGTCATAAATGGGAAAATAATGGAATCATCCATTAATGATACCTCAAAAACATGATAGCATTGAATCCAAACCCGAAAGAATATTGAAACAAGTTCTAATAGCACAAGACATTTAAAGGAAAAGGAAAGGGAACAAATCTTAAGCTTTAAGATTACTAACTTGAGTCATATACCAAATAAAACCAAATTAAGCATAGGAATATGTGTAATATCCCGGGTTTTGGAGTCTGAAAATTCCATATGTGTTGAGCTCACTATCCAGGATACGACTAACATGTTACGAGTCGTAACCACTCTATACGAGTTGTGCAGTGCCTGTCGTAGTCCAATAAGTGAGGATTACCTATTTTTCTGTCTTAAGTACGACTAGGAACCCACGAGTCATAGGGTGGGACTTGTGACCAAACCAGTGAGGTGGACCTTAGTCACTTCCCAGACTATGAGTCATGGTGAAAACTCGTGGCCAGTGACCATGAGTCTTTATGAGACCCGTAGCGATGGGGAGTTATTTTCCTACAAGTTTTTCATTTAGGGTAAATTGCTCCTTTTCCTTCCTTTACACTATTCCCACGAATTAAAACCTTTACTTAGCCCTATTTTTACCCATTAAACATAATCATAAACTACTCTTCTCTCTCAAATTCCCCTATTAAAAGCAACGATAAGGTTTCTAGGGATTGGTCCTTTAGGACTCAAAGTGTAGTTTCTTCTCCAAATTCTTGGGGTCTTCATGCATGTATCTCTTGACTAACTTTGTTTTATATAAAAACATGTGTTTAATCATGGTTTATGTGAATTTAATTGTTGGGTTTTGAATGATAGGTTGAGGGTTTTGTATGATTACAGCTTGGTTGATTTTTCCATGGTTTGGAATGGTTTTTCATGCTTTATTTCGTGGTCTTTGAACTAAACTTGTGCATTGGCTTGGTCAATGGGAAGGGGTTCGTGGATTTCCCCTAAATTTTATGGAATTCAATTTAGAATTGGTACTAACCTTAACCCACTTGCATAATTGGTTTTGAAATATGGACCATTACATGGTTTTGCTTGCTTTACTAAACTCTTGTATTGCATAAATGGATCAATGGATAAAAAATTATTTATGAAGGGCCTTGGTGGCCATGGATGGATTTTAAATTGGAACTTTTGAGTCTTATGGCTAATTGGTTCTCTTTGGCATAATGGAATTGGCTTGTGAATGTAATTAATTCGTATGACGATACTATTCGGTAAATACCAAAATGGATAACTCCTTAGTTAAACAGATGGATTGTGTGTAAATGTTTTAATTTGGGATTAAAGGGGATTGATTGTATAGCTTATCGTGGAAGGTAGAGGTCCCTATCCTAACATCATATATATGTTTGTGATAACGCTCAACTTACACCATCATTTTGATGTAAGGTGATCGTCATCCATATATTTCCAATATGAGTCAAGTTCGAATCCTCGAGGAGGGTAAGCTAGTTTTCAACACCTATGCGTGTTGGGAGTTAACTATGTGTTAACCCATAATACAATACTAAAATAAAACATAAAAGTAAATTTGGGGGGTTTGAATGTTGAATTTTGTTGAACACAATCAAGAAATTACACTAACAACAGATCGACACAATTGTCAAAGTTATCAAATCAAGAGAGGTCTTGGAGTTATGTTCTCCTAAGTAGTGTTCATGGATGGGCAATCAAGAGTTAGTCCAAGTTTGGCTAAGGGTTTTAGGTGGGCTAGATTTAGGGTCTTTGTGTCAATCTTTCGATTAAACACTAAATTTCACTCATGGATTCTTTCAAACACCTCATGAGTGTGACAAGCTTACCAATCCATAACCTCAACTTAGCATCCTTATTTCTAAGATGATGCTTATGAACATAGCCAATTCACTTAACACCCTTATTTCTAAGATAGTGCTTATAGACAAGTTATTTCAAGGTGGTGTTTACAATCACTCTTCACCCACGTCCCTCTTTCAAGTATTATATGGGATCTAATACAATTGGGGGTTTTCACCCATAATTCTAAATTCAACTATAGAGTAAGAGCAAAACCCATAACAATTAAACAATTATTTGGACTAACAATCAACACCAACACAGTATTCACTACCTGATCAAACATAACCCCCAAGATATAAAATTAGTTACTCATGAAATTAAAGAGAGAAATTATACCCAAATTTAAATGCACTTGATCCATAATAATCCAAATAAGAGTAAACCCAAGCTTTAGTCTTAATTTACAACCCTACCCAACCATATGATTTGGTATTCAGCTCAGTGAAATTACAGCCCTACCCTTGAAATTTTTCCTCTTTATTGCGATCGTCATTCCTCGGCCGCGATCACGATACCACAATCATGGTGGTCACCTTGCGATCATCGCCTATTTGACTTTGGTGACTGATCACGATCGAAACCCTCAGTCTGCAATCTCTACACCTGAGGTCGACACCTGGGCCTGATTTTCATCTTTTGTTCCTCTTGCTCTCATTCTATCTCTTCTAGCTTCAGATAAATTAGTTTTCATCTAGTTTCCTATAAGATCACCAACACTGGAAATTAATGCATTTCAATCAAGAATCATCCTTATATAAACAATTAATTCATCGTTGTGTGCAAGAATTTGGATGTAAATGAGTGACAAATTTGTCACTCATCAACACCCCAACTTAAAACTTTGTTTGTCCTCAAGAAATACTACTATATACTAAGTGAGACTAATCAACTTATAAGCCCATTCTTAAAACCAAATGATTACCATAATTCTGAACTCGATTAGCACTAACAATTACCCAACAAGCATGGGAAGAACTATTTATAAAACTACCCTAAAAATCAATCGCATTTTCAAGGATGCAAAGGACTTTCAAGAATAATCAAGCAACAACAACTAACTCCCAAGAGGTGACTCTATATCAATAATGACTTAACTACACTCCTTTGCCTCATTTTTGGAGCATGACAACTTCACCAACCTTTATTAGGTTACATGCCTCCTCACGAAAGAAAATTCCCAACACACCATAATTTCTATCATGTAAAAAGGGACAAATGTGCAATCACTCACTCTCACAAAGAATTTCTCAATATACACAAGTATTGTGTCATATTCTTGCCCTTATTTTCAATCTCTACTAACTCAAAAACACTTGGTTGAAGATCTCGAAGGACTTTTTCAAGATTGTAATGTAAGTTTGAGGAAGGATAGGATAAGAATTTAGGATAAAAGTGACTACACCCTCCTTAAAATCCACATAAAACACTATTACATCAAAATTTGGGACATGAGCCACTTTATGCATTCCTAATTCACACATCTGCCTTTCTTTACCATATTGATTCACCTGTCTTTTGGAAGCATTTTCTTCTCATTTTTTCCTTTGTGTAATCTCGTGTTTTTTCCTTCTTTTGTTGGTCCCTTTATTTTTCTCATTCATTTGTCTTCATTACTTAGATTTTAGGCACTTACTTACAATACTATAGCCCAAGATCACCTCTTCCAATATTTACCACCCCCAACTTAGGCTTTTAGCCTCAAGTTGCATTTTTAAGTTCAAGGAGGGTAGGGTTTAAAAGAGAGATAAAGTTCAAATGGTTCAAGGCTTGTAATGCAGTTGCCAACTAAAGGCCTAAAGGCTCAAAAGGGGAAACTAGGAACTTCATCTAGAACAAGTGGGATTTTTAGGCGAAAGTGATTTTCCATGACTACAAAAAGGCCTAAGATCATTTCTCCAACCATCAGTAATTAATGATTAGCTTTGAAAGACCAATGGGACAAGTTCTAGATGACACAAATATACATGAAAACTAATCAACTAAGCTCACCACATATGGCATGTAAACCTTTCTAGGAGGATCAATTGCATTTCTTATTTGAGGCAAAAGGAGTTAATTACTACACACTAACTACAAAAGAATTTGGAGTCACAAAAAGAGGTAAAGTGTTGTTACAAAATCATTCACATCCATGCCCTTGATTTTTACAAAAAAAAATTGATAAGGAAGGGTGTTTGCTTCGCCTTTCACCATGCAAGATTAACTATTGTTAGTACCAAATCAAGCCGTCATTTCATATTTGGTATCTCATCAGGGAAAACCATATGGCTACTCAGACTTCACCATAGGAATAATGGCAATCCCAAATCTATAATGCCACGGGTACTCAGACTTCCCCTATATTTTTTACTAAAAACCCAAAGCATGATGACATTCCCTTAAGAATGTCATCACTCAGTCAATCATAGGGAATTTATTGTACAACATCAATATCCACAAAGAAAACTAAAAACTAGAAATGAAAAACAAAAGTGAATAATCCACAAATTGTGGGCATCATCAGAATGCCCAATATTACAATCGAAATTAAATTATCTAAATAAATTAAAAGTAAATCATACAAGCAAGATATAAAGCATACAAATGAACATTTGAATAATACAAACCAAAAATCAAATATAAAATAAATACTAAGATGGTTACCCCCAACTAAAAAGCTTGCAGTTTCCTCACTACATGATATGAAAGCATAAAGAATGTTTAAGGGGCTCTCTGAAACCGCATCAAGTATTGTCATCACTCTCTGTCTCAGAATCATCCTCAATATCATCATCATCAGCTGACCACATGGTTGGGACCTTATCATCGGAATCTTCTTTCAGTGAAGGAAGTTTCTCGTTGGGATTCAATACTTTCCACAAGCGCGTCACCCCTTTCCACATATGAGTGAAAAAATTAAATCTCATCTTCTTGCTTATCCTCATCTTATTATGGGAATCACATATCTCCTAATGCAATCTTTCTAAGGAAGAATAGGCTTGCTCAAGTCAAGATATGGTAGCTCCTTGCTCCCTCTAATCCTCAAGAAATCTCTTATAGGCAGTTTGGGCGACATAAGAGTGGTGAGTGGTAAAAGGTTCACCAGACCCTATGGGTAATCCAGACATAATCTCCTGGTTTTATTTTATCTCACTCGAGAGTTCCTTAAATGTCCTTGTTGTGGATGGCCTGCAAGAGTCGGTATCATCATCTGCTAACTTACCTAAGTCATTTTTTCTCTTTTTGCCCTTTGAAAAAGCACCCTCACCATAAATATTTAAAGGGTAAATTGGCATTTATGGGAATAACTAGTTGTCCCTCGGGTACTCCTCAACCTCATTTCTCTTACACAATTTGGTGATCAAGGATGGAAATAAGAGCAAGGTGCCACCTCTGCAATTGTAACGTCTGATGTATAATTGCCCAACATTCAAAGAAATTTTGTCCAAAAATCAAGATACCATCTAAGATTACATAACAAGGATATAAGTCATATTGGTGCACAGAGAAATATGACTACAGATGATAGTCAACCAGATCTGCGCCTCAGCAGTGAACTCATTTCAACTTATCCCTATTTTTGTGGAAGCCTATGTGACCTCATTTCCTGGGCACATTTTCTCAGCTAACCAGCTTCCAGGGGCACAGTTCTTGTCCTCAAACCTAGTCATATCTGCATCCAGTAGCCCATAAAATTCATTGATCTGTTTGGTCTCGAAACAAACTACTTTGCCCCAGATTCTCATAACTAGTTTAGAGATGTTCACTATGCTTTAATTTGCGTAGAATTCTCTGACCCATTATTTATTAGCCCGGCATGGATCTGGGGCAAAACATCTCTAATCTGTGGCCACCGCCCTCTCATGAAAATCTGTGAGTTTTTTAGGCACATGTTTCATTAATATGTTCTACTTGGGGAGTCACTTCCTCCTGGCGAGGTACTCATAATAAACTATCTAACAGTCAGCATCCATGAAGCGGGTTTGATCGTAGTTTGCCATCTTTAGCTTTAAGAACTTAAAAATAATACAAAGCACTAACAATCAATACCATCATGGGAAAACAATGCTATGTAAATTATTTAAGCTAAAGAAATAGTTCCTGGGTCAAATTTGTGCTTGAAATAAGAATTTGGTATTTTAGACATATCTGCCAAACTAGTCTCAACTGTCGCGATCTGTGGTCATTGAACCGCGATCGAACTACTGCAATTGCAATTTGGTGACTTCAATTGCGGTACCTAAGACTATTTCCTAAAATAGTTGGACCCAAAAAATGCCAATTTGTATTCTTAACAAGTAAGTGACCCTAAGAACATGAAACATGATATTTAAACACTTAGTTATTCCCTTTGAACATGGAAAACTATCATGGAAATCATTTGGGAATTTCACCGAACACTTGGGGTGTACCTATATTTAATCCTAATTTTGAGCAATTTTGGGTACTCAAGACCTCCCCAATGAAGTGCACACCAACAACAATATTCACTACATAAGAATTATCATTATTGAACACTAATTGAGCATCAACATCAACAATCTACACCATAACCCTAAACATGCTTCTAAGTCCTAAATGTAGGTATAAAAAAGAGCATTGAAGAACATATCTAAGCAGAGAATCCCAAAAGGGATGCTATGAACGTTGGATATGCTTTATAGTGATAGAAACGCATGCAATTTAGAATGATTTAAGGGGGAAAGTGGGGGAACTATTTTAGGTGATAGTTCTTTTTTAAAATAGCCCAAATCATGATTGCGGTCCTATAATCATGATTATGGTAAGGCAGAGACCACAATCGTGGTAAAATATACGTGATTGCAGTACCTAAAGCTTTGTTTAGGCAATATAGGTCTTTGGATTGCGATCGCGACCTAAGTGTCACAATCGCGACACTTGAGACTAAGTTCAAATCTCATGTTTCAGCCATTCTACCTTAAACTCAATTCCGCTTCATCTATCGCCTTTCACTTTTTCAAATAAACCTTCAAAGCACCACAAATGGATGGATTAATAAAAAACAAGAACAAAAACAATTCTAACAATCATAATTCAAAGGATGCGGGCTAACTTAATGGCAATAAAGGGTTGCCTCCCATCTAGCACCTAATTTAACATCACGGTATAATGTGCAGATATCATCAAGTTGGATCCTTGGGTTGATGTAACCCAAGATCTATTTCTTCATCCACCATGTCAATCACAGACACCACCTATAACTCCATTAGTTTCTTTTTAATTTTACTCACATGGAAAGAGACTTCATTATCATATACCTAAAACTTAATCTCTCCACCCTTCATATCAACTAAAGCTCTCCCGGTTTCCAAAAATGGTCTCCCTTGAATGATTTGTATATGATGATCGATATCACAATAGAGGACAACAAAATTTTTCGAAAGGATGAACTGGTCAACCTTAACCAACACATCAAATAATACACCCATTGGTTCTTTAATTAAAAAATCCATCATTAAGAGTCGTATGGTGGTTGGTGTAGGAGAAACCAACCCTAGCCTTCGATACATAAAGCATGGCATCAAGTTAATGCTAGAACTAAGGTCATATAATGCCTTTTTAAATTTATGTGTCTCGATGGTGAAGTACTGTAAATGCACTTGGGTCTTCTTTTTTATCCACTATGACATTTGATATGATAGCACTACAACTATGTGTCACTTCAATAGTCTCACATTCTATAAGTCACTTTTTGGACATTAAGTTCTTCATGGACTTAGCATATCCCAGGATATCTTAAAGAGCTTCTAACAATGGGACATTGATAGAGAGATTGCTAAGTTTTGCGAAGAACTTTGTGAGCTTTCTTTGTCATCTTTCTTCTTTAACCTTTATGGAAAGGGTAGAGGAATTTTTAATGAGGGCAATAGAACACTTTGAGATTAATTTACCTTTTGCTCATCCCCATAAATTACTTTAGGAGTATCCTTCCTAGCACCCTTTACTTCAACTATCGTCGGTCCTCTTCACCTATTTTATGAGACTTGATGGTACCATCATTTAGCTTTTTGAACCGTTCTCTCTCTTCACTTGCTTGTTCTTCAAGAGACTTCTCATAAACGTCAACCATATTTTTGCCAAGCTAGTGATGATTTCCATAACATGGGCATCATTCTTTAGATTGACTACCGTGTTACAAGGTAGACCTTCTTTTTTTTCAAGCATTGAGTTAGCTCAAAATTTAGCCCACTTGAGTTTCTAATTGTTTAATGGAGGCCGAATGAGATGTCACCATTTTATTTAATTGATAGAATTCACTCTTTATCTCTCTTACCATTTTGTTGGTACCTTCAATACATATCAAAATCTGGGAAAGGACATCCTCAATTTAAAATTTTTCTGGGTCTACCGAGCTTGATTCCTTGTCCTTAACACGATCATGAGGGGAACATACCTATCATATCCTCTCTCCTTATCCCTCCAATCATGGTTTCTATCCTTCTTTATCATTCTAATTATGATCTTGATCTCAATCGTTTCAACCTTGATTCCCTCTTTGACTTTGGAAGACAGGGCGGGAACTCCTCGGATGGTTCTCCAAAAACCTTATCTCTTCATCAAGTGCCTTAGCTTTATCCTCATTATAAATTTTTTCACCTTGAGAGACTACGACATTCACCGCTTTATAAGGTGCTCCCATCATGTGTTTGGTAAGGAGATCTAATTGGGCCATTACTTTGTCCATATTTTCATGTCTTTCCTCAACCTTTTTTCTTTTCTCTTTATTGATATAAGATGTGTCAAGAGAAACTATGGCTACTTTGGATTCCAAAGTATGCCATCTCTTATTTTGCTTAGTGACTTGCTCAAGTAGATTTGCCACAACAACATATGACATCTTTACAAGAGTACCACCCGATGCATTATCCATCACCATCTTGTTTAGTTGGTCTAATGACTTATAGAATATTTGGAGAAGCATCTTCTCCGGCACTTCATGGTTTGTACATTGTATGAGTTTGTCATTGAACCTTTGCCACACCTCATATAAGGTCTCACCACTAAGTTGACAAAAATTTATGATTTCGTCTCTTAGTTATAGAATTCTAGATGGAGGACTATATCTATCCAAAAAGGCCTATGTAATTTTAATCCAAGATGTAATAGACCTGGAGGGTAGAGATCTCAACCACAAAACTACTTTCCTGGTTAAAGAGAACGAGAAAAGCCTCAGCCGAATGGAATCTTGAGTAGTATGGGCAATATCAAATGGGGGGCACACCGCAATGAAGCTTTTCAAGTAGAGGTTTGCCTCTTTGTGTTCTTGGCCCCCAAATAGAACTTTCATTTATAATATGTGGAGCATTATACTCATGACATCGACTACCCTATTTCCCTCAGTCGGTGGGATATGGATTGCACTCACACGCTCCGCATCATTAAGATGATCCTCATCCGTAGGTGTCCATCAAATAAGACTTCATTGCTTCCACTGTGGCTCATGGTGTCATGATTACAATGAAAATCACCTATCAAATGGAATAACTAACAAGGAAAACAAAATCATTACTAGTAACCTACGTTCACTAATAACATCGCAAAAGAGAAAATTAAGTTTCATACCCTAAAAATGGCACCATTTTTTATAAAGCTAAACTTACACCATCATTTCAATGCAGTCATCGTCAATATACACAACATGAGTCGAGTTCAAATCCTCGAGAAGTGTAAACTAGTTTTAAACACTTACACGTATTGAGAGTTAACTATGAATTAACCCATAATGCAAGACTAAAACAAAACATAAAAGTAAATTGGGGGGTTTGAATGTTTAATTTTGTTGAACACAATTACCAAATTACACTAACAAAAGACTAACACAATTGACAAAGATATCAAATCAAGAGAGGTCTTGGGGTTATGTTCTCCTAAGTAGTGTTCATGCATGGGAAATCAAGAGTTAGTCCAAGTTTAGCTAAGGGTTTTGGGTAGGCTATATTTAGGTTCTTAGTGTCAATCTTTCAATAAAATACAAAACTTCACTCGTGGAATCTTTTGAACACCTCATAAGCGTGAAAGGCTTACCAATCCATAACCTCAACTTAGTATCCTTATTTCTAAGATTATGCTTATGAACATAGACAATTCACTTAACACCCCTATTTCTAAGATAGTGCTAACAAATAAGCTATTTCAAGGTGTTGTTTATAATCACTTTTTACCCACATCCCTCTTTCAAGGATGATATGAGATCCAAGGCAATTGGGGTTTTCACCCACAATTCTAAATTCAACTATAGAGTAAGAGCCAAGCCCATAATAATTAACCAATTATTTAGACTAACAATCAATACCCACACATAATTCACTACCTAATCAAACATAACCCCCAAGATCTAAAATTAGTTACTCATGAAATTAAAGAGTGAAATTATACCCTAATTTGCATGCACTTGATCCATAATAATCCAAATAAGAGTAAACTCAAGCTTCAATCTCAATTTATAACCAAAATTTCTTGGAATCAACTTAACAAATTGTTCTCAACTCAAAAATAAAGTGTTTTACTCTTCCCCAAAATTGAAAATTGAATGAAAGATGCCCTATTATTAAAGGATTTAGCCCCATATGATTTGGGATTTAGCTTAGTAAAATTACAATCCTGGCCTTAAAAATTTTTTGCTCTATCATGATCACCATTCCTTAGTCGTGGTCTAATACCTCAATCACGGTGGTCATCTCGTTATCGCCCTCCATTTAACTTTAGTGATTGATTATGATCGCGTCCCTTAGGAAACAATCGCTGCACTTGAGGGTCGACACTTGGACCTAATTTTTCAGCTTTTATTCCTTTTGCTCTCATTCTATGTTTTTTAGCTTCCAATCAAATAGTCTTTTCCAGTTTTCTACAAGATAACCAATACTTAAAATTAATGTATTTCAATAAAGAATTATCCTTATATGAACAATTAATTCATCGTAGTATGAATGAATTTGGTTGGAAATAAATGACAAATTTTTTGCTCATTAGTATGTATGCATATATGTGAACATGTACATTGATTTTGGATTTTATTTTGAAATGGAATTATTTTATCCCTACCCTAAGTTACATTCTAGTATTCACCCCACTAATTATCCCCAGATGCTACATTCTTTTATGATATAGGGTCCTAGGGTTTTCTTCTATTGGTTTGTTTAGTGTTGGGTGGTGCGAACATCTATAGGGTTTACATTGAAGTGGTGAGTTTCCACCTTTCAGAAATCTTAGTCATTCCATTAGTTTCCTTCTATATTTTAGAATTAAATAATTCACATTAACCTTATCATTGTCATTTTTTTATAGTTGGGGGTTGTCCCGACCTAGTTTGATATTCAGATTGGTGTAGAGGCCTTTGTGAACATGTGTGGTTTGGAAGGTGTTGCTGGCTCTTAGAGCTTATTTTTAAGTTACATTAACTATGCTATCTTTATTCTCTAGTTGTCTTTTAGCTTGTCATTATTTGGATTATGCTTGAAGTGGACAGGCAATGAGGGGGCTCTGGCCCTCGGTGGGCTTGAAATACCCGTTATAGCTAGGACCAAGGCTGGGTCAATACAAGCTTGGTATCATAGCATATTTTCAAAGTCATTGGGTGTCCACAAAGTTGGGTAGAGTAGAGTCTTTTTTATCGGTGTATATCATGCCACACTTATAAAGGGCAGGTTACAAGGCATTTTAGGAAAGTTTCTCTTTCTTGTGTTCTATTTTGGGCTATAGATTACAAGGTCATGGAATTACTCTAACTCCTAGTTTGCTAATATTTTTAGATCATGCCTCTTCGAGTATCTAATGTTCGTAGAAACTCCCGCCTGAACCTCTGCACCATCTGAGGTCAATATTAATGGGAATCGCCATAGTTATGAAGTGCAAACCCGGTCTGGGGTCCCTACTCTCAACTATGTACTCTACCTAGGGCTCCACCGATCCCCATTAGTCCTTCTTCTATTTGTGACACTCATGGTCAGTCACCTCAAGAAGACATCTTTAATGCAGTGTTCTATTGTCTCTTTATTTGTTGACTCAACTGATGACCTCCTAGTGTCGCCAGTTAGGTCAGGGTGGTTTTGTTGCTCTTTCTTTGTAGGTTACTCAAGTTGGACAGTTTATGAGGTTTAATCCCCCAACCTTCTCTAGCTCTAAGGTTGAGAAGGATACACAAGGGTTTATTGATAAGTTAAAGAAAATCTTAAGGCTGATGCATGTGTATGATTTTGAGAATGTGGATTTTGCTACATATCAGTCAAAAGATAAGGCATATTAGTTGTATAAAGAGTGGGAGCAGTTGAGAGGTGATGATGCTTAACCGGCTATATGGGATGAGTTCTTTGTTACCTTCCTTGATTATTTCTTTACTCAAGAATTGAGGGAAATGAAGGTAGGGAGTTTGTGAATCTAAATCAAGGCAAGATAAATGTGAAGGAGTATGCCCTAAAGTTCCATCAATTGTCTTGTTATGATCCGAAGTTGGTGTCTAGTATAAAGGATAGAATGAAGAGGTTTGATTTAGATTTTCCTCATGACTTGGTTTTGGAGTGTAAGGTTGTGATGTTGAACAATGATATAGATATATCCAAGCTTGTGGTTTATATACAGTAAGTTGAGGATCCAAAAAAAAGCAGGCAGAGATAAGAGAAAGGTAGAACAAAAATTTTAGATATTTAGAATAAGGAGAGGGTCAATAGCATAGTATAGGAGATGGTAGGTGGTGGAGCAAGAAGAAGGATTGGAAAAATTTTGGTCATATTCTTTGGCTAGTACCCCTTATCCTAAGTCTTTTGGTGATCATTGCTTTCAGGCTAGTAGGGGTTCTAAGGCACAGGATGCTCAATCTCAGGCTTGTAGAGCTTAGTCAGACCCACCTTATCCTCCTTTTGGATTTTGTGTATAGCTTCATCGTGGTTACTATAATAAGGAGAGAAATTAGTGTTTTAACTGTGTCAGTTTGGCCACATGCAAAGGGGTCCTTGTAGATTTTATGGATAGCTTTACCGTGGTTACTGTAATAAGGGGAGAAATTAGTGTTTTAACTGTGGTCAGCTTGGTCACATACAAAGGGACTTCCCTTCAGCTAAGATTTCAATGGGAGCCCACAATGTCCCAGTTTTTACCTCACTAGCTTCCACAAGAAAAGGTGCTACTTTGGGTACCAACACTAGACAAAATTATCTCTATTCTCTTGCCACCCATCAGGAATCTGAGGCATCTCCTGATGTGGTTACAGATATGTTAAAACTCTTTTCTAATGATGTGTATTTTTTGCTTAATCCAAGGTCAACTCTTTTTTATGTGACCCCTTATATGGTTGTTCACTTTGGTTTTGGTCCCAAAAATATTTTTGATCCTTTTTCTGTGTCTACTCCGATTGGTTACTCTATTGTGGCTAGAAGGGTCTATAAGGGTTGTGTGGAATACATATTTCATAAAGATACCTTGGTGGATTTGATAGAGCTAGATATAGTGGATTTTGATGTTATTTTGAGGATAGATTGGTTTCACTCGTGCGATGCTTCTTTTGATTGTAGGACCCAAAGGGTCGGTCTCCAATTCCTTAATGAGTCAGTATTAAATGGGAGAGGATTTTTTAGTACCTAAGGGGAGGTTTATTTCTTATCTTGGATCCCAAAAGTTGACTTCCAAAGGGTGTCTTTATCATCTAGTTCGAGTTAAAAGATTCTAATTCTAAGGGTCCTTCCTTTCAATCTACCCCTCCTGTCAATGAGTTGACTGAATATTTTTTGAGGATCGTCTTGGCATTTCTCCTGATAGGGAAATAGACTTTGGAATTGATCTTTTATCAGACACCTTTCATATCTCTATTCCTACTTATAGAATGGCTCCGACTGAATCATAAGATCTAAAGAAGTAGTTAAAGCATCTCATTGATAAGGCATTCATTACTAGTATTTCTTCGTAGGGTACACCCATGCTTTTCGTGTATAAGAAAGACACATCTCTTCAGATATATATATATATTAGTTGTAGTTGAATAAGTTTACATTGAAGAATAAGTACCCTCTTCCTAGGATTGATGATCTCTTTGACTTACTTCAGGGTGCTAGATATTTCTTTATGATTGATCTTTGCTCGGGTTATCATTAGTTAAAGTTTAGGAAGATTGATATCTATAATACTACTTTTCAAACCAGATATGGTCATTATGAGTTTCGAGTTATGTCATTTTTTTGACTAATGCTCTTGCCATTTTTATGGATCTTATAAATCGGGCCTTCAAATAGTTTTTGTACTTGTTTGTTATTGTCTTCATTGATGATATTTTGGTGTATTCTAAGAGTGAGGAGAATCATGCCAATAACCTTCAAATTGAGTTTTGGCTGAATGTGGTGACTTTTCTTGGGCATATTATTTCTAGTGAGGGGATCAAGGTGGATTCATAAAAAGTTGAGCTAGTTAAGAGGTGGCTTATACCTATGACTCCAACCGATATTCAGAGCTTCTTGGGCTTGATTTGTTATTATACAAGATTTATGGAGATCTTTTCTTCTATTGATGCTCCATTGACGTAGTTGACCTATAAAAAGGTGAAGTTTTTATGGTAGGATGGTTGTGAGGGTAGTTTTGAGAAATTGAAGGATAAGTTGACTTTTGCGCTAATACTGTACCTAGCCAACGTTACTGATAGATTTGGGGTGTATTGTGATGCATCTTACATAGGACTAGTTTGTATCTTGATACAGCATGGTAAGGTTGTGGCCTATGCTTCTAGGTAGCTTAAGGTTTATGAAAGGAATTGCCCGACTCATGATTTATAGTTGGCAGCTGTGGTTTTTGCTTTGAAGATTTGAAGCCATTATTTGTATGAGGTACATGTGGACATTTATTTCGATCATAAGAGTTTGTAGTATGTGTTTACCCAGAAGGAGTTGATTCTTCAACAAAGGCGATAGATTGAGTTGCTAAAGGACTATGATATGAGTCTTCACTATCATATAGGCAAAGCTAATACGGTTGTTGATGCTCTTAGTAGGTTATCCATAGAGAGTTTATCTTATATGGATGAGGAGAAGCGAGGATTGGTAAAGGATATTCACCGGCTAGCTAACTTGGGAGTTCGTCTTTTGGACTCTACGGATGGATGGGAAATTTTGCAAGAAGTGTTTAAATCATCTCTTGGTGCTGAGGTGAAGGAGAAACAGGCTTTGGATCCCATCCTTATATAGATTGAGGATGATATAAGTTACTAAAAGGTCATGGACTTTGATATTGGTGGTGATAGTATTTTGAGGTATCAAGGTAGGTTGTGCATTCCTGATGTTGATGGGCTATGGGAAAGGATTTTGACTAAGGATCATGAGTCAAGGTATGCATTTCATCCAGGTTTGACAAAGATGTATCATGATTTGAAGGAGATTTATTGGTGGAGTAATATGAAGAGAGATGTGGCTAACTTCGAGGCTAAGTTTATGATTTGTCAGCAAGTGAAGGTTAAACACTTGAGGGCTGGTGGCATATCCCAAGAGATAGAATTGTTAATATGGAAGTGGGAGATGATCAATATGGATTTCATTATGGGTCTTCCCTGATCTCACAATCGGTATGATTTGATTTGGGTCATTTTAGAAAAGATGACTAAGTTTGCTCACTTCCTGCCTTTGAGTACTACATATTTTGGTGAGAATTATACCCAGTTGTTTATCCAAGAAATCATCAAGTTGCATGGAGCGCTGAAGTCTATTATTTCAGACCAAGGTAAGCAATTTTCTTCTCACTTTTGGCATTTATTTTAGAAAGGCTTGGGGACTAAGGTAAACCTTTACACCGCTTTCCACCTTTAAAAAGATGGACCAGGGAAATGGACTATTTGACTTTGAAGGATGTGCTAAGGGATTGTGTGAGTGATTTTGGAGGCAGTTGGGTTGATCACTTGCCTCTTATTTAGTTTACGTATAATAATAGTTATCACTCGAGTATTCAAATGGATCCTTTTGAGGTTTTATATAGTAGGAGGTGTAGGTCTCCCATTGGGTGGTTCCAAGTTGGTGAGACTCAATTGTTTGGTCCTAAATTGGTTTACCAAGCCATGGAAAAGGTAAAGGTGATTAGGGAGAGGCTTAAAACTGCCCAGAGTCAGCAAAAGTCTTGTACAGATGTTAGGAAAAGGAAGTTGGAGTTTGTGGTTAATGAACGAGTGTTCTTGAAAGTTTCTCCTATGAAAGGAGTGATGATTTTTGGGAAGAAAGGGAAGCTCATTCCCTATTATGTTGGTCCATATCAGATTTTGAAGAGAGTTGGGAATGTTACCTATGAATTGGAGTTGCCTACGAGCTTGGGTTCTATTCATCCGTTTTTTAATGTGTCGATGTTGAAGAAGTGTGAGGGTGACCTTTCTTTGATTGTGACTATTGAGAATGTTGGTATTTTGAATTCGTTGTCTTATGAGGATGTTTGAATTGAGATTTTAGATTGGCAAGTCCGTAGATTGAGGACTAAGGATGTTTCTTCAGTAAAATTCCTTTAGACGAATCAAAAGGTAGAGGAAGCTAATTGGGAAGTCGAAAAGGACATTAAGTCCAAATATCCATTCTTGTTCCTCGCGTTGGATAAAATTGTTTGAGGTATGGGTTCCCCTTTTGCTCTTATCGCTTTTTGGACTTTGTTCTTGGTTTTGTAGTTGCATTCTTTCTTGTTATCGTGCTAATGGGTTCCTTGACTCCTTATTCAAGGATGAATGATCCTGTGGGGGGGTAGTGTAATACCCTGGGTTTTGGACTCTAAAAATTCGATATGTGTTGAGCTCACTTCCCAGGCTATGACTAAGACCCTACGAGTCATAGTCACTCTATAGGAGTCGTGTAGTTTCTGTCATAGTCAAACCAGTAAGGATTTCTTATATTTTTGTCTTTAGTACGACTAGGACCCCGAGAGTTATAAGGTCTGGTCACGAGTAGTAGGGTGGGACTCGTGACCAAACCAGTGAGGTGGCTCTGAGTCACTATCCAGACTACGAGTCATGGTGATGACTTGTGGCCAGTGACCACGAGTCATTAAGAGACTAGTAGCAATTGGGGGTTATTTTTCTGCACGTTTTTCATTAAAGGTAAATTGGCCTTTTTCCTTCCTTTACACTATTCCCACAAGATAAAATCTCTTCTTATCCCTATTTCCACCCATTAAATATAATCATGAACTACTCTTCTCTCTCAAATTCCCTAATCAAAAGCAAGGCTAAGGCTTTTAGGGATTGGTCATTAAGGGCTCAAAATGTGGTTTCTTCTACAAATTCTTGGTGTCTTCAGACATATATCTCTGCCCTAAGTTGATTTTATATAAAATCATGTGTTTAATCATGATTTATGCGAATTCAATTGTTAGGTTTTGAATGATGGGTTGAGGGTTTTGTATGATTACTACTTTGTTGATTTTCCCATGGTTTTTCATGCTTTATTTCATGGTTTTTGAACTGAACTTGTGCATGGGTATGGTGAACGGGAAGGGGGTCATGGATTCCCCCTAAATTTTATGAAATTTGATTTGTAATTGGTATTAACATCAACCCACTTGCATAATTAATTTTGAAATATGGACCATTACATAATTTTGCTTACGTTACTAAATTCTCTTCGATTGCATAAATGTAATACCCCGTATTTCCCTAGATTGATTTAACTCTCAGTACATGAGTTATCCTATATAAATTTTTCAAAAGACTCAGTTATTTTCAATTTAGAGCTTACCATTTCCTAGGAAATTCAGCCAGTTTTCCAATGATATAAAATTCACCCAAATCTGATACTCGCACGAAAAGTTAGAGCCATTTTTATAAAACAGTGTGCCAAAATGCACATCACTGCGTTGCAGTGAAGGTTCAAATGGAATTTGACGATTCCCAGTGAAGTAATGTGGTTACAGTGAGCTCCCAAGTCTCAATAGTTATTTCCAGTGAAGCTTCGCGATCCCATTGCGTTGCACCACCAGTCATTTTCTCAATTGTTAATTTTCAGTATGGCAACGTGATACCACTGTGTCGCGTCACAAGCCCATTTCATGTTTTTCATATTGAACTGTGCTAGCCATATTCCAGTGACTCACTATGATGCTACCGCATCGCGGTGAGGCCCAAAATTGGGCATCTAGTGATGAATTCTTTTATTATTTCCAGGGGTAATTGGGTCTTTTTCCAAGACCCAAATTAGTCATAAACATGAAATTAAACCCCTAAATAACCTATTATAGTATTATTTCCTCATTTTATCCTAAGAATAAATTATTCTCTCTCAAGTTAACAAAACCCTAGTTTTCAAAAATCAAGAACAATCTCAAGAATTCCTCCAAAAACCTTCAAGAACTCTCCTTCTTAGGTATGTTAGGTGTTCATCTATGAGTTCTTTTCACCCATAGAGTCCAAGAATTCATTTTTAAAACTACAATATTATTGATTCATGATTTACATGATTGAAATTGGATTATATTCATGTTCATGACATTAATTGAGTTTCAATCCATGATTAAATTGTAGATTCCATGAAATTGAAATAGCATGTATATTGAATTGTGTAATTCCCACGTTATAATCCTTGAATTAGCAAGTTTAGGTATTGTAGTTACAATGTTTACATGTTGTCCATGATTATATGCATTACGTTGTGCACCCCATGTATTTGATGGAATGACCATGTGAATTAAATGGTGAAATCATGACATGCTAGCACATGTACAAGATTATGCCTTACGAGTGTTTGATAAAATGTCTCTATAAATGAATTATGAACAAGAGGACATTGTTATGCTTTTTCAAGATCATGCTATGCTTTAATTTTCATGTTATCAAGTCCTGCGGGTTAAAAATACCCGAAAATCTAGTTGTTTACCTAGAGCTATAGTAGTTACAGAATAGTCTCAGTCATGTCACAAAATAGTAGTACTCAATCCGTTATAGAACTTAGTGAACTTATCCAGTTCAATCAGTCAACAGAATCAATAATAGTTCAGTCAAACCCAATATACTCTAGTAGTCAGTCCATGGTCTATTCAGTTGGGAGTAGGATTCAGCACCGAGTGAACCCAAGGATGGCGGATCACCTACCAGTAGAGGGTGTGATCCTTAGAAGAAGTCCTTGTATTCTAGAACTATGTAGTCAGCGTAGGTTAAGACATCAACCTACCAGTCGAGGGTTGATGAGGTGTTTTAACCTGTCAGTAGAGGGTACCACCGTTCTCATTCAGGGCACCTGCCAGATGAGGGTGACTATTTAGTTTGTCTTTACTCGTGGCACGGTACTGACACCCTTCCATCTAGAGTTACAGGTTGGATCCCAGTTATCTTATTTTGGGCATGTTGGTTAGATGATTGCTTCCCACAGTTTTAGTTTCAGTCTCTGTATAAAATTGAATTCAGTTCTACAGAATTAAGGCTGTCAAACACAGTCAATCAATATCAGTAATTTAGTTATTAGTAATCTTAGATATTAGTTACTCAGTTATCAGAACTTAGTACTCAGCTTCAAAAAAACTCAGGTACAGTATATATATGTGTTTGTGCACAGTATTGCATACTCAGTGGTTACAGCAGTATCAGTTATCCATGTACTCTTACTCAGTTTTCCATATCATTAAGTCAGTTATTGTTCATACATATGAACCTTTGCATTTAGCCTTACCTCATCTAGCGTACCAGTACATTCCATGTACTGACTTATACTTTCTCTTTGTGCTATGATGTCTTATCTTATAGGTTCGGACGCTCAGGTTCCCGACCGCGCTTAGACAGGATCAGTTAGCAGTAGCAGATTTAGTAGTGAGTACTCATCTATCGAGGATATTATTTTATTTTAGAATTACAGTAGCTTCAGTATTTCAGTAGTTGGAGTTAGTTGGGGGCTTGTCCCATCAACTCCACTTTCAGACAGTTCAGTTAGAGGCTTTTCAGACTAGACTAGTTCGGACAGTATTTCAGATTTCAGATATTTTATCAGAAATTATTATGGTTGTTATTCCTTATTAGTATTTAGATTATGATCCTTGTGGCATTTCAACCTATTTTTTGCATTATTACAGTATTTCTATTCAGTGCTCACAGCAGATATCAGTCATGGGTTAGCTTGTGGTCCCTCAAAATCGTAAGCACCGTATAGCATCTGGGGTATAGACTAAAAGGGCCATTACAAACTTGATATCAGAGCCTAAAATTCAATAGAGTCCTAGGGAATCTGAAAAGTCGCGTCTAGTAGAGTTTTGTGCATGAGTGTATAGCGCGCCACACTTATGGGCAAGAGGCTATGAGTTGTTTTTAGGAAAAGTTTTCCTTCTTTTAGTATTCATGTAGTGCGAGTGAGCATGATCTCAAGTTAAACTCTTAGTCTAATCCTTTTTTTCTTCCATTTACAGAACATGCCTCCCAAAAAGAATAATGGAAGAACTGGGAATCAGTCAACACCTCATCTCGTTCAAATAGATCCCTTGGACGAGCATGTCTCCCATGCAAAATTCAGAGTTGCGTTCACTACTCCAACTAATTCCATATCATCTCAGAATGAACGGCTAGCTGTTGTTCAATCCAACCTAGTGGTCAATACTGTTTCAGCCAAGATTCGAGACTTCACCAGAATGAATCCTTCCCTATTCTCAGAATCTAAGCCCGAAAAGGATCCACAGGAGTTCCTCGACCAGATTCAGAAAGTCACAGATATCATGGGAGTGACTTCCAATGAGAGTGTTGACTTAGCCTCCTACCAGCTACAAGATGTAGCTCATACGTGGTTTAAGCAGTGAAAGGTAGATAGGGGTACAGATGTAGGGCCCATAGAGTGTGAAGAGTTTGCTACTGCATTTCTAGATAGATTTTTTACCTTAGAGCTGAGAGAAGCCAAGGTGTTAGAGTTAATCAATCTCAGGAAACGCAATATGAGTGTGAAAGAGTATTCCCTCAAGTTTAATCGATTATCTAGGTATGCTCCCTATGTAGTAGCAGACAATAGGTCTAGAATGAGCAAGTTCGTGTATGGGGTATCAGATAGTGTGGTTAAGAAGTACAGAACTGCGATGTTAATTAAGGAGATGGACATATCCAGGATCATAGTCCATTCTCAGTAGAATGAATAGGCTAAAAATAAGGAGAGAGAGAGAGAACAAGTGAGCTAGAACAGGTAGCTTCAATTTTACTCAGCCTAGGTCAGAGGGCGGTAACCATTCCCAGTACCATCTAAAGTCTTTAGTTCCATCTTTGTTCTCAGATAGTTCTCTAGTACCTAAGTTTAAAAATAGTAATAAATATAGGGCACCAGGCTCTAAATCTCAGGGTAGTGTCAGCAGTGCTCAAATAAATTCTCTTTGTCAGAAATGGGGCAGAAACCATCAGGGTGTCTGCAGAGCTGGAAGTGATGTGTGTTTTGGGTGCGGAAAGACAGGCTATAGAATCAGAGATTGTCCTCAGTTAGGTTCTCAAGGTCAGTACAGTCATCCTTCAGCTTAGTTTGGTCGCCCGAATCAGCAGGGTACCACCTCCAGTGCCACTAGTGGGCAATGTCCAAATAGGCTTTATGCACTTTAGTCTAGACAAGATCAGGAAAGTTCTCCTGATATGGTCACTGGTATGTTATAGATCTTCCATTTACATATTTGTGCCTTATTAGATCCAGGAGCTTCTCTGTCTTTTGTAACTCCTTATATAGTAATCGACTTTAAGTTCAAACCAAAAACCTTAACATAACCTTTCTCAGTCTCTACTCAGTGGGTAAGTCTATCATAGCCCAGTGAGTATACAGGAATTTTTTGACTATGCTATCTCAGAAAGTTACTTCTGCAGACTTAGTAGAGTTAGAGATGATGGATTTCGACGTCATTCTTAACATAGATTAGCTCCATTCATGCTATGCCTCAGTTGATTGTAGAAATAGACTTTTTTATTTTCAATTTCCAAATAAACCAGTCCTTGAATAAAGGGGTAGTACCATAGCGCTTAAGGGTCAGTTGATTTCATACCTTAGAGCGAGAAAAATGATATCCAAAGGTTGTGTCTATCATCTTGTGCGAGTCAAAGACTCTAGTTCAGAGACTCCTAGTCTTGAGTCAATTCAAGTAGTAAATAAATTCTTAGACGTGTTTCTCAAAAATCTTCCTGGAGTTCCTATCAAAAGGGAAATTAACTTTGGAATATACCATCGTCCAGATACTCAGCCTATATTTATTTTTCCATACAGAATGGCTCCAGCTGAACTCAAAGAACTAAAAGAACAGTTAAAGGACCTTTTAGACAAGGGGTTCATCAGACCCAGCATTTCCCCGTGGGGTCACCAGTCTTATTCATGTGTAAGAAAGATAGTTCATTCAGAATGTATATAGACTATCATCGATTGAACAAAGTCATAGTCAAAAATAAATACCTACTTCCTAGAATCGATGACTTGTTTGACCAACCTCAGGGCACTAGTTACTTTTCTAAGATAGACCTCAGATCAGGATACCATCAGCTCAGAGTAAGAGAATGTGACATTCTAAAGACAGTTTTTTGAACTCGATATGGTCACTTTAAGTTTCTAGTTATGTCATTTGGTCTCACTAATGCCCTAGCAGCTTTCATGGACTTGATGAACTGAGTGTTCAAGCAGTACTTGGACATGTTCATTAAATTCTTCATCGATGACATTCTTATCTATTCCTAATGCAAGAATGATCATGCTGATCACCTCAAAATCATACTTCAGACTCTCAGAGCCCATCAGTTGTTTGCCAAATTCAGTAAGTGCAAATTTTGGCTAAGGTCAGTAGCGTTCCTTGGTCATATTATATCTGGTGATGGTGTTATAGTTGATCCTCAAAAGACTGAGGTGGTAAGAAAATGGCCTAGACCCATTTCTCCATTAGATATCAGGAGTTTCTTGGGTTTAGATGGTTATTACCGTCGGTTTATTGAAGGGTTCCTGTCTATTGCATCCCCCATGTCCAAATTGACTTAGACGAAAGTCAAGTTTTAGTTGTAAGCTTCTTGCGAGAAGAGTTTTCAAGAGTTAAAGACTCGACTCACCTCAGCCCCAGTTTTGACTCTACCAGATGGGTTAGATGGGTTTGTTGTATACTGTGATGCATATAGAGTAGGTTTGGGTTGTGTCCTAAAGCAAAGAGGTAAGGTCATAGACTATGCCTCTAGATAGCTTAATCCCCATAAGAAGAATTACCCTACCCATGATCTTGAGTTTGCAGCTGTAGTATTTGCCTTAAAGATTTGGAGGCACTATTTGTATGAGGTGCACGTTGATGTGTTCACAGATCACTAAAGCTTACAGTATGTGTTCTCTCAAAAAGATTTGAATTTGCGTCAAAAAAGGTAGTTAGAGTTGTTGAAATATTTTAACATGAGTGTTCTGTATCATCCAGGTAAGGCCAATATAGTGGTAGATGCTCTCAGTAGGTTGCCTATGAGTAGTATGGCTCATGTTAAGAATGGTAAGAAGAAGTTAGTTCAGGAAGTTCATCAGCTTGCCTGACTAGATGTCCGCTTAGTTGATTTTGCAAAGGGTAGTGTGTGGGTTTAGAGTAGTTCAAAATCATCTTTAGTTTCCAAAGTGAAGGAAAAGCAGAAAAGAGACCCCAATCTAGTTAAGTTAAAAGAGCCTGTCAGAGATTATAAAGTAGAGGTTTTTTTCCAAGGGGGAGATGGTGTGTTGCGTTACCAGGGTCGATTATACATGCCAGGTGTAGATGACTTGAGGCAACGAATTCTTGCAGAAGTGCATGGTGTGCGTTAATCTATTTATATCGGGTCCACTAAGATGTACTATAATTTATGGGAGATCTATTAGTAGAGTGGGATGAAGAGGGATTGAGTTTATAGATAAGTGCTCTACATGTCAGCAGGTTAAGATTGAGCACCAGAAGCCTAGTGGGTCCATGTAGGAGTTCAGTATTCCCACATGGAAATGGAAAGAAATGAACATGGACTTTGTGATGGGTTTGCGTCATACTCGTTGTCAACATAATTTGATTTGGGTCATTTTAGACAAGATGACCAAATCAACCTATTTCTTGCCATTCTATTTCCTATTCAGCCGAGGACTACGCCAAACTCTATATCAGAGAGCTGGTCAGGTTACATGGAGTCCCAGTGTCTATCATCTCAGATAAGGGTACCCAATTTACCTCACTTTTGGAAGACATTCCAAAAGGGTCTTGGTACCAAGTTCACCTCAGTACAGCTTTTCACCCTTAGACAAATGGTCAAGCAGAAAGGACCATTCAGGCTTTAGAAGATATATTAAGAGCATGTGTTGTTGATTTTAAGGGTAGTTGGGATGACCACTTGCCTTTGATTGAATTTGCATATAATAACAGTTATCATTCCAGTATTCAAATGGCCCCGTTTGAGGTTCTTTATGGTAGGAGATTTAGATCTCTAATTGGTTGGTTCAAGGTAGGTGAAGCCGCGGTAGTAGGACCTTAGTGTTTGATGCCTTAGAGAAGGTTCAACTGATAAGGGAAAGGCTTAGGGAAGTCCAAAGTCGATAGAAATCGTATGCAGATGCAAGGAGAAAAGATCTCGAGTTTAAGATCGGTGATTTTGTGTACTTGAACATCTCGCCCATGAAGGGGGTAAAGAGGTTCGGCAAGAAGGGAAAGCTCAGTCCCTGATATATCAGTCCTTACAGTATCCTCAGTCACTTTAGAAAGGCAGCTTACGAGCTTTAGTTGCCTTCAGATCAAGCTTTAGTACACCCAGTGTTCCATGCCTCCTTGCTAAAGAAATGCATTGGTGACCTAGCAGTCATAGTTCCCTTAGAGAGCATCGATATTCAGAATGATCTCTCTTTCGAAGAGGTTCCAGTCCAAATCCTTGATCATCAAATTTGTAGACTGGGGAACAAAGGAGTTTTCTTGGTCAAAGTTCTTTAGTAGAATCAGTCTATTGAGGGAGCTACTTGGGAAGTAGAAGAAGACCTCACCTATTCTCCGCAAACTCAGATTCAGCTTAAGGTAACAGTCTTCCTTAGTTTTACTCAATTTTATGTTCAGTAAAACTGGGACCTTATTATCTCTTATGGAGACCTTAAATGAAGGATAATTTTACCACAGATAACCACACTTACCATAACTAAAGAAAAAATTCTTCCCCTCCTCATAATAACAATGATGAAACTACCCACAAAAATGGCGAAGCGGATAAGGTAGGGTTGACTGAGCTTCACTTATCTGAGACTGAGCACCCTGTTCCTTAGGATCGCTGCTAGGCTGAAAACGCTGATCACCTGAAGGCTAAGGATAAGGAGCACTAGCCGATGAATAATAATTTCCACCATTCTTCTTCTTAGGCCATTACCTACCATCCTTCCAACTGTTTGTCTGATTTTTACCTTGCTCTACATACCATAACTTCTTGATTTGCCCTTCTCCCATCTTTACTTGCTTTCTTTTCTCATCTTCCATCTCTTGCATATAAACCACCAGCCTAGATATGTCCATATAATTATTTAGCATAGCAGACTTACACTTTAACAGCATATTACGGGATTGTTCGGAAGAGAACTTTCTCATCCGGGACCTCAAATTAGACACCAATTCAGGAGCATAACTAAAAAGTTGTTGGAACTTCAGTTAGTACTTCTTAACTCTCATCCTACTCTATTTCAGATTCATAAACTCTTCAACTTTGGTATCATTCAACTCTCAAGGATAGAAATGATCAAGAAAAGCACCTGCAAACTCTTCCTACACAACTAGCTCAACACTATCACAGCGTAACTCATTCCACTCCTCATAACAATGATAAGCCGCATCCTTTAAACGGTAAGCTTCAAACTCCAGACCCTCTAAATTACTAGCATGCATAATTCTTAAGATCTTCTTCATCTCATCAACAAATCCCTAAGGATCCTTCTAAACCTTAGATCCCATAAAGTTTGGGGGATTCTATCTCATAAATTTACCAACTTGGGTGACTTCAGATGAATTGGCAACAGGACCCACATGATCAGCCGATGAGACTATAATGCCACAAGATGAGCAATCATATGGAAGGACAGAAGAAACTCAGCATTAGAAATATCTACCCGAGGGGACTTAGTAGAGGTACCACCAACCTAGAAGGTTCACAAAGAACTAGTGTAGACCGATGGGACCCTTGGTGTAGCATGCAACCAGGAGTAGAGGCCCTAGATCGAGTCTTCATTCCATGAGTAGGGCAAATTTTCTCTGCATTTTCCCCAATTAGGATGGAGGTTCCATCTGAATTCCTACGACCATCAGATCTTCAGGGAGGCATGATCTGAAATGCTGGCTAATCAGAAGTTAGAGAAAACTAAAAACAACTAGACACTCTTGCACGAAATTAAACTCAAAGAAGGGAAACATTTCTAAATACCTTGTAGCCTCTTCTTTATAAGTGTGGCATGCTACACACTAATAAAATGGACTCTTCTCGACATGGCTTTGTGGATACCTAATGACCCTGAACTATGCTCTGATACCAAACTTGTCATCATCGAAACCTAGGCTAAGTCATGCCGACATCTCCAGCCAACCATGGTTTGAGACAACCCCCCAAGCCTTACCTCAATAGCATAATAATAATAAAAAATAGAAGCCAACAAAGTCATTTAAAATTTATATAAAATCAAAAAAAGTTTGAGAGTTTAAACAAGACAATGATGATATCCCAATACTGTCCATAAAAGACACTTATCTAAAGAATACTAACTAAGTTAGGGCATACCCCCAACTATGACAAAGAAATCCATATTTACAAGAATGATAAGTGAAAAACTTAGATAATGACTGGGCCTTCCGAAAGATGGAGACTTACCACTTCACAGTTGATTCAAGGAGTACCAAACCATCTAACACTGCACAAAATTAAAAGAAAAGCCGTCAAAACCTACATCATGAAATAATGCATCATCCAGGGACGGTCAGTAAGGAGAGTACTGGCATGCAACTCAAGGCTAAAGGTAAAATAAATTCATTTACCAAAAATCCAGTCATAAATAACATGCACAACAATTATACATATATATAGGATGTCGAGATAGGGACATGGGATATGAATATGATCATTTCAACCGAGTTCCATTGTAAAAGGAGTAACAGCTGCAACTTCTGTGCCTTCCTCATTTACTTCAATAAACGACTTGTGAAAAACTTTTGAGACTGTTAGAGGGAAACTGTTACCCACCATCTCAGTGAGACCGCCTTTAAAAGGTAATACGAGGCCGAGTTCTTTTAGAACCTTAGAAGCTTCAATTCCAAAAGATATTTTGAACTTAGGAATAAGAAACTTGCGCACACTAACTTCCTCTAAGGGAACATGTTGATCTAAGAATCCAGGTTCCGAACTAAGTTTCTCCAGTAAAGCTGGTAATCCATCACAATCATTTGGGAGAAACATATACATGCTGAGAGATCGCTTGTCCTCACCTTGTTTATAAGGAAGACGTAACACTTTAAAACCATCATACGCCTTCACGTATTGCCATTTTTTGCTGGTCATGAAGGGTGCTTGAACAGATACTCCAATCATGAAAGGAGCTCGATCAGATACTCCAACATTTAAGAGATGGAACTCGTGGTCTTTTGTTTTTGATGCATCCAATTTCTCAGTCCAGGCTCCTTTGAAATATAGTGCACTCCCCAAGACCAGCCTTGTCCCGGCATCGACTGCACCAGGATGAAGAATCTCTTTTATCAGACCATTCATTTTCTCTTCAGCCCACTTATTAATTTCAGCGGCAACTTCATCAGCCTGGATTTTAAAAATAAATAAAATTAGACCTAACAAACAACATATATAAAAATCAAGAGGGCTAACAGAATATAGCTGCATATTAGATTTATTTGTTCCTAATCTTATTGTAAAAGCATAATAAAGACGTAAATATTTGTAATGTCCTTTACTGATTTGAAAATATTCTGCCAATCAACATGCTGAGATATACAACAGACTTTTCATCTGTTGCAACATATAATTCTTATGTTATATTAGATGGATTATCTGTTGGGACAAATTCGAACAGGTAAATCAGAGCAGTACGATAATTTTGAATAAATGACCTATCTAATGCAACATAAGACTTATCTATTAAAACAGATAACGAATTTGATGGCAAATTTTATATCGTTGGAAAGCTGGATGAATTTACTGCGCAATGGTAAGCTCTAAACTGAAAAATACTACATATTTTGAAAAATTTATATAGGATAAATCATGTATTGAGAGTTAAATTAAGCTAGGGAAATACAGGGTATTACAATATCTCCCCCTTGGGAACATTCATCCTCGAATGAGACTGATTAAGTTGAGAAATACTGATAGACTGAGTTTACACATTAAACATGCATATCTGATGCTTGGAATACATGACAGAAAGTATTGATAAGCTGAGTTTTCATTCTAAACATGCTTATCTGATCCATGAGTACATGGCTGAGCTAATTCATAAATGCATGACTATTATAAAGATGATATACAAGTGACCACACCCGCCACCTAGCTAGGTACCTGAATGACCACCTGCCCTGCCTGCCTGAGAACTACCTCGAGCGCCCTGGTAACCACCTCTAGAACCTCGCACACCACCCCTACCTAAAGGGGGAACTGCCCTAATGGGAGTAGCTCCCTAGGCAGAAATACCCATCACCCTAAAACTACGAGACTCTCTAGAGAAATAACCAGGAAATTTACAAGAAAAACACGAATCATGAGAAGAACCATAACTCACATAACCGGTTGATTCGACATAACTACCATGCCTAGCATGGCCCATATATGAACCTCTCATAGACTGATCACTGCCCTTACTACGGTGCCCACTAGAAATAAACGGATCCCCATCAGCTTTCTAAGGAGCTACCTAAATTGGTCATCTCTGAGGCTGAAAAGATAGAAGGGAAGGATGTCCATCATAAGAAATACCACCTCTAAACAGGGAACTACCACGGCTCCTGCCAAATCTACCCTGATACCTAGGCCACTTAACACGGCACCTATGCTGCACGTCCTTCATCACCTTAGAATGATTAGCAACCTCAATAAAGGTCCTCCCAGTAGTAACCAAACTCTGAGTAACTGATGATAGGCGAAATTACGCGCCTATATCAATATATTTTGCCCATATTTTAGCCTAGTTTTGAGAATAAACTATATATTTCATGCACTTTTAGTCCTTTTTCCTATAAATGAGCTAACGAACATGATTAGTAAAGTTTCAGGTATAAATAATGCAAAATACAGCATTTTATGGCTTACTTGACGCAAAACAAAGCTCACAAAGGAAGGGAAGGAAGTCTACACGCCTAAGGACCAAAACAGCTGCATGGAAAATCTATCCCAGGCTAAAACAGCATTTCTGAAGACTTTGGGGACTTACAGACACAAAGCTGGATTTTGACAATGATACATTAACCTAGTACAATTGGGTTATGTATTTCATTAGTTTATTTGGATTAGGAGAATGTTACATTAACCTAGTACAAATGGGTTAAGTATTTCCTTAGTTTAGTAGGATTTGGTTATTTATTTCATTAGCATAGTAGGAGTAGGATAGGAGTATTATAAATACCCTATCATGCTAGAGATTTTTAATTAACTCCTCCCTTAGTGGAGAGATACATTCAACAATTAATCTTCTTCTATCCCTCTCTTCTTCCACCACAACAATTCTACAACTCTTTTAATCTTCCCATTAATTCTATTTTTCTTCTTCTATTCATCTATTCAATTCTTAATTTCCGCAACAAGAGAAACGTTACTTTGCTAAGGAATTCATGCCTAACGCCTATCACTTGACCTACACGCCCTTACGCCATATTGTGATATAATAACAATGTCAATCGTGATCTCCTTCGCATTCATGGGTAACTAAACCTCTCTGTTGGGGTTATGGAAGCCGAATGAGATACTATCTATTGCTGTGAGTTTGTGAGTTCGTGACACGTATATTGCTTATATCATTGTTCTCTTCACCTTAATCTACATTCTTTGCGGTTGCAAACGCAAGAATACGCCAGTCTAACATTTAACTTGTTCGAGAGAAAGGTTATTTGTCTGGAAAAGAGATAATGTCAAGGTAGTAGGACACCCTTTCCTATTAAAAAGCTAGTGTTGTAACTGGACTAACCTCTTGGAGAATTCGTACCGTTAGACACGTTTTAAGCTCGAGAGAGTTAAAGTGAAATAGTCCTTGTTTAGGTCGAGAGACGCTTGGATTTACCATCGAATACAATTCTCTATAAGCAATTGCATGTCAGAATTCTACACACTCATAGCCAATAGAGACGTATACCTCAGAAGGTGGACATAACCCCAACGCTTCAATTCTCATTGTTTACAACCAACGTAACAATCTTTCTCTTTTTACTTTATTATTTTCAGCTTTTGTTTACATTACTTGCACGACAAGAATCCCCCCTTTTTACGAGACTTGCACCAAAAGTTTAGTAATTTTACTTACTTGTTGGCCAAGCTATTCCCTGTGGGATCGACACCCAACCCAGGTTGGGTTCTATATTTGCTAACGACCGCTTTACACTCCTACAAGAGCTGTAGATTGAGCGTTATCAAAAATTGGCGCCGTTGCCGGGGAATACGAGTGTCAATCAAGTTCGTGATAATTACTAGACCCTTTGGTCAAAGATTCTCGTACTTTTACGTTTAGTTTTTGTTTTTGTTTATTGCAGGTTTTTACTTTAGTGCATGCCCCATACTAGAAGTTCTGGTCAACCGTTATTACCAATTAATCCTGAACCACAACGACTAAGAAGAATGGAAGCACAAGCTGAAATCGACAGGATGGCTGCTCAACACGAGCAAGCAAGATTAGCTGCTCTTGCCGCTGCTCAAGTCCAACAACAAAACATTGATAATCCTGGGCGAGCAACAAATCCTGACGATGAAGATTTAGGTGATGACGAGTTACTAAACCCTAGGCGTGATGCTGAAATTATAACACCTGCCAATCGAAGAGGTCGACAAGCTCGGTATAGGTATGATCGCCAACCTTTGCAACCAGCTTTCGACGATGATGATGATGATCTTGATGGTGCCGGAGCCACTGGAGCTATAATTCCACCACCATTAGCGCCCGGAGCCAATTTCAACATCACAAGCACCATGATTCAGTTATTGCAACTCAAGGGATTATTTGGTGGACTAGCAGGCGATGATCCGAATATGCATCTCATCAACTTTATTTCTACATGCAAGTCTTTTGACAATCCTGGTGTTGGTCAAAATGCTATTCGATTACGTCTATTTCCATTGTCTCTGTCTCGGGAGGAAACACTATGGTTGAATGGGCTGACTCCTGATTCAATTACAAATTGGAGGCAATTGAGAGACGCTTTCCTAGAAAGATTCTTTCCGCCATCCAAAAGGGCTCAATTGAGAGATGAAATCAGCAACTTTCGTCAGCTTCCCTATGAAGCTCTTCATGAAACATGGGAGAGGTTCAAGACAAAGCTAGCGAGATGCCCAAACCATCACATGACTAATGTTCACCTCATGGAGATCTTGTATAGAGCCTTGAATTCAATAACTAAACCAGTGGTGGACAACGCAGCTGGAGGTTCTTTTATGGACCTCACCTTTGGTCAAGCAAGCAATATGCTAGATCGCATGACGAAACAAAGTAGAGCTTGGCATACCAGGGATTCTGAGGTAGCAAGCCCCACTTTATCTATTGGCATGACTGCAGACCAAAGAAGAAGAGAAGAAAAACGTGATCAAGACATGGCGCACATGAAAACACAAGTGGATCTTCTGAGAAAGCATTTATTATCAGGGAAGACTGAAAAAGTGAAAGCTGTAGCGCTAAAAGGAAGAGACGAATCTGATTCTGAAGAGGAGGCCAACTACTTGAACAATCAGGGGGGTTTCCATGGGAATGCCCAAGGAAACCAAGGTCGGAACTATTATGATAAATCTGGAAGCAAAGACCAAGGTATTTGGAAGAAAAACAATGAAAAGAGTGGTTTGTACGTTCCCCCTGGTAGACGTGACACCACCACATCTAATTCTGGAAGTATGGAAGACATGATGGCTAAGTTATTGAAAGGAGTGGAAGCAACGAGCGCGGGAGTTACGGAGGTGATTAATGATTTGTCCTCCATGAAGCAATTAGTTTATTCTCATTCCACTTCTATCAAGCAAATAGAGCAGCAATTAAGCCAACTCTCAGCAGCATTCAATCAAAGAAAGGCTGGCACCTTACCGAGCGATACGGTGCAAAACCTAAGGAATGATGGGTCATGCATGGCCATCACTACCAGAAGTGGTAAGGTACTGGAAACATCAGCAACAGGTAAGCAAGTGGTTGACGAAATTGCAGACAAGGTCGTTACACCTAGTGACGATGCAAAAGGAGATAATGCCGCAACAACTACTTCCAATGTCAAGGACGTTACACCTAGTGACGTGCAGCCTGAAAAAAGGGAAAATGTAAGCAAGAGGAGAAGAAAGACACGTAGAGAACACTTCCATACCCACCACCACCTTTTCCCCAAAGATTGAAGAAGGTGGCGGATGAGACTAAGTTCAGCAAATTTATGACTATGTTGAAGCAGCTGACCATTAATGTTCCACTGGTAGAGGCACTTGAACAAATGCGTGGGTATGCGAAGTTTATGAAAGATCTTTTGACTAAGAAGAGGGCAGCAAGTTATGAGCTGAACAATGATGTTCATCATTGTAGTGCAATTGCTACCCGATCGATCGTTCAGAAGAAGGCGACCCCGGAGCTTTCACTATTCCTTGCACCGTCGGATCTTTGAACTTTGCCAAAGCATTATGTGATTTAGGAGCCAGCATCAACTTGATGCCATTATCGATCTACAAGAAGTTGGGGTTAGGAGATCCTACACCAACCAATATGAGGCTTGTCATGGCGGATAGGTCGGTAAAATGACCTGTTGGTATTTTATGCGATGTTTTGGTAAAGGTTTCTTCATTTATTTTCCCAGCAGACTTTGTCATCTTGGATTGTGAAGCAGATTCTGAGGTTCCCATAATCTTGGGGCGCCCTTTCCTTGCTACAGGAAGTGTGCTCATTGATTTGAGAGCTAATGAGCTTTCATTCTGAATAAATGACGAAGTGGTTCGTTTTGATGTTTGCAAATCAATAAAGCAACCCAAAGATCTGAGTGTATTTTCTGTGGCTGATGTTGTCCTTGATGATGATAAAGAACGACTTAAAGAAGAGCAAAATCTTGATGATCCTTTGGAGGTTTTGCTCATGAAAGGAGAGATTGAGGATGCTGAAATTTCTGAAGAAGCTATTTGTGCTCTATCGGGATTAGGGACCTATCGCTATACTCCCAAGAAGCTGGATCTTGATCTCAAGAATCGATCCACACCACCAGCTAAGCCATCTATTGAAGAACCACCCACGTTAGAATTGAAGGAGCTGCCAAGTCATTTAAAGTACGCATTCCTAGGAAGCGAAATACTCTTCCAGTCATAGTGGCAGCCGATTTGGGTGAGCAACAAGTTCCAGCTCTTATTGCAATCTTACCCAAGCATATTAGAGCCATTGGATGGACCATTGCGGATATTATTGGTATTCCACCTGGGATTTGCACACATAAAATTCAGCTTCAAGAAAAGTGCACACCCACCATTGAACATCAAAGGCGTTTAAACCCACCTATGCAAGAAGTAGTGAAGAAGGAGATTATCAAGTGGTTAGACGCAGGAGTTGTATATCCTATCTCTGATAGCACATGGGTAAGTCCTGTACAATGTGTTCCCAAGAAAGGAGGTATGACGGTGGTCGCAAATGCGAAGAATGAGCTTATTCTACTCAGGCCCATTACTGGATGGAGAGTATGCATGGACTACCACAAGCTGAATTCTTGAACACTCAAGGATCACTTCCCTATGCCATTTATGGACCAAATGCTAGATCGATTAGCGGGGAAAGGATGGTTTTGCTTCTTGGATGGTTATTCAGGTTATAATTAGATTTGTATTGCTCCTGAAGACCAAGAGAAGACAACGTTTACATGCCCATATGGTACGTTTGCCTTCAAACGTATGCCATTCGGGTTATGTAACGCACCAGCCACCTTTCAACGTTGTATGATGTCTATTTTCTCTGATATGGTTGAATACACTTTGGAGGTATTTATGGACGACTTTTCAGATGTTGGTGAGTCCTTTGAAGCGTGTTTGGCAAACTTGAGCATGACATTACAAAGATGTGTAGAGTTAAACCTTGTGCTGAATTGGGAGAAGTGCCCCTTCATGGTAAAAGAAGGAATCGTTCTTGGGCACAAGATCTCCGAAAGAGGAATAGAGGTTGATCGAGCAAAAATTGAGGTTATTGAGAAGCTACCGCCTCCAATTTCGGTGAAGGGAGTTCGTAGTTTTCTTGGCCATACTGGGTTCTATCGTAGATTCATCAAAGACTTTTCCAAAATTTCGAGTCCATTGTGCAAACTACTGGAGAAAGATGCGAAGTTTGACTTTAATGAAGATTGCTTGAAGGCATTCGAATGCCTTAAAGGAAAACTCATTAAAGCCCCTATCATGGTAGCATCAGATTGGACGCTCCCGTTCGAAGTCATGTGTGATGCTAGTGGTGTAGCCGTTGGTGCTGTTCTTGGACAGAGAAAGGAGAAAATATTTCATCTTATCTACTATGCGAGTAAGGTCCTAAATGAAGCCCAAAGGAACTACACTGTTACTGAACAAGAGCTCCTAGCGGTTGTGTATGCATTTGAGAAGTTTCGTGCCTACCTATTGGGTACTAAGGTGATCGTCCATACAGACCATGCAGCTCTTAGGTATCTAATGACGAAGAAGGATGCAAAACCAAGGTTGATTCGATGGGTATTGCTGCTGCAAGAGTTCGATTTTGAGGTCACAGATAGAAGAGGTTGCGAGAACCAAGTGGCCGATCATCTATCTCGACTTGAGAATGAACATGTGGCGCAACCTGAAATTCAGATTGATGATGCATTCCCTAACGAGGAGATATTAGCAATAACAGTGGAGAAATTACCATGGTATGCTGATTTTGCAAATTTCGTGGTGAGTAATATGCTACCTGCCAATTTATCCTACCATCAAAGAAGGAAGTTTATGCATGACGTTCAGCACTACTATTGGGATGAGCCTTATTTGTTTCGAAGATGTGCGGATGGTATCATTCGACGATGTATATCCCATGAAGAAGTGCCCACTATATTAGAAGCATGCCACAATTCGCAAGTTGGAGGACATCATGCAGGCAATCGAACGGCAAGAAAAGTATTGCAGAGTGGTTATTATTGGCCTTCGATATTCAGAGATGCATACGACTATGTTAGAAGGTGTGACCAATGCCAACGTCAAGGTGCTATTTCAAAACACCATGAAATGCCCCTGTCTAAAATTCTGGAGGTAGAACTCTTTGATGTGTGGGGTATTGATTTCATGGGTCCATTCGTGAATTCGTTTGGAATAAAATACATCTTGGTTGCGGTGGATTATGTTTTGAAATGGGTTGAAGCTGTAGCATTGGCCGACAACGAAGGAAAGCGTGTTGTAGCGTTCTTAAAGAAGAATATCTTCTCTCGCTTTGGAGTACCTCGTACTATCATAAGTGATGGAGGATCTCACTTTTGCAACAAGCTATTCAAATCTGTATTGGTTAAGTATGGTGTCAAGCAACATAAGGTGGCTACGCCTTATCATCCCCAAACTAGTGGACAAGTAGAGGTTTCCAATCGTGAGATCAAGCAAATCCTTGCAAAGACGGTTAATGCTAATAGGAAGGATTGGTCTAGGAAGCTAGATGATGCACTATGGGCGTATAGGACTGCTTTCAAGACACCCATTGGTATGTCACCTTATCAGCTAGTTTATGGGAAGGCTTGTCATCTACCCATTAAGCTCGAGCACAAGGCATTGTGGGCATTGAAGCAATTGAACTTGAATTGGGATGATGTGAAGAATCTGAGGTTGGAGCAGCTGAACGAACTAGATAAATTCCGTCTCCATGCATATGAACGATCGGATTTATATAAAAAGCGGATGAAGAAGTATCATGATCAGCGGATTGTTCGACGAAACTTCCAAAAAGGTGACATGGTACTACTCTTTAACTCCAGATTTAAGCTCTTCCCAGGTAAGTTAAAATCGAAGTGGTCTGGTCCATTTAAAGTCATCCAAGTCTACTCGTCTGGAGTAGTCGAATTGGAAGGCGATAAGGGTGTTGTTTTCAAAGTGAATGGCCAACGTGTTAAGCCTTATATCGGTCCTCTTAACTCGATGAATGACATGGCCATCACTTATCTCGATGAATTCTAAGTAATCAAGATTATTACGTCGAGCCATGACAATAAATAAGGCGCTAGATGGGAGGCAACCCATCATTTTATCGTTTTATCATTTTATCGTTTTGTCGTTTTGGTACTTGTTTCGTTTTTGATAAATGAAAATCCAAAAATAAGAGTCGTGCCATGACCAAAACTAAGGCGCTTGGTGGGAGGCAACCCATCGTACTAATCGTTTTCATTTGTTTTGAGCAAAAATAGGTGCAAGAAGTATTCAACGAGGAGATTGATTTCAATTGACAATTTGGACGCATTGTATGGTAAAGTTGGTAAGTTAGGAATGGTGATGCACAAGGCTATGGATTGAGCATTTCTCACACCAAAATAGGCATCGAGGAAGGCTAGGCCTTGAAAAAAAATAGGCCACGAACGATGCACAACCTATCCTATAGCCTAAGGTCTCGAAATCTAGTGTGCTATACACTATGTGCCGCCTATTCCTAGGTATGCTTTTGACTATGCGCCGCCTATGCTATGGCATTTGGTCTCAGTATCTCATATGCCATAGACTATGCGGCGCATATGTCTACAAATGCCATAGACTATGCGGCGCATATGTCCCATTATGCTATAGACAATGTGCCGCATATGTCATGTCTATGCTAAGCATTATGCGCCGCATATGTGGGAATTGTGTCTCCAAAACCGATTGTAAATGGGTCATAACCCGACCCATACTCTTCCTATATAAAGGGGACTTAGTTTTATAACACAACCACACTAGAATATACCCTAAAGGCGCCGCACACTCTTCCAAATCTTCTCAAAATTTTCTTCTTTTGCTCTTCCAATTCACTAAACCATCTCCACAAGTTTCAAGCAAGTAAGTACACTCTTATTCTTTATTTATTTATCGTAAGTACTACGTTGCTATGTTTATTATGAATTGCTAAATCGTATAAGATTGATGGTGATGTTTATGTGTTTGGATAGTTGATACAAAATCATGTGAGTAAACATGTACGTAGGAAAATCTTGACTTGTTTCCGACTTGAAATTGGTTTTAATAGCATTGTTATACTATTTACGGAATTACTATGGCTATGAATAGTGCTTAAGATTGTTGTTTGGATACTTACATGTTAGACTATCCCGGCCATCGGGATAAGACTTATAGTGCCTACCGACATAGGAGGTTGTGATTGTTGTATGAATAACGATTCCATGTGGTAACCCCTATGTAGTAGTGTTGCTATATCTACCATGAAAGTAGTCCAATAGCTGCACATAAGTGATGCATTGCTGATTTTCTTGTCGGAATACAATCCTAAAACGTATGTCGACGAAATCTGAGTACTCGACCACTTTCACTTCACTGATTTGTGTTAACAAAACTAAGTGTGGGGTGGTACCCCTATTGCTTGCTTATAGATTGTATCAAGTGAGATTGTGCTGCAACTAACACTAATTCTAGTCTTAGGTACAATGGCACCTAAAGCAAGGCAAGGCAAGGAGAAGGCTACCACTTCCCAAAAGGGCAAAAAGAGAGGTCGAAAGGACCAAGGAGAATCATCCTCAGCACAACTACCCCGCAGAATGTTTGGAATAAAATGGGTTCTTGAGGAAGAAGCCAAAGCATGACACAGCACCATTCAAAGAGCTGTACAGCAGGCCTCCTTATAGAGCAATACGACACACACTTTGTGGAAGCAGATATATGGCAAGGTGGGGCAGACATAAAGAAACAGGCTGACACAACACCTTCCCCTATGCTCCACTAAATAGGGAAGCAAGAATCTGGATGCGCATTGTCAACTCATGTCTTATTCCTGGGACTCAATACACCAAGATATCAAGAGATAGAGTGTGTTTGGTCTATGCTTTAATGACTAATGTCCCTATCAACTTTGGGGCAATCATTCGCTCTACCATGAGGAAGGCCAGACTCCACAAAAGGTCCCACTTCACATTTGGAAATTTGTTGACAGCAATCTTGCGGAAGGAGGATATCGAAGAGGAACCAGCTGACCACAAACTCCCACATAACCCAAAGAAAGTTGACCTCACCAAGGTCAAAGATGCTGAAACAACTCATGGTGTCAACCTTACTACTGCGGAGAGACATGCTCGTGATGAGAGTTTCTTCCGTCATCTCTATGGCATGACACGATTTACTATGATGAGTGGTGGACGTATTCCAACTGCTGAAGAGCTCCAACAGCTGGACCACGACTACCCAATGAACATGCATGCACGGTAGATGTGTGGAGTGGGCGTATACTTTGAGGAACCTCTAGATGATGATGTGCCGACTGATGACGATCGACGCTTGCCTGATTCTGACGAGGAGGAGAACTCTGACGATGACTCTTATGATGATTCAGACGAAGGGGGTATAACCCCCGACATTGAGGAAGAGTCCGACTAACCAGGTTCTTCGTATTTATTTTCCACTGAGGGAAGTGTCCCATTTAAGTGTGGGGTGGCGGTATCGCATGCTATACTTCTCTATTTGCATCTATGTTTGTTTACTTTTTTTGTGTGTGTGTTTTCGATTTTTTTAGTTAAGTTTTTTTTAGGAGTAAATTTTTTCTAGCTTCGCATGAAATTATTTTGATAGGCATCATGAGATTATAACAAGAGTATGTGCTACAATTATGACTTTTGAGACGTTTAGGCTCCAGTTGTGACTCATTATGTGATATTGTGTGGTTCAATTCCTTCACTTGTTGGGTCAAGAGTCTATATTACCTCCATTTAAGTCGACCATGTGCCTTGTGTGTGTGAGATTAATAGTATCTTCTATGTTTGTGGCTGATGCTAGAACTTGCCTGGTATGTATGCAAAGCGAAAATAAGGAGTGTAAGTTTAGGATATGATTTAGGCATTTCTTTGGCAACCTATATTTGTTTACCTTCAGTTTTACCTACCCATGGACATCATCCTAGTTAAACCCTTTTGAGCCTTTAGCCTATTTCTTTGACAACCTTGTATGTAAGCCTAATCCATTTTTTTAAAACCGTAATTTGATCCAAATTTCTAAGTGCTTTAAAGTGCAAAAGTCATGTGACAACATAAGAGGAAATTGGTTGAGTATGATGCTTTAAATTTTAATGGTTCTTGAATGTGTTATGAAAAAGAAAGTGCTATCATAAGAGGTATGTTGAGAAAAGAAAAAGGAAAAGAAAGCTGAAAAGTAAGTTGTGCTTAAAAATTGAAAAACAAAAGAGGAGAACAAGGGTGGTAGAACAAAACAAAGAATAAAGGTTGAAAGAAAAAAAAAGATGTCAATGATACAATGTGATGTATTAAAGTGCTTAGGAACTTAGTCACTATTTCTGGCCAAAATAGTCCTACCCGTCCCTTAGCCTACATTACAACCATCAAAAGACCTATTTGATCCTAAGCTTAGCATTCTGACATTTAGTGGAGTATTACACTAAGGGCAAGCCTATGGTCATCAGTTGCTACATATGAATTCTTTGTGAGAGTGAGAGCAAGGATATGTTGATACCCAGGTTTGAAAACTATGATATATTTTTGATTGATTATGGGTACTATATTGTGAGACACACATGGTTGATGAGTTTTGGATAGTTGTATATGATTCTACGCACCTTAACGTTTGCATGCGAGTTAATCACCATCACGAGTCTATGCTAGAGGTTAAATTGTTTCTACTTATAATCGGAAAGCTACTCTTTGTTGATAATTGTTGTGCTTATCTTGATAAATATTTTGTGTTGTTGTTGTAAAAACCCTAAGTTGATGTTTAGAAGGACATGATATGTTGTTCGAGGAAGAACAAAGCTGCAAGTGTGGGGTGTTGATGATAGGCGAAATTACGCGCCTATATCAATATATTTTGCCCATATTTTAGCCTAGTTTTGAGAACAAACTATATATTTCATGCACTTTTAGTCCTTTTTCCTATAAATGACCTAACGAACATGATTAGTAAAGTTTCAGGTATAAATGATGCAAAATACAGCATTTTATGGCTTACTTGACGCAAAAGAAAGCTCACAAAGGAAGGGAAGGAAGTCTACACGCCTAAGGACCAAAACTGCTGCATGGAAAATCTGTCCCGGGCTAAAATAGTATTTTTGAAGACTTTGGGGACTTACAGACACAAAGCTGGATTTTGACAATGATACATTAACCTAGTACAATTGGGTTATGTATTTCATTAGTTTATTTGGATTAAGAGAATGTTACATTAACCTAGTACAAATGGGTTAAGTATTTCCTTAGTTTAGTAGGATTTGGTTATTTATTTCATTAGCATAGTAGGAGTAGGATAGGAGTATTATAAATACCCTATCATGCTAGAGATTTTTAATTAACTCCTCCCTTAGTGGAGAGATACATTCAACAATTAATCTTCTTCCATCCCTCTCTTCTTCCACCACAACAATTCTACAACTCTTCTAATCTTCCCATTAATTCTATTTTTCTTCTTCTATTCATCTATTCAATTCTTAATTTCCTCAACAAGAGAAACGTTAATTTGCTAAGGAATTCACACCTAACGCCTATCACTTGACCTACACGCCATTACGCCATATTGTGATATAATAACAATGTCAATCATGATCTCCTTCGCATTCATGGGTAACTAAACCTCTCTGTTGGGGTTATGGAAGCCGAATGAGATACTATATATTGCTGTGAGTTTGTGAGTTCGTGACACGTATATTGCTTATATCATTGTTCTCTTCATCTTAATCTACATTCTTTGCAGTTGCAAACGCAAGAATACGCCAGTCTAACATTTAACTTGTTCGAGAGAAAGGTTATTTGTCTGGAAAAGAGATAATGTCAAGGTAGTAGGACACCCTTTCCTATTAAAAAGCTAGTGCCGTAACTGGACTAACCTCTTGGAGAATTCGTACCGTTAGACACGCTTTAAGCTCGAGAGAGTTAAAGTGAAATAGTCCTTGTTTAGGTCGAGAGACGCTTGGATTTACCATCGAATACAATTCTCTATAAGCAATTGCATGTCAGAATTCTACACACTCATAGCCAATAGAGACGTATACCTCAGAAGGTGGACATAACCCCAACGCTTCAATTCTCATTGTTTACAACCAACGTAACAATCTTTCTCTTTTTACTTTATTATTTTCAGCTTTTGTTTACATTACTTTCACGACAAGAATCCCCCCTTTTTACGAGACTTGCACCAAAAGTTTAGTAATTTTACTTACTTGTTGGCCAAGCTATTCCCTGTGGGATCGACACCCAACCCAGGTTGGGTTCTATATTTGCTAACGACCGCTTTACACTCCTACGAGAGCTGTAGATTGAGCGTTATCAGTAGCCATCCTAATAGGAAGTCTCAATCCCCTCACGAAGCAGCGAACCCTCTCATACTCTGTATCTAAGATAGAAGTTGCATGCCTATCCAACATATGGAAACGAGCCTCATACTCAGCAACTATCATAAAACCCTACTCCAACCTAGAGCACTAATCTCTCAAATGATCTCTAAGGCTACGCGGCATGAACTTCTCCAAGAACATCTCAGAAAACTAAGCCCAAGAGAGAGAGAAAGATCCAACTGGTCTAGAACTTATAACACTCTTCCACCAGTGTCTAGAAGACAAGTCCAACTGAAATATGGTTTAGTCCACACCAAAAGTCTCCACAAGGCCAAATCCGTGAAGCCTATCCTCACAAGCAGTCAAGAACTCAAATGCATCCTCTTCAAGAGCACCAGCAAATCTAAGCAGAGCCAACATCAAGAATCTACCTAACATCTTCTCCTCCTTAGAAGACATAACGGGCTGGGTCCTAACTGGCTAAACTACTATCAGCTGAACAACTCCTGGAATAGCAGGAACCTCAACTCCAAGAGCTGTAGCTGTAGGCAACACTCCTTCTCTAGTAGTTTGTGAACCATCAACAAAACTCAACAACTGAGCCAGAGCACCTCTAAGAAAAGAAAAGGGAATGAATCTTGGTGAAGCCTAGGCTAGTCCCTAGGCCATCGCTAGATGAGGTGGTAGAGTCTCTAGCTTGGGTGCAGGAATAAATTCTGGGGGAGGTACACCCTAGTCCCTAATTGGGGACAACTCACGAGTCTAGATCTCGGGACCCACCTCGCGTATCACTGAAGCACGTGTCCTAGGAATCTGTGGAAGAGTAATGTCAATAGAATGTCCTACAAACCAACTCAGACACTTAGAATGATAAGAATAAAATAAGTGAAGGACTCCTAATAATGTCTCATAACCTTCCAAAGATAGGAAACAAACATCAATGTTCCGATCCATATGATTCTATTAGACACTTGATCTTGTATTAATAATATCGGTGAAACCTAGGCTCTGATACTAATTTGTCATGACCCCGTTTGGAGTCATGATGGTACCTACCACATCCTACCGGTAGGTAAGCCGATACCATAAATTAGAGATATTACAATGGTTTACCATGGTGAGAACGTCCAACATGGACCCTATATGTGAATACAATATATAACAACAACATTTCACAACTAAGGACAACCGATATTCAAACAAATCCTACGACCTGATAGTATTAATACAAGAGCTTCTAAACTTAACAAGGAGAATTTACAATCTCAGAATCTAAAATGTCTTAAATAAAATCATTCATTTATCTTAAAAGCAAAAGACAAATAAGGATAGAAGGGAAAGAGGGCAACAGGATCTCCAAGAGCTCACCTTATATCTGAATAGTCAACTCGCACAAACTAGATCAACGACAACAACTAAAACCTAGGTTTGCACCAAAAGGTACAGAAGTGTAGTATGAGTACCAAAACACGGGTACTCAGTAGGCATCATCAACCGACTAAGCTCAAATATTATGTAAAGACGATATAAAGTAAGACAAAACCTTAAAGTCAAGGGATAGGATCGAACCTGAATCTGCTTTGATACCACTATAACAACATCTATACTACTAAAGTAATAACATGACATACTATCTCAATATACTCCATAATCGTCATAACAACCGAATATCATTTTGAAAGCGTAAAGCCATATTCACAATAGCAAAGCATCTACTTGCCATAATCATCATCAACCATCTTTAGAACAATAAGAACAAGAACTTACCACGACATCCCATACCGTCAGGAAGTACACAAAAGAGAGCACAACAAAGAACTCATCATGGTGTCCCATACCACCAGAGAGTACACAAAAGAATATCAAATAAGAACTCATCGCGGCGTCCTATACAACCGGAGAGTACACCAAAAGGATACAACCAATAATAGAATAAAGCATATCTATTCCATCAATTGAACGAAATTGTGGGTACCTCAATCCCGCCATAGCTCATTACCAAAATCCACTTCCAAATATCTATACCATAATTTAAGATAAATAAAGCAACATTGTTATAGCATAGACATGTAGTCATTAATTCTATAATTTATTGATAACACCTCATGAAGTCGATACTAGTTATCCTTATCCTTCCATGAATCGATAGATTATGTCTTACCACGACTAGCTATTAATTTGGAGAAAACTACGAGCCACCCATATTATAGGTTATTCATCTATCATAAAGCCATTCTTTAGCTAGTATCTTCATGACATGAGCTATCAATTAAGTCATCTCAACCTCACATATTAGAAGATAATTTAACTAACAATCATGCAACAATAGGACTATCATCACTAAGCATGTCATAACCTTAAGGGCTAATTTCCATATTTTAATCAAGTAAAGTCTGCCAACTAGTTTACTAGGTTTCTAGCTTCCAAATAGAAATCATATATTTTAGAAGTAACTAGTTATCACATAAGCCACTTTACTTGGCAAGATTTCATAATACAATCTCTTATTCAAGTCAAGGATATATATATATATATATATATATATATATATATATATATTAGGTTAGCCCTTGATTCTATGCAAGATTATTCACATCACTAAGTCTTAAAAGTATTAAGCATAGGTTTTCTCTAATAACTAATGTAGTATCAACAAGGGTCACACCTCTCATTTAGTGATTTGGAACAAGAAATGAATAACAATTTACCAAGAGAGACCTCACATTTCATCATAATATCTTATATTCCTCCGGACTCACCAAGCATCATCATAATATCACATATTCCTTCGGATTCACCGGGCATCATCATAATATCACATATTCCTCCGGATTCATCGGGCATCATCATAATATCACATATTCCTCCGAATTCACTGGGCATCATCATAATATCACAAGTCTCCTAATACAACAACATACATCCATATGCATAGCCGAAACAATAAACATACACAAAAGTTCACAATATAAGAAAGTAGGAATGTAGGCTAACACTTGTCATTTTTCCTTACTAATAAGCTTCACACGTAATATGAGCATAAATAAGAGCATGAGTATTACAAGACATGCACCATAATTACTTAACAAGATTATTCAAATCATGATCATAAAATAATCCGATAATCGAGTTCAACTATCATAACTCCTATGTAGATATAATTTAGACAATTACTATGTATCTAAGTCTCTAAGCATTTACTTAGTTCGAGCTTAAGGTGGGTCAAGTCCCACTTCTAAATCCCCAAGAAAGCCAAAGCTTTTCTAACATAAGTCTACTTTCTACTCGGAGTTAGCCTAAGTCATTCATACCTCACCACAAGGGATTACCAATTCTTTCTAGGTCTATAGGAAAAGTCTCTTCAAAAATCCTTCCTAAGTCAACCCAACACCAAGGTCATCTCCTATCTAGGCATTATATAGGTAAATTCACTCCTAAACATACAGAAGTATACCATTCATGTCTACTTAGAACAATTATAGTGTTCTTACACTAGTCAAGAGACCACAAATAAGCTAACCAAGGTCCTAAACTAAGGGTAAAATATCATACCTTACAAACTAATAATCTAACGCAATTAATAGATCCTAAGTTCACTATTTAATTAACTATCGTCTAAATTCCCCTCCCAATCTCACAAGATATCAATAATTATATTACAAACAAACTCAATCTAGTCTACGGATTAGCCTAACCTACCTTGAATCCAAGCAACTCACGATCAAATGAGCTTTTTATTTCCTTTCTATGAAGCTTCTTCTTCCACAAGAAATGCTATTAATAATACAATCTAACCATATAATAATACCCATTATAGCACCATTGTGCCATCGGTTTCAAATGGACACCAAAACCCCAATTGGATTTCACCCTTGGAAAGGAGTTTCCAAGACCAATCCATAGCCTAACTATCTTTAGGAAGTTAAAAACCTTAAGTAATTTGAGTCAATCACTCAATTTTGGGGCTATAATTTACCCACAATGATTTAGGGATTTTGAGTCAAGAAACTATGAAATCAATACCAAATTAGATAAATTCTTACCTTAGATTATAGCACGAATCAATCACACAAGTTGTTTAAGATCTAATTCAACCCACAACACACACTTAGAAGGTTTTACACTCCATTAAGGTTTCTAGGTTTAGATGGAGGCACAAAATGGCTAAAATTCATGCAAGACAATACTTAAGTATGGACTAACCAGCCCTTTGATGGTGAGGTCGCAAACCCCGTGTCATCGCGGGTCGCGATCTTCTGGTTGGACCTCCTTTGCCATGGTCGTGGAACCTCGATGCAGGTTATGAATAGCTGAAGCTTGAAATTTGGCTTCGAGCTTCGACCAATGCCTCGGGATGCATTCGGGGTTTATTTTGAACAAATAATATATGAAACCCCATAATTTTCATTGTTTCAGATGCATTGGCAAACTCGGATTTTGCATACGAGGCTATTTTACTAATGTTTTTGCTTAGCGGTCAATTAGGACCAATGAAGACTTCAGATTGAGAAAGGGGTTATAAAACCAAAATGGACCATCAGGTAACCGAACTATCGGTCCCCACAAGTCATTAATGACTTAGGATAGCTATGGGAAGATCTATCGGAGGAAGTAAGCAAGAATACGGATAATGACCTAAAGAGTCATTACAAAAATAGTTATAACAGCCCAATAGATAGATAAAAGAGCAAAAATTATTAGAATACTCAATAATGCAGGAACAAATGTTAATACAACTGAACTATAAGTATTGAATAGTCAAATACAATTAAAATTAAAAATAAAAAACTATACATAAATACATTGAAGGAAAAAGAGTAACTCTGACTCCAAGAACTAACCCAATCTCTAAAATCACTCAACACGATCATCGAATCAGTGGCGAAAATTAGTACTAGAATTTGTACCAAAAATGTACCAAAGTATGGTATGAGTACCAAAACCATGGGAACTCAGTAGGTATCATCGGTTGACTGAGCTAAATCATCGTATAAATACGATAAGATACAAAATAAAGTAAGCGAACTCAAGGTAAATGGGTCAAACCTTGAAATAAACCCCAACAAAAATGTGCATAGGTAAATAAATAAATACAAAAAAGTAATGTATAGATCACACCATTATAACTACTTAATTAGTCCCCATAAGCCAATAAGTACAAAAAAAGTAAATAACCCAACGTAGGCCCCCATAAGCCTGGAGGGTACAATCAAGGAAAGTAAATAACCCTATAACCATGAATTACCAATTACCATTCCATAACAAAGAATCCATCCGAACTATATACCACGAATAGCTCCCAAACTGTCGGACTTGGATCAAAACTCAATTGCGTCATCATCATTACCATCATTTATCAGGCTTTAACCGAAACTCATATATCATTATCATCATCTAATGTCGGACTTGGATCGAAACTCATATATCATTATCATAATCAATAGACCATGTAAATAAATTATAATTATAAGCCATATCAATAAATCACAATAATTATTCACCAAAACTTACAAGGGCTTTGGACTAACTCTCAAATACCAAACTAGCATAACCAATAAGAATCTAACCTTTTTAGAGTCTCAAATTAAGAATTAATTAGGGTATATCATGCATAATTAAGTCTACAAATCTAACATAAGTCTTGACCTAAGATTTGTCGGAGGACTTCTAATTCTCAAAAGTCATTTTAGGAAACTTCTACCCTGGACTATGCTAAGGTATCTAAATTTATTTCTAGATATTAAATAATCCCTAAGATAGTAATTTATCCTAAAACATGAGCGGCTATGTCAATTACGCCTAAATTACGATTTCAAGATAGCCTAAATAGTCCAACTAATCCAATTATTCTCAGTCATACCTCCAACACCTAAATCTTACCCCATATCTATAACATAATATCATAAGAATACTATGAAATAGCTCAATCTATGAAGAGGGTAAATCTAGCCTACCTAGACGTCGAAGAAAAGTCTGAAAATCTACTAAACCAACGATTTTCCTTTTTCAAAAGCTTTCGCAAGATACCACGCTATCAAAATTGCAATCTACTTATCAAAATAAGAATAATGAGACCCATATTTCACTATTGTACTTCGGGTTTAAAATTATATAAAAAATTTCATATGTGACCCATTTACAGAATCGCACATCTGAAACCAACACAATCTTCCTCTATGCTCAAGGAATATTTTTCCTCAAAATGGGTGAATTTCGAGCTCTAATGATGCTAAAATTAAGCCACCAAGATTCTAGGAATTTTAGCAAAAGATGGAGAATTCAAGCATGAAATTAATGAAAGCTTACCACAAATTCGATGAAGAATTACTTAAATTAACTATATAAAGCTCTACAATCACCCACAAATATTGCCCCCAATTTTTCCCACTATATAATGTTTTACTCTCTTGAGAATGGGTGAAAAGTGGGAAGAAATTAGGCAAAAAGGGAATGTATAAGCACCAGATGCTACTAAAGCAGGTCCTTGGCCTCTTTAGCAGTCACCACTAAAGAACTTGGGTGCCGCTAAAGCGGTACCCATCACCACGAGCAAGGCCGCTTAAGCGGACCACGGGCCACTTTAGTGTTAGCTACTAAAGTGCCCTGGTGCCACTAAAGCATACCTGTTGGCTGAGCTATGGCCTAGGGCCGCTAAAGCGCCCAATGGGTTGTTAAAGCGCCCTCCACTAAATTGTCCAAAGGGTCCCTTTAGCGGGTGCACCAGATATCATGCACCAACTGGAACTTGAATTTTTTTGAGTCTCCGTCAATCCCTTGGGATTCATTCAAAATACCGTATGCACTAATGAACTATGCTACCCTATCAAATTTGACATTCTAGACTCAATGGCGCTGTTGAAATTTCCTTCTGAGGTCATTTAATGAAAAGTGGATCCCACATCTACTTGTCATTTTTCTCAACCTCCGACCAATTGCCCGAAATGAGTTTGAGAGACTCGGGAGTCGAACCAAGGGTCTACTCAATGTAAAATCAAAATTTTAGAGCTGTTGGAATAGTCAAAATTGGCATACGAGGTTGTTTGACTGAAGATAGCCAATTTGAACTAGCAAAGGCTTCAAAATAGGGAATTGACTCTAAAAACAAAATAAATTACTTGGTAATCGAACTGTCAATTCCAGAAAGTCATAAATAACTTGAGGCAACTACAAAAAAGCTCTAAATAGTGAGAATAAGCAAAAATATAGTTTGGAATGAGGTTGCGGTTGGAAAGTATGTCTAAAATGTAACTAATAAACATGACTCATGGGTGAAATAGATTAATAAAATTTATCTAAAAGTGGTAAATTGGTAGAGTTATCATGTGCCAAATAGTAGTTGTTTGTATTGGAAGAAAATTTGTAGCATTAGAGATAAATCTCAAGGTGGTTAAGTTGGTAATGGGTGGAGTCAAGCTACAGGTATCTAGTGTAACTGGGCTAGAAATGGAAGAGAGGAAAAGGCTTATCTTGGCAACACTGGAGATCTCTTTGGGATGCTAGAAGTATCCCCAAGCACTGTTTATAAGTTGTCCTGCAATGCACAACAGGTTGCATGCTACAGACAAGCTTAAGAAAATAGGAATAAGTCAAAATAAAGATTGTCTTTTATGTGGTTAAGTTAGTAATGGGTGAAGTCAATCTACAGGTATCTAGTGTAACTGGTCTAGAAATGGAAGAGAGAAAAAGGCTTGTCTTGGCAACACTGGAGATCTGTTTGGAATGCTAGCTGCATCCCCAATCACTGTTTATAAGTTAGCCTGCAATGCACAACAGGTTGCTTAGTTTGGACAAGCTTAAGAAAATAGGAATAAGTCAAAATAAAGACTGTGTTTTATTTGCAGGAGTAGTGGAAATAGTTGATCATCTTTTCTTCAAATGTGAGTTCTCAATAAGATGTCTGACAGCAATACCGAATAGGTTGTACTTGAACATACATAAGTTGGATTATCAGGGCTTATGTGTAAGAATTGCTCAAAAAGCTGAAGGGAAAATTGGTAGAGCATTTTTATGGTTAGTGACAGCAGTTTGTATCTACTATATCTGGTCAGCTTGCAACACAGAATTATGAGAGCAAAAAGTTCCTAATCCACAGGTGGTGCAACAACAATTGAGATGGAAAGTAAGGTGAAAATATGTATTTACTATAGAAGAAGAAGAAGTTCATGGATATAGAATGGATAGAGATAATTCTTGTAAATATAGGGAACAATAGTAAGAAAGGGAGCTCAATTATGCCTATTGGTCGTTAGGGTGAGATGCAGGGCATCCTTCTTTTGATTCTGTTGTTTGTAATAGTGTGAAACTTGGTGTTTGGTTTGTATATAACACAATTCTATTCGATGAAAAAAAAAGATCTTTAGTCAAAAAGAGAAAAGGCTCACCAAATATATACTACTTCTGATAACTTTAAACAACATAGACTCTGATACCAATTGTAGGGGGGTGCGGATAAATCGGGTAACTTAAATAGATCCATTATAGATCTAATGGATCTATTTTTAGTTGTGCGTGGATATTTCTTAACTTCTCTAAACATTTTTATTTTTAGTGTATTTATTTTAATTTTACTAATGTTCATATCTTGGGGGGTGATTAGATAATATTTGATTAAATGCTTTACTGTAATATTCTTTAGTTTTTTCTCTTAGTCTTTGAAATTCTTGTATATTATTTTAGAGGTATTCTAAATATTGTATATCTTTTGTTCTAAAATATTCAACTAAAGTCTCTTTCATAAGTATTTCTGTTCATCTTATTTCTTCCATATCTTGTCTCCAATATTTTAAATACTCATAGTCTATCATTTTATCCTAAACTAGTTGTGATACTACAAATTTCTTTGTAATAATTTATTCTAATTGTACTATATCTGATATTAAATTCTGGGTTATCTATTTCGTTAATTATCCTATCTTTTCGTCTATGAATAATTCCATGTCTAAATCATATTCTAAAATGTCTTTTAATTCTAGTTGTTTTATGGTTTTATTTATCCAAATTAATCTTTCTTTTAATTTTTCTCTTCCTTTTCTAAGCTGGTTTCTATAATTAATTTCTTCGTATAGCCAACTTTGTTTTTCTCTAACTCTATTAATATATTCTAGCATTTTTAATCTGTATAATATCCATCTAAATAATAACTGTCTGAATTATTTCTACCATAGAAATCTATATTTTCTAATTCATCATCTATCCAATTAGTACTTAGTAAGTCATCTTCATAATCAAATATTCTTTCCCATATTATTTTTTTCATGTCTTCTAATTCTAAGTCTTTTATTATATATAAAACTAGTATCTTAGTTTCATCAGATATATATCTTGTCATATTTCTTCTAAAATAATTACTTTCGTAATAGATCTTGTGACTGGTAACTCTTCTGATTTTAGGATCGTTATGACCCATTTTCTTATCTCTTCTCTGTCATTTTCTCTAATATTTTTACAAGTAGAGTAAAACAATAATTGATTTCTGTTATAGTAAATTCAAACTGGGTTTTGATTTATATAATTATTTGCTAACTCAGTCAATATACTGCTAAGTCCAATAACTCTCTTGTTTCAGTAGAAGTCTGGTATCTGATTTTTGGTTATCTCTTCTTGTTCGCATATTTCTTCAGGGATAATATAGTCTCGTGTCATTTATATCTTGAAAACAGTAATTGTATGTTTTATTTCATCAAACAATATTTCTACTGGTGCTGAGTAGAAACGAACATAGAATAACTGTCCCTTCGTAATCTTTTTATAATCCATAAATTTTTTATGAATATCTAGAATTCTTGCTAACTCTTGTTCAGTAATTGTGTAAACTGTAGATAATAGTCCATAATAGTAACATGAAGAAATTAAGTTTGCACTAGTGTCAGGCAAAGCAATAAGTTTGTTATAGTTCTGACATTTTTGTGTAATATATCCTTGGTTTTGTTTTGCTAGTTCTTCACTCTGGATAGGTTTTGTATTTAACAATTTTTGTAAGATATAAATATTATCAATATATGTACGAGTGATATGGTTATAAGTCTGCTTTTGTTGATTGAGTGATTCAAAATATGTTTATATCTGGGGAGATATAAATGACTCTGGTTTTTTTGTATTTGGTATATATGATTTTAAAAATATCTGGTTGAGGTTATAATTCTTTTTCTTTGGTAGTTCAGGTTTATTTTGAGTGACTATATTCTCTCCCTTGGAGACATCACTTGCGCATGCAACTATAACTGTAATGTCGTTAGTAATTTAAGTTTTTAGGTGTTTCTCATCGTCACCTTCTAGGTCTAGTTTTTTAATGTGCTCTTCCTGCACAGTATCTTTGCTAATAGCTTCTTGTTTTTTTATAGTGCTCAACCTGCACTTTTACATTTGTAACTTTAGTAGTTAATGTGATAACTTGTTCTTGTAATAACTTCATTTGTTCAAACACTTGTAATATTAAGTCTGTTTGGATATCTTTGACATCAGCTTCTTCCATTGGTAAATCAGTTTGAGTATCTTTGTCTTGATATGTAATCTGCAATAACATTCTTGTCAATCTTAATTACTTCAATCGAAAATGTAAAATTTAATATATTCAATACTAATCTCCGAATTTCTTTGTCGTAACTGAGTTTTGTATTTTTCTTGTTAACCACCATTAAACCTGGGTATTATCTGTTCTCACAATAAATTTGTTATATACAATATATGGTTCAAAGGTTAATAAAAATTTATATAATGACCATAATTCTTTTCTATTTATTTTCCATTTTATTTCTGTTTCATTAAATGCTCCTGAATAATATCTACAATGATGTTCTATTTTTTATTTTCATACCTATATTTAAGTACCCCTTCATAACTATATTCATTTGCATCTGCTTCTACTATATATGTATTTTTATTTTCTAAACTTGTTTTTTATCTTCCTCGTTGTAATTATATTCAACATCCTTTTTTAATTTTTTCTGTAAAGGCTTTAGGTTTTCTACTAATTTTGGTGTATATTCTCTTACTTGGTTTACTAATCCTAAAAATGATTGTAATTTCTTTTTTATATCTAATTCTTCTTTTGAATTTATTATTTTTTGTACTATATGTTGTTGCATTTTTACTCCACTTTTATCTATTTGTATCCCTAAAAATTCTATTTGATTTTTCATAATTTCAGCTTTCTTTTTTGCTTAAACTTATTCCTGATTTTTCTATTATATCTGTAAATTGTTCTAGTAATTTTAAATGTTCTTCTTTAGTTTTTGTATATAGTAGTATATCATCTATGTATACTATACAATTAGGTAATTGTTTAAAATAACTATCCATAAAATGTTGATATCTACCTGGTGCATTTTAAAATCCAAATGGTAATACGTTCCATTCATAAAATCCTTGTGGTACCATAAATGCGGTTAATTCCTTAGAATCTTCATCTAACTTTAAGTGGTAAAATCCTAATTTATAGTCAAATTTACTAAAGTAGTTATATCCCTGCATTTGTCTTATTTTTAATATCTTATTTGGTATTGGATAATTATATGTCATAGTTTTTGCATTTAAATTTCTATAGTCAATAACCATTCTAATTTTTCCTCTTTTTTATTCACTATGTTTATTTACTATAAATGTTGGACTATTGTGTTTACTATTACATTTTTGTATATATTGTTTTTCTAATAATTCATCTATATGCATTTTAAATTCTTTTAAATCATCAAAATTATATGTTAATGGTTTTTGAGTTATTATGTAATTTTTATCTATTAATTTAATTTTGATAGTAGTTTTATGTTTTTCCCATCCTTTTAATGGATCTTCACTATATAATTGTCTTAAGTTTTTCTTTATTATTTCTACCTTATCTATTGAAAATATAGTTATTTCTTTTTTATTTATCGAAAATACAACTAGTTCTACTGTGTCTTCTATATTTTTTATATTTTCTAACTTTTGTGTAATTTTTTCACTTCCTTCTATCCAATCAGTTTTCTTTCTTATTTTATTAATAACTCTTTTTGCCCTTACTTTTTGTTTACATGGTGTTGTAAACCACCAATCTGTTTTAGTTATTATATGTGGATATAATTTATCTAAAAATGGAATTCCTAAAAGCATATCTTTTGTTGTTAGTTCATAATTATAGATTTCTTCTATTGTTATTATTTTATCTCATATCTGTATTTTTACATTTTTAGCTTTATATGTAATTAAACTTCCTTTATTATTAAATCTTTTGACTACTATTTGTGTTTTTAATTTATCCCATTTACTTTCTGGTAAACAGTTGTATCTACATAAGTTTGCTTCTGCTCCTGTATCTATCATAGGTGTATAATACCTATTATAATATCCTTCTACTATTATTTTTACAAGTACATATATTTTCATATCATGTTAAAGTTCTTTTTATGAATAATTTCTCTTTATTATATGTTATAGATAATTGTGTATGTTCTATATTGTATGGTTTTACTTGTTTTAATCATTTCATTTCTAATATTATATCTGCTTTTTGCATTTCTTCCTTTATTTCAAATTCTATTTTTATTTTCCTAACTCCTATTATTATTTCCTTTTCAGCTATATCTTTAATGTTTATTAGACTCCTTGGTAGATCTGGGCATATATTAGTATTAGATTTTATTTCTTCACTTTTTACTAGATATTTTGCTATATAATTTTCTTTTTTGTCCTGTGTTTAAGAGTATTAAATATTCTTTTTCATTTATTGTTCCTGTTATATAATATTGATTTGAATTAACTGTTGAAGTTGTTTCATAACTTGTTCTTTTTTATGAGTTTGAGGATTCTGTTTTTTTATGAGCTATTCTTTTTGTTGTGCTTATTCTATCATTTGTTATTTCTAAATCTTCTTCTATATCTATGTCTTTGTAAATATAATCATTATTATCAATTATTTTTATAAATTGTTCAAAAGGACTTTCTATTTGTATTTTATTAATTTTTTTTCCTGTTATTTTATATTTTGTTGTTAATACATATAGATTTTTACATCTTGCTATAAATATTTTACTTTCTAGGGTTAATTCTATTCCTGATATTTTCCAATATAATACTAATGATTTATCTATATTTTTATCTGTTATTTCTACTGAATAATTCTCACTTATTATAAATTTAAATTTTTGGTATAATAAATATTTTTTCTACACTTGAGTCTAACTCTTTTCCTTTTATTTCATCAAATATATGACTATCAAATATTATTTTTTTGATCTGTTCCTTCTTTATTTAACTATTCTTCCTTTGTTATTATTTTTATATCTTTTTCAGTCATTTGATTCATCTAATTCACTATCTATTTCATTATCTGTTTCATTCTCCAAATTTTCATATATACTATCTTCACTTTCTAATTCATAATCTATATAATCTATCTGTATATATTCTATATTTTCTATTTTTATTTCTGATATTTGTTTCTCTTTTGGATTCTTTGGTAATTTACAATTTCTAGCTAAATGTCCTAGTTTTCCACAATTATAACAAGTACATTATTTTATAGATTTCTTTTTCCTATATGGTCTTTTATGTTTATAATGTTTTACATAATATCCTTTTCTTGGTTTCTTATATTTATATTTTGATTTTTTGTATTTCTTATGTCTTTTTTTTTTCTTATAATATATTTCTTCACATTCAAATTGCGGTGCTATTTTATCTTTGTAACATGTTAAATTTCTTATTAATGTATTTTCCATTTTTATTTCTTCTCTATATTTTTCACATAGATTTCTATACCATTGTTGTAAAAATTTTATTCTTGCCTAGGGTATCTACTATTTTTGCTTCATCCCGACTCTTTATTATTTTTGAACTAAATGGTTCAGGTAATTTACTAAAATATAATCTTCTTATTTCTTTACTTTATTCTATATTATATGTTCCTTTATAATAATATTCTTTAAATACGCACGTATACTCATCTATATAACACATATTACATAATGCTAGTTTTAACATTAAATTTCTATTTATATCTTTTTCTTTATTTTGCTCTTCTTCTTCTTCTGTTGTCACACTACTAAATTCATCTCTTATAGCTATTTCATATTTTTTCAATATTTCTGTTGGTAGTATTTTATTAGTTGTTGATATTCCTTCTATTTTGTTATCAGATTTTAATACTTTTTTACTTGTTTCGGCTAGGTTTAAAAATCATAATTTTACTGTTTTTATTAATGTCTTTTCTATATATTCTAGTGTGTTTGTTGTATCTATTTTATTATCTAATAATTGTTTTGACATATATCCTACCCATAGTTGTATTATTTTATTTGTGTCTATTACACAGTTTAAATCCAAAAAGTTGTAATTAATTATTTATTTTGGTGTCCATTTATTATATTCATCCTTTGTATTATATCTTTTAAACTTACTTTTGTGATTATATGTTGGTTTTCTTATTTCTGATACACTAGGTATTATATTTTTATCTAGAGTATTTACTTATGTATTTATTAGTTCTAGATTTTCATTATTAATTACTTCTTGTTTTTCATTAATTTTTAGTTTTCCTATGTTTTCTAGAATTTCTGTATATGTTTCACTATCTTCCGAATCATAATTATTTATTTCTTCAGCATCTATTGTATTTATTTCTAATTCACTGGTTTCTGGTTCTTTATTTTTTATTTCAAATTTTTCTTTTAATTGATTTATCTCGTTTAATAATTTTTGTTCTTTATCTTTTTCTTCTTTTTCTTTCTATCTTTTTTCATACAAATCTTTTAGCATTTGTAGTTCTTTTTCTAATTCAGCAATCCTATTGTTATTAGTTTCTTCTATTTTTTGTATTTCTTCTGTGGTTTGTTGTTTTATTTTATCTATTTTCTTTTTTCTGTCTATCTCTTTGTTTTCTCTTTCTATTCTTACCATGACTGCCAACTTATCTTCTAATTTTAATTCTTCTTTTTCTAACATTAAATATAAATGTTCACCTATTTTCTTATATCTTCTTCCTAAATTAGAGAATACTATTTTTATTTTTGATCCTTCGTGATTTTCATATGTTTTTTCATCTATTATAAATTCTTCTTTGTTCATTTTATTTAAACGTATATAAGTTATGTTGATATATATATTCTAGACTATCGATTGTTGGTTCTAAATTTGATATTTCTTCTTTTTGTGCATTTATTGAATTTTTACTAACTCCGACAATTATGTTATACTGTAGTCTTTCTATCCTTATTTTAAATTCTGTACCTTTTTCGGATATTATTTGTTTTAATTCTTTATATTTTTTAAATTTTTGTACGTTATTCATCTAAACAATATTTATAATATTTTGGTGGATATCTAAATCTAATTTTATCATAATTAATAAATTAATCAAATAAATCCAAATATATACTACTTCCGATAACTTTAAACAACATAGGGTCTGATACCAATTGTAGGGGGAGGGATAAATCGGGTAACTAAAATAGATCCATTAAAAGTAGAATGGTTATTGATTATAGAAATTTAAATGCAAAAACTATGACATATAATTATCCAATACCAAATAAGATATTAAAAATAAGAAAAATACAAGAATATAACTACTTTAGTAAATTTGACTGTAAATCCGGATTTTAACACTTAAAGTTAGACGAAGATTCTAAGGAATTAACCGTATTTACGGTACCACAGGGATTTTATGAATGGAACGTATTACCATTTGGATATAAAAATTTACCAAGTAGATATCAACATTTTATGGATAGTTATTTTAAACTAATTTGACTAAAGTTTGCAATTTGAGAAAAAAAACTGATTGTTGTAAGTTTGTTTAAGTTCAATTCGATTTGTGTCACTTTGGCTCGATGCCATGACCAATTTCCAAATTGTTCGAAGTGGTTAAAAGAATATGTAATAACGTAATAGAGTTTGTTCAAATACATTGTGATGATTCGATTGAAAAAGCCTTATAATTACTACAATGGTATATTTGATGGAGCATCAGCCATCAAGTATATTATGTTCAATAATAAATAAAAAAATATGAGCTCTTTATCTATTTTTATTTTTCTGTAAGTGAAAAATCAAATTAAAGTGAGGTTGACAGTGAAGCACCACATGCCATTTTATTGAGGCTGACGAGGCAAAAATGCTCATCAATATTGGGAAATGTTAAAATTTTACCAGGAGTTAGTTAATAGTTGGATTACCAATGCTATCGTCATTGTAAAAGCAGTTCAAATATACCGTTATTTTCCAAACAGGCAAATGAAACCATTTAAAATAAATAAATAAAAAGGAAATTAGAAAATGAAATTTTTAAAAAATAACAAAAAAATGCGCAACTTATTCAAAGTGCAATCCTGCCACTATAATAGTAGTATGTCACATCTACGTAGAAGAAGAAAAAAGAGAACAGTGGATTTCGATTATTCAAAATGGGAGTTTTTCTACAATATTTGAGGTAAATATGTTAGCGTATAAGCATTGAAATGCAATTGCATGATAGACTAGTTTTAGAAAATACCCAGAAAGTTTATTTAGCTAATTAAATACGTATCAAATATGTACTTCAAAATTGATCAATTTTTCCTTAATTAGAACATACTATAATTCTGAAATTTGGCAGATTAAAAATTAGTTAAAACATGTTACTAATGACAGATTTCAGGAGTTAACTTTATTAGGAAGCTAATGTTTGATAATTGATGGCCAAGGTTTGAGAAGCTGGATTTATTTGGACTTAAGTGATAAAGTTAATGAAATGAATAACTCAATAATATAGTGTCAAAAGTTGAAAAAGAGGTCCTTAACCTGAAGATTAAAAAATAATAATTAATCCTGAAATTATTCAAAAGTGCTAACAAAGAATCTTTCTTGTCCAAGGGATATTCACACCATAATACTGAAAATTTGTTTGGATGAACATGGAAAATTTAAAGAAAAACAAATAATTAGGGAATAGTATTGAAGCAGTTCTTGATCAATTAAATTAAGAATTGATCAAGACTTGAATATAGACATTCTTGAACGTACTATCCAATTTCATCGTGTCTTTTTCTGTAGCCACTCTGATATTAAAGTCTTTGAATAGCCAATTACCAATAATATACTTTTATATACCCTCAATTTCATCGCAATTTCTCTTCCAAGCCAAAACCAAAGATCACTTTTGCCAAATCCAAAGATCAATTTTGCTACTTCCACTTTCTCCTATAAATAACCCCTCTTTTACATTTCTTCTCTTCACGCCTTTCAACAAAAACCCAATCAATAACGAAAAAAAAATTAGGGAAAAAAATGCGAAAAATACTTATACTTTGGCGAAATTTATAGTTACGTATCCTGAATTTTACGGGGGTCCTGTGACCCTCCTAAGCTATTTTTTACCGTATTTAACTGACATATATTTGGCCACTTGGACTACTGTGTATTTCATGCACATTGAGCGCGTAAAGAAAAAGATAATACTAAAAACATATTATTGATATGATTGGTCAAAACGCCAACATATTAAAAATAATATTGATAAATTTAAAACCTATTGGAAGGAATCTCCCCCTAAATAAGACTATTTAAGGACTACATTGTAAATACTATTGCGTTGTTGTATGAGAAGGGATATTCTATTTATAAAGGTCCAAAATCTTTCCTCTTAGAAAAAAGTTAGTCAAATATGAAAATTTTTATATTTTTCTTTTAGGAAAAATAAGAGTAATTATGATACTGATTTTATTTTCCTTCTAATAAAAATAAAACTTAATTTTGATAAGAAAGTTAGGGTAAAAATCTTAATAAATCTCCCTTTTTGGCTTGATTTTCTGCACTTGATCCTCCTTCTTCACACATTTAATCTTTGTTCTTCACATAATCTTCATCACTGTTGCTTGGCATGCTTAAAAATGGAGTTTTTGGGTTAAAAATATATGAGCCCTTTCGGGTAAAAAATATTTGAGCCATTTATAGGGTTAAAAATGAGCTTTATTTTCAAATATGTAATTGCATTTGTTGAAAATATGATTGACAATCGTTTCCACATGTAACTTTTGGAGATATATCTTCATTATCATCAAATTGCTTGCAACTTTATTCAATAATTGGACCATCGAATCATTGAACCGTAGGCTCTGATACCACTTATTGGGTTCGAAATCGAGAAACCGTCATGCCGATCTTAAAGTATTGCAAACCATGAAGACAATAAATCAGTTGACAAAGAAAAAGATAATACTACAAACATATTATTGATATGATTGATCAAACGACCTACATATTAAAAATAAGAGAAAATGGCCAAAAGCTCCCCAACCTTTACCCCAAATCCCAACTACACACCTTTACTTTGCGTCCTATGACCCCCTAAATATTTTTAAAATGGAATATTAACCTGTCTAAAAGCTTATACGCAGATTTTGTTTCAAGACGTGGCCTACAAGCACTGTCACATCATATATTTTTTTTTTCTAAAAAATTAATTATTTTACTTTAGATATTTTTATTTTCTCTTTATATATTATTTCCTCCATTACAAAATTTCTCTCTCTTCCCCATTCCCCATTTTGCTTCATTTGTTTCTTCAACTCAATTTCATTTTTATGGTTAATTTTTAAAATTTAATTTTATACTCCGAAACTTCTTTAGCTGCATCAAATGTACCCAACAAACCCATTTTTCCATAATCAATTTTGATGTATGCTGCAAAACTCATTTTTCCGTAATCGATATTGATGTATTCTGCAAATATTGCAACCCCAAAATGCTACTATAACTCCTTTTAGCAGCAACAACACTTTTGTAAATCGAATTTGAGTTTGAAATTTCATCAAACATGTGGTGGGCAGGTACAGGGCGGTAATTTTCTTCTTCATTTTCAATTGCAATGGCTTTTTCAGGTTCCATGCTTAATTACCATGAGAAGAAAATGAGAAATTGGAAATGGGGCTGAGCTGCATATTGAGAGTATTTAGGTAGTGAAATTTTTGTTCAGTTCAAAGTAGAATGGTGGAATTTCCGTTGATACTTGTCCTTGAAAATTAATTAATTGATACGATAATATAATTTTCATTAATGAGTTCCAGAAAGATAGAGAAAGATAATGAAATTGGAGATGACGCAGATGAGGAAACACCATTAATGAGTTCTTGGAATTTTTTATTTTGAGAAAGAGAAGAAGAAGACAAAAGAAAGGAATAAGAAAAAATAATAATTGAAATAATATTTATTTATATAAAAAATATTTAAAATAAAATTTTAATATATAATTTTCGTTCTCACTCTCTCTTGAGAGAGTGAAATGCACTCTCTTGCCATGTCAGCCTTTAGGGGTGTTAATGTTCCATTTTTAAATGTTCAGGGGGGGGGGGGGTCATAAGACCCCCGCAAAGTATAGGTGTGTAGTTGGGATTTGGGCTAAATATTGGGGGGGCTTTTGGCCATTTTCTCAAAAAATAATATTGAAAAATTTAAAACCTATTGGGAGGAATCTCACTCTAAACACGACTCCTTAAGGACTACATTGTGGATACTATTTGCATTGCTATATGAGAAGGGGGTATTCTATTTATAGAGGTCCAAAGCGTTTCCTCTTAGAAAGAGGTTAGCCAAATATGAAAAAGTTTTATATTTTTCTTTTAGAAAAAATAAAAGTAATTATGGCAGTACTTTTATTTTCCTTCTAAAAAAAATAAAACTTAATTTTGGTAAGAAAATCAGGACAAAAATCCTACCATTTGTAACAATGTTAACAACTTTGTGTGGGAATTACAACTCTTTGCAAACTCACCTAATTGAGTTGTTGAAAAAATACTCCACTCATATGATGAGGACATTTCTAAATTGTTATTGTCAAGGAAAAGAAAGTCTGAAGAAGATTGTTGATGTGAATAATTCAGACAATGATTATGAAGAAGGATCACCAAAGAGTCAAAGAGAAATCACAACCAATGTTTCAACTGTTTGTATTAAAACTAATAGCTCTGATCAAACCTCAGTAAGTTCAAAAGATCTCTCAATTTTGTACAATTAGACTTTCTTAGTTATGTATTGTCAGACTTTTCTATAACAGTCATCCTCTATAACAACATTATTTCACTATAATAGCCATGCCACATGGGGAATTAATCTTTTACGTTATGTTAATAACTATATAACAACATTTTTCCTATAACAACCAAAAAGTATCCAAAAAATGATATTGTTATAGAGGTTTGATTGAATTTTCAAAACATATGAAATGTCTAATTTGACTTTAAAATAAATGTTCTCAATCATATTGGAACGCACACGTTAAAATGAAAGGATATCTCATAAAGGACAATTGTTGTATTTTATTAACAAATTTCAAGTATAATTAACTTCGATAATAACTTTATTTTGGGTGTTGTTTAGTAAAATATCTCTTTTTTTCTTGCTCTGATTTGTAGACACGTAATTTTGACCCTCCAAAAAGTTAATTTTATCCATTTTTAATTTAACCTTACCATAAACCCCACCCTATTTAATAAATTTTCCACAAAAAGATAAAATAACCAATTCGTAACAAAATAACAACCTCCCCAACAAAATATTGACAACTCATCCCTACCCTCACCCCTTCCCCCAACATACCCTCTTTAGTCACATTCTTTAGACTATTAACAGAGATTCCATTTTGGTTTCCAGAAGGTTCCATACGCACACCTCACACACCTTACACACTCTTACAATTCACATATTCTCATAGATATATTCTCACATACACACACAAAATCATCTGCTAGGGGAGAATACTGACAAGAGAGAATACGCACTACACTTCACCGATATTCACAAAACACCGGACGTCTTTTCTTTTTTTTATTTCATAAAACAACACATAGTGAAAAACACATAGACGAGAGACTAGAGGGAGTTCGAGGAAAATCGAGAGAGGGAGGGAGAAATCAGATGCTCGTTGACTATTTTTGCCGAGTTTCTCACCGAAAATCCATTGAATTTTTCACTGGGAAACATCATCGGTCAATATTCACTACTATTCCATAAAACCCACCGATAGACGGTGGCATGAGCTCCACTTTTCCCAAAAGCTGATCCGGAATCATGTTAGTGTTAGTATTTCATTTGGATTTGGGTATCATTGTTTCGGGTTGCTCGTATTCTTTGTGGATTTATTTCCAAATCAGATATTGGGGATTTTCATGGCTTAGTTGATTCATAGTTGAGATTTTGATATTCATTGAGGTTCTCGGGATAGCTCTTCATTCTCTTCTTAAGTTAATCGAAAGTACCCAAAAGGTCTAATTCTTCAACTCTTTTTCTTTATTTTATTATAATTTGACGTATTGATGTTATGGTTATGTGTTGGATGCTTGTGATTGAGTGATTTTATTAATGGTGGATGTTGTTCATTTGTGAATAATTGACCATGGTACGAATTTGATGTTAGTATGGGTTTGAATAACTAGTTCCATAAAAGAAATTTGTGTTAAAAAAAGATTTGGGGAGAGATTTAATCTTGATAAAAATGGATATGAGTTAATTTAGATTCATTGATGGTGGTTTAATTAGGAATCAATATTGATGTTGTCAAATGCAATAGTATCATGATAGGTCAAAATAGGTAGGCAAATAGTAGGTCGGGTAGGTAAAATTTAGGACTTTCGGATTATCGAAAGTTTGAAATGTTTGTTGAATGATTTTCTTTATTGCATTTGGATCAGTTGTACTTATTTGGCCAGGGAATGTCTCAAGATTATTTGTACTATTTTATCCAAAAAATGCGCCGAGGAAGTTGTATTCAAAGACGGTGCATGATCAAGGTCTGAAACATCAGGTGGAGCCTAGTTTAGGACTAGATTAGAATAGGGTTTACATTTTGCATTTTTTTATTTTTGAATTGTATAATTAGAATTGGACATTATTTTGTTTTGAATTTTCATTTGGTTTGTTTATTTTATGTGTTTCATTAATTTACACACTTCATAGCATCATAACAGCCGATATAGTTCATAGAGCGATCGTGGTCGAACCATGGGACCGAGGGGTGCCTAACACCTTCCCCTTGGTCAAAAAAATTACTTCATTGGAATCTTTATTTGTGGATTGGTTTAAAAGAGTTAAAAAGTATGTTCTAAAGGAATTTTCAAAAGTGACTTGGCACACCAGATTTATGTCAAGTGGTAACTCTTAATTTAATTTTTAGAAATCCTTTTTGAAAAGCATTTTCATCTTCTTTTGTAAAAAAAGTCTTTTTCAAAATAAATTTTTATTTTTTGTCACTTTAATAATAAAACTCTTTTCAAAGTTGAAATAAATCTTTTGGAGTTAAAAAAAAAGGGTGTGACAGATCTAGCGACTTTGCTGGAGAGTTTTAGAATTCGAGCTTCATCATTGAGTTGTATTGTCTTAGTATGACAATATAGGTGTATAGAAATTTTGTGTGCGGTATTATTTGTGTTATTGTTTTATCATTGTTGCGTGCTTACGTGCTTCGTGTTTATAGTTTTTTCTTATGTGTTACCACTTTATCTCTAGCATCATATGCATTACCCTGAGTCATTCTTTTGCAACAAGTCCTGTAGTACATGCTGTGTACACGATCATTCATTGAGTCGCCCTATTTTAGGAGGGGGAGCTGTCGACTGGTATAGAGCAGGTGAAAACAAATCACAGGAACTATCGACCACACGTTCCCTCGAACAACCTTGTTAGTTGAACCCCAACATAGGTCAGCCTTTAGGTCATTCTTATCTTCATCATGCTGAGACCGAGCATGACCCGCCTAGTCCTTTGTAGGAAACTCACCCTAAAGCATCCCTTCGTGCTAATTGTTGCATCTCTGAGGGTAATGGGATCATTTGATGGACTAATTTGGGGAAGCATGTTCTAGAATTAAGGAAAGACATGTGTTTAGGCAAGGAAAAGTTCCAAAAAAAAAAAGAAAAAGAAGAAAAGGAAAGAGTTTCATAGTTTTTAGGAGTTCTTTATGGCTTTTGTTTTCTACAATCAAAAATTCAAAAAGATCTTTTTACCTTTTGCACGTATTTTCTCAAAAATCAAAACTCCAAAAAAAATTTCCTTCTGTTCCTTTAGAATGCATTTATAACTCGAAAATTTTAAAAATATTTTTTCAATAGGAGCTTTTTATAAACGAAAATCTAAAAAAGATGGTAGAAGTTTTGTACATTTCATAGAATGAAAATGCCAAAAAGATTTTTCTTTTAGTGTTGTCATGTTTTGTTGCGTCGAAAATTCAAAAAAAGAAAAAAAATTCTTTCATAGTTATTGGTGTCATTTTTCTAAGAAGTTTTAAATCGAAAAGTCAAAAAAGATTTTATTAGCGTGTTTCCTTGTTTGTTTTGGTCATGCCTCAAGTGGGGATCTTGTCTGTTGCTTAAAATCTTTGACTGCTCAATATGGATGAACTACGCATACCTGATTCTCATCCTTCGAGACATGATGCGTAGGCAACCCTCGATAGGTCCGGTAATCTTTTAGTTTGGTCATTGTCTTAGTCCTAGCCTAGGGTCATTTTTTTCTTAGTCTAGTGTTGTTAGTTGGTCATAGCCAAATAGGCCGATTTCCTTAGCAATGCCATTCGGTGAGTTTGAGTTGAAAGTTGGTCTGTCCCTTCATGTCACGTGACATTTCTCCGTGTTAAAATCTCGAGGGTCGGAAATTCTCATCCTTTTATCGAATTTAAATTGTAAGTCTAGCATATTTTTACAAGATGGATCCATCCATGAAGGCTTCAAAGGTGCCTAAAAAGTTAATCAAATGGTGGGGCTTGTTTAAATACTCTGAATAAAATGAGTTAAAGAAGAAGTTAGGCACTCTTGCTTCCCTCATAGAGATCGCGCTCCACCCAAATCTGATCGAGGCTATATTAACTTTTTGGGATCCAAATTGTTTGGAGTTTAGGTCAGAAGTTGTGAAATGACGCCTTCTCTGGCAGAAATATCTAGTTTATTTGAGTTGTCTTACATTAATAAAGAGATGATTCGAGCGCAAGTTCATTCTCCTACGTGAGTTCTCCATGAATTTGGATTGAAGTTTAATAACCACCTAGGATGCCTTAACAAATCTTGGGTCTCCTTTAATTACCTATATGCTCGATTTGAGCCCCCATATGGTTTCAATTGCTTTTGGGATGAATTTTATACAACTAAGAATAATTAGGAGAAACGTTGTCTTGAAGTCTTCACCTTTGCTTTGTTAGGTACTTTAATGTTTCCACTAAAAGAAAGGAGGTTTAGTACTCATTTGTAATTTGTAGTGATGACCCTATTTAATGAAAAGAAATGAGACAAGTTCAGTATCATACCTATGATCTTAGCAGAAATATATAAGGCCTTGGCCGAAGTAAAAGAGGGGATGCAATTTTTCGAGGGAAGTAACCTGATATTGCAACTATGTATGATGGAGAATTTACAACTTCTTCTTTTATTAAATCAGATGTGGTTGAACGTTGTTTGACCAGTCAATGAAAGCCATGGAACAAAGGATGACCTTGATAAATTCTCACCTCATGTGGGAGTCAATTCTTGGATTGAATTTTGTGAATCAAGAACTAATAACAACATCATGTGGACCTATTTGTGGCTCCATCCAAAAATAATCTTGGTTAGATGTCATATGCAAACCCTTCTAGTCTTGACAGGGGTCAACTGCACCTGACCATTCACTTCTTTTAGGGTAATACAACAGTTGGATAGATTGCAAGATATTCCATCATTAATGGATCTTCAAAAGGATGTTGAGTACTTTAAAAATCAAGCCTTGGGGGAGAGAAAATACGAGCAGTACTAGCGTAATACAATGCGGATGGGTGTGGATTCTCTCTTAGAAGGTTCTGATAATCTTGGGTACACTCAAAGGTATGGGATCTAGCTATAATCCATACCTCGGGGTATCAGTAGGCCACTACCAGCGCAACTTAGAGGGAGGATACATGAAGTAGGCATAGATAATGACAATGAGGATGTAGATGCGGGGGCTAAAGTGGAGTTGTTGAGGGTTTAGCTATCAAGTTTGATCAAAACTATGGAAGGGTACTAGAAAAACCTTTTTAGGTGTACTCCCCAAGAGGCAAGGACACGCACCAGAGGCAGGGACACACACCAGAGACTTCCTCTCAAATATCAAAATATTATTACATAATATGTTACATGGTTTGAGTAGAATAGTGAGAGCTTCATAGCCAGGGCCTGCATGAACAGATTTATCACAACTGAGGTCATCGCGTGACACAACAGCTTGAAGGGGCATTTCCTATCTTTGATTGGTTGGAATCCTTTATTTTATATCATTTTTATGTCTTCATAGGTTGGTATTAAGTTTTTTTTAGTATTTGAGTTTTCATTATGGATGTCATGTACGTTGTTTTGTCAGTCTAAAGCATTGCTTAGTTTTTATGGGATTGTTATCAAAGTTGTCTTAATTTTGGATTCTATTTTTCTTATATATTCTATGAGAAAAGCCTAGTGATGTTTCGGTGTTCTTTCTTTCTCATTTGTTATTTATTCCTAATTTTAAAAAAATCAAAAATAAAAAAAACATTTTCTTTGTTCTTTATGCATACTTTTTGAACTACACAAGATCTGATTCATGTACAACATGATACGTAGGCAACCTACTTTTGGGTTTGATCTAATCAATTTATTTCTTTGTTTTCTTTTCTCCTCAATTTTCCTCTTTTGAAGAAAGAAAAATCCATAAAGAATGATTAAATAAAAAAGAAAATGGTGAGAGAAGAAAAGGGAAAGAAAGAATAGTGAGAGAAGAAAATGGAAGTAAAAGAGAAGTGAGAGAGAAGCTGTAGTGTAAGAAAAAGATCAGGATGATGTTGAAATGACCTTATTATCCTCAAAGGAAGGTAGAAATGCTAATGAATCTAGGGCAAACATACAATGTAATTTACATGCTTGTCGTGTGACCTAATCCTAACGGGTTTCATCTTTGATAAGCATGTTCTTTCAGATAATAAGTGGTTGTTTGTTGCACTCTGTCTAGTCATCCTCACTTTACCAGTAGAAGCATAACTTTCCATGGCTAACAAAGAGGTAGAAAATTCTCTCATTAACCCAAACCAGAGTCCCGGGGAAGGGGGTTCAGAGTATAATGAGGACATATTGAGTCTCAAATAACAATTGACCGAGATTCACCAATCATGGACAAGTGGCATGCCTCTTCCTCCATACCCTGATGATCTTGGAAACACTTCCAATTACCTGCCACTTTCTTGGGCGTGATTTTCCATTGCTATTAATACACCTCAGTACGAGCCAGGATTAATCCTGTATTAATACTATCCTAACACTTCTAGTGTGCCCTTGGTAGTTCCTCAACAAAGGCCCATTGCCCATCTAGCAGAACATGTGGCACTTGTTTTCGTGGCCCCACCACCACCTAAATCTCCTACTTATGTTGTTCGTCCAACAACTATGCTCCCTCAATCTTCTAGTGAACCAGTGTTTAAGATTTTGAATGATCAACATTATTCTCTTGAGCCTACCTTGAAGCGGAATGATTCGTATTGTTACAATCATCCATTTACAATTCCCTTCGAAATAGAGAATCTTGTCCCAACAGAAGAACAAAAAAGTGTGGCGTGAAAATTAAAGAGTTTACAGAAGGCCATGAGAAACTTGCAGGGACTTGGGGGTTATAAAAGTGTTTTGTATAAATATCTGTGCATATTTCTAGGTGTTAACCTTCCTCTTAGTTTTAAGATGCCAAATTTTGAGAAGTATGATGGACACGGTGACCCGGTGGCACATTTGAGGCATTATTGTAACTAATTAAGGGGTGCTGAAGGTAAAGAATAATTACTTATGGCTTATTTTGGTGAGATTCTTTTGAGTTTAGCTTCGGAATGATTTGTTGATCAGTACATCGACAAGTGGAATGGTTGGTATGACCTGGCTAATGAATTCGTGCAATAATTCCAATACAATGTAGAGTTGATTATTGATGAGAAATCCCTAACTAATATGAAGAAGAAGAGTACTAAAAGTTTTAGTGAGTATGTGATAAGGTGGCTCGAACAGGCCACTAGGGTGAAACCACCGATAAAAGAGACTAAATTAGTAGAATTCTTCATTTAGGCACAAGATGAAACCTTGTTTCAACACTTGCTTTTGGCAATGGGCCAACCATTTATTGAAGTTATCAAAATAGGAGAAATTATAGAAGATGGTATTAAGACTGGAAGAATTGTGAGCTTTGTTTCATTAAAAGCTACTATCCAAGAAATTCAAATGGGTTCAAGAAATTTTTGAGGAAAAAAGAAGAAAAAGGGTGTAGCTGCTGTTGTAGCTGGACCACATGCATATCCGAAAAGACCACCTCTCTATTATCCTCATTCTCACGCCCAAGTCTATACCCAAGCTCCATATATTTAACCCCAACATTACTAACCTCCCCAAAATCCATTATACTTTATTCCATCACCCCCATACCCAGTATATAGTGCACAACCATATGTTCAAACCCCTTCTACCCACAATGACATACACCAACTCCTCAAAATGTCCTCCAACTCTATAAAATTACCAAAACCCTTCCAAATATGGTTTTTTGACCTAGGTTTGAGTATAAGACCAAAAAAGAAGTCAAGAATAATTTCACACCTATCGGGGACTCATACACAAATTTATTTTAGAGACTAAGATCCATGAATTTCTTGATCTTAATTGAAGATAAGCTTTCAAATCCACCTCCAAGGAATCTTGATTATTCTCTAAGATGTGCATATTGTTCTGATATGCCAGGGAATGATACAGAAAATATTGGTATTTGAAGAAAGCAATTCAGGATCTAATCGACATAAATAAAATTATGATACAAGCCCCAGAGGTTCCATGCATCAATCAAAATTGATGTCGATCCATGATGAAATGAGTATGTTGGAGTTGATAAATGATGGTAAAGAGTCTATGGTATCTTATAAGCTAATTGTTAGGATCCGAACTAATATGGAGAAGTCGGTGAATATTGCCGATTCAATGAAACCAATGTCGTTGAGCCAAAAAGAAATAGTAGAAGACAAAGTTCAAGTAAATAAGAAGAAATCCATGTTCATTGTAAAAGAAGTTGGACAAAATAGTGGTCTAAGTCAAGGCAAACCCAAGTTAATGGTAGTAGAAGCTCCAAATAAGCCTATTTTGACTTTAATAGGAGTACTGGTGGTGCCTATTATCATTAGGACAGTGACACAACTCCCATTTGTCGACACCAACAAGGTCCCTTGGAATTATAAGTAGACTGTGATGGCTTATCAAGGCAAGGAAATTGTGGCTAAAGTAAATGAAGTAGGGGGTTTGACTTGTACAAGAAGGTGTTTTGTTCCAGAAAGTTTAAGAAAGTCTAAACCAATGTTAAACGAACAATCATCTCTCAAAAAGCATATCATTGAGGAAGAAGCTGAAGAGTTCTTGAAAAAAATAAAATTGCTAGAATATTCAATCATAGATCAGTTGAGGAAAACTCTAGATCAAATCCCTCCTCCTTCTTTGATATTGAATTCTAATGAGCATCATAATGCTATACTGAAGGTGCTGAATGAATCTTATGTCCCTAGATAAATTACGGTGAATCAATTGGAGAAAATTATTGGAAAGATCTTTGAGGTAAACATGATTAACTTTTCTAATGATGAATTTCCTGTAGAAGGTGCGTAGCATAATCGGGGCCTTTACATTATTGTGAAGTGTGAATATTTTTATGTCATATGTGTCTTGATTGATGGAGGTTCTGGTGTTAATATTTTTCCTCTATCTACTTTGCAATAGTTGAACATTAGTACATAGTGGATTTGACAAACAATGTTTGTGTCAGAGCTTTTGATAGAGCAAAAACAAATTCCATTGGTGAAATAGACCTAATGTTAACTATAGGGCTTGTTGAATTTATCATAGAATTTCAAGTGTCGAATATTGACATATTGTACAATTTGTTATTAGGAAGACCATGGGTTTATAAGGCTGCTGCAGTCGCATCTACGTTGTGTCATATGTTTAAGTTTAAACATGACAAGAAATAAGTAATTGTTCATGGTTGTATGACCCCGCAAAATTCTTAGCTTAATTCAGTCCTTTAAGCTTGTTAAGGGGTCCCAAACTTAGAAAATATTAGCTAAGTATTCTCATTCTGAGTTATTTTAGCCTTCGTAAGTAGGCAATCTTATTCACGACCTCCCTGACCTTAGTTTGTTGATCTTCAAATTGATTCATGATCAGGGTCACTTATGGGTCATCTCAGGCGAGTTTTGGATATTTTGGACTAGAGTAAGGGTGATTTTGGATGCCCAAAATAGTGAGGGGTCTCGATATCCCAGCATTGCAAGTGTCAGTCAACCCAAGTATGGGTCGCAACATGATGGCTGCTTGATTCGAGCAGGGGTCGCATCGCGATGGCTACTTGACCCAAGCAGGGGTTACGACACGAGGGCAACCCTATTCAGCATTATTTTAATATGGGTTATGGGGGAAAATGAGTCATTTCCCCACCCTTATTAAGCCTTAACACAAAATTAATAAGCTTATAGGGAAAAATCTCATTCTTTACTCATAAACTCTCTCAAGATCAAGCCCTAACCTCACCAAGTTCAAGAATTCAAGTCTTAAGAACTCACTTCAACCTTCTCAAAAATAGTAATCAAGGTATGTGAAGTGTTCATCCAAGGGTCCCTTCCACCCTTGGAGTCCAAGAAACTAATTTTGAACTTCAAATGTAATGATTCCATGAATTCCATGCTGGGTTTGATTATATTCATGATTACAATGATTAATTGGGATTCTAACATATGTTTTATGATACGTTTCATATGAGGTTAATTCATATATATATATGTAATATCATGTGGATCCGTATAAAACCCTTGAAATTGTGAAGTTGGAGTTGAATTATGATGCCTACTTGTTGTTAATGTTATGTACATATATCATGCTCACTAAGTGATTGATGAATTGATCATGTGAACTAATAAGATAAAGAAATCATGTCATGTTAGTTTATGTGCAAGTTGTATCATGCAAGTGTTTGATAAAATGCCTCCATGAATGAGTTATGAACAAGTGCATATGATTATGCTTTTCAAAGCTATGCTATGATTTACTTTTCATGATAACGAGTCCTGGGGGTATTTAATACCCCAAAATTTAGCTGTTTACTTAGAGCCAGTGTCATTTATAGAATGGTATCAGTCATGTCACGACCAGTAGTACTCTCAGTCAGTTACAAAACCCCGTAGTATTCAGTCAGTTAACAGGATTCAGTAGTATTCCGTCAGTCAAAGGAACTCAGTAAACTCAGTAAAAGTTCAGTCAAGCCTAGTATGAACTAGGAAATTAATTCAGTGTCTATTTAGTTGCGAGTAGGATTCAACACCGAGAGAACCTAGGGATGGGGGCGCACCCTCTAGATAGGATTGGGTCCTTATAATAAATCCCTAAGTTCCAGAACTACGTAGCCAACATAGGTTTTGAGATATCACCCGTTAGATAGGACTGACATACTCAAGGATCACCTGCTAGATTAGGAATGATCTCAGGGGTCACCCATTAGTTAGGAATGACTCTATAGCAGTTTTTTTACCCGTGGAATGGTACAAACACCCTTCCAATTGGGGTTATAGATTAGACCCTAACTCAGTCATCTTAATTGGGGAATATCGGTTAGATGATTACCTCCCACAATTTTAGTCTCAGCATCAAATTCAGTCTCAGTATAGAACTTAGTTTAGTTCTACAGATTCAGGACTATCAGATACAGTCACTCAGCTCAGTACGAAATTCAGTATGATTCCACAGATTCAGGATTGTCACATATAGTCATTAAGTTATCAGTAATACAGTATCAGTTAAGTCGAATATCAGTTAATCAGTATTCAAACTCAGTATTTAGTGCTATCACGATCTTAGTTACAGTTCTCATATTCATGCATGTACTCTTATTCAGTCATACTCATGTTATTCAGTTAGTATTGTTCATGCATATGAACCCATGCATTTCAGCCTACCCCACTAAGTATATCAGTACATTCAAAGTACTAACACATGCCTTTCTTTTGCGCTATGATTTCTTATATCATAGGTTCAAATGTACGGGCTCCCGAGCACCTTAGCAAATTTAAATTCTTAGCAGATAGAGTAGTGGTGAATCATCATAGTTCAAGGAAATAACTGTTTTTCAGCATTTTAGTTCATTTTCAATAGTCGGAGTTAGTTGGGGACTTGTCCCATCAACTCCATAGTTCTGAAGTTTAGAAGTTTTTCAGACTAGAGTATTTTCAGATAGATATTTTAGTTTTGGTATTGTTATACCATATTCAGTTTATTTTCAAATCTAAACCTTATGGCAGTTTTTTGCATTTACCTCAGTTATATTATTGTTACAATATTACTATTATTTAGTGCTCACAACAGGTACCAGTCATGGGTTAGCTTGTGGTTCTTCGGGACTATGAGCACTATGTAGCATTCGAGGCACAGACTTGGGGTATTACAAACTTGGTATTATAGCCTAAGGTTTAATAGAGTCCTAGGAAGTCTGAAAGCCACATCTAGTAAAGTTTTGTGTATGGGTGTGTGGCGTGCCACACTTATGGAAAGGAGGCTATGAGATGTTTTAGGAAAAGTTTTCCTTCTTTCAGTATTCATGTCATGCGAGTGATCATGAGCTCAAGTTAAACTCTCAGTCTATTCCACTTCTTTCTTCTGGTTACAGAACATGCCTCCCAAAGAGACTAACAAAAACAGAACTAGAAATTAATCAGCACCTCAGCTCATTCAGGAAGATCCCCTGAATTAGAACATCTCCCATGAAAAATTCAGAGTTGCATTCACCACTTTAGCCAGTTCAGTAGTTGCTCAGAAAAACCTATAGGATGTTGTCTTATCTAGGCTTGGGGTTCATACTCAGCAAAACAAAGGGGAAAAGCATAGGAAGAAAGATAGAAAGAATAAGAGAGTCAGAACAAGTAGTTTTAAGCCAAGATCAGGGGTTAGTAACTGCTCCCAATCCAGTCAGAGATCCTTAGCCCCAGTTTCACCTTCAATTAGAGTGCTAATGCCTAAGTCTAATATTGATAGTATTCTAGAAAATGCCCTCAGTTAATTTTAGTAATAGAGTCATTCCATTTTAATTTCTTGATGAACCAGTCCTGGACTGACGAAGTAGTACCTCAGTTTTAGTTAATTTAAGTTTGAATCTCTAGATTGAACTAGTAGAAAGAGAAGTTGAGAATTCTATGTTAGTCAATATTGAGGTTACTATATGATGATTGTTGGGGCAATAGAAAGCTAAGAATAATGTATCAGAAGGAAGTACTACCAGTGGACCTTATATTATCCAGTGTAGTCCTCCAAGATGAGTTTAGTGTTTGTGAGCATTGTTATATCTCAGACTCTAGAGTAAAGTGGTGACAGTTCAGTTTAGAATTGTTGATTAAATGGTTTACAGATTTAGAATAATGGCTTTAAGCTAAAGGGGAGATGGTGGGATAAGTAACCAAGTCAGACTTTTAGATTCTAGTAATAATATTAGTACGTGTAGAAAAGTAGTGGGAAAGGATGAGACCTAACCCATCATTACCTCAGTGCAAGGATTTGTACATCAGTTATCATTATATCTACTCATGCCTTGCACGTTAGCACTATAATCATAGATCGTATACGTGTACATTAGCAAAAAAAATCATGCATGCTTAAAGTTCCTAGTATAAGGATTTCCAGTCCACTCATTATTCAGATTTAGTAAAATATTAGTTACAGTCTCATTTAGCATGTTAATTACAGTCACAGCCACCGTTTCAGTCCAACAATAATATCAGTAACTCAGTTCAATTTCAGGTTTGCTTAATCATAGCGTAAAAGAATTAGTTATTCAGTTATCAGTATTTTAGTACCTTAGTTTACAGGCTATTTTAGAATCATGTTATACGCTTGGTCTTACATTCTCAAATAATGCAGTTTTCATAAATTCATGCTTAGTTATCTCATGTTACTCAGTCAGTCCTTACCACATATGTATAATACTCTATAGTTTTACTCTAGTTATTCAGACTTAGTACAGTTCAGTCTTACATACCCAGTATCTAGCTAGCATCCATTCAGTTAATCAGATAAACTAGTATGTTTTAGCATTCATACTAGCGCCCATGTAGATATTTTCAATAGCCTCAAGCGAAATGCTATGATGAAATGAAAACTATAATTTAGGGAAATAGTTGGAAGATGTGTCTAAGGTTACAAGCCAGTAGTTTCGGTGTAGGAGGCTTAGTCACTCTATCTTAGATAGAGTTCCATAGGCCTCACCCCATATTACAAAATTTTAGCCAGGGTGCGATTTCTTATTCAGATGTTTTATTCAGCCCATGTCAAGATTTTATTACTCCCTAAAGTCACTAAAACTCTATAGAGAGAGTGTAATAGAAATGCTTTGGTCGAGCATAAGTTTTTAGTATAAACTATTCAATAGGGTTAGTAATTTGGTTTAGTAATCAGGCAGATAAGTTTGTATGGTATTCCATCTTTGTTCCCAATCGTCGTATCCAAAGTATCACGAGTGCAACTATTCCAAGATTGAGCAACCATGCGGTTGCAAGTTTAGCTCACTTCAAGTGTCATGCCTTAGTTTTAAATTACTGATAGGCACTCATGATTCAGTTTGTAGGTGCCCTATGCATCGTCTTAGTTTTTCCTCAGTATCTTAGCCAAGTCAACATTCTTTAGGAGACATAATATCCCAAGGGGGGAGATGCACTGTAATTCTCCAAGCTTTTATGACCTAAACCTTTCATCTTCTCTTCATATAACGAATCTAGTTTTGAGTAGGGGGTACTCATAGGTAGACCCTCAAGTTCCAATCTCAGCGATAAGTCATGTATTCAGGGGCTCAGTTCAGTTCATGTATCATATTTCAGGCTTAGTTATGTTCTCATGTGCCGATTCATGCATATTTAATAAATGATCTTAGGTTCATTAGTATTCTCAATTTAAGGTAACAGTCTTCCTTAAATTGGCGTAGTTCTATGTCCAGTTACACTTATGAACTTGGTATCCATCACCGTTGCATATTTAGTCATGCATTCATGGATTAGTTCAGTCATGTACTCATGCATCAGATATGCATGTTCAGTATACAAACTCAGTATATCGGTTATGAAGTTATGCCTCATATTTGCACATTCAGTATGATAATTCAGTATATCAGTAGTGTCAGTGATAAAATCATATTGTAGGTATGTGTGTCCAGTACGCAAGTTCAGTTTGGCAGTTCTCTCATCATAGATAGTCTCATTCGAGTACGAATGTTCCCAAGGGGGAGATATTATTAGACCCTGTAAAATTCTTAGCTTAATTTAGTCCTTTAAGTTTGTTAAGGGGTCCCAGACTTAGAAAAATTTAGCTAAGTATTCTCATTCAGAGTCATTTTAGCCATCATAAGTTGGCAATCTTATTTCATGACCTTCCTGACCTTAGTTTGTCGACCTTCAAATTGATTCATGATAAGGGTCACTTGTGGGTTATCTCAGGTGAATTTTAAAACTTTTGGCCTAGCGTAAGGGCGAGTTTGGATGCCCTAAATAGTGAGAGATCACGATAGCCCTGTATCGCGAGGGTCAGTCAACCCCAAGTAAGGGTCGCACCACGATGGCTGCTTGACCCGAGTAGGGGTCGCATCGCAATGGCTACTTGACCCAAGTAGAGGTTGCGATGCGAGGACAACCCTATTCAATATTATTTTAATATGGGTTATGGGGGCAAATAGGTCATTTTCCCTACCCTTATTCAGTCTTAACATGAAATTAATCAACGTATAGGGCAAAATCTCATTCTTTACTCATAAACTCTCTTAAAAGCAAGCCCTAGCCTCATCAAGTTCAATAATTCAAGTCTCAAGAACTCACTTCAATCTTCTCGAAATTAGCAATCAAGGTATGCGAAGTGTTCATCTAAGGGTCTCTTTCACCCTTGGAGTCCAAGAAACTATTTTTGAACTTCAAATGTAATGATTCCATGAATTCCATATTGGGTTTGATTATATTCATGAGTATAATGATTAATTGGGATTCTAATCCATGTTTTATGAGATATTTAATGTGAGGTTAATTGATATTATACATATATGTAATATCATGTGGATCCATGTAAAACCATTGAAATTGTGAAGTTAGAGTTGAATTATGATGCCTACTTGTTGTTAATGTTATGTACATATATCATGCTCACTATGTGATTGATGAATTGCTCATGTGAACTAATAAGATAAAGAAATCATGTTATGTTAGATTATGTGCAAGTTGTATCATGCAAGTGTTTGATAAAATACCTCCATGAATGAGTCATGAACAAGTGCACATGATCATGCTTTTCAAGGCTATGCTATAATTTACCTTTCATGCTATCGAGTCCTGAGGGTATTTAATACCCTATAATTTAGTGTTTTACTTAGAGCCAGTGTCAGTTACAGAATGGTATCAGTTATGTTATGACCAATAGTACTCTTAGTCAGTTATAGAACCCAGTAGCATTCTGTCAGTCAACGGAACTCAGTAAACTCAGTAAAAGTTTAGTCAAGCCTAGTATGAACTAGGAAATCAGTTCAGTGTCTATTCAGTTTAGAGTAGGATTTAGCACCGAGTGAACCTAGGGATAGGATCACACCCGTTAGATAGGACTGGGTCCCTAGAAGCAATACTTAAGTTCCAGAACTATGTAGCCAGTGTAGGTTTGGAGATGTCACCCATTAAATAGGACTGACATACTTAGGTCTCATCCGCTAGATTAGGATTGATCTTAGGGGTCACCTGTTAGTTAGGACTGACTCCACAGCAATTGTCTTTACCTGTGGCATGGTACTGACATCCTTTCAATTGGGGTTATAGATTGGACCCCAACTCAGTCATCTTAATTGGGGCATGTCGGTTAGATGATTACCTCTCGCAGTTTCAGTCTCAGTGTCAGATTCAGTCTTAGTATAGAACTCAATTTAGTTCTACAGATTCAGGACTGTCAGATGTTGTCTCTCAGCTCTGTACAAAACTCAGTACAGTTCCATAGATTTAAGACTTTCAGATACAATTATTCAGTTATCAATAATATAGTATCAATAAACTTGAATATCAGTTAATCAGTATTCAGACTCAGTATTAAGTGCTATCATAATCTTAGTTATAGTTTTCGTATTTATGCATGTACTCTTATTAAGTCATACTCATGTTATTCAGTTAGTATAGTTCATGCATATGAACTCATGTATTTCATCCTACCACACTAAGCATACCAGTACATTCAAAGTACTAACTTATGTCTTTCTTTTGTGCTATGATGTCTTATATCATAGGTTCAGATGCACGAGCTCCCGAGAACCCTTAGCAAATTTAGATTTTCAGTAGACAGAGTAGTGGTGGGTCTTCGTAGTTCGAGGACATGATTGTTTTTCAGCATTTTAGTTCATTTTCAGTAGTCGAAGTTAGTTGGGGACTTGTCCCATCAACTCCACAGTTCAGACAGTTTAGAGGCTTTTCAGAATAGAGTATTTTCAGATAGATATTTCAATTATGATATTGTTATACCATATTCAGTTTATTTTTAGATCTAAACCTTATTGCAGTTTTTCGCATTTATCTCAGTTATATTGTTGTTACAGTATTACTATTATTTAGTGCTCACAGTAGGTACCAGTCATGGGTTAGCTTGTGGTATTTTGGGACTGTGAGCACTGTGTATCATTTGGGGTACACACTCTGGGCGTTACAATGGTGAAGGGGACTTGTCTATCTTCCAAGAAAACACAACAGCTGCCAACTTAATATCATGAGTAGGATAATTCTTTTCATGGGGCTTAAGCTGTCTAGAGGTATAGGTTATGACCTTACTTCTCTTCATCAATACAAAACTATGAACAACTTTGGAGGTATCACAGTAAACCACAAATCTATCTGAACCATTTCGGAAAGTCAATACTGGAGCAAGTCAAGTCTTTAACTCTTGAAAGCTCTTCTAGCAAGAATATGACCACTAAAAGTTGACTTTCATCTAATTCAGTTGAGACATGAGGGATGCAATAGAATAAAAACCTTCAACAAACCATCTGTAATAGCAAGCCAAACCCAAGAAACTTCTAATATATAATGGAGAGATAGGTCTGGCAGTTCCTCGCTGCTTTGATCTTTTGAGGGTCAACTCTAATGCCATCACCTGAAACTATATGTCCAAGAAAAGCTACTGATCTTAGCCAAAATTCACACTTACTGAATTTAGAAAACAGTTGATGAGCTCTAAGGGTCTGTAACATAATTTTAGATGGTCTGCATGATCATTCTCACCACGGTAATGGACAATACTATCATCAATGAAGACTATGACGAACATGTCCAAGTACTGCTTGAACACCCTATTCATCAAGTCCATGAAAGCTGCAAGGGGGTTCTCTATTCCAAAAAGACATAACTAAGAATTCAAAGTGACCATACCGAGTTCTGAAGGATATCTTTGGAATGTCACATTCTCTGACTCTAAGATGATGATAGCTGAATATGAGGTCTATCTTAGAGAAATAATCGGCACCCTAATGTTGGTCAAACAAGTCATCAATCTTGGGGAGTGGATATTTATTCTTGTTTGTAACTTTGTTCAACTGATGGTAATCGATGCATATTCTGAGAGAGTCATCTCTATTATGCACGACCAAGACTGGAGTGCCCCATGGGGAAACACTAGGCCTGATGAAACCATTATCTAAGAGATCTTTTAACTAATTTTTCAACTTTTTAAGCTCAACTAGAGCCATTCTATAGGGTGGAATAGAGATAGGCTGGGTATCTGGAAGGATATCTATTCCGAAGTCAATTTCCCTTTCAGGAGAAAGTCTGGGAAGGTCTTCAGGGAACACATATGGAAATTCCCTTACTACTAAACTGACTCGATACTAGGAGTCTCAGAACTAAAGTCCTTGACTAAAAAAAGATGGTAAACAAACCCCTTAGAAATCATTATTCTGCCTTAAGATAAGAAATAATTTGACCCCTAAGAACTGAAGTACTACCCTTCCATTCAATAATTGGTTCATTGGGAAACTGAAATTGAACGACTCTATTTCTACAATCAACTAAGGCATAACATGAGAGGAGTCAATCCATGACGAGAATGATGTCAAAATCAGTCATCTCTAACTCCACAAAGTCAACTAAGATGACCTTCTAGGATACTGCGGCCGGATAATTCCTATATAACTGTCTGGCTACAATAGAGACACCTACTAGAGTAGATACTGAGAAGGGTTCTTCTAATGTTTCAGAACTGACGCCAAAATTGATGGCTATATAAGGATTCATCAAAGAAAGTGAAGCTCCGGGGTCTAACAAAGCATAAACATAAAGATGAAAGACCTATAATGTACCCGTAACTACGCCAGGAGAACTTTCTTGATCCTTTCGAGAATGGAGTACATAAAATTTGTTCTGGAAGTGACCACTGGTGGCACTGGAAGTGGTGCCCTGCTTAGTCAGGCAACCTGCTGTAGCTGGTGACAGATTAGACTGGCCCTGTTGGCAGAAATCCGTTCCCCTTTGAGCAACTACTGGACACTCTCTAACCCTGTGATCTAGGTTTCCATACCCAAAACACACATCAATACCAGCCTTACACACATCCTAATAATTTCTACCATATTTTTTGTAAAGTGGATTGGTACGACCACTGTTCACACTACCCTAGGACTTAGAGCCTGGTGCTCTATCCCGACTGTCATTCTTGAACTTTGGAACTGGCACACTATCTAAAGATCGAGCTGGAGCTGAGAATTTCTGAAAAAATTAAGAACGGTTTCCACCATCTGACTTCGGCTAAGAAAACTTTAAACCGCCCATCCTGGCCCTCTTATTATTTCTTTCTTTCTCCTTAAGATTCTCTTTCTTGATCAGTTGAGAATGAAGCATGAGTCTAGATAGATCCATCTCCTTAATCAAAATTGTGATCCTACACTCCTTGACCACACTATCAGATACACCAGATACAAACTTACTCATTCTAGACCTATTATCAGCCACCATAGAAGGAGCATACCTCGCTAACTGAGTAAACTTAAGTAAGTATTCCTTTACACTCATATGACCTTGTTTCAAATTTATGAACTCATGCACTTTAGCTTTCCTCAACTTTAACGAGAAGAACCTGTCTAGAAAAGCCCTGGAAAAATCCTCCTACTCTACAGGCCCTGCCTTAGCACCCCTATCTTCCTTCTACTACTTAACCAGCTATGAGCTATATCCTGCAACGGATATGCATATAACTCTTCACACTCACTTTACATGACCCTCATAACATTTTTCATTTTCTGAACCATATCAAGAAACTCCTACGGATCCTCCTCAGACTTGGATCCCAAAAACAAAAGTGGATTAATTCGGGTAAAATCTTAAATCCTAGGTGCAGCTGTATTTGCCACTGGATTAGCTGGGGTAGTAGCTCGCTGATTATTCAGAGTAGCTACTGAATGAGCTAAGGTAGTAAAAGTAGCTCTAAACTCAGCGTAAGAGACATGTTCATTCAGGGGATCTTCCTAAACAAGCGGTGGTACGGGTTGATTCTCGTTCCTTCTCCCATTATTTCTTTTAGGAGGCATTGTCTGTAAATGAAATTAAGGATAATTTATAAAGAGAGTTTAACTAGAGATCATGCTCTTTTGCATGACATGAATACTGAAAGAAGGGAAACTTTTCCTAAAATTACTTGTAGCCTCTTGTCCATAAGTATGTCATGCTTTACACCCATGCACAAGACTCTACTCTACACAGCTTTTAACTCCCTAGGGTACTTTAAAACTCTAGGCTCTGATACCAAGTTTTTTCATGACCCTGGGCTAGCCCTTAGTCGCAACAATAAAGCTTACGTCCACAGTGACCACAAGCTAACCCAAAATCTGGTACCTGCTATGAGCACTAGATAAATATGAACATAACACTTATGTGGAAGGTAAACTGAGAAAGAAATATAAATTTGAATACTGAAATAACTAAATCAATCATAAGTCTGAAATATCTGATATAACTGAAAGTAATTTACTGACTGTCTAACCAACTGTCTGAATGTCTGAAAACCTCTAAACTAATTGAGGATTTGATAGGACAGACTCCCAACTAACTTTGACTAACTAAATAAAGTTAAATATTAAAATAGCTGAATAAAAATAACATGTCCTCGATGAATAAGGACTTACCGCTACGGTTGTTGAAATACGCTGAGTTACCTAACTGTGATTGGGAAATTATGCATCCAAATCTATGATATAATACATCATAGCACAAAGAAGAATATGTGGTCAATATTTTTAATGTACTAGTATAGGAGATGAGGTCAGGATGATATACATGGGGTACGTTGTACATGAAATAAGGACTAACTGAATAACATATGATAACTGAACATGAATATATGAAACTATAACATCTGAGAATGCAAGACCAAGCATAAATCTATAATTTAAAATAATTTTGAAATCTAAAAGACTGTAAATTGTATAACTAGATAACTAAAAGTCTGTACACTTTGTCAAGCAAACCTAAATTGAGAATATACTGAAATACTGTACTGAGATTGTGGGAGGTATCATCTAAACAACATACCCAAATTTGAACTATTTAGGGTCCAATCTGTAACCCTAGTTTGAAGTGTGTCAGTATTGTGCCACAGTTACTGTTACTGGTTGTGTGGATCTACTTCTCTGATATCTCGAAGGACTAGGGGGTCAGTCCTGAACTGGTGGGTAACCCCTAATAGAAGATCAGTCCTAAACTGGTGGGTTTCATCTCATAATCCTATGATGGCTATGTAGTTCTGGAACTTAGGGACTGCTACTAAGGACCCAGTCCTAACTAGCGGTGAGCCCCCATCCCTAGGTTTGCTCGGTGCTAAATCCCACACCTAACTAAACTGACATGGATACTGGATTGAACTAAACTTAACTGAATGTTATATAATAACATTATTGTTCATCATCACTATGAATATCTGAGTATACTGATAAGATTCATGGATTAACGGTATGGATACTTGAAAATCTGAATTTAAGTAAATCACATAGATATTGGGTGTTCATAACCCACCAGAACTGAATGGAACTAATAATAATGCCATATAAAAGCTATAAACCCATAGTAGAGGATCATTTTTCAAAACCCAACTCTTAGGAATTTCACCAAACACGTAAGAGTCATGAACTTAAGCATAGGAATGGGTAAAGCATGCAACAATAACAAGATTACAAGACTAAAATCATAAATTAGGGATTTAATATGAAGATTACAGTATTTAAAAGATGTAATGGTTCATTCCACTTGAAAAAAATTATAAAGATAACTTGTAATTGAATTAATAAGAGATTCGTGGAGATATTTCAACTTAAACATGAAAAACTCATAATTTAAACCCAAAAAGGGATTTTTGGGCTCCATGGGTGAAAAGAACCCATGGATGAACACCACACATACCTCACTAGATGAATTCATGAAGATTTTTGGAAATTTCTTGAGGTTTGGAGTTTGAATTCCTTGATTTCTTTAAGAATGGGTTAGGGTTTGTTCTTGAGGAAAGTGGGGCTTCTTTTGAGAGGATTTGTGATTGAAAGAGAAAATAATGCTCTTTGGAGAGCTAAATTTCATGTTATGGACTAATTGAATGAATGGAAATGACACAAATGCCCTTAATTATCGTGGAAGTGAACTGAAGGGGGCACCATGGGCTCCAGAGTGGTGCACTAGAGGGGGCGCTGCGGGCTCATCCCGGTACAGATATTGTTTTGGTGATCCAAAAACACCCCTACGCTCGTCTAAAAATTTTAAAACTCACTCGAGATGTACTTTGAGCAACTCCAATCATGAATCAACTTAAAAATCAATGTCCTGATATCAGGAAGGTTAAAAATAAAATCATCAATGTTTAGGGTTTTGAAAATGACTTAGTGCCAACACTTAGGCTAATTTATAAGCTTTGGACCCCTTATGCATACAAATGAGAGCTGAAATGAGATAACACTTTTACGGGACATTGTATGCCACTACTTAGTAAGTCACTTGTCAAAAGTAGTGTCACCAAGCCTATAGGGGAGGTAGAAGCTGAGTTAGTTGATGATTTTTCAAAACCTATTTTTTGAATCTGTTTGTTCAAAATCAGTAAGGCAGATGTGTAGCTCATAAGTCCTAATGTTCATCTCAATAATTGGAAAGTCACTCTTTTCTTTCATTTTCAACCCATTCATATGTCAGGAAGCGTTTGATAAAATTAAAAGATATTTGTCAAATTCACCTGTGTTGGTACCACCTTAGCCTGGTAGGACTTTGATTTTGTACTTACCAGTTAAGTATAGTTCCTTTGGTTGTGTTTTGGGTCAAATGATGTCACAGGAAAAAAGGAGCAAGCGATCTATTATCTTCGCAAGAAGTTCACAACATATAAATCCAAGTACACTCTTCTTAAAAGAACGTGTTATGCCTTAACTTGGGTAGCACAGAAGTAGAAGCATTATAGTTTATCCTACACTACTTATCTCATCTCCCATATGGATCTTTTGAAGTATATCTTTCAAAAGGCTATGCCAATAGGTCGATTGGCAAGGTGGAAAATATTGCTTACGGAGTTTAACATTGTATATGTAACTCGAACCATTGTATATGTAACTCGAACCTCTATGAAAGCCCAAGATTTGGCAGACCATCTTGCTGAGAACCACATTGATGAAGGGTATGAACCTTTGAAGACATATTTTACTGATGAAAAAGTGTTGTGTATTGATGAAGTAACTATAGATGTTGATCTGGGTTAGGAGTTATTCTTTGATGCAACTGTGAACATGAAAGAAGTTGGAATAGGTATAGTTCTTATCTCTAAATTAGGAAAATATTTTTTGATAATAGTATAGCTTCGATTTTATTGTACCAAATAACATGGCAGAATATGAAGCATGCATTCTAGGGCTGAGGCTAGGTATTGAGATGGGAGTTCAGGAATTATTAGTATTGTGGACTCAGACTTACTTATCCATCAGATTTAAGGTGATTGGAAGACACGAGATTTTAAGATTATATCATATTGACATTGTTTGCAAAACATATGTCAACGATTCATGTCCGTAAATTTAGGCATATTCCAAGAATTCGCAATGAGATTGATGATGCTTTAGCTACTTTGTCTTTGATGCTCCAACATCCTAATAAGGCTTACATCGATCCATTGCATATATAGAGTTGGGATCAACATGCTTATTGTAATACAGTCAAAGAAGAACTCAATGGTGAACCTTGGGTCTTTGATATCAAGTGATACATTCAGTCGGAAGAATATCTGACACATGCCACCAGTGATCAAAAGAGGACTATTCGGTGTTTGGAAAGTTGATTTTTCTTAAGTGGGGGAATCTTATTCAAGAAAACCCCCTATTTGGGACTCTTGAGGTATGTAGATACTAAAGAAGCTTCGACAATCATGGTTGAAATACATTCTGGAGTATGTAGGCTGCATATGAATGGTTATGTCTTATCAAAGAAGATACTTTGAGCGGGTTATTTTTTGCTTACTATGGAAAGGGATTCTATTCATTTTGTTTCAAAAATATCATCAATTTCAGGTTCATGGGGATTTGATAAATTCTCCTCCTGCTGATTACACACGATGTGTACTCCGTGTCCTTTTGTATCTTGGAGGATGGACGTGACTGGACCGATTGAACTAAAAGCATTAAACGGATATAGATCCATTTTGGTGGCCATTGATTATTTTACAATATGAGTAGAAGCGGAAACTTTTAAGTCAATAACAAAAAAGGCAGTGATAGATTTTGTTCATGCTAACATCATTTGTAGATTTGGCATTCCAAAGGTGACCATTACAGATAATACTGCCAATCTCAATAGTCATTTTATGGAAAATATGTGCCAACACTTAAAGATTGCACATATAACTTCCACTCCATATCATCCAAATGAAAATAGAACCGTACCGCCAACAAGAATATAAAGAATATACTACGGAAAATGATACAAGGGTCTAGACAATGGCATGAGAAGTTGTCGTTTGCATTGCTAGATTATTGTACTACTTTTTCATACTTAAATAGGGACAAATCCATATTTACCAGTGTACGGGACAAAAGCGGTCATACCTGCAGAATTTAAAATTCCATCTCTTCTTTTAGAAGCAAAGAGTGATGATGATCAGCGGGTCAAAATCTGATCGGAGCAGTTGAGTTTGATTGATGAAAAAAGACTGACATCAGTGTGTCATGGCCAGTTGTATCAAAAGAGAATGGCTCGAGCATACAACAAAAAGGTGTGTCCCAGGCATTTTGAAGTTGGGTAATTAGTGTTAAAGTGCATCCTCCCTCATGAGATCAAAGCTAAAGGCAAGTTCTCCCCAAATTGGCAAGGGCCGATCATTGTGAAGAAAATGTTGCCCAATGGATCTTTATATTTGGCAGAGTAGAAGGCAAAATGGAAGAAATGGTTATCAATGCTGATGTAGTTAAAAGATATTATGTATGATCTTTACCCTCCATTACTTCTATTTCATGTTTACTGCTTGCATTTTTAAAGATTGATATGATGAAGACATTTTATTATGCTATCCAAATGTTGGGTCATCCTTTGTTTACCCTTTTGAGCTTTGGACTTATTTTTCTTTCATATGCATCATTTGGAATAAAAATAGAGCAAATAAAAAGATAAAGTGTCAAGAAAAAAATGAATAAAAAAGTAAGAAAAAAATCATCATCAATTTGAAAAATAAAAACAAAATAAAGAAGAAAAAAAAGAGAATAAAAAAGGAAAACAAGAAAATCAAACCAAGAAAAAGAACAAGTTTCCTGAACTATGTCTGACCTGATTCTCCTCTCTCAGGGGTAAGATAAATAGGTTGCTGTACTATGGGTTTGGTCCAACCAAATAAATAATTTAGACTTACCCAGTCAAAAGAAAATGGGCAAGAGTTAATTTTCATTGTCGAGTCAATTCTAAAAGTTGTAAGTCTCACTCACTTCAAGTTCCATTTGAGCCTCGTTCCATCCATTCATTCTAACCCTATCTAAAAGACACGTTGTAACTAATGAAAGACCTTTAGATCAATCTTCAATAATGTTAAGGCCGAACATGCAATGGAGATATGACAATATTCTTTGGCATTATACTTTTTGCATCATTATGGGGAAATATGAGAAACAAAAGTGAGAGAGTCTTATTAGTGAAAATCCTCACAGGCATTACAAGGCAATGGTGAGTTGAGAGAAATAAAAACAAGAGATTTTTATTAGTGAAAACCATCACGGTCACCATAAGGTGATGGTGAGTTAAGAGAAATAAAAATGAGAGTCTTATCAGTGAAAATCCTTATGAGCACCGCAAGGCGATGGTAAGTTGAGAGAAATAAAAAGGTAAGAGGCTTGCTTCAAAAATCCTGAAGGGCATCACTAATCAGATAATGTATATGACTCTAATGGATTTGAAGAAGAAAATTAGTTTCATAGGCATTATCTCAACAACAAATGGTAAAGTTTGGGTGGAAAGATCAGACAGCTTAATCCAAACGGCATGGTATAATCATTAGAGTTGGCTTCCGTGTTCAGATAAGTTTCTCTTTTTCCATTTTTTTGAAAAAAAGACATTGTCTTTTTCTTTATTTTTCATAATTCATATTTTTTGTCTTTTTATGTCATTTATCAAATTATGAAAGTCTCCATCATTTTTCGACATCTTTGAGTCAAGTCTATGTCAAAAAAGTGAGAAAGGATTTCAAAACTTGATACCAGTCTCCTCACTAGCATGAAGCGAAGCCAAGGAAAAACACAGGAAATAAACATGATCATAAATCAAAAAAACAAAAGGAAGTTTATCAATCGGTAGGTTTCTGGATTTGTGGAAATATCAGGATCAAAAGGTGCATCTTAGAGACATACTAAAATAGAAATTTTGTGGTTGAATCAAAGCCACTTCCCTTAATTTAGGTTTTGGTCAATGATGCAATAAGGCAAGGGAAAATATCATCAATCTTAAATAAAGATAAAGAGGACGAGCGCTGGAGCAAGTGCCTGGAAAGCCAAGTGCTACAAGCCACCACTATTTTTTTAACTAACAAATTTTTCTTTGTTGAAATAGGGGCACAATTCTGTTCTCTAAGTTCAACTACTTTTGTAAAAACATATTCGTGAGTTTTCATACTGATCAGGATCATCCTAAAAATGGGAATGCACTTTCTGCTCAGGACCCTCCTGGGAATGGGATTTTATTTGGCAAAAGAAAAAGAAATGTTTCTTTATCATGGTCTTTGTTTGGACTAATTTTTGTTCTAGTTTTGAATTTGATTTTAGGAGCTCTCCTAGAGAATAGGATGTGGAAGTTGCAAGTCAGCAAGGTGATGAAATTGAAAGTCATGGGAGCCCACCCATAGAATAGGGTGATGAAAGTGAAAGTCAGAGCCCACCTGGAGAATAGGGTGATGAAATTGCAAGTCGATATCCCACCCAGAGAATAGGTCAATGAAATTGCAAGTCAGGATACTGCCCAGAGAATAGAGTGATGAAAGTGAAAGTCAGGATCTCACCTGGAGAACAGGATGATGAAATTTCAAGTCGGGAGCCCACCCCGAGAACTAGGTGATGAAATTAAAAGTCAGGATCCCTCTTGAAGAAAAGTGTGATAAAAGTGCAAGTCAAGAGTCTTCCCAAAGAACAGGGGTGATGAAATTGCAAGTCAGGAGCCCTCTTGGAGAATAGGGTAAGGAAATTAAAAGTCGGGAGCCTACCCGAAGAACAGGGTGATGAAATTAAAAATCAGGAGCCTGCCTGGATAACAGGGTGATGAAAGTGCAAGTCAAGAGTCCGCCTGAAAAATAGGGTGATGAAATTGAAAGTCAGGAGCCTGCCTGGAGAACAGTATAGTAAAATTGCAAGTTAGAAGCCCACTCAAAGAATAGGGTTATAAAATTGAAGGTCAACAGATTAAAGAAATAGCACCTGGAGAACATGGTGAAGAAATATAAATTCAAGCAACAAGATGAATAAACTAAAGGTCAACTAATTGAAAAAAATAGCAAGTCAGGAGCTCACCTGGAGAATAGGATGAAGAAATTGAAGGTCAACAAATTGAAAAAATAGCAAGTCGGGAGCCCGCCTGGAGAACATGAAGAGATTAAATGTCAAACAACAAGGTAAAGAACTTGAAGATCAACAAACTGCAAAAATAGCAAGTCAGGAGCCTACCTGGAGAATAGGGTAAAGAAATTAAAAGCTAAGAAATAAGGTGAAGAAATTGTAAGTGAGGAGCCCACCTGAAGAATAGGGTGAAGATTTTCAAAATTTAAGGTCAAAGTATAGAAGTCCCATATGAAAGAACATGGTCAATGTTCGATTTTATCTTCAATAATAAATTTTGAATGAAAGAAGAATCTTTTTGCAACTTTAGTTCAACGAAAACCGGATATGTTATCGCTTGAGAAGGCATTGAAGACTCAAGACAAAATATAGGAGAAGCTTTATAGAGATGATTTTTGTAATTTCATTTATCTGGTTAACTTGTAATTTTCATTTAGAAGTAATGGCAGAGCCACAAACCGGAACCTTGATGGGAACTTACTCGACTCTACAACACGGTATAGTCTTTCTTTTCAACCCTTTGAACCACATGTGATCTGATCCTCACATAACCTGGGATAGGTAGTGGGCCTAAAATCAAGACTCAATTGAACTCTATCCTTCTATTTATTCCTTTTGAATAATGATCGGGCCAAAGAGGGGCATGATGTAGACATATAATTTTACCCCTCCAAAAGGTCAATTTTATCCATTTTTTTTAATTTAACCTTACCGTACATCCCACCCTATTTAATAGCTTTTCCACAAAAAATACAAGAAAAAAAACAATTAACAAAACAGCAACCTCCCTAATAAAATATTGACAACTCATCCCTACCCCCAGCCCTACCCCCACGTATCCCTCTTAGTCATATTTTTAGACCATTAACAAATATTCTATTTTGGTTTCCATAAGGTTCCACACACACACCTTACAAACTCTTATAATCCACATACTCCCACATATATTCTCACATACACATACAGAATCATCTGCTAGGGGATAATACTAATGAGAGAGAATACAAAATACACTTTATCAATATTTACACAACACTAGAGGTCCTCTATTTTTTCTTATTTTATAGAAAACATAGAAAAAAACACAAAAAATAAAGAATGGAGGGATTTTAAGGAAAATTGAGAGAGAAGGAGAAATCAGACGTTTGTTGACTATTTTCAATGAGTTTCTCACCGGAAATCCGCTAAATTTGCCATTAGGAAACATCACCGGTCGGTATTCTCTACTATTCCAGTAAAACCTATAGACAGGTAGCATCACCAACTCTACTTTTCCCAAAAGCTAATCCAAAATTGTGTTAGTATTAGTATTCCATTTGTATTTGGGTATCATTGTTTTGATTTGATCAAATTCTTGGTAGATTTGTTTTTGAATCAAATATTAGGGATTCTCGTGGCTAAGTTTGTTCATAGTTGAGATATTGGTATTCGTTGAGGTTCTTGGGATTGCACTTTATTCTCTTCTTAGGTCAATCAAAAGTACTTGGAAAGTCTAATTCTTCAACTCTTTCTCTTTATTTTATCATAATTTAATGTATTGATGTTATAGTTATGTGTTGGATGGTTGTGTGTTGATGTTGTATATTGTTCATTTTTGAATAATTGATCATGGTACAAACTTGATGTTAGTATGGGTTTTAATAACTAATTCCATAAAGAAAATTTGTATTAAAAAGGTATTAGGGGAGAGATTTGGTCTTGTTAAAATTGATATGAGTTAATTTAGATTCATTGATAGTGGATTAATTCAGAATCAATATTGATGTTGTCGAATGCAATAGTATCATGATAGGTCAAAATGGGTAGGCAAATAGTAGGTCAGCTGAGCAAAATTTAGGACTTGTGGATTATCAAATGTTTGAAATATTTGTTGAATAGTTTTTTTATCACATTTGGATCAATTTTACTCATTTGGATGGGGAATTCCCCAAGATTATTTGCATTATTTTATCCAGAGAATGCCCCAAGGAAGTTGTATTTAAAGATGGTGCACGATCAAGGGCTAAAACATCATGTGGAGCCTAGTCTATAAAATAGGCTAAGTTCTGGTCCTTCAAAATTTCCTGGGTTTTAAACTCTCTGGCCATCATACGACTCAAGCTTACTAGTCGTATTATGTGGGTAAGACTTAGTAGCCCAAGTCATGTGATAATTATGTGTATGGTAGGTCATTCACTTTCTAAGGTATGAGTGTCCATAATAAGAGTCGTATGTACATGATACTAGTGGTATAGTCCAAATTCTATATTGTTCTTCGTTTAGGCCTGATATTTTTCTTTGGGTACGACTAGGTGGGTACTTGTCATATAGTTATGGTATGAATTAGGCAAGGGGATTCGTATGGTGGACAATGTGTGATGTCTAAATTTATATCCTAGGTATGAGTTAGGGTACTACTCATATGATGGGGTATGAGTGAGGTGCCCAAATGGTACCCACCTGCAGGAATTTTTATAGTTTAAGTTAGGGGTATTCTAGACATTTCCCCTCTTAACTTCTTCTAACCCCAAGACTTAAAACACTATTGGATTTTGTTTACCCTATTACTCTCAATCAAAAACACTTTAAGCAGTCTCAAGCTTTTGGTTCAAGAAAGAGGCTAGGGTTTCCTTAAGGTGATTCAACTATGGGCTTTCAAGAGAAAATCTCTCCATCTTTTTTGGTATCTAAGGCATGTTGCTCATACCTCACTGTTAGTTAAAATAAATTCATGTTTTAATGAATGGTTTCCATTGTTAAATTGTGGGTATTATTTAGTTTTGAACTATATATTGGGGTTTTTGGTTGTTAATGGATAAATATTGTCTTTCCATGTTTTTCTTATAGTTTTTATATCAAAATTATGGAATTGAATATATGGTTTCATGGGAATGGTAAATTGGTTCTTGGTTTTGGTTTTGGAAACTATATGCCCTTAACATGTTTTGTAAAATTCCTATATCAATATTGGTTCTTTGCAGATTTGTTTTCAAATCAGATATTGGGGATTTTAGTGGCTGAGTTGGTTCATAGTTGAGGTTTTGGTATTCGTTGAGGTTCTTGAGATAACATTTTATTCTCTTCTTAAGTTAATCAAAAGTACATAGAAAGTCCAATTCTTTAACTTTTTCTCTTTATTTTTATCATAATTTGACGTATTGAAGTCATGGTTATATGTTGGATGGATGTAATTAAGTGATTTTGTTGATTTTGTATGTTCTTCATTTGTGAATAATTGATCATGGTATGAATTTGATGTTAGTACGGGTTTGACTAACTAGTTCCATATAGGAAATTTGTGTTAAAAAGTGATTCTAGGATAGCTTTGATCTTGATAAAAGTGGATATGAGTTAATTTAGATTCATTAATAGTGGTTTAATTTAGAATCAATATTGATGTTGTCGAATGCAATAGTATCATGATAGGTCAAAAAGGGTAGGCAAACAGTAGGTCAGGTAAGACTTGTGGATTATCGAATGTTTGTTGAATGGTTTTGTTTTATTTTATTTGGATCGGTTTTACTCATTTGGACAGGGAATGCCTTAAGATTATTTGTATTTTTTTATCTGGGAATGCCCAAGGAATTTGTATTCAAAGACGGTGTGCGATCAAGGCCCAATACATCGGGTGGAGCCTAGTCTAGGAAATACCCTAGGTTTGGGTCCTTAGAAATTTCCTAGGTTTTGAACTCTTTGGCAATCATACGACTCAAGCTAACTAGTCGTATGATGTGGGCAAGACTTAGTAGCCCAGGTCACATAATAATCATGTGCGTGGTAGGCCATTCACTTTCCAAGGTATGAGAAGACATCATAAGAGCCATATATACATAATACTAGTGGTGTATTACAAACTATATGTTGTTCATCGTCTAGCCTAGATATTCTACTTAGGCTACGACTATGTAGGTACTTGTCGTATGGCTATGGTATAACTTAGGGAAGGGGAGTCATATTGTAGATAATGTGTGATTTCCAAATTTATGTCCAGGGTATAAGTTAGGCGTACTGCTCATATGATGGGGTACGAGTGAGGTACCCTAACCATACCCATATGTTGGAATCTTTACAATTTAAGTTGGGGGTATTCTAGATATTTCAACTCTTAACTTCTTTTGACCCCACAACTTAAAACACTTTTGGGACTTTATTTGCTGCTTTATTTGCCGTATTACTCTCAATAAAAAAAACTCTAAGCACTCTCAAATCTCTCTCAATATTTTGGTTTAAGAAATAGGCTAGGGTTTCCTCAAGGTGGTTAAATTAGGGTCTTTCAATAGCAATTTTCTTCATCTTATTTGGTATCTAAGGAATGTTACTCCTACCTTATTTCTAGTTAAACTAAATTTATGTTTTAATGAATGGTTTTCATTGTTTAATTGAGGGAATTGTTTGGTTTTGAACTATATGTTGGGGGTTTTGGTAATTAATGGCTGAATATTGTCTTTCTATGTTTTTTTATGGGTTTCATGTCAAAATTTAGGAATTGAACATGTGGTTTCATGGGAATGGTCAATTGGTTCTTGGTTTTGGTTTTGGAAACTATATGCCCTCAGCATGTTTGTTAATATGCCTATAAGAATGGTTTTGTCATATAGTTTGACTTTTATTGACACTATTGCATTGTATTATATAGTTATGGAACTTAAATTGGTTTAAATAGTTTTAAATGATTTGGTAAGGCCTTGGTGGCCATAGTTTTGATAAGTGGAAATCATGTGGGGTACATAGGAATCCCCTAAGGTTAGGCTAATGAAATTGCTTGCAAGCTTTAGTCGGTATAACAATACCACTATATTAGGCCTTGGTAATTGACTTTAGAAGTGGTGGTTTGGTTATGTGCTAAAAGTTTTAATTGGGCAATAATGGTGGGTTGTTATAGCTAACCATAAAGGTGTGAGTCCAATGGATGGACACTGGAAACTCCTATTTGCCGACATAAGGGTTGGTTATGGTGACCATATACTTGTGGGGTACACGGGAATCCCTTAAGTCTATAATTGTATATTTGTATCATGGAGGGCGAAGGGTACATGAGAATCCCCTACCACTATGATATCTCTGGTTCGTGCAGATACACGTATCAGGGACTATTCAGGGGGCAACACTAGACCCATATAGCCCCCTGCGTGGTTTTTACATAGTCATGCTACACAACCCAGGTTAAAGGTTTTAAATGCATGCTAAACCCAACTTTCTTTCCCAGCATGGATCATATATATATATATATATATATATATATATGTATGAATGTCATTGCACATAGTTATTTTCTTGGTTTTAAATATTGGAATTATTTTATCCTTTTTCCTGAGTATTTGATAGCGTTCACCCTCTAATCCTTGTTCAGGCACTGTATCTCTACGCGATGCAGGAACCAACCATATTACTCCTCCTTCTCAGTGATCTTGGATTCGGGAACAGCTTGTGTTGGATTAAAGTAGTGAGCTTCCATACTCAGGAAGTCTTTATTTCATGTTATGGTCTTCTCTACATGTTTTTATTACTTCGTAGACTTTGGTTTTGGCTATGGTTGGGGGTATATCCCTATTGGATGTTGTTTTAATTTTAGATAAAGGATTTATGAGACTACTTTGGGTTGACATTGGCGGTTTTGGTATTGGTGTAAGCCTTGGCATTGGTATGGGTATTAGTATTAGGGTTGTCACCATTTGATTGTATTTTATTTATGATTTTTCCATCTTGTTATATTATATAATCAAAATTTATCTGATATCGGGTGTAGGCTGATTATGGTTGGGTATCGGGGGTAGTCTGTGGTCTTGATTGGGCTTGAGGCACCCAACACGACTAGGCCCAAGTTTAGGCCATGTTACATTGGTATCAGAGCCCTAGGTTCATGTTTACTTGGGAGTCCACAAATTTGTGTTGAGTAGAGTCTCTTTTAAGGGTGTGTAGAGCACCAAACTCATAAGGGAGAGGCTACAAGGCATTTAGGAATGCTTCTCTTTCTTGTGTTCTACTTTCGAGCTGTAGAGTCTTAGGTCCTAAATTTACCTCTAATTCTTATTTTTATCCTTCTCAAATCTTTCCTCCTCGATCATCTGAAGCTCATAGAAACTCCTTTGTCCCAACTGGGGACAATGTGGATGGGACACGCTCTACTTTTTAAGTCCATACCCAGTCTAGGGTTCCAGTTTTTGATTGTTCTAGAGTTCCATAGGTTCCCAATAATACATCTCAAAGTCCTCAGGCTGAAGTGGCGAATGCTGAGTTTCGTCAATATATTCATATGTTAGAACAGTTGGTAACTTCTCAAGTTGAGCATAGTGCATCTGCTTCTCTATATTTTGAGGCCACAAGGGTAGGCCAGTTCATGATGTTGAATCCTCTGACCTTTACTGGTGTTAAGGTGGATTAGGATCCTCAAGGTTTTATTGATGATATGGAAAAGATCTTTTGTGATATGCATTCCACAAATATGGAGGGCGTAAAGTTTGCCGCCTACTAGCTGAAAGATGTGGCGTACCAACGGTACGAATAATGGAATCAAGAAAGGGGAGATAATGTTGACTCATCTCTGTGGGAGGTTTTTCTAATGTATTTTTGGACCTATTCTTTCCTTAAGAGTTGAGGGAAGCTGATGTGTGAGCAATTGTTAACACATTTAAGACCATTAACCAGGAATAATTGCGAAGTCTTAAGTAACTTTTGTCATTTTTGATTTGTTTATGTCTAATTTTACAGTTTAAGCTTACGGGATGGAGAACCAACAAGAATGGAAGCAAAGAAGTTGAAATCTAAAGGAATCTGAAGAGAAGTGTGGATGACGACATCTGTGATAAGTCATTAGCCTTGTGATAGGCTATCACAGTTGTCGTCAAACTTAAGCATAAGTTGAAGCCTGTGATGACATCTGGTGATATAACATCAAAAGTGTGATACGACATCATAAATGTCGTCATTCTTAACCAAAGAACGGGAGTTGAAGAGAAGTTGTGATGACATTTTGTGATAAGGCATCAAGATGGTAATAACGCGTCAGGAGCACCGTCTGACTTTGGCAGAACTTGGAAGATGAGATGATGTTTTGAAGACATTGGTGACAAGCCGTCAAACTCTTGATACATCGTCATCGTCATCGTCAGCCTTAGACAGTAGAAGCCAAAAGTACAGACGAACTGATGACATCCGTGATAAGCCGTCAGACTCCTGATAAGCTGTCACGGATGTCGTCGTCTATTCCAAGAAAAAGTTGTAACTTTAATTTTATTTCTTTATTTAGGTTGAACTATTTAAATCTTTGTTTTAGGGTTTTCTAGGGGAATTCATTCACCATCATCATTATTCTAAATAGAGTTTGATACTTTGAGTCTTGGAGAATATTTTCCGATATTTCTTTCTCTATCTTTTAGGGTTCGAACAATAAAACTATTTTGGGGATTTTTCTTTGTGATCTAATCTATGATTCACTAATTATTATTCATCTCGGCAAGTTAATCTTCTCAATTATTAATTCAATTATATATTTCATTCTTTGCATCATGAGTGGCTAAACTCTGTTAACCTAAATTATCGGATCTAGGTTTAGGTCGTGATGAGGTGCTAAATACTCAAGATTTAATAGGTGTTAGGATTTCCTGATAATTTTGAGATTTTAATTAACGTCTGTTGGTTACAAACAGTAGACACCCCTACTTTGATTTGCTTGAGAAAGAAATCATATCCAATAGGAAGTGAATTATCAACAGGGACTCGAAAATACTTCGTTTAATAATCAGCGTTGTAACAAGGTTAGTTAACCTTAGGTAAAATCTGGATAGTGAATAGAAATTTTCTAAGTCCGAGAGGATTAGGAAATTAGACGCTTAAATAGGTCGAGAGACATTTGAGCATATCATCGATAAAGATAGCTTGTTATACTAACCACCGTGAGAATCTTGAGTCACCTCTAGCATCTGTTATGTACCGTAAGCCCTAGTGAACATAATTCTGGTTATTTCATAAAATCTTGGTTACAAACATCGTAATTAAAGTGACAAACAATCATTTGTGAAACTTAAATCCCCATTTTAGAAAACGTCAAACTATCAGTGAATTAAATTGCAAACGACTTGAATTCACACCATATTTCCTGTGAGATTCGACCCCAACCTAGTTGGGTTTTATATTGACAACAATTACTTACACCCATTCAAGAGTGTAGTTTGAGCGTTATAAAAAATGGCATCATTGCCTAGGAATACGATTATAAACTAAAAGTTATGTGCATTAATTGACTGTTAGTTAGGTTTCCTAGATTTATGTTTATTTGTTGTTTTTGTTTATTGCAGGTTCCTTGTTGTTTATGCCAAAAACAAGAAGTTTCAGAGAACTATTATTACCAATTAATCTGGAACCTCAGCTGATCGGGAGAATGGCAGAACAGTAAGAGGCTGACAGACTGGCAACCTTTGCCAGCGCTTAGGTGAACGTACAAAACCAGGGTCAACAAGTACGTCACCCGAACCATGATGATAAAGACTTGGGTGATGAGGAATTACTAAATCCTCAAAACCTAAGGCGAGCTGAGCAAATTGTTGCACCAGTGCAACAAAAATTCAACAAAAACCATCCAGTCAGAAGAAGGTATGGTCAATAGCCTGTCCATTACGAGGTTGATGAAAATGAAAAAGAAATGGACGGAGCAGGTGGAATGGGTGCTATCATTCCTCCACCGTTGGCACCTGGTGCAAAATTCAGCATAACAAGTACCTTGATCTAACTCCTGAATCTAAAGAGGTTATTTGGAGGCCTGCTTGGTGATAATCCAAACATGCACTTGGTGACAGACTTGCATTTGATGGAGACTTTGTATAGAGTTTTTAACTCTATGACAAAGCCAATTATTGAGAATGTTGCAGGTGGTTCGTTCATTGATCTTTCTTTTCAAGATGCTTCAGACATGCTGAATAGAATGACCAAATAGAGTCGGGCTTGGCATATCAAGAATTCTGTGGTAGCTAGCCTGACTGTTTCTGGTGGTATGACTTTGGAGCAGCGTAGAAGGGATGAGGAGCGAGACCAAGACTTGGCCCACTTAAAGACTCAGATGGACTTACTGACCAAGCACTTGTTGTCAGGCAAGACTAAGAAATTTAAGGCTGTGGAATCTCAGTACACTGTTGCTATTGATGTAGATGAGGAGTCACATTATGTTAATAATCAGGGGAGTTTCCGAGGCAATAGCCAAGGGAATCAAGGTCGGAACTTTTATTACAAGCCTGATTATAAAGATAGGGATCAAGGAAACTAGATATGTAATAATGATAGAAGTGGTTTGTATGTTCCTCCTGGAAGTCGGGATGTTACACCAACTAGATATGGCAAGATCTCTATGGAGGACATGATGGAAAAATTGTTGAAGGGAGTTGAGGCTACCAACTCGGGGGTAACCACTATGATGAGTGAAGTCTCTACCCTGAGTCAGTTGGTTAGTTCATACTCCACTTCTATCAAGCAGTTAGAGCAGCAGATGAGCCAACTTTCTGCAACACTAAACCAAAGAAAAAGTGGTACTTTAGCTAGTGATATGATTTAGAATCCACGAAATGATGGATTATGTATGTCGATTACCACTAGGAGTTTTAAGATCTTACCTGTCCCTTTTGTGGGAAAATCTATAGATGTTGAGGTAGCTGTTGATAAATTTGAAGAAAGTAAACCAGTGGAGTCTGAGAAGCTGGATAGTTCTGTTGATGCTTCAGAAAAAGAAAAAGAGAAGGAAGAGGAAGTGATATTGAAATCTATCCCTAGACCACTACCTCTCTTTTCTCAACAATTGAAGAAGAAGGATGGTGATGCCAAATTCAGCAAATTCATGGAAATGCTCAAGCAATTGATAATAAATGTGCCTCTGGTTGAAGCACTTGAGCAATTGCCAGGATATGCAAAATTCAATAAGGAACTTATGACTAAGAAAAGAGTGGTGAGCTATGAATTGGAGGTAGAGCTCCACCTTTGTAGCGCTATTTTTACAAGGACCTTAGTACAGAAGAAGCCAGACCCAGGTGCAGTCATTATCCCCTGCACAATTGGGACTATGAAATTCACCAAAGCACTATGTGGTCTGGGAGAAAGCGTTAATTTGATGCCACTGACTGTTTATAGAAAGTTGGGTCTGGGAAATCCCATACCCACTAACATAAGACTTGTGATGACAGATAGGTCAGTAAAGTGACCTGTTGGCATTCTATATGATGTGTTGGTGAAGGTGTCAATCCTTATATTCCCTGCAAACTTCATCATTCTGGATTGTAAGGTGAACTTCGAGGTGCCCATAATCTTAGGTCGACCTTTCCTCCCAACTGGAACTGTGCTGATTGATTTGAGAGCGAATGAGCTCTTATTCAGGATGAACGATGAAGTCATACGATTTGATGAGGGAAAATCAATTAAATATCATGAAGAAATAAGTGTGTTCTCAGTTATTGATGTGTATTATGAGGACGAACAGGAGGTGCCTATAGTTGAGCAACTTGTTATTGAACCTTTAGCCGCGGTCATAATGAATTATGATAGTGAAGAAATTAGGGAGTATGAAGAGACCATTTGTGCCTTAACAGAAATGGGCTCATATCCTTATGTACCTAAAAAGCTAGACCTTGACCTAGCTAATTGACTTAACTCCACCAGCCAAGCTATATATTGAGGAGCCTCCGGTGTTGGAATTAAAGAAATTGCCTGGGCACTTATGGTACCTATTTCTGGGAAATAGTAACACGCTACCTATTATTATGGAAGCTGATTTGGGTGATAAACAAGTGAATGCACTTATTTCAGTACTTCAGAGGAACAAGAGAACTATAAGGTAGACCATCGTAGATATTATTGGCATTTCCTTGGGCATCTGCATGTATAAAATTCAGCTTGAGGAGGATTGTATTCCAACCATAGAGCATCAGCGCCGTCCTTTTCCACCAATGCAAGAGGTGGTTAAGAAGGAGATTATTAAGTGGTTGGATGCAGAAGTGGCTTACCCTATTTTTGACAGCAAGTGGGTGAACCCAGTTCAATGCGTACCCAAAAAAGAGGGTATGATGGTGGTTGCTAATGAAAAGACTAAGTTGATTCCACTCAGGCTTGTAACTGGGTAGAGAGTTTGCATAGACTACCACAAGCTAAATTCTTTGACTCTGAAAGACCACTTTTTGATGCCCTTTATAGACCAAATGCTTGATTGATTAGCTGGAAGGGGGTGGTATTGCTTTTTGGATGGTTATTCTGGATACAACAAAATATGTTTTGCTCTTGAAGATCAGGAGAAGAAGACTTTCATATGCCCATATGGCACCTTTATATTTAAAATGATGCAATTTGGGCTATGTAATGCACCCACCACTTTTCAATGGTGTATGATGTCTATCTTCTCTGATATGGTGGAGGACACCATAGAGGTATTCATGGATGATTTCTCTATGTTGGGTGATTCATTTGAGATTTATTTGGAAAATTTAAATGTAGCCTTGTAAAGATGTGTTGAATTTAGTTTGGTGCTTAACTGGGAAAAATGCCATTTCATGGTCAAGGAGGACATCATTCTCGGCCACAAAATTTCTGAAAAGGGGATAGAAGTTGATTGAGAAAAGGTGAAAGTTATTGAGAAACTACCACCTCCTATTTCAGTAAAAAGAGTATGTAGTTTTCTTGGACATGCTGGCTTTTATTAGAGATTTATAAAAGACTTCCCAAAGATAGCAAATCCACTTTGCAAAATTTTGGAGAAGGAGGTGAAATTTTTCTTCGATGATGAGTGCTTAAAGGTATTTAAATGCCTTAAAAAGAAGTTGTTTGAGGCCCTTATTGTTATTGTACCTGACTGGGAAAAACCATTTGAGATCATGTGTAATGCAAGTGGTGTTGCCTTTGGAGTTGCATTGGGGCAAAAGAGGGACAAATTCTTTCATCCGATATATTATGCCAGCAAAGCACTGAATGGAGTGTAAAAGAATTATACCGTTACTGAACAGGAACTTCTGGTTGTAGTGTATGCTTTCGAGAAGTTCAGATCTTATCTGCTTGGGACCAAAGTAGTAGTCCACACCGACCATGCTTCCTTGAGGTATTTGATGGCTAAGAAGGATACTAAACAAGGCTGATTAGATGGGTATTGCTGCTACAAGAATTTGACTTTGAGGTCAAGGAAAGGAAAGGTTGTGAAAACTAAGTTGCAGATCATCTGTCTAGAATGGAAGGTAAATAGGAAAGTAGTGATGAAATAAAGATAAATGATGCATTACCTGATGAAGAGATCATGGTTGCCGCTATGAAAAAATTTCCTTGGTTTATGGATTATGCAAATTATGTTGTGAGAGAGGTCATCCCAAAAAACCTTTCTTTCCATCAAAGGAAGAAGTTCTTGCATGATATGACACATTACTTCTGGGATGAGCCATATCTTTTTCGACGATGTGCAGATAATATTATAAGCATATGCGTGTCGGAAGTGGATGTGTTATGCATATTGGAAGCATGTCATGTTTTTCCAGTCGGGGGTCACCACGCAGGTGACCGAACGGCTAGAAAGGTATTGCAGAGTGGCTATTATTGGCCAACAATGTTTAAGGATACCCACGAGTTTATGCTGAAATGTGACCAATGCCAGAGGCATGGGTCAATCTCTAAAAGACATGAGATGCCCTTAACTAAGATGCTTGAAGTGGAATTATTTGATGTCTCGGGCATTGATTTCATGGGTCCTTTCGAGAGCTCGCACGGGATGAAGTATATTTTAGTTGTTGTTGACTATGTCTCAAAATAGGTCAAAGTTGTAGCCTTGTCTGATAATGAAGGGAAGAGGGTTGTTTCTTTTCTCAAGAAGAACATCTTCTCTCGCCATGGAGTACCACGTACTTTCATAAGCAATGGAGGATCTCATTTTTACAACAAAATATTTTGAGTAGATTTGGCAAAATATGAGGTGAAATAGCACAGAGTGGCTAATCCATACCACGCACAAACCAGTGGGAAAGTAGAGGTATCAAATCGTGAGATTAAATCCATCCTAGCCAAAACGGTGAATGCTAGCCAGAAAGATTAGTCTCGAAAGCTCAATCATCCCTTGTGGGCACATCGAACTGATTTTAAGACACCCATTGGCATGTCACTATTTTAGCTGGTCTATGTAAAAGCTTGCCACCTATCAATAGAGCTAGAGCACAAGGCCTTATGGGCACCTAAAAGGTTGAATCTAAATTAGAAGGAAGCAGCAGAGCTGAGACTGGGGCAATTGAATGAGATGGATGAATTTTGTCTCAGGGCCTATGAACAAGCAAATCTGTATAAACAAAAGATGAAAAAGTACCATGATTGGATAATAGAGAAATAAGAATTCAAAAAGTGTGACTTGGTGCTTCTGTTCAATTCCAGACTCAAATTGTTCCCAGGTAAGCTGAAATCTAAGTGGTCAGGCCCTTTTAAAGTTAGTCAAGTCCACTCATCTAGAGTAGTGGAACTTGAAAATGAAGATGGTAGTACCTTTAAGGTAAATAGGAAACGTGTCAAGATTTACATTGGCCTAAAAGAATTAATAAAAAGTATCACCATTATCTATCTCAATGAAGTTTGAAGTAATCGAGATACCTGAGTCGTGCTGCGACATTAAATTAGGCACTGCATGGGAGGCAACCCATGACCCCCGAGATTGATCCATTCCAGGTATACTCTAACCCTTAGTTTAGTTTGTTTTGATTTTAAGTTGAGAGTGTAGGGTAGTCTGTTGTTGTAACATAATTTGTGGTAACTAGGAGACATACAAGTACAAAAAGCAGTTGACATATATTTGATAGATTTTTAAACACCTGTCCAATGTTTTATTAGCAAGGATTGTGTGAATTACATTTACTTATGACCATTATGAATCTTGTTATGGCATTAGTTCTAGCTGCTTGATGATCATTGCTGAACAATTGCATGAACCAGATAAGTGGTGGTCTATGATATACTTGCATGCCATGTGTGTGTGAGCAACTACTTCATTCTCTCTGTATGCTAAAGCCAGAACTTGCCTGGTTAGTCTTACCATGGTTAAAGGATAGGGGTTAGGAAAGGACCATAGGCCGTTTTGTTGATTAACCCACTTTTAACCTAAATAGCCTTCCCTATGTGCATCATATCCCTTGATCCCTGTGTTAAGCCTAATTAGCCTATTTCTTTCTTATGACACATTTCACCTTCCATTTATACCATAATAAACTTGTTTTGGCCGTGATCCTCCTTGGACACTGCGCACCTTGACCTAGGAAAATAGCCTAAGTTGAGGGTGGATATCATAGGGGTACATGGTGTAAGAGGAGTATTAAGAAGGGTAGAATAAAGGAAAAAGAATAAAAGTTGGGTGTTATTTAAAAAAAAAAAGAGGCACCCAACTTAAATATGTGTGATCAATAGAAAAGAAAATAAAAAAGACGTTAATAAGTGAGCCCAAAGATAGTAGTGTAGTGTCAAGGAGGCATAGTCACTCTAAATGTCCTTGAAGATCATACCAGCCCCAGCCTACATTATAAGCCTAAAAGAAGTCCTACAGTGGTCCTAGTTGGCCTATTTTAAGGTCTTGGTAATGAAAATAAGGGCAAGCCTATGGTACTTGGTATACACTGATTGGAACTTTATTTTAAGAGTGAGAGCCTTTTGATGATCCCCACATTTACATTTTTGGTTTATTATATGCGAGGAGGGGGAATTCATTATTGTGAGGGAACAATGGTATTGTTGTTAGCTACTTGCTTGTTTAGATAGTGCAACATTGGTATATGAATGGTTGTTGTGGCTAAGATTGATGCCATCTCTTAAGTTTTTTGTGTTACATTATTCTTCTTCAATGACATACACAGTTGGTTTTAATTGGATTGACCTTGGAGGTGATAACTATATTTTGAGCCTAAAAGAGAAATTGGCTGCTGAATGTGCTATGTATTCTCTTAGTTGGGCTGAGTTGCTTGAGGATAAGCAATTATTTTAAGTTGATGGTGTTGATGTGTGAGCAATTGCTAACATATTTAAGACCTTTAACCAAGAATAATTGTTAAGTGTTAAGTAACTTTTGTCATTTTTGATTTGTTTATGTCTGATTTTATAGTTTCAGCTGATGGGATAGAGAACCAACAAGAATGGAAGCAAAGAAGTTGAAATCTGGAGGAATATAAAGAGAAGTGTGGCTGACGACATCTATGATAAGTCGTCAGCCCTGTGATAGGCTATTACAGTTAGCGTCAGACTTAAGCATGAGTTGAAACCTATGATGACATCTGGTGATATGACGTCAAAAGTATGATACACCGTCATGAATTTTGTCATCCTTAACCAGAGAATAGGAGTTGAAGAGAAGTTGTGATGGCATTTTGTGATAAGGCATCAAGATGGTGATAAGGCGTCAGGAGCACCGTTAGACTTAGGAAGAGCTTGGAAGCTGAGCTGAAGTTTAGACAACATTGGTGACAAGCCGTCAAACTCTTGATACATCATCATCATTGTCGTCAGCCTTAAACAACAGAAGCCAAAAGTGCAGAGTTGCTGATGACATCCTTGATAAGCCTTCAAACTCCTGATAAGCTGTCATGAATATCGTCGTCTATTCTCAGAAAAAGCTGCAACTTTAATTTTATTTCCTTAATTAGGTTTGACTATTTAAAGCTTTGTTTTGGGGTTTTATAGGGGGATTCATTCATCATCATCATTATTCTAAAGAGAGTTCGATACTTTGAGTCTTGGACAATATTTTTCCATATTTTTTTCTCTATCTTTTTGGGTTTGAACAATACAACTATTTTGGGGATTTTCTTTGTGATCTAATCTATGATTCACTAATTATTATTCATCTCGGTAAGTTAATCTTCTCAATTATGAATTCAATTATCTGTTTCATTCGTTGGATCATAAATGGCAAAACTCTGTTAACCTGAATTATGGGATCTAGGGTTAGGTCATGATGAGGTGCTAAATACTCAAGATTTAATAGGTGTTAGAATTTCTTGATAATTCTGAGATTTTAATTAATGTCTATTGGTTGCAAATAGTAGACACCCCTACTTTGATTTGCTTGAGAAAGAAATTTTATACAATAGGAAATAAATTATCAACAGGGACTCGGGAATACTTCATTTAATGCTTAAATAGAAAGTGAAGGACAGTGAATAGAAATTTCCTAAGTTCGAGAGGATTAGGAAATTAGATGCTTAAATAGGTCGAGAGACAATTGAGCATTTTATCGATAAAGATAGCTTGTTATCCTAACCACCGTGAGAATCTTGAGTCACCTCTAGCATCTGTCATGTACCTTAAGCCCTAATGAATATAATTCTGGTTATTTCATAAAATATTGGTTACAAACATCAAAATTAAAGTGACAAACAATTATTTGTAAAACTTAAACCCCCATTTCAGGAAACGTCAAACTATCAATGAATTAAATTGCAAACGATTTGAGTTCACACTATATTCCCTGTGGGATTCGACCCCAAACTAGTTGGGTTTTATATTGACAATAATCGCTTATACCTATTCAAGAGTGTAGTTTGAGTTTTATCAGAAGAAAGGCAAAAGAGTTTATTAATATGAAGAAAGGCAAGATATCAGTCAAGGAGTATGCCTTAAAGTTTCACCAGTTGTCTCGATATGCTCCAGAGATGGTTTTTAGCATAAGGGTTAGAATGAGGAAGTTTGCTTCCAGGTTGTCCAGTGATTTGATATTGGAAAGTAAGGCTGCCTTGTTGATCAAGGATATTGATATCTCCAGGTTGGTCGTATACATGCAATAGGTAGAGAAAGAGAAGAAGAAGAAGAAGGCTAAAATAGGGGAGAGGCAGGGCAATATATTTAGGTTCTCTGAGTAGGGTGGTGTCTAGCAGCAGAGTGGCAGGGATGGTAGGAAGTGGGCTAAGATAAAGTGGGGAAATTATGGGTCTTACTCGAAGGCTAGTACTCCCTACCTAAATTCATTGGGTGACAGGCGATTCCAAGGTGGAGACAACTTTAGGGCATAGACTGCCCAATCTCAGACTAGTGGGGCCTAGTCAGCTCTATCATATCTCTTTGTAGGTTTTGTGGTAGGTTGGATTGGGGTTTCTGTGATGAGGGAAGGAATAGGTGCATAAAATATGGTTAGCTAGGGCATTTACTTAGAAAATGTCCTTTTAGTAAGGTTGCTTCAGAGGTGAATAAGGTTATAGTTGCTTCATCATCAGCTCCAGCACCAAAGGGTGCACCATCTAGTTCGGGCACTGGTCAAAACTGTTTCTATTCTCACAATACCCATCAGGAGTCTGAGGTATCGCTTGATGTCATGACTAGTATGTTGAAACTCTTTTCTTGAGATATGTATTATTTACTTGATCTAGGGTCTACTCTCTCTTATGTGACCCTATTTATAGATTTACATTTTGGTATTGGTCCAGAGTATGTTTCGGACCCTTTTTCTATTTCTCCCCAAGTAGATGATTCTGTGATTACTAGAAGAGTCTATAAAGGGTGTGTGGTATCTGTTGCTAGTAAATAAACTTTGGTGGATCTATTTGAATTAGATGTGGTAGATCATGATGTTATATTAAGGATGGATTGGTTGCACTTGAGCTATGCTTCTCCAAACTATCAGACCTATAAGGTTGTATTTGAATTTCCTAATAAGACTATTATTTAGTGGGAGGGTGGTTCCCTAGCTCTTAAGGGGAAGTTCACGTCATATCTTAGATCTCAGAGGTTTATCTCTAAGGGGTGTATCTATTATCTAGCTGGGGTTAAAGATTCTAACTCGGAGGGTCCTTCTTTGTATTTTGTTATGGTCATAAATGAATCTCCTGAGGTGTTCCCTGATGACCTTCCTAGTGTTTCTCCTGATAGGGAGATTGAGTTTGGGATTGATCTTGTTTCGAACACTCATCCAATTTCTATTCTTCCATATAGAATGGCTCCAGATGAGTTGAAAGAGCTTAATGAGAAACTCAAGGATTTGTTAGATAAGGGTTTGATCAATCTTAGTGTGTCCCCATGGGATGTACCGATCTTATTTTTGCGTAAGAAGGATAGTTCCCTTCGGATGTGCATTGACTATAGGCAGTTGAATAAGGTGGTAGTAAAAAACAAGTATCCTCTTCCAAGAATATATGATTTGTTTGATCAGCTGCAGGATTCTAAGTTTGTCTCTAAGATTGATCTCCGATTCGAGTATAATCAGTTAAATATTAGGGAGGAGGATATCCCTAAGACTGCTTTCTGTACCTAGTATGGGCATTTTGAGTTTTTTGTTATATCTTTTGGGTTATCCAATGCCCCGGTGGAATTCCTTAATTTGATAAATAGGGTCTTCCATTAGTTTCTAGACTTATTCTTCATTGTTTTCATAGATGATATTCTGGTGTATTCTAATAGTAAGGTGGATCATGTGAATCACCTCCGCATTTTATTACAGATCTTAAAAGAGCTGCAGTTGTATGCCAAATTTTTGAAATATGAATTTTGGTTGAACGTTGTCACTTTTCTAGGTCATATCTTTTTTGGTGAAGGGATCGTGGTAGATTTGTAGAAAGTTGCAGTGGTTAAGAAGTGTCCTAGACTCACGACTCTAACTGATATTTAGAGATTTTTGTGTTTACTTGGTTATTACAGGAGGATTGTAGAATTTTTTTGACTATAGCTTCCCCTATTGAATTAATTGACTCAGAAGAAGGCAAAGTTCTTGCGGTCGGATGCTTGTGAGGGTAGTTTCAAAAAGCTGAAGGATAAGCTCACTTTGGCTCTGGTCTGGACACTGCCCGAAGGCACTGATGAGTTTGTGGTCTACTATGATACATCCCGTGTGGGACTTGATTGTGTTCTAATGGAGCATGGGAAGGTGATACCTTATTTCTCTAGATAGTTAAAGGAGCATGGGAGAAATTGCTAAACTCATGAATTGGAATTATTTGCTGCGGTGTTTGCTTTGAAAATCTGGCATCACTATTTGTATGGAGTACATGTGGATATATTTTCTGATCTTAAGATCCTGCACTATGTGTTTACTCAGAATGAGCTTAATCTCAGGCAAACAAGATGGCTCTAGCTTCTCAAGGATTATGACATGAACCTTCACTACCACCCATGTAAAGTTAACATGGTTGTTGATGCAATTAGCTGGTTGTCCATGGGGAGTCTAACTCATGTGGATAAGGAGAAGTGGGAGTTTATTAACGATATTCACCATTTGCTAAACTTGGAGTTCATCGCTTAGACTTTAAGGATGGTGGTGTGTTGGTGTAGGATGTTGTGCGATCATCTCTTGGTTTTGAATCAAGAAGAAATAGATATTAGATCATGTCTTGATAAGGATCAAGGGTGAAATAATGTGGACTCAACGCTTCACATTGGTCATCACGTCGATGCCAATGACGCGGTGCATCGGCCTGCACGTCGATGGTTCAACTTTAAGTCTTTTAAAACCGCGTATAGAGGGGTAAATGGATCTTTTCACACCTTATATCAGCCCCCAAAACATATCATTAAGCCGTACAAGAGGCAAAATATACTCATTTTCTCTAGAATTTATCAAGAACAAACCTTAGTTCATCACATTCAAGATCCAAGACTCAAGTTCTCCACCATTATTCTTCAAGAATTCGCCAACTAAGGTATGTGATGTGTTCATCCAAGGGTTCCTTCCACCCTTAAAGTCCAAGAAATTCTTTTAAACTTCAAGTTGTTGGAATTTATGACTTCCGTGATTGGAATTAAAGTGTATTCATGATTATTATTTGAATTAGATTTCTATTTCATGATTTATTATACGTTTCATATGGAATTGGTTATTATGTGTGTAGATTCGTATGAATCCATGTTAAACCCCTTGAAATTGTGAAGTTGGAAGTGAATCATGATTCCCTCCTATTATGTGCATATATTATTCTCACCAAGTGTTTAATGAATTGTTCATGTGAACTAATAAAGGAAAGAAATCATGTCATGCTAGCTTATGTACAAGTTATACCATGCAAGTGTTTGATAAAATGTCTCTATAGATACATTATGAACAAGTGTGAATTTTATGCTATGCAAGATCATGTGATGCTTTACTTTTTAAGCTATCGAGTCCTGGGGTATTTAATGCCCAACAATTTAGTTGTTTACCTAGAGTCAGTGTCAGATACCGAATAATCTTATTCATTTCATGATTAGTAGTACTCTCAGTCAGTTATAGGACTCAGGAAAAATCAGTAGACTCTGTATCAGTCCAGTCCAGTTTAGTATTCAGTTTAGACCTCAGTAAATTCAGTCAATTAACAAAATTCAGTAGTATTCCGTCAATCAATGGAACTCAGTGAACTCAGTTAAGTTTAGTTAGATAGTATAATCAGTAACAGTCCAGTCAAGCCTCGTATAAACTAGGAAATTAGTTCAGTGTCTATTCAGATGAGAGTAGGATTTAACACCGAGTTAACCCAAGGATGGGGTCATTCCTACCAGCAGAGGGTTTGACCCTTAGTAGCAATCCCTGCGTTACAGAACTACGCAGCCAACATAGTTTGAGATATCTTTTTGCCAGATATTATAAGGGTTGATAGATCTCATTTGAGTTTTCATGCCAGCGAGGGTTAATAAAAGAGCTTCCTGTCCGAGAGGGTTAACTCACAGCTTGTCTTTAACCATGGAATGGTATTGACACCCTTCCAACTGGGGTTACAGGTTGGACCCCAATTTATATAGAAAGGGATATGTCGGTTAGATGATTACCTTCCACAGTCTTATTTTCAGATTCAGTCTCAGTATAGAACTCAGTTTAGTTCTACATATTTAGGACTATCAGACACAAATACTAAGCTTCGTATAGAACTCAGTATAGTTCCACAGAATCAGGACTGTCAGATACAGTCATTCAGTTATCAGTAATTCAATATCAATATACTCACATATCAATAAATTAGTATTCAGACTCAGTATTCAGTGTTATCACGATCTCAGTTACAGTTACGTATTCATACATGTACTCATCCAGTTATACTCATGTCATTTAGTCAGTATTGTTCATTCTTATGAAACCATGCATTTTTGCCTACCTCACTCATTCAAAGTACTGACGCATACTTTTCTCTTATGCTATGATGTTTTATATCATAGGTTAAGATGCACGGGCTCTCGAGTACCCTTAGCAGTTCAGATCTTCAGCAGTCAGAGTTAGTGGTGAGTTCTCATAGTTTGAGGACATGATTATTATTTCAGCATTTTAGTTTATTTCAATAGACAGAGCTGGTTAGGGACTTGTCCCATGAACTACATATTCTAGACAGTTTAGAGGTTTTTCATACTATAGTATTTTTAGAAAGATGTATCAGTTTTGGTATTACTATACCGCAACTAGATTTATCACAGTATTAAACCTTATGGCATATTTTTTGCCTAATTTCCACATAGTACAGTGATATTATTCAATTGTTGTAGCAAGTACCAGTCATGAGTTAGCTTGTGGTCCTTTGGGATTATAAGCATCATATAGCATCCGGGGTACAGACTCGGGGCGTTACAAATAATGTATCAAAGCCTAAGGTTTAACAGAGTCCTAGGAAGTCTAAAAGTCGTATCTAGTAGAGTCTTGTGCATGGGTATGTAGCACGCCACACTTATGGACAGGAGGCTACGAGATGTTTTGGGAAAAGTTTCCCTTCTTTCAGTATTAATATCATATGAGTGAGCATTAGATCCAGTTAAACTCTCTGTCTAATCTAAGTTTCTCTTCCATTTATAGAATATGCCTCCAAAGAGGAATAAGGAAAGAGGAACGGGAGACCAGCCAGATCCTTTGGACAAACATATCTCCCATACTGAGTTCAAAGTAGCTTTTACCACCCTAGCGCATTTTGTAGTAGCCCATAATGAATGTCCAACTACATTTTTGGCCAAGACAGTGGCCAACACTACTTCTTCCAGGATTTGGGACTTCACCTGAATGAAACCTCCATCTTTTAAAGGGTCCAAGTCAAATGAGGACCCAAAGGAATTTCTTGATTAGGTACAGAAAGTTACTGATATTATAGGGGTGACTGTTATTGAGAGCGTTGAGTTGGTTGTATATCAGTTATAGGATATGGCACACTCATGGGTTAAATAGTGGAAAGCAAAGAGGGTCATAGATGTAGGGCCCATAGAATGGGAGGAGTTTGCAGTTGTATTTCTGGATAGGTTCTTCTCGCTAGAGTTGAGGGAAGTGAAGGTTTAGGAGTTTATAAACCTGAAGCAGGGCAATATGATAGTATAAGAGTATTCTCTTAAGTTTACTTAGTTAGCCAGATATGCCCCACATAAAGTAACAATAGCAGAGCAAAGGTGAGTAAGTTTGTGTCTAGGGTATCTAATAGTGTGGTCAAAGAGTGTAGGACCGCAATTTTGATTAAGGAGATGAACATATCTAGGATCATGGTCTATGCTCAGTAGATAGAGGAGGCTAAGAATAAAAAGAGGGAGAGGGAGAACAAGAGAGTGATAATAGGTAGTTTTAGTTTTTCTCAGCCTAAGTCAGATGGTGGGAACCATTCTCAGTTCCTCCAAAAATCCTCAGTTCCATCTCCATCCTCAGCCAGAGCTCCTATGCTATAATTTAGAAATAGCAACAGAGAGAGGGAATTAGGCTCTAAACCCCAGGGTAGTGTTAGCAGTGCCCAAACCAATCCCCTTTGTTAGAAGTATGGTAGAAACTACCAAGGTATCTACAGAGCTGGCAGTGATGTGTGTTTCGAATGTGGAAAGTCAGGCCACAGGGCCAGACAGTGTCCTCAGGTAGGTTTTTAGAGTCAGCATAACCGTGCCCTAGCTCAGTTCGATCGCCCTAATCTGTAGGGTGTCGTATCTAGTGCCACCAGTGGGCAGTGCCCAAACAGACTCTATGCTCTTTAGTCTTGACGGGATTAAAAAAGTTCTCCTGATGTGGTCACTTGTACGTTACAAGTTTTCCATTAACATGTGTATGCTTTGCTAGATCCAGGAGCTTCTTTGTCCTTTGTTACTCCATACATAGCAGTTGATTTCGGAGTTAGTCCCAAATTTCTAGCAGATCCTTTCTCAGTCTCTACCATAGTGGGTAAATCCATTATAGCCAGGCGGGTATACAAGAACCTTCTGGTAATGATATCTCAGAAAGTCACTTCAGCAAACTTAGTTGAATTAGAGATGACCAATTTTTAAGTCATTCTCGACATGGATTGGTTTCATTCCTGCTATGCCTCAGTTGACTGCAGAAATAGAATTGTCTATTTTTATTTTTGAATGAACCCATCCTAGAGTGGAGGGTAGTACTTTAGCACTTAGGGGTCTGCTTGTTTCTTACCTTCTGGTGAGAATGATGATATCTAAGGGATTTGTTTACTATCTCATTTAAGTCTAGAACTCTAGTTCAGAAACCCATACTCTTGAATCAGTGTCAGTAGCATATCAATTCCCAGATGTGTTTCTCAAAGATCTTCTTAAAGTTTCTGCCAAAAGGGAAATTGATTTTGGAATCAATCTTTTCCTAGATACTCAGCCCATATTTATTCCTCCATACAAAATGGCCTTAGCAAAACTCAGGGATTTAAAAGAACAGTTAAAGGATCGCTTAGATAAGGGATTCATCAGACCCAATGTGTCCTCATGGGTTACACCAGTTTTATACATGCATAAGAAAGATGGTTCTCTCAGAATGTGTATTAATAACCATTATCTAAATAAAGTATCGATAAAAACAAGTACCCTCTTCCCAGAATCGATGACTTGTTTGACCAACTTTATGGTGCCAGTTACTTCTCCAAGATAGACCTCATATCGGGCTATTATTAGCTCAGAGTTAGAGAATATGACATTACAAAAGTAGCCTTCAGAACTTGGTATGATCACTTCGAATTCTTAGTCATGTCCTTTGGTATTACCAATGCCCAGCAACTTTATGGACTTGATGAATCGTGTGTTCAAGAAGTACTTGGACATGTTCGTCATAATCTTCATATATGGAATTCTTATCTACTTCCGTAGTGAGCATGATCATGCAGACCATCTTAGAATAGCATTGAAGACTCTCATAAACCATCAGCTATTCGCCAAATTCAGTAAGTGCAAATTTTGGCTAAGGTCAGTAGCTTTCCTTGTCCATATAATTTTTGGTTATGGCATTAGAGTTGATCCCCAAAAGACCAAAGTAGTGAGAAACTAGCCTAAACCCATCTGTCTGTCAGATATCAGGAGTTTCTTGGGCTTGGCTGGCTATTATCAATGGTTTGTTGAGAGATTTTCATCTATTACATCCCCTATGTCTAGATTGACTCAGAATAAAGTCAAATTCTAGGGGTTAGATTCTTGTTAGAAGAGTTTTCAGGAGTTGAAGACTCGACTCACTACAGCTCCAGTTTTGACCCTACCAGATGGTTCAGATGTGTTTCTGGTGTATTATGATGCCTCCTAAGTCTATTTGGGGTGTGTTTTGATGCAGAGAGGTAAGGTCAAAGCCTACGCCTATAGACAGCTTAAGCCCCATAAAAAGAACTATCCTACCTATGATCTTGAGTTAGCAGCAGTAGTGTTTGCCTTAAAGATTTGGAGGCACTATTTGTATGGGGTGCACTTTGATGTGTTCATTGACCATAAGAGCCTACAATATGTGTTCTCTTAGAAAGATCTAAACCTCTGTCAGAGAAGGTGGTTAGAGCTATTAAAGGACTACAACATGAGTGTCCTGTATCATCCGAGTAAAGCCAATGTAGTGGATGGTGCTCTTAGTAGGATGTCTATGGGAAGTGTTGCTCATGTTAAGAACAGTAAGAAGAAGTTAGCTCAGGAAGTTCAATAGCTTGCCCGACTAGGTGTTCACTTAGTTAATTCAGTAGAAGGTAGTGTATGGGTACAGAGTAGTTTAGAGTCATCCCTAGTTTCTGAGGTGAAGGAAAAGCAGGATAGGGATCCAAGTTTAGTCAAGTTGAAGGAATCAGTTAGAGTTTAAAAGATAGAAGTTTTCTCCCATGAGGGAGATAGTGTGTTGTGCTGCCAGGGTCGACTATGTGTGCCAGGTGTAGATGAATTAAGGCAGCAAATTCTTACAAAGGCGCATGGTATACGATTCTCTATTCATCCAGGGGACAATAAGATGTACCGTGATTTATGGGAGATCTATTGGTGAAGTGGGATAAAGAGAGATATCGTAGAGTTTGTGGCTAAGTACTCAACATGTCAGCTAGTTAATATTAAGCATCAGACGCCTAGTGGGTCCATGCAGGAGTTCAGTATTCCCACTTGGAAGTGGGAAGAAGTAAACATGGACTTTTTGATGGGTTTGCCTCATATTCATCACCAACATGATTCCATTTGGGTCATCTTAGATAGGATGACGAAATTAGCTCATTTCCTACCAGTCTATACCTCTTATTTAGCTAAGGATTATGCCAAATTCTATATCAGGGAGTTGGTCAGATTGCACTATGTTCCGCTGTCCATTATCTCAGACAGAGGTACCTAGTTCACCTCTTATTTCTGGAAGGCATTCCAAAAGGGTCTTGATACCCGATTCACCTCAGTACAACCTTTTATCCTCAGACAAATGGTCAAGTATAAAGGACCATTCAGACTTTTGAAGATATGTTGCGAGCATATGCGATTGACTTTAAAGGTAGTTGGTATTACCACTTGCCTTTGATTGAATTCGCATATAACAACAACTATCATTCCAGCATTCAGATGGCTCTGTTTCAGGCACTTTATGGTAGGAGATGCAGGTCTCCCATTGGTTGGTTTGAAGTGGGTGAGGCTGCAGTGGTAGGGCCTGACTTGGTCTTTAATACCTTAGAGATAGTCTAGTTGATCAGGGAAAGGTTTAAGACAACTCAGAGCAGACATAAATCATACACTGATGTACGTAGAAAGGGTCTCAAGTTCGAGATTGGTGATTTTGTGTATTTAAAAATCTCTCCATTGAAAGGAGTGAAGAGATTTTGCAAAATGGAGAAACTCAGTCATCGATATGTTGGTCCTTACTGAATTCTCAGCCTTTTTGGAAAGGTAGCTTACGAGCTTGAGTTGCCTTCAGACTTAGATTCAGTGCACCAGTGTTCCATGTCTCCTTGCTAAAGAAATGCATAGGTGACCCAAAAGTCGTAGTCCTTATAGAGGTCATAGATATTCAAAATAGCCTCTCTTATAAAGAGATCCCAATCAAAATACTTGATTATCATATTCGCAGACTGAGGAACAAAGAAATCCCTCTAGTCAAAGATCTTTGGTGGAATCAGTCCGTTGAGGGAGATACTTAGGAAGCGGAAGCAGATATGCAAACCAAGTATCCTCACCTCTTCTCCGCAAACTCAAACTTAACCCAAGGTAACAATTTTTACTTAAACTTAATCAGTCTCATGATCAGATATAGATACCAACTTGGTATCAATTAATATTGCATACTTAGTCATGCATTCACAAATTAGTTCAGTGATGTACCCATGCATCAGATATTCATGTTCAGTATACAAACTAAACTTATCTGTAATCCCAGTCATGCATTCATAAATCATGTTCATCTATGTACGCATGGATCAGATATGCATGTTCGGTATGATAATTCAGTATATCAGCAATCTCAGTCATGAAATCATGCTTCAGTTATGCATATCCAGTGTCTAAATATAGTCTACCAGTATTCTCAGCTTAGTCAGTCTCATTTGAGGATGAATGCTCCCAAGGGGGAGATATTGAAGACCCCGCAAAATCCTATGCTTAACTAAGCTTGCTAAGAGGTCCCAGGCTTAGAAAATTCTAGCTAAGTATTCAGACTTAGTATTGTTTTGTCCTTCGTAAGTTGGCAATGCTATTTCATGACCTCTATGACCTTAAAATTTCAATCTTTAGGTTGATTCATGATCAAGAATGTCAGTAGGTGTTCTCGGATGAGTTTTGGATTTTTTGTACCTCGTTTGAACCATATTTGGGAATCCAAAATAGTGTATCGATGTGATATCAGTGCGGCGCATCGGCCATCGCGTCGATCAATATTTTCCTTAGTTTCCAATGGAAATTTCCAGTTAACCAATGCGGACTCAGTGCAACGAGTTGGTCATCACGTCGATGCCAACGATGCGATGCATCGGCCTGTGCATCGATGGCTCAACTTTTAGTCCTTTAAACCCGCATCCAGAGGGGTAAATAGGTCTTTTACCACCTTATATCGGCCCCAAAAACATATCTTTAAGCCTTCCAAGAGGCAAAATATACTTATTCTCTATAGAATTTATCAAGAACAAACCCTAGTTCATCACATTCGAGATTTAAGCCTCAAGGTTTCCACCATTATTCTTCAAGAATTCACCAACTAAGGTATGTGAAGTGTTCATCCAAGGATTCCTTTCACCCTTGGAGTCCAAGAAACTCTTTTAAACTTCAAGTAGTTAGAATTTATGACTTCCATGATTGGAATTAAAGTGTATTCATGATTATTATTTGAATTAGATTTCTATTTCATGATTTATTATACGTTTCATGTGGAATTGATTATTATGTGTATGTATTTATATGAATCCATGTTAAACTCCTTGAAATTATGTAATTGGAAGTGAATCATAATGCCCTCCTATTAAGTACATATATTATGCTCACCAAGTGTTTGATGAATTGTTCATGTGAACTAATAAGGGAAAAAAATTATGTAATGCTAGCTTATGTGCAAGTTATACCATGCAAGCGTTTGATAAAATGTCTCTATAGATACATTATGAACAAGTGTGCATTTTATGCTATGCAAGATCATGCGATGCTTTACTTTTTATCCTATCGAGTCTTGGGGGTATTTAATACTCGATAATTTAACCGTTTACCTAGAGCTAGTGTCAGATACAGAATAATCTTAGTTATGTTACGATTAGTAGTACTCTCAGTTAATTACAAGACTCGGGAAAAATCTATAGACTTTGTATCAGTCCGGTCCAGTTCAGTATTCAGTTCAGACCTTAGTAAATACAGTCAGTTAATAGAATTCAGTAGTATTCCATCAGTCAACGGAACTCAGTGAACTCAGTTCAGTTCAATTAGGCAGTATAATCAGTAATAGTCCAGTCAAGCCTAGTATGAACTAGAAAATCAGTTCAGTGTCTATTCAGATGGGAGAAGGATTCAGCACCAAGTTAACCCAGTGATAGGGGCATTCCTACCAGTAGAGGTTTTGACCCTTAGTAGCAATCCCTACATTACAGAACTACATAGCCTACGTAGGTTGAGATATCTTCATGCCAGATATTATGAGGGTTGATACATCTTATTTGAGTTTTCCTTCCAGCAAGAAAATAGCTTCCTCTTAGAGAGGGTTAACTCATAACTTGTCTTTAACTGTGGCACGATATTGACCCTTCCAACTAGGGTTATAATTTGGACCCTAATCTATGTAGAAAGGGGTATGTCAGTCAGATGATTACCTCCCACAGTCTCAGTTTCAAATTCAGTCTCAGTTCAGCTCTACATATTTAGGACTATCATACACAGTCACTCAGCTTAGTATAAAATTCAGTATAGTTCTAGAGAATCAGGACTTTCAGATACAGTTATTTAGTTATCAGTAATTCAATATCAGTATACTCAAATATTAGTATTCAGACTCAGTATTCAGTGTTATCATGATCTCAATTATAGTTACGTATTCATGCATGTACACTCATCCAGTTATACTCATGTCATACAGTCTATATTATTCATGTATATGAACCCATACATTTTATCCTACCTCACTTAGCATACCAGTACATTCAAAGTACTGACACATACTTTTCGCTTATGCTATGATGTTTTGTATCATAGGTTCAGACGCACGGGCTCCCGAGCACCCTTAGTGGTTTAGATCTTTAGCAACCAAAGTTAGTGGTGAGTCCTCATAGTTGGAAGACATTATTATTATTGTAGCATTTCAGTTTATTTTAGTAGTCGTAGTTAGTTGGGGACTTGTCCCATTAACTCTATATTTCAGATAGTTTAGAGGCTTTTCAGAATAGAGTATTTTCAGACAGATATATCAATTTTGGTACTATCAACAACAACAACAACAACAATAAACCCAGTGTATTCCTACAAAGTGGGGTTTGGGGAGGGTAAAGTGTACGCAGTCCATACCGCTACCTCCAAAGAAGTAGAGAGGCTATTTTTGATAGACCGCCGACTCAAGTTAAGTAATAATAAACAAAAGCTTAATGAAACATGAAGCAAGATGGATGGCATCACATAAAAAGGATTAATATATAAATATAAATCAAAGAAGTATGAGATAAGGTAACCAAGTACAATGTGCAATAAGAGATAGGAAATAGGGCATCCAAAAAATGACACCCACCTAGTAGTAACAGACACTCACAGGCCAGAGACACCCTCTACACCCAAAACCTCCTAACTAGGAGCTCTTACCTATAGACACAGTCCTAGGATTAGTAACCTAGCTATACCAGGGCTCTTCTAACTATTATCTACAGCCCAAGCACACAACCTATCCTTTTACCCTTATCCGCAACCTCCACACCTTTTTATCTAGGGTCATTTCCTCAATAAGCTAAAGCTACTCCATATCATGTCTAATCACTTCCCTTCAGTACTTCTTCTTCTTACCTTTCCTCTTTCTGAAGCCATCCAATGCTAGCCTCTCACACCTATGAACTGGGACATCCGTGCCCCTCCTCATCACATGCCTAAACCATCTCAGCCTTTCTTTCCATATCTTTTCCTCCACTGAAGCCACTCCCACCTTCTCCTGGACTGTCTTATTCCTAACTCTATCCCCACCTTCTCCTGGACTATCTCATTTCTAACTCTATCCCCTCTAGAATTCCACACATCAAATTTATTATAGTATTGAACCTTATGTCATATTTGCTACTTAATGTCTACATACTATAGCATTATTATTCAGTTATTACAGCAAGTACCAGTCACGAGTTCGCTTATGGTCCTTCAGGATTATGAGCACCGTGTAGTGTTCAGGGAACAGACTCAGGGCATTACAAACATGGTATCAAAGCTTAAGCTTCAACAGAGTCCTAGAAAGTCTGAAAGTCGCATCTAGTAGAGTCTTGTGCATGGGTGTGTAGCGCGCTATACTTATGCACAAGAGGCTACGAGATGTTTTAGAAAAAGTTTCTCTTCTTTCAGTATTCATATCGTACGAGTGAGAATAAGCTTCAGTTAAACTCTTTTTCTAATCCAAGTTTCTTTTCCATTTGCAGAATATGCCTCCAAAGAGGACTAAGGAAAGAAGAATGGGAGACCATCCAGAACCCCAGCCCATCCAGCCAGATCCTCTAGATGAACACATCTCCCATGCTGAATTCAGAGCAGCTTTTACCACCCTTGCTCATACTATGGCAACCTAGAATGAATGTCCAGCTGCTGTTTTGGCCAAACTAGTGGCCAACACTACTACTCTCAGGATTCGGGACTTCACCCGAATGAACCCTCCATTTTTTACAGGTTCTAAGTCAGATGAGGACCCTTAGGAATTTTTTGATTAGGTACAGAAAGTTACTGATATTATGGGAGTGACTGCTATTAAGAGCGCTGAGTTGGCTGCATATCAGTTACATGATGTGGCACACTTATGGGTTAAATAGTAGAAAGTAGAGAAGGTCGCAGATGCAGGGCCCATAAAATGGGAGGAGTTTGCAGTTGCATTTCTAGATAGGTTCTTTCCACTAGAGTTTAGAAAAGTGAAGGTTCTGGAGTTTATAAACCTGAAGCAGGGTAGTATGATAGTATAAGAGTATTCTCTCAAGTTTATTCAGTTAGCCAGATATGCCCTGTATGTAGTAGCAGATAGCAGAGCGAGGATGAGTAAGTTTGTATCTGGGGTGTATAACAGAGTGGTCAAAGAGTGTAGGACTGTAATGTTGATTAAAGAGATGGACATATCCAGGCTCGTGGTCCATGCTCAGCAGATAAAGGAGGCCAAGACTAAAGAAATGGAGAGGGAGAACAAGAAAGAGATAACAAGTATTTTTAGTTTCATTGAGCCTAAGTCAGAAGGTGGGAATCATTCTCAGTTCTTCCGAAAATCCTCAGTTCCAGCACTGTCCTCAGCCAGTGCTCATGTGCCAAAATTCTAAGATGGAAACAAAGATAGGGCGTCAAGCCCTAAACCCCAAGGTATCATTAGCAAGTCCCAAAAAAATTCCCTTTGTTAGATATTTAGCATAAACCACCAGTGTATCTATAGAGTTGGCAATGTTGTATGTTTCAAATATGGCAAACTAGGCCACAGGGTCAGACAGTGTCCTCGGGTGGGTTCTCATAGTTAGCATAACCAACCCCCAGCTTAGTCAGGTTGCCCAAATCAGTTGGGTGCCGCATGTAGTGCCACCAGTAGGTAGCACCAAAATAGACTCTATGATCTTCAGTATCGACAGGATCAAGAAAGTTCTCTTGATGTGGTCACTAGTACATTACAAGTTTTCTATTTACATGTCTATGATTTGCTAGATCTAGGAGCTTCTTTGTCCTTTGCTATTCTATATAGCAGTTGATTTTAGAGTCAGTCTTGAAATTCTAGTAGAGCCTTTCTTAGTCTCTACCCTAGTGGGTAAATCCATCATAGCAGGTGGGTATACAGGAACTGCCCGATTATGATATCTCAAAAAGTCACTTCAGCAAACTTAGTTGAATTAGAGATGACCAATTTTGATATCATTCTTGACATGGATTGGCTTCATTCCTGCTATACCTCAATTGACTGCAAAAATAGAATTTTCCAATTTCAGTTTTCAAATGAACCAGTCCTAGAGTAAAGAGGTACTACTTCGGTACTTGGGGGACAACTTATTTCTTACCTTCAGGTGAGAAAGATGATATCTAAGGGATGTGTTTCCTATCTTGTTCGAGTTTAGGACTCTAGTTCAGAAACCCCTAATCTTGAATAAGTATCATTAGCATGTTAATTCCTAGATGTGTTTCTCGAAGATCTTTCCAGAGTTCCTCCGAAAGGGAAATCGGTATTAGAATTGATCTTCTCCCAGATACACAACCCATATTAATTTTGCCATATAGAATAGCCCAATTAAAACTCAGGGAATTAAAAGAATAGTTGAAAGATCTCTTAGATAAGGGATTCATCGGACCCAGCATGTCCCCGTGGGGTGCGCCAATTTTATTTGTACATAAGATAGACAATTCTTTCAAAATATGTATTAATTACCGTCAGCAAAATAAAGTCATACTAAAAAAACAAGTACCCTCTTCCCAGAATTAATGACTTGTTTGACCAACTTTAGGGTGCTAGTTACTTCTCTGAGATAGACCTCAGATCGAGCTATCATTAGCTCAGAGTTAGAGAATATGACATCCTGAAAACAACCTTCAGAACTCGGTATGGTCACTTTAAATTCTTAGTCATGGACTTTGGTCTTACCAATGCCTTAGAAGCTTTCATGGGCTTGATGAATCATGTGTTCAAGCAGTACATAGAAATATTTGTCATAGTCTTCATAGAGGACATTCTTGTCTACTTTCATAGTGAGCATGATCATGCAAACCATCTCAAAATAGTGTTGCAGACTCTTAGATACCATCAGCTATTTTCCAAATTTAGTAAGTGCAAATTTTGGCTAAGGTTGGTATCTTTTCTTATCCATATCATTTCTAGTGATGGCATTAAAGTTAATCCCCAAAATACTAAAACAGTGAGAAACTAGCCTAGACCTATCTCTCCGTCAGATATCAGGAGTTTCTTAGGCTTGGCTAGCTATTACCAATGGTTTTTAAGGGATTTTCATCTATTACATCCCTTATATCCAGATTGACTCAAAAGAAAGTCAAATTCTAGTGGTCAGATTTTTATGAGAAGAATTTTTAGGAGTTGAAGACTAGACTCCCTATAGCTCTAGTTTTGACCCTACCAAATGGTTTAGATGGGTTTGTGGTGTATTATGATACCTCTAGAGTCATTTTGGGGTGTGTATTGATGCAGAGAGGTAAGGTGATAGCTTACGCCTCTAGATAGCTTAAGCCCCATAAAAACTATCCTACTCATGATCTTGAGTTTGCAGCAGTAGTGTTTGTCGTAAAGATTTAGAAGAACTATTTTTATGGGGTGCATTTTGATATGTTCACTGACCATAAGATCCTATAGTATGTGTTCTCTCATATAGATCTAAACCTCTATTAGAGAAGGTGGTTAGAGTTATTGAAGGACTATGACATGAGCATCCTGTATCATCCAAGTAAAGCCAATGTAGTGGCTGATGCTCTTAGTAGGATATCTATGAGGAGTGTTACTCATGTTGAGAATAGTAAGAAGAAATTAGCTTAAAAAGTTCATTAGTTTGCCCGACTAGGTGTTCTCTTAGTCGATTTAGCAGAAGGTAGTATATGGGTACATATCAGTTTAGAATCATCACTAGTTTTTGAGGTGAAGAAAAAGAAGGATAGGGATCCTAGTCTAGTCAAACTGAAGGAATCAGTCAGAGATTAGAAGATAGGGGTTTTCTACCTAGGGAGAGATAGTGTGTTACGCTGCCAGGGTCGGCTATGTGTGCCAAGTGTAGATGACTTGAGGTAGTGAATTCTTGCACAGGGGCATGGTGTGCGCCACTCTATTCATCCAGAGGCCACTAAGATGTACTGTGATTTATGGGAGATCTATTGATGGAGTAGGATGCAGAGAGATATTATAGAGTTTGTGGCTATGTGCTCAACATGTTAGCAGGTTAAAATTGACCATTAGAAGCCTAGTACTCATCGCCAGTATGATTTAGTTTAGGTCATCGTAGAGAGGATAACGGAATCAAATCATTTTCTACCAATCCATACCTCTTATTCAACCAATGTTTACGCCAAACTATATATTAAGGATTAGGTCAGATTGCACAGTGTTTTGTTATCCATTATCTCAGATAGAGGTACCCAGTTCACCTCTCATATTTTGAAGGTATTCCAAATGGTTCTTGGAGTTAAAGGTTAGAGATAGGGTATTCCTAAAGGTGTCTCCATAAAGGGTATGTCGATACCACTACATAAAGCCTTGGTAATTTACTTTGGAATTGGAGGTTAGGTTATGTGCTTAACATTTTAATTGGGAAATAATGGCAGATTATGATAACTAACCGTAAAGGTGTGATTCCAATGGACGTACACTGGAAACTCATGTTTGCCGACATGAGGAATGGTCATGGTTATACTTGTGGGGTATATATGTAATACCCCATATTTGTCTTAACTCAGTTCATCCCGTAGTGCGTGTACAAGAGGTTTAGAACTTGAAAATTTAGCTAAGTGGTGGATATAGCCTTATTTTTGGCCTCTTAACTTTGTTGATTTTTAAATTAATGTTCCTGACCTCGAGACATAATTTTTTGAGTTAATTCATGTTCAGGGGTGTAAGGGGCATGTCTCAGGTAAGTTTTGGATTTTTTGGATGAGATTTGGACCACGTTTGGATTTCAAAAATAGTAAATCATTGCGATTATGGCATGTCACGGTGGAATAGCAATAGCCGCCTTGGCGCATTGTAGTAAGGGCCCAATCGAGGTTCCAATTACGATTTTTAATTTCAGAGGGGAAATCTTGTCTTTTCCCATCATCCCAATCCATAAAAACAAGAGATTTAAAGCCCCCAAAAGTGTATTTGGTCATCTTTTACACAAAATCTCTCAAAATAAAACCTCAATCTCTCAAGAACAAATCCTAGCCCTTTTAAGATTCAAGCTCAAACTTCACGAAATCACCAAGAACTTCTACAAATTCTTTAATTAAGGTATATTAGATGTTCATCCATGGGACCTTTTCACCCATGAAGTCCAAGAATCCTCTTTCAAATTCAAAATTATGATATTTACATGTTAGCATGAATTTTATCCATGAACTTCAATGAATTTCATTTTTTGCCATATTTTCATGTATTTTCATTGGAATTAGCACTTGACATGTTTGAAGGGTGATATTTGCATATTAAATCCTTAGCCCATGATTTTAGTATGGAGGTTATGTTATTATCCCATAAATTAAACTATTCCCATGTTTAAATCCATGAATTTCAAGTGTTTGATGAAATGCCTAAATTGTTGGATTTTGAACAATGATTACTTATGGTGCTTTCAAAGCTTTAGAATGTTTCTACTGTTATTGTTATCGAATCCTAGGGGTAATGAATACCTAAAAATTTAGTTGTTTACATAGTTTCAGAATTTGTAGAATGATCTCATATAAACCATAAGCATTATCCTCAAATCAGTTAGTTTGGTCAGCTGTTGGTTCAATCAAGATTAATTCAGTTCAAGAATCAGTGTCTTCAGTTGGTAGTAGCACTTAGCACTGAGTGAACTTAGGGATGGAGTCTCCCCCATTAGTTAGGCATGAGGTGTTAGTAGCAGTCCCAAGGTTCCAAACCTACGATGCCACCATAGACTTTGAGGGGTCCCCCATCAGTTAGCATAACACCTTCGTCTTTTAAAACATCAGATAGTGGATCCACAAAACTAGTGTTAATACTCGTGGCATGGTACTAACACCCTTCCAACTGGGGTCACAGGTTCAACCCTGATAATATATTAGGAAATATCAGTTACAACTAGCTCCCACAGTTTTAGTTTGGTTTTTAGTGTGATTCAGTTAAGGTTTGTATTGTCCATATCTTACAGTTATCAGTTATTCATTATTAGATTCTTAGTATTTTTAGTTTACAGACATTTTTAGAGTCATGTTTTATGCTTAGTCATATATGCATTCTCATATTTCATACTTTTCATGCATACTGTTTATTAGTTATCTCTTGTTATTCCTTTCTGTCAGTTATTATTCATGTACATGAGCCCATGCATATTAGCCTAACCTCGCCTAACATACCAGTACATTCAAAGTACTATTCTCATACTCATTTCTTGCTTTATGGTGTCTCATATCATAGGTTTGGATACTAAGGTTCCCGACCGCATTTAGACATTCCCATACATTAGCAGTAGTAGAAGTGGTACTTCAAGGATCGATTATGCTTACTTCAGTATTTTATTTTAGTTAGATATTTGGAGTTAGTTGGGGGCCTGTCCCATCAACTCTTATTTAGGAATAGTTTAGAGGCTTTTAGACATTTTAGAAACTCAGTAGTTGTCAGTTTTTATCAGTCAATTTTTACTATTTTCACTTATGTTTCATACTTGTGGATTTTAGTTGTACTATTTTAGTATTTAAACCTTATGGCACATTCAGTAGTTTCAGCACACATTCATTATTAGTATATTATTCAGTGCTCATTAGCAGGTACCAGCTCATGGGTTAGCTTAGGGTTACTTATGACTATAAGCATCGTGTGGCATCCAGGTTGTACTCCCGGGGCATTACAACATGGGAATCCCATAATTTTATAATTGTATATATGTATTATGGAGGGAGAAGGGTACACGGGAATCCCCTATAGCCGATGGGTGGTTTTTGCACAATCAAGCTGCATAACCCAATTTAAAAGTTTTAAATTCATCCTAAACCCAGCTCTCTTTCCCGGTATAGATTATATATATATATGTATGGATGGATGTGGTTGCATATGGTTACTTACTTGGTTTCAAATATTGGCATTATTTTATCCTTATTTTTGAGTACATGCTAGCATTCACTCGCTAACCCGTCTTTGGGCATTGTATCCCCACGCGATGCAGTAATCAACCATACTACTTCTTCTGCTTAGTGATCTTAGATTCAAGAACAACTTGTGTTTGATTGAAGTATTGATCTTCCATACTCAGGAAGGCTCTTTTTTTATATTATGGTCTTCTCTACATACTTTTGTTATATCTTAGACTATGGTTTTGGCTATGGTTGGGGGCATGTCCCAATAGTATATTGTTTTAATTTTGGATAAAGGCATTATAAGACTACTTTGGGTTGGTATAGGTAGTGTCGGTATTGATGTCACCCTTGGCATTAGTATTGGTATTAGGGTTGTCACCGCTTGACTATATTTGATTTCTGATTGTTCCATCTTGTTATGTTAAATAATCAAAATTCATCCGACATCGGGAGTAGGGTGCTTATGGTTGGGTATTGGGGGTGGTCTCCGATCCTAGTTGGGCTTGAGGCAACAACACGACTAAGCCCTAGTTTGGGTCATGTCAGTCTAGGACTAGTTTAGAATAGGGTTTACATCCTATATTTTTCTATTTTTAGACTGTATAATTTGGACTGAACATTATTTTGTTTTGAATTTTTATTTGGTTTTTTTGTTTTTTTGTTTTATGTGTTTTGCTAGTTTATACACTTAATAGCGTTATACTAGTCGATATAGTTCATGGAGCGACTATGGTCAAACTATGGGACCGATGGGTGCCTAACACCTTTTCCTCGGTTAACAGAATTCCTTAACTAGAATCTCTATTAATGGATCAATTTAAAAGAGTCAAAAATTATTTTGAAAAAGAATTTCTAAAGGTGACTTGGCACACCAGATTTATGTTAAGTGATGACTCTTAATTTAAGTTTTAAAAATCCTATTCGATACACATTTTATCTTCTTTTGTAAAAAAAATGTTTTTTTTAAAATAAATTTATCACTTTAATAATAAAATCCTTTTCAAACTTAGAATTAATCTTTTGGAGTTAAAAAAAGGGTGTGACATGGTTTATACAAGTGGTGAAGGATGGATATTATTGGAGAAAATATGGTCAAAATATGAAAAGGATTATTCATGCTTTGTTGGTTTTGAAACAAAAGTTGAGGGTTTTGAATGCTTATTGATTGAGCAATGTTGTCCCATGGTTTACATAGGATTATTCATGTTTTAATTGTTGTTTTAAACTTCTTGGTGCATGGGTATGATGAATAAACTAAGAAATTGTGATTTTTCCCAAACTTGTGACTTTTGAAGTGGTTATAACCCCAAACCCATATTGTGAAATTGGTTTTAATTATGAGAAATGTGGGAATTGAACTATTCTTGAACTATTGCATTATGATTTTTAATTGAACCAGGGGGCTTATGAAATCCCCCAAGTGAAGATAATTGGAGTGGCATGTTGATTTTACCTTGGAAGTGTAGTTGGTATGATGGTATCAACAATGTATACATAAATGTTATCATCCGTCAATGAATGATAATGTATGTGAAAACTATTTTAATTGGGCTTTAATGAGGGTTGTGTAGCTGAGTCATGAAAGTGGATGTTCGAGAGACCAATGCTGGAAACCACAATCGTCAATGTAGAGGTCTATCTAACCGGGTGGTTCAAGTCCCTCATATTATTGTCATTTGATTGGGATGTTTGAGTCTCCCATATTATATTACATGATTTTGGTGCTCGTGTCAACTTGATATGTTGGGAGGTTCAAGTCCCCCATAGTGCATATATATACCCTCTGGTTCGTGCGGCCACACGCACTAGGGCCCTACCATCTTGGAGAGAGCTGGGACCATATAGCCTGTGGGTGCATTTATTTATTATGATGGTTGAGCTGCACAATCTAGGCTAAAGATTTGAAGAGCATTTTAAGCCTTATTCCCTATCCCAGCATATGATGTGTATATATATGTACTTGTATATGGTTATGTACATTGGATTTGACTGATTTTGAAGTATGGATCATGGCATTATTTTGATGCCTTATCCTTGAGTTTCATGCTAGTGTTCACCCTACAAATTGACTCCGAATGTTGTATCCCATGCCATGCACGCACTAGAGCTACTTCTACTTTTCCTGCATAGAGTTAGGTTGGTTTGCTTAATTTGTTGATTTATTGTGGTGAAGTGGTGAGCTACTATACGTCGAAATACTTAGGAATTTCATTATTTTTTGTCATAGACTAGAGTTGAGAGTTTATTTATCATTAGCATTATCATTTCATTGTCATTGTGATCTGCCAGAGTTGGGGCATGTCCTGACCAAGACTAGTTTTTTATTCTTGTATTAAAAGGCTTTGTTGGATTACTGTGCACTTGATTTATGTTGGTTGGATATTTTTGATAGTTGTTGGTTATATAGGCTTATCATTTATTTTTGTGACTTATATTGTTATATGTTCGAAATCCATCTAGCAGGGGTGATGCTGTGTTGTTTGGTTAGGCACAAAGGGGTGATCTTCAGTCCATGGTGGACTTGAGATACCCATTATGGCTAGGCCCTAGTTTGGGTCATGATAGCTAGTGATTATGTTATCAATTATGCTAGAGATTATGTTATTGGTTATGCTATTGAATATGACATTAATTATGCGATTGATTATTCTATTAATTATGTTTTTGGTTATGTGATTGATTATATAACTACAGGTTCATGTCTAGATATTAATGATGACATTGATGATTTACGTATATACCTGGTTCATGTCTGGAGGATGATTATGATATTGAATAGATATCTCGACTCAATACCGGATGATGGTTATAAAATTGATGATACATATATATAATTACCGATTCAAGTTTGGCTATTCACTATGATATGATTATATATTTATGTTGATTACCAAATCGAGTTCGGATATTGGGGGTGTGATATTGATAATAGGGGCACTAGCTTAATCCCTAAAGTGGAAAATATTTATAGTGTTGCATAACATGTATGGATTCTAGTAGTACTATGAGAGTGATCAATGTTGGTTAGTTTATAAGTGATGTTTATTTGATCAATGTTGGTTAGTCGATAAGTCATGCTTAGTTGATAAATGTTGGTTAGTTGATAAATGATGTTTAGTTGATAAATGTTGGTTAGTTGATAAGTGATGTTTAGTTGATAAGTGATGCTTAGTTGATAAATAATGGTTAGTTGATAAGTAATGTTTAGTTGATAAATGATGGTTAGTTGATAAGTGATGTTTAGTTGATAAATGATGATTAGTTGATAAATGATGGTTAGTTGATGGATGATGGTTAGTTGATAGATGATGGTTAATAGATAAATGTTGTTTGGATGGAATTGATGGTGAGTTGGTAAATGATGGATGGTTGGATTATACTATCTTTGATTGTACTCTCTAGGCTCATGGGGGCCTCACTAAGTTATTTATTTTTCCACACTTATTGGCTTTTGGGGTTCAATTTTATAGTTATAATTACATGTGTTGATTTTTTATGTTCTGTTATTATTTGGTTTATTTTCTTATTAATGCACAGCGATGTTCGGGTTATTTCAGGTTTGTTTTTATACCTTGACTTAGTTATGCTATCTTGCAGTTTATCATACTTATATCATGATTTAGCTCAGTAGGTCGATTATGCCTACTGAGTACCCGTGGTTTGGGTACTCAAACTATACTTCTATACCTTTTTGGTAAAGATCTGAGTACTAGTTGCCATCACTAATCGACGATCATGCTGAGTTGGATTTTGGAGATAGGGTAAGCTCTTAGAGTCGGAGTCGCTCCATTTTCTTCTATCCTATTTATGTCTAATATTTACTTTTGAGACTAAATTGTATTGACTATTTTAGACTTGAGTTGTATTCATAGTAGCTCTTGTACTAGACCTACCAAGTTGTGGGATGGTTTTCTATGTTACGACTATCTTTTCAGATTATTTCTATTGCTTTGCATAATTATGTGCTACACTTGTTGACATTTGCCTCCTTTGGGGCATTTTCCATTAAGTTAACCTAATGCATTTGGCTTTGGGTAATGATTAGGCTTATCTACTGGTGGGATAAAACATGTGCCACCATGCCTCATAAATTGGGTCGTGACATGTGGGTTACTCCTCAACTATAGAGTCTACAACAAAATAACTGTGTGTAGAGGAGAGTGTACACATCATCTTTCATGAGTCAGAAACATAAAGAACCCTACAAATAGTAATGAAACAGAAATTGAGGAACTTATTCCCATACAAAGGGAGAATTCAATAGGAGTAGATTCTCAAGGTCAAAATACTCAAGATGATATAATTGGTGAAGAAAGAGGACAAGAAAAACCAGGTCCTCAAGCACAAGATTCTAATTTTGATGGGTCTCAGCTAGGAACTCAGGACCAAATCTCTAAGGGACCTGGTCCGAATGTGCCTAATGCAACTTTTAGAAGGTCAAACCTAAAGCATAAGTCATCTCATACTCTTGAGAATCTTACTTTTCCCTTGGAATTAGGGATGCAAACAAGAGATTTTATGGCCTATTTAGCATTCATTTTCCAAATTGAGCCTAAAAATATAAAGGAATCTCTGAAGGATGTTGACTGACTGAATGCCATACAAGAAGAACTTTATTAAATTAAAAAAAAGTAAAATTTGGCACCTGTTCCTCAGAAATGTTGATAGAACTATTATAGGAACAAAATAGGTATAAAAAAATAAGTATGATGAGCATGGCACTATCACTAGAAATAAAGAAAGACTTATAGTGCAAAAATACAATTAGGAAAAATGAATTGACTATAATAAGACCTTTTCTCTTGTTGCAAGAATGGAATAAATCTGAATCCTCATTGCTTTTGCTGTATATATGGGGTTCAAGCCGTTTCAAAGGGATGCGAAGAGTGCATTTCAAAATGGTTATTTGAAAGAAGAGGTCTATGTCAAACAATCATTTGGTTTTTAAGATATCGATCAACCACATCATGTCCAAAAATTAGATAAAGCCCTTTATGGATTGAAGCAATCTCCTAGATCTTGGTATGAAAGATTGTCAAAGTTTTTTCTTGAAAATACTTTTAAGAGAGGAAAAATTGACAACACTATATTTTTGAAGTCTAGAGGAAAAAGCCTGTTGATTGTGTAAATTTATGTTGATGATATTGTTTTTTGTGAAACTTTAGATTCTTTATGTCAAGAATTTTCAAAACTCATGGGAAGTGAGTTCGAAATGAGTATGATGGGTGAACTAAGATTCTTCCTTGGGTTGCAAATCAAGCAAACACCACAGGGCACTATGATTTATTAAGAAAAAAAGGAGTTGCCAAAGAAATTTAACATGAGAGATGCAAAGCCTATTAAAACACCTATTGGAACAATACTATGTATAGAGGAATCATTGGATCCTTACGATACCTAACCACTAGAAGACTAGATTCAATGTTCAGTTCAAACACCCTAGTTTTTTCCCTTGGAAATTTCCTAATCTTTGAGCTCACTATCCTCATAATGACTCTCCATATAATTCATATGGTGTTAGTACGGGTCAGGTGACCCAACTCATAAGGCGTCCAGTGATGGTGGTTATATTTCTATTATGGTTATGATTTTGTGGTATGGGTTGTCAGGTGTGGTGATGGGTCATTAGGACAATCCTTCAACAAATTAGAAACTTAGTAAATTGATTTTGATCTAAGTATGAGTGGATAACTAAGAGCCGTGAGGATAGCTTAAGAGTCTTTGTGACAATTCATGTGGTATCCAGTGTCAATTACTTTGGATTTTGTCTTGGGTACAACAAGGACCATACAAGTCGTATGGTTTGGTCACCAGTGGGGGTTAGGGTTTTATATGGTGGATAGTGTATGGTTGTCCAACTCATTGTCTTGGTGATGACTCCATGGTACGAGTTATATATTGTGACCACGAGTTAAGTGATCGACTCATAACCACCTGCAGTAATTTTACAGTTTTAAGTTGGGGTATTCTGGATATTTTTCCTCTTAACTCCCTTTGATACCATGACATAAAACACCTTTTGGGACTTCATTAACCTATTATTCCCAATCAAACATTCTTAAAAATTTCTCAAAACTCTCTGTTCAAGCAAGAGGTTAGGGTTTCTTCAAGGCAATCAATTAGGGGCTTTCAAGGGTGATTCTCTTAGTCTTTCTTGGTATCTAAGGCATGTTACTTCTCCCTCATTTTTATTTTAAAAATTGCATGTGTTTAATGTTTGGTTTTCATACTATTGTTAAGGTTTTGACATAATGCTTGGGGGGGGAGGTTAGATGTTCATGGCTGACTAATGTTTCTCACAGACAGATTATGGTTTTTCTTTATTTTAATATAATTTTGAACATTGTGGGATACATGGTGATGGTAATTGGATTTTGGGATATTATGGATTCCCCAAATTACTTGGTTATGGTTTTGAAACTTATGTTCCCTCAGCCTGTTTGTTAAAATTCCAATGAGAGTGATTTTGTCACATAGTTTGACTACCCTTGAAATATGTGCATTGCAGAAATGGTAATGGAACCTAAATTGGTCTGATTGATTTTAAATGGTTTGTAAAGGCTTTGGTGGCCATGGTTTTGATTTAATTGAAAACTTTGGAGTCAACTTGGTTTAATGGTTTCTGTATGGCATTAAAGGATAGACTTGCAAGCCCTAGTTTTGGTATAATGATACAATGGTTAATGCCTAATAAATGACTCATTGGTAAATGGTTAGAATGTGTAAATGGTTTTAATATGGGCTTAAAGGGGAGTAAAGCAAAGTCGTGGAAGGTGGAGGTCTCGAGGGGACCAATACTGGAAACTCATGTTTACCGATGTGAGGTTTTGTCATGGTGGCCATGTGTATTAATCATCTTATCTTTAGATCTGTAACACCCTGTATTTCCCTAGCATAATCTAAGTCCCAGTGCATAAGTATTCAAATATAAAATTTCTGAAGCGCTCATTATTTTTTAGTTTAGAGCCTGTCATTGCATAGGAAATTGAATTAGCTTTCCATCGATATAAAATTTGCCCAAAATCAATAACCGGGTAAGAAATTATGGCGATTTTAAGTTTCAACATTTAAACACCGTCATTTTACCTATCAGTGAATCATGGAGAGAGTCAAAATAGCAATTGTCAATTTCCAGTGAGGTATCGCGATTTTGGCGCGTCGCGCCATAGGCCAATTTGGCATTGGGCATTTTCCAGTGTTGCAGCGCGATGCCACCACATTGCAAAGAACATCCAGGTCCCAATTAGTGGAGGACCGTGATTTCCCAATGTCGCGCCACAAGCCAGTTTCCCAGTCGTCAGTTTCCAGTGACAAGGCGCGATAGCGCCGCGCCGCGCTGCGCCAGGGGCCCCAATTGAAAAATTTTCAAGAAAATCTAATATTTCATCAAGGGTTAAAAAAGTCTTATCCCATTATTTTAATCCGCACAGATGGAATAAATAAGTCCTAAAAAAATTTTAAAAGTTCATTCTTTATTAATTTTCCCCAAAATTCAAGAGCTTTCTCTCTAAATTTCAAACCCTAGCTCTCAAGAAACCACAAGAAATCTTAAGAATTCACCCAAGAACTTCAAAAAATTCATCCGTTAAGGTATGTTAGATGTTCATCCATGGATTCCTTTTATCCCTGGAGCCCAAATAACCTTTTTAATTTTGAGGTTATGATCTTTATAAGTTATTTGATTTTAACTCATGATTTCATCAATTAATCTCCATGAACTTTGATTTAATACCATGTTTTAACAAAGTTATTGTTGTTATTTGATTCCTCGTGTTTTATTGTTTTCATTTGTTGAATTACATCATGAATTAGTGTTTTCCATGATAATTTCATGTCAATTATGCTAGTCCTTTAGTAATTCTATGTTTATTTTAAACCATGAACTAGAAGTGTTTGATAAAATGCCACCAAGACCAATTGATTTAAAAAGAGCCTTCATGCTATGTCCTTCAATGTTTTAGTGTCATGCTAATACTATTGTTTTGAGTCTTGGGGTTATTGAATACTTGTAACCATAGCTGTTTACTTAATGTTTTCTCAGTATCTTCAGAATAACTTCAGATTATATCATGAGCATTATCAGAACAGTTAGTTAAATTCAAAATAGTCTAGCATTTCAATATCATTCAGTAGGGAGTAGGATTTAGCACCGAGCGAGGATAGGGATGGTGGCTTCCCCGTCAGATAGGAAGAGTAGTTAGTAGCATTCCCTATACTCCAGAACTATATAGCCAGTGTTGGATATGAGTAGTCACCCGTCAGATTAGGCTTAACTATCTCACAGGGGCCACCCACCAGTTCAAGCTTGACACTCTTAGTCCTATGGACATTATATCAGTTTAGTGGATCCACACAACCATTGTTAGTACCCGTGGTAAGGTATTAACACCCTTCCAACTGGGGTTACAAGTTGGACCTCGATTAGCTTAGATTGGAGAATGTCGATTAAATGATACCTCCCACAGTCTCAGGTACAATCTTAGTCACAGTTCCAATTCAATTATTCAGTCTTAGTGTTGCTTGACCAAAGCGTACATATTTAAGTTATTTTCAGTATTTTATTTTGCAGATTTCATCCAGTTCATGTCATATGCTTGGTAATTCATCCTCAGTGTCTACAAATTTTCATATATTTTTAGTATTTTACAGACTTTCATGCATGTTCAGTATCTACAGATTTCATGTTCTCTATTCAGTACTCCATACTTTACATGTGTATTTAGGTAGATCATTACTCCTATTCATGAAACCTTGTATGTTAGCCTACCTCATTTAGCATACCAATATATTTAAAAGTACTGATTGCATACCTTTTTATGCTATGATGTCTCATATCATAGGTGTTAATGCTCAGTTCCCAGATCGCACTTAGCCACCCCAAATTCTTGGCAGTATAGTAGCAGTGGTGAGTCCTCATCGCCCGAGGGCAGACTATCTTATTTTATATCTTTATTTCAGTAGTCAGTAGATTTAGTTGGGGGTTTGTCCCATCAACTCCCAGTCAGTCAGTCTTAGAGAATTTTCAGACATTACAGTCAGTTAGTTGTTCAGTTTATCAGTACTTTATCAAATTTAGACTGTTATTTTCCTAGATTCATATTTTAGTTTGAATTAAAATATTTAAAACTTTATGGCATGTTCGTATTCTTCCGCAATTATGATCATAATTTTTAGTGCTTACAGCAGCTACCAGCTCATGGGTTAGGTTATGGTCTCTCGAGATTGTAAGCACTATGTAACGACTAAAGGGAAGTCTCAGTTCATTACAAACTTAGAAACAGAGCCTAAGGTTTTAAAGTGTCCTAGGAAGTCTGAAAGCCGCATCGAGTAGAGTCTTATGCATGGGTGTGTACCGTGCCACACTTGTGGACGAGAGGATATAAGGCATTTAGGAAAAGTTTCCCTTCTTTCAGTATTCATGTCGTGCGATTAAAAATGAGCTCGATTTAAACTCCCTATCTACTCCATTTCTTTATTTCGTTTACAGAACATCCCCCCCAAGAAGAACGGAAGAAGAACAAAAACTCAGCCAGCCCCTCAGCCCATCCAGGCAGATCCTCTGGATGAGCATGTCTCTCATACAGAATTCTGGGCTGCGTTCACTACTCTAGTGAACACTGTAGAAGCACAAAATGAATGGACAGCTGTTGTTTTGGCCAACCTAGTGGCCAATACTGTTGCAACTAGAATTCAGGATTTTACCGGGATGTATCCTCCTTCTTTTATGAGATACAAGTCTAAAAAGGTTTCACATGAATTCTTTGATATGGTTTAGAAGGTAGCAGATTCTATGGGGGTAAGGTTTAGTCATAGTGCTGAGGTGGCTGCATATCAATTACAGGATGTAGCCCATACTTGGTTTAAGTAATGGAAAGTTTATAGAGGTGTTGATACAGGGCCTATAGAATGGGAAGAGTTTGCCATATCTTTCTTGGACAGATTATTTCTATTAGAGTTGAGGGAGTCCAAGGTGTTAGAATTTACTAATTTGAGGCAAGGTAGCATGAGTGTAAGGGAGTATTCTCTCAAGTTTACTCAGTTAGCTAGACATGATCCTCATGTGATGGCTAACAGTAGGTCCAAGATGAGTAAGTTTGTGTTTGGCATGTCTAATAGTATGGTCAAAGAGCGTAGGAACGTAATGTTGATTAGTGAGATGGACTTTTCTAGGCTGATGGTCCATGATCAACAGATAGAAGAGCAAAATATTGGAGAGGGAAAGAGAAAACAAGAGAGCTAGAATGGGTAGTTTTAATTTCAATCAGCCAAAGTCAAAAAATGGAAACCATCTTCAGTTTCATCAGAGGTCTTTAGCCCAGTACCTTTTTCAGCCAGTACCCCAATACCCAAATTTAGAAATGACAATAGGGATAGGTCACCAGGCTCTAAGTCCCAGGTCAGTGTTAGCAGTGCTCGTACCAATTCTTTATGTCAGAAGTGTGGCAAACACCATCAGGGTGAGTGTAGAGCGGGTAGTGATGTGTACTTCAGGTGTGGCAATCCAGGTCATCATATTCAGGAGTGTCAAGTAGTTTCTCAGAAAAGTAGGGATGCGCACCAAGAAGGCCAGTCCCATCAGTCGTCATCCATATAGATAGAGATTTGATTGTCTAGAATGTTGAACATGGTGGCTCTGCTCCTCATAAACATGATCAACATATTTCACCTTACAATCTGATGTATCAGTGTTGAAGCTATGTCCCATCTGATTGACGTGTCTATAATGACCTCTTACGATGCCATGATTATGTATATTTGACCTACAACATTAAATTAATATGATTAGAAAATCTATATACATGCAGATTGGTGTTATGAAACCAATTTGACCTGTTGTGTTTGCTTAAGAATATATAGTGAAGTATTCAAAGTTTGCTTTCTAACATCTGAATCTTTTTGATAAGATATTCACACAATTAAGCATTTATCATATCATTTAAATGCCTTATGTTTGAGTCTAACTGCACTAAAATACATAGGGTTTGAATTACCTAGCTTATACACAAAGCCCTAAATTTTTATTGTAACATGCTCTCTTTAATATTGCTCCATTTGTCAATAATAGTCAGTACATCATTCTCTTTCAAGGCCATACTATTAGAGTATTGAGTTGATAAACTATATTGTATCACTTACAACGTATCTCTAAAGTAAACAACCCTCTCAGAATCACCCCTATAATGTGTTATTCAGTAGTTTCAAGTACGATTTTAGCATCTTTAGATTCTGCCATACATTTCAAGTTATGCCCCATGGGCAAGAGTTGACACTTCCTTAGACTATAATAATTTGGAAGATGACCTATAACTCTTGCCCCAGAGGCAAGACTGAGACAGTTATGACCCATGGGCGAGATTTGACACTGTCATAGTCTGTAATGATTTGGTAAATGACCTATAACTCTTGCCCTAGAGGCAAAACTTTGACAGTTATGCCCCATAGGCAATAGTTGACTATTCCTTACTCTTTAATGATTTTACTTGTTGAAGATATATATTCTAAATTAAATTGTTACAAATCTTTTGTTGTTTTATTTTTCACAAGGGTTGTGCTTGGAATGGATGGAAAAGAAATGAGTATTGAAAGTATTCATAGAAATAACAAGTTACAGGTTATTAAACAAATATTGGAGGATGAAATAACTTAGCCATCCAAGATTAAGAGGGTATGCCAATAAAAAAGAGGATACTTGATGTCGAGACTACTCTCTTGAGACACAATGCCTCTTTGAATGAGGAAAATGTCAAGTCGATCTTTATTGACAAACAAAATATGATGACGTGCATGTCAAACATTGCAATTATACATAAAATCCAATTTAAGGTTATCAAATCAAGCACAACAAGATATTCACTGAGATGTTTGGATGAAAACTGCGTGTGGCGGTTTTATGCCTCGAAGATTGTCGATTCTTTGCTCTTTTAGGTTACTACATATGAAAAGGCTCACAGTTTCTCGGTTGACTTCATAACGTCCAACCACAGGAATGCAACATCAAAGGTCATATGTGACTACATACTAGAGCTCGTGTGTGACTCTGGTAATATAATCACACCCAACTTCATAGTAGATGAAATAAGAAGGAAATACGGAATTATCATATCCTACAACAAAGGATGGCGAGAGATACAGCATGCCTATATGGTGATAAGAGGAACCGCAGAAGATAACCACAATAGGTTGTCATCGTATCTTCACATGATGAAATAAAATAATCCAGGCATGTACACAAACATAAAGATAGACGATGAGAATGGGTACAAATGCTATACTGTTGAAATTGAAAATTTTTGCTTAAGAGGCAAAACTTTAGCCTTTATTTGCACTGATTAGATTATTAACATAGATGGAACTCTTTCCTCATGGGCAAGACTTGGTTTAGAAAATTGTTGAAATTGAAAAGTTTTGCTCAAGAGACAACAGTTTATCCTTTATTTGCACTTATAAGATTATTAACATAGATGGAACTCTTGCCTCATGGGCAAGACTTGGCTTAGAAAATTGTTGAAATTAAAAACTTTTGCCCAAGAGGCAAAAGTTTATCCTTTATTTGGACTTATTAGATTATTAACAAAGATTGAACTCTTGCCTCATGGGCAAGACTTGGTTTAGAAAATTGTTATACAAATGCTATCCTGTTGAAGTTGAAAACTTTTGCCCAAGAGGCAAAAGTTTATTCTTTAATTGTACTGATTAGATTATTAACATAGATGCAACTCTTGCCTTATGGGCAAGACTTAGTTTAGAAAATTATTGTACTCTGATTATAAACATCAAATGCAAATTGTTACTAATATTCTTTTGCTCAACGCAGGTTTCAATATACATTATTTGCTTATGGCGCATCAATTATTGGATGGACCAACTGTAGACCGGTAATAATGGTAGATACAATATTTTAAAGAAAAATATCGTGGTGTCCTCATATAGCAGTGTCAAAGGATGGAAACAACAACATATTTCGTTTGGATTTTGGAATTGCAGACTCAGAAAATAATGAGTCTTATAATTGGTTCTTTAATCAGTTAAGACATGCAATTGGGGTACGTAAATAATTGTCTATTCTATTAGATCGTCACCCAGCCATTGCAAATACAATTGTAAATATCTTTCCAGAGTGCCATCACGGGATATTCATCTATCACATGGAGAAGAATTTAAGAAAAAGATACTTCTCAGATGTGGTTCTATCACTCTTCTACAACACAGCAACAACATACAAATGAACTGAATTTTATACTTTCATTGATGAGATCGAACAAGTCAACAAAGTTGCTATAGAGTACTTGAAAGAAGAAGAACCAAAAAGATGGCTCATTTATTTCATACCAACATAAGGTACAATATACATATGACTAACAACGTGGAGTCCATGAATGCGGTACTAAGAAAATCCAGGCAACTGCCAATACTGGGACTGATCGATTACATCCAGAACAAGTTACAAAGTTGGTTTTATGAAAGAAAAATGGAATCGCAAGGCAACTTTCATGACATCACATGTTGGGCAGAAGTGGAGGTGACCGACAAGATCTAAGCCGCCTTGAAATAGAAATTGTATTTTGATAATAGGTAAATATATGGTTACTATTTTTTTATTACAGATTATACATAGTTGGTTCATTGTTATTTGTGATTTATTGCTAGTTTTTTTATTCCTTGAGATTCATGTGTGAAATATGTGTTTTGCTGCTTCTGCTCATAGATGCGTGATCATTTGTGAGTTGATGTTGTATGCTTGATTGTAGCTATTTTTTGGTTGCCTCAAGATTCGTCCCCTATGTATGTTTGATTGCTCTGTATGGTTGATTCTTCTCATATACTATATGTTTCACTATTATAGTTAATTCTACTCCTATATTAGATGTAATATCTATTTTATCTCAGTTTATTTGTAGCTGATTCTCCTGCTCATATGTTGGAAGCATCATATTGAATTAACTATTGTTCCTGAGCAAGGTTCTGTCTTTTCCATATAATACAGGGAATTTGACTTTGAAAGCTCATTCCTTGGATGACAGATCCTTCTCCTGCACTTTCCCTGACCAAGCCAAGCATCAAAACTCTAATTATCCCCTATATTGGCCCTTCTCTTCTTTTTTGAAATAGAACCTTAATTGTTACTCCTTATTATTGGTCACTTATTATTAGATTTTTGATTAGTTCAATATTAGATTGTGATTTGATGTTATATTTTTTACTGTAGCTATTTTTTGGTTGCCTCAAGATTCGCCCCCTATGTATGGTTGAATGCTGTGTATGCCCGATTCTGCTCATATACTAGATGTTTCACTAAAAGTTGTTATTTATTTATCATTTTATTTACAGGTAGACCCCATTGATGCAACAAGATTTGTTGTAAGAGATAAAGGAGTTGAATATATTGTAGACCTAAAAAGCAGGACTTGTCAATGCTTGGTATTTGAAACAGATAAGATACCATGCACCCATGCAATTTCAGCGATAGAGAGTAGACATATGAACAAGTCTAGACATTATTCTAATTAATTCTTAAGACAGTCTTAGCTACAAACATACTAGGGAGAAATCATACCAGTTGGAAGCATAGAATCATGGATTGTCCCAGATAGCATAAAGGATCTGATCACAAACCCCTAGGATAAGGAGGTTCTGGTTGGGAGAAGACGAACATCCAGATATCCTTGCAAAATAGAATCTTCAATAAATAATTACAGATGTTCAAGATGCAAAAAAACCGAGCATAATAGATCAAATTGTAACTATACTCCTATTTTTCATCCATATACAAGAAGATACAGAAAGAAAAATAAGAAAACATGATTAGTTTTACTTTTTATCTGAGAAGTTGGATCAAAAAGACAGTTATAATAGGATTTTTTTATCCCTATTTTAGTTAGTAACAAGTACATTTGACTTTCAATCATGAATGTCTTCTTATTTATATGAATTTTTAACTTGTGGTGAAGTATTTAACTCAATACCTTCTTATTGATTGTTTATAAAAATTATTTAGCATGTTAAATTTTCTTATATATTGATGTGTAAAAATATATCATATTAATAGGATTAGGGGAAGGGCTACACCCCCAAAAGATGTTATGTGAATAACTCCACGGGATACACTTTAAAATTCCTTGAAGGCAAGATGCAGAACAAGTTGTGCCCCATGGGCAAAAGTTAAAACTAGCTTATTCTGCAATGATTCAGCAGATGATCTACAACACTTTCCCTAGAGGAAAGACTTAAGCCCCAAAGAAACAAGTTATGACCTATGGTAAAGAGTTGACACTAACTTAGCGTGTAATAACTTGGTAGATGATCTACAGCTCATGCCCTAGAGGCAAAACTTAATACAACAAACTAACAAGTTATGTCCCATGGCCAACCATTGATACTAGATTAGTGTGTGATGATTTGGTAGATAATTTATAATTCCTATCAAAGAGGCAAGAATTTTAGACCCCAAAGGAACAAGTTATACCTCATCGGCAAGAGTTGACACTAGCTTATTCTACAATGATTCGACAGATGATCTACAACACTTGCCCTAGAGGTTAGACTTAGACATCAAAGGTGGTTCAACTGTCATTGTTTGTACAATATGTTCCATAAAATACTTGTATAATTTGATCTCTGTAACTTAGCTTCGTAGCTTGTAATACAACATATATTTGAATGCAATGGTTCAATAGGATACAATAGATTCAAAGGAAATAAAGCATTTGATATTTGTTCACTTCTCCCCAAGTTCAGCTTATGTGACATCAACAGTACCGAAACATCTTCCATGGAAAAGTTCAAATATATAGCACTGGAGGAACAAACTATACCTTTTTGTGGCACAAAATTGAACTGTTGTAGCAGCTCAGTGTTGGAAGTATAAATTTTTGGGAAGATGTATTACTTGTACACCCTAGCGCACGGACACAACATACACACACGTGATGTTCTTCAATCCAAGGAGAAGAGAATTAACATCACGATGAAAATTTTAAAAACTATGGAGATTACAGCCACCATCGCTGCCATCAAAACTAATTTACTTAAAGGATAAATTTATTAGCATGATGCCAATGATGAAGAGAGTTGACAAATCAGAGGATTTTGTGTCTGTAACAAGTACCCAAAGTATATAATGTCTGTAACAAATCTAACTTTATTTTTATTTAGAGGACAAAACCAAGAAACTAAGACATAAGCATTGTCTATAATAACTTTATTTTATTTACAAGACTCTTCAACAAGTCATTGGAAGACCTGCACAGCAAAAAAACCTCGATAAAACCTTAAATATCTATTCTAGAAGAAACTGTAACACTTGGCCATGTAACTTCGATGAATTCAAATAGCAATAACTATGAAGACATCATGACTGACCGCGTTTTGAGATAATCGCCATCATAACCATGACTTCCAAGCCCATGAAAGATTCTCCCAATGTCGTCTCCACAACGCCTAATTTAGAACTTCCATCAGCATTAAAGAAAACCTTGTTGCCTCCAAAGAGATTGTTGAAGAAATCTGACAAGTTGTTCATCATATCAACTACAGTTTGTGTTACTGTTTGTGTATCATTCTGTAAAAAGTCTATAAAAGAGTTCCCAAATTTAGATTCTTCTACCTCAGATTTGGAAGACGCACTCTTTCGGGATGACTAAGAAAAGGAATCAGCATCAGCAACGAATTCATCTATCTTGTTATCCAAGTCTGGGAATGATGTACCTGCGAAAATGGTATTGTAGTAAGAAGCTTGACCATTATGAAATATTTGAATAGAATCAAGGACATAGATTTCTCATTGGTTTTCTGTGAGTCAAGGAATTCTTGAAGGGCTGGATTTTGCATTACCGCATTCCACATATTTGGGTCACAGGCAATTGGAGCAACAACGCTCTGGAAGGGGGAAAAATGGAATCAACATTAGCAAACCTGGCACACTCGTAACCCCCATACACTACTAAAACCACACTCGTAAGAGTTCATCAAGTTATTAGGAGTGTCCACTAGAATGCAACATCATTAAATCTAAGAAAATGGATAAAAAAATTACTTCAGAGGACTTTTAGATCTAAAACGCCTAATCTATCTAAGCCACTTCATGCTCATGCCTCAAGATAAAATGTGAATGAAGAAAGCTAATGACACCATCCATCCTCCAAACAATAGAATTAGATATAACAATGGACTATACACTTGACACCACAAAGAGTTATCTTGACATCGAAATGTTGCTGCTTCTTAAGAAATCAAACTATGTTACAGATCAGTATTGGACTCAACTCAGATATATCTCCTCTATAGATGTCAACATCTAGAAAGCGGTACCTAAAGAAAAATCAAATGAGACAAACCATATTGCAAACTTACAAGGAAGAAGAGCTCTAAATTCTCACAGTCACTCGCAATTCCAAAAAAAAATAGTCCTTGTTTGAGGATATGCCACAAATGGATTAGGGCACAGCTTATTATATAGCAATTCCACTTTTTATCTTGCAACTACAATATTTAGTTCAGTTTTTGTTAACTGGATCTTCTCACTTGTTCAAATTGAACATATTCATATCTGTTCCTCACCCCTAGTAAGGGTTTATACTAAAACATTAAAAGAAAAAATTGTTATATCCAGTTTCAAATACATGAACATACAACAATAGATAGAATATGAAAACTAAGAGAACATGTAAACATAAATGACAAAGAAGAAAACCTGAGTGGCAGGAGTTTTATTTAGAAACCAAAATTCCTGCGTAGCATGTTTTGATGAAGACTTTATGACTACAGACTCGCTGACAACACAAGCTTTGGAGTAGGGTGATGTGCTCGAGCCGGATACATAAGATCCACCATCTTCATTAGCAGATCCAGACAAATATACCGTATAAATATAAGAAGAGTTTAAAATTGACATTATGTGAGTAGTCATTCACATCATCTATTAGAACAGATAAACATTTGTCCGCAGAGTAATATTGAGAAGTATATACCGCAACCAACTCCAATAGCCTTTCGAATCCTAGACGTAAGCCTTCTGGGGGCTAAAGTATTACGAAAAAGACTAAATATTCCAATATTAAGAACAGAACAACAGCCAAATAGACAAGAACATTTTCATTATCTCCTTCATCTATTGCAAATCCAAAACTTAAGTTTCTATTTTCATTGACACTATCACATAAAAAATTCATTTGGACTCTGACAATGTCACCCAACTATAATACTAATGAGAATGATATTTTATGACACAATAAGTTGAAAATACCTATTTTTTTGAATTAATCCAATATCCCTTAACAACAAAAATGCCTCAACTCCTTGTGATTAATACATATAAACTCCCACGATGCTAATTTGTTGTGAGTTTTAAGAGGTAGCTCCTTTCCAAAAATTCAGTTCATATTGGGCTAATCCAAGTTACATTATAACAAGGTAACATCAAATCAAACATTTCAAGTTTGCAAGTACAACACATCCCTTATTATCCTAATTAGCAAAATTTTTCTTAGGGTGATAATTGAAAAAGCATGTTCATTAAAATTATAACTTTATTTGTCAATCAAATCAATCAACTGAGTGATCACTCTTTACTTTTACTTAGTAATTTCCGTTTCACTAGAGTAAATTTAACTGATCTTTGAAACTAAATTGAACATTGTAAAGTTTGCTGCAATATGTCTCATTTTACTCTATTGAATAAAAATTGATTGAGCAAACAATTGAGAGGCGTGTTCATTAAAAATTGTAACTTTATTAGTCGATCGAATTATTCAACTAAGTAATCACTCAAAAAACCATCAATTTTTACAAAAGACTTCAATTTCTATGATTATAAAACACAAGCACACCAAAACCAATACTTCAAAATCAACAAGAACAACAGATACTACTCCCTCCACTCTATTTTACTTGTCATGTTTCATTTTACGAGAATCAATTTAACCAATCTTCAAACCTAAACTGAATTATATTAATTTACTATTTCCAATATAAAATTATCATATTTGATGTATAAGTTGCACTAACAAACTAAATTCCAGAAGTTAGATATAATGCTACTCCCTTCGTTCACTTATCACATTTTGTTTAACGAGAAACAATCTGACTAATCATCTAACCTAAATTAAATTTAATCAATTCACTATTGTATACATAAAATAAAGATATTATCTACAAAAACTATACATAAAGTACTATAAAATGCAATAGCACAGTAAATCACATACTATTCGAGAGCGTTTTTGAGATTCGAAGTAGCTTCAGTAGCTTCCTGAAGAGACGGAGCACCACCAAACACAACTCTCGGTAAAGGTTCACCAACACTAACCATCATTTCCTCCTCTCTACCAGCCATCTCCTTGTCATCAAACTCCGCCACCACTTTTTGCATCGGCGACACATTGGATAATCCTCCTTCGCCTCCATCGTTAACCGCTGGACTTCACATCTTCTGATGACAATAATATATCGGAAATGGACATCGGACGGACAACGTTACGTGTGGTGGTGTAAACTGGATGCTCCATTGTAATAGAATGGAATCCGCTATTTGTGACGGTGACTTCGGCGACTTTCACCGCTGCTCTGAATGCTCATCCCCCACCCATGATTTTTTGTGATTAATTTTTTTTTTCGTTTTGGAATTTGGATGGATTATGGAATTCTTAAGTAATGAAGAGACTCATTGGAGGGAAAAATGGTACTTTTAGTAAATTTAAAAGTAAGGAAGGCTATTCTTCAAAGACATTCTTATTTAGGGCTAAATATCTAAAGACACCCATATTTGGGTCTATGGCATGCAATTTCTTGATATATTATATAGCATTATCGGATAAATAATTCAGTTGAAGACATCAAAAATTAATTCCGTAACAAAGTGAAGAACAAGCCTACTGCATCTGCAATATCGATTATAAAATAAGGTAAAATGTGGTTGACCACTAGAACAATATAATTTAAGCTAAAAATAGAACACACAGATTCTTAGACACAATGACAACTACAGTATATCCAGTGTATTTCTACAAAATTGGATATGGAGAGGGTAAAGTATACATAGTTCATACCACTATCTCAAATGAACTAGAGAAAACCCCGATTATTCAACTATTTATGCATAAGCATAAATTATTAATGGAAGAAATACTGCCTCTTTGGGTGAACTTTACCTCAAAGTGTTCTCTAATTTTCAAAACATGTAACTTTTTATTCAACGATAGTCCAACAACAATTGTGGGCTATAATAACAACATCAAAAGAAGCATGAAAATCAAGTGACAGAATCCCAGCCTAATACTTAAAAGAGCAACTGTAAATTTAATTGGAAAGAAAATGATTCACGGGCAAAAGTAAATGGGACAGATTTCCAATACCTTAAACATAGAAAGTGACAGAATCTCTTTTGTAAAAAGTTTATAATCGTTCTTTTTCTTCCATTGCTAATGACATTGCACTTGCATCACTCTTCTCTTTATTTTGTCCTTATTTAGGTGCTACGTTAATCTGCAAACAAGAACCTAGTATCATCAATTTTAACAAAAAACAACAAAAAGGGGGGGATTTCTAAAAATGAGGGTTATCAGCTGAATTATTGGGTTCTTATTCTTAACTACTAGCATCTATTTAGGAATAATCCAACAAACTCATGGGCAACTATAAGACATCATACAATTTGATCTTTTTATTTTTTATCCTCTTGTGTGTGTAACGTTAATTTTTTTTAGAATTATAATGATAGATGTTAAAAGAATGTTTTGAAAAAAATTTAAAATTTTTGGAAAAGGTTCAGGGTCATTTTGGGACTCTGAGTCAATGTGGGTCCGCAATAGTGGCATGCCACGCTACTTAACTTCCATGATAAGAGCGTGGCATGTTGCTACCCTTCACGTTAGTGGTGTGCCACGCTGGTATATATTTTTCATTCATTTTTCATTTTTTGCACTTGGGGTGAGGGGCTTTTTGATCCTTTACCCCTTAAATGACTTTAAAACACCAAATTAACCCTTTTCCTCCAGTTGTCAAGATCAAACACTAACATTTTATCTCCTTAACTCCCAAATCAAGAAAGTTCAAGGATTTTACAAGGAATTCACCATTCAGGCTCTAAACTTTGAATTTTCTTCAATTTTTTTATATTTCAGGCATGTTTATCTTCTCTTAACTGAAATTTTACATTATAGCATCAATTTATTGAATATTCATGTTATTTGAGTTGATGAGTTTGAAATTGGGTTGAAGGTTTTTGGTTGTAATTACTTGAATTACTTTTTCATGTTTTAAATAGATTATTCATGCTTTAATTGATGGTTTTGAGACTGAATTGATGCATTGTTATAATATTTAAAGTGGGTGACATGAGTTTCACCAAAATCGATGAATTTTCTTCTTGATAATGGAATTAACCTCAACCCACATTATAAACTTGGTTTTGAATATGGATTTTTATACTAAAAAGAATGATCTACTTTCTTTTCTAGTCCGTTTAAAAAATAATGACCACTTTTCTTTTTCGGCAATACTTTAATTTTAAATTTCCACATGACATATTTAGGGCCACATGATTAAAGGACATTTTGGTACATTTTACACAACTTTAAATTAAGGTCTCAAGATTCAAAAGTCTTCTTTATTTTCTTAAACTTTGTGCCAAGTCAAAGTAGGTCATTCTTTTTCAAACGGAGGGAGTATAATTTAATTTATATTTTGGAATTACTGCATTGTATTAATGGATAAATGGATTTGGAATTCTCTTGGTTGCCATGGTTTTGAATTTTAATGGAACTTGGGAGTCTAATGATTAAATGGACTGGTTTGATATTGTTTTGCGGTAATTTTGACTATTGGAAGAGTTACCACTTAATTTTGAAAAGGAATTAATAAATCTTTATAGTTACTTCAAATGATACAAAATAGAAAAATCATTTTAAGTTAGAGATTCTAGATAAGTGGTTCCTATTAACGTTTTAGGAAGGTGTTAGGAACCTAAAACGTCCACTAACTTATGGTTATCTGGACTGTTTGATAACGTCTTTTGACTAACTTTGGAAAAATTATTTTGTTGGAATATTAATTGATTAAGGGAAAGGTTTTACAAAATCAGATTTTAGCGATTTAGTTAGGGAATTAGCTAGGTTCGTAATAAACATGTAAAGAAGTAAAAAGGAAAAGGGGAGAAGTAATGATTTAGGCTATCGATCCCAAACCAATAAGTTTTGTCCTATTCTAATTGGGTTTTTAACCCATTTCACCTGTCCTAGTCTAATTTTCAAGCCTTTGTGGCTTAAATCTGCTACTCCCGTATTAAATACAACTTTGGCTTCGAAGCCGAGATGAATAAATAACAAACTAAATAAATAAATACAACCACAGAATGAATAAATAAGCCAATGAGACGTTCAAATCTCTTTGACGCTTCGAGGGGATTTTAACCCACTCTTCTCCTTTCAACTCCTTATATCTGTATGCCATGCAATTCATTTAATCATTCTTTGGGGTTCGACTCAGAGGAGAGGCCTTCTTGGACCGTTCAATGAAATGGAAAAAGAGAAAGAGTCCATTTATACTCCCAGACTCCAGAGTGGGTGCATGCCAAGGAAAAAAAAGAACAAGAAAGGAGGTAATAAGTGTTCCGAATTAGGGATAATCATGTTAATGAAATCAATGACACAATAAAAATTCGAGCAATATAACAACTAGTGATATGTCTAATAATATTCAAGCAATATGACCACTAGTGATATGTCTAACAATACCATGAACAAGATTCTCTAAATAACATACTAAAGACATAATCTTCTGAATTCAGATTAATCTTATAACATAAATCCGCTTCTTTAAGTACCCCCTAAATACCCAAGACTAAAAACAAAGAAACCATGGCACCCATTACTTTGTATTAGGCAATGATTATAACCCCAAATGCACATCTCATCTATCGCAGAAACATAATGAAAACAACAGGCCAGAACTTTTAGCAGTAGCCTAAAAATAAATATAGCATGTTCTCCTAGCAAACTATACCCAAGATATAGATTCAAATAATATTGTAAAGAAGTAATTTATGAAGGTCATTTCCCTTGGAGAAGCATTAAAATAAAAAAAATCATTTGTGCCAATATATGTCACGACTTATGATTCAAAAATGAATAACATCACTTATATAATGACAGGCTGCACATTATAAACTTAGCAGGATATGCATGTTATCTATTAGGTATCTTAAAATAAATTGAGGAAAGATCCGTAAGAACTAGTCAGACAGGTGGATTTAATCTCAATTCTAACCCCTTTAAGTCTTTTTAAGACTGAAAAGGTGAATTGGTGAGAGCTTCCAAAAATTATAATACCGATGTTTTAAACGACTCATTAAAGGATTCAAATCGTGCGAAGATGGACCAAAAAAATGATTTTAATCTTGATTCCAATCCCTTTCGGGTCTCTTCCGAAGACAAAAGGATGAATCAGTGGATATTTTCAGGAACAAGAACATTAATATTTGAACCAATCAAAAGGAAAAAGTTTAAACCAAAAGATAAATCAAAAAATGATTTTTGGTCTTGACTCTAACCTCTTTCAAGTCTCATTCGAAGACAAAAAAGGATGAACCAGTGAAAACTACTACGAATGATAATGACACCACTTGGACCATTTTATAAAGGGGGATAAAGATTCAAATCGACCATCCTCGAACAAAGACGGCTCAAAACAAACAAAATTTTTTGTACTGATAGAGAAAATTTTAAATACAACAACATCCTTACTTTTACACTCTTAAAGAAATATGAAACCCTGTCCTCAAATGAGTAAAATGGTTCAAATAGCCAATCAACATTGGAGGTGAATAAAACCAAGCATATTTTTAGTATCCTTAATATTGACTAACAAATCCCTAGTGTAATGACAAACATCTTGCCTTCACTGTTGCAGAATCGTAAAGCTAAACTCCATCAAACACGGAAAAAACATACAACAACACGGTAACTTATTCTATCATGATTAGTCCTATGGCCTATAAGGCTACTACAACAGACAACCCAGCCTCATTCATCGACAAACAGATAACTATTACTACAAAAAAAGAGGTATGAAGAAGAAATAGATAAGTTAAGAAAAGGTAAGAGTATGTTTACCTCCGTCGGGGCAGCAAGATGGGACGATGAGCTATCAGCAAACTTGTCGCTACCGGAATCTTGCAACGTCGACCACCAATATAGCGTCCCTTTTGCTTTTTCCTTTTAGATATTTTGAAACCCCCTAAATTTTCAACTAAGATTTTCAACCCAAATTTAGCAACTTCAAAAAATTTCCTTTCTCTATTTTCGAATCAGAAACTCACTCAAAAGATTTCCCTCTTCAACCCTCTAATCTCTCCCTAGCAATTTCAAAAACCTAAAATTTCTAAGAAACAGAATTTGAGTTCCCGAAGCATTTTCAAAACATAATTTCTAAACCCTCAAACTTTTTACCCTTTTTCTTGATCCCCCTTTTTCTTGCTCTCCAAAGGGGTTCTTATAGAAGGGGATTGGGGGTTGATTTTTAAATCCCCCCAAAAGATCCTCTCTCTCACAAACCATACCCTTAGTTGGATTTTTTTTCAACAAATTCTAATGGGTGGACCAATAACCTATCAGGGAAAATAAGACGTACCCCAAACCAATGCGAATCGACCAGATAGGTACGAATTCGTACCATGCTACCCGAGTTTGCAAAATTGATTTATTGCAGGAGCCAACTCACCAATTTTCGGAAGCTTCCAGGCTTTCACGAAAAGGTTTGAGCAGGACACATGGTGAAGGCTAAGGATGAGCAGGTCACGGGTCGGTTCGAGGCTGGTCGAGAAGGATTTGTTAGTTTTGTCGCGATCTTGGGACCCTTCTCAATCATTCAAGAGGCTATTTCTGATATAGAAGAGGAAAGGGGGAAAATGGGCCGAATTAGGTATTTGGTTTGGGTGAACTGAAAAGGAGTACTGGATTACGGTGGTTTAGGTATTGGGATAAGGAATATTGATGGGAGATTTGGGCCGCTAGGGGCTATTTTTATTGGGTTAAATTGGGATAAAGAGTTTTGAGAAATTAGGTTAGAATTTTAGGATTACAGTTTAGGCAATTACTTTAAATTCTAGTCAATTTGAATATCAATTGATCAAATGTATCACAATTGGGGTCGATTTGATTTCAATTAGAGTCAAATTTAATAGATTGACTAAATTAAATCAAAATTCGATACGAATTAACACCTTGTTTAATCTTGAGCTCTTTGATTCGATAAAATTAGACAAGTATTTATCCAAATATATTATTTTTTGGAGAAAATTATATTTAAATCAGGATTTTAATCATTTGAATTTATTTTTCAAGATGAGCCTTAATTAAAATCCGATATTTTGTAAAACCAACATTAAAGTATTAAAATTGTATAATTTCGTATAATTGAATACGACAATATACAATCGCTACTTAAAAAATGACAAAATTACGTACAGGAAATATTTTGAAAACCCTTTATTCGGATAAGATAAATGTTGTAATTTTATTTGAGACTCGAAAGAGCTCTGAATTAAACTAAGTTGTGGAGGGCAAAAATTAAGTGTCAACAACTGCCCCCTTCCTTTGGGTAGGGTGGATGCGAGTAAGCCTAAGCAAAGGAAGGTTGACGTTCTTAATTTTTTTACCATAGATTTAAATCTGAAAGAGGCTGGTTTTCACACGAATTTCATAGAGTCATGGCCGGACCTCAGGATCAGGTTTCCTACATATCTCAGGTTGCATGACAATTCAGGCCACTTGCAGTTCATAAAACTTGATTTAAAGGAGATTTTCAAAAAATTCACAGGCTGTCTCAATTTTTTAGATAGCTATAAAATCAAAAAGCTGGGGAATAGAGGGATTTGGGGGAGGTTGGAATGCAGTCGAGTTTTCTACATAGAGCCCAGCCTACATATCCCCAAGACTCAGGGAATCAGCTTACTTATAGTTCGACTCAATAGGTAGAAAAGATAGTTTTTTATTTTAGACAGTTTTTGGATCAGAATGAGTAACAAGCTTATCGAATTATGGAAAAGGGACTTGTAACCTCTTAATCATGAATGTGGGATATTTTACACTCATATACAAGAACTTACCTGGACACAATTTCCAAAACTCCAAGTATGTTGTCACCCGAATTTGAAAGAAAGAGAAAGTTCCCCTCGGTATGAGTTAAGAAAATATCCCAGAGGTAAAGTCGAGACCAGAATATCCAAAAATACCCAAATTCCTTCTAATAGAGGTGTGGTTATATGGTGGTGGTGATCATCATTTATCTCGCTTCCAGAGAGTTTGACATTCGTCTCCAGACTATGTACTATTTTGCTGTTGAGGAAGAGTTCCACGTTGTGCTGCGTCCTTTTTGGAGTCGTCCGCACCTTTGGTTTTGGCTTTGAGTTTTTTATCCTATTAGATGCTCTCGACAATATCTCAAATAAAGATCATTGGTAATAAGTATAATTCATGAAAGAGGTGTATCGTATTTTACCATATCTCTACGTTAGTCGTTTCCTAAAAGGTGAAGTCATCTCTTTTTATTCCTGCTTAGGAGGAAATAACTTGCAATAACAGATACAACAACCCTCTCGGTTGTTGCATAATTAGCTCATTTGTTGAGCAAATATATTTTCAAAGCGGGGTGGCCCTTTTGGACACTAATGATACTTTATGCAGAACGGTCCCTGCAACCGTGCAACCTTGCGTTGATGAGGCAACCCATTTGGTGACCTATATCACTTGTTGTATGTTGAATGATGAACTCTCCGATAATAGCCGATGATTGATTTATAAATTTTCCTTAAATTATCCATCTTTTGATAATCTTGCGCATTATTTGATGTTGGATACGAGATGACTTACAGATATCCTTTGAATTATTAGATTTTAAGTAATCCTGGATGTTATCTGACTTTGGATAAGAGATGGCTTATAGATATCCCTCCAATCTCTAGTTTTCAGGTGTTCCTGCACATCATCCGACCTTGGATACAACATGACTTATAGATAATCCCTCAAATTGTTAGTCTTTGGGTAATCCTGCACATAATCAATATTGGATGTGACACGGCTTATAGAGAACCCTCGAATGTATCAATTTGATAATCTTGCATATTCTCTGGTAAGGATTTAGTTGTGACTTATGGATAACCTTTGAATTATCAACTTTTAGGCGATCTTGTACACTATCCGATTAAGATGTTGTTGTGGCTTACGGATGACCTACAGGCTATCAACTCATAGATGATCTTGCACATTATCCTATTTCAAATAATATGACTTATAAATGACCCTCAAATTGTCAATTTCTAGGAAACCTTATATATCATTCATCCTTAGATAACAACTTAAAGGCATCCCTTCAAATCGTGTGCTCTCGATGCATTCAGATGCTGATTTATAAAATAATATGATATCCTCGACGCCAGCGTTGTGTCTAGAGCTTCAAACGATATTTTAAATGCTGATGATATCCTCGACGCCAGCATTGTGTATAATGCGCCAACAGATATATTGAATATCCTTCTTGGGCGATGATATGAGATGGCCCTTTTGGCAATGATATGCAATAGCCCTTGCGGCAATGATATGTGATTGCCCTCGCAGCAATGATATGTAATGACCTTTGCGGCAATGATATGCAATGGCCTTTGCGGAAATGATATGTAATGGCCTTTACGGCAATGATATGTCCTGGCCTTTGTGGCAATGATATGTAATGGCCTTTGTGGCAATGATAAAATAATTTTACCTGGCTTCATTTGCCAGTGTCCTTCTTTCTATATGTACCTATACTCAAGGTAGATGATTAGTAGACACAAAGTCGCTTTTACTAGCGACAATTTTTAGGGAACTTCTAAATACAATATTTGTAAAAATGACAAAGAGCTTTTGTTTGTCTCCTACGATCTCAAGAAATGAGATGGACAAATCAAAAGGTCCTCAATAAATGGGCATTAAACCTATTTTTAGATCTATCCTAAAATACTATTCTTGGGTATTAATGCTCTATTGTGGCTCCCACTTTGCTCGGGAATTTTTGAAAGAGACCCTCATTTTCTATATTGAACCCTGCATCCATAGAAAAATGATTAGTTTGAATGAAATTACTTCGTGTTGACCTTGTTCGATCCTTGATTTTCTCCTTGCCATTTCTTGGGCATTCCACCATATCGGGATTTCCACCCTGACACTCCATCCCAAATGATGTCTAGGCAAGTACTAAATAAGTGAGTCATAAGATTTTTGAAAATAGTCTTAAATTTTTTAAAATAATTTCAAACCATCTATAAAACTTTAGAAAATCTCTGCCAGTCATGTCATGTACTAGCTCAACAAACGTCTTCTTCACGGTTTTGACTATATACGACTGATGGTTTCCAAAACTCATGGTCATTGTTGGAGGGCTTCTTCAAGTAGTTCTATCATAGCCAAAAATTGAGTCTACCTAGACTTTGTTACAGTTGGTGGCTTCCAAAGCTTGACTTTAACCTCTGGTGCTGGGGAATTTGGAATATGTTCTGGTATTTAGTGGAAATTTTGAGGTCTTTCTCAAAATATCTGCCCCAGTTTAAAGTTGTTTGAGATGATACCAATCCGAGTGGATCTGAAGTCTTTGCTGATCTTCATTCTCTTTGTTGGATGTTGATCTTCTTTTGTGAATTTTCGAGATTCCTTCTCGAAAATTCTGCCCCAGTTTTCATTTCGTGGGGTTTATATGACTGAGTCGTTGGGGCTCCTACGTATCCCGTTGAAGCAGGAATCAGGTCAAACATAGTTCAGGACTACGTTAGAGATATACAAAAGAAATTAATGGGTTAACCGAAGCCGACATAGGCCGCCTATGTATCCCTTTTATTGGGAATTCAGGTCATCACATAGTTCATACATAAGAAGAAAATGATGAATCATCCTAAGGGGTCGACCGAAGCCGACATAGGCTGCCTACGTATCCCATTCTTGGGAATTCAAGTCAAACGTAGTTCGTACATAAAGGGAAAGGGACTCTAGGCAGTTGCGCACTAGAGAACAACATTACTATAAAGGCGAATACAAGTAAATTAAGGAAAAACAAAAATTGGACCATCTTTTAAACATAGTATCTCTTTACCGTATCAGAATTGATTGGTTTGGTCCATTCTCGGTCATCCATCTCAGACAAAATCAGAGCTCCTCCAGATAGTACCTTACGAACTAGGTATGTCCCTTGATAGTTTGGAGTGAACATACCCTTGTACTCTTCTTGGTGAGGGAATATTCGTTTAAGAACCAGTTGCCCAATTTCAAATATTCGAGCTCTCACTTTCTTGTTAAAGGCACAAACCATCCTGTGTTGATACAACTGGCATTGACAAACAACAACCATTCTCTTTTCATCAATCAACATGAGTTGTTCATAGCGAGCGCGGACCCATTCTTCGTTACTCAGTCTAGCTTCCTGAATAATCCTTAGGGAGGGTATTTTAACCTCAGCAGGTATCACAGCTTCATTCCCGTAAACCAGTAAATAGGGAGTCACCCCGATGGAGGTTCGAACAGTTGTACGATATCCCAGCAAAGCATAAGGTAACATCTCATGCCATGATCTATTATTTTCAACCATATTTCTCAAGATCTTCTTGATATTCTTATTGGCAGCTTCCACAGCTCCGTTCATTTGGGGACGATATGCAGTCGAGTTGCGATGCACGATTTTGAACTGATCACAAATTTCATTCATCAAGTGACTATTCAAGTTTTCCCCATTATCGGTAATGATTTATTTTGGCACTCAAATTCGGCAAATCAAGTTACTCCTGATGAAATCTGCAACCACTTTTTTAGTGACGGCTTTGTATGAATCAGCTTCAACCCACTTAGTAAAGTAATCGATGGCAACCAAAATAAACCTATGCCTATTCAATGTCGATGTGTCTATTGGTCTGATAACGTCCACGCCCCAAGCTACGAAGGGCCAAGGTGAATTTATTGCATGAAGCTCATGTGGAGGCTATCGAATCAAATCTCCGTGTATTTGACATTTTGGACATTTCTGCACATACCTACTACAATCATTCTCCATAGTCATCCAAAAGTAACCGGTCCTCAGGATTTTTCTAGCAAGGTCAAATCCATTCATGTGAGTCCCGCAAACTCCATCGTGTACTTCTTTTATCAATTTATTGGCTTCCGCAGCGTCGGTACATCTCAAGAATCCTAAGTCTAGAGTCCTTCTAAAAAGGATTTCCCCGCTTGGAAAATAGTTCTTCGCTAGCCACCGAATTGTCTTATTTTGATTGTTACTGGCCTCTTTGGGATTATTCTATATTCTAAATACCTCTTTATATCATTGTACCAAGGCTTTCCACGTGTGTGCAGTGCGCGGGTTGCTCCTTCAATCTTATTTCTAGATGATCAATGTAACTCTGATCTGGGTGCTGAATCATGGAAGATATAGTGGCCAAAGCATCAGCAAACTCATTTTGTATTTGTGGGATATTTCTAAAATCAACTTCTTTAAATCTTTCACATAATTTTTGCACCAGCTCTATGTAAGGAGTAATATTGGAATTTTTTACCGCCCATTCTCCCCGTACCTGGTGAATCAGCAAATCTGAATCCCCGATGACTAACAATTCGTGAAAACCCATATCAAGTGCCAATTTGAGACCTAAGATGCAAGCCTCATATTCAGCAATGTTATTGGTGCAGAGGAAACGCAACTTTGCAGTTATCGAATAATGTTGGCCCATTTCTGACACAAAAACTGCTCCGATTCCTGAACCTTTAAAGTTGACTGCCCCATCAAATAATAGCCTCTATCAAGGATAAATCTCTATGATATATTCCCCTACAAAAAAAATTTCCTCGTCTGGAAGTAAGTTCAAAATGGATCATATTCCTCATCAACCAGATTTTTTTCCAAATGAATCCGCTAAGGCTTGTCCCTTGATTGCCTTTTGGGTTACGTACACAATGTCAAACTCACTCAGCAACATTTGCCACTTGGATAGCTTTCTTGTAGGCATGGCCTTCTGAAATATATACTTCAATGGATCCATTCTCGAGATGAGGTATGTTGTGTAGGACGACAGATAATGCCTCAACTTTTGTGCTGCCCAAGTCAAAGCACAACAGATCCTTTCTACAAGAGTGTAATGGGCTTCATATGGCGTGAAATTTTTACTCAAGTAGCAAATGGATTTCTCTTTCCTGTCGGTCTCATCATATTTCCCGAGGACATATCCGAAATCATTTTCTAAGACTGACAGGTAAAGCAGCAATGGAATTCCTTCTCTTGGCGGTACCAAAATCGGCGACGCAGACAAATATTCCTTGATGCGGTCAAAAGCTCTCTGACATTCTTCCGTCCACTCATTCAATACATTTTTCTTCAGCATCTTAAGAATTGGCTCACATATGACTGTCGACTGAGCAATAAACCAGCTAATATAATTCAAACAACCCATGAAACTCATAACTTCCTTCTTGATTCTCGATGGTGGCAAGTCCTGAATTGTCTTGATTTTGGATGAGTCTAACTTGATGCCTCTTCTGCTGACTATGAACCCCAGGACCTTACCTAATGGCACACCAAAAGCACACTTATCAGGGTTTAACTTCAAACTGTACTTTCTTAATCTGTTGAAGAATTTTTCTAGATGGGTCAGATGATCCAAACTCTCACAGGCTTTGATAATTACTTCATCCACGTATACCTCAATCTCTTTATGGATCATATCATGGAAAATGGTCATCATAGACCTCATATATATGAAACTCGTATTCTTGTGACCAAACAGCATTACCCTGTAATGATAGACACCCAAAGGCATAATAAAAGCCATTTTTTCTGCATCTTCCTCATCCATCAATATCTGATGATAGCCAGCAAAACAATCAACAAAAGACTACATTTCATGCTTTGCACAATTATCAATGAGGATATGAATGTTGGGCAATGGAAAATTATCTTTAGGACTAGCTCTATTCAAGTCTCTGTAGTCAACACAAATGCGAATCTTGCCATCCTCCTTTGGCACGGGGACGATGTTGGCTAAACACGTCGGATACTTTGTGACCTCTACTACCTTGGACTGGATTTGTTTCTTCACTTCTTCCTTGATCTTTAGACATAAGTCTAGCTTGAACTTCCGTATTCTTTGCTTGACTGGATTAAACTCAGAATTTATCGGCAACTTATGTGACACAATGCTTTGATCTTTAGACTTAAGTCTAGCTTAAACTTCCACATTCTTTGCTTGACTAGATTAAAATCAAAATTTATCGGCAACTTATGTGACACAATGTTGGTGCTCAACCCTAGCATATCATCATAGGACCAAGAAAACACGTTAATATATTCCCCCAATAGGTGAATGAGCTCTCTCTTTTGTGCTTCCACCAGGTGGACACTGATGTTTGTTTCTTTGGTTTCATCATAATCTCTGAGGTTGACTGTTTTAGTTTCCTCTAGGTTGGGTTTTTCTTGATTCTCAAACTCCTCCATAGCTTCAACTAATTGTTCCTTATCACCGTCCTTCCAATCATCATTGTTCCCTTCATTTTGTTTGTTTAAACTTTGACCATGACATGACATTGGCAGATTTTAAGTTGTTGTTACTGTAAGGGACAAACAAACCAAGTTAGATGATGACAAAATAATAACAAAATATATGACTAGGAGTATTTTAGAAATAATGGAATTTTCTAAATAGATGAAGGCCTTTTCATTGAAATTTGAGAGATAATTACAAAACCATGGCTCATGACTTGCGCAAATACAAGTCCATGCCTTTTTGAAAGCAGTAAAATATGAAAAGAGAGTTTTGAGATATAAAAGGTGGATCGCGGGGCCTCCACTGGATCATCACCGATTTTAAAAACTATTAGTAATTGCCCTTTCATCTACCATGATGGGTGATGGGTTATGAGTGGAGTGGAGGTCCAATTTTGCAAGGCCTCCCCTGGCACCATCTTTTTCAACCCACTGAATTTTGGGAAATCTTCTGATATAACATTACATCCCTCGAACAAATCTCCTATCCCATCCTTAAGACCATCATTATCTGACACTTTTCGTATAGGAAATGACTAGCATAGGAGTGGCAAGGTCCTAAACAAACTTTTATCTGACTCATCCTCAACCTTATCCTTTCCGGTAGGCTGATATCCTAACCTATAGTTAGAGCTTCTCTATGGGATCGCAATAGGCTCGACAATTCCTTGTAAATTCTTGGCCAAGCCTAGACCAGGTTCGAACCAATTTCTTAACATCACCGTTGCAATTATTTTGTAGACAAAAGGCATTGGTACTTTGGGCGTCGAATCCCTGTCCACGGTATTTACAATTTCCACTGTACAGAAACTGCTACCTTTTGGAACATCTTCAATCACCGGCACATAACCATAGGGACGATCTGCTTGACTTCCTTCTCCTTAGATATCTACTTTATGATCCTCCCAAATGAACTTTAATAGTTGATAAAGGGGTGATGAAACTGACTTTGCACTGTGTATCCATGGTCTTCCCAAGAGCGAGTTGTAGCTAGGATGGATATCCATAATATAAAACTTAGTCTTAAACTCAGCAGGCCCCATTTGGATGTGAAATTAATCCCTCCTATGGTATCTCCCTGCCCTTCATCAAATGCTCTCACATTTACGTGGCTTTGACAAATTTTTCTCAAATCATATCCCATTTGAACCAACATGGAGAGGGGACAAATATTCACACCAAATATGTCATCTATTAATACCTAATTAATTGCATAATCTCGACAAATAACGGTGACACACATGGCTTTGTTGTGCATCACCCCTTCAAATGGCAAATCTTCATCACTGAATGATATACGATGATTCCCCACAATGTTTTCTATCATCGCAGCCAGGTTCTCAACACTCATTCCTGCGGGAACATATACTTCATCCAAAACCTTCGATAAAGCTTGTTGATGGTATTGCAAACTCATTAATAGTGCCAAAATGGAGATTTGGGCTGATGTCTTCTCTAAATGTTTCACAATTGAGTAATTTTTTGGTTGCATACGCCTCCAAAATTCCTCAGCCTCTCCTTCAATGATTGGCCTTTTTTGTGGATCCTTTTTGTTTGTTAATTCCTCAGGGATATAGCATCATACCAACCGCATCATCCCTTGGGCGAAAGCGGTCTGTACAATGAATTCCTTCCTTGATGAGGGAGGGTGCACCTGACTTGGAGCCATCATCACTATAAATGGGCCTTTCTTATTGACACTTAAAGTAGCCACAGCCCTCTCTATCTTTCCTACCTCTTCTGCCCTTTTGTGCTTTTCGTAGTTCACCTGAGTAATGGTCTTTCCAGATGCCCATTCGCCCTCTATTTTAATCATGTTAACTGTAGATCCCCCATGGTTGGGCAATAGATTACTGTTAACATTTGGTATAGGTGCCTGGAGAGTGATGACCTTCTGATCGATTAAATTCTGGATCTTATGTTTTAGGTACCCACAATTCTCTGTACTGTGCCCCGCTGCTCCTGAATGATAGGCACAATGTTGACTTACATTAAAATATTGAGAGTTGGGATCGATATGCCTGGGCTATATTGGTTGCAAATGACTAGCATTCTTTAATCTTTTAAACAATTAGGTGCGACTTTCAGCTAGTGGGGTGAAGTTTCGGGGAGGTTTCTTTTTGTGGTTTGGACGTTGGGGGTTGTACTAGCTTTGATTTGTAGGAGGAGGTACTTTGTGATAATTTAAAAGCACTTGGAAATTTTTTTGGTTATTTAAAGGAGTGGATTGGAAATGAAACTGATAATTTAGAGGTAGAGCTGGGTATTGGGGAAAGATATTTGGCTGTGGAGCTTGGTATGAGGATTGGATGTTTAGGAGTGGAGTTTGGTACTGAGGTTGGGCATTTGAGAGTGGAGCTAGGTATTGGGGGTGGGCGTAGAACACGTGCTGAAGGTTGGGTGACAGCGGAGAAGATAAAACATTTCTAGAGTTGAACCTCTTTTTCATTTTCACAATAGGATTGCAGAAATCAAACCTACATCTTACTTTTTCTTCTTTGAGAACATGACAGTCCCAGACGACATCGGGGTTTTGGCAATTTTCCCTGTCCGAATACCTTCTTCCAATGATTCTCCTATTTTTACCAAATCCACAAAAGTTGCGCAGACAGCGGACACCATCCTGGTATAATATTCTTCTTCTTGAGCGTGAGGGAACACAGATACCATTTCCTCCTCGGACATGGGGGGTCGCACTTTGGTGGCTTCTTTCCTCCAACAAAAAGCATAGTCTTGAAAACTCTCAACACTTCTCTGTTTGATCCAATCTAGTGAATATCGGTCCGAGACTATTTCAATGTTGAATGCAAACCGGTCAAGGAAACCCTTGGCCAATTCTTTCCAACCAGTCCACCTTTTTGGCTTCTGAGACATAAACCACTCCAAGGCTTTGCCACTCAAACTTCGACTGAATAGGCACATCAATAACGCCTTATTTTTCCCTATCCCTACAGTTGCTTACAGTACTTTCTCAGATGGGCCATTGGATTTTTGGTACCATCAAACATCTCAAACTAAGGGACTTTGTACCCATATGGTAGGTCTACTCTTGGGTGAACACATAAATCGTCATACCTCAAACCGTCATGGTCCCTGGCTCCATGAGACTCTTTGATCCTTATGATCTCTTCCTTCATAGCTAGTAAATTCCTTTCATGCTGGTCCTCCACTCTTTATCCTTCTCCTCATAATGGTTCATCTCAGAGTTAGGAAGGGGTTCATAAATATCAGGGAATATGATGGCTTGAGGGGGATTTGTAAGAGAGGCTTGATTTTGCGGAAGAAAGGAACTTGGTTGGTAAGTGGGGAGGATATTTTGGAAATTGGAAAGGTTCTGTGGACTTTGTATGTAATTTGGCAGAATATGAGAAGGACTCTGCAGATTTGGAAATGAATTTGGTGGATTCAAAGGTAGGTTTAACGTATTTTGTGGATTTGGGAGTGAATCTTGCAGATTTGGGAATGCATTTTGTTGATTTGAGAATGTGTTTTGAGGATTTGGAAATGGATTTAAAGACAGGTTTTGTGGGGTTACAGATGAATTTTATGGAAGGTAGGCGTCTGGGTTACTTTCATGATTAGTATTTTGGATAAATGGAGGAGCGGAGATAGATGATACATTAGTTAGCTGATCCCTGAGAATAGGTATGCTAATGGGAGGGATTTGGAGTGGAGTCCCGTATTCTCCTGGAGCGAGGGTACTGATGGTGATGGCCAAGTTAGCCAAATTTTGAGCGTGATTTATTTCCTCCTGAAGCATTTCTAACTTTCTTGCAAGTTCTGCAATCATTCATTCTGTTCCGCTATCGCATTGTCAGTGCGCTTTCTTCGTCATTTCCTATCAGTTTTGAATGATGTTCAGAGGATAGGATTTTGTGCGCTTTCGATCGGGTGAATTAGGGATGTTCTGCCAGCTTATATCAACATGGAGTAATTTCCATTATCTGTAAAGTAAAATAACTCAAAGGAAGATGTGTTAGTTTCCGTATATGATAAGTAATGCAAAATATTTGACAGGAAATAACCACATAGAGTTGTTTGAGTCATAGCCAAATTCATCCATAGGACATAGTGGAAAAACTTTCCTTTGATCCAAACAAACACACATAAGTACATAAAACAGTTATATCATACAACAACATTATAATAACGTGTATCCTAGCTGGGGTGACCCTTTTTGAGCCAAGGGTTCATGCCTAACGATTTTCAAAGAAAATATATGCTTTCTCGAAGTCAATCCATTAACCCCCAACTTATATAAGCATGAAAAAGGGCATAAATTCCTACAAAAGATAACAAAAAAGGGATACAATCTTTAGGGAAAAAGGGAAATAACATGAAAGAAGATAAGTTCCCATGCAGGGAAAATAGAAAAACTAGCTACTAGAGGCTCCTTCGTTTGCCTTTGCCTTCTTTGCCTTGTTTACCTCCTGTGCTATTTGATACCTATTAATGATAAGATGACTCCCGCATAATTGTGCCTTACAGTCGTAAGTCATTTTCCCTATACTATCGAGTTGGGAGTCCATGCTATCATCCAAATCGATTAGACATTGCCTGACATCATCATCTTCTTGTCTAGCTCTTTTCAATTCTTCCCTCAACATATGTATGGTTAAAGTGTCCTCCATGTGTATCTTTCGGTATGCAATTTCACTTTACGGGAACTCATCTTGTAGCCTGTGGAGCCGAATTTGATGCTCGAATTCTACATCCACAACCTGAGTAGGCACATTTGGTCCCGGAATCAATGCTCCAACGAGACTCTTTTACAACCACTCCTTGTAAGTGTCGTTGACTTCAGGGTCATACTCTATACGAAAAGTCACTTCCGTCCACCTTCTTCTTCTCCATCCATTTATCGTGCCGTCTTTGAGTGGAGACTCACTTTCATCATATTCGGTGAAAAACCTAAGTATGGAATCTATTTGTGGTGCCTCCTGCTTGATCTCGAATTGCCTAAGAACTCTGCCAGGATTGTAAGGATGGGTCCCCCTGAGATTGGAAAGCACTAGGAAAGGCCACTTGCCCCCTCGAATGGTGTATTTCCCTGAATGAAGAGATTTAATGGACCATTGCACATCGTCATCTCTTAATTCCTCGAAAGTCATAAACCAAAATTTGTGAGATGCTTCCCTTTTGAACTTGTGTAGAAAAAACCACATGTCATGTGAAGCCAGCATATCCACCTTTGTTTTATGATTAGCTTGTACCATTCTCGAATCCTTTACCAAATGCTTCAACATCCACCATTATAATATGAGGTTGTAACCTTGAAAGAAATGATTTTCGACTTGACACCTTCCTAAGGCTCGATATATGTCAGCGAAAATCATGGGAGCTAAATTGTGGAATACCTTGGTAGAATCGTAATCTACTCCAAAGAAAAGTGCATGAGCCACCGTAACAACCCTTGGATGAATTGTGCTATTTTCTCCCTGTGGGAACACCATGGTTCCGCGTAGACCTACCGCAAACGCAAAGGTTCTCATCTCCTTCCATTTTTCTTTGGACTCAAATTTATGTCCAAATTTGTGAAAGGCATTAAATCTTCCAAACCGATGATACAACTCCGAAAAAGTGATATTTGCTCCATCACATTCCCCTAGCCAGGTGTCGTGGTTAGCTAAAAATGCTTGTTTAATTGTTTGACGGTCCCACATGGCAGGAACTAAAATGTTCTTATCAGGTTTTTCCTTTCTCTTGAAACACATTTCAATACTCTCATAGAAAATTAACACTTCTTCGAAGGTAGGAGTCAATTCCACATCCACAAAGCGAAACACCATATTTTGATCATCCCAAAAAGTGGTAAGCACGTGGATCATTTCGGGCCAAGCATCCATTTCGATCAATGAAGCTAGGTGTCCGATGTGTGTTCTAACAATTTTTCTCTCTTCTGCGCTCATATAGTCCCACCATAGTTTCAGGTAATTGTCATGTTTAGTAACCATCTTGAACTTTTTGTGGGAATGCAATTGAGCCATATCTACATGAAAGCAAAAAAAGATGAGCTTTCCCCCATCCCCCAATGGGTAATGGATTGAATTAGACAAGCATATATTTCTTCAACACATAAATATAATTATTCTATAATTAACTCGGGGTCAATAGACGCGGGGAAGGTTTTCTAATGGGCCCAATACCTCACTCAGGTATTGGGTCGTCCTAGGCTCATGCCTGAAATAGGGTTTTGGTTTAACTCTATCTTAGGTACCTAGAGTGGGTTTGAACACAGGTTCTCAAGCGGACAACTTGAGTTTGAAAATACAAACTTCCATGAGATGCCTCACGGGCTAATAAACTGTTTGTATTTCCAACACATTTTTAGAATTGATCAATAGTGGCCGGGATACCCACGAAACCCCCAAAACAGTTTAAATAATGTAGGAAGATGTCATGAGTGCGATAGTTAAACTATACAGAATTGAAACATATAAACACATAAACAGTTAATCAAAAGATGAAATCAAACATTTGGTTAGAACCTACTTTGAAAAATCCCCAACAGAGTCGCTATTTCTATTTTACGAAAATTTTGACTTTTGGAAGAGTCGCCACTTAATTTTGAAAAGGAATTAAAAAACCTTTATAGTTACTTCAAACGATCCAAAATAGAAAAATCGTTTTAAGTTAGAGATTCTAGATAAATGGTTCCTATTAACGTTTTAGGAAGGTGTTAGGCACCTAAAAGATCCGCTAACTTACGGTTATCCGGACTGTTTGAAAACATCTTTTGACTAACTTTGGAAAAATTGTTTTGTTGGAATATTAATTGATTAAGGGAAAGGTTTTGCAAAATCAGTTTTTAGCGATTTAGTTAGGGATTTAGCTAGGTTCGTAATAAACGCGTAAAGAAGTAAAAAGGAAAAGGGGAGAAGTAATGATTTAGGCTATCGAGCCCAAACCAATAAGTCTTGTCCTAGTCTAATTGGGCTTTTAACCCATTTCACCTGTCCTAGTCTAATTTTCAAGCCTTTGTGGCTTAAATCTGCTCCACCTGTATTAAATACAACTTTGGCTTCAAGGTCGAGATGAATAAATAACAAACTAAATAAATAAATACAACCACAGAATGAATAAATAAGCCAATGAGACGTTCAAATCTCTTAGACGTTTAGAGGGGACTTTAACCCACTCTTCCCCTTTCAACTCCTTATATCTGTACGCCATGCTATTCATTTAATCATTCTTTAGGGTTCGACTCAGAGGAGAGGCCTTCTTGTCCCATTCAATGAAATGTAAAAAGTGAAAGAGTCCATTTAGACTCCAAGACTCCGGAGCGGGTGCATGCCAAGGAAAAAGAAAAAGAACAAGGAAGGAGGTAATAAGTGTTCCGAATTAGGGATAATCATGTTAATGAAATCAATGGCACAATAAAAATTCGAGCAATATAATAACCAGTGATATGTCTAATAATATTCAAGCAATATGACCACTAGTGATATGTCTAACAATACCATGAACAAGATACTCCAAATAACAATCTAAAGACATAAACTTGTGAATTCAGATTAATCTTATAACATAAATCCGCTTCTTTAAGTACCCCCTAAATACCCAAGATTAAAAACAAAGAAACCATGGCACCCATTACTTTGTATTAGGCAGTGATTATAAACCCAAATGCACGTCTCATCTGTCGCGGAAACATAATGAAAACAACAGGCCAGAACTTTTAGCAGTAGCCTAAAAATATATATACCATGTTCTCCTAGAAAACTATACCCAAGATATAGATTCAAATAATATTGTAACTAAGTAATTTATGAAGGTTATTTCCCTTGCAGAAGCATTAAAATAAAAAAAATCATTTGTGTCAATATATGTCACGACTTATGATTTAAAAATGAATAACATCACTTATATAATGACAGGCTGCACATTATAAACATAGCAGGATACACATGTTATCTATCAAGTAAAAGAGTTCAAACAGCCAATCAGCATTGGAGGTGAATAAATCCAAGCATATTTTCAGTATCCTTAATATTGACTAACAAATCCCCAGTGTAATGACAAACATCTTGCCTTCACTGTTGTAGAATCGTAAAGCTAAACTCCATCAAACACGGAAAAAACATACAACAACATGGAAACTTATTCTATAATGATTAGTCCTATGGCCTATAAGGCTACTACAGAAGACAACCCAGTCTCATTCATCGACAAACAGATAACTATTACTACGAAGAAAGAGGGATGAAGAAGAAATCGATAAGATAATAAATGGTAAAAGTATGTTTACCTCCCTCAGGGCAGCAAGACGGGACGAAGAGATATCAGAAAACTTGTCGCTACCGAAATCTCGCAACGTAGACCACCAATAGAGCGTCCTTTTTGCTTTTTCCTCTTAGAGATTTTGAAACCCCCCAAATTTTCAACTAAGATTTTCAACCTAAATTTAGAAACTTCAAAAAATTTCCTTTCTCTGTTTCCGAATTAGAAACTCACTCAAAATATTTTCCTCTTCAACCTTCGAATCTCTCCCTAAAAATTTCGAAAACCTAAAATTTCGAAGAAACAGAATTCGAGTTCCCAAAGCTTTTTCTAAACACAATTTCTAAACCCTTAAATTTCTGACCCTTTTTCTTGATCCCCCTTTTTCTTGCTATCCAAAGGGGTTCTTATAGAAGGGGATTGGGGGTTGAGTTTTTGAATCCCCCCAAAAGATTCTCTCTCTCACAAACCATACCATTAGTTGGATTTTTCTTCAACAAATTTGAATGGGTGGACCAATAACCCATTGGGAAAAACAAGACGTACCCCAAACCAATGCGAATCGACCAAATAGGTACGAATTCGTACCATGGTAACTGAGATTTTTGGAATCGATCTGTTGGAGGAGCAAGATCACCAATTTTTGAAAGCTTCCAAGCTTTCACGAATGGGTTTGCGCGGGACGCGTGGCGAAGGCTAAGGACGAGCAGGTCACGGGTTGGTTCGAGGCTGGTCGAGAGAGGTTTGTTATTTTTGTCACAATCTTGGGATCCTTCTCAATCATTCAAGAGGCTATTTCTGATATGGAAGAGGAAACGGGGAAAATGGGCCGGATTAGGTATTTGGTTTGGGCCAACTGAAAAGGAGTACTGGATTAAGGCGGTTTACGTATTGGGTTGAGGAATATTGATGGGAGATTTGGGCCGCGGGGGGCTATTTTAATTGGGTTAAATTGGGATGAAGGGTTTTGAGAAATTAGGTAAGAATTTTGGGATTACAATTTAGGCAATTACTTTAAATTCTAGCCAATTTGAATATCAATTGATCAAATGTATCACAATTGGGGTCGATTTGATTTCAATTAGAGTCAAATTTAATAAATTGACTAAATCGAATCGAAATTCGATATGAATTAACACCTTGTTTAATCTTGAGCTCCTTGATTCGATAAAATTAGACAAGTATTTATCCAAATAAATTATTTTTTAGAGAAAATTAAATTTAAATTTGGATTTTAATCATTTGAATTTATTTTTCAATATGCGCCTTAATTAAAATCTGATATTTTGTAAAACCAACATTCAAGTACCAAAATTGTATAATTTCGTATAATTGAATACGATAATATACAATCGCTACTTAGAAATGACAAAATTACGTACAGAAAATATTTTGAAAACCTTTTAATCAGATAAGATAAATGTTGTAATTTTATTTGAGACTCGAAGGAGCTCTAAATTAAACTGAGTTATGGAGGTGCAAAAATTAGGTGTCAACAGATATAATTGAATTATCTTGCAAGAATAATGGTATATCGATACCATATTAGAAAATGTCTTAATGAAAGACTCATTGGTTAATGGTTAGTTTATGCGCAACTTATTTTAATTTAGGCTTAAAGGAAATTGTGTAGTTCATCGCGAAGGTGTAGTCCCGAGGGGACCAGTACTGGAAATACAACGTTGGGGGTCTATATGATCATGTGTCTAGATACATATTATATTTTGGATGGCTATCACCTTAGTGTCTTTAGCCTTTCCTCGGTACATGCAATTAACATGGACTAGGTCCCTTCCGACAGAGGAGTCGGACTCATATAGCCCGTGGGTGCTTTTAGGATGGAGAGAGCTACATAATTCAGGATAATAGTTTAAACTATTATGTTAATGGACTCTTATCCTTATTCTGACATCCTATATATGTATATATAAATGTTGTTCATGTCGTTTTGATTGGTTTTTTATAAATTCACTATTTTATCCCTAGCCCTTGAGTTACATGCCAGTGCTCTCCCCACTGATCATTCTCGGATGCGACATCATTTCATGATTTATGTTCGGAGAACTTTTCTATTGATCTTGTACAACATTAGGTAGTTGAGTACTTCTATTGATCAGTTGTGAAATGGTGAGCCTCAATCCTTTGCCTGATCATTTCAGTGGTTTCCTCATTGTCTTATTATTTTGAATTCTTTTTACCATAGTCAAGGGCATGTCTTGACTTAGTTGGTATTCTTAGTTTCGAGGCTTTCTGTAATACCTCGAAAAATCTAAACCAATATTAGCGCCATCTTTTAATCTCATGCATAGTCCATCATGGTTATTTTATAGTTTTATGAGTAATATAGATGTATATTAAGGCTTAAAATAACTCCCAGCTATCAGACAAATCAAAACATTCCTTATCGATTGAACTCTTGGGAAGGATATTGCTATAGTCAACTTCAAATGAGCATATATCTCGTTGTACTATGAATTTTTTATCTTATAACCCACCAAAATATAGATAATTGAATTATATTTCCAAAGATACCAATTTCGTCCAAATTCAATATCGGAGCAAAAAGTTATACCCATTTTATTCCAGCATGTCAGCCTGGAAACTGAGTGACGACCTGTCTGATGGCTTATCACATTTCTGATGACCTGTCTGGCAGCTTATCATATTTCTAACAACCTGTCTGACGGCTTATCATATTTCTGATGACTTATCAGCTAATGTCGTCAGCCTTAGATAGAAGCCCATCAATTTTAGGTCCTAGGTGACGCCTAGGCTGACGGGCTATCACAGACCTGACGGCTTATCAGCCCATGTCGTCAGCTGATAATTTCAGCAACTAGAAAGTAAGTTCGTAGGGATATTTTTGTTTTTTCCTCACCCTAAACCTTACCCCATGACATAAAACACCAAAAACACGTATTTAGCTATTGGTATTTAGCTTCAAAAGCTCTTAACACTCTTTTTTCCCAAGAACAAACTTAGGGTTTCTTCTCAATTAACTTCAAGATCCCATCACAATCTCCACAAGATATTCAAGAATTAAGATTTTCAATCCAAGAACATTCAAGAAAGTTCAATTTTCTTTCAAGATTCAATCCCTAAGGTATGCGTAGTGTTCATTCATGAATCCCTTTCATCGATAGAGTGCAAGAATCAAGTTTTAAATAATAAATTGTGATTTTCTTATTATGGTGTGATCATGTTCATGTTGATGGTTGTTATTGGAGTTTCAAGATGGTATCATAATGTATTTTCAGGAAGTATGTGATCATGTTAGTTGAAATCCATTAGTTTGGATGGCTCAAGATTGTTAAATTGATGAATACACCTATGCCACGAAGTGTGCATGTAAGGTGTTTGATAAAATGCCTAGAAGACTAGAAGCCATGTATTATAGTTGAATTTTGACCTAATTGGCAAATGCATGCTATACCCTTATGAAAATAATGACTATTATGATATTGTTATGCATCATGAGTGTTGATGGAATGTTCATGAAACTAGATTGATGGACTTATGGCATGTTGTTATGTGCATTCCCTTCCATGTATAAGACTTTGAGAACTATGTGTAGTATGAAATCCCTAACTTATGGTATTTTGAATTATGAATATTGGTCATGCGTTCAAGAAGAGCAAAGTCATGTTTTGTCAGTTTCCTTCCATCGAGTCCTAGGGGTACTCGTACCCGACAATTTAGTTGTGTTCCTAGAGCCATGTCATGTTTCACAATACTCTCAGTCAAGCCATGATCCATAGAACTCAGTCAACCTTGTGACTCAGGAAATCTTATAAATCTGAGTAGTTTAGTAATCTCAGAGATTTTAGTATTCCAAGTAAAATCTCAGTAACTATAGTACTCTCAGTCAGTCCTCAGACATCAGTACATTCCGTCAGTCAACGGAACTTAGTAAACTCAGTTTAGCTCCGCTAAACAATACCGCTAGTATCAGTTCAGTTCAACTAATCAGATCAGTTTAGTTAATTAGTTCAGCTCAATTAATCAGTTCAGTGTCTTTCAGATGGGAGTAGGATTCAGCACCAAGCGAGCTTAGGGATGGGGAATCACCCGCTAAATAGGACTGAGATCCCTAGAAGCAATCCCTAAGTTCCAGAACTACGTAGCTAGCGTAGGTACGAAATGTCACCCGGTAGATAGGACTGACATACTCACGGATCACCCGCTAGCATATTTAAATATATAGGACTGATCCCAGGGGTCACCTGCTAGATTAGGACTAACTCCACAGCAGTTGTCTTTACAAGTGGCGCGGTATTGATACCCTTCCAACTGGGGTTACAGGTTGGACCCTAGACTAGCTAGAAAGGGGCATGCCGGTTAGATGAATATATCCCACAGTTTCAGTTACAAATTCAGGACTGTCAGATATAGTCAATCCTTATCATTATCAATAGACTTCGGGATCACCCACTAGATAGGACTGACCTCAACTATGGTCAATCAGTATCAGTATCATCAGATTTAGAGATCACACGCTAGGTAGGACAGATCTCAGACTAAGTCAAATCATCTTTATTATCATTATACTCAGAGATCACCCGCTAGATACGACTAATCTCAGATTCAGTTACTCCATACAAAATGAAACTCAGATAGTTCCATCAAAACTTAGACTGTCAGATACAGTCGCTCAGTATCAATTAAATCGGTTATGTCAATCATCACAATCATATCAGTTATATCATACATCAGAACTTACATTATCAGTATTCAGTTTTAGGACTGTGAGACACAGTCAATCAGACCAGTTCTTCATAATTCGAACTATCAAAAATAGTCGTTCATCTATTCAATAATGCAGTATCAGTTTTTCACTTAGTAATGACTTACATCTTAATATCAGTGAACTCAGTCATTCAATATATTAGTATCAGTACACTCATGTTGTCAGCATTCAGACTCAGTAGTCAGTATCATCACGATTTTAGTTGTAGTTACTTATGCATGCATGTATTCTCACGTTTATATCAGTCAGCATTGTTCATACATATAAACCCTTTGCATTTAGCCTACCTCACTTGTATACTCAGTATATTTAGACGTACTAACGCATTCGCGCTATGGTGTTTTATTTTACGCCATAGGTTCAGAGGCACGAGTTTCAGAGCAGCAGTAGCATTGCAGATTTCAGCAGTTAGAGTTAGCAATGAGTCCTCATTCTTCGAGGACATGATTACTACTTTATTACTTCAGTTTGGCTTTCAGTAGTCGGGAGTTAGTTGGAGACATGTTCCTTGCAATCCCTACTTCAGACAATTAGAGGCTTTCAGACTAGATTACAGACTAGATTCAGACTTCAGTATTTCAGTTTTATTTTGGTATTGTGATACCACTTTATTCAGACATTGTTATTATTCAGATTATGTTCAATATTGAACCTTATGGCCTTTTAGTTAATGTTTCCGCATTTATATTCATATATTATGCAGTGTACAGGTACAGATATCAGTCATGGGTTAGTGTCATACCCCAAATCCCATTGGAGCGGACTGGCACCCTTAGCCGAGGAGGCCCGGGAGAACCCGTTCATAACCTATACTTTCACATTTACATTACTTATGAAAATTAGAAATTTGGGCAGCACTTCGTTGTAAATAGAAGAAAACAGTACCTGTATCAGCCCAGCAAACATGCATAAATATATATATGAACAGTAATTGGCCGTTAGAGCCATCACGTCTATCAACCAAACACTCCTATGGCTGTACAATATGTCTACAAAAGCCTCTACATAGATACACAACTGAGTTAGGGTCGGGACAAACTCCCGCCCACAAAAGACTTTTATACCAATACCAAAAAGTACATATAGAAACGACTTGGGATGCCCCGAAACAACTGGAGCTCACCACTAACAACAGAATGTCCTAGCTCTTACTGCGGAGGTGTACGACCTGAAGTACCTGTTCCTTCAGGCATGAATACAGGTCCCCCATGAGGGACGTCAGTACGGAAATATGTACTGAGTATGTAAGGCAGAGAGTATCAAGATAAGATACAAAAGATCAACAGAACCCAGATACCAGTGAATAAACAGTATGTGTAGACCACACTTAAAAGAGTTGATGGGATACCTGCATATTACTTTCATATCATTACTTCCCGTAATCCTTATCAATACATAACATATGTCATACAATGGCCAACTGATCAGTGGTACTAATACAATACATCAGGGACCACCCCTGGAATAGCATATATACATAAACTTTATAATACAATGGCCAACTGATCAGTGGTACTAATACAATACATCATATCATCAATTTAAAATAAAGACATTTCATTTCCTTAATTCAATTAATCTTTGCGATTGGTTACTTTGTGGTCACACCTTATGGAACTTGAAACCATGATACCTCAATAGGAAAACATGTAAATAGGTAATAAATATCATGTAAATGAGGTAGAGAATCATGGATACCTCATTAAACCATTTCAGAGTCAACAATAGTATATGGACATTTTTTTTTTTTACTAGCCGGACATCTTAAAAGTGAAAACAAGTTCAATTGGTAGTGTCGAAGATCATATGATGCTATTATGTGTCATGTGTCGTAGGACAATGTTGGAAGCTTACTTGAGAGTGCCATGGGTCATTATTCATGCCAAAGATTAGATAGAGTATGTCTTACATACCTTGATATAACCACTTCAATACAAGTCCAACTTGACTTCCCGTACTCTTCGAACACTTATCTACAATAAGTCATTTGTGGCAAACTAGTATTAGCACCCAAACCTTACCATTTAGGTATTAACTTCACCAAATAATGTCTATGAAGTAATCCTTTAACTCATCAATAAGAGTGCTACATACATCCTCTTATACTCTTGTTACATTCACATATCATGCATTTTCATGAAATATCCCTCAACATCACTCTTAGCCTTTATTTCCCTTCTTAGTCACCATCCAATACCAACATCATCACTAGGCATACATAACCACTAATATAATGATATATCACCACAATTCATCCTCCATAATCCAATACAACAACTTCCATAATTTACTACTAACAATGTATACAAAACAATTCATAACTATGTTTCTAGCTATCTTCCAACATCACGACAATACTCATAATCCTTTATCAATACTTATTCATGGATAAAAATCAAGAATAAACAATATTCATACCTTAACAATGAACTCTTGTATTTAGAATCCTCCGTACATAACCATGGGGTGCTTCCCGAAGCTTTCGAGATGGTGAACACAACTACGGAACCAATTCAAATTTTCTACGGTTGAATCACAAAATATTTGAAGTTGAAATTAGGCTAGGGTTTCACCTTCTCTTAATAATTGGATGATATATGATATATATGAGGCTAAGTGTATGTTTATAAAGACCAATTTTCGTCCAAGAGGTAATAGAAAATGACTATTTTGCCCTAAAAATTTAAATAAATCCCGAATCTGTCCCCAGTGGACAGTTTTGACAGGCTGAAGTAAATCGATCATAACTCTTTGCTCCGGTATCGTATTTGGGTGAAACTAATTTCATTGGAAAGATAATTCAAAGGGCTTTCATTTTCATATAAAGTATACCACCCAGTTCTTCCTGTAAAAGGAGTTATGGTCGTTTAAAGTTGACCCAAAAATCTGTCCCACAATTCTGTTTTTTTTTTATAGGCTGCAATAAAACGGGTATAGCTCCTTACTCAGACATTGGATTTGGATGAAACCAATTTCATCAGAAAGAAGACTCTCGGAGCTTTTCGTCGATATATATCAGCTCACACAGTTCTTTTTGTACAAGGAGTTATGATCGTCTAAAGTTGATCCAAAAAATAATTGTCTAGCTGCAGAAATTTTCCTGCAGATTTACTGTTCACAGGCTTCCCGGCCACCGATTTGAAATTTCGAATGTGCTCGCTTATATGAAATACTCCTCTGTTTTGGGCAAACTTTATATCGTTGGAAAGCTTATTCCAATACCTACACATACAACTATTGACGGGATACTTCCGAACATCATACACTTAATTTAACCCATACGCAAGCATTTAGGACTCCATATAATCACGATAAGTGTACGAAAAAAAATTTACGGGGTGTTACAGTTAGCTTGTGGTCCTTCGTTGTCATGAGCACCGTGTAGCATTCCGGTTCAAAAAAATTGGGGCGTTACACTTTCGTAGACATTATTGGGATGTCGTTGATGTCCTGTTTTGACTCTTCATATTTTCTTCTAGTTTTATTTATCTATCATTGATTTGGCTGGCTTTCACTGTTTATATTTATGCTCTCTTGAGGTAATGCTAAGGGGATTGTCTTTGGCCCATGATGGGGTTGAGATTGCCTGTTACGGACAGGCCCGGGTTCGGGTCGTGACATCAATATCCTTGTTAACTACAGGGCCTAATACAACTTCATGTTTGATACTTTTTTTTAGGCCCACCAACATTTGGAGCTTCCTAAACCATTAAATGTACAAAAATTATAAGAATCTACCAAATATAATTGTAATAGAGAAACATAATAGATCATGGTAAAAAATGAGAGAAAACAAAAGGAACATAAACATTAAAGAATTAAACAAGAGAAATACATCATAGAACATTAAAATTTGAGTTATCTATCCAACATATTTCGGGTTTATTATTTACTAGTTTAATTGCACGTGCCTCGCACGTGTAACGTTTGATTATTTAAAATTAAATGATTTTATCTATTGCGAAAATTTTTACTGAAGTGTAAAAGTTTAAATCACTTTTCAAAGTTTTTTCACATTTTAATATAATAATATAAATATAAACATATATTTTAGTGTAAGCATATATATATATATATATATATATATATATATATATATATATATATATATACCAGATGTTTCAAGTAGTTAATGGATCATCACTTTTGTGTTCGTCATGCAGTACCTTTTTTTTCTCTTTCTCTTACTGCCAGAGGCTAAGAGAGACGCATCAGTTTGAATTATATTTGTGGTACGGTTATTTTTTTCCTATATTTAAAATCTTTCTTTTTAAAAAAAAAGTTAAATCCTTACAAAATCATTAATTACATTCTTCTTACGTACTTATAACTTTTGAAATTTTGATATTTCTTAAATTTTTCTTATTCTAACACTTTTATATTTATTTCTAGATTTTTCAAATCTTCTTAAAATCAATTTAGTTGATTTAAAATTCTTAAACTAATGGGAAAGGTATTAGTTTTCATTAATTCTGATGATTTCTAATAAGGAAAGATTTTACCATAAATATATTTAATTAATTTTCAACTCTTAAATATTAGAAAAAAAAATAGTGAAAAGATGATTTAGTCTAAAACAAAAACTTTTAATGAAGGAAAAAAAGTTTAAATAACATTAATGAGGTCCTCACACTTTTAATATATTATAATCTATAGATATAGATTATAGATGTATCTACTATACTTGTTCAATTTGAAAAATCAATGAATAATTTATCTCTATTTTATGCTTTCTATTAAATACTTTTCATTACCTAATGCATTTTTTAAAACATGAAATTTATTATATTCAAATGATGATATAGTAAAATTATCTCTATTATTTATTATTTTTTAAGATGTGTGTTAAATTATAGCAGACAATTATTATTGGACAGAGGAAATAGTAGACACCATTTAAATAAGAAAAAAAATGCATACACTCGAATTTTACATAATTTATAATTTCTAAATTATATGACTTTCTCCCTGGTCCAAAATAAGAAAACTTTAGTATAAAAAGATTATTTAAGTTCAAAATAATGTTAAATATTAAAAAAAAAAAAAAGATGATTCTATTATGATTTGATATTCCTGTTTTTCACCTTTAATTTTTCATGTACGTTATTTTTTTTCTTCTTTTTTATGTGTATTTGCAAACATAAATTATATGTAAATACTTTATTAATATGAAAAAACACCTACATGGAAGAGAAACATGAATGTTGAAAATTCCTAGTGTGACTACACAAATAAGTACAAATTTTACTATATATTTTAACATCCTATTTTACGTGGATTAGGAAAAGTTTTTTTACCGTATATATTAATATCAAAGGGAAAAAAAGAATTTTGATGCCACCTAGAAAGTGGACTTAGTTCTCTCTTGTAATACTCCTAAATTAAAGGTTCAAACCCTATATCTGATTCTATATTGGGTAAGCTTTTGATAGTGACTCCTATACCAGAAATGTAGGGAAAGAAGTTCCATGTTTTGAAAAATATAATTAAATATTTATTTTTAAATATTAAAAATTAGTAAAAGACTATTTTATTTAAATAAAATTTTTAATGAAGATCAAAAAGTTTAAATCACTTTTTTAAGGATTTTCACACTTTTAATAGATTATATATATATTATAGAGAGAGAGAGATTCACATTTAAAGTGCCAGTAACTGCATTTGTCAAACTCAATTCAAAAGGCAAATAGATCTCTAACAACATAGAAATTATTTATTAATTCTTTAACATGTGTGTCAAGTCAATAATAAAATAATTATTGTAAAATTGAGGGAGTACTTAGCTCGTGTTGACCTTACATGCCCCTTAAATATTAATTATGAAAGGTGCATTTTAACGTACAAACTATATTAGTGATGTTTTGAGACTCTAAATTTTAATATTTTTACCTTATATAAATTTTTAATATGAGGATAGAAAGGAAAAATCACTCATAAAATTCTCAGTAAATTGAAAAATTATTTTTAAACCGAGGAAGTATGCAATAGGTTCAGAGATTTATCCATGAATCCAATTACAAATTTCAAAAAAAAAACAGAAAGTAAAAATATAAAACGGTGAAGGAAAGAGTGGAGAAGTAAAAAAAGAAAAAGAAAAAAAGTTCACCTAATAAAGGCATCAACCATATTTTGGCAGAAAATTGATTACCTCAGGGTGGGACTTGGCTAGCTCGGCTAGAAAATGCATAAATGAACCTCTTAAAGGTTGACCACTACTCTAGCCAAGATGATCATTGTAGCTAGGGTGACCCTTATTAGTATCTGGAGTGCCGCATGAACGGGCCTACTAGATTGGCCATGATGCTAATAAGACTGGCGTGGAGGGTGCCTACCCTGAGAACCACTGCCACTGAATTGTGAGCCACTCTGGCTCCCGCTGAAATTCCCCTGGTAATGCATACCCTTATTGCTGCCCCCTTAGGCCTTGCAATGCATACCCTTCATAATCTAAGGATGATCAGAAACCTCAATAAAATACCTTCCAACAACTACCAGAATCTGAGTATCCATGCGAAGAGAAAGTCTCAGTCCTAAAATAAAACACTGAATCTGCTCATACTCGGTTGGCAAGAAAGATATGACATGTCTGACCAACTCATAAAATCGAGCCTCATTCTCTAAAATAGTCGTAGAACCCTGCTCCAATCTCAAAACTGATCTCTCAGATGTTCTCTAAAATTGTATGGCATATACTTCTCCAAGAAAATCTCAGAGAACGAAGTCCCTGTTAAATAAAGAGATCCAACTAGCCTGGAATCAAGATAACCTCTCCATCAATGTCAAGTCGCCAGATCCAATTGAAAACTAGTGTAGTCGACGTCGCGAGTCTGTACAAGGCCTAAATTATGGATCCTAACCTCACAAAAAGTCAAGAACTCAAAAGCATCCTTGCCTGTTGCCCTAGAAAACCTAGGCAGACCCCAACATCTTCTGCTCCTGAACAGACATAGCAGGTTGGGCAACTACCAGTTGACAAATAACCGATACTGGAGGGATCTCAACTCTGGGGGTTGCAGCTACAGGTTGTGTCCCTACCCCTGTTTCATCCTGATCCATAGACTGAGCACTATCTGACGGTACACCACTAACCAATCCCAATAGCTAGACCAAAACATCTTTGAGCAGTGATGAAGAAATGAATCTTGATGAAGCCTAGGCTGTTCCTTGGCCCACTACTGGTTGGGGTATAGAAATCTCTAATGCGAGAGAAGGAATAGGGTCTTGTGAGGAATCCCTCTCTGTATCTCTAGTTGCGGATGTATCTCTCTTCTTTCCCCAACCTCTAGGTCATCCACATCCTCTGGTAGTATCTCTAGTCACAGTCTCGGGGTCCTCGTCTCTCGTCGCAGTAGCTCATGTCCTAGCCATCTCTGAAAGAGTAAAACTAAATGAATCTTAAAAATCAATACCGCCTCTCAGAAAGAAATAAGCAAAAAAAGTGAAGATCTAAGAATGTCCTATAGCCTTCCAAAGATAAAAAACCGATGTCATCGATCTAATCAACGGCACTCTACTAGACACTTGCTCTTGTACCAACAATACAGGTGCACCTAGGCTTTGATACTAATTTTCCATGACCCAATTTCATAATTCATGATGGTGCCTGCTCTTGTACCAACAATACAGGTGCACCAGGGCTTTGACATCAATTTGCCACGACCCGATTTCATAATTCATGATGGTGCCTACTTTATGCCCCCATTAGGTAAGCCAACTGTAGTCTAATTGGTGGAACATGTCATAATGCCGAAAATATGTATGTAAATAAATAACAAGCCATAAAACATAAGGACAATAGTCATAACTGAAGATAAATAAAGAGAAAAGTAATAACATCCCACGAATTAATAAGGTCGATATAAGAGCCACTAGAAAAAGAATCAGAGTACTATCAATATCAAATATATAATAGTCTCAAAATGAAAAATCATCCAAAATAGAAGATGAAGAGAAAGTCAACTCCGGCTTCGAGCGCTCACCCTATCTCTAAACTCTAACCAGCACTAACACAACATCAATAGCTACAGCTAGTACTCAGATATGCATTAAAAAGATACAGGAGTATAGTATGACTACAAAAGTAATGGGTACTCAGTAGGCATCATCGACCCACTAAGCTAAATCATAATATAAATACAGTAAAATGTGTGATAATAAAATAAGATAGGGCAGAAGCAAAAACCTAGAATAATGCTCCAATCTACTTAAAGTAACGACCAAATAAATAATAATAAAGAGAACGTAGATACTTCTAACATAATTGGGGGCCCAAAAGCCCAGAAGATGCAATCAAGATAAATAACCCAGTGCGAGCCCCCATAAGTTCGGTGGATACAATCAAGAAGAGTAATAATAGTAACTATACCAACTATCTATATCTTAAAATTGTAATCGGGGATCTTTCCATACCGTAAGAACCAAACTCGAATTAGTCCCATAACCATCATAAAAAATCTCTCAACACCAGATTTGAACCAAAAATAATGCCTCACATACCATACTTGAATTGGACAATAGTATCATGAATATCGAACTTGAACCAAAATTAATATCATTATAATTGTCGTTCTTGAACCTATTTTAAGATCATAAATAGTCGTACTTGAATCGATCTTAAGATCATAAATTATCGAACTTGAATCGATCTTAACTTCTCCCAAGTACAATCCTAAAACAAGCCATAATATCAAATCCTCCTCAGGCTCAAGGACATAAATAATGCAAGAAAGCCTATTGAGTCTACAAGGAACTAATAGTAATCATGGCCTAAGATGGGCTGAAGAGGCCCACTTCTAACCCCAAAATTTCAATCTAATGCAATTTCTATCCGAAACTAGACTAAGATTTCAAATCCCACTACAAGGTGCTAAACAAGCCTCATTAAGTATTAGGATAGAAATTTCACCTAAGGAATGAGTAGATAAGTCAATTACACCTAATTATAATTCGCTAACCGACCAAATAATCTAAATTTGCAAAATATACCACCAAGTCCTAATTTCCAAAACAAAACTAGCATAATATTATATTGATAATATAATTAAGTCCAATCTAAGAGAAAGCTAATTCTATCCTACTTGAACACTGAAGAAAGCTTGATAAAGTCTGCTAGATTAGTGATTTTCCCTTTCGAGAAGCCTCCCCACAATGCCACGCTACCAATATAGTAATCTATGCATTAATATAAGAACAATGATACTCATATTGTATTTTTATTCTTTGGGTATAAAATTAAATAAAAAAATTCCATATGGGGCTCGCTTGCATAATTGCACTTTCGAAAATGTCAACACGTCTCTATATGCTCAAGGATCATTTATCCTCAAGAATAGATAAATTTCGAGCTCAAATGGTATCAAAATTAACTCATCAAAGAACTAGAGATTTGTGACTAAATTACATAATTAAACTAAGAATAATATGGAAACTTATAAAGATTGCAATGAGAAAATGATTATTCTGAGGTCACTAACTGATACAAGTGTGATCATGATCAGGACACTTTTGAGTATTTTTGAAGACTAGTCACTAAAGGGCCCTTTTGTAATTTTGTCTATTATTATAATATAGTATTAATAGAACATTTTAGGGTTTATTTCTTTAGTTGATCATTATTATTGAAGAATACTCCTCTTAGAGTGAGAGAGAGTCCAATTGAAACTAGGGCATAACATAAGGGTGGATTCTCTTGTGTGTTGCATTTTGCTTGATACGTTGGTTCTTGGGTGGTGGACGCCTCTCTTGTGTCAATTGTAAGATTTAGGTGCTTGTTGTGTAAATTTTTAAAGGTCCAAGAGTGGAATATGCTCTTGGGTTGTTAAGACTATATCAACACTTGTCTAACTACCTATCTTGTATCTTGTTTTAGTTTCGGCTTCTTGTGTTGTTAATGTAACCCGTTTGTTCTTGTTGCTATTGTAATATTGTGTAGCTTCATTTTGTGTTGCTAAACTTGTTGTTGGCTGGCTGTTTTGGTGTATTAACACCTTGTATCCTCTTCTTTCTTGTTCTTGATAGTGAATCCGAGAGAGGTTCCCATTTGGTCCATGATTTGTTGTGATTTGTGGACTGTTTTGGGGTGTGATTTCGTGTTCCCTTATTTGTTCCGTATCATTTGGTATCAAAGCAAGGTTTGATTTTGTTCCAACAAAATCAATCTTGGGATTGTTATCTTGAAAAAAAATTATTGTTCACGTTTTTAGGGTCTTTCAAAAAACTTGATTTTTGTGTGTTTCTACTGTTATATCTTGTTCCCTAACACTATTAGAGTATAGAAATTGAAAATCCCAACAAAAAAGAAGTATCAAAATAGAAAATCCCCCAAAAAATATACTAAACCCGTTTTTGACCCTAGGTCAAATTTTGAGTTTTTGATTTTGCATTTTTCTTGTGTTTTTAGTGTTAGATTTGTGTTCTCTAACACTATAGGAGTATAGAGTTCGAATTTGAGCTAAATTGGAGGTTATTCAAGCCATCCACCAATGTTGAGCTTGAGTTTGAAGAAACTTGAAGGTGGGATCTCATTGTGGGAGGTTGTTTTGAAATAACATGTGTTTTGTGTTGTAGGTTTTGCATTATATTGTTGTGTATGATGTTGCGGACTGATTTGGTATCTTGATTGGACCGTAACTTGAAGGATTATTTTCGATACCACCACAATGGAACCCGAGGCTTCAAATGCTCAAACAATGGATAATAATGCCATCAATCTCATTTTGGCTCACCTTGAAACTATGTCCCAAGATGCGGCTAGGTTGAATGTGGGTCTTGAGAAATTAGATATGGATGTGTCATCAATGAGTGGGAGATTAGAACGTGTGGAAAGCCAAAGGAGTCGACCTTCTACCCCTCAAAACATTTCCCCAACTAATACTCCCGAGACCTTGCACCAAATGCAATATATACCAATTGCCATAAATCAAACCAATCTTTACTCTCGAAGCCAAGAACAAGATAGACCAAGCCATCCTACATTCCACCAAGTCTAACAAAAAGGGCTTGGAACCAAAATACCATCACCAAACCTGAACCCTCCCATCCAAACTCCACTTGACCAAAGACCTCACTATCCAAATCCAATCCCGCCACTACAAGCTCTACTTAACCCAAATAGACCCATCCATGTTGAGGGCTATGGTAGGGGAGGACAACATGATGGTTATGGGATGTATGATGATGTTTACTTGAGGGAAGAAAGAATGAGGCGTAGACATAGGGAGTTAGGCCAAGAGGTGAGATATGGCCACCCAAACTGAGATGTAGGTCTTAATTCTATCAAAGTGAACCTTCCCATTTTCAAAGGTGATAGTGATCCCGAAGCCTACCTTGCATGGGAGTCATCTTGTGACAAGATCTTCCAAGTTAATGATCCCACCGAAGAAAAAAAAAGTTGTTATGCTATAGCTCACTTCGAAGGGTATGCTAATACATGGTGGGAGTATGTTAAATGATTTAGGAATGAGATGATTGGGGGACAACCTCCTCCTTGGTTTCGATTGAAGAACCTTATGCGACAAAGGTACTTGCCCGAGACTTATAGGCATGAGCTCCTTGCTAAATTGTACAATTTGAGGAAGGGGAACAAGAGCGTCATGACTTACTACAATGAATTTCAACAATTGATGTTGAAACTTGACCACCGAGGCGAGCAAGTAAGTCATGACATTGTGCCCTTCAAAGTTGGGTTAAACAAGAAAATCTTCACTCGCATGACACTTAACAAATTCGACACCATAGATAGCATCTTCCATGCGGCTTTAGAGGTTGACAGGGAGATCAAAGATAACTCATTCATGGCTACCCAACCCGAGTCCACCATGGTTGTACAAAAACATCCTCCAAGGTATGAAGGTAAATTGAATTCTATTTCCAATCCCAAGGGATTTCAATGCCTCAAATGCCAAGGTTGGGGGCACAAGGCTAGTGAGTGCCCAAACCGGAGGAACGTGATCCTAAGGGAAGGAAAATTGTACTATCTTGGGGAATAAGTAGTAATTGAATCGGCTAAGGTTGATGGCAAGCCTCAAGATGGAGATCAAAAAGAGGTTAAAATAAAAGGCGAGGAAGATGTAGAACATGTGTGGCAGTGTGAAGGAGCTTATGAAGTGCCTTTGTAAAAGAGGTGAGGTTATGAATTTGTGGGAAAATTTCTCTCAAGATGGAGAGGATGATACAAGTATGATCATGATCATGACACTTTTGAGTATTTTTTAAGACTAATCACTAAAGGGTCCTTTTGTCATTTTGTCTATTATTGTAATGTAATATAAATAGAACATTGTAGGGTTTATTTCTTTAGTTGATCATTATTATTGAAGAATACTTCTCTTAGAGTGAGAGAGAGTCCAATTGAAACTAGGGCATAACATAAGGATGGATTATCTTGTGTGTTGCATTTTGTTTGATGCGTTGATGCTTGGGTGGTGGAAGCCTCTCTTGTGTCAATTATAAGAGTTAGGTGTTTGTTGTGTGAAGTTTTAAAGGTTCAAGAGTGGAATATGCTCTTAGGTTGTTAAGACTGCATCAACACTTGTCTAACTACCTATTTTGTATCTTGTTTTAGTTTCGGCTTCTTGTGTTGTTAATGTAACCCGTTTGTTCTTGTTGCTATTGTAATATTATGGAGCTTCATCTTGTGTTGCTAAACTTGTTGTTGGCTGGCTGTTTTGGTGTATTAACACCTTGTATCCTCTTCTTTCTTGTTCTAAATAGTGAATCCGAGAGAGGTCCCTATTTGGTCCATGATTTGTTGTGATTTGTGGACTGTTTTGGGGTGTGATTTCGTGTTCCCTTGTTTGTTCCGTATCACTAACACCCCATGATTACTCAAGAATCACTCTCCAAATTTCCATACTCTCTAGGGCTTTAAATGTTCTTTGGACTTATGAGAAATGGAAGAAGGTCGGGTAAAGGGATGAATTTAATGCCCTCACTAGTACCGCTTAAGCAGTCACCACTAAAGCAGCATAGTACCACTAAAGAGGTACCTTACTTGGGTTGGCCTTTCGCTAAAGCAAATAAGCTATCTCTTAAGCGGTATCCGCTTACGTGACCTGGTTGAACCAGCTTTGGCCGCTATAGTGATCAGTTGGCTGCTAAAGTGATCAGTTGTCCACTAAAGTGGCCTCCGCTAAAGTGACCAAAGGTGTGCTTTAGCGGATTCACCAGCTGAAAATTGGATTTGCCAATTTCCACGGACCCTTTGAGATTCACTCGGGATCCCGTGAATGTAAATGAATTATGCTACCCTATCAAATTTGATATTTTAGAATCAACGGTACCATAAAAGTTTTCATCTAGAATCATTTCGATGAAATGTGGGTCCTACACCCAAGGGCTATTTTTATCAAATTTCGACCAATAGTCCAAACTAAGTTCAGAAGCTTTGGGACCTAAAGAGGTTCCCCTAGCTAAAATTGATGTTTTAGAGTTGATGGAACTGTCACAATTGACATACGATGTCTTTAACCTAAATTTACGCTTGAATAGTCAATTCTTATCGAGGAAGACTTCAAAATAAAAAATTGGATCTAAGAACCAAACATCTATCCGGTAACTGAAGTGTCAGCTCCAGCAAGTCACAAATGACTCGGAACAGCTATAGAAAAACTCTAAATAGCAAAAAGAGTGTGGAAGTGCAGAAAATGACCTGAAGGGTCATTACATCAATGCACTTACTAAGGTCATTACATCAATGCACTTACTAATTGGTTCCATCTATACAATAAAAAACTAAAGGCCGGATTTCATCCTCATATTCAACCACGTTAGTTAGCTAGAAAGTTGTCTGAGCTATTGTAGAATATACTCCTTACGAATAAAAATAGTTGTTAAGAAAATTAGATTAAGTTAATTCAATATTTTAAAATTAAAATTTATATGTTAAAAATTTACACAAAAAGTATTCTAATTTACAAATTTTTCTCATATCAAAATAATTTTAAAAATATAATGTTGGTTAAAGTTCATATTATTTGACTTTCAAAAAGAAATTTGTGATAAGTAACCTGAAATGGAGGAATAATATATGAACCAGGCAACTTTTCTACCATTCCTTGATCATTTTCTCGCATCAATTTGGTGGTGATCATGCTGGGTTAAGATGATTCCTTAATAGTTTGGAAAAAGAACACTCTATAGCATTTTTTAAAATAAATAGCCCAAGTTTGAAAACTTTTCAAAAAGTGATCAGTCAGATATACTATTTTCGCTTTATAGTCATTTTCTAATTTGGGTCATTTTGGCCTACGTAGTCCATATACAATACTGATACAGTATTCAACTTGGGCAATTCGGTCCTTTTAGAAATATTTTAATTTTTTTTTTTGCTATAAATTTGTAGGCGATCAAATATTCTATTTTTTTTTATTGTTTAGAAATAATAATTAAATTATATAAAAATGATATAATTGTTAAATAGAATATGTATCTATATAAGATATATGTATAGAAATTATATAGTTCTATCAAATATATATATGTATAAAATATATTTAAAATATATATATATATATATATATATAGAAAGTGGATGAAAATTTTATAATTGTTGTATAAAACGTGAAAAAAATGTACAGTTATTGTATAAATTGTGTATCAAAACTGTATAATTTTCATACAAAATATTTATATGTATAAAATATGTATAGAAACTGTATAGAAGGTTTGTAGAAACGGTATAGAACAAACCAGTAAATTGAAATGACTAGAAAGTGAAATTTAAATTCCATGGTCATTTTCATGAAAATAGTTTAATGTAAAGTGTCATTTCTATCCTTTCCTCTAATAGTTCCCTATGGATGTATATGGTAGTTGTTGTACCCAAGAAAAGGGCATATTTTTGTAAAGCATTTCTTTTTAGTACAACTTGAAAAAATTAGTGCTTCTTACCATCATTAAGCTCTTACAATATAGTTTACAATATAGCTTGATTAGTTATTTTGAAGAAAGTTTGTTGTGAGGAAACTCCTTAGGTATGTACTACAGAATATAATGATATTATTTGGCTCCACTGAACAAAAACTCCAACACACGAGGAGGCAAGTTAGTAGAAGCATCTTGTTGTCTTCTGCTTCTTTGTTGGAGTCCCATATCGGTGGGTTAAAGAGACCTTGGTTTTCTTATATGGTTTTGAGTAATTCTCTCCTCATGAGCTAGCTTTTGAGGTTGAGTTAGGCCTAAGGTCCATTTCTTTATCATGGTATCAGAGTAAGGCCCACACAATTCATTGTTTCCGATGTTGGGCCCCCCGTCTTATATTGTCCACGCTCCAGATGTCCAGCCCTGGACGTGCGGGGGGTGTTGGAGTCCCACATCGGTGGGTTAAAGAGTCTCACGGTCCATTTCTTTATCATTCTTGAATCTAAGTTATTTAAATCTAACGCCAACCATTCGTGAGAGAATTGAGTGATTTTTTTAAGATTGATCAAAGACCTATTCTACAAACAATGAGGAGGATGAAATTCAATCTTCAATTTTTATTGTACACGTGGTGCTAATCAGTAAATCCATTGAACAATGCTGGGCCAATTTGTACTGGAGGGGATCTTATCCCACAAGTCTATACATTATAAACCTGCTCTCTCAAAGTACCAATTCGCAACAACTTCATTGATTGTCTACATAGATAAATGTTACAGTAAATTAAAATCATTATGAACTCATCAAAACTAAGAATGACAACTACATAATCAAATTAAAAAAAAAAAAAATAGCGTGCGCATTCAAACTTTATAAGAATAAGACAAACAAAACGTAACATTATCTTATTAAGTAACTTTGGAGCGCGAGCACTAAACCAATATGTTGGTGAAAGAATTCCATCATGAGAATAGCAAGATGTGAGGAAATAACCCCTTGTAAAATAAGTGGGTAGTCCCTTGAATGTCTTCAAAAACTCCACTCAAAAGACTATATCAAAATAAATCATTATACATGTGTAATTGGAGGCTAATTTTGAATAATTATGTGTTGGCTAAATGTATAGCAACTTATGTTACTCCCACAATCATTTCAGGTAAGCGTGAACAAAATCGAACCGCAAATTAAGTCGATCCAAAAAAAAAATTCGACTAATAATTAAGTGTTTGAAAAAAAAAATCTGACTATAATTGATTTTTTTGGTTTTAACTAAAAAGGGTCAAATTGAACCGAACAATCCAATATTATATTTATATAATTTTTAAAAATATTTAATACATAAAAATATTTACTATAATGTAATTTATAAATATTTCTTAAACTTTTTTATTATTTCTCCTTTCAACATATTAATTCAACTTTAAACTTAGATTTTTAATGATCAAATAAGTTTTTTAGCCTATAGATACTAGTAAATGGAGATTCTATTTGCATTGTAATTATAAAGAATATTTTTGGCAAATCATCATATTTGAATAGTCACTTTAACACAAAAAGAACATTGAGATAAAGTGCAAAGAAGTAAGATTAAATAAATAAAGGGAAACTTTCCATAATAGCCTAATTAAAGTAGAAAATAGGTGGCGATAAAAACTCTTTGCAAAATTATAAATCACACCCAAATCTACTAATGCTAACAAAAATATTCAATTAAACACAGAGGCGGTTCGATGAATTCGGTGACCTAAAGTCAGTTCTTAAAAAGAGGTTTCAAGTTTATTCAATAAAATTAGCTTTTGGGAGCATCATATGTGTATCTCGTATGCCATCTATGCATCTTGTGTGACATATGTGTATCTCGTACAACATACATGCATCTCATGTGATATACATGCATCTTATGTGAATTTCGTGTGTCATATGTGCATCTCATTGTCAATTAATAAAAATATTTTAGAATCACATAAATATTATCGTTAAATTAGTTTGTAAGTATATTATCATTATGAATTATCTTCTAGCTTAGTTTAATAGTTTAAAGAATCAAATCTAAACATCTAACTTGAGAGAATTGGTTAAAAAGGCATTTTTCCAAACTCAATTGCAAAGAGACCACTTATTTTATTTTTGATTTATTTTGTGGGGTGAAAACTCAGATCGTCAGCAATGTGTCGGATCGATGTGGGGTCAGGGGGAGTTCATAATTTTAAAGAGTTAGGAGTGCGGATTGTAAGTCTTTTAAAATACACGATGGTGTCATCTACTTCATTAAATACAGTAAATACTCTCTTTCTTGGAATCTCTTTTCTACTTTAAACTAATCAAACTCTCCAAAGGGACTCTCTTCTTACTCAAACGTCGAAGTTCAATTTTTCTATCCCCAGGCTAGTTTTCATCTTCTCTCAAGAATTTTTAGTTCCATATTGATGTGATTTCGTGAGAAATTCATGATTTTCTTAACCCTAGCCTTGATAAATTTGTGATTTTGTTGAAAAAAAACTTCGATTTTCATTTATTTTTAGTCAAAATTTCAAGTAATTTGTTTTATTCAATAGCTTGTTTTTCTAGTAATGTTCATTCTTGTCCATTAATTTTTAGAATTTTGTTGTTATTGTTCAGCGGACTTTGTGATATATTACTAGAGTATTGGTCGATTACTATAGCTTTTATGTCGTGTTTGGTAAACAATGGAGACATAACTTGTCTTGATTTTATTATTTGTATGTAGATCTTAAGAAATGGTAAGAAGTAGATGAAGAGGAGGGAATGTAATTGTTAGTATTTGTCTTGACTTTCTTACCATAATTGGATTTTTCTTTAGTTACCATAATTGGGTTTCCTTTTAGGAAAACAAAAATATATTCTTCATATTTGGCTAATCCTTATTCTTGTTGGAAAAGGTTATAAACTCTATAAATAAAGTTTCCTTTCTTCTAGTTTTGAAGCATCCACAATGTAGTCCTAGTGGTTTGAGAGTTTCATTTGGAGGGAGACTTTGTGAGACACAAGTGTTGCAGTATCACTTATGTGAACTTCTTTTATTCTGAGTGAATTGTGCGAGGTTATCTCTCTTGACAGTTTGTACTCTCTTTTATATAGTGGATTGCTCATCTCCTTTTGTGAATGTAGGTCGATTGACCGAACCACGTTAAATTCTTGAGTCTCTTTTGGTGTATTTTTCATTTATCTTCTTATTCATGGTCTTTAGAGGTTTGCTTTACTAGCTTACGCATGACAGTTGATTATTTAGGTCCTAACAACTGTATCAGAGATTGGTCGTTTGTTTTCTCAGGGATGGTAACCATGAAGTATGATATTCTGTTGTTGGATGCAATACCAGATTTTCATAATGGCAGGTTAAGATGCCGGTTGTGCTCACGCAGATAGATTTGGACGATGCTCTATTAGGGTTAGATAATATGTCCTCATCGTGGACAATGATGACAAACTATGTAAGGATGGAAAGGCTCTATCTTAGATCCACCTTCATTTATCCAATCAGATTCTACAGGATGTTTTGAAGAAGACCACTGTCGCTGCGTTGTGGTTGAAATTAGAATCTTTATGCTTGATGAAGAGCCTAACTAGAATTTGTATCTCAAACAATGACTTTATTCCCATTGTATGTCTGAGGGTGCATCCTTAGAGGATCACCTATCTGTTTTTAAGGAAATCGTCTTTGATTTAGAGACTCTGGAGGTTAAGTACGATGAGGAAGATCTAGGGTTTATTCTGTTGTGTTCATTGCCTGCATCATACTCGACCTTTAGGGATACAATTTTATATAGTCATGATACCCTGACCATAGATGAAGTCTATGATGCATTGTTCTCTAAGGAGAAGATGAAACATCTTGTGAATGGGTCAGAGACTCAAGCATATGGTCTCATTGTTCGAGGAAGGAACGGTGAGAGGAACTCTGGGGGTGATGATAAAAACAGATTAAAATCCAGAAACAAAAACAAAACTTGTAATTACTGCAAGAAGAAGGGTCATATCAAATTCGAGTGTTGGAAGTTACAGAATAGGGAGAAAAGAGAAGCTTCAAAATCAAAGAAAAACTAACCAGAGAAGTCCGGTAAAGCCAGTTTTATTGAAGATGGCGGTAGTGATGGATAAATATTAGTAGTTTCTAATGCTAACTCCAAACCCTGTGATGATTGGATTCTTGATTCAGCTTGCATGTTTCATATGTGTCGCAATCGGGATTGGTTTATAACATATGAAACAGTCTCTAAAAGTGTTGTATTAATGGAAAATAACACACCTTGTAGGATAGCTGATATTGGTACAATCAGAATTAAGATATTTGATGAGGTTGTGAGGACACTTGGTGATGTGCGGTATGTCCCAGACTTGAAGAGAAATCTTATTTCTCTGAGTACCCTTGATTCGAACGGATATAGGTACACTGGTGAAGGTGGAGTACTGAAGGTTACTAAAGGTGCTCTTGTTATAATGAAGGGACAAAGAAAGTCTGTAAATTTCTATATTTTGCAAGTCTCTACTATTATAGGTAATACATCTATTTCTACCTTCTCTCTATTAGAAGTGACGTTGCTAAACTTTGGCATATGCGGATGGGGCATATGAGTGAAAATGGGATGGTTGAACTAAACAAGAGAGGACTTCTTGATAGGAAAAGTAATACCAAATTAGAGTTCTATGAGCATTGCATTTTTGGGAAGCAGAAGAGAGTCAGATTCTCTAAAGGCATCCACTCAACTAAAGGCACACTTGATTACATTCATTCTTATCTATGGGGCCCTTCTAAAGTACCTTCTAGAGGAGGTGTGAATTACTTGTTGACTATTATTGATGACTATTCTAGAAAAGTTTGGTTGCTCTTCCTGAAGCAAAAGAATGATGTGTTGCCTACTTTCAAGAAGTTTAAGATTATGATTGAAAAGTAAACAGGGAAAAAGTTAAAATGCCTTCGGACTGATAATGGTCTAGAGTTCTGTTCTAATGAATTTAATGCTCTATGCAAGTCAGAAGGAATTGTGAGGCACTTGACAATTCGTCATACCCCACAGCAGAATGGTATGGCTGAACGAATGAATAGGACTATAATAAAGAAGATGTGTTGTATGCTCTTTAATGATGGTTTACCCAAGTCTTTTTGGGCCGAAGTTGCTTCCACAGCTTGTCTTCTTATTAACCGCTCTCCCTTAGTTGCAATTGATAAAAAGACTCCACAAGAGGTATGGTCTGGTACTCTTGCTAGTTATTCTGATTTGAGGATATTTGGATGTTCTGCGTATGCTCATGTTGATAATGGAAAGTTGGAGCATAGATCCTTAAAGTGTTTATTTACAGGTGGTATCAAAGCCAGGTTAAAATTGTGTGTTCATCTTGGCGGATTCAGTTCTAGTCGCAACCTATTAGACGATAATGAAGATTTTGGTTCAAGAAATTTATCAGAGTGTTACTCTGTGTAGAGCAAGATTTAATGGAGTAAATTTTGGAGATGGAGATTGAACTTATTGAAGACTACATGAAGAAGACAGAGCAAATTTATTTTATCAAAAATTCAAGCCAAGGGAGAGAATTGTTAGTGTTTGTCCTAACTTTCTTACCATAATTGGGTTTTCCTTTAGGTACCATAATTGGATTTTATTTTAGAAAAAGGAAAACATATTCTCCATATTTGGCTAATCTTTATTCTTGTAGGAAAAAAGGTTATAGATTCTATAAATAGTGACTCATTTCTTCTAGTTTTGTAACATCCACAATGTAGTCCTAGGGGTTTGAGTTTCATTTGGGGAGAGACTTTATGAGGCACAAGTGTTATAGTATCACTTGTGTGAACCTCTTTTATTCTGAGTGAATTGTGTGAGGTTATCTCTCTTGACAGATTGTACTATCTTTTATATAGTGGATTGCTCATCTCCTTTTGTGGATATAGGTCGATTGACCGAACCACGTTAAATTCTTGTGTCTCTTTTGGTGTATTTTTTATTTATCTTCTTATTCATGGTCTTCCGAAGTTTGTTTTACTAGCTTACGCATAATACCTAATTATTTTGGCCCTAACAGTAATCACCCATTCGTCTAGTAAAAAAAGAAAAAGTAAAGAGAGTATGCATGATGAAAAGGAAAAAAGATGAGGATAAAAGATGAAAATATTTCTTAATCAGACGTGTTTAATGAGATTGATGAGCATGTTGATGAAAGAGATCAAAATATTTTTGTATAGTCTAAGGCAGAGAAGACTGCTTCGGAAAATACAGATCATGATCCTTTGTTATTGCCTCACTGTGAAAAGCAAATTGATATTGATAAATATAGTATAACTACTTGGCTTGATGAAGTAGAAAGTTTCCTGCAAAAATTTCAGTAAGGTTTAGATTATCGTTGCTTGTTAAGTTTAAGAAAACTTTAGCTAATCAAAATTTAAAGAAAAGGTTAGAGATCCTGCATTGGTCATTTTAGGAAGTTGTAAAAAAATTTAAATAAATTCAATGGTCAGATGGTACATTATTTGCTACTCCATTGTGTTACAGATAATAAGAAGCATGAGATGTGATTTTTAGTTAATGTCAAGACAGTATATTTTGGCTTGAAAGAGTTAATGTTAATGACGAATTTAAGTTATCGATCTCCTCCTTGTGTAAAAAATAAATAAAAAAGATCTATGCAAAAAAGTGAAGCCTTTTTTAGAACTGTTAGTCCGTGAAAGAATGTAACGAGAGAAAGGATGATGTTGCTCTTAAGAGGGAGTAGGTTGAACAAGGACGTCAAATTAAAAAGTTATCTTGTTTGACTTTTTCTTGTCATTTTTCTTGCTAGGGACGGGTTCAAGGCACTGGACTTGGATTTGTTAAAATGGTATTTTCATTGGATTTCTTCAATAAGTAATCGTGAGGGAAGGTAAGATTTGACCTGACTTAGACTATCTTATAAACAAGATTGATTGAATCAAGCAACACATTGTATGTGAGGAGAGGAAAATGCATCCAATGTCCTAGATGTCTTTCCCTAGATATTTATGGTAATTATTATAAATCAGCCACCTTGTAGATTATCAATTTTGTGCTATTTATTTGCTTTTTTTTTAATTATTTGTGTGATTGCAGGGTCTAGATATATGAAGGTTTTCCTTTAATTAAATAGCACGGAGGTAAACTAGATGACGTTTTCTTGCCTATCCCAAGTATCCTAAGATGCCACCCACTTAAAATCAATTGATTTGTCGAAGGTGACCTTTTCAATCAATTGGGAGTTTCAGAGGTATGAATTTTGACTTAATTATCAATTCTTTTGTAAAGATTTAAATTGCACGTAAATATTTTGATTATTTATAGGTTATGCACCCATACATAATTCCTATAGTTCTTGAGATGAATAAGGACTACATAAAATTCTTTATGTTTATCTGAAACGTGAACGATCCAATTATAGACTTCTTGAAGGCTGAGTTAAAAGGAGTTACTGTCCTCAACTCTGTACCCAAGACACTACCTTGACTTGTATCATTGGTCGACTTAACTCAGACCCACGCCAATTAAATATAAATAAATTAGCAATCAACACATAACAAGTAATCTCAATTCAACAAATAATCTCTACAATTAGAGCATGAGAGACTGATAACGCTCAAACTACACCTCTCTTATGAGAATGCAAACGATCGTATTCAATATATAACCCAACTAGGTTGGGGTCAAATCCCACAGGGAATAGGGTGTGAATTTGAGTTATCTGTGAGTTAATCAACTGATAGTTACTAGTTTCCTATGAATGGGGTTTTTTGAAAGTGTAACAAATAATTACTTCTCAGTTCAGTGTTTGAAATCAATATGAAAAGGAAAACCAGAGTTATGTTCGCTATGGGTATTGGGATTTGACAGACACTAGTAACGGTTCAAGATTCTTGTGGTAGGTAGGAACAATAGACTATCCTTGTCGAAGTTATGTCTAAATGTTTCTCAACCTATTTAGATATTTAATCACCTAATTCTCTCAAACTTAGAAAACTTATATTTCATAACAGGATGCTATCCCAAGTTAATTAATCTTGTTACAACATTAATTATTAAATGAAAGTTTAGTGCTTCCAAGTCCCTGTTGATAATTCACTTCTTACTAGGGTTGATTTTTTATCTCAAGCAAATCACCCGTAAGCAAAGTCTATTGTTTGCAACCAATAGTCAGCATGTAAAATAATGGAATTAATAAGAAGTTCCTACCACCGTTAGAAGCTTGAACACTTAGTTACGTTACAAACCCAAACCCATAGATCCCACAACTCGGGTTAAGGGAATTTATCTACTCATAATAAAATAAGAGAACAAGTTGAATTCATACTTACATAGATGATCTTACAGCAAGATGAATAGCAACAAGTGTTTCTCAGATTTGATCCAGTAGAAAATCCCAAAACAATTGTAATAATCTCTCTAAAGATTTAAAGTCAGAAGATAGAGAGAAAAGTGCTCAAAACGTGAGTTCCAAATGTCCAAGATGATGAATGAAAATCCTAACATATGCTTTAAATACTTCAGTCTAATTATGGAAACAAAATCATAGATCACAGTATTTTCTCGGACAAGTGACAACATGTGTGAAGGCTTATCAGGAGTCTAACGGCTTATCAGGAATATCGTCATCTCCTCTTCACTTTGATAATCTCTTCCTTGGGATGACGATGAGGCTTGATGTCTTATCAGACATGTGATGACTTATCAGAGATGTCGTCATTTCTTCACTTCAAAATCCATTCCCTGCCTAAGCCTGATGGCTTATCACACTTCTGGCGGCCTATCACAGATGTCGTCACACATTCCAGCTGAAGGCCATTCTCTGTCTAAGTCTGATGGCAACTTTGATAGCTTATCACAAGGCTGACGACTTATCAGATAAGTCATCAGCTATTCTTCCTTCTCTACTTGCTCAAAAATCATCTTTTTTACTCCCATAATTGCCGATTCTCTTGTATCTCGACTTTTACTGCAATATCAAAGAGAAAATAATTAAAAACGATAAAAGTTGCTTAAGACTTTGCAATTATTCTCATATGCCCTTCTACACGCACGTGTGAAATCAACACTTGATTATCATTATAGCTAAACATTTCACAATAGTAGTCCAATGTTATTTGATCACCACAACATATTATGCATATTATATGAATAACTAAATAGTCCAATATATGTAAGAATGCATATCAATCACCAAATTAAATTTGTACATATATAGTGACTTATGCTTTCCTGAAAGTCATGACCTGCAGGGGACCAACATCGTTCATGTACCGTACTGGTGTGGTACCCCACCCTTCAAAACAACAACAACAACAACAACAACATAACCAGTGTATTCCCACAAAGTAGGGTCTGAGAGGGTAAAGTGTATACTAAGGTAAGATAGAGAGGTTATTTTCAATAGACCCCCGAATCAGGACATATAACAGTATAACAAAAAATAATATAAAAGTAAACAACAAAAAATAAATATCATACCACTAGATTATAAAGGAAACAAGACACCCACAAAGTAATACTATAATCTAACTATTCCAAATCATAGACATCGGCCAAACATCACGAACAAAAGGCTACAAGAAACTACAAGTACAAATACAAATAGAGCACTTTTTCCTACTATTACGCGCATACCCCTAACTACTAATCCTCTATCCTAATCCACATCCTCCACACCTTCCTATCAAGGATTATATCCTCCGTAAGTTGTAACTATTCTATGTCATGCCTAATCACCTCCCTCCAGTATTTTTTTAGCCTACCTCAACCCCCTCTAAAATTATCTATATCTAGTCTCTCACACCTTCGTACTGAAGCATTCGTGACCCTCCTTATCACATGTCTGAACTAACGCAACCTCACTTCTTCCATCTTGTCCTTAACCGAAGTCTCTCCCATCTTCTTCCCAATAATCTCATTTCTAACCCTATACCTCCTAGTAAGTCCACACATCCATCGCAATATCCTCATCTCCACCAGCTCTAACTTTTTAATATAGGAGTTCATAACTGGCCAACACTCCACTCCATGTAAGATAGCCGACAAAACTATCACTCTATAGAACTTACCTTTAAGTGTATGAGGCACCTTTTTATCACACAAGACTCTCAAAGTGAGCCTCAATTTCAACCATCCTGTACTAATACAGTGTGTGACATCCTCGTCAATCTCACCACTGTCTGAATCATAGACCCAAGATACTTGAAATTCTCCCTCTTCTGAATGGCTTGAGAATCCATCTTCACTACTGCGTCAACCTCGTGCGAAAAATTACTAAACTTATATTCCAAGTACTCTGTCTTAATCCTGCTCAACCTAAATCCTTTAGACTCAAGGGTCTATCTCCAAATCTCCAACTTATCATTAACTCCTTCTCGAGTCTCGTCAATCAATACAATATCATTAACAAATAACATACAGCAAGGCACCTCTCCTTGAATATGCTGCATCAAAACATCCATCATACCGGCGTGGTATCCACCAAAACAACAATAAATAGGTAATTCATACCGACGGGGTACCCAACCCTTCAAATAGCATAATATCATGAGTTGTAGTCAATATCACTCACATGTATAATGCACTGGTAATTCAAATTACAGAAGTTATCATCATAAAATACTTAGTCAATTTCATACCTTTTATCGCAGGCATACAACAATATCAACCAAGCTCACCCATTACAAGTATGATCGAAAGCTAATTCATTAATACCCGACTTAGGAATAAACATGGAGTCTAAATAAAGTGTACAATTACTACAATAAACTATAACCTATCTCAAACACAAGCCCAAATATGACTAATCTGCAAGAGCTTTGCCTTTTCTTGTAGCTTTAAATCGTTCTCGGTCTAACAAACAACAAATAAAGAGTATTTAACAACCTAATCTTCACTTCTAGCTATTAGGAACTAAAATCCACTAATTTTGTCCTAGTTCATAGCCTAACTCATCAATTTGAGATTTTCACCCATTAAACTACCCCAATTTTCTATAATCCATGTTAAAGAAAAGAAATCCTTTGTTTGAAAGTATAATTTAATAACCTAGAACCATTATCAAGTGATTTTAGGATTATATATCCAGAGCCAATTCTCACTATTTCATTTATTTTAGGACCTAAACCCCATGAATTTCATCATAATTCTTATTCTAGTGATTCTACGAATTAAAAGGATTAAATCTACATTAGAATAGTGAAATAAATTTACGTCAATAGTAGGAATCGCTCAGGTATAAAGAGAATCGCCTCTCTCAAACCTTAGGTAAAAAAATTAGATGTTTGGGAGAAAATAACATCACTCGAAAAGATGTATTAGACACTGCTTGATGATCACTGTAGCGGTACCCTGCCCGTTATGTTGGTCCCGTCGTAGCGGTTAGAGAGCCGCGACGGTGGTCCGTCATTTAACTAGTTGACCGCTATAGAGGTTAGTTTCCTGATATGGCGGTACTAGGACAACTATGACGATCCTTAAACCCATTTCTCATTACAACACGATTTTAATTTTTTGACAGTAGCTTGGGGGACTTTTCAAAAAAAAAATTCATTTACAACACTATTTTAATATTTCGACATCACAAGTTTCTCCAATCGTAGCAAATATTATAGTTGGAGTTCTACAATTCATTTCTCATTCCAGAAATTTTTATGAATCACTATATCTCTTATCTATCATGTCATAACCATAAAATCCTCAAATAGTACACCATGAGATACAAACAATTTTAACACGGCACAACACTCAAATTTTATCTGAATCCATCCTAACCTGAGATTTTAATGACTCTCATCCTAGGAAAATCTTCACCCAAACACTTACACCCCAAATAACACTATAACGACAAAATGAATCATTACATCTCTTAAAATATTTCTAGTATAAAAGATAGGTTACCTTTTTCTTCTGAAAAAATGTTAATAAAACCCATTTAAATTTGAAGTGATTTGCTTCTGGATCATGCATATAGGATCTCTAAAATAAATACTAATTCATAATAATGATGGTTAAATCATCCACATTAGATGAAACTTATGTGAATGATACACATGTTTTAACTTTAAAAATAAGATTTCGTTGTATTATCTTTGAGAAATTTGTGCCCATAAAAATAATTCTTCTAATATCATAAGCAAGAATTTTAAATATTCAATTCAAAATTTTAAGATATTGGGTGGAGTACTCCATGACTATCATAAAATTCGTTAAAAAATCTAGTATGTTTCTAATTAGGAATTAGTAATTTATCCTCTTAATTTTACTAGAATGTTATGGCTGTGAAACTAGAGAATCAATGACCATTGAATGATAGCTTTGAATACTATGCAATGTATTTAATTTTTGTTATGAGAAATATTATTATGGTAATGACCTTACAAAACTATTTTAGAAGAAAATAATAAAGACGCAAAATTATGTGACCACATTCTAAAAATTCAAAAAGGCACTCTTAAGGTTTACGCATCCTTATTGGCACCATAAAAGTTTGGAAGTAGTTCCTCTCGGCACATTTGTTCCTCTCCGGATGTAGGTATACCATCATTTGTATTGACCAAGTAATCATTAATCAATGCACATATCATTACAACTTTGTTCTACCAATGAAGGAAGGTGTGTTTGTTCTACTGATGGATGGCGTGCTCTACAATTTACTAGTATCATACTTAGAAAATATAAAAAGTAACACATAGATATGCTTCAATGCCATCATTCTGTTGTAAACTACTATCATTTTATTCATATTTCCTGTGAAGATAGACAATTATTCAATAATATTAAAAAATTTCATAAGCATAATTTTAGAAATATTGTATTAACAAAAAGTCCATTCGTCTATTAATATTACCTCTTCAATTAGTGGTTTTTTTAATATTTCAATTGATTATTAAATGTAGGCAGATGTCATACTTAAAACACATTGATGCTTGGAGCATTTTGTTAAAAGTAGCAAAAGAGTTTTAAAATGAGGTGTAGGTGACTCAAGTCTTAATAATTGAGTGTAGGTGACAATTACTTTATTATGGATTAAGAAAGTTGGAGAAGTTTGAGAATAGCCCACAAGTTTTTAAATTTTTACTTTGATCCAAATGTCCTAATATAACAGGAAACGGAGGAAAAAAAGGTGTGTTTCTCTCTCTTCTCATCCATTGCTGTTTTCTCTCTCTTAGTGATTTTTGTTGTTCATTGTTTTGTTGCTTTATTCATCATCTTCTGTTTCATTATCATCATCTTCTACTTCGTTATCATCTTCATCTTTTTCTTGTTGACCATTGTTGTTGTTGATGATGTTACCACTACTGCTGCTGCTGGACCAATTTCTTAGATCAAGTTTTGTTTCGTACATCACTTTTCACTTTAGCATTACTTCATAGGAGACTTTGGTAAGTCAAATTATAATTCTTAGTTGAATTTGTTATCTGGGTAACTGCTATTATGCTATTTTTTCAACAATAAATAACACGCGAACATGAATGCAACATAAGAGCCATATATTTAAACAAATCACTCATCTATTGCGACAGATGAGCCATTTGTTGCAACAGAAGACTCATATGTTGGATTTATATTTTTGGTTCTATAGTGTTGTAATATGAATCGAACAAAAGGGTTATCTATTACAACATATGACCCCTTTGTTGTAATAGACTAGTTATCTATTGCAACAGACTAGTTATTTATTGCAATAGAGTAAATATTTGTTGCAACAGAACCTGAACTTGATTCCAACAGTAAACATGTAAAAAAACATAGTTTAAGACAATACCAAACCATATGCATCAAGACCTTTGACAATATTTCAAAATCCACCATTCATGATTCATAAACCAACGTTTAAAACACAATACACATGCCTTTAATTGGAAATAACAATGAGGGAAGGAGTACATACCTTATACAAGAAGATTTCAAAGAGAAATATAAATCTTGAGCCCCTTTGAAGAACACATGAGAAAACCTAGCCTCCAATCTTCCAAGGGTGAGTATGAGAGAGTATTTGATGTGTTATGATCCTTTAATAAGTGTTATAGAAGGCTATATAGGGTTATATAATGTGAGCACATAAGGTTTTAGGATTAAGAAATGTCCAAACTACCCTTGACTTAATAATTAAATAAACCACGCCTAGGGGTACGACTCTCCCTTACCATCCGTATCCTAGGGTACGAGTGGTACCCCAAATCGTACCCAAGACCTTACCTACTAGTTTATATACGACTCACACCTCCCCACTCATACCTAAGGGTACGAGTGACACCTCTAATCGTACCCACCACTCATATGTTGGACATATCCCACAAGACACCCCAAACATGGACCATACAACTTGCCTTGCACCACTCGTATGTTCCTATACAACTCTTACCCTTGTGAGTCATATCTTGGGCAGTAGCCAAGCCTCCCATAATGCCTAGGGTATGAGTGAACCTTTAAGATATCCCCCAAATCGTATCCAATGGGTACGAGTAGTACCCTTGAGTCGTACCAAGCCTAGTGAGTCCAAAACTTAGGAAATTTTGCAAGGGTCCAAGACTTGGGATATTTCAATCTCCCCCACTAAAATCATTCATCATCGAATGACAGGTAAGGGTAAGAATAATATTGTGGTAGCATATTAATACACACCAAACCTTACCCCAACCAAAGTAAAGGGCAAGAACACAAACCAAGCTGACAATATCATCACGTATCCTAAGCACAATTTACACCCCAACACCTTCATTCCGACAACTAACTAAGTTAGAAAACAAAGATGCGAGAGAAACCATTCTTCACCTTTAACCAAGTTAGAAATCCAAAGATGTGTTGAAGAACACATAACTCTGCGCGAATTTCTAGAACAAAAAACTAACGTGGATCCTTGGACTCCATGTCCACTTTTGCATCCTAAATGACTTTCTCAGACTTTTAGTTCCACCATGGAACCTTTATCGAAGCCGTACCTTTTGTTCGCAACCGGCGAACCTACCAATCCAATATCCTTATCGGGACCTCCCTAAAGAATAAAAAATCTGAGATACCAATACCAACCAACGGAACCAACCAATAAAGGACCATCTACACCTTACCCCAAGACAAATACATAGAGTACCGGATGAATGGACTCATGTTAGAAAACAAGTCTAATTCAACTTAGAATTTACTGAGACACATCACTACAAGAGCTTGAGTCTAACTATACACCACCAATTCTATGTTCAAGCCTATCCAAAGTTGAGAGGAGTTAACTTATGTCGGGCTCTACTCCTTACATCAATCTCGAACACACTACTTTGCTTTCATTACCATTATACTATGGAAACCATGAGTAAAGGACATGGACAAACCATACCCAACCATTATAACAAAAAAAAACTATAATTGAACACCCAAAATCATGCAACCTTTAAGACATGAAAGCAAATCATAAAGCTATGCCTTACCAAACCTCTCAAGTACCAAACATAACTATATGGGTATATCTACCAACAATAATATTCAAGCATACTGCTCATATACCCGCAGTATGATCTATCCATCAAAAGATCTAGTACCCTCTATCATTTCCACAAGGATTTCCACCACTCATTCCTTTCCTAGACATTTCCCATGAGAACTATCTTACCTCACCTTCCAAAACCTTAACGCTAGTAGTCACCTAAGAATCTCCTCCACTTAGGGGCTTCTATATTCCCTGGTTCAACACAACACTATGCTCCAAAGACACTACCACCCAAATCCTAAGAAGAGTCATTAAGGTACTGAAGTACAAGAATTTCCCATACCACCAAAAAGATAAAGATTTCTCGAAACAAGACACTATAGGCATGAAGTACTTTATAACAATCACCTAAACCATAAATGAAAAAATATCCCGACCAACCATACCACAAAAGAACTCTTTAGTAATGGACACCAAGAGAAACACAATCACACAAACCATAAGTAATGTAATGAAAGATCAAGACTCATATCTAGGGAACAAAGTGAATGCAAAATGCAAACCTTAGGCATAAGCGTTATAAGAATACACACAACACTAGTAGAGTACTCTCTTACCCTAGATAGAAGAGTATCACTAGAATATGCAACCCGACCTTCCCTTGAAGTTCACCAATAAAGGAGAAACTTAAGATGAACCATCCATCGTCATCCCATTACACCTATCAGCACGACACTCCACCCTAATGGGTATCACCAAGGACATACACTAAAGACACTAGGTTTTCCTATACTCAAAACCTCACTCATCCCAATGCTACCTAGATCCCAGCATATACATGCAAAAACAATTAAACCAAATTGACTCCAAGGTTTACAATTAAAACAAAACCATTAAAATCTAACCATGGCCACTTGGGCCTTTAAAAAATCATTTGAATCTAACCAAAACTAATTCATATTCCCCCTTAACCATTTATGCAATGCAACGATTTAAAAATAGTTAAACCATTTGACAAAATTACATTTGATGGCAATTCTACAAATATTTGAGGATATAAAATTTCTAAAACCAAAACCAAGTAATTAGGGAATCCATAGAACCCCAAAATTCATTTACCTTTCCCATGCATCCCACAATGTTAATAAACATCAATAAGGCATGAATAACATATCATAACCTTTGGAAAATCAATTAAATGCGTAGTCGTGTCAAAACCTTAAATTATACCAAAACCCTCTTTCAAATCCATGAATGTAATAATCAATTTCACTCCAACAACAAAATACAAGTATAGGGACCAAGATACATGTAAGCTCCACGATCTAACCTATCAAATAAATAGACCCCAAATCCATACCTATTCATTCAACTTGTATTCCTAACCTAAGTCATAACCTTTTCACCATTGTATTCCTCGAGCCATCAACCTCATCCAACCTATAAATTTAGATCCTCAATTCCCACATTGCTATCCCCGAGCTAACATACTCCTTTTACCAAGATAAAGCATCTAGATTTAAGCCTAGGATCTACCAACCGCCATATACTACTACCAAAGTTACCCATGTAAAATGGAATATACATATAAGGTCCACCATATAAGGAGAACACTCTCAACTCCTTAATCATCCACTGACAACCTATCCATTCCCAGGAAAAACCATTCCCCTTATGCATACTAGAGTGAAAACACTCCACAGAAAAATATTAAGACTGATGAAACCTTTACCTAGGAGATCCCTTAATTTCTCCTTAAGATCCTTTAACTTCACCGGGACCATTCTATAAAGAAAGAATAGAAATTGGACAACTATCCGAAATAAGACCAACCCCAAACAAATCTCTCTATTAGAAAGACACCATGAGGTTCATCAAGAAGGCCTCAGGAAATTTATTCACCACCGGACCCAAATGCATAGAAAGACCTTCCGAGTTAGAATCTTTAACCCGGACCAAATAACAAAGACACCCCCTTTGGAGACCAATCTCCGAGATTTAAGATATGATACAACATTTTCTTTAATAGCTAAGGAATGAAACCACCCTTCTATTCGATAACAGACACAATGGAGCCTAAAGATAACCCCTTTACAGATCCAATAATCTAATGAGGCACAGCACAAGTGCAACTAATTCACCCCCCAAATGGCATTGGAATCCACCATATCTCAAGTCAAACAAATCCACCATGACCCTCTTTATATTAGCAACAAGTACCACACACACCCAAAGACTCGTTTGGCAATCGTAGAGTCACCTACTGGGTATAAAAAACAAAGGATAGATTTCAAAACAACCTTGGGACCATAACCAAAACACATAACAACAAATGGGTTCACAAAAGAAAGGGGACCCCGAACCAAGTAAGTCATACACACCACCAAGAAAGGACTTTTCAACATACCAATGTCGGCATCAATAGATGCCTCAGAATCGCGAGGGATAGTAAGAACATTGAGATGATCCTGACCAATATTGAAACCAAAAATAGTACCTGATATCCTAGTTTCCCCAAGCGGCAACCCTTGTGGGACACTCCCATTTGTCCAGGAAATCATGAATCCTTAGCCTATTTCAAACCTTACCTTATTCTTCCCCGTACCAATAGGACTGGACTGGCATAACAGAGTTGTCACCATTTGGGTCCATTGACTAATAGAATGACAAAATTCGATATTTGTAACCTCTCCTTGAGGTATCTGAGAATAAATTCTACCTTCAAAGATAAGGTTAGTAGAGACCGGTGGGACTCCATAGAGAAAACTAGAAGTTGTGATCCTTGACCAAGTTTGTGCCCCATGAGTTGGACTAGCTCCATCCATGTTGTCCTCTAGTGGGACAGATGAGTTTCCAAGAACCTTTAGATCATTGAAGAGGTATGATCCGAAGAGTGAACCAAAGGATATTCAGAGAAAAGTTCAATACCTTAGACTCTATAGCTGAAAAGTAGAATAACCAAGAAAGTAAAACATTTCTAGATGCCTCGTAGCCTCCTGATTATAAGTGTGGTGCATGACACACCCATAAGTAAGACTCTACTCGACACGGCTTTGTGGACACCCCATGACACTAAAACCTAAAGCTTTGATACCAACTTGTCACAGTCCAAACCAGGGCCTAGACGTAATGGTTATCCCAAGTCCAACCGAGATCGAGGACCACTCTCTATCACCCAACCCAACCACCATTAGCATATATTGAGTCGGCTGAATTCTAAACATATAACAAGATAGTGTATCCAAACTTGTGGTGACTTTGGGATAAGTCTATAACCGAGACAAATCCAATCAAGTCTTACCCCTCAATAACTAGCCAAACCAATCCGAAAACCATAAACCAAAACCAATTATAATAATCCAATGTATGTATATAAATATAACATAAATAATTCATACCATACCCAGTCCACAATTGTCTATACAAAGGCTCTAGACCAACCAAAGAGTACCTAGTCGGGACATGTCAACGACCATAGCCATAAACCAGGTCTACCAAAGACAAAATACATAAAGTAACCCATGACATAAAATAGAAGCCTTTCAAACTATGAAAGATCACCACTTCGATCCAATGGCTGATCCCGAATCCGATCACTAAGCAAGAATAATAAAATGGTCGGTTCCTGTATAGCATGGCTATACAACCGTCAGTAGATGGGTTAGTGGGTACACACTAGCATGCACTCAAGATAGAAATAAAATAATGTCATTTATAAAACCAAGTAAAATCAACCATATGCATACAACCATACATATATATATATAAGTGTCGAAAAAAGGGAACCGAGTTTAAAATGCCTTTAAAACCATTACCTGGGCTATGTATCTTTGTCATCCTAAGATATCCACAGGCAATATGGGTTCATCTCCCCCTACTAAAAGGGCCCCAGTGTGTGTAGCTGCATAAACAGGGAAGTATCTTATTGGGATGACTAGTACATCCCCCAATATAAGGTGTGACTAGGGGGTGGGCATTCAGTTTGTTCGATTTGATTATTGAATATCGGTCTGGTTTTTTTATTTTCAAATTGACGAAAATGACAACCATAACCAAACCAAAATTATTTTGGGTTTAGTTCGGTTTATACAAATTCGATTTGGTTATTTTGGATTTTTATTTTGATTTTAATGATTAAAGTAGTGAGCATTTAAAATTGGTGATTTTTTTAGAAAAATAATATTTTTTCAAATCTATTTTTCATTCCCAAATATAATTAATTCAACACGTATGAAATAACCATAAATATCGACCTCGCTGAGTCGTTCCATTGGCGTGACGGCAGTGGCCGCACTCGGCACCGACTGCTGACGGCAGTGACAAACTGAGCAAATGACTGTTGACTGCCTTTGACGATGTTGAAATTTCAAATGAACTGACGAACTGAGGATAACTGAGCACCACTTCAACCTTCACATTAATGTTAGGGTCTAAAACAAGGCACTATATATTAGGATTTAGGGTTACTAAATGATTATAATTTATATATTTATATATTTTATCAAATTATATTATATTTTTAGTATATTTACATATATAATAATATATATATATTATAATATATTATTTATATAATTTTGGTTTTTTGATTTATCTGAATTTATTTTTGAATATCCAAAAACCAAACCATTTAATCGAATTGGTAAAATTTGAAACCAAAACCAACCCAAAAGAATGAACCAAAATTAAATTTTGATTCGGTTTTTTGGTTTTTTCGATTTAAACCAAAATATACCCAGCCCTAAGTATGACATCATGCACATGGTCCACCAAGACCAACCTTACATCAGCAAATATGAGTTTTCAGTTTTGGTTCCCCCGGGATCTCCACCTTTTATGGCTTAGCTACACCTTCTCCTTTAATGCCTAATTAAAATTATTTCCAAGCAACTCATTTACCATTAATTAACCAAGGCCATTTAGTAGTTTATCCAAATTTATTTTTGAATATCTAAAAACCAAACCATTTAACCGAATTGCTAAAATTGAAACCAAAACCAACCCCAAAAATTGAACCAAAATTAAATTTTGATTTGATTTTTGGGTTTTTTTGTTTAAATCAAAATATGCCCAGCCCTAGTGGTTGATGGTGGTGGTGTTGGTGGCATTGGTTGGTGGTGTCGGTATTGGTGGTGTTTGTGGCGGTGTTGGTGGTCCATGTGTTGCAACAGGTGGAACAATTATTGGGAGATATTAAAATAGGTCTTCAAACAGATTTCTTATCTGTTGCAACAAATGTTTCATTAGTAGTAAAACCGTTTTGATCTCATCCATCAAGTTGTTCATCAGTTGCAACAGGTTATTCATGTGTCGTAATAGATGATTCATCCATTTCGACTGATGGGTTGTCTGTTGGAATATTTTTTTGTAATGTGGCGCATAAAAATTTATTGAAATTTGTTTTACCTTTTTTAAAAATTTATGCATACATCAATTGTAATGTATTTTTTATTTTTCTGTTGTTTGTAGGTAAAACATGTCTCTCAAAAGAAAAAAAGAGTAAAAGTGGATTAACTTCTGACCACCTATCAAAAAAGGCTAAAGTACAGATGGATTCGGAGGAGCTTCCTGAACAATCTTAGTTAGGAAAAAGTAAAGCTGAGGAATGATATGAAAATAATGTTGAGGGAGGTGGACAAAGGTCTATAGATGGTGATGATAAAAATGAAAGTGATGAGGAAAAAGAAGAAGATAAACAAGAAAAGAAGGGAGAAGAAAGTGAGAAAGAGGATGATGATCAACATGATGATAATGCATCACCAATGGGGCGTGAATTAATATCAAAATCCCAGCATGAGGTTGTCAAAACTATTAGTATTGACCAGTTTCAAGTTGTGATGCCGATAGATGACCCTGCAGAACTAACTGGTGATCCTGTACTTAAATGTCAGTTTGGAAAACCTTTTGATGAATTTAGGAATACTATGAAGAATGAAAACATAGATGAACTTTTTAAGAAGTGCTGCTTTGGACACTTTCTTGAGATGCCTGAGGACCACACTGCCAATTTCCAAATGAGCATGGTATATGGTCTTCTCAAGCGCATGATCAAGTATGTGGGGGATGATTCGAAGGAGAGGGGCAAAAAGATGGATGAAATCTGGATCAACTACTGTGGCTTATCGGTTTGTTTTGGCTTAAAAGAGTTTGCCATAGTGACAGGCTTGAGATGTGTTCATCCACAAGAACCTATCATCAAGGAAACACCTCGCAAAAGGTTCAAGGCAAGCAGGACAGCCAAACCACCACCATTAAATAGAGATAAGGCATTATCTAAGTGACCACCAACCAAAACCAACAAATGCAAGGAAAATATAGATGGGTTGTTGGACATTGCTGAACGTGGCTATAGAGCCACGAATTTGATAAAAAATCTCAAGGATAAAACCATAGCAAAGAAGTACAAGGAGCAATTGTGCTTAGTTTAGTTTGTCCATTATATTACATTGGCAAGAGAGGACAACAAAGTCATAGAAAATGATTTGTTGAAGCTTGTTGAGGATTTTGCGAAATTCAACAATTATCCCTAGGGATATGACAGCTACAACTTGACTGTAAAATATTTATTGTCAAAGCTATCCCCAAAGACGATTATATTATACGGCTTTTATTGGGATTTCATGGTAAATTTAATCACTATTTGTTTACTCTTACATTAATTTATATTTAATAATTATTATGAATTTTTTTTATTGCTTCCTATTTAAATTTTTTAGGCTTGGGCATTTAAAGTCATTCCTCCCCTCTTAAAGCAGTTCAAGGATTACCCGGATGAGGTTTCTCATCCAAAGATCCTTAGGTGGCTGGCAACAAAGAGCAGCACAAGAATTAAGGGGCCTGATCTCTTTAACCCTTTGGATGATGTAGTAAGTCTTCTAAAATAATTTGACTCAAAGAAAGATATTGAAACAGATGTGTCATCTGTTGTGACGGATGGGTTATCTATTGGGACAGATGGGTTATCTGTTGCAAAAGATTACCTGTCTACTACAATTGGTGCAACAAATGGGTAATCTGTTGTGATAGACGATTCATATTTTGCAATAGATTACCCATTTGTTGCTTTGGTTCTCTGAACTCGACTCAAAAGTTACCCATATACTATAAATTATGCAATAGGTGGGTAATCTGATGCAACACATATTTAATATGTTGCCACATATGAATCATCTATTGTAATAGAAAGATCATTTGTTGTATAAGTTATCTGTGTTAACATGTCACCCAATAAATTATTATATGATTTAAATGTATCTATCTTTTTCATAGATTGTGCATCCATGGATCGTGCCTACTGAGAAAGAGTTGGGTATGACTTCTTTTATTACTCTAGGTCTTGTTGTACAATAGCAAACCTAGCGGTGGAGTTAATAAAGAAGGAATTGGTTAGAGAAACAGCCATAAGAAGAGAAGTTAGGAAAGGTCAACCTAATATTGAGGCTCTTCATGACTAACCTACTACAACAGATCTGGGTTCTACTTCTGGGGTGTTGCTAGTGGAGTTGTTGATTTTGTGGCAGCCATGTTGTTACTGATGCTAATGCCAGTCGTGATGATGAGAATATTGATGTTCCAGAAAAAATAAATATGTTTGAAACACTCCTTTCACAGGTCTCTCTCACCCTTACACAGGTCTCTCTCACCCTTACACCGGTCCCTTCCACCCTTACAGTGGTCCCTCTCACCTTCATATTCTCGTTGTAAATGGGAAGAGTACAAGGACAAACAGGATAAACTCTTTGAAAAAGTAGAAGCTATCTCTAAAGCTTTTGAGTAATTAAAATCCAAGAGGGGTGTCATACCATCCAAGAAGGTGAAGGAGGCATACACTCCTACAGTGGCGGTTAGGAGGAAAAAAAGAGCAATTATACAAATACTCTTCAATGAGAAACCAAAAAAAATTGCAAATCCTCTCTCTCCAAAAGTTGTTGAATTTCAGGGGTTATTGAAGAAGGTGGACATATACGTGGAACTAGACGCCAAAAAGAAGAGGATCTACGATGGGCCATGAATGCTAAGCAACGCACACAAGATTACCCCATGCATACCTTTTTTGCCCAAGACTTCAAGAATATGACATATATGTGTAACTAGTACGTGGACAAAGTAAGTTTACTTTTCCTAACCTAGCCTTCTAATCTACTCTGTGAAGAAGAAGCTACGCAACAGATGTGTTATTTATTGCAATAGCTGGGTAATTTAGTGTAACTGGTGGTGGTTCTACTGCAATAGATTACCCATCTATTGCATAATTTGCATTAGATGAATAATCTGTGAACAGATTCAAAGAACCCTCTGCAATATATGGACCATCTGTTGCTTATTTCCACTATTTTTCCTTTTTTAAAAATTACTAACCTATTCAAAAATTGTCTTCTTATATCACAGTATGTTGAAGAAATTCTCTGCCTCATGAGGGGAAGGCAATTAGCATACCCGGAAGCTTATAATGCTGCCGATAAGATAATGGACCTCAACTTCTACAATAATTTCAAGGATAGGTACGATGAGCTCATTAAGCTAGCATCAACTCTCAGTAACCCAGAATTTAATTTGTTAGTTTCTGGGTTCCAATGGGATGAAGAAATGATTAAATATATTAGAGGAGAGAGGTCATATCCACATGGCAAGAGCCATACCAAGGCAAATAGAATTCTTGCAGTCATGAACGTGGACGTCATATATTTTCTAGCTATTGAGATACTACTCGAGGAGGAAAAGATCAAGGTTTATGACTGCAACTTACCTACCTTCGATGAGGCCATTTTTTTTACCCACATGCATCCACTGCTGGGGTTGTTTCCCAACTTGTTGAGGCAGAGTAAACTAATGGATCATTTGCCAGCGGAAGTGTTGATGAAGCAAACATGAGATTTTAAAGGTCGAAACAAAGACATGGACCTTCTAAAAAATGAAACCGCTGCCACATGCAGGTCGTACGCGCTTGCACACATCGAATGTTTGATGACCAACATAGAAATGGTCAAGCCAATGACCTTTCTGTGCAATAATATTATGGTAAATAGGCAAGAGGTCTAGGCTAATGAGGTACTAACTGAATGCTTGAAGCCTGTGTATAAAGAATAAGATGTAGAAACACAAACACCATAACAATTTTTTATTTCAAGTCACTTTACTTTACATGTAGTGGCAATTTTTTTTGTCTGATGAAAGTTAACTTTTTTATAATGCAACAAATTGTCTATCTATTGTAACCTCTATCTATTCTGACAGATATTTTATCTGTTGCACTAGGTTGGTCATATGTTGTATTATGCCAATGTTTTTATCTAAGTCTATTTGTTGCAACAGTGGAATTACACCAGTAGCAATTACACCATGAAAAGTTCAGCCATTACGCTTGAATATCTATGTGATCAACAACACCAAACCAGTAGCAAATACACCACCATGAAAATTTCAGTAATTAGGCTTGAATATTCATGTTCCCAACAACACCAAACCAGTAGCAATAACGCCAACAATGTAGAATCTTCTTGCTCTATTTTGTTTCTCTTCAAAAGTTTTAATTTTCTTCAACAAACCCCAGATTACATGATTTGCTTGTGAAAGGTGTCATTCTTCATACCAATCAAAGTAATCACATCCACCCAATTTCTATAAAAACAAGACCACAATTACAAGTCAATAATTAATCAACTAATTAAATAAAAAAATATTACCTTTGAAATCTTACAAGTAAAAAACCTATGACCTAGATTTTGTTGAGTCCAAGAAGTCTTTAATAAAGCTTTATGACCACACTAACAATATCAAAAAAAATTATCATAAAAAAATAGTAGAAGATGAGCTCGACATTGTCAAGCTCGGTTGGAAAAAATAAAAAAAGATGAAGAAAAACTAAATATAAATAATTTGAAGAATTTGAATAGAGAAAAAAATATGAAGAAGAAAAAGATTTGGGAATTTAGGGTTAAATTTTAGGAAGAAGGTGAATATATAAAAACAATGGGGGGAAATAACCGTTGGGGGCCAAATCAGATGCCAAGTCAGAAAAAATAGAGGTTCAACGTGCCTTGGCTGAGTGAATTACACACGAGCTGCCAACAAGGCAAAAAGTTCCAAACTGACACATTAGATGCTTATTTTAGGTGTTTAAAATGAACATTGTCTACTTGAGGTGCCAAAGTGAAAGATCGCTGCAACTTTAGGTGTCTGTCGATGGGTTTCGCCTTTTTTATTTCAAGTCACTTCACTTTACATGTAGTGGCAATATTTTATGTCTAATGAAAGTTAAATTTTCTTATAATGCAACCGATTATCTATCTGCTGTAATGGATATTCTATTTGTTCTTATAGATAGTTTATCTGTTACAATAAGTTGGTCATCTGTTGCATTATATTGATGTTTTTATCTAGGTCTATCTGTTGCAACAGTGGAAAGACCTATTTGATAATTTCCAATAGATGACCTACATGTTGCAACATATGTCTATCTATTTGATATTTTTCAACAGATATGTTAATTGCAATAGAAACCTTATCTGTTGCAATAGTTGAATCTAGTATTCCATTTCAATTAATAAGTTCAAATCTAAGGATAAAATAAAATTCATAGACAATATAAAATAAATCGAAGCCTTCAGAAATTACATGAAATAAATAAACAAATAAATGAAATGTAAAAAAATTATTATGGGTACAGATCTCAATAAATAAATCAACAATTTAAGTTTTAATACCAACAATTCCTAAGGAAGGGTGAGGTTATTACTTTGATAGACTCGAGTTATAAAGATCTACTCAATATGGACAAGTTGTTCTTCATCCGGTGCTGTGGAATTCGGCTTTGATTGTCGTGGATCTTTAATGTCTCTTGCGTACGGTTTCTGCGCTTTTGCTTCTCCATATTTCCATAAAAAGAGTAGCATATTGTCAATGCTATTCAGCAGTAGCTTCTACTGTGACATCCACCTGAAAAGCCAGAATTATCAATGTTAATCACAGAGATACAAAAAAATAGAAAAGGATAACTCATCTGTTTTAGCAAACAGATTATCTTTCTGTTGTAATATTGGATCATCTGTTGGGACAAATTAAAATATGAGGAAGACCTATATTATAATTTCCAATAAATGAACCGTCTGTTGCAACATATGACTCATCTATTTGGAAAAACTAAAATAGTAGGAAGTCTTGATTTAATTTGTCCCAACAGATGATCCATCTGTTACAGTAGATAGGTCATCTGTTGGTATAAATAAAAATGGTATGTAGATCTGTTTGATTTGCTAAAATAGATGAGATATATGTTGCAACAAATATTGCATCTGATGCAACAGGTTAGTCAACTGTTGCAATAGTTGTAAATATCTGTTTGATAATTTCCAGCAGATGTGTCATTTATTGAAAAAGATATGTGTTTGTTTATTAGTTGAAATAGATGTTATATATTCACATTATTCACATTGTTGTTAATGCCTCTCGCCTAAAGAATATTATGTACAAATCAAACCAAGCACAATGATTGTTTGTGCTTCTTTGAAAGTCTTTTACCTTTTAATGCTTCTATCAAATTTTTATTTTTGAAGCTTGGACCAACAAGGGACACCAAGTATTCAAGATCACTTGACTTGCATTTGCCTTTTTTGGGTGTGTAGGGTGCTTTTTTGGGGTTACAATAGGTATAACTTGAGAAAGAGAAGGAGGATAATATTTTAGTCCAGTAACTATGGCAAACTCCTTCCAACCAAAACAAACAGGCACACCTTAGTAATTTATCCACACCTTATCCATCTTATCTTTGTTTTCATACATACACCTATGATTGAGAAGATCATATACCATTTTTATTTGAAAACGAGCATTGTTGTCCTCCAGTAAATCAAGATATTGTCCAAAGTAGTTGTCCCTAGAAAAAGCATCCAAATTTTATTCTCAAAGTATTTTTCTTAAGGTGTTGAAGATTTTTCCATGGCTGACTTAATCACGAAATCACCCGTTAAATTTATGGCACTATCGCACTACATTCTCACAGGATAACTATCAATGTTGAAGGTTTTGACCAACTCTTCGGTCGAAGGGCTATTAGCATTTGGATCATCTCTTTTAAAATATTCCTCCTCCCCGTGTTTATTATCTTCTGCTTCTGATTGAGATAATGCTTGTAAAGAAAGCTCATATAGTGGTGGATGTAGCCTAGCTGTTTTACCTGTTTCTTTACGTAGACTGGATTCGATTTCTATTATTTTGGGAGCCATATAATCTAAAAATAACAGAAACATAAATTAGATTATAATTGATTAATGCATTGTTAAAAAAATATAATAGTATATCTAACAAGTACAACAGTAAAATAACAGTTCTAACAGATCACACATCTGTTGCACCAGGTAGGTTATCTGTTGCAACATATACCTAACCTGTTGCAACGGATAAGTAATCTGTTGCAACAATAAAAATAGATCACTCATCTATTGAAACAGATGACTGGTCTATGCAATGAATCACACTTCTGTTGGAACATATGAGTGGTTTATTGGAACTATTATCGACGCTTAACATTGTTTAGATTTTTTCCAACGGAAGAGTCATCTATTATAACAAATGAATGATCGATTGAAAAAATCAAGTCTTGGACATGTCTTGTTAGAATAGTTGATAGGATTTTATCCAACAAAAGGTTTCTCTGTTGCATCAGATGATTAATCTATTGCATTAGATTTTTAATCTGATGGTAAATCTGTTACATTAGATGGTTTCTCTGTTGCATCCAATGGTTAATCTGTTGCATTATATGGTTAATCTGTTGCATCAGATTTTTAATCTAATGGTAAATCTATTGCATCATATGGTTAATCTGTTGCATTAGATTTTTAATTTGATGGTAAATATGTTGCATCAAATGGTTAATCTGTTGCATTATATTTTTAATTCGATGGTTTCTCTGTTGCATCAGATGGTAAATCTGTTTCATCTGATGGTAAATTGATTGCATCAGATAGTAAATCTGTTGCATCAGATTTTAATCTGATGGTAAATATGTTGCATCAGATGGTTAATTTGTTGCATCAAATTTTTAATTCGATGGTTCCTCCATTCCATCAGATTGTAAATTTGTTGCATCAAATGGTAAATTTGTTGCATCATATGGTTAATAGGTTACATCAGATAATAAATTTGTTGCATCATATGGTTAATCTGTTGTATCAAAAGGTTATTTTGTTGCATCAAAAGGTTAATCTATTGTAGAAAAAATAGTACCATGATTTTGTTCAATAGAACAACAGCAATATCACCATTTTTACCAAGAACAAGAACAAATTAACCCAGCAATGGTCGTAACACGAAAAACACCAACATCGTTATTTTGTTTGTACAAACACAAACAACAAAAATCATACTTCAAAAAATACAACAAACAACAAAAAATATATTTCACTTCGAAAAGAGAAGAGAAGAAATACCAGAAATTAGGGTTTTATTCAGATCGCATTTCAAATTAAAGCAACAAATATTGAAAATGTTAACCAATACTAAAAGAGAAGTTAGCTCAAGTTTCTCTTTTTCTTCAAAACTAAAAGGCCAGAATTTTTGACCTTTGAAAGAAGAAAAGGAACGATGAATTAATATTGGAATACAGCTATGGATGAATTAATAATTCATTAACTTCCAATTAAGAGTTAAAAAAGCTACTCCCTCCATTCCAAAAGAAATGAATTATTAAGTTATTTTTCAATGTTTAAATAAATGAATTGTTCATTCTTCAAGAGACATGTTGAAAATTTCTTTCAATTTTACCGTTTTATTTAATGAGGTTTTTAAGTACTTCACATTTTCTTGGAGAAAAATTTAAGAAAAATTAAAGTGGAAAGTAACCTACAATTTATGTCCTAAAAATTTTTTTCTTAAGCGGTGTATCATAGGGGTGTACATAGGTCGGGTTGGTTCGATTTTTACTAAAAATAAATCAATCATGTCAGTTTATTAAAACTATAAACCAAATCAAACCAACATAAAATTAGTTTTTTCGGTTTAGGTTTTAGTCCGTTTTTTTGGGTTTTTTGGTTTTTTTGATCTTTTTTTATAATCCGTAGTTTTTAGAATTATATTGTGATCGAAGATTAGATCAAATATGTTTTCACTCATGTGCTAATGAAAAACCATAATTATGAAAAAATGATGAGAGGAAAACTCTCTTGAAACTAAAAAGTGAGATGAAGAGTGAAAAATTTAGGTTTAAGTTTATATTGAATTTTTGATCATTTAATTAGCAATTAATGGACAAATATTACAACTTAAAAGGCCCAAATCTAAATATATATCTACATCTACTTTCAAATTATTGAAAATTACTAAAACTTGTTGAAAAAGTATTTAAAAAGTAGATTATAATTAATATTTTATGTATAAAAAAGTTCAAATATTATATATATATATATACTAGTTTAGAATTCGTACGTTGCACGTGTATGTCACATCAACCAATAAAATTATACCAAAAACGAATAAGAATATTTAAAAACAGTATTGATGTTAAAATAAGTATTAAATCTATTAAAATGGTATATCATATAAGATAATGAAAAATAGTGTATCTCAAATCCAGCAAAATTCGCAACATGCTTAGCTTTAAATAATTTAGTAAATTTCTTTTATATGCTTTGATTACTTTTTGTAATTCAAACATTACGTCAAAATAGATATACGATTAAATTTTGACTATTTCAATTGTAATAAAAAAAAATATTGCAACAATTACAATTATAGAGGGTTAGGAATTTGGGTCCTCAATTCCTAATTTTTATCTTCGCAATATTTTACTTTTTGAATTTTAATTCTCTTGGTGCCTCATTATCATTCTAAGAATACTAGTTTTTTTAGGTGAAACCTCTACTTGATATAGAATACAGGTCATGCATCATTATTATTTTTTTTGTGACAATGCATGCATCATTGATTTAGCGTATTATTATTCTTTATTCCTAATCTTAAAGTCATGCTTAAAAAGAATCTTTGCACTCTCTATTTTCTTTTGTAATGTGATAAACCCCACTACAGAACTCCTAAGCTCAAGATTAATCTTCTTTTTCTTCTCTGGTACGATAAATTCATTCGAAACTCCCTATCCTCAAGAGTCAACCGTGGCCCATTTCACTTTGTTTCCTTAATGACTCGAACTTTCACCCTCTTGGTTAGAAGTGGCTCAAAACACTGGTGTAACCTTAGATGTAACCCTTTGCATTCACTTTTATTTCCACTATATTTGTAAAGGGAAAGGTTTTGAACTCCCAAGGTTGTCTATACCTCAAATAACATCTATGAACCAAGCAATTTTATGTTAATAAATCGCCTTTTTTTTTACTGAAAATGCTTCGATCCGTAATGATACATTTTTCATATATGGATGCTTCTTCCTCATGCCTTCACTATAACTCATTCTCTTAGATAATGCAGAACTATATTTGCATAAAGTTCATATAGATAATGCTACTGGTGAATACTTTGTAATAAAGATTACAATAACATCACATGCCCTATATAATTTTATAAAGTGGGTTAGAAGAGGATAGAGTATAACCTGATCTTACTTCTACTTCAAGTAGAGATGACGTTTTCAACAGATCCTCGGGCTCAAAGAAAGAGTGGTCCAAAGCAGTCCCAATAATAAAGTAACAAAAGTATAAGAAATAGCAGATAATAACAAAGACAACAGATAGTAACAGGCCTCCTCTATTAATAAGTTCTGGATTACCTTTTCTCTTTTAGCACAACAATATGTCTTTAACTTCAAAAATCCATCCTCGGGTGAAGCGATTAAGGTTAATTTCTAAGAGTTTGTATAAATTATTCCGTTGCATAAATAATTTGATCCTTTTGATGTTATAAGAATTCCATCAAAATTAAAATAATATCTTACCTTGGTGATTTACGCAACTTGAAGTCGATAATAAGTTGAACTTGTAACAAAGCAACCCCACATGAGAAATAAGTTGACCTAAAAATAAAGAGAAAAAGAGAAGCACAAAACTTATTGTAAATAGTACAAATCGTGAAAAAAAAAACTTGTTGTGCACTTACAAAACATATATAGTCATTGAACCTAATTTGCCTGATAATGAGTTGAAAGAAGTCCTTGATTAACTCAATTTTTTTTTAAATATAAAGCAAGTGTTTTTAGTTTACAACTACTTTTAACAAATTAACAATAACAGAAAAGATTATGTTAAGATAGAAGATGACAACCTAAAAATTGTGATGAAAGACAATTGCAAGTCATCTATTAAGAGCTAACAACATCATAATTTTTTCACAAAATCTGTCACAAAAACAAAATATAAATAGTGAAATACATAAAATAAAATTCTCAAAACGACGAAACAAAGTTACACATAGCACATCATAGGATGATTTCAAATAAATAAAACCAAAATCAAAATCTAACATGTAGTATATTGATCCTAAAAAGCAATAAAACAAAGAACATGTTTTTCCTTAAAAACATGCCATACGTTTTTTTATATATATAAATTTTGGTTCTTAACTTTTTTCCTTTCCATAAATAGATTTTTCCTTAAAAACATGTCATACGTTTTTTTATACATATAAATTTTGGTTCTTAACTTTTTTTCCTTTCCAGAAATAGGGTTTTCCCTAAAATGTTGCTAACGAAAAATTTTAACATTGCATTTAATTCCTTTTTGGTATGAGATTCTTCCTTATTTCTTTTCTTCTTTTATATTCTAAATATTTGAATTATAATTTAATAATAGTTATTTTTAAAAAATAGTGAAAAGACGATTTTGTCTATTGAGGAGTATTTTAATAAAGGGCAAAAAGGTCAAATCACTTTTTTAGGGGTTTCACACTTTATATATATATATATATATATATATATATATATATATATATATATATATATATATATATATATATATATATATATATATATATAATATGTCGGTTTGATTCGAGTTCGGTTTGACTTTTTTTTTGGTTAACATCAAACCAAACCAAGAATGGTTGGTTTTTTTTTCTAACGTCAAACCAATCAAACCAAACCATATGTCGGTTTTTTTGTCGGTTTGGTTTGGTTCGATTCGTCGGTTCGGTTTGACTTGACGATTTGGTTTGTACACCCCTAGTGTATCATACTCCAACAATTTAATTATTTTGAAATGGAATTACGTTATGAAAGAATTATTTGTTTTAACCCTCTTCACTCAATCGTTTTAGAAGAGACATTAATGAAGTTCATTAATACGAGAACAAAAACTGGTAAAAAATTTAATAACATCACATTATTCTTAACTGACCAGTTTTGATAGGAAAAAACCTTTTGGCCATAAAATTTGGCCATGATTTAGCCATAATAGTAATAAATTCTATTCACACTATAAATTAGTTTTCTTTTGGATATTTTTGCCCCTTTCATCTTAAATTTAAAATTCTTTCATTACTTATTTTATTATTCTTTCCCAATACATTGAAAACTATCCCAATACATGAGAATGGACAAATTAACATAATTTTCATAAATATGATTGCATAGTACTTATAGTTTGAAAAGAATAGTCTATGATAAAAATAATAATTAAAATAATAATATAAAATTAATTAATTATATTCTCATATATCCAAAATCAGTATGAACAGTTAACATTATATATTTATGTATCATATCTACTTAATTATGTGTTTTATCATATAAACAATTCTTATTTTTTTAATCTTTAATTTTAAATTTTATATAGATAAATAGGAGGTATAGATATATATATCTTAAAACCTATCAATATTTTGAATAACTTTTAGATTTTTATTTTTGTTGAAATCTGATTCATAGTTTAGCATTGCATAAAATAAGTAATTATCAAAATTTACAACACAAAAAGTTAATTATTTTTTGATGAATTCAGTTGTATAATTTTAATTATGCTATAATTTTCTCATGATAATTTAAATGATTTTTTTTTTCATTTCAAATCTTTTCTATCTATTTTTAGAAGTAGAGCGGAAAGAAGTCAACATAACATTTGAAAATTTCGCATAAAAATTTTCTTAGTTGAGAAAAAATTTACCCTATGTTAATCTTACACTGAAATTATATACAAATTATAAGAAAAATACATGAAGAAAAGAATAAAAAATATTTGCGCGTCTTAAAACTAAAAGTTTGCATAGTTAAATAATTTTTAATATAATATGAAAATATTTTAATAAAAAATTAAAACACTTTAGACGTGGTAGACATTGACAAGTTATAAAAATTATATAGTTCATAAGTGTTGACTTTAAGTAACAATAACCTAAGAGAGTCACACATTGATATTGTAGTCTTGCGTGGCTATGTTACGCCGATTTGATAACTTAGGAATCATTATTTATATTTTTATTAATATATATCTTCTAATTAAGGAACTATATTAATTTTATATTTATATAAATTTAAACTACATATTTGAATAGTTTTTTAAAAATATATATATAGTTTAAAAATATTTCAATAGTGATAGTCAAAGCTCAAACTACTTTAGGCATGATAGGTATCGACACAAAATTAAAATCATATAATTCAAAAAAAGTCGACATTGGTTAAGCATCAATTCAATAAAGTCATACATTAATGCTATAGTCTTGCGATCCTACGTACTTTAATTATTATATTTTTTAACTGGTGAATCATTAATTATATTTGTTATTAATATGAATTTTAACTAAGTAATTTTATTTTAATGTTTAAAAAAATTGAATGATTGTCTAAATTCAAAATTCTTTAGACATGATAGATATTAACACATTATAAAAATTATAGAGTTCATAATTGTTGACCCTAGTAAACCAACCCAAAATAATCACTCACTTTAGCTATTAAGCTAACCATTATCATAATTTCTTGGTACTCTAAATAAAAATTAACTATGTCCACATTTAATTATTTTCACATTTCTTAATAACCTGAAGTAGAAATATTGATTAATTATAATATTTTGTTTGAAATAATTTATTACGGCTGCAAGCTGAGGTTACTATTGCTAAATTAACTTTTATCGTGTGAAAAATAACTTTTACACTTACGCTAGACATGTTGTAGGTTAAAATTAAAAAGAATTGAAAAATTGAATAACTGAAATAAAAGATAGGTAAAATTTATCTGCTATTACCTTACATTTCTATCACATAAAAAAATTCAAACATAAACGTCATTTAACTTTAAAAAATAATATATTTGTGACATAAAAATATTCTATCTTTAATAGTTAGAACACAAAAATTATTTGACCACAATTTTTGTGTACTATTAGAAAATAACAAATTAAAGGACATGTAATAGCTATAGTAGCGATTTTATGATTAGGATAAACTTGTGTGAGACTTATTAAAATTTTGTTTAGATTTGATATAATTCGTTAATCAAAGTTAATATAATTACTTATTTTTAAAAGTTACATTTAAAATTTACAAGCTATAAAATTGGATTCAATCGTCGACAACTCTAATGACATTTCAAATACTCTATATGTGAGACAAGGCTATCAATTAATTTTAATCGTGGATATATATATGTATGCTTGAGATATTGAAATAGCTCATTATTATTGGTATCAAATCAATAATAATTCATACAAGCTAAAACTTCTAATCGATAATCAAGTCAAAAGATGAAATTTAATTTATTCATTTTTCTCTTTATAAAGAGGTTTTCTTTCATCCAAAAATTGACTATAATTTCTTACATAGATTTCATTTTAAAATACTGAACTTCTATCGACGCCATTGGAATAAAGGTATTATTATCTAACAAACATAACGTAACACTTAGTGAAATTAATTTGTTTAAAATTAATATAATTAGTTGATTAAAAATAATTAAATTTAATTGTCCATTTATTTAGTTATAAATTATTGTATAGATACACTATTATAATTATTATGTTCAGTTATTAATCCTTGTTCAACTAACAATAATTATATTTGCAGTAATTATTAGTTAATTCAATTTAATAATAGACCATAAAAGTATTATTCCAATAAATAATTTTTGAGAGTCATAACAATTATCAAAATATCTGAAAAAGAGAAAACTTAAGTTTAAACACAGTAAAATTTTATTTAAATCGACTATAATTAACTAATTAAAAATAATTACATTATAATCACAAATCTATTTAAATTATATTTCAAATTTACTTGTAAGACTCGGTAAGATTGTATCAAATCAAATCAAATGATTAAAAATCTAATTTAATTAGATTGAAAAATATATTATTGTGATGAAACTTAGTGTTTGATTTTATAATAAAAAATTTAATCGCTATGTAGACACAATATAAATTTAGTATTGTATTTTTGTAATATTTTTTCAAAAAGTTTATTCGACCTAGTAAATAAAAACCTAGAAGAGTACTAACAAATTAATATTGTAGTTTTTGTGCCCTTATGCCAATTTGACAACTTATGAATCATTACTTATATTTGCTATTATTATGAGCTCTAAATAAGTAATTTTATAAATTATTATCTTTGAATAAAATTTAAACTATATATTTAATTTTTTTAAAATATAACTTTTAAATATTTCAATAGCACCACTCAAAATTCAAAGTACTTTAGTTACAATATACATTGACATATTATAGAAATCACGAAAATCATACAATTCACAAGTGTCGACCCTAATTATGAAAATCAAGCATACATATGCTATATTATAAAATCTTACACCTATACTTTCCATAATATTATACCTATTTTTTAAACATTTAAAAAAATTATGTATAAAACAATTTTAAAGTGAAAGAATAATATAAAATATTATATTTAAATAAAATTACAAATAACTTAAGTATTTAAAGTGAAAACAAATTATTACTAATAGTTGGTTTATCCTATTAAATAATTTGTATCATTTCATATCACACTCATTAGACATAAAAAATTATTTTATAGAATAAATAAATTATACATTTGCTACCTTTTAATTTTAAATTATTTTCAAATTAAAAATAAAAGAAAAAAATAACAATTTAGCCTCTTTCATCAATTTCTCTCCGAATTAAAAGGTGTCGCATGGATATTTAGCCTCTTTCATCATTTGATTTTTTTATTACTATTTTATTTTTTGCTTTTTAATCTTAATTTTTTATTTTACATTATTTTTGTTCCATTTCCTTTCTTTTTATTTGTCAATCATTACTTCTTGTAATTTTATGTTATGCCACTTATTATTTATTTATTTATTTATCTAGCATAACTGATTAACTACACTACTATTTTAATTATTGAATTAAAATAAAATTTTATTGTTGAACAAGGTTATAGATTCATATTTTCTTTTCTTTTGAATTAAATTACGTGGGTCATAAAAATTTATCGAAAAATATGAATCAATTATTTTTATAATAGTAGTTATAAATATATATATATATATATATATATATATATGTATGTATATATATATTTAATAAATAATATATGTATCTTGAATATCAATTTAGTATCATTTATATGGGTTAGTTGCTATCAAATACGAGTCTTACTTTAGACAAGGCGGACATTAACACATTATAGAAATCATAAAACTCATGAAGTTCATGTGTGTCAATCTAGTTAACAACAATCCTAAAAAGTCTTCTTCTAATGTTGTGGGAGGCTTATGCTCTCGTGTTACGACGAATTGATAACTTGCGAATTATCATCTATATATGTTATTAATACGACCTCTAATTATTAATTATGTTTAAATTATTTTTTTATAGTCGTGGTGTCCGAGCCAACTTGTAATAAATTTAGATTATATATTTAAATAATTTGAATAATAACAACAGTCAAAATTTCAAACACACTTTAGACATAATAGATGTCGACACAGTATAGAATCCTAAAAATTATACAGTTCACATGTATTGACCCTAGTTAACTACAACTCGAGATATCAAAACGCATTAATGTTGTAGCCTTAGACCCTTAGGTTATGCTGATTTGATAATTTGTGAATCATTACTGATAATTTTTATGAATATGTCCTTTAATTAAGCAATTTTATTAAATATTATATTTAAATAAATTTAGATTTTATTTCAATAATTTTTAAATATAATTTCAAAATATTTCAATATCAACAGTCAAAATTCAAAACACTTTAAACATGATAGGCATCGGCATATTATAAAACTCGTATAGTTCATATATTTTGATCCTAGTTAACAGCAACTCATTAGAGTCATGCATTGATGATGTCGTCTTACGACCTTATGTTACGTCGATTTTATAATTTGCAAATAATAATTTATATTTGTTATTAATATAATCTCTAATTAAGTAATATTATATTTAAATAAAATTTAAGCTATATATTTAGATAAATTTTAAATATAATTTAATATATTTCATTAACGACAGTCAAAATTCAAATCATTATACATATAATAGATATTGACACATTATCGAAATTGTGAAAATCACAAAATTCACATTTGTGGACCCTAGTTAACAACAACTAAAGATATCAAGACGCATTATTGTTGTAATTTTGTACCTCTATATTACGGTAATTTGATAACTTGTGAATATTACTTATATGCACTATTAATATATCCTCTAATTAGATAGTTTTAATTAATTATTATATTTTAATAAATTTAAACTATATTTAAATAATTTATAAGTCTAATTTGAAAATATTACAATAATGAGTATCAAAACTCAAAATATTTTAAACATGATAAACATTGACACATTATAAAAATCAGATTTTTCATATTTTATGAACCTAGTTAATGTTTTAAGAAAAACACTTTTGTGATAAACTTTAGAATGAAATGACTTTTATATAATAAATAAATAAATAAATTTTTGTGATAAATTCAAATTTTAGTTAACCATGGTTGACCTTTATCCAAAAAAATTTTAAGGAATTATGATCAATATATAATAAAATTAGTTTTAAATTTTGAAAAAATAAAAGAATAAAGAGAAATTGAGGGAGAAGGACGAAAAGGGGGAGTGTGATTGGATAGAAGGTGAAATTAAGGTGGGTCTCCCATTTTAAAGTTAAATACATATTCCTCTTTCATATTTAATGATAGCCATAATTTATTCAACTTAAATTTTAGTTACATTTAACTTCTTGAATTTAGAATATAGAAAAGATTTGTTTATTTTTTTAAAGGAAAATGCTATTATAGTTTTTTTGTTAAGTGCTAAATGACCATAAGTTTTTGGCCATAATAACAAAAAGACTATAATAGACTTTTCCTTTTAAAAAATAAATAAATCTTTACTATCTTATAAATTCAAGAAGTTAAATGTTATTAAAATTTATGTTGAATTAATTATGGCTATCATTAAGGCTCCATTTGTTTTTTTAATATTCAGACGTCTAAATCTGAATGCACATCTGAATGATTAAGATATTGTCTCTAGATCTAAAAACTGAATGATTAATATTGTTTGTTTTTCAACATCTGAATGTGTAAAAAAAAATTTGGATATATAATAAAATAAAAAATTAATTATATATTAAAAAAGTATGTAATTTAATACAACAAAATTATTAGTATTTGATTGAGAAAAATATTTATGTTTGTTAGTAATAGTGGAGATGGCTTATAATGGTGGTTGCGGTGACAATGATTGATGTTAGTGATTAATAATATTGGTGGTGATAATTGTGATGATTGGTATTGTAGTGACTATTATGATCGTGATGATTGATGGTGGTGGTGGTGGTTGTGATGTGATGTGATGTTGTTTGATGTTAGTAGTTTAAGGTGTTGATTGTGTTGGCTGAAACATAAATACATGATGATTGACGATGTGTTGGTGCTAGTTGGAGATGTTATTTGTTGTGATGGTGGAGATGGTTGTTAGTAGAGATAAATTATAGCGATGGTACTGGTTGAAGTGGTGGTAGAGGTGGCGTTACTAGTGACAATGGTGGTGGCGGTCAAAGAATGTGTAGAGGTTGTGATGTATTAGTGATAGTTAGTGGTGGCGCTAGTTATGATAGATGAGTTGGTTGGTAGTAGGAATTGGCCGGTAGTGGTTGTTGATTGTGGTATTGTTGACGGCCGTGATGACGGTGAATATAATTAGAATAAAAAAGGTAGTAGGTGTGGTAGCGGTCGACAATTATGGTTGGTAGCGGTATTTTTTATCGATGGTGGTTGTGATGGTGGAGGTGGGTGGTGGTTGACAATGGTGACGGTGGAAGAGGTGGTTAGTGGCGGTGACTGCTGATTATGAATAGAGTGGTGAATATTATCCAACACTAGAATATCTCTTCAGACCTATTAAGACTTGGTTCTAGATCTGAATGATTAAGACCTATTCAGATCTATTAAGAGTTAAACCTTAATAAAAAATAAATGCACTTAATGGTCTGAAGTCTGAACCATTCAGATTCAGACCTCCATTAAGTACAAACAAATGAGGCCTAAATATGAAAGAGGAATATTTGTTTAACTTTAAAATGGGAGACCCACCTTAATTTCACCTTCTATCCAATCACACCCTCCCTTTTCATCCTTCTCCCTCAATTTCTCTTTAGTCTTTTATTTTTTTCAAAATTTAAAACTAATTTTATTATATATTGATCATAATTCCTTTAAATATTTTTGGATAAAGGTCATCCGTGGTTAACTAAATTTTGAATTTATCACAAAAATTTATATATTTATTTTTTATATAAAAGCCATTTCATTCTAAAGTTTATCACAAAAGTGTTTTTCTTAAAACATTAACTAGGTTCAACAAATATGAAAAATATGATTTTTATAATGTTTATCATGTCGAAAATATTTTGAGTTTTGATTATCATTATTGAAATATTTTCAAATTAGACTTATAAATTATTTAAATATAGTTTAAATTTATTAAAATATAATAATTAATTAAAACTATCTAATTAGAGGATATATTAATAGTGAATATAAGTAATATTCACAAGTTATCAAATTACCATAATATAGAGGTACAAAATTACAACAATAATGCGTCTTGATATCTTTAGTTGTTGTCAACCAGGGCCCACAAATGTGAATTTTGTGATTTTCACAATTTCTATAATGTGTCAATATCTATTATATGTATAATAATTTTAATTTTGACTGCCGTTAATGAAATATATTAAATTATATTTAAAATTTATCCAAATATATAGCTTATGTTTTATTTAAATATAATATTAATTAATTAGAGATCATATTAATAATAAATATAAACTATTATTTGCAAATTATAGTAACATAAGGGCGTAAGACGACATCATCAATGCATGACTCTCATGAGTTGTTGTTAACTAAGATCAAAATATATGAACTATACGAGTTTTAAAATATGTCGATGCCTACCATGTTTAAAGTGTTTTGAATTTTGACTGTCGATATTGAAATATTTTGAAATTATATTTAAAAATTATTGAAATAAAATCTAAATTTATATAAATATAATATTTAATAAAATTGCTTAACTAAAGGACATATTCATAAAAATTATCAGTAATGATTCACAGATTATCAAATCAACATAACCTAAAGATCTAAGGCTACAACATTAATGCATCTTGATATCTTGAGTTGTTGTTAACTAGGGTCAATACATGTGAACTGTGTAATTTTTAGGATTCTATAATGTGTCGACATCTATTATGTCTAAAGTGTGTTTGAAATTTTGACTATTGTTATTATTCAAATTATTTAAATATATAGTTTAATTTTATTGCAAGTTGGCTCGGACACCACGACTATTAAAAAAAAATTTAAAGATAATTAATAATTAGAGGTTGTATTAATAACATATATAGATGATAATTTGCAAGTTATCAATTCGGCGTAACACGAGAGCATAAGACCCCCACAACATTAGCGGAAGACTTTTTGGGATTGTTGTTAACTAGATTGAAACACATGAACTATATGAGTTTTATGATTTCTATAATGTGTTAATGTCCACCATGTCTAAAGTAAGACTCGTATTTGATAGCAACTAACCCATATAAATGATACTAAATTGATATTCAAGATACATATATTATTTATTAAAAATATATTAATATATATATATATATATATATATATATTTATAACTAATATTATAAAAATAATTGATTCATATTTTTCGATAAATTTTTATGACCCACGTAATTTAATTCAAAAGAAAAGAAAATATGAATCTATAACCTTGTTCAGCAATAAAATTCTATTTTAATTTAATAATTAAAATAGTAGTGTAGTTAATCAGTTATGCTAGATGGAGAAATAAATAAATAAATAAATAAATAATAAAAATAAGTGACATAACATAAAATTACAAGAAGTAATGATTGACAAATAAAAAGAAAGGAAATGGAACATAAATAATGTAAAATAAAAAATTAATATAAAAAAGCAAAAACGAAAATAGTAATAAAAAAATCGAATGATGAAAGAGGCTAAATATCCATGCGAAACCTTTTAATTCGGAGAGAAATTGAAGAAAGTGGCTAAATTGTTATTTTTTTATTTTATTTTTAATTTGGAAATAATTTAAAATAAAAAGTTAGCAAATGTAGAATTTATTTATTCTATAAAATAATTTTTTTATGTCTAATGAGTGTGATATGAAATGATACAAATTATTTAATTGGATAAACCAACTATTAGTAATAATTTGTTTTCACTTTAAATACTTAAGTTATTTGCAATTTTATTTAAATATAATATTTTATATTATTTTTCACTTTAAAATTATTTTATACATAATTTTTTAAAATGTTTAAAAATAGGTATAATATTACGGAAAGTATAGGTGTAAGATTTCATAATATAGCATATGTATGCTTGATTTTCATAATTAGGGTCGACACTTGTGAATTGTATGATTTTCGTGATTTCTATAATATGTCAATGTATATCATAACTAAAGTACTTTGAATTTTGAGTGTTGCTATTGAAATATTTAAAAGTTATATTTTAAAAAAATTAAATATATAGTTTAAATTTTATTCAAAGATAATAATTTATAAAATTACTTATTTAGAGCTCATAATAATAGAAAATATAAGTAATGATTCATAAGTTGTCAAATTGGCATAAGGGAACAAAAACTGCAATATTAATTTGTTAGTACTCTTCTAGGTTGTTATTAACTAGGTCGAATAAACTTTTTGAAAAAAGATTACAAAAAAAAATACTAAATTTATATTGTGTCTACATAGTGATTAAATTTTTTATTATAAAATCAAACTCTAAGTTTCATCACAATAATATATTTTTCAATCTAATTAAATTAGATTTTTAATCATTTGATTTGATTTGATACAATCTTACCGAGTCTTACAACTAAATTTGAAATATAATTTAAATAGATTTGTGATTATAATGTAATTATTTTTAATTAGCTAATTATAGCCGATTTAAATAAAATTTTACTGTGTTTAAACTTAAGTTTTCTCTTGATCAGATATTTTGATAATTGTTATGACTCTCAAAAATTATTTATTGGAATAGTACTTTTATGGTCTATTATTAAATTGAATTAACTAATAATTACTGCAAATATAATTATTGTTAGTTGAACAAGGATTAATAACTGAACATAATAATTATAAAAGTGTATCGATACAATAATTTTTAACTAAATAAATGGACAATTAAATTTAATTATTTTTAATTAACTAATTATATTAATTTTAAACAAATTAATTTCACTAAGTGTTACGTTATGTTTGTTAGATAATAATACCTTTATTGCAATGGCGTCGATAGAAGTTCAATATTTTAAAATAAAATCTATGTAAGAAATTATAGTCAATTTTTGGATGAAAGAAAACCTCTTTATAAAGAGAAAAATGAATAAATTAAATGTCATTTTTTGACTTGATTATCGATTAGAAGTTTTAGCTTGTATGAATTATTATTGATTTTATACCAATAATAATGAGCTATTTCAGTATCTCAAGCATACATATATGTATCCACGATTAAAATTAATTGATAGCCTTATCTCACATATAGAGTATTTGAAATGTCATTAGAGTTGTTGACGATTGAATCCAATTTTATAGCTTGTAAATTTTAAATGTAATTTTTAAAAATAAGTAATTATATTAACTTTGATTAACTAATTATATCAAATCTAAACAAAATTTTAATAAATCTCACACAAGCTTATCCTAATCATAAAATCGCTACTATAGTTATTATATGTCCTTTAATTTGTTATTTTCTAATAGTACACAAAAATTTTGGTCAAATAATTTTTGTGTTCTAAATATTAAAGATAGAATATTTTTATGTCATAAATATATTATTTTTTAAAGTTAAATGACGTTTATGTTTGAATTTTTTTATGTGATAGAAATGTTAGGTAATAGCAGATAAATTTTACCTATCTTTGATTTCAATTATTCAATTTTTCAATTCTTTTTAATTTTCACCTACAACATGCCTAGTGTAAGTGAAAAAGTTATTTTTCACATGATAAAAGTTAATTTAGCAATAGTAACCTTATCTTGTAGCCGTAATAAATTATTTCAAACAAAATATTATAATTAATCCATATTTCTACTTCAGGTTATTAAGAAATGTGAAAATAATTATTTAGAGTAGCAAGAAATTATAATAATGGTTAGCTTAATAGCTAAAATGAGTGATTATTTTGGGTTGATGTTTACTAGGGTCAACAATTATGAACTCTATAATTTTTATAATGTGTTAATATCTATCATTTCTAAAGAATTTTGAATTTAGACAATCATTATAGAAATATTTTTAAATTATATTTTAAAACTATTTAAATATGTTGTTCGATTTTTTTAAACATTAAAATAAAATTACTTAGCTAAATTTCATATTAATAACAAATATAATTAATGATTCATCAGTTAATAATTATATTTTTAATTCACCAGTTAACAAATATAATAATTAAAGTACGTAAGATCGCAAGACTATAGCATTAATGTATGACTTTATTGAATTGATGCTTAACCAATATCAACCTTTTTTGAATTATATGAGTTTAATTTTGTGTCGATACCTATCATGCCTAAAGTAATTTGAGCTTTCACTATCACTATTGAAATATTTTTAAACTATATATTTTTTTAAAAAAACTATTCAAATATGAAGTTTAAATTTATATAAATATAAAATTAATATAGTTCCTTAATTAGAAGTCATATCTATTAATAAAAATATAAAAAATGATTCCTACGTTATCAAATCAGCTTAACATGGTGACGTGAGACTACAATATCAATGTGTGACTCTCTTAGGTTATTGTTAGTTAAAGTCAACACTTATGAACTATATAATTTTTATAACTTGTCAATGTCTACCACGTGTAAAGTATTTTAAGTTTTTATTGTTTTTATTAAAAAAACTTCATATTATATTAAAATTTATTTGATTATGCAAACTTTTAGTTTTAAAACTCGCAAATATTTTTTATTCTTTTCTTCATGTATTTTTCTTATAATTTGTATATAATTTCAGTGTAAGATTAACATAGGGTAATTTTTTTCTCAACTAAGAAAATTTTTATGCGGAATTTTCAAATGTTATGTTGACTTCTTTCTTCTCTACTTCTAAAAATAGATGGAAAAGATTTGAAATGAAAAAAAAAAAATCATTTGAATTATCATGAGAAAAATTATAGCATAATTAAAATTATACAACTTAATTCATCAAAAAATAATTGACTTTTTGTGTTGGAAATTTCGGTAATTGCTTATTTTATGTAATACTAAACTATGAATCAGATTTCAACAAAAATAAAAATCTAAAAGTTATTCAAAATATTGATAGGTTTTAAGATATATATCTATACCTCCTATTTATCTATATAAAATAAAAATCTATATATAACTTTCATTTTTAGATCAAATACCCATTATTTATATAAAATTTATTTAACCTATTTCAAATATATCTTTAATAAAATAGATTATATTCATGTAACTAGAGCAAAATGGAGGTGTAATCTAAAATAATATTTTCATAAAAAATCATACCATCTTCCCCCTTTCTTTCTCCTACATACTAATCTCAAGTTTGCAATTAAAAGATTGTATTAAAGAAGTTTTTCATAACAGAAAATAAGATTAGCCAAAAAATAGCATCGGTGATGCATAATTACAATTCATCTTTGCACATTTGTACAACAAATTTTATCATTAGACTGAATTTTAAATAAAAAAGAAAACTGAAATGATTAAATATATAAACTTTCATTAAAAATAAAAGATACATGTATCACTTTTTAACGAAAGATTCTGCCATCATTTTTCTCTAATTACATAAATATAATTTATTTTATTAAAGACACATTTAAATGGATTAAATAAATTTTTTATAATTAATGAGTATTTATCTAAAAATATATATGAATAAAATTTCATTAAAAATTTAACTTTTTCATTAGATTTCACCCTGTTGGAAATATATGTGTAGTTCAGTGATAATATTTTTTTAAAAATATTAAAAAGTTACTTTAGTGAGATGTTTTTGAAAGTTGATGACAATATTGTTCAAAAAAATTCAAAAGTTACTTTGGTAGGATACTTCTATAAGTTGAGCATTAATATTATCCAAAAAGATTCAAAAGTTACTTTGGTGGATACTTCTATAAGTTGAGTGACAATTTGAGGAATTACACTTGAACGATACACACGTCAGCATATGTGGTTTATAAGACTATTATCCCAAAAATTTTTTGAGAAAAAACATTAAAACACCGCTAAACATGTCCACAAAATTCACTTTAATATTTTAACTTTATGGATAATTATTTACCCTCTAAACAACTTTCAAGTGAATTAAATATCACTCCAAAAATATAATACCACTCTCGCAACGATAAATGCATTACACGCCCCCACATCAGTGCCACGTAAAAAAATTACTATATATATGAAGGAAAAAAGAAAAAATCCCCATCATCCTTTCTTCATCAACCCCCCACCTCTTCATTTGAAAATTCTTCAACTCCCCCAACCCCCATCTTTAAACCCCCACCTCGCGCCAAATTCTTTCTTAATTAGGTCCTCTGTCTCGCTTCATTTGCAAATCCCCATTTTTTCACCCACCCTCCTCCCTTGAATTTGAACTCGATACATTTTTTGAGGTCCATTTTTTTCGATTTTGAACCCAAATTTTTGAATTTGATTCTTCAAAAAGTGTAATTGTTGTGCGGAAGAGTTTAGAGATAGAAAAAATGTTGAGCGTTTTTTTCAAATTCGAAGTGGCTGCCATTTTTTAGAGAATTTTTATCGATTTAGTTCCTTTCTTGCGATTTTCTTCTTCAGTTTTTTCTCAATACGAATTTATCGGTATTTTCATATGGATACTTTCAATTAGTTCATCAAAACAAGAATCTGATAAATATGGAGTTAATTCAACTATCAAAGAAATTGATTTTGATGGAATAAACTGAATTTTCTTGAAAAAAATTTCTTAAGAAGCTGACCTTATTGTAGGAACTTACACAATTTTTTTATATGTATTTGATTGAAGCTGGTTGATGGATAATAGTGAGAAAAAATAGAGGAACAAGAAGAAATGGAGTGGTAGGGTGTGGGGGAAGAAGAAGGGGTGTGACTGAAACTAAAGAAATGAGCCCGACTTATTTTTTTCTTTTGGTTTTTACACGCGGAGCTTAATAAAAATTTTCACGTCAGCTGTTGGAGTTGTATAAAATTCACTTGTTTTGGGGGGGAAAGAATTATTAGTAATGTTCAGTGTTAAAGTAAATTTTTGTGGATAAGTTTAGGAGTGTTTTGATGTTTTTTCTCATTTTTTATTTACTTTTAAATGATTTGACTCATTGATCCTATAGAAGTTTTGGTATTTAGCTCATATGACTCGATAATCATTTTTTTCAAGTGAAATGTGCACTCACGGCCACAATGCTTTGTTTTAAATCTCTCTCTCTCTATAAAGGAGACTAATAGGCATTCTTATGTGGCATGCCTCATAGGTCAAGAAAAATATTTATCTTTTTTCTTCTTTTTTGAATTTTTTTCTTCATTCTTGTATTAATTAATTTGTTTGTTAATTTAAAAATTATATCATATTTACTACACCTAATTATAGCTCATGAGTTATAAAAAAAACCTCTATCTATTTGTATTCTCACTTAATAACATGTCTTTTCAATTTTTTTTACCTATTCTTGGGATTTAATTAATCTATAAATAACAATAATCTATAAAGTTGTTGGATGTTCATTTCCATTTATCCTTCTTCTTTTTCTATTAATATTTATCTTTTTCTCCTTTTCAATTTTTTTTACATTATTTTCATCAATCATGTGTTCAATAACTAAAAGAGGGAACATTGAAATGTAATTTGTAATGTGGCTACTATGATGAAGAACATAGACATATTATGCAAATTTTCTTCTTGTATCATAAGAACCAAACACAAGTTCACCAAGATGAAGAAGGAAGCTTGATGGCGGCATAAGATTCATCCAGGAAAAAATGACCAAATTAGTTTCGCATAAGTTCATTGTCAAGACGAAGATGAATCTATAATACATCAAGAGAGATGGTCAGATTAGTTTAGAAAAGTAGATTTTTTTGAATGATTTATTAATAAATATAGATGTCCTTATTGCTGCTTATTTTAGTATTTTAATTAACTAAACCATCCAATATAAGATATTTACTCTCCAATAACAAGATTTAATTATAAAGTTTTACACTTTGTGTATACTACTATTTTATTGCTAACTTAAAACTTAATTATTATATAAGCATTATCTTTAAATATACAATCTATTTATATATAATTGTTGGTCTATTAGAAGATGATGTATATAGTTCTTTGATTAAGTTTTTTTTTTTTTTTGTTCTTTTCCTCCTTTTCTATTTTTTTTTTAAATTGTCTTATGAAATTTTATTCTATTTAATTTGTGCTTCATTGCAAATTTCAAAAACTACTTTGTTAATCCTCTTAATTACATCTCATCTTTTCCTCTTCTCTTTATCAATCCTTTTAATAATAATTTTCATGATCATAATAATAATCATCTTAACAATAATTTTCTATTATCATATATTGAAGGTGAAAGAAAGAGAAAGAGGGAAGAAAGATTCCTACCAATGGGTTTTATGAATTTGTGGTAAACAAGTTCAATATTGTAATTTTTTTTTGTTTCGTTTTAAAATATTTTTTAGATTTAGATTTTAAATATAATAAAAGTTATGAAAGTATTAACAAATTAAAGTTAAATGCTTTTAAATATCTATAAATAAGGTGATGTAGCATTTTTTTATCGCCTAAAATAATAATATATTTAATTTACGATACATCTTTTATTATGTGTATTGCCATTTGCCAGTGATGAAAATAATTCCAATAATACTATCTCTTGCACTAATTAGGTGGGATTATTAAATCTTAATGAGTTTAAAGTTCCCAAATTACTTGAAGATTAGTATAGTAGAATTTCTTAGAACTTATAATCTTTTTTATCTTTTTTTTTAATGTCTCTCTTCATTTTACTAAATAATAATAATATAATATTCTATTAACTAATTGAATTAAAAAATACATTAGCTTAACAAATGTAATTAAGTAAAAAGTATTGGAGCCATTGTGACTTGTTATAACTCAGCTAATGAAAACTTAGATCACAACAATAATTATTATGATAACTCAACTAATAAAAACATAAGTTACAACTCTAGAATATACAAAAATAGTAATGGTTCATTAAAGTTGCCATTATTGAATTAAAATAATGAGAAGTAGTAATACTAATTGTCTTTTTTTTCATAATTCATCTTTCTCCACTTTGAAATTGCAAATGTTGAATTGATAGTTCTCAATTCTTTTGATTTTTTTTTGTTATTAATTCACTGCTTTGATTGAAAAAATAAATTTAATTTAAAAAGATTTCAAATGTCAAAAAAATAAAAAAATAATGAGTATGCAGCTTTTCCTTCTCCCTCATCTCTACGGTAACTTCTTCCTTGAATTAATATTGTAACGGTTGAAAGTTAAGGTACACCAATTATTGTCTGTATTTAACTACCCGAAAGAGATTAAAATATTTTACATGAAAGCACGTTAATATTTTCATGTCAAAAAAAGACCTTAAATGTGTTTAACTTTTAAATTTAATTAGATGTTAAAAAAATTAAGTCATAAATTTAACGAATCTTTCAAAACCACATGAGGCAGGACAATTTCATGAAAAAATTAAGTCATAAATTTAACGAATCTTTCATGATCGGATGAGGCAGGACAATTTCATGACCTCGCGAAGCGCGGCTAACTTCACTAGTTTGATAAATAAAGTTACTCTGAATTTGAAAAAATAACAACTCTTTGAAAAAAAATTCGTACGTTACAAAACAATAACGAGTTTTAAAATTTTGCTAATTATTTTGACTCAACAAAGTGAAAATTATGATTTAAAGTGATACAAATTAGACAGATATAGAATGGCTGGTAATGCAATTTTGCACAAATATCATAATATAGCAAGAAACTCTATATACATTAAAATATGAAAGGTGTAAGATCTGCTCGCTCCAACAGACTCAAACAACATTTGAAGCATTTTAAAGAAGCGTTATTATAGTATTAGAATTTGTGAAATTCATCAAAAGTTCTTAAAGGAAGGTACATATCTTAACTTCCTCGCTTAGATTTTTCAATAAGCTCAAGCATATTTAACAAGTCCAATTCATCTCATCTATATATATTATACTTGATTTCATTAATTTGTATCGGAGAAATCTAGCTGAATTCACCCCTAGTTCATAAAATAGCTACAAGTTCTTCCAAACTCAAAATTTTCATTTTTGATATAAGTCACTCCATAATACTTTTATTAGTATTTATTTATTTGAGTCGTAAACATTATTAACCAACTTCTTTTTAATTTTTTTTTTTTTGGTTGAACTGAACATATTTTACTATCTCCATATGTCAAAAAATCATTACAATATGCTTCATATACAAATATCCTTTCCCTCTAGCCGGAAAACTCCACTCATACCACTCACCTCTGAAGAAAATCTTCATATAATTTTTCTGTTCAATTTCTATCTTTACAAGTAATTCTACTACAAAATAATTCAGAACTGCGATATTTACATTCTTTCTTTATCCGTTTCACTATCACTTGAGGACTTGGGACCATATTTTCTCACAGTGTTTCATTCCTTGCTTGCCATATGTTGTTAATCAGGATTGTGATCACTGCCCAAATTATTCTTCTACTAGTTCTACCCGCTGTATATTCTGCTACCCCTCTTCAAATATCTTTTTACATTTGTTCATTTCAGTGATATCCTTAGACATATCAAGATTTAATTTAGACACATCTTAGAGAAAGGGCAATCAAAGAAAAGGTGTTCTATTGTTTCAGGAGTTATGTCACAGATTAGACATGCGTTGTCATTGCATATACTCCAGCTAATCTTGGAGTTAGTAAAAATTCAATAAATGCACAAAAAGAAGAAATATCAAATTTAGAATCAACAATAGATAGTCTAAATGTATATATCAACATAACCTATATACGTTTAAATAAAGTGAACAAAGAAGAATTTATAATTGACGAAAAAACATATGAAAATCACAAAGGATCAAAAATAAAAATAGTATTCTCTAATTTAGGAAGAAGATATAAGAAAATAGATGAACATTTATATTTAATGTTAGAAAAAGAAGAATTAAAATTAGAAAATAAGTTGGCAGCCATGGTAAGAATAGAAAGAGAAAACAAAGAGATAGACAGAAAAAAACAAATAGATAAAATAAAACAACAAACCACAGAAGAAATACGAAAAATAGAAGAAACTAAAAATAGTAGGATTGCTAAATTAGAAAAAGAACTATAAATGCTAAAATATTTGTATGAAAAAAGAAAGAAAGAAAAAAATAAAGAACAAAAATTACTAAACGAGATAAATCAATTTAAAGAAAAATTAGAAATAAAAAATAAAGAACCAGAAACCAGTGAATTAGAAATAAATACCGTAGATGCTGGAAAAATAGATAATTATGATTCGGAAGATAGTGAAACATAAATAAAAATTCTAGAAAACATAGGAAAACTAGAAATTAATGGAGAACAAGAAGTAATTAATAAAAAAAATCTAGAACTAATAAATACAGAAGTAAATATTCTAGATAAAAATATAATACCTAGTGCATCAAAAATAAGGAAACCAACATATAATTACAAAAGTAAGTTTAAAAGATATAATCCAAAGGATGAATATAATAAATGGACACCAAAACAAATAATTAATTACAACTTTTTGGATTTAGACTGTGTAATAGATACAAATAAAACAATACAACTATGGGTAGGATATATGTCAAAACAATTATTAGATAATAAAATAGATACAATAAACAAACCAGAATATATAGAAAAGACATTAATAAGAACAGTAAAATTATAGTTTTTAAACCTAGCCGAAGCAAGTAAAAAAGTATTAAGATCTGATAACAAAATAGTAGGAACACCACCAACTACTAAAATACTACCAACAGAAATATTGAAAAAATATGAAATAGCTATAAGAGATGAATTTAGCAGTATGACAACAGAAGAAGAAGAGCAAAATAAAGAAAAAGATATAAATAGAAATTTAATGTTAAAACTAGCAATATGTAATATGTGTTATATAGATGAGTATACGTGCGCATTTAAAGAATATTATTATAAAGGAAAATATAATACAGAAGAAAGTAAAGAAATAAGAAGATTATATTTTAGTAAATTATCTGAACCATTTGGTTCAAAAATAATAAAGAGTTGGGATGAAGCAAAAATAGTAGATACCCTAGAAGCAAGAATAAAATTTTTACAACAATGGTATAGAAATCTATGTGAAAAATATAGAGAAGAAATAAAAATGGAAAAGACATTAATAAGAAATTTAACATGTTGCAAAGATAAAATAACACCTCAATTTGGATTTGAAGAAAGATATTATAAGAAAAGAAAAAGACATAAGAAATATAAGAAATACAAAAAATCAAAATATAAGTATGAGAAACCAAGAAAAAGATATTATGTAAAAAATTATAAACATAAAAGACCATATAAGAAAAAGAAATTTATAAAAGAATGTACTTGTTATAATTGTGGAAAACTAGGATATTTAGCTAGAGATTGTAAATTATCAAAAAATCCAAAAAAGAAACAGATATCAGAAATAAAAATAGAAAATACAGAATATATGCAGATAGGTTATATAGATTATGAATTAGAAAGTGAAGATAGTATATATGAAATTTCGGAGAATGAAAAAGATAATGAAATAGATGGTGAATTAGATGAATCAAATGACTGCAGAAGATATAAAAATAAACCAAATAACTGAAGAAGATATAAAAATAATAACAAAGGAAGAATATTTAAATAAAGAATGAACAGATCAAAAAATAATATTTGACAGAATATATTTGATGAAATAAAAGGAAAAGAGTTAGACCTAAGTGTGGAAAAATATTTAAAATACCAACAATAAAAAATATATTTAGTAGAAAAAAAGAAGAATACTACGTAGTAAGCCAAAATGAATATGTAATAGATTGTAGATATGCAAAAGGAAGAGCTAATATACCACTAGTAACAAAAAGAATAATTAATAAAGAAATAAACGATATAAAGAGTAAAGACCCAATAAAATATGTAAACCTCGAAGGAACAGAGATATTAATAAAAACATGTTTTAGAGAAGGAGTAGATACACCAATAGAATTATATTTAGCAGATGATAGAATTATAAAACCTATAGAAAAAAGTATAATAACTGTCATAAAAGGAAATTTAATATACCAAAAATTTAAATTTATAATAAGTGTGAATTATTCAGTAGCAATAACAGATATAAATATAGATAAATCATTAGTATTATATTGAAAAATATCAGGAGTGGAACTAACCCCAGGAAGTAAAATATTTACAGCAAAATGTAAAAATCTATATGTATTAACAACAAAACATAAAATAACAGGAAAAAATAAAATTAATAAAATACAAATAGAAAGTCCTTCTGAACAATTCGTAAAAACAATTGATAATAATGATTATAGTTACAAAAACATAGATATAGAAGAAGATTTAGAAATAATAAATGAGAGAATAAACACTACAAAAAGAATAGCTCATGAAAAACAAGAATCATCAAGCTCATAAAAAAGAACAAGTTATGAAACACCTTTAACAGTTAATTTAAATCAATATTATATAACAGGAATAATAAATGAAAAGAAATATTTAATACTCTTAAAAACAGGAAAAGAAGAAAATTATATAGCAAAATATCTAGTAAAAAGTAAAGAAATAAAATTAAGACAATTATATAGTGAAGATTCATTAAAAGGTTGGGAAAAACATAAAACTACTATACAAATTGAATTAATAGATAAAAATAGCATAATAACTCAAAAATCATTAACATATAATTTTGACGATTCAAAAGAATTTAAAATGCATATAGATAAATTATTAGAAAAATAATATATACAAAAAAGTAATAGTAAACACAATAGTCCAGCATTTATAGTAAATAAACACAGTGAACAAAAAAGAGGAAAAAGTAGAATGATTGTTGACTATAAAAATTTAAATACAAAAACTATGACATATAATTATCCAATATCAAATAAGATATTAAAAATAAGACAAATACAAGGATATAACTACTTTAGTAAATTTGACTATAAATCAGGATTTTACCACTTAAAGTTAGATGAAAATTCTAAGAAATTAACCGCATTTACGGTACCATAAGGATTTTATGAATGGAATGTATTATCATTTGGATATAAAAATGCACCAAGTAGGTATCAATATTTTATGGATAGTTATTTTAAACAATTACCTAATTGTATAGTATACATAGATGATATACTACTATATACAAAAACTTAAAAAGAACATTTAAAATTACTAGAACAATTTACAGATATAATAGACAAATCAGGAATAAGTTTAAGTGAAAAAAAAAGCTGAAATAATGAAAAACTAGATAGAATTTTTAGGAATACAAATAGATAAAAGTGAAGTAAAAATTCAACAACATATAGCACAAAAAATAATAAATTCAAAAGAAGAATTAGATACAAAAAAGAAATTCCAATCATTTTTAGGATTAGTAAACCAAATAAGAGAATATACACCAAAATTAGCAGAAAACCTAAAGCCTTTACAGAAAAACTTTAAAAAGGATGTAGAATATAATTACAACGAAGAAGATAAGAAACAAGTTCAGAAAATAAAAATACTTTGTAAAGAATTACCAAAATTACAATTCCTACATGAAAATAAAAAATTTACATATATAGTAGAAACAGATGCAAGTGAATATAGTTATGGAGGAGTACTTAAATATAGGTACGAAAATGAAAAAATAGAACATCATTGTAGATATTATTTAGGAACATTTAATGAAGCAGAAATAAAATGAGAAATAAATAGAAAATAATTATGTTCATTATATAAATGTTTATTAACCTTTTGTGAGAACAGATAAAACCCAGGTTCGATGGTGGTTAACAAGAAAAATACAAAACTCAGTTACGACGAAGGAAATTTGGAGATTAGTAATGAATATATTAAATTTTACATTTACGATTGAAGTAATCAAGACTGACTAGAATGTTATTGCAGATTATATATCAAGACAAAGCTACTCAAACTGATTTACCAATAGAAGAAGCTGATGTCAAAGATACCCAAACAGACTTAATATTACAAGTGTTTGAACAAATGAAGTTATTACAAGAACGAGTTATCACATTAACTACTGAAGTTACTAATGTAAAAGTGCAGGTTGAGCACTATAAAAATTAAGAAGCTATTAGCAAAGATACTGTGCAAGAAGAGCATATTAAAAAACTAGACCTAGAAGGTGACGATGAGAAACACCTAAAAACTCAAATTACTAATGAAATTACAGTTACAGTTGCAGGAGCAAGTGATGTATCCAAGGAAAAAAATACAGTTACTCAAAATAAACCTGAACTACCAAAGAAAAAAAATTATAACCTCAACCTGATATTCTCAAAACCATATACACCAAATATACAAAAACCAGAGTCATCTATACCTCCTCAGATATACACATTTTCCGAATCACTCAATCAACAAAAACAAACTTATAACCATATCATTCGTACATATATTGATAATATTTATACTTTAGAAAAATTGTTAAATATAAAACCTATCCAGAGTAAAGATTTTTGCGAAACAACACCAAGGATATATTACACAAAAATGTCAGAACTATAACAAACTTATTGCTTTGCCTGGGCACCAGTGCAAACTTAATTTCTTCATGTTACTATTATGGACTATTATCTACAGTTTACACAATTACTGGAGAAGAGTTAACAAGAATTCCATATATTCATAAACAATTTATGGATTATAAAAGGATTACGAAGGGACAGTTATTCTATGTCCGTTTCTACTCAGCACCAGCAGAAATATTATTTGATGAAATAAAATAGACAATTACTGTTGTCAAGATAGGAATGACACGAGACTATATTATCCCTAAAGAAATATGCGAACAAGAAGAGATAACCAAAAATCAGATAGCGGACTTCTACCGAAATAAGAGAGTTATTGGACTTAGCAGTTTATTGATTGAGTTAGCAAATAATTATATAAATCAAAACCCAGTTTGGATTTACTATAACAGAAATCAATTATTGGTTTACTTTACTTGTAAAACTATTAGAGAAAACGATAGAAGAAAGATAAGAAAATGGGTCATAACGATCCTAAAACCAGAAGAGTTACCTGTCACAAGATCTATTACGAAAGAAATTATTTCAGAAGAAGCTATGGAACAATTCTGTAAACAAGTTGGCCAAAGATACGATGACCACATATGCAACAGATGTAGTGGAAGTCACAACTTTATTCCAGATGTGATGCTACAATAGCAAGAAGATAAAAAAAAAAGAGCAACGAAGCAATAATGAAAGAAGACAAGATATTAATGGAAGAAAGTGACATATGAAGATAGAAAGAGACATATTGAGAAATGATGAATTATCTTTGCGTAAAGAAATTATGTAGTTATTATTTTTGAATTTTTGAGTCTTTAATTTTTTGTGTTGTACAGGTTTATAGCCTTTATAGCTTTATAGCATTTTTGACTTTCTGTAACATGTGAATTATTAAGTAGGATACGTGTAAAGTTAGGAATATTATAGAACAGGATACACGTTTTCTTTTTAGGATTATAAATAGTAGAGCATTTGCTCAGTTAGAGGCAAACCTTCATGAGTTGAAGCAAAACCCTCTCTTGTACACTAATTTTTTTTTTTGAATTATTTAATAAAAAACAGGTATATTTCCAAGGAAAAGCTATGAATCAGACAACTATGAAAAATCTAGAATTATCAGATTTACCAGAACAGGTATTTATATTTATGATTATGAATAGCTAAATTCATAAATTCCTGACAATCATAATATGATAAAATAAGTCCATGTTAGTTACTTTATAGTAGAATTATTCGAAAAATAGCATGTTAAGAAGTTTATTAGCAAAGGGGAAAAAGGAGAAAAATCCGTAAGTACTATGCCATCCTAAATGTGAAACTGGTGAGGCAAGAAAGCCGTGATAGGAGAATAGCCAGAGTAGTGGCGCTGTTTAAGGAAAAAGTATCCAGATTACCATGCTAATAGTGACCGAAGAACATGTTATTTAAGACTAATCTAGTATATAGTAATCTAAAATGATCATATTTTGTTATGTGTATGATTGAAGGAAATATTTTGAAAAAGCATCATATGAAAAATGAATACTTATTTATCTGACGAAATGGTAGATAAATTCAAAATACTTGTTTTGTATATACTTAAGGATATAGAAATTGTATATATAAGAAAAATCATATTGAAAAAAATTTTTGATAAATATTTTATGACTGGAATTAATTATATACCACACCTACCTACCAACTCTTACAAATACTTACATACCAAACCTACACATCAACTATGATAAATTACGAAAATTGGAAAATGGATATGAAAAATATACAATTAATAGAAAAACTAATGAAAACAAATTTAGAAGAATATATGAGAACTAAAGATATAAAATATATAGAATTCCTTAATGAAAATATAGAGGAATTATTAAGATTAAAACAAACAACTAATAAATACTATGATAAAACAATTAATTACTAGAATCCAATTCCAAGTTATCTAAGTTATTCATAGAAACCTAAGCATAATATGAATAATATAACAAGATATATATCTGATGAAACTAAGATACTAGTTTTATATATCATAAGAGACTTAGAATTAGAAGACATAAAGAAAATAATATGGGAAAAAATATTTGATTATGAAGATGAGTTACTAAGTACTAATTGGATAGAAGATGAATTAGAAAATATAGATTTCTATGGTAGAAATAATTCAGACAGTTATTATTCAAATGGATATTATACAGATTAAAAATGCTAGAATATATTCAGAGAGTTATAGAAAAACAAAGTTGGCTATACAAAAAAATTAATTATAGAAACCAGCTTAGAAAAGAAAGAGAACAATTAAAAGAAAGATTAATTTGGATAAATAAAATCATAAAACAACTAGAATTAAAAGACAGTTTAAAATATGATTTAGACATGGAATTATTCATAGACGAAAAAGACAGGATAATTAACAAAATAAATAACCTAGAATTTAATATCTGATATAGTACAATTAGAATAAATTATTACAAAAAAATTTGCAGTATCACAACTACTTTAGGATAAAATGATAGACTATGAGTATTTAAAATATAGGAGACAAGATATGGAAGACATAAGATTAACAGAAATACTTATGAAAGAGAACTTAATTGAATATTTTAGAACAAAAGATATAGAATATTTAGAATACCTCCAAAATAATATACAAGAATTACAAAGACTAAGAGAAAAAGCTAAAGAATATTACAGTAAAACATTTAATCAAATACCATCTGATCACCCCCCAAGATATGAACATTAATAAAATTAAAATAAATACACTAAAAATAAAAATATTTAGAGAAGTTAAGAAATATCCACACACAAATAAAAATAGATCCATTAGAGCTATAATAGATCTATTTAAGTTACCCGATTTATCCGCACCCCCCTCTATTATATATTAGTTTTTTATTAAATATTCAAAAGTTTTTTGTTTACAAAAGAGGTGGCTTGCTTTCAACACATGAAAGTCTTGCCTCTAACTGAGAAAATGCTCTGCTATTTATAATCCTATATGAAACACATAAATTTTTTATGTCTTTACATCTGTCCTAATATAACTTTACACGTTACCTATATACTACTTCTAGTCAAAAACTAATAAAAATCAATAATGGTCCTTTGTCTTTACATTTAATGGCAAGTGCCAAAAGTCAAAAAGCCTATCCTAAAATAGTAAAGCTATTAAATATTCACATGATTTACGTATTTCATATTTCACAAAGTTAGTTTTTTCTTCATATGTCGCTTTCTTCACTTTGATGTTCTTGTCTCCTTATCTTTCCATTATTGCTCCATCTTCTTAACTTTTTGTCGTGTATCTTCCAGCTGTTGTCCTTATCTTCTTGTTATTGTAGCATCACATTTGGGATAAAGTTGTGACTACCACTACATCTGTTGCACATGTGGTCATCGTATCTTTGGCCAACTTGTTTACAGAATTGATCCATAACTTCTTCTGAAATAATTCCTTTCGCAATAGATCTTGTGACTGGTAACTCTTCTGGTTTTAGGATCTTTATGACCCTTTTTCTTATTTCTTCTCTGTCATTTTTTCTAATATTTTTACAAGTAGAGTAAACCAATAATTGATTTCTGTTATAGTAAATCCAAACTGGGTTTTGATTTATATAATTATTTGCTAACTCAGTCAATATACTGCTAAGTCCAATAACTCTGTTGTTTCGGTAGAAGTCCCGTATCTGATGTTTGATTATCTCTTCTTGTTCGCATATTTCTTCAGGGATAATATAGTCTCATGTTATTCCTATCTTTACAACAGTAATTGTCTGTTTTATTTCATCAAATAATATTTCTGCTATTGCTGAGTAGAAACGAACATAGAATAACTGTCCCTTCGCAATCCTTTTATAATCCATAATTTTTTTTGTGAATATTTGGAATTCTTGTTAACTCTTCTCCAGTAATTGTGTAAACTGTAGATAATAGTCCATAATAGTAACATGGAGAAATTAAGTTTGAACTGGTGCCAGGCAAATCAATAGGTTTGTTATAGTTCTGACATTTTTTGTAATAGATCCTTGGTTTTGTTTTGCTAATTCTTCACTCTGGATTGTTTTTGTATTTAACAATTTTTGTAAGGTATAAATATTATCAATATATGTACGAGTGATATGGTTATAAGTCTGCTTTTGTTGATTGAGTGATTCGGATCTATTTTTAGTTGTGTGTGGATATTTCTTAACTTCTCTAAACATTTTTATTTTTAGTGTATTTATTTTAATTTTATTAATGTTCATATCTTGGGGGGTGATCAGATGGTATTTGATTAAATGTTTTACTGTAACATTCTTTAGTTTTTTCTCTTAGTCTTTGTAATTCTTGTATATTATTTTGGAGGTATTCTAAATATTCTATATCTTTTGTTCTAAAATATTCAATTAAATTCTCTTTCATAAGTATTTCTATTAATCTTATTTCTTCCATATCTTGTCTCCTATATTTTAAATACTCATAGTCTATCATTTTATCCTAAAGGAGTTGTGATACTGCAAATTTCTTTGTAATAATTTATTCTAATTGTACTATATCTGATATTAAATTCTAGGTTATCTATTTCGTTAATTATCCTGTCTTTTTCGTCTATGAATAATTCGATGTCTAAATTATATTCTAAATTGTCTTTTAATTCTACTTGTTTTATGATTTTATTTATCCAAATTAATCTTTCTTTTAATTGTTCTCTTCGTTTTCTAAGCTGGTTTCTATAATTAATTTCTTCGTATAGCCAACTTTGTTTTTCTCTAACTCTATTAATATATTCTAGCATTTTTAACCTGTATAATATCCATCTAAATAATAACTGTCTGAATTATTTCTACTATAGAAATCTATATTTTCTAACTCATCTTCTATTCAATTAGTGCTTAGTAAGTCATCTTCATAATCAAATATTTTTTCCCATATTATTTTCTTTATGTCTTCTAAATCTAAGTCTTTTATGATATATAAAACTAGTATCTTAGTTTCATCAGATATATATCTTGTCATATTATCCATATTATGCTTAGGTTTCTACCAATAACTTGGATAACTTGGAATTGGATTCTAGTAATTAATTGTTTTATCATAGTATTTATTAATTGTTTATTTTAATAATAATAATCCTCTATATTTTTATTAAGGAATTCTATTTATTTTATATCTTTAGTTCTCATATATTCTTCTAAATTTTTTTTCGTTAGTTTTTCTATTAATTATATATTTTTCATATCCATTTTCCAATATTCTAAATATACGTAATTTATCATTGTTGATGTGTAGGTTTGGTATGTAAGTATTTGTAAGAATAATTAGGTAGGTGAGGTATGCAATTTATTCTAGTCATAAAATATTTATCAAATATTTTTTCCAATATGATTTTTCTTATATCTACAATTTCTATATCCTTAAGTACATACAAAACAAGCATTTTAAATTTATCTACCATTTCGTCAGATAAATAAGTATTCATTTTTCATATGATGCTTTTTTCAAAATATTCTCTTCAATCATACACATAACAAAATATGATCATTTTAGATTACTATATACTAGATGATTCTTAAATAACATGTTCTTCGGTCACTATTATCATGATAATTTGGATATTTTTCCCATAAATAGCGTCTCTACTCTGGTTACTCCCCTATCACGGCTTTCTTGCCTTACCGATTTCACCTTTAGGATATCATAGTTCTTAGGGATTTTTTTCCTTTATAGATCTATTCAAGTTACCCGAGTTATCCGCACCCCCTACAATTGGTATCAGAGCTTATGTTGTTTAAAGTTATCGGAAGTAGTATATATTTGAATTTATTTGATTAATTTAATAATTATGATAAAATTAGATTTAGATATCCACCAAAATATTATAAATATTGCTTAGATGAATAACAAACAAAAATTACAAAAATATAAAGAATTAAAATAAATAATATTTGAAAAACGTAAAGAATTAAAAATAAGGATAGAAAGACTATAGTATAACATAATTGTTGGAGTTAATAAAAATTCAATAAATGCACAAAAAGAAGAAATATCAAATTTAGAATCAACAATAGATAGTCTATAGTATATATATCAACATAACCTATATACATTTAAATAAAATGAACAAAGAAGAATTTATAATAGACGAAAAAACATATGAAAATCACAAAGGATCAAAAACAAAAATAGTATTCTCTAATTTAGAAAAAGATATAAGAAAACAGGTGAACACTTATATTTAATATTAGAAAAAGAAGAATTAAAATTAGAAGATAAGTTGACAGCCATGGTAAGAATAGAAAGAGAAAACGAAGAAACAGACAGAAAAAAGGAAATAGATAAAATAAAACAACAAACCTCAGAAGAAATACGAAAAATAGAAGAAACTAAAAATAGTAGGATTGCTGAATTAGAAAAAGAACTACAAATGCTAAAAGATTTGTATTAAAAAAGACAGAAAGAAAATGAAGAAAAAGATAAAGAACAAAAATTATTAAACGAGATAAATCAATTTAAGGAAAAATTAGAAATAAAAAATAAAGAACCAAAAACCAGTAAATTAGAAATAAATACAATAGATGCTGAAGAAACAGATAATTATGATTCGGAAGATAGTGAAACATATACAGAAATTCTAGAAAACATAGGAAAACTAGAAATTAATGGAGAACAAGAAGTAATTAATAAAAAAAATCTAGAACTAATAAATACAGAAGTAAATACTCTAGATAAAAATATAATATCTAGTACATCAGAAATAAGAAACCAACATATAATTACAAAAGTAAGTTTAAAAGATATAATCCAAAGGATGAATATAATAAATGGACACCAAAATAAATAATTAATTATAACTTTTTTGATTTAGACTGTGTAATGGACACAAATAAAACAAATACAACTATGGATAGGATATATGTCAAAACAATTATTAGATAATAAACTTGATACAGCAAACACACCAGAATATATAGAAAAGACATTAATAGGAACAGTAAAATTATGGTTTTTAAACCTAGTCGAAGCAAGTAAAAAAGTATTAAGATCTGATAATAAAATAGAAGGAACATCAACAACTACTAAAATACTACCAACAGAAATATTGAAAATATATGAAATAGCTATAAGAGATGAATTTAGCAGTGTAACAACTGAAGAAGAAGAGCAAAATAAAGAAAAAGATATAAATAGAAATTTAATGTTAAAACTAGAAATATGTAATATGTGCTACATAGATGAGTATACGTGCGCATTTAAATAATATTATTATAAAGGAAAATATAATACAAAAGAAAGTAAAGAAATAAGAAGATTATATTTTAGTAAATTACCTGAATCATTTAGTTCAAAAATAATAAAGAGTTGGGATGAAGTATAGAAATCTATGAGAAAAATATAGAGAAGAAATAAAAATGGAAAAAAACATTAATAAGAAATTCAACATGTTGCAAAGATAAAATAGCACCTCAATTTGGATGTGAAGAAAGATATTATAAGAAAAGAAAAAGACATAAGAAATATAAGAAATACAAAAAATCAAAATATAAGTATAAGAAACCAAGAAAAAGATATTATGTAAAAAATTATAAACATAAAAGACCATATAGAAAAAAAGAAATCTATAAAAGAATGTAATTGTTATAATTGTGGTAAACTAGGACATTTTGCGAGAGATTGTAAGTTACAAAAAAACCCTAAAAAGAAACAAATATCAGAAATAAAAATAGAAAATATAGAATATATGCCGATAGATTATATAGATTATGAATTAGAAAGTGAAGATAGTATATATGAAATTTCGGAGAATGAAACAAATAATGAAATAGATAGTGAATTAGATGAATCAAATGACTGAAGAAGATATAAAAATGAATCAAATAACTGAAGAAGATATAAAAATAATAACAAAGGAAGAATATTTAAATGAAGAAGGAACAGATCAAAAAATAATATTTGATAGTCATATATTTGATGAAATAAAAGGAAAAGAGTTAGACCTAAGTGTAGAAAAATATTTAAAATACGAACAATAAAAAATATATTTAGTAGAAAAAAGGAAGAATACTATGTAGTAAGCCAAAAAGAATATGTAATAGACTGTAGATATGCAAAAGGAGGAGCTAGTATACCACTAGTAACAGAAAGAATAATTAATAAAGAAATAAACGATATAAAAAGTAACGACCCAATAAAATATGTAAACCTTGGAGGAACAAAGATATTAATAAAAGCATGTTTTAGAGAAGACATAGATACACCAATAGAATTATATTTAGCAGATGATAGAACTATAAAACCTATAGAAAAAAGTATAATAACAACCATAAAAGTAAATTTAATATACCAAAAATTTAAATTTATAATAAGTGCGAATTAATCAGTAGCAATAACAGATAAAAATATAGATAAATCATTAGTATTATATTGGAAAATATCAGGAATAGAACTAAACCCAGGAAGCAAAATATTTACAGCAAGATGTAAAAATCTATATGTATTAACAAAAAAATATAAAATAACAAGAAAAAATAAAATTAATAAAATACAAATAGAAAGTCCTTTTGAACAATTTGTAAAAACAATTGATAATAATGATTATAGTTACAAAAATATAGACATAGAAGGAGATTTAGAAATAATAAATGATAGAATAAGTATATCAAAAAGAATAGCTCATGAAAAACCAGAATTATCAAGCTCATAAAAAAGAACAAGTTATGAAACAATTTCAACATTTAATTTAAATCAATATTACATAACGGGAACAATAAATGAAAAAGAATATTTAATACTCTTAAACACAGGACAAGAAGAAAATTATATAGCAAAATATCTAGTAAAAAGTGAAGAAATAAAATCTAATAGTAATATATGCCCAGATCTACCAAGGAGTCTAATAAACATTAAGGATACGACAAAAAAAGAAATAATAATAGGAGTTAGGAAAATAAAAATAGAATTTGAAATAGAGGAAGAAATGCAAAAAACAGATATAATATTAGGAATAAAATGGTTAGAACAAGTAAAACCATACAATATAGAACATACACAATTATCTATAACATATAATAAAGAGAAATTATTCATAAAAAGAACTTTAACATGATATGAAAATATATGTACTTGTAAAAATAATAGTAGAAGTATATTATAATAGGTATTATACACATATGATAGATATAGGAGCAGAAGCAAACTTATGTAGATACAACTGTTTACCAGAAAGTAAATGGGATAAATTAAAAACATCAATAGTAGTCAAAGGATTTAATAATGAAGGAAGTTTAATTACATATAAAGCTAAGAATGTAAAAATATAGATATGAGATAAAATGATAACAATAGAAGAAATCTATAATTATGAACTAACATCAAAAGATATGCTTTTAGAAATGTCAGTTTTAGATAAATTATACCCACATATAATAACTAAAACAGATTGGTGGTTTACAACACCATGTAAACAAAAAGTAAGGGCAAAAAGAGTTATTAATAAAATAAGATAGAAAACCGATTGGATAAAAGAAAGTGAAAAAATTACACAAAAGTTAGAAAATATGAAAAATACAAAAGACACAGTAGAACTAGTTGTACTTTCGATAAATAAAAAAGAAATAACCATATTTTCAATAGATAAGGTAGAAATAATAAAGAAAAAATTAGGACAATTATATAGTGAAGATCCATTAAAAGGATGGGAAAAACATAAAACTACTATAAAAATTGAATTAATAGATAAAAATAGCATAATAACTCAAAAACCATTAACATATAATTTTGACGATTTAAAAGAATTTAAAATGCATATAGATGAATTATTAGAAAAACAATATATACAAAAAAGTTATAGTAAACACAATAGTCCAGCATTTATAGTAAATAAACATAGTGAACAAAAAAGAGGAAAAAGTAGAATGGTTATTGACTATAGAAATTTAAATGCAAAAACTATGACATATGATTAATTATCCAATACCAAATAAGATATTAAAAATAAGACAAATACAAGGATATAACTACTTTAGTAAATTTGACTATAAATCAGGATTTTACCACTTAAAGTTAGATGAAGATTCTAAGGAATTAACTACATTTACAGTACCACAAGAATTTTATGAATGGAACGTATTACTATTTGGATATAAAAATGCACCAGGTATATACCAACACTTTATGGAAAGTTACTTTAAACAATTTTCTAATTGTATAGTATACATAGATGATATACTACTATACACAAAAACTAAAGAAGAACATTTAAAAATACTAGAACAACTTACAGATATAATAGAAAAATCAGGAATAAGTTTAAGTGAAAAGAAAGCTGAAATTATGAAAAACTAGATAGAATTTTTAGGAATACAAATAGATAAAAGTGAAGTAAAAATGCAACAACATATAGCACAAAAAAATAATAAATTCAAAAGAAGAATTAGATACAAAAAAGAAATTACAATCATTTTTAGGATTAGTAAACCAAGTAAGAGAATATATATCTAAATTAGCAGAGAACCTAAAGCCTTTATAGAAAAAATTAATAAAGGATGTAGAATATAATTCCAACGAAGAAGATAAAAAAACAAGTTCAAAAAATAAAAATACTTTGTAAAGAATTACCAAAATTACAATTTCCAGATGAAGATAAAAAATTTACATCAATAGTAGAAGCAGATGCAAGTGAATATAGTTATGGAGGAGTACTTAAATATAGGTACGAAAATGAAAAAAATAGAATATCATTGTAGATATTATTTAGGAACATTTAATGAAACAGAAATAAAATGGGAAATAAATAGAAAAGAATTATGTTCATTATATAAACATTTATTAGAATTTGAACCATGTATTGTATATAACAAATTTATTGTGAGAATAGATAATACCCAGGTTTGATGGTGGTTAACAAGAAAAATACAAAACTCAATTACGACGAAGGAAATTCAGAGATTAGTATTGAATATATTAAATTTTACATTTACGATTGAAGTAATCAAGACTGACAAGAATGTTATTGTAGATTACATATCAAGACAAAGCTACTCAAACTGATTTATCAATGGAAGAAGCTGATGTCAAAGATATCCAAACAGACTTAATATTACAAGTGTTTGAACAAATGAAGTTATTACAAGAACGAGTTATCACATTAACTATTGAAGTTACAAATGTAAAAGTGCAGGTTGAGAACTATAAAAAACAAAAAACTATTAGCAAAGATACTGTGCAGGAAGAGGCGAAGAGCACATTAAAAAACTAGACCTAGAAGGTGACGATGAGAAACACCTAGAAACTCAAATTACTAACGAAATTACAGTTACAGTTGCAGGCACAAGTGATGTATCCAAGGGAAAGAATATAGTCACTCAAAATAAACCTGAACTACCAAAGAAAAAGAATTATAACCTCAACCAAATATTCTCAAAACCATATACACCAAATATACAAAAATCAGAGTCATCTATAGCTCCCCAGATACACACATATTCCGAATCACTCAATCAACAACAAACGACTTATAACCATATCACTCGTACATATATTGATAATATTTATACCTTACAAAAATTGTTAAATACAAAACCTATCTAGAGTAAAGATTTAGCAAAACAAAACCAAGGATACATTACACAAAAATGTCAGAACTATAACAAACTTATTGCTTTGCCTGGCACCAGTGCAAACTTAATTGCTTTATGTTACTATTATGGACTATTATCTACAGTTTACATAATTACTGGAGAAGAGTTAACAAGAATTCCATATATTCACAAAAAAATTATGGATTATAAAAAGATTACGAAGGGACAGTTATTCTATGTTCGTTTCTACTCAGCTCCAGCATAAAATATTGTTTGATGAAATAAAATAGACAATTACTGTTGTTAAGATAGGAATTACACAAGATTATATTATCCCTGAAGAAATATGCGAACAAGAAGAGATAACCAAAAATCAGATACCGGACTTCTACCGAAACAAGAGAGTTATTGGAATTAGTAGTATATTGACTGAGTTAGCAAATAATTATATAAATCAAAACCCAGTTTGGATTTACTATAATAGAAATTAATTATTGGTTTACTGTACTTGTAAAAATATTAGAGAAAATGACAGAGAAGAGATAAGAAAATGGGTCATAACGATCCTAAGACCAGAAGAGTTACCAGTCACTAGATCTATTACAAAAGGAGTTATTTCAGAAGAAGCTATGGAAAATTCTATAAACAAGTTGGCCAAAGATACGATGACCACATAAGCAACAAATGTAGTGGAAGACACAACTTTATTCTAGATGTGATGCTACAATAACAAGAAGATAAAAACAAAACAACGAAGCAATAATGAAAGAAGACAAGATATTAATGGAAGAAAGTGACATATGAAGATAGAAAGAGACATATTGAGAAAAAATGAATTATCTTTACGTAAAGAAATTATGTAGTTATTATTTTTGACTTTTTGAGTCTTTGATTTTTCATCTTGTATAGCTTTATAGCCTTTTTGACTTTCTGTAACATGTGAATTATTAAGTAGGATACTTGTAAAGTTAGGAAGAGTATAGAACAGAATACACATTTTCTTTTTAGATTATAAGTAGCAGAGCATTTGCTCAGTTAGAGGTAAGCCTTCATGAGTTGAAGCAAAACCCTCTCTTGTACAAAAAACTTTTAAATTATTTAATAAAAATAGGTATATTTCCTAGGAAAAACTATGAATTAGACAACTATGGAAAATCTAGAATTACTAGATTTACCACAACAGGTATTTATATTTATGATTATGAATAGCTAAATTCATAAATTCCTGACAATCATGATATGATTAAATAAGTTCATGTTAGTTACTTTATAGTAAAATTATTCGAAAAGTAGCATGTTAAGAAGTTTATTAGCAAAGTGGAAAAGGAAAAAAATTTCTAAGAACTATGCCATCCTAAAGGTGAAACCGGTGAGGCAAGAAAGCCGTGATAGGGGAGTAGCCAGAGTAGAGGCACTGTTTAAGAGAAAAGTATCCAGATTACCATACTAATAGTGACCAAAGAACATGTTATTTAAGAATAATCTAGTATATAGTAATCTAAAATGATCATATTTTGTTATGTGTATGATTGCAGGGAATATTTTGAAAATAGCATTATATAAAATAAAATGACTACCTACTTATTTGATGGAATGATAGTGTAACGTCCCAATTTTCTGAATCAAAATACTACACAGTGCTCATGACCCTGAGGGACCACAAGCTAACCCTATGATTGATATCTGTACTTGTACACTGTATATATAACATAACAATGCAGAAAACATGAACATGTAGGCCATAAGGTTCAACTGAATAAAGAATCTGTCAAAATATAATATCCATATGGGTGAAAGATACCCAAAATAGCTGAAAACTGAATCAAATCTAAACATAAGTCTGAATATTGAATCTGAAAGCCTCTAAGTACTGCCTGAATAAGGAGTTGAAGGAACATATCTCCAACTAACTCCGTAAACTGATAATGGACTAAAATAATAACGAATAAATTAAATCATATTATACTCGAATGAAAAGGACTCACTGAATCTCTACGATTGGAATTGTTACTGCTACTGCTGATCTGGAGCTCGTGTCTCTGAACCTATGGTGTAACATGAAAGAAAGCACCATAGCACAAATGCGTCAGTACAACTAGAGTACTAAGTATACGAGTAAGGTAGGCTAATGCAAAAGGGTTTACATGCATGAACAATGCTAACTGACTGACTGATATAAACGTGAGAGTGTAAACATACATACATAGTAACTAAGATCATGAGTACGTGATAGCTTAATCTGTACGCTAATACATGATGTACTGATAACTGACATGGCTAAAACTGTAGTTTTGATAACATGGGCGACTATATCTGACAGTCCTAAATCTGATGGAACTATCTGAGTTCTGCACTATAATTGAATTTAACTGTATCTGACAGTCCTGGTATACTAATATCTGAAGAACTATCTGAGTTCTTCTACTGAGACAGAGTCTGGAATTTTGGGAGGTAGTTTTTTAACCAACATGCCCCATATATGCCATTATGGCTAAGATGGGGTCCAATCTCTGCCCTGACTGGAAGGGTATCAATACCGCGCCACTGGTAAGGACAACATGTGAGCAACCCTCATATAATAGGTAACTCTAGTGAGAACGGTGGGAACCCTCATATAACAGGTTAAGCCACCTCATCTACCCTTATATAACAGGCTGCGATGTCTTAACCTATGCTGGCTATATAGTTCTGAAATGCAAAGATGACTGCTAAGAATCACACCCTCATATATAGGTGAGTTCACATCCTTGGGTTCACTTGGTGCTAACTCCTACTCCCATTTGAAGAGGCTGAACATAATTTAACTGACTGTACGTAAGTTGAACTTACTGAATTTTATTGACGGATGGAATACTACTGATATCTGATAACTGACTGAGACCATGAGGTTTCCTGAGTCACATAACTGACTGAATTATACTGAATCATGGATTGATTATGTATATCATGAAACATGACATGGATCTAGGCACACAGCTATAGTTTTCGGGTACGAATACCCCTAGGACTCGATGGAAGAAAATTGACACAACATGACTGACTTGATCATAAGATTGGAGTCCACAATTCATATTATCATAAATAGAGGATATTATACATCATGTAGTTCCTCAACATATTAAGCATGGTAGGGAGTGAATAGCTATATTTCATGTGCATATTGTATATCTCTATTATCATACATGCTTCATACCACAACAAAAGCAACACATAAAAAGCATGGAATTCATATTAAAGTGTATAGCTAACATGGACTTGTCATTTAGACATCATGGAACCATATAAACATGAATTTCTAACATCCTAAGCATTTTATCGAACACCTTGCATGCATTCTTTAAGGCATAGGTGTGTTTCATAACTTGTACCATTTTACACCATCTAAGGTTCATAGTTTTCAACTAACAAGCATATATATATATATATATTCCATGAAAACACCTCTATATATCATCTTGAAACTTAAACAACAATCATCAACATGTACATGCTCATATCACCACAAAAAGTTCATAAAATAGTATTTAAAACATGGTTCTTGAGCTCTGTGAACGGATTGGATCCATAGATGAACACTACACATACCTTAGTGATTGAATCTTGAAAGAGATCTAATGTTTTTGAAGGTTCTTGAAGAATTCCTTAGGCTTGCTCTTGAGGAGATAATCTTGAGAGAAAACACTAATCTTGTGGTTGAGAGTGTAAAAGAGGGTTTTTAAGATGCTTAACTGAAGAAAAATGAAAAAAATTACGCCTATTTAGGGTTATAAGTCGTGGAAGGTGAAGGAAAAGACCAAAATACCCTTATGAAATAAATTTCCAGTTGCTGAAAATCATAGCTGATGACATTTGTGACAAGGCATCAAAAATGTGATAAGCCGTCAGAAATGTCGTCACACAGGAGTTGGAATTGAAGGTTTCTGCCTAAGTCTGACGACATTTGTGACAAGGAGTCAAAATTATAACAGGCCATCAAAAATATCGTCACACAGGAGATGGAATTGATGGTTTCTGCCTAAGTTTGATGACCTTCATGATAGGGCATCACAAATGTGGTAAGCTGTCATGAATGTCGTCACTTAGGAGCTGGTTTCTGCCTAAGGCTGGCGACCTTTGTGATAGGGCATCACAAATATGATAAACTACCATGAATGTCGTCACTTAGGAGCTAGTTTCTGCCTAAGGCCGACGACCTTCGTGATAGGGCATCACAAATGTGGTAAGCTACCACGACTGTCGTCACTTAGGAGCTGGTTTCTACCTAAGCTGATGAACTTCGTGATAGGGCGTCACAAATGTGGTAAGCTACCACGAATGTCATCACACTGTTTCCAGCCTGACATGCTGGAGTAAAATAGGAATAACTCTTTGCTCTGATATCGGATTTAGGCAAAACTAAAATCATTGGAAAGATAATTCAATTATGTATCTATTTATAGGTTATGAGATCAAAAATTCCAAGTATAATGAGAGATATGATCATTTGAAGTTGACTATACCAATATCTTTCTCAAGAATTCAATCGGTAAGGAATGTTTTAATTCGTATGATAGCTGGGAGTTATTTGAAGCCTTAATATACATCTAACCTACTCATAAAACTAGAAAAGAACCATGATGTACTATGCATGAGCTTGGTACATGGCTCTAATATTGGTTTGGATTTTTTGGGGTATTACAATATCTCCACCTTGGAAATATTCGTCCTCGAATGATGATTTCTTGAGACGGAAGAAAAGATTAGACGACGCATACACTGATCATGCTTAAATGTCACATGATCTTAGGACTGAAATAAATTCTAAACTAAATACAACATAACTGAACATGCATATCTGATGCATGACTGATAAGATGACCTCATGAATGGATGACTGATGTTCAGATGAACTAAAATTTCTCAAAATGAGAATGTATATCTGATGCGTGATTGCTTGACTGAACTGATACATGAATGCATGATAATCTATGTAATGGCACTAGGTACCAAGTTTATACTGGAATTTTGAACATGTAACTGAATAATCTTAAGGAAAATGGTTACCTCGAGCTAAGTCTGAATTAGCAGAGAAAAGACGAGGGTAATTGGTTCGCATGTCTGCTTCTGCTTCCCAAGTATCTCCCTCCATGGACTAATTCCTCCAAAGAACCTTGACTAGAGGAACTTCTTTGTTCCTTAGCCTATGAGTCTGATAGTCGAGGATTTCGACTAGAATCTCTTCATAAGAGAGGCTATTTTGAATCTCAATGCTCGGAATAGGGACTACACCTGCTGGGTCACCTATGCACTTCTTGAGCAAAGGGACATGGAAGACTGGATGAACGGAGGCTAGATCTGAAGGAACTTTGAGCTCATAAGCTACCTTGCCGAAGCGACTGAGAATCCTGAAGGGACCGACATAGCGGGGACTGAGTTTCCCTTTTTTGCCGAACCTCTTCACTCCTTTCATGGGAGAGATCTTAAGATAGACATAGTGATTACCTCGAACTCGATATCCTTTCTACGAGCATCTACATACGACTTCTGTCGGCTCTGAGCAGCCCGGAGTCTTTCTCTGATCAACTAAACTTTCTCTAAGGCGTCGAACACTAAGTCAGGACCTATGACTACGGTCTCACTAACTTCAAACCAACCGATCGGAGACCTACATCTCCTACTATAGAGATCTTCAAATAGAGCCATCTGAATACTCGAGTGATAGCTGTTGTTGTATGCGAACTCAATCAAAGGAAAGTGGTCATCCCAGCTTCCCTTGAAATCAATTGCACACACTCTTAGCATATCTTCTAAAGTCTGAATGGTCCTTTCTGCTTGACGATCTGTCTAAGGATGAAATACTGTACTGAGATGAACTTGGGTACCAAGACCCTTTTGGAACACTTTCCAGAAGTGAGAGGTGAATTGGGTACCTTTGTCTGAGATGATAGATAGTGGAACACCGTGTAATCTGACCAACTCCCTGATATAGAGTTTGGCATAATCCTCGACTGAGTAAGAGGTACGAACTGGAAGGAAATGAGCTGACTTGGTTATTCTATCTACAATGAACCAAACTGAATCATATTGATGACGTGTTCTAGGCAAACCCGTCACGAAGTCCATGTTCACTTCTTCCCACTTCCAAGTAGGAATAGTGAACTGCTGTATGGAACCACTAGGTTTCTGATGCTCTATCTTAACCTGCTGACATGTAGAGCACTTAGCCACAAACTCTGCAACGTCCCTCTTCATCCCACTCCACCAATAGATCTCCCATAAGTCGTGGTACATCTTAGTGGCCCCTGGATGAATAGAGTATCGCGCACCATGCGTTTCTGCAAGAATTTGCTGCATCAAGTCATCTACACTGGGAACACACAAACGACCCTGACAACGAAGAACACCATCTCCCCCTTGGGAGAAAACCTCTACTTCCTGAATCTGAACTGACTCTTTTAGCTTGACAAGGCTAGGATCCCTGTCTTGCTTCTCTTTCACCTCAAAAACTAGAGATGACCCTGAACTACTCTGAACACATACACTACCCTCTAAAGAGTCGAATAAGCGAACGCCTAGTCTGGCAATTTGATGAATCTCCTGAGATAATTTCTTCTTACTATCCTCAACATGGGAAACACTACCCATGGACAGTCTACTGAGTGCGTCGGCCACTACATTGGCCTTGCTAGGATGATAAAGGACACTCATGTCATAATCCTTCAAGAGCTCTAACCATCTTCTCTGATGAAGATTGAGATCTTTCTGGGAAAAGACATACTGAAGGCTCTTATGATCTGTGAAGACGTCTACATGAACACCGTATAGATAATGCCTCCAAATCAATAAGGCAAAGACAACTGCTGCTAACTCAAGGTCATGAGTAGGATAATTCTTCGCATAGGGCTTTAACTGTCTAGAGGCGTAGGCTATGACTCTACCATGCTGAATGAGGACACAACCTAAACCTATTCTGGATGCATCACAATATACTATGAATTCATCGGAACCATCAGGAAGTGCTAAAACTGGAGCTGAGGTGAGTCGAGTCTTCAACTCCTGAAAACTCTTCTCACAAGGTTCTGAACACTGAAACTTGACCTTCTTCTGAGTTAATCTGGACATAAGAGATGCAATAGAATAAAATCCCTCGATAAACCGTTGGTAATATCCAGCCAAACCCAAGAAACTCCTGATATCTGATGGAGAGACAGGGCGAGGCCAGTTTCTTACCGCTTCAGTTTTCTGAGGATCTACTCTAATGCCATCACCAGAAAAAATATGGCCAAGGAATGCTACTGATCTTAGCCAAAATTCGCACTTACTGAACTTGGTAAAAAACTGGTGATCCCTGAGAGTCTGAAGAACAATTATGAGATGGTCTGAATGATCATGCTCTGTGCGAGAATAGACCAGAATATCATCTATGAAGACTATGATGAATGTGTCCAAGTACTGCTTGAACACCCGTTCATCAAGTCCATGAAAGCTGCAGGGGCATTGGTAAGACCAAAGGACATGAATAGAAATTCAAAGTGACCATACTGATTACGAAAAACTGTCTTCGGAATGTCACATTCTCTAACTCTGAGCTGATGATAGCATGATATGAGGTTTATCTTAGATAAATAATTGGCACCCTGAAGTTGGTCAAATAAGTCATCTATCCTAGGTAGAGGATACCTGTTCTTGACCGTGACTTTGTTGAGCTGACGGTAAGCAATACATATTTTGAGAGAACCGTCTTTCTTGCACATGAATAAGACTGGCGCACCCCATGGGGATACACTGGTCCTGATGAATCCCTTATCTAAGATATCCATCAACTGATCTTTTAGTTCCTTGAGTTCTGCTGGTCCCATTCTGTATGACAGAATAGAAATAGGCTGAGTATCTGGGAGAAGGTCTATGCCGAAGTTTATTTCCCTTTTGGGAGAAATGCCTGGAAGATCTTTGGGAAAGAAGTCTGAATATTCATTAACCACTGGGACTGATTCGAGACTGGGAGATTCGGAACTGGAATCCTTAACATGCACGAGATGATACACACACCCTTTAGAAATCATTTTCCTTGCCCGAAGGTAGGAAGCAAGCTGACCCCTGAAAGACGAAGTGCTACTCTTCCACTCTAGGACGGGCTCATTTGGGAACTGAAACTGAACTATCCTGTTTCTACAATCGACTGTGGCATAGCAGGAATAAAGCTAATCCATGCGGAAAATGACATCAAAATCAGTCATCTCTAACTCGACTAAATTTACTGACGTGGATTAGACTGAGAGACTGACTTGAAATTATGCTTACTAGCACAACATGAATACTGAAGAAAGGAAACTGTTGCTAAAACATCTCATAGCCTCCTGTACATAAATATGGAGCGCAACACACCCATGTACAAGACTCTACTAGATGCAGCTTTCAGACTTCCTAGGACTCTATTGAACCATAGGCTCTGATACAAAGTTTGTAACGCCCCAATTTTCAGAATCAAAATGCTACACGGTGCTTATGACCCCAAGGGACCATAAGCTAACCCATGATTGATATCTGTACCTGTACACTATATATATAACGTAATAATGCAGAAAACATGAACATGTAGGCCATAAGATTTAACTGAATAAAGAATCTATCAAAACATAATATCCATATGGGTGAAAGATACCCAAAACAGCTGAAAACTAAATCAAATCTGAACATAAGTCTGAATACTGAATCTAAAAGCCTTTAAGTATTGACTGAATAAGGAGTTGAAGGAATATGTCTCCAACTAACTCCGTAAAATGATAACGGACTAAAATAATAATGAATAAATCAAATCATATTGTCCTCAAATGAAGAGGACTCACTGAATCTCTGCGACTGGAAATTCTACTGCTACTGCTGATCTGGAGCTCGTGTCTCTGAACCTATGGTATAACATGAAAGAAAGCACCATAGCACAAATACATCAGTACAACTGGAGTACTAAGTATACAAGTGAGGCAGGCTAATGCAAAAGGATTTACATGTATGAACAATGCTAACTGACTGACTGATATGAACATGACAATGTAAACATACATACATAGTAACTAAGATCGTGAGTACTTGATAGCTATATCTGTACGCTAATACATGATTTACTGATAATTGACATGGCTGAAACTGTAGTTCTGATAATATGAGCGACTGTATCTGACAGTCTTAAATTTGATGGAACTATCTGAGTTTCGCACTATAACTGAATTTGATTGTATTTGACAGTCCTGGTATACTGATATCTGAAGAACTATTTAAGTTCTTCTACTGAGACTAAGTTTGAAACTGTGGGAGGTAGTTGTTTAACCGACATACCCCATATGTGCCATTATAGCTAAGATGGGGTCAAATCTCTGCCCTGATTGGAAAGGTGTCAATACCGTGCCACTGGTAAGGACAACATATGAGCAACCTTCATATACTAGGTAACTCTAGTGAGAACGGTGGGAACCCTCATATAACAGGTTAAGCCACCTCATCTACCCTCATATAACAGGCTACGATGTCTCAACCTATGCTGGCTACATAGTTCTGGAATGCAAGGATGACTGCTAAGAATCACACCCTCATATATAGGTAAGTTCCCATCCTTGGGTTCACTCGGTGCTAACTCCTACTCCCATCTGAAGAGACTGAACATGATTTAACTGACTATACAAAAGTGGAACTTACTGAATTCCATTAACGGACGGAATATTACTGATATCTGATAACTGACTGAGACTATGAGGTTTCCTGAGTCACATGACTGACTGAATTATACTGAATCATGGCTTGATTTTGTATATCGTGAAATATGACATGGCTCTAGGCACACAACTATAGTTTTCAGGTACGAATACCCCTGATAACGCTCAATCTACAGCTCTTGTGAGTGTAAAGCGGTCGTTTGTCAAATATAGAACCCAACCTGGGTTGGGTGTCGATCCCACAGGGAATAGCTTGGCCAACAAGTAAGCAAAATTACTAAACTTTTGGTGCAAATCTCGTAAAAGGGGGGATTGTAATGTGTAACGAAAACAATAAAGTAAAAGCTGAAAATAGCAAAGTAAAGAGAGAAAGATTGTTACGTAAGTTGTAAAGAATGAGAATTGAAGCGTTGGGGTTATGTCCACCTTCTGAGGTATACGTCTCTATTGCCTATGAGTGTGTAGAATTGTGACATGCATGTGCTTATAGAGAATTGTATTCTATGGTAAATCCAAGCGTCTCTCGACCTCAACAAGGACTATTTCACTTTAACTCTCTCGAGCTTAAAGCATGTCTAACGGTACGAATTCTCCAAGAGGTTAGTCCAGTTACGGCACTAGCTTTTTAATAGGAAAGGGTGTCCTACTACCTTGACATTATCTCTTTTTCAGACATATAACCTTTCTCTCGAACAAGTTAAATGTTAGACTGGCGTATTCTTGCGTTTGCAACTGCAAAGAATGTAGATTAAGATGAAGAGAATAATGATATAAGCAATATACGTGTCATGAACTCACAAACTCACAGCAATAGATAGTATCTCATTCGGCTTCCATAACCCCAACAGAGAGGTTTAGTTACCCATGAATGCGAAGGAGATCACGATTGACATTGTTTTTATATCACAATATTGAGTAATGGCGTGTAGATCAAGTGATAGGCGTGAGGCATGATTCCTTAGCAAGTAACGTTTCTCTTGTTGCGGAAATTAAGAATTGAATAGATGAATAGAAGAAGAAAAATAGAATTAATCGAAAGATTAGAAGAGTTGTAGAATTGTTGTGGTGGAAGAAGAGAGGGATGGAAGAATGTATTGTGGTGAGGGATGAATAAAAATCTCTAGCATGATAGGGTATTTATAATACCCATATCCTACTCCTACTAAGCTAATGAAATAACTAACCAAATCCTACTAGGCTAATGGAATACTTAACCCAAGTGTACTAGGTTAATGTAACATTATCATAATCCAAATAAACTAATGAAATACATAACCCAATTGTACTAGGTTAATGTATCATTGTCCAAATCCAGCTATGTGTCTGTAAGTCCCCAAAGTCTTCAGAAATGCTGTTTTAGCCCGGGACAGATTTTCCATGCAGCAGTTTTGGTCCAGGTCCCCAAAGTCTTCAGAAATGCTGTTTTAGCCCGGGACAGATTTTCCATGCAGCGGTTTTGGTCCTTAGGCGTCCAAAGTCCCTTTCCTTCCTTCGTGAGCTTTATTTTGCGTCAAGTAAGCCATAAAATGCTGAATTATGCATCATTTATACCTGAAACTTTACTAATCATGTTCGTTAGCTCATTTATAGGAAAAAGGACTAAAAGTGCATGAAATATATAGTTTGTTCTCAAAACTAGGCTAAAATATGGGCAAAATATATTGATATAGGCGTGTAAATTCGCCTATCATCAACACCCCACACTTAAAGCTTTGTTCGTCCTCGAATAAAATATCATGTCCCTCTATACATCAACTTTAGGGTTTTTACAGCAACAACACAAAACATTCGTCAAGACAAGCACAACAATTCTTAACAAAGATTAGCTTTCCGATCATTAGTAGAAACAGTTTAACCTCTAGCATAGACTCGTGATGGTGGTCAGCTCGCATGCAAAAGTTAAGGTGCATAGAATCATATGCCACTATCCAAAACTCACCAACCATGTGTGTCTCACATTATAGTACCCATAATCACTCACAAGTATAGTATATTTTTCAAACATGGGTATCAAACTATCCTTGCTCTCACTCTCACAAAGAATTCATATGTAGCAACTGATGACCATAGGATTGCCCTTAGTGTAGTACTCCACTAAATGTCGGAATGTTAAGATTAGGATCAAGTAGGTCTTTTGATGGTTGTAATGTAGGCTAAGGGACGGGTAGGACTATTTTGGCCATGAATAGTGACTAAGCTCCTAAGCGCTTTAATACATCACATTGTATCATTGACACTTTTTTCTTTCAACCTTACTTCTTTCTTTTATTCTACCACCCTTGTTCTCCTCTTTTGTTTTTCAATTTTAAGAAAAACTCACTTTTCAGCTTTCTTTTCCTTTTTATTTTCACAACATACCTCTTATGATAGCACTTTCTTTTTCATAACACATTCAAGCACCATTACAATTTAAAGCATCATACTCACCCAATTTCCTCTTATGTTGTCACATGAATTTTTTAATTTAAAGCACTTAGGAATTTGGATCAAATTACGGTCTTGAAAAAAATGGATAAGTCTTACATACGAGGTTGTCAAAGAAATAGGCTAAAGGCTCAAAAGGGTTTGACTAGGATGATGTCCATGGGTAGGTAAAACTGAAGGTAAACAAATATAGGTTGTCAAAGAAATGCCTAAATCATATCCTAACTTACACTCCTTATTTTCGCTTTGCATACATACCAGGCAAGTTCTAGCATCAGCCACATACATAGAAGATACTATTAATCTCACACACACAAGGCACATGGTCGACTTGATTAGAAGTAATATAGACTCTCGACCCAACAAGTGAAGGAATTGAACCACACAATATCACATAATGAGTCACAACTAGAGCCTAAACGTCTCAATAGTCACAATTGTAGCACATACTCTTGTTATAATCTCATGCTGCCTATCAAAATAATTTCATGCGAAGCTAAAAAAAATTTTAACTACTAAAAAAAACAAAACGAAACAAAAATGAAACAAAAGCAAACAAACATAGATGCGAATAGAGAAGTATAGCATGCAATACCACCACCCCACACTTAGTCGGGACACTGTCCTCAGTGGAAAATAAATACGAGGAACCTGGTCAGTCGGACTCCTCCTCTATGTCTGGGGTCCTACCCCTTTCATCGGAATCATAATCAGAGTCGTCATCCTCAAAAGTTCCTCATAAGTATCTCACTTAATTCCAAGCGTGATTTGAGGTGTTTGCAGCGAGGAGGGTTCTCCTTGCTCCTTGCGGCTTCTTTTCTTGCTCTTTTGGGAAGTGGTAGCCTTTTCCTTGCCTTGTCTTGCTTTGGGTGCCATTGTACCTGAGACTTGAAATAGTGTTAATGGTAGCACAATCTCAATGGATACAATCTATACATAAGCAGTAGGGGTACCACCCCACACTTAGTTTTGTTAACATAAATCAGTGAAGTGAAAGTGGTCGATTACTCAGATTTCGTCGACATACGTTTTAGGATTGTATTCTGACAAGAAAGTCAGCAATGCATCACTTACTTGCAGCCATTGGACTACTTTCATGGTAGATATAGCAACACTACTACATAGGGGTTACCACATGGAATAGTTATTCTTACAACAATCACAACCTCTTATGTCGGTAGGCACTATAAGTCTTATCCCGATGGCCGGGATAGTCTAACATGTAAGTATCCAAACAACAATCTTAAGCACTATTCATAGCCATAGTAATTCCGCAAATAGTATAACAATGCTATTAAAACCAATTTCAAGTCGGAAACAAGTCAAGATTTTCCTACGTACATGTTCACTCACATGATTTTGTATCAATAATCCAAACACATGAACATCACCAACAATCTTATACGATTTAGCAATTCATAATAGACATAGCAACATAGTACTTAAGAGAAATAAATGATGAATAAGAGAGTACTTATTTGCTTGAAGCTTGTGGAGATGGTTTTGTGAATTGGAAGAGCAAAAGAAGAAAATTTTGAGAGGATTTGGATGTATATGCGGCGCCCTTAGGTCAATTTTTAGTGTGGTTGTGTTGTAAAACTAAGTCCCCTTTATATAGGAGGAGAATGGGTCGGGTTTTGACCCATTTACAATTGGTTTTGGAGACAAAAATACCACATATGCGGCGCATAATGCTCGGCATATCAATGACATATGCGGCGCATTGTCTATAGCATAATGGGACATATGCGCCGCATAGTCTATGGCATTTGTAGACATATGCGCCGCATAGTCTATGGCATATGAGATACTGAGACCAAATGCCATAGCATAGGCGGCGCATAGTCAAAAGCATACCTAGGAATAGGCAGCGCATAGTGTATAACACACTAGATTCCGAGACCTTAGGCTATAGGATAGGTTGTGCATCATTCGTGGCCTAGTTTTACCAAGTCCTAGCATTTCTCGATGCCTATTTTGGCGTGAGAAATGTTCAATCTATAGCCTTATGCATCACCATTCCTAACTTACCAACTTTGCCATACAATGCGTCCAAATCGTCAATTGAAATCAATCTCCTCGTTGAATACTTCTTGCACCTATTTTTGCTCAAAACCAAACGAAAACGATTAGTATGATGGGTTGCCTCCCACCAAGCGCCTTAGTTTTGGTTGTGGCACGACTCTTATTTTTGGATTTTTCATTTAGCAAAACAAAACAAGTACTAGAATGAAAGGAAAAACGATAAACAATAAATGAAAAAACGATGGGTTGCCTCCCATCTAGCGCCTCATTTATTGTCGTGGCTCGACATAGTAATCTCGAGTACTTAGACTTCGTCGAGATAAGTGATGGATCGTTTTCTAAAAGGATTTAGACGACAATGAGGCTTACCTGTGGGCATGCGATCTTTTTCGAGATGGCTCCTACGTTTCTCCGGAGAGTCACCAATTATATCATCAATAGTCCAACCCATAGCTCTCTTGTATCTCTTCAGAGCAGAGATGAGAGCTTCTACGTACTGTTCACTTAAATCATCTGCTCTCTCCAGAAGTATATTTCTACTTTCCAAGAACACATACCTTAGATAATCGGGGAGCTCTTGCGTTTCTAGCATTGGTGGCTCGTCAATGGGAGTCTTCGCTGTTGGTTGATTCTTGAGATCACATTCCGGTTGCTTAGGAGTATACGACTCTGTTTCTGTTAGATCACCCATAAGTTCTTCATTTTCCTCATGCTCAACATTCAGTGGCGCAGCAGACAATGGCTCAATAGTAGGCTGTTTCTCTATAGATAATGCTTTCATATCCTCATGATGAACATCAGCTACAGATAACTCATTCATATCGCTGGGCTGCTTCATTGCGTTGCATATATCAAACCGTACCACTTCGTCATTAATTCGAAACAAAAGCTCATTATCTTTCATGTCAATAAGCACACTTCCAGTTGCAAGGAAAGGACGTCCCAAGATTATGGGAACTTCAGAATCCTCCTTATAATCCAGCATAACGAAGTCTGCAGGAAATATGAATGAAGAAACTTTCACCAACACATAATTCAAGATACCCACAGGTCATTTTACCGACCTATCAGCCATCACGGGCCTCATATTGGTTGGTGTCGGATCGCTTAGCCCCAACTTCTTGTAGATGGATAGTGGTATCAAATTGATGCTAGCACCTAGATCGCACAATGCCTTGGCAAAATCCAACGATCCAATTGTGCAAGGAATAGTGAAAGCTCCGGGGTCGGCCTTCTTCTGAACTATCGATCGGGTAGCAACTGCACTACAATGATGAACATTATCCGCTAACTCATAACTTGATGCCCGCTTCTTTGTCAACAGGTCCTTCATAAATTTTGCATATCCAGGCATTTGTTCAAGTGCCTCCACCAATGGAACATTAATGGTCAGCTGCTTTAACATATTCATGAATTTGCTGAACTTTGTATCATCCGCCACCTTCTTTAATCTTTGGGGAAAAGGTGGTGGTGGGTATGGAAGTGTTCTTTCCTCGGTTTTCTTCTCCTCTTGATTCCGTTTTTCCACTTTTTCAGGTTGCACAGTGCTGGATGTGGCGTCCTTGACGTCAGGAGTGGGTGCTGCGGCATCTTCTCCTTTTGTGTTGTCATCCATGTCCGCAACTTCGTCAACCACTTGCTTGCCTTTTGCTGAATTTTCCAGCACCTTACCACTTCTGGTAGTGATGGCCATGCATGACCCGTCATTCCTTGGGTTTGGCACAGTATCGCTAGGTAAAGTGCCGGCCTTTCTTTGATTGAGTGTTGCTGAAAGTTGGCTTAATTGCTGCTCTATTTGCTTGATAGAAGTGGAATGTGAATCAACTAATTATTTCATGGAGGACAAATCATTGATTACCTCTGTTACTCCCGCGCTCGTTGCTTCCACTCCTTTCAATAATTTAGCCATCACGTCTTCCATACTTCCAGAATTAGATGTGGTGGTGTCACGTCTACCAGGGGGAACGTACAAACCACTCTTTTCATTCTTGTTCTTCCAACTACCTTGGTCCTTGTTTCCAGATTTATCATGATAGTTCCGATCTTGGTTTCCTTGGGCATTCCCGCGGAACCCCCCCTAATTGTTCAAGTAGTTGGCCTCATCTTCCGAATCAGATTCGTCTCTTCCTTTTGACGCAATAGCTTTCACTTTTTCGGTCTTCCCTGATAATAAATGCTTTGTAAGAAGATCCATTTGTGTTTTCAAATGCGCCATATCTTGATCACGTTCTTCTTCTCTTCTTCTTTGGTCTGCAGTCATGCCAATAGATAAAGTGGGGCTTGCTACCTCAGAATCCCTGGTATGCCAAGCTCTACTTTGTTTCGTCATACGATCTAGCATATTGCTTGCTTGACCAAAGGTGATGTCCATGAAAGATCCTCCAGCTGCATTATCCACCACTGGTTTAGTTATTGAATTCAAGGCTCTATACAAGATCTCCATTAGGTGAACATTGGTCATGTGATGGTTTGGGCACCTCGCTAGCTTTGTCTTGAACCTCTCCCATGTTTCATGAAGAGCTTCAGTGGGAAGCTGACGAAAGTTGCTGATTTCATCTCTCAATTGCGCCCTCTTGGATGGTGGAAAGAATCTTTCTAGGAAAGCGTCTCTCAATTGCCTCCAATTTGTAATAGAATTAGGAGTCAGCCCATTCAACCATAGTGTTGCCTCCCCAGACAGAGAGAATGGAAATAGACGTAATCGAATTGCATTCTGACCAACACCAGGATTGTCAAATGACTTGCATATAGAAATAAAGTTGATGAGATGCATATTCGGATCATCGCCTGCTAGTCCACCAAATAATCCCTTGAGTTACAATAACTGAATCATGGTGCTTGTGATGTTGAACTTGGTTCCGGGTGCTAATGGTGGTGGAATTATGGCCCCAGTGGCTCCGACACCATCAAGATCATCATCATCATCGTCGAAAGCTGGCTGCATAGGTTGGCGATCATACCTAAACCGAGCTTGTCGACCTCTTCGGTTAGCAGGTGTTATAATTTCAGCATCACGCCTAGGGTTTAGTAACTCGTCATCTCCTAAATCCTCATCGTCAGGATTTGTTGCTTGCCCAGGGTTATCAATGTTTTGTTGGTGTACTTGGGCAGCGGCAAGGGCAGCCAATCTTGCTTGTTCCTGTTGAGCAGCCATCCTTTCGATTTCTGTTTGTGCTTCCATTCTTCCAATGCGTTGTGGTTCAGGATTGATAGGTAATAACGGTTGACCAGAACTTCTAGTATGGGGCATGCACTGAATAAAAACCTGCAGTAAACAAAAACAAAAACTGAAAGTAAAAGTACGAGAATCTTTAACCAAAGGGTCTAGTAATTATCACGAACTTGATTGACACTCGTATTCCCCGGCAACAGCGCCAATTTTTGATAACGCTCAATCTACAGCTCTTGTGAGTGTAAAGCGATCGTTTGTCAAATATAGAACCCAACCTGGGTTGGGTATCGATCCCACAGGGAATAGCTTGGCCAACAAGTAAGCAAAATTACTAAACTTTTGGTGCAAGTATCGTAAAAGGGGGGATTGTAATGTGTAACGAAAACAATAAAGTAAAAGCTGAAAATAGCAAAGTAAAGAGAGAAAGATTGTTACGTAAGTTGTAAACAATGAGAATTGAAGCGTTGGGGTTATGTCCACCTTCTGAGGTATACGTCTCTATTGCCTATGAGTGTGTAGAATTGTGACATGCATGTGCTTATAGAGAATTGTATTCTATGGTAAATCCAAGCGTCTCTCGACCTCAACAAGGACTATTTCACTTTAACTCTCTCGAGCTTAAAGCATGTCTAACGGTACGAATTCTCCAAGAGGTTAGTCCAGTTATGGCACTAGCTTTTTAATAGGAAAGGGTGTCCTACTACCTTGACATTATCTCTTTTCCAGACAAATAACCTTTCTCTCGAACAAGTTAAATGTTAGAATGGCGTATTCTTGCGTTTGCAACTGCAAAGAATGTAGATTAAGATGAAGAGAATAATGATATAAGCAATATACGTGTCATGAACTCACAAACTCACAGTAATAGATAGTATCTCATTCGGCTTCCATAACCCCAACAGAGAGGTTTAGTTACCCATGAATGCGAAGGAGATCACGATTGACATTGTTTTTATATCACAATATTGAGTAATGGCGTGTAGATCAAGTGATAGGCGTGAGGCGTGATTCCTTAGCAAGTAACGTTTCTCTTGTTGCGGAAATTAAGAATTGAATAGATGAATAGAAGAAGAAAAATAGAATTAATCGAAAGATTAGAAGAGTTGTAGAATTGTTGTGGTGGAAGAAGAGAGGGATGGAAGAATGTATTGTGGTGAGGGATGAATAAAAATCTCTAGCATGATAGGGTATTTATAATACCCATATCCTACTCCTACTAAGCTAATGAAATAAATAACCAAATCCTACTAGGCTAATGGAATACTTAACCCAAGTGTACTAGGTTAATGTAACATTATCATAATCCAAATAAACTAATGAAATACATAACCCAATTGTACTAGGTTAATGTATCATTGTCCAAATCCAGCTATGTGTCTGTAAGTCCCCAAAGTCTTCAGAAATGCTGTTTTAGCCCGAGACAGATTTTCCATGCAGCAGTTTTGGTCCAGGTCCCCAAAGTCTTCAGAAATGCTGTTTTAGCCCGGGACAGATTTTCCATGCAGCAGTTTTGGTCCTTAGGCGTCCAAACTCCCTTTCCTTCCTTTGTGAGCTTTATTTTGCTTCAAGTAAGACATAAAATGCTGAATTATGCATCATTTATACCTGAAACTTTACTAATCATGTTCGTTAGCTCATTTATAGGAAAAAGGACTAAAAGTGCATGAAATATATAGTTTGTTCTCAAAACTAGGCTAAAATATGGGCAAAATATATTGATATAGGCGTGTAAATTCGCCTATCATCAACCCCCAGGACTCGATGGAAAGAAATTGACACAACATGACTAACTTGATCATAAGATTGGAGTCTACAATTCACATTATCATAAATAGAGGATATTATACATCATGTAGTTCCTCAACATATTAAGCATTGTAGGGAGTGCATAGCTATATTTCATGTGTATATTGTATATCTCCATTATCATACATGCTTCATACCACAACAATAGCAACACATGAAAAGCATGGAATTCATATTAAAGTGTATAGCTAACATGGACTTGTCATTTAGACATCATGGAACCATATAAACATGAATTTCTAGCATCCTAAGCATTTTATCGAACACCTTGCATGCATTCTTTAAGGCATAGGTATGTTTCATAACTTGTACCATTTTACACCATCTAAGGCTCATAGTTTTCAACTAACAAGCATATATATATTCCATGAAAACACCTCTATATATCATCTTGAAACTTAAACAACAATCATCAACATGTACATGCTCATCTCACCAAAAAATGTTCATAAAATAGTTTTTAAAACATGGTTCTTAAGCTCTATGAATGGATTAGATCCATAGATGAATACTATGCAAACCTGAGTGATTGAATCTTGAAAGAGATCTAATGTTTCTAAAGGTTCTTGAAGAATTCCTTTGGCTTGCTCTTGAGGAGACGATCTTAAGAGAAAACCCTAATCTTGTGGTTGAGAGTGTAAGAGAGGGTTTTTAAGATGCTTAACTGAAGAAAAATAGGAAAAATTACGCCTCTTTAGGGTTATAAGTCATGGAAGGTGAAGAAAAAGACCAAAATACCCTTATGAAATAAATTTTAAGTTGCTGAAAATCATAGTTGACGACATTTGTGACAAGGCGTCAAAAATATGACAAGCCATTAGAAATGTCATCACACAGGAGCTAGAATTGATGGTTTCTGCCTAAGTCTAACGATATTTGTGACAAGGCTTCAAAAATGTGACAGGCCGTCAAAAATGTCGTCACACAGGAGCTAGAATTGATGGTTTCTGCCTAAGTCTGAAGACCTTCGTGATAGGGCATCTCAAATGTGGTAAGATGTCACAAATGTCGTCACTTAGGAGCTGGTTTCTACCTAAGGCTGACGACCTTCGTGATAGGGCATCACAAATGTGGTAAGCTACCACAAACGTCGTCACTTAGGAGCTGGTTTCTGCCTAAGGCAGACGACCTTTGTGATAGGGCATCACAAATGTGGTAAGCTACCACGAATTTCATCACTTAGGAGCTGGTTTCTGCCTAAGGCTGACGACCTTCGTGATAGGGCGTCACAAATGTGGTAAGCTACCACGAATGTCGTCACACTATTTCCAGCCTGACATGCTGGAGTAAAATAGGAATAACTCTTTGCTCCGATATCGGATTTAGGAAAAATTAGTATCTTTGGAAATATAATTCAATTATATATCTTTTTATAGGTCATGAGCTCAAAAATTCCAAGTATAATGAGAGATATGTTCGTTTGAAGTTGACTATACCAATATCCTTCTCAAGAATTCAATCGGTAAGGAATGTTTTGATTCGTCTGATAGCTGGGAGTTAATTGAAGCCTTAATATTCATCTAACCTACTCATAAAACTATAAAAGAACCATAATGTACAATGCATGAGCTTGGTACATGGCTCTAATATTGTTTTGGATTTTTCGGGGTATTACAGATAGATAAATTTAAAATACTTGTTTTGAGTGTACTTAAGGATATAGAAATAGTAGATATAAGAAAAATTATATACGAAGAGGTATTTTATTTTAATGAAGATTTATTAAGTTCTATAGAAAACTTACACCTATATAATGAAAGCTACTGCTCATATTTAGATAGTTGTTATTCAGATGGATATTATACAGATTAGAAATGTTGGAATATATTAGAAAAGTCAGAGAAAAACAAAGTGACCTATATGAAGAAATTAATTATAGAAATCAACTCAAAGAAATGATGGAAAGTCAAAAGGAAAAATTAATATGGATAGAAAAAACCTTAGAAAATTTAGAAAAAAGTACAGATAATTGTTTACATAACCTGAAAAACTCATTAAGGGATAAAGAAAAAGAGATAATTAATAGTATTAATAATCTTAAATTAGATATAAATTTTAGTACAATTAGAATGGAATATCACATAGAAATTTGTAAACAAGCAACTACTTTAGGATAAAATGATAGACTATGAGTATTTAAAATACTGGAGAGAAGATACGGAAGAAATAAGATTAACAGAAATACTTATGAAAGAGAATTTAATTGAATATTGCCGAATAAAAGATATAGAATATTAGAATACCTCCAAAATAATATACAAGAATTACAAAGACTAAGAGAAAAAACTAAAGAATGTTACAATAAAGCATTTAATCGAATATCATCCAATCACCCCCAATATATGAACATTAATAAAATTAAAATAAATAAACTAAAAATAAAAATGATTAGAGAAGTAAAGAAATATCCACACACAAACAAAAATAGATCCATTAGAGCTATAATAGATATATTTAAGTTACCTGAGTTATCCGCACCCCCTACAATTGGTATCAGAGCCTATGTTGTTTAAAGCTATCGGAACTAGTTATCCAAATATATACTACTTTAATGAAACAGATGTGAAACAACTAAAAACTCAAATTACTAACGAAATTACAGTTACAGCTGCAGGCGCAAGTGATGTATCCAAGGGAAAGAATATAGTCACTCAAAATAAACCTGAACTACCAATGAAAAAGAATTATAACCTCAACCAGATATTCTCAAAACCATATACACCAAATCTACAAAAACCAGAGTCATCTATACCTCCCCAGATATATACATATTCTGAATCACTCAATCAACAAAAGAAGATTTATAACCATATGACTCATACATATATTGATAATATTTATACCTTACAAAAATTGTTAAAACAAAACCTATCCAGAGTGAAGAATTAGCAAAACAAAACCAAGGATATATTACACAAAAATGTCAGAACTATAACAAACTTATTGCTTTGCCTGGCACCAGTGCAAACTTAATTTCTTCATGTTACTATTATGGACTATTATCTACAGTTTGTACAATTATTGGAGAAGAGTTAACAAGAATTCCAGATATTTACAAAAACTTTATGGATTATAAAAGGATTATGAAGGGACAATTATTCTATGTCCGTTTCTACTCAGCACCAGCAGAAATATTATTTGATGAAATAAAACAGACAATTACTGGTCAAGATAGGAATGACACGAGACTATATTACACATCTACCATGTGTCCTCCAAATCCATCATTCATGAACAACCCACTTTTTATTCCAGCCGTGACAACTAATATAAATCCTCCATCAATGATACAGAAGCCTATCAACGAGCTAAATCATGATCAAGTCTATCCTCCTGAATTGGCATTTAAACCCGTAAATTCATATCAGCCCACTCATCAGCCTGAGTCTCATATCGTGATCGAGAAGGCCATTATGAATGAAGAACGAGAAGAGATAGCTAGAAAAGTGAGGTGTCTGGAGCAGAGTATGAGAAACATACAAGAATTGGGAGGACACAAAAGCATCTCTTTCAAAGACCTGTGTATGTTCCCTAATGTTCATTTGCCAATAGGGTTCAAGACCCCAAAATTTGACAAATATAGTGGTCATGGTGACCCAGTGGCCCACTTAAAAAGGTATTGCAATCAACTCAGAGGAGCAGGAGGGAAAGAGGAGCTGCTTATGGCCTATTTTGGAGAAAGTCTGACATGAATAGCCTCCGAATGGTTTATCGATCAAGACATCTCCCATTGGCACGTTTGGGATGATATGGCTCAAGATTTTGTACAACAATTTCAATACAATCTCGATATTATCCCTGACCGCACTTCTCTCGCTAATATGAAGAAAAAACCATCTGAAAGTTTTCGAGAGTTTGCCATAAAATGGAGAGAACAGACATCTAGAGTCAAGCCGCCATTGAAGGACCAGGAATTGATTGACGTTTTTCTCCAAACTCAAGAGTCCGATTATTTTCATCATTTACTAGCTGCGGTTGGTAAAACTTTCACCGAAGCAATAAAAATTGGGGAAATGGTGGAGAATGGCATCAAGTCAAGAAAGATCATGAGCCAAACTGCCCTCAGGGCCACTACACAAGCCATTCAAAGTGGATCAGGTAGTTTTGGAAATCAAAAAAAGAAGGAGGAAGGATCCATGATGGCATCACTATTGATCCTCCTGGGGGGGGAAAAAAAAGAAAAAAAAAAAACAGGGACAACCCAGCCCTCCTCAACATTATTATACACCTCAACCTGTTGTTCTTAATGCTCAAGCGTATGCCCGACCTCCTCAGCGTCCACATGGCGGGCACCTGCGCCACGAGGTTTTCGTCTGCGGCAGCCAAATTTACAAGCCCCTCATAATCCGTATGCTCCGGCAGACTATACAAGAGAACAGAGGCCAAAGGAAAACTTCACCCCAATTGGAGAATCATATACGAGCCTGTTGCGGAGATTGGTCAAATTAGGATGGATTGAACCTGTTTTGCCTTTCAAAGTGGATCCGAATGCAAGTTGGTTTAATCCGAATATAAGGTGTGAGTACCATTCCAACGTCCAAGGTCACAGTATCAAAAATTGTTAGAGTCTGAAGAGAGCCATCAAAAAGTTAATCGAAAGCAAGACAATCATAATACAAAAAGAAGAAGCACCGAATGTCACCGATAATCCACTTCCTAATCACAGTAACAGACACGTCGTGGGGATGATTTTTGATGATAGAAACTATAGGCCAACAAGCCAAGCAGTGATGGAAATAGGCGCCTTGAAGGAGAACTCGGGTGAAGCACTGAAGTGTATGCAAAGAGAACCACTGATCGTGAAAGGAGCGAGTTTCATTATAAGACCCCGAGATTCAGAAAAGATGGTATTGTATGTTCCTGCAAAGCTAAAGGGAATAGCACAAGATGGGCCAATACTATATGTTTCGATTAGTCCCGCAGGGTTCGACCAACAGCGCAACAACACGAGAGAGATGACAGAGCCAATTTTCATAAGACACGCAGCGCAGATCCCAGTAACAAGCTTGAGAACCATCCCATGAAACTACAACAAAACCACGGTGATGTACAAAGGAAAAGAGGTCATGGAAGAAACAAACGAAATGGGGGGTTTGACTCGATCAGGAAGATGCTATGTTCCAGAAGAATTAAGGAGACCAAAACAGTTTAAAGATAGTCAAGGGCTAATGATAAAACCTGTCACAAACGAAGAGGCTGAGGAATTTCTGAAGAAAATGAAAACCCAAGACTATTCCATTGTCGATCAATTGAGGAAAACCCCTACTCAAATCTCGTTATTGTCCCTGCTGCTACATTCTAAAGAACATTATCAGGCATTGATTAAGTTGTTGAACGAAGCATACATCCCGAAGGAAACTACGGTATGTCAAATTGAAAGGATGGTTCATAGAATATTTGAAGCAATTAGAATCACTTTCACTGATGATGAGTTACCCACAGAAGATTCTGGTCATAACAAAGCTTTGCATCTGACTATCAAATGCGAAGGATATTACATAAAAGGGGTAATGATCGATGGAGGTTCAGGAGTAGATATCTGTCCTCTCTCTACTTTGCAAAAGTTAAAAATCAGCCCAGATAGGATTCGGTCCAATAATGTATGTGTTCGGGCTTTTGATGGCGCAAAATGAGACACAATTGGTGAGATAGATCTTGCTTTGGTTATCGGACCAGTTGAGTTTACAATCACCTTTCAAGTAATAGACATGTATACTTCCTACAACCTACTCTTAGGAAGACCATGGATCCACAGGGCCAGAGCCATACCTTCTACTTTGCATCAAGTAGTTAAGTTTGAACACGACAATCAGGAAATCATTGTACATGGAGAGGATGACCTTCCCATACATCGAGATCCTTCTGTACCCTGTATCGAAACAAAAAAGGGTTATGAATCTCCCATTTATCAAGCCTTTGAAATCGTGACAGCTGATCAAGTTATGGAAGGTACGCCGATTCCAAGGTCTTATCTCTCTTCTATTTCAATCATGGTGGCTAGCCAAATGCTACAAAATGGTTATGAACCGGGAAAAGGATTAGGGGCTTCGCTGTAAGGAATTACAAACCCCGTAGATCCATGTGGTAGCCACAACTCCTTTGGCTTAGGCTTTAAGCCTACCGCAGCAGATAGAAAATGGGCAAAAGAGCAGAAGAAGAAGGCTTGGAAATTGACAATTCCGGTTCCACACATTAGCCAATCTTTCACGAAAGCTCAAAAGAATACCCATATGCTAACAAGGATGTGGATGAAATATGTCAAGGCCTAAAGGAAATGTTTTATGAAGTAAACATGGTTCATATGGGTGAAGGCCCTAGCCATGCGGATGTGCAGTTCGTTGGGCCAAATATCAAGCTCACTAACTGGAAAGCCACTCCTCTCCCCACAAGGAAGGAGTCTTGTTTCGTTTTTCTTTCTTTTGTATTTTGGACTATTCTCAGGGTGGTAGTCCACATAGTTTAGTTGCTTTCATGTTAACCCTCCTATCCTTTCCGATTCAACTAAATGGAATTCAAGTTTTCTAGTAAATTTATCTTTTCTTCCCTCTTTTAATTTTTATTATTTTTATCTTATTTCAGTTATGTTAATACTGGCTCCGATAACATGGCATGTACGTGGAGTTCACATTTAGATCCTAAAAAGTTGTCTAATCTCGAATCAGCAAACCAAATGGTAGATGAATACGATGAAGGTGAAGCTGATAAAGAAGTCAAAAAAGGATTGGATCAATTTGAGGATAAGCCCAAACCCAATTTAAATGACACCGAGATAATAAATTTGGGAACTGGTGAGGAGGTTAGAGAAATAAAAATAAGAATTCATGCGGATCAGAATATCAGAAATGATATCGTTCAGATTTTGATCGAGTATAAGGATGTTTTTGCTTGGTCTTATGATGATACGCCGGGTCTAAGCATAGATTTGGTAGTCCACAAACTGCCTACATACCCTAAATTTTCACCGGTCCAGCAAAAGCAAAGAAAGTTTAAAACTGACATGAGCGATAAAATCAAAGAGGAAATCATGAAGCAATTGAATGCGAACGGGATCAGGGTCGCTCAGTACACCACATAGTTGGCTAATGTGGTGCCCGTACCGAAGAAAGATGGCAAAATCAGAGTTTGTGTTGATTATAGGGATTTGAACAAAGCAAGCCCTAAAGATAACTTTCCGCTGCCCAACATTCATATCCTTATTGATAATTGTGCTAAACATGAGATCCAATCTTTCGTGGATTGTTATGCCGGATATCACCAGATCCTGATGGATGAAACAGATGCAGAAAAGACTGCTTTCACCACCCCGTGGGGTACTTATTGCTACAGGGTCATGCTGTTTGGTTAAAGAATGCGGGAGCTAAGTACATGAGAGCTATGACTACTATTTTTCATGACATGATGCACAAGGAAGTAGAAGTATATGTTGATGATGTCATTATCAAGTCCAAGACACGAGTCGATCATGTAGATGATTTGAGAAAATTCTTTGAAAGGTTGCGAAAGTATAATCTTAAGCTCAATCCAGCCAAGTGTACATTTGGAGTTCCATCCGAAAAACTTTTGGGTTTCATAATTAGCCGCAGAGGCATTGAATCGGACCCCTCCAAGGTAAAATCCATTCGAGAATTGCCGCCTCCGAAGAATAAAACTGAGGTCATGAGTTTTCTTGGGAGGCTGAATTATATAAGCAGATTCATCGCGCAGCTCAGCACTACATGTGAATCGATATTTAAGTTGCTAAAGAAGGATGCTGCTATCCAATGGACAGACGAATGTCAAGAATCATTTGATAAGATTAAAGAATATTTGGCAAATCCTCCAGTACTGGTCCCACCAGAACCCGGTAGTCCTTTATTCCTATATCTGTCAGTGATGGACAATTCTTTTGGTGGTGTTTTAGGACAGCATGATATCACAGGCAAAAAGGAACAAGCAATCTATTATTTGAGCAAAAAGTTCACAAGTTACGAGGTAAAATATACTCTTCTAGAAAAGACATGTTGCGCCCTAACTTGGATTGCTCAGAAGTTGAAGCACTATCTTTCATCCTACACAACCTACCTCATATCTCGAATGGTTCCTTTAAAGTATATTTTTCAAAAACCTATGCCCACAGACAGATTGGTGAAGTGGCAGATTTTACTTACAGAATTCGACATTGTGTATGTTACTCGTACCGCTATGAAAGCCCAAGCATTGGCCGATCATTTGGTTGAGAACCCAGTTGACAATGAGTATGAGCCTTTGCGAACTTGCATTCCTGATGAAGAGGTAAATTCAATTAAGGAAGAGGTTCAAGATGACATGTATGCATGGAAATTATATTTTGACGGGGCAGTCAATGTCAAAGGAGTAGGAATTGGGGCGGTTCTTGTCTCACCGACCGGGCATCATTATCCCGCCACAGCACGACTCCGTTTCTTTTGTACTAATAACACAGCAGAATATGAAGCTTGCATCATGGGATTGAATATGGCAATAAATCTGGGTGTACACAGGCTAGTGGTGTTGGGAGATTCTGAATTACTCATTCGACAAATTCAAGGTGAATGGGAAACGAGAGATATCAAGCTCATTCCATACAAACAGTTCTTAGAGGACCTTAGCAAGATATTCAAGTCTATCGAGTTTAGACATATTCCCAGATCCCATAATGAGCTGGCTGATGCCCTGGCTACCCTAGCTTCCATGCTCCCATACCCAGGAAATACACATCTCGACCCATTAGAGATACAGATACGAGATCAACATGGCTATTGTAATATAATTGACGCAGAGCCAGATAATAAACCCTGGTACTATGATATCAAATGCTTCCTAAAGTCAAAAGAATATCCAACACACGCCAATGCAGATCAAAATAGGACTATTAGGCGACTTGCTAATGGGTTCTTCTTAAGTGGGGAGATCCTGTACAAACGAACCCCAGACTTGAACTTGTTGAGATGTGTTAATATTCAGGAAGCTGAAAGAATCATGAATGATGTACATTCGGGGGTATGTGGTTCGCATATGAATGGCTATGTTTTAGCGAAGAAGATTATGCGAGCAGGATATTATTGGTTCACTATGGAGCGAGATTGCTTTCTCTTTGTTCGCAAGTGTCATCAGTGTCAAATTCATGGTGATTTGATTCACTCGCCACCTTCAGAGCTGCATCCTATGTCTGCTCCTTGGCCATTCGTCGCTTGGGGCATGGATGTAATCGGACCAATAGAACCAAAAGCTTTTAATGGGCATAGATTCATACTGGTCGCTATTGACTATTTCACTAAATGGGTAGAAGCTGCTACTTTCAAATTAGTCACGAAGAAAATAGTAGTGGATTTTGTTCATTCGAACATCATATGTCGTTTTGGTATACCAAAGTCCATTATCACAGACAATGCAACCAATCTCAATAGTCATCTAATGAAGGAGGTTTGTGAGCAATTCAAGATCGTGCATCACCATTCTACCCCTTACCGTCCTAAAGCAAATGGAGCCGTTGAAGCAGCAAACAAGAATATTAAGAAGATTCTTAGGAAAATGGTCCAAGGATCTCGACAGTGGCATGAGAAATTACCGTTTGCTCTTTTAGGATATCGTACAACTATCCATACATCGACTGGCGCAACTCCTTATTTACTAGTCTATGGGACTGAAGCTGTGATACCCGCAAAAGTCGAAATTCCCTCTCTTCGAATCATTAGTGAAGCCGAAATTGAAAATACTGAATGGGTCAAGTCTAGACTAGAACAACTATCATTAATAGATGAAAAAAGGTTGACGGCAGTTTGTTTTGGTCAATTATACCAGCAGAGGATGGCGCGAGCTTACAATAAGAAGGTACGTCCTAGAAAATTCGAGGCCGGCCAACTTGTTGTAAAATGCATCCTTCCACACCAAGAAGAGGCTAAAGGAAAGTTTGCTCCAAACTGGCAAGGCCCATACATAGTTAAACAAGTATTATCAAATGGAGCTTTGCAACTTGCGGATCTGGACAGAAAAATGACAGAAAAAGCTATCAATGCCGATTCAGTCAAAAGATATTATATTTGACACACTTGTGCTTAACATTCTCAAGTTGAGATGACGAAAGACCATCATTCTACTTAACCAAATGTCATTAATCCCTTGTCAGCCCTTCGATCCTTATTTACCTTTCCTTGCTTACCCTCTTTGGAGCCAGAAAAAAAAAAAAGATAATGCATTGTCCATTGAACTACGTTCGACCTGATTCCTAAATGGATACGTAGGCAGCCCTATCTTGGGGTTCGGTCCGACAAAAAAAAAGAAAAAAATCTTAGTATTTAAAAAAAAAAAGGGGATGAGATATATATCCTATTGTCACTTTTATATGGCTCTTAAGTTGTAATCTACCCTAAAAATCTTTTTCCCTTCGTCCATTAAAGACCTTCCGATCAATTTTTGAGAATGTCAAGCCTTGTGTGATATATATATATATATATATATATAAATCTTATTGGTGAAAATCCTCAGGGGCGCCATAAGACAATGATGAACGAGACAATCCAAATTAGAGAGGTCAATTGAGAAAATCTCAGAAGGAATGACTTTAGTCAAACAAAGTTTATCATGACAGGACAAAGATTAAGAAGGTTGATTTGATTTGATTGAAAGGTGCAGCCTAATTCGAGATTAGACAGTTTTGAAGGATCAAATATCTACTCCAAATTGTGTGTCATGCGTTATTGAAGTCAATATACACCTCCAAATAAGTTTTTTACTTTACTGGTAGAAATACTTTCTATTCAAACATAATTCTTTTATTCCTTCTTTTGATTTTTCCTTATTTCATTTTTACACGTTTTTTATGGGTAAGTCTCGCACCAAATACAAAATAAAGAAAAACGCACAAAATTGACCATGACCCCAGTGAAATTGAGCAGAGATTATTCGGCGTTCACCACCTTGACAAGGATAGAGAGCCAGCTAAGATAAGTGTTACGAGTGAAGCATTTGAAAATGAAGATCAGAATCGTACTGAAACAAACAAAAATACAGCAGAATGTGAAAGACGAAGATTCAAGCTTGCCAACTAATTAACTTAATCAACTGTATCAAGTTGGGGCAAGGATAAGGCAAACCTCCAAGGGACTCAAGGCCACAAACCAACTACCAAGTTTAAAACTCACAATTTTTTTTCTCTTTGCTTGAACAGGGGCAAAGCAAACTTGTGAAGTTTAGTGGAAAAAAAAAAACAAGTGTAGCAAGCTAAGTTTTCTTGAATTTTCTCTTTTTTGTTATACTCCTATAATTCTAAGTTCATATCAATATAATAATAATAATAATAATAATAATAATAATAATAAAACCCCTCATATTCAAGACTGGGGCATTTTTTTTTCTTTTCTAACAACAAAAAAAATCCTAATTTTTTTCGTCTTCATAGGGCACCATCCCCTAGTTGACATCTTTTTCGTCTTCATAGGGCACCATCCCCTAGTTGACATCTATATCGTCTTCATAGGGCACCATCCCCTAGTTGACATCTTTTTCGTCTTCATAGGGCACCATCCCTTAGTTGACATCTATCTCGTCTTCATAGGGCGCCATCCCCTAGTTGACATCTTTTCGTCTTCATAGGGCGCCATCCCCTAGTTGACATATTCTTCATCTTCATAGGGCGCCATCCCCTAGTTTCCACCCATTTCGTCTTCATAGGGCACCATCCCCTAGTTGACATCTATCTCATCTTCATAGGGCGCCATCCCCTAGTTGACATCTTTTCGTCTTCATAGGGCACCATCCCCTAGTTGACATATTCTTCATCTTCATAGGGCGCCATCCCCTAGTTGCCATCCATTTCGTTTTCATAGGGCACCATCCCCTAGTTGACATCTTATCTCGTCTTCATAGGGCACCATCCCCTAGTTGACATCTTTTTCGTCTTCATAGGGCGCCATCCCCTAGTTGACATCTTTTCGTCTTCATAGGGCACCATCCCCTAGTTGACATATTCTTCATCTTCATAGGGCGCCATCCCCTAGTTGCCATCCATTTTGTCTTCATAGGCCACCATCCCCTAGTTGACATCTTTTTCGTCTTCATAGGGCACCATCCCCTAGTTGACATCTTTTTCGTCTTCATAGGGCACCATTCCCTAGTTGGCATCTTATCTCGTCTTCATAGGGCGTCATCCCCTAGTTGACATCTTATTCATCTTCATAGGGCGCCATCCCCTAGTTGGCATTTTAGGAAATAAATCTTCCTATTTTTCTTCTTCATGTCTTCACAGGGCATGAAAATCCCTAGTCACATTTTTAGGAGCAAAAATCCTAATTCTTTTTCATGTATTTATTAGGCATAACTTCCTTTGGTTGCACTGTTAAGAATAGCGTTTTTATTTTATCGCGCTCCTAGCTTAAATTTCTATCCATTCATTCATTTAGTTATTCTTAAACTAGTTTATAGTTTTTCTAATAACTCACAAAATTTTCCTAGTGTAAACTGGGGTAGAAAATTTTATTTGTTTTGTTTCGTCTTCTTTGATGGCTTGCAGGTTTTCTGCGAAGCACAGGTTTATCCAAGAATGGAATTTCATCTCCGGTCAGATATAGAAGAATGATCAGGTTGAAGATAGTTAGAGTCAGCTCTGTATCTTTAGCGGCCCAACATCTCAAGAGACATCTTTTTAGCTTCTGATAAGGAGAATAAGCATCCAAAGTATTCTATGAACTGTTCTTTGGCAGAGTGTCAATGACTCAATCCAAGTTGCAGGTTCAAATCTCAAATCCTAACTTCAAGATCAAATCTTGAGATCGAGGTACCCACCAGAAGAAGGTGAGGCGATAACTGAAGATCCAAGAGGAGGATCTGAAGCAACGGGATCAAGACAAATAGAATAAATAGGATCTTGTACATTTATTTCTATTCTCATTCTTTGATGTAATAAAAGGAGCAACGAACCGGAAACTCGACGGGACTTCAACTCGACTCTCCAATTCATCCACTCTCACTTACACCCACTCGAACTACAGGTGACCTGATTCTCTTATAACCCGAGATATGTAGGATGTCTAAAACCAAGACTCGGTCACACCTCTTTTCTACTTATTTACTAATGAATAAATGGTTGAGCCAAAATTAGTCATGTTTACTTCTTTGCTTGGAAATTCTCCATATTTCCAAGCAAAGAGGGGCATTCTGTAAACACCTAATTTTTGACCCAAACCTAATATTTTTATACCATTTTAATATTCAATTAATTCTTATTTTATTTTATTTTTATTTTTATTTTTAGGCATTTTAAATTTATCTTATTTTCGAGGTTCACTAAAAATTTTGAAAAACTACAAAAATAGAGTCACATTTTAAATAAGTTTTTATTTTATTCTTTTTACTTATTTGTTTATTCATTTTTAAAAAAAGAAAAGAAAAGAAAAAAGAAGAAAAATCTAAATTATATTTGTTTTCTTCGTTCAACTTTAATAAAAAATGTGTGATATTAATATTTCTTAGTCATATTCATAAGACTAGCTAATTAACTTATTTTGTATTTTTTTTTAGTAGATTTTATTATTTTTATTTTTTCCAAAACAAAATATTAAAAAAAAATTGAAAATGACGAAACCTAAACTACCCAAACCACCCACCAATCCCACTCCTATCCCATTACCTCCCCCACAAACCCACATAACACACGACATGCACACACACTACATACACTATATAATGCACACCATGCACACATGCACAAAAAAAAGGAGAACATACGGAAGAAAAAACAAAAAGAAACAAAAAGCAAAACATGCATTAAGAAAAAAAATAGGCGAACAGAACACACACACACAAAAAAAAAAAGAGCACGGAAAAAAAAAATCAAAGAGGAGCATTTCTGAGTTGGAATTAGAGTTTCGGATCCTGTTTTAGTCTCCGGTAATGACATCCTACTCTTGCTTTCAATTAATTTGTTACACAGGTGTGTCTATTGTCGAGGCTTGACTTTGTTGTATCAAGAATAATTCATTATTAATTAATTCAATTTCAAAAATATCTTATGTTGGTTCTATTCGATGTTCGGTCCTTGAACTTCCTATTTCAGTGTGATAATATCTCCATCTATATTTATTGTTTCCGTTCATCCTTGTGTGATTATGTTAATCAGTATGTATTTTTACATTTGCAATTCATGTTGATAGATACTTTTCATATTTAACTTGCTGCACTCAAAATGGTGAGAAAAACACACGAAGAAAGGAATTGGCGAGTTCGAGTCCGAGCCTTTGTTCGAGTTTCTAGTGGCGACATTCTTGTTTCTGTAGTCAATTTAGTTCGTCCTATTATTTTTAAAATTTCATGATGAATCAAAAGAAAATATAAAGTTTGAATGATCTCATGCATCGCTTAGTATCTAAAGTCTCTTTTATTGTTATTCGTTATTCACTTGTGACTATCTTTTATATAGTATAATTTATGTGCTATTTGTAGTTAATTAAGTGTGTTCGTGTTTGGTGATAAGGTGTTCTAATATAAAAGTAGATATATATAGGAGATAAATAAATATGGTACTGCTATTTAATATTCATATGCCGACTAATAAATGATAAAAATAGTCGTACAATATACAAGTATCTTAGAGATAAGCACGTGAAATTTTTTCCGATACCTGCAAATTGCATGGAAATCAAATCACATTTCAATTTTGTTTGGTTTCTGAGATCTTATGATAGAAGCAATTTTCATTCATTTAATTATTGGCTTGTTTGTTATTGTGAATATATATATATATATATCATAATTGTTCATTTTGTTTATCGTGAAAATAATGATAATTCGATTGAATATGGCTTCAACTGATTTAGAATAAAATAGTTATTTAATTCCTCCATCCTTTTATTAATTAATAAATTTTGTTGGACCTGATTCGATATATAAGTTTAGTCGTTAATTAATGATTAAGATGAATTGTGATTTTATCCACTACCCATTATTATTTATTTATTTATTTATTTAAAAAAAAAAGAGGAGAGGAGGAAAACATATTGTAAGAGAGAGAATTCATAAAAGAATGAGTCACGTTCTTATCCACTAAATAATTAAGAATTTAATATACAAGTTAAAATTAACGATGAAGTTGGAAAGCCCTGCTACCGACCATTCGTTATAATTAAATTAATTTATCATTTTAGGTCGATTGAATCGGGTTGCGTAGGTTCTAAACCTATTAGGTGCTTATTTAGATTAGGAAAATGGGGACGAATCATAAATGCCTCAAAGGCACGAGAAATATACCAAAACTCGTGGTGAGGCCGAAAAGTACTACTATCGGTAAGCCACACATCAATGTAGTTTTAAATAATTTAAAATGAATTAAAAGCGGGAGGCAAACAACTGTTAGGTTAACAAATATTTTAAATCCAAAATAAAAAATTTATTTTAAGCCAGACATAAGTCATTAAAGCAACCGTGCTAGAACCACGGGACTCGAGGGGTGCCTAACACCTTCCCCTCGGTCAACAGAATTCCTTATCCGAATTCCTAGTTCGCAGACCAAAAATAAAATTGAAGAGTCATTTCCTTTTGAATAGGGATTCAATAAGGTGACTTGGAACACCCAAACTCAATTCCAAGTGGCGACTCTGTAAATAAAATAATCCCTTTTCAAAACGTCACTTTATTTGGGAAAACCCATTTTCTCTAAAACCAACTCCCTAGCGGGGTCGGATGCGATGATAAATCGGGGGTGTGACAGATAGGTTTTGTATTTAACAATTTTTGTAAGGTAAATATTATCAATATATGTATGAGTGATATGGTTATAAGTCTACTTTTGTTGATTGAGTGATTCGGAATATGTGTATATCTGGGGAGGTATAAATGACTCTAGTTTTTGTATATTTGGTGTATAAGGTTTTGAGAATATCTGGTTGAGGTTATAATTCTTTTTCTTTGGTAGTTCAGGTTTATTTTGAGTGACTATATTCTTTCCCTTGGATACATCACTTGCGGCTGCAACTGTAGCTGTAATTTTGTTAGTAATTTAAGTTTGTAGGTGTTTCTCATCGTCACCTTCTAGTTCTAGTTTTTTAATGTGCTCTTCCTGTACAGTATCTTTGCTAATAGCTTCTTATTTTTTATAGTGATCAACCTATACTTTTACATTTGTAACTTCAGTAGTTAATGTGATAACTCGTTCTTGTAATAACTTCATTCGTTCAAACACTTGTAATATTAAGTCTGTTTGGGTATCTTTGACATCAGCTTCTTCCATTGGTAAATTAGTTTGAGTAGCTTTGTCTTGATATGTAATCTGCAATAACATTCTTGTCAGTTTTGATTACTTCAATCGTAAATGTAAAATTTAATATATTCAACTCTAATCTCCGAATTTCCTTCGTCGTAACTAAGCTTTGTATTTTTCTTGTTAACCACCATCGAACCTGGGTATTATCTATTCTCACAATAAATTTGTTATATACAATATATGGTTCAAATGCTAATAAACATTTATATAATGAACATAATTCTTTTCTATTTATTTCTCATTTTATTTCCGTTTCATTAAATGTACCTGAGTAATATCTACAATGATGTTCTATTTGTTCATTTTTGTACCTATATTTAAGTACTTCTCCATAACTATATTCACTTGCATCTGCTTCTACTATATATGTAAATTTTTTATTTTCATCTGGGAATTGTAATTTTGGTAATTCTTTACAAAGTATTTTTATTTTCTAAACTTGTTTTTTATCTTCTTCGTTGTAATTATATTCTACATTCTTGTTTTAATTTTTTCTGTAAAGGCTTTAGGTTTTCTGCTAATTTTGGTATATATTCTCTTACTTGGTTTACTAATCCTAAAAATGATTGTAATATTTTTTTGTATCTAATTCTTCTTTTGAATTTATTATTTTTTGTACTATATGTTGTTGCATTTTTACTCCACTTTTATCTATTTGTATTCCTAAAAATTCTATCTGGTTTTTTATAATTTCAGCTTTCTTTTCACTTAAACTTATTCTTGATTTTTCTATTATATCTGTAAATTATTCTAGTAATTTTAAATGTTCTTTTTTAGTTTTTTTTGTATATAGTAGTATATCATCTATATATACTATACAATTAGGTAATTGTTTAAAATAATTATCCATAAAATATTGATATCTACCTGGTGCATTTTTATATCTAAATGGTAATACATTCTATTCATAAAATCCTTGTGGTACCGTAAATGAGGTCAGGTAATTTACTAAAATATAATATTCTTATTTTCTTACTTTCTTCTATATTATATGTTCTATTATAATAATATTATTTAAATGTGCATGTATACTCATCTATATAACATATATTACATACTGCTAGTTTTAACATTAAATTTCTATTTATATCTTTTTCTTTATTTTGCTCTTCTTCTTCTGTTGTCATACTGCTAAATTCATCTCACTATTAGCATGGTAATCTGGATACTTTTCCCTTAAACAGCGCCTCTACTCTGGCTACTCCCCTATCACGGCTTTCTTGCCTTACCGGTGTCACTTTTAGGATAGCATAGTTCTTAGGAATTTTTCTCCTTTTCCACTTTGCTAATAAACTTCTTAACATGTTATTTTTCAAATAATTTTACTATAAAGTAACTATCAGGAACTTATTTTATCATATCATGATTGTCAGGAATTTATGAATTTAGCTATTCGTAATCGTAAATAAATATACATGTTCTGGTAGGTTTGATAATTCTGGGCTTTGTTTATCCATAGCTTTTCCTTGAAAATATATCTGTTTTTTATTAAATATTCAAAAGTTTTTTGTTTAAAATAGAGGAGGCTTGCTTTTAACACCTGAAAGTCTTACCTCTAACTGAGCAAAATGCTCTCTATTTATAATCCTAAGAAAGCGCGTAAACTATTAACACACTTTACACGTTTCCTAATTTACATCTCCTATTTTTGTCATAAAGATAAGAATTAATAATGCTATACATGAAAAGTCAAAAAGCCTATGCCTGAAAAGTTAAAGCTATTAGTGGCTATTACTAAAAAGTTTTCCTAACTATACAATTTACGTAACAAGATTTAAAAGGCTATACAATAATTCATATGCCGCTTTCTAGTTTTTATTATCTTTGTTTTTTATCTCTTCCATTATTGCTCTGTTGTTATCTTCTTTTCATCTTCTCCTTGTCGTATCTGCTATTTTTTTTGTCTTCTTGCTATTGTAGCATCACATCTGGAATAAAGCTGTGTCTGCCACTGCATATGCTGCATATGTGGTCATCGTATCTTTGGCCAACCTATTTACAGAATTGATCCATAGCTTCTTCTGAAATAATTCCTTTCGTAATAGATCTTGTGACTAGTAACTCTTCTGGTTTTAGGATCGTTATGACCCATTTTCTTATCTCTTCTCTGTTATTTTCTCTAATATTTTTATAAGTAGAGTAAACCAATAATTGATTTCTGTTATAGTAAATCCAAACTGAGTTTTGATTTATATAATTATTTGCTAACTCAGTCAATATACTGCTAAGTCCAATAACTCTCTTGTTTTGGTAGAAGTCTGGTATCTGATTTTTAGTTATCTCTTCTTATTTGCATATTTCCTCAGGGATAATATAGTCTCGTGCCATTCCTATCTTGACAACAGTAATTATTTGTTTTATTTCATCAAATAATATTTCTGCTGGTGCTGAGTAGAAACGGACATAGAATAACTGTCCCTTTGTAATCTTTTTATAATCCATAAATTTTTTGTGAATATCTGGAATTCTTGTTAACTCTTCTCCAGTAATTGTGTAAACTGTAGATAATCGTCTATAATAGTAACATGAAGAAATTAAGTTTGCACTGGTGCCAGGCAAAGTAATAAGTTTGTTATAGTTCTGACATTTTTGTGTAATATATCCTTGGTTTTGTTTTGCTAAATCTTTACTCTGGATAGGTTTTGTATTTAACAATTTTTGTAAGGTATAAATATTATCAATATATGTACGAGTGATATGGTTATAGGTCTGCTTTTGTTGATTGAGTGATTCAGAATATGTGTATATCTGGGGAGGTAGAGATGACTCTAGTTTTTGTATATTTGGTGTATATGGTTTTGAGAATATCTGGTTGAGGTTATAATTCTTTTTCTTTGGTAGTTCAGGTTTATTTTGAGTGACTATATTCTTTCCCTTGGATACATCACTTGCGCCTGCAGTTGTAACTGTAATTTCGTTAGTTATTTGAGTTTTTAAGTGTTTCTCATCGTCACCTTCTAGGTCTAGTTTTTTAATGTGCTCTTCCTGCATAGTATCTTTGCTAATAGCTTCTTGTTTTTTATAGTGCTCAACCTGCACTTTTACATTTGTAACTTTAGTAGTTAATGTGATAACTCGTTCTTATAATAACTTCATTTGTTCAAACACTATGTATAATTAGTTTACTCTACATTTGTTCAAACACTATGTATAATTGGTTTACTCTACTTGTAAAAATATTAGAGAAAACGACAGAGAAGAGATAAGAAAATGGGTCATAACGATCCTAAAACCAGAAGAGTTACCAGTCACAAGATATATTACGAAAGGAGTTATTTTAGAAGAAGCTATGGAACAATTCTGTAAACAAGACAAAGATAATAAAAGCTAGAAAACGACATGTGAATTATTGTATAGCCTTTTAAATCTTGTTACGTAAATTGTATAGTTAGGAAGACTTTTTAGTAATAGCCATTAATAGCTTTAACTTTTTAGGCATAGGCTTTTTAACTTTTCATGTATAACATTATTAATTCTTATCTTTATGACAAAAATAGGAGATGTAAATTAGGAAACGTGTAAAGTGTGTTAATAGTTTACGCGCTTTCTTAGGATTATAAATAGAGAACATTTTGCTCAATTAGAGGTAAGACTTTCATGTGCTGAAAGCAAGCCTCCTCTTTGTAAACAAAAAACTTTTGAATATTTAATAAAAACAGATATATTTCAAAGGAAAAACTATGGATAAACAAAGCCCAGAATTATCAAACCTACCAGAACAGGTATATTTATTTACAATTATGAATAGCTAAATTCATAAATTCCTGACAATCATGATATGATAAAATAAGTTCATGATAGTTACTTTATTGTAGAATTATTTGACAAATAGCATGTTAAGAAGTTTATTAGCGCAAAGTGAAAAAGGAGAAAAATCCCTTAAAACTATGCTATCCTAAAGGTGAAACCGGTAAGGCAAGAAAGCCGTGATAGGGGAATAGCCAGAGTAGAGGCACTGTTTAAGAGAAAAATATCCAGATTACCATGCTAATAGTAACCGAAAAACATGTTATTTAAGAATAATCTAGTATATAGTAATCTAAAATGATCATATTTTGTTATGTGTATGATTGAAAGGAATATTCTGAAAAAGCATCATATGAAAAATAAATACTTATTTATCTGACGAAATGGTAGATAAATTCAAAATACTTGTTTTGTATATACTTAAGGATATAGAAATTGTAGATTTAAGAAAAATCATATTGGAAAAAATATTTGATAAATATTTTATGACTAGAATAAATTACATACCACACCTACCTACGTACTCTTACAAATATTTACATACCAAACCTACACATCAACCATGATAAATTACGTATATTTAGAAAATTGAAAAATGAATATGAAAAATATACAATTAATAGAAAAACTAATGAAAACAAATTTAGAAGAATATATGAGAACTAAAAATATAAAATATTTAGAAATCCTTAATGAAAATATAGAGGAATTATTAAGATTAAAACAAACAACTAATAAATACTATGATAAAGCAATTAATTACTAGTTTTCCACAATTATAACAAGTACATTCTTTTATAGATTTCTTTTTCCTATATGGTCTTTTATGTTTATAATTTTTTACATAATATCTTTTTCTTGGTTTCTTATACTTATATTTTGATTTCTTGTATTTCTTATGTCTTTTTTTTTCTTATAATATCTTTCTTCACATCCAAATTGAGGTGTTATTTTATCTTTGCAACATGTTAAATTTCTTATTAATTTCTTTTCCATTTTTATTTCTTCTCTATATTTTTCACATAGATTTCTATACCATTGTTGTAAAAATTTTATTCTTGCTCCTAGGGTATCTACTATTTTTGCTTTATCCCAACTCTTTATTATTTTTGAACTAAATGGTTCAGGTAATTTACTAAAATATAATCTTCTTATTTCTTTAGTTTCTTCTATATTATATGTTCTTTTATAATAATATTCTTTAAATGCGTTCGTATACTCATCTATATAACATATATTACATATTACTAGTTTTAACATTAAATTTATATTTATATCTTTTTCTTTATTTTGCTCTTCTTCTTTTATTGTCATACTGCTAAATTCATCTTTTATAGCTGTTTCATATTTTTTCAATATTTCTGTTGGTAGTATTTTAGTAGTTGTTGATGTTCCTTCTGTTTTCCTATCAAATCTTAATACTTTTTTACTTGCTAGAATATAATAACAACGAGGAAGATAAGAAATAAGTTCAGAAAATAAAAATACTTTATAAAGAATTATTAAAATTATAATTTCCAGACGACCCAGGTGTATGTAGTGACTGTACGTAACACTGTTTAAATAATTAATAGTTTAGTCCAGGCAAGGAATACATGGGAAGTGTTTGAAATAATAGTCTATGATTTCAATGAACCTAAGATGAGAAGGCAGTTGTGGGAAGACATAAATTGCATCCATGATCATACATGGTCCATCGCCAGTGTTAGGTGATTTCAATTGTATATTTCATAGGGGTGAGAAGCTTGGAAGGCCTGTAACTGTGGCAGAGACAGAATTTTTAGGCATATGTAGCAAAGTGTGGACACCAAGACCTGAAATCTTCAGGAGCTTTTTACACACAGAATAATAAATAGAAAGGGGTGCATAGAGTATACAAGAAAATTGATAGCACACTAGTAAACACTGACTGGTTGGATGCATCTGAAGCTCAATTTCTACCAGAAGAGTCGTTTGACCATTACACAATGTTTATTAATTGGGAACAGGGGAAAGTACTGATGAAACCTTAATTTAGTTATTTCAACATGTGGAGTCTTGATCCTGATTCCAAAGAAAAAGTGAAGAATAGCTGGACTACTGCAGCTAGAGGGAGAAAGTTGTTTTAGATGGTTGGTAAGATGAATAAACTCAAGCACAAACTACAAAAGTTAAATCACGAGAAATTTAGTGCAACAAAACAGAGGACTGAAGCAGTAAGAATAAAGTTGTGTGACTGTCAAGAAAGGATACAACAAGGACCAAATGAAAGTTTAATTGAGGAAGAGATGTTGTTGTCCAAGGAATATGCACAATTGTAGAAAGCGCAAAATCAATTTTTGTATCAAAAAAGCAAGGTGAAGTGGTTCAGACATGGGGATCAGAACACTGTTTTTTTTTTTTTGTCAAAATGCTTTCAAAGGGAAAAGACATAAGAACGGAATTTTTACAATAAAATGAGAATGTTTGTTATCAGAAGGACATAAGTGGACAGTGGTATAAGAACAATTTTCATCGACTACTATACTGAGTTGTTGGCTACTAAAAATGGTTGATAAGACTGTTGCTGGTAGCAGTATCATCATGAGAAGGACACAAAAGAAATTGCTTGGACAATCATATATTGCAGATAAGGTAAAAGAGGCATTATGGTCAATTGATGGGGATAAAGCTCCAGGAGGAGATGGTTATGAAAGCAAATTTTACGGATTCTTGGGATGTAGTTGGGGCATATGTAATAACAGGTATGCTGGAATTTTTTCAAACTAGTCATCTATTGAAAGGGATAAAAAAACATAGTTATAACTTTAATTTCTAAGAGCTAACATGCAGAGTCAGTGATAGATTACATACCTATATCTTGCTATAATACTTTATGGAAGATAATATTCAAGATGTTGTGCAAAAGATTGCATAGTATACTACCTAGGATTACATCCAATACATAAAGTGTTTTTGTTGCTGGGAGGTCAAAAGTGCAGAATATCATGATATGCCAAGATTTGGTGAGGTTGTATAATAGGAAGGCAACCACTAAGTGCCACTTGATCGAAATAGACCTAAGAAAAGCATATAACAATGTCGACTGAGAGTTTGTGGAAGAAATGCTTTACTGACTGAATTTTCTTTACGATTTTATTAAAATGATTATGGAAGGCATCACAACACCTAACTACATATTATTCTAAATGGTGGAAGAGGAGGGGAATTGAGAGGCTAGCTTAAGTAAATCAGAGAGTTTTTCTTGTGAGATTCAATTCATATGAGGAGAGAGAGCTAAAGTAGTGGAAGAGGGAGTGTTGCTATTTGATCTCAAGTCAATAGTTGTCAAAACTTAGGCATCGGATTATTGAATTCACAAATGAAAATGTCACTAGTGTGCCAGTGTGGGTTCGATTTTCAGGACTGCATATTAAGTACTGGGGCAAAAGAGCACTGGCCAAAATAGCAGGTTTGGTTGAGATACCACTGAGAGCTGATAGAGTTACAACAAACAATGAGCATATGATATATGCTAGAGTTCTAGTGGAATTTTCCATGGACAAAGTTTATCTAGCTGGGGTGATGTTCGAAAATGAGCAAGGTTGTATAGTTGAACAACGAGTTAAGTATGAGTGGAAACCCGCTATGTGTACACACTGTAAAACTTTGGACATAAAATAGGTCAATGTAGGAGGCAATTGAAGGAAGGCAAAGGAAAAAATCAGCAGGTGGAAGGGCAAAAACAGCAGGAGGAAGCATCATCACAGGGCAATCAAGGGAGAGCAAGACAAAAGTTTCTCATTCTTCAAGTACACTTTTAGCCACAACAAATGTGTTTGATATGTTGGATACGTGTTTCATTTAGTAGATCGGGAGTAATCAAATGAAAAGGCGATCTCTTTGTCATTTCAGCAGTTGCTGGGAGAAATTGCCATTTTCAGAGAGGAATTTTCTTACGGTTGCAATCACTTGTTTCTTTCCTTCCCCAAACTTAGATGATTACATAATCATTTTCAAATTTTGAAAATACTATTCATCATCTTCTTCCTCAAGAATATTCCTAAGTTCAAAATCTCAAGTTTTATAGACTTGTGTAATACTTCAATCCAATAGTGATTTCTATTTATTAACACCTTTATGCTTAATATATGATTTGGATGCGGAAGAGTTACCTTGTTAGATAAAGCACTACCTTCAAAGAATTTAATTAAAATTAGTATACGTGCGATGCGCGGATAATATTCAAGTAATATTTTTTATGTTTCATATTGAAATGTCTCGTTCAAATTTGTTAAATTAAATTATCTTTAAGAAAATTGTTTATCATCTCATTTCTCAATAAAATGAAAAAAAAAAAAAAAATCTTTTTCCACCCACCTCCCCCCATTCCCCAATCATTTTTTTTGTTTTCTTTAATATAAATGTTTTTCTACCCCTTTCCCCTCACGCCTCCACCCAAATTCATTCCTTCCCTCACACTCAATTCCGTCACTGATAATTAAATTTATACGAAAAAACAATCATCTAATTGTAAACAAAAATTATATTTCATAGTTTTATTTATAATATCATTCACAATTTAAATATGGTGGATTGTTAATAGTCTCTATCACCCACCCACCCATTCGTTTTCAAAATCTAATACATATTAGTAAAAATAATTATGTAATTGCACAAAAAAGATTTTATGTTTCAGATTTTTTATATTTTGACAATTTAATGATTTTAAATTGTCAAGAACAATTTGAATTTTTATTCTACTATTCCTCCATCTTTTCTGTGCCAATTTTTATAAATAAACATGTTTATTATGATTTTTTCATTATATTCTTAAAAGTTGTCTAAATCTCCCCCCCCCCCCCCCCCCCCCCCCCCCGCCAAAAAAAAAATTTTAAAAAATAATCCTCCATATATTGTAATTTGATTACTTTACTTTTTTTTTATTTAACCTTGAATTAGATTATATTTTGTGTTACGTATGTAAGCATTTGAGTTTTCTTCTCTCTTATCTCAAAATACAAAATCAAAATAGATATGAAATATAAATTAGAAAAAGACTTCAAAATAATCTAGTCCGTTAGAAGTACTTATAATTTAAATTTAAGTCAAATATTTTCACATCTATCAAAATATGAATTTATCTCATATATTTGATTTTATATTTTTTTTTTTTTATAAATCAAATTGAAAAAAATTATTAACATGCCCTTATAACTAAAATGAATTCCATAATGAATGTAAAAATTTTTGAATTTTTTTCAAAATTCATCTCATATATTTGATTTTATATTTTTTTGTTTTTTTATAAATCAAATTGAAAAAAATTATTAACATGCCCTTATAACTAAAATGAATTCCATAATGAATATAAAAAATTTTGAATTTAAATTTTAAAGTAGAAAGTAAAATCATGAGTTTTATTTTAAGAAAAAAAATTATAATATGTAAATTTCTTCTAATATATTGACATTTACTTTTTTATTTTATTTTCCTATTCATGCTAAGCTAGTTCTCCCTGTTTAGTTAATTTATCAAAAAATATTAAAAAATATTTATTTATTTTACTTATACTTTTCTTGTCTTTTCGTTATCTTTCATTCGTATTTCTATTATAAAATATTTTATTTTCACCTTAAAAATAACTGAGTTAAAATATTATAAATTATAAAAAAAAATATTTATTTTAAATTTTCTCCAACCATTTCAGAATCTGCAATCTGCTTTGTCATGAACTGTAAAAGTTGTTCATAAGCACAAAAATTTAAAGTTATGGATAGTAATTATATCCATCAATCACAATTCGAACTTGAATTCTAATAATCAAAGTTTACTTAAAATAACAATTACTTAGTCTAACATCATGTATTAAAAATTTTAAGGGTATATTTAATTACTTTTACAAAATCATATGAAAAATATCACTTACTTGAATTCAGACCCGAATATAAAAAATATAATTGTTAAACATCATCATCTGCATAGAAAAATAACAATGTCAAATCAAATGAAGTTTTTTTTTTAAAAATAAATAATGTAATAAGTAAATTCATAAACAAAACAAATAATCAGTAATCAATAACAAAGAGAGAAAAGAAAGCTTAACACTACATAGCAGGATAGGAGTGAATATATATATAAAAGAGATTAAGAAGGAAAAATTCTATTCCAATTCAATTTTCATTTAAAAATTCAAATTCAAATATTCTTATCCTTATAGGTTTCAAATTTAACATGCTTATCTTAAACATATATTTGAAATAAGAGAAATATTTGAATTCAAATATCCTTATCTTTATCTTTTTCAAACTTGACATGTTTATCTTAAAAATATATTTGAATTAAGAGGCATATTTGAAATCAATGAGATTAATCCACATTTTTCAATACTAAATACTAACAAAATAAAAGAGGAATAAATTTATTTCTCTTCCTTGTCCTTTTAAATATAATATTATTATTTCTTATAATTATTATTAGTTATTACTTCTACGTAATATTCCAACTCCTAATGAGTAAATTTTTAAAAGTATTTTTATTTTTTATTTTTATTTAATTATTATTTCTACCATCACTATTACTATGTACTACTATTATTATTTTTATTTTTTGTAGTAGTACTTGTTGTTTTGTTGTTGTTGTTGTTGTTGTTGTTGTTGTTGTTGTTGTTGTTGTTGAAATCAAGTGTATTCAAATATATTTTATAGCAACTTCAAGGAATTAGTCAATGAAATAGTAAGAGTTTATTTATAACTCTTCAATTGTAAGTTTCTAGTTTTATGCTAATGGTGAATATTTAAATAAACTATACCTAAATATATTTTATATATTTAAATTTTAAAACATATAAGCATATGAAGCATAAAAAGTTTATTTAATAATATACAATCATGAGTATCTATTTTTAAGCTAATAAAAATGTTTTTTTTAAAATAAAGGATAATGTATTTTTAAATTTTGTTATCTCTATCTTTCAATTCAAATTGCAACCCTCTATCTATCTATCTATCTATCTATCTATCTATCTATCTATCTATCTATCTATCTATCTATCTATCTATATAAAGGGTGGTTGTTGTTGTTGTTGTTGTTATTATTATTATTGAAATCAAGTGTATTCAAATATATATTATAGCAACTTCAAGGAATTAGTCAATGAATAGTAAGAGTTTATTTATAACTCTTCAATTGTAAGTTTCTAGTTTTATGCTAATGGTGAATATTTAAATAAACTATACCTAAATATATTTTATATATTTAAATTTTAAAACATATAAGCATATGAAGCATAAAAAGTTTATTTAATAATATACAATCATGAGTATCTATTTTTAAGCTAATGAAAATATTTTTTTTTAAATAAAGGATAATGTATTTTTAAATTTTGTTATCTCTATCTTTCAATTCAAATTGCAACCCTTTATATATATATATATATATATATATATATATATATATATATATATATATATATATATATATATATATATATATATATATTAAGATAATGACTTTTTTTTTTAAAAAAAAAAAGAGATAATATGTTTCAAATTCAAAATTTTTATTACATAATTTTTAACTTTGTCTTAAGATTGTCATTTGACTTATTCTTGTGCTGCCACTTGATTTCTTGTCTTGCTTTTAATTTTGCTTTTATGTATATATATTTATATATATTTTAGTGTGACAATTTTAACAAATACATTGTAAATGAATGTTAATACAACTGTTAATAGACTGATAGTTCTTCAATACATTCACTAAAACTTACTTTAGATAGTGAGGATTGAACTTGTAAATAATTTGTATTAAAATTCTGATCCATTCGACATAGTTTATAAAACTAGATTAGTGTATGTATTTTGTACGTGAGTTTCACGTCAATCAATAAAAATTATATACGAATAACATCATTAAAATTTAAAAGTAGCTTAGCAATTATTGACAAAGGTATATTTAAAGTGGTAATCTTTTAATATAATGCATAACTCTTCTAAAAATTAGAAATTGAATACATAAGCCAAAAAGAAAATGTTCCATTAGTTTATAACATGACGATAATTTGGAGTTGAATAATCATTGGTTAAAATTTAATAACAAAATGTACCAACACTAATTCTTGAAAAAAAACCTACCCATATCTTTTTTTTTTTTTTTTTATTATTATGTATTTTAGGACCCTTTTTAAAAAAAAAATATAAAATAAATAGGAAAGAAAACACCAAGATTTTCCTTTTTTCTTCTTACCAAATCTTTTATGTCTCCCTTTTTACGTAAGAAAAAGAAAACCCATCAACATTTATCCTGGAAAAAAAAGCCTACCAACACTAACTTTGAAAAACACTATCACTAAATATAAACGTTTTTAAATTTACATAAATATTATTAAAAATACATTTGAGTTCTAAAAAAATAAATGAAAAATAATTCACGTCCCTGAAAATAGATATATTTGACCAACATAACAAAGAAAGAAGTTTTACCTCACATATAATCCCCAAATATCTTGATGAATTATTTACATACGGTTGAATTTTACTAAACATCACAAGTGTTACATTCTTAATTAATTGACTATTTCTGAATTTCTTCCATCATATTATAACACATACGGTCATCATCAAGCATATAAAACTATCACCAATTTTTCTGTAGACTGCGCTGAGCGCGCAGGAGTCAACTGGGAGCATTAACAGCTGTAGAGAAGAGGTGAAAAGCCACGATACTAATAAGGATAGTTCAGTTGCGCGGAGTACAGACTAGGGGTTCGCCTAAAAAACAGGTCTTTGTCTTGTAGTGCAATATCGAGAATGAGGTAAAAATCATCAGCGTGGATTGCTATGCCATTCAAATGTCTTTGTTTAAGAAGTGAGTTTTAAAAGCTAAAGTGGGGAGTACTGCCCAAGAGATTGCATCATCATATATGCTGTATAAGGACATCCGCTAAGCTTCTAGCTGGCTTCCTAAACTTCCTTTCAGCTGCTCTCGCTTGAGAGAAAAAGTTTATCTTATCTTTCAAAAGACCTTAAGCTCGCTATATTAACCTATAAATATTAAATGTTATCTTTCGCATGCCTTACGAAAAGCATTTTGAAAGTCTGTCTTTTTGGTTTAAAAAACAAGAGGAAATGGCGCATTATTTGATAAATAGTGCAGGCATGTGTTACACTTTTTTCGAAATCTAAAAGGGGCGCAACGGAATTCATTCAGAAAGCAAGATAGAATAGGCTCTTACTAACTAACGGGAGAAAGTTCTCTGCTAGTGAAATCGGTCCATTGACACCTATAATTGTTTCAACCAAGGCCTAGCACTCTTCTCAAATTTTTGGATGCACTCTCGCTTTATGTAGCTTCAACCTCTATGTGGAAAACTTTTTTATTGCGAAATGAATGGCATTTTAAAAGCTCTCACTCAAACAAGGGCTTCCTGTACTGTACTAAGCAGAATTAGTGGACATAGAGCATGTCCCCCTCCTGACATTCCCCTAGTTTTTAGAATCAATTCCCTGTTTAGAAGTCTTCGTTGGTTTTAAATAGACACCGGGCAAAAATTTTAGTAAAACGATCTTGAATGCAAATTTTGACTACAGCATCACCTCCGAAATATCGATTTTAGGCTAGTTGGATCTTTGGTTTGGGTCCCAATGCATCCAAACTCATTTCGATCTATTGGTCAGAAAATTGAAAACTTGGAAATTTGGAAATTTGGAAATTTGGGTGTGGGACCCATATTTGGCCTAAACGACATTGGATGGAGAATCCAACTTCGGCAAAGCGTCTAGAACATAGAATTTAGTATGGTTACATAATTCATTTGCCTATATTGGATTCCAAATGAATCATGAAGCATTGGTCGAAACTTGAAATTTCTTCCTAGTTTCAGCTATTACCTGGTGCAAAGAGAGAATGCCGCGATCGCACAAGCATGAATGGCGATCGCTATGCTGCAATCATGATCCATCGATAACGATCGTAACACCTCTTTGGAAAGGTATTTAAAGGCCTCTTGACCACGTTTTTGGCTCTGTTCTCTCATCTTGGAGACCAAGGAACCCTAAAATGGTGTGCTAAACTCTAATTGAGTCTTGTTTTGGGAGCTTAGTTAACATATATTTTCATCATTAACAATGGATTTGAGGTTTGAATCCTTCCATTACATGCTTGAATTTCTTGAATTCTTGACCAAAATACCAAATAGTTTAGAGGCTTGATTTAGCCCCAAATAAGCTTAATACCAAAAATGTGTTTTCCGTAAGTGGATTTCACTTGGGGTTTTGATGTCATTTTTGGACCTGAAATACAATGGTACAATATAGGTATCAATGTTCTCGTTATAATGTGTAGATTGTATTTTTTATAGATTGAAACCTTGAAGAAGCTTCTTGGAAAGGAAAAATGAAGGTTTAGCAGTTTGTGAGCTTTCCTTGGATTTGAGGTAGGTTAGGTTTGCTACTTGTTGGATTGAGCTATGTTATAGTATAATTGTGAAATCTTTATAGATTGGGATGGGTTTTATGTGTTGGAATATTGAATGGTAATATTTTTGTTTAGTTGAATCATTTAGGTCACTTGAACTTATAGATTGAAATGCTTGACTTGTAGGCTTAAACCTTTGGGAATTGGACTTTATGTCTCATGGCTAACATGAGGATGCCTTAGTTACTTTAGTTGGATGTGAGTTACCTTGTCACTAATGTTGTAGGTAAGTCGACCTTAGTGCTCATATTAATGGAAGTGCCTTAGATGCTATGGTTGAATTAGGTGTACTGCTTGGGGAAGACCTTACCTTAGGACTATTGGTGGCTTGCTATGCATCTAAGAATTGATTTAGAAACCTTATCCTAGTCGGTAGAAGTTGGACTTAGGATGTATTTGGGGAATTAGAAGGGGGTTCTTGACACAACCCGCCCTGGGGCCTTATCGTAATGGGCGTCCCACGTCCAACTAGGATCGGAGACTACCCCCATTACCCAACCCAACCTCCAGCCGCCTTCCCTGAGTTGACTAAATTTCGAGCATGAAACAAAATAGTATAATGGCTTACATAAGGACTCAGGGAATATATCACAACTGTGATCAACCCAAATTTGTTCGACCATCCCATACCAATAATCCGATCATACCAAACTATACCAAACAAGGGCCATAAACCAGGCCATAACCAAGGACGTTCCAAAACATAATATAATTAATTCCAAAATGAAATAGGATGGAACAACCAACAATATCGTCCAATGGTGTCAAATAAAACACCATAGCGCAAATGCGATAGTACGAGAATATACTAAGTATGAAGATGAGGTAAGGCTAAATGCAAGGTCTTATGCATGAACAATTACTTAACTGAATAATTATGAGAATACTGAATGAGAACACATGCATGAATGTACAAATCATAACTGAAATCATCGTGACTCGAAATACTGAAACTCGGATACTGCTTTATTGTTATCTAAACTCTCTACTAATACTGAGATACTGAACAACTGAATCTCCTGATATTGATAACTGAGTACTGAAGCTAAGATCAATCCTCTCTAGCGAGTGATCTCATAAATTGATGTTACTGGAGCTGATTAATGGAATCTACTCACATCAATGACTGCACACTGAACTTGCTACTCTCAGCCAACTGAATCAGAGATCAAAACTCTTTAACTGATGATCCCTGAATCTAATATCAATAACAATAAGAGATTTTATCTAAGAGCGAACCTATCTAGCGGAGGATCTCTAAATCAGATAATGAGAATACTCAACTGAATCTGAGAATGAGATCAAGCCTATCTAACAGGTGATCTCTAGATCTGATAATGAGATTACTCAACTGAATTTGAGACTGAGACCAAGCTTATTTATTGAGTGATCTCTGAATTTGATAATGAGATTACTTAACTAAATAGAAGATTGAGATCAAGCCTATCTAATGGGTGATCTCTGGATTTGATAATGAGATTACTCAACTGAATTTGAAACTGAGTCAAGCCTATCTAATGGGTGATCTCTGGATCTGGTAATACTGATACTGAATAACTTTACGTGAGACCATGCCTATCTAGCGGGTGGTCTATGAATCAATGAAACTATCTGAGTTCCTTACTGATATAGGTGACTGTATCTGACAGTCCTGATTTCTGAGTTCTACTCTAAAGATTGATACTGAAACTGTAACTGTGGGAGTGCTTACTTAACTGACATAGCCCGAATCTGAACTGATGAGGTCCAATGTGTAACCCTATATTGAAGGGTATCAGTACCGTGCCATAGGTAAAGACCTCTATTCTGGTCAAGCCTCTCTAACGGGTGACCCTCACAGGATGTCAAGCCTAAGGCAGTATAATAGTTAAGCCTTTTCCTAATGGGTGACTCCTACATCCTGAGCTGGATACGTAGTTTTGGAGTTTAGGGAGTGATCCTAACAACTCTGCCTCTCTAACAGGGAGCTTCCATCTTCGTACTCGCTCGATGCTAGCTCCTACTCCCAACTGAAAGACTCCGAACTGATTCTTAACTGAACTTAAACTGAGCTGAATTTGATACTGATCATGTTTCTCAAATGATCTAACTGGGTTAAGCTGAATTCACTTGGTTCCGTATCTGACGAAATATTACTGAATCTCGCTATCTAGCTGAATGATACTAAGATTTGAAAAGATTACTCAAATACTACTGAAGTCTGAACTGAACACTCAAATACTACTAGATCTGAGCTAAGTACTGAACTGAAGCTAGAATAATAATGATACTGAGATTACTAAGATTTCTTAAGTTCTGTATCTATCTGAGAGTACAGAGTTCTATAACTCACTGAGTTCTGAGAATCATGGCATGCCTGAGATTATTGAGAAAACTGACCCGAGCGCTAGATTACAGCTAAATTATCAGGTATAAATACCTCCAAGATTTGATAACATAAAAGTAAAACATAACCGTTCTTGAATAATCAAGACCATGGACATTCATTCACCATCACAATCACTAAAGGATCTCTTCAATTATTTAGAAATCATAAATATGTGATATACAGAGAGACATGCTATTGGCCCATACTCCATTCAATAAGGTCTTACATCAAACACTCAGCATGTATTAAAGTCTTAGCATGTATCGAAGAACAAATAATTAGGGAATTTCATGCTATCATATCATAATTCATTCACTAAGGATTTTCAACAAACACTTGGCACGCATGGGTTTGCACACAATTGGCGATTTCTAGTCCACATGCTATCATGTCTCTAATTCTTTCACATAAGCATTTTATCAAAAATATGGGGAGCATGCTTTGCTTATTCAATAATTTCTTCATTTAATTAACATGAACACATCACTTAAAAAGGAACTTGAAGAGGGTTTATTATGAACATCACATGAATTTCACATACTAGGGTCAAAGCTTGAAACCTCATCAACAAAACATGAATTAAAAACTCAATAATAGGATGAACTTCAATTTCAATTCACATGAATCATGAAAACTCATAAACCTAAGAAGCTTTGAATTTTAAAAAGGATTCTTGAGCTTCTTGGGTGAAAGGGACCCAAGAATCAACATCTGCATACCTTAGGGAAACTCTTGGAGAGATTCTTGATTTTCTTAATTTCTCTTAATTTTTCTTGAAAAAGAAAGAAGAGTTTTGATTTGGTAGAAACCCTATATTTTAATGTGGAAGAGGATAAATGAAGTTGTGAGCCTTGATTGGGTATAAATAGGGGCTGAGAAGAGTGGAAAAAAACTAAAAAGCCCTTTTTAAAATGAGTTAAAAATGTTGAACAGGGGCTGCGATGGTCCGTTGCTTAGTCTGACGGTCCATCGGATCGTTCGTTGTACATCAATCATAAAATGAACAAACTTCCTCGATATGACGGCCTCAGTGATGGTCTGTTGCAAACCCGATGATTCATCGGATCATCCATTGCACATTGGCCAGGATGAGGCCACATTATCTCAGCGGCGAGGTCCGTCGCAATCTTGATGGTCCGTCATAATCTTGACAGTCTATCGTCCTGGCCATCGAACTTGGGCCAGTCACTGCCTTGGTTATGACGGTCTGGGCAACGGTCCATCGCAAGCTCGACGGTCCATCAACCCGACCGTCACACTTGGGCGATTCCGACTGCTTTCAGTAAAATGGCCATAACTTTCTCGTTCGATGCTGGATTTTGACGAAATTGGTATCAATGTAAATCTTATTCAATGGTCTACATGACAAAATTTTGATATTAGGGAAATTCTATGTAGTTCAAAATATTTCTCACTTGGCAAGACACTTCTCAACCTTTTAGGGCCGAATTTACACTTCGCCAAACACGCTCTAAGGCTTAGACTATGAGAGAATTTTTGCGGGGTCTTACACATTCCACACTAAATCTTAACATATTGATATCTGTCATCCCATTATTTAATATCCTATATAATAGAGTAAATATCTCCTAATCTGGTCTAATTATCAAACCAAATATGTGCATCAACTCTTCTAACCTGCTACTTTATAAGATGATCAGTAAGATCTCTTACTTGTAACATCTTTTTCCATACTTAAGATCCTCTCACTGATTTCCACATTACCTCCTTAGGATAATACTTTATGCAATATTTATTATGCATATATTCACTCTGAATAGACTTCTTAGTTCTAAAATTCCACCATAATTTACAAAAAAAAGTTGTGGAAATATCATACAACAACTTGAACCCCAAACCCCTTCCTTTTTTAGGCAAACACACAGTCTTCCATGTCACCTAATGTCTTCCTCTTCTTCCTATAGTACTACTCCAAAATAACTGATCAAATATCTTCTGAATAGTGTTTAACACATTCTTAGGAATGCTTCATGACTGAAAGATAATGAATAGGAATGCTTTGTAATACATGCTTGATTAATATTGCTCTACCTCTAAAAGAGAGTAATTCACCTTTCCATGCATGCAATTTTTTGCTAATTCTATTCATAATCTGCTGATAATACACCTTCTTCTTCCTCATGTAGAAGACAGGACATCCCAAATAATTGAAAGGGAATTGTTGTCTCAAGATCCCAGTTGCTACCTCTGTCATTACCACTGCACCATTAGACACACTTCCATGTAAATACAAAGCACTTTTCTCCTTATTTATCTTTTGGACAGATACTGTTTCATACTTCTCCAATGTTGCTGTGACCAACTATAATGTACCCAATTCAGCCTTACACAATATAATCATATTATCTGAAAATGCCAGATAATTGATTTTTGGACTACCCCTAGGAATACCAAAGAGTTTGAATTCTTTCTTGATCAGTAAAGCTTTCAAACTTCTTGATAATACCTCAACTGCAATGATGAATAAAGTAGGTGAAAGTGGATCCCCTTGCTTAGACCCCTAGAGGATTTAAAAAATCCTTTATGTTGTCCATTTAGCAACACAGAATGCCAATTATTTTCTAAAAATTTGAATACCAAATCAATGATTTCTTCATAGAATCCTATCTTTCCCAGAAATTTAGTAAGAAACAACCACTCTACTCTATCATATGCTTTCATCATATCCAGTTTCATCACTATGTTAGGAGGTTTTCCCCTTTTTCTAATTTTAGACACTATTTTATGAACCACCAATATATTCTCAGCTATACTTCTTCCTTGAACAAATCCTGCTTGTTCTTCAAAAATAATATCAGGTAGAATACACTTAATTCTTTCATGAATAATTCTAAAAAATATTTTATTCACAAAATTATTAAGTGAGATAGGTCTCAGATCTAAAAAAGTGTTCACTACTAACTTTTTTGGTAGCAGAACCAAATTAATATGAGTAATGAACCTTGGGAACTCATATCCATAGAAAAAAGCAATAATCATTTGATGAAGATCCTTGGCAATAATATTCCATGCATCTTAATAAAAAATGCTAGTCATACTATTTGGACCTCCAACACTATTTCTATTCAACCCCATAACTGCTATTTTTACCTTCCCCATTGTAAGAACCTTCTTTAACTCTCTATGTTGAGATTCTAATACTATTGTAGGTAGAACATCCAGCATTGAGAAGTCTTGTGTCTCCTCCTACTTTTCAAATTACTGTTGGAAGAATTTAGTTGTTGCTTCTGCAATTTTATCCTGACTTTCCAACCAACTCCCTTCTTCATTCTAGATTCTTTTAATTTTTAATCTTGACCTTCTTTCTTTCACTACTGCATTAAAAATCTGGTGTTCCTTTCTCCATGTTTGAACCATTCAAAACCTACTTTTTATCTCCATAAATCCTCTTTTCTTCTCATTTGCAGTGCTAATTCTTATTTAGCTTTTAGCAAATTAGTTTTATTGGCCCTTGTTAGTTCTTCTTCAAACTATTTCTCTCTTATTTTAATCACGTCTTCTAAAGTAGCAATCTCTTGAAATATGTTCCCAAAAGTTTATTTACTCCAAGCAGTCAATGTAGATTTTGTTCTTTTCATATTTTGATGAAAATGATAAAAGGATTACCTTCTATGTCAGCCTTCCAATTCAACTTAATTACCTCCATGCATGATTTTTCTTTCAACCAGAAGTTGAGAAATCTGAATGTCTTGATTACCTGCTTACTTGTTCTACTAAATTGTAACAACATTGGAGCATGGTCTGAACCACTTCTTACCAAATTTTTAATATCCATAATAGGGAAAACTTCTTGCAACCTGTCATTGTACAACACCCTATCCAATCTTTTAAAGATGCACTCCTCATCAGTCCTTCTATTCGACCATATATATTTGCTTCTCTTAAACCCATTTTCATCTAAATTGCAAGTGTTAATATAGTGATTAAAATCCTATCTCATTTACTGTAACTGGAAAACCTCCAAGTTCCTCCTCCTTACTTTTATTACATTAAAATCTCCACCCAGTATTCATGGCTCTTGAATGATTGTAGCCATTTCTCTCTTAGATTCCCATAATGCTAATCTCTCATTTTGATTACACTTTGCATAAACCAGTGTAACAAATACAACCACTCCTGCCTGTTGATTTTTTAGTTTTAGGGTGAGCTGTTGTTCCTCATTCATAATAACATTGTACTCCATTATTGAGTTTATGAAAGCCCAAATCTTACCTGATTTATTTACAACTGTATGCTGCATTCCCAACCTTCTTTTATAATCATCAATGTATGGCTTTCTTGAAATGGTTCCATAAGACCAATGAACCAAAATTGATATCTTCTATGCATTATTATTAACCTTGTAAATGCTTTATGTGTATTAACTGATCTGATGTTCCAAATTAATGCATTCATTTTGATGTAGATTTTGACATATATCTCCTTGTCTACATTGTACTTCCACTTGTATTTCTGCTTCTCCTATGTTGTTTTCCATGCTTTACATTTAAAGACTGAATTTGTTTTGGAGACAAATTTCTTTCAACTGCAACCTTATCTATATTATTTCCCAAATCTTTATTATCTATGTCTTTTTTATATTAATAATCTCCATTAGATTCTCTGCTTCAATTGCTAATGGTAGAATCCCCTCTAATACTATTTCTTGCTTGTCAGACTTATCTTGTTCCAACCCTATTAATTTTTTTGCTGTGTTTTGAGTATCCTCTCCTCTTGTCTTTCTTGCTGAAAATGTGTTTTCTGCTTCATATTATCCTCTCACTGCTTTGCCAGTTCTTCTTCTTTTTGTGTATTATTATCACTGTTGGTATTATCAGCTTTACATTGCTCAGTACTTTTTTTTTATAGCATGTTTTTCTAGTACTACCTCCTCTTCTGATATGCCAAAACACTTGTTAACCCAATCCTTTATACTCTCCTTCTTCTGATTGTTGGTTGTTTCTTCTTGCAGTTCATTCTTCTGTTGATTTAAAACATCAAAAGTAATTGATGTCTCAAGTCCATCTGTCTTTTCATTAACATCTCCTACAATATGACCACACTTGTCTCTTTTGTATTTATTTCTTTTTTGTACCCATTGATGTTTTATAACGCCCCAAATCTGGTACCCAGAATGCTACACGGTTCTCATGACCCCAAAGGACCACAAGCTAACCCATGACTGATATCTGTACCTGTATACTGCATAAAATACTTTATAATACAGAAACATGAACTGAAAGGCCATAAGGTTCAATAATGAACATGATTTGAATGATATGATATCTGTTGGGGTAATAAAATACCTAAAACAAAATTGAACATACTAAAGTCTGAAACATGATAGTCTAGAAAGCCTCAAACTGAATGAACTGTTTGAGTAAGGAGTTGATAGGACATGTCCCCAACTAACTCCTACTAATAAACTGATTAATGAGATAGTAGGGAAATAATCATATCCTTAAAAGATGAGGACTCACTTCTAACTCTGTTTGTGGATATCTGGAATCTACTGTTGCACTGGAGCTCGTGTCTCTGAACCTATGGTATAAGACACCATAGTGTAAATGCGTCAGTACTTTGAATATACTAGTATGCATCTGAGGTAGGCTGAATACAAGGAGTTCATATGCATGAACAATAATAATAACTGACTAACTATCATGAGCGTGAAAATACATGCATGAGACATAATAACTGACACTAATACTGTGATAACATTATTACTGAATCTGAATATAACTGATAACATGAGTGGTTGTATATGACAGTCCTAAATCTGATGGAACTATCTGAGTTCTATACTATATCTGAGTTGACTGTATCTGACAGTCCTGAAATTTGAAGAACTATTTGAGTTCTATTACTAAGACTGATTGACTATATATGACAATCCTGATTCTGTAACATGAAACTGTGGGAAATAGTTACTAACCGAGATGCCTCTGATATGCCATTATGGCTGAGTTGGGGTCCAATCTGTAACCCTAATTGGAAGGGTATCCATATCGAGCCACCGATAAGGACAAGCTGTGGGAGACCCTCATCTGATAGTATCCCCTATACGAGTATGGTAGGGCCCTTATCTGACAGTGCTTATCCATCTCATCAATCCTCATCGGACAGTGTTGATGTCTCAACCTATGCTGGATACATAGTTTTGGAACGTAAGGTGATAATGCTCAAACTACACCTCTTTAATGAGAATGTAAGCGATCGTTGTCAATATATAACCCAACTAGGTTGGGGTCGAATCCCACAGGGAATATGGTGTGAACTTAACTCATTTATGATTTAATTAACTGATAGTTGGATGTTTCCTGAAATGGGGGTTTTGGAGATTAGGATATAATTGTTGGTCACTTTAGTTTCAGTGTTTGTAATCAAAAGTTTATGGAAAACCAGAATTATGTTCACTATGGGTTTTGGTACTTGACAGATGCTAATAGTGATTCAAGATTCTCACGATAGGTAGGAACAACAGATTGTCTTTATTGAAGTTATGCCTAAATGTCTCTCGACCTACTTAAGCATTTAATTACCTAATCCTCTTGGACTTAGGGAATTTGTATTCACTGACCAGACTTTACCTCATGTTAATTAACCTTGTTACAGTGTCAATTATTAAACGGAAGGTTGGTAGCTTCCAAGTCCCTGTCAATAATTCACTTCCTACTATAGTTGATTTCTTATCTCAAGCAAATCAAAACAGATGCTATCTATCGTTTGCAACCAATAGTTAATAATTAAAACCTCAGAATTATCAAGGAGTCCTATTACCTTTAGAATCTTGAACACGTAGCAACTTACCAAAACCTAACCCATAGATCCCATAATTCGGGTTAAAGGGATTTAGCCACTCATAATGTAATAATCGATACAACAAGTTGAATTCATAATTTGAAAGATGAACTTACAACAAGATGAATAGCAATGAGTGTTTCTCAGATTAGATCAAAGTAGAAATCCCAAAATATTGATGATAATCTCTTCAAAGTTAATTGATTTTTTTCAAGCCAAGAAACTAGAGAGAAAATAACAAAATATGTACGTTACAAAATATGTTCAAAATCCCATTAGAAAACCCTAAAATATGCTTTAAATACTTCACCCTAATTATGGAAACAAAATCATAGAGTCAGTGTTCTTCTCGGATTAGGTAACGACATGCGTGACGACTTATCAGGAGGTTAATGACTTATCACGGATGTTGTCATATCCTCTTTAATTTTGACAATTTATGCTTAAGGCTGATGGTGAATCCTGATGGCTTATCAAAACTATGACGACATATCAGACAATGTCATCACTTCTCTACCTCAGCTCCCATGTTATGTCTAAGGCTGACGGCAACTCTGACGACTTATCACAAGTCTGACGGCTTATCACATGTCGTCGTCATTTTTTCCAACTGAATCCCATTCTCTGTTTAAGGCTGACAATGAAGTTGATAACCTATCAGAGTGCTGACGACTTATCAGGAATGTCGTCAGCCACACTTTTCTTCTATTTGCTTCAGATTTCAACTCTTTTACTTCCATTATTGTTGGTTCTCTTGTCTCTTGACTTCCACTGCAAAATCAAAGATAAAACAATAAAAAATGACAAAAGTTGCTTAAGACTTTGCAATTATTCTCTGTTAAAAGCCTCAAATGTGTTAGCGTCTGCTCACACATCAACACCCTCAAAATAATTGCTTGTCCTTAAGCAACTAAAACACAACCAAGAGAATACAAAGTACATTCAAAAGTCAACTATCCATATTATCTCAAAATATCTTTACCATCTCCAAGGTCAATCAATTTACAAAAAATGGTGTACGTTATTAAAGAGCAATAAAGTGACACACAGGAATCAAGATATGATATCAAATCAGCAACAACAACCATCCATGTATCAAGCTTATACTATCCAAATAAGTTAGCAACTAGAAACGTAACCAGTGTGCCCTCACCACAAAGAAGTCCCATTGCACTTATATCAGACATCACATATGTTAACTATGGGGACAATCACAAGACACTCACTCTTAGAATGAAGTTCCAATCAATGTATACCGAATACCATAGGCTTTCCCTTATTTTCATTACCAAGATCTTCAGACAGGTCAACTAGGATCACTATAGGTCTTCTCTTTGGCTTGTAATGTAGGCTAGCGGCTGGTATGATACTCGATGATATTTAAAGTAGCTAAGCCTCCTTGACACTACACTAGATTTTAGGGTCTCACTCATTTACCTTTTTCTACTCCTCTCTTTTCTTGATCACACTTATTCAGGATGAGTGCGGTTCTTTTCTACAATCACTTTTTTTTTCACAATTTTTCTTTTCTTGCTCTTATCCACCGCACCCATCTTTTTATTCTTTTCTTTTACTCTACCTTTCTTCATACTCATTTTATATCACGTACCCCTATGATAGCCACCCTCAACTCAGGCCATTTGCCTAAGTCAAGGTGTACAGTGTCCAAGGAGGACCAGGGCCAAAACAAGTTCATTATGATATAAAAATGAGATGGTGATAGGTATCTTAAAAAGAAATAGGTTATTTAGGATCAAAATAGAGATCAAGGGATATTGTGCATACAAGAAAGGTCATTTAGGCTAAAGTGAGCTAATATCAAAATGGCCTATGATCCTTTTCTAACCCCTATCCTTCAACCTAGGTAAGATTAATCGGGCAAGTTCTAAATTTAACATACAAAGGAAACTAAGTAGAATCTCTCACACACATGAAACACAAGTATATCACAAGTTACTACTTATCCAGTTCATGCAATTTTTTAGCAATGGTTATCAAGTCATTAGAACTAATAACATACAAAGATGCACAGTGGTCACAATAAAATGCCAATCACACAGTTAAATAATTAGACCACTTGAGAGGTGTTTACAAAATAACAAAACCATGTTAACTACCCAAGGTACTTGTATTTCTCTTAGTCAACTACAAAATGTTACAATAATAACTCACCCTACACCCTCAACTTAAAATCAAAGAAAACTGAATTAAGGGTTAGGGTATACCTGGAGTAGATCAAGCACGGGGATCATGGGTCCCTGACCCTACTGTTATATCCTCAGCTACCTTATCTCCATTGGGAGTCCCCCCCGACTCTCTCCCCCCGTTCAGACACATCTGGTCTAGCAGTTATTGGAGGCCTACTAGTTCAGGCACCCACGACTCTCGCTTGCAGGGCCTTCTTCTATTTTTTATTGTCAGTTAGTGACTTGATCACCCCCTTCCTCATCTCTTCTTTTTTAGCTTTCTTTCTTTCCCTCTTCTCTATTTTTCTTTCTTTATCACTATCAGGCTTTTCTCTCTTACCCTTACTTTTTTTCTCACCCTTCTTCTTTTTTTCTTTATTGGTTCCCCCATGAGATCAAGAAATGGGATTTCACCCTTAGACTCATCAATAACTAGATTTACCGACACCATAAGTTGGTGTTGTTGTAATACCCCAATATCTGCCTTCACCTTGTCAAGGGCTGCTCTAAATTGTGCAAGGTCTAGGCCCTATATTTCTCTTACCCGTGTGTTAAAATGATTTTCTAATTTATCAATTCGACCGATCAAGTCTCAAAAGGGCTCCAGTGCTACCTTAATCCTCTTATCTACTGCAGAGGCAAATTGCTTGGCAAAAAGTTATAGCTGAGCGTCGCCCCACTTGGCTTGCTTTGCCACTTTCTTAAAATTCATAGAGTTGAAGGAAAATTCTATGGTAGACACAACAACTGAAGGATTTGTTTATTTTTAGGAATTGAATCTTCTATTGCTAAGGAGGTCGGTGCTGCAACCTCAAAATCCTGCACCGCTACATTAGGTGCTGAGCTGGTACCTATAACTGGTGGGTCTGTTTCAACCCCTGCTCCTCTGACAAGTTTCAGTCTTGGCTGATTTTTATCATATCGGATGGGATTGTGGGTCTTCTTGTCAAACAGTTCTTTGTCTAATGCTACAACCTCAGGTACATGGGCTGCCTTACATAACCTTGTAATAAGACAAGGGAAAGAATATGCCATATCGGGCCTTGAGACTCAAATTTTCATCTCCTTAACAATGATCTCCCAAAGTTTAACTTGAGTTTAGCCATAATAATTGCGACCAATATTTACCTATCGTCTCCAAGGATATTATCTTCCTTAGTAGGCATCAAATGGGTGCGCACTATACCCTACCAAAACTTTGCCTCTTGAGTCAGAAAAGCCTTAAAAATCCTCTCATTAGGGTTGTTCATCCATTTAGGTTTTTCTTCAGCTATGAGGGTCACTAACCAAGACCGTTGATTCTCACAATGCTTCAACCAAGCATAGAAAGTAGATAAAGTGGCCTGAAGAGTGAATTCGGGGCCATGAAGACATCTGTTGATTGTTGTTTCTGAGAGATCCACCATCACACCCTGTACTGGAACTCTGTCCAACAAGGGTCGATCTACTAATTTCTCCCCTTCTTTACACATATTTTCCAATCGAGCCTGATAGTTTGCATAGAACTCCCTTACTAGTGTAGGGCAAAATAAGCTTCCTCCTTTCGTGGTCCATCCCAAGTCGAAGTCTCAGAATTTTTGCTCCACTTCAGGATATTTGTTCAGCCCGGTAGTGATGATCTTCTTTTTTTCAAAGATTGGCCTTTTAATGGGCCTTCATTTTGTTCTACGAAGCCCATCATAGAAGATTTTCTGTGCCTTGGGAATTTGCCACTTAACACTATCTCGAACCATAGGGTTCTTGCATTTAACCATAGTTCCCTAAATCGAAGATTCTTCATCATCTTGTTGCTCAGCAGAAGGGGACTCAGATGATGGTCCCTCAGATTCATGTTGCTTAGACTCATGTTCCTTGGAATAAGGATGATCTAAATTATGCTTTTCAAATTCAGCATGTTCAAACTCTTATTGTGCAGAGGTCGTCTGCTCAGAAACTGTATGTTCAGATGTTGTTGGCTCAGTATCACTCTCTTCACTTTCCTCCACCTCAACTGGTGGAGGTGGTGAAGTCTTTTTCAATTTTTTTTATTTTGCTTCCTGAGCAGTGGATCCTCCTCCTCATAATCGGATCCCTCATCGAAGAGTATCTGAGGTACACTTCCCTTGGTCCTTTTCTTTGTAGATAATGGGTTCTTTCCTTTGGGTGCCATTATAAGACCTGTAGCAAGAGTAAAACCATTAGTCGACACTCCAGAGTATATACCCAAACACATCAGTCATTGAAATTCCACACCCCTTGAAAGGGTTTATTAATGCTTTAGGTCAAAGGTGTGACGACATGTCTGATAAGCCATGACAGTTGTGATAGCTTATCATGAATGTCATCACCTCTAAATAGAACCCATAATATTTTATCAACTTCTGACGACGTGTCTGATAAGCCATCACAAATATGATAACTTATCAGCCATGTCGTCGGCACAGGACACAACCCCAACTCGACATTAACTTGATTTTTATCCAGTTTCTTTTTCAAATCCCATCGATTCACTTTTTTGAGCTGAGCTTTAAGTCCTAAGATTGCACAACAAACCCTAGTTCCCGATTTTCACATATTGCCAAGCTAAAATTGACTCAATCTTCTTGGGAACCTTGGTTCACATCAGTTTATTACTTACCAACTGAAGAGAAGAGTTAGGTTTTGAGCATACCTGATAAGTGCCTTCAACTTGGTTACATGAGTAAGAAAAAGTAGATGAAAGAAGAACTCTTGATTTTTACTTCAACCCACACTCACAAGAAAGGAAGTTTTCTTTTATTTTACTTGGAAATACTTTATAAAGGGAAGAAAATAAACTAAATATAGAAGGAAATAAAACTTAAAAAAATACGCGGGAAGGTGGAAAGACAAAACTGTGGGCCGGGTCGGATCTTTTTTAATTTGGCCCAAAATTTAAGCTACTCTTTTAGGCTTTCTGACGACAAAGGCTGACAGCTTATCACACTTGTGATAGCCTATCACGAATGTCGTTAGCCTTAACAGAACATGCCTTAGGTTTGATTTCTCTAATGATAAATCTGACGACTTATCACAGTTATGACAACCAGTCAAATATGTCGTCAGGAATACTTAGCTGGATACATCGATTCCACCTTCTTTGAACTAGAACCTAACTACACAAATAAATACTTTACTGGAATATAAAAATTTTGGGTTGCCTCCCAATAGTGCCTGATTTGATATCGCGGCATGACCTGGTTATCTTGACTACTCAGACTTCATCAAGACAACCTATTGATATCTCTTTACCCTCTTCATAGAATACATCCATGATTGAGCAAACACTCATCTCCTTTTGCTGGGTCATGGATAAGTGTATTTTGAATCTTGATTCTTTGTCATTGATCCTGAACTTCAACTCATTCAGCTCCATATCCACTATCACTCCCCAGTTGCAAGGAATGGTCTACCCAGGATGACAGGTACTTCAAAGTCCACCTCAAAGTCTAGGAATCCAAAATTAGCAGGCAGTATAAAGTCTGCCACCTTTACCAATACATCATGTAATATGCCCACTGGCCGCTTTACAAACCTATTCTCCATCACCAACCGCATATTTGTTGGGGTAGGATCCCCCAAACCCAGCTTCTTGTACACAGCAAGTGGCATTAGGTTTAAACTGGCTCCCAAATCGCATAGACCTTTTGTAAAATTCAGGGACCCAATAGTGCATGGGATGGTAAATGCTCTTGGATTTGCCTTTTTCTTTACTAAAGACCTTGTGGAGATAGCACCACAATGATGGAGATTTTTCTCCGGCTCATGGCTAACCTTCCGTTTTTTCATGACAAGGGCTTTCATAAACTTAGCGTATCCTGGAATTTGCTCAAGTGCCTCTACCAAAGGCACATTTATTGTTAACTGTTTTAACATCATCATGAACTTGCTAAACTTTGCATCATCAGTTTTTTTCTTCAATTATTGAGAAAAGAGAGGTGGTGGTCTTGGGAGAGTTTTCACCACTACTTCCTTCTCCTTCTCTTTCCCCTTTTCTGGAGCATCATCAAAACCATCCAGCTTTTCAGACTCTACTGGACCACCTTCTTCTGGTTCATCATCAACTACAGTTTTTCCCACAGAAGGTCCAGGTAATATCTTACCACTTCTAGTGGTAATCGCCATACATGAGCCATCATTCTAAGGATTCTGAACTGTATCACTAGGTAATGTTCCGCTCTTCCTCTAAATCAGTGTTGCGGAGAGTTGGCTCATTTGCTGTTCCAGCTGCTTGATCAAAGTAGAATGCAAGTTTACCAACTGACTAATAGATGAAAGATTATTCTTCATGGTAGTCACTCCTGAGTTGGTAGCCTCTACTCCCTTTAAAAATTTAGCCATCATGTCCTCCATGGACATCTTTTCAGAACTTGTTGTAGTAGCCTCATGATTTCCAGGAGGGATATATATCTCTCTCCTATCATTATTGCTCCTCCAATTTCCCTACTCTCTATCTTTACAACCAGGCTTATCATAATAATTCGGACCTTGTTTCCCTTGGCTATTGCCTCGGAAACCCTCTAATTATTAACATAGTTCACCTCTTATTCTGGATCAGTATCAACTATATCTTAAGATCCCACAGCTTTTACCTTCTCAGTCTTGCCTGATAGCAAGTGCTTGGTTAGCAAGTCCATCTTCATTTTTAGGTGATCCATGTCTTGGTCACGCTCCTCGTCTCTCCTACATTGTTCCGCAGTCATACCCACAGAAATAGTGGGGCTTGCTGCCATAGAGTCTTTGGTATGCCATGCCCAACTCCATTTGGTCATTCTCTCTAGCATTTCTGAAGCTTCTAGGAATGTAAGATCAACAAACGAACCACTAGCAGCATTATTTACAGTTTGTTTTGTCACAGAGTTAAGAGCCCTGTACAAAGTCTCCATCAAGTGTATGTCCGTCATATTATGGTTTGGACACTGTGTCATCTTCTTTTTTAATCTCTCCTAGGTTTTATGCAAGGCTTCGTTCGGGAGTTGTCTAAAATTACTGATCTTGTCCCTCAACTGTACCCTCTTGGAGGGTGGAAAGAACCATTCTAGGAACACATCTTTTAATTGTCTCTAGTTGGTTATCAAATCAGCCGTCAGCTCATTTAACCACATTGTTGCCTCGCTAAACAGAGACAACGGGAACAATCTCAAGCGGATTGCATTCTGACCCACTCTTGGATTATCAAAAGATTTACAGATAGTGACAAAGTTCACCAGATGCAAGTTTGGGTCATCCCCAGGAAGGCCACCAAATAACCCCTTCAGATTGAGGAGTTGAATTATAGTACTTGTAATGTTGAATTTTGCCCCAGGCGCCAACGGTGGAGGAATAATTAGACCCATTGCACCTGCAACATCCATTACATCATCATCATCATTGAGGTCATACTGGACCGGCTGGTAATCTTGCCTTCATTAGAACAAACGGTTCCTGTTAGCATTACACTGTACTGGTGCAGCTACTTGCTCTGCACGCCTTGGGTTATCAGGGTTTAGCAACTCTTCGTCTCCTAAATCTTTATCCTCAGTATTTGGATGATGTACTTGTTGACCGACATTCTACACATTCACCTGAGCTCTAGCAACATTGCTAACCTGTCAACCTCCTGCTGGTTGGCCATTCTTCCAATTCGTTGCGGTTTCAGATTAAATGGTAATAATGGTTCTCTGAAACTTTTGGTTCTTGGCATACACTACAAAGATCCTGTAATAAACAAAAACAACAAATAAACATAAAACTAAGAAACTTGACAAACAGTCAATTAACGCATAAAAACTTTAATTTACAACTGTATTCCCCAGCAACGGTGCCATTTTTGATAACGCTCAAACTATAACTCTCTAATAAGAATGTAATCGATCATTGTCAATACATAACCCAACTAGGTTAGGGTTGAATCCTACAGGGAATATGGTGTGAACTTAAGTCGTTTGTGATTTAATCAACTAATAGTTGGATGTTTCCTAAAATGGGGGTTTTGGAGATTAGCAAATAATTGTTGGTCACTTTAGTTTCAGTGTTTATAATCAAGAGTTTATGGAAAACCAGAATTATGTTCACTATGGGTTTTGGTACTTGACAAATGCTAATAGTGATTCAAGATTCTCACGATAGGTAGGAACAACAGATTGTCTTTATCGAAGTTATTCCTAAATGTCTCTCGACCTACTTAAGTATTGAATTACCTAATCCTCTCGGACTTAGGGAATTTGTATTCACTGATCAGACTTCACCTCAGGTTAATTAACCTTGTTACAGTGTCAATTATTAAACGGAAGATTGGTAGCTTCCAAGTCCCTGTCAATAATTCACTTCCTACTATAGTTGATTTCTTATCTCAAGCAAATCAAAGCAGGTGATATCTATCCTTTACAACCAATAGACAATAATTAAAACCTCGAAATTATCAAGGAATCCTATTACCTTTAGAATTTTGAACACTTAGCAACTTACCAAGACCTAACCCAAAGATCCCATAATTCGGGTTAAAGGGATTTAGCCACTCATAATGTAATAATTGATACAACAAGTTGAATTCATAATTTGAAAGATGAACTTACAGCAAGATGAATAGCAACGAGTGTTTCTCAAATTAGATCAAAGTAGAAATCCCAAAATATTGATGATAATCTCTTCAAAGTTAATTGTTTTTTTTTCAAGCCAAGAAACTAGAGAGAAAATAACAAAATACATGTGTTACAAAATAGGTTCAGAATCCCATTAGAAAACCCTAAACTATGCTTTAAATACTTCACCCTAATTAGGGAAACAAAATCACAGAGTTTAGTGTTTTCTCGGATTAGGTGACAACATGTGTGACGCTTTATCAGGAGTCTAATGACTTATCACGGAGGTCGTTAGCTCATCTTTAATTTTGACAATTTATGCTTAAGGCTGGCAGTGAATCCTGATGGCTTATCAAAACTGTGACGATATATCAAACAATGTCGTCACTTCTCCACCTTAGCTCCCATGTTCTGTCTAAGGCTGATGGTGACTCTGATGGCTTATCATAAGTATGAAGGCTTATCAGATGTTGTTAATTAAGGCTGATGATGAAGCTGATAACCTATCAGAGTACTGATGACTTATCAGGAATGTCGTCAGCCACACTTCTCTTTTATTTGCTTCAGATTTCAACTCTTTTACTTCCATCATTATTAGTTCTCTTGCCTCTTGACTTCCACTGCAAAATCAAAGATAAAACAATCAAAAATGACAAAAGTTGCTTAAGACTTTGCAATTATTCTCTGTTAAAAGCCTCAAATGTGTTAGCATCTGCTCACATATCACAAGGATGACTTCTAAGAATCACACCCTCATCTTATAGTGTGTGTTCCCATCCTTGGGTTCACTCAGTGCTAATTCCTACTCCCATATGAATAGACTCTAAACATGATTTATAGAACTGAACATGGACTGAGTTATTCAATTCCACTGACTGACAGAATAACACTGATATCTGAAGACTGACTGAGTTTATGAGATCACATAGATTTCCTGAGTCATAAGATTGTCTGATGTCTAAGGATTCAAAGCTTGACTGAGAGTATCGTGAAAACATGACATGACTCTAGGCACACAGCTAATGTTTTGGGTACGAGTACCCCCAGAACTCGATGGAAGGAAACTGACCAAGCATAACTTACTTGAACATATAACTAACATCATAATCCATAATATATTTATAGAAGCATTTCATCAAAACATGTGATAGGCATAACTTGTACATACATGGGGATTTCATGGTATCATGCTAGTTAGGCACTTTTCCTTCATCTAGGTATTTAATCAAACATATTATAGGCATGGTACATGTAAACATCATTGTACACTAATTAAACATCATGGTTCAATTCTAATTTTATCATTCAAGGGTTTAATCAAAGGTTTGCATGAATCTATATCCATAATAATGTAACCCACATAGAATTTATCACCCAACATGGAGTAAGAATTCAATTTCTCATTATCCACATGAACAAGAGCAACCCAATCATGAAATTCATAAGAAAATCCATAAAGTTGAATTTAGAAAACGGACTCTTGGGCTTCATGGACGAAAGGAGTCCATGAATAAACACTATGCATACCTTAGTTTGTGATTTCATGAAGATTGATGGAGAAACTTTCTTGGAATTGGATCTTCTATGAAAACCCTAGCTTGTTATTGAGAGGTTTTTGAGAGAAGAGAGTGTATTTTGGGTGAAAAATGGTTGAATCACATGTTAAATGGCTTAAATAGGGGTGGGAAGTTGACCCTTTTAACCCTAGATGCGTCATTTAATTTCAGTAAAATTTTCCCAAACTAAACCCCTGGCGTGACGCAGCGCTATCGCGCCGTGTCACTGGAATTTGACAATTGGAAAATTGAGGGATGGCGTGATGTGGAGCCATCGCGTTGCCCCTTCTTTTGCGACTTGAAACTTTGGCGCGATGCGGAGAAAATCGTGCTAAGACACTGGCAAAGGATAATTCTGAATTTGGACCCTGGCGCGATGTGCCATAATCGCGGACCCCTACTGAAATTTTTTAAATGCCATTTCCTCTTGTGACGCGGCGTGCCACTAACTAATATGGCGTTGTTTTACGATGGGAACTTAAAATAGTCATAACTTCTGACTCGGTTATCGAAATTGGGCGAATCTTATATTGATGGAAAGCTTATTGAATTTTCACATGACAAAAAGTGAAAATCTTGAAAGTTCCTCATAGAATAACCATCATTCAATTTAGAAGCTTATACTAGACATTCTTGAGATGAAATTAGCTCAGAAAAAGTATTGGGTATTACAATATCTCCCCCTTGAGAACAGTCGTCCTCAAATGAGACTAACTGAGAGGGGAAAAAAGACAACTAACGTATATACTGAACATGAATAGCTGGAACATGATCTCATCACTGACATAACTGACAAGCTGAACATATAATACTAAACATGCATATCTGATGCATGTGTAACTGATTCTTGAATTCATGACTGAGTGTTCTCAAGACCTAAGTTTCTCACAATGAGAATGCATGTCTGATACATAATTACATAACTGAACTGATATATGCGTGCATGACTGAATATGCAATGGTACTTGATACCAAGTTTATAATGGGAACATGAGCATGAAACTGCATATCAAGTTTGTGATGAACAACAAACATGGAACTGAGTAAGCTTAAGGGGAACTGTTACCTTGAGCTTGATCTGAGTTGGTGAAGAAGAGGTGAGGATACTTGGTACACATGTCTGCCTCTGCTTCCCAAGTAACTCCCTTGACGGACTGATTTCGCCAAAGAACCTTAATTAGAGGGACTTCTTTGTTCCTCAATCTACGAGTTTGATAATCTAAGATTTTGACTGGAATCTCTTCATAAGAGAGAGTGTTCTGAACATCAATGCTCTGAATAGGGACTACAACTGCTGGGTCACCTATACACTTCTTGAGCAAAGAAATATGAAAAACTGGGTGAACTGAGGCTAGATCTGAAGGCAATTCAAGTTCATAATCTACCTTGCCGAATCGACTGAGAATCTTGAAAAGACCGACATATTGGGGATTGAGTTTCCCTTTCTTTCCTAGGAGAGATCTTTAGACAGATATAGTCACCAATCTCTAACTCGAGATCTTTTCTATAAACATCTGCGTAAGACTTCTGTTGGATCTGAGCAGCCTGAAGTCTTTCTCTAATCAACTGGACTTTTTCTAAGGCATGAATACTAAGTCAAGCCCTCAATTGAGGCCACACTAAATTTAAACCAACCAATTAGAGATCTACATCTCCTACCATTGAGAGATTCGAATGAAGCCATCTGAATACTGGAATAATAGTTATTGTTGTATGCAAACTCAATCAAAGGTAAGTGGTCATACCAACTTCCTTTGCAATCGATTGAACATGCCCTTAGCATATCTTCTAACATCTGAATGGTCCTTTCTGCTTGACCATCTGTCTGAGGATGAAAGGTTGTACTAAGATGAACTTAGGTACCAAGACCCTTTTGGAATGCCTTCTAGAAATAAGAGGTGAACTGGGTACCTCTGTCTGAGATAATGGATAATGGAACACCATGCAATCTGACCAACTCCTTGATGTAGAGTTTGGCGTAATCCTCAGCAGAATAAGAGGTATGAACTGGAAAGAAATGAGCTGATTTGGTCATTCTGTCTACAATGACCCAGACTGAATCATGCTGATGTTTTTGGCAAACCCATCACGAAGTCCATGTTCATAACTTCCTACTTCCAAGTAGGAACACTGAACTCCTGCATGGACCCACTAGGCTTCTGATGCTCTATCTTAACCTGCTGACATGTAGAGCACTTAGCCACAAACTCTGCAACGTCTCTCTTCATCCCACTTCACTAATAGATTTCCTGAAAGTTGTGGTACATCTTTATGGCCCCTGGATGAATAGAGTAGCGTGCACCATGCGCTTCTGCAAGAATTCGCTGCCTTAAGCCATCTACACCTGGAACATAGAGACGACCCTAACAATACAAAACACCATCTCCCTCAAGAAAAAAAACCTCTACTTTCTAATCTTTGACTGACTCTTTCAACTTGACAAGGCTAGGATCTCTATCTTGCTTTTCTTTCACCTCGAAAACTAGAGATGATTCAGAACTACTCTGAACCCATATATCACCCTCCTCTATATCGACTAAGCGAACACCTAGTCTGGCAAGCTGATGGACTTCCTGAGCTAACTTATTTTCACTGTCCTCAACATGAGAAAAACTACCCATGGATAGTTTACTGAGAGCGTTGGCCACTACATTGGCCTTGCTCGGATGATAAAGAACACTCATATCATAATATTTCAAGAGCTCTAACCACCTTCTCTGATAAAGATTAAGATCTTTTTGAGAAAAGACATACTGAATACTTTTATGATCAGTGAACACATCTACATGAACATCGTATAGATAATGCCTCAAAATCTTAAAAGCAAAGACTACAATTGCTAACTCAAGATCATGAGTAGGATAATTTCTCTCATGGGGTTTAAGTTGTCTAGAGGCGTAGGCTATGACCTTACCATGCTGCATGAGGACACAACCTAAACCTACTTTGGATGCATCACAATACACTACGAACCCATCTGAACCATTTGGGAAAGCTAGGACTGGAGCTGAGGTGAGTCAAGTCTTCAACTCTGGAAAACTCTTCTTGCAAGAATTTGACCACTGAAGCTTGACTTTTTTCTAAGTCAATCTAGACATAGGGGATGCAATAGAAGAAAATCCCTCAACAAACCATCTGTAACAGAGCGAGGCCAGTTTCTTACTACTTTGGTCTTTTGAGGATCTACTCTAATGCCATCACCGAAAATGATGTGACCAAGGAATGCTACTGACCTTAGCCAAAATTTGCACTTACTGAATTTGGCAAACAACTAATAATCTCTGATAGTCTAAAGTACTGTTCTGACATGGTCTGCATGATTGCACTAACTGCGGGAATAGACTAGGTTATCATCTATGAAGACTATGACAAATATGTCCAAGTACTTCTTGAACACATAGTTTATCAAGTCCATAAAAGCGACTGGGGCATTGGTAAGACCAAATAACATGACTAGGAATTTAAAGTGATCATACCGAGTGTGGAAAGCTATTTTTGGAATATCACATTCTTTGACTCTGAGCTGATGATAGCCAAATCTGAGGTTTATCTTAGATAAATAATTGGCACCCTGAAGTTGGTCAAACAAGTCATCGATGATGGGAAGAGAATACTTGTTCTTGACTGTGGCCTTATTGAGTTGACGGTAGTCTATACACATTCTGAGAGAACCATTTTTCTTGCGCACGAATAATACTGGAGTGCCCCACGGGGAAATGATGTGCCTGATGAATCCCTTATCCAAGAGATCCTTCAATTGTTCTTTTAGTTCTTTGAGTTCTGCGGGTGCCATTCTATATGGCAAAATAGAGATAGGCTGAGTACCTGTAAGAAGATCAATACCGAAGTCTATTTCCCTTTTGGGAGGAATTCATGGAAGATCTTCAAGAAAGATATCTGAAGATTCACCTACAACTGGAACTGATTCAAGGCTGGGAGTTTTAGAACTAGTGTCCTTAACTCAAACAAGATGATGTACACATCCTTTATATATCATTTTCCATTCCCTAAGGTAGGAAATAAGCGAACCTCTGAACGCTGAAGTACTACCCTTCCACTCAAGGATGGGTTCATTCGAAAATTGAAACTGGACTATTCTATTTCTGCAGTTGACTGTGGCATAGCAGGAATAAAGCCAATCCATGCCAAGAATGACATCAAAATCAGTCATCTCTAATTCGACTAAGTCTGCTGAAGTGACTTTTTGAAATATCATAACCGGGTAGTTCCTGTATACCCATTGGGCTATGATAGTTTTACCCACTAGGGTAGAGACTAAAAAGGGCTCTGCTAGAATTTTGGGACTGACTTCGAAATTGATTTCTATATAAGGAGTAACAAAAGACAAAGAAGCTCCTGGATCTAGCTAAGCGTAAACATACACATGAAAGATCTGTAACATACCAGTAACTATATCAGAAGAATTTTCCTAATCCTGTCGGGACTGAAGAGCATAGAGATGATTTGGCCGTTGCCCACTAGTAGCACTAAAGGTGGCACTCTACTGATTCAGGCGATCGGACTAAGCTGATGAGCGGAGATGACTCTGATAACCTGACTGAGGGCAGTCTCTGACTCTGTGGCCTGGCTTACCACAATTGAAATAGACACCTTTATCAGCTCTGTAAGTACCCTTATGGTTCTTACCACAAGTCTGACAAAAAGGATTAGTTTGGGCATTGCTAACACTGCCCTGAGACCTAAAGCCTGGTGCTCTATCTTTGTTACCCTCCCTGAACTTAGAAATTGGAGCACTAGCTGAAAAGGGGACTGGAACTAATGACTTAGGATAAAATTGGGAATGGTTTCCTCCTTCTGATTTAGGCTGAGCAAAGTTGAAACTACCTGTCTTCACTCTCTTATTCTGCTTCTCCCTCTGCTTAATTTTCTGCTCCTCTATCTGCTGAGCATGAGTCATAAGCCTGGCTAAAGTCATGTCACTGTTTTGCATGGCAGATATGCACTCATTTACAATGCTATCATTTACCCCTAAATCGAACTTACTCATCTTGGCTCTGTTATCTGCAACCACATGAGGGGTATATCTGGCTAATTGAGTAAACTTAAGAGAATACTCTTTCACCGTCATATTGTCTTGCCTGAGGTTAATGAATTCTAACACCTTAGCTTCTCTAAGCTCTTGGGGAAAGAATCTGTCTAAGAATGCAGTGACAAACTCCTCCCACTCTATAGGACCTGAATCATCTGACCTCTTTGACTTCTACTATTTGAACCAAGTATGAGCCACATCCTGCAACTGATATGCAACTAACTCAGCACTCTCAACATTAGTCACCCCCATGATATCTGTCACCTTCTGAACCTGATCAATGAATTCCTGAGGGTCCTCATCAACCTTAGACCCGAGAAAAAATGAAGGATTCATTCAGATGAAGTCCCGAATACTAGCTACGGCTGAATTGGCCACTGGGTTGGCTGAAATAAATATTGGCCATTCATTTTGAGCGGCAACTGACTGAGCAAGAGTAGTGAATATGGCCCTAAACTCCACATGAGAAACATGATTTCCCAAAAGATCTTCAGGATGAGGGGCTAACTAATTTCCATTTCTTCTTTTAGGAGGCATGTTCTGTAGAAGAAAGCGGGAAACAGATTAAACTGAGATATTGACCTGAGATTATGTTCACTGGCACGACATGAATATCGAAAGAGGGGAAACTATTCCTAAAACATCTTATAGCCTCTTGCACATAAATATGGTGCTCAACATACCCATGTACAAGACTCTACTAGATGCAACTTTCAGACTTCCTAGGACTCTATTGAACCTTAGGCTCTGATACCAAGTTTGTAATGCCCTAAATCTGGTACCCAGAATGCTACACTGTGCTCATGACCCCGAAGGACCACAAGCTAACCCATGACTGATATCTGTACCTGTATACTGCATAAAATACTTTATAATGCATAAACATGAACCAAAAGGCCATAAGGTTCAATACTGAACATGATCTAAATGATATAACATTTGTGTAGGGTAATAGAATACCCAAAACACAACTGAACATACTGAAGTCTGAAACATGATAGTCTAGAAAGCCTCTAACTGACTGAACTGTCTGAGTAAGGAGTTGATGGGATATGTCCCCAACTAATTCCAACTAATTAACTAATTAATGAGATAATAGGGAAATAATCATTTCCTCAAAAAATAAGGACTCATTTCTAGCTCTGTCTGTGGATATCTGGAATCTACTATTGCTTTGGAGCTCGTGTCTTTGAACCTATGGTATAAGACACCATAGCGCAAATGCATCAGTACTTTGAATGTACTGGTATACATCTGAGGTAGGCTGAATGTATGGGGTTCATATGCATGAACAATAATAATAACTGACTAACTATCATGAGCATGAAAATACATGCATGAGACATAAAAACTGACACTAATACTGTGATAACATGATTATTGAATCTAAATATAACTGATAACATGAGTGACTGTATCTGACAGTACTGAATCTGATGGAACTATCTGAGTGTTGTACTGTATCTGAGTTGGTTGTATCTGACAGTCCTGAAATCTGAAAAACTATTTGAGTTCTATTACTGAGACTGATTGACTATATCTGATAGTCCTGATTATGATTGACTATATCTGACAGTCCTGATTCTGCAACATAAAATTGTGGGAAGTAGTTATCTAACTGATATGCCCCTGATACACCATTATAGCTGAGTTGGGGTCCAATCTGTAATCCCACTTAGAAGGGTGTCTATACTGCACCACCGGTAAGGTCAAGCTGTGGGCAACCATCATCTGATAGTATCCCCTATACGAGAATGGTGGGGCCCTTATCTAACAGTGTTTATCCACCTCATCAACCATCATTGAACATTGTTGATGTCTCAACCTATGATGGATACATAGTTTTAGAATGCAAGGACGACTTCTAAGAATCATACCCTCATCTGATAGTGTGTGTTCCTATCCTTGGGTTCACTCGGTGCTAATTCCTACTCCCATCTGAATAGACTCTGAACATGATTTACTTAACTGAACATGGGCTGAGTTACTGAATTTCGTTGACTGACAAAATACCACTGATATCTGATAGCTGACTGAGTTCATGGGATCATAGAGATTTCCTGAGTCATAAGATTGTCTGAAGTCTAAAGATTCATAGCATGACTGAGAGTATCGTAAAAATATGACATGGCTCTAGACACACAGCTAATGTTTTGGGTATGAGTACCCCCAGGACTCGATGGAAGGAACTAACCAAGCATAACTTACTTGAACATATAACTAACATCATAATCCATAATACATTTATAGAAGCATTTCATCAAAACATGTGATAGGCATAACTTGTACATATATGGGGATTTTATGGTATCATGCTAGTTAGGCACTTTTCTTTCATCTAGGCATTTAATCAAACATATTATAAGTATGGTACATGTAAACATCATTGTACAATAATTAAACATCATGGTTCAGTTCTAATTTCATCATTCAAGGGTTTAATCATAGGTTTGCATGAATCTATATCCATAATAATGTAACCCACATAAAATTTATCACCCAACATGAAGTAGAATTTAATTTCTCATTATCCACATGAACAAGAGCAACCCAATCATGAAATTCATAAGAAAATCCATAAACTTAAATTTAGAAAAGGGATTCTTGGGCTTCATGGATGAAAGGAGTCCATGAATGAACACTATGCATACCTTAGTTCGTGATTTCGTGAAGATTGACGGAGAAATTTTCTTAGAATTGGATCTTCTATGAAAACCCTAGCTTGTTATTGAGAGGTTTTTGAGAGAAGAGAGTGTATTTTGGGTGAAAAATGGTTGAATCACGTGTTAAATGGCTTAAATAGGGGTGGGAAGTTGACCCTTTTAACCCTAGATGCGTCATTTAATTTCAGTAAAATTTTCCCAAATTGAACCCCTGCCGCAATGTGGCACTATCGTGCCATGTCACTAGAATTTGACAATTGTAAAACTGAGGGATGGCACGATGCGGAGCCATCATATTGCCTCTTCTTTTGCAACCTGGAACTTTGGCGCAACGCGGAGGAAATCGCGCTAAGACACTGGAAAAGGACAATTTTGAATTTGGACCCTGGCGCGACGCGCCATAATCATGGACCCCTACTGGAATTTTTTTAATGTCATTTCCTCTTATGGCACGGAGCGCCACTGACTAATATGGCGTTGTTTTACGATGATAACTTAAAATAGTTGTAACTTCTGACTCGGTTATCGTATTTGGGCGAATCTTATATCAATGGAAAACTTATTGAATTTTCCACATGGAAAAAAGTGAAAATCTTGAAAATTCCTCATGGAATAACCATCGTTCAATTTAGAAGTTAATACTAGACATTCTTGAGATGAAATTAGCTAGGAAAAAGTATGAGGTATTACATGTTTGTTGTTGTTAGTTGTTGATTCTCTAACATCTTCTTTCTGCCTTTTATTAGCATCCTTAGTATTATCCTTTTCTTCTTTTTGCTCTTGTAACTTAGCAAATATCTCAGGATGAATATTCTAGCAATGTTCTTCATCATGTCCTTATAAACAACACTCTTTACAATACTTAGGCATATAGTCGTATTGAATCTGAATCCACTTGGATTTTATTTCCCCCGTAATATCATCCGCTTCATTGATTTTTACTCCATAAGGTAACTTAGCAACGAGATGCTAATGAGATCCACCTCTATCTTCAATCTTGCACAACTAGGTCTCGTATGATTCCTTGTAGCCATGTCTACAATTAACAGCTTTCCTATTGCAGAAGCAATAGAAAAAATGGCTTCCTTAGCAAAAAAATTTGGTAGTAAGTCAGGCATTGAAATTCATGCTATGCCAATTGTGGTTTCAATATCCAATTCAAACCAAGGATCCCATTTAAGTGTTCTCATCTGCCAATACATCTCTTTGGCCTTACTGTAATAAGCTGAAATAATACTTTTAAATACAATAACATTATTTAAAATACTTTAAGAAAATTCACGATTTGTAAACCCCAAAACATAGTATATTTCACTAAATTGATGAAATTTATGACTATGAGTACAAGAATATGTTAAACTTATGAGAATAACATGATCACATGGTTTATTTTATAACTTGAGAAATTGACATGGTATCAACTGAACATGATGTGGGTGACTGAGATTATAAAGCATGAAGGGTATAATTCACATGGGAAAACACAAAGTCATGATTTTTATTCAAAACTATTAAGAACAATTTGAGTAATTTCAAACTTGACATTGAAATTTCATGAAATAGAAAAAAGGATTTATAAGGGTTCGTGGGACTCAATGGGTGGAAAGAACCCTATTGATGAATATCCCACATACCTGAGTTGCTTAAATCCTTGAAAAAAACTTGGAGTTGGGACCTTGAATGGTGAATTCTTGGGAAAATCTTTAACTTTTGTGTTCTTAGGGATGGGGTGATTTTTAGAATCGTTAACTGATGGAGAATGGGGCAAATACTGCTCCTCTTGGGTTTTAAGACGTCAATTTGGTGTTTAGGGTGGGGGAAAAAGACCAAAATGCCCCTTGAACTTTAAATGATGCTGCAGGATTTCAGAGCCTCTATGGCACGGAGGCTATCACAGAGACTAACGTCCAATACACGCCATGTATCGCGTAGGGCCAATCTTCGTGACACGTCCAAATCATAGAGGCTTTCTGCCTCCGTGGTCTAAAAATACCCCGAACCCCTTTCTAAATTTTCAAAACTCTCTCGAATGACCCTTTTAATATCCCTAAACATATTTCAACTCATAAATCAATATTTCAAACTCGAAACGACCAAAAATAAAATATTTGAAATCTTGATATATTAAAATGGTCATGTCACTTGTACTTAGTGTAAATTAAATGGCTTTGGGATTTGACGAATAACTGAAAACTCGTTTAGAATTTTGCGGGGTATTACAATAATCCACCATGAAAGATATATTTAAGAGAAAAAAGGCTAACTGATCAAATTACTTCACTACAATTATCTTCTCGTGTTACTGCTCCCACATATCCTAAATTTGTTGAACAAGTAGAAACTCTAAATCAACCTAATCATACGAAGACTTTAACTAACCAAATGACCTTGACCTTTGATAACTTACAGTTAAACTAAATTGATCATAGTTACAATTCTAATATACATAAACTTACAATTAGACAATGTGGATAATATCATAATTGGGGCAATAAAGATTTTTCAAAAGAAAAAAAACAGAGAATGCATGAGATATGTATGTTACTTTGTACCATGTCATCATCCTATTAATGGGAACATCATGAGATTGCCATTGAGATTTTCTAGCAAACAACTTATTCTGAAGTCCATTTAAACCAACCTTGGAAGATCATTTGTGTGCAAACAGATCTTTAACTATGTATCTATCTGTTAATTTTGAAACATTGTGAATAATAATGTTTAAACCTCTAAGACCCTTATGATGCGGAAAGGCTAAACAAAAAGTTTCAAAACAATCCTTAATCTCTACCTAGTTAAGATACTTATGGACAGTAAAAAAATCAACGTTCTTTTTTTTTAGAACATAGCACTTCATCCACATAGCATATACTACAACACTTTGTTGCATATATACATAAAATTGTGCCCTTCAGTCATTTTAGCAGATAAAGAACCAAACATTCAACACTACAAAAATAAAACTTTCAGCCCAACTATTCATATGGTTCAAGGCCTAATGTTCATGTGTTTCTATGTTAGGTTTTTTAGTATATATAAGGAATACACTTGTGGTGGTTCAAATAACAGAACATGGTTATTTTGTGAAATAGGCCTACTCAACCGTGTATATCGCCCTTCTATTGAAGGTGGAGCTTCACTTCTTTCATTCTTAGAAAATCATATGTTTTTAGTAAAATAGACAATGAATTGAATATACATTTCAGATATTCTTTAGGTCCTCATCGTTATACCAAATTAAAAAAGAAGAAGATTGAATAAATTGAGATTCAAAGTTTATGAACCTCTTGATTACGAATATGTAACTATTTATAATTTTGATAAGCAACAATGATGAAAAGGGAGAAAAGAAAAACCTACGGATTAGGGTTCTTATACGGATGTTTATAAAGAATGTTCGACTAATTTTTGAGTCTTAATTTCTTTTCATATATTTTAGGAGTCCTTAATTTAATTAAATTATAATTTAAAAAAAATATAGTAAAAAGACAATTTCATTTATTGCGAAATCTTTTAACGAACAATAAAAAGTTAAAATTACTTTTCTAATGCTTTTGACACTTTTAATATTAAAAATTAAAAATAAAGATTAAGATTAAAGATAAAGATATTATGGTCCTTGATATCACCTTTGCACAAGTTCCTTTCAAGGGGATGAATTTAAATAATAACCTTAAATGAACTTAATTATGCAATTCATCCTACCTTAAAATAATTTGATGCAAAAATTACACCAAATGACCTTGAAAAAAGATGTTGGTTGACTGGTATTGATTCTTTTGATTGTTTGGTTTGCTATACTAAAAGTAATATAGATTGCATAATTTTTAAGATTATGTAGTTGCTTGGTTGACTGGATTGTTTAACGAAATCTTCAAGACGGCAAAAATGCCCGAGGCTTGGAGGTGGAGTACCATGATCCCTCTTTATAAGAATAAGGGTGACATTCAGAGTTGCAATAACTATAGGGGGATTAAGTTATTGAGTCACTCTATGAAGATTTGGGAGAGAGTGGTCGAGGTGAGGCTGAGATGGATAGTGTCTATTTCGGAAAACCAGTTTGGATTTATGCCTGGCCGCTCGACGACGGAGGTAATCCACCTGGTACGGAGGCTGGTGGAACAGTATAGGGAAAGGAAGAAGGACCTGCATATGGTGTTTATCGACCTGGAGAAGGCATACGACAAAGTCCCCAGGGAGGTGCTTTGGAGATGCTTGGAGGTGAGTGGAGTCCCGCTGGCATATATCAGAGCAATTAAGGAAATGTATGATGGAGCGAAAACTAAGGTGAGGACGACGGGAGGAGACTCAGAGCATTTCACTGTCTTGACAGGATTGCATCAGGGATCTACTCTTAGTCCCTTTTTGTTTGCTTTGGTGATGGATGTGTTGACGCGGCGTATTCAAGGGGAGGTGCCTTGGTGTATGTTTTTTGCAGATGATGTAGTTTTGATTGATGAGATGCGAGGGGGTGTGAATGCAAAATTAGAGGTGTGGAGACAAACTCTTGAGTCTAAAGGGTTCAGGTTGAGCAGAAACAAGACAGAGTATTTGGAATGCATGTTTGATGACGTGAGGCTGGAGAATGAGGTGGTAGTGAAGTTGGAATCACAGGAGGTATGTAAGAGGGATAGTTTCAAGTATCTCGAGTATGTGATTCAGGGTAACGGTGAGATTGACGATGTCTCGCATCGTGTTGGGGCAGGATGGATGAAGTGAAAGCTCGCGTCGGGGGTGTTGTGTGATAAGAAGGTGCTGCCCAAGCTTAAAGGCAAATTCTACAGGGTGGTAGTCCGTCCGGCCATGTTGTATGGAGCGGAGTGTTGGCCAGTTAAGAACTCCCACATTCAAAAAATGAAGGTGGCAGAAATGCGGATGTTGCGTTGGATGTGTAGGCTGACTAGAGGAGATAGAGTTCAGAATGAGACTATCAGGGAGAAGGTTGGTGTGACTCCAGTGGAGTATAAGATGCGGAAAGTCTGATTGAGATGGTTCGGACACGTGATGAGGAGGGGCATAGATGCCCCGGTTCGTAGGTGTGAGAGGCTAGCTTTGGATGGTTTTAGGCGGGGTAGGGGTAGGCCAAAAAAGTACTGGAGTGAGGTAATTAGGCGGGACATGGAGCAGTTACAGCTCACCAAGGACATGATCCTAGATAGGAAGATCTGGAGGACGCGAATTAGGGCAGAAGGCTAGGGCCAATTTGGGTCGCTAGTGTAGGGAATTACTTAGTGGGGGTATTATTCTTGTTATGATACCTTGTTCCATGTTTTATTACGAATCTGTTTGCTTTTCTCTTTTTTTATTACTTATGGGTGTCGTATTTATGTTATGACATCTTGTTCTATGCTTTACTATGTATTTGTGTAGTATCTCGTGTCTCGAGCTGGGGGTCTATCGGAAACAACCTTTCTACTTCTTTAGAGGTAGAGGTATGAACTGCGTACATCTTACCCCTCAGACCCCACTATGTGGGAATACACTGAGTTTGTTGTTGTTGTTATACTTTAGGGTCAAAAATACCCCTACCGTTAATAAAGTATTTAAAAATACACCTGATTTGGATGAAATACCCAATTCAATTTCTATTATCCAATTTCAATCAAAATTGCTCGATTTTTCTCCTAAAACTTGACCCGACCCATAAACCAAAACCCAACTTATATTATAGTAGTATTCCTTCAACTAGCATTGAAATTTGAAACAAAAATCATTCAAATATTTACCAAATTGCCTCTAATTTGACAGATGAGAACTCCTAGATGTTCCCAATCATTGGGAATAACTCTCTCTTGAAAGGAAGCTTGTTTCCAAAAAATTAAAATTTAAACATTGAAGCTTTAATGGAGCTTCAATGGCTACCAATGGTGGACAGGTTTACCATCAAGCTCAAACGAAAGATATCAGTAGTTTCAAGTACAAATGACCTCTAAATCAACAACAAATAAGTTCGATTAACATTTATTGTCATTTGGATCAATCCATGGTGGCAATCTCGAATCTCCCCATTGGCAACCATTGAAGCTACATCAATGGTAGTTTCAATTAGTGGGTGAAGAAAGTTTCAACTTTTAAACTTCTCATTCATCTTTTAATTAGACCTAAGATTCATTTTTTTCCTTATTCTTCACCTTTAAACCCTTTTTGTAAAGCTTCCCACTTTTGAATTATACTCACAATTCCTTACTGGATTTCATTTTAAACTAGGATTTTACTTCAGTAATTACCTTATAAATTTTTCACAATCTGCCATGGAATAGAACTCTATGGAGTTATTTTTCTTAAATCCTAACCTTTCTTTCTTCCAATTATAATTAAGGCCTTTAAAAAAAAATGCAACTTCAACAAAAAGAAAAAGAATGAATTATGTAGATGGAAGTGCTAAAAAAGGCGATTAGGTTCGGGTCGGATCGGATTTTAGGATAAAATGAGGCAATTTTGATTGAAATTGGACAATTAAATTGAATTGGGGATTCTATTCAAATTAGGGGTATTCTTGCATACTTTGTTAACATTAGGAGTGCATTTGGCCTTAAAGTATAACCAAGGATAAATTTAGCCAATAAATTAAAGTAGAGGATATATTTTACCCTTTTCCCTTTATAAAATACCTTCTAACTTTTTTATATTGGTGATGTTTAAAAATAGTTTGAAGAAGTATTTTTGTTATTTTAACTATTTTAGTTCAAGATGATTTATCTCAAGATTATTCCATATTCTACTTAAAGACGGAAATAATTTATTTCAGCACCAATTATTAATTTCTGCTTAGTATCTCAAACTTTAAGAGATATCAAAAATGTATTCCAGAACTATCTTTTCTTCTACATAAAACTTATTTCAGAATTATCTCTCCTTATACATCATATCAAACACATAATTCAGAAGAATTAAAAAAAATTGATTCATATCAAACACATAAGTCAAAAGTGTTTTTAAAAAATTGATTAATTTGAAGTTATTTGTCGATGAGAGAAGGAGGTCAAAAGTTCAAATTTATGCACCTTTAAGGTTTTTTTTGTAAATCATCAATTTTGATGGGCTAGTCAAGGAAGATATGTTGTACAATGTACCACGCAACCCTTTTGTCGGTGTAAGAATCTGCAATGGGTGTGGGGCGTGAAGTGTGCATCTCATTGGAGAATGTAAGGTACAAGAACATGATGCAACTGAAAAAGATCAACACTGTACTCTTCCCAGTTCGTTACAGTGATAAATACTACTCCGATGCACTTGCCGCTGCTGATTTCACCAAGCTAGGTTCGGTTCGTTTTCACTTCTGCCTTTTCCTTTTCTTCTCTTTTTCTTTTCTGGGTTCTTCTGGAACGAGTGACTATATTGATTACTTAAATAAATGGCTTAAGTGTATGCAACTTTAACTTGCATTTCTACTGTGGCTATTTCCTCGGCTTGAACCTGTGACTTCCTGATCACGTGGCACCACATCTTCAAAGTCTTATTTTAAAAAATTACAACTTTAGTTTGACGTGTAGTTGACAATTGCGAAATGGTATCAAAAGATTTTGGGATAGAGGACTAGCATTTTTGGTTGTTAGGCGTCATAATAGGAATACATTTCCTTTTATGAAATTTTCTGATCTTTCTTTTTTGTCTCTCTATATGTGGTACTGTTTGTTGTGGTGCGGTGAGTCAAGTTTTTCATTGTGTTCATGTCCAATGTGAAATGACATCTTGTCCATTTACTTTTTTCTGTTGTTGATGTTAGTGTTGAGGATTCATGTTTGCTGAGGAGATGCAGTTATTGTGGCAATGATGTTGTGTTGAATTTTTTGAGGGTTGATATGATTTCAATGTGCTTGTTCCGCGTTATTTTATGGGTTATTTGGTTCTGACTCGCGTGTATGACTTAAGATATTGATACTGACATAAAATTGATAACAATATGGGATTTTAGATCAATTTCGAGCTTTTATATACTAGGTCTGTTCAGGAAGCTGATTTATAATTCGCTTACATAGCAAAGAAACTAAGCTGATGCACAACATGTACTACACTTCAATTCATTCTGCTACATGAACATGAGGTTTCATACACATTCTATCAACCAAATTTAGTTATCTTTCATTTTCAGGTGAGAAAATGGATACCCTAAAGTGAAGCTACAAACACGTAATCTGAACTATACACTTCAATTTGTCCTGCTGTTATTTTGACACCAGTTTCCAACACTATGCCTTTATTGTAGTAACTTAACCCGAATTAAAGAAGCAGCAATAGGTATCTCTGTAAAATGCAGTCCGGTAAAATTTATATATTTGTTTGGAGCCATTGAAGACATGTAGGCTAATGTAAATAGATGCAATACAGTATTTAAAAGGTAAACCTATTTGACTTCACTGTTTCACAAGCATGTTGAAGGTAAGAAGGTCAGGGAGACACGTGGTATATGCAGCGCTACAACTTAAGACTAGTTGCATACGTGGTATATGCAGCGCTACAACTTAAGACTAGTTGCATGAAAAAGAATGAAACTGGGGTTGTAGTAAGGAGTTTTAGGCTGCATAAGTCTAGGTTTAGGTGGTTATAGGACTCTCAGTGACAAAAGAGGTGATCAGAATTGGAATATTTGCTGCATTGCATGATTTTACCCTCTGGCATATTTGAATGAAGTTAAATATCCAGAAGATTATGGAAGAAGGGACATTTATGATGTTTTGCATGACAAACTCCCACCCCCTTCACTTGCTTACACACATACAACAAATAACTCAAGCCTCCCTTCCCTGTCATCTCCTTCACACCATAAATTATCATCAATATCACATTATTCATTTCCATCTTCCTCAAAACTCCCCCAGAAAAGAACATGGAAAATACTCCCTCTGTGCACACTTAGGGGTTCCCTATTCTCTCCGGAGTAATTATTACAATAAGAGTTCAATTTTTTTATAGGCACAGTTTTATTACAATATGGACGTTCATCTTCTAAAAAGGTTCTCAGTATAAATCATAGCTGATCTCTACAACATCCAAAAGTCCATTGAATCTTAACCTCATATTATCTGATTAGTTGCTTAAAAATACTGATCACCTAGGAATTTGAATTAGAACCCCATTCCAGAAGAGAATAGAATTGCCAGTCTAGCTGACGGCATTCTGCCTGTACTAAACCTAGCTTCACATCAACACCATATTAAGAGCCATGAGTCATATGACTGAGCTATTTGAATATCCATGCTTATTTGCCCTTTTCTTGTATATGTCCAGGCTATTTATTGTTTTGAGTTCTTTACTTGTTGCAGTGTGATACATGAGTTTCTTAAAGAAGGAAAAATTGCAGGGAGTATAGTGAGGAAAAACTGAGTGTTCGGTGTGAGAGATGAACAGGTAAGAGAGAGCAGTGACTTTGTCAAGATGGCGATAAGTCGGTCTGAACGAGGGCCTGAATGGTGAAGCTCTTTTTCTATGTTATCAGTGGAAGAAGGGAAAGAAAGAATAGAAAAAAAGAGAAAAAGAGAGAATAAAAGCATAAAATAGGTTTTTTTCCTTTATAACTGTCTATAGTTTAATTCTTAGATTCCACTCTCCTGAAAGTCATGTATATCACACGCTTTGTCCAACTCAATTATATTATTGCCACACAAGCTTGCCCGATGGTCAGAGGCGTTTTACATAGTAGATTTACACATGTCTATGTGTCTTGGTGAGAATTCGTAGACTGTGGCAGCCAGTAACAGAGCTCTATTCAAGTATGGGTGTCAAACTCATTATTGGTCCACTAATATAAGGTGGATAACTGTTCATGGAGACTATACATTCTTACAACAACAACAACAAACCCAGTGTATTCCCACCTAGTGGGGTCTGGGGGGGTAAGATGTACGCAGTCCATACCTCTACCTCTAAAGAAGTAGAAAGGCTGTTTCCGATAGACCCCGGCTCAAGACACGAGATACCACACAAATACATAGTAAAGCACAGAACAAGATTTCATAACATAAATACGGCACCCATAAGTAATAAAAACAGAGAAAAGCACACAGATTCGTAATAAAACATGGAGCAAAGTATCATAACAAGAATAATACCCCCACCAAGTAATTCCCTACACTAGCGACCCAAATTGGCCCTAGCCTTCTGCCCTAATTCGCGTCCTCCAGATCTTCCTATCTAGGGTCATGTCCTCGGTGAGCTGTAACTGCTCCATGTCCCGCCTAATCACCTCACCCCAGTACTTCTTCGGCCTACCCCTACCCCGCCTAAAACCATCCAACGCTAGCCTCTCACACCTACGAATCGGGGCATCTATGCCCCTCCTCATCACGTGCCCGAACCATCTCAATCGGACTTCCCGCATCTTATACTCCACTGGAGTCACACCAACCTTCTCCCTGATAGTCTCATTCCGAACTCTATCCCCTCTAGTCAGCCCACACATCTAATGCAACATCTGCATTTCTGCCACCTTCATTTTTTGGATGTGGGAGTTCTTAACTGGCCAACACTCCGCTCCATACAACATGGCCGGACGGACTACCACCCTGAAAAATTTGCCTTTAAGCTTGGGCGGCACCTTCTTATCACACAACACCCCCGACGCGAGCTTCCACTTCATCCATCCCGCCCCAATACGGTGCGAGACATCCTCGTCAATCTCATCGTTACCCTGGATCACGGACCCGAGATACTTGAAACTATCCCTCTTACATACCTCCTGAGATTCCAACTTCACTACCCCCTCATTCTCCAGCCCCACGTCATTAAACTTGCATTCCAAATACTCTGTCTTGCTTCTACTCAACCTGAACCCTTTAGACTCAAGAGTTTGTCTCCACTCCTCTAATTTGTCATTCACACCCCCTCGCGTCTCATCAATCAAAACTACATCATCTGCAAAAAGCATACACCAAGGCACCACCCCTTGAATACGCCGCGTCAACACATCCATCACCAAGGCAAACAAAAAAGAACTAAGAGCAGATCCCTGATGCAATCCTGTCAAGACAGTGAAATGCTCTGAGTCTCCTCCCGTCATCCTCACCTGATTTTTCGCTCCATCATACATGTCCTGTCCTTAATTGCTCTGATATATGCCAGCGGGACTCCACTCACCTCCAAGCATCTTCAAAGCACCTCCCTGGGGACTTTGTCGTATGCCTTCTGCAGGTCGATAAACACCATGTGCAGGTCCTTCTTCCTTTCCCTATACTGTTCCACCAGCCTCCGTACCAAGTGAATTGCCTCCGTCGTCGAGCGGCCAGGCATAAATCCAAACTGGTTTTCCGCACTATCCGTCTCAGCCTCACCTCGACCACTCTCTCCCAAATCTTTATAGAGTGACTCAATAACTTAATCCCCCTATAGTTATTGCAACTCTGGATGTCACCCTTATTCTTATAGAGAGGGATCATGGTACTCCACCTCTAAGCCTCGGGCATTTTTGCCGTCTTGAAGATTTCGTTAAACAATCCAGTCAACCACCTTACACCAGCTTCTCCAGCGAACTTCCAAAACTCCACCGGTATCTCATCCGGTCCCGTCGCCCTACCCCTTCGCATCCTGCGAATAGCCTCTCTAACCTCTTCTACCTTGAAACATCTACAATAACTAAAATCCCGACACTCCTCTGAGTGCTCCATCTCCCCTAACACAATAGCTCTATCCCCTTCGTCATTCAAGAGCCTATGAAAGTACGACTGCCATCTATTCTTAATGTGTCCGTCCTCCACCAACACTGTACTGTCCTCCCCCTTAATGCACCTCACCTGGTTGAGGTCACGACCCTTCCTCTCCCTAGCCTTAGCGAGTCTAAACAACTTTTTCTCCCCTCCTTTCCCCTGTAACCCTGCATACAAGCTCTCAAAAGCGGCCGTCTTAGCCGCCGTAACTGTTAACTTAGCCTCCTTCCTAGCTAGCTTGTACTCTTTTCTGTTTACCCGCTTCTCTTCTTCGTCCTTACTCTCAACCAACTTAGCATACGCCCCTTTCTTGGTCCCTACTTTCTTCTTAACCTCTTCATTCCACCACCAATCCCCCCGATGATGCCTGGCCCAGCCCCTAGAAACACCCAACACCTCACTTGCATTCTCCCTGATGCACCTAGCCGCCCTATCCTACATACTATCCACGTCCCCCCTACACTCCCACACCCCCATTCCCGCCAACTTCTTTTATGTTAAATTTCCATGGGAGTTGGCAGGAACCATCTTCAGTGGACCTTTTAATTTGCTTAAATAGTTACATAAAACTTGCGAGAACTTTTTTCTTAAAAGTAAGATCTGATGCCCTTGAGTGATTGTCTTGCTTGGTAGGTCTTATGCAAGCTTTGGTACTTAAGTTCGCAGAACAGTCCTTTAATGGTAAAAAAAGGATTGACAATTTCCACTGAGCTTATTTGTTAAAATAAATAAGTAATTGTGGTTGCTTGTAGCACTACTTGCTGTTCATTTGAAACAATAGCAAGTTAAACATAATTTCTTCTCCTCGGTTATGGTTTTTATTGGATGCAAGAAACGACATCTGGCCATGATTATTCCTACATTCATTCAATTTTCTTTTTGTTACTAAGCCTATTGGCATTAGGACTTGATGAATTTATTCACGTATACCTACTTTCTTTATTCAGAAAGATTTTTGAACATCTCTTGCTCAAACAAGAAAATTAAAAGAAGTACAAGGTTATTGGATTGTACATTCTTCCTGACAGTAGAGAAGGTAGTACGAATATCTAGTGAACACACAGGTGATAGAGGTATTGATTTGACAATTGTTTATAGAAGCGTGCGCGGGGGGGGGGGGGGGGGGGGGGGGGGAGTCCTTTAGCATTCAGGAAAATGAGAATGATGACAAGTATGACGGATTCCATAGAAGCCCCTCAAAAATAGGTCAGGGGACACAGTGTGAGCTTATTTGCTTTCTGCGGTGCTGGTGTAAAGACTTTTGCAGCACTTACTGCTCTTTATCCTCCTTGATAGTATTTGACAAATTCATCTCTATCTTGTGTCATCTCTCCAATGGTGAAAGTTGAATGCTGGAAATTTCAAAGGTCTGACCTGGTTTAGTTCTTTTGCCTGCAGCATATTATAGTGACATTTGTGTAGGCTCAATTGCATGTCGACTTGACAAGGAAGGTGAAGCTGTTTGTGTTTATATAATGACTTTGGGTGTTTTAGCTCCATATCGTGGTCTAGGTATTGGTAAGTGAACTTATCTTCAGAGTGATTACCAACATTAAATTTTTCTCTGTTTGTTTCATGTTCACCACAGAACATTTGTGTATTGATGGAACCCCCAACTTTCACTACTGTCTTTTCTCTTAATCCCTTTTTGAGTTGGAATCTTTTCGTGCGATCTTTGGGAACCGTTTAAATGCATATTTGGGCTCCAAAATCAAAACTCTGAGATTTGTGAAAAGATACTGAACTCTTCTTTTGAAGATCAGGAGCTGCAGGGATTCCTATTGACGTTCATTTTCTCCTAACAATTCAGTATAATGAAACTGCTTCTTGTGTATTCATCATGTTTCTTTGACTGTGCAGGTACAAAGATGTTAAATCATGTTCTTGATCTTTGTATAAAGCAGAATATCAGAGAGATTTGCTTGCATGTGCAGACAAGTAATGAAGATGCCATCAACTTCTATAAGAAATTTGGCTTTGAGGTCACCAATACCATCCAAAACTATTACAAAAACATCACCCCACCACATTGTTATGTCCTAACCAAGTTTATCTCTCAAACAAAGAAATGATACGTGAGAGCTGACTTGGTTGAGGTTTCATCGAAGGTTTCATCGAGCCCTTGACATAGTTTTGAAGTTCTGAACCTTCTGGTTTTAGTTTTTTTTATTTATTGGGGGCAGTATACACCAATTCTTAGACTACCTCTCTTTTTTGCATGATGTTAATGTGCAGCAAGTGGTTTTGAACTGTTTAAGATGTAGGAGACTTCATGGTAAAACAGAATTCAGTTACTATTATTTAAGTCATGATTGATACCCTAATGGTTATATCATATATCATTCAAACTGAAGTGTTGTTTTTTACTTTTTAGTTGTAATTAAAATCATGTTGGATGCACGAGGCAGACTGATCAGCCGAGGGAAAGCACGTGTATAATAGGATACATTGTTTTATAATGAAGCACTTATGCTGATTATGATATAATTATACATCCTTGAGTCGCAGCAAAATTCCCTTTGCACGACAGCTCTGTGGAATAGATGCGCCATTTTGTGACTATCTAATTTGGTCAAGGGTTCTATAGTGAATATTGCTCTGTTGTAAACAGCTTCCTAGAACTTGTACTATCTTGAAAATGTCGAAGTGACTTGGGAATAATCTAAGTGACATTGAAGAGGAGTCAAATTTTTAAAGATGAACGGAAATACCACTAGGAAAGAAAGGCATGCTTATATATGACATGAGTGTTCTTGTTGACAATGACTAATAAAAGCACAATAAGGGGTGAAATACTGATGTTTGATGCATCACCAGAAGCAATATCTATTTATTCCATTCTATAAGATGTACAAGTTTTCATTTACATGATTGGCCAGTCTTGATACAAGGAAGATAATATGCACCAGCACTATACACTGTACTGTATATTACTCGTATTCACAGCCACAAAGTTATAACGAAACCACATCGACTTCCGAGCTACTGTGGATACTAGTTCAGTAAGCCACACCTCCGGAGAAAGTATCCCCGTCATGAAGCACAGATTCTGTCAGCCAGTAGCCATCCCAAGATCCGCCAACACGCTGTAAATTATAAACCATATTATCTTCTTGTGAAAACGGGAAAAAGAAGATGAAAATCCCAGTGAAAGCAGAAACAAAAATAAAAATATTGAGTGTGGATGACATGCGTCTGCTTATATGTTTTCGTAATTTAGTATGTCTGCTTTCAAATTCCATGTACAAGAAGTGTGAAATCAAACTAAGAATAGTTGCACACGACCTAAGCATACCAAACTAGTTTCATGTCAACTAAGCAATATGTACTTGTTTTGCATTGTTCTATCGTGACACAGGTATATATTTTAAAGGACTTTGGGATTGAATTGGTCATGCCAAGATCTACCTCTGGTTTTCTAGAGGTGCTGGAGCAGAAAAGGCTATAAAAAGCAATGAAGACCACATGGAATATAATACCAGCATGTCTCTATTATTTGGGTAGGTGTCTCTGGAAGGAAAGAAATAGGAGGTTTTTGAAGGACAAGCCAGCACTACTTTGAAAACTGTATAGACTTTGAATAGATAGTCAGGGTTTTCTTCCTTTTTGGTTCTTGGGATGGACATTGTAAACAGCCAGAATTTTTGTGCTATTCTGATGATATAAACCATACCATTTTCAAACAAAAACAAAAAACAGTATCCTGTCTGAATATCTCGAGGATTGTTATCTGACAACTTAGTTCATGTATAAATCTAGTTTAACCCTGATATGGTGGAATATTGACTATGTTCCAGCTTGTCCAACACAGGTGGGAAATAACATGGTTTCAAACACCAAAGCTCCGACGAAATGTGGAAATTCAACAGTTATTGGTACAGAATAGTAGAGATGCAATGTTGATCCTGAGTTTCTGCCCTACAAAAGGAATTGCAAGATATTTCCTTCTTTATTAAATTGTTGACACAAGATAAATAATTGAGGTAATAACGGTCATTCAACGCAGGACAATGCATTCTGGAGGCAACAATTTGCAAGCTACAGGAAGATTTAGAATTCTGAAGAGCAGGATTTGAGAAAAATTTTTTTTGCCAGAATAATAAAAGATCAATTCTCTCAAAATATAAGCACGAAAAGAAATCTTCATTCATTCAGATAGGAGTGGATGAATTACTGAATTTTTTTTTTTTTAAAAAGGCTAATCAGAAAGCAGATAATGAAATCCATATCTAACAGCTTACCAAAACTCACAAGCGCCAAAAAAGCTAGTACGAAAAGAGTAGCAATACTTGATCCACTAGTTCCGTCAGTGTAAATAAACTAAATTCAAATAAAAACGCTCTCCAGAAGCAAAAGAGCTCTTCTTTTGTTAGAAAACTATATTGCAGTGTTCCACTCTTAAATTTATTTGGTCCAACATAAATATTGATAAACTGCATAATTGTTTAGTGTTTACTATCTTGAACACGTTGAAATTAATTATAGACAGAGAAGGAGAATTCTAAACTGTATAACATACTCTATATTACTCTCTCATTGGTCCAATTTCCACCATATGCATATTTTAATAGTAATATTTGAAATGAAAAATCAAAGGGAAACACAGTTAAAGAAATATTGATTCAAATAAACTCTCAACAGGGAGGCGAGTAATAACGAACAAACCTGAACCATGTTAAATTGGTAGATTTCTTCTTCCTCAGGCCGAGTGCCACGGACCCAGACACGCTGCTTATACAGATTCTGCACAAGCATTGTGGAAATTAGACAATTCTTAAGCTTTTCCTTGCACTTCTGTGAACATTTGTTAGCAACATGTAAAACCTGACAAACCTCATTTACATGCAAACTGCTCAAAATCTTCCTCTCCTGATGGCCAAGCAATACCCTATAAGTTGAGTGATGAAAGATTCGCCTGAATCGTTCAAACTGTATGATAGACATCAGACAACCAAGTAATATTGCCTCTTTTTTTTTTAATTCATAGAACAACTACTACAAGATTCTTTTAGTTGCTCCCTCTGGTGCAGGAATTATGCTCAAGGGCCTTGACCTAAAGAGCATATATTTGACAGGCAGCTACTCTTAACGATTGTGCCAATATACAATAATAATTTAAGATTAAGGAGAATTCAAGTCCCACCAGAGACGAAAACACTAGGCGATTTCTTCCCACCTATCCTAGCCTTGGTGGATAAAGTTACCTGGTATCTGTTGCTGGTGGGAGGTGCCAGGTATTGCGTGGAATTAGTCGAGGTGTGCGAAAGCTGGCCCGGACACCACGGTTATAAAAAAAAAAAGGAGAAGATAGAAAAATTTAAAATCCAAATAAAAATAAAACAAAAGGGCCAAAAGATATAGCAATCAAATTACATATTTTGACAATGATTACTAACCTGACCCAAGTCAAAAAAGCGCCCAAAGTAGGTAGACCTTTGAAAAGGATCAAATCCAGCAAACTATCACGAAAGGTTAAAGATTAAAAAACTTCCCGTTTCAACTTGTTATAAACCATCATACCCAAGAGAAAAGGAGTTCCAGAAATTACTCTGTACATGACTTCTACTCCATAATCGTTATGAGGTTGGTCATTGTACTTCAATGCATCAAGCTGGTTTCGAACTGCTTCTTCTGCACTAAACTATTGCAAAACCATAAAGCAAATTGATACATAAGCAAGTGCAGAAACCTCCTTCAATCCATGTTCAAGTGTTAAAAACTCACACATAATCTTGGACCAAATGGCTTTTTCCTACGAGGTTCAAGCCTGCAACAGATAATGCATAATTGCAAATAGTTTAATAGAATTTCCACATAATGGATTATTAAAGAAATAATTTAAGTAATTAAAAGTGAAATCTCACCAATAATTTAGCTTTTAGATGAGGTGATCATATAATTCAACATGGTAAGAGAGCATGAGGAGCATTGTCATCAAGGGCGCGCTTAAGTCCTAAAGTGAGGCTAAAAACGTGTTGAGCGCTTCGCCTCGCTTTATGTGCGCTTCAGTGTCATCCTCAAGTTTCTAAGGCATACTTTCCTTGCGAATGAGTCTCTTTTGAAGAGGTGACACTAAACAATTGATATTTTACTTTATTGTAATTGTTTTCAATTCCTTTGGTCATATATTTGCTGTTCATGCTTATAATTCTTAGTCCTGGACTAAATAAAAATATTTGTATTTTTTCTCCCTTGGCACCTTTACCCATTGAAGCATATGCTTTTATTTGCGCTTTAAGCCCCAACAGGCCTTAGAGCTTTTTTGCGCTTTCACTTTTGATAACACTGATGCAGAGATCTTGACCTCAAGTTTCACAGTTTGTCACAAATAACTTTCACACGCTTGTCCCAATCTCTGGGAATATATACAAACTTACTTAGCTAAACAAAGCATGATAGAAGCAAAAGATACATATAGGCGATATCAACATTGGAATTAAGACTTAGCCATTGTTGGTACACTTATATAAGATATAGTGTCTACCAGGAGTCTTTTGTTTAGTCTAGTTAGAGATTTGTATATCAGTATATAAACGTGAGAGTTAAAGAGCCTCTGATTCTATAAAATGCCCGATTGAGTATTGAAGTTAAATCGGCCTAAACATAGAGTAATGGACATAGATAATTCAGATAACCGACCCACTAGTTTGGGATTAAGATTGGGACTTTGCTCTTGTTGGGAAGTTAGTGTCATGGTGGAAAAATGCGCTTAAACCAAACTGTTTAATGGATTTCAGTTTCTGAAAGCAGCACAAGACAATTAGTTCACTTGAAGTGGGGTAGTTGACAGCTACCTCAACTAGTGGCAACTCAACTCTACCCAAGATCAACCCCAGGAAACTGGCAACTTCAGTTCACACAATGCTATTTCGTGTGAATGTTGTATTAACCCAAAAGTATAGAAAATCAAACAAATTGTAAACGCATCAATTCAATAAGTCAACACCCCGAGTTCAATCCCCGGGGAAAGAACCAAAATATTGAATAAACTTGTGATTTCCACTAACCAAAAAGGCAAAAACAAATAACTTTATATCATTTTCACATAAGGAAGCATTAAGGCTGCGTACACATCCCCTCCCGAGCATGGCGTCTCAAAAACGTTAATGACCTAAAACAAAAATCAAATGGATGTTACACTACTAGTAAATTAACATATTTTTTTTTAAAAGTATGTTCTTTGAGCTCATTCATATGTAAAGTTGCTAATGACTTCATTATAATCGATTTCCTTGAATAATTCTAATTCAATTGATAATATAATCAACAACAACAACAACAAACCCAGTGTATTCCCACCTGGTGGGGTCTGGGGGGGTAAGATGTACGCAGTTCATACCTCTACCTCTAAAGAAGTAGAAAGGCTGTTTTCGATAGACCCCCGGCTCAAGACACGATATACCACACAAATACACAGTAAAACACAGAACAAGATTACATAACATAAATACGGCACCCATAAGTAAAAGAAAACAGAGGAAAGCACCCAGATTCGTACTAAAACAAGGAACACGGAATCATAACAAGGATACTACCCCCACCAAGTAAATCCCTACACTAGCGACCCAAACTGGCCCTAGTCTTCTGCCCTAATTCGCGTCCTCCAGACCTTCCTATCTAGGGTCATGTCCTCGGTGAGCTGTAACTGCTCCATGTCCCGCCTAATCACCTCACCCCAGTACTTTTTCGGCCGACCCCTACCTCGCCTAAAACCATCCAACGTTAGCCTCTCACACCTACGAACCGGAGCATCCATACCCCTCCTCTTCACGTGTCCGAACCATCTCAATCGGACTTCCCGCATCTTGCAATCCACTGGAGTCACACCAACCTTCTCCCTGATAGTCTCATTCCGAACTCTATCCCCTCTAGTCAGCCCACACATCCAGCGCAACATCCGCATTTCTGCCACCTTCATTTTTTGGATGTGGGAATTCTTAACTGGCCAACACTTCGCTCTATACAACATGGCCGGACGGACTACCACCCTGTAGAATTTGCCTTTAAGCTTGGGTGGCACCTTCTTATCACACAACACCCCCGACGCGAGCTTCCACTTCATCCATCCCGCCCCAATACGGTGCGAGACATCTTCGTCAATCTCACCGTTATCCTGGATCACGGACCCGAGATACTTGAAACTATCCCTCTTACATACCTCCTGTGATTCCAGCTTCAGTACCACCTCATCCTCCAGCCTCACGTCATTAAACTTGCATTCCAAATACTCTATCTTGCTTCTGCTCAACCTGAACCCTTTAGACTCAAGGGTTTGTCTCCACACCTCTAATTTGTCATTCACACCCCCTCGAGTCTCATCAATCAGAACTATATCGTTTGCAAAAAGCATACACCACGACACCTCCCCTTGAATACGCCACGTCAACACATCCATCACCAAAGCAAACAAAAAGGGACTAAGAGTAGATCCCTGATGCAATCCTATCAAGACGGTGAAATGCTCTGAGTCTCCTCCCGCCGTCCTCACCTGAGTTTTCGCTCCCTCATACATGTCCTTAATTGCTCTGATATATACCTGCGGGACTCCACTCACCTCCAAGCACCTCCAAAGCACCTCCCTGGGGACTTTGTCGTATGCCTTCTCCAGGTCAATAAACACCATGTGCAGGTCCTTCTTCCTTTCCCTATACTGTTCCACCAGCCTCTGTACCAGGTGAATTGCCTCCGTCGTCGAGCGGCCAGACATAAATCCAAACTGGTTTTCCGAAATAGACACTATCCGTCTCAGCCTCACCTCGACCACTCTCTCCCAAATCTTCATAGAGTGACTCAATAACTTAATCCCCCTATAGTTATTGCAACTCTGGATGTCACCCTTATTCTTATAGAGAGGGATCATGGTACTCCACCTCTAAGCCTCGGACATCTTTGCCGTCTTGAAGATTTCGTTGAACAATCCAGTCAACCACCTTACACCAGCCTCTCCAACGAACTTCCAAAACTCCACCGGTATCTCATCCGGCCCTGTCGCCCTACCCCTTCGCATCCTGCGAACAGCCTCTCTAACCTCTTCTACCTTAAAACGTCTACAATAACTAAAATCCCGACACTCCTCTGAGTGCTCCAGTTCCCTTAACACAATAGCTCTATCCCCTTCGTCATTCAAGAGCCTATGAAAGTACGACTGCCATCTATTCTTAATGTGGCCGTCCTCCACCAACACTCTACCGTCCCCCCCCCCTTAATGCACCTCACCTGGTCGAGGTCACGACCCTTCCTCTCCCTAGCCTTAGCGAGTCTAAACAACTTTTTCTCCCCTCCTTTCCCCTGTAACCCTGCATACAAGCTCTCAAAAGCGGCCATCTTAGCTGCCGTGATAGCTGACTTAGCCTCCTTCCTATCTAGCTTGTACTCTTTCCTGTTTACCCGCTTCTCTTCTTCGTCCTTACTCTCAACCAACTTAGCATACGCCCCTTTCTTGGTCCTCACTTTCTTCTCCACCTCTTCATTCCACCACCAATCCCCTCGATGGTGCTCGGCTCGGCCCCTAGAAACACCCAACACCTCACTTGCATTCTCCCTGATGCACCTAGCCGCCCTATCCCACATACTATCCACGTCCCCCTACACTCCCACACCCCCATTCCCGCCAACTTCTCCCCTATCTCCCATGCATTCACTGGCATCAAGCCGCCCCACTTAATTCTCGGTCTACCCTCCTTACTCCTCCTCTTTCTATTCTTCTTCATACCCAAATCTATAACCAAGAGCCTATGCTGGGTCGAAAGATTCTCACTCGGGATGACCTTACAGTCCTTACACAACCCCCTATCCCCTTTCCGAAGCAACAAAAAGTCAATCTGGGTCCTGGCTATCGCGCTTCGAAAGGTGATCAGGTGATCGTCCATTTCGGGAAGCCCGAGTTCACCACCACCAGCCCAAAGGACCTCGCAAACTCCAATAGAGTAGTCCCCTCTTCATTTTTGTCCCCAAAACCAAAACCACCATGCACATCACCAAAGCCTCCCGGTAATGCCCCGATGTGCCCGTTGAAATCTCCTGCTACAACAATTTTCTCCGAGCTAGGCACGCCTCTCACCACCTCCTCCAACGCCTCCCAAAACCGCATCTTCTCCTTCTGCTCCGAGCCCACTTGCGGCACATAAGCACTACACACGTTCAGGGTAAACCCCCGGATGACCAACTTAATAGTCATCAACCTATCGTTGATCCTCTTCACCTCTACGACCTGACCTCTAAGCTCTTCATCTACTAAGATGCCAACTCCATTCATACCCCTCTCGCTCCCAGAGTACCACAGCTTGTAACCATTCACATTCCCAGCCTTAGACCCTACCCACTTATTCTCTTGAACACACGCAATATTGATCCTCCTCTTCCTAAGGATCTTCACAAGCTCTATGGACTTATCCTGAAGAGTCCCTATATTTCAAGACCCAACCCTCAGCCTACCATCACTATCCACACGCCCTCCTGTACCACTCTATTTAATAGATAATATAATCAATCTATTAAATCTTTCTTGACACATAATAGTTAAGATGTGTCAAACTTCTTCTAATTACATTGGGTAAATTGTTGTTGTATAGGAAGAAGTAAGGTAATACGAAAATATTGAGGAGCAAACAAGAGAGAGAGCTAAGATGGATACCAATCAGCAGAGAGAAAGTCAGGGACATCAGCAGAAGCACAGATTCGAGTTGTGTGAGGCTTAGAAGATCCAAAAGGTTTGGCGAAGATAGACAGAGACTGGGAAGATGACACAGACGAGCAAAACGACATCGTATGTAGTAGTAGTAGTAGTTGTAGTATGCTTCTCCACACAAAGGCCAAAGCTCTGTTTGATGATCGGTTGCAGAAAGAGCTCGAGTTTTTGTGCTATTATGGAGAGAGATTAGCCAATATTTTCCATCCAATACAACAGCAGATTTTTAATTTCGACCGTGGAATTTTATATTATCAGGAAATAGAACGAGCGCCATCTCATCAAATGAAGGATGTAATGCATCGTTTTCGCCAATAATTTTACCCAAACATTATGCTCCTTCATCATTTAAAATAGCTTCTCTTAGACAATTTCATTAATTCTTATATCTAAATTAAATTAGATTAATAAAATATTTAAAAAATTCAAATATGAATAGTCAAAAAATTTATGTAAACAAATATAAATTGCAACTCTTTTTATATTTACCGGATAAAAATATATTTTAAAATATTTCATTTAGTGTGACTTTCAAATAGAAGATTGTGACAAATATTTTTTTTTTTGAAAAGATATTATTAAAATAATACAAATCTTCAATACAGTACTATAATTGTGCACTTTATTATAAATTCGGAAAAGGGCCTAATATATTTTTCATTATAAGGGTGTTCATGCTTCGATTTGGATCGATTTTTTTTATTAAAATTATAACCAAATCAATTAAGTCGGTCTTTGAAATTCTAGAAACCAAACCAAATCAAATAATATTAAAAAATTCATTGATTTATTTTTTGTCGGTTTGGTTCGATTTTTTGATTTATGATTAACTAATGGTATATTGATAATAGTACAATAACGAGACATAAAATAACTATTTTAAATGAACTTTAGGATTCAATAAATTTCTCTCTACTATCACAAGATGAATGTATATGAATCTTCTATTGTTTTTCAACACTATTTTCAAGTTTTAATACATTTACGTTACATAATTGTAGAGGTTCTTTCACTTCAAATGTTTGATATATATAAAAGAATGAAAAAATTAGACAAAATGTCATTTGACTTTAATTCTTACATAAAAACTAGTCACTTATCATTAATTATCTAAAATGATCTTTCGACTAAAATTATTACCAAATCTAGTCGGTCGGCAAAATTAACTACGGTAAAAATGGCCAGTTGGCCAATTGGTTTGATTTCATATTTTTCATATTTAATCGCGAAATTCAAATTGTCCAAACTTCAATTCTTCCCTGATTTAATTGATTTTTTCAACGAGGTTGATCTATTGTTAATGGGAGGTGGTTAGATAGCTTTTCAAGGAGATAAAGACTTTCAAGTAGCTGTTACGGTTTCGTCGAGCTGAATCGGAGCTGTTAATATTTCGTCGAACTTTTAAGGATTTGGAGACTTCGGAGTTGGATTTTCAAGGAGATTGGGACTGGCCGAAGTTGGGTGATTTGATAGAGTGAAGGTCGGCGGTTGTGGATGATGGAACTCGTTTAGTAGTTGACTGGTTGTTTCAGTGATGACCGAAAATAAGTGTTTGTATTTTCACGACGAGTGATCGGAGAATTAACAAAGGTGAATGTTCATGGTCTTGGTTGTTAATAGAGTGAACTCAAACTTCTGTCTGCTTTCTAAAGAATTAAGTAGATAAAAAAGTAGATTCATCACACATATAATTTCTGAAAGTAATTAGGTAGATAAAAAAAAGTAGATTCATCACACATATAATTTCATCTGAGTTAACACTGATCTACACTCATTGGAGTCCTATTTTTGTGTTTTTGTTGAACTTTCATATTGGATTCCGATAAAAATAACAATCTTTGGCTCACCTAACTCCATGTAATTCACCGACAAAATAGAATAACTCAACTAGTAGTTTAGACAATGCTTTTTCACTATTAATCATCCTTGTTGCACTTGGTGTTAAAAGTTTTATTAATTATTTTAGAAGATGAAATGACCAAAATATTATAAGATTACAAGAAGGGAGTATATTGGTGAATTGGATCTTTTGGGTGATTTGTTGTGTAGTGGTGTTATTGGTGTGTTTCTCCGATAGTTCAAGTGGAGTATTTTGGGTATTAATGGTGTGAAAGAGAAGATTGAGTTGTTCAGATAAATTAAGGGGTCTGGAGACGATCATTATATATTATTTGATACATGTTTATATAATATCGATACATACATATATATATATATATATATATATATATATATATATATCATTTATATAATATCGAGACACAGTTGTGCTATATCGATACATTGCATATACACTACATAACTATTTGTACATCATATATACATGTTTATACACCATTTATATAATATTGCTGAAAAAAATGTAAGGAAAAAGTTTGGAAAAAAGAAGAAAAAAGATTTTTTTGATAAAGAAAAACGCAGCAGAAAAAAAAATTCAAAAATAGTTTTTTTTTTTTAATTTACTGATGCAAAAATAAAAGAGAATAGGAAAAAATGGCATAAAGGCTATTTTTTGTCATATACAAAAACTTGAAAATGGGCTATATTTATTGTAAACTATTTACTTTTTAATATATAAATGAATTTTTTCCTAAAAGAAATATACATGTTTAAATAGAATGGTCAACATTTTAATAATCAAAGGGCAAGCCGTTAAAGAATAGATGGATATCTTAGTAAAGAAAATTAAAAATGGACAATACACTACACCACACATATATAATTAGATAATTAAACTTAGATTGTTGAATTTGGACATGTTATTTAAGAAATGAGATTTAAAAATATTGTAGTGCATATGAAATACGTGGACTAAAAGCAAATTAATGATTAAAAGATATAAAATATTCATAATTATTTATGAAAAACTAATATTATATATTCAAATAATTATAAAATTTATGTATATAATATATATGTTCGGTTTGGTTGTTTTTTCAATTTTCTTTTTAGTAAAATCATAACCAAATAAAATATTGTCGGTGTTTAAAATTCAAAACCAAATCAAATGTCAATTTTTTAGTCCGTGTGGTTTAATTTGGTTTTGAACCAAATCATGAACATCCCTACCCTTCAAGTATTAGAAATAGTTTTGAAATACCCTACTTTCACTTTTGGACTCTAAATACCCTTCCATCCACTATGGCTCAATTTTATTCTTTCACTTAACAGATTTAAATAAAAAAAATAACTTGTATTTTTATTTAAGGTATGATAATTTCTTATTGGATTAAGTCATCAATAGACCCTTAAATTTATTTTGAGATTTCACTTGGACCTCTTAACTGATCATTTGTACCTATCAGACACCTAACCCATTGTTACTTGATCCACCTAAGCCTTTTTTAATTTGCCCATGTCTCATCAGATGTGTTGTGGTGTTACTAAGCGTTGCTTATGTGGAAAATTAGCCCATTCAACAACCTCCTCATGTATTAAAATTCTCCATATTTTTTCAAATGTTAAAGTTAAAAGGGCAAAAACCCTAATTGACATCAAACTTAACAACATTTTCTCTCCCCGATCCTTTACTCTCTCTAGATTATCTTGCAATTTAGCCTTAATTTTCGTTAAATCATAAAAGAAATTTAGGATTTGTGCTTTCATCTTTCTCTTGTAAGTATTTTTATGATTTTTCGTCGTTGAATTTGTTAAATTTTAGCTTAATTTAATTTTTAGGGTTTGAAATGTCACTGCAAGAATATTATGTCCTTTCTTCATATGCATTAAAGGTTGTATCTTTTAGCTTATTGGTGTGTTCTTTGAATATATTACGTTAAATAACTTGGTGTTTATACCATTTATTGCAGGTGACCTAACAAATGGAGAGGGGGTTCCGATTTTTCTATCCTTACATAGGTTGGAAAGTGAGTGCCAACAATAAGATATATCGATAAGGACCACTTTTCATTACTGAAATTGTTATATTATACTAAAAAATAAGGGTATGAAACTGTTGGGAGTTTTTATCATCAAAATGTAGTAACTAAACAGTTCAACTTGATTCTAGATGACCTACAACTCCTAAAACTAATTAAAGACTTAAACATGAGACATCTGTTGCCGTTTATGTCAATCATATTTTAGATGAAACAGTACTTGACCCAGGTTGACCTACTGATTTTTTAACTGGACCAGCGGTTATAGATAGTGAGAGGGTGTCAGTAGATGATGCTGGTGAAATTGTGTAAGCTTAGAGAGAAAATTCATTGATGTTGGTAAAAGTGTTAACTTAGAGAGAGAATCTGTTAACTTAGGTGAAGAGAGGGAGGATGTTAACATAAATGAAGAGAGAGAGAGACTTCTGACAGAGTAGATGATGCAGATGTAGAAAATATTAACCTAGAAGATTCTAATCCAAAAAATGTTAACATAAAAGGTGAGGTGTTAGATTACTTGAGTAGTGATTCCGATCTTGGAGACATTTCTTTAGAAGATGGCTCAGATGTTGATGAGGAGTTGAGGGCTTTGAGACAAGAAAGGAAAAACAACAAACAGAGAAATAAAAAATCTAGAAAAAGGGTTGTTGAAACTGAAAAAGTACCTGTAAGGGTTGCTGGTTGTGAAGATAGAGGCATTGGAGATATTGAAAAAGATAAGGATCACAAATATGTTGGACAATTGGGTGGATATGAGGAATATATTGATAGCTCTGACTATCGAAGTGAATATAGTAAAGAAGATCTAGATGTAGATATTGTTAGAGGAGTATATCTACTTAGACTAAGGAAAAACAGAAAAGTTAGGTATGATGAATTATGAAGTGGTTGTGTTTGAGTTGGAATGATTTCTTAGGGTGCAAAACGATTTTAAAAGTTATTGCAGATTATGTTGTAGAGTATATGAGGCGGTTGAAGTTAAAACTTAATAAAAAATATGTAGTTAGGATTAAGTGTATAATACCTAATTGTAAGTTGTTGTTGTTTGCTGCTATTGATAGGGACTAGTGTGATTTTATTGTTAAGAACTATTACCCTATTCACAAGTATACTCCTCTAAACAAGAACGAGATGTGTGATTCAAAGTTAGTTGCTAGAAAGTTCAAGGATAGAATTGTTTTCAACCATACATAAAGATCTGAAAAATTTTAAATTTGGTAAGAGGGGTGTAGGGTCTTTATGATGGTAAAATTGTGTGTTATAGGGCTAACAAATTGTTGTGAGGGATAATATGAGTGATTGAAATATGAAATTTGCCAGATTATATGACTATGCAGATATGATCAAGCAAACAAATTCTAGAAGTTTTTGTTGGGTAAAAATTGACAAGAAAACTAAACCAGGAAAAAATCTCTTTATTTATTTCTATGTGTGCTTTCATGACTTCAAGCAAGGATGGTTAGATGGGTGTACAAAAATTATTGATTTTTATGGATGCTTTCTTAAAAAAGCTCATAACGGTGAGTTGTTTGTTGTTGAGGGAAAAAATAGGAACAATCAAATGTATTCTATTACATGGACAGCTGTGGATATAGAGATAAAAAATAGCTGAGATTGGTTCATAAGATATTTGATTGCTAATCTAAATTTGAAAACTGGTCAAGACATGACTGTAATGTCAGACCAACAAAAGATACTACTATTTAACTATTTGTTTATTATTTGACGTTAAATACCATTAAAATTATTGATGTAATAATAATTATATTTTTTACAGGGTCTTGTTTATATTTTTATGAAGTTGTTACCAAGTGCTAAGAGAAAAATATGTGTTAGACATATTTGGAGTAGTTGGCATGTGCACTGAAAAGGAGAAGAAAACAGTTTTGTAGATGTACAAAAGCAAACTATGAAATCTAGTTTAGAAAGGAGATGCAGACAATGTCAAGACTAGGTAAGAAGGAAACAAATGAGGACATGTTGGTTAATCCTCCTTTTTCTTAGCGTAGGCATATCTCAAAATAAATTCTAAATGTGATATTTTAGAAAATAACATGTGTGAGACTTTCAATTCTTGAATCTAAGCTGCTAGACATATGTTAGAGGATATCAGGCATAATGATGAATAAATATGTATATATGATCAGATTTACTAAAATATGAATACTAGACATTGCACATATTCCAAGAACTATTTTAGAAGATAACAACGAATATTCAAATAGGGGTAGAGTTCAATAAATGGAGTTAATGGTTTTCAAATTGGGGATGGGGGTACACATTTATTGTTCATTTGGACAAGAAATATTGTGACTGTAGATTATTGATGTTAAGAGATATTTCCTGTACTCATGCTATTTGTGCTTATTATTACTTGAATAAAGATTCTGATCAATAAGTAGAGCTCTGATATAGGAAAAGAAACCTCTCTTAAGGCTTATAACCACTTCATCTAATCAATTCTCAATATGAGAATGTGGCCTGAAACTACAAACTCATCAATTGAATCTTCAAAATAAAAAAAATGCTAGACAGACCTAGCAAGAACAAAATAAAGATCAAGGATGAGCCAAAAAAGTGGACTGAGCAAAAAAAAGTGGACAAACTGTCAGAAAAATATATCAATATAACTTGTTCAAGATGCAAGCAAGTTGGTTTTAACAAGACTGTGTGTGCAAAAAGAGTAAGCCTTAAATCAATTTCATAATAGTTAACATTTGCTGAAAAGTTATCATATTATAAAACTTTTGATATTTTTGTTTGTCTGCTAGAATAGGATGGAGAGTAGTAACATTACTCAGCCTATCACTTCTTAGCCTACACCCTCATGGAATCCACCACAACCACCACAATCAAGTTCTATTTGAGATGACAATAGTGATAGACCAAGAGATACCTATAATGAAAGTCAGGCAAAAGTAAGTAATAAATGTTCAACCTTCATATTATTATTATTATTGAAACTGATAAAAATATTGTGTTGCATTTATTAATATTTCTACCCTCATTAAATATTTATGTTATATAGTCTAGCATGGGCTGTCATTCATAGTCAAGCATCATCTCTTAAACATAAGCAACTACACAATTCAGTTAAGCATAATCTATTTGTGCTGACACAAATGTTGTGCCAAGAATACCTCAAAGAAAAGTGTCAAGTAAAGCTGGTAGAGGTTAAGGTGGTGCTGGTAAAGAAGGTGTTGTAGAGTAGAGGTAGGGCTGGTAGAGGTCAATGTGGTGCTGGTAGAAAAGGTGAAGGGAAAACTGGTAGGGGTCAAGTAGAGATTGGTAGAAGATTGGGGAGAAAGATAACCAATGCAAGAGGAAACTCATTTGAAAGTGTAAGAAATGCTTCTTCTAATCAAGTACCACATTTGCCAACCAACAAGAGGTCATACAATGTTTCCTCATTTGTTGCTACTATTAGATACAAAAGGCCTAAAACTGATTTTGGTGTTCACTCTTATCCTACAATTGAAACCCAAGTGTACAATGTATTTCTCTGTGTCTCATGCTTTATCTATAACTTTTTTCATTCAACCTTTCAATATTTATTGTCTTACATTTTTTGTTTGATATTACAGCCTGGTACATCAAGTGAGAGGGTTCTTTATGGAGGTACAAACTTGAAAAGAGCAATATAGATATTGATTTTAAATTTCGTAGCCTAAAGTGAAATAGAAAAAATGCAGTCACAGTATATAGTTGCAACAAATAAAAGCAAATAAGAGAAACAAAATGGATACAATCAAGTCTGCTCCATGAAGTAGTTCATTTAAGAAGTATGTCCTTTTTTTAATATGTAATATGCTACTATAATAAGGGTTGTGCTATAATTTTGAACATATTGTGTTACTTGTTTTTGAACAACTTTGTCTTAGGCATCAATTATGTTTTTTTTGGTATGCTGCAGTAGTATTATTATGCTCAATGTTGAGACTTTTTATGCAGTTTTATGTTGAACAACTTATGTAATGACCCTTAAGGTCATTTTTTATATTTCAACTTATTTTCGCCGTTAGAGATTTTTTATAGTTTTTCCAAGTCATGTATGGCTTGCTGGAATTGACAGTTTTGGTTACCGGGTAATTCATTTAATTTTTAGAGCCAATTTTCTATTTTGAAGTCTTTGTTGGTTCCAAATAGCCATCGGATGAAAGCTTCAGTCAAACAAACTCGAATGTAAATTTTGACTATTTCAAAAACTTGGAAATATCGATTTTAGTCTAGGAGGGATCTTGATTTGGGTCCTAAGGCACTAGACTCATTTCAATGTATTGATCAAAAAGTTGAAAAATTAAAAATTTGAGTGTGGGACCTATATTTCATCAAAACAACCTCGAATGGAAATTTTAACTGTGCCATTGAGTCTGTAATATCAAATTTGGTATGCTTTCATAGATTATTTGCATATACAAGATTTCAAATGAATTTCGAGGGCTTGGCAAATTTCCAAGTCTCAACTATATCTGGTGTATCGCGATAATAATGTTTTGAGTCATGATTGTGGCTCCCTTGAGCAGGGTAGCAGATCCACAATCTCAAGGCTAAATGTCATAATCATGAGGTGCCAGGTCACGATAGTGAGATGTGAGCACCTGGGATGGGTATAAATAGGCCCCTTCGATAGACGAGAGATGTAAGTACCACACCCTCTTTGCACGATTTAGCTCATTATTCATCCATTTTCCAGAGAGAAAAAAATCCTAAGTAGAGTGATAACTTTAAATTAAAGCTTATGGGTAATTTGGGAGCTTGTCTAACACTTATTTATACAATTGTCTTCCGATTCTTGGTAAGATTTCACCCTTTCATAGTGAATTTTTTCATTTCTTGTTCAAAAATCCCAAAACTTTAGAGTCTTAATTTTATCCCCAAATTAGCTTAAATTTTACTCATTTTTTAGGATAATGATTTCTTAAGTATGAGGAAACGTTGGGTTGGTTTCAAAAATGCGATTTCTGTAAGTGAGATCCACATAAAATTTTGGTATAATTTTTGGATCCAAAGCACAATGGTGCAATATGGATATTTTATTATCGTATTAATGAGTAGAATGTGGTCTTGATAGCTTGGCATCTTGTGGAAGCTTCTCAGAAGAGAAAAATGGTGATCTAACGAATCTTTTGAGCTTTCTTCGGTATTCAGATTGGCTAGGTTTTATCCCTTGTTAGATTGACCTAATTCATAGTATGTTTATGATATTTTGTTAGATTTAGAATGGAATTTATGTGTTGGTGTGATAAATTACAACACTTGAGATTAGTTGAATCATTTAGGCTATCTTGGATATCATTTTGGGCATGATTAGCCTAGTTAATCATATATTAGATGAAATTGACCTTGTAGTCTCATGTTTAGGTTGGAAATTCTTTAGTTACTCTTCTAATGAGGATATTGCCTTAATCGCTTGAGTTTAGGACAGAATTGACCCTAGTTGCCTTTCCTTAAGTAGAATTAACTTAGTTGCTCCCTATTGGAAGGGATTACTATCCTAGGGCTAGTGATGGCTTGCATAACATTTGATAATGGATTTAGGTACCTTATCCTAATCTGTGGTAGAAATTTATTAGTAAAGTATTTCGGGGATATAAAAGTGGGCTCTTGACCCACCTTAGGCCAAGACTTGTATTAGTCGTTGAAGACCTTTTATATGCTTGTAAACATCTAAAAAAATGTTTATTTATGGTGATTTAAAATTTCTTGGTGCTTGTTGGTTGTGATGGATGACATTCGAAGTAATATTTATTGATTACACTATGAATGACTTATTGATTAAGTAGATGATGAGCTAATTGATTATGCTATTGAATAAGCCATTGATTATGATTTGAATAATCCATTGATTAGGCTATTGATTGGGCTATTGAGTATGCCATTGACTAAGTTATTGGCTATGTTAGCGATTACGCTATTGATATACTTAAGGTTATGCTTATTAATTATATTAGCAATCATGCTATTGACTATGCCAAATATTATGCTTAATGATTATATTAGCGATTATGCTATTGATCATGCTAGAGTTTGTGCTTCTATTATGATTAGTAATCATGTTAATAATTATACTAGCGATTATGCTATTGAGTATCATAATGATTATGTTATTGGTCATGATAATAATGATACACTTATCAGTTTGAGTCTGAATATTGCTTATGTTATAAATTATACAAATACTAATTTAAGTCTGGATAATGATGATATCGATTATTAATAAGCGATTTAAGTCCGAAGGAAGGCTATGATATTGATGATATCAATTATAACATAGATGGTGATGTTCATGATGATATTTATGAGGATATTGTTGAATATACATACCAGTTTGAGTCCGGATATACATATTATACTATAATGAGATACTTATTATGATATGACGATATTCATGTGTGAGATTGACAATTGTGATTCTAGATAAATATGAAAAACAAAAAATAGCTATAATATGGCGTGATATTAATGGATTAGTTGATGACTAATGATTAGTTGATATATGAGATTAGTTGTTACAAGATGGTTAGTTGGTAAATATTGATCTATTGACTAATAATGACCATGGACAACCAATGGTTAGTGTGGCATGGATAAATAATGCATCATGAGAGTTGATAATGATGGTGGTGGGTTACTCTATCTTGTTTGTACCTTCCAGGCTTATGGAAGCTTGTGACTGGTTATTTATTTTTCCACACTAATTGACATATGAGGGCCAATTATGTAGTTATGATTGCATGTGTTGATTACTTATGTTATATTTTTATACCGGTTTATTAATTTATTTATGCACAGCGATGTTGGATTTGATTCAGGTTCGTCTCTACCTTAACTTAGTTATGTTATGTCGCATTTTATCATACTTGTATAATAATTTAACTCAATCTGCCGATGATGCTTACTGAGTACCCATGGTTTTGATACTCATGCCACACTTTTTACTTTTTTGGTACAAATATTAGTACTAGTTGTCGTCGGTAATTAATATTCGTGTTGTATTGATTTTCAGAGATAGGGTGAGCTCTTGGAGTTAGAGTTGCCTATTTTATTCTATCTTTTATGTTCAGCCTTTTGATTCAAGATAGATGTTCTTGACTATTCTAGAGCTTAAGTTGTATTATGACTAGATGCTCTTGTACTGGCTCTACCGATCATAGGGTGGTTTTCTATGTATTGACTATCCTTTACCTATTTCAAATGCATTGCTTAGTTACAGTTGTGTTATTGATTTCATCCTATTTTAGGCATTTTCCCACCTAGTTAACCCATAATATTTAGCTCCGAGTTAGTTTTAACTTACCTACTGGCGGGATATAGTAGATGTCATCATGACTCCTAAATTGGGTCGTGACAACTTATTCAGTGGTGTGCTGCACTTTTTAGCTTAACTTTGAGCAGTTAATATAATATGTTTCTAAAGTGTTTTTATTTTAATTTGATTGCATTATTATTTTATATTTTTATGCATTTTTTAGCAATACTCTGAGCATTTACTAATATGAGTTTATGCTTATTTGGTTGGCATTATTATTTTAGCAATACTTTGGTGCACAAATGGACACAAAGGTATTGAAAATCTGATTGTGATACAAAACAGGACAATTCATTCACATTAAACATGGTAAAATGATACAAAATAAACATTGTCCCATAACACAATTAAATACTAACTAGACTTACCTACTCAATACCCAATTTTTTGATACCAAAGCTTAACTACTCACATTCCACACACAAGCTTACACCATACTAAAGAATCATTTTACAGTCAGAACATAGAGAAGAAGTAGAACAAGTCTGTTAAATAGAGCTTTGCACATTCGCTCTCAAGTTTAACTTGTTTGAGCTTTTGCTTCAATGCAATTAACTTATCTTCACTCTCATTTGATTTATCAGACAATGTGTCCCTCTCTTCTGCAACCTCTTTAAGTTTTTCCTTCAGTCGATCACACAAATTTTCATCATTTTTGAATGTATTCATTAAGCACGACACCATCTCAGAAGTTTGATGCTCATCGGTCAAAGGTGATGGATCAATCCATCTAAAGTAATAGAGGACTCTATCAATAAGAAACTGTCATGTATTTTTTATTGGATCAATCCATCACCAAAAAAATAAAATTTAAATCTTTGAAAATGATACAAACCTTTGAAACTTTATATTCAAAAAAATCTACGATCTGAATTTTGATAGAGTCCTTAAAGTTCTCATATGACAAAAATTGTCAAACTTACACATATATGCTACCTCAAGATTAACTGAATTTTCTGACATTCTTGAATAAAAAGAGAAAAAAAAAATTCTAAACAAGTTTAATTTGGCGATTTTGGGGTTGTTAAGTTAAGAAAAAAATTAAAGGGAAAGATGAGAGATGAAAGAGAGAAGGAAAAGAGATGATGGGGAATTTGGGGCTATGGATTTAGAATTTTTAATTTGAGGGTGAGTGAGAAAAAATTACTGTTTTTTAACGTTGGGGCATTGCCACATCGGATAAAATTTGTGGATTTTTCACGTTCACGCGCCCACCTTGAGTTATTATAACGCGATGTGCCATGTGGGCAAAAAAGACTTAGGTGGATGGAATGTCGGGTAGTTAGGTGTCTTATAGGTACAATGGTCGGTTGAGGGGTCCAAGTGATATCTTGAAACAAATTTAAGGACCTACTGATGACTTAAGTCATTTCTTATTGGTCAAAATTTAATTAATTAAAAAAATTAATAATTTTTAAATCCAACCCACTTCAAATATCCGACCAATCCCAACCCATTTGCTTTCTAAAGACTGAGGTCAATCATTGAGCCGTTGGACACACCCAAATGTCCTTTTCCAACACCCCTACTTCTACTCCCCATAAAAAAATTATTCATGCCATTCATATTAAATAAAAATAGTGACCAAGATCTTCCCCTTCCACACACTCTTCTTGAGTAATGCCTTCTTTTACTCCAATTTTCTATTGGATTTTAAAATTATCAGAATAACTTGCCAATTTCTTTCATAAAACTTGGTTCACATATAATTTATTTGCAAATTAATCAGATACCATTTTGTATTATCGTTCGCTTGCAGGATGGTTCGTTTTTTCCCCCCTCTTCTTTGTTTTCTTTTACATAATAAAGTTATAGTTTTTTTCCTTTCATGTTTCTTTTTTTCCTGAGCAACACAAATGATAAATTGTTTCGACTTTATAAATAAAATTTGTCCTAATTTTTCCTTCTTAGTGTTGGTTTTAGACTAATTCGGACACTTTGAATTTGTAAAATGGGTCGGGAAATAATTTGATATGAATGACACGAATAACTTCTTCATCAAAAGTGGAAGTAGAGCTGTCGAAAGAGGACCTCCGATTGCGTCTGACGGCTCTATCGGCCGCTTCAGCCATTAGATAGCAAATGACTTGGGTCGGGTTACTTGAAGTGGGTTGGGCTTAGGAATTAGTAAATTTTTAATTAATTAAATTCTAATCAATAAGAATCTGTCATGTACTTTTTTTTATATTTTTATTAAATTCTACTACATAGAAAAGGGAGTAGAGGAAGGACCATGGTTAAAATAATAATTTTACATTAATAAAAAACACCCGTTTCACTGCTCTAGAACCATCCATCTTCTTCCTTTAGCCCTTTCATACAACATCTAAACCCTAAAATTACATAGCTCCTTATGGGACCTATGCATGTCGTCCTTGATCAATTCCTTAATCTCTTCCTCAGAATGTCCTGCTAAAAAATCAAACTTTGACTTGGAATCAGGAAAATTTGCAGCTCTTTCCTATAAATAAGAAGAGATGATGATGAAGGTTCTAAGTTCTAACACGTATTGACAAATAAAAAGGAATTCAACTAATCAGTAACGGATAATCGAGGTCTAACCTTTAATCTATGAGTTTTTTTTTTGATGATTTCTCTTTTTTTTTTTTTAATTTTGTTTTCTTTATTTCATACATATTTTTCATTGATTTTAAAATCTTAATTTCTTAACTAGATAAAAGAATCATACATACATACATACATACATACATATATATATATATATATATATATATATATATATATATATATATATATATATATATATATATATATGTATATGTTTGAGTAGGAAGATGTATTCTTTATTTTATTTATTTTCTCATTTTGGATCTTTCTATTAAACAATAAACAAAATCTATGCATTTTTGAAAGAATCTATGATTTTCTGAGTTTTTTTTGGCTTTTTATTTTTGATTTTAGTTGTGAGATGACTAATTTATAACAATGACTATATATATATATATATATATATATATATATATATATATATATATATATATCATACAGTGAAAGGAGCTCCTAACAAGTTCTCCTTTCAAGACTGGTGAAATTATGAAAAGGTGCGCGATTCTCAATTATCATGTTTTTCTTTTTGTATGGTGGTTGTGGGCGATGCAATTTTATTAAATTTAAATCTATATAAAATTTGGATTATATTAAATTTAAAGTATATTAGTCCTAAATAAATATTGTGGATTAATATAATTGAATTAATTATTTAAGTCCAAATAGGTATGGATTTAAATAAGACACAATATTTATTGGGTTGGTCCATTAATTTGGGCTATAAGTGATGAGCCCACTTTACTAAGCCCACGATATTATCATATTCTAGAGGCCCAAATAAGCACCACATGTCAAATGACATGGCATGCCAAGTCAAGTGAAGGAGCCAATAGGACCGTGCCACATGTCAAACTAATCCAGCATGCCCAAGAAATAAAAGCCCATAAAAGGCGCCACATCACTTAAATCTGATTGGTCAAAGGAAGTCCATATTTATCATGACTCTTCCTTTCCTACAACTATAGATAGGGCCCTCATAATTCAGAGAAACAATCCCAGAACCCTAACAAGTAGCAAGAGAAAGCTCATGGGTCAAAAACAATAATTTCTCTAAAAAGCTCAAGCATTCAAATCAAGTTCATCAAGATTCAAGATCAAGACCGCAATATTCAAGAACAAGCTCAAAAGCCTTGAATTCAAGCACAAGTCAAGATCAAATCCCCCAAATCATTCAAATCAAGCTCAAATTCAAGATCAAGCTTTAACCCTTGAATTTATATTTGAAAAGGCGAATCAGAGGATTCATAGAGATTGTAGCACTCGCATTGAAATTAATAAATTGATTTTTGCAATATTTTTCTTGTCTCAAATTATTTATTTTTCGCACTCGAGAATTTTTATTGTCCAACAAATTCTGGCACGCCCAGTGGGACAATCTCTACCTCTCATCTCAACTTTTCATACTTCAAAGTTTAAGAACAATGAAATGACTTCCAAGAAGGTCAATTCTCAATCAACTGCTTCCAAGGCTGCAGATTCAAAGTTCTCTACTGAAGTAGAATGCATCCTTGGTGTTACTTTCGAAAGCCTGGGAGCTGTTACAAGAAGCAAGACAGGCTTGCTAGGACAACAAACATATCCAGTGTCGTCCGCTCCAACTCCAGTTTTTGGATCTTCAACCTTGAAAGGAACGAAATTCAATGCAAGTGTTTCAGAAAGAGGAAGCAGTGTAGCCGAATCGCTAAAAAAGACTTTAGCTCTACTTGAGCATTTCAGTTCCAAATACTCTGGAGCCAAGAGCGATGGTCGTTCAACAAATGCATCATCTCCACTTACACCACATAAGCTAAGCACTTTAAAAATAAATTTATGTGATAATCCGTGTTACTCTCCAATATCTTCGATGATCATGCAAGCAATGGTAACTGATGCCTCGTCTATGGAGGAGCAGCTTGCAAATCTGACAAAGGCAATTAAAGGCCTGACCAACTATGTTCAGAATCAAGAGGCTAGGATTGATAAGACAGTGGATAGGGTGGAAGGCTTGATAGACAGAGAATCTAGCCATGCACCAAGAAAAGCTCTAGAGGTTTATGTGATAGAAAACCCTGTGAAACAAACATCATCGACTAAAGAGGTGCAAGTTTCTACTGAGGGAATGATCCCGATTGGGCAATTGAGGTAATTTATTAAAGGACCCTCAAAGACAAGTATGATGTTGTCACCAAGTCTTCCCTTGCATATGCCAAGACTTACACTGCAAGAATAGATAGCCTCAAAATGCCTGCTGGCTATCAACGCCCCAAATTTCAACAATTTGAGGGAAAAGGTAACCAAAAATGATATGTCGCACACTTTGTCGAGATATGTAATACTGTTGAAACTTATGGTGACTATCTTGTCAAACATTTTGTTCGTTCTCTAAAGAGAAACGCCTTTGATTGGTATACAGATCTCGAGCCTAAATCCATCGATAGTTGGGAGCAATTGGAACACGAGTTTCTAAATCAGTTTTATAGCACAAGGCGTACAGTGAACATGATAGAGCTCACAAATATTCGGCAAAGAAAGGATGAGCCAGTCATCGACTTCATCAATCGATGGAGAAATGCGAGTTTAAACTGCAAAGATAGGCTCAGTGAAGCTTCTGCAATAGAGATGTGCGTCCAAGGAATGCACTGGGGGCTACTCTACATCTTATAAGGAATTAAAACAAAAACCTTTGAAGAGTTAGGTACTCGTGCTCACGATATGGAGTTGTGCATGTCTTCTACTGGAAAGGAAGGAGTTCCTATTCATAACCCACGAAGGGGAAAAGTAAAGCAGGAACCTAAAAGATAGGGCAAGTTTGTTCCCAAAAATTAAAACAAAGAGTCCATGAATATTGATGTGTCTCCTGTGAAGGTTACCACAAAGGTGAGCAAGAATCAAAGTGTGAAAATGACTTCTGGAGCACATCCAAATCAGAAAACTTTAAAGGAGATGCAAGAAAAGAAATATCCCTTCCTTGATTCTGATGTTTTTGAGATTTTCAATGAACTCCTTGAGCATAAGATCATTGAAATCCCAGAGATGAAGCGTCCCAACGAAGCTGGAATGACCAATGACCCTAATTATTGCAAATATCATAGGCTTGTAAGTCATCCTCTGGAAAAGTGCTTTGTCTTTAAAGATAAAGTCATGCAACTGGCAAAAGAGAAGAAGATCTTCTTCGACAATGAGACGGACAATTCTCATCAAATCTCTATTACTTTTGTCTCGCTCGACCCAGTTCATATATGTGTCGAAGAGCATAATGAGAAAATATTAGAGCCTAATAGGTCTTCATTTGATGAAGGAAATGATTAAGGTTGGACTCTGGTGAAGAGGCGCAGACACAGGAGGATGAGTTTGTGAAAGGAGTCCTCCAAGCAGCCAACCAGAAGGAGAATGGTAAAGAAACCAATAAAAGAGAAGTTGGTTGTAGTCCCAAAGAATACGAGGGTAACAGAGTTGGTTGTATTCCCAAAGAATACGAGGGTAACAGAGCTTCACCACCAAAAACCTCAACGTCTGGTGACTTTAGAGGAATTCTGACCGAGTTGGTTTCGTGTAAAGACTGTCCAAGTCAACCTTGAGGTGCCTTGTTTTAATACCGCCAAAGAGGGGGCAAAGGGTGATAATCTACCCATGGAGGTTCCTTCACCTTTTGAAAAGCTTGCTAAAACTCTTGGCGAAGAGGCACATGTGTGTGATACAAAAATCACATTAACAAATAACGATCTTCTACTTGGTGAGGCCCTACATAAACGTCCCTTATACATGATGGGTCAAATTCTAGGAAAGAATATCAATAGAATTTTGATAGATGAGGGATCTGGAGTCAATATCCTGCCTATCCGTACGATGAAGGAGCTTGGCATCGCTACTAGCGAACTGGGCAAAAGCCGTATAATAATCCAAGGCTTCAACCAAGGGGGCCAAAGGGCAATGGGATGTATCAAGTTGGGGATTAGTATGGATGATTTTCAATCAAACCCATTGATGTATGTGATTGATGTCAAAACTTCATACAATATATTGCTTGGTAGGCCTTGGGTGCAAGGGAAAAAAATTATCTTGTCCTCTTCCTATCAATGCTTGAAGTACCTCAAAAATAGAGTGGAAAGAACGATAGTCGTCAATGAAAAGCGATTCACTGAAGCTAAGTCATATCTTGCCAATGCAAAATTCTACTTAAAGAATCATGTTATAGAAGAGAAAAAGATTGAAGATGTCACCAAGACCAAGTGTGAAGATCTTGTATCTAAGAAGGTCGTGGTGACTATTGAAAAATTCGCCAAGAGAAAGCCCTTCTTTACTTCGAATAAAGAAAGCATCGCTCCTATGAAAAAAAAGACAACTCTTTTTCTTCGCTATGTGCCAAAGGTAATGAAAGAGGAAGATCACTCACCTGATGCCCAAGATAATGTGATAAAGGGGCTAACTTTATCTATCAGGAAGATTGACGCAATAAATCCATCCTCAAGGCTACTTGGGGAATTTGTGGCTCAAAATCTTCCACCAGACATGGAACTCCCTCCGAAGTGTACAAAACAGGGCTTTGATCCAAATGCATACAAGCTATTTGTAAAGGCTGGATACAATATTAATGAGCCATCAAGGTTGGGCAAACTTCCATTGGAGGGTAACACCAGGTAAGCACGTAAAGTACTAGGATATATGTAACCACCTCCAATTTGCATCTCCATAAGAAGGGCAGTCAGTAATTACATCACCGTGGAAGAAGAATCCACTGCCGCTAATAAAAGACCCTCCGTATTTGATTGACTTGGAGAATCAACCGCAAGAACTTTTCTGTTCGAAAGGTGGGTCTTATAAATAAGAAGAAAAATAACAAGCATCAAAGAAGTCATCCAAGCACGATGCTGCACTCTTCATTTAAAATCTAGAAAGATTTCCAAAGTTTGATTCCTTCTAGAATGAAGCGACAAACGGAACCGATAGTTTTATGCAATGAGGTGTTAAAAGCAAAGACGCATACTGTGGTTTATACCAAGCAACGCGAAGAAGATGAAGAGTGTGTTGGCTCCTCATATCATGTTATGACTCAAAATGAGAAAGATGTCTTGTCTCAAATAAAGGTTGATGAAGAGATAGAAGATGCCTTTAGGTTATCTCATGCTTTAAGTTTTAATTTCCTATGTCATATTCAAGTGAATTTAACATTAAGCTCCCAATTTATGAATTTAGTCATGTAATCATGTTGATTTCTTATGTTTAATACATTTCAATGTTCAAGTTCATGATTTTCACATGTTTGATTAAATATCTATGTTTTCAGTCTTTGAACCATGATCCCATACTATAGTTTTTAAGCTTTTTATCATATTTTATAGTGGGTTATGAACACCCGATACCTATGTGTTTTACATGATTTTCATTTTTCAAGTAGAAAGTCATTCAGGTCATAATTTTAATATCATATTCAAAATACCATGATCATGTTGAGAATTATTAGTTTATGTGTTATAATTACCTCAAAATCCATATGCACTGTTGTTTTCAGAATACAATGATCTGAGCTTATCAGTTATCAGTGTATGCACCAATTAGTATTTCAAAGTCTTTTAGTTGGGAGTAGGGTTTAGTACTAACTTGAAAATAAGGGTGCAGCGCATCCTACTTACCCAGAAACTACGTGTCACTATAGGTTTCGGGGCCTCACCAGAGGGTGTTTTCCCTTTACCAATATAGTCTTAGTTTAGTGATTACTCCAGTTCTACTCAGGTTCTACCCTGATGGTAAGGATATTATAACCCTCCTCAACGTGGGTTAGACATTAGACTCCATGATAGCTCACATGGTTTATGTTGATTATATGATACCTCCCATAGTTTCAGTCAGTATTCAGTATGTCTTTGCTCAGGTTTGCTTGACCAAAGCATATAGATTTTTCGTTATTCAGTTATACAAAATTTAGTTTTTCAGATTACAGATTATCTCAGAAACATGTTTATGCTTGGTCTTTCATTCTCAGTTTTACATGTTCATGTTATTTTTCATGTTCAACACCCATGCATGATCCTCAATTCAGTTTTACAGTCTATTTTGTTTTACATGAGATTTACATATAGTATTCATGTTTTACCGCTTCTCAGTTCTAGTTCTACTTATTCTACAAAAGTAAAGATTTAAGTAACTAAGTGTAGTGATTCCCCAGCTTATCAGATTATGTTCTTACTCATGCTTTAAGATACTTCAACTTTCAATTTATTTCAGTCTCTTGATGAGTCTACTTGCACTTAGCATGCATATTTTAAGATTACGTATGAAATTAGTTTTACTTATTGCATTCACCCCCACTTACTCAATACATTCCAAAGTACTAATCCACATATATGTCTATGTGCTACATTGTTTCATTATATAGGTACCAACTGTATCCTACACGACAAAATTAGACAGTTTGAAGCTTCCAACCAACAAGTAATAAGCTCTCTTGTTTCAGGGACTCCAGTCAATAGTAGTTCATGTACTTTTCTTTGATTTTCGTGTGTATTGAGTTATGGTAGTTTGAGGCATGTCCCAACTATTTACAGTCAGTATAGTAGAGGCTTCATAGATAGTCAGTCAAAGTCATGAAATGTAAATTCCAGTTCTCTCTTTTGTTTTATCAGGATGTAAACTTTATCAATTTTTTATTTATCCAGATTATGCCATGATTATGCTTCCATTCAGCAAATTATGTTTTGTTATATAAATGTTAAATCAATTTCTCAATAATATGCCAGTTCATGGGTTAGATTGGGATCACTTGTGATTCTAATAACCGTGTTACGACTAGGGGGTAGTCTCGAGTCATGAAAAACTTGGTATCAGAGCCTAAAATTCAAGTGTCCTAGGGTGTCTATAAATTCATGTCTAGTAGAGTCTTGCGAAATGGTATGGAGACGTCTTTACTTTTCTTCGAGAGGCTACAGGGCATTTAAAAATGTTTCCCATCTTTTATGTCTCGAATCGTGCAATAGAAGTTTCCTCTATGAAATTTACACAGATTCTCATCTTACCTCATTCATGTCAACTTTGCTTTATTTTTGAGGTAACAGAAATAGTCAAGTTTAAATCCCTACAGATAGAGTTTTCTCAAACAATCTCCATAGATGATTATGGGATTGCACGCAGGCTCAAAAGTATCCCATCAATGCTTAGACACAGGCTCAAAAGTATTACATCAGTGCTTTTAAGTTTTGAAATTTGAAAGATGTCATTCATGTTCAAGAAAATCGTGCACTAAGCTAAAGTCATATGTGCCGTCAAATCCCTTCTTAAAACACTATGACAACATATGATCTAGAGTTAGAAAAATGAACCCAGAAGTTTAACAACAGTAAAGTGGGGATAGTGTTTATTTGAATTTAGTAAATTGTGTATCCATGGGGCTAGTTGTACAAAAGGTGAATCAGTAGGCTTGATATAGTGTATGCAAGAATTTAAGTAGTTGAGTCAAAATTAAGTATGATGATGTGTGTATTATCTAGAGGTGTACCGAAGGTGATATGAGATTGTATTATTTCTAAGTTTTAACAGTGTGTGTGCTTAGATAGTACCCTTGAGTTATTAAGTGTGAATGAGGCTATGTATTATATGATGTTCTTATCAACTAACTTATGGGTTATAGGTTGATGATTTTGGGTGTTTTGGTGTAATGATAATTCTCATGGTTTAGAGAAAAATATAAGTTTAGAGATATGATATTAGTAGGATAAAGAAGGAATATAGTATAGTTCATTAAAGGTTTGGGGATATCCATATTAAGTGTTAGAATCTAAGTTTGAATTATGGATGGTTAAGCTAATAGAAGAAGAGTTAAAATTCTAGATGGTGTGAACTCAGGGTATGATGATACTCATGAAGATTCTAAGTTAGTCAGTGTTTGAGTTATTATATGATGATGATTGAGGCTATATAAAGATAAGAGTTGTATCTCAAAATAAAGTAATAGCAACGGGTTTAACATATTCAGGTTTAGTTTATTATTTATGTGTTTTGTTATATCTCGGGCCCTTTAGTAAAGTGGTTGCAGTTTAGTCTAGAGTTTATTAAAGGGGCCTACAAACTTAGAATGATGGCTTAAAGCTAAGGGGGAGATAATAGAATAAGGAACTAAGTCAGGCTCTTAGATTCTAGTAGTGAGGCTGGTGTGTTATAGAATAACAATAAGGGAGGATGATGCCCAACCCATTCTTATCCCAGTGCAAAGTTTTGTACTTCATTATCATAGCTCATATTCATGCACTTTTCATAGAATTATGTAGCTCTCAGTTCCTAGTATGAGAAGTTCTACTACACTCTGTAGTACAAATCATATTTCCTAAAATTATGAACTCCAAACTCAGGTCATGCAGCTCGTGACTCATGTACTCATGCTTTACAGAATGTTCATTTACAGGTACTTATGGAACACTCTTAATGACCAGTAAAATTTAGATTATGTCATATATGTCTTTAGTTTTGATCTCTGTAATGAATTCATGTCGTTGATATTCTATTTCTTAAGCCTCAGTTAAGTGTCAAAGTTATCCTTTCATTCTTCAAGTCCTTATGTTCTAACTTTTAGTGACCTCTCCTTATGTAAAGATAGTGTTGATGGACAATTATTTAGATGGGAGAGAGTAAATTTTTCTTGTGGAGGAAAGATTTTTGTATGTTTGTTTTATGTAAGGCTATTAGGTTGAATAAATGTTGAGGAAAAGCTTTTGGTACATGTCATGGTTAGTTAAGAGTTCTAGGTGTGTCTTTTTATAAATAGTGCAAGAAAATTGTTATTGATAGAGGTTTAGAGAATATGAGAAAGATGCATTTATAGGTGTTTGCCTAGAAGTTCGTACGTGGTAATAATCATAGGATTGAATGTCATGTTTGTATATAAATGGATGGTTGCATTGTGTGCTAGTAAATTCTTAGTAAGAGACATAATCTAGTTGTTGAAGTGGTAAGCAAGATTATTCTTGAGATTAGAAGTTGTGAAAACTCATGGGGTGTTGAATTCATAGTTCAGACTAGAATTATGGTGTTATGTGCAGTATTAAAGGGGAAACATATAGTTGAGGGATTATTTGAGGAGTATGTCTAAGCTTGAAAGTAGCAGTTGCATTGCCTAAGGCCTAGTAATTCTATCCCAGCTATTAAGATTCCTTACTCATATTTCTTATTAGATCATGCCTAAGTTCTTTGCTCTCTACTGTTATTAAAACTTCTTAGAAAGATTGTTGAAGAAATAATCCAGTTGAGTATAATCTTTTAGTATAATTCAGTCTGTATAGCCAGCAATTCAGTTTAGCAGTCAGACAAACAAGTTTCTATGGTTTTTCTATCTTTCGATCTAGTCTTACTATATGAAGTTTCATGAGTATGACATTCCAAGAGGTAATTTATTTGCATCCATGTAAATTATGAATTCAGTTCAGTTCATGCATCATGTTTCAGATTCAAATATTCAGTCATGATTTAGTTCGTAAGTGTCATGTGCATTATCTCAGTCTTTCCTTAGTATTTTAGCCAAGTCAGTATCATTTGGGGGACGAATGATCCCAAGGGGGGGAGATATTGTTATACCCCAAGTTTTCATCCCCTAAACCTCTCAATTTTTCTTCACGAAACCAGATCCAGCCCGAGGTAATGGTTACTCATAAGTTGACTCACTCATTTCTATCCCAGCCTTATAACCATTCTCATATCATTGCACTTATTCACGAAATCAGTTTAGTTTGTGTATCATGCTCAGACTCAGTTATGCAATCATGTTCCAAGTCATGCATGTTTAGTATATGGTCTCAGTTACCTTAGTATTCTTAGTCTAACCAGTCTCATTCGAGGATGAATCATTCTAAGAGGGAGATAATGTAACACCCCACATTTCTGAGCTAGAAATCAAACCATCGTTTCTATGTGTTTAAACTCTAATACCATGATTTGTATTAGAATACATGTGTAATGATCTTTATCCTAGTGTGTAAAGTGCTTATGAGGTTAAAAATGTTCATAGGAATCATTTAGAGCAAAGTTGAGCTAAGAGCTTTTGATTTGGCGAAACTTTGGTATTTGATTCTATAAGGGTCAACATTAAAAGGGTATAACTTTATATATATATATATATATATACACACATATATATATGGAATTTTTCATCTCAATATCCACCAAATTGTAAATAATTGAATTATCTTTCCAACGATACCAATTTCACCTTAATCCGACATCCGAGCAAAAAGTTATGATCATCTTTGTCAGAACCAGTAAGCTGCCGCGATAGTGACACGATGCAGGACTAAATTACCTTGTATAGATCCGTGACATGGAGAAATGTTTTCTTGCATCTGTAAATACAAGCCCAAAGGGCATTTTAGTCAATTCCCCTTTCCCCCAAGCACCCAAGTGACAGATTAAATTACCTAACGGGCAGTATTTGCCCACTTTTCATCATCAAACCCTTATGTAAACCCTTACCTTACCAAGAAAAAAAATCCAAACCATTTTGCCCAAGAATCCAAGAATTCAAATTTCCAAGTTCAAGAATCTTCAGTAAAACATCAAGAATAGGGTTTCTTTCACAAGTTCATCATTCAAGTCCCAAGATTCAAGCTTTCTTCCTAAAAAATTAAAGGGTTCAAGTTTCAATTTCAAGTTTCTTTAAGAATTTGTTCAATTAAGGTATTTGGGTGTTCATCCTTGTGTCCTTTTCACCCATGGATCCCAAAAACCTTACTTTGATTAAAAATATGAGTTTTCCCCTTTTTATGAAATTGCACTTGTTAAAGATGAGTTTAAATTATGTATCTCCTTATTAATTTGATTCGAACATGCCTAAGGATGATTTCATGAAAAGTTAGGTTATCTCATGCTTCGAGTTTCATTTTTCCATGTCATATTCAAGTGAATTTTATGTTAAACCCACAATTTATGAATTTAGCCATGTAATCATGTTGATTTCTCATGTTTAATACATTCCCATGTTCAAGTTCATGATTTTCACATGTTTGATGAAATGCTTATGTTTTGGGCCTTTGAACCATGATCCCATACTATAGTTTTTAAGCTTTGTTATCATACTTTATTGTCATTCAGTGCTGGTGGGTTATGAACACCCGATACTTATGTGTTTTACATGATTTTCATTTTTCAAGTAACAAGTCAGTCAGACTATGATTTTAATATCATAGTCAAAACATCATGATCATGTTGAGCATTATCATTTTATGTGTTATAATTGCCTCAGAATCTGTATGCACTGTTATTTTCAGAATATCATGACCTAAGCTTATCAATTACCAGTGCATGCACTAGTTAGTATTTCAGTGTCTTTCAGTTGGGAGTAGGATTTAGCACCAAGTGGGAAGTGTGGGTTATTCTCATCCTACTTTCCTAGAAACTATGTGCCATCGTAGGTTTAGGAGCTTCGCTGGAGAATGTTTCCCCTTGCCCAATATGAGTTCAGTTTAGTGATCATTCCAGTTCAATTCAGGTTTTACTCTGATGGCAAGGATAAAATAGCCTTCCTCAACGTGGGTCAGACGTTGGAATCCATGATAGCTCACATGGTTTATGTCGATTATATGATACCTCCCACAGTTTAGTTAGTATTCAGTATATCTCATCTCAGGTTTGCTTGAGCAAAGCATACTGATTTTTAGTTATTCAGTTATATAAAATTCAGTCTTTCAGATTACAGGTTATTTCAGAAACATGTTTATTCTTGGTTTTGCATTCTCTATTTTACATGTTCATGTTATTTTTCACATTCAGTACCCATGCATGATCCTTAGTTCAGTTTTACAGTCAATTTTGTTTTACATGAGATTTACATACAGTTTTCATGTTTTATCGCTTCCCAGTTCCAGTTCAACTTATTCTACAAAAGTAAAGATTTAAGTACTTAAGTGTAGTGATTCACCATCTTATCTAATTATGTTTGTTACTCATGCTTTAAGATACTTCAGATTTCAGTTTATTTCAGTCTCTTGGTGAGTCTACTTGCACTTAGCATGTATGTTTTAGATTACGTATGAAATCAGTTTTACTTATTGCAATCACCCCCATCTACTCAGTACATTCCATAGTATTGATCCACATATATGTCTATGTGCTATATTGTCTAATAATATAGGTACCAGTTGTATCCTACACGACATAATCAGATAGTTTGAAGCTTCCAACCAGCAAGTGATGAGTTTTCTTGTTTTGGGGACTCCAGTCAATAGTAGTTCATGTACTTTTCTTTGATTATTCATATGTATTGAGTTGTGGTAGTTGGAGGTATACCCCAACTATTTACAGTCAGTATAGTAGAGACTTCATAGATAGTCAATCAGAGTCATGAAAATGTAAATTTCAGTTCTCTCTTTTGTTTTATCAGGATGTAAACTTTATCAATTTTATATTTATCCAGATTATGTTATGATTATGCTTTGACTCAGCAAATTATGTTTTGTTATATAAATATTAAATCACTTGCTCAACAGTATGTTAGTTCATGGGTTAGCTTGGATCACTTGTGGTTCCAAGCACCGTTTTACGACTATATGATAGTTTTGAGTTGTGACATTAAATAACATATATTTTTTAATCCCTTTAATAAAAAATTTAACTCCACCAATATTAATTTGATTTGTTCTCTATTTTATTATAGATAATTTTCAACTATCAATTATGTATCTTTAGTATATTTATATAATTTCATTATGAAAATGAATGTATGATATATCTATATGGATAAGAACTATCTCTTATCTCCTTAATATAAATATGCTATTTGCTTTTATTTATATAGTATATTAGGTAAAAAGATCACATTTTAAGAAAATATTGCTCGCAAGATTTTATTAAAAATGTTGATATACTGACGCTTATAATTATAGCTTATCCTCTTGTATAATATTCAAATAAAATTGAAAAATAAAAATATTAAAATTATTTACTTAATTCAAGAAAATGTGTTTGACTTGATATTAAAATAAACACTGAAGCATATTATTCTATAATTTTAATTAGGACAATTTAAATAGGGATAATACTCATAAAAATACCTGAACTTTGATCGGATTTTCAGTTGAGCATACTGAACTTTGCGGGGGTCCTATTATCCCTTATACTTTTTAAAGTGGATTTAATTACCCTCGAAACTCTATACCTAGTTTCGGCGGCTGGCAGTGTAATACACATGCCAATCTTATATTTACACGTGTCTAAGTGGGCAGACATATGTCATTAAAATACGAAAAAAAGTCTAGGGGGTAATAGGACCCCCGCAAATTTCAGTATGCTCAACTGAAAATACGATCAAAATTTAAGTATTTTTGTGAGTATTATCCCATTTAAATAAGATGTAAATTATTATTTGATATTATAAAAATGAAAAAATATAATTTTTTAAAAGTGTGATTTCTATTATCATTTTCTATCATATTTATTTAAAAATATTAATTTAATATTTTTGATTAACTAATTAAATACCGATAAATATATCTAAACTGTATCATTGGGCCCGTAAAATGGGTCCTTCATTATCTAGTTTTTTTATATAGAAGAATGAGTAGGTGGGATGATCATGGGAATTTTTATCATTTTAAAGAAGAAAAGTGCATTGTTTCCTTATTCTTAAGCGTCAAAGTTGAGAAAATTGAAGGAAAGGTGTCATTTAAGTCTTGAATGAATGATTGGTGATATTGACCAACTTAAAGGGCCAAACATAATTTAAAATCTTGATTAAGTTAATTGTGGACTTGATTAATATTTTCAAAACTTTATACTTTTTTCAAAAATACAAATCAACCCACATCCCTCTCCTCTCCAAATCAACCATCTCTCCTCTCTCTCTCTCGAGAGACAATTTATCCCAACCAACAGTTCTGCAATTTCTTTCTTTTAATTCCCAACGACTCCAACCTCCGGCGATAAATAGTTGGGCTTCAAGTTTCTTTTCGACTTTTAACCGTCAATCAATGAGACAACCTTGCTCTCTGGCTACAACAACTTCGAGTTCTTCATCGTCCCTTTTCTTCTTTCACAAGTAAAATATTATGGCCTTTAAGTTTTGAAGAAAAAGAGGAACTTGATCTAACTTCACTTCTCTTCTGGGATTGATGAACAATTTCAATATTTATTGCTTTAATTTGAAATGCGGTCTAAATAAAATTCTAATTTTTGGCATTTCTTATCTTCTCTTTTCAGAATAAAATATGATTTTTAATTGTTTATTGTATTTTTTTGAAGTTTGATTTTTGTTTTTTGTGTTTGTACAAACAAAATAACGATGTTGGTGTTTTTGGTGTTGCACCTGTTGCTGGGTTGATTTGTTCTTGTTCTTGGTAAAAATGACGATATTGTTGTTGTTCTATAGAACAAAATCTTACTACTATTTTTTTACAACAAATTAACCATATGATGTAACAGATTAATCATTTGGTGCATCAAATTAACTATCTGATGCAACAAATTAACCATCTGATGTAATGAATTAATTATCTGATGGAACAGATTAACCATTTGATGCAATAGATTTACCATTAAATTAAAAATCTAATGCAACAGATTAACCATATGATGCAATAGATTTAACATCGATGCAACAGAAGAACCATTCGATTAACCATCTGATGCAATAGATTAACCATCTGATGTAATAGATTTACCAGTTAATGCAATGGAGGAACTATCAAAATAAAAATCTAATGCAACAGATTAATCATCTGATGCAATATATGAACCTTTTATTGGATAAAATCCTATCAACTCTTCCAACAGGACATGTACAAGACTTGATTTTTTCAACTGATCATTCATCTATCGCGAATTACAATCCTTATATTAGAATACAACATATGATTGATCTGTTGGAATAGTCTAGTCATCTGTTTCAATAGATGAGTGATCTATTTTTATTGTTACAATAAATTACTCATCCGTTGCAATAGGTTAGTTATATGTTGCAACAGATCACTCATATGTTGCAACAGATATATGATTTATTGTACAAACCATTCATTTGTTTCAACAAATGAGTGATCTATTTTTATTATTGCAACAGATTACTCATTCGTTGCAATAGATTAGTTATATGTTGGAACAAATCACTCATATATTGCAACAAATGTGTGATCTATTGTACATACTATTCATATATTTCAATAGATGAGTGATCTATTTTTATTGTTGTAATAGATTACTAATTCATTGCAACTGGTTAGTTATATGTTACAACAGATAACCTACCAGGTGCAATAGATGTGTGATCTTTTAGAACTGTTATTTTACAGTTGTACATTTTAGATATACTGTTAATTTTTTTACTGATGCATTAATTAATTATTATTAATTTTATGTTTTTGTTAATTTTAGATAATATGGCTCCCAAAAGAAAAGAAACTGAATCAAGTTCAAGTAAAGGAACAAGTGAAGCAGCTAGGCTACATCCACCACTCTATGAGCATGCTTTACAAGTGTTATCTCAATCAAGAGCAGAAGATAACAAACATGGGGAGGAGGAATTTTTCAATAGAGATGATCCAAATGCGAATAGCCCTTCCACTGAAGATTTGGTCAAAACCTTCAATATTGATAGTTATCCTGTGAGAATGCAGTGCGATGGTGCCATAGATTTAATGGGTAATTTCATAGTTAAGTTATCCATGGGAAATTCCTTCGATGCATTCAGAAAAAATACTTTGAGAATAAAATTTGGATGCTTATTTCAGGGATAACTGTTTGGGAAATATCTTGATTTACCGGAGGACAACAATGCTCGTTTTCAAATAAAAATGGTATATGATCTTCTCAAGCATAAGTTTATATATGAAAATAAAGATAATATGGATGAGGTGTGGATAAATTATTATGGCATGCCTGTTTGTTTTGGTTGGAAGGAGTTTTCCATTGTTACTGGACTAAAATATTATCCTCTTTCTCCTTCTCAAGTTATATCTATTCTAACTCAAAAAAGCACCCCGAACGCCCAAAAAAGGAAAATGCAAGTCGAGTGATCGTGAAGAGTTGGTGTCCCTTGTTGGTCTAAGCTTTAAAAATAAAAATTTGATAGAAGTATTGAAAGGTAAAAGACTTTCAAAAAAGCACAAGCAATCATTATGTTTGGTTTGGTTTGTACATAATATTCTTTGGGCAAGAGACATTAACAACAACATATCACTTGGTTTAATAAAGCTCTCTGAGGATCTTGAGGCATTTAACAACTATCCTTGGGGTTATGAAAGCTTTAAAATGACTGTCAAATATTTGTTGACTCCGTTAGCACCAAAGAAAGTCAACTTATATGGCTTTCCATGGGCTTTCATGGTAAATATTTCTTTTATTATGATATGATTTATTTTTTAATTCAATAATGCTTTTGATTTATAGGTGTTATTTTATAGGCTTTGGTGTTTGAAGCCATTCCTTATTTGAGACAACAAGTGAACTACGAGGAAAAAGTTTTCTGTTCAAGAATCTTGAGGTGGTTGTCGGCCAAAACTGATAAAAATGCAAAATTTCATGATCTCTTTAACCCCCCGAAGGATGCAGTAAGTCTAATTCTAATTAAGTTTTTATTTTAATTAATGATTTTTTTGAATGATCTAATCACCATTCTAATATATGTACTAATTTATGTTAGATTGTGCATCCGTCACTTATTCCGACCAATCAAAAGTTGAAGATACCATTTTTCTTACTTTACAGTCTGTGCAAACTTTATCAGACCCTAAAGTCATTGATAAAATAAAAATGGAATTGTTTGAAGAAACAACCATCACAAGAAAAATAATTTTGGAGGGTGGGCTTGTTGTTGTTGATGGTGTTAGTGGTGATGGAGTTGCTAGTAGTGGTAGTGGTGATGCCATTAGGGATAATGATTCTTCTTTTACAGTTTTTAAAACAAACCATTATGATTATGATCATATTGGTTATATAGATTTTACCCCTCCTAGCGAATGTTTTGTGTGCAAATATCAATACTGCAAGGCGAAACATAATATACTGATTAATACTATTAATACATTAACTGCTTCTATAAAAGAATTTGACATCTAAGAGGGGTGTCATTCCATCAAAGAGGATTTCATATCTATTCACTCCATTAGATATTAAGGCTATGAGGAGAAGAAAAGTAATTTCTAAGGCATTATCAAGCATCCAAAAAAATAAAATTGCAACTCCGTTGTCTTTGTTTTGCACTATTGAGCAATGGACAAAGGCCACATAAGAGCAACATGAGCTGAAAGGTGAATATATATCATTTTTTCCAGCTAACAAATAGACACATATCTGTTTCAACAAATGACACATCTGCTGAAAATTATCAAACAGATATATACATCTATTGCAGTAGTTGACTAACCTGTTGCATCAGATGCAATATCTGTTGTAACACATGTCTTATCTATTTTAGAAAATAAAAAATATCTAATCAACATACCATTTTTATTTGTACCAATAGATGACCTATATACTACAATAGATGGGTCATCTATTGGGACAAATTAAATCAAGATTTTCTACTGTTTTAGTTTTTCCAAACAGATGAGTCATCTATTAAAACATATGATTTATCTGTTGGAAATTATAATACAGGTCTTCCTCATATTTTAATTTATACCAAAAGATAATACATATATTATAACAAAAAACTAATCTGTTTACTAAATTAGATGAGTTATCCTTTTCTAATTTTTGTATCTCTGTGATTAGCATTGACAATTCTAGATTTCCAGGTGGATGTCACAGTAGAAGCTACTGCTGAACAACATTAACAATTGCTACTCCTTTTATAGAAATACGGAAAAGCAAAAGCATAGAAAGCGAACGCAAGTGACATTAAAGATCCACGACGACCGAACCCCAATTTCATAGCATCGGATGAAGAACAACTTGTCCATACTAAATAGATCTTTATAGCTCGAGTCTGTCAAAGTTATAACCTCACCCCTCATTAGTAATTATTGGCATCAAAACTTAAATTGTTGATTTATTTGTTGAGATCTGTACCCATAATAATTTTTTTACATTTCATTTATTTATTGATTTATTTCATGTAATTTCTAAAGGCTTTAATTTATTTTATGTTGTCTATGAATTTTATTTTATCCTTAGATTTGAACTTATTAATTGAAATGGTATACTAGATTTAAATAGTGCAACAGATAAGGTATCTGTTGCAACAGATGATATATCTGATGGAAAATATCAAACAACTTTAGACATATGTTGCAATATGTACATCATCTGTTGGAAATTATCAAACAGGTTTTTTCACTATTACAATAGATAGACCTATATAGAAATATCGACATAATAAAACAGATGACCAACCTATTACAACAGATAAACTATTTGTCAGAACAGATGGAATATCTATTACAACAGATAGATAATCTGCTGCATTATAAAAAAATACCACTACATGTAAAGTAAAGTGACTAAAAATAAAAAAGGCGGAACCCATCGACAGGCACCTAAAGTTGCAGCGATTTTTCAACTTTGGTACCTCAAGTAGACAGTGTTCATTTTAAATACCTAAAATAGGCATCAAATGTGTCAGTTTGACACTTTTTCCCCTGTTGGCAGCTTGCGTGTGATTCACGCAACCATGGTGCGTTGAATCCCCATTTTTTCTGACTTGGCATCTGATTTGGCCCCCAACGGTTATTTTCCCCCATTGTCTTATATATTCATCTTCTTCCAAAAATTTAACTCTAAATTCTCAAATCTTCTTCCTTATTATCTTTTTTCTTTGTCCAAATTCTTTAAATTATTTGTATTTGTTTTTTCTTCATCTTTTTTTATCATTTTTTCCAACTAAGCTTGACAATGTCGAGCTCATCTTACATTATTTTTTGTGATAAAGATTTTAGATATTATAAGTATGGTCATGAAGCTCTATTGAAGACTTCTTGGACTCAACAAAATCCAGGTCGTAGGTTTTTTACTTGTAAGATTTCAAAGGTAATATTTTTTTATTTAATTAGTTGATTAATTATTGACTTGTGATTGTTTTGTAATTGTAATCTTGTTTTTATAGAAATTGGGCGAATGTGATTACTTTGATTCATATGAAGAACAACACCCTTCACAAGCAAATTGTGTAATCTGGGGTTTGTTGAAGAAATTCAAGGCTTTTAAATAGAAAAAAATTGAGCAAGAAGATACTATAGTGTTGGAGTTATTGCTGCTTGTTTGGTGTTGTTGGGCATATGGATATTTAAGCGTAATTTCTAAAATTTTCATGGTGGTGTATTTGCTACTTGTTTGGTGTTGTTGAGCACATGAATATTCAAGCGTAATAGTTTGAAAATATCAAATAGATTTAGACATATGTTGCAATATGTAGGTCATATATTGGAAATTATCAAATAGGTCTTTTTACTGTCGCAATAGATAGACTTAGATAGAAACATCGGTATAATGCAATAGATGACCAACCTATTATAACAGATAAATTATCTATCAAACAGATAGAATATCTGTTATAATAGATAGACAATCTATTGTATTATAAAAAAATAAACTTTCATCAGACAAAAAAAATTGTCACTAAATGTAAAGTGAAGTGATTAGAAATGAAAAATTGTTATGATGTTTGTGTTTCTACATCTTATAGTTTATACACAGGCTCCAAGCGTCCTGTTAGTACCCTATAAGCCTAGAACTCTTGCATGTTTGCCACAACATTGTCTCACAAGAAGGTCATTGACTCGGCCATTTCTGTGCTAGTCAGAAAACATTCAATGTGTGTAAGCGCGTATGACCTGCACGTGGCAGCGATTTCATTTTTTGGAAGGTTCATGTCCTTGTTTCGACCTTCTAAATCCCATATGTTATTCCTAACCACCTTCACTAGCAAATGATCCATCAGTTTACTCTTCCTCAATAAGTTGGAGAATAAATCCAACAGTGGCTGCATGTGGGTAAGAAAATCGGCCTTGTCAAAGGCAGGTAAGTTGCAGTCATAAAACTTGATCTTTACCTCCTCGAGTAGTATATCAACATCATGATAATGTTTGATGTCCGCATTCATAACTGCAAGAATTCTCTTTGCCTCAGTGCAGCTCTTGTCGGGTGGATATGGCCTCTCCCCTCTAACATATTTAATTATTTCTTCATCCTATTAGAACCCAAAAACTAATGAATAAAATCCCGGGTCACCGGGAGTTGACACTAGATTAGTTAGATCATCGTACCTATCTTTGAAATTCTGTTAGATGTTGAGGTCAATTATCCTATCGACAATATCATAATCTTTCAGGTACGCTAACTACCTGCCCCTTATGAGGTAGAGAATTTCTTCAACATACTGTGATATAAGAAGTTAATTTTTAAATAGGTTATTAATTGTAAAAAAGGAAATCATAGTGGAAAGATATAATGGGTGGTACATCTGTTGCATAGGGTTTTCTAAATCTGTTCATAGATTACCCATCTAATGCAACTTATGCAATAGATAGGTAATATATTACAACAGAACTACCACCAGTTGCACCAGATACCCATATGTTGTAATAGATGACACATCTGTTATGTAGCTTCTTATTCATGGGGTAGATTAGAAGGCTAGGTTAGGAAAAGTTGACTTACCTTGTCCACGTACCACGTATGCATATCCTTCATACTCTTAAAGTCTTGGGTTGAAAAGGCATGCATGGGGTAATCTTGTGCGCCATGCTTGGCATTCTTGTCCCGTCGCAGATCCCTCTTCTCTTTGGCACCAAGTTCCGCGTATATGTCCACCTTCTTCAATAGCCCTTGAACTTTAATAACTTTTGGAGAGGGAGGAGTTGTAATTTTTTTTATTTTCGATTGGAGAGTACTTGGCTAATTGTTCCTTTGTTTCTCCTAACTGCCACTGTAGGAGTGTATGTCTCCCTCACCTTCTTGGATAGTATGAACCCCCTCTTGGATTTTAATTTCTCGACAGGTTTAGCGATAGCCTCTGCTTTTTCAAAGAGTTTATCCTGTCTGTCCTTGCACTCTTCATATTTTCAACAAGAATATAAGGGTGAATAGGGGTGAAAGGGACCACTGTAAGGGTGTGAGGAACAGGTCTAAGGGTGAGAGGGACTTGTGTAAGGGTTAGAGAGACCTGTGAAAGGGGTGTTTTCAAACATATTTATTTTTTCTTGAGCATCAACATGCTCAACATCACATTTGGCATTAACATCAGTATCAATATGCTTGCTACCAAGATCTACAATTCCACCAGCAACACCTTTAGAAGAAGCACCCAGATCTGTTGTAGTGATTGGTCATGAAGAGCCTCAACATTAGGCTGACCTTGCCTAACTACACTTCTTATGGCTGTTTCTCTAGCCAATTACTTCTTTATTAACTCCACCGTTTGATCTGCTATTGTATCAACTAGACCAAGAGTAATAAAAGAAGTCATCCCCAACTCCTGCTCAGTAGGCACGATCCATGGATGCATAACCTATAAAAAGACAGATATATTTAAATCATATAATAATTTGTAGCCAGTTGGGTTACATGTTCACACAAAAAATATATGCAACAGATGATCTTTCTGTCATAATAGTTGATCTATCTATCATAATAGAATAATAATATGTTGCATTAGATACCCATCCGTTGCATAATTTATAGTAGATAGGTGATCTGTTGAGTCGGGTTCATAGAACCAAAGTAATAGATAGGTGATCTGTTATGAAACATAAATTATCTATTGCAATAAATTACCTATCTGTTGCACCAGTTGCAGTAGACGGGTAATCTGTTACAACAGATGACCCTCCTGTTGTAACAAATGGCATACCTGTTTCAACATCTTTCTTTGAGTCAAATTATTTTACTTGAAAGAAGACGTATTGCATTATCCAATGGGTTAAAGAGTTCAACCTCCTTAATTCTTGTGTTTCTCTTTGCAGCCAACCACCTAAGGATCCTTTGATGAGAAAACTCATCCGGGTAATCCTTGACTTGCTTTTGGAGAGGAGGAATGGCTTCAAATGCCTAAGCCTAAAAATATAAATAGAAAGCAAGAAAAAAAAAGTCATAATAACTGTTCAATATAAATTAATGGATGAGTAAACAAATAATGATTAAATTTACCATGAAGGCCCAAGGAAAGCAGTATAATATGATCGTCTTTGCAGATAGCTTTGTCAGTAAATATTTGACAGTCAAGTTGTAGCTGTCATATCCCCATGGGAAAATTTTTGAATTTCTCAAAATCCTCAGCAAGCTTCAACAAATCATCTTTGATGACTTTGTTGACGTCTCTTACCAATATAACAGAATGGGCAAACCAAACTAAGCACAATTTCTCCTTGTACTTCTTTGATATGGTTTTATCCTTGGGGTGTTTTAACAAGTTATCCAGTAATGTCCAACTACCCATCTATTTTTCCTTGCATTTGTTGGTTTTGGTGGGTAGTCGCTGGGATAATGCCTTCCCTCTATTTGATGATGGTGGTTTGATTGTCCTACTTGCCTTGGACCTTTTGCGGGATGTTTTCTTGATGAAAGGTTTTTCTCGATGATCGCATCTGTCACTATGGCAAACTCTTTCAAGCCAAAACAACCCGGCATACCACAGTAGTTGATCCAGATTTCATCTATCTTTTACCCCCTCCTTCAAATCTTTATCATCCCCCACGTACTTGATTCTGCGCTTGAGAAGACCATGTACCATGCTTATTTGGAAACGGGGAGTGTGGTTCTCAGGCAGCTTAAGAAACTGTCCAAAGCAGCTCTTCTTAAACAGTTCGTCAATATTTTCATTCTTCATAGTTTCCCTAAAGTCATCAAAAGGTTTCCCCAACTGACATTTAAATACAAAATCACTAGTTAGTTCTGCAGGGTCATCTATCGGCATCAAAACTCGAAACCTATCTATACTAATAATTTTGAAAGCCTCATGCTGGGATTTTAATATTAATTCACGCCCCATTGGTGATGCATTATCATCATGTTAATCATTATCCTCTTTCTCACTTTCTTCTTCCTCATCTTCTTGTTTATTTTCTTCTTCTTCCTCCCTACTTTAATTTTCTTCTTCACCATATATAGACCCTTGTCAACCTTTCTTAACGTCGTTTTAATATCTTTTCTCAACTTCACCTTTCCCTGACTTAAATTATTCAGAAAGCTCCTCTAAATCCATCCGTACTCTAGCTTTTTTGTTAGGTGGTCCGAAGTTGATCCACTTTCAGTTCCTTTTCTTTTGGGAGACATATTTTACCTACAAACAACAAAAAAACAAAAAATACATTACAATTGATGCATGCATAAATTTTAAAAATACATTACAAACACCACCAGTACCAACACCACTAACAACCACCACAAACACCACCAATACTGACATCACCAACTTTACTAACCAATGCGACCACCACCACCACCAATAGCTACCACCAACACCACCAATACCAGCACCACCAACCAATACCACCACCACCACCACCAATATTCACTACAAACACCACCAGTGCCACCACGATGACTGCCAACACCACAAATAATGCCACCAGCACCACCACCAATAATCACCATCAAACCCACAAACACCTCCAACAATACCATGACAATCAGCAAAATATTTCGACAAATACTAGGATTTTCTCAGGTTCTTGCTATGATTTTAGCATCAAAACACAAAATTGTTAACCCATTCTCAAAGATAATACAACTAAAAGACTTATTTTTCATCATTAACTAATGACCCCTAATTTTTAGAAAAAATGAAAAAACATAGAACACTTTCTGAACTCTGTTACCTATGAAGATAAAGAAAACGACGGATACAAGAAAGAATGAAGTCCAAATAACAAATATATGGTCAGTAATGGGAATAAAATTGATCTATTAAGAAGGGTTGAGCAATATGTTGAGTAGTTGTTGTTTGTATTATTGATGGAGAAAGAAAAGAGCGATAACTAGAGATTTGAAATGATGAAACATTTTTCTCAAAAATGGAAGATTTGTATTGGTTGATTTGTATTTTGAAAAAGAATAACAAGTTTTAAAAATATTAATTTGGTCCAAATAATTTGCTCATCCCTAGTTGTAGCTAAATCAATTTAGGTATTACAAATAATAAGCTAATATGAATCGTTTCAACTCAGATTGATCGATTGATGACTCAGGTCAGGAGGAGCGCAATGCCAACATCACACAATCTAGTTGACCCTATCAACTCATCCCTAGTTGTAGCTAAATCGATTTAGGTATTTCAAATAATAAGCTAATATGAATTAGTTCAAGTCGGATTGATCGATTGATGACTCGGGTCAGGAGGGGCACAATACCAATATTACACAATATAGTTGACCCTACCAACTCATCCCTAGTTGTAGCTAAATCAATTTAGGTATTTCAAAAATAAGCTAATATGAATCATTTCAACTCAAATTGATCGATTTACGACTCGGGTCAGGAGGGGGGCAATACTAATATCACACAATATAGTTGACCCTATCAACTCAACCCTAGTTGTAGCTAAATCAATTTAGGTATTTCAAATAATAAGCTAATATGAATCATTTCAACTCGGATTGATTGATTGATGACTCGGATCAGGGGAACACAATACCAACATCATGAAATATAGTTGACCCTACCAACTCATCCCTAGTATTAGAAAAATCAATTTAGGTATTTCAAACAGAATCTAATATAAATTATTTAAACTCGAATTGATTGATTGATGACTTTGGTCAGGAGGAGTGTAAGACCAACACCATGCAATATAGTTGACCCTATCAACTTATCCCTAGTTATAGCTAAATCAATTTAGGTATTTTAAATAATAAGTATAACGCCCCGAGTCTGCACCCTAAACGTCACACAGTGCTCATAATCCTGAAGGACTGCTAACCCATGACTGGTACCTACTATAATAACTAACTAATAATATTGTAATAATGTGAAAATCAGGCTGAATCTACCATAAGGTTTATAACTAAAATCAAATACCGGTAAATAAATACTAAAAACTGAGCATCTGTCTGAAATAATCAAGTCTGAAAGCCTTTTACTGCCTGAGGGTGGAGTTGATGGGATAAGCCCCCAACTAACTTCGACTACTAAAAATATATTGAAATACTAAAATAACAACTCTGTCCTCAAACTATGAGGACTCACCACTAAGTCTATTGCTGATAAGCTGGGCTGCTAAGTATGATCAGGAACCCATGCGTCTGAACCTATGATATAAGTCATCATAGCACAAAAGAAAGGTATGCGTTAGTACTTTAAATGTAATGGTATGCCAAGTGAGGTAAGGCTGAACGCATTGGTTTATATGCATGAACGATAACTGGCTGAGTAACATGGATATAACAAAATGAGAGTACATGTATATATGAAAATACTGTAAATACTGATTATGCAATACTATGCACATAACTATGTATAATGCAATCCTGTCGCGTTACGCCATAAGCCAACTTGACATTTGTCCAATTCCAGTATCGAAGTGCGATACCACCAAATCATGGTGAACTTTCAGGTCCCGATCAGTAAAGGACCTTAATTTTTCTGTATCACGCCACAGACCAATTTCCCAGTTGTCCGATCCCAGTGACACGACACGATAGCACCACGTTGCATAAACACAAAAAATTAGGATTTTCAGTCAGTTCCAAGTTTTAATTCCAAGGGATTTTAAGTACTTTTCCCTTGTCCCAGTCAGCCCCAAACACAAAATTAAGTCCCTAATAACCTAATTGGGCATTATTCCAATCAATTTTCCCCAAAATCAAGAACATTCTCTCAAGTAGCAAAACCCTAACCTTCAAGAATTAAGGTCAAACCTCAAAAACTCTCCATTAATCCTTCCAAATTATTCATCCCAGGTATATTAGATGTTCATCCATGGACTCCTTTCATCCATGGAGTCCAAGTATCCATTTTAATTATAAATCTATCATTTTTTCAAGATTTATGATATTAAATTATGATTTAAAACTATGAATCTCCATGAGTATTGATTTTATACCATGCTTTAATGGAATTATCATTGTTATCAAATCCCCCGTGTTTTAATATTGTCATTCTTTGAATTAGATTATGATTTAGTGTTATAAATGTTGAAGTCATGCTATTATTTCAAGTTTTATACTATTTCCATTAGTAGACTAAACTATGAACAACAAGTGTTTGATAAAATGCCTACAAGAGTTATTTATTTAATAAGAGCCTTCATGTTTTGGCCTTCAAGATTTAGTGTATTTTCAGTAGTGTTGTTTTGAGTCTTGGGGGCATTGAATACTTGAAAACCATAGATTTTTATTTAGTCTAGCCTCAGTACATTATAGAATAGTCTACAGATTATATTATGAGCATTATCATAATAGTCAGATATCAGTTATTCAACTCAGAACATACTAGTATCTCAGTGTCTTTTAGTTGGGAGTAGGATTTAGCACCGAGCAAGTGTAGGGATGACGACTTTCCCATCAGATAGACAGAGTCGTTAGCAGCAGTCCCTACACTTCAAAACTACGTAGCCAGCATAGAATATAAGTAGTCACCCATCAGATTAGGCTTGACTATCTCACAAGGGTCACCCGTTAGTTCAGGCTTGACACCCTTAGTCCTTTAGACATTATATCAGTTTAGTAGATCCACACAATTATTGTTAGTACCCGTGAAACGATATTAACACCCTTCCAACTGGGGTTACAGGTTGGACCCCGATTAGCTCAAATTGGGGAATGTTGGTTAGATGATACCTCGTACAGTCTCAGATATAGTATCAGCTACGGTCCCAGCTCAGTTATTTATTCTTAGTATTGTTTGACCAAAGCATTTAGATTTTAGTTATTTTGGTATTTTAGTTTAAAGATTTTACTTAGTTATTTTATATGCTTGGTCATGCATCCCCAGTATTTATAGATTTCCATGCATTATCGATATCTACAGATTCCATGCTTTCTACTCAGTACTCCATGCTTTACATGCATATCTAGTTAATTATTAGTTATGTTCATGAAACTATGCATATCAACGTACCTCATTTAGCATACCCATACATTCAAAGTACTGATCACATACCTTTTCTTTTGCGCTATGATGTCTCATATCATAGGTGTCGACACTTAGTTCTCGGATCGCACCTAGATTCTTATATTATCGGCAGTACAGTAGTAGTGGTGAGTCCTCATCATCTGAGGATAGATTATATTATTTTATATCTTTATCTCAGTAGTTAGTAGAGTTAGTTGGGGCCTGTCTCATCAACTCACAGTATCCAGTTTAGAAGCTTTTCAAAGACTATAGTTAGCTATTCAGACTATTCAGATTTCAGTATTTTTATCAGATTCATAATTCAGTAGTTATTTCATTATTAAAACCTTATGACATTTCAGTTATTCTTCTACATTCATGATTATATTATTCAGTGCTCACAGCATATACCAGCTCATGGGTTAACTTATGGTCTCTCGAGATTGTAAGCACCGTGTAATAACTAGGGGGTAGTCTTGGGTCATTACAAACTTAGTATCAGAGCATAAGGTTTTAAAGAGTCCTAGGAAGTCTAAAAGCCTCATCGAGTAAAGTCTTGTGCATGGGTATGTAGCGGACCACACTTATGGACGAGATTCTACAAGGCGTTTAGGAAAATTTTTCCTTTTTTCAGTACTCATGTCTTACGAGTGAGCATGAGCTCAAGTTAAAATCTCTTTCTAATCTATTTATTTCTTCCATTTACAGAACATGCCTCCCAAGAAGAACGAAAGAAGAATGAAACTTAGCCAGCCCCTCAGCCCATCCAGGCAGATTCTCTGGACGAGCACGTCTCTCACATAGAATTCAGGGTTGCGTTCACTAATCTAGCAAACTCCATAGAAGCACCGAATGAACGACCATCTACTGTTCTGGCTAACCCAGTGGTTAATACTGCTGCAACCAGAATTTAACATTTTTCCCAAATGAACCCTCCTTTCTTCACGAGGTCCAAGTTTGAAGAGGATCCATAGGAATTCTTAGATATAGTTTAGAAGGTAATGGATGCTATAGGGGTGAGGTCTAGTCAGAGTGCTGAGTTGGCCACATATTAATTGCAGGATATAGCCCATACTTGGTTTAAGTAGTGGAAATTTGATAGAGGTATTGATGCAGGGCCTATAGAATAGGAAGAGTTTGCCACGACTTTCTTGGATAGATTCTTTCCATTAGAGTTGAGGGAGTCCAAGGTGTTAGAATTTATTACTTTGAGGTAAGGGAGCATGAGTGTGAGGGAGTATTCCCTTAAGTTTACTCAGTTAGCTAGGTATGCTGCTCATGTGGTAGCTGATAATAGGTTCAAAAGGAGTAAGTTTGTATCTAGCGTATCTAATAGTGTGGTCAAGTTGTGCAAGATCGTAATGCTGATTAGTGAGATAGGCTTATCTAGGCTAGTGGTCCATGCTTAACAGATAGAGAAGCAAAAGATTAAGGAAAGAGAGAGAGAAGAAATAAGAGAGCTAGGATGGGTAGTTTTAATTTCAATTAGCCAAAGTCAGAAGGTGGTAACCATCCTCAGTTTCATCATAGCTCTTCATCCCCAGTAACTTCATTAGCCAGAGCCCCAATATCCAAATTCAAAAACGATAATAGGGATAGGGCACCAGGCTCTAAGTCCCAGGTCAGTGTTAGCAGTGCTCGTACCAATCCTTTATGTCAGAAGTATGGCATACACCATCAGGATGAGTGTAGAGCAGGTAGTGATGTATATTTTGGGTATGGCAAGCTAGACCATCAAATTTAGGAGTGTCAGGCAATTTCTCAGAAAGGTAGGGATGAGCGCCAACAGGGCCAGTCCTATAGTCATCAGTTCCATCTAGCCGCCAAACTTATCAGGGTGCCGCTTACAGTGCTATTAGTGGTTAGCATCCGAATAGATTATATGCTCTTCAGTCCCACCACAATCAGAAAAATTCTCATGACATAGTTACTGGTACGTTGCAGGTCTTTCACTTACATATTTATACTTTGCTAGACCCTGGAGCTTATTTTTCTTTTGTAACTCCATATATAGCTATTAATTTTAGATTCGGTCATGAAAATCTAGTAGAACCCTTTTCAATTAATACCCCAGTGGGCATTTCCATTATATCCAGATAGGTATATAGGAACTATTCGGTCATAATATCTCAAGAAGTTACTTCAGTTGATGTCATAAAGTTAGAGATAATGGATTTTAACATTATTCTTGACATGGATTGGCTCTACTCATGTTATACCTCAGTTGATTGCAGAAATAAAATAGTTCATTTTCAGTTTCCAAATGAACCAGTCCTTGAATGGAGGGGTAGTACTATAGCTCTTAGGGGTCAGTTGATTTCTTACCTTAGAGTCAGAAAGATGATATCCAAGGGGTGTGTCTTTCATCTTGTACAAGTCAAAGACTCTAACTCATAAACTCCTACTCTTGAGTAAGTACCAGAAGTAAATAAATTCTCAGATGTATTTCCTGAAGATCCTCCCAGAGTTCCTTTCGAAGGGAAATCGACTTTGAAATAGACCTTCTCCTAGATACTCAGCCTATATCTATTCTGCCATATAGAATGGATCCAGCTGAACTTAAAGAACTGAAAGAATAGTTGAAGGATATCTTAGTTAAGGGATTCATCAGACCCAGCATCTCCCCTTGGGGTGCACCATTTCTATTCGTACGTAATAAAGACGGTTTTATCAAAATGTGCATCGACTACCGTCAGTTTAACAAGGTCATAATCAAGAATAAATATCCACTTCCTAGAATCGATGACTTTTTCAACCAACTTCAGGGTGCCAGCTACATTTCCAAGATAGACCTCAGATCAAGCTATCATCAACTTAGAGTCAGAGAATGTGACATTCTAAAAACAACTTTTTGAACTCAGTATGGTTAATTCAAATTTTTAGTCATGTCCTTTTGTCTTACAAATGCCCTAGCAGCCTTCATGAACTTGATGAACCGAGTGTTTATGCAGTACTTGGACATGTCATAGTCTTCATTGATGACATTCTTGTCTATTCTCATAGCAAAAGTGATTATGCAGACCATCTCAGTATAGTATTTTAGACTCTTAAAGCTCATCAGTTGTTCATTAAATTTAGTAAGTACAAATTCTGGATAAGATTAGTACTATTCCTTTTTCATATTATTTCTAGTGATGACATTAGAATGTATCCTCAAAAGAATAAAGCGGTGAAAAATTGCCCTTGAACTATCTCTCTATTAGATATCAGGAGTTTCTTGGGTTTAGCTGGCTATTACCATCGATTTGTTGAAAGATTTTCTTCTATTGTATCCCTCATGTCTAGATTGACTCAGAAGAAAGTTAAGTTTTAGTGGTCAGATTCATATGAGAAGAGTTTTTAGGAGTTGAAACTCGACTTACCTCAACCCAGTCTTGACTCTACTAGATAGTTTAGATGGTTTTATTGTGTACTATGATGCATCTAGAGTAGGTTTGGGTTGTGTCCTCATGCAGATAGGTAAGGTCATAGCCTATGCCTCCACATAACTTAAACACCATGAGAAGAATTATCCGACTCATGATCTTGAGATGGCAGCCGTAGTGTTTGCCTTAAAGATTTGGAGGCATTACTTGTATAGGGTGCATGTAGATGTGTTCACATATCACATAAGCCTTCAGTATGTGTTCTCTAAAAAAGATTTGAATTTGTGTCAGAGAATATGGTTAGAGTTATTGAAAGATTATGACATGAGTGTTCTATATCATTTGGGCAAGGACAATGTAGTGAATGATGCTATCAGTAGAATGTCTATGGGTAGTGTAGCTCATGTTGAGGATGGTAAGAAAAAATTAGCTCAGGAAGTTCTTTAACTTCTCTAATTAGGTATCCGTTTACTAGATTTAGTAGAAAGTAGTGCATCGGTGCAGAGTAGTTCAGAGTCATCTCTAGTCTCTGAGGTGAAGGAAAAGAAGGATAAAGATCCTAGTCTAGTAAAGTTTAAAGAATCAGTCAGAGATCAGAAGGTGGAGGTTTTCTCCCTAGGGAGAGATTGTGTTTTGCATTGTCAGGATAGATTATGTATGACTGGAGTTGATGATTTGAGGCAATGAATTATTGCAGAAGTGCATGGGGTGCATTACTCTATTCATCCAGGGGCCACTAAGATGTGCCGCGATTTGCGGGAGATCTATTGGTGGAGTGGGATAAGCAGGGATATTGCAGAGTTTGTAGCTAAGTGATTTATATGTCAGAAAGTTAAGGTTGAGCACCAGAAACCTAGTAGGTCCATGCAGGAGTTCAGCATTCCCGTGTGGAAATAGGAGGAAGTGAACATGGACTTTGTGACAGGTTTTCCTCATACCCGCCCTCAGCATGACTCTATTTGGGTTATCGTAGATAGGATGACCAAATCAGCTTATTTCTTGCCAGTCCATACCTTTTATTGAGTCAAGGACTATGCCAATATCTATCTTAGAGAGTTAGTTAGGTTGCACGGTGTTCCCTTATCTATTATCTCAGATAGAGGTACTCAGATTACCTCTCACTTCTAGAAAGTGTTCAAAAAGGGTCTTGGTAACCAAGTCCACTTTAGTACATCCTTTCACCCTCAGATAGACGGTCAAGAAGAAAGGACCATTCAGACTCTTCAGGATATACTAAGAGCATGCATTGTTGATTTCAAGGGTAGTTAGGATGACCATTTGCCTTTGATTGAATTCTCATACAATAATAACTATCATTAAAGTATTCGTATGGATTTATTTGAGTCTTTCTATGGTAGGAGATGTAGATCTCCAATTGGTTGGTTTAAAGTAGGTAAGGCTGTAGTAGTAGGGCCTAACTTGGTGTTCAATATGTTAGAAAAGATTCAATTGATTAGAGAAAGGCTTAGGGCTGCCCAGATCCAACAGAAATTGTATGTCGATGTGAAGAGAAGGGATCTCGAGTTTGAGGTCAGTGATTTGGTATACTTGAAAATCTCTCCCATGAAGGGAGTGAAGAGATTCGGTAAGAAAGGGAAACTCAGTCCCCGATATGTCGGTCCCTTTAGAATTCTCATTCATTTTAGAAAGGTAGCTTACCAGCTTGATTTGTCTTTAGATTTAGCCTCAGCACACCTAGTGTTCCATGTCTCATTATTAAAAAAGTGTATTGGTGATCCAACTATAGTTTTTCCCTTAGAAAGTGTAGATATTCAGAACAGTCTTTCCTTTGAGGAAATCCAGTCAAAATTCTTGATCATCAAGTTTGTAGACTAAGGAACAAAGAAATTCCACTAGTCAAAGTTTGTTGACAGAGCCACTTGGGAAGAAGAGGAAGATATGCATACCAAGTACCTTCATCTCTTCTTTACGAATCCAGATTCAGTATAAGGTACCAATCTTCTTAAGATTTTTTTCTCTATCATGCTTAGTTTCAGCCACACGCCATGTTCATGTCTGTTGTTCATTCATGAATCAGTTCATTCATGCATTCCATGCATCAGACATGCATATTTAGTGTGTAAGCTCAGTCCATTAGTTTCCTCAGCTTAACTAGTTTTATTCGGGGACGAATGATCCCAAGGGGGAGATATTGTAACACCCCACATTCTCCCTACATAATCTAAGTCCCAATACATGAGTATTCATATATGAAATTTTTGTAACACTCATTATTTTTCAGTTTAGATCCTACAATTCCATAGGAAATTCAGTTAGCTTTCCACCGATATAAAATTTACCTAAATTCGATAACTGGGTAAGAAGTTATGGTGATTTTAAGTTTTAGTCCTTAAACACCGTTATTTTAACCTTTAGTGCATCGTGTAGGCTGCCCAAATGATAATTATCAATTTCTAGTATGACTCCATGATTATGGCATATTGTGGAGTAGGCCAATCTCCAATTTGGCAAATTCCGGTGAGGATCCACGATCCTAGCGTATCGCACCATAGGCCAACTTGACATTTGTCCATTTCTAGTGTTGAAGCGCGATACCATCACATCGCAGTAAACTTCCAGGTTCCAATCAATAAAGGACTGCAATTTCCCCCTGTCACGCCATAGATCAGTTTCCAGTTGTTCGATTCTAGTAACATGGCGGGATAGCTCCGCGTCACGCCAGCCTAGAAAATTAGGATTTTCAGTCATCTTCGAGTTTTAATTCCATGGGATTTTAGGTACTTTTACCTTGTCCCAGTCAACCCCAAACACGAAATTAAGTCCCTAATAACCTAATTAGGCATTATTCCAATCATTTTTCCCCCAAAATCAAGAACATTCTCTCAAGTAGCAAAACCTTAACCTTCAAGAATCAAGGATAAACCTCAAGAACTCTCCATCAATCTTTCCAAATTCTTCATCCTAGGTATGTTAGATGTTCATCCATGGATTCCTTTTATCCATGGAGTCCAAGTATCCATTTTAATTATAAATCTATCATCATTTCAAGATTTATGATATTAAATTATGATTTAAAACTATGAATCTCCATGAATATTAATTTTATACCATACTTTAATGGAATTATCGTTTTTATCAAATCCCCCGTGTTTTAATATTGTCATTCTTCGAATTAGATCATGATTTAGTGTTATAAATGTTTAAATCATGGTATTATTTCAAGTTTTATACTATTCCCATGAATTGACTAAACTATGAACTACAAGTGTTTGATAAAATGCCTACAAGAGTGATTTATTTAATAAGAGTCTTCATGTTTTGGCCTTCAAGCTTTAGTGTCTTTTCAGTATTATTGTTTTGAGTCCTGGGGGTATTAAATAATTGAAAACTATATCTGTTTATTTAGTCTAGCCTCGGTACATTACAGAATAGTCTTCAGATTATATTATGAGCATTATCATAATAGTCAGATATCAGTTATTCAACTCAGAACATACTAGTATCTCAGTGTCTTTCAGTTGGGAGTAGGATTTAGCTCCGAGCGAGTGTAGGGATAACGGCTTCCCCATCAGATAGGAAGAATCATTAGCAGCAGTCACTATACTCCTGATCTACGTAGCCAGCATAGGATATGAGTAGTCACCTGTTGGATTAGGCTTGACTATCTCGCAGGGGTCACCCGTCAGTTCAGGCTTGACACACTTAATCCTTTGAACATATATCAGTTTAGTGAATCCATACAACCATTGTTAGTACCCGTGGTATGGTATTAACACCATTCTAACTTGATTTATAGGTTGGACCTCGATTAGCTTAAATTGGGGAATTTCAGTTAGATGATACCTCCCACAATCTCAGAGATAGTTTCAGTTACAGTCCTAGCTCAGTTATTCAGTCTTAGTGTTGTTTGACCAAAGAATACAAATTTTAGTTATTTCAGTATTGTAGTTTATAGATTTTACTCAGTTATGTTATATGCTTGGTCATGCATCCTCAGTATTTATAGATTACTATGCATTATCAGTATCAACAGATTCCATGTTATCTACTCAGTACTCCATGCTTTACATGCATATACAGTTAATTATTAGTTTTATTTATGAAATCGTACATATCAGCCTACCTCATTTAGCATACCAGTACATTCAAAGTACTGATGTCTCATATCATAGGTGTGGATGCTCAGTTCCCAGATCATACCTAGATTCTCAGATTATCAGCAACACAGTAGCAGTGGTGAGTCCTCATCATTCAAGGAAAGATTATATTACTTTATGTATTTATCTTAGTAATTAGTAGAGTTAGTTGGGGACTATCCCATCAACTCACAGTATCCAGGTGAGAGGCTTTTCAGACACTACAATTAGCTATTTAGATTATTTAGATTTTAGTATTTTTATCAGATTCATAGTTCAGTAGTTATTTCATTATTAAAACCTTATGTCATTTCAGTTATTCTTCCGCGTTCATGATTATATTATTCATTGCTCACAACAGATATCAGCTCATGGGTTAGCTTGTGGTCTCTCGAGACTGAAAGCATAGTGTAACGACTAGGGGGTAGTCTCGGGTCATTACATATTAAATTTGGGTACTGAGTTCTGATAACCAAATTAATGATATCTAAGTTCACTGATAACTATATTACTGTTAGCTGGGTGACTATTTTTGATAGACCTGATTCTGTAGAACTGAACTGAGTTCTTGTAACGCCCCAAATTTGGTACTCGAAATGTTACATGGTGCTCATGACCCCGAAGGACCACAAGCTAACCCATGACTGATATCTATACCTGTATACTGCATATATACTATATAATGCAAAAACATGAACTGAAAGGCCATAAGGTTCAAAACTGTATCATAAGATCTGATAAATCATAACATATGGATGGGGTATAAAATACCCAAAACAAAATTGAAATAAGCTATTTGAACATACTGTAGTCTGAAAAGACTCTAAATATGACTGTCTGAATAAGGAGTTGATGGGACATGTCCCCAACTAACTCTAACTAATAAACTAATTAACGAGCTAATAGAATAATGATTGTGTCCTCGAAAGATGAGGACTCACTTCTAACTCTGACTGCTGAGACTGGAATCTATAGATGCTCTGAAACTTGTGTCTCTGAACCTATGGTATAAGACACCATAGCGCAAATGCGTCAGTACTTTGAATGTACTGGTATGCATGTGAGGTAAGCTGAATGCATGGGGTTTATATGAATGAACAAATATAATAACAGACTGACTATCATGAGTGTAAGAGTACATGAATAAGACATAAAAACTGACACTGATACCGTGATAACATGATTACTGAATCTAAATACTGATAATATGACATACTGATAACTAATATAACTGATAATATAAGTAACTGTATCTGACAGTTTTGAATCTGATGGAACTAGCTGAGTTTCGTACTGTATCTGACAGTCCTAAAATCTGAAGAACTATTAAGTTCTTGACTGATACTAATACTAAAAATATGGGAAGTAGTCATCTAACCGACATGCCCCAAATAATACATTATAGCTGAATTGGGGTCCAATTTGTGCCTTGATTGGAAGGGTGTCAATACTGCACCACTAGTAAGGACAACATGTGAGTGACCTTAATATAACAGGCAACTCTAATGAGAACAATGGGAACCCTTATATAGAAGGTAAATCCACCTTATCTACCCTCATATAGAAGGCTATGATGTCTCAACCTATGTTGGCTACATAGTTCTGGAATGCAAGGATTGCTTCTAATAATCACACCCTTATATAACAGGTGAGTTCCCACCCTTGGGTTCGCTCGGTGCTAATTTCTACTCCCATCTGAATAGACACTGAACATGATTTTCTAAAATTGAACATGGACTGAGTTATTGACTTCCGTTGACTAACGGAATACTACTAATATCTGACAACTGACTGAGTTCATGAGATCATGGAGATTTTCTGAGTCATAAGACTATCTGAAGTCTAAGGATCATAGCTTTACTGAGAGTATCGTGAAAACATGACATGGCTCTAAGGACACAGCTAATATTTTGGGTACAAGTACCCCCACGACTCAATAGAAGGAAATTGATAAAGAATGACTTGCTTGAATACTTAATAATCACCATAATGCATTTACTGAAGCATTTCATCAAACATGTAATAGGCATAAGCTTGTACATACATGGTGATTTCATGACAACATGCTAGTTAGGAACTTTTCCTTTATTTAGGCACTAAATCAAACATATTGTAGGCATGGTACATGTAAACATCATTGTACAATAATTAAACATCATGGTCACATTATAATTTCATCATTCAAGGGTTTAGTCATAGGTTTGCATGAATCTATATCTATAATAATTAAACCCACATAGAAATTATAACCCAACATGGAGTAAAATTCAATTTCTCATTTATCAATGTGAACAAGAACAACCCAATCATGAAATCATAAAGAAAATCCATAAATTGAAGTTGGAAAAGGGATTCTTTGACTTCATGAACGAAAGGAATCAATGAATGAACACTATGCATACCTGGGTTGAGTTTTCTTGATGTTCTTGAACTTGAGAGATTTGAATCTCTTAGTTTCTTGGAGAAGATTTGGATTCTTATTCTTACGGATTAATTTCATAGAGAAACCCTAATGTTGTTGAAATAATAATGAACTAATAGGCAGAAATCGAATATAACTGGGTATATATAAGTGGGTGGTAAATGACCAAAATACCCCTGTTAAAATAACTTTAAAAAACTAAATGGGACCTGCGATGATGGGTACGATGGTCCGTCGCTGGGTTGATGGTCTGTCGGCCTTGATCTTTGATTCAAGGCAGAATGAGGGTCTAATTATTTTGGCTGCAACATCTTGGGCGACGGTCTGTCGCAGGTTCAACGGTCCATCAACCTGGCTATCGCACCTTATCCAGAAGGTGGCCTCACTGTTTCCCTTGTGACGGCCTGAGCGACGGTCCGTCTCTAGTACGATGGTCCATCGGCCTGGGTCATCGCTCCTAAGAAGAAGGTAGTTCTCATTGCCTTGCTGCGATGGTCCATCGCTAGTCCGAGAGTTTGTCGACCTCACCATCGTATCTGAGCGGTTTTACTGCCTTTTGTATTTAGGCCATAATTTTTTCCTCCCATGTTGGATTTTGACGAAATCGGTATGGTTGGAAAGCTAATTCAATTTCCCATGTGACAAAAAGTTAAAATCTTTAAAATACCTCGTGTAAAAAAGTGGATTTATCTTTCAAGGGAAGCTTCTTACATTTTTGAGATGATTTTAAGCTAGGAAAAAGTACGGGGTATAACAATATCTCCCCCTTGAGAACATTCATCCTTGAATGAGACTGAGACTGAGGGGATAAGATAACCGGCATACATATTGAACATGCATATCTGATGCATGTGTTACTAATTCATGAATGCATGACTGGGTGTTCTGATGAACTAAGTTTCTTACAATGAGACTGGAATCTATAGATGCTCTGAAACTTGTGTCTCTGAACCTATGGTATAAGACACCATAGCGCAAATGCGTCAGTACTTTGAATGTACTGGTATGCATGTGAGGTAAGCTGAATGCATGGGGTTTATATGAATGAACAAATATAATAACAGACTGACTATCATGAGTGTAAGAGTACATGAATAAGACATAAAAACTGACACTGATACCGTGATAACATGATTACTGAATCTAAATACTGATAATATGACATACTGATAACTAATATAACTGATAATATAAGTAACTGTATCTGACAGTTTTGAATCTGATGGAACTAGCTGAGTTTCGTACTGTATCTGACAGTCCTAAAATCTGAAGAACTATTAAGTTCTTGACTGATACTAATACTAAAAATATGGGAAGTAGTCATCTAACCGACATGCCCCAAATAATACATTATAGCTGAATTGGGGTCCAATTTGTGCCTTGATTGGAAGGGTGTCAATACTGCACCACTAGTAAGGACAACATGTGAGTGACCTTAATATAACAGGCAACTCTAATGAGAACAATGGGAACCCTTATATAGAAGGTAAATCCACCTTATCTACCCTCATATAGAAGGCTATGATGTCTCAACCTATGTTGGCTACATAGTTCTGGAATGCAAGGATTGCTTCTAATAATCACACCCTTATATAACAGGTGAGTTCCCACCCTTGGGTTCGCTCGGTGCTAATTTCTACTCCCATCTGAATAGACACTGAACATGATTTTCTAAAATTGAACATGGACTGAGTTATTGACTTCCGTTGACTAACGGAATACTACTAATATCTGACAACTGACTGAGTTCATGAGATCATGGAGATTTTCTGAGTCATAAGACTATCTGAAGTCTAAGGATCATAGCTTTACTGAGAGTATCGTGAAAACATGACATGGCTCTAAGGACACAGCTAATATTTTGGGTACAAGTACCCCCACGACTCAATAGAAGGAAATTGATAAAGAATGACTTGCTTGAATACTTAATAATCACCATAATGCATTTACTGAAGCATTTCATCAAACATGTAATAGGCATAAGCTTGTACATACATGGTGATTTCATGACAACATGCTAGTTAGGAACTTTTCCTTTATTTAGGCACTAAATCAAACATATTGTAGGCATGGTACATGTAAACATCATTGTACAATAATTAAACATCATGGTCACATTATAATTTCATCATTCAAGGGTTTAGTCATAGGTTTGCATGAATCTATATCTATAATAATTAAACCCACATAGAAATTATAACCCAACATGGAGTAAAATTCAATTTCTCATTTATCAATGTGAACAAGAACAACCCAATCATGAAATCATAAAGAAAATCCATAAATTGAAGTTGGAAAAGGGATTCTTTGACTTCATGAACGAAAGGAATCAATGAATGAACACTATGCATACCTGGGTTGAGTTTTCTTGATGTTCTTGAACTTGAGAGATTTGAATCTCTTAGTTTCTTGGAGAAGATTTGGATTCTTATTCTTACGGATTAATTTCATAGAGAAACCCTAATGTTGTTGAAATAATAATGAACTAATAGGCAGAAATCGAATATAACTGGGTATATATAAGTGGGTGGTAAATGACCAAAATACCCCTGTTAAAATAACTTTAAAAAACTAAATGGGACCTGCGATGATGGGTACGATGGTCCGTCGCTGGGTTGATGGTCTGTCGGCCTTGATCTTTGATTCAAGGCAGAATGAGGGTCTAATTATTTTGGCTGCAACATCTTGGGCGACGGTCTGTCGCAGGTTCAACGGTCCATCAACCTGGCTATCGCACCTTATCCAGAAGGTGGCCTCACTGTTTCCCTTGTGACGGCCTGAGCGACGGTCCGTCTCTAGTACGATGGTCCATCGGCCTGGGTCATCGCTCCTAAGAAGAAGGTAGTTCTCATTGCCTTGCTGCGATGGTCCATCGCTAGTCCGAGAGTTTGTCGACCTCACCATCGCATCTGAGCGGTTTTACTGCCTTTTGTATTTAGGCCATAATTTTTTCCTCCCATGTTGGATTTTGACGAAATTGGTATGGTTGGAAAGCTAATTCAATTTCCCATGTGACAAAAAGTTAAAATCTTTAAAATACCTCGTGTAAAAAAGTGGATTTATCTTTCAAGGGAAGCTTCTTACATTTTTTAGATGATTTTAATCTAGGAAAAAGTACGGGGTATAACAATATCTCCCCCTTGAGAACATTCATCCTTGAATGAGACTGAGACTGAGGGGATAAGATAACCGGCATACATATTGAACATGCATATCTGATGCATGTGTTACTAATTCATGAATGCATGACTGGGTGTTCTGATGAACTAAGTTTCTTACAATGAGTCTGATGCATAATTATATAACTGATCTGATATATGAATGCATGACTAAATATGCAATGGTATTTAATACCAAATTTGCAATGAACACTGAACATGAAACTGAGTAAGCTTAAGGAGAACTGTTACCTTGAGCTTGATCTGAGTCGGCGGAGAAGATACTTTAACTAAACAGACTGATTTTTCCAAAGAACTTTAACTAGAGATACTTTTTTGTTCCTCAGTCTACGAGTCTGATAGTCTAGGATTTCAACTGGGAATCTCTTTATAAGAGAGGTTGTTCTTAACATCGATGCTCTGAATAGGGACTACAACTGATGGGTCACCTATACATTTCTTAAGCAAAGATACATGGAAGACTTGATGAACTGAGGCTAGATCTTAAGGCAATTCGAAATTATAAGCTACCTTGCCAAATCGACTGAGAATCTTGAAGGGACCAACATATCGGGGACTGAGTTTCCCTTTCTTGCTGAACCGCTTCACTCTCTTCATGGGAGAGATATTTAGATAGACATAGTCACCAATCTCAAACTTAAGATCTTTTCTACGAACATCTGCATAAGACTTCTGTCGTCTCTGAGCAGCCCGGAGTCTTTCTCTAATCAACTGGACTTTTTCTAAGGAATCGAATACTATGTTAGGCCCTATGATTGGGGCCTCACTAACTTCGAACCAACCAATTGGAGATCTACATCTCCTATTGTAGAGAGCTTTGAATGGAGCCATCTGAATACTGGAATGATAGCTGTTGTTGTATGCAAACTTAATCAAAGGTAAGTGGTCATCCCAACTTTCCTTGAAATCGATTGCACATGCCCTTACCGTATCTTCTAACATCTGAATGGTCCTTTCTGCTTGACCATCTGTCTGAGGATGGAAGGCTGTACTGAGATGAACTTAGGTACCAAGAACCTTTTGGAATGCTTTCCAGAAATGAGAGGTGAACTAGGTACCTCTGTCTGAAATAATAGATAATGGAATACTGTGTAATCTAACCAAATCCCTAATGTAGAGTCTGGCATAATCCTCGATTGAATAAGAGGTATGAACTGGAAAGAAATATCTTGATTTGGTCATTCTGTCTATGATGAACCAAACTAAATCATGGTGATAACTAGTTCGAGGAAAACCTATCACGAAGTCCATGGTCACTTCTTCCCACTTCCAAGTAGGAATAATGAACTCCTGCATAGGACCACTAGAATTCTGATGCTCTATCTTAACCTGCTAACATGTAGAGCACTTAGATACAAACTCTGCAACATCTCTCTTCATCCCACTCCACCAATATATTTCTCGTAAGTTGTGGTACATTTTTGTATCCCCAGGATGAATAGAGTAGCGCGCACCATGCCCTTCTGTAAGAATTAACTGCCTTAAGTCATCTACAGCTGGAACACACAGATAACCCTGACAACGCAGAACACCATCTCCTCTTTGGGAGAAAACCTCTATTTTATGATCCTTGACTGACTCTTTTAACTTAACAAGGCTAGGATCCCTATCTTGCTTTTCTTTCACCTTGGAAACTAGAGATGATTCTGAACTACTCTGGAACCCATATATCACCCTCCTCTGTATCAAATAAGCGAATGCCTAGTCTTGCAAGATGATGGACTTCCTGGGATAGCTCCTTCTTACTGTCCTTGACATGAGAAACACTACCCATAGACAGTCTACTGATAGTGTTGACCACTATATTGGCCTTGCCTGAATGATAAAGGACGCTCATGTTGCAATCTTTTGAGAGCTCTAATCACCTTCTCTGATGAATATTGAGATCTTTCTTAGAAAATACATATTGAAGGCTCTTGTGATCCATTAACATATCTACATGAACACCGTATAGATTATGCCTTCAAATCTTCAAGGAAAATACTATGGCGGCTTACTCAAGATCATGAGTAGGATAATTCTTCTCATGGGGTTTAAGCTGTTTGGAGGTGTAGGCTATGAACTTACCATGCTCAATAAGGACGCAACCCAAAACTACTCTGGATGCATCACAATACACTATGAACCCATCTGAACCATCTTGAAGAGCTAGAACTCGAGCTGAGCTGAGTTGTGTCTTTAACTCCTGGAAACTCTTCTTGCAAGGATCTGACCACTGAAACTTGACTTTCTTCTGAGTTAATCTGGACATAGGGGATGCAATAGAAGAAAATCCATCAATAAACCATCTATAATAGCAATCCAATCCCAGGAAACTCCTAATATCTGATGGAGAGACAGGGTGAGGCTATTTTCTTACTGCTTTGGTCTTTTGAGGATCTACTCTAACGCCATCACCGGAAATAATATGGCCAAGTAATGCTACTAACCTTAGCCAAAACTCGCACTTACTAAATTTGGTTAATAAATGATGATCTTTGAGAGTCTGAAGTACTATTCTAAGATAGTCTGGATGAACTCGCTCACTGTGGGAATAGACCAAAATATTATCTATGAAGACTATGAAGAACATGTCCAATAACTGCTTGAACACACGGGTCATCAAGTCCATGAAAGTTGCTGGGGCATTGGTGAGACCAAAGGATATGACTAAAAATTCAAAGTGACCATACCGAGTATGGAAAGCTATTTTTGAAATGTCACATTCTCTGACTCTGAGTTAATGATAGCCGGATTTGAGGTCTATCTTGGAGAAATAGCTAGTACCCTAAAGTTGGTCAAACAAGTCACTGATTCTGGGAAGAGGATACTTGTTCTTGACCGTGACTTTATTAAGTTGACGGTATTATATACAAATTTTGAGAGAACCGTCTTTCTTGTACACAAATAATAGTGGAGCGCCCTACGGGGAAACACTGGGTCTGATGAATCCCTTATATAAGAGATCCTTCAATTGCTCTTTCAGTTCTTTGAGTTCTGTTAGTGCCATTATATATGGTGGAATAAAGATAGGCTAAGTATTCGGAAAAAGATCAACACCAAAGTCTGTTTTTCTTTCGGGTGGAATTCCTAGAAGATCTTCGGGAAAATCATCTGAATATTCATTTACAACTAGAACTGATTTAAGACTGGGAGTCTCGGAATTGGAATCCTTAGCATGAATAAGATGATAGATAAATCCTCTAGATATCATTTTCCGTGCCCGAAGTTAAGAAATAAGCTGACCCCTGAAAGAAGATACACTAAAGTTCCACTCAAGGATGGGTTCATTTGGAAACTAAAACTCGACTATTCCATTTCTGTAGTCGATTGTGGCATAGCAGGAATGAAGACAATCCATGCCGAGAATGACATCAAAATCAGTCATCTCTAATTCGACTAAGTCTGCTGAGGTGACTTTCTGAAATATCATAATAGGGCTGATGACTTATCAAACTGAGAACAACTCTGATAGTTTATCAGGGAGTTGACGACTTATCAAACAAGTCAACTACACTTCCCTTCTTATTTTGCTCAAAATTCAACTTTTTTATCTCAGTTGTTGTTGGTTTTCTTTCATCTTGACTTTTCCTGCAATAACAAAGAGAAAACAATCGAAAATGACAAAAGTTGCTTAAGACTTTTCCATTATTCTCAGTTAAAAGCCTCAAATGTGTTAGCATTTTCTCACACATCAACACCCTCAACTAAAAACAATTGCTGGTCCTCAAGAAACTAAAATAGAACCAAGAGGATACAAAGTACATTCGGAAATCAACCATCTATATTATCTCAAAACATCTTCACCATCTCCAAGGTCAATTAATTTAAAAATAATAACTATGCATATTATTGAAGAACAACAATACGACACACAGGAATCAAGATATGGCATCAATTCAGCAACAACACCCATGTATGTACTAAGATTACACTATTCAAACAAGTTAGCAACTAGCAACGTAACCAGTGTGCCCTCACTACAAAGAAGTCCCACTTCATTTTTATCAAACATCACATATGTAACGATGGGGACAATCAAAAAACACTCACTCTCAAAATGAATTTCCAATCAATGTATGCCAAATACCATAGGCTTGATATTATTTCATTACCAAGATTTCTAGAAAGGTTATCTAGGATCACTATAGGTCTTCTCTTTGGCTTGTAATGTAGGCTAGGGGCTGGTATAATACTCGATGATATTTAAAGTACTAAGCCTCTTTGACACTATACTAGTTTTTAGGGTCTCACTCATTAGCCTTTTTCTATTCTTCTCTTTTCTTGATCACACATATATAGGATGGGTGCGGTCTTTTCTACAATCACTTTTTTTCACAACTTTTCTTTTCTTGTTTTTTTTCACTGCACCCAGCTTTTAATTCTTTTTTTTACCCTTCTTCATACTCACTTTACATCATGCACCCCTCTGATAGCCATCCTCAACTTAGGCTATTTGCCTAAGTTAAAGTACATAATGTCTAAGGAGGACCTGAGCCAAAACAGGTTCATTGTGATACAAATGGAAAGGTGATAGGTATAATAAAAAGAATAGGCATTTAGGCTCAAAATCAGGATCAAGGGATATTATTCACACATGGAAGGTCATTTAGGATAAAATTAGACTAAAATAAACAATGACCTATGATCCTTTTCTAACCGCTATCCTACAACCAAGGTAAGACCTACCGGGCAAGTTCTGAATTTAACACACAATGGGAACTAGGTAGTATCTCGCACAGACACGGTACAAAGGTACATCACAAACTACTACCCATTCAGTTCATTTAATTGTTTAGCAATAGTTATAATATCACTAATACTAATGTCATAATAAGAAGCACAGTGGTCACACATAAATACATATCACACAGTTATAAAATAGATCTTAGGAGAAGTGTTCAAAAATCAACAAAAATATGTTAACTGCCTAAGGTACTTGTATTTCTCCTAGCCAACTACAATATTTTACAACAAATTACAATACCCCTAAACATGAAGGCTCTACCAGGAACATAACTCCAGGGAAAAGAGGCACAGCAACAAAAATTGTAAGAGGACATCAATACCCACAAGTAGCCCCACCCTCAACTTAAAATCATACAATGTCCTCGATGCATAAAACTAAAACAAGAGAGTTAGAAACATACCTATGGCATCATGGGTAAGAAGATCTGATGCCAATCACATAATACGAATACAAACAACAAAATACCTTGGGTTGCCTCCCAAGAAGTGCCTAAGATAGTATCGCGGAATGACCCAACTCAACTTTTTCATCCACCTTGAGGTTATGAATTTCACCCCCAACTTAGAGTCCATCTTCTTGCCTCAATCATAGGGGGTAGTACAAAAATTAAGAATTCGAGTAATATATTGAGCATGGTAAACAACTCGGCCTTAAAGTGAGGTATGTTTTTATGTTGCTTGTTTAATGTAAAATCAAGAATATAGGATTTTTGTTCCTCATCTTCACACTCTTCTACTATTTTAAATGATTCCACAGACAAGATATCATCTAAACATTATGTAGAAAAGTTCTTTGAATATGGCCCAGTCAATCCTACTTCAAAATTTGCACACTCACTTTTATTCACTTTCTCAACATCTTCACTTCAAATTAGGCTAGGGTCTTAATTAGAGATTTTGTTTGTTTCTTCTTTTGCGTCTAACACCATGTCCTTAATATTTACATCATCTCTCATGGTTGGCCGGGAAATCACTAAGGGTTGCTCAACATCAATATAGGGTTCTTGCTACTCATCTTCACACTCTTTCATTATTTTAAATGATTCCATAGACAAGATATCATCTAAACATAATATAGAAGAATGCTTTGAATGATTGACCTCTATATCCATCTTCTCATGAATGATTAGATTCATGACTTGACACATATCACATACGATATCATACGTTTCTTTCTGGAGATCTAATATTCGTTGAAACATAGCTTCAATTCCACTCTTCCCAGTGCTCCGTTCTTCCTTTTCTTGACCATAAGACCTATCAAACTCATAAGAAGAACTAGAATTTGGGTTAGCACAATAGGGGGAGGGGGAATTTGGGCAATCACTCTAATGTCCATCTTGACCACCACATAAAGAACAATCATACTCCCAGTAGGATGGAGATGGTGCACACATCTCTCTTTAGGAGCATATCTACAATCTTGCCAAAAGTAAGGTCCATCATAATATGGACATGGATCATCAAGATAAGATTTTCAACCACCAAGATCATGTTCTTTCCATGATGCCATAGTAATAAGTAAACTAAAATAAAAATCTACCTAACAAGAAATAAAAGAAAACTAAAAACAAATATTTACTAGTTTGAATTCAAGCAAGTAGGCTAAAATTTCAAACCAACTCAATACGCTAATTTGTTCCCTGGCAACAACGCCATTTTTCATAACATTCAACTTACACATCAATTTAGTGCAAGGCGGTCGTCGTCAATATATTTATCCAACTTTGGAGTCGGGGTTGAATCCACAGGGAACAATGTGAGTGGTGATTAAACTAATTTAAAACTAAAGCTACAAGTTAAATTCAAACAAATGATACAAAAAGATAATATGGGGGTTTTTGATGATCAAACAAATTTTAAAGTTTTAACTTGCTTTAGAGCTCAAAACTAAAATTTCAATAGTTCAAATCAGTGATAGAGAGGAACTAGGGTTGAGATCACCATGATTATTCATCCCCAATGAACAATGACAACAGTATTGGGTTCTCATAACTTATGGGAAACACTAAATTATCATTTTCGACAGTCCATCTAAGTGTTTCTCAACCTACTTAGATGTTGAACTCCATAATTCTCTTGAACTTAGGAAATCATTCTATTCATACTGATTTTATGTCAAGATGATCAATCTTGTTACAACATTAATCATTAGATGGGAGCTTAATCTTCCCAAATCCTCGTTGATAATTTGCTACCTTTAGTTTATTTCTCAGTTCGAGCAAATCAACATAAGGCAGGATCTATTGTTTGCAACCAATAAATAACAATCATAACAAAGGAATTGTCAAGATGTCCCCATAATCACTCAAACCCTAATCAACTATTAAATCCATGGAGGAATAATCATAGATCCCACAACGCTAGTTGTGGATTTTAGTGCCACATAACAAAAAAAAGCAATAATTTTATTCATCATTCAAAGTAATTAAACTTACAAAAGATGAAGTCTGAAGTTGATTCTCTTCCAAGTTCAAGAGAAAATTTTCACAACCAAATCAAAGAGTTGAAAATTGAATTCTAAGTTAAGAGAGCCAAAAAGAAAAGTAAACTCCCTTGGAATAAGTTTTTTGCACCCCCCGATATGTTCAGCCTCCCTAATGAAACCCTAGAAGCTGCTATTTATATCCATAACTTAAGAAAAATCTGAAATTAAAAATTCAGAATTTTTCTTTTAGGTGACGACATGTCTGACGGATTATCAGAGTTCTGATAGCTTATCAAAACATGTCGTTAGGCATGCTTCAAATTTTTCCTTTTGCTTAGGTGTGACGACATTCTTGATGGATTATTAGACACCTGAAGACTTATCCCAGATGTCGTCATACTTCACTTTAATTTCTCAAGAACTGCCCAAGCCTGACGATGAGCCTGATGGCTAACACAACTCTGAGGGCCTATCACAGATGTTGTCATGAATTCCAGTTGAAGCCCATTATTTGTATAAGCCTAACGACAAGCCTGATCGCACGACCTATCACAAATGTCATCACGAATTCCATCTGAAACCCATTCTCTGTCTAAGTCTGACGGTAACTCTGATAGCTTATCAGGGAGTTGACGACTTATCAAATAAGTCCTCAACTACACTTCCTTTCTTATTTTTCTCAAAATTCAACTCTTTTATCTCAGTTGTTGTTGGTTTTCTTTCATCTTGATTTTTCCTGTAATAACAAAGAGAAAACAATAAAAAACGACAAAAGTTGCTTAAGACTTTACAATTATTCTCAGTTAAAAGCCTCAAATGTGTTAGAACCTTCTCACACATTAATATCCCCAACTAACTCCAAATAATAAACTAATTAACGAGCTACTAAAATAATGATCGTGTCCTTAAAATATAAGGACTCACTTTTAACTCTGACTATTGAGACTGGAATCTACTGATGCTCTGGAACTCGTGTCTCTGAACCTATGGTATAAGACACCATAGCACAAATGTGTCAGTACTTTGAATGTAATGGTATGCATGTGAGGTAAGCTGAATGCATGAGGTTCATATGCATGAACAAATATAATAACAGACTGACTATCATGAGCATGAGAGTACATGCATGAGACATAAAAACTGACACTGATACCATGATAACATGATTACTGAATTTGAATACTAATAACATGACATACTAATAACTGATATAACTGATAACATAGTGCTTGTATCTTATAGTCCTGAATTTGATGGAACTAGCTACATTTCGTACTATAATTGAATTGATTGTTACTGACAGTCCTGAAATCTGAAGAACTATTAAGTTCTTGACTTATACTGATACTGAAATTGTGGGAAGTAGTCATCTAACTGACATGCCCTAAATAACGCATTATAGCTAAATTGGGGTCCAATTGGTGCCCTGATTGGAAGGGTGTCAATACCGCACCACTAGTAAGGACAACATGTGAGTGACCCTAATATAACAGGTAACTCTAATAAGAATAGTGGGAACACTTATATAGTAGGTTAATCCACCTTATCTACCCTCATATAGCAGGCTATAATGTCTCAACTTACGCTGGCTACATAGTTCTGCAGCGCAAGGATTGCTTCTAAGAATCACACCCTTATATAAAAGGTGAGTTCCTACCCTTGGATTTACTCAGTGCTAATTTATACTCCCATCTGAATAGACACTAAACATGATTTTCTGAAACTGAACATGGACTGAGTTACTGACTTTCGTTGACTAACAAAATACTATTGATATTGACAACTGATTGAGTTCATGAGATCATGGAGATTTTCTGAGTCCTAAGACTGTCTGAAGTCTAAGGATCATAGCTTGACTGAGAGTATCATGAAAACATGACATAGCTCTAGGAACACAGCTAATATTTTGGGTACAAGTACCCCCAGGACTCGATAGAAGTAAACTAACAAAGCATGATTTGCTTGAATACATAATAATCACCATAATGTATTTACTAAAGCATTTCATCAAACATGTGATACGCATAAGTTTGTACATACATGGGGATTTCCTGACAACATGCTAGTTAGGCACTTTTACTTTATTTAGGCATTAAATTAAACATATTGTAGGCATGGTACATGTAAACATCATTGTACAATAATTAAACATCATGGTCACATTCTAATTTCATTATTCAAGGGGTTATTCATAGGATTGCATGAATCTATATCTATAATAATTAAACCCACATAGAAATTATCACCCAACATTGAGTAAAATTCAATTTCTCATTTATCAACATGAACTAGAACAGTCCAATCATGAAATCAAAAAGAAAATCCATAACTTGAAGTTGGAAAAGGGATTCTTGGACTTCATGGATGAAAGGAGTCCATGAATGAACACTATGCATACCTAGGTTGAGTTTTCTTGATGTTCTTGAACTTGAGGGATTTGAATCTCTTAGTTTCTTGTAGAAGATTTGGATTCTTGTTCTTGGGATTAATTTCAAAGAGAAACCCTAATGTTGTTGTTGAAATAATAATGAACAAATTAACAGAAATTGGATATAACTGGGTATATATTAGTGGGTGATAAATGATCAAAATATTTCTATTGAAATGACTTCAAAAAAATTAAATGGGACCTGCAACAGTGGGTACGATGGTCCATCGCTGGGTTGATAATTCATCAGCCCTAACTGTCACTTCTAGGAAGAATGAGGGTATCACTATTTTAGATGCAATGTCTTGGGCGACGGTCCATCAACCTGACCGTCGCACCTTGTTTAGAAGGTGGCCTTACTATTTCCCTTGCGACAGACTGTCGCTAGTCCGACGGTTCGTCGTCCTGGGCCGTCGCTCTGAGGCAGAAGGTAGTTCTCACTACCTTGCTGTAATGGTTGTTCGTAACGGTCTGGCGCTAATCCGATGGCCTGTCGGCCTCACCATCACATCTGGGTAGTTTTATTGCCTTTTATATTTTAGCCATAACTTTCTTCTCTGATGTCGTATTTTGACGAAATTGGTATCGTTGGAAAGTTAATTCAATTTCCCATGTGACAAAAAGTGAAAATATTAAAAATACCATGTGTACAAAAGTGGATTTATCTATGAAGGAAAGGTTCTAACATTCTTGAGACTATTTCAATTTAGTAAAAAGTATAGGGTATTACAGTTCTATACTGAGTTGGGTGAATGTTTCTGACATCCTGGTGGTGTTGAACAGAACTAAGTTCTCTACTGAGACTGAAATTGAAAAAATAGAAGGTAATTCTCTAACCGACATGCCTCTTTCTAAACTGATTAGGATCCAACCTGTAAGCCCAGTTGGAAGGGTGTCAGTTTCGTGTCATGGGTAAAGACAAGTTGCTTAGTCACCCTCATCTAGTAGGTGCTCTGAATGAGAATGGTGGCTAACTGGCAGGTAAGAAACCTTATCAACCCTCAACTGGCAGGTTGATGTCTCATTCTACGTTGGCTACGCTGTTCTGGAATGCAAGGACTACTTCTAAGGATCACACCCTCTACTGGCAGGTGAGTCCCTATTCTTAGGTTCACTTGGTGCTGAATTCTACTTCCAACTGAATAGATACTGAACTAATTTCTAAACTGTACTAGGCTAGAATGAACTGTTACTGATCGTGTTAATTGACTAAACTGGACTGAGTTCACGGAGTTCTAATATCTGACTAAATATGTTGGGTTCTATACTAACTGAATATGAATACTACTAATTATGATATTTCTGAGACTATTCTATAACTACTGGAGCTCTAGGTCAACAACTAGATTTTCGGGTATTGAATACCCCCAGGACTTGATAGCATGGAAAGTAAAACATAGCATAACCTTAAAAGCATAATAATACTTGTTTACTAACAATTCATTTATTTAGAAATTTTGTCAAACACTTGATATACATGAGCTTGTCCATGAATGGAATCACATAATAACATGTTATGCTTTCACTAGTTAATTCAAATAAGCATTTTAACAAAAACTTATGAAGCATGGTTATTTCACATAGCAATAAACATGTAATAATATCATGGCCACTACATTCAACTTGTAGTTCAAGATTTCAACATGAAGATCACATAAATCTACCCACAATTATCTAGTTTTTATGAAACTTCTAATAAATCATAGAGTCAAACCTCAAACATCAATTCATACATAAACACAATCCAGTTCAAACATGTAAATCATGAAAACATAAACTTGTAGTTTTAAAAAGGGTTCTTGGACTTTATGGGTGAAAGGAATCTATAAATGAATACCTTATATACTTTGATAATTAAATTTGTGAAGATTGATGGTGTGCTCTTGGAGATTGATCTTGAAATTTGAATGCCCTAGGGTTTGTTCTTGAGTAAATTTGAGAGTGAATGAGGGATTTTGCCTTTAGAGTAGGTTAATCTCATTTTTTGGGGCTCATGAATAGGAGTGGAAAAATAACCCAAATACCCCTTTGGACGTGGACTTTTAAATTACTGAAAACATACCTAGCGATGTGTAGAATGATGCATTGTGTCGATGGGGTCGACGCGATGGATGATGCAATGCATCGAGATCACGTCGACTCACTGGAATTTGCACTGGAAGTTGGGGAAAAATATCTATCGATGTGTCGATATTGCATTGATCCACTATTTTGGACTCCCAAACATGCCTTAAACAATGTTCAAAAAATCTGAAACTCATACTAAGAGACCTATTGACACACATGATCATGATTCAATCTAAGGATCGACATATTAGGGTCATAAAGGTTATAAAATAAGATCATCAAATTATGAAGGCTAAAATGATTCCAAGTATAAACACTTAGCTAAAAATTCCTAAGTTTGGGACCTTTTTTCATGCTCTAAAGAACTGAGTTAAGCTAGAATTCTGAAGGGTCCTATAATATCTCCCCTTGGGAACATTCATACCCGAATGAGACTGACTAAGCTGAGAATACTGATTGACTGAGTCTACATACTTAACCTGAACATTCACAACTGAAGCATGATTAATAACTGAAACTACTGATATGCTGAGTTTTCATACTGAATATGCATAACAAAAGCATGACTGAATTCTGAAGATATGACACATGATTGAGATGTTTCATGATGATATGCATGATATAAGAATCCTATGCAACTAAAACTAATTCCAACTTCATAAAGATAATCTGAGCATGGAACTGAGTAAATTCAAGGAAAACTGGTACCTTGAGATGAGTTGAAGTTTACGGAGAAGAGGTGAGGATACTTGGTTTGCAAATCTGATTCTGCTTCCTAATTAGCTCCCTCAATGGACTGATTTTGCCAAAGAACTTTGACTAGAGGAACTTCTTTTTTCCTCAGTCTGCGAACCTGATAATTAAGAATTTTGCCTGGGATTTCCTCATAAGAGAGGTTGTTTTGGACATCAATGCCTTCTATCGAGACTAAAAGTGTTGGATCACCTATGCGCTTCTTTAGAAAGGAGACATGGAACACTGGGTGCACTGAATCTAAGTCTGAAGGCAACTCAAGCTCGTAAGCTACCTTTCTAAAATGACTGAGAATTTGGTAAGGACCGACATCTCGGGGACTAAGATACCCCTTCTTGCCAAATCTCTTCACTCCCTTCATAGGAGATATTTTCAAATACACATAATCACCAATCTCAAACTCGAGACCCTTTCTTCACACATCTGCATATGATTTTTATCATCTCTGAGCTATCTTAAGCCTTTCCCTGATTATATGAGTTTTTTCTAAGGTATCAAATACCAAGTCAGGCCCTACTACTGCGGCTTCACCCACTTCAAACCAACCAATGGGAGATCTACATCTCCTCCTATAAAGCACCTCAAATGAAGCCATCTAAATGGTAAAATGATAGTTGTTATTATATGCAAACTCAAACAAGGGCATGTGGTCATACCAACTACCCTTAAAGTCAATGGTATACGATCTTAACATATCTTCTAAAGTCTGAATTATCCTTTTTGTTTGACCGTCTGTATGAGGATAAAAGGTTGTACTGAGGTAAACTTGGGTACCAAGACCCTTTTGGAAGTCTTTCCATAAATGAGAGGTGAATCGTGTACCTCTATCTGAAATGATGGACAGTAGAACTCTATGCAATCTGAACAACTCTCTAACATAGAGCTTGGCATAATCCTCGGCTGAGTAAGAGGTATGAAGTGGTAAGAAATAAGATAATTTGATCATCCTATCCATAATGATCCAAACTGAATCACGCTGGCGATGAGTATGGGGTAAACCCATCATAAAATCCATATTCACCTTCTCTCACTTCCACATGGGAATACTAATCTCCAAGATAGATTCACTAGGCTTCTGATGCTCGATCTTAACCTACTGACATGTTGAGCACTTAGCTACAAACTCTGAAATATCTTTCTTCATCCCACTCTACCAATAAACCTCCCACAAATTGCGATATATCTTGGTAGCCCCTGGGTGAATCGAGTAGCGCATACTATGAGCTTTTGCGAGAATCCGTTGTCTCACACCACATACATATGGCACACATAGTCTTCCCTGGCAATGCAACACACCATCTCCCCCTTGGGAGATAACCTTTACTTTCTGATCTCTGACTGACTCTTTTAGTTTAACTAAACTGGAATCTCTGTTCTACTTTTCTTTTACCTCAAAAACTAATGAGGATTCTAAATTATTATGCACCCATACACTACCCTCTACTGAATCAACTAAGCAGACACCTAGTTGAGCAAGCTGATAAACTTCCTGAACTAACTTCTTCTTACTGTACTCCATATGGGTAACACTACCTATAGATATCCTACTGAGAGCATCAACCACTACATTGGCTTTCCCCGAATGATACAGAACACTCATGTCATAGTCTTTCAATAACTCTAACCACCTTCTCTGACGTAGATTCAGGTATTTCTGAGAAAATACATACTGTAGGCTTTTATGGTCTGTGAACACATCAATATGTACCCTATACAAATAGTTCCTCAAAATCTTTAAGGCAAACTCTATAGCTGCTAACTCAAGATCATGAGTAGGGTAATTCTTTTCATGGGGCTTAAACTATCTAGAGGCATAGGCTAAGACCTTACCTGTCTACATCAAAACACACCCCAAACCAGCTCTAGAAGCATCACAATATACCACAAACTCATCTGAACTATTTAGTAAAGTCAAAATTAGGGTTGTAGTGAGACAAGTCTTCAACTCCTGAAAACTCTTCTCATATGAATTTGACCACTGGAATATGACTTTCTTCTAAGTCAATCTGGACATAGGGGATCCAATAGATAAAAATCCTTCAATAAACCATCGGTAATAACCATCCAAACCCAAGAAATTCTAAATATCTAATGGAGAGATGGGCCTGGGCTAGTTTCTTACCGCTTCAATCTTTTGAGGATTAACTCTAATGCCATCACCGGAAACTATATGGCTAAGAAAAGCTACTGACCTTAGCCAAAATTTGCACTTACTAAATTTGGTGAATAATTGATGGGCTCTGAGAGTTTATAATGCTATTCTGAGATGGTCTGCATGATTACTTTCACTGCGGGAGTAGACAAGAATGTCATCAATAAAGACTATGACGAACATGTATAAGTACTGCTTGAACAAGTGGTTCATCAAGTTTATGAAGGCTGTTAGAGCATTGATAAGACCAAATAACATGACTAGGAATTCGAAGTGACCATATCGAGTTTTGAAAGCTATTTTTGTAATGTCACACTCTCTGACTTTGAGCTAATAATAGCCTGATCTGAGGTCTATCTTAGAAAACTAACTGGCACCCTGAAGTTGGCCAAACAAGTGATCGATTTTGGGAAGTGGATACTTTTTTTGACTGGGACTTTGTTCAACTATTGGTAGTCAATACATATTATGAGAGAACTGTCTTTCTTATGCATGAATGGAACTGGTGTACCCCATGGGGAAATACTAGGTCTGATAAACCCCTTATCTGAGAGATCTTTCAACTGTTCTTTAAACTCTTTGAGTTCTACTGGGGCCATTCTATATGGTAAAATAGAGATGGGCTGAGTATCTAGAACAAGGTCTATTCAAAAGTTAATTTCCCTATTGGGAGGAACTTTGGGAAGATCTTCAAGAAACACATCTGGAAATTCACATGCTACTAATACTGACTCAAGATTTGGGGTCTCTGAACTAGAGTCTTGAACTCGAATGAGATGGTAAACATACCCCTTAGATATCATTTTTCTTACCATTAGGTAAGAAACAAGCTGACCCCTAAGTGCTGAAGTACTACCCCTCCATTTAAGGACAGGTTCATTTGACAACTAAAATTAGACAATTAAGTTTCTGCAGTAAATTAAAGCATAGCATGAATGGAGCCAATCCATGCCTAGAATAACATCAAAATTTGTCATCTCTAATTCTACTAAGTCTGCTGAAGTGATTTTTTAAGATACCATAATCGGACAGTTCATGTATACCTATCGGGTTATGATAGATTTACCCACTGGGGTAGAGACTGAGAAGGGCTCTACTAGGATTTTGGGATTGCCTCTAAAGTCAATAGCTATATAAGGAGTTATAAAGCACAAAAAAACTCCTAGATCTAGCAAAGCATAAACATGTAAATGATAAACTTGTAACATACCAGTGACCATATTAGGAGAACTTTCCTGATCCTATCAGGACTGGAGTGTATAGAGTCACTGGAAGCGGCACCCTACTGATTTGGGTGATTGGATTGAGCTGAAGGATGATTATATTGAACCTGAGAACTTGGCAGAGGACAATCTGTAATTTTTTGGCCTACTTTGCCACATCTAAAACATATATCGGTACCAGCTCTGTAGACAACCTGATGGTTTTTGTCACACTTCTGGCAAAGGGGATTTGTTTCGGAATGGCTAACACTACCCTGGAGTTTAGGGCTTGGTAACCTATCTTTATTGCCATCTCAACATATTTATTTAGGGGATCTAGATGGACGGGTGGAGGTGCTGGCTGGTTTCCCATTCTTCTTCTATTAGTCTTTTTGGAGCCATATTCTGTAAATGGAAGGGAAAGTTGAATTAGACAGGGAGTTTAACTTGAGCTCATGCTCACTTTCATGATATGAATACTGAAAGAAGGGAAATTTTTCTTAAAATGCCTCATAGTCTCTCGTTCATAAGTGTGGCGCACTACACACCCATGCATAAGACTCTACTAGACGCGGCTTTCAGACTCCCTAGGACTCTATTGAACTTTAGGCTCTGATACCAAGTTTGTAACGCCCCGAGTCTGCACCCCAGATGTCATATGGCACTCATAATCCCAAAGGACCACAAACTAACCCATGACTGATACCTGCTAAAAAATTGAGTAATAATATTGTAATAATGCCAAAATCAAGTTGAATATACCATAAGGTTCATAACTAAAATCAAATACTGGTAAATAAATACTGAAAACTGAGCATCTATCTAAAATAATCTAGTCTGAAAGCCTCTAACTATCTGAGGGTGGAGTTGATGGGACAAGTCCCCTAACTAACTCGACTACTGAAAATATATTGAAATACTGAAATAACAACTTTATCCTCAAACTATGAGGACTTACCACTAAGTCTACTGCTGATAAGCTGGGCTGCTAAGTTTGATCAGGAGCCCGTATGTCTGAACCTATGATATAAGACATCATAGCGCAAAAAAAGGTATGCGTCCGTACTTTGAATGTACTGGTATGCTAAGTGAGGTAAGGCTAAATGTATGGGTCCATATGTATGAATAATAACTAGCTGAGTAACATGGATATAACTGAATGAGAGTACATATATATATAAAACTGTTGTAAATACTGATTATGAGATACTATGCATATAACTACGTATACTGTAACTGAGATTATATAAACAATGGGTATTGATTTCTAATAATTGAATGACTTATATCAGAATTCACTGATAACTGTATTACTATTAACTGGGTGACTGTTTTTAAAAGTCCTGATTCTATAGAACTGAACTGAGTTCTATACCGAGTTGGGTGACTATTTCTGATATCCTGTTATTGTAGAACTGAACTAAGTTCTATACTGAGACTAAACTTGAAACTGTAGGAGGTAATCATCTAACTGGCATGCCCCTCTCTGAATTGATTAAGGTTTAACCTATAACCCCAGTTGGAAGGGTGTCAGTACCGTGCCATGGGTAAAGACAAGTTGCTTAGTCACCCTCATCTAGTAGGTGCTCTGAATGAGAATGGTGGTACCCTTAACTGGCAGGTAAGACACCTCATCAACCCTCTACTGGCAGGTGAGTCCCCATCCTTGGGTTCACTCGGTGTTGAATCCTACTCCCAACTAAAAATACACTAAACTAATTTCTAAATTGTACTAGGCTGGACTGAATAGTTACTGATCGTGTTAACTGACTGAACTGGACTGAGTTCACTGAGTTCTGATATCTGACTGATTACACTGGGTTTTGTACTAACTGAATATGAATACTACTGATCATGATATTTCTGAGACTATTCTATAACTACTGGAGCTCTAGGTCAACAACTAGTTTTTTAGGTATTGAATACCCCCAGGACTCGATAGCATGAAAAGTAAAACATAGCATAACCTTAAAAGCATAATAATACTTGTTTACTAACAATGCATTTATTTAGATATTTTGTCAAACACTTGATATACATGAGCTTGTGCATGAATGGAATCATATAATATGTTATTCTTTCACTAGTCAATTCAAATAAGCATTTTAACAAACACTTGGGAAGCATGGTTATTTCATATAGCAATAAACATGTAATAATATCATGGCTACTACATTCAACTTGTAGTTCAAGATTTCAATACGAACATCACATAAATCAACCCACAATTATCTAGTTTTTATGAAACTTGTAATAAATCATGGAATTAAACCCCAAACATCAATTCACACAAGAACACAATCAAATTCCAACATATAAATCATCAAAGCATAAACTTGTAGTTTTAAAAAGGGTTATTGGACTTCATGGGTGAAAGGAACCCATGAATAAACACCTAACATACTTTGGTAATTAAATTCATGAAGATTGATGATGTGTTCTTGGAGATTGGTCTTGAAATTTGAATGCCCTAGGGTTTGTTCTTAAGTAGATTTGAGAGAGAATAAGGAATTTTTCCCTTAAAGTAGGTTAATATCGTGTTTTAGGGGATGAATAGGGGTGGAAAAATAACTCAAATACCCCTCTGGATACGGACTTTTATATTACTAAAAATGTGCCCAGCGATACGCAGACTGATATGTCACGTCGATGGTGTCGATGCGATGGCCGATGCGATGCATCGAGATCGCATTGGCTCACTGGAATTTGCACTAGGAGATGGGGAAAAATATCTATCGACACGATAGGCGACGCAATGCGACGCATTCAGATCGCGTCTATCCACTATTTTGAACTACCAAACATACCTCAAACGATGTTTAAAAAATCCAAGAGTCACCCAAAGTAACTATCGATACACCTGATAATGATTCAATCCAAGGATCAATATTTTAGGGTCATAAGGGTTGTAAAATAAGATTGCAAAATCATGAAGGCTAAAATGATTCTAAGTATAAACACTTAGCTGAAATTTCTAAGTCTGGGACCTCTTTTCATGCTCTAAAGGACTATGTTAAGCTCATATTCTGTGGGTTCTTACAATAAGCTAATATAAATAGTGTCAAATAGGATTTATCGGTTGACGACTCGAGTCAGGAGGAGAGCTATACCAATATCACTTAATATAGTTGAACCTACCAACTCATCTCTAGTTGTGGCTTAATCAATTTAGGTATTTCAAAAATAAGCTAATGTGAATTGTTTCACCTCAGAATGATCGATTGACGACTTAGGTCAGGAGGAGCGCAATACCAACATCACGCAATATAGTTGACCCTATCAACTCATCCCTAGTTGTAGTAAATTAATTTAGGTATTTCAAATAATAAGCTAATATGAATCACTTTAACTCGGATTGATCGATTAACGACTTGGGTCAAGAGGAGCGCAATACCACCATCACGCAATATAGTTGACCCTACCAACTCATCCCTGCTTGTAGCTAATCAATTTAGGTATTTAAAAAATAAGCTAATATGAATCATTTTAACCCAGATTGATCGATTGACGACTTAGGTCAGGAGGAACGCAATACCAATATTACGCAATTTATTTGACCCTACCAACTCATCCCTAGTTGTAGCTAAATTAATTTAGGTATTTTAAATAATTTGCTAATATGAATTGTTTTAACTCGAATTGATCGGTTGATGACTCGGATCACGAGGAGCGCAATACCAATTTCACGCAATATATTTTACCTTACCAACTCATCCATAGTTGTAGCTAAATTAATTTAGGTATTTCAAAAATAAGCTAATATGAATCGTCAACTCAGATTGATCGATTAATGACTCAGGACAGGAGGAGTGCAATACAAATATCACGCAATATAGTTGACCATATCAACTCATCCCAGTTGTAGATAAATCAATTTAGGTATTTTAAATAATAATCTTATATGAATTATTTCAAATTGGATTGATCGATTGATGACTCAGCTCAGGAAGAACGCAATACCAATATCACGCAATATAGTTTACCCTATCAAATCATTCCTAGTTATAGCTAAATCAATTTAGGTATATCAAATAATAAGCTAATATGAATCGTTTCAACTCAGATTGATTGATTGATGACTCAAGTCAGGAGGAGCACAATACCAACACCACGCAATATAGTTGACATTACCAACTCATCCCTAGTTGTATATAAATCAATTTAGGTATTTCAAAAATACGCTAATATGAATCGTTTCAACTTGGATTGATCAATTGACGACTCGGGTTAGGAGAAGCGCAATACCAACATCACACAATATAGTTGACCCTACCAACTCATCCTTAGTTGTAGCTAAATCAATTTAGGTATTTCAAAAATAAGCTAGTATGAATTATTTCAACTCGGATTGATTGACTAACGACTCGGGTTAGGAGGAGAGCAATACCAATATCACGCAATATAGTTAACCCTATCAAATTATGTCTAGTTGTATCTAAATCAATCAGGTATTTGAAAAATAAGATAATATGAATCATTTCAACTGGGATTTATCAATTGATGAATCGAGTCAGGAGGAGCGCAATACCAATATCACGCAATATAGTTGACCCTATCAACTCATCCTAGTTGTGGCTAAATCAATTGAAGTTATAGTTGAACATATGAACTCAATTGAAATTATATAAAATGAAATATTCAACCTGTTGCAATAGATGACTTATCTGTCTAAATTTATCAAACAGATAATTAAATCTTTTCCAACAGATAATCTATCTGTTGTAAATTATCAAATGGACATTGGCATCTATTGCGACAGATGACTAAGCCATTAAAAATTTTCAAACAAAAATTGTCATCTATTACAATAGATGACTTGTATGTTTTAAGATCTTTTTTAATATTAAAGTAATTTTCTATTCGAGATAAAAAAGATAAAATACTGAGGCGGTGAAAAATATTACTTGGATAACACAAAAATCTCCTTCTTGTGTAGTCTTATCTTATCTTTTTAATGTCACTGTCTCCTCATGCCCCCCAAATTTATTAATGGATATTTAAAACCCATCTCTAGAATTCTCTATCCTTCAGCCATAAATTAACTTAAGTCATGTTTTTTTTTTCTTTTAGAATTCTCTTTATCTCCTCTTTATGGTAATCACAACCGTCTCCTTTTTTACTCTCTTTTCTCTCTTTTTTTGCATGAGAATCGTTTTGGATCTCAATTGATGAATATCTTTTATCAACTGAAATGGGTGTTCTGATCCCTTTGCTCTTTTGACATTGCAGTTATGGTTCACTATTACTCTTTTCTTCTAGTCTTCTTCTTTGTATGTTATTTAAATTAGATATTTACATCTATTATTTTTATTGATTTACCCATTACCAGTTCCTATTTAATGAGAAAATTGAAGGAAAGGTGACTTTTAAGTCTTGAGTAAACAAACCATTGTTTTTGTTAAAATATGCAAGAAAGTCATTTGTTGGGAGAACTTAAAAAGCCTTATTGTCAGCTTTAGCGGTAGCCTCTATTGTTTCTTTGTTGATGATGTTGTTGTTGATGTTGGTAGTGGTGTTGCAATAGTTTACTCAACTATTGCAACTAATGAATCAGCTGTTGGAAGAAATTAAACCAGTAGTAAGGCTGGTTTGAGTTATTCCAATAGATGACCCATCTGTTGCAACATTTCAGCCATCTGTTGCCACAGATCCATCGTTTGTTGAAACATATGACTCATCTGTTGAACAGATGGGGAATTTATTGCACCATATGGGTCATCTGTTGCAACACTTTTTGTAATGTGTTGTATTCATTCTATTTTGTGTTACCCTTTTGTAATGCTCATTTTGTTGTTCTTTTTTTATTTACATCAAATGTTCTTCTCTTATTTTCAAATAAAAGTAAATAAAAGTGTACCAATATTTTCCAGACCAGCATTAAAGGCTAGAGTAAAGAGGGGTTCAGAGGAATAAGTTGCTTGTAGATGGAACCACTCATATGTGAGAGGTATGTATTATTGATTAACCTACCGTGAAAATACACATCCAGTACACTGAATTTATGAATGTTGGTTATTTACCTATTAGGCATTAATCTTTCACACAAGATATGGCATTTTACAATTAAGATTGTTAGGTTCAAACTAGTAAGGATGAGGGACCAAGTAGGAGGTGTCGATACCCTGTTACGATTTAATAAAGATTTTGTTAATGTTTATGTGTCAAGTTTGGAGAAGGATTCAAGTTCTTGGTGGTAGTGTAGACATTTAAATAGTGATTGGATTGATTTTAAGGGTTCAATGGACTTTTGAAAGGCCTCTGAAGCCTCGCACAACTACAAACAAGAATGGAAAACCAATATTTATTACCCTGGTCCAAATTTATATAGATGGGTTGCTCGAGGAGACTATTATATAGCATAAGATGCTTAGAATACTTGTGTAGGAAAGAGGAGGTGGAGAAGACCATATATCAACTCTAACCTTATTAAAGAAGAAACACAGGGTAGGAAAGAACTTGTAGTGAACCAGGCTAATGAAATTGACATGAAAAATGAAAAATTGAATGAGCTGCAAATGTGAAAGCGCATACAAAAATGCAAATCCATCAGTCCATTTTGAAAAGAAAAATTTTGAAGTGGTGTAATACCCCGAGACTACCCTCTGGACATCACATGGTGCTTAGGACCATAAGTGATCCTAAGCTAACCCTTATACTGGCATAACTCGTGAGCAACTAAATAAGATACATTAATCTGAAAGAAATAAGCGAAAGAGATGTCTTTACTGAGTAGGTTCAATACAAAACTATATAAAACGATTACAACTCTGGCTATGCAAAACAAAACTAAAATTAAATACATCAATTATATTGATTGCCTATGAAGCCTCTACTAATATTGACTATAGATAGCTGGGACATGGCCCCCAGCTATCTCTAATCAATACAACTGAATATAAGAATGATACTAAAACTATAGTCAACTCGAGTCCTTGAATCAAAAGAACCTGTCACCTGGCTGGAAGCTGCGAATTATTGGCTATGATGTGCTACAACTGGTACCTCTATTATGAGATAATGTAGCACAGACATATATATAGATCAGTACTTCTGGATTGTACTAAGTATGTGGGGGTGAATGTACAAATAAAATAATAACTAAAATTGTATTTCAAAATTTCAAACAATGCATGCTAAGTGTAAATGGCTTACCTCAGGCTTGAACAAAACAAGTATTGTGAAATAAAAAACATGAATAATTATGTATAATGACAAACTTTGTGGGCCATAACACCTAATTCTGTAAGTTTTAATGCATGCTAAGTGTAGATGACTCACCTTGATCTTGAATATAACTGAAAGTTGAAAATCATAAAACATGACTAATAAAGCATACTGAATAAACCTTGTGAGTCACATACGTAGTCGCTAAAAACTTTAATTTTAATCTTTCTTAGGGAGGTTCTTCTAACCGACATAAAACATGTGAGTTACCATGGAGTCCAACGTCTAACCCACGTTAAGGAGGGTTGTTCTACCCTTCCCACCGAAATAGAACCTAGCTAGAGTGATCACTATCTGTAACTTCATTCATATTAGGAATAAGCTGAACCTACGTTGGCTCGTAGTTCTGGGGCATGTGACCTTAGAGACATATCCAACTCGGTTCTAAATATTACTCCCTTGTTACTTAATGCTCATACTGTAGGAAATTCACCTTAAAAATAACACAAGGGTTTATAATGAAACCTAGTTATGCTCCTTTTTGCTTTAAACTATAATCAGAATGAATAAATGTGGATTCCATCTATTAGCTTAGGATCAAAAGATCAATTCTTGCTTTAAATTTTGCTAATAACTTTTCATAGAATGCTTTAAAAGATAATCTTCTTGAAATCTCAACACTAAAACTGAGGGCTTAAAATTCATGCTATAACTCATGTCAATTCATAATAAAACTTCATGCTCAATAACGATCTTGAAATATTTCAATAATAACAAGTCAAGATAGTGCAATCTCCTTCATAGCATAAATCATATAAGTTAAAAACATAAACATAAGCACTTCTTAATATACTTAAATCTTTAAATCTCATGAAAATCACATGCTTCAAGATTTTACATACTTGGGTATGAACCCTACTTCAAAACAATTAAATAATATCTTAAAATTATGCAATTTGGGCACAAGGTGAAAGAATACCCTTGTTCATAACCCCACATACCTTAATATGTTTTATTTGATGTAGAAATAATGACTTTAAAACCCTTGGAGATGATCTTGAAAGCTTTTCTTGAAATTCTTGAACTAGAGAACTTAGCTTCTTATTTATCTAGAACAGAATGTAACTTGAATTTGAAGTTCTTGGATGGAGGTTAGGGTTTGTTCTTCAGATAGGGAGGCTTTCTTGGAGAAATTATGAGTAAAGGGGTAAATAATTCTCCTTAGGGACTTTAATTATGTGTTATGGATAGATTTGGGTGAGGGTAAGTGACCAAAGTGCCCCTAGACCCTTAAGGAACTGAAACAGAGGGAGAATAAGCTACGTGTCGCATCCCTTATCACATTGGAAAAGAAATGTGTTTCATCACATATCGTCTTAAGAAAGCAACGCGTTGCATCCAAATCATGAATCCTTACTGCCTCACACAAAAAATGTCATAACTTGTCACTCGGTTATCATATTAAGGCAAAATTGGTACTATTGAAAAGATAACTCAATTATCTACAATTTGGTTGGTCGTGAGATGAAAAATTATATGTATATAAAAAGTTATATATGTTCAAAGTAGACCCTTATAGAATCAAATACAAAGATTTGGCCGATCAAGGGCTCTTAGCTTAACTTTGTTCTAAGTGATTCCTATGAATATTTTTCATATAGAATTACTTAACACACTAGGATAATGATCATGACACATGTGTTCACATACAAATTATGGTATTGAAGTTTACAAACATAGAAATGATGGCTCAGAGTCTAGCCTAAAAATGCGGGGTGTTACAAGTAGATTAGAGCTGTGCACTTCATTAGGGGACTGAAACTAGCTAGCTTGGCCTGAATGAAGACCCATAAAATCCAAAACTAGAACTCTAAGGTTTTAGTTTTATTATCATCGATGGTGGTAAGATTATCAGTTAGGAACCAAACCTGAACCAATAACTCCTGAAGTAAAAATAAGGGATCAAGCCAAGGTGGCAATTTTTGAAGTTAAACTTGCATCCCAAGCCTTCTTCTTGTGGTTCTAGTCTGTTTAAAGGTAGTGGAAACAACAAGGCATGGTATTTATACACAAATTTATGCCCTTTTATTTCTACGTCCATTGACCTGATCAAAACCACAAACAGAAGGCATGGGATGCAAGTTACACTTTATAAATTGATGCCTTATGTTCCCTTATTTTTACTTTTGGAGTTGTTGGTTTAGGTTTCTTTCTTGACTGAAAAACTTACCAATCCTCTGTGCTCCCTAAACTACTTCCTTAGAGTTCTGATCCTGCTCTTTATGGGTCTTCATTGAAACCACTCTCTCTAGTCACAGTATCTAGCAAAGTGTCCATCTTCAGTCCTCTTCAGCATTTTTCTTTTTCAAGAAAGACTAATGGATTTTAATATTTGGATACACTTTCACATTTGCATCTCATTTAGTTTTTTCATCTTTTAAGTTAACTTCAGATTGACTAGAAATTCCTTACTTACTTCCATGTGTTTCTTCTTTAATAAGGTCTGAGATGATATATGGTCTTCACCACCTCCTATTTTCCACACATGTATTCTCGCAAGCACTTTCTGTTGTATAATAGTCTCCTCGAGCAATCCATCCATATAAATTTGGACCAGCGCAATAACTATTGGTTTTCCATTCTTGTTTGTAGCAGTTCAAGGTTTCAGAGGCCTTTCAAAAGTCCATTGAACCCTTAAAATCAGTCCAATCACTATTTGAATGTCTATACTGCCACCAAAAAACTTAAACCCTTCTCCAAACTTAGCACATAAACATGAGCAAAATCATCATTAAATTGTAACAGGGTATTAAAACCACCTTCTTGGAACCCTTCGGCCTTATCAGTTCATACCTATATAACTAAACTGTAAAATGCAGGATCTTGTTTGAAGGATCAATGTCTAATCGATAAAAAACTACATTCACAAAATAACTGTACTTTATATGTCTCTGTCACGAAAGCTTGATCAATAATACATAACTCCCACGCATAAAAATAGATCCATTCATATGCATGTACCTTATTCTTCCTACCCCATAGTTAAGTAGTGTACAAGACTACGGAGACTCAGAGGGTAACCATCTTCAATGTCAGAAGACTACATGCCCGTCAAGAAAAAACAAGTGCTATAAGTCGTGACTTTTTCACATTTTTTGTTTTTAAATCTATTTTTTATTTTATATAATAAAATAGTCGCCAATTTGAATTAATTAATGTATGTGATGACTATTAAAAATGAGGTGAACATTCGTGACTTTTTGTCTAATACATTTAAAATAGCTGATGAATTAAATTCTCCATCTATTTCAACTGATGAATCAACTATTGGAAGAAATCAAAACATCTCCTCCAACAGATGGTCCATTGTCGCAACTAATAATCCATATGTTACAACAAATGTCTTATTTATTGTACATACATACTATCTATTACAATGGATGGTAAATTTGTTGTGATAGTGGGTTATCTGTTGCTATAGATGGATGATCTGTTATAACAACTTAATAATAATGGTTTTATTAATAGAGAAACTATTTTGAAAAGGTGAAAAGTTTGAAAGTAGAAGAAAAAGTCACAATTTTTCACAGAAAATAAAGAGTCAGAAGTTCCAAACTAATTAATACAATGGAGCAGAACAGTCGTGCCTTTTTACCTAACACATTCAGATTCAATCCTCTATAAATAGGTATCTCCTTAATCTTCATTCTGCTCTAATTTATTTATTTCTTATATTTTGTCTTTTCGTATTACATCTTCAACCACTTCTCTTCAAAGAGCATATTCCTTTCTCATTGAGGTAAGTTTTTTTGTGTGTAAATCTACCAGTTGGTAGTATACGTTGTATTATATTCAGACTCTTTACTGTACTTTTGTGTTTATATTTTTTGTCAGTTCATACATATTCTAGATATTGATGATCCTATTTGGGACATTGCTATTCTGCGCAACACCGTGCGAGAATTTCAGAGGCAAGTTAATGACCTGTAGAGGGAGTTAGTCACCGTGAGAGCAAGAAGTTCAGAGAGATAAAGAGGCTGATAAGGGTCCTGCTGCTGCTGGTTGATGATTGGTTGGATGGCAATAATAATAATAATTAGAATGTATTTTTTCTTTTAATGTATGTATTTAAATTTTTCTATATCAGATCTATACCTAATGTATTTTATTTTTGTTTGATGAAAAATTTATTTTTGATCGACTTTGGCTTTAATTCTTATTTAATGTTTATTCTATTTATTTTTTCTTCTCAACAAACATGTCAACGGTTGGATGTAAGGAGAAATTTTGAATCCAGTAGCAATAGCAAGAGTTTTGAGTTATTTCAACAGATGGACCATCTGCTGAAATAAATTGTCATTGGTTAGGTTTCTGTTAGCAGATTATCCATCTGTTGTAACAGATTTATCATTTATTGCAGGAAAATATTCCAGTTTGATGAACTGTATTGTGTTTTTCCAGCTAATGTCCATCTATTGCAACAGATGGTAATCTGTTGAAAATAATTTTATCGTCTGTTGTATTTAGCTCCTGTTTTGCCTCTTATTATTAATGCATAATTTATTAAAAAGGATATTTTATATAATAAATGATAAAATTTACATTCACAATAATGAGTTAAATATATAAAAGTCCATTACAAAAAAAATACAAGTTTTTTCTATTACAACGATTATGGTGAATTACGATTCGGGCATGTAGTTCTTTTGTGGCCGCATCTTACACACGGATCACTTGTTTTTTCTCGATGGAAATCATTCTCGAACTCCATGCCTCCTTTTATATTGCCTTCTTCTAGGTTTGATAGTGTTTGAGTCAATATATGAAGGAGATATTAATATCCCCAAAAGCTCTACAAGAACAACCCAAGATTCTTCAGGAGGCACCAAAGTAATATGCTCACTATATGTCACTATATATTTTTCCACCGAATAATATGGAGAGGAATACTCATAAATTTTAGTTCCATATTTTGCACTATATTAAACTCAAAGCTTTGCCATAGCATATGGACAGGATATTTTATCCAAGTCAAAAACTCTGCACATACAAGATCTTATTTAAAGATAGACCGTGGCAACATCACCATGACTGTTGATACTGAACTTGTAATATGCTATTTGATGAGCAAACAACCTATTCCTCAGACTAATATTCATTGATATTGTTTTTTTGCTTCTAGAACAAATTTGGTTCCTGTATCATCAAACTTCACACGCCTTTCGTGAAAAAATTAGCCATACTTTTGGTTTATTTTATCAAACAGAGCCACAATGAGAAATTCTCTTTCATCACCAAATAATGAATTCACCGATTCAGCTATGTTTGACGTCATAATATTGTACCTGTAAAAGAATCAGCTAGCACAACATCATACTAAATTTGTAATCAAACAAGACATTAAATTCATAAGAATGTACCTATTTGCCGAGCAGAATACCTGGCTCTATCTTTCAAAACTGACACATACAAGATGTTCTATTGCCTTGGGATGCATATACGTTATTTGATTGAAATGGTCAAAAAACTCCTCTCTACTATATGCTTTAGTTGCTCTATAAAAAAGGGTCACGACCCTTTCATTGTGAAAGTTGTTACAAATTTTATCTCGACGATGCCTCATACAATAACCAAAGTGAGCTGAAGTGTAGAAAATTGAACCTATCTTTGGAATACTTGGATGCCTATCCAAAATAAAATCAACTCTTTTGTACCTTCAATGCAGTTTTGCATTTTCTTAAAAAACTATCAATAAGAGGCATCATATTCCTTGTCCACTACACAAAAAATGGTAGGAAAGATGTGATTCTCCTCATCTAGCGCCATTGCCACTAGCAAAACTCCATTATACCTGCTCCTCAAGAAGGTTTTGTCAAACGGCTATGACTTTTCTCAAATGTTGAAAACCTTGAATCCAAGAACCATAGGATACAAAAATGTACTTTAACCTTTTGTTTTCATCAACATGCAATGCTGTCTTACTTTTGAGATTTGTGGACTCAAGCATGTAATAGTAGGCATCAAGGACTGCACACCCATGCTCGTATGTCCCCTAACCAAGTCCTTGGTAATCCTCATGGCCGTATACATCTTTTAATAATTGATCACGATACCCAAATACGTAAGGAGTTGATTGGCCATATCCCTATTCTTGAAATATTCACCGAGGACCTTTACCGTGGCATGAGGATTTTGACTCAAAATGTGCTCCAAAACACATGTGTGATACTTTTCATGTTTATGAATGATGAATCTGTCAGAACATAAGTACTTCACCACTCTCAACCACCACTTGCAGTTTAGATTAGCACATCTAAAGTAAAAGAGTTTGCTCGAATGAATCACCTTCATTATTCTGAAATCTTTTTTCAAGCAAGCAATAAGCAAAGAAGTAGAAAGCTCTTTATTATCCTTGAATGACATTCCCTTGTAAAATTTGGTCTCGTTATCTTGACAATTGCCAGACTATGTTGATTACGAAGAACTGCCCACCATATTGCTCACAATAATGAGCGTTGGTGTTTGATTATCATATGGAATATTAATGTCCAGATCATCCAAACTATCATCAAAGATGTCTTTTATTGTTATTCTTCTACATTCTGGTTCTTATTCACTCTTGTCTTTTCAACCACGTAGACCCTTAACACCGGCCTGGCTAAATTACTAAGATAAGCACATAATCGAACCTGATTGGTTATCTTGAAAGGTAGTACCCTTTGATTTTCAAAGGAGTTATACATGTAGTTGATGATGATTTCTTCACATTGACAATTCATTCCACAATAGCTTATAGTTAAATTCATAAAATCATCATACGAAACATCACTTTGGACTGTCATGGCTATCATTTCTAGTATTTCACCCTTCTTCCAATGCCATATATATCGATTGCTTTTCTCGATCCATTGACCATGATAATCCACCCCTATTGTTATTAATCCTTCGATTAGTGGTACCCAAATAAAGTCATTTGTTAAAAAAAGTTAATAATGATATCATAATAAAATTAATAGTGATTTCATAGTGCCATAACATGAACCCCAACAGATATGAAATCTGTTGCAATAGGTGAACAATATATTTCACCAGGTAAGTGATTAGTTGCAATAAATTACTTACTCGTTGGGATTCATGTAACGCTTCTGAAGCTGATTTTAACAGATGAGTCATCTATTATAATAGGTGAATCATATGTTGCAACAGATGTATCTGTTGCAATAAATGAAGCGTCTGTTGGGATTGATATTATAGTACTAAAGAACATTTGAAGTTAATTCCAACAGATTAGTGACATGTTGCAACAAATAACTAACATATTGCGATAGATGACTTACCTATTGCAACAGAAGACACGTATGTTGGAATCAAGTTCAGGTTCTATTACAATAGATAACTAACTATTGCGATGGATGACTTACCTATTGCAACAGACGATGTGTCTGTTGGAATCAAGTTCAGGGTCTGTTGCAATAGGTTAATAATCTGTTGCAATAGATATTTATCCTATTAAAATAGATAATAGTTTGTTGCAATAGATAACTAGTCTGTTGCAATTGAGGGGTCATATATTGTAACATATGACCCATATATTTGATTCATATTACGGCACTATAGAACCATAAACATGAATCCAACATTTGAGTCTTCTATTGCAACAGATGGTTAGATGGCTCATCTATCGTAATAGATGAGTGATCTATTTAAATAGATAGATATTATGTTGCATTCATGTTCGTGTTCTATCTATAGTTGGAAAATAGCACAATAGCAGTTATCTAGATCACAAATTCAACTAAAAATCATAATTTGACTTAACAAAATCTCTTATGAAGTAATGCCAAAGTGAAAAGTGATGTACGAAATAAAATTTGACCTAAGAAATTAGTCTAGTGGCAGCAGTAGTGGTAACAACAACACCACCACCAATGGTCAACAAGAAGACGAAGATGATGATAATGAAGTAGAAGATGATGATAATAAAGCAGAATATGATGAATAAGGCAGTAGCAACAATGAACAATAAAATATCATTAAGAGAGAGAAAACAACAATGGATGCAAAGAGAGAAAACAACAATGGATGAGAAGAGAGAGAAACACGTCTTTTCTCCCTCCATTTTTTGTTAAATTAGGTTAACATTTGGATCAAAGTATAAATTTAAAAACTTATGGGTTATTCTCAAACTTCCCCAATATTCTTAATTCATAATAAAGTAATTGTCACCTACACTCAATTATTAAGACTTGAGTCACCTGCACTTCATGTTGAACCTCTTTTGTCACTTTTAACTCAATGTCCCCTCAAAGTTTGTACATTAATTTTTAATAACAAAAAAGATCAAACATCTTTTTGTAAATGTCTATCCACGATTCATATTATTCAAAAAGAATTTCAGGCCAAACTTTTACATGATATCTTGAAGAATTTTAAAATATAATTTGTTAAACCTTAAAAAGTAATTTAAGAAATGAGTTTTATTCATACTTTATTATGATTTATGAGAATTTATGTGATAATATTTTTATTAAATATAAATTTAAATAATGTACTTGAATCAAATGGCAAGAATAATTTTAAATTTAAAGAGAATATATTTGAAGTTTGTCCATTTAAACATTTTTTAGTTGTGGTGTCCAGACGAGATTTCTCTCATCTTAACTAAATCCACGAAATAAATAAGTTACTTTTGATGTAACATTCATTATTATTTTTTTATTGCCTAAAATTATTGATGATTAATTTGTATTTAAGGTAACACTTACAAAGATAATCAGGGGTCTAACATTTTTTTCCATAATATTTTTAATATTTTCATATATTTTTTATGTAGACCCCACTACAATTTAATTTTAAAAGAAAAAAATAAATATAATGGTCATTTCATTAGAATCTTTTAAATGTCACTAATGATACAGTCTTTCACATGAATTCCATACACCTCAACTATAAGTCTATTTTAATATATAGTAAAAAAGATTAAATGTTTTATATCAGGTTGTCTATTTTAATGCATCACATGTCTCAATAAAAATAATATATTTTTCTTTATTTAACAAAATGACATTTTTTATTTTGTTAGTATTTTATAACATTATCAATATTTTAGTCATGTTGAATTTCATTTATTTGTCAAAAAGTCCACAAAGGTTTACTCTTCTATTTAAAGTTTATTTATTTTAAAGATAATTTGAAATATTGCAAAGTTTTTTCATGTATTTTAAATTTGATGTCTAATCAAAATGATATAAACTGAAATAATGGGAGATGTAGTTTATAGGTGGATGTGCAAATACTCACATATTTTCCATTAAAGATAAAAAAAAAGTGAAATTAATTTTGACCACACATTTAATTTCATAAAGTAACTAGAGAAAATTGAAGGAAATGTGTCTTTTAAGTCTTGAATTTTGACCAACTTAAAGGATCAAACATAACTAGAAAATTTAATAAGTTAATTATGGACTTGATTAATATTTTTAAAAATACAAATCAACCCACACCTCTACCCTCTCCAAATCAACCGTCTCTTTCTTTTCTCTCTTCTCTCTCAATAGTTTTTCTCAAACTTCTCCCAACCAACAGTTCTGCAAATTTCTCGCTTCAATCCCCGGCGAATCCAACGATAAATAGTTGGTCTTCGAGTTTCTTTTTTACTTTCAATCATCAATCGATGTGAAAACATTGATCTCTGGGACAACAACTTCGAGTTCTTCATCGTCCCTTTTCTTCTTTCACAGGTAAAAAATTAGAATTTTTTATTTATGAAAAAAAGAGAAACTTGAGCCAATTTCTCTTCTAGTATTGGTTAGCAATTTCAATATTTGTTGCTTAAATTTGAAATACAGCCTGAAGAAAATCTTAATTTGTGGTACTTTTTGTCTTCTCTTTCCGGAGTTAAATATGGTTTTTTGTTGTTATTGTAGTTCTTTTTGTCAAACTGTTGATTGGAATTGTTGGTATTGTTTTTTTTTAAGTTTATTTTTTGTTGTTTGTATTTGTACAAACCAAAAAATAATGCTGGTATTTTTGGTCATTATTGATGTTCTTAGTGTGTGTGTTATATTGGTGTTGCCAGGTTGATTTGTTATTGTTCTTGGTAAAATTGGTGTATTTGATATTAAATGGTGATATTGTTATTATTCTATGAACAAAATCTTTCTACTGGTTTGTTTTTTCTATAATAAATTAACTATTTGATGCAACGGATTAAATATCTATTGCAACAAATTAATAATTTGATGCAACAGATTAAACATCTAATGCAACAGATGAACTATCTGATATAACAGATGAATCATTTATTGGATAAAATCCTATCAACTATTCCAACAGGATGAAATGTCCAAGACTTTGATTTCTTCCAACAAATCATTCATCTGTTGCGATAGTGGACCTTTTTGTTGGAAGAAATCTAAACAATATTAATAGTTGATAATAGTTTCAACAAATCACTAATATTTTGCACATAGTTCAATAATCTGTTGCACATATCAGTCATCTATTTCAACATATGAGTAATTAATTGCATAGATCAGTTATCTATTTCAACAAATAAATGATCTGTTGAAAGAATTCACAATAGTATTGAAACTATTTTTATTTTTTCCAATAGATTACTCATCCATTGCAACAGGTTAGTTATATGTGGCAACATATAACTCACCTGTTGCAACAGGTAAGTGATTTGTTGGATCTTTTTTAGATTTATTGTGTTGTACTTTTTTTAAAGATACATTAATCAATTACTTTTTTATGTTCCTGTTATTTTTAGATAATATGGCTTTTAAAAGAAAATAAACCAAATCAAGTCCAAGTAAAGTAATAAGTAAAGCAGCTAGGCTACATCCACCACTCTATGAACTTGCTTTACAAGTGATATCTCAATCAAAAATAGAAGATAATGAGCATGGGGATGAGGAATATTTCAAAAGAGATAATTCAAATACTAATAGCCCTACCACTAAAGAGTTGGTCAAAACCTTCAACATTGATAATTATCCTGTGAGAATGCAGTGCGATGGTGTCACAGATTTAACTGTGACTTTATGGTTAAATCATCCATGAAAAAATCTTTTGATACCTTCATAAAAATACTTCGAGATAAAAAATTTTATGCTTATTTCAGGGATAACTGCTTTGGGCAATATCTTGATTTTCCAGAGGATAACAATGTTCATTTTCAAATGACCATGGTACATGATCTTCTCGAGCATAGGTTTATGTAAGAAAATAAAGATAATATGAATGGGGTGTGGATAAATTATAGTGGCATGCCTATTTATTTTTGTTGGAAAGAGTTTGTCATAGTTACTGAACTAAAATGTTATCTTCCTTCTCAACCTATACTTATTCTAACCCAAAAAAGCACCCCACACACCAAAAAAGGCAAAGGCAAGTCAAGTGATGGTGATGACTTATTGTCCCTTGTTGGTCCAAGCTTCAAAAAGAAAAAATCGATAGAAGCATTGAAAGGTAAAAGACTTTCAAAGAACCACAAGCAATCATTATGCTTGATTTGGTTTGAACATAGTATTCTTTGGACGAGAGACATTAACAACAACATACCACTAGATTTAATAAAGATCTCTAAGAATCTTGAGTTATTTGACAACTATACTTGGGGTTATGAAAGCTTCAAAATGATAGTCAAATATTTGTTGATTTCGTTCATGCCAAAACAGTCAACTTCTATGGCTTTCCATGGGCTTTCACGGTAAATATTTCTTTTATTATGATTTGTTTTTATTTTGAATAATGCTTTTGATTTATTAGTGTTATTTTCTAGGCTTGGGCATTTGAAGTCATTCCTTATTTGAGATAACAAGTGAACTACCAGGAAGAAGTTTCATGTTCAAGAATCTTGAGATAGTTGTTGGCCAAAACTGATAAAAAAAAAATTCTTTATCTCTTCAACCCCTTGAAGGAAGCAGTAAGTCTAATTCTAATTAAGTTTTTATTTTAATTAATAATTTTTAAATGATTTAATCATCATTCTAATATATGTTCTAGTTTATTTTATATTGTGCATCTATGACTTGTTCCGACCAATCGAGAGTTGAAGATGCTATTTTTTTTTCTTAATTTATGATCTTGGCAAACTTTATCAGAACCTAAGATCATTGATAGAATAAAAAAAATTATTTCGAGCAACAGCCATCACAAGAAAAATAATTTTGGAGGGTGAATTTATTGTTGTTGATGGTGGTAGTGGTAGTAGTGGTAGCGATAGTAGTGTGGTGATGTCGTTGGGGCTAATGACGCTCCTCTTGTAGTTTTTGAAATGATAAACCATTATGATTATGATTATACTAGTTTTTACAGATTTTGCTCCTCCTAGCGAATGTTCTGCATGTGAATGTCAAAACTGCAAGGCGAAACATGATGGAGCGATTAATGCTATTAATGCATTAACTGCTTTGTAAAGAAATTGAAATCTAAGAGAGATGTTATTCCATCAAAGAGTATTTCATAACCATACACTCCATTAGAGATTAAGGTGGCTAAGAGGATCAGGAAAGAAATTTCCAAGGCACTATCAAGCATCGAAAAAACCAAAATTGCAACTCCTCTATCTTTGTCTTGCAGTTGTGATCAATGTATAAGGGCCATAAAAGAACAGCATGAGCTGAAAAAGGTGAATATTTATCATATATTCTAACAAAAAAAAGACTACATATCTATTTTAGCATATGACATATCTGATAAAAATTATCAAACAAATATAGTCTTCTGCTGCAACAGATGACTAACCTATTGCACCAGATGCATTATATGTTGCAACATATGTCTCATCTATTGGAAAAAATCAAACGGGTTTCCAATAGTTTTAATTTATCCCAACAAATGACCCATCTGGATAACCCATCTGTTCCAATAGATGGGTCATCTATTGGTATAAATTACATCATGACTTCCAAATTGTTTTAGTAAGTTCCAACAGATGAGTCATCTATTTTAACAGATGGTTCATCTATTAGAAATTTTCATTCAGGTCTTTCTCCTATTTTAATTTATCTCAACAGATGACCTATGTGTTAAAACAGATGGGTTATTTGTTGGGACAAATTACATCAAGGTTTCCTACTATTTTAGTTTATTCTAACAGATAAGTCATCTGTTGGGACAAATAAAAATATTAGGAAGACCTATTTGATTTCCTCCAACTGATGAGTTATCTTTTCCCCCCTTTTTTTGTATCTATGTGATTACCACTGTCAATTTTGGCTTTCCAAGTGGATGTCACAGTAGAAGTTATTGTCTAATAGCATACCACAGTTGAGAATCCATCAACTGCTTCCAATGAGAAAGAAAAGGTAAAGTATGTCAGTTCGAAAGCATAGAAGAATTATCCATTTAAAGGGTTCAACATCTCAAATGTGGCTCCCATAAAAATAACAAAGTTGATCAACAACTATCCTGAATAGATTGTCGGTGGATTATTAAATAAGCTTCAGGCCAATAGGTACATAAATCATTTTTAAAAATATTAATTTATACAATTCTTGTTGTAAGAACTCAACATTAACACATAAATCATGCAAAAAATACAAACTCTACAAACTGAACAAATCGGGTCTTGGTTTTGATATGTTTGACTTCGTTGTTGCATATCTCAGAATAAAGAATTGATTCTATTTGATGTCACAGCCCAAAACTTGCTGGAATAATGATGTTTAAATTCCATATATATATATATACAGAGATTAATATTAACATTATACTTTATTATGTTTGTTTATTAATTTTATTATTACGTAATCTAAAATATGCAACACATCGATGTCATTTCTTACTATCTCTGAAAGAAGGCCAAGTTACAAACACAATAATGTAATACCCTTGAGAATCCAAACCAATATTAGAACCATGATTCGAGCTCATGAGAAATGAATTATAGTGCTTTGATAGTTTTATGAGCGAGATTGATATGTATTAAGGCCTCAAATAACTCCTAGCTGTTTGATGAATCAAAATATACCTTACCAATTGAGTTCTTGAGAAGGATATTTCTATAGTCAACTTTAAATGAGAATATATTTATTTATACTAAGAATTTTTGAGCCTATGACCCACTAGAATATAGATAATTGAATTATCTTTCCAAAGATACCAATTTTTCCTTAATCCGATATCAGGGTAAGAAGTTATGCCCATTTTACCAGAGAGTTGTCCTACTGCCGAGGTGCGACGAGAAAATTGAGGGACTGTCAACCAAGCCATCGCAATTCAGGAAGTGAGCTTATTTTCTGGCCATAAATTGACGGTTTGAGTGACGATCAGTGACCAAAGTAATGGTCCATTACCCAGACCGTCAACTAAGTTTGAAGCAGCGCAGTAATGATGTTTTAATAAGATTTTTGGGTCTTTTTCCACCCTTTTTAACCCCTAATTCCATCAATTTAAACAACATAACTCCTCCATTCATTCTTAACATCAAAATTAGGGTTTCTTTCAAGATCATTCCCCAAGAACAATATTCAAACCCTTCCTCAATAAAACTCAAGAATTCAAGTGTCACCATTCACGAACCATCAAGAAAAGTTATTCTCTTTCAAGATTCAAGATTTTGAGGTATGTTAGATGTTCATCCATGGGTTCTTTTTTACCATGGAGTCCAAGAACCTATTTTCAAGATCAAAGTTATGATTTTTACATATTTTATGAATTACATCCATGAAACTTCATTAATTTCGATTCTTATACCATGTTTGCATGTAGGCTTTTTTGTTATTAAACCCTACAAGTTTGAATGGTGTTTTTTGCTGATTTAATCCTTAATTGGTGATTTAGTATCAAAATTATACTACCACTGCATGTTTAAAACTATTTCCATGCTTAAGCCATGCATTGTAAGTGTTTGATCAAATGCCTCAAAGAAAGAGTTTTGAATATTGACTATATGTCATATCCTCAATGTTTTAGTATGATCTAGTTATTATTGCTATCGAGTCCTGGGGTTTGAATACCCAATATTTAGTTGTTTACATACTTTTAGTATCCTCAAAAGGATTTTAGTTAAACCATGAGCATAGTTGATTTCTCAGTTATTATTATCACAATGAGCACTATCAGAATTCATAATCAGTTAAACTTAGTTCAATCTAATAATCAACTTCATTCAGTTGGGAGTAACACTTATCACCGAGTGAGCGTAGGGATAGTGTATCCCACGTCAGTTAGGCATGAAGCATTAGTAGCAGTCCCTAGGTTCTATACCTACGGAGCCACCGTAGATTTTAAGGGGTCTCCCGTCAGTTAGAAATGACACCCTCATCCTTTGGGACTTCAAATTAGTGGATCTACACAGCCAGTGTTAGTACCCATGGCACGGTACTGACACCCTTCCAACTGGGGTTACAGGTTGGACCCTGATAACATATTAGGGCATGCCGGTTATAGCTAGCTCCCACAGTTTTAGTCTAGTATCTAGTTTAGTAAGCAAACTTAGGTTTGCTTTACCATAGCATACAGATATCAATTTTCCAGTTATCAGTATTTTTGCTTACAAACTATTTTAGATCCATGTTTTTATGCTTGGTCATGCATTCTCAGTCCTTACAGTTTTCATGCATTCTTACTCTATACCTCATGCTACACATTCAGTCAATTATTACTCATACACATAAAACCATGCATATTATTCTAACCTCATTTAGCATACCAGTACATTCAAAGTACTAATCGCATACTTGTTTCTTGTGTTATAATGTCTTATATCATAGGTTTGGATGCTTGGTTCCTGACTGTACTTAGACAGATCAGCCTATCAGCAGCAGTCAACAGTGGTGAGTTCTCATCATTCAAGGATGATTTATCTTACATTCAGTGTATCAGTAGTTCAGTTATTTAGTCAGTCGAAGTTAGTTGGGGTCTTGTCCCATTTACTCCACAGTCAGTCAGTTTAGAGGCTTTCAGACTAGTATAGAAAGTTAGTCAATTTTTAGTTGTCATTACAAACCATTTTATTAGTATTATCAATGTTATTTTACAGATATTATCAAAACTATGATTTAAAACCTTAAAGCATTTTCAGTCAAATTCTACAAATATCTTTTGTTGTCAGTTTAATTTAATGCTCAAGGCAGGTACTAGTATCATGGGTTAGCTTATGGTCCCTTATGATCGTAAGAACTGTGTGGTGACCAGGGTGTACTCTTGGGGTATTACAAATAATAATATAGATACACGACATAAAAATGTTTGTTCAAAGTTTACATCAATAAGGCCTACGATCTTTGCCTACAACAGTTGGAAGTTTCCCAAAATGAGGAATGTTTAATCAATATCATCAAAGGTTTTAGCATTCTAGTTGTCTTACCTTGGCACTTGTTTGATGAAGTGTACATCCCAATCAATTGTAGTGATGAGTTCCATTGGGTATTGATGATAGGCGAATTTACACGCCTAAAGTGCTATATTTTACCCATATTTTAGCTAAGTTTTGAGGACAAATTATATAATTCATGCACTTTTAGTCCTTTTTCCTGTAAGTGAGCTAACAAATGTGATTAGCAAGTTTTCAGGTATAAATGATGCAGATTTCAGCATTTTATTGATAACTTGACGCCAAAGAAAGCTTCACGAAGGAAGGAAGATGAATCTTGGACGCCAAGGACCAAAAGTGGCGCATGGAAAATCTGTCCTGGGCAAAAACAGCAATTCTGAAGACTTTGGGGACTAGTAGTAACTTATTAGGATTAGGATAATGATACATTAACCAAGTAGAATTGGGTTAAGTAATGCAGTAGCTTAGTAGGAATAGGATATGGGTGTTATAAATGCCCTATTTTGCTAGAGATTTTTATTCATTCATTCACTACTACTTTTTATTCCTCCATTAATTACAATTCAAACAATTCTCATTCTACATCTTATTCCACAACTTACAACTCGGATTCTAATTCTTCCATTAATTCTACTTTTTATTCTTCTTTTATTCATCTATTCAATTCTTAATTTCCACAACAAGAGAAACGTTACTCAGCAAGGAATTCATGCCATTCTTACCCCTATACCTAACGTGAGATCTTTATTGTGGTACAATGATAATGTCTATTGTGATTTCCTTCACACTCATGAGTAGCTAAACCTCTCTATTGGGGTTATGGAAGCCTTATGAGATACTATCTATTGCTATGAGTTTGTGAATTCGTGACACGTATGCTGCTTATATCATTATTCTCTTCATCTTAATGCAAATTATTGTGGCTGCAGACGCATAGAATAACGCCAGTATAGCATTAACTTGTTTGAAAGAAAAGTTATATGTCTGGAAAAGAGATAATGTCAAGGTAATAGGGTCCCATCCCCTATTAAAAAGTTAGTGTCGTAACTGGATTAACCTCTTGGAGAATTTGTACCGTTAGATACGCTTTAAGCTCGAAAGAGTTAAAGTGAAATAGTCCTTGTTGAGGTTGAAAGACGCTTGGATTTACCATCGAATACAATTCTCTATAAGCACATACATGTCTGCATTCCGCACAACTCATAGCCAATAGAGACGTATAACTCATAAGGTGGACATACCCCCAACTTCTCAATTCTCATTGTTTTACATCTTACTAAACATTCTTTTTACTTTTCTGTTTTACTCTACTATTTTGTTTACATTACTTGCACAACAACACTCCCCCCTTTTACGAGACTTGCACTAAAAGTCTAGTAATCTTTGCTTACTTGTTTACCAAGCTATTCCCTGTGGGATCGATACCCAACCCAGTTGGGTTCTATATTTGACTACGACCGCTTTACACTCCTATGAGAGTTGTAGATTGAGCATTATCAAAAATTGGCGCCATTGTCGGGGAATACGAGTGTCAATTAAGTTCGTGATAATTACTAGACCCTTTGGTCAAAGACTCTTGTACTTTTACTTTTAGTTTTTGTTTTTGTTCTCTGTAGGTTTTTATTCAGTGCATGCCCCATACTCGAAGTTCTGGTCAACCGTTATTACCTATCAATCTTGAACCACAACGTATTGGCAGAATGAAGGCACAACACAAAATTAAAAGGATGGCTGCTCAACAGGAACAGGTGAGACTTACTGCTCTAGCCACCGCTCAAGTGCATCAACAGAATATTGATAATCCTGGGCGAGCAAGAAATCCTGACGACGAGGACCTAGGTGATGACGAGTTACTAAACCCTAGGCATGCTGCTGAGATCGCAACACCTGCCAACAGAAGAGATCGTCAAGCTAGGTTTAGACCTGAACACCGAGCTATGCAACCATCTTTTGACGATGATGATGATGATCTTGATGGAGCCGGAGCCACAGGAGCCATTATTCCTCCACCATTGGCACCCGGAGCCAAGTTCAACATCACAAGCACCATGATTCAGTTATTACAACTCAAGGGATTATTTGGTGGACTAGCAGGCGATGATCCGAATATGCATCTCATCAACTTTATTTCTACATGCAAGTCATTTGACAATCCTGGTGTTGGTCAGAATGTAATTCGATTACGCTTATTTCCACTATCTGGATAGGCAACTCTATGGTTGAATGGGCTGACGCCTGACTCTATTACAAATTAGAGGCAATTGAGAGATGCTTTCCTAGAAAGATTCTTTTCGCCATCCAAAAGAGCACAATTGAGAGATGAAATCAGCAACTTTCGGCAGCTTCCAATCGAAACTCTTCATGAAACATGGGAGAGGTTCAAGACGAAGCTAATGAGGTGCCCAAACCATCATATGACCAATGTTCACCTAATGGAGATACTATACAGAGCCTTGAATTCAATAACTAAACCAGTGGTGGATAATGCGGCTGGAGGATCTTTTATGGACCTCACCTTTGGGCAGGCAAGCAATATGCTAGATCGGATGACAAAGCAAAGTAGAGCTTGGCATACCAGGGATTCTGAGGTAGCAAGCCCCACTTTATCTATTGGCATGACTGCAGACCAAAGGAGAAGAGAAGAAAAACGTGATCAAGATATGGCGCACATGAAAACACAAGTGGATCTTCTTACAAAGCATCTCTTATCAGGGAAGACCGAAAAAGTCAAAGTTGTTGCATCAAAAGGAAGAGACGAATCTGATTCGAAAGAAGAGGCCAACTACTTGAACAATCAGGGGGGTTTCCGAGGTAATATCCAAGGAAACCAAGGTCGGAACTAGTATGATAAATCTGGAAACAAGGACCAAGGTAGTTGGAAGAACAAGAATGACAAGAGTGGTTTGTATGTTCCCCCAGGAAGATGTGACACCACTACATCTGGTTCCGAAAGTATGGAAGACATGATGGCTAAACTGTTTAAAGGAGTGGAAGCAACCAGCGCGGGAGTAACAGAGGTAATAAATGATTTGTCCTCAATGAAGCAATTGGTTGACTCACATTCCACTTCAATCAAGCAAATAAGGCAGCAATTGAGCCAACTTTCAGTAGCACTCAATCAAAGAAAGGCTGGCACCTTACCTAGCGACACTGTGCAAAATTCAAGGAATGATGGATCATGCATGGCTATTACTACCCGAAGTGGTAAGGTACTGGAAACTTTATCCAAAGGCAAGTAAGTGGTTGATGAGGCAGCAGATATTGATGATAAGGCAAAAGGAGAAGCTGCCGTAGAAACCACCCACGATATCCATGACGTCACACCGAGTATGTTGCAGCCTGAAAAGGCTGAAAAACGGAAGCAAGAGGAGAACAAAGCCGTGGAGAAAACAATTCTTTATCCACCACCACCTTTTCCTCAATGATTGAAGAAGATTGCGGATGATACAAAGTTCAGCAAATTCATGAATATGTTAAAGCAGCTGACCATTAATGTTCCGTTGGTAGAGGCACTAGAACAAATGCCTGGGTATGCGAAATTTATGAAGGATATTTTGACAAAGAAGTGAGCAGCAAGCTATGAGTTGAAGGATACTGTTCATCACTGCAGCACAATCGCTACCCAATCACTAGTTCAAAAGATGGCTGACCCCGGTGCTTTCACTATTCCTTGCACGGTTGGATCTATGAATTTTGCTAAGGCATTGTGCGATCTGGGTGCTAGCATCAATTTGATGCCACTATCCATCTACAAGAATTTGGGGTTAGGCGATCCGACACCAACCAATATGAGGCTCGTGATGGCTGATAGGTCGGTAAAATGACCTGTAGGTATCTTGAATGATGTGTTGGTAAAGGTTTCTTCATTCATCTTTCCTGCAGACTTCGTTATTCTGGATTGTAAGGTGGATTCTGAAGTTCCCATAATCTTGGGACGTCCTTTCCTTGCAATAGGAAGTGTGCTTATTGACATGAGAGCTAATGAGCTTTTATTTCGGTTGAATGATGAAGTGGTCCATTTTGATATATGCAAAGCAATGAAGCAGCCCAGTGATATGAATGTGTTCTCTGTAGCTGATGTTCATCATGAGGATAAGAAAGCATTATCTGTAGCAAAACAGCTTACTGTTGAGCCATTGTCTGCTGCGCCACTGAATGTTGAGCATAAGGATGATGAAATTATGAAGAAACTACATGTGCTCTAACAGAAATTGGGTCCTATTCTCGTACTCCTAAACAGCCGAACTTTGATCTTAAGAATCAACCATCACCAACAGCGAAGACTTCCATTGAAGAGCCACCAATGCTAGAATCTAAAGAGCTCCCCGATTATCTAAGGTATGTGTTCTTGGAAAGAGGAAATATACTTCCGGTAAGTATGGCGGATGATTTAAGTGAACAGAACGTAGAGGCTCTCATCTATGCTCTGAAGAGATACAAGAGAGCCATGGGTTGGACTATTGATGATATAATTGGTATCCCTCCCGGGATAGGCATGCACAAGGGTCATCTCGAAGAAGATTGTATGCCTACAAGTAAGCCTCATTGTCGTTTGAATCTATTCAGAAAACGATCCACCATATATCTCGATGAAGTCTAAGTAATCGAGATAGCTATGTCGTGCCGCGACAATAAATCAAGCGCTTGGTGGGAGGCAACCCATTGTTTTTCATTTTTTTTCTTTCGTTCTATTACGTGTTTAATTTTGATAAATAAAAATCCAAAAAAAAGAGTCGTGCCATGACCAAAACTAAGGCTCTTGATGGGAGGCAACCCATCGTTCTAATCATCTTTGTTGTTTTTGAGTAAATATAGGTGCAAAGAGGTGTAAAATGAGGAGGTCGGTTTCAAATTTTGATTTGGACGTATTGCATGTTAAAGGTGGTAAGTTAGCAATGAAGAAGCAAAAGGCTATAGATTGGGAATTGCTCATGAAAATATAGGCATCGAACAAGGCTAGGCCTAGGTAAAAATAGGACGAACAAGGCAAGGCCTATACTATGGCCTAAGGTCTCAGAATCTAGTGTGCCATAGCATAGGCGCCGCCTATGCTAATGCCTTTTGTCTCTGAATCTCATATGCTAAGTGAAAGGCGCCGCCTATGCCTAGGAATGTCATGGCATAGGCGCCGCCTATGCTAGACAATGCTTTGCAAAAGGCGCCGCCTAGGCCAAGCATAGGCAAAGCAAAAGGCGCCGCCTATGGTCACTTCTTGTCTCCAAATCCGATTTTAAATGGTTCAAAACCCGACCCAACCTTCTCCTATAAATATGAGACTTAGTCTTGAACCAAAAACACATTGGAAATCTAGCTTAAGCGCCGCCTATAGTCCCGAAATCCTCTCAAAAATTTTCCTTTTGCTCTCTTTCTTCACAAGAACATCATCCAAAGGCATCAATCAAGTAAGTACTTCTTTGTTCTTCATTTATATTCCGTAAGTACTACACTACTACGCCTATTATGAATTGTTAAATCTTGAAGCAGTATTGATGATTTGAATGTGTTTGATGTGTTGTGATACAACTAAGTGAGTGAAAGAATACGTAAGAATGATCTTAACATGTTTCCAACTTGAATTTGATTTTGATGCACTGTCATACTTTTGCGGAATTGATATGGTCATAAAAATTGCATAATCTTGTCACTTGAATACTTTCATGTTTGAATGACTTGTTCATCAAGATGAGAATTATGGTTGACTACCAACATAGGAGGTTGTGATTATTTGATACTATACCTTGATTCAATCTCTATGTAGTAGTTTTAATATCTCACATATGCAAGTATTACCAAGATTACAAGAAGTATGACTGCACTGATTTTATTGTTGGAACATAGCACGTAAAATGTATGTCGATGAAGTCTGAGTAATCGACCACTTTCACTTCACTAGTCTGTACCAACCAACTAAGTGTGGGGTGGTGCCACTACTGCTCGTTTATAGATTGTATCCATCGAGATGACGCTAACATGAACATTGTTTTAGTCTCAGGTACAATGACACCCAAAGCAAGACAAGGCAAAGATAAGGCAACCACTTCCCAAAAAGGCAAGAAAAGAGGACACAAAGAGCAAGGAGAGTCCTCCTCGATGCAAGTACCACGCCGCATGTTTGGAACTAAATGGGTTTTAGAGGAGGAATCAAAGGAATGGTATAGGAACAACAAAGAGAAGAAATATGTTCATGTGGACTTGATAAACAAAGAAAGCCTAGCAAAGAAAGAACCGCGCATGTTGGCCAAGATCATGGCGTTACATCTTGATTTCATCTTCCGAGACATGGGAGAGTGCAATCTCGATCTAACAAGAGAATTTTATGCCAACTGGTCGCCGAAAACCACAGGCAGCGAGGTCAAGATTCGGGGCCAAGTTTTACAACTCAATGCGGATTTCTTCAACTCCTTTCTTGGCTTGCCTGCTGTTGATCCATCACCATTCAAAGAGTTGTACAGTAGACCTCCATATAGAGACATTCGACACACACTCTGTGGAACAAGGTCCATGGCACGGTGGAGAAGACACAAGGACACCGGATGACACAACACCTTCCCATATGCTCCTTTGAATAGAGAAGCAAGAATATGGTTGCGCATAGTCAACTCTTGCCTAATTCTAGGGACCTAGTACACCAAGATAACATGAGATAGAGTGTTCTTGGTATACGCATTGATGACGAATGTCCCTATCAACATTGGGGCAATTGTTTGATCCACAATGCGGAAAGCTAGGCTACACAAGAGGTCCCACTTCAGTTTTGGCAACCTATTGACTGCAATCTTGAGGAAGAAAGACATCGAGGAGGAACCAGCTAATCATAAACTCCCACACAACCTGAAGAAGGTTGACCTCACAAAGGTCAAAGATGCTGAATCAACACATGACGTCAACCTTACTACGGTAGAGAGACATGCTCGGGAAAAGAGTTTCTTTCGCCATCTTTATGGCATGACTCGGTTTACAATGATGAGCGGAGGTCATTTTCCAACTGCTGCAGAGCTCCAACAGCTGGATCATGACTATCCCATGAATGTGCATGCCAGGGAGATGTGTGGAGTAGGTACATATTTTGAGGAACCTCTTGATGACGATGTGCCGACCGATGATGATTGACGAATGCCAGACTCAGGCGTGGAGGAGAATTCTGATGACGACAACTCCTATGATGATTCCGACTAAGGGGGTATGACCCCCCGACATAGAGGAGGAGTCCGACTGACCAGGTTCTTTATATTTATTTTCCACTGAGGGCAGTGTGTCCCGTCTAAGTGTGGGGTGGTGGTATTTGCATGCTATACTTCTCTATCCGCATTTGCATTTATGTTTGCTTTAGTTTTTTTTTTGTTTTTCGTTTTAGTTTTTTTCGTTTTTCTTTTTTTTAATAGTAAATCATTTTTTTTAGTAGTACAATTTTTTTACTTAGCTTTGCATGAAATTATTCTAATAGGCAGCATGATATTATAACAAGAGTTTGTGCTAAAATCATGACTATTGAGACGTTTAGGCTCTAATTGTGACTCACTATGTGATATTGTGTGGTTCAATTCCTTCATCTGTTGGGATAAGAGTCTATGATACTCCCAATAAAGTCGACCATGTACCTTGTGTGTGTGAGGATATAGTATATTCTGTGTTTGTGGCTGATGCTAGAACTTGCCTGGTATGTATGTAAAGCGAAAATAAGGAGTGCAAGTCTAGGAGATGATTTAGGCATTTATTTGGTAACCTATACTTGTTTACCTTCTTTTTACCTACCCATGGACATTGTCCTAGTTAACCCCTTTGAGCCTTTAGCCTATTTTCTTTGACAACCTCATATGTAAGCCTAATCCATTTTTTTCAAGACCATAATTTGATCCAAATTCCTAAGTGCTTTAAAGTGTAAAGTCATGTGACAAAATAAGAGGAAATTGGGTGAGTATGATGCTTTAGAAAGTAATGGTTCTTGAATTTGTTATAAAAAAAAAAAGAATTGCTACCATAAGAGGTGTTATGAAAAGAAAAAAAAAGGGAAAGGAAAACTGAAAATTTAGTTATGTTAAAAAATTGAAAAACAAAAGAGGTGACAAAGGGAGGTAGATTAAAAGAAAGAAAAAAGGTTGTTTGAAAGAAAAGTGTTAATGGCATAATGTGATGTATTAAAGCGCTTAGGAGCATAGTCACTATTTCTGGCCAAAATAGTCCTACCCGTCCCTTAGCCTACATTACAACCATCAAAAGACCTATTTGATCCTAAGCTTAGCATTCTGACATTTAGTGGAGCATTACACTAAGGGCAAGCCTATGGTCATCAGTTGCTGCATATGAATTCTTGGTGAGAGTGAGAGCAAGGATATTTCTATACCCATGTTTGATAAATATACTATGCTTGTGAGTGATTATGGGTAATATATTGTGAGACACACATGGTTGATGATTTTTGGGTAGTGGTGTATGATTCTTTGTGCCTTAACTTGTGGATATGAATTAACCATCATCACGAGTCTATACCAGAGGTGGAATTGTTTCTAGTAGTGATCAGAAAAACTACTCTTTGTTAATGATTGACGTGCTTGTCTTGATGAATATTTTGTGTTGTTACTGTGAAATCCCAAGTAGATGTTTAGATGGACATGATAGTTTGTTCGAGTACGAACAAAGCTTTAAGTGTGGGGTGTTGATGATAGGCGAATTTACACGCCTAAAGTGCTATATTTTATCCATATTTTAGCTAAGTTTTGAGGACAAATTATATAATTCATGCACTTTTAGTCCTTTTTCCTGTAAGTGAGCTAACAAACGTGATTAGCAAGTTTTCAGGTATAAATGATGCAGATTTCAGCATTTTATGGATAACTTGACGCCAAAGAAAGCTTCACGAAGGAAGGAAGATGAATCTTGGACGCCAAGGACCAAAAGTGGCGCATGGAAAATCTATCCCGGGCAAAAACAGCAATTCTGAAGACTTTGGGGACTAGCAGTGACTTATTAGGATTAGGATAATGATACATTAACCAAGTAGGATTGGGTTAAGTAATGCAGTAGCTCAGTAGGAATAGGATATGGGTGTTATAAATACCCTATTTTGCTAGAGATGTTTATTCATTCATTCACTACTACTTTTTATTCCTCCATTAGTTACAATTCAAACAATTCTCATTCTACTTCTTATTCCACAACTTACAACTCGGATTCTAATTCTTCCATTAATTCTACTTTTTATTCTTCTTCTATTCATCTATTCAATTCTTAATTTCCACAACAAGAGAAACGTTACTCAGCAAGGAATTCACGTCATTCTTACCCCTATACCTAACGTGAGATCTTTATTGTGGTACAATGATAATGTCTATTGTGATTTCCTTCGCACTCATGAGTAGCTAAACCTCTCTGTTGGGGTTATGGAAGCCTTATGAGATACTATCTATTGCTATGAGTTTGTGAATTCGTGACACGTATGCTGCTTATATCATTATTCTCTTCATCTTAATGCAAATTCTTGTAGCTGCAGACGCATAGAATAACGCCAGTATAGCATTAACTTGTTCGAAAGAAAAGTTATATGTCTGGAAAAGATATAATGTCAAGGTAATAGGGTCCCATCCCCTATTAAAAAGTTAGTGCCGTAACTGGATTAACCTCTTGGAGAATTTGTACCGTTAGATACGCTTTAAGCTCGAAAGAGTTAAAGTGAAATAGTCCTTGTTGAGGTCGAAAGACGCTTGGATTTACCATCGAATACAATTCTCTATAAGCACATACATGTTTGAATTCCGCACAACTCATAGCCAATAGAGACGTATAACTCATAAGGTGGACATACCCCCAACTTCTCAATTCTCATTGTTTTACATCTTACTAAACATTCTTTTTACTTTTCTGTTTTACTCTACTATTTTGTTTACATTACTTGCACGACAACACTCCCCCCTTTTACGAGACTTGCACTAAAAGTCTAGTAATCTTTGCTTACTTTTTGACCAAGCTATTCCCTGTGGGATCGATACCCAACCCAGTTGGGTTCTATATTTGACTATGACCGCTTTACACTCCTATGAGAGCTGTAGATTGATCGTTATCAGGTATTGGTTGTTGCTATTCTAAATGAGAGGCGCATCCGAGTTTATGATTTGATTTCGTAAAGGAGACATTCTCGGCCATCATCTAAGATACAAAATCTAGCCAAACTATTACCTACTTACCTTGATATAAGTAGATTTTTGGATCAAAAGATTTGTACTAATTGATCGACGATTGAAGCATACTAGGATAAATGGGTAATCCATTTGATGTTGAATATGTTGAAGGAATTTCTCAACAATCCTATGGTAGCCTGTAAGTATCATGATTAAGTTTCATTTCCTAAATTTCACAACTCTTACATCAATTGTAAGATATGGATTATCTAATTTTTACAAACTCATGGATTATGATTTTTTTGTTGCCACTTACGCCGAGTATTTGAGCGATGGATTACAAGTTCCAAATGATGGACTTGATGTCGAATTCCATAAAAGATATGCTACTCTTTTATGGAAATATGGAGAAGTAAAGGATCAGAAATCGTACGCAAACAATATTAAAAATCCATGATGACCAAACCCGAATTTTATAGCACTGGATGAATAACAACTTGTCAATATTGAGTAAATCTTTTTATCATGAGTCTATCAAAGTAATAATCTCTCCTTAGAAATTGTTGGCTATTGTAAATATCTATCATCGGTACCCATAATAATTTTTTACATTTCATTTATTTGTGGATTTATTTAATTTAATGTAATTTATGAAAACTTCAATTTATTTTATTTTGTTAATGAATTTATTTTATCCTTAGATTTGAACTTATTAATTGAAATGGAATAGTAGATTCAAATATTGCAACAAACAATCGATCTATTGCAACAGATGTCACATCTGTTAAAATTATCAAATAGGTCTTCCTAAAGGTTTGAATTGTTCCAATAGGTGAACTATCTATTGGAATAGATGGTTCATCTGTTGGAACAAATTAAAACAATATTACTATTGCAGCAGATGAACCATCTATTGCAATAAATAATCTATTTGTTGCAATAATTCAAACAAGTAGGAAGACCTGTTTGATAATTTACAATAGATGTGACATATGTTGCAACAGATCCATCATTTGTTGCATTATTTTTGTACTAATTTATAAGTTTGCAAATTTAATAAACCATACAATTGTCATCAATCATAAGAAAAAAATTTGCATTACTTAAACAATATATAATTAAGTTAAAAACTTAGAATAAAAATTGTCTTCATTTTTTTACATTTTATTTTCTAAACAGAGGCTTCAAACTTCCATATAGGATCTTAGCAGCCCAGATATTTTGCATCCCTTCCACAGTGTTGTCACTCAGTAAGGACCTTGGTAATGAGATTTTGGTGTCGATTGGCAAACATTCAATATATGCAAGAGAGTATGACCCACACACAAAACTAGTTTCATTTTTGTCAAGGTTCTTTTTTCTACCTTCAAAATTCTATTTTTTTGAACACTTCCCCTATCAAGTCGTCATTTAATAATTCACTTTGCTCCAACAATTAAGAGAGCAAATCCAATTTTGGCTACACCATGGGGAAAAACTCATGGTCCTTGAAGCATGGTAAGTTGCATTCATAGGCATTAATGTGTCCCTTATGGAGGAGAATTTCAAGAGTCACATAATGTTTTTTCCAGTTTCATGACTGTAAGAATTCTCTTTTCCCCAATCCAACTCATGTCATATGGAAATTGAGTCTTCCTTTTAACATAGTGAAATGCCCTAAACTTTGTCCCTTGTAAATTTCTTGATTTTTGAACTCTCTATTCATCATACGACTCACACCATAAGTTGTATGGTGTGGTGATGGATCTAGAGACCCTAGTCGTATGTTGGTCAGTGCGTTGTTGGCCAAATTATGTCCTGGCTATAAGAGACTCCATATGAGTCATATGGTAATGCGACGAGAGGGTAGGTTCCAATTGTATGTTGTCCAATGTCTAGCCCTTTATATTCTACCTTGGATACGACTAGATCTTACTAGTCATATGGTCTAGTGACGAGTTGGGCAAGGGAGTCGTGAGTTGGATAGAATATGGTGTCCAACCATCTGTTCTGGTGATAACTTGATAATACCAGCCGTATGTTGTGGTGACGAGTTGGAGGGTCAAATCGTGCCCACCTATGGGTTTCTACAGCTTTTAAGCTTAGGGTATTTTGGATATTTCCCACCCCAAGCCTTTAAGACCCAACATCTTATAACATAAATAGGGCATTCATTCTACACTTAGTAAGATTAAAATACTCTCAAAAACTTTTCAAGAAAGATTAGACTAGGGTTTCTTCAAGGTGGTCATCTAGAGGCTTAAGGATCAAATTCTCTTCATGAATCTTCGTAACTCATGCATGTGACTCTTTCTTCATTGTTAGTTCACTAAAATCATATATTTAAAGCTTTGTTCATAAATCATTAATAGTGGTTTTGAAAACCAAGGTCGAGGGTTTGGTTGTATATTTTGAATATTGACTTCTCATGATTAAAATTGTATTTAAGAATTCTTTAATAATGGTTTTGCATGTGGGTGCTTGAGAATTGTGATTTAAAATAAGGGGTCATGGTTAACCCTAACTTGATTTTTTTTGGCTTGAATTATGAATTGATAATGGTATGCCCTCAACCTGTTTGGGAAAATGTCAATGAGAATGGTTTTGTCACATGTCGAATTATATTTTGAACTAAGGCATTGGCCTAAGAATGTTAATGGTTGATAAATGGTTTTATAAAGGCCTTGTTGGACAAAAAATGATTTGAATTATAACCTTAGTGGTTTAATTGGTTAAATAGGTTAGAGTCCCAACATGTTGAATTAAATTATTGTTCTTTGTTAGACAATGGATTCGAGTCCCAAAATTGATTAATAATGGTTATAGTATGTTGTATGCTTGTATGTTGGATTGGTATGACGATACCAGCGGATGCCTTTAGTAAGTAATTGGATTAATGGTTGTGCATGTGTGAAGAATGTTTGAATTGGGCTTTAAAGTAGGATGTGTAACTAGGCCATAAAAGTAGAGTTCAAAGGACTGACACTGGATATTGTGCTAGTTGGTACAGGTGTCTATATGACTAGGAGGCTTGAGTCCCTCAAATGAATATATAAATGGGAGGTTCGAGTCCCCCCATAAAGACATACACGATTATGGATATTTTATGGTTTGTGCAGCTACATGCACTGGAGCCCTTCCAGCTAGGGGAGAGTTGGGCCTATATAACCCGTGGGTGCCTTGTTTGATGACTGTTATGCTACATAGCCCAGTTTAAGGTTTTAAATGCATGATAAACCCAATTTTCTATCCCAGCATGATATATATATATATGTATATATGTGATTGCATATGATGATTTAACTTGGTTTGAATTATGGTATTATTTTATTCCTTTATCCCTGAGTTATATGCTAGCATTCCAACTTCTAACCGTCTTCGGACATTGTATCCCCATGCGATGCAGTCACAGAACTTTTTCTATTTTTCCTGTATAATGATCTCGTGTTCGAGTTGGTTCGTGATTTGACATTGAAGTGGTGAGCTTTCATACTTTGGAAGGCTTTATTTCATGGTCCTTATTATTTGTCTTAGACCTTTTTCACACTTTGTTTTTGGCTATTATCGAGGGCATGTCCTAATATTTTATTAATTTTGATTTTATAGAGGCTTTATTGGATTACTGTGGACTTGGGTATGCTGTTTTGATAGATTGGTTTGGTGGCGGACGATTGTCCAATTACTAGTGATTGGTTTAGACATTACATGAATTAATATTAGTCTTAGCATACATATCTTGTTATATGTTTAGAATTCATCCAACACTTGAGGTTGTTGTGTTGACTAGGTTAGGTGAAGGGGTGATCTCTGATCCACATGGGACTTGAGATACCTATCACGGCCAGGCCCTAGTTTAGGTCATGATAGAGTTGGTATCAGAGACTAGGTTCATAGCCAATTGGATGTCCATAAATCCATGTCAAGTAAAGTCTTTTTTATGGGTGTGTAGCTTGCGACACTTATAAGGGAGAGACTATGAGACGTTTAAAAGTATTTCCCTTTCTTGTTGTCTTAATTTCTTGATATAGAGTCTAAGGTCTTGGAACAATCTAATTTTTATTTTCTCATCTTTCAGATCATGCCTCTAAGATGATCTGATGTCCTTGTGAACTCTTTTGTCCTTTCTGAGGATAATATAGATGGAGTTCATCCAACTTTTAGGGTATAGACCCTGTGAAGGGCCACTGCATCTAACAGTCCTTGTGGGTTCCCACCTGTCCCCATTGATTATACTCCTGAAGGCAACACTCATACTTAGTTTCCTCTCGGGAAGGTTACGAATGTTGAGTTTCATCGCTCTATTAACCTATTGACTCAGTTGGTGACATCATAGTCACAACAGTCAGGATCCTCTAGTATTGCTATGGGTTCGTGTGAGGCCGCTAGAGTTGGCCAATTTATGAGTTTGTATCCTTCAATATTTACTGGTACAAAGGTTGAGGAGGATCCTTAAAGTTTTATTGATGAGATGGAGAATATTTTCTAGGTTACACATACTTCGAAGGTTGAAGGTATAGAGTTTGCTGCCTATCAATTAAAAGATGTGGTGTACCAATGGTACTAATAGTGGGAAAAGTTGAGAGGCGAAGACATTGGTTCTACCCTATGGAATGATTTCTCCAGTGCATTTTTGACTGCTTTTTTTCCTTATGGATTGAGGAAGGCGAAGAAAGAAAAATTTGTTAACTTGAAGCAAGGAAAAATGATAGTTAAGGAGTATGCCTTGAAATTTCATCAGTTGTCCTGGTATGCTCATGAGTTTGTATCTAATATTAGGGCTTGTATGAAAAAGTTTACTTCAGAATTATCCTGTGAGTTAATTCTTGAGTGTAAGGCTGCCTTGTCGAACAAGGACATGGACATCTCCAAATTGGTTGTGTATATGCAGCAGGTCAAAAAGGAGAAAAAAGAAGGCTGATATTGGTGAGAGATAGAGTAAGAAATTTTTACATTCAAAATAGGATGGAGGCCAGCAACAGAGTGGAAGGTGGTCTAAGATAAAGAGTTGAAAGAGTCTTAACTCCTATTTAGGGTGGTGATGCTTATAGGGCGTAGGGTGCCTAATATTAGGCTAGTGGGGCCTAGTTAGCACTATCCTACCCTTTTTGTAGATTTGTAGTCAGCATCATCGTGGTCAGTGCGAGAAGGGAAGGAAACGATGTTTTATGTGTGGTTGGATTGGGCATATATAGCGGGATTTTCCCATTAGAATTGCTTCTAGGCAAACAAGGTTCTTTTTACCTCTTCTTTAACTCCTTCACCAAAGGGTGCTACTTCTAGCTCCAGCACTGATCGGAAAGATCTTCATGCTCTCACTACTCGTCAGGAGTTCGAGGCATCTCTTAATGTTGCTACTGGTATGTTGAAACTATTTTCCCATGATATGTACTATTTACTTGATTTGGGGTCCACTCTATCTTATGTGACCCTATTTGTGGTTGTGTATTTTGGTTTTGGTCCTGAGTGTTTGTCGGACCCTTTTTCTGTTTCTACCCCAGTGGGAAACTCTATGGTTGTCAGAAGAGTCTATAGGGGTTGTATGGTGTTTGTTGGTAATAAAGAAACTCTGGTAGACTTGATAGAGTTAGACATGGTTAACTTTGATATTATTCTAAGAATTGACTGGTTTCAGTCGTGCTATGCTTCTTTAGATTATCGGACCCGTAAGTTCATGTTTAAATTCCCTAACGAGCCAATTGTTAAATGAGAGGAAAGTTCCTTAGTTCCTAAGGGGAGGTTAATATCATATCTTAGTTCCTGAAAGTTAATTTCCAAAGGTTGTCTTTATTATCTGGTCCTGGTTAAAGATTCTAACTTGATGGCCTTCCTGGTGTCCCTCCCGATAGGGAGATTGATTTTGGTATTGATCTTGTTCCGAACGCTCATCCTATTTCTATTCCCCCATATAGAATGGATCTAGCCGAGTTGAAGGAACTCAAGGATCAGTTGAAAAAACTCTTAGACAAGGGTTTCATCCATCCTAGTATTTCCCCATGGGGTACACCGGTATTGTTCGTGCAAAAGGAGGATGGCTCCCTTCGTATGTATATTGATTATCGGGAATTAAACAAGGTGATGGTAAAGAATAAGTATCCTTTCCGAGAATTGATGATCTCTTTGATTAGATTTAGGGTGCCAAATTATTCTTTAAGATCGATCTTCAATTCGGGTATCATCAGTTAAAGATTAGGGAGGTGGATATCCCTAAGATAGCTTTTCATACTAGGTATGGGCATTTTTTTTTTGAACTAATATTGGTATTTTATCAATAAAAGAACAAAAAAAAACATTAAATATTCTTTATACTTGATGGACCAACTATCCATAGAATTCAAAAATTAAAAAAAATTAGCCCATCTATATGCTGAATTAAGACCCAGCTCACTCCCCCTCGATTATTACATATAAATCTAAAAATAGGGTTTCCTAAATCATTCACTTGTCTTCTCCGTCATTTGAACCCTACTCCACCTATAAAATGTTGTGCATCCCTCTGTTGAATCCACGTTTCATCAAGCTTCTGCTTTGGATTATCAATACCCTACCTTGGATATGTGTTGTTGTTGCTCCTTTCAGCTTTCAGAAGTTAGTACAAACTATTTAATTGATTTTTCTTCTTTCTTTTCTTCTTATTTCCTCTCTGTGTGTTTGGTATCAGCTATGTTCTCCGATGGATGGGATACTTCTCTTGGTTTTGTCCTGTTATGAGGGCTCTAGGTCCATGAGAAAAGATCCAGCTCCAAATAAGTTGTAGCTTCAACTTCATCTTCATTTTTCCCTGTTGTATACTCCATTTAATTCAAATTTTATTGCAGTTATGGCTGGCAGGGATATACTAGGATGTTCAGAACAGTAAGTAATTGAATTGTAGTCTTCTTCTCAAGTGTATTAGTTGCAATGATCCCACATAACCCTCCCTTTTTGCCACAAGTCCTTTTTGATGGCTGAGATTGTATAGGCTAGTCAGCTTTTCTATATTTTTGTTTCCCTCATGGGTTGTACATAGATGCATATGACTTCTAGAAACTCTGTTAGTTGTAGCCTTCAGCCTTTTCATTCCTTTGTTGATGACAATCGTATGTATGAACATTGAACTTTTTCACTGTTAAGTAGCTTTTTTCCTATAACTTCCAATTACTGGAATGTTATAATATTGAATTCCCCTTTATCTATGGCTAGGTTAGTTAAGTGATCAGTTAATTGATTACCCTCTCTCATGATATATTGAAACTGGACTTGCTTATTGTAACGCCTTAAGACTGCACCCTGGGCATCACACGATACTTACAATCCCAAAGGATCACAAGCTAACCCATAACTGGTACCTGCTGTGAGCACTGAATAATAATAATACTGAGAATATATGCAGAAATTAGGTGAGATTGCCATAAGGTTCATAAATTGAAAACAAATACTGATTACTGATAATAATATTAACAAACTGAACATCCGTCTGAAATAGTCTAGTTCGAAAGCCTCTAACTGTCTGAATATGGAGTTGATGGGACAAGTTCCTAACTGACTTCGACAGTTGAACATACTAACTACTAGAATGCTGAAATAAATAATTTTGTCCTTCAAACATGAGGACTCACCACTATAACTATTGTCGATAATCTGAGCTGCTACGTACGGTCAGGAACTTGAGCATTCGAACCTATAATATGAGATATCATATCTCAAAGAAAGAGTATGCATTAGTATGTGGAATGTACTGGTATGCCAGATGAGGTGAGGCCAAAATGCATGGGCTCATATACATGAATAGTAACTGACAAAATGATATGAACATAACTGAATAAGAGTACATGTATAATTAAAACTTCTGTAAATACTGATTATGCAATACTGTGAATATACATATATACTATATTTGAGATCATACCAAAACTGAATACTGAGCTCTAATAACTGAATGACTGATATTTGAGATTCCTGATAACTGTATTACTGATAACTGGGTGACTATTTCTGATAGTCCTAATTCTGCAGAACTACACTGAGTTCTATACTGAGTCTGCAACTGAAACTGTAGGAGGTATTATCTAACCGACATGCCCCATGCTAAGCTGATTAGGGGTCCAACCTGTAACCCCAATTGGAAGGCTACTAGTACCATGCCATGGGTACTAACGGCTAAAGAGTCACCCTCATCTGGTAGGTGCCCTAATGAGATAGGTATTACCCTCATTTGGCAGGTAAACACTTTACCAACCCTCAACTGGCAGGTTGATATCTTAACCTATGTTGGCTATGTAGTTCTAGAATGCACGGACTGCTACTAAGGATCACACCCTCAGCTGGCAGGTGGGCACCCATCCTTGGGTTCACTCGGTGCTGAATCCTACTCCCAACTAAATGACACTTCTTATTAGATTGAACTGAATTGGACTGAGTTCTACTGAGTTTTGTAATTGAATGAGTACTACTTGTTCGTGATGCTTTTGAGACTATTCTGTTGCTACTGTAATTCTAGGTGAACAGCTAGATTTTTTGGTATTGAATACCCTCAGGACTCGATAACATCAATAGTAAAACATGGCAAAATCTTGAAAGCATTACATTAATTACTTATTCACCATGCATTCATTTAGATATTTTGTCAAACACTTGAGGGGCATCAACTTGTACATGAATGGGACCACATGATAACATTTCATGAATTCAATACTCAATTTACATAGGCATTCTATCAAACACTTGGGGAGCATAATTAATGCACATGGAATTCATAATGATATAAACATCATGGCTACAATATTCAACTTGCAATTGAAGGGTTCATCATGAGGATCACATAATTCTACATACTTGCTAATTAATTCACTTGAAACTTGTATAAATCTTGATTTGAAAACCGTACAACAATACATACATGAACAAAACCCAATTCCAACATGTAAATCATGAAATCAATAAATTTATAGTTTTAAAAAGAGTTCTTGAACTCCAAGGGTGGAAGGAAATCGAAGGATCAACACCTAACATACCTTGATTATTAATTTTGTCAAGATTGAGATGAGTTCTTGAGACTTGATTCTTGAGCTTGATAAACCTAGGGCTTGTTCATGAGAGGATTTTGAGAATAATGAGTGTATTTAGCCGTTTAGGGTATTAAATCTCATGTTTTAGCTGAATTGGGTAAGGAAAAATGAACCTAAATGCCCTTGGAAACTAGGAATTCAACGTACAAAAATTGTCCAGCAACACAATTAGTGATGCGCCGCATCGATGGGTGCAATGCGGTGGCCAACGCGATGCGTAAAGATCATGTTGGCTTGCTATTTTGCCCATCCAAACATGACCCAAACAAAGTCCAAAAATTTTGAAACTTACCCAATATGACCTATTGACATTCTTGATCATGAATTAACTTGAAAATTGACTTTCTAAGGTCGGAAAGATTGAAAATAAGATCATCCAATTTCGAAGGCTAATAATGTTTCTAAGTCTTAACACTTAGCTAAATTTGTCCAAGTCTGGGACCTCTTATTACAAGCTATATGGGACTGAATTGAACTAGAACTCCCACGGGATCTTACAATATCTCCCCCTTGGGAACATTCATCCTCAAATGAGACTGACTGAACTAAGAATACTGATAGATTAAGTTTACATGCTGAACATGAATAACTGAAGCATGATTACATGACTGAAACTACTGATAAACTGAGTTTTCATACTAAACATGCATAACTAAAGCATGATTACATGGCTGAACTGATTTATGAATGCATGACTGTCATGAGGATGATATACAACGATAATAGATACCAAGTTTGTAAAGGTAATCTGAGCATGAAACTGAGTAAATCTAAGAAAGATTGTTACCTCAATCTAAGTCTGAGTTTGCAGAGAAGAGGTGAGGATACTTGGTTTGCATGTCTGTCCTTACTTCCCAAGAAGCTCCCTCAACATACTGATTCTGCCAAAGAAGTTTGACCAAAGGAACTTCTTTGTTCCTCAGTCTGTAAATTTGATAATAAAGGATTTTGAATGGAAGTTCCTCATAAGAGAGGTTGTTCTGAACATCTATACTCTCTATAGGGACTACACCTGTTGGGTCACCTATACACTTTTTCAGCAAGAAGATGTGAAACACTGGTGTGCTAAAGCTAAGTCTAAAGGTAATTCAAACTCGTAAGCTATCTTTTTGAATTGGCTGAGAATTCTGTAAGGACCAATATATCAGGGACTAAGCTTCCCCTTATTTCTAAATCTCCTTACTCCCTTCATGGGAGAGATTTTTAAATACACATAATCACTAATCTCAAGCTTTAGATCTTTTCTTCTCATATCAGCGTACGATTTCTATCGGCTCTGAGCTATCTTAAGCCTCTCCCTGATCAATTGAACCTTTTCTAAGGCATCAAATACTAAGTCAGGTCTTACCAATGCAGTCTTTCCCACCTCAAACCAATCAATGGGAGACCTACATTTCCTCCTATAAAGCGCCTCAAACGGAGCCATCTAAATACTGGAATGATAGTTGTTATTATATGCGAACTCAATCAAAGGTAAGTAGTTATCCCAAATACCCTTAAAGTCAACAACACACACTCTCAACATATCTTTTAAAGTCTGAATGGTCCTTTCTGTTTGACCATCTTTTTTAGGGTGGAAGGTTGTACTAAGGTGGACTTAGGTACCAAGACCCTTATGGAATGTTTTCTAAAAATGAGAGGTGAATTGCATACCTTTATCTAAAATGATGGACAAAGGAACCCTGTGCAACCTAACCAACTCTCTGATAAAGATCCTGGCATATTTCTTGGCTACATAAAAGGTATGAACTGGCAAGAAATGAGCGGATTTAGTTATCCTATCTATAATGACCCAAATCGAATCATGTTGACGACGAGTACGAGGCAAACCCATCACGAAGTCTATGTTCACTTTCTCCAACTTTCATGTAGAAATACTAAACTCCTACATAGACCCACTAAGCTTCTGATGCTCAATCTTAACCTGCTGACATGTGGAGCACTTAGCTACAAACTCTGTAATGTCTCTCTTCATACCACTCAACCAATAGACTTCCTACAAGTTGTGGTACATCTTAGTGTCCCCTAGATGAATCGAGTAATGAACACCATGCACTTCTGCAAAAATCCGTTGTCCCACGCCATCCACACATAGCACACATAATCTACCCTGGTAACGTAACACACCATCTCCCCCTTTGGATAAAACCTCTACCTTTTGGTCTCTGACTGACTCTTTTAGCTTAACTAAACTGGGATTTCTATCCTTCTTTTCTTTTATTTTAGAAACCAAAGATGATTCTGAACTATCTGTACCCAAACACTACCCTCAACCTAATCAACCAAACGAACACCTAGTCTGGAAAGATAATGAACTTTCTGAGCTAACTTCTTCTTACCATCCTCAACGTTAACAACATTACCCATGGACAACTGACTGAGGGCATATTCCACTATATTGGCCTTGACTAGGTGGTATAGAACACTCATATCATAATCTTTCAATAAGTCTAATCACCTTCTTTGAAGCAAGTTCAAGTCTTTCTGAGAAAATACAAACACCAGGCTTTTATGGTCTGTGAATATATCAACATGTACCCCATATAAATAGTGCCTCCAAATCTTTAAGGCAAATACTACAGCTGCTAGCTCAAGATCATGGGTGGGGTAATTATTTTCATGGGGCTTAATTTGTCTAGAGGAATAGGCTAAAACCTTAACCTTATGATGATAGGCGAATTTACGCGCCTATATCAATATATTTTGCCCATATTTTAGCCTAGTTTTGAGAACTAATTATCTATTTCATGCACTTTTAGTCCTTTTTCCTGTAAATGAGCTAACAAACATGATTAGGAAAGTTTTAGGTATAAATGATGCAAAATACAGCATTTTATGGCTTACTTGACGCAAAAGAAAGCTCACAAACGAAGTAGAAAGGAGCTGGACGCCTAAAGGACCAAATCTGCTGCATGGAAAATCTGTCCCGGGCTAAAACAGCATTTCTGAATACTTTGGGGACTGCATGGAAAATCTGTCCAGGACTAAAACAGCATTTCTGAAGACTTTGGGGACTTACAGACACAAAGCTGGATTTTTACAAAGATACATTAACCTAGTACAATTAGGTTATGTATTTCACTATTCTACTTGGATTATGATATTGTAACCTTACCCTAGTACATTTGGGTTAAGGATTTCATTAGTATATTAGGATTTGGTTATTTATTTCATTAGCTTAGTAGGAGTAGGATAGGAGTATTATAAATACCCTATCATGTTAGAGATTTTTATTCATTCTTCAACTATCAATTCAACAATCAATTTTCTTCCATCCTTCTCATCTTCCACCACAAACACTTCTAATCTATTCTTCTATTCTTCTATTCCACAAAAAGAGAATCGTTACTTGCTAAGGAATCACGCAACACGCCTATCACCTAATCCACACGCCATTACTCAACAATAACAATGCAAATCGTGATATCCTTCGCATTCATGGGTAACTAAATCTCTTAGTTGGGGTTATGGAAGCCGAATGAGTTACTATCTATTGCTATGAGTTTGTGAGTTCAAGACACGTATATTGCTTATATCATTATTCTCTTCATCTGAAATCTACAATCTTTGCGGTTTCAAACACAAGAACACGCCATTCTAACATCTAACCTGTTCGAGAGAAAGGTTACTTGTCTAGAAAAGAAGACGCATAGACTAACGCCAGTCTAACATTTAACTTGTTCGAGAGAAAGGTTATTTGTCTGGAAAAGAGATAATGTCAAGGTAGTAGGACACCCTTTCCTATTAAAAAGCTAGTGCCGTAACTGGACTAACCTCTTGGAGAATTTGTACCGCTAGACACACTTTAAGCTCGAGAGAGTTAAAGTGAAATAGTCCTTGTTTAGGTCGAGAGACGCTTGGATTTACCATCGACTACAATTCTCTATAAGCAATTGCATGTCAAGACTCTACACACTCATAGCCAATAGAGACGTATACCTCAGAAGGTGGACATAACCCCAACGCTTCAATTCTCATTGTTTACAACTCACGTAACATTTTTTACTTTATTATTTTCAGCTTTTATTTCATTACTTTGGTTACTTATTACAATCCCCCCTTCTTACGAGACTTGCACCAAAAGTCTATTAATTTTGCTTACTTGCTGGCCAAGCTATTCCCTGTGGGATCGACACCCAACCCAGGTTGGGTTCTATATTTGCTAACGACCGCTTTACACTCCCACGAGAGCTGTAGATTGAGCGTTATCAAAAATTGGCGCCGTTGCCGGGGAATACGAGTGTCAATCAAGTTCGTTATAATTACTAGACCCTTTGGTCAAAGATTCTCGTACTTTTACTTTTAGTTGTTGTTTTTGTTTTTTTTTTTAGGTTTATTCGGTCCATCAATGGAGGCACAACGTGAAATTGAAAGGATGACTGCTCAAGTGCATCAACAGAATATTGATAACCGTAGACGAGCAACAAATCCTGACGATGAGGATCTGGGCGATGAAGAGCTATTAAACCCACAGCATACTGCTGAGATGGCGATACCAGCAAACAGAATAGATCGTCAAGCAAGATATAGGCCTGAACGCCGAACTGTACCAATGTTGTTCGATGATGATGAAGATGATCTTGACGAAGCTGGTGCCACAGGAGCTATTATTCTTCCTCCCTTAGCACCTGGAGCAAAGTTCAATATCACTAGCACCATGATTCAGCTTTTGTAACTCAAGGGATTATTTGGTGGACTAGCAGGCGATGATCCGAATATGCATCTGATCAACTTTATTTCCACATGCAAGTCATTCGACAATCCGGGCGTTGGACAGAATGCAATTCGATTACGTCTATTTCCATTGTCTCTGTCTGGGGAGGCAACTCTATGGTTGAATGGGCTGACTCCTGATTCTATTACTAGTTGGAGGCAATTGAAAGACGCTTTCCTAGAAAGATTCTTTCCGCCATCCAAAAGATCACAGTTAAGAGATGAGATCATAAATTTTCGACAGCTTCCAACTGAAGCTCTCCACGAAACATGGGAGAGGTTCAAGACAAAGCTAATGCGGTGCCCAAACCATCATATGACCAATGTCCACTTGATGGAGATATTATATAGAGCCTTGAATTCAGTGACTAAGCCAGTGGTTGATAATGCGGCTGGAGGATCATTTATGGACCTCACCTTTGTTCAGGCAAGCAATATGCTAGACCGAATGACAAAGCAAAGTAGAGCTTGTCATACCAGGGATTCTGAGGTAGCAAGCCCCACTTTATCTATTGGCATGACTGCAGAACAAAGGAGAAGAGAAGAGGAACGCGATCAAGATATGGCTCACATGAAGACGCAAATGGAACTTCTTACCAAGCATCTATTATCAGGGAAGACCGAAAAATTTAAGGCCGTTGGACCACAGAGAAGAGATGAATCTGATTCTGAGGAAGAAGCTAACTACTTGAACAATCAAGGGGGTTTCCGAGGCAATGCCCAAGGAAACCAAGGTCGGAACTATTATAATGAATCTGGATACAAGGACCGTGATCATGGTAGTTGGAAGAATAATTCAGACAGGAGTGGTGTGTATATTCCTCCTAGAAATTATGAGGTTGAGGCGTCTGGTTCTGAAAAGATGTCTATGGAAGATATGATGGCCAAGCTGCTGAAAGGAGTAGAGGCAACCAATATGGGCGTAACCGAGGTGAAGAATGATTTATCTTCAATGAATCAGTTGGTTAACTCACATTCCATTGCAATAAGACAACTAGAGCAGCAATTCAGTCAACTTTCAGCAGCACTCAACCAAAGAAAAGTCGGCACCTTACCTAGCGATACTGTGCAAAACCCAAGGAATGATGGGTCATGCATGGCCATCACTACCAGAAGTGGTAAGGTGCTGGAAACTTCAGCAAAAGTCAAGAAAGTGATTGACGAAGTTGCGGACATAGATGACAACGCAAAAGGAGAAGATGCCCCAGCTACTACTCCTGACATTAAGGACGCCACATCCAGCACTGTGCAGCCTGAAAAAGTGGAAAAACGGAAGCAAGAGGAGAAGAAAACCGTGGAGAGAACACTTCCATACCCACCACCACCTTTTCCCCAAAGATTGAAGAAGGTGGCGGATGACACAAAGTTCAGCAAATTCATGAATATGTTAAAGCAGCTCACCATTAATGTTCCATTGGTGGAGGCACTTGAACAAATGCCTGGGTATGCAAAATTTATGAAGGATCTCTTGACAAAGAAGCGGGCAGCAAGTTATGACTTGGCGGATAATGTTCATCATTGTAGTGCAATCGCTACAAGATCGCTAGTTCAAAAGAAGGCAGATCCTGGAGCTTTCACTATTCCTTGAACAATTGGATCGTTGGATTTTGCTAAGGCATTGTGCGATTTGGGAGCTAGCATCAATTTGATGCCACTATCTATCTACAGAAAGTTGGGGTTGGGAGACCCTACACCAACCAATATGAGGCTCGTGATGGCTGATAGGTCGGTAAAACGACCTGTGGGTATCTTGAATGATGTGTTGGTAAAGGTTTCTTCATTCATCTTTCCTGCAGACTTCGTTATTCTAGATTGTAAGGAGGGGTCTGAAGTTCCCATCATCTTGGGACGTCCCTTCCTTGCAACTGGAAGTGTGCTTATTGACATGAAAGATAATGAGCTTTTGTTTCGAATTAATGACGAAGTGGTACGGTTTGATATATGCAAAACAATGAAGCAGCCCAGCGATATGAATGAGTCATCTGTAGCTGATGTTCATTATGAGGATATGAAAGCATTATCTATAGAGAAACAACCTACTGTTGAGCCATTGTCTGCTGTGCCACTGAAAGTTGAGCATGAAGATAATGAAGGTTATGAAGAACTTATGAGTGCTCTAACAGAAATAGAGCCTTATACTCCTAAGCAACCGGATTGTGATCCCAAGATTCAACCGTCACCAACAGCGAAGACTTTCATTAATGAGCCACCAATTCTAGAATCACAAGAGCTCCCCGATTATCTAAGGTATGTGTTCTTGGAAAGTAGAAATATACTTCCGGAGAGTGCAGATGATTTAAGTGAACAGCACGTAGAGGCTCTCATCTCTGCTCTGAAGAGATACAAGAGAGCTATGGGTTGGACTATTGATGATATAATTGGAGACTCTCCGGGGAAACGTATGAACCATCTTGAAGAAGATCGCATGCCCACAGGTAAGCCTCATTGTCGTCTAAATCCTTTTAGAAAACGATCCAACACTTACCTCGACGAAGTCTAAGTACTCGAGGTAACTATGTCGAGCCACGACAATAAATAAGGCACTAGATGGGAGGCAACCCATCATTTTATCGTTTTATTGTTTTATCATTTTTCCTTTCATCCTAGTACTTGTTTTGTTTTATGAAAAAACCAAAAATAAGAGTCGTGCCACGAACAAAACTAAGGCGCTTGGTGGGAGGCAACCCATCGTACTAATCGTTTTCATTTGTTTTTGAGCAAAAATAGGTGCAAGAAGTATGCAACGAGGAGATTGATTTCAATTGACGATTTGGTCGCATTCGGTAAGTTAGGAATGGTGATGCATAAGGCTATGAAGTGAGCCTTTCTCACGTCATAATAGGCTTCTAGGAAGGCTAGGCCTTGGTAAAAATAGGCCACGAACGATGCACAACCTATTCTATAGCCTAAGGACTCGGAATCTAGAGTGCTATACACTATGCGCCGCCTATTCCTAGGTATGCTTTTGACTATGCGTCGCCTATGCTATGGCATTTGAGATACTGAGACCAAATGCCATAGACTATGCGGCGCATATGTCTAGAAATGCCATAGACTATGCGGCGCATATGTCCCATTATGCCATGGACAATGCGCCGCATATGTCATTGATATGCCAAGAGATATGCGCCGCATATGTGGTGATTTTGTCCCCAAATCCGATTGTAAATGGGTCATAACCCGACCCATACTCTTCCTATATAAAGGGGACATAGTTTTACAACACAACCACATTAGAAAACACCCCAAAGGCGCCACATAACCTTCCAAATCTTCTCAAAATTTTCTTCTTTTGCTCTTCCAATTCACAACACCGTCTCCATAAGCTTCAAGCAAGTAAGTACTCTCTTATTCTTCATTTATTTATCGTAAGTACTACGTTGCTATGCTTATGATAAATTGCTAAATCATATAAGATTGTTGGTGATGTTCATGTGTTTGAATTGTTGTTGCATAATCATGTGAGTGAACATATACGTAGGGAATTCTTGACTTATTTCCGACTTGAATTTCGTTTCAATAGCATTGTTATGATATTTGCTGAATTGATATGACTATGGATATTGCTTAAGAGTGTTGTTTGGATGCTTACATGTTAGACTATCCCGGCCATCGGGATAAGATTATAGTACCTATCGACTTAGGAGGTTGTGCTTGTTGTAAGAATAACGATTCCATGTGGTAACCCCTATGTCGTAGTGTTGCTATATCTACCATGAAAGTAGTCCAATGGCTGCAAATAAGTGATACAATGCTGATTTTCTTGTTAGAATACAATCCTAAAACGTATGTCGACGAAATCTGAGTAAATCGACTACGTTCACCTCGCTGATTTGTGCAACAAAACTAAGTGTGGGGTGGTACCCCTAGTACTTGCATATAGATTGTATCAAGTGAGATTGTGCTGCAACTAACATTATTTCTAGTCCCAGGTACAATGGCACCTAAAGCGAGACAAGGCAAGGAGAAGGCTACCACCTCCCTAAAGGGCAAAAAGAGAAGTCGCAAGGACCAAGGAGAACCCTCCTCACAGCAAATACCTCAACTCACGCTTGGAATTAAGTGGGATACTTATGAGGAACGTCTGAGGATGACAACTCTGATGATGATTCCAATGCAAAGGGGTATGACCCCAGACATAGAGGATAAGTCCGACCAACCAGGTTCCTCGTATTTATTTTCCACTGAGGACAGTGTCCCGACTAAGTGTGGGGTGGCGGTATCGCATGCTATACTTCTTTGTTTGCACCTATGTTTGTTTACTTTGTTTATTTTAGTCCATTTTTTTTTTGTTTTTTTTCGTTTGACGTTTTGTTTTAGGAGTAAAATCTTTCTAGCTTCGCATGAAATTATTTTGATAGGCAGCATGAGATTATAACAAGAGTATGTATTACAATTGTGACTATTGAGACATTTAGGCTCTAGTTGTGACTCATTATGTGATATTGTGTGATTTAATTCCTTCACTTGTTGGGTCGAGAGTCTATATTACTTCCAATCAAGTCGACCATGTGCCTTGTGTGTGTGAGATAATAGTATATTCTATGTGTGTGGCTGATGCTAGAACTTGCCTGGTATGTATGCAAAGCGAAAATAAGGAGTGTAAGTTTAGGATATGATTTAGGCATTTCTTTGGCAACCTATATTTGTTTACCTTCAGTTTTACCTACCCATTGACATCATCATAGTTAAACCCTTTTGAGCCTTTAGCCTATTTCTTTGACAACCTTGTATGTAAGCCTAATCCATTTTATTTCAAGACCGTAATTTGATCCAAATTCCTAAGTGCTTTAAAGTGAACAAGTCATGTGACAACATAAGAGGAAATTGGGTGAGTATGATGCTTTAAATTGCAATGGTGCTTGAATGTGTTATGAAAAAGAAAGTGCTATCATAGGAGGTATGTTGTGAAAAGAAAAAGGAAAAGAAAGCTGAAAAGGGAGTTGTGCTTAAAATTGAAAAACAAAATAGGAGAACAAGGGTGGTAGAATAAAAGAGTAAAGAAAGGTTGAAAGAAAAAAGTGTCAATGATACAAAGTGATGTATTAAAGTGCTTAGGAACCTAGTCACTATTCTTGGCCAAAATAGTCCTACCCGTCCCTTAGCCTACATTACAACCATCTAAAGACCTACTTGATCCTAATCGTAACATTCCGACATTTAGTAGAGTACTACATTAAAGGCAAGCTTATGGTCATTAGTTGCTACATATGAATTCTTTGTGAGAGTGAGAGCAAGGATATGTTGATACCCATGTTTGAAAAATATGCTATACTTGTGAGTGATTATGGGTACTATATTGTGAGACACACATGGTTGATGAGTTTTGGATAGTTGTATATGATTCTATGTACCTTAACGTTTGCATGCGAGTTGATCACCATCACGAGTCTATGCTTGAGGTTAAATTGTTTCTATTTATAATCGGAAAGCTACTCTTTGTTGATAGTTGTTGTGCTTGTCTTGAAGAATGTTTTGTGTTGTGGCTGTAAAAACCCTAAGTTGATGTTAGAAGGACATGATATGTTGTTCGAGGACGAACAAAGCTCTAAGTGTGGGGTGTTGATGATAGGCGAATTTACGCGCCTATATCAATATATTTTGCCCATATTTTAGCCTAGTTTTGAGAACTAATTATCTATTTCATGCACTTTTAGTCCTTTTTCCTGTAAATGAGCTAACAAACATGATTAGGAAAGTTTCAGGTATAAATGATGCAAAATACAGCATTTTATGGCTTACTTGACGCAAAAGAAAGCTCACAAACGAAGTAGAAAGGAGCTGGACGCCTAAAGGACCAAATCTGCTGCATGGAAAATCTGTCCCGGGCTAAAACAGCATTTCTGAATACTTTGGGGACTGCATGGAAAATCTGTCCAGGACTAAAACAGCATTTCTGAAGACTTTGGGGACTTACAGACACAAAGCTGGATTTTTACAAAGATACATTAACCTAGTACAATTAGGTTATGTATTTCACTATTCTACTTGGATTATGATATTGTAACCTTACCCTAGTACATTTGGGTTAAGGATTTCATTAGTATATTAGGATTTGGTTATTTATTTCATTAGCTTAGTAGGAGTAGGATAGGAGTATTATAAATACCCTATCATGTTAGAGATTTTTATTCATTCTTCAACTATCAATTCAACAATCAATTTTCTTCCATCCTTCTCATCTTCCACCACAAACACTTCTAATCTATTCTTCTATTCTTCTATTCCACAAAAAGAGAATCGTTACTTGCTAAGGAATCACGCAACACGCCTATCACCTAATCCACACGCCATTACTCAACAATAACAATGCAAATCGTGATATCCTTCGCATTCATGGGTAACTAAATCTCTTAGTTGGGGTTATGGAAGCCGAATGAGTTACTATCTATTGCTATGAGTTTGTGAGTTCAAGACACGTATATTGCTTATATCATTATTCTCTTCATCTGAAATCTACAATCTTTGCGGTTTCAAACACAAGAACACGCCATTCTAACATCTAACCTGTTCGAGAGAAAGGTTACTTGTCTAGAAAAGAAGACGCATAGACTAACGCCAGTCTAACATTTAACTTGTTCGAGAGAAAGGTTATTTGTCTGGAAAAGAGATAATGTCAAGGTAGTAGGACACCCTTTCCTATTAAAAAGCTAGTGCCGTAACTGGACTAACCTCTTGGAGAATTTGTACCGCTAGACACACTTTAAGCTCGAGAGAGTTAAAGTGAAATAGTCCTTGTTTAGGTCGAGAGACGCTTGGATTTACCATCGACTACAATTCTCTATAAGCAATTGCATGTCAAGACTCTACACACTCATAGCCAATAGAGACGTATACCTCAGAAGGTGGACATAACCCCAACGCTTCAATTCTCATTGTTTACAACTCACGTAACATTTTTTACTTTATTATTTTCAGCTTTTATTTCATTACTTTGGTTACTTATTACAATCCCCCCTTCTTACGAGACTTGCACCAAAAGTCTATTAATTTTGCTTACTTGCTGGCCAAGCTATTCCCTGTGGGATCGACACCCAACCCAGGTTGGGTTCTATATTTGCTAACGACCGCTTTACACTCCCACGAGAGCTGTAGATTGAGCGTTATCACCTTATATGTCAAAACACACCCCAAACCAACTCTAGAAACATCACAACATACAATAAATCCGTCTGAAACATCGAGCAAAGTAAAAACTGGGGTTATAGTGAGTCGAGTCTTCAACTCCTGAAAACACTTTTCACAAGAATGTGACCTCTAGAATTTGACTTTATTTTGAGTCAATCTGGACATGGGGGATGCAATAGATGAAAAGTCTTCAACAAACCATCGATAATAGCCAGCCAAACCCAAGAAACTCTTGATATTTGATAAAGAGATGGGTCTAAGCTAGTTTCTCACTACTTCATCTTTTAAGGATCAACTCAAAGGTCATCACTGGAAACTATATGACCAAGGAAAGCTACTAATATTAGCCAAAATTCACATTTACTAACTTGGCAAACAACTGATGGAATTTGAGGGTCTGTAATACTATTTTGAGGTGGTCCGCATGATCATTTTCACTGTGAGAGTAGACAAGAATGTCATCAATGAAGACTATGACAAACATGTCCAAGTACTACTTGAACATGCGGTTCATTAAGTCCATGAAAATTGTTGGGGCATTGGTAAGACCAAATGACATGACTAGAAATTCGAAGTGACTATTCCAAGTTCTGAAAGCTATTTTTGAAATATCTCATTCTCTGACTCTAAGCTGATGATAGACAGATTTGAGGTCTATCTCAGAAAAGTAACTGGCACCCTGAAGTTGGTCAAACAAGTCATCAATTTTAGGAAGTGGATACTTATTCTTGATTGTGACTTTGTTTAACTGACGGTAGTCAATATAAATTCTGAGAAAACCATCTTTCTTATGCACGAATAGAACTGGTGCACCCCACGAGGAAGTATTGGGCTTGATAAACCCCTTATCTAGGGGATCCTTCAACTATTCTTTCAATTCTTTGAGTTCTGTTGGAGCCATTCTATATAGCAGAATAGAGATAAGCTGAGTGTCTGGAAGAAGGTCTATTCCAAAGTCAATTTCCCTCTCGGAAAGAACTCTGATAAGATCTTTGGGAGACACATCTAGAAATTCACATGCTACTGAAACTGACTCAAGATTAGGGGTCTCAGAACTAGAGTCTTTAACTAAAACAAGATGATAAACACACCCCTTAGATATTATTTTTCTCTCTCTAAGGTAGGAAATAAGCTGACCCCTAAGTATCAAAGTACTACCCCTCCGTTCTAGTACAGGTTCATTTGAGAACTGAAAATAGATAACTTTGTTTATACAGTCAATTGAAGCATAGCCTGCATAAAGACAATCCATGCCGAGAATGACGTCAAAATCTGTCATCTCTAACTCTACTAAGTCTACTAAAGTAACTTTCTGAGATACCATAACCGGATAGTTCTTATATACCCACCAAGTTATGATAGAATTACCCACTAGGGTAGAGATTAAGAAGGGCTCTGCTAGGATTTCAGAACTAACTGAAGTCAACAGCTATATAAGGAGTTACAAAGGATAAAAAAGCTCCTGTATCTAGCAAAGCATAAATATATAAATGATAAACTTGTAACGTACCAGTGATCACATAGGGAGAAATTTCCTGATCTTATCGGGATTTAAGTGCATAGAGTCTATTTGGGCGCTGCCCATTAGTGGCACTGTAAGTGGCACCCTGCTGAGATGGGTGACCGAAATAAGCTTGGGGACGATTGTATAGACCCTGTGAACTTGACTGAGGACAATCTCTGATTCTATAACCTAGCTTACCATACCCAAAACACACATCGCTACCATCTCTACAGACACCCTGATAGTTTCTGCCATACTTCTGGCAAAGAGGATTTGTTCGAGCACTGCTAACACTACCCTAAGATTTAGAGCCTGGTTCCCTATACTTATTACCATTTCTGAACTTAGGCACTGGAGCACTATTTAAGGACAGAGATGGAACTTAAGATTTTAGGCAGAAATAAGGACGATTACCACCCTCTGACTTAGGCTGAGTGAATTTGAAGCTACCTGTTCTAGCCCTCTTATTCTCGCTCTCCTTCTCCTTAGTTTTTTGATCTTCTACATGTTGAGCATTAACTATTAACCTAGCTAAGTCCATCTCTTTAATCAGCATGGAGGTCTTACACTCCTTAACCACACTATCAGACACACCAGACATGAACTTAGTCATCTTAGATCTGGTATCAGCTACCACATGAGGAGCATATCTGGCTAACTAAGTAAACTTGAGGGAATACTCCTTCACTGTCATGTTGCCCTGCTTTAAGTTAATGAATTCTAACACCTTAGCTTCCCTCAACTCAAATGGAAAGAACCTATCTAGAAACACAGTAGAAAACTCTTACCATTCTATAGGCCCTGCATCTGTGGTGCTATCTGTCGTCTATTGCTTAAACCATGTATGAGCCACATCCTGCAACTGATACATAGCTAACTCAACACCCTCACTAGCATTTACCCCCATAATATATGTGACCTTTTGCACTATGTTAAGGAATTCCTGTAGGTTATTTTCAAACTGGGATGGACTGAACAGCAGCTGGGCATTCATTTTGGGCTACTACAGAATAAGTTAGAGTAGTGAAAGTATCTCTAAATTCTGTGTGAGAGACATGCTCATCTAGGGGATCTGCCTAAATAGGCGGAGGTGTTGGCTGGTTTCTAATTTTTCTTTCATTAGTCTTTTAGGGAGGCATATTCTATACATAAAAGGAAAACTTAGATTAGACAGAGAGTTTAACTTAAGATCATGCTCACTAGTACGACAAGAATACTAAGAAGGGAACTTTTCCTAAAAAAATACCTCATAGCCTCTTGTCCATAAGTGTGGTGCGCTACATAACTATGCATAAGACTCTACTTGATAGGAATTTAAGACTCCCTAGGACTCTGTTGTACCTTAGGATATGATACCGAGTTTGTAATGCCCTGAGACTATACCTTGGGTGTCACACGGTACTTACAATCCTAATGGACCACAAGCTAACTCATGACTGATAACTGCTATAAACATTGAATAATAATAATACTGAGAATATATGTGGAAATTAGGCTGATATTTCTATAAGGTTCATAAACTGAAAACAAATATTGATTACTGATAATAATACTGAAAAACTAAACATTTTTCTAAAATAGTCTAGTCTGAAAGCCTTTAACTGTCTTAATACGAAGTTGATGGGACAAGCCCCCAACTAACTCTGATTGTTGAACATACTGAACTACTGGAATGGTGAAAGAAATAATTCTATCCTCGAAATATAAGGACTCACCACTATAACTACTGATGATAACCTGAGCTACTAAGTACGGTCAGGAACCTGAGTGTCCGAACCTATGATATGAGATATCCTAGCACAAATAAAGAGTATGCATCAGTACATGGAATGTACTGGTATGCTAGATGATGTAAGGTTGAAATGCGTAGGCCCATATACATGAACAGTAACTGACTGAATAATATGAACATAACTGAATAAGAGTACATGGATAACTGAAACTATTGTAAATATTGATTATGCAATAATGTGCAATATATATATATATATATATATATATTGTGTATATAAGATCATACTGAAACTGAATAATGAGTTCTAATAACTGAGCTACTAATATCAAAGATTACTGATAACTGTATTACTGATAACTGGGTAACTATTTTTAATAGTCCTGATTCTATAGAATTGAACTGAGTTTTATATTGAGTCTATAACTAAACTTGTGAGAGGTATTATCTAACCGATATGCCCCGTGTTAAGCTGATTTGGGTTCCAACCTGTAACCCCAATTGGGAAGGTGCTAGTACCGTGCCATGGGTACTAACAGGCTAAAGAGTCACCCTTATCTGGCAGGTGCCCTAATAATATAGGTATTACCCTCATCTGGTAGGTACATACTTTATCAACCCTCAACTGGCAGGTTGATATCTCAACCTACGCTGGCCACATAGTTCTGAAATGCAAGGACTGCTACTAAGGATCGCACCCTCAACTAGTAGGTGAGCCCCCATCCTTGGGTTCTCTCGATGTTAAATCCTACTCCCAACTAAATTACACTGCTTATTAGACTAAACTAAACTGGACTGAGTTCCACTGAGTTTTGTAACTGACTGAGTACTACTAGTTCATAACACTTTTGAGATTATTTTGTAGCTACTGTAATTCTAGGTGAACAGCTAGATTTTTGGGTATTGAATACCCCTAGGACTCGATAGCATCAATAGTAAAACATGGCAAAATCTTGAAAGCATTACATTAATTACTTATTCACCATACATTCATTTAGATATTTTGTCAAACACTTGAAAGGTATGAACTTGTACACAAATGGGAACACATGATAACATGTCATAAATTCACTACTCAATTTACATTGGCATTCTATCAAACACTTGGGGAGATAATTAATGCACATGGAATACATCAATATATAAACATCATGGCTACAACATTTAACTTACAATTCAAGGGTTCATAATGAGGATCATATAATTCTACATACTTGCGAATTAATTCTCTTGAAACTTGTATAAATCTTGATTTAAAAAACATACAACAATACATACATGAACACAAACCAATTCCAATATGTAAATCATGAAATCAATAAATTTATAGTTTTAAAAAGGGTTCTTGAACTCCAAGGGTGGAAGGAAACCCAAGGATGAACACCTATCATACCTTGATTATTAATTTTATGAAGATTGTGATGAGTTCTTGAGACTTGATTCTTGAGCTTGATGAATGTAGGGCTTGTTCTTGAGAGGATTTCGAGAATAACAAGTGTATTTATCCCTTTAGGATATTAAATCTTGTGTTTTAGCTTAATTGGGTGAGGGTAAAAGGATCTAAATGCCCTTGGAAACTCAAAATTTAACGCATAAAAACTAGCCAGCAACGCGATTGGTGACGCATCGCATCGATGGGTGCAACATCGTGGCCAATGCAATGCATCAAGATCGCATTGGCTTGTTGTTTTGCCCATCCAAACATGACCCAAACGAAGTCCAAAAATTCTAAAACTCACCCAATATGACCTATTGACACCCCTGATTATGAATCAACTTAAATATCAATATTCTAAGGTCGAAATGATCGAAGATAAGAAAATCCAATTTCAAAGGCTAATAATTCTTCTAAGTCTTAACACTTAGATATATTTTTCTAAGTTTGGGACCCCTTATTATAAGCTATATGGGACTGAATTAAACAATAACTTTCACGGGGTCTTACACTTATCTTTCAGTACTGCTCTGATATACTCAATAAAATCTAGCAAATTTCCTGGAGATCTCCACTCTTTATTTAGTATATTCTGGATGAGAAGAGAGTCATTCTGTATTATTACCTTGTTATATTGTGTCTTCCCACTGTGGATAGATTCTTGTAATATAGAATATGCCTCTTCTTCTACATTAGAAGTATACTCTGTCTTAGAACCCTATGCATATATTAAATCCTCTTTTCATCTCTCAGACAAAAGGTCGTTATGGGAATTTTGAGTTCTTGGTGATGTCATTTGGCTTGACCAATGCCTCTGTGCCATTTATGGATTTGATGAATAGGTTCTTTCGCCAGCAACTAGATTTATTTTTCATTGTGTTCATATACAATATTTTGGTGTACTCTAAGAGAGAGGTGGATCATGCCAATTCAATTACCTTCATCCTATATTACAAACCCTGAAAGAGCAGCAGTTGTATGCCAAATTTTTTAAATATAAATTCTGGTTGAACATTGTCACTTTTCTAGGTCATGTCATTTCTAGTGAAGGAATCATGGTGGATTCGCAGAAAGTTGAAGTGGTTAAGAAGTGGCCTAAAAAAAAGACTCCAATCGATATTCAAATCTTTTTGGGTTTCTTTGGTTACTATAGAAGGTTAGTGGAAAGTTTTTCTTCTATAGTTTCCCCATTGACTAAGTTGACTCATAATAAGGTAAAGTTTTTATGGTCTGATGCTTGCAAGGGTAGCTTTGAGAAACTAAAAGATAAGTTAACTTCAACTCTGGTCTTGACTCTACCTGAATGTGCCCAAGGTTTTATAATCTATTGTAATGCGTCTTGAGTTAGTTTGGGTGGTGTGTTGATGCAGCATAGTAAGATGGTTGCTTATGCCTCTAGACAGTTAAAGGTTCATGAGAAGAACTATCCGACTCATGACTTAAAATTGTTAGCTATGGTGTTTGCATTGAAAATCTGGTGTCACTATCTATACTGGGTCCATGTTATATCTTTTCTGATCATAAGATCCTGCAGTACATGTTCACTCAGAAACAGAATATTCTCAGGCAAAGGAGGTAGCTTGATTTGTTGAAGGACTATGATATGAGTCTTAACTATCACCTAGGTAAGGCTAATATGGTTGTTGATACTCTTAGCAGGTTGTCCATGGGTAGCTTATCGCATGTAGATAAGGATAAACGAGAATTGGTGAAGGATATTCACCGATTGGCTAACCTTGGATTTCATCTCATGGATTCCAAGGACTGTGGTGTGTTCGTGCAATAGGTGATGCAATCATTTCTTAGTTTGTAAATAAAGAAAAAGCAAGTATTAGATCCTCTCTTGATGAAGAACAAGGATAATATGGGTAAGACGAAGGTGATGGCCTTTGAGATCGGTTATGATGGTAACTTGAGGTACCAAAAGAGGTTGTATGTTCCCAATTGGATGGATTGCGAGGCATAATCTTGGCTGAGTCCCACGAATCATGGTATACTATTCATCCTAATTCAATAAAGATGTATTATGACCTTAAGGAGATGTATTAGTGGAATAACATAAAATGGGATATAACCAACTTTGTGGCTAAGTGTATAGTATGTCAACAAGTAAAGGTGGAGCACATGAAGCACGGTGGGATACTTCAAGAAATTAAATTGTTGGTGTGAAAATAAGAGGTAATTAATATGATTTCATTATCGGCCCACTGCGGTCGCGGAATCAGTGTGACTCTATTTGGATCATCGTGGATAGGATGACTAAGTCCACTCACTTCTTGCCAGTGAGGACTACTAATTCTGCCGAGGATTATGCAAAGTTATTTCTTCAGGAAGTTGTAAAGTTGTGGTGTGCCTATCTCTATTATTTTGGATCATGGTACTCAGTTTCTGTCACATTTTTGGTGCTTTTTTCAATGTGGTTTGGGGACTAATATGAGTCTTAGTATGGCTTTTCACTCGCAATTGGATGGGCTAGCTGAGAGGACTATTCAGACTTTGAAAGATATATTGAGAGCTTGTGTGATTGACTTTGGTGGTAGGTGGTTCAACCATTTTCCTCTCATTGAATTTTTTAATAATAATAGTTACTATTCTAGTATTGGTATGGCCCCATTTTATGCGTTGTATGGTAGGAGGTGTAGATCTCCTATTGGGGGGTTTGAGGTTGGTGAAGCGGAGATGTTTGGCTCGAATTTAGTTCACCAAGATATGAAGAAGGTCAAAGTAATTTGGGATAGGCTTAAGACCACCCAAAGTCACCAAAATTCCTATGCATATATGAGACGAAGGGACTTGGAGTTTGAGGTTAGAGATTGGGTGTTCTTAAAGGTGTCTCCCATGAAGAAAGTAATTTATTTTGGGAAGAAGGGTAAGATTGATCTTTGGTATGTTGGCCCCTACTTAGTTTTTAGAAGGGTTGGTAACATTGCATATGAGTTGGATTTGCCCTCTAGCATGAGTTCCATTCATTTGGTATTTCATGGGTCCATGCTGCGGAAATGCTGGGTAATCCTTCGTTGGTTGATCCCTTAGAGACTATTGATATTTTGGATTCTTTGTCCTATAAGGAGGTTCCAGTGAGGATCTTGGATCGGCAAGTTTGTCATTTGCAAACAAAAAATGTGGCTTTGATAAATGTTCTATAGTAGAACCAAAAGTTAGAGGAAGCTACTTGGGAAGCTAAGAAGGATATGAAGTCTAAGTATTTGTTCCTATTCCTAATTCTGGAAATTTGTGCTTAAGGTATGAGTTATTCTTAACATCTTTGTTTTCTGTCTGTGTTAAAGGTAGATTATAAATTCCTTAGTGTTTTGTTTTGTCTTAAAGGTAAGAGTAGAGATATTTGGGGTTTAATCATGCTAGTCAATGTCATGTCCCATTGTTCGAGAATGAATGATCCTAAGAGGGGAGACTAAAATGACCTAAACTTTGGCCCTTGCAAATTTCTTGGGTTTGAACTCTCTATCATCCTATGACTCACACTATAAGTTGTATGGTGTGATGATGGATCTAGGGACCCTTGTTGTATGTTGGTTAGTGTATTGTTGCCCAAATTCTATCCTGGCTACAAGAGACTCCAAATGAGTCATATGGTAATGTGACGAGAAGGTATGGTCCAATTATATGTTATCCAGTATCTAGCCCTTGATGTTCTGCCTTGGATACGACTAGATATTACTAGTCGTATGGTCTAGTGATGAGTTGGGAAAGGGACCGTAAGTTGGACAGAATATGGTATCCAACCTTCTATTTTGGTAATGACTTGATGATACCAGCAGTATGTTATGATGAGGAGTTGGAGGGTCAACTCATTCCCACCTGTGGGTTTCTATCGTATTTAAGCTAAGGGTATTTTGGATATTTCCCACCCCAAACCCTTAAGACCCCATGTCTTTGAACATAAATTATGCATTCATTCTACATTTAGTAAGATTAAAACACACTCAAAACTCTCTAAAAACTCCTCCAAAAAGATTAGACTAGGGTTTCTTCAAGATGGCCATCTAGAGGCTTACAAATCAAGTTCTCTCTGTGAATCTTCGTAACTCAGTCATGTGACTCTCCCTTCATTGTTCACTAAAAGAATATGTTTAAAGCTTTGTTTATGAACTATTAATGGTGGTTTTGAAAACCAAGGTTGAAGGTTTGGTTGCATATTGTGAACATTGACTTCTTATGATTTAAATTGTATATAAGAATGCTTTAATAATGGTTTGCACATGTGGGTTCTTGAGAATTGTGATTTAAGGTTATGGCTAACCCTAACTTGATGTTTTTCTTGGCTTGATAATAGTATGCCCTCAACCTATTTATGAAAATGTCAATGAGAATGATTTGTCACAAGTTAAATTGTGTTTTGAACTAAGGCATTGGCTTAAGAATGTTAATGGTTGGAAAATGGTTTTATGATGTCCTTGTTGGCCATAAAGATTTGACTTGTAACCTTGGTGGTTTAATTGGCTAAATGGGTTCGAGTCCCTAAATGTTGAATTGAATTAATGTCTTTGGTTAGACAATGGGTTCGAGTATCAAAGATGATTAATAATGGTTATGAAATATTGTACACTTGCAAGTGGGGTTGGTATGACGATACCAACGGCATGCCTTTGGCAAATAATTGGATTAGTGGTTGTGTACGTGTGATGATGTAACACCCCATATTTTTGGGCTAGACTTTGAAGTGTCGCTCTTACATGGGTAAACTATAATCCTATGATTTACTTTTGAATTCATGTGTCATGATCTTTATCCTAGTGTGTGAAGTGCTTTTGAGGTAAAAGATGGTCATAAGAATCACTTAGAACAATGTTGAGCAAAGATCCTTTGATTCATCCCAAGTTTGGTATTCGATTCTATAAGGGTCTACTTTGAACGTATATAACTTTTGATAGACGTAGAATTTTGCATTTGAAAAACCACCAAATTGTAGATAATTGAGTCAGCTTCCCAACTATACCAATTTTTCCTTAATCGGATACCCGAGCGGAATGTTATATTCATTTTTGTGAGAGAGGCAGTGAGGGCGTACGATTACCCCGTGGCGCACGCGCCATCGCCCACCCATATTTTACAGCTTTTGGTTACACTTTTTAAAGGGTAAATGGGTCATTTTCTTCCACCCAAATTCATCCATAACACATAATTAAAGCCCTAAAGAGCATTATTTGCCCCTTTATTCATAAGTTCTCTCCAAGAACAAACCCTAACCTTCTCCCAAGAACTTCAACTTCAAGTTACATTCTCTTCAAGATAATTAAGAATTCAAGTTCTCTAGTCCAAGAATTCAAAGAAAAGCTTTCAAGATTATTTTTAAGGCTTTCAAGGTCAAGCTTTATCAATCAAATCAAGCATATTAAGGTATGTGGGGTTATGAACAAGGGTATCCTTTCACCCTTGTGCCCAGATTACATGATTTTAATATTTAACTTACTTGTCTTGAAGTAGGATTCATACCCAAGTTTCTATATTCTTGAAGTATGTGATTATCATGAGATTAAAGCTTTAAGTTTATCAAGAAGTGCTTATGTTTATGTTTTTAACTTACATGATTTATATTATTAATGAGATTGCACTATCTTGACTTGTTATCGTTGAAGTATTTCAAGATTGTTACTGAGCATGAAGTTTTATTGTGAATTACCATGAGTCTAAAGCATGGGTTTTAAGCCCTTAGTTTGAGTATTGAGACTTCAAGAAGATTATGCTTTTAAGTATTCTTTGATAAGCTTATATACAGATTTTAAGCAAGAATTAATCTTTTGATCCTAAGCTAAGACAAGGAATCCACATTTGTTCGTTTTGATCATAGTTTAAAGCAAAGAGAAGCATAACTGATTTTCATTATAAACCCTTATGTTATTTTAAGGGGTATTTCCTAAAGTATGAGCATATAAGTATTAAGGGAGTAGTATTTAGTACCGAGTTAGGTATCAGTCCAAGGTTGCATGCTGAAAACTATGAGCTACCGTAGGCTTAAAGTCCTAATATGGGTTAAGTACAGTGATCACTTAAGTTAAGGTCCTATTTGATGGCAAGGGTAGAACATCTTTCCCAAACATAAGCTCTCCCTACTGTGGGTAAGACGTTGGACTCCATGATAGCTCACATGGTGTATGTTGGTTAGAAGGACGTCCCTAAGGAAGAATAAAAGTAAAGCTTTTAGAAACTAAGTGTGTGGCTCACAAAGTTTATTCAGTATGCTTTATTATCCATTTTTTTATTATGATTTTCAACTTTTAGTTTTATTCAAGCTTAAGGTGAGTCACTTACACTTAGTATGCATTATTTAAAAGTACACGAATATATTAAGTTACTATTTTACTTATGCATTCACCCCCACATACTCAATACATTCTAGAAGTACAGACCCACATATATGTCTATGTGCTATATAATCTCATAATGTAGGTACCAGTTGTAGCCCACACATCATAATCAGACAGTGTACAGCTTTTAGTCAGCAGGTGATGAGTCTTCTTGATTCGATAGCTTGAGTCAATCATAGTTTGAGTAGCATCTTGTTTTCTTTATTCAGTCATATTGATTTGGGATAGCTAGGGGTCATGTCTCGGCTACCAATAGTCAATATTAGTAGAGGCTTCATAGACAGTCTATAGAGTTGATGTATTTGATTTCAGTTTTGTTTTGTATACCCAGAGTTGTAATCATTTTACATAATTTTATATTAAACCTACTTAGTAAAGACTTCTCATCCGCATATTTCTTTCATATTAATGTATCCTATTTAGTTTCTCATTAGTTATGCCATTATAAGGTTTAGCTTAGGATCACTTGTGGTCCTAAGCATCGTGTAACGTCCAGAGGGTAGTCTTGGGGAGTTACAAACTCGGTATCAGAGCATAGAGTTCAAGTGTCCTAAGGTGTCTATGAATCCATTTCTAGTTAAGTCTTACAGAATCGTACAATGATGTTTGTACTTTTCTTTGAAAGGCTACAGGGCATTTAAGAAGAGTTTCCTTTCTTTCTTACTCTAGATCGAGCAGTAAAGTGCTTCTTTTTGAAACTTCTATTATTCATGTGTTACTCCATAATTCTCTATCTATGACTTATTCTTGAGATAACACAATTAGTAAGTTGAAATTTCTTCTAAAATGATGCTCTCAGATTTACTATCTATAATTTCAAAAGTCACACAAGGGGCTTGAGAGGATCTTGCTAGTGTGTTATAAGTTCCTCAAGTCAAAAGTTATGTCCTCATCCATATGAGTTGTTCAGATAAGATGAAATAAGATATGTATTCAAATTCCTCGTTAACCCTTCATTACAGATAGCGCTCATGAAAGGAGAAAATATGTGCCTTGAGTATTGACCATAGTTTTTATCAAGGCAAAGTGTAACTCAGGTTGTTATGATTCATAAGTATTAGAACATCCTTAGAGTTGGAAGTATGGACATAGAAGTATAGTAACAAGAAAAGTTGGGGTTAGCATTTGATTGAGGGTAAAAAGTGATAGATCTATGTCTTCTATTAAGTAGGATGGGGATGATTTGTCCTTATGTTCTAACTAAACGGTAGTGAATGTGGTGTAGGTTTCATGGTGGAGGTAAAGAATGAGGTATTAGTTAAGGTAAATTATGGTATGCTTAAAGTAGGAAAGGAATTTTTGATGATATTTTATTGTGTTAGAAAAGTATAGGTTCCTAGCGAAAGTATTATGTTGATAAGAATTGTTAATGTGGGTTCTCCTTGAAGTTGTGAAAAAGAAATTGGTTATTGTTTGTAGAGCTAGGGATATAATTTAGATGTATAGATGGGTAAATAGTCATAATGTGTGGAAGGAGGATGTGCTAAGGGTTTTTAGTAAGGCACACCATAGGATTATGATTGATTACTGTTGTTATAAGGTTCTAGTGGACTAGTGTTTCTTGGTGTTTTATTTTATAGCTTTCAAGAGAGAATCGTACATGAGGTTGTGTTATTGAACATGCCTAGCACTAAACACTAAGTTTGAACAGTGGATGATCATCAAGGCAGAAATAATAATTGCTTGGTTAGTGATGCTAGTTATATGGAAGTTATCTAGTAGGCTTGAACAATATATGCAAGAGTTTAAGTTCATTTATTTCCAATTGAGTATGATGTTGTAGGTATGATTAGATTTGTACATAAGGTGATATGAGGGTTGCATTATTTTCTAAGATTATTAAATATTATGTGTGGTTAGTAGTACCCTTAAGTTGCTAAACGGGAATAAGGCTAGTTATATAGTGTATGGTGTTCTTAATAGCTAAGTTAAGGAGTTATGGATAGATGATGTTGAGCCTTTTGGTATGATTTTGATTCTCATAGTTTAGGGAAAAATATAAGTTTAGAGATGTGATATTAGTAGGCCATGACGGAAGTAGTATGGTTCATTAAAGGTTTGGGATATCCATGTTAAGTGTTAGAAGCTTAGTTTGAATCTTTGAAGATTGAACTAATAGAAATAAGAGTTGAAGCTCTAGATGGTGTCAACTCCGAGTGTGGTGATGCTCATAAGGATTCTAAGTTAGTAAGTGTTCAAGTTATTATATGTTGACCATTGGGGATATACAAAGTTAAGTGTTGTATCTCATAAGGAAGTATTAGCAGTGGGTTTTACATTTTCAAGTGTAGTCTTTCAGGGTGAGTTTATTATTTATGTGTATTGTTATATCTCAAATGCTAGAGTAGAATAGATGCAGTTAAGTTTAGTGTTTATTTTATTAAAAGGATCCACAGACTTAGAATGATGGGTTAGAGATGATAGAATAAGTAACCATGTCAGGCTTTTAGATTCTAGTAGTGATGCAAGTAAATTCTAGAACAACAGTAAGGAAGGAAGGTACCCGACCTATTCTTATCGCAGTGCAAATTAGTGTACTTTAGTCATCACAATATCTACTTATAACTTACATGTCTGCTCTATAACCATAGCTCATATTCGTGCACTTTCCATAGAATCATGAATATTTCCAGTCCCTAGTATAAGGAGTTCTTGTTCACTCAGTATTACAAATCATATTCCATGAAATTATGAACTCAAAACTCAGGTCATGTAGTTCATGACTCATGTACTCATGATTGAAAGAATGCTCAGTTTCTAGAACTCACGGCCTTAGTTAAGTTTCCAAGTTATGCATAGTATTCTTCATATTCTAGGTCCTCATGTTCTAATCCTTCAGTGACCTCTCCTTGTAAATTGATAGTAGTGATGAACAATTATGTATATGGGAGAGAGAAACGTTCCATGTTGGGAAAGATTGTTATGTGCTTGTTTTATGTAAGTCTATAAGTCTGAAGGAATATTGATGTGAAGATTTTTGTGTATGTCTTGGTTAGTTGAGAATTTTTATGTGTGTCTTCCTAAGAATAGTGCATTGACGTTGTTATTGATAGAGGTATTAGAGAATATGAGAAAGATGCTTTTATGGGTATTTGTTTAAAAGTACAGATGTGGTTAAGAAGAAAGGCTTTAATGTCAGGTTGATATATAAGTGAATGGGTGCATTGTGCGCTAAAGATTTCCTAGTAAAAGGTTGAATTTACTTGTTGAAGTGATAAGAAAAATTATCCTAGAGATGAGAAGTTGTGAAAATGCTTGGGGTATTGAATTTATGGTTCAGACTAGTGTTATGGTGTTATGTGTAGTACTTTGTAGATTTAAGTAGGCTTGACCAAAGTGAGAGAATTCATTTCAGCTTAGACTTCAGTAGGGTTATCAGTGCCCATGTGAAGATCATAAGTAGCCTCAAGTGAAGTGAAGTATTGATAGGGAACGTATAGTTAAAGGAGTATTTGAGGACTATGTCTAAGTTTGAAAGTGACAGTTGTATTTTCTAAGGCCTAGTAATTCTACCCTAGCTTATGTTTCATAGGCCTATGTTCCATGTTACAGAGTTATAGCTATATTAAGATTCCTTGCTTAGATATCTAATTCAGATCATGCCCAAGAATTCGTTCCTCCCTAATGTTATTAGAACTTCTTGCAAAGAGTGTTGAAGGAATACACCAGTTGAGTATAAACTTTCAGTATAAATCAGTCCGTATAGCCAATAATTTAGTTTAGTAATCAGAAAAATAAGATCCTATTATTTTCCATCTTTCCATCTAGTATTACTATCCAAATTTTCATGAATATGGCTATTCCATGAGGTAATCGTTCACATACATGTAAGTTGCAAATTCAGTTCAGTCCATGCATCATGTTTCAGATTCATCTATTTAGTCATGACTCAGTTCATAAGTGTTCAGTGCATAATCTCAGTTTTTCGAGTATTCTAGCTCAAACAGTGTAATACCTCTTTTATGTTCTTAGTTTCGTTGTCTCAAGGTTCGTGCTTGCATAATTTATCACTTTGCAGTTCTACATGTATTATTGTATCATGAACACTTCAAGCGAATTCTAAACTCTCAGCATGAATCAACTCCTTATAGTAAGTAAAGTCAAGCCAGCTCAGAAATCAGTTTTATGATGAAAGTTTTAAGGTTTCAGCTTAGTTATATCCTTTCTTAGCAGACATATCATGTCTACATAATCCCATACTTCTAAGAATTCAACGAGTTCCTATCCAACATTCGAGGACAAATGATTCCAAGAAGAAGATAATGTAATACCTCATATTTTTGGGCTAGACTTTGAAGCATCGCTCTTACGTATGTAAACTATAATCCTATGATTTACTTTTGAATTCATATGTCATGATCTTTATCCTAGTGTGTGAAGTGCTTTCAACGTGAAAAAAGTTCATAAAAATTACTTAGAACAAAGTTGAGCTAAGAGCCTTTGATTCATCCAAAATTTGGTAGTCGGTACTACAAGGATCTACTTTGAACGTATATAAATTTTGATATACATAAAATTTTGCATATCAAGACTAACAAAATTGTAGATAATTGAGTCAAATTTCCAACAATACCAATTTTGTCATAATCCGGTACCCGAGCGAAAAGTTATAGCCATTTTCATGAGAGAGGCAGTGAGGGCGCACGATTAGCCAGCCGCGCACGCTCCATCGCCCGCCCCTATTGTACAGCTTTTCGTTCAGCATTTTTAAGGGAAAATGGGTCATTTTCCCCACCCAAATTCATCCATAACACATAATTAAAGCCCTCAAGGAGAATTATTTGCCCCTTTATTGATAATTTCTCTCCAAGAAAACCTTCCTCTCCAAGGAAAAATCCTAACCTCCTCCCAATAACTTCAACTTCAAGTTACATTCTCTTCAAGATAAACAATAATTTAAGTTCTCTAGTCCAAAAATTCAAAGAAAATCTTTCAAGATATCTCTAAGGCTTTCAAGGTCAAGCTTTCTCCATCAAATCAAGCCTATTAAGGTATGTGAGATTATGAACAAGGGTATCTTTTCACCCTTGTGCTCTACATGATTTTAATATTTAACTTATTTTGAAGTAGAGTTCATGAACAAGTTTCTAAATTTTCAAAGTATGTGATTATCATGAGATGTAAAGGTTTAAGTATATCAAGAAGTGCTTATGTTTATGTTTTTAACTTGCATGATTTATATTATGAATGAGATTGCACTATTTTGAATTGTTATTGTTGAAGTATTTCAAGATTATTATTGAGCATAAAGTTTTATCATGTATTACCATAGAGTCTAAAGCATGGGTTTTAAGCCCTAAGTTTAAGTATTGAGACTTCAAGAAGATTATGATTTTAAGTATTCTTTGATAAGCTTATATCAAGATTTTAAGCAAGAATTGATCGTTTGATCCTAAGCTAAGATAAGGAATACATATTTTTTTTATTTTGATCATAGTTTAAAGCAAACAAAAGCATAACTGATTTTCATTATAAACCCTTATGCTATTTTAAGGTGGATTCCTAAAGTATGAGCATATAATTATTAAGGGAGTTGTATTTAGCACCGAGTTGGTATGATTCTAAGGTCGCATGCCCCAGAACTATGAGCCACCATAGGTTTAAAGTCCTAATATGGTTTAAGTATAGTGATCACTTAAGTTAAGGTCCTATTTCGATGACAAGGGTAGGACATCTTTCCCCAACGTGAGCTCTCCCCGCCGTGAGTAAGACGTTGTACTCTATGATAGCTCACATGGTGTATGTCGTTAGAAGGACGTCCCTAAGGAAGAATAAGAGTAAAGCATTTAGAAACGAAGTGTGTGGCTCACAAAGTTTATTCGGTATGCTTTATTATTCATGTTTTTTTATGATTTTCAGCTTTTAGTTTTATTCAAGATCAAGGTGAGTCACTTACACTTAGCATGCATTATTTCATAGTTTATGAATATATTAAGTTACTATTTTACTTATGCATTCACCCCCACATACTCAGTACATTCCAGAAGTACTGACCCACATATATTTCTATGCACTACATTGTCTCATAATATAGGTACCAGTTGTAGCCCATATATCATAATCAAATCGTGTATAGCTTCCAGTCAGCAGGTGATGAGTCCTCTTGATTTAAGGGCTTGAGTCAATCATAGTTCAAGTAGCATCTTATTTTCTTTATTCAGTCATATTGATTTGGGATAGTTGGGGGTCATGTCCCAGATACCTATAGTCAATATTAGTAGAGGCTTCATAGATAGTCAATAAATTTGATATGTTTGATTTTACTTTTGTTTTGTATAACTAGATTTGTAATCGTTTTACACAGTTTTGTATTGAATCTACCTAGTAAAGACTTCTCTTCCGCATATTTCTTTCAGATTAATGTATGTTATTTAGTTGCTTAAAAGTTATGCCAGTATAAGGGTTAGCTTGGGATCACTTGTGGTCCTAAGCACCGTGTGATATCCAAGGGTTAGTCTCAGGGCATTACATATGAATATTTTAACTGGGCTTTAAAGAGGGATATGTAGTCGGGCCATGAGAGTAGAGTCTGAAGGACTAACACTGAAAACCACGTTAGTCGGTATGGGTGTCTACATGATCGGGAGCTTCTATTCCCCAAATGAATATATGAATGGGAGGTTTGAGTCTCCATATATTGTATACATTAGTGCTTAAGTCACCTTGACTATGTTGGGAGGTTCGAGTCCCCTATAAAGGCATATATGGTTATGGATATTCTCTGGTTCATGTGGCTACACGCACTGGGGCCATTCCAGCTTGGGGGGAGCTGGGACTATATAGACCATGGGTGCCTTGTTTGATGACGGTTAAGCTACACAACCTATGTTAAGGTTTTAAATGCATGATAAACCCAATTCAATATCCCGACACGATATATACATATATATATATATATGTATACATGTGATTGCATATGATGATTTGACTTTGCTTAAATTATGGCATTATTTTATTCCTCTATCCCTGAGTTACATGCTAGCTCTCTAACCACTAACTATTTCCAAACGTTGTATCCTCATGTGATGCAGGTTCCAAAACTTCTTTTACTTTTCTTGCGTAATGATCAAGTGTTCAAGTTAGTTCGTGAGTTGACATTAAAGTGGTGAGATTGCATACTTCGGAAGGCTTCATTTCATGGTCCTTATTATTTGTGTCTTGGACCTTGTTCAGGCTTTGTTTTTGGCTATATTCGGGGGCTTATCCTGACATTTTATTGATTTTGGTTTCATAAAGGCTTTGTTGGATTACTGTGGACTTGGGTATGTTGTTTTAATGGATTGGTTTAGTGGCAGACGGTTTTACGATTATCGATGATTGGTTTAGACATTTCGTGAATTAATATTAGTCTTAGTTTACACTATCTTGTTTTATGTTCAGAATTTATCCAACACTTAAGATTGTTGTGTTGACTAGGTTAGGTAAAGGGGGTGATCTTCGTTCCACGTGAAACATGAGATACCCGTCATGCCCAGGCCCTAGTTTTGGTCGTGACACATAGTTAATCATAATTTGATCCTATTTTAAATATGACATTAACGTCTCAAGATCTAGGCCACTGGGAGTGGTTGCTTTGGTACAGATTACACCGTACCTACTCTTGAAATAGTTGTAGAAGTTGAAGTTCATTATCCTATCGCAAGGATCATATTCTTCACTGTGTGCGAGGTGCCTTGCCCTTATGAGGCAAAGAATTTCATCAATAGGTTGTTATATAAGAAGAGAATTTTTAAATAGGTTAGTAATTTTTTAGAAAAAAACTTGAAAGATGAAATGAATTGCCCATCTGTTGCAATAGATGGTTCATAAGTTGCAACAAATAGGGAATATGTTGCAATAGATAGTCGATTTGTTGCATAGGTTCTCAGAATCTGTCAGTAGATTAGCCATCTTCTACAACTTATGTAAAGGATGGACCATCTGTTGCAACAGATGTTGTATTAGCAAATTACCCAATCTACTGCAACTTATGTAGAGATAGGTAATCTGTTAAAAAAGATGACTTAGAAGGTTAGGTTATTAAAATTAAAAAATTAATCCATCCTCGTACCACTCATACATATTTGTCGTCATAACGTCTTTGGAGGAAAGTTGATTCATCATAAAACACCTTGTAGGTTTCTTGGAATTTTTGTGATTTCTTAGAGTCATCAGCCAGTTGGTGCCAATAGGTGCGAATATGTCCACCTTCCTCAATGATACCTGAACGTCATCAATATTTGATTGAGGAGGATTTGCAATTTTTCTTAATTTATTATTTGAGAGTATATGTCTAATTGTTTTTCTTCTTTCTAACCTCCTTCGTAAGAGTTTATGTCTCTCTCACCTTCTTAGATGGTATAACACCCCTCTTGGATTTAAATTCATTGACAGCATTAGTCAGATCATATATTTTTTTGAACAGTTCATTTTGTCTGTCCATGCAGTTTTTGCATTTGCAAAGAGAACAGGAGCTTGAAGAGGGGGAAGGGGTGACTGGAAAATTATCATCTTCAAGAAGGTTAAATTTGGTTAGATACATTTTTTTTCTTTAGCATCCACAACATTCTCACCAGCATGGTTTTTACCAATATAAACAAGTCTACCAGCAACACCCCACAAGCAGCACCCAAATCTGTTGCAGTGGGATGGTCATGAAGAGCCTCAACATGAGGTTCATCTTACCTAACAGCTCTTTTTATGGTTGTTTCTCCAGCCAATTCCTTCTTTGTTAAATCCACTATTGGGTCTAATATCCTTCTTTGTTAAATCCACTATTGGGTCTAATATAGTTTGAACAAGACCTAGAGAAATAAAAGAATCCATCCCCAACTCTTGCTTACTAGGTACAAGCCATAGATGCACAATCTATAAATAGAAGTAGATACGTTTAAATCAAATAATAATTTACAGTCAGTTGGGTAATAAGCTAACATAGACAACTTATGCAACAAATGAGCCTTCTACTGCAATAGATGATTCATCTATTGCAATAGTATAACCATCTGTTGCATCAGATTACCCATTTATTGCAATAGTGTAACCATAAGTTGCATCATATTACCCATCTGTTCCATAGGTTGCAGTAGATGGGTAATATATTAAGTCAAGTTCAGAAAAATGGGTAATCTATTACAAAATATGACTTGTCTATCGCAATAGATTACCTATCTATTGCACCAATTATACTAAACGGGCAATCTATTAATATAAATTAAAATAGATGGCCCATATGTTGCAACAGGTGGACCTCTGTTTCAATATCTTCTTTTGAGTCAAATTAATTTACTTGAAAGAAAACTTATTGTATCATCCAGAGGGTTAAAGAGATTAACATCCTTAATTTTTGTGTTTCTCTTTCCATTCCAACCATCTAAGGATCCTTAGATGAGAAACTTCATTCGGGTAATCCTTAACCTACTTTCGGAGGTGCGGAATGGATTCAAATGCCCAAGCCTAAAAAATTAAACATAAAGCAAAAAAAAAAGTCATAATAATTATTCAATATAAATTAATGCAAGAGGAAGCAAATAGTGATTAAATTTTACCATGAAAGCCCAAGGAAAACCGTATAAGTTGATCATCTTTAGGGATAGTTTTGTCAATAAATATTTGACAGTCAACTTGTAGTTGTCATATCCCTAGGGATAATTGTTGAATTTATCAAAATCCTGAGCAAGCACCAACAGATCATCTTCTATGACTTTGTAGATATATCTTGCCAATATAACGGAATGGGAAACCAAACCAAGCACAATTGCTCCTTGTCTTTGTTGGTTTTTGTGGGTGGTCGCTTGGAAAATGTCTTGCCTTTATTTGATGGTGGTGGGTTGGTTGTTCCGCTTGACTCAGACTTTTTGAGGGGTGTTTCCTTGAGGAGAGGTTCTTTTGGACGATCGCATCTCAAGCCTGTCACTGTGGCAAACTCTTTCATGCCAAAACAAATCGGCATGCCACAGTAGTTAATACAGATTTCATCCATATTTTTGTGCCCTTCCTTCAAATCTTTATCATCACCCACATACTTAATCCTGTGCTTGATAAGACCATATACCACGCTCATTTGGATGCGGGCATTGTTGTCCTCAGGCATCTTAAGAAAGTCTCCAAAGCAGCTGGACCAAAAAAAAATCCTCTAGTTTTTCCTTCTTCATAATATTCCTAAATTCATCAAAAGATTTCCCCATAAGAGAATCACTTGTTAAATCTACAGGGTTATCTATCGGCATCTCAACTTGAAACCTATCAATACTAATAGTTTTGACAGGATCATGTTGGGATTTCGATCTCAATTCACCTCCCATTGATGATGCATTATCATTATCTTTCTCGTTCTCCTTGGAAGATCCATCTTCTTTCTCACTTTCTACTTCCTCATCTTCCTTATCTTTATTATCTTCCTTCTCAGTTTTATTTTCCCCGCTACCCTCAACAGAACCTTCTCCACCTTCATCAATATCATTTTCCATAGCTTTACCATCTTCCTCAATTTTGTTTTCAAACCTTTCCTCAGCTTTACTTTTTCCTGAAATAGATTGTTTAGGAAACTCCTCCAAATCCATCTGTATTCTAGTCTTTTTTGTTAGTTGGTTAGAAGTTAATCCGCTTTCACTTTCTTTTATTTTTGGAGACATATTTTACCTACAAATAAGGGGGAAAAAAATATTACAATTAATGTTTGCATATTTTTCTAAAAAAAAAAAAAGGTAACACAAAATTCAATAAATACAATACACTAGAAAAAATATTCCAAAGGATGACCCATCTGTTGGAATAGATGACTTATCAGTTGCAACATATTAACAACATGATGCAACAAATGGGTTTTTATTGGAAGAATCAAAACAGTGTTGCTACTGGTTTGTTTTCTTCCAACAGCGGATACATTTGTTGCAACAGCAAGTTAATATGTTGGAAAAGTTGTTTTGTTTTATTCCAACGGCTGATACACCTGTTGAAACAGATGGAAAATCTATTTGAAGACCTATTTTAATATCTTCAAATAGATGTTCCACCTGTTGTAACAGGTGGGTCATCTCTTGGAAGTTATCAAAACAAGTAGAAATTTTGTTTTGATAACTTCCAACAGATTACCCATCTTTTGCAACAGATGAATCATCTATTGGATAAAATTGAATTAGGTCTTCCATATTTCCATCAGATGTGTAATCTGTTGGGCAATATAGTACCCCAACACCACCAATGCCAACACCACCAACTCCAACACCAAAAATACCAACACCACCAATACCAACACCACTAATACCAACACCACCAACACCAATACCAACACCAACACCAACACACCACTAATACTACCACCACCACCACCAACACTAGCACCAACACCACCACCAACCCCATCAATACAAACATCAACACCAACACCATCAATACCAACATCAATACCACCACGAACACCACCACAACCATGAACACCACCAGAACCACTAATACCAACACCACCACCAATACCAACACCAGAGGTGAAACCAAGATTTAAAGCATGTGGGTTCTGAATTTCAAATTAAGACAACGACCTCAAAATAATGTAAAACCTTATCCAAATTAACTACTGAATAAGGATATTTAATATATTTAAAGGTTTATAAGAGGACGTACTAGTTGTATGCATAGTGGTAAAGCAGCTTCTTTAGTGTACCTCTAGCTTTAATTTTTTCCATCACACCTGAATTGCCCACAACCAAAAATTTATTGATGTCAAATATTAAGCCCAAACTTTGTTTCCTAAATAGTAGATTGGCACCTCTGCATCATAACATATTACATTTACCATTTGAACAAACTCTTCCCATGAGAAGCAAGCTACTCCTTGTTACTCAACTTAACTTTTTTGCATGATGGAAATGTTTCTAAAGCTGGCATTAGCTTAAGAAAAGACATACAAATTATTATTACTGAATTGCAAACACCAGTTTATTTTACAAATTAGTATAACAAATAAGGCATTGCAAATACTAGAACTTGTTAAAAGTATTAATGCATTGATATTTAAGATAACAAATGTATAACCTTAGCGAAAGTAACTAACAAATAAGGCTATTTAACATATTTTAAAAAGTGATGAATTACTTAAACACTATAAATATAAGCATTATCATTACAATTGCATTCGACTAGTTGTCATGTTTTGAAACGATCAATGATCGCATCATTAGGTACACTGTCAAATATTTCATCCTCTATATAACAAACTAAACAATCATTCAAAAAATCATCGCCAATCATGCTTCGCAAATTATTTTTGATAAACTTCATGGAGGAAAATGCTCTTTCCACTGTTGCAGTAGCCACGGGTAATATCAAGCGTAATTTTACAAGCAAATAAACAAATCCCCATGTCTTGTGCATATTTTTTTCAACCAATTTCATCGAAAGATCTCCAAGTCCTTTCAAATTTGAGAAAGTATTATCCACTTCTCTCACATAGTAAATATAATTGTCAAGATCCACACTAAGATTTTCAAGCTTGGGGCACTGAACTCATTTGGATAATATGTAGCAAGCTTCATGATCTTGTCTTTATCATAATTTGAAAAATAATTGTCAGGACTAAAACTAGTCATTCCAAGAAGTAGATCAGTATTCACTTCACCAAAGCGATTATTGAGCTCTGAAAGTTGCAAATCACTAACAGCATAGAAAACATTCACACGCAAATGATAAGAATATGTAACACTTGATCTCTTGCGCTTAGACTTTCCAAGACCATATTTCTCATTCATTTTTGGAATTACAATATCATTCTTTTCATAAAATAAAAAGACATCTTCTAACAAAGAATTTCATTTACATTTCCTCATCAATTGAAATTGTCTCTTTGAGAAATCCACAAGATTCATAGCATTAATAATATCTTGATCTTTTTGTTGTAACGCCATATTCAAATCATATGTAACTCCCAAAATTTTCAACATCAAATGCAACATGTAGATAAACTCATAAGATCTAATATCTTCCACTAAACTTTTTGCCAATGTTTTCTCATGATAATTTGCACCTTCTTTTTCAAGAACTCCAAGTACATGAACAATTGATGATAATAAGGAATTGAATTTACGTACTGTCTTAAAATAAGATCCCCAATGGGTATCACCGGGTCTTTGAAGTCCAAGTTCTTGATTTAATCCACTTCCCACATGAACTTCACCAAGCACTAGTAATTTCTCTAATTTTAAAATCAAAGTTTTAAGACCATTAATATCTCCCTGTATGTTACTAGCTCCATCATAACCTTGTCCCCATATTTGGGATCGACTCAAAGAATGATCTAAAAGCAAAGAGTGGATCGTTTCTTTCAATGACTTTGTAAATATGTCTTTAACATGAACAAGAACAAGAAATCGCTTCATAAGCTTACCCTCTTTGTTGACATACCGCAGAACAAGTGTCATTTGTTCCTTATGAGAAACATCTTTAGACTCATCAACCAAAATTCCAAAGTAATCCCATTTAAGTCTTCAATAATCGCTTTCACCGTTTCTTTTGCACAAGAACTTACAATGTCTTTTTGAATATCCGGAGAAGTCATTGTGTTATTTTTTGGATCTTTTTCTAATACAACACTTTTTACTTCTTATTTTTTGTCCACATACCACTTTAAGAGATCTAGAAAATTGCCTCTTCTTGTTGAAGTTACACACTCATTATGACCTCAAAAAGGCAAACCTTCTTTCAAAAGATATCTTGTCACATTAATTGAAGCATTCAATCAAATACAATGTCTACCTTTAATTTTCTCATATTTCTTATCAAGTGAGGCAAAAATAGATTGTTCCGAATTCATCAAATCTAGCATCATCTTAAAACATCGATGGTGAACACTATTCACTTCACTGATATGTTTTTAAACCTTTCTATGCCTTTGTTCCAAATTTGAAAACCTTCTGTTGTCAAAGATTTACTCACTTTTTTCATATCCTTCGAGCTCATTTTTAAAAAAGTAACAACATAAGCAAAATGATGCATCTTCTTTAATGCTATATCCTAACCATTGAGAATATAGAGGTTTAAACCATTCAGGATTAAAGTGACATGGTGTACCTCTAAAATCCCTAGTAGGAAACTCAAATTTATCTGGTTGGCAAGGTCTTTTTTGTATGTAATATCTCCTCACCCGGTCATGTATATTTGGAGGAAATTCTGTAATTGGTTTTCTTTCAGCGGGATCTGATTTAAGATCCAACTTTGCCAAATCTTTATTATTATTCGATACTCTAAAAAGATTGACATCCAATGGAGAACTTGGCAAAGAAGAACTAGGAGCAGTATCTGAAGAAGTTTGAGGCTTGAATAAAATTGTAATTATATTATCATTTGCTTAAAGATCCTACGAATGATAATTGACAAAACATAAAATTTTTTACAAAATTATTCTACTGCCTTTCAATCACAAAATACAAAATACTAAAGCACTTTAACCCAAAATCTAAAGCAAAATTAAAAACTATTCATTAATTTGGCAGAACTTTGCTTAAGCAAATAAAGAAAAGAAACAACATATATAATATATAGTGGCAGTTTTCAAGACATAATCTTGATAGTTAAGTCCAAACAAATGACAAAGAATAATGATCCTAGGCTTCTAGCAATTTAGTATATTCTATTTTTTACTTTTAGATGAGAATTTGGAAAACAAATCTATCATTCAAATCAAGTTTAAACCTCTTTACACAAGTTTATTACCACTAGGAATCAAGAGAATACAAGTCTGATTAGTAATTGCATACCTTGGCACTTGACAGAGCAGCAGATGCAAGTCTTGTTTGAACTTTGAAGAAGAAGAAACCCTTACCCAACCAAAAGTTCTTGAAGAAACCCAGAAATACTTTTTTTTACTTTTTTTAATTAGTAGTTTATGTTTGTTTTTTGGGGGGGGAGGGGAGGGGGGTTGTGATAACGCTCAAACTACAGCTCTCGTAAGAGTGTAAGCGGTCGTTGTCAAATATATAACCCAACTGGGTTGGGTATCGATCCCACAGGGAATAGCCGGTCACTAAGTAAGCAAATATTATTAGACCTTTGGTGCAAGTCTCGTAAAAGAGGGGGGATTGTAACGTGCAATTGATGTAAACAAAATAATAGAGTAAAAACAGAAAATAGCAAAGTAAAAAGAAAGAATGTTTTAGTAAGACGTTAAACAATGAGAATTGAGAGTTGGGGTTATGTCCACCTTATGAGTTATACGTCTCTATTGGCTATGAGTTATGCGGAATTCAGACATGCATGTACTTATAGAGAATTGTATTCTATGGTAAATCCAAGCATCTTTCGACCTAACAAGGATTATTTCACTTTAACTCTTTCGAGCTTAAAGCGTATCTAATGGTACAAATTCTCCAAGAGGTTAATCCAGTTACGGCACTAACTTTTTAACAGGGGTTGGTTCCCTATTACCTTGACATTATCTCTTTTCCAGACATATAAATTTTCTGTCGAACAAGTTAATGCTATACTGGCGTATTCTAAGTGTTCGCAACCACAAAGAATTTAGATTAAGATGAAGAGAATAATGATATAAGCAGCATACGTGTCACGAATTCACAAACTCATAGCAATAGATAGTATCTCATAAGGCTTCCATAACCCCAACAGAGAACTTTAGCTATTCATGAGTGCGATGGAAATCACAATAGACATTATCATTATACCACAATAAAAGATCTCACGTGTAGTATGGTGTGGTATGGCGTTAGGCGTGAATTCCCTTTTAGAATAGCGTTTCTCTTGTTGCGGAAATTAAGAGTTGAATAGATGAAGAGAATAATAGTAAAAAGTAGAATTAATGGAAGAATTAGAAAGATTCGGAATTGAAGAATGAATTGAAAGGTAAGATCGTTAATAGAAGAATTAATTAAAATCTCTAGCAAAATAGGGTATTTATAACACCCATATCCTATTCCTACTAAGCTACTGCATTACTTAACCCATTCCTACTGGGTTACTGCATCATTATCCTAATCCTAATAAGTTACTGCTGATCCCCAAAGTCTTTAGAATTGTTGTTTTTGCCCAGGACAGGTTTTCATGCATCACTTTTGGTCCTTGGCGTCCAAGCTTTCCCTTTCTTCTTTCGTCAAGCTTTCTTTGGCGTCAAGTTATCCATAAAATGCTGAAATCTGCATCATTTATACCTGAAAACTTGCTAATCACGTTTGTTATCTCACTTACAGGAAAAAAGACTAAAAGTGCATGAATTATATAATTTGTCCATAAAACTTAAGCTAAAATATGGGTAAAATATAGTACTTTAGGCGTGTAAATTCGCCTATCATCAGGTTGTTAGTAATTGAACTTTGAAAACACATTGACTTTCTTTAATTAGTACTATATGAATTTCGTAAAAGCAAATAAAAAAAGCTTAATTAAAAAAAAATGCACTTGCTGACTGGCACTGGTGACACTAAAAATTAAAGAACAAAGAGTAAAAAACAATGCTCTTAGTGGGGTTGAAATTCCCATCTCTAGGACGCGGAGGTGACGCACCTACCATGGGCTAATAGCCAATGTTTGTATGGGGGGTCAGACTTGTATAACTATATACGTTTTTAGAATCTTTTAATTATAGATATAGGGTCTACACAAAAGCTAGTGGGTTTGGCCAAACCCCCGTGAAGCACTGTAGCTCCGCCCCTGACCAACACCAACACCAACACCAATACTAACACCAACACCAATACCAACACCACTAATACCAATACTACTAATACCAACACCAACACCAATGTCAATGTCAATACCAACACCATTAATACCAACATCAACACAAACACCAATACCACCAATACCAATACTAACATCAATAATACAAACGCCATCAACAACAGCATCAATAAAACAAAAACAAATAACAAAACCAACAACAAACAAATTAAACAAACAAAACTACTAACAGCCATCAAAAACACCACAAACACCATCCAACAACACCACGACAGTCAACAGAACACTACAACAAAAACTATGATTTTCTTGGGTTCTTACTATATTTTTTAGCATCAAAACTCAAAATTATTAACTCATTCTCAAATATAATACAACTAAATGTCTTCTTTTTATCATTAACTAAGAAACCTTAAGTTTTAGAAAATACAATAAATGTAGAACTTTTTCTTGCACTCTGTTACCTATGAATAGAGAGAAAACAACAGATATAAGCAAGAAAGAAGTCAAAAATAACAACTATGTGATCAGAATGAGAAGAAAATTGATCTGTTGTAAAGGGTTGAGCAATCTATTGAGTAGTTGTTATTTGTATTGTTGAGAGAGAAAGAGAAGAGAGATAACTCGAGATTTGAAATAATAAAATATTTTCCCCACAAAAGGATGATTTGTATGGGTTGAATTGTATTTTGGAAAAGAATGACAAGTTTTGAAAATGTTAATTTGGTCCAAATTGATCTTAATTAATTTTTTAAAAGAGATAAATTTTAATTGTTTCATAATAAATTAAATTAATTTTATTAAAATTAGTTTTCATTTATTAAGTTCAATTGAGACTTTAATGAATTTATATTAACATAATAATAATTTAATATGAATTATTTTAACTCAAATTGATCAACTGATGACTCTGGTCAGGACGAACACAATAGTTGATCATGTAACTGTAATAAAATCAACTAAAATTATAGTTAAAAACTTATGAAATCATCCTTAATTATAGCTAAATAAATTTATATATTTCAAATAATAGCTTGATATGAATTATTCCAACTCAAATTGATCAATTGATGACTCTGGTCAGGACGAACACAATAGTTAATCATGTAATTGCAACAACATCAATTGAAATTATAATTGAACTTATGAACTCATCCTTAATTATAGGTAAATCAATATAGTTATTACAAATAATGGTTTAATATAAATCATTTCAACTGAAATTGATCATTTGATGACTCTGGTCAGGACGAACACAATAGTTGATCATGTAATTGCAATGAGATCAATTGAAATTGTAGTTAAAATTATGAAATCATCCTTAATTATATCTAAATAAATTTAAATATTTTAAATAATTGATTGATATAAATCATTTCAACTCAAACTAAATCAATTGATGACTCTGGTCAGGACAAACACAATAGTTGATCATGTAATTGCAACGACATTAATTGAAATTGTAATTGAACTTATGAAATCATCCTTAATTATAGATAAATCAATATAGTTATTACAAATAATGGTTTGATATGAATCATTTCAACTCAAATTGATCAATTGATAACTTTGGTCTAGACGAACATAACAGTTGATTATGTAATTGCAACGACATCAATTGAAATTGAAATTGAAGTTATGAACTCATCCTTAATTATAGATAAATCAATATAGTTATTACAAATAATGGCTTGATATGAATCATTTCAACTCAAATTGATCAATTGATAACTTTGGTCTGGACGAACATAACAGTTGATTATGTAATTGCAACGACATCAATTGAAATTGAAATTGAAGCTATGAATTCATCATTAATTATATCTAAATTAATATAGTTATTACAAATAATGGCTTGATATGAATCATTTCAACTCAAATTGATCAATTGATGACTCTGGTCAGGACGAACACAATAGTTGATAATGTAATTGCAACGACATCAATTGAAATTGTAATTGGATTTATGAAATCATCCTTAATTATATCTAAATCAATATAATTATTACAAATAATTACTTGATATGAATCATTTCAACTCAAATTAATCAATGGATGACTCTAGTCAGAACGAACACAATAGTTGATCATGTAATTGCAATGAGATCAATTGAAATTATAGTTAAACTTATTAAGTCCTCCTTAATTATATCTAAATAAATTTATATATTTCAAATAATGGCTTGATATGAATTATTTCAACTCAAATTGATCAATTAATGACTCTGGTCAGGACGAACACAATAGTTGATCATGTAGTTGCTACGACATCAATTGAAATTAAAATTGAACTTATGAACTCATACTTATATATCTAAATCAATATATTTATTACAAATAATGGCTTGATATAAATCATTTCAACTCAAATCGATCAATTGAAGACTCTGTCAGGATGAACGCAATAGTTGATTATGTAATTACAACGACATCAATTAAAATTGTAATTGAACTTATGAAGTCATTCTTAATTCTAGCTAAATCAATATATTCATTACAAATAATGGCTTGATATGAACAAATAGCAGACTAACCTGTTGCAACAGATAACACATCTATTGAAAATTATCAAATAATTACAGACATCTATTAAAATAGATGTTCACCCGATTGCAACATATTACTTATCTGTTGGAAAATATCAAATAGATGTTGCACTCTATTGCAACAGATAACTTGTCTATTGGAATTAATCAAATTGATGTTGTCATCTCTTGCGACAAATGACTTATCTGATGGAAATTATTAATAAGATATTAACATATGTTGCAACAGATGACTTATCTATTGGAAGTTCTTTTTTATTTTAAAGAAATTTTTTGTCCAATATAAAAAAGAAAAAAATACTAAGGAGGTGAAACGTTTTTTAGATAACTCAAAAATCTCTGTCTTGTGTTGTCTTATCTTGTCTTTTTAATGTCACCGTCACCATCTCCTCTTTCTCCTCAAAGCATTCACTGCCATAATTTAATAAATATTTAAACCCATCTCTAGAATTATCTCTCCTTTAACCATAAAATAATTCATCTTTTTCCTTTCTCTTTCTATTCTCTTTAGGATAATCCAAACCATCTGCTCTTTTTTCTCTCTTTTCTATCCTCTTTTGCATGAGGATCCTTTCAAATCTCAACCAATCTATATCTTTTCTCACCTGAAATTGATGTTTTGATCCTTTTGCTTTGACATAGCAGGTATGGTTCATTATTAGATCTAGGGTCTCTACTATTATTCTTGCCTTCTCATCTTCCTCTTAGCCTGTTTCATCAATTTTTTCATGTTTTCTTTGATGAAATTGAAATTGTGTATATCATATTTTAACATTGGTTATTTAAAATAGTTATTTACATATGTTGTTTTTATTTATTTACCCATTACCCATCTCCTATTTATTGAAAAAATTAAAGGAAAGGTATCTTTTAAGTCTTAAATGAACGAACCATTGATTTTATTAAATAATCAAAAAAGTCATGGACCTTAAGTTACTCCAACAAATAGCTCATTTATTACAAGAGATTAGTCATCTGTTTGAAGAACCCAAAACATGGATTGAGTTCTTCCAGTAGATGAACTATCTATTGCAACAGATTGATCATCTATTAGGAGAATTTAAGAAACCTTGTGGGCAGTATCGGTGTTGTTTGTTTGTTTTATGTTTGTTTCTTTATTGTTGATGTTGGTGTTGGTGGTGTTAGTATTGGTGGTCTTGGTATTGTAAAAGGTGGAAACATATAGAGGAAGATATTAAAATAGGCCTTTCAGCAAATTCCCCATCTGTTACAACTGATGAATCAACTATTGGAATAAATCAAAATAACTCTTCCAATAGATATCTCATCTGGTGCAATATGTTGGTCATCTATTGCAACATATGGGTCATCTGTTGGAATTCTTGTTGTAATGTATTGTATTTATAGAATTTTTTGTAACCCATTTTTTAAAATTATACAGACATCAATTGTAATATTTTTTATTTTTCTCTTATTTATAGATAAAAGATGTCTCCTAAAAGAAAATGAAGTGAAAGAGGATCAACGTTTTCCGACCAACATAAAAGGCTAGAGTAAAGATGGGTTTGGATAAATAAGCTTCTTACAAATGGAACTACTTCATATGTGGGAGGTATATATTACTGATCATGTTATCGTGAAACCATACATAGAATACACTAATTTTGTGAATGTTGTTTTTTTACCGATTAGGCATTGATCATTCAAATAAAATATTGCATTTTACAGTTAAGTTTGATAGGTCTAAACTGATAAGGCTGAGGGACCTAGTAGGTAGTGTTGATGCCCTGTTATGATTTAATGATGGTTTTGCTAATGTTTATGTGCTAAGTTTGGAGAAGGAATCAAGTTTTGGTGGCAGTGTAAAAATTCAATAGTGATTGGATTAATTTTAGGGTTCAATGGACTTTTGAAAGGCCTCTGAAGCCTCACATTGCTGCAAACAAGAATGAAAATAAATATAGTTATTGCACTGTTCCAAATTTATATGATTGGTTTGCTTGGGGTGATAATTATACAACTGAAGGTGCTTGGAATAATATCTGCGAGGAAAAGAGGAGGTGCTGACGACTATATCAACTCAGACCGTATTAAATAAGAAACATAGGGTAGCAAGAAATGTGTAGCGAATCTGGCCGATAAAATTAACATGAAGAATGAAAAAATTGAATGAGCTGCAAAAATGAAAATCTATCACTTGTTGTTGAAAATAAAAATGGTGAAGTGGACTGGAGCTGTGAACTTTGCTAGGTAACTATGACTAGTTAGCGTGCTCTGAATGATCACCTCCAAAGAAAAGAACAAAGCTCTAAGGAAGTAGCTTTGCGAGCACCGAGGGTTGGAAAGATGTACCGTCAAGGATGAAAGTTGCACCAAGAATTACAGAAGTTAATATAAGGGATCAAGCTAAGGTGGCAATTTCTAAATATAAACTTGCATCCTAGGCCTTTTGTTTGTGGTTTTGGTCATGTCTATAGCAGTGGGAATAAAAAGACATAGGATTTCTACCCAACTTTAGACTTTTTTGTTTCCACTGCTATTGACCTGATTAGAACCACAAACAGAAGGCATGGGATGAAAGTTAAAATTCAAAAATTACCACCTTGCAATCTATTATTTTTACTTCAAAAGTTCATGGTGCAAGTTTTATTCTTGACTGTACATCTTTCCAACCCTCGGTGCTTACAAAGCTACTTTCTTGGAGTTATGTTCCTTTTTTTAGAGGTGATCATTCAGGCCAATGTAACTAGTCGCAGTTACCTAGAAAAGTGTACAGCTCCAGTCCACTTTACTATTTTTCATTTTCAACAATGACAGACAGATTTTCATTTAGATACACTTTCATATTTGCAGCTCATTCTGATTTTTCATCTTTCAAGTCAATTTCATTGGCCAGATTTGCTAGAAGTTCCTTGCTTTCTACCCAGTGTTTCTTATTTAATAAGGTCTGAGATGGTATAGTCTTCAGCAACTCCCCTTTCTCTTACAGGTATTCTCCTACAACACGTTCTACTGTATAATCGTCTCTCCGAGTAAACCATCCATATAAATTTAGACTAGGGGAATTTTTATTGGTTTTTCATTCTTGTTTGTTGCACTAGGAGGCTTCGATGGCCTTCTCGAACTCTATTGCACCATTAAAACCAGTCCAATCACCATTGAATCTCTACACTGCCATCAAATATTGATCCCTTCTCAAAACTTGAAGCATAAATATGAGCAAAACCATTATTAAATTATAGCAGGGTATCGACACCCTTCTTGGTCCCTTCGGCCTTATCAGTTAGCACATATAAAACTTAATTGTAAAATACAGGATCTTATTTAAGGGATTAATGCCTAATTGGTTAAAAACTACATTCACGAAATCATTGTACTTTATGTGTATTATCATGATAACCCGATCAGTAATACATAACTCCCACGTATGAAAGTGGACCCATCCATCTGTACGCATCTTATTCTTTCTACCACATCAATGTCAAAAAGTATTTAATCTTCAGTTCCCATCGTGAAGTAGTGTACAAAACTACAGAGGCTCAAAGGGTAACCATCTTCAAAACCTTTCTTCTTAATCTTTTGGGAAGGGTAACAATAATCCCAAAAACTGAAAACCTAATCAAGAGAAACCCTTGCTGCTACTGGATTGAGTTCTTCCAACAAATGATCCATATTTTGCAATAAATAAGAAATTTGTTGGACTATATGTCCATCAAGAAAAAACAAGTGCTCTGTATGGAAGAACACTGGCCACAAAAGAACTACATGCTCAGATCGTAATGCCCCATGATCATTGTAATAGTAAACTTGTGTTGTTATTTGTTATAGAATTTGATAATTTTAACTCATTGTTGGGGATGTAAATGTTATATTTTATTATATAAAATATATTTTTATTAACTTGTGCATCAATAAAAAGAGGTAACAGGAACTAAATATAATGGACTACAAAAAATATTTACAGCAGATTACCCATCTATTGCAACATATGGACATTTGTTATAAGAACAAAATACAGATGGGTAATATGTTGGAAAAAACTCAAAACCCTTGCTACTGAGTGTGTTTTTCCAACATATGACACATCGATTATAACAGATTTGCTGGAAGAACACAATACAGTCCTTGCCACTGGTTTGTGTTCTTCCAACAAATGACCAATTTATTTTAACGGATGGTCCATATGTTGTAAAAATTGACCAAAAATGGTTATAAATAAAAAACAGTTATTGAAAAGGTGAAAAGACATGATTTTTCGATTATTTAATAAAGAAAAATGGTTCATAAATAAATAATAAGGAATAAATAATAAACACAATTTAAAATCGTAAAAATAACTATTTAATTTTAATAACTATAGTTAATAATAAAAAGGTTGAAAAGTCATGACTTTTCACCTATTTTGTTTTTAAATCTATTTTTTTAATTTAAATAATAAAAAAAGTCACCAGTTTAAATTAATTAAGGAATATAATTAAAAAAAGAGGTGAACAGTCGTGACTTTTTGTCTAACACGTTCAAAATGACTAATGAATCATATTCTCCATCTATTGCAGTTGATGAATCATCTACTGGAATAAATCAAAACAACTCTTCTAATAGATGGTCTATCTGTTGCAATAGATGGATCATTTGTTGGAAGAAGTCAAACCAGTAGCAAGACTGTCTTGATTTCTCCAATAGATGGATAATCTGTTGGGACAGATGGGTCGATCTGTTGCAACAGATGGGTAATCTGTTGGGACAGATGGGTCCTGTTGCAACAGATGGACCATCCGTTGGAAGAACTCGATAAAAATGATTATTATTTTAAAAAGACGATTATTGAAAAGGTGAAAAGTCATGACTTAATTAAGGCATGTAATTAATAAAAAGGAGGTGAACAGAATTGACTTTTTCCCTAGCATATTCAAATTCAATCTTCTATAAATAGGTCCCTCCTTACTCATTCAGTCCACTCCACTTTATTTATTTCGTCATTCATAAAATCATCATTACATATTCAACCTCTTCTCTTCAAAGAGAAAATTCCTTTTTCGTTTGTTGAGGTATGTTTCTCTTTTTTTGTAAAACTACCATTTGGTAATATACGTTGTATTGCATTCAGACTCTTTTCTTTTCTTTAGTGTTTTATGTTTTTTGTTAATGGATATGTGTTTTAGATATGGATAATCCGACATGGGACATGGAGATTCTTTGCAACACCGTGTGGGAACTTCAAAGGCAAGTTAATAAACTCCATGAAAGTTGGGTACCATAAGAGCAAGGATGGTTCGTGAGATTGGAAGGCTGGGTAGGGCCCTGCTGCTACCGGTTGACAATTGGCCTGGTGAATATAATATTAATAATAATGATAATAATAATTAGGTTATATTTTTTCTTTTAGCGTATGTAATTTATTTTATTTATATCGGATCTACCTAAACCTAATGTAATGTATGTTTTGTTTTATTTTGTTTTGTATTTTTGTACGTAATGACTGAAAAAATCTATGTTAGGTCAGACTTTGACTTTATTTATTATTTAATTTTTATTTTGTTTATTTTTTTTTCTTAACATGTCAAGGGTTGGAGGTAGGTTTGGGCGTTTGACACAATTTTGAATCCCGTAGCAATAACAAGAGTTTTGAGTTCTTTCATTAGATGGACCATCCATTGAAACAGATTGGTCAACTGTTGGAAAAACACCAACTAGTAGCAAGGGTTTTGAGTTTTTCCAACATATTACCCATCTGTTGCAACAAATAGGTCATCTATTGGTTTAACACAATCCAAATTGATGAACTGTATTATGTTCTTCCAGCAAATGTCCATCTGTTATAACAAATGGGTAATCTGCTGAAAATATTTTTGTACTCTATTTTATTTGTGTAATGCCCTGAAATTTCCATCTCGACACGTCACACGGTGCTTAGGGTACACGTAGCCCCAAGCTAACCCTTGGAGCGAGACACTACCTCAAGGAACTCAATTCAACAATAGTCAAGCATAATAAAGAGACATATCACATCGGGTTAAAGAGAGATACTGGAGAATACTAAACTGTACAACCAAAATATATATTGAATGTCTATATATACCATCCCTCTAGTCTAACAAAGCCTCTATACGTCAAAATCAAGGAGGCTTTGGGACAAACCCCCAACTGACTCAGCAGTACTGAAATCCACAACAAAAAAATGATATCACAAAAATATAGACACGGTCCTTAAACCATGAGGACTCACCACTGAGGAAACGTAGCGAGGCACCTGAATATCGCTAACGCGGCGGCAGCTGAGTACCTGAACCTACATTAAGAGAAAATGTAGCCCATAGGAAAATATGTGGGTCAGCACTTTGGAATGTACTGAGTGTGTGGGGGTGCATGCAACAATGTAAATATCATCATCAATTTCATGAAAATATGCATATGTACAATGATGGCTCACTTGGCTTGAGTTAGATTGAAACATATTTTTCATGATCTCATAGTAAATAAATCATATGATAAAAAACTTATAAATCATCGTAAACAACTCTACTCTTCAACTCAAGACTCGGAGTAACTCGCTAATTCAAGAAACTCAACTCTTATAGACATGGAAGGTTCTTATAACCGACATAAACTATATGAGCTACATGGAGTCCAATGTTTTTCCCTCCTAAGGAGAGAACCCTACATTTGCGGGAGCATCGTACTCTTTCCAGGGAGTACAACCTCAATTTAGTGATCACAATCTCATACTCGTCCTTTGGCCCATAAATATCAATACCAATCCTACGGTGGCACGTAGTTTCAGGGGAAATACCATATTTCCCGCTCAGTTCTAAATACTACTCCCAGACACAAGCTCAGAGCGCGTTAAGAAATTCACCACAAATATCACAAGGGTCTATCATGAAGATCAAATCAAATCTCCTTCTCATTTATCAAATCATAATCAATTTGTGGATTCCTAACTCGACTCAAATCAAATCAATCTTTCTCAATATCAAAATGTATCAATTCATTAAATCATGGCAACATCAATAACTTTGAGAAAATATCAAGACTCATTGTAACAACTCAATCTCATGAATCAATATACTTAATAATCCAATTTGTCATAGGGAAGCTTAAAGCTTGACACATATCTTGAGAGCACTTAAAATATCAACTCATGGTAGAAATATGAAATTTACAATAATAAATATCAAGTCATAACTTGGGAATAGTAAGATAATCATGTATAAAAAGTCATGAATAATTTATATTCTCATAGTCTCATGATGAAGTAATTTGGGTATAAACCCACTTGCAAAATCATATAAATTCATAATAGAAATCAAAGCTTTGGGCACAAGAACAAAAGGATTGCTCTTGTTCAAAACCCTACATACCTTAATCTTTGAAATTGGATGAATTCTAGTGCTTGAGACTCTACCAGCACTTGTAATAAATGATTCTCGAAGCCCACACTATGAGGAACTTGGTTCTTGAAGAAATTTTGAAGATTTATGGATGATTTTTGGAAGATTAATGTTCTTGAATGAAACCCTAGATATATTTTCTTAAGAGAATTGAAAGAGAAAATGAAGAAATTAGGGTTTGGATGGAGATTCTCATAGATATAAGGGCCTCCAATAGATGAAAAAAGACCAAAATATCCTTGTAAAAACGTCCTTTAATTGCTGAAAAAAATAGCTGACAACATTTGTGACAAGTCGTCACTAAATGTCGTCACAAAAAGGATGGAATTTATGACTTGTTTCTTAAGGTTGACGACATTTTGTGACAAGCCGTTAGACTTGTGACAAGTCGTCACAAAATGTTGGAATTTGTGACTTTCTTCTTAAGGTGACGACATTTTGTGACAAGCCGTCAGACTTGTGACAAGTCATCACAAAATGTCGTCACACAGTTTCCAGGCTGACACGCTGGAATAAAATAGGCATAACTTTTTGCTTCGATACCGGATTTGGGTGAAATTGGTACCGTTGGAAAGCTAATTCAATTATATATCTGTTGGTGGGTCATAAGATCAAAATATCTTAGTGTAACAAGAGATATGATCATTTGAAGTTGACTATGTCAAAATCCTTCTCAAGAATTCAATCGGTAAGGGATGTTTTTATTCACCTAATCGCTAAGACATTTTTGAGGCCTTAACACACATCAACCTTGATCAGAAAACAACCAAAGCATTATAATTTATTTCTCATGATCTTGAGTTATGGTGGCACTATTGGTTAGATTTCTCGGGGTATTATAATATCTCCCCCTTGGAAACATTCATCCTCAAATGTTGCCAGATAGGCCAAGAACAAAAAAAAATGAGGACGCATAGCTGGAACGACTCACTCAAAGGACTTACTTCACTCTATACCTTTGGATACTATACAAAATGCATGAATTCGTGATGAAAGTAGACACACAGCTGAATCTTTAATAAGAAGGGGGCGGAATTAAGAAACAATGGTACCTTCTGCTCGCTCCGAACTCACAGAAAAGAGATGAGGGTACTTGGCTCGCATATAAGCTTCGGTTTCCCAAGTAGCACCCTCAACAGATTTATTTTGCCAAAGCACTTTAACCAAAGAAACTTCTTTGTTCCTTAGCCTACGGATCTGAAAATCCAAAATCTCAATCGAAATCTCCTCGAATGAAAGGCTATCCTGAATATCTAATCTTTTGAAAGAATCAACCACGAAAGAATCACCAATACATGTCTTAAGCATAGAAAAATGGAATACCGGATGAATGCTAGACAACACCGCGGGTAACTCCACCTCATATGCTACTTTTCCAACACGGCTCAGAATCCTGTATGGACCAACATAATGGGGAATAAGCTTTCCCTTCTTCCTAAATCTCTTCACCCCCTTCATGGGTGAAACCTTCAAGTACACCAAATCATTAACATTAAACTCAAGATCTTTTCTTCTCACATCCGCATACGACTTCTGATGACTTTGAGCGGTCTTCAATAATTCTCAAATCAACTTAACTTTTTCCATAGCCTCGAACACAGCATCAGGCCTAATCACAATAGCTTTTCCAACTTCAAACCAACCTATAGGAAATCTACTTCTTCTCTCATACAAAGCTTCAAACGGGGCCATCTAAATACTAGCATGGAAACTATTGTTACACGCAAATTCGATCAATGGAAAGTGCTCATCCCAACTACCTTTGAAATCAAGCGTACATGCCCTCAACATGTCTACCAAAGTCTGAATAGTCCCCTCAGCTTGACCATCAGTCTGCGGATGAAAAGCAGAACTCAAATGAACTTGAGTACTAAGACCCTTCTAAAAGGCTCTCCAAAATTATGAAGTAAACTGAGTATCCCTACTGAGATGATAGACAAAGAAACTCCATACAATTTGAATAACTCACGGATATACAATCTAGCATAATCCTCAACTGTATAAGACGAATGCACTGGAATCAACTTTAGGTTCTGTTGTAATATGTGAGTAATCTGTTTCAATAGATGACTCCTCTGTTGTAACAAATAACTTATCTATGGTAATAGATGACCCATCTGTTCGATTTATATTATAGCACTGTAGAACCATAAACATGAATCCAACATATGAGTCTTCGATTGCAATAGATGACTCATTTGTCGCAACTGATGACTCATATATTGGATTCATGTTTGAGATCTATCCATTGTTGAAAAAACAGCAGTAGCAGTGTATCCAGATAAGAAATTCAACTAAAAAATATAATTTTACTTACCAAAGTCACCTATGAAGTAATGTCAAAGTGATAAACCAAACAAAATTTAACCTAAAAAATTGGCCAAGTAACAGCAGTAGCGATAATAACAACAACAATGATCAACAAGAAGAAGATGATGACAATAATGAGAAGAAAATAATAATAATAAATTAGAAGATGATTAATAAAGCAGCAGCAATAACGGACAACAAAAATCATGAAGAGAGAGAAAACAACAATAAATGAGAAGAGAGAGAAACACGTGTTTTCCCTCCCCGTTTCTAGTTATATTAGGTTTTACATTGGATCAAAGTATAAATTAAAAAAACTTGTGGACAATTCTCAAACTTCCCTGACTTTCTTAATCCATAATAAAGTAATTGTCACCTACACTCAATTATTAAAACTTGAGTTACCTACACCTCATTTTAAACTCTTTTGTCACTTTTAACAAAATTGTCCAAGTAACTATTACTACTATATTATAACAAAATAAAATAAAAATACTCATAAATATTGAATAGGTGTTTATCTATCATATGCAATAAGCGATTCCTCCATAATTTTAAAACTTCACATGATACATATCATTACAAAGATTTACAATACATATTTTTTATGGAAACATAATTATTTACTAATCACTTGTTAAAATTATTTTAAACAACTTATTTAAAATGTAATATTAACTACCTCATATTAAATTACTACAATATATATCATGTTAATTTTTGTTAATTATTTTGATTCTCCTTATTTGAGGCAGTAAATTTCCTTATCAAGTAGACAAATGACTTTGAAAAAAAAATCTTGCTTACTACATTAAACTGATCTCCCATTTTTGACATATATAAGAGAAGACATAAATACAATCTTTTAACATTATGATTCATTAAAACATTCATCCATAAGGTCATTATTTTCATTTGTTAAATAAACATGAAACAAATGTAGTATCTTTTATTGTTTTGTATGATTCTATAGAAAATTTTAATAAATAGATATTTATAATTTTAATGTATTCTCTTGTATAGTTTTTAAATAAAATAGAAAAAAGAAAAGCATTGAAATTAGTTGTATAATCTAAGAGAACGTGTTCGATTTGATGTTAAAATAAGTATTAAAGTATATGATATTTTAATGTTAATTATGAAAACTTAAATAAGTTGTAAGCTATTATTTGATGTTATAAAAATAAGGAGTTATATTTTATTACATAGTGTGATTTCTACTTACATTTTTTTTGTGTTTATTAAAAAATATTAATAATTATTTAAAAAAATAATTAAAGAGCTATAATTATATTTAGAATTGTAATATTGGGTCCGAAAATGGCTCCTTTGTTACTGTATTAAATAAAAATACTACAGAATTATTTTTTTTAAAAGTTCTGCCAAGGGAAAAAGTAAAATTGAACAATATAGATGATGAAAGAATACTTTAGAGCCCAAAAGTGAAAGGAGAATATTTTAAAATAATTTCCAATACTTAAGTGTATATTCATCCTTTTCTGTTATAAATTTGTTTCAAGTTATTTGTCTGCTTATCAAATAAAGATAAAATTAATTAACATCATCTTATTTTACTGTACAGTTATAAAGTTATTAGTGACGATAAACCCGTGCTTAGCACGGGCCCAACATGCTAAGATTAAATGTTCTAACTTATTATGAATGTTGTGAAATAAATCGTCATAATTAAGTATTGACATATTTATATATAATATGAGTGTATTTAGAAATTTAGTCGTAGTTTATATCCTCTCGATAATTTTGATACCTAAAGTTTAGATGTTTCATTAAGTGTTAAGGAAATATATTTATGCATGAAGTGGTGTAAAAAATTAAATTATTTTAAGTAATTTAACTTTTTAATTATTTTGATTTATAATAATTTTTTCTTCTATTCCAATTTAAGTGAAACTGATATAATTTTGAGAGTCAAGCAAATATCATTATTGAAGTAGCGAAGCAAACATATCCTAAATGACTCATGATAACTAATTAGAAGCGATATAGCAAAATTGTTGTAAAAAATACTTGTGAAAAATAATATAAGTGGGTCTCATATAAGAAGTCACGTTAATTTAAAACATCAAGAATTAATTTATCATTCTATGTCTATTTTACTTTTTTTTATTAAATGTTATTAACTTTGTAATACTTAAATGACTTATAATAATTAATTAGAGGTAATGTAGTAAAATTATGATTGAACTAGCTGAAGCAGACATGTCATAAATGTCTATTTAAATTTTTTAAATTAAATATTATTAATATTCTAATACATAAATGACACAATAATTAATTAGGAGTGGTATAATAAAACCACGGAGCAAGCAGAATGAAAAAATAGTTAAAAATTAAAATTTAATTTCCTTGTTTAGATATTTCATGCTTCATTTAGTTGTACCTAATAGAAATTGATATTTTGATTATTCATATCTTAGCTCGTAACTATGTATTTAATTTTTTTTGAATCTAATCGTTTAAATTTCAGTAGGTGTATTACTTCCATACTTTTTTTTGACACAGATTTACTATTGCAAAGTACTTCATCTAACCATTTTTCATTTATAATTTTTTATCTATTTTATCCTTTTTATTAAATATTATTTATAATTTAATATTTAAATGACTTATAATAACTATTTAGAAACGATATAATAAAATTACTATAAAAAGTATTTGTTAAAAAATTTAAGTGGACACCATATACATCGTCAAGTTAATTTAAAACATCAATGATTAACTAATTTGAAGTGATATAGTAAAATTACTATAAAAAAGTACCTATGAAAAAAATTTTACCGGACCCCATATAAGTCATCAAATTAATTTAAAACATCAAAAGTAAACTTATAATTTTGTGTCAATTTTACCTTTTTCTTATGAAATATTTTTTTTTAATGCTTAGATGATCTATAATAATTAATTAGGGATGATATAATAACATCATGATTGAAGCAATTTAAGTAAACATGTCATAAATGTTTATTGTACTTTTTAAAGTTAAATATTATTAATTTTCTAATACGTAAATGACTTATAATAATTAATTAGAGATAATATAATAAAATCACGGTTGAAGCAACTGAAGCAGACATGTCATAAATATCTATTTTATTTTTTAATTAAATATTATTAATTTTATGATACATAAATGACGTATAATAATAATTGAGAATGATAGAGTAAAATCAAGGTTGAAGCAACTGAAGCAGACATGACATAAATATCTATTTTATTTGCTTAATTAACTATTATAAATTTTAAATACGTAAATGACTTATAATAATTAATTAGGGACGATATAGCAAAAATCACGGTTGAAGCAATTGAAGTAGGCATGTGGTAATATATTTCTATTATATAGAAGAGAAGGTTTCGACATGCCTACTTCAGCAGGCTGCTTGCTCCGTGATTTTACTATATCACCCCTAATTAATTATTATAAGTCATTTATATATTAAAAATTAATAATAGTTAATTTAAAAAATAAAATAAACATTTATGACATGTCTGTTTCAACTGCTTCAACTGTGATTTTACTATATCACCCCTAATTAATTATTATATGTCATTTATGTATTAAAAATATTAATAATATTAAATTTATAATTTTACTAAATCATCCCTAATTAATTATTATAAGTCAGTTATGTATTAAAATTAACAATATTTAATTAAAAAGGGTAAAATAGATATTTATGATATATCTACTTCAACAGTAATTTTACTATATGGCCCTAATTAATTATTATAAGTCATTTATGTATTAAAAAGTTAATAATATTTAATTTTAAAAATAAAATTTACATTTATAACGTGTCTGCTTCAGCTCCTTCAATCACAATTTTACTAAATATCACCACTAATTAATTGTTATAAGTCATTTAAGTATTAAAAAAAATAAGAAAGGTAAAATGTATAAAATGATAATTAACTTTTGATGTTTTAAACTAAGTGGACATCTTATAGCTACTTCAATCGTGATTTTACTAGATCACCCTTAATTAATTATTATGACCATCAAAGAATTGTGTTGCTTAAATTGGAATAGAAAAAATATTATAAATCAAAGTAATTAAAAATTTAAATTATTTAAAAAATATAATTGACTATCGATGACACAAAAGTTTGGACAAAGAGAGTAACATATATTATTTGAAAATTACATAAAAAGTATTAGAAGTTACAATAGTTAACAACTTAAAATATATAAAAATAATTTAATATGTTATATATTTAAAAAAAAAAAGTAAAAATACTATAAATCACAATCAATATATATAAAGGAGAAACATAGAAAAGGTGATGTGACATCTCTATGGCCTCAAATTGCATTTATCCTTTTTCTCCCTTTTTTTGAACTTTTATCTTAATTTTTTTATTAAAAAATTTAACATATACATGGGGTTATTACAACAAGATTTAATATTTATTATAAATGCAAAATAAATAGCAATTAGGGTAGTGAGGAATTATGAAGGGAATTAAGCATGCAGTAAATGAGTACAGTGAAGAATTATACCATGACATGAATTCAAACAATTTCCAATCCTATGTGGCATGCCTTAGAGGCCTCTGATGCCATTTATCTATTTTGTGATTTTTTTGAATTATTTTCTCCTAGTTTTAGCTTAATAAATTATTTAAAATTAATAAAAAACATCTATTAATGTCTATATTATTAGAAATTAAATACAATGTATTTAATATACAACATGATTATTATCTCATGCTATTAAACTCTTCCACTTCTTCACCTTATTTATCACACTTTTTATTATTTAATATCATTCTGTAAACCCCAGTTCTACGATTTTGGGCGGAGTTCATTGAAAATATCATAATTAGAAGGGATACCTCTAGATCGTTTGATATCAGAATTCACCTCTTCCTGAAGCATCCCTCGATTAGTCAAAGTAAACATCCCTAAACTATTACTCCCAATAGAAAAGTAGTAGCTCCTTGCTTTAATTTACCAAGAAATCTACCATTGATGATGCTTGAGAGACTGGATTGTACACACTCCCCCGTGTATTGCCGACAATACCACTTTGTGTTAGGATCGTACTAGGTATCCCCTCCGATGACAAAGATTGTTGCATGGATAATGGAAGCCTTGAAACTTGACTACCATTATTCACTCCATTGAGCATTTGAATCCTAGGTTGTGATTGGAATAATCGCATAAGCACATAACTATTGTGTTGTGACATGTTCACTTGCATATTCATACCCACGAATGACTGAGAAGGGTGGTGCTGTGATACATCACTCAACCTTCTGAGATACAACCTATATTTTTGCAAAAACTGATTGATATAATTAAGTGCTCTACTAAAGAGATTACGCAAACTTGAATGTACTAGATGATGCAAAACAAGTACAAGACAGGCTTCGGCCAATTAAACTTCTTGGGCATGGCACTGTCAAAGGGTAAGAAGTAAGTCTTAAATGACCTGAAGATGGCTAGCAACATTTTCTCTGGTAAGTCTAGAAACATTCATCAGTTCCAAGATTTTCTTGGGAACAGTGTCTGCATTCATATTCAATGTTTGAAATGTCGAGTCTTCGTTGCAGCCGATAAGGTAATACGACTAACAAGAACAAGCAAAAGCTTCATACTATGCTTCCTCTACCTGCCTCAATATCACAAGTTCATAATGAAAGTAATCCCGCTAAAGTTCGTACTCAATAAGAGAATTTAAATTCTTCTCATGAGTTATTAACCAATGGAAACATCAGCACCCTCGTAAGATGCAAAGAAATCAGCAGTCCAATATACATACAAATAAGTTTCAGGGAGGGGATGTAGTTGTTTGGGCACCTGTACAGTCTCAAAGTAAAACTAAAGGCGCTGGTGAAGAATATTAGAAAACTAGATCTAATTCAATTGGTCCTTATAATATGATGATAAAGGGAAAAAAATGTCAACACACAACAAACATTTTAACCACCTACAGAACTGAGCCTTTTAGCTCCACAATAATTGAATAGAAAATTTACAAACATAACCAGAGGAGCAAAATGTATCACCTATAAAACCCCATAGCATCATTTCTATATCTTTTAACTTCATCAGATCAACCAGGATAGAGTAACAACTAAAGCCATGCCAGATGCAGGACATAGCTAAACACATGACTAAAAGCTAAGAGAAATATGAAGTATGGTCACTTGTTTCCAAAAAGGTATAATTATATATGTCAGAATTCCACAACAAAGAAATTTTTTATTATACAAGCAACTTGAAACTAACAATATAGAAGTACCTCTCTCAAGTTTTAATATCATCAGTTAACTGAAATGACAAATAATATATCACAGTGTCAAGAAAAAAATAATGACCTAAAAGGAATCACATATACCTCAACAAAGGAACATCCATTCATCTTCACCACATGAGATCAAATAACTCAACTCAATGAGATAGGATCATCTATTACATACCGGCATGGTGGTGATAGGATTGAGAGTTAGTCCCTTCTTCTGAAGCAAAACTTCAGTCAAGACCCGCCTAAGCGCCTCAGCAAATATTCAAGTCACCTGATAAACTATACCAACTATGTTGAAGTGAATTTCTACAACACCAATGCTAACCAACAACATATTAAAGAAGAAATTGCATCTTAACTTCTCAGTTCCATAAATAACATCCATGACAAAGGTGGCAACTAGCGCTGCAATTTCAATAGAAACCTATATACAATTAGTATATTTGCAAATCAAGGATACAGAACTAGAAAAGTGTTACCCAGACATACTTAGAGCTTTGAGCATCTGGGTAAAGGCTACACAAATGAACAGATAAGTCGTGTTTCCAAACCTAAAATCCTACTTATGTACAAATACACGAACACCTGCAATTCTGTATCCATTTATTTGGTCATTTTACTTTAATTAATTCTAAATTCAATATTGAAACAAATCAGTAACGGATCTTTCTATTAAACAATTGGACAAATCCCAGATTTTCCTCACAATTTTATTCAGTTACACTTTTTTAAAAACACAATAACAGTTTATTCCAATTAAATGCGTAATCAAATTCCATATTCTCCTCTTATTCATACTCAAATTCATTATACACAAATCCTATAGCCATTCAGCCATCCATTCATATTTCATCCTCAAAATCAACAGAGACCACACTCAATAAAGGAGAGAAATTTATTTAGTTATTTAGTAATTCAGAAAACTTAAAGCAAAAATAAATTTAGACATTGCATTCCATTTTATATCTTTGACATCATCCCCGCCGACCATTTTGATTTTGAGTGGTTTGTATACTAACTATCTATGTATTTCAACTTCAACGTTTTATTTGGATATAACCAAAATATCTAATCTTCAAAAACATATAAAACAGGAATAATGGAATTACTATTTGTTGTTGTTAAAGAATACAGTGGCTCAATCAATATGCTGCTGAAAATTAACCTCCTACAACAAATTCTACCAGAATTAGCTTAGCAGGAACGGATACTGAAAATTAGATCGAATAGAAATGCATCAATAGTTGAATGTAGTCGAGTGGATGAGGAAGTTGCTTCTACAAAAAACAATAGATGCAAATATTCCAGATTTAACAGAAAAATTGCACTAATTGAAAAAAATGCAAGCAGCATCCCCAATAAAAAATAATCCAGTTTATACGTTTTGTCAATAGATTCACAAAGTTGATGAAGCTAACAAACTTATCAGGTAGACATGATTCAATTAATCAAAAGGGTATGTTAATCTGCATCACCATTTATCTCTTAAAAAATGCTAAAATACTACTTTTTATTTATCTGTCAAACTTAAAAATACATTAACTACCTATAAAATTGTATGTTTATATTTATAACTTTGAATTTGACAGGTCATTACACAACAAGTTGGAATTTTGGCCCGCCAAAGTACATATGCCAATATTGTGGTGCACTTTTATGGTATGAAGAACGGAAAAATAAAATGGTACCGACAAAAAATCGATATTCTCATTTTGTTGTATAGAAGAAGGTTGGTCCGACTGCCCTTACTGAGTGAACCACCACCATATCTCAAGTATCTTTTGGGAACAGAATCTGGAAAATTAGGTACAAAATTTCGTAAAAATATCAGGGCTTATAACTCTATATTTTCATTTACATCTATGGGACGCCAAGTGGATGGATCTAGCCATATGTTTTCAGGATGAGCGGTCAAAATTACCATTACATAGGATCTTTATTGCCTGAAATTGGTAAAACCCCATAGTTTGCTCAGCTATATATATATATATATATATATATATATATATATATATATATATATATATATATATATATATATATATATATATATGATACTGAAAATGAGATAACCAACAGAATGAATTGTCTGTCGCAAGGAGACATTGATCCAAAAATTGTCTAGGCCTTATCTGAAATGTTGGACGAGCACAATATTTTGTAAAAACATTTTGAATGGATAGGGATAGATATAAACAGCATCCCGAATCTGTATTTTGCCTGCGACTTCTATCTAATAAGACAAGGGATGGTCGACAATACAACATACCCACCACTTCTGAAATAGTGGGATTAATTATTGGTGATCCGACAGATGAAAACTTCCAGCGAGATATTATTTTAGAGCATAAAAAAAATGGACTTCAAAGAATTACAGATTTACACCCAAGTCTCATGTCTATGACATATCCATTAATACACTCGTTTGGTGAAGACGAATACAGACTTAGAATTGATTTGGCAGAGGTGAACAACAAGACTCACAAGCAGCAAAATTAATCAATGAGAGAGTTCTATTGTTTCAAGATACAACAAAGACTAAACGAGGGGCACACTCTCTTACTGGCAGGTATACTGTTACAAAAATACATTATTGACAGTTACATGGCAATAAAGGAAGAAAGATTTGGCTATATTAGGAATAATAAAAAAACTCAGAGTTGATCTTTACTCTGGCTTAATAAATGCCATTCGACGTGGTGATTCAAATAGTTAAATGATAGAAAAAAGAATTATCTTGCCCTTATCGCACACTGGGGGATCTCGATATAGGGTACAAAATTATCAAGACGCAATGGCAATTTGTAGGTGGGTTGGTTATCCAGATTTGTTCCTCACTTTCACATGCAATCCAAAGTGGCCAAAAATAAATGAAATAATACACTTAATTGGGAAAAAGATGATGATAACCGAGTGAATATCATATGTAGAGTCTTCCAGATTAAACTTTTTCAACTAATGCAAGATCTGAAAAAGCAACAGCCCTTTGGAAAGATAATTGCCTATAAGTTCTAACTTATGCATACTTATGTCCGGCATCACTTATTCATTCAAGCTGTTAAATTATGGTTAAAAAATATGAATACTTATCACGCATCGTAACCAACCTATATATCATTAATTATGTAGCTTTATATATGATTGAGTTTTAGAAAAGAGGACTGCCTCATGCACATAAATTGCTCTTCCTATATCAAATATTAAAAACTCCCTCCATAGAGCATACCGACATAATTATAACAGCTAAAATACCTGATATGGAAGTTGATCCAGATGGTTATAATGTTGTCAGCAACTGCATGATGCATGGACCTTATGGAGACCTCAATCCCAAATGCTCACGTATGAGCAAGCAAAAGTGCAACAAGTATTTTCTGAAGAAGTTCAATAGTAAAATAACTTTTGATGTAGATGGATTTCCCATTTATATGAGAAGGAACACAGGTAGTTAAGTCAAGAAAAACAATATCCTGTTAGATAACAGATATGTCGTCCCTTACAATAGGAATTTAATTGTTAAATTTGATGCACAAATAAATATAGAGCTATGCAATTACTCACGGTCAATGAAGTATCTATTTAAATATATCAATAAGGGATCTGATTGAGCAACTTCCACTATAGAATGTACTGATACTGCTGAAGTACATGATGAGATCAAAAGATATCTAGACTGTAGATACATATCAGCTATAGAAGCTTGCTGGAGGATATTTAAATTTGACATACATCATATAGAACCAGCAGTTGAGTGTTTGCCATTCCATTTAGAGGGAGAAAACATCATACTCTTTGAAGAGGAAGAAAGACCTGAAAACATACTAAGCAAACCTGATGCAGTAAAAATAAAATTCACAGAATGGTTCACGGCGAACCAAAAAAATGACGAGGCGCGAGAATTAACGTATTTAAAATTTCCTATGCATTGGGTCTGGGATGCAAATGGGAAAAAATAGACTAGAAGAAAAAAGGGAAAGGCAGTTGGTAGAATTTACTTTGCACATCCTACAAGTGGAGAACGATTTTACATGAGAATGCTACTTAACTTTGTCAAAGGAAGCACTTCCTTTGAAAGCATAAGAACGATAAATGGAGTATCGTACAAAACTTATAAGGAGGCATGCTATGCATTAGGGTTATTAGAGGATGACAAAGAGTGGAATGACTGCTTGGCTGAGGCTACATGTTAGGCATCAGGAAATGAATTTAGAAATCTATTTGTGATGCTTCTAATTCACTGTCAAGTATCTAATTCAGCCAAACTATGGAGGACTAACTATAAAATTTTAGCAAAAGATATAACGTCATTACAACAAAAGAGGTTTCAAGTGAAATATTTATAGCTAACTGAAAAACAACTCGAAGCATATACATTATTTGAAATTGAAACCGTACTTGTAAAGATGGGAAAAAGTTTGAAAGATATAGATGGAATGCCACTTCCAGATTGTGCTTTGCTGAGTGACAGGGGAAACCATCTAATTAATGAGGAACTAGATTATGACAAAGAAGATTTAAAAAAAGTGCATAACAAATCATTTGCACTATTAAATGATTGCCAAAAGTTAGCGTATGAAGCAATTATGACATCAGTTTCCAATGAAGAAGATCGTTTATTTTTTATAACAGGACATGGGGGTACTTGAAAGACATTTCTATGAAATACAATAATTTCCAAGCTGAGATCACAATAAAAAATAGTTCTCCCAGTTGCTACCTCTGAAATATCAGCTTTGTTACTACCAAATGGTAGGACAACTCATTCATGATTTCATATTCCTTTGGACATAAGTGCGGAATCAACTTGTGAAATCAAACAAGGAAGTCAGTTAGATAAACTACTGCTAAAAACTTCTTTGATCATCTGGGATGAAGCACTACTGGCAAATAAATTTTGTTTTGAACCCTTAGACAGGACCTTGAGAGATATCCTTTGACTAAAACATGAAAATAATTCTGACAAACTATTTGGAGGTCTTACAATCGTATGTGGTGGTGATTTTTGTCAAATACTACCGATAATTTTGAAGGTAACACGAGCTGATATTATAGATGCTTCGCTAAACTCTTCATACTTATGGCCATTTTTAACCATGTATGAGTTAAATAAAAATATATGACTTTGTAGTGATTTTTTATGACTTTGTAGTGATAGAGTAACTTACCATAAGGCTGCTGAAATTACTACTTTTGACAAATGGTTTTACAAATTGGAGAAGGATTTTTTTATGATGATGTCAACAATGAGCTCATTAAATTGCCTCCTGATATATGAATACATCATCCAACGATCCAATCGAGTCAATCATCGAGATAGTTTACCCATCGCTCTTGATAAATTACAATAACCCAACATAATTGAAAGAAAGAGCAATACTAACGCCCAAAAATAAAATGGTACAGGAGGTAAATAATATAATTATGAAAATGATACTACGTGAAGGAAGAACATATTTTAGCTTGGACGATGTGTGTAAAGCAAGTGTGAACACTAATGATGAATATCTGTTGTACCCACCAGAATTCTTAAACAACCTAAGATTTCCCGACATCCCTAATCATGACATACACTTAAAAGTAGGTACTCCAGTTATGCTTCTCAGAAATCTAAATCAAAGTGAAGGCCTTTGAAACGGAACAAGATTGATTGTTACACATCTTGGTAATTGGTCCGCTAGCAAAAATATTATGTCTGAAAAGAACATCGGCTCAAGAGTAACAATACCAAGAATTATTTTGTCTCCCAATGATTCTAAGTGGCCATTCAATCTGAAGAGATGACAACTGCCTTTAGCACTATGTTTTGCCATGATAATAAAATTCAAGGACAGTCTCTTAACCATGTTGGATTGTATCTTCTAAAACAAGTATTCACACATGGCCAATTATATGTAGCGGTATCTCAAGTAACAACAAGAAAAGGATTAACTATACTAAATATTGACGAGTACATGAAAGACCCAGTATTCATTAAAAATATTATTTATAAAGAAGTATTCCAAAATATACACCACAAGTTAAAACAAGCACAAGGTATTTCTTCCTTTCTCTTCGTAATATTATTTTATTATACAAATCATTAATATATTAAACCCATCTATCGTTGGATCTATTTTAGTATAATTAGGTATACAAATGATGAATGATGGTATAGATAAAGTAATAGAAGCTTACTTCAATGATATACAACCAAAGGAGTTTGAGATAAGCACCAATTGACACTATTTCATTTCAACTTATATTTTGATTATTATAAAAGTTTCGCTCTTTCAACACAACTTTGCGGAGAGTTCGTTCTCAAATTATTTACTTCTACTTTAAAGTTTTTGGTATTTTATTGGATACGACGTTTAAAGACTTCAATCTCAACTTTGTCTTTCAATTGCGTTGATCTTGGTATAAAGAGCTTATAAGGTGATAAAATCTTTGTCCAGTTCTTTACTGAGATATTTATATTCATAGAATGACCTGCTTTATTCTCACGGTTCTCATATAAATTGATAAACATTGTCAGTTTCTCAAAAATGAGAATATCATGCTCTACAATTTTTAGATTGGTCTATATATCTGCAATTATTTCATCTTTCTGGTAACAATTCTGGAAATCTTTGTACATCCACGTTACATTATCTTAAACTGGTTGTCAGGCTTGTGTGAAGTGAACTTAGCTATGTGGATGCCTCATTGTTTGCTGATTAGCCGGCTATTATAAGTGTTTGGTTATTGTTTTCAGTACCGAAGTTCCTTCGTTACAAAGTTTTTTTGGTGTACATTATGTTAAACTGATTGAATGTCAAAGGTATGTTTGAAATCCCTTTAGTGCTGTAATATATATGGTTCTGAAGAAGATCATTTATACTTTCTTATGATGATAGGGTTATCAATGAGTTAACAATCTTTGCAAAATATCCTTCAGTGGACATAGGGAGGCCTAATGGGCAACATGGTTGTTTGCATTTATCCCTCCAAATGAGTTCAATCTAGTTAATGTACTTAACTTTGGTTGTTTTCTGGAAAGATTTTCTGTCTGTGCCTACAATGGTTGTTGAGCTTGCTATTGCTGCTCAGAATGTACTCATTTTTGCCATTGTTTTCTGGCCATTATGTATTTGTTTTTTTTATATTTTTCTCCTTCCTTTTTTTGCCTGTCGTATGTTATCAATTTTAACGAAGTAGCTGTCTGTCCCTCCTTTAGTTATGCATTCATAAAATATATGAGGTAACTGATTCTCTCTGCTATATCCCTTTGAGGACTATGGTTGAGTACTTGTGTTTCTTTGGCAACTCTTATACTCTCTATATAAATAGGAAATTACCAAATATCATTCAGTTTCAATGCTCCCAAGGGACATAAACCAGTATTTAACCATCTAGTTGACTCATGCAGCCTTTCTAATAATTGTATTGACACTTTCAGAGGTTGCGCCCTGCAGGTAAAGTCCTTGTTTCTATTGACAGCTAAAATCTTAGCTACTGTTTAGTAGTACATTTGTTTATTTCATTTGATGGTTTTGTTGTTGTTGGTAGGATATGTACATGGGAGAATGTACATAAGTAATGATAAATAGATAGATATTATATCTCCACAAGGATCATCATTACTTTCTGCATACATATCTAGCACTAAGGTTATAGATTTTGGTTTAAGCCTCCTACGAAATTGCTCAAACCTCTAAGCTTTAAGATTGGATTATTGTGACAAAATTTCTGCCAGTTGCATAGAGCATATCGGTGATAATTATTGCTACTCCGGTTGATGATATATCATATATTAATCTATTCCTCTCCTATGACTAATTTGACAAAGAAGGACCATCTCCTCTGAAGGAAATATAATTGTTTTTATTTCCCGTGCGTCATGGGGTATTTGAGTTAGCTATTTGCTTTCAATTGTCATTTCTCTTCTGGCTTATTTAGTTTGGATTTTAGCAATTGTGTTCTAATTAGCCTAATTGCCAGGGATCTTTTCCTTATTTATATTTTTAGAATACCAACCACTACGGACTTCTTTATATTTTAGAAAGAAAAAAAGATATCTGAAAAATCCATCCGATGAGAACTCCCAGTTTAAGTTTAAGTACGAGAAATTAGGAGTCACAAACTTGAGCCATGCAAAATAGGTGCATTCTTTCGAAATATATAGGCACCCTGACTTATGGAGGCATCTATAACTTTAAAATATTTAAGTTACCACACAGCAAGCTAGTTGTTTGCTTGAAGAAGTATCCACTCGTTGTTTTCATGTTTTGTAGTCAACAGTTGATATACATATTGTATCAGTCACATTTCAAGTTTAGTGGTTTGTAAGATGATGAAGATTGGATTTTTAGCTGAGTTTTAGAAGAGGTTTGGCTAATATGGTTAATTTCAAGTTTAGTGGTTTATCAGATGATCAGGATTTGATTTTGAGCTGAGTTTTGTAAGGGGTTTGGCTAATATGGTTAATTCCTTATAAACATCAATACGCTGCGTACAATAAACTCTTATGGTCCGGCTCTTCCACGGACCCCATGCATAGCGGGAGCTTTAATGCACTGGGATGCCCTTTTTTTAATGTTTGTAATATGGTCAAGATAGGAATTTTGAGCGGAATTTTAGAGGGGTTTGGCTAATATGGCTAATTTCAAGTTTAGTGGTTTGTAAGATAATTAAGATTGGATTTTGAGCTGAGTTTTGAAAGAGGTTTGGCTAATATGGTTAATTGCAAATATTTAGCGTGATGTCGAGGATTAGGATAGAAAGCTAGAGAGTAGTCGTGCTCTTTTTTACCGGGATTAGTATGTATTTTTTCTTCTTAATTATGTTGGTTGATGTTAATTTCAACTTTAGTGGTTTGTAAAATGTTTAAAGATTGGATTTTTGAGGTGAAATTTAGAAGGGGTTTGGCTAATATGGTTAATTTCAACTTTAGTGGTTTGAAAGATGTTCAAAATTTGATTGTTGAGCTAATTTTTAAAGGGGTTTTGGCATATATTGGTTAATTACAAACATTTAGTGGGAGTTCAATGATAAGGTAGAAGGTAGTTAGTAGTTGTTCCAGAAGGAAGATACAAGGTTCAGTATGAGAAAGTTCATTTTGCTGGGCTTCTTCATTAATGCTTATGTAAAAACTGCTACTTCAGTAGAAAGGTTAGTTTTTAAGCTTTTGTGGGTTCTTGTATTTTTTCTTCTTAATTGTGTTTATTGATGTTAAATTCAACTTTAGTGGTTTGTTAGATGGTTAAATATTTGATTTTTGAGTTGAGTTTTAAAAGGGGCTTGGTTAATATGGTTAATTTCAACTTTAGTGGTTTGTAAGATGCCCAAAATTAGAGTTTTGAGCTGAGTTTTAAAGGGGGTTTGGATTCAACTTTAGTGGTTTGTGAGATGCTTAAAATTAGATTTAAGCTGAGTTTTAGAATGGGTTTGGCTAATATGGTTAATTTCAAGTTTTGTGGTTTGTAAGATGCTTAAAATTAGATTTTGAGCTGAATTTTAGAAGGGGTTAGGCTAATATGGTTAATTTAAATATTTAGTATGAGTTCAAAGATTAGGGTAGAAGGTTAGATAGTAGTCGTTCCCTATTTCAAGATTCAGGAAGGAAGATACAAGCTTTAGTATGAGAAGACTCATCCTGCAGAGCTTCTTCGTTATGATCATGGCAAGACTGTAACTCAAGTATAAAGATTATCTTTGGATGTTTGTTGTATTTATTGATGGTAATTTCAACTTTAGTGGTTTGTAAGATGGTCAAGATTGGATTTTTGAGCTAAGATTATGAAGGGTTTTTACTAATATAGTTAATTTCAACTATAGTGGTTTGTAAGATGTTCAAAGTTTGAGAAGACTCGTCCTGCGAAGCTTCTTTGTTATGCTCATGGCAACACTGTAACTAAGGTATAAAGATTATCTTTGGATGTTTATTGTGTTTATTGATGGTAATTTCAACTTTAGTGGTTTGTAAGATGGTCAAGATTGGGTTTTTGAGCTGATATTTTAAAGGGGTTTTAGCTAATATAGTTAATTTCAGTATGAGAAAACCCATCCTGCATACCTTCTTTACTATGCTCATGGCAAAACTGCTCAGGTATAAAGTTAGTTCACGGGCTTTTATGGATTCTTTTTTCTTCTTCATAATTGTGTTTATTGATGTTAATTTCAACTTTAGTGGTTTATCAGATGATTAAACATTGGATTATTGAGCTGAGTTTTTGAAGGGGTTTGTCTAATATGGGTTAATTTCAAACATTTAGTGTGAGATGTATAGTGATCAACTCTTAATCTTGGTGGGTTCTTGTCTTTTATCTTCTACTTTAATGGTTTGTTCGATGGTTAAAGATTGGAATTTTGAGTTGAGTTTTACAAAGGGCTTGGCTAATATGGTTAATTTCATGTTTATTGGTTTGTAAGATGGTCAAAATTGGATTTTTTGAGTTGAGTTTTAGAAGGGGTTTGGCAAATATGGATAAATTTCAGACATTAAGTGTGAGAGGTACAGTGCACAGTGTAGACCCTTGTGGTCTAGCCCTTCCCCTAACTTGCATATAATGAGGCGCCTTAATGCATTGGGCTGCCCTTTTAGTGTGAGAGGTATAAAGATTAGCTCTTAAACTTTGATTTAAGTTCAACTTTAGTTGTTTGTAGATGGTCAAGATTGGATCTTAAAGCTGAGTTTTAAAAGGAGTCTGGTCAATATGGGTTAATTTCAAACATTTAGTGTGAGTTTATCTGCCCTACCAAGGCTAGGCTAGGCTTTGATGGATTCGTAGTTTTTCCCTTCTTAATTGTGTTTATTAATGTTAATTTCAAACTTTAGTGGTTTCTAAAATGCTTCAAAATTTGATTTTAGAAGGGGTTTGGCTAATATGAGTTACTTTCAAACATCTACCGTGACTTCATGTGCCTTGCTACCTAATCTAGCAAGCGGCATCCATTGATGAATGGTTTGCAAAGGTGTTCCTTATGAACTAATTGTTCTACACTTCTTACGTAGAATAGTTTGTTACATGGGCCGTAATGGGAGCGTAGTTTCCATTTGGATATGTGACCTCAAGGTTGGGGTAGGCTTACATGGCACCTGGTTGGTATTTGTGGATGTAGCATGTTAGGGGTTGAGTAGTGGATAGGGAGGTTTGCGTCCCACCACCACCACCCTTTTCTAGAAAACCAAGAAAAAAGAGGTTACTTTAAGTTTACTTGGCACCTGTATTTGTGGGTGGCAGGTTACCTAGAGGATCAATCAAGGCTCATAACCCGACATGGCCTTTCCCGAATAAAGGAAGTTTAATTTCAACTTCAAGGTAGTTTTTGTGGGGGTATAGTGGTTGTCATTCTGGCAAATGTTTAATCTTGCGTCTGAGCAATTCAATTTTACAATTAATTGGTTTAATTCTTATCTGTCTTTTTACCCCAAATCGAGGGTCCATTATTGAGATAATACCATAATAATTCTGATTTTCAGGTGACCCTTGCTCATCTCAAGGATAAGCCAACACAAGCACAACCCCAATCATCATAAACTTTTGGAGTGAGCAGCGGTGTTAGGTCAGCTGCAGCAAGGCTCTTAGGTGGAAATGATAGTAAAAAACTTAGTTTTGTTGGAGAAAAGGTTGGTAATTCAAACTTTGATGGCAAAGGAACCTATTTAGTGTTCAAAGTTGGTGATGCAATTTTTATCAGTGACTTGAATTCTCGAGATAAGGTAAGTTCATCAACATGTTTGCTCTCTGAGATGATAGATTTGATGATATGGATTATGAGAGATTTATTTTCCAATATAGGACCCTATAAAGTCTATACATTTCAGCAATTCAAAACCCGTTTGCCATGCATTTGATCCAGATGCAAAGGAAGGACCTGACTTGCTCATTGGGTTAAATTCTGGAGATGGTATTTTTCCTTCTATTAGTTTATGTGACATATTATTTACAGCTTCCAGTAGGTTTCGTTTTTCAATCACAACGTTTGTTTTTACACTGGCAGTGCATTCAGTATCTTTACGGCAACAACTATAACATATTGGGAAGAAGCTTATTGGGGCACCCATTACAACAAGGATGGTATTGAGCATAATAAAGAAGGTCAGTAGGATGAGTCTTCCCATACTGAAGCTTGTACCTTCCTTTTGGAGTCTTGAAATAGGTCTTCAAACCAGGTGATTGTGCATTATTACTGTTGTTGTTTCCTTGTACTGATGATGATGACATTGAATTACCACTAACCTCTGAATTCATCATTCCTCCTATCAACAATTGAAAAAAAAAAACCTTTTTTGCTTATACTACATAAAAGAATGAAGAATTAGGACAACCCCAACATAAATAAATCTAAAGTAGATATAAAGTATATATAAAATTGATCGAAGAAAATAATAAAAATTTTATTACCGCGCAAAGTGCGGCCAGTTTTCCTAGTATATATATAAAGGAGAAACATAGAGAAGGTGATGTGACATCTCTATGGCCTCCAATTACATCTATCTTTTTTCTCCTTTTTTTGAACTTTTATCTTAATTTTTTAATTAAAAAATTTAACATGTACATGGGGTTATTAAAACAAGATTTAATATTTATTATAAATGCAAAATAAATAGCAATTAGGGTAGTGAGGAATTATGAAGGGAATTAAGTATGCAGTAAATGAGTATAGTGAATAATCATACCACTACATGAATTTAAACAATTTCTTCTGTTTTTTTTTTGGAATGAGAAAATCAAACATTTTGGCAATGACTATTGAACTTCTGGCTTCTTATTTTATACTACTAAATAATAATATATGGCCATAACTGATTGTAGATGCTCAAAAATATGAATACAAAAGATGTACACTGCAAAAACGCATCAAATTACGGAGGTTTTTTTGCGGGGGTTAACTTAACCTCCGTAAAATTATAGAAAGTGAGGGGGTTAAAAAATATCACTAAAATTTATAAAATTGCAGAGGTTTTAAACTCCCGCTATTAATTGTGGGGGTTTTAAACCCTGGCTAAAATAGCACATATACCGGATCAAACATATATAAATTTGCGGGGGTTTTAAACCCCTGCTATAATAATAAAAAAAATGGTAAACCTTTTATTTTCCCTCTCAATCACTTTACCAAATGTTCACTTTATCAAATAGCACTAGAACATATATTTTCTAGGTTGTTTCCCTCTCAAATTGAAGCTCTCACTCAATCGACCTCTATTTCCCTCTAACTCGAGCCATTTCCCTCTCAGTCGACCCATTTGCTTGAAACCAAAAGTAGTTATCAAAGTAAATTAATGGAGTTGTAAGTAAATGAGTGGGAAAATCAACTAGAAAGGTATTTACTATTCTTTTGCTACAAAGCTTTGTTCATTTTCATAATTATGTCAGTTAATGAATAATCATATTGAATGTTCTTCATAAAAATTAGGGAATTGCAAGAAATTGGTTGCTGAAATTGAGAAACTCGGTGTCATATTTGAAGGGGTTTGGTTGGGGTTGCAGAATTCGGGAAAATCTATAGGAGAAATTGAATGTTATTCATAAAAATTGGGGAATTTTGTATAAATCTAGCTTCCGATGAAGCAATTTCATCTATATGTTGCAGGAACAAACATTTTCTAGCTTGTTTGTCTCACCTATATGTTTTCTGTTGTAAGATTTAGGTCTAATGGTATTTGTTTTTGCTTTCTTTGTTAGGGAATAATCAGTTGTTGTTTCTGATTTCTCTGTTGTAAGATTTAGGTCTCTGTTTTCTGTTGTAAGATTCAGTAGTTGTTTGTTGATGTAGTTGTTTGCATCTTCGTTATGTCTTTGCTATTTCACTTTAAAGCTCATATTTTTAATTTTTTCATTACTTTTGAAGGGTGTTCAAGCGAGTAGCACGGAGAAACGCACGCAGATTGATTTTGGTCAGAAAGGCTAAATGGCAAAAAGGCATGGTCAATGTTAAGACTCTTTCAACAGGTGAGCAATTGGAGATAAAACTCGATGAACTGGAGTAATGGAGTTTTGTTGTATGAAATAGCTTTCTTGTAGTTCTTTTTATAATGATGCTAAGTTGATTATTTAGCTATTTTTTAGTGATGCTAAGTTCTTTCTTTTCTATACTTTGCTTACTCTTCTTCACTTAGACCCAGTTGGTTATAATTAAAGATCAGTTTTCCACTGTCTGCGTTAAGATTTAAAACTTATTGTTGCACAAGTTCTTGAATGAGTTCCTTTTACTTGGTGTTGCATGACTGTCCTATTTCCTACTTGTAAACTTAACTTTTGAGTTTTTGGTTATGCTATTGAGTAGTAGCACATTTGTTTTTTTCATGTATGTCAAGTTAGTCGAGTTGTGCGAAAGATTACCCGAACATCACAATTATCTGATAGAGTGATTTTTCATAAAATTTGTTGTTATGTATGTTCTCTGTTAGGGTTCAATAATTTATTTATTTCCTATTACGTTCACTTTTATTCTTCATGAAATCTTATAGGTGATATTTAACATATTCATCAAATTCTTCAATGGATAGATCTTGGATTGGAATGCCAAGAAACAAACCAGAGTATTTGCTTGGTTTGAATCAGTTTCTACATTTTGCATTTACCAATGGAGCTATAGGAGATAAAATAAAGTGTCCATGTCCTTTATGTGGTTTTAAAAAATGGCAAACAAGAAATGTGAATGGACAAGGATTTCCCTGAGCATTACGTCACTTGGGTTATGCATGGGAAATTAAATATTTTCCCTAATTCCGGAAACATAGAGGTCATTCAAGATGCGCCACCTTTTGTAAATACTATTGAATTATTGATTAATGAAGCATTCAGGGGTTTAAGGCATGAGGGTGTTGATACGGTTCCATCACAAGTAGTGGGAGAAGAAGAAACTTTGCATGATTTGTCTGATTCAAATTACAAAGATTATTTTGAATTGCTTAAAGAGGGGATTGAAGATTTGTATGAAGGATCCAAGTACTTAAAGTTGGAATTTTTATTAAATATTTATCACATAAAGTGCTTGTTTGGGTTAAGTGATAAGGGAATGACTATGGTGCTAGATCTACTCAAGGATGCATTTAAATTTGCAAAGATCCATTTATCTTTTTATGAGGCTAAGAAAACCATTAACAAGTTGTGTCTTGATTATATCAAGATAGATGTTTGCCCAAATGATTGCACGTTGTACTGGGAAGATGATATTAATGCAGAATCATATAAGAATTGTAACTCTTCTAGATGGAAGCTCGAGAAGGATAACGATCTTGATCATGCTCCTAGTACAAGTAAGAAACAGAAAAAAAAGCAAAAGAAGCCTGCCAAAGTTTTGCACTATTTTTCATTAAAACTAAGATTACAAAGATTGTTTATGTTCCCAAAAATTGCAGAGCATATGAGATGGCATGTAGAGGATGATAACAAAGATAGGATCTTAAGGCAGCCTCGAGATGGTGAAGCATGGAAAAGGCTTGATACAAATTATCCTGAATTTGCTTCTGATCCTCAAAATGTTCGATTAGGACTAGCTACTAATAGTTTCAATCCTTTTGGAACAATGAGTATTAACTATAGCATTTGGCCAGTGATTTTGTTTCCATACAATCTTCCTCCTTGGTTGTGTATGAAGCAATCAAATTTTACCCTCTCAATGATCATTCCAGGTCCATGTACAGTAGGGAATAACATAGATGTATATCTACAACTACTTATTAAGGAGTTGAATGAGTTATGGAGTGAAGGTGTAGATATTTTTGATTCATCAAAGAATGAAGTGTTTAAATGCGAGCAACTCTTATGTGGACAGTTAGTGATTTTCCTGGACTTGATATCTTATCTGGTTGGAACCCCCATACTGGTCTTGCATGTCCTTCTTGTAATTTTGATGCAGAACCTTGTCGACTTCGTCATAGTAGAAAGTGGTGTTTTATTGGCCACCATCGATTCTTGTCAAGAAATCATAAATTTAGACTGATGAGACATCGTTTTGATGGAAATTTGGAAGAGAGGACCCCTCCAAAGAAGTTATCTGGGTTAGAAATATTTCAGCAGGTGAAAGATATCAATGTCACATTTGGAAGATAATCAGAGTTGCAGAAAAGAAAAAAGGAAAAAGAATGTTGAGGAAGATGTAACTCAACAATGGAAGAAGAAAAGCATATTATTTGATCTACTATATTGGGAGTTTAACCCGTTGCTCCATAATTTAGATCCAATGCATATTGAAAAGCATGTTTTGACAATGTTATATTCACTTTGTTAAATGATAAAGAAAAGTCAAAAGATCATGTTAAGGCCCGAAAAGATCTACAAGATATGGCCATAAGACCTGATATTTGGGTCGATGAGAATGATGAGTGTAAAATTGTTGCATTTGCAATTCCAAAGAACAAGAAAGTGGCCTTCCTCAAGACTTTAAAAAATATCTCAGCGCCAGATGGTTATTCAAGTAATATATCTCATCGTATTGATTTGGATTAAAAAAGAATTTTTGGATTAAAAAGCCATGATTGTCACATTCTTATGTAATAGTTGTTACCTATTGTAATTCGCAATGTGCTTCCAAGACAACTTGTTGCAACTTTGGTTGAGTTTTATTCCTTTTTGGGGCAGCTTTGTTTGAAAAGTTTAAGTCTTGCAGACTTAGACAAGCTACAAAATCGAATTGTGGAAACTCTTTGCCATTTAGGGATTTTGTTTCCTCTTTTATTTTTTATTGTAATAATTCATCTAACTGTTCATCTAGTTGATAAGGTAAAAAAAGTGGCCTGGTACATTATCGCTGGATGTATTTTGTTGAAAGGTAAAATATTCCTTATTCAAAATAGTTTTAGTTGATTTTATAATAATACTTCAGTGTAAATACTTCTTCTTACATATTAATGTTTTGGATATAGATTGTTGGGATATTTCAAGTCCCTTGTAGGGAACAAATCGCAACCAGAAGGTTCTATAGCTGAAAGTTACATAGTTGAAGAAGCTCTTACTGTTTATTCATGTTATTTTGAGGAAATTGAGTCAAGGTTAAATCGACCTAAATGTGTAAATGATGAACCAAGTCAAAATGAGGCTTATGAAAAGTCAAGTATGTTCCCTCAACAAGGTAAGCATGTTGGAGGCTTCATAACAGAACCACTGACTCATTTGGAGAAAACACAAGCTCATCGATATGTGTTACTTAATTGTGCGGCCGTGAATTTAGATATTACATCAAAAGAAGTACAAGAGGCCGTAAACTTTCAGCAACAGAGGTAGAGAGAAGAGTTAGTAAAGAGTTCCCTGATTGGTTTCCTATGAGAGTGAGTGAATGACATTAAAATATTTATTTTATTATGTTTTTTTTATCAATTTAAAATTTCTAATATAAATGTTTTATATATTTATAGCAGGTACTATCTCTGATGAGATGAAGTTCTTAGAATAAGGTCCAGCCTAAGATGCAAGAAGATTCAGAGCTTATAACATTAGTGGATTCAAATTTTGAACTTTATCTAGAGAACAAGGATTAAAAACTCAAAATAATGGAGTTTTTCTTGTCTCTAACACTTCTTGTGTTGCATTTAGTGTAGATAGACATGAAACACAAGCAGACCTGCCATATTACGAAAAGTTGAAAGACATTGTTGAGCTTAATTATTATGGAAAATTTAGGGTTGTTCTTTTCAAATGTCAGTGGGCTGACACAACTCGGAATAGAGGGTTCAAAATAGATGCTTAAAAGTTTAATTGTGTCAACTTTTCCAAATTGATTCATACCAGTGATCGTGTAGATGATGATCAGTATATTGAAGCATCACAAGCTAATATGGTCTAGTATGTTGATGATGAAAATGATAAAGAATGGTGTGTTGCTATACATCTAAAACCAAGAGATTTGTTTGACATAGGAGAGATTGATGAAGAGGAAATATACGAGAATGAGCCATACCAACAACAAGAGTTCGGACAATTTTTTAATGTTAATTATGAGAATGTCCAAATTGCAATAGAGGAGCATATGACTGAATAGATGTATCTTTATTTTTTAGTTTCCTCTAGCACTATCTTCTTCTCGCTTGATTAGTGTTTTTTTTCAAAACTTACCATCTTTTGGCTTAGAAAGTTATAACTATATTGAGTTTTGTTCTATCCCAGTCATCAATGATTTGGTTTATTTGTTTTTCATAGTTATAGCTTGTAGCTAGCGTTGGAATGAATTGACTTGTAACTATATTTAGTTCTTTTTCATGTTCAAACAGCTTTAAAGGAAGAGATGTGTTAAATTACCTCTCATCTTTAAGTTATCCCTCTCTGTGGTAGATGCTGGTTGTAAAAGCGGTTGTGTTTGATCTTGTAATTCCTGATTGTCTCCGATCCTATCATAGAGTTTAATTCTGAGGTTCAATTTCACCCAATGAAAAATAAAAGACGCGTTGTAATGGTAGTCATATCCTTGTCTGTAGGTCAAAAAAGATTTGGACTTGTGTTCGTCGTGCTAGTTAATTGTCTCTGTGGAGCAGAAGTTGCATTAAGGTACTTTGTTTCTTTTACTTCACTTGTTCTTAATGTTATGTTCTTGTAAATTATTAGTTTCGAGGTGTGGGGTTTAGAACTTTGAGTGGATAAGAGTGGTTGTTTGCTATAGTGGAACAGAAGTTCAATTAAGGTACTTTGTTTGTCTTACTTATTTTGTTCCTTCATTTTCTGCTTCTGCTGGAAGGTTGTGTGCTTGAAGGCTTTCGACCATTTCTTCCTATCTATTTTTATACAAATATTTAATGGTCACTTTATACAAACATTTATAGGTGCAAGCCATACTTGATTTTATCTGACATGAAAGATACTGTGGAGAGGAAAAACAATAAATTTGTAACTATATATGATGATGTAATGAAAATTTTGATTAGTCTTGTCTTTTACAAAATAGTTGTGGATTGTTACTTTATTATCTAGTTTTCTCTGTCGCAGTCTGCTAAATCGACATGCGCAAAAGCTAGCCCAGACAATTGTTTCTTATTTTTTTTTACCTCTATTTGTCTTTGGATAGACTGGACATAGTTGATTATTTCATCTAGCATTCCTGCTTTCCCTGTGATCTTGTTACATCGTGGTACTAAATCGTGTAGAAATCTCATCTGCTCATTGATCTTTTCCCTTCTTACCTGCCAAAAATATGAATTAACTTGCTGGTTAAGTTATTCACTGGAGTAAACTATTAATTGTGCTCATTGTTATTTGTGCTTCTTTTGTTGTTATGTTTCTCTGTTGTTAGTTTGGAATCTCCTTACTCTATGTATTCTTTCAATTGTTTTGCAACCTCTTGATAAATCACCCCAATTGTTCTCCAAATAAGGGTCTGTCTTAATTGACTGAGTCACAACCTCATTAAGACTCTGATCATTTACATTGATCAGACCATGAAACTATTGAGCTTCAGATGATTGATGAAAATAATTCATCAGTTGATCATATTGTCCACTAAAATAACTCATCTCTTGTTGATTGACCTATTCTTCCTGTCACTTTATTCTCGCTCGTTGTCGATTAAGAACGTTTAGTTCTGTGCTTCCATTACCTCCATTGCTACATTTATTCCTAAATCATCATCTTTCTTCACGAGTTCTTGGTTGTTTGAATCCAAAATGTGGATGGTTACATAGTAGAACAAATCCGAAATCGCATTGTCAAGACAGTGAGTCCTGCACTAACTGTAAAGGTGTGTCCACCTTATAGTATTCTTTATGGTTTAGGCTTTACAGGTGGTCTTGTTGAGCCTTTTGACCAATTTTTTCATTTCTTCATCAAACTTACGTGAACACTTTCTATTTTATGTAATGTAATCGGGTATCGATAGGAACTATTGAAAGGATGTTGCAGGGACAGTAACTTCATAGCCACGTACAGAAGTTAAAACTCAAAGTTCGTAGAGTGCCTTAAACCTAGAAAACTGGTGAAGGTTAAAAAGTTAACTTATTGTTTCACAATGCTAAGTTTGCAGCTACTTCAAGCCTGATAAACGGCTAGGATAACTTGTTGCTTGAAAGATGGCATAACCACTTGGCTTAAATGATACAGATGATTTGTTGAAGTCTGGTGCTTCTTGCATAGTGAGGCCTCTGAACCCACTTGAAATTCACCATTAAACTTTTCTTAAAACACAGAACCTAGGAGGTGACTAAAAATTATAGTACTGTAAAGGCATGTGTTTATTTGTCTAACAAACAATGCCTTCTGCTGCTATAACTATTTTGTAATTGTAACTCAAATGCGGATATTTGCCAAAATTGTGTAGATATGCCAAGGTTTAAGCGCATGCAGAAAAAGCAAAAATCAAATTTGTCGATATCTACATCACAAGGTACTGAATCAGCATGTCTGTCGATAAATCTGCCTCCGCCAATTCAGCATGCACCTCAACCATCTCGACCAATTTACTCAGCATCCCATCCAACTCGTATGGATCAGGACACGCCACATCCGGGTCTGACAGTTTGGTCTGAATCATAACCATCCCGATCAGTTCACTCTACATCACATCAGGGTCTAGCAAATCAGGATTCATCACAGTCATCTCGATCAATTCATTCTACGTCATATTCGGATCCAACAAATGAGGACTTATCACAAGCATCTCCCACAGGTCAGGCTTCACCCAAAAAATATCCTAAACGTGAATCAAATTCGCATTGGGTCGTAGAAGCAATAGGTAAATACTTTAGACTATCAATACATATTCAACATTCCTTTCTAATCCAATGTAATGTCTCTCATAGCTTCAACTTATCTCTTTTCTTATTACAGATTCAAGAAATAATTTCAAGAAAATCAAAGTAAAATCTAAGGAAGTGTTGAATTTAACAGGTGAAGAACGTATCATGGTTAAGTTTGATATTTATAATGAACCATTTGGTGAAGCACGCAACCTTCTTTTGGGCTTTTGTGGAATTTTAGCGTGTGATTGCTCTTTATTTCCAATCAACTTTGAAAAATGGTCGAATTTACCTGTGACATTCTTTAATCGTGTCTTCAATCTTGTTATAAAGGTATAAGCTCTAAATTTTGACGACTATACCACTGTTTATTATTTTTAGAGACTGACAATTATTTTTTCATTTTGAAGCCCAAATTCTTCTTTGACGCAGCCGAAACAGTTGCTCGACGACATATTTCTTTATCTATTGGAAAAAAGTGGGTTGCAAATAAGCTTAACATGTGGAATGAAGTTAATGATCCACTTAAAAGTAAAGCTCAAATTATGGATAAGGTGCCAGACGGGATCCCACCCGATCAATGGATTTCTTTTATTGAATATAATTTTAAAGAATCAACACAGTTATTTATGTAAATCTATTTCTTAATAGTTGTATAATTATTTTTTTCTAATTGACGTTAAAATATATTTTTATAAAAAAATGCATCAAAGAAACCATGAAAATCAAAAGAAACAGACAATTCCTCACACTGGTGGCTCCAAAGCCAATGGTACAAGAAGGGGTGGAATGGTGAGTGAATTAACCTCGAATGTAATATTCCTAAATAGTAAATTATTTTGATTATATTTTTTAATTTATAGATGGCCGAGACTAGACAGTGGCCTGGACGAGCAAAAATGTACATTTCTACTCATATGAATCAAGATGGAGTATATGTTAATGAAGCGGCAAAAGAAATATGTGTGAGTTTTACTTATGTGCTATAGACTTTTATTGAGCAATCAACCATAGTATATCAAATGAATTTCTAGTATTAATTTATTTTGACAACGAATTTTCTATATGTAGGAACAAAATTGAGTCAGCTTTGAGCCAAAGCACCACAGATGAGTCTCAAGTTTCGCCAAATGATGTCGTTGGTAAGGTGCTAGGGCAAGAACACTTTGGAAGGGTGAGATGTTTGGGATTAGGAGCTGTTCCTAGTAGATTTTTTCAACAAATTAGACCTTGTTTTGGTGGTAAAAGTGCATCAAGTAGTGGAGGTTCTTGTTCGTTCCAATGTGGAGAAAACTACAATCAAATGATGAATTCTCACAATCAAATATTGAGTGCTTTGAAGGCATATATGATAATGAAAGAAGAAATGATACCAGAACAATTTGTGGGGCTCTTTGATTCTCCTTCAATGGTTTCTCCCACAACAGTAAGTACAGTTTTCTTTATTTTTTTTTATCTCGGTGTTTGATCTCTGTCTACTCATTCATCTTCAAATTTAAAATATTCTTTTGTGTTTGAGCTTGCAATTATATTTATACTTCCAGTAAACATCAAAATCAACTTTTTTTTTACTGTTAAGCTTATTACTGAACTAACAGAAACTAACGGGATGTTTTTCCATGATTATAGCACCAACAAGTTACAAATCTTAGGTTATGACCGCTTTCCTTATTAATTTCACAGCTTTTTTTTTTCTAGTACTGGGCATCAGAATGTTCATAAAATTATAATAAGTAAAGAGTTGCCTTTGTCGTGAATCACTATGAAAAGAAAAGCAGAATGCACCAAAGTAGAATGCTATAGAAAGGCACCAAAATAGAATGTCGTGAATAGCAACAACTGATAATTACTAGTCTTTGATGCAAAATTATTTTTCCTAATCAACCTCACTCTACATAAACTGAAGGTTTTAAATGATTGAATGTTCCATAAACTGCATGCTTTAAATGATTGAATGTTCCATAACACTACCTCCGTCCCATTTATATGGCACCGTTTGACTGGACATGGGTTTAAGAAATAAGAGAAGACGTCGTTATGTTTATCAGTTGCCCTTATTAACCTCACTCTACATTTATCATGATGTTTTTAGTTGTTTTTAGTTGTACGCAAATATAAATGTTTTATAATAAGGACCGAAAGTTCATCTGATTGATTTTTATACTTTGCATTTTTATGTAGCCAAGTGATGCGGCCAGTGGACCCATTGTGCCCATGGATGCAAGGAGACCACGTGACGATTTTGATCCTAATGACAGTCATTGATTTCATTGCAAATTGTCTTGGATATTCAATTATGTCTTGGATGTACTTAATGTTTAAATTTGATTTTGAAGATACTACTTAATGTTGAAAAATTGAAGTTTGAAGATGTCAATGTTGAATATTTAATTTTGAAGTTTAATGTTTAACGTATTTTTGACATGTTTTTCAATTACAGTATTTAATTATTCATGTTGTGTTAATGATATATGAATTGAATAAATATTGGATTGTAGGTTATCTCTAAAGGTACAATTAAATTTGAGCTAAAATTATAATCTATAATTAGTAATTGAAATTGATTGGCCTCATTATTTTTTTTTAAAAAAACAATAGCGGAGGTTTTAAACCGCTGCAACTTATAACATTAAATTTGTTTTATTTTTTTTTAAAGTACAAATAGCGGAGGTTTAAAACCGCCGCAACTTGTAACATTAATTTTTTTTTTAAATACAAATAGCGGAGGTTTAAAACCGCCGCAATATGTAAATAAAAACTGCCGTAAATTATTTGTGGTGGTCAGAAAAAAACTGCTGCAGCGGAGGTTTAAAACCGCCGCAATATGTAAATAAAAACTGCCGCAAATTATTTGTGGTGGTCAGAAAAAACTGCTGCAACTTGATTGTGACGGCTCATATTATGGCAATTCATATTTTTTAAAATTTTTCGTTTAAATATATTGAGATTGAAAAGACAAGTTTCAATACATCGCACCAAGCAACGTATAAGAAATAATGTTAGCATAAATAATATCAATATTACTAATACACGCATTATAAATGCAGAAAAAATTTGGACAAGGAGAGTAACGTATATTATTTGAAAATTATATAAAAAATATTATAAATTACAATAGTTAACAATTTAAAATATCTAAAAACATATTAAATATATGATTAATTATCTAAATTTTATTTGTGGCACATAAATTAAGACAATAAAATAACATATATTGAACCCGTGCTAAATCTCAGATGAATCTTAAAATGTATATGCAATTCATATTTTTTTTTTGTTTAAATATATCAAGATTGAAAAGACAAGTTTCAATAAATCACACCAAGCAATGTATAAGAAATAATGTTAGCATAAATAATATCAATATTACTAATACACGCATTATAAATGCAGACATTACTAATATATTCTATTTGGAATTATTTTTATACACTCTAACAAATGACTACTACATTTCAATGGAAGAAACACATGAAAAACATAGTTCAATAGAACATCTACGTAAGTAGGTCTTATCATGTTCTCAACGTCAAACAACTTAAATTAATATGAAAAATGGTAACATATAGTTTTTTTTTTTATATATATAATTTTTAAAACACTTAAAATTAAAATTTAAAATATAATTTAATACTTCAAAGAATTAGTTGACAAATAAAAAAGTGGGAGAAAATGAAAGCAAAAGATATTTATGTCGGCTTAGTAAGGGAGTACAATGCAATTTTGGTTTATTAATTGCAAGCCACATGTAATGTAATATGAAATAACTCGATGACCTTTTATCATATAATTAAAGATTTAAACTTCAAAATGCACCAAAGTTTGTTATTTATATGAATAAAATATATATTATTATTTTGTGAGACTCGATTCCTTGGAAAATATTATCAAATAGTTAATATATTTTTGTGTATTCTTATTTTATAATTCATAATTTAAATTGATATCAATTTAGCTTATTGTACATAATCAAAATATTTTAGCGTTGGGACGTGCATGGTTCTATAGTTATTAGTAATAGAAACGGATAATATATTATTATTATAGTAATAGAAATAGATACAGATATACACTAAATAGATAAGCTCCAAATGATTTCTTTTTAAGAGGTGGGTAAAATGGTAAATAAGCAAAATATCCATATTATTCATGTGTAATCCGATCCAGAGGGAGTATGTCACCAAACAATATACAACAACCGGAGGGCTAACAAAAAGGGAAGCAGTTGCGCGCAGTATTCACTAGTCAAGAATTGAAATGTTGGTAAAATATTCATGAAGCACTCTGCTCCTTCCCTCCACTTCCTTGCAGCCGCTGCTTTCACCGACACTACCGCTGCCGCCATGTCCGCTGCTGAACCAGTAACAATTCTTCTCCTCAATACGAAATTCACATTTACTTCCATTTCTGAACTGTTAACATAACTCTCCTTATTTTACACAGTTCCGAGGAGGCCGGGGCCGCGCCCGGAGAAACTTCTCGCACCGTCCAACCGGTGAAGGAAGTGAACAAGACATTGTAACTGGAGATTCTCACTTCAATTCCGTTCGCGAACCTAATCGAAATCTCCGTCCTCCTAATTTTCGACCTTTCCGGCCTAGGGCATCAACGCCTAATATCCATCCTAATCAGCATATTTATGGACAATTGTCGCCTCCGCAACCGCGTCTACCTTTTAATCACAATCAGCAATCCTATAGAGCAATGCCACCGCCACCAGGGCTTTATCAGAATCAGCAGTTCAATAGAGGAGAGCCGCCACAATATTATCAGAATCAGCAGTTCAATAGACCGATTTTTTATGAGAATCAACAGTTTAATAGACCGATTTTTTTTGACAATCGGCAGTTTAATAGACCGAACTTTTATGAGAATCAGCAGTTCAGGCCGCGGCCGTCGCCTCCCAAGGCTTTGAACTTTCGGAATTGGGAATATGCTAGACCTGGACCTCCGCTTCATTGTGGTAAATTTGCATTTTTTTACAATGTTGCATTTACTCCAATTTGAGTGCATTCAACTGTTGGTACAATTCCAAGCCAGGATAAAAGGAAGGTGTATGTGGTAGATGAATTTCGTGCTTGAGATTGAGACATTGTTGTGGTTGTTTTTTTTTTTTTTTTTTTGCTTAGAGGGGAGGATAAACATGAAGTTAAGAATCCATGTATCCAAATCTTTATATGCATGATGTATTATGTTTGTTTAAACTATGGTCAATGGAGAAACGTTCTTTCGGATTGTTGGACAACAGTGTGTGGTGAGAAATATGAAGTAGAATATACGTGGATATCTCTATGTATTTCTAGGTTGATTATTCGTTAAAATCCTATAAAATAGGAGTTACTTGTTTCATATGAAGTGTGATATGCAAATGGCGTGGAGAAGAGTTCCAGTGATGCAAACCATATGAAACTTCCATTTTGGCCAAGGCAAATTGCAACAAAACAATATAATGCTGTTCTAATCTAAATGTGGTCATGTCGGACAGTCTAAAATAAGTATGCGGATTTAGTTCGGATGCTCTAAAACACATTAAATACTTACTTGTAGAAGAGCATGGAAAGAAGAGGAGATAAAAAAAGAAGAGAAGAGTGGCAGTAGCATTTCCAGTTGGTTCCTCCAAAAAATGATGTGCATTTTCTTGTATTACCCGACTGTGATGTACTGTCCTAGATTTGGTATCCAAACTTCATGGTTAATGACAGTTCATTTAGTTAAGGAATTTAATTATCTGATTAATAAGGAGAAAACTTAATGCTTTCTTTAAAAGAGATAACAAAGGAGGTTTAATTTTGCAACAACCACCTTAGTTGAAGGAGGTTAAGTCTACTGTTTGCAAGCCAGCTAGGGTGATGGCAATGATAAAACTTTCAGTTTGAGTAGTGATTTTGGAAGCTGAATGAAGTCCGGTAGACTCTGTCTCAGGGGAAAAGGATTTTTTTTAATGATCCAGAAATTTGTTAGGATCAACCGTGGCTTTTGGTACTCCGTGAAAATGTGCCCTGCCCCTCTATCCTTCTCTAATTAAATACCAGGTTTAGTTCGCATGGTGTGGGCTCAAACTTGTGACCTAAGCCACAAGTCCCTCAACCTTTTGCCACTTGAAAGCCCTAGGGGCATCAAGTTCGCAAATGGAGAGGATGAGGATAAAATCTTATTAGATTAGATGAGAGTGTAACATTAGCTGTTTCATTCAGGACTGAAAATTTTCATAATCGAAGTTGGGTACTTACTTGCCAGCTGTGGCTAAGATTGAGTGTTTGTTTAGGTATTAATATGAAATACCTTGTCAAAAAAAGAATCTAAATCATTAGTAGCTCCATTACTGTGGCATAACAAAAGAGACTCCGAAGAGGATAAAGGACAATGATGTGTCTTGCAATTTGGAAGTGTAGGAACGGCTGGCTGCTACTTTTTTCCTCCCTGCTGCATAAATGTTGGAAAGGTAAAAAGGATGACACTTTCTCGGTTGAATCTTGCTATTCACTTCAATGTTCTCCAGCATACTAAGCTCAAATTCTCTTGGCCATGGAGAGAAATCTGTAAAAGCTATTCCCTCTACAAGGTTCAATGTTTCATATGGTTGGCAAGCAAAAATGCATACCCAACTCAATGCAAGTTACAGAGGAGAGGAATGACTATTTGCAGTAGATGCCCTCTCTTCTTCATTGTAAGTTCACATCTGAGTTATGGGATCTCTTCTTCATTATGCTAGGAATCAAGTGGGTCATGCCAAGAGATGTCTTAGCTTTTCTTCGAGGTTGGACAACAGGAGGAAGGAGCAGCTTTGACTTGAAACTATGGAATGGCATCCCTACTGCAATTTGGTGAATCATATGGTGAGAAAAGACCTAGGTTTTTTGAAGACAAAATAGAAAATGTAATTAGTCTTAAGTTTCTTTGCATTTCTATGCTTTCTTTTTTGGAGTAATATGGCAGATGTATATGTTACACAGGATGTAGAGGCCTTGCTTGATTTTGTTAGTTCTCTTCAAAGTCATTAAGGCTTGTTTTTGGTAATTGCTTTTAATCACCAACATTCTCTTGATGCTGGTTTTTATTTATAAAGTTACCTTCATAAAAAATATCAGCTACAGTTCACCACATTTCTCCACTAAGTTTTGTTTGTGTGACAAGCATCACGTGTAACCAAAGTTGCTCGGACTCTTCAAAAATGTCTATGGGTGCATGTCGGATCCTCCAAAAATAGTGTATTTTTGAAGGATCCGACACGGGTGCGGCGACATTTTTGAAGAGTCCGAGCAACTTAGCTGTAACTATCCATTATAAAACAGTATCAGATGCTTAAAAGAAAATCCAGATATGAAATATCTCGGAGTATACAGAGCGAGCTATTTAAGGTTTGAAGTGTTCACAAGGCGTTTGTCTAAGGATTGAAGTTTATAAGAGGCAAATGCCTCACCTATCAATGCGTTAGTCATTTTACTCCCTATGGTCACCTCTGATTGCTTAGAGACTGCTTTCCTTGAGGCTTGCTCTTGCGAGTTGCATTTTGCCTTTCTAGACTTTGGGGACAACTTACCACTTACTTGCGGACACATGAGTAGGACGCGAACCAGGCACATTCATTTTGGCATTAAAAAGTTCCTCTTGCTTGTTAGTGTGGAAAACATCCTTTCAAGCTAGTCCTTCTGGATTACGCCTTTTGGTTGCTTCTTAGAAAAGAAAAAACTTGCTCCGATCATTTCCTTGCTCCTTCTATACCACTATATTGGAGCATTCCCTTGATATATTACAAACTCATTCATCCAAGTCTGTTGGAATGTGGTTGTGATGTTAAGATTTTGGTACTTGTTAAGTCCAATTTCTGGCTGTTGAGGTCATAGTTTTTGGTCTTAGTTTACTAAGATTGGTCTTAACCGAATTGATGAATGGTTTACTTGCTATTATATTTTGCAGAACGATTTACAGTCTTATCATACAACATACTAGCTGATTACCTTGCTATTAATCATCAGAGAAAATTTTATTTTCACATACCACAACATATTTTTGACTGGGAATGGCGTAAAAGAAGTATCCTTTCTGAGCTTGGATGGTGGTCAGCTGATATATTGTGTTTTCAGGTTATGACTCTTGACTAAATTAATTTTCACCTTCTACACTCGTCGAATTGTGGTTCAATCAATGATGGTTTGGGATAGGCATAGATTGATGCAATATGTTTCAGGATGTATGGAAAACATTCTAAGTTCTAAAATAGGTACTTGTTCTCCGTTTCAGCTTGGTATGAAAGGCGCAATACTATCAGTGAATTGGTAAATTTGTTTGTAAATGTATTTGTATGGGCTACCGTAGAAAAGTAAAAGAGAATAGTTGTGGCAAAGAGATTTTCTACTTATAACAGAAGATATTTTCCTCCATTTAATCTTCATCTATATATATGTGTGAGAGAGAGAGTTTTGTATATAGTGAGAAATAAGAAACATGGGATAAAGCATGGGGAGATGCGTCCAGATAAATGTCAATTGAGAGAATGCATGAAGAGAAGTCTTATGCTTGAGTTCTTTTATGTAGGCACTCTTCAATATATATATATTGTTGCATTTCTCAATGGGTGACATTAAAATTATAAGTTTCTTGTAGTCCTTGTCTATTTACAGAATATATTTAACACTTCTCCTCAATTTGGTGCATACAACTTCTATATATCGAGTATATCATATGCCTAGTTTGTACATGCAAGTAATTTGGTAAATATATATGTAAGCTATTCATCGATCATATAAACTATCTGGCAATGTGTGCTAAGAGTTTCTCTTTGATAAGTGAAGAGTGATGCACTATGATGTACTGCTTGATCATTATCCATAAGCTCTATGTGAATATATGACCAATCTCTCCAGGTTTCAAGTCTTCTAAATAGTTGCTTGATCCGTATGAGTCAACTAGTCACCAGTGTCATTGTCCTATATTTTATTTTTTGTCCGGATCTTCTAACTACACTTTGTAATTATACCTTATAAAATCTATCTTACATATATGTGTGTTCTTGTGCATATATTTTATTTTCTCTCCAAATCTTAATATAATCATTTTCCCTAGCCCTTCTTTACTCATCTTTCCATAAAAGGTAAGTTTTTTTTATTGTCAACTAATGTAAGTCACCGACGACCCTATTTATCATTCTTAACCTGTATATCTGTGTTTCGTTGTTTTATTATATAATTTCTAGAACTAACAATTTTTGGTATGGCATATGATGTTTCTCATATCAGGAGGTTGACAGATTCCAGGAGTTGGAGGCAGAATTGAAATTGCGTGGATACAGTGGCATCTGGAAGGTTTTTTATTCTTTCATGCTATTTATCACATATCAAATAATTTTACAGATTATTTTTGGTGGACTTACTGGTGATTAATATGTTGTGGTGCAAGTGCCAGAGGGATATATATATATATATGATTTTCATATGCATCATGAATCAACATTTTGTTGTGAAGTGCAATGTGTACGGGAAAATTTTAACCTTCAAATGCCCCTACCCACACATACACACTGTTTCCAACAAATATTTACAATGACATAAATAAATTGCAATCACAAATAAAATATGAGGAAACAAGAATTTTATTGATAAACGACGTGGGTACAAATTTGTTCCTCCCTTGATTCTTCTCTCTTGATTTTCTTTGTAATTCGAGGGCCGTTAGTAGCGTATTCCTCGAACACAAGCATATTTGGAGTTGATATAAATTTCTCCATGATTCGAGGGCCGTTAGTGGATTTGATATGGATTTCTCTGTAATTCGAGGGCCGTTAGTGGTGTATTTCTCAAATGTAGGAATATTTGCCCCTTTATATAGGTAGAATTTAGGGTTTTAGGTACAGTAGCCCCCAAGCTAGATTTAGGGTAAAGTAGCCACCAAGAACTCTAACAAAAATTTGAACTTTTTTTTTTAGAATCCACAAAATTTCAATGTATACAAATGCCCCCTACTTCAAGGCATGTAGGAGTGTAGACTTGATGAAACTCAAAGACGAGTCTTGAAGTACCGCTTTCATCTTTACGATCCTACGGCTACAGATTTGCATATTTGATCTATGAGGAGATGAAGGGAAGATTTGGTCCCATTGGGCGTGCCAACATCATTTATCAATAAAAATTCATGTTTCTTCATAATTTTATTTGTGATTGCAATTTATTTCTCTCACTGTAAAAATTTGTTGCAAATAAACTGGCACACCCAGTGGGACCAATTATAAATTAGTCTACTTTCCAACACAAAAACTGTTTCTGATTTCGATACTCCCACGTCGAGATATGGAATTTATTGTGACGCTGTGCAAAGCTGTAAAACTAGCGAACCAAGATTAGACGATCGATTTTGGGGCAATATCTGGGTCGATTCGGTTGCAATCTGATTGTGATTCTCGCGATAGACGTAGCTTTACGAGTCTACTTTTCAACGCAAAAAACCGCTTCTGATTTCGATACTCCCATGTCGAGATATAAAATTTATCGTGACACTGCACAAAGCTGATAAAACGAGCGAACCAAGATTAAAAAACCGATTTTGGGGCAATACCTGGGACGACTCGGATGCAATCTGATTATGATTCTCGCGATAGACGTAGCTCTACGTGTCTAGTTTCCAACGCAAAAAACGGCTCTTGATTTTGATGTTCCTAAGTCAAGATATGAGAATTTTTGTGAGACTGCACAAAACAAGTAAAAAGTGACGAAACAGAACTGAGGGTCTACTTTCGAAAGGATACCTGGGCAGATCTGGAGATAATATGAGTGTGGTTTTCGCGTAGAACGTAGCCTCACGAGTTTACTTTCCATCACTACAAGCCGTTCGTGATTTAGACACCTCCACGATGCGTTATGAAGCTTCTCCCATAGACTCTCCAAAGTGCCCGAAAACTCAATTGTGAATAAAAAGCAAAAAGAACGCGAGTTGAATTGCGGCTCAGGCTGAATTACAATGATTTAATGGGGTGGTGACGTCCTTTTATAGACTCTGAAGGCCCAGTTTGATTTCAAAAAGGAATCTGCCGAACAAGTTGTCTTCAAGAAGAATTGGGAAGTCCAAGTGTCCAAATTAAGTCAAATTCCTAATCCTTTTTGAAGTGGGATAACATCATTATTTGATCCTATTAAAATTCGATATAAGAGTAATACCCGAATCCTAAATGATTTGGATATATTTAGTTTTAAACAAAATTTACACTCCTAAGGAAGGGATTCACGTTATTCTATTCGGATTATGATGACTTCGAGGAGTCGGATTTTGACAAAATGCTCAGGTCTTGCAAAAAAAGGGCTTCTTAGATACTTCAAATCTCGTCTCTAATAGGTCCGACAAATCAAACTACTTGACGAGCCTTGAAGTAGGGGGCATCTGTAGACACGTAAAACTTATTACGTCAAATTCATATAAAATTTGGATTTGATCCATATTTTATTGGGTCAAATTATTTTGGGCTATAAAAATAATAAGTCTATTTTATTCCTCATCAAAAACTTCAAGGTCCATCTCACCTTGAGGCCCAAATTTATGCCACATGTCAAGTGACGTGGCATTCCAGTCAAATTAAAGACCAATGAGGCGAGACCACACACTCAAATGATGTGGCAATTCAAGTCAAGTTTAAGAGCCAATGAAACATCACCAAGTGTCCCAAATGACATATTTTTGGCTAATCACAAGCAATTTATCACATAACATTTGTGATAAGCTTGAAAACTGAATGGACCAATCAAAATGAGGCAGAAGAGGTTATTTATACTTGGACTGCCTACCCCTACAATTATAAATAAGAGGGTTACATGATTTTCTGAGGTCATTTGGCAAGCATCGGAGAAAGCTCTGCATTGACTACACAACTCTTCAAAGAATTGACCAACGGAGTTCTGCTCGGAGATCAACTCGATAAGACGAAGTGCTGTCTGACATTCCTGGAGATCCAAGCGCATTTTTAGGAGGTTCAAATCATCCTACATTCGAGAAACGCGCTATGAAAGGCCCTCTAATCACGGAAAGAGCTTAGGAGAGAAGAATTAAGAGAACAACAAAATTGTACTCACAAGATTCATTTAAATAAAATTATTCTTTTTGTTTATTTTATTTTTGCTTGCAGTTAATTTTCAGCACTACGAAAGTTTGTTGCGAACAAATTTTTCTCGAACATAGACATATTTGAATTTGATATGGATTTCTCCATAATTCGAGAGCCGTTAGTGACATATTTCTCGAACGTAGGAATATTTAGAGATGGAGGGTTTGTGGATCTTCTTGATGTATATGATTATCAAGAAGATAGAGTTTTGATCTAGAAATATCCCATGGAGGGTTTTGACTTATTTTGGACACTTGGACGTCCCAGTTCTTCTTGAATACAACTTGTTTAGCAGATTCCTTTTTGTAATTCAGCTTGGGCCGCAATTTAACTCGCGCTCTTCTTCTCTTTTTGCTCTTTTTTCACAATTGAGTTTTCGGGCACTTTGGGGCATCTGTGGGAGAAGCTTCATAATGCATCGTGGAGGTGTCTAAATCACGAATGGCTTGTAGTGTTGGAAAGTAGACTCGTGAGGCTACGTTCTACGCGAAAACCATGCTCATATTATCTCTAGATCTGCCTAGGTATCCTTTCGAAATTAGACCTTCAATTCTGTTTCGTCTTTTTTTTTTTTGTTTTGTGTAGTCTCACGAAAATTCTTATATCTTGACTTTAGAATATCAAAATCATGAGCCATTTTTTGCGTTGGAAACTCGACTCTTAAAGCTACGTCTCACGTGGAAATCCCAATCAGATTGCGCCAGAATCGTCCCAGATATTGCTCCGAAATCAGTCGTCTAATCTTGGCTCGCTGATTTTATCAGCTTTGCACAACGTCACGATAAATTTCGTACGTCGATGTAGAAGTATCAGAATCAGGTGTCGTTTTTTGCATTGGAAAGTAGACTCGTAGAGCTACCTCGCACGCGGAAATCGTAATCAGATTGTGCCAGAATCGTCCCAGATATTGCTCCAAAACCGGTCTTCTAACCTTGGCTCGCTGATTTTATCTGCTTTGCACAACGTCACGATGAATTCCGTATCTCGATGTAGAAGTATCGGAATTAGGTGCCGTTTTTTATACTGGAAAGTAGATTCGTATAGCTATGTCTCACGTGAAAATCAAAATTAGACTACACCTGAATCGTTTCAGTTATTGCTTCAAAACCAGTCTTCTAATCTTGGTTCGCCAGTTTTATCAACATTGCGCAACGTCTTGATAAATTCCGTATTTTGGCGTAGAAGTATCGGAATCAGAAGAGATTTTTCGTGTTGGAATGTGAACTCGCAGATCTACGTCCCACGTGAAAACCACCATCATAGAACTTTTATATTTTTTCAGTTACTTTTTTAAAGTTGCAGCCTAAATCTTCTGATACTTTATTTCTCATCATATTTGGATACTTCAATTTCATCTTCTACTTTAAGTTTTAGGTCGAATCACTTCCGCAATATGTTGAAGGCCGGACTCGAGCAATATTCAATGTATTACAAGTCGTTTCCATGTTGAGAAGACTTCACTGCTTCGAAGATAATAAAGAATCCTTTTGCTTTAAAGACAACATCTTCAAAGCACTCCACATATGCATTCAAACTTCATACTTTTTTTCTTTTTATTCATATTTTTTTTGGAAAGCCGTTCACATTTTTAGACTCATGCGGGGGCCAGGAGTGTTTGACTTGCAATTTAAGCTCTGCGTCAAGAAGTATTTTGACTTGCAGTTTAGGCTCGTGTGTCGAGGAGCAATTTTTAATTGCAGTTTAGGATTGTCGTCGAGGAGCATTTTCACTTGCAATTTAGGCTTGTGTGTCGAGGAGCATTTTGACTTGCAGTTTAGACTCGTGTGTCGAGGAGCATTTTTGACTTGCATTTTAGGCTCGTGCATTGAGGAGCATTTTGACTTGCAGTTTAGGCTCGTGCATCGAGGAACATTTTGACTTGCAGTTTAGGCTCGTACATCGAGTAGCATTTTGACTTACAGTTTAGGCTCGTGCATCGAGGAACATTCTGGGAAGAATTCTTGTAATGTAACTTTCCTCCCAACCCTTTGTAATGAGTATTGTTGCACTTCAGTTTGGTATTTACTGCCCCATTGGTTGAAGCAGACTTGCATTTGATCTCGTGTCGATTTTTGAAAGTCGGAATTTAGAAATCCTTTGACATTTTTTTCTTTTGCGAGCAATCAATGTCCAAGTATCACCTTTCTTGCTATTGGAAAAGTCGTTTGCCATGGATTTGCTTGTTATTTTCTTCAAGGCTGGAACCTCACTTGGGTCAAAACTCTCCAATTTGTAGCATGACGATTTCTTCAACTTTTGGTGATTCCACAGAGCGCATGGGTTGTAGAGCTTTTGAAATTGAACCTTTCATATGGTGTAGTTTGGCGCTAACATGATTTGCATCAATTGTATCGCCATCATCAATGATGATCTTTTCCTCTTGCATTAATGTCATGATCTTTTCCTTCATCCTAAAGCATTTTATAGTGTGATGACCAGCAATGCGGTGAAATTTGTAGTACTTAGGATCGTCGACTTTGTTTGATTCTTCAGGTCGCTTGGACTTAGGGAGTTCAATGACTTCTTTGGCTAGTAATTTGTCTAGAATCCCAGATCAGTGTCGGAAAAAGGATATACCCTTGCTTGTAACTCTTTCAAGGTTGGTTGATTTTCCACTTCTTGTATTTGTTGCTTTGGAGCTTTCTCTTTCAGTTTTTGTCTTGTGGAGGCCTTGTGGAGGCCTTCTTAGAACTCACAGTTGTCGCCATAGATTCCCCAATTTGGTCCTCTGACGAGTCGTTGAATTTCCCGACTTTTTTTCTAGGATCAAAGATAGGTGACGTCATTCTATGACTTGCAATGCTTAACTCCATGTCATGAGCGCGCGTGACTAGTTCTGTAAAACTTCGAGGCTTAATTCTTTGGAGGATATACACAAGGCCCCAATGCATCCCTTGAATGGAAACTTCAACCGCGGAAGTTTCAGTAAGTTGATCCTTGCAATCAAAACTCAATGTTCGTCAGCGATTAATGTAGTCCACTACAGGCTCATCTTTACTTTGTCTTGTGCTTGTCAACTCCATCATGCTAACCGTACGACGGGTGCTGTAGAAACAATTTAGGAACTGAATTTCTAGTTTCTCCCAACAATCAATTGATTCAGACTCCAAGTCCGTGTACCAATCAAAAGCGTTGCCTTTCAAAGAGCGAACAAACTGCTTGACAAAAAGATCACTATGTGTACCAGCACTGCTACCAGTCTCAACAAAATGAGCGATGTGTTGCCTTGGATTTCCCTTTCCATCTGATTGTTGAAATTTTGGCGGTTGATATTCAATTGGCTTTGGTAAGCCCTCGATTCGCTTAGAATATGACTTTGAGTATCCTACGAAAATTTGTGATAGACCGCCATATTGTGCCTTGATGGTTCTTGCAATCATATCTTGCAGTTGTTGAACTGTTAGAGTAGCCAATGAAGCGGATTGATTAGCGCAGTGATTGTCACTTAACTTGATGAGAGATTCACCATTTTTTTCTTGCGGTGTTAGATTATAATTTGACTCTCCAGGATTGTAGAGATCTAACTTGCTCATAAGTCGGGTGATTTGATGATCTTTCTCATCAACAGACTTCTTCAAGGCTTCAATGGTTTGCTCCATCATCACAAACTTCTCATCCATGTCAACTGCATCAACCATGAAGGTGTTGACTTTAGTTGAAGTTGGAGAATTCGTTAAGTTGTCAGATTCTTCAAAGTTGCAGATAGTTTTAGACAGTTCATCTGATAACATAACATAGATGCAAAGTTGCCCTCAGGGGTTGTAGTTTCAACCAAAATTTGAGATTCTCCTTTTCGTCATCTCCAAAAAGGTGAAGTATTGGGATCCATCCAAAGCACAAACGTTGAGATTGCGTCGATTGATGGGGCTAACAAGTTTGATCTCAGTAGACGTGACAGTAGTAGACTTCTTGCACGAAACTTCATTGGTTTTTCTGAAGTCCATTGCAGTAGTTGAATTTGTGATTTTTCAATTTGTAGAAGGAAGAGATTAAGAGAAGAACTGGTCCCACTGGGCGTGTCAAAATTTGTTCGCAATAAATTTTCGTAGTGCTAAAAATTAACTGTAAGCAAAAATAAAATAAATAAAAAGAATAATTTTATTTAAATGAATCTTATGAGTACAATTCTGTTGTTCTCTTAATTCTTCTCTCCTAAGCTCTTTCCGTGATTCGAGGGTCTTCTGTAGCGTGTTTCTCGAATGTAGGATGATTTGAACCTCCTAGAAATGCGTTTGGATCTCGAGGAATGTTAGACAACACTTCGTCTTGTCGAGTTGATCTCCGAGCCGAACTCCGTTGGTCAATTCTTTGAAGAGCTGTGTAGTCAATGCAGAGATTTCTCCAGTGCTTGCCTAATGACCTCAGAAAATCATATAACCCTTCTGTTTATAGTTGTAGGGGTAGGCAGTCCAAGTGTAAATAACCTCTTTTGCCTCATTCTGATTGGTTCATTCAGTTTTCAAGCTTATCACAAATGTTATGTGATAAGTTGCTTGTGATTGGCCAAAATATGTCATTTGAGACACTTGGTGATGTTTCATTGGCTCTTGAACTTGACTTGGATTGTCACATCATTTGAGTGTGTGGCCTTGTCTTGTTGGTTTTTAATTTGACTGGGATGCCACGTCACTTGACACGTGGCGTGAGTTTGGGCCTTAATGTGACATGGACCTTGATGAGGAATAAAATGAGCTTATTATTTTTTCAACAACAACAACAACAACAAACCCAGTGTATTCCCACCTAGTGAAGCTTATTATTTTTTACCGCCCAAAATAATTTTAGACCCAATAAAATATGGATCAAATTCAAATTTTATATGAATTTGACCCAATAAATTTTACGTGTATACACACACACAAAAATAAAAATCCGTTAAGTCGAAGTGAGAACCCAGTAATAAATTTAGCAAACATTTTGGAGGGACGCTTTCTTACTTGATTTTGGAATGCTAAATAATCCTCTACGTGTTTCAAAACAAAAAGGGGTTTATGATTTCAGTTGCTAATTCACTAAATCGAAACCATTAATCCATTTTATCATTTCTTTGATAAATTCCAAGTCATTGGATTTTATGAGGACAGTTCTCTCATTCTTTTCATCTATTCACATTAAGGGCTCCCCTTTCTCCCATTTACTTTTTTCATCATTTCTTCAATTCCTCCATTGATACCCACAAAGCACCCTTTCCCATAAACCCCGGGACTCACTTTTTTTCACCCAGAGCCCAACTTTATAATATAAAATCCTTCCTCTCTACCTCCTAATTATAATCTAGACTATATTTTGCAAGAATCAAAATGAATTGGGGAATGCTCGGAAACATTAAGTTTTGTTGGAGAGAAATTTTTATTTTTCTCTCTTCTTTCGTCTTTACTTAAGCATAAGAATCCTAAGGCATTCTAAAATATAAGCAAGAAGGAAAGCTGGAGCTAGACTGCCTTGGTGGTTTGGACAAGACAGAGACTTCTCTGGTGGCGAGCTTCTTAACTAAACATTGTTTTTTGGAGTTCTCATATAGTGAACTTGAGACAAAGAGGAAATATATATTTAATCCACTTTTTTGACTGAACAGTCAGTTCCCATATAATACATGACCATTTTACTTGTAAGCTTAGCTTGTGGAGGAGAAAAGTAAACAAGTAAATATAATTCTGTAATTTATGGAGGCCATGCACCCCAAGTCAGTCTAGTGTTGCTTATTGCAGTTGTCATCGCAATCTTGCCTCGTGTTCTTCGCCATTCTATCATTGCTGACCTGTTTGAAAGGAGAACTTGGATGTTCCGCGCAAAAAGGAGTAGAGTATCAAGATATCTGTTAGAAAAATCTATTTTGACTTTTTCGTTAGATTTTCTTGTTCGAGAACTTTATTTCAAGTTTCTTCATTAGCTAGTAAAAGTTAAGTGCTGCTTGGTTGTCTGGATATCTTTTCTTGAATTATGTAAGGTCAATGGATCACAGAGTATTGTAGTTATATGAAGTTGCAGCTAGTGTTATGTTTTCAGTCCTTAATAAAGGGAAATGTGGGGCCCTATAAGAAAGAAATAGAACGTTAAAACTGACTTTCTCGATGACAAGTAAACAAAAAGGAAAAATGCTCCTTGTTAGATAGGCATGTTGGTGCTGGTTTCTTAGTTAACCTATATCACCTCGACATTCCACTCTGCCATGAAGTGCTAATATTCTAACCACATTGAATGGAAATTCTACTTTATAAGTATCCGTAACATACGCATATAACCATTTGAATTATCCATATTTGATACTTGCATGTGCATACTTATTCCCATAACTAGTTGTGAGAAGTGAGATTTGTATTTCTCTTGAGCCACAAGAACAAATGCATAGTGTGTATGGTTTAATAGTACTTCCATGTGCTATGTGGAATAGATTAAGATGCTTTATATTTGATGTAGAGGCGTACCGGAGATCCAGCTGATGGATGTGCAACATTTTGGCATGCATCAAGGCAAGAAAATTCTATTCTTTTGCATCCTTGAATCAGAAGGATAGACTAAATAAACAATGCTGGTACCTAATTGTTGCATGAGGACACACTTATTTTCAAATGTTTTTTTGTTGAGCCAGTATTTCATACATTTGATCCAGTCATGCCTATGCAGATCTTTGACACTTTTACCTGTTATGTATATTTTTAGGTGGCTTTTATATCTAGCTTGTCTTTCTGGATTTTATGCTGTTCTTACAGGCTATATGCAATTGTGATTTCTAATAGTTAGTCCTCAAAATTTGTTTTCTTCTTTGGCAATCCATTAGCTCTCCTTTGGACATATAATAAATGAACTAAGGGTTGATAAAAGTGTTCTTTATGGAGGAGTAACAGCAGAATACTTCTTTCTTCACCAGCAAACATAATCAGCCAACCAGTCTATCATGTTTTAGTTTGTATTGTTTCCTTGATTAGCTCGTCACATTTTACTCCCCTCATGCTATGATCAGCGTAATTCTTTCTGCATTGGCAAACATAATCAACCATTCAATCACATTTTAGTGCATATTGTTTCTCTGATTATGTAGTCAGATTTTACTTGCCTAATGCTATGATCATCATCGTTTGAACTTCCACAGATATCAAAATTTTGTCCCTTTTTTTCTTAATATTTGTTAGTGTTTTTGCTTACTGATTACCACAGATTTGTATCTTTTGGCAGTTCTGCACCTCAAATTATATTGATAAATGTTAAATTCTTCTCGTACTTCACTGCCAGTGATGGTTTTTACCCGAAATTGTATTATCATCTATGGACACTGAGTTCAGCTGTTTCAAAAGCTTATATATAAGCTGTTGAATGTATTGTACTGATTTGCGTAGTAAAGAGGTAATTTGATGTGCTTGGTAGCTCAGTGCTTCGTTACTAGTGTCAGTTTAATGTAAACATTGGTGTAATAGAATCCAGTCTTGTATCATGTCATTAACAATTGTGTAGTATCTGTGATACTGTGCATGTCTATGTGTCTGGATTCTGATCTCCAGCTAAGTTGGAACTTGCTTGATATGCTCGAGGTCATTTAAGCATGTTCGTAGTATTTTCTAGACTGTTGGCAAATACAATCTGAGTTTATGTTTAGAGACTCGCGATTCTGGGATTCTAATTCTTACTTTTGCTTGATTTGTCTCAGCTCCTCAATGACTATTCATTGATTTGCTTTATCATATTAATATTTACCCGTTTGTGTTTATTTTTGTCAAGACCTAGTACATGTGATGGCATCTAAACTACTTGTTCATGAAATTCTGTAGTTTAATTTTATTTAATTTTTTATGTTAGATTCAAGTTGGTGCATGAAGAATTTATTGAATTTAAAAAGTTTGGGCTTCGGGATAATGTTGCCCAAATATGTGTATTTGAGGTGCGTAAATTCTTCTTCAGTACTATTTTCGTCGCTTTACTGTGAATCTTCGAGTACAAAACTTGTTTTTTTTGATGTTGTGTTTATCTCTTGCTAACAGTCTCTAGGTCATCAAAATAAGAGTTCACCAGCTCCCTCAGCAAGGTGCGCGGTCTTCTTTGTTTTGGCAGTTGCACTGTAAAACAACTTATTTCTTGAGTCTTTTTTTGTACCTTTTCGATCAAATATCTGTTGAGGCTTCACTTCTGCTGGAAATTTTTTCATGCTTGGCATCTTTTCTCATTTACTTTTTTTTTTTCCTTATCCCCAACCAAATTTTATGCAACTTTGGTTTTCTGCATCGATGTATACATCAAAAGAAAGTTCTCTTCTCTTTTTCACTTCTTTCAGTTATTTGGCATGAGATTATTAAGCTAATAAGAAAAGGTTGAAGGATTTTTTCAAAGAGTGAAGCTGTAGGAAGTGAGAAACCACCAGCATGTCATTATTTCAATCAAAAAAGTATGTCCAATTGAGGATCCTAATCAATTTAATCTATCTACTGGTTACGTTTTCTGTGTTAGCCTTGTTTATAGTTATTTTAGAATTTAAAAGTGGAAATTCTGTGAATCTGCTCAAAGCCTAATGATATAGTTTCAAACCAGGAATGCAAGGGTAAAAGTAGCCCTGTGATCACTCGTTCTCTTTTGTCCTTAGAGTTTCCACTTTGGATCTTTCCTGTTCTGATTTTTTTTCTTTTTCTTTGGAATTATACATCTTCAGTTGTTAATTCTTTTTTAGTTTTTACTGCAAACTGTGATCTTTGAGCACAAAGTATTTTGTGCTGATTTGAACTATTGAAGTCAGTTGAGATAGCAAGAACATACAAATATTAATTTGGCATCAATTACATACAAATGTTAGTTTGGCATCAATTATGCAAGGCAAAAGCATGCTATTTCTCCCAGATAATGAGAACTAATCTTTGTGAAATTCATGCTTCAACCACGAACCAGTTGGAGGGAAGAGGTAATTACAAGTGATATTAGATGTATCCTTCTGATGCAAACTATGATCTTTGAGATGAGAACATTCTTAGAATTTCGACAAGATGGTGTCCAATGAGATGGTTGGGAAGTACCAATTATTTAGACAGCATTTAATGAGACATAAAGATTCAGACCTGATTGCTTTGCTCCCATAACATGAGAATGGTTTTAAGAGCTTCACTTTCGCTGCAAAACATTTTGATGGATGAGGAAAATTAAGCACAGGATGCTCACTGTTCATCTACATGTGATTCAGAATTCAAATTGCCTCCGCTGCTGCTACTGAGAATTGTCATGATAAGGAACCAGAACATCACCCGAAGGATTAATAAATACAAAGATGATAATATTACAAAAACAGGCCATTAAGGATGTATTCAACTATTAGTGCTGTTGCACAGTGTTGCAAGTTTAGAACATACACGAATAGGAGTAGGGAAAGAGCATGTCCAAACGTTGAACCTTGAGTTGCAAAAGCTATCTGTACGAATGGAAATTCAGGTTCTTTAGACTGTATACTTCAGAATGCCAAAGCACAATTGTGATTTATGAGGCTATACCCTTGGTCCTTTCAACATATAACTAACATGCTCAGTGAGACCAGAAGTAGGATAATGTTTCTAAAGTTTGTAATCATTGACTTGATCTTTATTGTTCGTAAACAACACAGAATTAAACATCTCTTTGTAGAATTTCCTTGTCCCATATTTGCATGATAATACAGTAAATGGATATGCATTTGCTCTAAAATTGTTTGTTTGAATATTTTATTCCTTTCAAACTAAATACAGAAATCAATAAAGTAAGATTATTAACTAACGAGCAATGTGAGAATCCATAGACAAATTTCTGAATCAAATAATGATCAAATAAAAAGGTCTTCAAATGTTTTCCTTTGTAGCGCTTTTTCTCCCTTTCTGTGTGTGAGTGAGAGGACAAAAACGAGAAGAAATGCATATATTGGTTTGTCGAGGTTCTTATTACTTGTACAAGGTTGAATGCAACCCTCCTATAATTCGCCTAAACAAACATGGCTCTCCACTAGTTTGAGAATTATCTATTACCTCCCTCTTGGACATGCAAATGGGATGGTTTATGCATTTCCTTATCTTTTAAATTAATTGAGCAAATCCATTTTCTAATCTCCAGTGGAGTCAAGGGAGAGAGTGGCCTCCTCTCTATAACTTTGGCAACTCTAATTCAGTTGCTTTTTCGGCAAGTGAGTTGTATTTTTCTGTCAATCACTAGTAGCTGGTGATTGGTTAAAAACCCATTCTGCATTAATGTGAAGAAAGATCTGTTCCGCTGCTGGCAAAAAATCTCTCTCAGTTTCAATTTGTTTGTCTTACTTCCCTTAGTCCGTTTCAGAAAAAATCTCCTCTTTCTTAATTTGACAACTCTTTAATTTCATAATCCCACATGATATGTTTAAGACCACAAGATTAAGGTCATTTTGGTACATTATACATATCTCCAGTTTAATACCACAAGATTCAAAAGTCTTCTTTGCTTTCTTAAATTCCGTGCCCAGTCAAACGATTTGAAACGGAGGGAGTACTACAGTACGGAGGTCACTAATGAGTGAAAATTGGTATGGTCAGGCAATGGTAACATCTTTTGAAGATTGGATGTAACATCTTCTGAAGATGGATATTGTCAGATCAGACCTATCATTATTTATACTTCCAAAGGTTCAACCATGGCATTGTATCTCAGCATTGTAGCAATACAAGGAGAAAGGACTGTAGTTATCCGCTGGTGATTTTGTTCTACTCTAGTTCGAAGATCTAGCAAATAAATTCAAAGATTGGTAGACCAGGGGAAGATGAATGCCATACAAGAACAGCAACCAATATTTTTGAGGTGCTGTGAAGATGGCCAATTCTATTCAAAAAATCAATTTTAATCTAATTGTTCTATTTTCTTTTTGGAGTAAAGAGGAATTTGTAAACGGAACATAATTAGTATTGACCTCTTAGAATCCCTAAAGGACAAGAAAGCGGTATACTTATATTTTTGCTTGCTTGTACACTCTTTACAAGACGTCCTTAGTGTCAATGCAATAAAATATTTACCAATTCTTGAAAAACATAGTTTCTTCTTTTTAATAATGGGTTCCTTATGTTCGAGGTGATAAGTCATCCAAAGTTCCCTCTTCGTTTTTTCCATTTATATTATTGCCCTCTTCCACTGTCTTCCAAGTTCTGATTTCCCTTGGGAGGGATCGAGATGAGGGATTGGAGGGTGGAGAAGAAGGGATGGGCCTGTGATGGGTGAGAGAGGGTGGCTGGGATAATGCACTGGTGGCAGGGGTGAGACTGAAACAGAGGAAGGATTAGCAGAGTTGTGATTTAGGGTAGTGGGTTGGCGTGGAAAGGGGCACTAAGGTAGGGCAAGCACTGCACAGAGGGGGTGGGTTTGGTGCGGGGAGGAGTTGGCACAGCTAGGACGGGAAAGAGAAGGACTAGAAGGTTGGCATAAGGACAGGTAGGGGCCTGTAATGAGGAATGGGTAAGGGGTGGTGGAAGTTAGCGGCGCGGTGAAGGAGAAAAGAGGAGAAGGTTGGGGCAGCTTGATATCTCCTATAGGTAGTCGATCTTTACTTGCAATTGTCGAGTTTGACATAGCTAGATTGCAGGACAAAATTGGAAGCAAAGTATATTTTTTGGCTGACATATATTCAATTGCTAATGATGGTACTTGATAGCAGGGGATGGTAATAGTAATGACATATGCAATTAGAGGAACGGTTAAACAAATAAATATTTCTTTTAGACAATCCGCCTTAAATAACTAAATCTCTTCTAGATAATCCACCTTAAATAAATAAACAATTGCATTTGCAATTCCTGGTGGCTATAGTACATAGGTTAGAGCCACCGCAATCCAGAGATTTTGAGCTTCTGGCTATGGATAGGTAAACAAGAATTTTGTTTCACTGTTCTTCATCACTGAATTGCTTGTGAAGTAATGAGATCGAGGATTGTCTATCTTATCTTCTTTCTTTCCAGCAGCTCTCTTGCTCTCTCTTGAAAAGTATAGTTTTCATATGAATGTTCCTTCATGTAATTGCACTTGGTCTAAAGAAAGAGAAGTGCCTAATCGTAGTATCTGAGTGTAAAGATGTGGATTATCCAAGAACTCTAAATGTCAGTCATTGTTTTTCGATGGGGTACAAATTTTAGTTTTCGTTTGGAACCAGTGTTGTATCATTGACAAATTTGTTTTCCCAGCACCTTTTGTATTCATAAATGCAAAATGAGCTGGTTTATTTTTCTTTTGAATAACCGTTGTGTCCAGGCTAGCGTTCGCGCACCTCGACTAATTCCACTGGATACCTTCCACCACCCACCTGCAATAGGTACCAAGTAACTCTATCCACCAATGGGAAGAAATCACCTAGTGTTTTTGTCTCCGCTGGGATTTGAACTTGAGACCTCGTGGTTCTCACCCACTTCATTGACCACTAGACCACACCCTTGGGTGCCAAAATGTGCTGGTTTAGAGAGTATATTCTCATGCTTGTTTTTCAAGTCCCTTTCAATTAGATTTATCTACATAGATTAGCCAATGATAGTAGTTGATTGTGTGTTGGATATTCATTGTTTCTATGTTTTTATGAACTCAGATGCTCTTTGGAACATTTTCTCTCGAGTTCCTAGTATGAGCAAATTTGTTGACATTCTTATTTACGTGCTGACTTGATGGATTTTACACTTGCAGCCCTGGTCACTCCAACAAGGTTGTAATTTGTAATACTCATGTGCTTTTCAATCCTAGAAGGGGAGAGATTAAGCTCGGACAGGTACTTATTGTCAATTTATACTGTCTTTTCACCACATCGATGTGTGCATGAATTTATTTCGAAACCAGCTGTCCAGTACTTATATATCCTATACTTGGTAATTACCCGCCATAGGTTACAATACCTCACACATTAGCAACGTGCTAGATTGTAGTCAATGCTCATGGATGTATCTTTACTACTTGTCCCTGCATGTTGGTTCTGAATCCATTTAAAGAGAAACTAGTATTCTGTCATGTTTTTGTAGTATGGTGAATACAACCTCTTGTGTTTATTAGAGTGGAGTGCTTAATAGAATAAATTGACATGAATTTAGAAAATCAACGTCCAAGGCTGTTGTTCTTTCTTTGTTCCTCCTATACTTTATGTTGTTAACTCTTTATTCACTTTTATTATAGTTATTTATAGTAGGGGATGGGGTAGACCCAAAATCACAAGGAAGGAAGTGGTTTCAAAAGACCTCCAAATGCTTAATATCTGTAGAGACTTAGCTAAAGATAGAGCAAAATGGAAGAAAGTTGAGGATAGGTTTTAGACTCGTATAGAACAATTACTATTACTACTAGTAGTAGTACAACAACAACATACCCCGTGTACTCCCACTAAGCGGGGTCTGGGGAGGGTAAAGTGTACGTAGTCCATACCGCTACCTCAGATGAAGTAGAGAGGCTGTTTCCGATAGACCCCCAGCTCAGGATTGTAGCAGTAGTAGCAGTTTTATATCATTTTGAACATATTTTTTCAGTTTTATTTTATTCATTATGAGATGATATGAGCTTAAATGAAGATTCATGTTGCCGACCCCAATTTTTTTGGGACTGAGTCGTAGTTATTGTTAAAACTCTCGGATGAGACTAAGTAGCTAGCGACTGTTCCCACACGCCCTTGACCTATTTTAATTAAGACCCAAAACCTACATCTTGACCTTTTTATAGCATCCTGTAGTTGCATTTGGGATGTGTTCACTCAGTAATGGCATGGTAAGGGTAAACACGAAGTATTTGAAGTAATTTGTATCCTTGAATTATGGTGTCTCCGGACCTTTTTCTCTTAATTTTGCTTACCCTTTTAATACGAGGACATGAGGGCTTCCATGTTTTTTTTTTAAATCTTTTATTTATGAAAAAGTATAGATTTTCTTAACTTGCAAATTGGATAAGTTGATGTTTTGTGGAGAGGTAAAGCATTAAACAACTTGGATTTAGGGAAATCAGTTGATGCCTAGAAAGGCAAGGAAATAACTGTGTTCCCCAAACTTACACAACAACAACAAACCCAGTGTATTCCCTCATAGTGGGGTTTGGGGAGGGTAAAATGTATGCAGTACATACCACTACGTCAGGAGAAGTAGAAAGGCTATTTCCAATAGACCCTCGGCTCAAGACAAAGAATAGTACACAAATTCGTAATAAAGCATGAAACAATAACAAAAATAAGACTCCTACAAAGTAATACCCCTACACTAACGAACCAAAGGCACACCCAACCCCATCCCCTCCTACTAGCAGCTCCAACCTATGGACCTATCCCTAAAACTATCGGCCCGACAATCCCAAAGCTCTCTTAACTACTGACTACGACCCACCAACATGCACTAGCCGTCTAACCTAATTCGCGTCCTCCATACCTTCCTATTTAGGGTCATGTCCTCAGTAAGCTGTAACTGCTCCATGTCACGTCTAATCACCTCTCCAGTATTTCTTCGGCCTACCCCTATCCCGCCTGAAACCATCTAAAGCTAGTCTCTCATATCTACGAACTGGGGCATCCGTGCCCCTCCTCATCACATGACCGAACCATCTCAACCGAACTTCCTGTATCTTGTCTTCCACCGAAGCCACTCCCACCTTCTCCCGGATAATCTCATTCCTAACCCTATCACTCTTAGTAAGCCCACACATCCAACTCAACATTCGCATTTCCGCTACCTTCAATTTTTGAATGTGGGAGTTCTTGACCGGCCAATACTCCACTCCATACAGCATGACCGGACGAACTGCTACTCTGTAGAATTTGCCTTTAAGCTTGGGCAGCACCTTCCTATCACACAACATTCTCGAGGTGAGCCTCTACTTCATCCATCCTCCCCTAATACGCTGGGAGACATCCTCATCAATCTCTTCATTCCCTTGAATCATGGACCCGATACTTAAAACTATTCCTCTGACAAACAACCTGGGAATCCAACCTTTCTACCAACTCGTTCTCCTGCCTCAAGTCATTAAACTTTTGCTCCTACTCAACTTGAACCCTTTAGACTCAAAGGTTTGTCTCCAAACCTCCAATTTATCATTCACACCCCACGCGTCTCATTAGTCAAAACTACATTATCCGCAAAAAGCATACACCAAGGCACCTTTCCTTGAATACGCCGCGTCAACACATCCATCACCAACGCAAGCAAAAACGGGCTAAGAGTCGACCCTGATGCAACCTTGTCAAGACAGAAAAATGCTCTGAATCTCCTTTCGCTGTCCTCACTTGAATCTTTGCTCCATCATACATGTCTTTAATCGATTTGATGTACGCTACCGTGACCCCACTCACCTCCAAGCATCTCCAAAGAACCTCCCTAGGGATTTTGTCGTACGCCTTCTCCAAGTTGATGAACACCATATATAATTCCTTCTTCCTTTCCCTATGCTGCTCCACCAGTCTCCGCACCAGGTGAATTGCCTCCGTTGTCGAGCGATCGGGCATAAATCCAAACTAATTTTCCAAAATCGACACTATGCTCCTCAACCTCCGCTCGACCACTCTCTCCCAGATCTTCATAGTGTGATTCAACAACTTAATACCCCTATAGTTGTTGCAACTCTCTGGATGTCACCCTTGTTCTTATATAAAGGAATCATAGTACTTCATCTCTAAGCCTCGAGCATTTTTGTAGTCTTGAAAATGTCTTTAAACAATTCAGTCAACCACCTTAACCCAACCCCGCCAGAAAACTGTCACGCCTCAAATCCTATTGGGGCGGACTGGCACCCGTAACCGAGGAGGCCCGGGAGAACCAACTCACAACCTTATACTTCCCATGCATACCTCTATGACAACCCGAAATTCGGACAACATCATGTCGCATATAAAAGGAAATAATCACCTCTATAAGCTCGAGCACACATATATATGTATATATAATACTTGGCCGTTGGAGCCATCACGTCTATTAACAAAACACCACCTTGACTGTACATTAGGTCTACAAAGCCTCTAGATAATACACAGAGTTTAACTAAGGTCGGGACACACCTCGCCATATAACTAACTTCTATAAAATACCAAAAGTGACTGGATATGACACGGAAAGCCCCAAAGCAAACTGGAGCTCACCAAAATCAGCTGGATATCTTGGCTCCTACTTGTGCGGTGTATGAGCTGAGGTACCTGTGCCTACAACATGAAATGCAGGTCCCTCGTGGGGGACGTCAGTACGAAATATGTACTGAGTATGTAAAGCTGTAGATAATCACATATGATATAGGAGCTCAATAGAAATCAGAAACAAGTGAATAAATCGTGATAGGAATGGACCACACTTACTAGAACTTGTGATAACCTGTACATTGTATTTATTCAATCACTTTACCTTCGTTCTTATCATCTTTGTAATCATTACTGTATTGTACTGTGACCATTAGGCTGCCTCTAGTACATATCAACTGGGATCGATCCATGATAGGCTTATGCCCCTGGGATACCACCCATAAATACATAAATAGGGATCGACCCATGATAGGCTTATGCCCCTGGGATACCACCCGATAAGAACGAACTTCCATCATTTAGTTCAATTAATCTTTGAGATTGTTATTTCGGTCGCCACCGCATTTTTGATGCTTTGAAACAATGATACATCAATAAGAGACATATAATTATACCATCAATGCAATAATAATGAATTAAGAACTCATTGGCACATCAATGAAGTATTTTGGAGTCATCAATGCCATAACAATGAAGTAGGAACTTATTGGTATATCAATGAAATGTTTTGGAGTCATTAGTAGCATATGGATCTTGTTTGAGTAACCGGATACTTTCTGACATTCATTAGTGTAATAAACATGTAAGATTTGGAAAACAAGTAAGTATTGGAATGTCTTGACATCTTGTAGGGTGGAAACAAGTTCATTGGTAACGTAGGACATCATACAAAACCATTATGGATCACATGTTACTGAATAACTTTGGAAACTTTCTTAATAGAACAATTGTTCACTTTCATGCCAAAGATATGGTATAGAGTATGCTTTACATACCTGACTGTCAACCTTCAATATTAGTCCCAAATGGACTTTCCGTCTTTTCGGATTACTTATCTACAATGAACATATATAGCAATCTAGTATTAGCGACCAAACGTCACTATTCAATTATTTGAATTCACCAAACTAGTGGTTAAGTAGTAAGCCTTAATTACACCATAAAGGGTGTCACTTTAACCCTTTTATACTCCAATTAGATTCACATGACATGCATATTCATACAACATACTCCAATATCAAGTTTGGATTCATTTATCCTTCCAACCAATTCATTAAACCAAATTGAGCCATAGACATAAATAATCATCAATTCAATAGTATATCACCATATCCACCTTCCATAACTCAATTACCATATCCACCTTCCACTATTCAATACAACCAAACCATGCAAAATAGTCCATAACCCTATTTTCATCACCTTTCAATAACAATCAATACATATAATCCTCTATCACACATATACATATGGAAAAGAACAAAGGCAAACAATATTCATACCTTAGAATTCACCTCTTGATTATGCAATCCTGTTTGCACAAATAATAGGTGCCGTTTGAAGCCCTCGAGATGACAAACGCAGTTATCGGATTACTTTGGAATTTCTACGGTTGAATCAAAAGTAATTTAAAGATCAAATTTGGCTAGAGTTTGTTCTTTCTCAATGATTGATGATGAAAATGAGTTTTTTGAACTCATATACATGTATATATACACATATTCCCGTCCATAATATAATAGGAAATGACCAAAATGCCTTTAAAATTTAAATAATGTCAAATCTGTCCTTTGGTGGACTGTTTTGATAAGCTGAAGTAGATTGACCATAACTCTTTGCTCCGATATCGGATTTGGGTGAAATTGGTATCGTTGGAAGGATAATTCAAAGGGCTTTCATTTCATATAAAGTAGGCCACCCAGTTCGTTCTGTACAAGGAGTTATGGTCGTTTGAAGTTGACCCTAAAAATCTATTTTGATAGGCTGAAGTAAAACGAGTATAACTCCTTACTCAGACGTTGGATTTGGATGAAACCAATTGCATTGGAAAGAAGACTCAAAGATCTTTCTTTTCATAGGTCGCAGCTCTCCCAGTTCATTATATTAAGGGAGTTATGATCGTTTGAAGTTAACCCAAAAAATCGGCTGGCCTCAGTAGTTTTCCTGCACATTTACTATTCTCAAATATCCCGGCCATCGTTTTATAGTTTCGAATGTGCTCGATTATATCCGAAATCTATCCATTTTTGGAAATCTTTATATCGTTGGAAAGCTTATTCAATAACCTTCTCATGGAACCATCGACGGGCAAATTCCGGTATAAATAAAATAAAAAAATTAATTCCATATAAATACGACCAATACACGTACTTGAATACGCCAATACACGTACTTGAATACGGGGTGTTTCAAAAACTTCCAAAAATTTACTGGAATCTCATCAGGTCCCGTCGCCCTATCCCTTCGCATCTTGCGAGTAGCCTCTCTGACCTCCTCCACCTTAAAGTGTCTATAATAACTGAAATCACGACACTCTTTTGAGTGCTCCAGTTCTTCTCACACAATGTTTCTGTTCCCCTCATCATTCAAGAGACTATGGAAATACGACTGTCATCTTCTCTTAATGTGAACGTCCTCCACTAGCACTCTACCATCCTTCCCCTTAATGCACTTCACTTGATCGGGGTTATGACCCTTCCTCTTCCTAGCCTTAGCAAGCCTATACAACCTCTTTTTCCTGCCTCTCTCTAACCCCACATATAAGCTCTCAAACGTTGCCGTCTTAGCAGCCGTAACTACTAACTTAGTCTCCTTCCTAGCTAACTTGTACTCCTCCCTATTTACCCGTTTTTCCTCTTCATCCTTACTCTCAACCAACTTAGCATACGCCCCCTTCTTAGTCTACACTTTCTTCTTAACTTCTTCATTCTACCACCAGTCCCCCCGATGCTATCCAGCCCGACCCCTCAAGACACCCAACACCTCTCTAGCAGTCTCTTTGATGCACCTAGCAGCCCTATCCCACATACCATCCACGTCCCCCTTACACTCCCCCACCCCCATTCCCGCCACCTTCTTCTCTATCTTTAGTGCACCGGCATCGTGCCACCCACTTTATTCTGGGTTGACCTTCCCCGCCCCTTCTCTTCTTATCCTTCTTTATACCTTGGTCCATCACTAGAAACATGTACTGAGTCGAAAGATTCTCACTCGGAATGACCTTACAATCCTTACACAGCGCCCCATCCCCTTTCCTAAGAAGCAAAATGTCAATCTGATTCTTGGCTATTGCACTTCGGAAGGTAACCAGGTGATCCTCCTTCTTCGGAAAGCTCGAGTTCACTACCACCATCCCAAAGGCCCTCGTAAAATCCAACAGAGCAGCTCCCTCTTCATTCCTCTCCCCAAAACCAAAACTTCCTGCATATCACCATAGCCTCCCGGTAACACCCCGATGTGCCCATTGAAATCCCCTGCTACAACAATCTTTTCAGAGCTAGGCACGCCTCTCACTACCTCGTCCAAAGCCTCCCAAAACTGCTTCTTCTCCTCCTGGTCCAAGCCCACCTGTGGCGCATAAACACTACACACGTTCAGAGTAAACCTTCCAATGACCAATTTAATAGTCATCAACCTATCGTTGACCCTCTTAACCTCCACTACTTGCTCTCTAAGTTCTTCGTCTACTAAGATGCCTACTCCATTCCTACGCCTCTCACTTCCTGAGTACCACAACTTGTAACCATCCACATCCCTAGCGTTAGACCTTACCCACTTGGTTTCTTGGACACACGCAATATTGATCCTCCTCTTTCTAAAAATCTTTACAAGCTCTATGGACTTACCCTGAAGGGTCTCTATGTTCCAAGACACCCAACCCTCAACCTATCAACTCCTGCATCCCGTCGATCTTTACCACCCCTCACTCCATACCCCAAACCTGTCCTAAAACCGAACCTTGCCCCCACTCCCAACCCAGCCCTTCCCTCTTCCCCCACCCCCAAACCAACCCTCCTCTCTTCCCCCACCCCCAAAACAGTCCCTAACCCTAGCCTTCTCGGACATGACCCTATCCTACCATCAACGCTCAAAACCACTACTCAAAAAATACAAACAAGGATAGAAACAAAAACAACAGGAGGAACACGCAAAGCTCACTATTTGGCCTAACACCAAGAACAACAAAATAAATAATAAGAAAGCAATACAAGTCACCAATATAAGAAAGCAATCAATCCCACAAATTAAGAACAAATCAAGAACAAATCAAGAGACACGAAATAATAAGAAAGAAAGAAGAAGAAAAGCAAAAGTAAATAAAAAAAGTAAATATCAAAGGTTAGAAGTCACCGGGCTACGCTTGTAGACCAAGTCCTCTTTTCTTGCGTGGTATGTTGGATTTTGGCAATTGTGGCAGAAATTGGTCCCCGGAATATTGTCGCCGGAATTAGATCCGTTCGAGCAAAGTCTGGTAATCTAGACATGCCCGAGTCAGATCTGGTCGCCTTTGTCCGGTGCTGCACACTGACTACGTCGCCAGGGTTGAGCCGACGGAAACCTTATTCCGCCGGTGAGAGCAGTGAAAGTTGCGAAAGGGGAGAAGAGAGAAAAGGGGGAAGAGAGAGAAAACCAAAGGGGGAGAGAAAGAGAGAGGGAGGGCGTTCACTTACATGTCGCCGGCACTTCTAAGCCGGCGCTGGTGCCGGAGTAGCCCAAGTCACGTCCAAGGAGACGTTACGGTGAGGGGAGAGGTTAAGAGAGAGAAAGTCCCCTGCTTCTCTAAACAATTCAATGTATTTTTTTCTCCTCCAGTGTAATATGTTATCGCTACTCAAAAACTTAGCATGCTAGCACGGCTCCATTCGGAATCCAAATGATTGAGAATCGTGTTCCCCAAACTTGATGGGAGAATATAATCTGGAATGAGTTGAGTATTCTGATCTGAGGACCTGTTTTCCTCAAATAGTTTCCATCTTGGGATTAAGCAGATGTTATCAAGAAAATCATCAGCACTGCACCTATATTGTTTTACTTGATCCCCTTCTTACTTTAAAGGAAGGAGTTGTTTTTGTAAATATCTCCAAATTCTGCAAAGCTCCAACAGCAAAAGAAAAACTATTTATCCCAAACACTGCATTTAGACAGGTTTTGTAGGAATTGGTAGAATTCCCTTCTCTTCTGCTAAATCAGTTTGCTTATGTTCATGCAATGTCTTCCTCCTTTAAGATTTACTTGGCAGAACTGTCTTGCTTGTTACTCCTCATAAAGTTGGTAGTTTTTCTAGAGATGGCAACAGGGTGGGGCAGTTTACAGCTTATGTGGGCGGGGGTGGGTTAAAACAATTCTTTCGAAAATTCGAAGAGGTAGGGGCGGGTTCTTTGAGGATGAAGAGCTACCGGGTGTGCATGAATTTCTGCATTTGAATGCTATTTAAATTTGAAAATGTGTTGCGTGAGAGCGTTTAGTGGTTAGGAATAACCATGTTAGTTTTTCAAGAATTACCATTTCATTTTGTTTGTTGGTTCAGTTATTCCTTTTTTTTTAAAAAAAATTGGCTGAGCAACTAGTCTGAAACTCAATCCCAAGCATTTGTGTTACTTTGTCTTCAACTCAATAGGTACTTAATAACTTAGACATCCAAATTCTTTCATTTCTTTAATTTAAAAGTAAACTATTTAATTCTTGGAAATAATCTAAAAGTTCAGCGAGCGAATAACTTGTAAATTGAATAATGAAAGGTCCATTAGAACAGGGTGAGTATTGTGTTTTTAATTTTATACAAGATTGATGCAGAATTTGTAGGTATTCAGGGTACTCTGAGGTCAAAGAAGGATTTTTCGTACAGATTTTACTGAAATATGTAAATAACAAAGTAGAAGAAAAAAGAAACAAAAGAGAATTTAAGGGGGATGGGGTATACCTTTTGTGGGTTAAGTCTTAACCTGCCCTGCCCCCTCCCGTCTCGCGCCGTTTCCATCCTTACTTCCCTCCTTTAGGATAGCATACTTGGCAGATCTGTTTTGTTTGTTTACTCATGAAGTCGGTTTGCTTTCACTTCATGATTAATGCACCTTTTTTAGTTTAGCATTTTCAGATGCAAGGGAGATTCATTGATTAAATTCAACTCTTATTCTGTTTAGTGAAAGTAAATTTTGTTGCAACCAGGTTAGGGTGCTTCTGGATAAGGCTGATGGTGTTTCAAAACTTTGGGACAATGCTCCCATTGTGATTTGTGGAGATTTTAACAGTACACCGAAGGTGGGTTCACTTATTCCCATTGGAGCACTTCTGACATTTTTTTCCATCAGTGCATATTTTCTACTCTTACTTTAATGTGAGAATGTTATGTTGTAGTGCAATAATTCTGTTCATCTTCTTACTCTTTACCAAAATATATGCAATAATTCCTTATTCTTTTTCCCTTTACCAGAGTCCATTATACAACTATATTGCCGAAGAAAGAGTAAGCTTCAGATGATACTTTGTTTCTTGCTGCTGCGCCCAACCCGTTTTCCTTCTGTGCTTTCTATGAGGATATGATGACTCTGTACTTTGGGATGCATTTCGGGTACTTTTTTCTTGCAGCTAGACTTATCCGAAGTCCCTCGGGATAAAGTGTCAGGACAGGAATCAGCTACAGTTAATACAGTGAAGCGGAGCCTCAATGCTAGTGCTAGGTATTGGCTTCTTATCTTTCTTAAAAAAAAGTTACTGTAAATTTACGGAGACTTTATAGGACAGTGGTCCCTCTCAACCTCTGATTCTGATTTCCTTGAAACAGCATATATATAATTCTATAAGTTTTCTACAACAGCATCGCTCCACTAAACCCCAACTTCTAGCTAGTTGGGGTGGGGACTATATTATTAATCCATCCTGTGTATCATTACACTCTATTTGGGTCCAGCAAATACCTATACTAGTATATAATGTATTTTTTAAGGTAAATTGTGGCTTTCTAAAACTGGAGGTTCTTTAAAATTCAAGCTTATCACTGCACTAGATACAAGTTTCTAATCAAATTAGAAAGACTCTTGACAAACACTGGAATTGATGTAAGTGTAATAACGACTAAGCATTGATGCCAGTAGTTGATATTGCTAATACGGATCCTTTTACCTTTTTTGGGATAAAGTAGGAGATTAATGTGCTTTACATACATTCCCTGTCTGATCTAATCATTTCTAATCTCGTCTATTAATAAATAACTTACTAAATGTGGTGCCTAGTTTTTCTGAGGATTTGAATTTGACTTGTAGAGATTGCAGTGAAAAAGAATAATAAAATGCAAGAACATTATGAGCTGTCTACGGGTCCTTTCTTTGGTTTCTATTTTTTATATTGAGGATCTTGTGTTCTTCCAGTAAATGTGAAGGAAGCTGAATCACATTTACTTCTTTCTCTAATCTAATTATTTCTAGTCTTGTGTATTGATAAATAACTCATCAAATGTGGTTTCCATTGTTTCTGAGGATTTGAATATTGCAGTGAAAAAGATAATAAAATGCAAGATAATTACAGGTTGTCCATCTATCATTTCTTTTGATTTGTTGGTCTCATATTCATGTTGATCTTGAAGCGCAGCTCTATTCAAACATGCAATTGATTTCTGTTGTTTATATGAAGGATGTGTTCTTTCAGTAAATGTGAAGGAAGCTGAAATCACATTTACTTCAGACCCTTGATTGTTTTCTGAATCCACCCTTGATGTTTCTAAATCTGGAATTCTCTTTTGATACCACAGACACCAGGATACAGTCAACTCTTCTCAAAGCTCCGAAGTGGCTAGTGAGAAAGAGGTAAAACACAATAAGATGGCATTAGGTGAACAGAAACTCAATGCTTCAGAAAAAGATTCAGTAACTGCCTCTTCTGCTTCTACCTTGTCTCAGCCTCAAAGTTATGTAGAATATGAGCCAGGTAATGCACCTTGTACCTTATCTCATGCTCTGAGGGTACAAATGATTTACCTAGAGTCCGTGGTACAGTTTTGGACAAACCATTTCAGTTTCTGTTGGTGTTTTTAGAGAAAATGCAAGTAGTTCTTGTGTTGAAAGCTCATTTTTGCCAGTTGAAGGTATGATACATGAAGTCAGTTCATTAGAATCTTGTCAAGAAGATGAATATTATGAGGACTCTGAGAGTGGATATGACAATGCCAACCCTATTGCCACATCTACCTCTTCTCACAAAAACTTTGAAGCAGAAGTGCGTTCAGGAACCGACGCATATAGAAAAAAGGTAGGGCAGTCCAAAGTAGGTGATTTTGGTTCTGAAAATGGGGCGAGCATTCACAGACCTACAATAGCCAATTGTTCAGATGTGTCATCAATGGGGCTATGTTCTGATTCTTCAAATGTAAATGAAGTTTCTCTTCTGGAAAGCTCTGAAAGTGTGTTGTCAATTGGTAAAGAGAGTTCCCCTAAAATATCACGTGAACTTAAAAACTCATACACAGAGACTTGTTTTGATGTTCCATTGGACGAAAAGATGGACAACTTGTCACTTAATGGGGTCTCCGAAGGCACAAAAGAAGATAAACTCTTAGGCGAAAATCGTGAAGCATTTTTGTCCCAGTTACATGGTGAATCTGGTTCCTTTCCATCAGACGCTCTTGAGGAATTGGATGAGTCATTAAAGAAGTGTGACAGTTCCTTAGAGTTTCGTCCTTTAAGTGAAGAGATTGCAGATGATGCTCCTGATTTGGATTCTGAGGTTGTTGACACGGAGAAGATTTACGATCCATCAGTTTGGACTCCAATTGATCTACAAACTGCTACAGGCAACACAGATTGCACAGTACTGGAACATAATCTGAAGTTGACAAGTGCATACAGAGAAGTAGAGGTAGCGCTTATTAAACTAAGCTTTTAGTCTGTGCTTTCCCATTCATATGGCAGATATGGACAATATATTTTCTCTCGTCTGGTATCTGGTTTGCTACTTGCTCATTTTGTAAGACTCGAATTCACATCTTGGTAGTTGCAGGGTTTTCCTGGAACAAGAGATTCATCAGGAGAACCTGAGGTGACCAGCTATCACAGACTTTTCATGGGTACAGTTGATTATATATGGTGAGCATCTTTAAGTACTGCCTAGCTTCTGCTGCCTTTTTATTTTAATACCAATGTTGTGGAACAAATATAAGATCCCAGATTGATTTATAATATCACCATAGTTATTCACGGCATATTAAAATGCTCTTGATATTAGGTTTTCTTACGGAATTTGACCACAATGTGTTGTTTTATACATGTCATATGCGTATGCATCTCTGTGGTTGATGGTTTGGTATTCCATCGGTTAGAACTCAAGAATAACATGAGAAACTAATTGTTCAAATTACACAGGCGTTCTAAAGGCCTTCAGACTGCGAGGGTGCTTGCTCCGATTCCAAAAAACGCCATGCAATTTGTGAGAGGTTTCCCTACTAAGGTATATTAGTAAAAGAAATTGTTGAATATTTTCTTTACAGAACAGTTCTGATTCATCGTTGCTACACAGAACTTTGTTTTTATTATGCATGGTGAAATATTTGTTTGCTCTCCTTTCATATAGTGGCCTTCAGATTTTAGTGCTATGGATACCAAATTTAGATTATGATCTCCCTCTCGTGATGAAACATTTGTTTGATCTCCTCTCATATATTTGTCCAATGTCTAAAAAACATATCACTCTAATTATTCTTATTCTAAGTTCTAACACTGTAATACTGAGGTTTTTCCTTTAAAATTAACAATTCCAAATATGACCGGTGAAGTTACAAGAGTAACTTACCATGGCGAGAAATGTAAGTCAAGCTAAATATAAGATTTGCATCCAAAGTAGGATTCTATGCCCATGAACGTCTCAGAGAAATTTTAAAGTTTCTCAGAAAGGTGAGTTCCATTTTGATCAAAAGAGGTAATATGCTTATTCAATTTGGAAATAATATTGAATATGAAGATGGAGAAAAGAAAGTTATCCGTAATTGGAGAAAAATCCTTAGAGTTGTGAGAAATAAGAGTAGTTTGAAAGAATTAGAAGAATATGGGAAGAAATGTCTTACACCTGAATCCTTTCGTGGCCACGCTTTACTATGGGCAAATTGCGTTTCTTTCCTTTTTTGATGTGGTCACTAACACTATATTACATTTGGTCTAATTATTTACATTTAAATGATTACACATATCCATCTAACACTAACCCTGAAGTTGATTCATAGAGTCATATATCCTGAGCATGTTTCATGTTATTGATCAAGGGAGCTATGCTTTTGTAACTATAAATACTGTGCACCCTCTCGGTTCCACCGGATAGAGACAAGAATGGTATATTTAGTCAAAGAAAGAAAAATTTGGGAAATTGGGTGGCATAAAGCCATTGTCTAATATGCAGAAGATATTTAGATCTCTAGCGAGATAATACATGCTTCAATACCATGTGAATAGGGGGAAAATAGGTGGAAGTGTAGTCTAATGGTCAATTAATTTGGAAAGAGAAGGATGAGAGACTTAGGTTCAGATCCTAGCTTAGGCAAAAAATTTGTCGTTTATTTCGTTTCATCTGTCTAAGCTTTATAAGAGAGTTAAGAGGTATCTGTTGTGGTGGGAGGAGGATCAGATAACCGATTTTATAGTCAAGATGTACAACATTATTATTAAAAAGAATAATGTATTGATAACTTGATAATTTGATGGATGCCAAAACTTACCTATTTGTAATTGTCAAACACAACACGTAATGTGGGTAATACTTAACATAAGAGACGTGACTATTGAATGACTGGATGTACCTATTTCTAAGTGCCAAACGTAACTTAGATCATGTGGGACAACAAATAACATGAGATACTCTTGGGAAACATTTGGATGATTGCTAATTATGCAAGGATTTTAATACAAGTGTGCATAATAACATCTAGTGGATGTATGTGCTTAACACTTACAATGTTATGATAATACTGTGCTGTTATTAGTTATGCAGGGATTGCAATGTGTGAATGTGTATAGCTTTGAGGATATTTGTCATTTTAGGTGCTCTTAGCCAGATGGCTAATATGAGTAGTCTTATTTCATATTTATCCTGCATTAAGTAATCCATAAATTCCTGCACAGATTTAGTTGAGGGATGGCTCTGGCTCAGCGGTAAGCTTGCTTACCGTGGCGTGCCAAGGTCGGGGGTTCGAAACGCCCCTCCAGCAAAGCTGGGGTGAGGGCGCGTAGGTGAGGCCAGGACCGGTCCCCCCCTCCCCGACACCTACGGAGTAGGTATGAACCGGGTCGTCCCTTTAGTTATGGAGAAGTTTATGTTAGAAACCAATGTTGTACACTTGTTATTTCTTAGCTGCTAAGGTGGTACATTGATTGGGAAATTTTACAAGTATATTCCTGGCTCAAATGAAAGAGGGCCTCAAGACCATGGTGGTCCAACGTTTGATATTTTGTACTACTTTGCCTTCAACAAGTCTGCTAACACTAAATTTGAAATGAAAAATTTTACACGTATCACACATTTGATATTAGCTGCGTGAAATTTTATTGTGTCTGAAAAAAGAAACTCAAAAATGATGTCAACAAATTTTATATAATTAGTATTAGTTATTGAGATACGTAGCAACTTTTTTCACTTGAAATAGATGGATAAAAGATATCAACATTCACTCAAAATAGTGACTTAAAGATCTAGCATGTAATCATATATTTTATAGTGTTTTTGGCAGGAAGAAAATATTTTCCAGGGAAATACTTTCAAATATAATATGTTTGGCTGGTCCTGTTTGATTTTTGTTATACGATGCGTTATCCAAGTGGTCCACAAACATTAACTAATACAGGTGAATGATATAAAAAATAAAAAATAAAAAATTTCACAAAACCACAATGTAAGATATGTAAATTATTATAAATTTATTTACTTACTAAAATTTATAAATATCCCTTATTTATATTCTCTCTCTCTTTAAATTTTCATTTACATAATTTCTATCCTAAAAATTAGGATATATTTATTGCTCCCTATAAACTTGCCTTAATATCTTCTCTTCATCAATTTAATACCATTAATATCTAACATCCCCTCCTTCAAAATATTTTTCAGAAAACTTTCTCCTCCCCATCCTTCCGCCCTCTCTCTCTTCCATGACCTAACAAGAAACTGCATTAGAGCATCAACAATTGGTTTTGGAATGCCAGAGTCGTATTTGATTTTGAAATTTACCAGCATAGCTAGTCATTTTAATAAATCAGAGTTTTATGTCAATAACCAAATAATATTAGCTATACTGGATTATATATCGTAATTATTTTTCTTATACGACAAAGCAAACTAGCTGTGTTAACAATAAGAGGACATAGAGACTATAGAAACACCATTCGAGTTATGCACTTAAACCTTTGATTGATTGGCTGGTCATTTATCCTTCTGAAAAGCAAGTGGGGATTTCTAAAGGGCTGAGACTGGGATCTCTTAAAGAATGAAAAGAATTTAGCAGCCAGTAACATGTCTAGAGATGTGTCCATCTCCATGGTCAGTAAAAGCTTTATTGACCTTCTTTGAAGTATTATAGGTAGCATTATTTATTTCTCTTGTTTCTAATTTTTAGTATGGTGCATAGTCATCTGAGAACTGAAATTATTGTGTTGGTAAGTATTTTCTGCACACTTAGGACCCGTTTGGCCATAGATTTCCCAAGTAAAATGTGGAAAAAAACTTGACAAATAATGTTTGGCCATACAATTTGCCATTATTTGGCAAATAACCTAATTCCCAAATACTAGAAAGAATTAGTTCTGCAAAAGCAGTCATTTTTCAATCTTCTAATAATTGTTGGTGGTTGTCTTGTGTTCGTTCTTTAAAACCATACAAGCATTCAAAAGGCAACCAACAATGGAATTGCAAAAAATGCATAATCTATACACCAAAAATTTCTGGATGAAGTGTCGAACCTTGTTTAGAATGGTATTGATAGATATGGGATATAATATGAGATAGAGTGGTAGGTAGGGGATATAATATGAGATACAGAGTGGGAATGAAAACTAATGATCTGAGAGCTGTTTCTGTAGTTCTACTTGGCAAGCATGAGCACATGGCATATGATTCAATTGCTTGTTGGAAAAAAAGTAATATTGGAATTTGTTCAGTTGGCTATTTACCATGCAGGTTCATGGTAGACATGGATCTTTTAAGGATACAAGTGCCCAGTACTTCCAGTTATAACATGGATGAAATCTGCAAATGTCTCGTTCCCTTTTATTGGGTCAGATATTCATACAAACTTTACATTAATAGATCAACGTAAAGTGGACAAAGTTCATTACTCTATTACAATGCACTCGAATTAGCCGGTTCTGTTACAACGCTTACATTCATCCAGATGCACTTTTCATTAACGACTTGTCTTTTAGCTATGTGCTTATGAATTAAACAGATTTTCTTCTTTCTTTGTTTTCCTATTATCCAGAAGTGGGGAAGTGATCATATTGCTCTGGTTTCGGAGTTCGCCTTTACAAATGATATATCGGCTCACGATACTAGCATCCAAAAGAAGTAAAATTCTGTTCACTCCAAAGGACTATATGAGTTTTCAGGTGAATCAAAGTTGAGGCTTTTTCATGCAGTCCTTGGAGGAGGGCTGGTTTTCTGCATACATGTTTTGGTACCGTCTTTTCTCTTGAATTTGGAATTTCATCCTTCAATTGAAGGAATTTCTACAAGTTATAGCCCAACGATCCATCTTATAGTTCCATCCTTTGGAGTACGTAAACTTTTTGTTCTTCCAGGCGATGAGGGATGAGATTCATGTTCTTTCAAGATAGTTCTGCAACACATTTTGGGTTTGAAAACAATAGTCTTTTCAATTCTTCTGCATAGGACAATTTTTTTTAGCGTAAATGACAGTCATCCTTTTGGTTATCTTGTGTATCAATTAATGACATTCCAGCTTTGTCCACTTCTTTAACGAAAGGGGAACATTATTTTTTAACAGTATAAAATTACGAGACAATTTAGTGAGAATTTATAGAATAATACAATTACCTGTACATCAAGTGTGGCATTCGACTAGTTCACAAGAAAAAGAATCAATCTCCAGATAGATATATGTTCTTTTTATTCAACCCTAGAAAAGCGTATTCAAAAATAATTGTCATACTTTTAATTTTTTTGAGGTTCTAAGAATTTAACGAGAAGATTATAGTGATAAGTAATTTTTCATTATTAATGAAAATTTGTTGACTCAAATCATGAAAGGTAATTGAAAAGTCTCAGTAGTTTTGGTTTCTTGAACTTTGACTTTGCTATCTTGTAATCATGGATTCCCCCCTCCCTCCTCCCCCTCTTCTCTCCCTCCGCCCCGCCCCCCCCACCCTCCACTTTCCTTTCCCCTACCCGGACTGCTTTCTATGGAGGGGAATGGGGGAATCATGAAACGTACTTAATTGTTTTCTACAGGAACAATTTTATTTTTCGAAAAGTGAGACATTAATAAGTTTAAACGACTAAAAAATAAAAGGAAGAAGCAAAACGTCCAAAATAATGCATCCAAAAACATTCAAGAGAAGATTAAAGACGTCGCTGCCCCTCATTTAAATTTCTCACCTTCCACCACCTCTTTCAACATTACCTGACATTAAATAATAAAATTACTCTTGTTGAAACTATGAAGAAAGAATCCCCTATCATTAGTACCATCCTTAAAACAAGCACATTCTCTTCAAATTATACTAAATAAAGTTATGTTTTACTATTGAAATAATAATTTTATTGAGATTTTCTTATATGAATCATTGGTACTTCATTACTTGTTATATTTAAATTAAGTATCAAAGTTAAAATTTTAAATATTGATATATGTTAATTTTTATTTTTTACGGATAAAGAAAAAATCAAAATTTAACACTTTCTTTGTATACCAGTCAAGAGAAATTTGTATATTTTAAATTATACTAAATTTAATTATTATACAATATAATTAAGTTACTTATTTAATTATATAAGGATATTAAATTTGTCAATTTAAAGTAAGAGTAATACAGACATATTTTAATTACTTAATTAAAAGTTGAAAAATATTACTAGTATATATATGTTTGATATTTGAATAATTAATTAAGAGTAAATATATTAACATAGATTAGTTTTAACCTCTATACTTATATTATAAATAAGACTGATAAAATAAATTATTTTAAAATTATATAAATATTTAATTTGGAGTAACTAGTGCACAATTTTTATATCTTTTAGAAAGAAGAAAAAGTTGACTCATATATTTTACTATGAACTTTTATTGTGTTTTTATTCCAAAATTTAGATTATTTTAATTTCATCCGAAAGAAAAGGTTTTTTTTTAATCGCGTTGAAACTAATAAAGCTAAATTAGTCAATACAAACTGATTCAGTTTATATAACTTTTAAGTTTTATAAAATAGAATTGAGACTCAATTTGTGATGCAAGATTTTAGTCAAACACAAATATTTGACTTCAATTGAAAAATTGAATTAACACTCTACTAGTGGATGTAATAATTATTAAATCCTAATATTTGACTTTAATTAAAAAATTGAATTGTTTTGGTTTATATAACTCCGAGTATTTTATGATTAAATTGACACTTAATTTGTGGGTGTAATAATTAGTCAACAAAAATATTGAACGTTAACTGAATAATTAAACTGAGACTCAATTTGTGGATGTAATCATTTGTCAATTCTAATGTTTGACTTTAAGTGAAAGGTTAAATTATTTCAATGTATATAGCCTTCAGTATTATAGTTTTTTTTTTTTTCATCCGGTGCCCGATATTCGCATTGGGGCTCAACTAATTCAGATTCGCGTTGGGTAGGGCCCCATTCGGTGGGTAGCGCTCCCAACAAAGTTTTCTTCATGCTTAGGGTCGAACCCTCAACTTCTGGTTAACGGTGGAACAACTTCATCCGCTGCACCACAACCCATGTTGGTATTATAGGATTTATTTGAGAATCAATTTGTTGATGTTACAATTAGTAAATTTTAATGTTTGACTTTAATTGAAAAATTAAATTATTTCAATTTATATAACTCCAAATATTGTAAGATTGAATTGATATTCAATTTGTATATTAAACAATTAGTAAATTAATGTATCTAACTTTAATTGAATAATTGAATTAAGACTCAATTTGTAAATGTAGCAATTAGTCATTTCTAATATTTGACTTAAATTAAGAAATTTGAATTATTCTCAATTTATATAACTATAAGTAGTATAAAAGGCTCAATTTATGGATGTCACAATGAGTCAATACTAATATTTGGCTTTAATTAAGAAATTAAATTATTCTAATTTATATAACTCTAAGTATTATAAAGACTCAAATTGTGGATGTAATAATTAGTCATCATAGATACCCAACTTAAATTGAAAAATTGAAATAAAACTCAATTTGTGGTTGTACCATTAGCCAATCCTAATGTTGACTTTAAGTAAAAGATTGTATTACTTCAATTTATATAAATCTAATTATTATAAGATTAAACTAAGACTCATTTGTTGTTGTAACAATTAATTAATTTTAATGGTTGACTTCAATGCGAAAATTAAATTGTTTTAATTTATATAACTCTAAGTATTATAAGATTGAATTGAGACCTAATGTGTATAAAATAATAATTCAAAATATATTTTTGATTTCAAATATAGTCCAAAGTATGCATTCTTCATGGCTCACCAAAAATGGCTTGTGCGCACTGATCTGAAAACTCCAGTGAATGAGAAGATTAATTCTCATATGGTTACACCTGAAACGAGACTTCTCCAGCTACCATCAAATGTTCAATTGAGCCAATTTATACCGTAGGTGGGGAATGCTAGCAATGGAGTACAATCGCAACAAGTTCCAACGAAGACAATTCTGCAAGCCCTGACCAAAACAGTAGCTCCAATGAACAAAGCAGTGGAGGTGGATCTAGAAGCGGCAAAAGCAACGAGAAAACTCATCTATTTTGCTAGCAGAACTATAGAACCTCCAACAATGGCGGAAATGGTACGTGAGAATCATACTATACAAAAAAGGTATGTAATTTCTACTCTCCTGAAATTAGTGATGGGATTAAGGATGTGAAGCTTAATCCAGATGACATAACAACTCAATGTCGTAAATGAGAGTGTTCTTTGATTGGCTACGTAATTGGGAGTAATTGAACCTTCAAGGAGATGTTGAACTTTGTTCGTAGTGTATGGAATGAAGTTGAACTCCCTAAAGTATTCCTTCATGATGACTTTCAAATTTTGATTCTCATTAGTTGAGGAGAAGTTGCTCATAACTAAAAAGGGGCCTTATACATTCCATAATAGACCTCTTATTCTTACAAATTGAGTGCTTGATTACCAGATATCGAATGAGTCTATGCGAGTTGTACCTTTCTGAGTGCAATTTCCTTGCTTACCTCTATAATTTTGGACAATAGAGAATCTAGGTCGCATTGGGAGTTTTTTGAGTAAACCATTTTGTACTGACAAACTTACAACTCATTGTGAAAGAATATCTTATACCCATACGGCAATTGAAATAAATGTTATGCAACTATTATCCAATGAACTTAACATCATGAAAACAAATAGAGAGTTGTTGAAGTGGACAATGAAATATGAATAGATGCTCGAATTCTGCCCAAACTGTTGTACATTTGAACATTATGCAACAGATTGACTAAAGGATTCAACGACCTTCCAAGAACTTACTAAAGCTGTATAAAAAAAGAAGAAGCAAGAGGCGTGGGCATGAAAGGAAAAACTCGAAGAGAAGATAACAGTTGAACCTCCAAATCCTAGGCTAGTTGATAAAGGGAAAAAGGTGCAAATCGAGGTTGCAAAATAGAAACTAGTTATTGATCCTATAGTTTTAGCTTCTAGAGAAAATTCTCCCATTATAAGTCATACAAAAATCAGTAGGACATAGGACAACAGCAACATACTAGCACCAGGAAGAATCTTGAAGGAACTACCCTTTATCATCGTAATGGAACATTAGAGGTCTTAATAAACCCTATAAGTAGAGGGAGATGAACACCTTTTTTGCTTATGAATTAAATAAAGGTTATTGGTATATGTTAGAGACAGGGCTAAAAAACCAAAATCACAAAAAATTCATGAGACAACCTAAACCAGAGCCTAGTCGTGTCGGATTTCTCAAGTCTAACTGGGACCAGAGACTACCCCCAATACCCAACCATAACTGCCCTGTACCCTATGTCAGTTGAATTTTGAATATTTAACAAGATAAAACAACTAATTCTCAAAGACAATAATGGAATCCATAATCATAACCAACCAACAATACAATCAAATATCCAACTAGTGTCAGTCTTAATACCAATACCAATGCCAAGGCTGACACCAATACCGACACTGCCCATGCCTATAGTAATCACACCAAGACTCTAACCGAAAGCAAAAAACATCTGATTGAGACATGCCCTCGGCCCTAGCCAAAACCAAAGTCCAAGAAGTAAAAAAAGTATGAAAAGAAATTCATCGTATGAAATAGAGTCTTTCATAGTATGGAAGCTCACCACTTTAATCTGACACAAATGTTGTCCCCGAATCCAAGTCACTGAATAAAAGAAGTAGTATAGTCAGTTCCTGCATTGCGTGGGGATACAACGTCCGAAGATGGGTTAGCAGGTGAATGATAGCACGTACTCAGGAATAAGGAGAAAGTAATACCATTATTCAAAACTAAAGTAAATACACACACACACACACACACATATACCATGCCGGGGAAGGGAATCGAGTTTAACATGCATTTAAAACTTTAACCTGGGTTGAGTAGATTTACCGTCATAATCCACCCATGAGCTATATGGGTCCAGTGTTACCCCCTGAACGGGCCTCGCTGCTTGTAGCCGTACGAACTGGAGATGTCATAGGGGTCGGGGATTCCCGTGTATCCTTTGCCCTCTATGATACATATATATACAAGTATAAACTTAGTGGATTACCATGTACCCCACAAGTATATGGTCACCATGACCAACCCTCATGTTGGCAAATATGGGTTTCTAGTGTTCATCCATTGGACTCACACCTTCACGGTTAGCTATCACAACTAGCCTTTATTGCCCAATTAAAACCTTTAGCACATAACCAAACCAACAATTCCAGAGTTAATTACTAAGGCATTATGAAGTGGTATCTTCATACCGACTGTAGCTTGCAAGCAAGTCATTAGACAACACATAGGGGAATCCCATGTACCACATAAGATTTCCAATCAAATAAAACCATGGACACCAAGGCCTTTCTAAATTATTTAATTCAATCAAACCATTTAGGGTTCCATTACCATATTATGCAATGCAAGGTTTTCAATAAGAGTCAAACTATGTGATAAAAACATTCTCATTGGCATTTTAACTAACATGTTGAGGGCATAGAGTTTCCAAAACCAAAAACAAAGAACCAATTAACCATTTCCATGTAACCACATGTTCAAACCAATATTATAACATAAAAAACCATAAATAAAACATGAGAAAATATCATCCAACCATTAGTAACCAAAACCCCCAACATATATTTCAAAACCAACAAAAACCTACACTAATGCCATGAAAACCATTAAGTAAAACATGCTTTTAGTTGAACTAACAATGAGAGAGGAGAAAAACTGCCTTAGAAACCAAAGAAGACGGAGAAAAACATCCCTCGAGATCCTTAATTTACCACCTTGAGAAAACCCTAGCCTCTTTTTGAACCAAGAGATTGAGCGAGATTTAAGAGTGTTTTGAGAGTGTTTGACTTAGGAATAGTAGGTTAATAAAGTCCCAAGAGTGTTTTAAGTCATGAGGTCAAAAGTGGTTAAGAGGGGAAATATCCAGAATACCCCTAACTTAAACTGTAAAAATCCCTGCAGGTACGGTTGAACCGCTCTACTCATACCCACATCATACGAGTGGTACCATACCGTTGTACCCAAAATAGAAAGTTGGATATCCATACACTGTCCACCATAAAAATCCCCTTGCCCTACTCGTACCCATAACATATGAGTAGTATCCATAAGTCGTATCCAAGACAAAATCAAAGGGGCTAGACACTGGATAATGTACAACTCCACTATACCACTCGTACTCTATTCTCACGGCTCATAGTGAGCTACTTGTACTCAGAGCCAAGTCAAGTCACTAAGTTCCAAATTATGTGACGGGCCAACCCAATGACCCAATCACCAACCATACGACCCGTACCCACTAAGTTGTAACCACAATAGAAACCCAACCACCATACATTGGAAAACTTACGATTTGGGCCACCTAAATCATAGCCACACTATACGACACATATGGTTAGTCATATGATGATCAGAAGTTTCAAGACTTAGGAAATTTTCAAGGGCCAAAACCCAGGGTATTTCAATTCTCCCCCACTTGGATCATTCATCCGCGAATGATGGAACAAGGCAGTAAAAGCACGATTAAAATCCCAAACGTCTCTACCCTTACCTTTAACTAAGTTAGGAAACAAAGATATCAAGGAAGTCAATATTTCTTTTAAAAAAGTTAGAAAACAAAAACGTTATTAAGAACATATACCTTTCGCAAAACTTTCCTGAGAAGAAAACAGGAGTAGATACTTGGACTTCATGTCCTCTTCAGCTTCCCATGTAGCCTCTTCCACCTTATGGTTCCTTCATAGAACCTTTACCGAGGCCACATCCTTGGTCCTCAACCAATGAGCCTGATGATCCAAGATCTTAATTAGGATCTCCCCATAAGATAGGGCCTCTGCAATACAAATATCCTTGATAGGAACAATTTATGATGGATCACCAATACACTTTCTCAATATAGAGACGTGGAATACTGGGTGAATAGAGCTCAAACTAGAAGGCAATTCCAACTCATAGGCACTATTACCAACCCTCCTTAAAATCCCATAAGGACCCACATATTAGGGACTGAGCTTTCCCTTCTTCCCAAACTGTATCACGCTCTTCATGGGAGACACCTCCAGGAATACTCTATCTCTAATGTCAAACTCTAAGTCCCTTCACCTCATATCTTCATAAGAATTTTGGAGACTTTGGGATGTCTTAAGCCTATCCCAAGTTACCTTCACCTTCTTCATAGCTTAGTAACCAAATTTGGGCCAAACATATCCGCCTTACCAAGCTTGAACTATCCAATAGGAGACCTATACTTCCTACCATACAAAGCTTCAAATGGAGCCATCTCGATACTTGAGTGGTAGCTATTGTTGTAAGAAAACTCTACAAGAGGTAAGTACTCAATCCAACTACCACCATGGTCAATCACGTAATCTCGAAGCATATCCTCCAACATCTAAATAGTCCCTTTTACTTGCCCATCTGACTACGAGTGAAAAACAGTACTCAGACTCACCTTAGTCGCCAACCCTTTCTAAAACGACCACCAAAAGTGAGATGAAAACTGTGTACTACAATTGGAGATGATAGAAATAGGTACCCCATTCAACTCTATGATTTATTGGAGGTACAACCTTGCATAATCCTTAGCCGAGAAATTAGTCCTCACTGGCAAAAAGTGATCCAACTTTGTCATCCTATCTATGTGACCTAAATTGAATCAAATTAATTTCGAGACTGAGGGAGACCGATAACAAAATCCATGTTGATCACTTCTCACTTCCACTATGAAATTTGATTTCTTAATAAAATCCTCCGGGCCTCATATGCTCAACTTTCACTTGTCGGCACACCTTGCACTTGGCTATAAAATTAGCCATAATATTGTTCCACCAATATATCTCCTTGAGGTCATGATACATGTTTATCGAACCGGTGTGAACAACATAGCGAGAATCATGTGCCTCAGCCAAGATCCTCTCATGCAAGCCATCTACATATGAACACATAACCTCCCTTAGTACCACAAAGTACCTTTATCACTAATCTTAAAGGCCATTACCTTCTACCACCTACATCATCCTTAATCCTCATCAAGACAGGATCTAACATCTTCTTCTCCTTGATCTCATTTCCCAGAGACAACTGTACCACTTCCTGCACCAACACACCACCATCCCCAGAGCCCAAGAGGTGAAATACAAGGTTATCCAAATGGTGAATGTCCTTCACCAACTCCCCCTTCCCTTTATCCACATAAGCTAGACATCCCGTAGATAACCTGCTTAGAGCATCAACAACTATGTTAGCTTTACTTGGGTGGTAGTGAAGACTCATGTCATAATCTTTGAGAAGCTCAAGCCATCTCCTTTGCTTGAGGTTAAGATCTCTCTGAGTAAACACATACTGTAGGCTTTTATGATTAGAAAAGATGTCCACATACACTCTACACATATAGTGACATAAAATTTTGAACGCAAACACCACAACTAATAATTCTAAGTCATGAGTTAGAAAATTCCTCTCATACACCTTCAACTGTCTAGAGACATAAGCTATCACCTTTCCATGCTACATTAGAACACAACCAAGTCCAATATGGGACACATCACAGTATCCCACAAACCCATAAGTGCCTTCAGGAAAAGTCAAGATCGGATCCAAAGTTAGTTCATCCTTCAGCTTCTTGAAACTTCTCTCATAAGTATCTGACCATAAGAACTTTACCTTTTTCTGTGTCAATTTAGACAACAGGGCAACTATAGTAAGAAAAATCTCCACAAACCTCCTGTAGTAGCTGTCTTAACCCAAGAAGCTCCAAGTATTAGTTGAAGTCGTGGGTCTAGGCCACTTCTTCACAACTATAACTTTCTATGGATCCACCATGATCCCTTCACTAGAAATGATATGACCTAGAAAAGGGATAATGTTCAACCAGAATTCATATTTCAAAAATTTGGCATACAATTGCTGCTCCTTCAAGGTCTGCAATAAAATATGGAGGTGATTCATATGATCCCTCACTCTTAGAGTACACCAAAATGTCATATATAAAAATAATGACAAACAGATCCAGAAACTGAAGGAAGACCTTATTCATCAAATCCATGAATGCTGCAGGGGCATTGATCGGACCAAACAATATCACCAAGAACTCAAAATGCCCATACTGGGTTTGGAAGGTAGTCTTAGGGATATCCACCTCCCTAATTTTAACTGATAATACCCGGATAGAATATCAATTTTAGAGAAAAACTTAGCACCTTGCAACTGTTGAACAAATCATTTATTCTTGAAAAAGGATACTTATTCTTTACCGTTACCTTGTTCAACTGTCGGTAATCAATACACATACAAAGGGAGCCATACTTCTTACGAATGAATAATATCGGCGTACCCCATGGGAACACACTAGGAAAAATAAAACCCTTATCAAAAAGATCCTTTAGTTTCTTCTTAAGCTCCTTCAACTCAGCTGGAGCCATTCTATATAGAGGAATAAAAATTAGATGAGTGTCCAAAATAAGATCAATCCAAACTCAATCTCCCTATCAGGAGGAACACCAAGAAAGTCATCACGAAAGACCTTAGGAAATTCATCCACCACCGGGATGGAATGCAAAGAAGTACCATCCAAGTTAGAATCTCTAACCCGAACTAGATGATAGAGACACTTTTTAGACATTAATCTCTATGCTCTAAGATATGATATGAACTTACCCTTAGGAGCTAGGGAACCACCCTTCCACTCAATAATTGGCTCATTAGGGAATATAAAGACAACCTTATGGGTCTGATAGTCTAGAGATGCATAACACGAGTGCAACCAATCCATTCCCAATATGACATCAAAATCCACCATATCTAATTCAAATAGATCCACCATAATTTCTTTACTACCAATAAATACCACACCCTCTATAGACTCTTTTAGTAATCACAAAGTCATCTACTGAGGTAGAAATAAAAAAAGGTGCAAGGGACCAAAACCAAAATGCATAGACACAAATGGGGTCACATAAAAGAGAGTGGACCTCAAATCAAGTAAATAATATGCATAATGAAAAAAGAGTTTCAATGTACCAGTCATGACATTAGGTGATACCTCAGACTCCTGTTGGGTAATAAGAGCATAAAGGCAGTTTTGACCAGTGTTGAAACTAGATGGTGCACCCTTTAGTGTCGGAGCTGATGATGAAGCAACAGGAATCTTGTTTTTCCCAAAAGCAACCTTACCAATGGGATAATTTCTAATAATATGCCCTGGTTGACCATCGTTGAAGCATCTGTCCCTCCTCTTATCACAGAAACCCCAATGCAATCTACCACAAAAACTTGAGAGAGAATATGATAAATTTGACTGGGCCTAACTAGTGTGAGATTGGGCACCCTGAGCCCTGAAGTTGTCACCACCATGGAAATGACTATCACCCGATGACTTTAGGTAGGGAGTACTTGTAATGCCCCAAAAATCTATCCCGAGACGTCACACGACGTTTGGAACTGCAAGTGATCCCAAGCTAACCCATGAACTGACATACTATTAAGCAACTGAATTATAATATGATAAATAGTTATTCTGCCATGCAAAAACATAATCATACTAAAGATCTAAGATAGATACAATACTGATAACGCTTTACAATCTGATAAATTTGAAGGATGAAACTAAAATTTACATAACTGACTATGACTGACATCTATGAAGCCTTTACTATACTGACTATAGATCGTTAGGACATGCATCTAACACCACTAATCAATACACATGGAAAATAAATAAACTGTACATGAGCTAAACTATTTGGAGTTCCCAAAGTAGGAGAACTCATCACCTGCTAGCTAAAATTTGCAATTGTCTGATCGTGATGTATGGGCTATAACTGGTACCTACATTATGATAAATGTAGTCAAACAAATGTATATGTGGATCATTACTTCTGGAATGTACTGAGTATGCAGGGGTGAATGCAATAAGTAAAAACTAATTTCGTATGTAATCATAAAACATCCATGCTAAGTTTAAGTAGACTCACCAATAGGCTGGACTAAACTGAAAGCTGAAAACATCTTAAAACATGAGTAATAAACATGATCTGATAAGATGGTGAATCTCTACACTTATTTTCTATAAAACTTACTTTAATGAAATAAGTATAACTGAAGCTGAATACTAGGTATGTAAAACTGGACTGTACTTAGTCTGAATAACTGGAATGAAACTATAGAGTATTATGTATATGAGAAAGGGACTAACTGAGTAACATGAGGTAACTGAGCATGAATTTGTGAAGACTGTATTATCTTAGGTTGCAAGACCAAGCGCATAACATGATTCTGAAATAGTCTGTAAATAGAGGTACAGAAATACTAATAACTGAATAACTGATTACTGTATGTAATAGTCAAGCAAACCTAAAACTGAACTGAGTTACTGATCTAATTTCTGGACTGAGATTGTGACTTAGACTATTTTGGAACTAAATACTGAGTTTTGATTATTGAGTAACTGATAGCTACAATTATTGATAATTGAGATACTCATAACTGGGTTACTGATAACTGATATACTATTAACTAAGTAACTGTTTCTGACTGTCCTGATCTTATGGAACTAGCTGAGTTCCATACTAAGCTGAGTAACTGCATTTTATAGTCCTAAATCTGAAGAACTATCTAAGTTTTTTACTGAGCTGAGTGACTGTAACAGTCCTAAATCTGAAACTAAAACTGTGGAAAGTAATCATCCAACCGATATACCCCTTTTATGCAATAGATTTGGGGTCCAACTTATAACCCTAGTTGGAAGGGTGTCAGTACCGTGCCATGGGTAAAGACACTAAAAAACTACCCTCATCTGGCAGGTGCCCTGAACAAGAATGGTGGGAACCTTATCTGTCAGGTTAAGCCACCTTATCAACCCTCAACTGGTAGGTTTAATGTCTCAACCTATACTAGCTACGTAGTTCTAGAACATAAGGACTGCTTCTAAGGATCACACCTCTACTGGCAGGTAAGTCCCCACCCTTGGGTTCACTCGGTGCTGAATCCTACTCCCAACTAATTAGACACTGAACTGAGTTCCCTAGTCCGTACTAGGCTGGACTGAACTATTACTGTTTAACTGAACAGAACTGAGTTCACTGAGTTTCGTTGAGTGATGGAAATATCTATTAACTGACTAAATACTATAGAGGTCTGAACTGAATACTGAATACTACCGAGTTTTGAACTGAATACTGAATACTGCTGAGGTCTAAACTGAATACTGAATACTACTAAGGTTTGAACTAAATACTGAGGTCTAAATTGAATACTGAATACTGTTGAGGTCTGAACTAAATACTAAATTGGACTGGACTGATACTGAGTTTACTGAGTTTTCCTGAGTTTTGTAACTGGCTGAGTTCTATTGAGTTCTGTAATTGACTGAGAATACTATTGATCATGACATGACTAAAACTATTCTGTAACTAACACTGGCTCTAGGTAAACAACTAAATTATCGGGTGTTAAATACCCCTAGGACTCGATAGCATGAAAGGTAAATATCGCATAAACTTGAAATGCATAACCATGTGCATTTGTTCATAACTCATTCATAGAGACATCTTATCAAACATTTGTATGATATAACTTGCACATAAGCTAGCATGACATAATTTTTCCTATTTAATTCAAATGGGCATTCTATCAAGCACATGAGATTAGTACTTGGACATAGAAATATCTTAAACATGGAAGCCTAACATGGTTACTTAACCAAAGTTGTGGATTGGAGAAAAATACATGAAACTCACTTGAAATAAGACATGGGCATCTTAAACAACGTGTAAGGATCATCATGTGGAAAGCATGAATTTAAAACATGGAAAATATTTCTAATCATCTTGAATATAGGATCCACCATGGAATCAAACTAAAACTCTAAGGGTATCATATGTAAGCCTTGGTTTAAAATTCATTCTTGTAGGCATTATCTCTAACACTTGTAATTCATGGTTTAGGATAAGCATGAGAGTAGTTAAAAATAATAGTAATAACATGATTTCACCTCTAAAATCATCGATTAGAGTATAAATTTAGCAAACAATACCATTCAGACGTGTGAGGTTTAATATCACCCACAATTTCATGAAAACATGATATAAGCTTGAGATTCATGAAAACTTATAAATAAAATTCATGGGAGCATGTAAAGATTGTGATTTTAAACTTGAAATTTGAGATTTGGGCTACATGGGTAAAAGAGGACCCATGGATGAACTCCCACATACCTTAATTCGATGGATCCTTGAAGAAATAATGAATTTGAATCTTGAACCCTTGTGTTCTTGAGAGAAAAATTGAACTTTGTTCACGGTGGAAAAGGGGAGGGTTTATGTGATTGTTGATGATGAAAAATGGGCAAATAATTCCCTTTGAGGTGTTATAAATTATCCATTGGACGTTTGGGGTTGAGGGAAAGGACCAAAGTGCCCCTTGACCCTTTAAAAACTGAAATTAGCATGTGAAATAGTCCCATAACGTGATCTCAATGCGTTGTGTTGCTATTGCATTGACTTACTACCTTACACAGAAAACTGCATAACTTTTTGCTCGAGTATCGGATTTTTTGCGAAATTAGTATCGTTGGAAAGATAATTCAATTTTACACAATTTGGTGGGTCTTGAGATGAAAAATTAAATGTATATAAAAATTTATATACGTTTAAAGTAAACCCTTGCAGAATCAAATATCAAATTTTGGACGAATCAAATGATCTTAGCTCAACTTGGCTCAAAATGATTCGTATGAATATTTTTAACCTCGAAAGCACTTCAACCACTAGGATAAAGATCATGAAACTTATATTCACATGGGAATCACTTGGATTATATCTTATATATGCAAGAACGATGGTTCATAGACTAACCCAAAAATACGGGGTATTACAGCACTAGCCATAGAGTAAGATCCAGAATTGCCCTACTTTTTGTTGAGACTTCTCACCATCCCTGCCACTATGCTATTGGCCACCATCCTTCTCAAAGAACCTAAAATTCTTGCCTTGCCTCTCCCCTATTTCAGTATGCTTCTTCTTTTCTTCCTCCACCTATTGTATGCACACAACCAATCTGGAGATATCCATGTACTTGATCGACAAGGTAGCCTTGGTCTCCAATATTAACTCATTGGGCAGCCCAAAATCAAACTTCCTCATTCTAGGCTTCATGTTAGAAACTATCTCTAGATCCTGCTGAGACAACTGGTGAAACTTCAAGTCATACATCTTGACTGATATCTTTCCTTACTTTAGATTAACAAACTTTTCCACTTTTGATTTCCTCAACTCCTGAGAAAAGAAGCGGTCCAGAAAAATATTAGAAAAATCATCCTGCAGAGATGACTTAACATCATCACCCCTTACCTGATTCTATTTCTCATACCATTGGTACGCCATATCCTTCAGTTGATAGGTGAAAAATATCATACCCTCCACATTCATGGAATGCATAACACAAAAAATCTTTTCTATCTAATCTAGAAAACCTTGAGGATTCTCCTCAACCTTAACCCCCATAAAGGTCGGGGGTTTAAACTCATGAACTAGCCAACCCTTGTGGCCTCAAAAGATGAAGTAGCAAAAATACCACACTCAGACTGAGTAGCTACCAATTGTGCCAACATGTGAATGGACTGATGAAACTCAGTGTTTGTCACTTCAACTTGAAGAGTTTGAGATGGACTAGACGGAACCAGTAGAACTCCAGAACAACCTAAAACTGTGCCCCTAGACTGGGTATAGACCCCATAAGTAGAACGGGTCCCATCAGAATTATCCTCAGTTGGGATAGAGGAGTTTCCATAAACTTCAAATCATCAAGGAGGCATGATATAAAAAGGGAACAAACAAGAAATAGAGGAGAATTTAGGACCTTAGACTCTACAACTTTAAAATAGAAAACAAGAAAGAGAAATATTCCTAGATTCCTTGTAGCCTCTCCCTTAAGAGTGTGGCTCACTACATACCCTTAAAAGAGACTCTACTTAACACGAGTTTGTGAACTCCTAAGTGACAATGAACCTAGGGCTCTGATACCAATTTTGACATTAGTTGAACCAGGTCCTAGTTGTTTCGGGTGCTTGAAGTCCAACTGGGATCAAAGACCACCCCCAACACTCAACCATAACCACCTTGTACCCTATTTCAGATGAATTTTAACCATATAACATGATAAAAAACTAATACTCAAAGACAATAATAGAATACATAACCTTAACCAACCAACAATATAATCAAATCCATCCAGTGTCAGCACCAATACTATTACCAATGCCAAGGTTGACACCAATATCGACACCACCTATGCTTATAGTAGTCACACAAAGACTTTAATCAAACGAAAAGAATATTCGGTTGGTACATATCCCCGACCATAGCCAAAACCAAAGTCCAAGAAATAAACAAAAGTATGAAAAAAATCCATAGCATGAAATAGAGTCTTTCGGAGTATGGAAGCTCACTACTTCAATCTGACATAAATGTTGTCCCTGAATATTTGTCACTGAGTAGAAGGAGTAGTATGGCCGGTTCCTGCATAGTGTGGGGATAAACCTCCCAAAGACGGGTTAGCGGGTGAAAGCTAGCATGTACTCAAGAATAAGGAGAAAGTAATGCCATTATTCAGAACTAAAGTAAATAACCATATGCAATCACATGCATATATATACACCATGACGGGGAAGGGAATCGGGTTTAACATGCATTTAAAACTTTAACCTAGGTTGAGTAGCTTTACCATCATAATCTATCCACGGGCTATATTTATGCAATATTACCTCCTGAACAGGCCCTAGTGCATGTAGCAGTACGAATCAGAGATATCATAAGGGCTGGGGATTCCCGTGTATCCTTCACCCTTTATGATAAATATATACAAGTATAAACTTAAGGGATTCCTGTGTACCCTTTAAGTATATGGTGACTATGACCAACCTTCATATCGGTAAACACGAGTTTCCAGTATCTGTCCATTGAACTCACACCTTCACAATTAGCTATCACAACCCACCATTATTGCCCAATTAAAAATTTTAGCACATAACTAAACCACTAATTCTAGAGTTAATTACCAAGGCATTATAAAGTGGTATCATCATACCAACTGTAGCTATTGAAACACCCTAGTTTTGACCCTTAGAAAATTCTTAAACATTGTGCTTCTGGAAATCATATGACTTGAGGTACTAGTCATATGATGTTGTACGATTTAGGGTCCCTCCTCTCATATATAAATCAGTATGATTGGGTTTGTTTCTATCCAAGTTACAATTGAACACCTTAGGGTTTATTTCTATCTAAGTTATAATTGAACACCTTACTAGTCATTTAGTGGGGTACGAATGACATGTTTCCAAGTCGTATGGTATCCTAAGTCTTGTCCAAAGTATTTTGTCTAAGGTATAGGTTATAGGGTACTTCTCGTATGTTAGGATACGAGTTAGTCATGTATGGTCGTATCTTGGTCAGTATGGGGGTCCAAGATGATGCAGAGTACGAGATAAAAGTACCACTCTACCCTAAGGTACAGTTTAGGGGATGGGTCATACCCTCCTACATGTATGTTTTTACCTTTTAAGATGGAAGTATTTTGGACATTTTATACCTCAAAACACTTAATTCCCCACGTCTTAAAACATTTTATGGCCTCTCTTAACCCATTATTGAAAGATCAAACACTTCAAAACACTCTCTAAACTCTCTCTGGAAGATTGGTGCTAGGGTTCTTCAAAGGTGACCATCTTGAGTCTTAAGAATCAAGTTTATTTCATGAATCTTATTAAATAAGGCATGTGACTCTCACTTCGTTGTTAGTTCTCAAATATCATATGTTTTAAAGTGTGATTATAATTCTTGATTGGAGGTTTTGAAAACCAAATTGAGGGTTTTGTTGCATATGATTGAGTATTGTTTACTTTTGGTATAACTTGTGTTTATAGATATTTTTGGTGATGGTTTTCATATGTGGATGCTTGGTGTTTGTGGTTTGATAAATGCGTCATGGTTTACCCAAAACTTGATAGTTTTTGCCTTGATTTTGGTCTTGATAATAGTATGCCCACAAAATGTTAGTGAAAATGCCTATAAGAATGAACTAGTCACATATTAATGATGTTTTAAACTAAGGCATTGTCCTCATGGATATGAATGATTGATAAATGGTTTTATGAAGGCCTTGTTGGACATGTAATAATCTAAATGGTAGTCATAGTGGTTTAAATTGTTAAATGGGTTTGAGTCCCTAAACATTAACTTGATTTATGTCTTTGTTAGATAATGGGTTTGAGTTCTTCAAATTTAAATTGAAAAAGTGTCTTTGTTAGACGATGGGTTCATGTCACAAAGCTAATAGAATGAATGGGATTGATGATGGTAATGGAATATGGTATACTTGCAAGTAATGTTAGTATAATGATTCCAATAAAGTGCCTTTGGTAAGTAATTGGCTAAATAGTTATATATGTGGAATGATGGTTTTAAATTAGGCTTTAAAGAGGGATGTGTCATCGGTCCATGAAAGTGGAGTTCGAAGGACTAACATTAGAAACTGCGCTAGCCGGTGCGGGTGTCTTATGATCAGGTGGTTTGAGTCCCCCAAATAAACAAAGGGAGGTTCAAGTCCCTTTTACTATATGTATTGGTGATTAAGTCACCTTGATTATACCGGGAGGTTCGAGTCCCCCATAAAGGAATATATAGATATAAATATTCTATGGTTCATGCAGATACATGCATTAGGGCCCTTCTAGCTAGGGGAGAGCTGGGACCATATAGCCCATAGGTGCCTTATTCTATAACGGTCATGCTACACAGCTAAGGTTAATGATTTCAAAGTTCACGTTAATCTTGTTCCCTATCCCAATATGGTATAAATATATATGTATATGTATGTATTGCATTGATTTATGCATTAATTGATTAGTTCTGAGCTATTGGCACTATTTTATCCTTATCTTTGAGTTACATACTAGTGCGCTCTAATCGCTAATCATCTTCGACGTTGTATCCCCACACGCTGTAGCTGTTAGTCATACTACACCTCTTACTCAATGATCAAACTTTGTGAATAACTTTTGTTGAATTGATGTGGTGAGCTTCCATACTTTAAAAGGCTTTATGTCTAGTTTTAGTATCTTATATTTTCATTGGTTAGTCTTAGCCATTGGTTTTGTCTATAGTTTAGGGCATGCCCCAACCAGATATTTGTTTTAATTTTAGATAGAGACTTTGTGAGACTTCTATAGGTTGGTATGGGCAGTGTCGGTAGCAGTGTCAGCCTTGGCATTAGTATTGGTATTTGGGTAGATACTATTTGACTTTATGTGATTTGTGATTGTTTTATTTTATTATGGTATCGATATGGACTTGGTTATTATTTCATTTTTGGTTATGGTTATTGGTTGGCATTGGATGATTAGACTTATTTAGGTTGGCCATGGTCTTGGACCTATCCCTAAGTTTTTGTGTCATTAATCACCCTATCTTGTTATATGTTTGAAATTCATCTGACTCAGGGTATATATTGGTTGGTTGGATTGGGTAGAGGGGTGATCTCCAATCCTTGTTGGGCTTGAGATGCCCATTACGACAATGCCCTAGTTTGGGTTGTGTTTAATTAGTATCAGAGTTTTAGGTTTATAGTCAATTGGGAGTCCAGAAAGCCATGTCGAGTAGAGTCTCTTTTAAGGGTTTATAGTGCGCCACACTCATAAGGGAGAGGCTACAAGGCGTTTAGGAATGTTTCTATTTCTTGTTGTCTTATTTTGAGCTATAGAGTCTAAGGTCTTGGATCCTTCTGATTTCCATTTGCTTGTCTTTCAGATCTTCTCTCGACTATCTAAAGCTCATAGAAACTCTTCTATCCCAACTAAGGACAATATTGATGGAACACGCTCTACTCATGGAATCTACACTCATTCTAGAGGTCCATCCCTTGATTGTCCTGGAGTTTCACCAATTCCCTCTAGTCCTCCTCAGGCTAATGTGATGAATGCTGAGTTTTCTCAGTTGATTCATACGATTTCATGGTGCATTTTCTATCCTTCTTTTGAAGCAACAAGGGTTGGCCAATTCATGAGATTAAATCCTCTGACTTTTATGGGTGTTAAGGTAGAGGAGGATTCTTAAGATTTTTTGGATGAGATAAAAAATATTTTTAGGTTTATGCATGCCACAAATATGGAAGGGGTGGAGTTTTCTACCTACTAGCTGAAGAATGTGACATACCAATGGTAAGAGGAGTAGGACCGAGCAAGCGATGATGATGAGTCATCTTTTTAGGGGATTTTTCTAATGCATTTCTAGACTTCTTTTTCCCTCAGGAGTTGAGGAAATAAAAATTAGAGGAGTTTGTTAATCTGAAACAAGGAAGGATGTCAGTTAATGAGTATGCCTTAAAATTTCTCCAGTGGTCACGGTATGCTTTGAAGATGGTGTCTGATATGAGGTCTTGAATGAGGAAGTTTGCTTTGAGACTGTCTCGTGAGTTGATCCTTGAAAATAGGCTGCTTTACTGATCAAGTACATGGATATATCTAGATTGGTTATTTATATACAACAAGTAAAGGAAGAGAAAAAAATAGTCTGAGTTTAGTGAGAGGCAGGGGAAGAAATTTAGGCCTTTTGAGTAGAATAAAAGAGATAGTGGTAAGTGACCATGAAAGAAGTGGGAGAGTTTTGGTTATTTCTCTACAGTTAGTATTTCTTACCTGAAGCCATTGGGTGATCATCAGTCTCAGTATGATAGTGGGTCCCAGGCACAGGGTGCCTAATCTCATGCTAGTGGGGCTCAGTCAGCTCTATCCCACCCTTCTTATTGATTTTGTGGGCGATCGCACCATAGGTTTTGTGAAGAAGGGAAGAATATTTGTTTTTATTGTGGTTAGATTGGTCATATACAGTGTGGATGTCATGCTAGAATGGCTTTTGGGGCTAACAAGGTTTCGGTTGCCTCTTCATCTACTCCTGCACCAAAGGGTGCTATTTTTGTATCTGTTTCTACTTCTGGTACCAGCATTGGATGGAATCGGCTATATGCTCTTACGTCTTGCCAGGATTCTGAGGCATCTCTCGATGTTGTCACGAGTATGTTAAAACTTTTCTCCCGTAATGTGTATTGTTTACTTGATTCAGGGTCTACTCTTTTTTATGTGGCCGCACTTTAGCTGTGCATTTTGATTTTGGTCTCAAATTTATTTTTGATCCTTTTCCTATATCTATGCCGGTTGGTAACTATGTGGTTACACAGTCTATAAGGTGTGTGAAGTATTTGTTAGTGGTAGAAAACACTTATGGATTTGATAGATTTAGATATGGTTGACTTTGATGTCATATTAGGGACGGATTGGTTGCATTCATGTTATGCTTCCTTAGATTTTCAGACTGGTAAGGTCATGTTCAACTTCCCTAATAAGTCGGTCATTATATGGGAAGGGGGTTCCTTAGTGCCTAAGGAGAGGTTCATCTCATATCTTAGAGCCCAAAAGTTAATTTCTAAAGAGTGTTTGTATCATTTGGTTCAGGTTAAAGATTTTAACTTGGAAGGTCCTATAGCATCCATTCCCATGGTTAATGAGTTTCCTGAGGTTTTTCCAGATGATCTTCCTGGTGTACCTTCCCATAGGGAAATTGATTTTGGGATTGATTTTGTTTTGAACACTTGTTCAATTTCTATCCTCCCTTATAGAATGGATCTGACTGAGTTGAAGGAGCTTAAGGATCAATTGAAGGATTTCTTAGATAAAGGTTTCATTTGTCCTAGTATGTCTCCTTGGGGTTCTCCTGTGTTATTTGTGTGTAAGAAGGATGGTTCCCTTTGGATGTGCATTGACTATCATCAGTTGAATAAGGTGGCCATAAAGAATAATTATCCTCTTTCTAGGATCGATGACTTATTTGATCAGCTTCAAGGTGCGAAGTATTTTTCTAAGATTGATCATAGGTAGGGTTATCATCAACTTAAGATTAGGGAAGTGAATATCCCTAAGACTTCCTTTAGGACCCGGTATGATCACTACGAGTTCCCAGTAATGTCTTTTGGGTTGACCAATGCTCTGGCAATATTTATGGATTTAATGAATAGGGTCTTCCATTAATTTCTGGATTTGTTTGTCATTATCTTCATTGATGATATCTTGGTCTATTCTAAGAGTGAGGTGGATTATGTCGATCACTTCTGTGCTGTGTTGTAAACCTTGAAGGCCCAATATTTGTATGCCAAGTTCTTCAAGTGTGATTTTGGTTGAAGGTTGTGACTTTTCTAGGTTATGTTCTCTCTAGTGAAGGGATCATGGTGGATCCATAAAAGGTTGTGGTGGTTAAGAAGTGGCCTAGATCTATGACTCCAATCGATATTTAGAGCTTCTTGGGTTTAGCCAGTTACTATAGGAGATTTATGGAAAGTTTTTTGACTATAGCTGCCCCCTTGACTAAGTTGACCCAGAAGAAGGTCAAATTCTTATGGTCGGATGCGTGTAAGGGTATTTTTCAAAAATTGAAGGATAAGTTAACTTTAGCTCCAGTTTTGACCCTGCCAGAGGGTAATGATGGTTTCATAGTGTATTATGATGCTTCTCATGTTGGGATGGGTTGTGTGTTGATGTAGCATTGTAGCGTGGTGGCTTATGCTTCTAAAAAGTTGAAAGTTCATGAGAAAAATTACCCTACTCATGACTTGGAGTTTTTAGTTGTGGTATTTATGCTGAGGTTCATGTAGACATCTTTCTGACCATAGTATCCTACAATATGTATTTACTTAGAAAGAGCTAAATCTCAGGCAATAGAGGTAACTTGAGTTGCTGAAGGACTACGATATGAGTCTTCACTACCATCCAGGTAAAGCTCATGTTATTGCTGATACTCTTAGCAGGTTGTCCATAAGGAGTCTGGCTCATGTAGATTAAGATAAATGGGAGTTGGTGAAGGACATTCACCATTTGTCTAGTCTTGGAGTTCATCTCATAGACTCTGAAGATGGTGGTGTGTTTGTGCATCCAGTATCGCAGTCATCTCTTATAGTTGAGATAAAAGAAAAGCAAATATTGAATCTTGATTTGATAAACACTAAGAGTAATATAGGTGATTGGTGGTGATGGTACCCTGAGATACCAAGGTAGGTTAAATGTTTTCAACATCGATGAGTGTAGAGAAAGGATTCTAGCAGAAGATCATGAATCTCATTATGTTATTCATCATGGTTCTATAAAGATGTATCATGATCTTATGGAGTTCTATTAATGGAATAATATGAAATGGGATATGGCTAGATATGTAGCTAAGTGTATGATGTGTCGATAAGTGAAAGTTAAGCACATGAAACCCAATAGTTTTTACCCAGAGATTGAGTTTTCCGAATGGAAGTTGGAAGTGATTAACATGGATTTCATTACCGGTCTTTCTCGATCTCAAAATCAATGTTATTTGATATAGGTCATTGTGGATAGGATGACCAAGTCCGCTCATTTCTTGTCGGTGAGGACTAGTTATTCGATAGAGGATTATGTTAAGTTGTATCTTGCGTAGATAGTAAAGTTGGATGGTGATCCTGTTTCTATCATTTTGGACCATGGTACTCCATTCTCATCTCATTTTTGGAAGTTATTTTAGAAAGGTTTGGGAACTAAGGTGTGCCTTAGTACCGCTTTCCACCCGCATTCGGATGGATGAGTCGAGAGGACCATTCAGACATTCGAAGATATGTTTTATACTTTTATGATCGACTATGGTTGTAGTTGGTTTGACCATTTGCCTTTGATTGAATATGCTTATAATAATAGTTATCACTCTAGAATTGGTATGGCTCCTTTTGAGGCATTGTATAGTAGGAGATGTCATTCTCCTATTGGGAGGTATGAAGTTGGTGAGGGTAAGTTGTTTGGCCTTGAATTGGTTTACCAAGCATTAGAAAAGATGAAGGTGATTTGTGATAGGTTAAAAGACTCTCAAAGTCACCAAAAGTCCTATACAGATGCGAGGCGTAGGGACTTGGAGTTCAATATTAGCGATTAGGGTATTCTAGAAGGTATCTCCCATGAAGGGAGTGCTGTGTTTTGGTAAGAAGGGGAAGTTAAGACTTTGGTATGTTATTCCCTACTTGATTTTGAAGAGGGTTGGCAATGTTGACTATGAATTAAAGTTGCCTTCTAGTTTCAACTCCATTCATTTGGTTTTCCATGTCTATATATTGAGGAAGTGTGTAGATGATCATTGATAGATTTTTCCATTGGAAGGGTTGAGTATTTTGGATTCCTTATCTTATGTGGTAGTCCTGGTTGAGATCTTGGATCATCAAGTTCATCGGTTGCAAACAAAGGATATGGCTTTGGTAAAGGTTCTTTGAAGGAACCATAAGGTTGAAAAAGCTTCTTGGGAAGCGGAAGAGGACATGAAGTCCAATTATCCGTTCCTAATTTTTTCTCCAAGAATCATGCGGAAGGTATTGTTCTTCATCATACTTTTGTTTTCAAACTTTGTTACAGGAAAGGTTGATTTTTGTGCTTTTTTGTTTTCTAATTTAGTTAAAGGTTAGAGTCGAGGAGTTCGTTTGTTAACTCGCGCTTGTTCTTGCCTTACCCGTCATTCGAGGATGAGTGATCCAAGTGGGGGAGTATTGAAACACCTTGGTTTTGACCCTTAGAAAATTATTGAACATTGAGCTTCTAGACATCATATGACTTAAGGTATTAGTCATATGATGTTGTACGATTTAGGGTCCGTCCTCCCTATGTAAAGCAATATAGTTGGGTTGGTTTCTGTCCAAAGTATGATTGAACACCTTACTAGTCGTTTTTTGCGGTTCAAATGGTATGTTGCTAAGTTGTATGGTGCGCTAAGTCTTGTCCAAAGTATTTTATCTAGGGTACGGTTTATAGGATACTTCTTATATGTTAGGATACAATTTAGTTTAGTGTAGTCATATGTTGGTTAGTATGGGGGTCCAAGATGATGCTAGGGTATGAGATAAGGGTACCACTTAAACCTTAGGGTACGGTTTAGGGGGATGGGTCATACCCTCCTGCGTGTATGCTTTTAGCTTTTAAGCTGGGGATATTTTGGACATTTCCCACTCTAAAGACCCTAAGTTCCCACATCTTAAAACATCTTATGGCCACTTATAACCCACTATTGAAAGATCAAACACTCTAGAAACACTCTCTAAACTCTTTCTTAAAGATTGGGGCTAGGGTTCTTCAAAGGTGTTCATATTGAGGCTTAAGTATAAAGTTTCTTCCGTGAATCTTGTTGAATGAGGCATGTGACTCTACCCTCATTGTTGGTTCTCAAATATCATATATTTAAAGTCTGATTTTGATTCTTAATTAGAGGTTTTGAAAAGCAAATTGAGGGTTTTGTTGCATATGATTGAGTATTGTTTACTCTTGGTCTAACATGTGTTTATTCATGTTTTTGGTGATGGCTTGCACATGTGGGTAGTTTTTGCTTATGTTTAACAAATGGGTCATAGGTTACCCGGAACTTGATGGTTTTTACCTTGATTTTGGTCTTGATAATAGTATTCCCACAAAGTGTTTGTGAAAATGCGTAAAAGAATAAACTAGTCACATGTTAATGATCTTTTGAACTAAGGCATTGGCCTTATGAATATGAATAGTTGATAAATGGATTTGTGAAGGCTTTGTTGGCTATGTAATGATCTCAATGGTAACCTTGGTGGTTTAAATTTTTAGATGGGTTTGCTTTCCTAAACATTAACTTTATTTATGTCTTTGTTAGACAATGGGTTCTAATCCCCAAACTTTAAATTGAAAAAGTGTCTTTGTTAGACGATGTGTTCGAGTCCCAAAGTCAATTGAATAAATGGTTGATTGATAATTATAATGGCATATGGTATACTTGCAAGTAGTGTTGGTATGACGCTACCAACGAAGTGCCATGAATGGTAAGTAATTGACTAAATGGTTTTGTATGTGGAATGATGGTTTTAAATTGGGCTTTAAAGTGGGATGTGTATTCAAGCCATGAAAATGGAGTTCCAAGGAATAAAACTGGATACTGCGCTAGCTTGTGCAGTTATCTTATGACCGGGTGGTATGACTCCCCCGAATGAACATATGAAATGGACGTTCGAGTCCTCCTTACTATATGTATTGGTGCTTAAGTCACCTTGGTTATGACGTGTGGTTTGAGTCCCTTTTAAAGGCATATACGGATATGGATATTCTCTAGTTTGTGTTGCTACACGCACTAGGGCCCTTCTAGCTAGGGGGAGCTGGGATACAGCCTGTGAGTTCCTTATTCTATGACGGTCATGCTACACAGTCCAGGTTAATGATTTCAAAGTTCATGTTTATCTTGTTCCTTATCCTAACATGGTATAAATATATATATGTATATGTATGTATTGCATGGGTTTATACATTAATTGATTGGTTCTGAACTATTGTCACTTTTTATCCTTATCCTTGAGTTACATGTTAGTGCTCTAACCGCTAACCGTCTTCAATGTTGTATCTCTACGCGACGTAGGTATTGGTCATACTAAACCTCCTACTCAGTTATCGACTTCGAGAACAACTTGTGTTGACTTAAAGTGGTGAGATTCCATACTTCGGAAGGCTTCATTTCTAGTTTTAGTATCTTAGTTTTCATTGGTTAGTGTTGGACATTGGTTTTGGTTATGGTGAGGGGCATGTCCCGACCGGATGTTGTTTTGATTTTGAATAGAGGCTTTCTAAGACTACTATGAGTTGGTATAGGAAGTGTCAGTAACTGTGTCAGCCTTGGCATTAGTATTGGGGCTGATACTGTATGACTTTATTTGATTGGTGATTGTTCCATTTTACTAGGGTATTGATATGGACTTGGTTATTATTTTTGTTTTCGTTATGGTTGTTGGTTGGTATTGGATGGTTAGACTTGTTTGGATTGGCCATGGTCTTGGACCTATCCCAAAGTCTTTGTGTTGTTAATCACCCCATCTTATTATAAATCAACATTCATCCGACTCAGGGTATATGTTAGTTGGTTGGATTAGGTAGCGGGGCGATCTCAGATCCTTGTTGGGCTTGAGATGCCCATTACGACAAGGCCCTGGTTTGGGTTGTGTTAGCTTGTAATAAATATCATTAGCCAACACTTAGGGGATTCCCATATACCCCATAGGATTTCCAATCAATTAAAACCATGGACACCAAGGCCTTTCTAAATCATTAATTCAGTCAAACAATTTAGGGTTCCATTACCATATTATGCAATGAAAGGTTTTCAATAAGAGTCAAACTATGTGACAAAAACATTGTTATTGGCATTTTAACAAACATGTTGAGGGCATAGAGTTTCCAAAACCAAAAACAAGAACCAATTAACCATTCCCATGTAACCACATGTTCAAACCAACATTATAACAAGAAAAACCATAAATGAAACATGAGAAAACATCACCCAACCGTTAACAACCAAAACACCCAACATATATTCCAAAACCAACACAAACCCATAATAATGCCGTGAAAACCATTAAGTAAAACATTCTTTTAATTGAACTAAAAATGAGGGAGGAGTAACATGCCTTAGATACCAAATAAGATGGAGAGAAACCACCCTTGAGAGCCTTAATTGACCACCTTGAGAAAACCCTAACCTCTTTTTAAACTAAGATCTTGAGAGAGATTTAAGAGTGTTTGATATGGGAATAGTAAGTTAATAAAGTCCCAAGAATGTTTTAAGTTGTAGGGTCAGAATAGGTTAAGAGGGGAACTGTTCAGAATACCCCCAACTTAAACTATAAAAATACCCGCATGTGGGTACGGTTGGACCCCTCAACTCGTACCCACATCATATGAGTGGTACTATCCAGTCATACTAGAATAGAAAGTTGAACATCCACACACAGTCTACTATATGACTCCCCTTGACCCACTCGTACCCATACTATACGAGTAGTACCCATAATTCGTATCCAAATAAAATCAAAAGGGTTGGACACTGGACAACATATGATTCCACTATACAACTTGTTCCCTATCATCATGGCACATAGTGAGCGACTAGTAAGCAGAACCAAGTCAAGTCACTAAGTTTCAGAGTAAGTGAAGGACTAACATAATGACCCTCACCAACCATAGACCTATACCAATAACAGAAACCAAACCACCACATACTGGAAACTTATGAGTTGGGTCATCTAACCCATACCCATACCATAAGACTCGTATGATTAGTCGTATGATGATCAGGAGGTTCAAGACTCAGGAAAGTTCCAAGGGCCAAAACCTAGGGTGTTTCAACTCAGCAACATTTTGGTAAGAATTAGACATTTGCTACTAACTATAATTATACACCTAATGGGGGAATTTGTCTAGGTTGGAAACATGGACATGTCAAGCGTATCACCATGGCTTACAGTTACCAATTTACTTACTATAGAGTTGAAGATAAAAACTTATCTTTTGATATTCTTATCACATTCATTTATGGCTTACATACTGTGGAAGATAGAATGGAGCTTATGGACTCAATTGAGGAAAATTGCACCTACTAATGGCTCTACTTGGTTGATTTTGGGTGATTTCAATAATATACTCATTTTTGAGATAAATTACATGGACTTCCAAAGCACCAAAATGAAATTCAATATTTTCAATAATGTCTAGATGATATCAGATTGGGACATATTAATAAAAGACTTTGTGAATAATCATGGTACAATAAAAAAGTATTGAGGATAGAATTTACAGTTACATTGATTGGTATTTAGGAATATTGAATGGATAACTAAGTATGGTCATACGTTAAAGTTGATTTTATGTTACCTAATTGTTCAGACCATTCTTCAATACTGTTAAACACTATAATCTTTATCAATAGTTCTAGACAACATTTCATACTTTTTACAATATTACTTTAATAAAGCGTCTTTCAAAAAGTTATACAAGAGGTGTGGAGTTAGGAAGTATAGAGGTATAGTATATATGTAGTCTGGAAGAAACTGCAGATGCTAGAGAAAAAACTGAAAGGCCTAAATAGGGAATTTTATTCCTTAGAGCTCACAGTACAAAACATAAGAAACAAGGTGCAGAACATTCAAAATAAGCTCAATGGATATTTATTTAATCCTACCCTTATTGCTGAAGAAAAAGAAACTCTGATTTAATTGAAAAAATTAGAAGTTATAAATGAAGGGATGATTAGGCAAAAGTCAATATCCATATGGATTACTTTGGGTGATTCTAATTCAAATTTTTTTCATGCACACTTGAAGTCTAGACAAGCTAGGAATGAGATGCCCAATTTATATTAAGAATAGAGGGTCAAGTTGATTGATCCTAAGATGAAATATCTTTTTTTCATAATCTACAGGGGAGTGCAACAACCACTCTTACTTTTATTGATTTAAGTATTGTAAGAAATGTCTATTGCCTTACTCTTCATCGTCAATAACAACTTGTACAAAAGGTTACTAAAGAGGATGTTGTCCAAGATTTGAAGATATTAGCAAATGATAAATCACCAGGTCTTAATGGCTTCCATGCAGAGTTTTTCAAAGAATACTGGGCTACTATTAGACATTATGTAAGTATTGCAGTGACATGATTTTTCCATAATGTTAAATTACTGAGAGCTACGAGTATTTTCACTGTAAGTTCGATTTTAAAGGTTACTAATCCAACCTTTGTTAAGGATTTTAGGCATACAAGCTAATTGTCAAGATATTGACTACTAGGCTAAAATTGATAGTTAACCATATGGTGGCACCTTCCCAAACTGATTTTATTAAAGGTAGGAATATCCTTGATAATCTAGAACATGAACTAGTGAAAGGGTACAACAAAAAATGGGTGTCCCCTAGTAGTTGATTAGAAAAATATATGATTCAGTAGAATGACGACTTCTTAAGATGATACTTTTAGAATTTGGGCTACCAAGAAAGTTTGTAGAGTTGATTATGGTGTGTCTCTATACTATTAAGTATTCCTTGTTGATTAATGGGGGAGTAGTTCCTAGTTTTCAAGAAAAAAAGGTTTAAGGAAAGGAGATCCTCTGTCTTCCTACTTTTTTGTCCTGATAATGGAGTACTTGAATAGATCTCTCAAAAGACTTTAGACATGACTTCAATTTTCACCCGAAATGATAGAAGTTAGGACTTGTACATGTTTTCTTTGCTGATGATTTAATAATATGTTGTAGATAAATCAATCAAGTTGATAATTGATTGCTTTAAGCATTTCTCTACAATATCTGGTCTGAAAACAAATATAGAGAAGAGTTGTTTATATATTGCAGGTGGCATTCCCTATTTTTGCAAGGTTAAACAAAACATGACTTATGGACTTTAAATGAATAGAAATTTGTACTGAGTTGCCACCTAATTTTTAAGAAAAATAAGGAAACCTATTTATTTATTAACACGTGTGATTTATATTTTTTGGTATGCGAAAATTAATTTTTGATTCTAGGTAAGGGTTCAAATTATCCTGAAGGGAAGGGGTTAGGCACCCTTCAGGATCCATAAATGTGGTACTTGGCTATACTAAATTTATCAAAGAGGGAGGAGGTACGAAAATAATTTTTTGGAATGTAAATAATGTAAAAGGTATATGTATATCAAATGTGTAAGTAAAATCTATTGTTATATGTGCACAAAGACTATGTAAAGGTACGTGGAAAAATGTAAAATATATGTATGAAAAAGCAAATACTCTCTAACGCATGAAAGGAAAAGTTTCTTCTATGTATTAAAAAGAGAAAAAGTATTTTGCAAATAATACTACATACTTGATCGAGATCACAAAGAATAAAATAAAGATTTTAATTGAAAATAAAAGACTACACAACGTTTATGATGTAAATTAATTAATTAATTTAATTTATTTGTGAAATATTAACGACCTAAGTTTTGCCTAAATATGCATTAAGGAATATATAAATAAAGAACGTCCCCGCCCAACACCCCAAAAGTAAAGTCTTTACTATATTTTTATCTTTATGTACAATCATACAGATGAGAAACAAAAGAAAAATATAAAGCTCAGGGCTTCCTTTTCAAGTAGCACCTTGAAATGCGTCATTGAGAATAAGTACAAATAATTGATGAAAATATTAAAATAAATTAATAATAATTGAAGTAAATTAAAGACCGTGTATACACATACGTATGTGTAGGTATATAAATAAAAATAAAATTTTATTATAACATGGACTCAGATTGAGTTTTAGATGTGTCATGGCTACAAAGTGGTTGCTCGACTAATCGGCAGCCCTAAATCGCCTTGCCAAGATACGAATCATAAAATCCTTTGTCTTGTCGTGCTATAGTGAAGATTTTTTCATTGCCCGAATTTATTTAGTTTTGTTATATATATGTATAGGTAACATCCGTCTTTTATTTATGGAGGCCTCAAAAACTGACAGGAGTTTCTTTATTGGCCAAGTGTCGGCACTTGATATAAAATAGTAAATTTGGTAAAATAAAGTCCGTCTTTTGTAGTGTGATGGCCACAAAAATCCGATGGAGAGATATTGTCATTGGCCAAGAATGTAGGATATGTCCATTATCGCTGTAAATAATGTGAGGGACGAAATTTTTCAAGGAAATTGTAAAGGAACAATAAACAAGTAGAATAGTAAACAATAATTCAAACTTTCCACAATAGAAGCAAAAGGGACAGCCTTTGAAAAATATTTTTTGGCCAAATCTCGGTTGAAGCTCTAGTAAAGAAAACATCAACACGAGCCTAATGATAAAGTAAACAATAGCATCTCCTAAAATACTATTTCGTCCAACAACAAAAAATATTCAGAGTAACAGTATAAGGAACAGAAAAAGAAAAAAAGAGAACATTTATTTGTTAATTTAATGTTCAGGGGAGTAACACTAGAAAACCTCATAGTTTTCGGTATCACAGTAGTTGTGGAGGCATCACTTCAATGGAGAACCACCAGAGCAACACAAAAATCATACAAATTTAGTTAGATATGTCCCTTCCCTATGTTACAACAACAAAGTACAGGAGAGGGAGAAAGAAAGTGGAGCATAGAAAAAAGAGAGGCGGTGTCGGTGGAGGTGTGGCAGCTGGAAGCTCGCTCGCTGGTGCTCAAATATGGGAGGCAGTGGTAAAAGAGAGGATGAATAAGGGACTAGGGAAGGTAACTGGACTAGTTTTGGAGTGATGGTGGATGTTGTCAGATCAAACCAACAGTGAGAGGGAGAGAAAGAGACGGGAAAGGGGCGGCAACGGGCTGCCTAATTTAGAGCTGGAAACTCACCGGTCATCACTTTTGATGAGTCAGCAGTGAAATAGAGAATAAGGGGGGAGGATCAACGGAAACATCTTAGTGGTGGTGGCTGGAGCCTATTCGCTGGAGTTCCGGCGGTGATGCCAGTGAAGGGGAAAAGAGAAGAGAGAGCTGATTTATGTATTTATGTGTGTATTTTATTTTGTATTTATGTGTGAAGGTATAAAAATATATATGTGTATTATGCTTTTGTTTGTATATTTTTGCGTGGGTTTGAGAGAGGAAAAAGAGAAAAGAAGATATGTGGGAATAAAAAAGGATCTAATTTTTTTAGTGTGCGTGGATGAATGTGTGTGTGTGAATTGTATCTTGAAAAATATCAAACCCCAATACTTATTTATAATAAAAAATGGTACATTTTACTATCCAATTAATAAGAAGACGCCCCTCATTTTTTATAATAGCACACCCTTTGGTCGTTAGGATATTGATCAAAAGATTTTCATTCTTTTAACCAATAGACAAGTTTATTATCCAAAGGGTAGTGTGGTTGTTGTCAGATGTGACAAGACGACACTGTGTGGTCATTGTCGGATGTGATAAGACATTATTATGTAGTCACTGTCAGACGTAACAAGACATCAAATTATTATATACGGTGTATTAAAATAACTGATCCGACTAACCTTTTGCGGGTTGTAACAAATGTACAAAAATATAGTTATTAATACGTAATTATAGGAAAATGTAAAGATTATTGAAATTATTGAAATGTAATTAATTTGAAAATATTGTAAAAGAATGTGATGTCATGTCGTGCACGTGTGCAGATAATTGTAAAAAAAATGTTAAAGACAATAATGAATTGATAAAATCCTAATGTACAAAGAATTATTAAAAATTATGAAAAGCAAGATATGACAATAAATTGATAAAATTCTAAAGTAAGGATAATTATCAATAATTTGTCAACAATTATGAAAAAAATATGTGAAAAATGTGTTCCACGACCTTTAATGGTCAAGAGGCCTAAAGACGTTAATTTTAAGCATGGAGAGCAAAACTTGGGTGTTAATGGTTGTTCCATTTAGTTTGAGGGAGATTTAGAAGTCTTCAAACAAAAACATTGATGTGTAGGCAATTTTTGTCAACAAAAAAATAATTTTTTGAAGAAAATTCGACCGAACTCTAATTTAGAGTGCCTACATACCTTGAGTTATATGAGGATCGGGTCGGGTATAGTTCAAAAGAATAAATGAATTGCCTCTTGTCCCGTTATTAAGGGTGGATGATCATGTGTAATGATTGGAGAGGAGGACTGTTTGGGAACGAAAGTGACATATATTCCCGATGCTCCTTTTGAAATTGACCTATTATCAACTTGTGAGATGCTAGGGATGTAATATTGTGTATTTTCTAGGGAGAAAGAATGATTATGAGGTTGTGATGACCGAACTCTACATAGAGCTTCTGTAATACCCTAAAAATCCAAACTAATGTTAGAGACATGTTTCAAGCTCATGGGTAGTGCATTATAGTTCTTTGACAATTTTATGAGTTAGTTTGATGTATATTAAGGCCTCAAATAACTCCCAGTTATTAGGTGAATCAAAATATTCCTTATTGTTTGAAATTTTGATAAGAATGTTGCTCTAGTCAACTTCAAATGATAATATTTTTCCCTACTCATAACTTCCAGCTAAATACCCACCAATAGGAAATTGAATTAACATTTCAATGATACCAATTTTGCCCAAATCCGATATTCGGGTGAGAAATTATGACATTTTTTGTAAAAGACAGTAGCCCAATGCGATTAGGCCGCGTCGCGGTGATGGCCAAAACCATGTTCATTCTTTTCCAGTGTGTCACCACGATAAGCATCGTATCGCACCAAGGGGCATTTTTTCATTCATTATTTTCTAGTGAGGCACCGCATAGCACCAAGGTTCCAGTTCTGAATTGTTCATTTCTAGAGATGCAACGCAATAACACCACATTGGTCCAATGACGAAAATGTAGATTATCCTTTTTCCAATGGCCCGATGCAATTGCACCACTTCGTACCGGAGCTAAAAATTGGGATTTCAATTCCAGTTCCGAATTTGAATTCCCAAGGGTAGTTTAGTCTTTTTTCCAGGCCCCCAAATTGTGTAAACAAAGGATTTGACCTATTTTAAGCATTTTATATTGATATTTTATTAAATTGCTCTCTAAGTAAACTGTAGGCTTCAACATCCAATTCGAATAAACTCCAAAATTCACCATTCCTTTTCAAAGATAATTCAAATTCAAGGTTTATAATTCGAGAACTTTCAAGAATCCTTCAATTGAGGTATATTAAGTGTTCATCCATGGGTCCCTTTCACCCATGAAGTTCAAGTATCCAATTTTAAACTCGAATTTGTGATGTTTACAAGTTAATGTGATTTTAAATATGATTTTAACCATGAATCTCCTTGAATTTTGATTCTTTATCACGTTTGTATGAAATTGATGTTGTTATTAAACCCTATGCATTTTAATAATGTTGTTCAATGATTTAATTCATAATTAGTGATGTTGGTGGTGAAATTATGCTATTACTACAAGCTTTTAACTATTCCCATGCTTAGCTTACACTATGAATATCAAGTGTTTGATGAAATGCCTAAAAGAATGTATTTTTGATATAAATGTTTCCATGCTATATCCTTAAAGTTTTAGCACTATTTTTGTATTATTGCTATCGAGTCCTGGGGGTTATGAATACCTGAAAACTTAGTTGTTTACTTAGTCTCAGTATCTTCAAAATAGTTTCAGAATATGTTATGAGCATTATCAGTTCAGTCAGTTATCATAATCAGTTAAACTCAAAACAGTCCAGTATCCTGAGTTAGTTTTGTTGGGAGTAGGATTTGGCATCGAGCAAGTTCAGGAATAGATTCTTCCCCCATCAGATAGGCAGAGTCATTAGTAGAATTCCCTGTACTCCAAAACTACATAGCCGACGTATGATATGAGGATTCACCCATCAGTTTAGGCTTGACTACCTCACAGGGGTCACCCATCAGTTTAGGCTTGACACCTTTAGTCCTTTAGGATAGTACATCAGTGAGTGGATCCACACAGCCAGTGTTAATACCCATGGCACGGTACTGATACCCTTCCAACTGAGGTCATAGGTTGGACCCTAATTTTCTCATATTGGGGACAATCTCAGTCCCATAATTAGTTCAGTAATTTTAGATTCAGTTTGCTTGATCATAGCATAAAGATATCAGTTATTTAGTTATCAGATTTCAGTATTTTAGTTTACAAATTATATTCAAAACATGTTTTATGGTTGGTCATGCATCTCCAGTATTTATAGTTTTCATGTATTCTATTCAATACTTCATGCTATTCATTCAGTAAGTTATTACTCATGCACAGAAAACCATGCATATCAGCCTACCTCATTTAGCATGCCAGTACATTCTAAGTAATGATTGCATACTCTTTTCTTTTGCTATGATATATCATATCATAGGTTCAGACGCTCAGCTCCCGAATTGTGCATAGACCTTCTAGATTATCAACCATAGCAGTGGTGAGTCCTCATATTTCAAGGATGGACTAAATTTATTTCAATGCTTTCAGTTCAGTAGTTAGTTGGATTTAGTTGGGGCCTATCCCGTCAACTCTTATTCAGTTAGTTTTAGAGGCTTTCAGACACTTCAGACAGTCAGTCAATTGTATTTATTTTATCATTTTTAGATAATTATTTTTTAGACAATTATTTTCTGGATTCATGATTCAGAAAAGTTTTAGCATTTAAAACCTTATGGCACCTTCAGAAATTCTGCATATGTTTTTTTTTATTATTCAGTGCTCATAACTGGTATCGATTCATGGGTTAGCATGTGGTCCCTCAGGACTTTAAGTACCATTTGATGCCCAGGGTGTACTCTCGAGGAAGTACAAACTTTGTATCAGAGCCTAAGATTTTAAAGTGTCCTAGAAAGTCTGAAAGATATGCCATGTAAAGTTTTGTACATGGAAATGATTATAAAGATAGAATGCCAGGCTCTAATTCTTAGGGTAGTATGAACAGTGCTCGTACAAATCCTCTTTACCAGAAATATGGTAGAAACCATCAGGGTGAGTATAGTGCAGGCAGTGATATATACTTTCGGTATGGCAAGCTAGGCTATCGTATTTGGGAATGTTGGGTAGTTTCTAAAAAAGGTAGGGATTTAACAGGGCTAGTCCCATCAATCATCAGTTCTAGTCAGCGGCCTGAATCAATAGGGTACCGCTTCCAGTGCTACCAGTGGTCGGTGTCCAAACTGATTATATGACCTTCAGTCCTGATAGGGTTAGGAAAATTCTCTTGATGTGATCACTGGTACGTTGCACGTCTTTTATTTACTTGTTTATGCTTTATTAGACCCTGGAGCTTCTCATTCTTTTATAACCCCTTATATAGCTGTCAACTTCGGAGTCAGTCAAAAAATCTTAGCAGAGCCTTTTTAGTGTCTACCCCAATAGGCATCTCTAATATAGCCATACAGGTATACAGGAACTGTCCGATCACAGTGTCCCAGAATGTTACTTCTGTTGATCTTGTGGAGTTAAAGATGACAGATTTTGAATTCATTTTTAGCATAGATTGGCTCCACTTATGCTATGCTTTGGTTGATTGCAGAAATAGAGTAGTTTATTTTTAGTTTCTAAATGAACCAGTCCTTGAATGGAGGGGTAGTACTACATTGCTCAGGTGTTAGCTTGTTTTGTACCTTAGAGCAAGGAAAATAATATCCAAGGGGTGCATTTATCATCTTGTTTGAGTCAATGACTCATATTCTGAGACTCCTAATCTTGAGTCAGATGCAGTACTGAGGGAATTTCAAGATGTGTTCCCTAAAAATCTTCTCAGAGTTCCTCCCAAAAGGGAAATTAAGTTTGGAATAGACCTTCTTCCAGATACACAACCTATCTCTATTCAGCCATACAGAATGACTCCAGCTGAACTCAAAGAGTTGAAAGAAAAGTTGAAATATCTTTTAGATAAGGGATTCATCAAACCCAACATCTCCCCATGGGGCATACCAGTTCTATTCGTGTGAAATAAAGATGGTTCTCTTAGAATATGTATAGACTACAGTCATTTGAACAAAGTCACCGTCAAGAAAAAACACCCACTTCCCAGAATTGATGACTTGTTCGACCAACTTCAGGGTACCAGTTACTTTTCCAAGATAGACCTCAGATTCAACTATCATTATCTTAGAGTCAGAGAATGTCATATTTCAAAAATAGCTTTGAAAACTCGGTATGGTCACTTCGAGTTTCTAGTCATGTCTTTTAGTCTCACAAATGCCCAGTAGCCTTCATGGACTTGATGAACCGAGTGTTTAAGCAGTACTTTGACATGTTCACCATAGTCTTTATTGATGACATTTTTGTCTACTCCCGTGATGAAAATGATCATGCAAACCACTTTAGAATAATATTGCAAACTCGTAGAGCCCATCAGTTGTTCTCTAAATATAGTAAGTGTGAATTTTAGCTAAGATTAGTATCTTTCCTGGGCCATATTATTTTCGATGATGGTATTAGAGTTAATCCTTAAAAGACCAAAACGGTGATAAATTGGCCCAGACCTATTTCTTCGTTAGATATCAGACATTTCTTAGGTTTGGTTGGCTATTACCGATGATTTGTTGAAGGGTTTTCATCTATTGTGTCCCCCATGTCCAAATTTACTTAGAAGAAAGTTAAGTTTCAGTGGTCAGATTTTTGTGAGAAGAGTTTTCAGGAGTTAAAAACTCGAGTCACCACAACCCCAGTTTTAATGTTACCAGATTGTTCAGATGGTTTTGTTGTCTACTGTGATGCTTCCAAAGTTGGTTTAGGGTGTGTTTTGATGTAGAAGGGTAAAGTTGTGGCTTATGGCTCTAGGAAACTTAAGCCCCATGAAAAGAATTACCTTACCTATGATCTTGAGTTAGCAGTTGTTGTGTTTGCCTTAAAGATTTGGAAGTACTATTTGTATGGGATACATATTGACGTGTTCATAGATCACAAAAGTTTTTAGTATGTATTTCGCAGAAGGATTTGAATCTACAATAGAGAAGGTGGTTAGAATTGTTGAAAGATTATGATATGAGTGTTTTGTACCATTCGAGCAAGGCCAATGTAATGGTAGATTCCCTAAGTAGATTGTCTATGGGTAGTGTTGCTCATGTCGAGGGTGATAAGAAGAAGTTAGTTAAAGAAGCTTATCAGCTAGCCAGATTAGGTATTTTTTTGGTTGATTCAACTGAGGGTAGCATTTGGGTTCAGAATTATTTGGAATCTTCTTTGGTTGCTGAAGTGGAAGAAAAGCAAGAAAGGGATCCTAGTCTAGTGAAGCTAAAAGATTCAGTTAGAGATCAGAAAGTAGAAATTTTCTCCCAAAGGGGAGATGGTGTGTTGCATTACCAAGGTAGACTGTGTGTGTTGTGTATTGATGAGTTGAGACAAAAAATTCTTGTAGAAGTGCATGGTGCGCATTACTCTATTCATCTAGGGGCCATGAAAATGTACCGTAATCTGTAGGAAATTTATTGGTGGAGTGGGATGAAGAAGGCTATTGCAGAGTTTATGGATAAGTGCCCTACTTGTCAACAGGTTTAGATTAAACATCAGAAGCCCAGTGGGTCTACGCAGGAGTTCAGTATCCCTATCTGGAAGTGGAAGAAAGTGAACATGGATTTTGTGAAAGGTTTGCCTCGTACTTATTAGTAACATGATTTAATTTGGGTCATTGTAGATAGGATGACAAAATCAGCCTATTTCTTACCAGTCCATACCTCTTATTTAGCTAGGGACCATGCCAAACTCTATCTCAGAGAGTTGGTTAGGTTACACGGTGTTCCTCTATCTATCATCTTAGATAGAGGTACTTAGTTTATCTCTCACTTTTTGGAAAGCTTGTCAGAAGGGTCTTGGTACCTAAGTTTACCTCAGTACAAACTTCCACCCCAAATAGATGGTTAGGAAGAAAGGACCATTCAGACCCTTGATGATACGTTGAGAGCGTGTGTAGTTGACTTTAAGGGCAGTTGGAATGACCACTTACTTTGATTTAGTTCACATATAATAACAGCTATCATTCTAGTATTCAGATGGCTCTATTTGAGGCTCTATATGAAAGGAGATATAGATTTCTGATTGGTTGGTTTAAAGTAGGTGAGTCCATGATAGTAGGGCCTGACTTGGTGTTTGATGCTTTAGAGAAATTACAGTTGATCAGGGAGAGACTTAAGGCATCCCAGAGCCGACAGAAATCGTATGTCGATGTGAGAAGGAAAGATCTTAAATTTGAGGTTGGTGACTTTGTGTATCTAAAGATCTCTTCGATGAAGGAGGTAAAGAGTTTTGGTAAGAAGGGGAAGCTTAGTCCTCGATATGTTGGCCCTTACATAATTTTGAGCCATTTTAGAAAAATAGCTTATGAGCTTGAGTTGCCTGTAGACTTAGCATCAGTACACCTAGTATTCCATATCTCTTTTTGAAAAAGTGCATTGGTAACCCAGCAGTTTTCATTCCCTTAGAAAGCATAGATGTTCAGAACAACCTTTCTTACGAAGAAATTCTAGTCGAGATCCTTGATCGACAAGTTCGTAGACTAAGGAACAAAGAAGTTCCCCTAGTCAAAGTTCTTTGGTGGAATCAGTCCGTTGAGAGAGCCACTTGGGGAGTAGATGTAGATATGCGGACCAAGCACCCTCATTTTTTCCTCCGCGAACTCAGACATAGATTAATGTAACAATCTTCTTAGAATATATCTTTTCCCACACTCTATTTCAGATGCATATCATTCTCATGTCAGTCATGCATTCATAGAACCAGCTCAGTCATGTATCATATTTCATACTCAATCATGTAATCACGTTTTCATCACGTATATCTAGCATGTAACTAAAATTCCTCAGTGTTTTCAGCTCAACCAGTCTCATTCGAGGATGAATGTTCCTAGAGGAGAGATATTATAATACCTCAAAAATCCAAACTAATGTTAGAGTCATGTTTCAAGATCATGCATAGTGCATTATAGTTCTTTGATAGTTCTATGAGTTAGTTTGATGTATATTAAGGCCTCAAATAACTATCAGTTATTAGGCGAATCAAAATATTCCTTACCGATTGAAATTTTGAAAAGAATGTTGCTCTAGTAAACTTCAAACAAGCATATCTTTTTCCCTACTCATAATTTTGCCAATCAAGACCCACCAAATTGTAGAAAATTGAATTAGCTTTCCAACTATACCAATTTTTCCCAAATTCGATATCTGGGTGAGAAGTTATGGCATTTTTAGTGAAAATAGTAGCCCAACGTGATTAGGCCGCATCGCGGTGATAGCCAAAATTATGTTCGTGCTTTACAGTGTGTCATCACGATAAGCACCATGTTGGCCAAGGGGCATTTTCACATTTGTCATTTTCCAGTAAGGCCCCGTGATGGCGTTGCGTCGCGCCAAGGTTCCAGTTCAGAATTATCCATTTCCAGAGGTGCAACGCGATAGCACCGCATCGCGCCGTTGGCTAAAATGGAGATTTTCCTTTTTCCAGTGGCCCAACGCGATTGCACTGCATCACGTCGGAGCCAAAAATTGGGATTCTAGTTCCAGTTCGGAGTTTTAATTCCCAAAGGTAGTTTAGTCTTTTCTCCAAGCCCTCAAATCGTGTAAACAAAGGATTTGACCTATTCTAAGCATTTTATATTGATATTTCATTAAATTTCTCTCCAAGAAAATCCTAGGCTTCAATATCCAACTCCAAGAAATTCCAAAAATCACCATTCCTTTTCAAAGATAATTCAAATTTAAGGTTCGTAATTCAAGAACTTTCAAGAATCCTTCAATTGAGGTATGTTAAGTGTTCATCTATGGGTCCTTTTCACCCATGGGGTTCAAGTATCCAATTTTAAACTCACAGTTGTGATCTTTACAAGTTAATGTGGTTTTAAATATGATTTTAACCATGAATCTCCTTGAATTTTGATTCTTTATCATGTTTGCATGAAATTGATGTTGTTATTAAACCCTATGCATTTTAATAATGTTGTTCAATGATTTAATTCATAATTAGTGATGTTGGTGGTGAAATTATGCTATTACTACAAGCTTTTAACTATTCCCATGCTTAGCTTACACTATGAATATCAAGTGTTTGATGAAATGCCTAAAAGAATGTATTTTTGATATAAATGTTTCCATGCTATATCCTTAAAGTTTTAGCACTATTTTTGTATTATTGCTATCGAGTCCTGGGGGTTATGAATACCTGAAAACTTAGTTGTTTACTTAGTCTCATTATCTTCAAAATAGTTTCAGAATATGTTATGAGCATTATCAGTTCAGTCAGTTATCATAATCAGTTAAACTCAAAACAGTCCAGTATCCTGAGTTAGTTTTGTTGGGAGTAGGATTTAGCACCGAGCGAGTGTAGGGATAGAGTATTCCCTTATTAGATAGGCAGAGTTATTAGTAGCAGTCCTTGTACTCCAGAACTACGTAGCCAACATATGATCTGAGAAGTCACCTATCAGTTTAGGCTTGACTACCTCCAGGGGTCACCCATCAGTTTAGGGTTGACATCCTTAGTCTTTCAGGACAGTACATCAGTGAGTGGATCCACACAACCAGTGTTAATACCCGTGGCACGGTACTGACACTCTTCCAACTGGGGTCACAAGTTGGACCCCAATTTGTTCATATTAGGGCATGTCGGTTAGATGATAGCTCCCACAATCTCAGTCCAATAATCAGTTTAGTAATTTCTGGTTCAGTTTGCTTGACCATAGCATAAAGATATCAGTTATATAGTTATTAGATTTCAGTATTTTAGTTTACAAATTATATTTAGAACATGTTTTATGCTTGGTCATGCATCCTCAACATTTATAGTTTTCATGCATTTTATTCAGTACTTTATGCTATTCATTCAGTCAGTTATTACTCATGCACATTAAATCATGCATATCATCCTACCTCATTTACCATACCAGTATATTCAAAGTATTGATCACGTATTCTTTTCTTGCGCTATGATATATCATATTATAGGTTCGGATGCTCAGATCTCGAATTGCGTATAAACCTTCTAGATTATCAGATATGGTAGTGGTGAGTCCTCATATTTCAAGTACGTACTATATTTATTTAAATGTTTTTAGTTCAGTAGTTAGTTGGAGTTAATTTGTGCCTATCCCATCAACTCTCATTCAGTCAGTTTTAGAGGCTTTCAGATATTTCAGACAGTCAGTCAGTTGTCTTTATTTTACAATTTCAGATAATTATTTTTTAGATAATTATTTTTTGAATTCATGAATCAGAAAAGTTTTAGCATTTAAAACCTTATGGTACCTTCAGACATTCTGCATATGTTATTTTGTTATTATTATTCAGTGCTCATAGTAGGTACCAACTCATGGGTTATATTGCAGAAGCACTATGTGATGCTCAGGGTGTACTCTTGGGGTGTTACAACTTCCTACATATCTCGAGTGTCACAAGAATTAGGTCAATGTAGTTCGAACTGAGAAAATAGGGAAAATTTTAAGGTGGTTCTCAAAATTTGCCCCTGCTTTGATTTATGGCTAACATTGGACTCTTTGAATGAAATTTTAAAAAATGTCTTGTTGTTTTGATTTGTATTTTGAAAAAATGTATGATGTCTTCGATTGTTCATGAGGACTTGAGGATGAATGACGTCTTCGATTATTTACGGGGACTTAAGGATGAATGTCGTCTCTGATTGTCAATGGAGACTAAAGTGATGAATAAAAGATGTCTCCGATTGTCTATGAGGACTATATGATGTATGAAAGAGGTCTTCGATTTTGTATGAAGACTAATGTTTATTGTCATCTCTGATTGTCTACGGAGACTGTGTGTTGAATAATGATGTCTTCGATTGTCTACGAAGACTTAATGTATGATGTCTCCAATTATCTATGGAGACTGATGTTAATTGTCATCTCTGATTTCTTACAAAGACTATATGATGAATGATGTTTTCTTAATTCCCTGAAAATCTATCCCGAGACGTCACACAGTGCTTAGGACGACAAGTGTACCAAGCTAACCCTTTTACTGGTATAACTTATAAGCAACTGAATAAAATACATAAATCTAAATGAAATAAGTAAAGATGACTTTTTTTGAATCTGATCAATACAGAGCAAAATTAAAGTGATTACAACTCTGCTTTACAGAACAGTACTGGAATCAAATACATTAACTTTACTGAATGTCTATGAAGCCTCCACTAGTATTGACTATAGGTAGCGAGGACATGACCCTCAACTATCCCAAAGCAATACAACTGAATAAAGAAAAATACAATACTGCTCAAACTATATGACTGACTCGAGCCCTTAAATTAAGAGGACTCATCACTTGCTGACTGAAAACTGCAAACTGTCTGAATATGGTATGCGTGCTACAACTGAACTGATACCTACATTATGAGATAATATAGCACATAGACATATATGTGACTCAGTACTTTGAGGATGTACTAAGTATGTGGGGGTGAATGCAATAAGTAAGAAATATTATCATAATTTATAAAATCATGCATGCTAAATGTAAATGACTCACATAGACATAGGCTTGAGTAATCTAAAATTTGAAGATCATAAATCATGAACAATAAAGCATATATTATAAATCTTGTAAGCCATTACCCTTAGTTCTAAAATCTATATTCTGTTCTTATTCTCAAATTACATAGGCTAAGTGAAATCTGTAAGTCTATACAGAAATACTTTATATTAAAAGGTTTAGAAATCTGAAATCTTATTCTGAATGGAAAGTGCTTTATCTAAAGGCTTTAAGGAAATACTTTATCTTTTATTTGAAGGGAGCTCTTCTAACCAACATAAACCATGTGAGCATTCATGGAGTCCAACGTTCTTGCCCCCTAAGGAGGAATCCTCACATTGAGGAGAAGAGTCATACTCTTGACAGAAAGTATAACCTATCTGAGTGATCACATATCTATCATCCACGTAGAACTGGGAACAATGTAAATCCTACATTGGCACATAGTTTTGAGGTATGCAATCATAGTAACTTACCCATCTCGGTGCTAAATACTACTCCCATTAAATCTGTATGCTCATTCTGATGAAAATCTACTTTTAAAATAGTCTAATAGTTTATGATAAAAACCAACTGTATATCTGTAAAGCTAAATCTGTAATTTGAATTTTGTAAAGTGGATTTCATATCTATTCTGAGACCAAAAGGTCAAATTTTTATCCATAATCTGAAAAAATCTAGTCATAAAGTGGTGATAGCATAATCAATCTTGAAATAGCAATACTCATTAGGGATTAATGACCCAAGAATCAAACTCATGTTAAAACATCTTAAAATTCATGCTTGATAATGTAAACATTTATAATTCATCATAAATCTGGAAATTTCTGCAATATGCATGAAAATATGAACAAAATAATGTAATTTAACTTCTAAATCAATGGAAATATCATAATCTTATGAATAGCAATATTGGGTATAAACCCTAACTTCAATTTCATGGGAAATCACATAAAATCAACCAACTTTTGTAATTAAAAACAAGTTTTGGACACAAGGATGAAAGGATTATCCTTGTTCATAACCCCATATACCTTAATTGATGATCTTAGATGCTAAAACTTGAATCTTGAATCTCTATTGGTTCTTTGAATATGAATTCTTAGAGTTCTTGTATCGGAAATCATTAATCTTGAATTTCTTTGGAGAATTAATGTAGGAATTTGGATTTCTTGGAGAAGGAGCTTTGATGATCTAGTGTTTTCTTTTGCGATAAAAGTGATGAATAAGCATAATGTGCTTTGGTATAAGTTTAATGATGTGTTTTGCATGGATTGGGGGATGGGTAATTTACCATAATACCCCTTTTAAACTCCCAAACAGAACTGAAAAAATGACCAAAAATTCTGATTTATCGGGCCGCCGCGACGCGCCACTATCGCGGTGGCTCACTAAAAAAGGACGAACAAGAACTGGGCGCTTACCATGATGTGCTATAATTGCGATGCCCCTTAGATTGCCATTTTGGCCCTTGGCGCGATGTTCCAGCATTGCGGAGTCTTACTAGAATGGGACAATTGGGAAAATGGGCTTCTTTGAAACATGGGGCTATCGTGGAGGGCCACTGGAATTTGACAATTGCAGATTTTTTCTTCTCCGTGATGCGCCAAGTGCCCAGGTGACTCACTTTCAACTTAAAAATGCCTTAACGCTTTCATCTAGTGTCGGATTTGGGTGAATTTGGTATCGATGGGGGTTATGAATACCCAAAATTTAGTTGTTATCTAGTTTTCCAGTATCTACAGAATGATTTCAGTTATACCATAGGAAATACTATTTAGTCAGCAATATAGTCAGTTGTGAATCTAATTAAGTTAGATTAGTTCGGTTTTAGTCCTAGTATCAGTTCATTCATTAATAATTACCTCAGAATCTATATGCACTGTTATTTTCGAAATATCATGACCTGAGCTTATCAGTTATTATTTAACAGTGCATGTACTAGTTAGTATTTCAGTGTCATTCAGTTGGGAGTAGGATTTAGCACCAAGTGACCCTTAGTAGCAATCCCTATATTCCATAACTACGTAGCCAGCGTAGGTTAAAATATTAACTTGCCAGCCGAGGGTTGATATCATACGGGTACCTTCCAGTTAAGAGTAACCCTTAGTCCTTCATGATACCAGTTTAGTGGATCCACATAGCCAATGATAGTACCCGTGGTATGGTACTAACACCCTTCCAACTAGAGTTACAAGTTGGACCCGGTTTAGCTCAGATTGGGGCATATCGATTAAATGATACCTCCCACAATCTTAGTTACAGTCTCAGTTACAGTTTCAATTCAGTATTCAACTCAGATCTCAGTTCAATTTTAGGTTTGCTTGACCATAGCGTATAATTATCAGTTATTCAATTATTAGTATTTCACTACTTTAGTTTACAGATAATTTCAAAATTATGTTATACTCTTGGTCTTACATTCTCAAATAATATAATTTTCATACATTCATGATCAACTATCTGATGTTGCTCAGTCAGTCCTTACCTCATATGTATAGTACTCTACAGTTTTAGTCCAGTTATTCAGACTAAGTACAGTTCAGTCTTACATGACCAGTATTCAGCTATCAGTCATGCAATTAATCAGATAAGTTAGTATCCTTATGCATTCGTTCTCAGGATAATTGAATACTCAGATCCCTTAATGCTATGTCAGTTTTCATCATGTAGTTTCAGACCCAGGATTCATACAGTACCTATGTTTTTCCATATCCCAATTTTAGTTCTACTTATATCAGTAAAGTATTGTTTTATAGAAACTAAATGTAGAGATTCACCATCTTATCAGAGTATGTTTGTCACTCATACTTTAAGATGTTTTTAGCTTTCAGTTTATTCCAAAGGTGAGTTTACTTACAGTTAGCATGCATGTTTTACGATTACGTATGAAATCAGTTTTACATATTACATTCACCCCTACATACTCAGTACATTCCAGAAGTACTGATCCGCATATATGTCTATGTGCTACATTGTCTCATAATGTAGGTATCAGTTATAGCCTACGCATCATGATCAGACAGTTGCAGGTTCTAGCCAACAGGTGATGAGTTCTCCTACTTTCGGAACTCCCGACAGTTTTTAGTTTATGTACAGTTCATTTATTTTCATGTGTATTGATTAGTTGTAGTTGGAGGCATGTCCTATCTATCTATAGTCAGCATAATAGAGGCTTCATAGATGCCAGTCAGAGTCAGTCATGTAAATTTTAGTTTCTTTCTTCAATTGTAATCAGATTGTAAACCTTATTAGTATTGTAACTATTCCGATTATGCCATGATTATGTTTCTATATAGTAAACTTAGTTACTTTATATATATATATATTATAAATTAGTTACTCAACAGCATTCCAGTTCATGGGTTAGCTTGGGATCACTTGTTATTCCAAGCATTGTGTGACGTTCAGGGTGTACTCTCAGGGTATCACACTCTTGATACAATTGAAAGGGAATAGCCTCTGTAATGGTATGGCTATGGAATAAAGAAACTCTTGACTTAAGGAGCTAGTTGAAAAGTAACAGCCTCTCGACTGGTGGGTCTATGAAATATAAGAGCTCTCGACTGGTGAATCTTCTTGTAAGGTGCTAGCCTTTCGACTGGTGGGGCTATGGAAATGTACGAGCCTCTTAACTAGCAGGGCTATGAAAAGGTAGCAACCTCTCGACTAACAAGGCTATTTGTAAGGTAATAGTCTCTCGACTGGCGGGTCTATGAAAAGATAGTAACATCTCAACTGACAAGGTTACTTGAAAGGTAATAGCCTCTCAAATGACGGGGTTATAAAAATATAAGATTCTCTCGATTGATGGGGCTATGAAAAGGTAGCATCCTCTCGACTGGTGGGGCCAATTAAAAGGTGATAGCCTCTTGACCGGTGGGGCTATACAAATGTAAGATCTCTCGACTGGTAGAGCTATTTGAAAGATAATAGTCTCTCAACTGGTGGGGCTATTTGAAATGTAAGAGCTTTGAGAACACCTGATAGAAACGAAAAACATTTGAGTTTGAAGGCGGTAGCTTGAAAAGAAAGGTCAATTTTCTATATTTGGAGGAGGGTGCCTTGAGTGAAAAACTGTAGTCTATGTATGTGAAAGTATTTTTTTAAGAGGAAAACCCAACTGCCCGTATTTAGAGGTGGGCGCCTTGAACAAAAAGTGTAATGCATGCAGTTGAAGATGAATGTCATGAGAAAGAAAGAAAATTATTTTGTATTTTTTTTTGCAAAAATGTTAAAAAGTAAAAAATACAGAAAATTGCTTTGTATTTTCTTTGTGGAAAGGTGAAAATGCAGAAGAATATTTTGTATTTTCTTCTAAGAAATGCTGAAAGGTGAAAGTGCAAAAATTATTTTGTATTTTCTTTGTAAAAATGATGAGAGTTGAAAAATGCAGAACATTAACTTGTGTTTTCTTTGTAAGAAATGTTGAAAGATAAAATGCAAAAATTATTTAGTACTTTCTTTGCAATGAATGTTGAAACATGAGAAAGATATAATTGTATCATGACTGCGGTTGGTACCAATAATTAGTAGTATGTATAAGAATTCCCACATCTCTTTTGTAGCTAAGCGACATCGACTTCAGGGTAACTCCTATAGTTTTATATGGTACCTTAGACTTTCCTAAGTATCGACAAGATTTATTCATCTTGGTTTAAACAAAGATTTTGAATTATGCTTATTCTCATGTTTCAAGTGCCCTCTCCTGAAAGAATGTATTGTTTTCACACTTATTTGAGTATTATTATTTTTTTTCTTTTTTTTTTTTAAATTTAGGGATTTATAGAGATATTCGCTCACACTCAAAAATAAGTTCAATAAATGCGATTGTGATACGATAAGCTTGTTCCTCATGTAAATATCCACTAATGTGAGAACACTTAGAATAAGATCTTGTAGGACTTGTCATCGACTTGTAATGTAGGCTCGATGACGGGTAGGATGATATTTGAAATAAAAGTGACTAATTCTTCATTGAGCATTACACTGTATCCGTGCTCTTGGCATTTGTTATGTTTTGATGCTTGATCTTCTTTATTGTCCCTTGTTTTGTATCTTCTTTGACTTCTTTTGAAATTTGTGTTGGAGTTTTCCCGTTGTTTTTGATAAGCATATTTTCTTTTTTTCTTTTTTTTTAATGATGATTCTCCACCTTTGTTGGAGTTTTCTCTTCTTTTTATGGATTTTTCTCCTCCTTCTTCTTTAAATCCATCTTTTCATTTTTGTTCTTCTAGGGATACATATCCTTTGTCTTTGACGACTTTGATCATGAAACTTTGTTCAAAACTTATATGTATATAGTGCGCTCAAGGGGGTGGGCCAAAAGGGGATAGGGCATGTAAGCATTCAAAAGGAATAGGCTCAGATGTGGTTAGCCAAAGAAAATGTATAGGCTCAAAGGGGGGAATGGTAGGGATTAATTTCATTTGGTGGGCTGTGGAAGGCATAATCAAGTCAAGGAAGGCCTAAAATCCTTTCCCAAACCAAGTGTAACTCAAAATTTTGCCTTAACAAACATTCTGGCCAAGTTCTAGATCAACGATGCAATGTAATAAACTAATCTAAATCTCACCACACAATGTAATTGAAGCAATGAGGTTGGCTTCATTCTTGTCTTAGATGTATGCAATAGAATTTTCAAGTGTCACTCAGGTTTGACTAAGACGTACCAAAAAGTCTATGGTTTACCATGAAGTCGATCCTCTCCATCATACCACTTTGTTTTTTATTTTATCTCATGCACACTGCTAACTGTGTTGGTACCAACCAATTTGAGATTTTAATTTTTTATTTATTTAGCAAAAAAATGTGACCGAACCCAAATGAGGGTTACTTACGTATCTTGTGAAAACAAGAATTAGGTCTGCGTAGTTTAGGAGAATTTGTAAATTTTTAGGTAGAATGCATAATCGTACAAGAGTGATGGTCATCCTTGAAAATGATGTGAAAGATGATTAGGTTCATAGCATCAAAACTATTCTGATCAGACGATCGAGAGGATGGATGTAAAGCATGTAGAGTATTTTGAAACTACTTCAATATATCAACAAGATTAGGATGGTCAGACGTTGAAGAAGTTATGACATTATTTCTCCGCAGTTGACATGATTATTATGACTGAAAGGGTGTTGAACCCTTACTTTTGAAAGTAAAGATAGATATGTCACAAATTTAATGGTTTGTGACGTTCAAAAGAATAAACTAGGCATTCTCGAACCCAAAATCGGGTGAGAATTTAGAGGTAGGCTGGCTAGGCACTAATATTATTAAGATTTAGATTTGAGGAGTTATTTATTTGCGCTATTTAAAGAACTTTGAAGAGCATTTTTGAACTGTTCCAGCAAATTATCCCAGCTTGAATACCGAAGAAATTATTCTGAAATAGCGAAGACCCCGAAGCCTAATACAGAGCTGCCTATGTATCTTGTCAGGACAAGAATTAGGTTAAAACGTAGTTCAAATAATTTATGAGTTTGTATATAGCATTATCTTGTTTCTAGAATAGGAATTTTCCTAAATGGTTGAGATATGATTGATTAATTGTGAGAAGATACACTAACCTAATGCACCAACTCTGCAATTATGGAATTCAAAGAAGGTTTGAGGGAGTGTATGACACCCCCACACGAACCACAATGTGTGAAGTGTATGGCCAACGACTCAATGAAATTATGATTATGATTAAATGAAGTAAAGAATAATGTGTAACAGTTTTTACAATATACAAATATAATGTATTAACAAGTAATGAATAAAAGAATTGATAAGGCAACAAAATTAATTTGCGCAAATAATGTAAAGATTTTATGAACAAAATAGATAAAGAATTAAACAACTTTATAATTAGCATATGTAAAATTAAAAAATACCTCCCTCAGTTGAAAAATTGAGTCTATTATGGTCAGAACCTGTTGTTGCATCCCTATCAGAGTCGTCATTCTGTCATAGCCTATTTTTGCCAAGGTTAAACAAAACATGACTTATAGACTCTAAATAAATTTAAATTTGTACTGATTCGACACCTAATTTTTAAGAAAAATAAGAAAAAACTATTTATTTATTAACATATGTGATTTATGTTTTTTAGTATGCGAAAACTAATTTTAGATTCTGGGTAAGGGTTCAAATTATCCCAAAGGAAATGACTTAGGTATCCTTCAGGATTCAAAAATGTGGTACCCGGCTAGATTAAATTTATTAAAGAGGGAGGAGGTAAGAAATTAATTTTTGAAATGTAAATAATGTAAAAGGTGTATGTGTATCAAATGTGTAAGTAAAATCTATTATTATATTTGCTCAAAGAATAAGTAAAGGTACGTGTAAAAATGTACAAAATATGTATGAAAAAGAAAATACTCTATAACCTATGAAAGGAAACGTGTATTTTATGAATTAAAAAGAGAAAAAGTATTTTGCAAATAATACCACATACTTGATCGAGATCTTGGAGAGTAAAATAAAGATTTTACTTGAAAAGAAAAGACTACACAATGTTTATGATGTAAATGTGTGTAAATTAATTGATTAATTTAATTTATTTGTGTAAGTATTAACGACCTAAGTTTTTCCTGAATATGCGTTAAGGAATATATAAATAAAGAATTTTCCCTCCCGACACCCCAAAAGTAAAGTCTTCACTATATTTTAATCTTTATGTACAATCATACAGATGAGAAACAAAAGACAAACATACAACTCAAGTCTTTCTTTTCAAGTAGCACCTTAAAATGCATTACCGAGAATATATACAAATACTTGATGAAAATAATAAAATAAATAAATAATAATTGAAGTAAATTAAAACCGTGTATACACATAGGTATATAAATAAAAATAAAATTTTATTATAACGTGGGCTCAGATTAAATTTTAGATGTGTCATGCTACAAAGTAATTGCTCGACTAATCAGTCATCCTATCGTGCTATTATAAGGATTTCTTCATTGCCTAAATTTATTTATTTTTGTTACATATTTGTATACGGAACGTAAGGCCTCGAAAATCGACATGAGTTTCTTCATTGGCCAAGTGTCGGCCCTTGAAATAAAATAGTAAATTTGAGAAAATAAAGTCTATCTTTTATAATGAGATGGCCTTGAAAATCCGACTGAGAAATATTTTCATTAGCCAAGAATGTAGTATATGTCCATTATCGGTGTAAATAATGTGAGGGATGAAATTGTCCAAGGAAATTGTAAAGGAACAGTAAACAAATAGAACAGTAAACAATAATTCAAACTTTCCATTATAGAAGCAAAAGGGACCGCCTTTGGAAAAAAAATTCATCCAAATCTCAATCGAAGCTCTAGTAAAGCAAACATCAACCTAAGCTAATGATAAAGTAAACAATAACATCTCCAAAAATACTATTCTGGCCATCAACAAAAAAAATTCAGAGTAACAGTATAAGGAAACAACAAAGAGAAAAAAAAGCACAATTATTTATCAATTTAATGTTCAGGGTAGTAACACTGAAAAACCCCATGGTTTTCAATTTCGAAGTAGTGTTGGTGGAGTCACTTCAATGGAAAATTTCTGAAGCAATGCCAAAATCATACAAATTTAGTCAGATCTGTCCTTTCCCGATATTACAACAACAAAGTAGAGGAGAAAGGGAGAAAAAATTGGAGCATGGGAAAAAGAAAGGCGGCGCTGGTGGAGGTGTGGCGATTGGAAGCTCGCCTGTCGATGGTCAAATTCGGCAAGGTAGCAGCAAAAAAGGGGAGGAAGAAGGGAGTAGGGAAGGTGACTGAATTGGTTTTGGCATGATGGTGGCCGGTGCGGATTAGGCCAGTCACAAGAGAGAGAGAGAGAGAAAAGAAGGGGCAGCAGAAATTGCTAAATTTGGAGCTGGAAACTCGCCGGTCATATCTCTGGTGAGCCAATGGTGAAACAAAGAAGAAGGGGGGAAGATCAGTGGTGGCGTCTTGGTGGAGGTGGTCGTAGCCGATTCACCGGAGCTCCAATAGTGATGCAGTGAAGGGAAAAAGAGAAGATAGAGCAAATTAATGTGTTTATATGTGTATTTTATTGTATATTTATGTGCGAAGGGATAAAAATTATGTGTGTTTATTATGCGTGTGTTTGTATATTTTTGTGTGGGTTTGAGAGAGGAAAAAAGGGAAAGCAAATATATGGGAGTAAAATAAGATCTAATTTTTTTTAGTGTGTGTGTGGTTGAATATGTTTGTGTGAGTTGTATCTTGAAAAATATCAAACCCTACCATTTATTTATAATAAAAGATGGTACATCTTATTATCCAATGGATAAAAAAATGCCCCTTCTTTGTTATAATAGCACACCTTTTGTTTCTTAGGTTATTGACCAAAGAATTTTCATCCTTTTGATGAACGGATGAAATTATTGTTCAAAGGATGGTGTCATTGAGTGGTCGTTGTCAGAAGTGACAAGACAACACTGAGTTGTCATTGTTGGATGTGACAAGATATTATTGTATAGTCATTGTTGGACGTAACAAGACATCAAGTTATTATTGTACTGTGCATTAAAATAACTGATCTGACTTAGCTTTTGCGGGTTGTAATAAATTTACAAAAATATAGGTATTGATACGTAATTATAGAAAAATATAAAGAATATTGAAATTATTGAAATGTATTTAATTTGAAAATATTATAAAAAAAAATGTGACATCATGTCGTGCACGTGTACAGATGATTGTGAGAAAATATTAAAGACGACAATGAATTGATGAAAATCCTATTGTACACAGAATGATTTAAAATTATGAAAAGCAAGGTATGACAATAAATTGATAAAATTCTAAAGTAAGGATGATTATCAATAATTTGTCAACAATTGTAAAAAATATGTGAAAAATATGTTCTGTTCCCTTTAATGATCAGGAAGCCTAAAGACGTTAATTTCAAGAACGGAGAACCAAAATTGAGTGTCAACAGCAGTTGTTCAACCTACTGTAAAAGAGGAACCACGAGTTGAATTTCAATTCTCACTAGAGGAGAAGCTTTTGAAATATTTGGGTGTACCACTATTATCTAGCAAGCCAACAATTAGTCAATGAGTACCTCTGGTGGAGAAGATTGCAGCTAGAGTAAAATGTTGGACTGCTAGATTGTTGTCTTATGGTGGTGGAGTTCAAATCATTAAAAGTGTGCTTTTGAGATACAAACCGATTGGGCCCAAGTATTTTTACTACCAAAAAGCTTCTATCAATAATGTCTGGCATTTGAAGAAACTTTTTGTGGTATGGTTCTAATGTTAAATCTAACAAGGCACTAGTGGCATTGACCACATTGTGTTAACCAAAATATGTTGGTAGTTTAAATATTTTGGAATTTGGTAGATAGAATAAAATATCTATTGGTAAACTACTTTGGGTAGTATCTTAGAAAAAGGACAAGCTATGGGTCTTATGGATACATAATTACTATAACAAGAATAGGGATCTTATAACAATGGAGATTCCAGAACAAGCTAGTTGGGTTATCAAGAAGTTATTTGTTTCTAGAGAATGGTCCATCCTAAGTTGCAAAATGGTACTAGGTACATCATTAAAACAACTTACAATGTAATACTGCCTCAATATCCTAAGGTGGAATAGAAAAGGTTGTTGTTGCTTAGGGGACTTGTTTCAAGACATCAGTTTATTTTATGGATGACACTAAATAATAAACTCACCACCGTTGATAGACTTTTCATATGGGCATTCAAGTTCCTATAGACTGTGTACCATTTGAAACACATGTTATGAAAACTCATGATCATCTCTTCTTTGGCTATGTGTGTTTTCTCATTAAATCTAGAAAACCTTACTCACATGAATGGAGTTCAGCAGACAGGTTAGAAGCTCGAGAATAGATATTAACTGGTTATCAAGAAGAGTGAAGAATCTTATCCCACTGGGGGTCCTGTTTACTATAGTTATATACACAATCTGGATGGAAAGAAACGACAACAGATTCAACTCAAAGAAGCAATAAAAGAATGATATTATCAGACATTGTGTATTGCTAGTGCATATCTTAGGACAGTACAATTGTAAATGGGCAAGCTGCCTAAATAGTTAAAATTAGTTTACTACTATCTAGAACTAGTCTGAGTTGTTAAAATAGTCTATAGATGTGGTAAGTTAGATATTGATGTATTGAGAATTACCAGTTGAGTCCAATAGCTAGTTTAACATAATGATTGTTGGTTTAAAAAAATTCATTTGACAAAAAAATAAATTGATTCAATTGTATAACTCCAACTATAACAAGCTTGAATTGAGTATCTATTTATGGATGTAATAATTAGTCAATCATATGTTTGATTTTAAAAAAGAAAAATTGATCTGCTTCAATTAATGTAGCTCTAAGTATTGTAAGATTGAAATTGGGACTCAACTTGTGCATATAACAATCAATCAACGCAAATATTTTGACTTCAATTGAAAATTGAATTGATTTAATTTATATAACTCTAAGTATTATACGGTTGATTTTAACATGAAAAATCATAATTTTTTTCAAAATTTTAGTAAATGTTATGTCTCGAATTTCTACTAAAAATGGGTTGCTTGTGTATCTTAAATCTTAGAATATAAGAAAAATATTTTTATTTTTATTTTTTGATTTTTTTCCACTTAATTTGTGTTCAAATCATAAATGACCAAATTAATTAAGTGATTGTGATATTTCTTTGCAGTAAAAAGGAGAATTAACTTGATTATTTTATTTTACTTCAAAATATTATATATAGTTATGTCACGACCCGAACCAGGACCTGGCCGTGAAGGGCATATTAACTCCCACATGGACCTGAGACCACCCCCTGCACCTAACCAAACAACACAATATCCCCAACATCGAATGAATTTCGAACATATAACAAGATAGCGCAAGAATAAGCTTAAAGATATTTAAAACATGTTTATAACTGACAACTGACAACAGGACAAATGACCTACCAATATCACCCAAGTCCACAGTTTTCCAATAAAGCCTTCTAACAAAAGAACCAAAGTAAACCAGTCTTGGTCGGGGCAGTCCCCGACTCTGACAGATGGCAATGAAAATGATAATGTTAAATGTAAACTCTCAATTCTAATCTATGAAAGGAATTGATGAAATGTCTAAGTATTCTAGAGATGAAAGCTCACTACTTCACCACAACGAACCGCCGAGCCGAGCTGATCCACCTAACTCTGTGCAAAAAAAGTAGAGTTATCTCTGGTAACTACATCGCGCGGGGATATGATAACGCTCAATCTACAGCTCTCGTGGGAGTGTAAAGCGGTCGTTAGCAAATATAGAACCCAACCTGGGTTAGGTATCGATCCCACAGGGAATAGCTTGGCCAACAAGTAAGTAAAATTACTAAACTTTTGGTGCAAGTCTCGTAAGAAGGGGGGGATTCTTGTCGTGCAAGTAATTTAAATAAAGTATCAAAATAAAAGATGAAAATAAAAAGAAAGAATGTTACGTGAGTTGTAAACAATGAGAATTGAAGCGTTGGGGTTATGTCCACCTTCTGAGGTATACGTCTCTATTGGCTATGAGTGTGTAGAATTCTGACATGCAATTGCTTATAGAGAATTGTAGTCGATGGTAAATCCAAGTGTCTCTCGACCTAAACAAGGACTATTTCACTTTAACTCTCTCGAGCTTAAAGCGTGTCTAACGGTACGAATTCTCCAAGAGGTTAGTCTAGTTACGGCACTAGCTTTTTAATAGGAAAGGGTGTCCTACTACCTTGACATTATCTCTTTTCCAGACAAATAACCTTTCTCTCAAACAAGTTAAATGTTAGACTGGCGTATTCTTGCGTTTGCAACCGCAAAGAATGTGGATTAAGATGAAGAGAATAATGATATAAGCAATATACGTGTCTCGAACTCACAAACTCACAGCAATAGATAGTAACTCATTCGGCTTCCATAACCCTAACAGAGAAGTTTAGTTACCCATGAATGCGAAGGAAATCACAATTTGCATTGTTGTTATTATACCACAAGATTGATGATTTTCGTGTAGCACAAGTGGTAGGCGTGAGGCGTGAATTCCTTAGCAAAAGTAACGATTCTCTTGTTGTGGATTTTAAGGATAGATGAATAGAAGAAGAAAAATAGAATTAATGGAAAGATTAGAAGAGTTGTAGAATTGTTGTGGTGGAAGAAGAGAGGGATGGAAGAAAATTAATTGTTGAATTAAGTGAAGAATAGAAAGATTGTTCTCTCCACTAAGGGAGGAATGTATTCTCTCCACTAAGGGAGGAATGTATTCTCTCCACTAAGGGAGGAATGTCTAGAAATCTCTAGCATGATAGGGTATTTATAATACTCCTATCCTACTCCTACTATGCTAATGAAATAAATAACCAAATCCTACTAGGCCTATGGAACACTTAACCCAAATGTACTAGGTTAAGGTGACATTATCATAATCCAAATAAACTAATGAAATACATAACCCAATTGTACTAGGTTAATGTATCTTTGTCAAAATCCAGCTTTGTGTCTGTAAGTCCCCAAAGTCTTCAGAATCCTAAACTTACACTCCTTATTTTCGCTTTGCATATATACCAGGCAAGTTCTAGCATCAGCCACATACATAGAAGATACTATTAATCTCATACACACAAGGCACATGGTCGACTTGATTGGAAGTAATATAGACTCTCGACCCAACAAGTGAAGGAATTGAACCACACAATATCACATAATGAGTCACAACTAGAGCCTAAACGTCTCAATAGTCATAATTGTAACACATACTCTTGTTATAATCTCATGCTGCCTATCAAAATAATTTCATGCGAAGCTAGAAAAAATTTACTCCTAAAAACTTAAAAAAACAAAAGAACGAACTCAAATAAAAAAAGTAAACAAACAAACATAGGTGCAAACAGAGAAGTATAGCATGCGATACCGCCACCCCACACTTAAACGGGACACTGCCCTCAGTGGAAAATAAATACGAAGAACCTGGTTAGTCGGACTCTTCCTCAATGTTGGGGGTCATACCCCCTTTGTTTGAATCATCATAAGAGTCGTCGTCAGAGTTCTCCTCCTCGTCAGAATCAGGCAAGCGTCGATTGTCATCAGTCGGCACATCATCATCTAGAGGTTCCTCAAAGTATACGCCCACTCCACACATCTCCCGTGCATGCATGTTCATTGGGTAGTCGTGGTCTAGCTATTGGAGCTCTTCAGCAGTTGGAACACGTCCACCACTCATCATAGTGAATCGTGTCATGCCATAGAGATGACGGAAGAAACTCTCATCACGAGCATGTCTCTCCGCAGTAGTAAGGTTGACACCATGAGTTGTTTCAGCATCTTTGACCTTGGTGAGGTCAACCTTCTTTGGGTTATGTGGGAGTTTGTGGTCAGCTGGTTCCTCTTCGATATCCTCCTTCCGCAAGATTGCTGTCAACAAATTTCCAAAAGTGAAGTGGGACCTTTTGTGGAGTCTGGCCTTCCTCATGGTAGATCGAATTATTGCCCCAAAGTTGATAGGGACATTCGTCATCAAAGCATAGACCAAACACACTCTATCTCTTGATATCTTGGTGTATTGAGTCCCAGGAATAAGGCATGAGTTGACAATGCGCATCCAGATTCTTGCTTCCCTATTTAGTGGAGCATAGGGGAAGGTGTTGTGTCGGCCTGTTTATTTGTGTCTGCCCCACCTTGCCATCGATCTACTTCCACAAAGTGTGTGTCGTATTGCTCTATAAGGAGGCCTGCTGTACAGCTCTTTGAATGGTGCTGTGTCGACCGAAGGTAAGCCAAGAAAAGAGTTGATCCAATCTGCTGTGAGCTGTAACACTTGGCCCCAAATTTTAACTTCATTGCCTGTTGTGTTCGGCGACCAGTTGGCATAAAACTCTCTTGTCAGATCAAGATTACACTCTCCCATGTCGCGGAAGATGAAATCCAGCTTCAAAGCCATTATTTTTGCCAACATACGCGGCTCCTTCTTTGCTAAGGTCTCCTTGTTGATCAAGTCGATGTGAATATATTTTCGTTCTTTGTTGCTACTGTACCATGTTTTGGCTTCTTCCTCAAGAACCCATTTTATTTCGAATATTCTGCGGGGTAGGTGTGCTGAGGATGATTCTCCTTGGTCCTTTCGACTTCTCTTCTTGCCCTTTTGGAATGTGGTAGCCTTCTCCTTGCCTTGCCTCGCTTTAGGTGCCATTGTACCTGAGACTAGAAATAGTATTATTTGCAGCACAATCTCACTTGATACAATCTATAAGCAAACATTAGGGGTACCACCCCACACTTAGTAAAACTAAGTCCCCTTTATATAGGAAGAGAATGGGTCGGGTTATGACCCATTTACAATCAGTTTTGGAGACAAAGATCCCACATATGCGGCGCATAATGCTTGGCATATCAATGACATATGCGGCGCATTGTCTATGGCATAATCGGACATATGCGCCGCATAGTCTATGGCATTTGTAGACATATGCGCCGCATAGTCTATGGCATATGAGATACTGAGACCAAATGCCATAGCATAGGCGGCGCATAGTCAAAAGCACACTTAGGAATAGGCGGCGCATAGTGTATAGCACACTAGATTCCGAGACCTTAGGCTATAGGATAGGTTGTGCATCATTCGTGGCCTAGTTTTTCCAAGGCCTAGCCTTCCTCGATGCCTATTTGGGCATGAGAAATGCTCAATCCATAGCCTTATGCATCACTATTCCTAACTTACCAACTTTACCATACAATACGTCCAAATCGTCAATTAAAATCAATCTCCTCGTTGAATACTTCTTGCACCTATTTTTGCTCAAAACCAAACGAAAACGATTAGTACAATGGGTTGCCTCCCACCAAGCGCCTTAGTTTTGGTCGTGGCACGAATCTTATTTTTGGATTTTTCATTTAGCAAAACAAAACAAGTACTAGAATGAAAGGAAAAACGAAAAACGAGAAAACGATAAAACGATGGGTTGCCTCCCATCTAGCGCCTTATTTATTGTCGTGGCACGACATAGTTACCTCGAGTACTCAGACTTCGTCGAGGTAAATGGTGGATCATTTTCTGAAAGGATTTAGACGACAATGAGGTTTATCTGTGGGCATGCAATCTTTTTTGAGATGGCTCCTACGTTTCTCCGGAGAGTCACCAATTATATCATCAATAGTCCAACCCATAGCTCTCTTGTATCTCTTCAGAGCAGAGATGAGAGATTCTACGTGCTGTTCACTTAAATCATCTGCTCTCTCCGGAAGTATATTTCTACTTTCCAAGAACACATACCTTAGATAGTCGGGGAGCTCTTGTGATTCTAGCATTGGTGGCTCGTCAATGGGAGTCTTCGCTGTTGGTTGATTCTTGAGATCACAATCCAGTTTCTTAGGAGTATAAGACTCTATTTCTGTTAGAGCACCCATAAGTTCTTCATAATCTTCATTATCCTTATGCTCAACATTCAATGGCGCAGCAGTCAATGGCTCAACAATAGGCTGTTTCTCTATAGATAATGCTTTCATATCCTCTTGATGAACATCAGCTACAGATAACTCATTCATATCGCTGGGCTGCTTCATGGCTTTGCATATATCAAACCGTACTACTTCGTCATTAATTTGAAACAAAAGCTCATTATCTTTCATGTCAATAAGCACACTTCTGGTTGCAAGGAAAGGACGTCCCAGGATTATGGGAACTTCAGAATCCTCCTTACAATCTAGAATAACGAAGTCGGCAGGAAATATGAATGAAGAAACCTTCACCAACACATCATTCAAGATACCCGCAGGTCGTTTTACCGACCTATCAGCCATCACGAGCCTCATATTGGTTGGTGTAGGGTCTCCCAACCCCAACTTTCTGTAGATAGATAGTGGCATCAAATTGATGCTAGATCCCAAATCGCACAATGCCTTAGCAAAATCCAACGATCCAATTGTGCAAGGAATAGTGAAAGCTCCAGGATCTGCCTTCTTTTGAACTAGCGATCTTGTAGCGATTGCACTACAATGATGAACATTATCCGCCAAGTCATAACTTGCTGCCCGCTTCTTTGTCAAGAGATCCTTCATAAATTTCGCATACCCAGGCATTTGTTCAAGTGCCTCCACCAATGGAACATTAATGGTGAGCTGCTTTAACATGGTCATGAATTTGCTGAACTTTGTGTCATCCGCCACCTTCCTCAATCTTTGGGGAAAAGGTGGTGGTGGGTATGGAAGTGTTCTCTCCACGGTTTTCTTCTCCTCTTGCTTTCGTTTTTCCACTTTTTTAGGTTGCACGTCGTTGGGAGTGACGTTAGTAACGTCATCTGCGGACTCCTCACGTTTCGCGTTGTTATCCTTATCCGCAACTTCGTCAACCACTTGCTTGTCTTTTCCTGAAGTTTCCAGCACCTTACCACTTCTGGTAGTGATGGCCATGCATGACCCATAATTCCTTGGGTTTTGCACAGTATCGCTCGGTAAGGTGCCAGCCTTTCTTTGATTGAATACTGCTGAAAGTTGGCTCAATTGCTGCTATATTTGCTTGATAGAAGTGGAATGAGAATCAACTAATTGCTTCATGGAGGACAAATCATTAATCACCTCCGTAACTCCCACGCTCGTTGCTTCCACTCCTTTTAATAACTTAGCCATCATGTCTTCCATACTTCCAGAATTAGATGTGGTGGTATCACGTCTACCAGGGGGAACGTACAAACCACTCTTTTCATTGTTTTTCTTCCAACTACCTTGGTCTTTGCTTCCAGATTTATCATAATAGTTCCGACCTTGGTTTCCTTGGGCATTCCCGCGGAAACCCCCCTGATTGTTCAAGTAGTTGGCCTCATCTTCCGAATCAGATTCGTCTCTTCCTTTTGACGCAATAGCTTTTACTTTTTCGGTCTTCCCTGATAATAAATGCTTTGTAAGAAGATCCATTTGTGTTTTCAAATGCGCCATATCTTGATCACGTTCTTCTTCTCTTCTTCTTTGGTCTGCAGTCATGCCAATAGATAAAGTGGGGCTTGCTACCTCAGAATCCCTGGTATGCCAAGCTCTACTTTGTTTCGTCATACGATCTAGCATATTGCTTGCTTGACCAAAAGTGAGGTCCATAAAAGATCCTCCAGCTGCGTTATCCACCACTGGTTTAGTTATTGAATTCAAGGCTCTATACAAGATCTCCATTAAGTGAACATTGGTCATGTGATGGTTTGGGCACCTCGCTAGCTTTGTCTTGAACCTCTCCCATGTTTCATGAAGAGCTTCAGTAGGAAACTGACGAAAGTTGCTGATTTCATCTCTCAATTGCGCCCTCTTGGATGGCGGAAAGAATTTTTCTAGGAAAGCGTCTCTCAATTTCCTCCAATTTGTAATAGAATCAGGAGTCAGCCCATTCAACCATAGTGTTGCCTCCCCAGACAGAGACAATGGAAATAGATGTAATCGAATTGCATTATGACCAACACCAGGATTGTTAAACGACTTGCATGTAGAAATAAAGTTGATGAGATGCATATTCGGATCGTCGCCTGCTAGTCCACCAAATAATCCCTTGAGTTGCAATAACTGAATCATGGTGCTTGTGATGTTGAACTTGGCTCTGGGCGCTAATGGTGGTGGAATTATAGCTCCAGTGGCTCCGGCACCATCAAGATCATCATCATCATCGTCGAAAGCTGGCTGCAAAGGTTGGCGATCATACCTATACCGAGCTTGTCGACCTCTTCTATTGGCAGGTGTTGTAGTTTCAGCAACATGCCTTGGGTTTATCAACTCGTCATCACCTAAATCTTCATCGTCAGGATTTGTTGCTCGCCCAGGATTATCAATGTTTTGTTGTTGGACTTGAGCAGCGGCAAGAGTAGCTAATCATGCTTGCTCGTGTTGAGCAGCCATCCTGTCGATTTCATCTTGTGCTTCCATTCTTCTAATTCGTTGTGGTTCAGGATTGATTGGTAATAACGGTTGACCAGAACTTCTAGTATGGGGCATGCACTAAAGTAAAAACCTGCAGTAAACAAAAAAAAACTAAACGTAAAAGTACGAGAATCTTTGACCAAAGGGTCTAGTAATTATCACAAACTTGATTGACACTCGTATTCCCCGGCAACGGTGCCAAATTTTGATAACGCTCAATCTACAGCTCTCGTGGGAGTGTAAAGCGGTCGTTAGCAAATATAGAACCCAACCTGGGTTGGGTATCGATCCCACAGGGAATAGCTTGGCCAACAAGTAAGTAAAATTACTAAACTTTTGGTGCAAGTCTCGTAAGAAGGAGGGATTCTTGTCGTGCAAGTAATTTAAATAAAGTATCAAAATAAAAGCTGAAAATAAAAAGAAAGAATGTTACGTGAGTTGTAAACAATGAGAATTGAAGCGCTGGGGTTATGTCCACCTTCTGGGGTATACGTCTCTATTGGCTATAAGTGTGTAGAATTCTGACATGCAGTTGCTTATAGAGAATTGTAGTCGATGGTAAATCCAAGCGTCTCTCGACCTAAACAAGGACTATTTCACTTTAACTCTCTCGAGCTTAAAGCGTGTCTAACGGTACGAATTCTCCAAGAGGTTAGTCCAGTTACGGCACTAGCTTTTTAATAGGAAAGGGTGTCCTACTACCTTGACATTATCTCTTTTCCAGACAAATAACCTTTCTCTCAAACAAGTTAAATGTTAGACTGGCGTATTCTTGCGTTTGCAACCGCAAAGAATGTGGATTAAGATGAAGAGAATAATGATATAAGCAATTTACGTGTCTCGAACTCACAAACTCACAACAATAGATAGTAACTCATTCGGCTTCCATAACCCTAACAGAGAAGTTTAGTTACCCATGAATGCGAAGGAAATCACAATTTGCATTGTTGTTATTATACCACAAGATTGATGATTTTCGTGTAGCACAAGTGGTAGGCGTGAGGCGTGAATTCCTTAGCAAAAGTAACGATTCTCTTGTTGTGGATTTTAAGGATAGATGAATAGAAGAAGAAAAATAGAATTAATGAAAAGATTAGAAGAGTTGTAGAATTGTTGTGGTGGAAGAAGAGAGGGATGGAAGAAAATTAATTGTTGAATTAAGTGAAGAATAGAAAGATTGTTCTCTCCACTAAGGGAGGAATGTATTCTCTCCACTAAGGGAGGAATGTCTAGAAATCTCTAGCATTATAGGGTATTTATAATACTCCTATCCTACTCCTACTATGCTAATGAAATAAATAACCAAATCCTACTAGGCCTATGGAACACTTAACCCAAATGTACTAGGTTAAGGTAACATTATCATAATCCAAATAAACTAATGAAATACATAACCCAATTGTACTAGGTTAATGTATCTTTGTCAAAATCCAGCTTTGTGTCTGTAAGTCCCCAAAGTCTTCAGAATTGCTGTTTTAGCCCGGGACAGATTTTCCATGCAGCAGTTTTGGTCCTTTAGGCGTCCCACTTCCTTCTCCTTCGTTCGTGAGCTTTCTTTTGCGTCAAGTAAGCCATAAAATGCTGTATTTTGCATCATTTATACCTGAAACTTTTCTAATCATGTTCGTTAGATCATTTACAGGAAAAAGGACTAAAAGTGCATGAAATATATAATTTGTTCTCAAAACTAGGCTAAAATATGGGCAAAATATATTGATATAGGCGTGTAAATTCGCCTATCATCAGGATACAACATCTAGATATGGTTAGCGGTTAGATCGCGGGATAGGTGTTAAAATAATGTCATGGATAATAATTCAAAACCAGTCCATAATACAATACACATAATCATATGCAAATACATACATACATACATACATATACATACATATATATACATACATATATATCACGTGTAGGGGTAGAGAATAAAGCTTAGCATGAACCTTTGAAACTTTAGCTTGGATTGTGTAGATCAACCATCATAACATAAGAAGGAAACCATGGGATATATGGGCTTAGTTCTCCACCATCTGGTAGGGTCCTAGAGCGTGTGGTCGCACGACCAAGAGGGTATACGTATGCACTATAAGGGACTCGAACCTCTCGGCATATCAAGGTGACACAAGCACCAAATCATATAATATAATATGGTGAACTCAAACCTCCCAATCATATGATAATAATAAGGGAGACTCAAATCACCCGGTCATTTAGACCCCTGCATTGGCAACCACAGTTTTCAGTATTGGCCCCTTGGGACCTCCGCTTTCACGACTTAACTACCAACCCTTATTAAATCCCAATAAAATCATTTATCATATATTTCATTAATTGAACCATAATACACATTTAGGCATACGTTGTTGGTAACGTCATACCAACTACCCTTGTAAGGTAACATCAAATTGTCGAAACAATTTCATTATTTGGGGAATACTTGATTCAATTATACATTAGCTTGGGGAATTACACAATCCTATAAGGTTCAATTCAAAACCATCATGATTCATTGATTTTTCACATTATGCAATAGTTTGAGAGTAGTTCAATATGCATACTTTTCATATTCAGATCATATTTCACAATATGGGGTTGAGGTCATTACAATTTCAAAATTCACAAGTTGTGGGAAATCACAATCCCCTGGTTTATTCACCATATCCATGCATCAAATTAATTTTAAAACCATAATTTAAACTTAACTCATGCAAGGACAAACATGAAACATCACATAAATAATAGTTATTCAAAACCCCCAACCCATGTTTCAAAACAAACATCAATGTCATATGAACAACAATTTAAAACTTATGCCTTTAACAAATTAGCAATTAAAGAAGAGTAACATGACTGATACACCCAAATTTATTGAGAGAATTCAACTTTTGAAGCTCTTCTTGACCCACTTCTTGGAAATCCTAAGTATGGATGCTTAAAAGACTTGAGAGAAAAGGAAAAAAATGTTTGGAGTGTGTTAACAATGAAAATAGGTACCCAAGTATGTTTATAGGTCGTGGATTATAATTGAGATAAGATAGAAATATCTAAAATACCCTTATTAAAAGCCAAAAAATATGGGTCACATGACGACTCTTCACGACTTATTACCAATTGTCTCTATGAGTAGTTGCCAAGACAATGTCACTTGAAACACACACTGTTGACCTTGCGAATCATATACCATGACCCGTAGTGAGAGCCTACGAATCGTAGGGTCTAGTTGTAGTCAACACAGAACCTATTTAGGGAATACACTGGACATCCTACGATTTGCACACCATGACTCGTAACGAGTCCTTATGACTCTTAGTGAGTCACCCATACTCAAAATAGAACTCTGCCACAGATATACTATTTATGCAATGATTGGGTCCCGATGACCCATCAAGACTCCTTACAACTCGTAAGGAGAGTCATAGTTTGGACAATGAGGACAAAATTTCAAAAATTTTCAAGGACCAAAAATCTGGGGTGTTACAAGTTAAAGTAAATAAAACCACTATCATTAGGGATGGCAATAGGGCGGTGCGGTGTGGGTATGGTGTGGGTTTTTTCTAAACCCGTGAATTTAAAAATTTCCCATCCCACCCTGCATCAATTTTAAATCCACATAAATCCGCTCCACACTCATATCCGCGCAAACTAGCACCGCACCGTCCCATATTTTTTTTGAAAAATTTGTAACTCCATTGGAAACAATATCCAAATCTGCAATTAGGAAGTGGTAACAATCCATTTTTGTTATATCACTTTCACTAAGAAATTGTTAGAGAAGTATCAGGTGCAAAAGTAATGATCAAATATCAGATTTTTATTTATAAGATGAATCAAAAAATTAAAATTAGAGATAAATCAGTTTATCTGATTATTTAGGTCCTTGCTATAGATAAATTAAATAATTTATGCATGACAAATTGATTTAATAAGGAAAAACCTTTAAACTTGATATTTTGTGTTATAAAATTATTTACTGAGTTAAAAAGAAAATGTCTGAAATTGTTTACTTATAGTGTTGTACATGTTGTATTAAGCATGATAAAATTTTAAGTAAAGAATACATATAATTTTAGGTAGATCCATGAGAAAAATACTAAATTTTAGTTTTTTGGGGGTTTAAACCTGCATATACCAGCAACTCACCCTGCCCTGTATCATTTAAAAAAAACATACTCCAATCCGCCCCACACCCACATAGTCTAAAATCCACACTGCACCACATAGCCTAAAACACGCACCGCCTCACACCCGCACTGCCCCATTGCCATCCTTATTATCATGAATAAGCTATTAAAATTGAGTGGTCATCATATTAATTCAAAAAATAAAAAATAAAAATAAATATAGAAAAAATAATATATATATATATATATGTGTGTGTGTGTGTGTGTGTGTGTGTGTCTGTATAGTATATATGTATAGATGTATATATGTATATATGTATATATGTATATATGTATTTATGTATATATGTATATATGTATTTATGTATACGTATATGTATATAAACAAGCAACTGAGTACATATCAATACAAATAATATAAGAAAAATGTAAAAGAATACTCTTTCCATCTCAAATTACTTTGCATGCATGCTTTCTTTTTGCATAAATCTTAAGGAAAAAATAATAAGGGGTGCAAAGTGACTAATATGACCTTATTTAATCATAATTAAATGAATTTTTTTCAATTAATATGGGTATAGTTGGAAAAAAGTCGTTAATTGTCTGTTGAAATTCTTAAAAATATCAACTATTTTGAGACAATTTGCTTAGCAAATATGTCAAGTAATTTGAGACAGAGGGATTACCAAATACAACAACAACTGTAACACCCCGCACTTTTGATCTAGAATTTGAACCGTCCTTCATACATGTATGGACCCGAACCCAATAATTCGCATTTAAATATAAGTGTGAAGATCAATTCTTTAGTGTATTAATATCTTTGGGGATGAATCGAGGTCAAAGAAATCTTCTATCTCAAAGTTGAGTTGGGAATTTCTTACTGATTGAATTTTAACAGATATTTTTACTTATGTCAAGTTCCAACAACTATTATTCCTAGGATATAATTAGTTAGGTAGACTACTACCTACCAAATTAAAGGTCATTGAGTTTCCAATGCAACCAACAGTTCATTAATCTAAGTACAAAGTAAAAAGTAATGAGCGTTTTAGTGAGGCAGTGTTCGAAATATGCTTTAGACAGCGTGAGGCGATGCAAAATCCAGGAGATCACTTGTTAGCCTCCATGGAACAGGGCATATCACCTCGACATAAAAGTCCATTTTCTCATATTAAATTACAGGAAAACTGTCCCATTCAACCCAGTAACTTCCAATCCTAAAGATTTAAAAAGGGTCAAAGATTATAGATCTTCTCAATATTTTCCCACCAAATTATTCATCAAGGATATCTGGAATGAATTCTGGTCAATTAAATCTTCATATCGATGTTAAGCTAGGGTTCAATCCCCAAGGTTATGGATTTAAGCTTTTCTCAAATTTCTTCTATTAGAAAGCATGTTAAACGCTTCTTACTTTAACAACTTTTAGAAAGTATGAATTAAATTATTATTTATGTATATTATGTTGATGATTTGAAGTTAGGACTCAACTAATAAAGCTAAATTACTCAATAAACTCACCATTATTGATAGACTTCTCACATGGGGCATTCAAGTGCCTACAGACTATGTACCATGTGAAGTACATGTTATAAAAATTCATGATCACCTCTTATTTGGCTGTGTATTTTTTCATTAAATCTGGAAAACCTTAATCGCATGAATGAAGTTCAACAGACAGGTTAAAAGTTGGAGAATGGAGGTTAACTGGTTATCAAGAGAGTGAAGAATCTTAGCCCCCAAAGTACTATATTGGGGGTCTTATTTGCTGCAGTTATATACACAACCTGGATGTAAAGAAACAACAGGAGATTTAATTCACTGAAGCAATAGAAGAATGATATTATCAGACATTGTGTGTTGCTAGTGCATATCTTAGGATAAAACAATTGTAAATGGGCAAGCTGCCTAAATAGTTAAAATTGGTTTCCCATAGTCTAGAACTAGCCTGAGTTGTTCAACTGGTTATATAGATATGGTAAGTTAGATATTAATGTATTGAGAATTACTAGTTGAGTCCAATATCTAGTTGTACATAATGTTTGTTGGTTGAATAAAATTATTACGTTTGACAAAAAATGTGAATTGATTCAATTGTATAACTCCAACTATAACATGATTGAATTGAGTATCAATTTATAGATGTAATAATTAGTCAATCATATGTTTGACTTTAATTGAAAAATTAATCTGCTTCAAATAATATAGCTCTAAGTATTATAAGATTGAAATTGGTACTTGACAACGCCCAAGCGCACATGCAAGTGTACGTGGTCTACCAAGTAATATAGTGGCCTTCAAGAAAGCCAAATATCAATCCCACAGGTACTTGTGTTAAATAACTACCCAAGTCTAGTTTAACAACTTGAGAAAATTAACCAATAAAGTTATAGAATTTTAAACTAAAAGTAAACTAAACTATTGTGGAAAAGTAATGACTTAGGACAATCAATGGATAGAAGCCCAGTGTTAAGGCTTACGAACAATCATACTACGTTTTGAACTTCATTTATTAAATCACTTATCTTGGTTATTGATTTATAAGGTTAATCACATGATCATGGTCTGTCGACCTCTAACCATTTACCTAACTTGGACATTATGACTACATCGCTGAGAGGGGATGTAATAATCCAACTAAGTTATTTAAAGCTATCACCCTACACGTAAATCAAGTAAGGCTTCTAAGTACATCTCTATCCTAGACGCTAATTCAAAATCCTTATTTTATAAAAGACTATGAACTTTACTTTGCTTATCCCAATGGCCTATCTTTCTATTCCCCTTCCCGAGATTACAAGGTCGACAATGAATATATTCTAAGGGTAGATAATCCCTAAAATAGTTAAAACAAGGATAAACAAACAACCATATTGATAAGTAAATCAACAAACTTAATTTAAAATGAAAGTATTCATGATCTTGGCCTTAACCCCGGAAAGGGATATTAGCCCTTAATGGAAATATTCATCATCCAATTACTTGGATTGATGCTATAAAGAATGAAAGAAACTAAAGTTTAAAGAGAATAAACCTAAAACGTATGAAGCAGCCTCCTAAATTTTCCAAAGACATCCAAAAGTAAATCCAATATGGAGAGAAATGTTATGTATTTATAGTAGCCAATCACATGCTATGTAGGAGTAGGAACCGACCAAGAATTGAGCAGTGGAATAGAGGGGACGTCGCCGGCTCTATTCCACCACTCAGAGGGGAATGAGCCTACTGTAGAGCACTGCTCTGAGGGGGTTGAGCCTGATGTAGAGCAACGGTCCAGCTGGGGCATCGCCGGCTTATCTACATGCCCTCTCTGGAAGTTGCTTTCGAAATTTTGACTAAGTGTTAAATGCTCCTCCGTTTATCCTTGCCTTGTGGTGTTGTTTCCCTTAAATTTTCAGATTATTCAACATCAAAATATCATCATATTCAGCTCACAAATATTCCTACATAATAACACACCATGAATTAGAGACAATCACGACACAATATCCACGACAATAATCAAAACAAGAGCTAAGACTAGGCTAGTTCATGTTAATTTTCAACTGATTATTCCACCTCTACACTTAATCAAATTGAACTTTGGACATTTATAACAAGTTATTACACTCATAATTACATATTTAAATTATAAAAAATTCTTTAAACACAATATAATTCAACGGGATCGTCTAGACAAGCACTTAGCTTAAGCTAGTAACACTAGTTTCCTCGATTGAACTCTAAATGACTCATTTAAGTACAAACTCATTTGAAATTCACTTTGAACATTGTAATAACGTCCTTGAATACTTATATGATTGTTTATATCATAATTAACACATTAAGCACCCGAATTATCCTCAAAACTAGGCTAAATAAGCTAGAATAGTAACACTAGATTGCATAAATACACCCAACATCACCACCCCACAATTAAAGCCTTGTTCATCCTCAAACAACTCTTTACTCTAAGAATCACAAGTTGAGGAGACTCTACACTCCCACTAAATGCAAGACACTCAAGCTAGTACTACAAAGACTACACAGAATGCAAGTTTCTAGACTAAGCATGTCATTTACACAATTTATAGCTCATGAACACTACTTACAAACATCCTAGCCTCAAGAATTAACTCACCTAGTTGGAAAACTCATGCATATTGTTCAATCAAGGCATCATACTGTAACTCCTTGAGTCTGCACCCTGAATGCCACACGGTGCTTAAGACCCCAAAAGACCATAAGCTAACCCATGACTGGCACCCAAGGGAACTTCTTTGTTCCTCAGTCTGCAAATATAACGATTGAGGATTTGGAGTAGAACCTCTTCTAATAAGAGATTGTTGTAAATATCTACACCCTCTAATGGAACTATGACTGTTGGGTCACCAATGCATTTCTTTAACAAGGATACGTGGAATACTGGGACTTCGTGTAACCTAACCAACTCTCTAATATAGAGTTTGGCATAGTCCATAGCTGAATAGGAAGTATGAACTGACAAGAAATAGGCTGATTTGATCATCCTGTCTATAATGACCCAAATAGAATCATGCTGATGGTGGGTACGAGGCAAACCCATCATAAAGTCCATGTTCACTACTTTCTATTTCCATGTGGGAATACTGACCTCCAGCATGGACCCACTAGGATTTTGGTGCTCAATCTTAACCTGCTGACATGTTGAGCACTTGGCTACAAACTCTATAATAGCTCTATTCATCCTACTCCACCAATAGATCTCCCATAAATTGTGGTACATCTTAGTGGCCCTTGGATGAACAGAGTAATGCGCACTATGTGCTTCTGCAAGAATTTATCGCCCCAAGTCATCTACGCCTAGAATGCATAGCTGACCTTGGCAATGCAACACACCATCTCCCCCTTGGGAGAAAACCTCTACTTTCTGATCTCTGACAGACTCTTTCAGCTTAACTAGATTGGGATATCTATCCTTCTTTTCCTTTACTTCAAAAACCAGGGATGATTCTAAATTATTCTGCACCCACACACTGCCCTCTGCTGAATCGACTGAGTGGACACCTAGTCGAGCAAGCTGATGAACTTACTGAGCTAACTTCTTCTTACCACTCTCAAAATGAGTAATACTACCCTTAGACAACCTACTGAGAGCATCAACCACTATATTGGCCTTACCCGAATGATACAAAACACTCATGTCATAATCTTTTAGCAATTCTAACCATCTCCTCTAATGTAAATTCAAATATTTCTGAGAGAACACATACTAAAAGCTTTTATGATCTATGAACACATCAACATGCACCCATACAAATAGTGCCTCCAAAGATTTAAGGAAAAAACTACAACTACTAACTCAAGATCATAGGTAGGGTAATTTTTCTCAAGAGGCTTAACCTGTCTAGAGGAATGGGCTATGACTTTACCTCTCTGCATTAGGCCACAACCCAAACCTACTCTGGATGTATCATAGAACACAAGAAACCCTTCTAAACAATCTGGTAATGTTAGAATTGGAGTTTTAGTGAGTTGAGTCTTCATGTAAGACCCCATAAAATTTTAAACTTAACTCAGTCCATTAAAGCTTGAAATAAGGTCCCAGACGTAAAAAAAAAATTTAGCTAAGTGTTTATACTTAGGATTATTTTAGCCTTTGTAAGTTGGCGATCCTATTTCACAACCCTTATGACCTTAAAGTATCAACTTTTAGGTTTATTCATGATCAGGAATATCAGTAGGTCACTTCGGGTGAGTTTTGGATTTTTCAAACATCGTTTGAGGCACATTTGGGAATCTAAAATAGTGGATTGATGTGATCTCGATGCATCGCGTCACCCATCTCATCAATAGTTAATTTTTCCCCAGCTTTCAGTGTAATTCCAATGAACCAATGCGAACTTGATGCAGTGCATTGGTCATCGCATTTATGCCATCGACGCGGTGCATCAGTCTACGTATCACTGTACATATTTTTAGTCATTAAAAAGCTGCATCTAGAGGGGTATTTGGGTTATTATCCTACCCATTTTCAGCCTCAAAACATGAAATCAAATGACCCTAGAGGCTAAATTGCTCCCTTTATTCCAAATTCTCTCAAAACTACTCAAGAACAAACCCTAAGGTTTTAATTTCTAGAGAAAATCTCCAAGAACAACCCATCAGTCTTCATGAATTCAAGCATCCAGGTATGTGAAGTGTTCATCCAAGGGTTTCCTTCCACCCTTGGAGTTCAAGAAACTCTTTTAAACTATAAGATAATTAATTTCAGGAATTCTATATGGGATTTGAGTGTATTCATGATTATGATGTTAATTGTGTTCTAATCCATGGTTTATTCCAAGTTTCATGTGAAATTGTTTATCATGTGTGTAGTATTATGTGAATTCATGTATAAAGCCCTTGATTTTCGAATTGGTATTTGAAATTATGATGCCTACATATTATTTAGTATCATGTGAATACATTAAGTTTCCCAAGTGCTTGATAAATTGCTCATGTGAACTAAATATGAAAATCATGACATACTAGCATATATGCAAACTTATATCTTACAAGTGTTTGATAGAATGCCTTTATGAATGAGTTATGAGAAAGTGAACATTGTTATGCTTTTTAAGTTTATCCTATGCTTTACTTTTTATACTATCGAGTCTTGGGGGTACTCAATACCCAAAAATCTAGCTGCTTACCTAGAGTTACAATATTTATAGAATAGTCTCAGTGGTGTTACGATTAGTAGTATTTAGTCAGTACAAAACTCAATATATTCATCCAAAAAACAAAACTCAGTAAACTTAGTCCAGTTCAGTCAGTTAACATAATCAACACCAGTTTGGTCCAGCCTAGTACAGTTTAGAAATTAGGTCAGGGTCTATTCAGTTGGGAGTAGTATTCAGCATCGAGTGAACCCAAGCATGGGAACTCACCTACTAGTAGAGGGTGTAATCCTTAAAAGCAGTCCTTGCATTCTCAAACTATGTAGCCATCATAGATGGAGATACTAACTTACCAGTTGAGGGTTGATAAGGTGTTCTACCTGCCAGTTGAGGGTACCACCATTCTCATACAGAGAACCTGCCAGATGAGGGTAACTCTTTAGCTTGTCTTTACCCTTGGTAAGGTACTAACACCCTTCCAGCTAGGGTTATAGGTTGGACCCTAATCTGTTTAGAGAAGGGCATGTTGGTTAGATGATTATCTCCTATAATTTTGCTTTCAGTCTCAGTATAGAACTTAGTTCAGTTCTATAGAATCAAGAATGTTAGACACAGTCACTCAGCTCAGTATAGAACACAGTTTAATTTTATAGGATCAGGATTGTCAGAAACAGTCACCCAGCTATCAGTAATACAGTTATCAGTAAACTCAGATATCAGTCATTCAGTTATCAGAACTCAGTATCCAGTGTGACTATGATCTCAGTTACAGTATATGTAGATATATGCACAGTATTGCATAATCAGTGTTTCATCAATTTTAGTTATTTGAGTACTCTCATTCAGTTATATTCATATTACTCAGCCAGTTATTATTCATGCATATGAACCCATGCATTCAGACTTACCTCACTTAGCATACCAGTACATTCAAAGTACTGACACATACCTTTATTTTGTGTTATAATGTCTTATATCATAGGTTCAGATGCACGAGCTCCTGACCGCACTTAGCAGCTGGAACTATCAACAGCAAATTTAGTAGTGAGTCCTCATCTATCAAGGGCATTCTTTTATTTCAGTTATCAGTTTATCAGTAGTTGAGTAGTTAGAGTTAGTTGGGGGCTTGTCCCATCAACTCCACATTCAGACAATTCAATTAGAGGCTTTTTAGACTAGATTATTTCAAATAGATATTCAGTTTTCAGTATTTATTTATTAGTATTCAGTACTTTGTTTTTAGTTGTGAACCTTATGGAGACTTCAGCTTAATTTTTGTATTTGTCTCATTATTATTATTATTATTATTGTATTATTATTGTGTGATTATTTAGTGCTCACAATAGATATCAGTCATGGGTTAACTTGTGGTTCTTCGGGGTCGTAAGCACCGTGTAGCATCTGGGGTACAGACTCGGGGAGTTACAAACTTTGTATCATAGCCTAAGGTTCAACAGAGTCTTATAAAGTCTGAAAGTCATGTTTAGTAGAGTCTTGTGCATGGGTGTGTAACATACCACACTTATGGAAAAGAGGCTATGAGACGTTTTTAGGAAAAGTTTCCCTTCTTTCAGTATTCATATCGTGCGAGTGAGCATGAGCTCAAGTTACAGTCTTAGTCTAATTTTTTTCTTACTTCTATTTATAGAACATGCCTCCCAAAAAGAACAACAAAAAAAGAACAGGAAATTAGCCAGCCCTTCAGCCTGTTCAGGCAGATCTTCTGGATGAACATGTCTCCTATGCAAAATTCAGGGTTGTGTTTACTACCCTAGCCAGTTCTGTGGAAGCACAGAATAAATGCCGTGCTGTTATTTTGGCCAACCCAGTGGCCAATACTGCTACAGCTAAAATTTGAGACTTCACCTGAATGAACTCTCCAGCTTTTACCGGGTTTAAGTCAGAGGAGGACCCATAAGAATTTTTTGATCAGGTGCAGAAAGTCACAGATATTATGAGGGTGACAGCTAGTGAAAGTGCTGAGTTGGCTGTATATCATTTACAGGATGTGTCTCACTTATGGTTTAAGAAATGGAAGGCAGAGAGGGCCGATGATACAGGGCCTATTAAATGGGAGGAGTTTGCCACTAATTTTTTGGATAGGTTCTTCCCACTGGAGTTGAGGAATTCAAAGGTATTGGAGTTTATTAATCTGAAATAGGTTAATATGACAGTGAAAGAGTATTCTCTCAAGTTTACTCAATTAGCCAGACACACTCCTTATGTGGTAGCCGATAGTAGATCTAAGATGAGTAAGTTTGTGTCGGGTGTGTCTAACAGTGTGGTCAAGAGGTGTAGGACTGCAATGTTGATTAAGGAAATGGACACATCCAGGTTCATGGTCCATGCTCAGCAGATAGATGAGGCTAATAAAAGCTGGAAATCGTTGTCAGATCCACCCAAAATTCTCAATTCCATCTTCGTCCTCAGCTAGTGCTCTAGTGCCAAAATTCAGAGATGGCAATAAAGATAGGGCACTAGTACCTAAACCTCAGGGTAGTGTTAGCAATGCCTGAACAAACCCTCTTTTTCTAGAAATATGGCAGAAACTACCAAGGTGTCTGTAAGGCTGGCAGTGATGTATGTTTTGGATGTGGAAAGCCAGGACACAAGGTCAGAGATTGTCCTCGGTCAGGTTCTCAAGGTCAGTATAATCATCCTTCAGCTCAGTTCAGTCTCTTTGAATCAGCAGGGTGCAATTTCCTGTGCCACCAGTGGGCAACACCCAAATAGACTCTAGGTTTTTCAGTCCCAACAGGATTAGGAAAGTTCTCCTGATGTGGTTATTGGTATGTTATAAGTTTATTATTTATATGTTTATGCTTTGATAGATCCAGAAGATTCCTTGTCCTTTGTAACTCCTTAGACTGCTGTTAACTTTGGAGTCAGTCCTGAAATACTAGCAGATCCTTTCCCAGTCTCTACCCCAGTGGATAAATCTATCATAGCTTGATGGGTATATAGGAACTATCCGGTTATGTTTAGTTTCCAACTGAACCTATCCTTGAGTGGAGGGGTAGTACTTCAACACTTAGGGGCCAGCTTGTTTCTTACCTTAGGACAAGAAAAATGATATCTAAGGGATGTGTATATCATCTAATCCGAGTTCAATACTCTAGTTTTAGAGACCCCTAATCTTGAATTAGTATCAGTAGCATGTGATTTTCCTAATGTGTTTCCCAAAAATCTTCCCAGAGTTCCTCTCGATAAGGAAATTAACTTGAAAATTGACATTCTTCTAGATAATCATCCTATCTCTATCCATCCATATAGAATGGCACCTGCAAAACTCAAATAGTTAGAAGAATAGCTAAATAATGTCCTATATAATGGATTTATCAGACCCAATGTTTCTTTGTGGGGAACACTAATTTTATTCGTGAGTAAGAAAGATGGTTCTCTCAGGATGTGTATAGACTACTGTCAGCTAAATAAAGCCATGATCAAGAACAAGTATCCACTTCCCAGAAGCAATGATTTGTTCAACCAACTTCAGGGTGCCAGCTACTTTTCTAAGATAGACCTTAGATCAGGCTATCATCAGCTCAGAGTCAGAGCATGTGACATTTTGAAGATGGCTTTTAGAACTCGGTATGGTCACTTCAAATTCCTAGTCATGTCATTTGGTCTTACCAATTCCCCAGTAGCTTTCATGGACTTGGTGAATCAGGTGTTCAAGCAGTACTTGGATATGTTCATCATAGTCTTCATTGATGACATTCTTGTCTACTCCTACAATGGACATGATCATGCATACCATCTCAGAATAGTGTTACAGACCCTCAGAGCCCATTAGTTGTTCACCAAATTTAATAAATAAAAATTTTGGCTAAGGTCAGTAACTTTTCTCGGCCATATAGTTTTCGGTGATGACATTAGAGTGGATCCTCAAAAGACCGAAGACTGGCCTAGACCCATCTCTCTGTTAGATATCAGGAGTTTCTTAGGTTTGGCTGGATATTACTGATGGTTTATCAAGAGATTCTTGTATATTGCATCTCCCATGTCCAGATTAACTCAGAAGAAAGTCAAATTCAAGTGGTCAGATTCTTGTGAGAAGAGTTTTCAAGAGTTAAAGACTCGACTCACTACAGCCCCAGTTTTAACTCTACTAGATGGGTCAGACGGGTTTGTGGTATATTGCGATACTTCCAGAGTTAGTTTGGGGTGTGTTCTGATATAGAGAGATAAGGTCATAGCTTATGCCTCTAGACAACTTAAGCCCTATAAAAAGAATTACCCCACTCATGATCTTGAGTTAGTAGTTGTAGTATTTACCTTAAATATTTGGAGACATTATTTGTATGGGGTACATGTGGATGTGTTCACAGACCATAAAAGCCTGTAGTATGTGTTTTCTCAGAAAGATCTGAACCTGCGTCAGAGAAGGTGGTTAGAGTTCTTGAAAGACTATGACATGAGCGTCCTATACCATTCAGGCAAGGCCAATATAGTGGTTGATTCTCTCAGTAGGATTTCTATGGATAGTGTTGCTCACGTGGAGGATAATAAGAAGAAGTTAGTTCAGGAAGTTCATCAGCTTGCCCGACTAGGTGTCTGCTTAGTCGATTCAGTAGAGGGATGTATATGGGTGAAAAGCAGTTCAAAATCATCTCTGGTTTCCGAAGTAAAGGAAAAGTGGGACAGAGATACCATTTTAGTCAAGTTGAAAGAGTCAGTCAGAGAACAAAAAGTAGAGGTTTTCTTCCAAGGGGGAGATGGTATGTTGCATTTCTAGGGTCAGTTATGCATGCCAAGAGTAGATGGCTTAAGGCAACAAACTCTTCCAGAAGCACATGGTGCACATTACTCTATTCAACTAGGGGTTACTAAGATGTACTCCACTTTCAGTTTCTAAATGAACCCGTCCTTGAGTGGAGGGGTAGTACTTCAACACTTAGGGGCCAACTTTTTTCTTACCTTAGGGCAAGAAAAATGATATCTAAGGGATGTGTCTATCATCTAATTCGAGTTCAATACTATAGTTTTAGAGACCCTTAATCTTGAATTAGTATCAGTAGCATGTGATTTTCCTAATGTGTTTCCTAAAAATCTTCCTGGAGTTCCTCTCGATAGGGAAATTAACTTCGGAATCAGCCTTCTTCCAGATAATCATCCCATCTCTATCCCTCCATACAGAATGGCACCTACAAAACTCAAAGAGTTAGAAGAATAGCTAAAGAATCTCCTAGATAATGGATTTATCAGACCCAACGTTTCCCTGTGGGGTACACCAATTTTATTCATGTGTAAGAAAGATGGTTCTCTCAGAATGTGTATAGACTACTGTTATCTAAATAAAGCCACGATCAAGAAAAAGTATCCACTTCCCAGAATCGATGATTTGTTCAACCAACTTCAGGGTGCCAGCTAGTTTTCCAAGATAGACCTTAGATCAGGCTATCATCAGCTCAGAGTCAAAGCATGTGATATTTTGAAGATGGATTTTAGAACTCGGTATGGTTACTTCAAATTCCTAGTCATGTCATTTGGTCTTACCAGTTCCCCAGCAGCTTTCATGGACTTGGTGAATCGGGTGTTCAAGCAGTACTTAGACATGTTCGTCATAGTCTTCACTGATGATATTCTTGTCTACTCCCACAATGAACATGATCATGCATACCATCTCAGAATAGTGTTACAGACCCTTAGATCCCATTAGTTGTTCACCAAATTCAATAAATGAAAATTTTGGCTAAGGTCAGTAACTTTTCTTGGCCATATAGTTTTCGGTGATGACGTTAGAGTGGATCCTCAAAAGATCGAAGACTGTCCTAGACCTATCTCTTCGTCAGCTATCAGGAGTTTCTTAGGTTTGGCTAGCTATTACTGATGGTTTGTCAAGGGATTCTTATATATTGCATCTCCCATGTCCAGATTAACTCAGAAGAAAGTCAAATTCAAGTGGTCAGATTCTTGTGAGAAGATTTTTCAGGAGTTAAAGACTCAACTCACTACAACCCCAATTTTAACTCTACTAGATGGTTCAGATGGGTTTGTGGTATATTTCGATACTTCCAAAGTTGGTTTGAGGTGTGTTCTGATATAGAGAGATAAGGTCATAGCCTATGCCTCTAGATAGCTTAAGCCCCATAAAAAGAATTACCCCACTCATGAGCTTGAGTTAGTAGTTGTAGTATTTGCCTTAAAGATTTGGAGGCATTATTTGTATGGGGTACATATAGATGTGTTCACAGACCATAAAAGCCCGCAATATATGTTTTCTCAGAAAGATCTGAACCTGCGTCAGAGAAGATGGTTAGAGTTGTTGAAAGACTATGACATGAGCGTCCTGTATCATTCGGGCAAGGCCAATATAGTAGTTGATTCCCTCAGTAGGATGTCTATGGGTAGTGTTGCTCATGTGGAGGATAATAAGAAGAAGTTAGTTCAGGAAGTTCATCATCTTGCCCGACTAGGTGTCTGCTTAGTCGATTCAGCAGAGGGATGTGTGTGGGTGAAAAGTAGTTCAAAATCATCTCTGGTTTCTGAAGTGAAGGAAAAGTGGGATAGAGATCCCATTTTAGTCAAGTTAAAAGAGTCAGTCAGAGAACAGAAAGTAGAGGTTTTCTCCCAAGGGGGAGATGGTATGTTGCATTGCTAGGGTCATTTATGCATGCCAAGAGTAGATGGCTTGAGGTAACAAATTCTTGCAGAAGCATATGGTGCACGTTACTCTATTCATCTAGGGGCTACTAAGGTGTACTGCAACTTGTGGGAGATCTATTGGTGGAGTAGGATGAAGAGAGACATTACAGAGTTTGTAGCTAAGTGCTCAACATGTCAGCAGGTTAATATTGAGCACCAAAAACCTAGTGGTTCCATGCAAGAGTTCAGCATTCCTATGTGGAAGTGGGAGGAAGTAAATATGGACTTTATGACGGGTTTACCCCGTACTCGTCATCAGTGTGATTCAAATTGGGTCATTATGGATAGAATGATCAAATCAGCTCATTTCCTACCAGTTCATACCTCTTTTTTAGATGAGGATTATGACAAGCTCTATGTTAGAGAGTTGTTCATATTGCACGGAGTTCCGTTATCCATCATCTTAGATAGAGGTACACAGTCCACCTCTCATTTCTAGAAAGCCTTCTAAAAGGGTCTAGGTACCCAAGTTTACCTCAGTACAACCTTCCACCCTCAGACAGATGGTCAAGTATAGAGGACCACTCAGACTTTGAAACATATGTTAAGGACGTGATCCATTGAATTTAAGGGTAGTTGGAATGACCATTTGCTCTTGATTGAGTTTGCGTATAACAATAGTTACCATTCCATCATTCAGATGGCTCCATTTGAGTCGCTCCATGGGGGAACATGTAGATATCCTATTGATTTGTTTGAAGTTGGTGAGGCCACAGTGGTAGGGCCTGACTTTGTATTTTATACCTTAGAAAAAGTTTAGCTGACCAGGGAAAGGCTTAAGACAGCTTAGAGCCGACAGAAATTGTATATAGATATATAAAGAAAGGATCTCGAGTTCGAGATTCGAGACTATATGTATTTGAAAATCTCTCCTATGAAGGGAGTGAAGAGGTTTGGCAAGAAGGGGAATCTCAGTCCCCGGTATGTCAGACCTTACCGAATTCTCAGCCGTTTCGAAAAGGTAGCTTACAAGTTTGAGTTGCCTTCTAATTTAGCTTCAGTCCATCCAGTGTTTCATGTCTCCTTGCTAAAGAAATGCATAGGTTACCCAGTAGTTGTATTCCCTATAGAGGGTGTAGATGTTTAAAATAGTCTCTCTTACGAAAAGGATCTAGTTAAAATCCTTGATTATCAGATTCGCAAACTAAGGAACAAAGAAGTTCTGCTAGTCAAAGTTCTTTAGTGGAATCAGTCCATTGAGGGAGCTACTTAGGAAGATGAAGCAGATATACAGACCATGTACCCTCACCTTTTCTCCATAAACTCAGACTCAGTTTAAGGTACCAGTTTTCCTTGAATTTACTTAGTTCCATGCTCATATTACATTTAAAACTCTGTATCGATTCAGCTGCATAGCATTCTCATATCATGCATACCTTCATGAAATATCTCAGTCATGTGTCATGTTTTCAGAACTCAGTCATGCTTCAGTTATGCATGTCAGTATGATAACTCAGTATATCAGTACTTTCAGTCATGTAATTATGCTTCAGTTGTGCGTGTTCGGTATATATAAATTCAGTCTTTCAGTATTCTTAGCTTAGTTAGTATCATTCAAGGACGAATGTTCCCAAGGGAGAGATATTGTAAGACCCCACAAAATTCTAAGCTTAACTTAGTTTGTTAAAGCTTGAAAAGAGGTCCAAGACTTAGAAAAAAATTTCAGCCAAGTGTTTATACTTAGGAGTATTTTAGCATCCGTAAGTGGCGATCCTATTTCATGACCCTTATGACCTTAAACTATCAATTTTTAGGTTTATTCATAATCAGAAATGTCAGTAGGTCACTTTGGGTGAGTTTTGGATTTTTCAAACATTGTTTGAGGCACGTTTGGAAATCCAAAATAGTGGATCGATGCAATCTCGAGATTCCACGTTGCCTATCGCATCAATAAATATTTTTCTCAGCTCCCAGTGCCAAATTTTAGTGAGTCGACTCAAAATTGACCCATTGCGTCGATAGTTAATTTTCCCCCTAATTTTCAGTGCAATTCTAGTGAACCAATGCGAACTTGACATGGCGTATTGGTCATCGCGTTGATGCCATTGACGTGGAGCGTCGGTCTGCATGTCACTAGATACATTTTTAGTCATTAAAAACTCGCGTCCAGAGGGGTATTTGGGTCACTATCCCACCCATTTTCAGCCACATAACATAAAATCAAACGACCCTAGAGGCTAAATTGCTCACTTTCTTCCAAATTCTCTCAAAGCTACTCAAGAACAAACCTTAGGGCTTTTAATTTCAAGATAAAATCTTCAAGAACAACCCTTCAGTCTTCACGAATTCAAGCATCTAGGTATGTGAAGTGCTCATCCAAGGGTTTCCTTCCACCCTTGGAGTTCAAGAAACTCTTTTAAACTATAAGATAATTGATTTCAGAAATTCCATGTGGGATTTGAGTATATTCATGATTATGATGTTAATTGTGTTCTAATCCATGGTTTATTCCAAGTTTCATGTGAAATTTTTATCATGTGTGTAGTATTATGTGAATTCATGTTAAAAGCCCTTGATTTTCAAATTGGGATTTGAAATTATGATGCCTATATGTTTTTTGGTATCATTTGCATAGATTATGTTACCCAAGTGCTTGATAAATTGCTTATGTGAACTAAATATGAAAATCATGACATACTAGCATATGTGCAAACTTATATCTTACAAGTGTTTGATAGAATACCCCTATGAATGAGTTGTGAGCAAGTGAACATTGTAATGCTTTTCAAGTTTATTCTATGCTTTACTTTTCATGCTATCGAGTCCAAGGGGTACTCAATACCCGAAAATATAGCTGCTTACCTAAAGTTACAGTAGTTACAGAATAGTCTAAGTAGTGTCACGATTAGTAGTATTCAGTCAGTACAGAACTCAGTATATTCAGCCAGACAACAAAACTCAGTAAACTCAGTCTAGTTCATTCAGTTAACACAATCAGTAATCGTTCAGTCCAGTCTAGTACAGTTTAGAAATCAGCTTAGGGTCTATTCAGTTGGGAGTAAGATTCAACACCAAGTGAACCCAAGGATGGGGACTCACCTGCAAGTAGAGGGTGTGATCCTTAGAAGTAATCCTTGTATTCCTGAACTATGTATCCAGTATAGTTTGAGACATTAACCTGCCAGTTAAGGGTTAATGAGGTATTCTACCTGCCAGTTGAGGGTACCACTATTCTCGTACAGAGCAGCTGCCAAATGAGGGTGACTCTTTAGGTTGTCTTTACCCTTGGTATGGTACTGATACCCTTCCAACTGGGGTTACATGTTGGACCTCAATCAGTTCAGAGAGGGGCATGCCGGTTAGATGATTATCTCCCACAGTTTTAGTTTCAGTCTCAGTATAGAACTCAGTTCAATTCTATAGAATTAGGACCATCAGTCACAAGCACCCAACTAACTATAGAACTCAGTTCAGTTCTACAGGATCAGGACTGTCAGAAATAGTCACCTATCTATCAATAATACAGTTATCAGTAAACTCAAATATCATTTATTCAGTTATCAGAACTCAGTATCCAGTGTGACTATGATCTCAGATACAGTATATGTAGATATGTGCACAGTATTGCATTATCAGTGTTTTATTAGTTTCAGTTATTTATGTACTCTCATTCAGTTATACTAATGTTACCCAGCCAGTTATTATTCATGCATATGAACCCATGCATTCAGCCTTACCTAACTTAGCATACCAGTACGTTCAAAGTACTGACACGTACCTTTATTTTGTGCTATGATGTCTTATATCATAGGTTTAGATGCATGGGCTCCTGACCGTACTTAGCAGCCCAGATTATCAGCAACAAATTTAGTAGTGAGTCCTTATCTATCGAGGGCATGCTTTTTATTTCAGTTATCAATTTATCGATAGTTCAGTAGTTGTTGTTAGTTGGGGTCTTGTCCCATCAACTCCATATTCAGACAGTTTAGTTAGAGGCTTTTCAGACTACATTATTAAAGATAGATATTCAGTTTTTAGTATTCATTTATCATTATTCAGTTCATTGTTTTTAGTTGTGAACCTCCTTATCTATCGAGGGCATGCTTTTTATTTCAGTTATCAATTTATCGATAGTTCAGTAGTTGTAGTTAGTTGGGGTCTTGTCCCATCAACTCCATATTCAGACAGTTCAGTTAGAGGCTTTTCAGACTACATTATTAAAGATAGATATTCAGTTTTTAGTATTCATTTATCATTATTCAGTTCATTGTTTTTAGTTGTGAACCTCCTTATCTATCGAGGGCATGCTTTTTATTTCAGTTATCAATTTATCGATAGTTCAGTAGTTGTAGTTATTTGGGGTCTTGTCCCATCAATTCCATATTCAGATAGTTCAGTTAGAGGCTTTTCAGACTACATTATTAAAGATAGATATTCAGTTTTTAGTATTCATTTATCAGTATTCAGTTCTTTGTTTTTAGTTGTGAACCTTATGGCAACTTCAGCTTAATTTCCACATTTATCTCAGTATTATTATTATTATTATTATTATTATTATTATGTAATTATTTAGTGCTGACAGCAGATATCAGTCATGGGTTAGCTTGTGATCCTTCGGGGTCGTAAGCATATTGTAGCGTCCAGGGTGCAGAATCGGAGTGTTATACTTCAACTCCTGAAAATTCTTTGCACAGGAATCTGACCACTGAAACGTAACTTTCTTCTGTATCAATTTGGACATGGGGGATACAATAGACGAAAACCCTTCAACAAACCGATGGTAATGGCCAGCTAAATCCAAGAAACTCCTAATGTCTGATGAAGAGATGGGTCTAGGCTAGTTTCTCACCGCTTTGATCTTTTGAGGATCAACTCTAATGCCATCACCGAAAACAATATGACTAAGGAATACTACCGACCTTAGCTAAAATTCGCACTTACTAAATTTAGTGAATAATTGATGGGCTCTGAGAGTCTGAAGTATGATTCTGAGTTAACTTGCATGATCATTCTCGCTACGGGAATAGACAAGAATATCATCGATGAAGACTATAACGAACATGTCCAAGTACTGCTTGAACACGTGATTCATCAAGTGCATGAAAGCTGCTTGGGAATTAGTAAGACCAAAGGATATGAATAGAAATTTAAAGTGACCATACCGGTTTTGAAAAGTTGTTTTTGGAATGTCACAATCTCTGACCCTGAGTTGATAATAGCCTGATCTAATATCTATTTTAGAAAATTAACAGGCACCCAAAATTTGGTTAAACAAGTCATCAATTCTGGGAATTGGATATTTATTCTTGACTGTGACTTTGTTCAACTGACGGTAGTCTATACACATTGTAAGAGAACCGTCTTTCTTATGCACGAATAAGACTGGTGCACCCCACGAAAAAATGTTGGGTCTAATGAACCCCTTATCTAAGAAGACTATTAACAATTTTTTTAATTCTTTGAGTTTAGCTAGAGCTATTTTGTATGGCAAAGTAGAGATAATCTGAGTGTATGGAAGGTATATTCCGAAGTTAATTTCCCTAATGGGAGGAACTTTGGGAAGATCTTCAGGAAACACATCTGAGAAACATTTACTACTGGAACTGACTCAATACTAGGAATAATAAACTAGAGTCTTTGACTTTCACAAGATGATAGACACATTCCTTAGATACCATTTTTCTCGCTCTAAGGTATGAAATCAACTGACCCCTAAGTGTTGTGGTACTACCCCTCCATTCAAAGAGTGGTTCATTTAGAAACTGAAAATGAACAATTTTGTTTCTATAGTCAACTGAGGCATAGCATGAATGGAGCTAATCTATGCTAGGAATAACATCAAAATTCGCCATCTCTAGCTCTACAAGGTCTTCTGAAGTGACCTTCTGAGATATCATAATCGAATAGTTCTTGTATACCCGTCGGGCTATGATAGACCCACTGGGGTAGTGACTGGGAAAGGCTCTACTAGAATTTTGGGACTGACTCCAAAGTTAACGGCTATATAAGGAGTTACGAAAGACAAAAAATCTCCTAAATCTAATAAGGCATAAACATATAAATGAAAGATCTGTAATGTACTAGTGAACACATCAGAAGAACTTTCCTAATCTTTTCTAGACTGTAGTGCATAAAGCCTATTTGGTCATTGCCCACTGGTGGCACTGGAAGTAGCACGCTGCTGATTAGGGCGACCAGGCTAAGCTGAGGAATGATTATACTGACCCTATGAACCTAACTGAGGACAATTTCTGATTCTATGGCCTAGCTTGCCACACCTAAAAAAAACATCATTGTCAGTCATGCAGACAACCTGATAATTTCTGTCGCATTTCTAACAAAGAGGACTTGTTCGAGCACTGCTGACACTACCCTGAGATTTAGGGCCTGACGCCCTATCTTTGTTACCATTTTTGAACTTAGGTACTGGAGCACTGGTTGTGGACAGAACTGGAACTAAAGATTTTGGGCAAGACTAAGAATGGTTGCCACACTCTAATTTAGGCTAAGTGAAATTGAAGCTACCTGTTCTCGCTCTCTTTCTCTCTCTCTCTCTCTCTTTTTATTCTTAGCCTCTTCTGTCTACTGAGCATGGACCATTAGCCTAGATATGTCCATCTCCTTAATCAATATTGTAGTTTTGCACTCTTTAACCACACTCTCTGACACCTTAGACATAAAGTTGCTTATTCTAGATCTACTGTCTTCTACTACATGGGAAGCATATCTCGATAACTGAGTAAACTTGAGGGAATATTATTTCACACTCATATTATATTTCTTGAGATTGATGAACTCTAACACCTTGGATTTTTCAGCTCTAAGGGAAAGAATCTATCTAGGAAAGCAGTAGCAAACTCTTCCCATTCTATGGGTTCTGCATCTGTACCCTTGTCTTCCTTCCACTACTTAAACCACGTATGAGCTATATCTTGAAGCTAATAGGTAGATAGGTCAGCAATCTCACTAGAATTCACTACCATAATATTTGTGACTATCTGAACCTGATCGAGGAACTCCTGTGGATCCTCTTCTAACTTAGATCCTGAGAATAAGGGAGAATTCATTTGGGTGAAGTCCTGAATCCTGGCTACAGCATTATTGTCCATTGGGCTGGCCTGAACAGTAATTGTCCATTCATTCTGAGATGCTACAGAATTTGCTAGAGTAATGAATATAGCTCTGAATTCTGCATGGGAGACATACTCGTCCAAGGGATCTACCTGAGCGGGCCGAGGTGCTAATTGGTTTTCTATTCTTCTTTCGTTGTTCTTTTTGGGAGGTATGTTCTATAAACGGAAGGAAGAAATAAATTAGACTGAGAGTTTAACTTGAGCTCATGCTTGCTCGCACAACATGAATACTGAAAGAAGGGAAACTTTTTCTAAAAATATCTCATAGCCTCTTGTCCATAAGTGTGGCGCGCTACACACACATGAACAAGACTCTACTAGACGTGGCTTTCAGACTCCCTAGGACTCTATTGAACCTTAGGTTATGATACAAAGTTTGGAATGCCCCGAGTCTGCACCCTAGATGCCACACCATGCTTACGACCACGAAGGACTACAAGCTAACCAATGACTGGCACCTACTATGAGCACTGAATAATAATACTGTAATAATGCGGAAGTTAGCTTGAAATGCCAAAAGTTTCAAAAACTAATTACTGATAATAATAATAATATCTAATAATGACATCTACGAAACTAAATACTTTCTAAACTAGTCTAGTCTGAAAAGCCTCTAACTGAACTGTCTAAATGTGGAGTTGATGGGAAAAACCCCCAACTAACTCCGACTACTAAAATACTGAAGCTACTGAAAATACAGAAATAAAAGAACATCCTCGATGTATGAGGACTCACTACTAAATTTGGTACTGCTAACTAAATCTGTCTATGCGCAGTCAGGAATCTGAGCGTCCGAACTTATGATATGAGATATTATAGCGCAAAGAGAAAGTATGTGTAAGTACGTGGAATGTACTGGTATGCTAGATAAGGTATGGCTGAATGCAAGGGTTCATATGCATGAACAATAACTAACTAAATGATATAGAGTAACTAAATATGAGAATGCATAGATAACTAAAACTGCTATAAATACTGAGTATGCAATACTGTGCATATATGTGTATACTGTATCTGAGCTCTTACTGAAGTTGAGTACTGATTTCTGATACTAAGTAACTGATATATGAGATTATTGATAACTAAGTGATTGTGTCTGACAGTCCTGATTCTATTGAACTTAACTGAGTTCTATACTGGAGACTAAAACTGAAACTGTGGGAAGTAATCATCTAACTGACATGCCTCTTTCTGAATAGATGTGGGGTCTAACCTGTAACCCTAGCTGGAAGGGTGTCAGTAGTGTGCCATGGGTAAAGACAAACTGAAGAGTTACCCTCATCTGGCAAGTACTCTAATGAGAACGGTGATACCCTCAATTGACAGGTTAAAATACCTTATGAACCCTCAACTGGCAGGTTAAAGTCTCAACTTATGCTGGCGACGTAGTTTTGGAATGTAAGGACTGCTTCTAAGGATCACACCCTCTACTGGAAGGTGAGCCCCCATCCTTGAGTTCACTCTGTGCTGAATCCTACTACCAACTGAATAGACATTAAACTGATTATACTGAGTTAAACTAGACTGATACTGAGTTTTACTGAGTTCTGTAACTGACTAAGTTTACTGATTGGTGACATGACTGAGGTTATTCAGTAACTACTGTAGCTCTAGGTAAACAATTAGATTGTCGAGTATTAGATACCCCCAGAACTCGATAGCATGAAAAGTAAAGCATATCATTATCTTGAAAAGCATAACAAGGTCCACTTGTTCATAATTCATTCATAGAGACATTTTATCAAACACTTGTAGGGCATAACCTTGTACATATGCTAGTGTGTCATGATTTCACCATTTAAATCACATAGACATTCCATCAAACATATGGGGAGCACAAATTAATGCATATAATCATGGACAACATATAAACATTGTAACTACAACACCCAAACTTGCTAATTCAAGAATTATAACATAGGAATTACACAATTCAATATACATATTTCAATTTCATGGAATCTACAATTAATCATGGGTTGAAATTCAATTAATATCGTGAACATGAATACAATCAATTTCAAGCATGAAATTCATAAATCTGAGATCTTGTAAGTTTAAAAGAGGTTCTTGGACTTCATGGATGAAAGGAATCCATGAATGAACACCTAACATACCTGAGAGTATTAATTCTTCAAGGTTCTTGGTGAAATTCCTGAGTTTGTTCTTGTTTTCTTGAAGCTAGGGTTTTGACCTTTGAGAGAGAATGCTTTTTATTTGGGGAAGAATGAGTAAATAATGACGTAACTAGGTTAATTAGGGGTAAATTTCATGTTAAAGGCTGATTTGGGTCATGGAAAAATACCCAATTACCCTTGGAAAAAGATTTAAAATCGTCACTGGAGCCCAATTTTGGGCCTCACCGTGACGCGGTGGCATCGCGGTGAGACACTGGAATGTGACTGGAATTTTGTAAAAAAATGGACGACTGGAAAATTGGCTCTTGGAGCGATGCAGTACCATCGCGGAGCCTCACTGGAATTTGATAATTAGGAAAATAGCTAGTGACGCGATGCAGTGGAATCGCGTTACCACACTGAAAAATGACAATTATGAACTGAAACATTGGTGCGATGTGCCACTATCGTGGAGCTCCACTGGAAACTAACGAATGTCATTTCGCTGGTCTCTACAATGCGGTGAAGTACCAGGTGGTACACTATTTTACAAAATATTCTATAACTTTTCACCCGATCATCGTATTCGGGCGAATTTTATATCGTTGGAAAGCTGACTAAATTTCCTAGGTAATGGTAAACTCTAAACTGAAAAATATTGAGTATTTAGAAAAATTTATATGGGATAACTCATGTACTGAGAGTTAAATTAAGTTGGGGAAATATATGGTATTACGCATACAAATCACCCACATTCATCAAACATGTGACCCTCACAACATGAGAGTTACCCAAAATCACTCACATAAAAGCATTTTATAACATGATGGGTATAAGAATCAAGTTACGCTCACTCTCATAAGGAATTAACAAGTTACACACAATGACCCATAGGCTTGCCCTTAGTGTAGTGCTCCACTAATATCAGAATGATGAACTTAGGATTAATTAGGTCTTTCCCGGGTTGTAATTCAGGCTAAGGAACGGGTAGGAACTATTTTGGAATAGTGACTATCTTACCTAGGTGCTTTAATACACTACTTTTTACAATTAAAACCAATCTTTAACAACCAAATTACAACATTTTTGTCTACCCCATTCTTTTGTTTTCACCCCATCTTATTAAGATCATTCACAACAATATGGTGGGAGTAGTGTATGCACAACTCATTCAATTTAAACAAAATTTATTCTTTTCATTACTCAACTCCCAACCACACATCACAATTCTCTTTGAAAACCAATAACTATCACTTTAGGGGCTTCAATGTCACCTTTTTCTTCTTTAATTTCATACTCCTAACTCATTTGATTTTTATTAAAGTGCCTAGGATATTTGAATCAAATTATGGTCTACCAAATAAGGGATTAGGATACACATGAGTCTTCCAAATAAAAAGCTAAAGGCTCAATGGGGCTTACTAGGATTATGCACAAAGGTAGGTCTAAAACAAGGCTATCAAGGAAATTCCTATATCATCTCCTAAAACCGCACTCTTTATATCACTTTGCACACATACCGGATAAGTTTTAGACATCACATGTAACAAGGAATATACAAATACCTCACACGCACATGGCACATGCTTGACTCACATAGGATCATCATAGACTCTCAAACAATAACATGAATTCAAATTTTAAGCCACAAGTACAAGTGTCATAAACATGAGCCTAGGAGTCTCAAAAATAGTAATTCCTATAATCAACATACTTACACAAACAAAATATTTGCACCATGTAATCAAAAGTAGCACCGACAAGAATATGTCATAATTTTTTTTTAAATTGAGCCCAAAATTGGGAATTTCTCCAGCCCACACTTAAAAATCTACTTTGTCCCCAAAGTGAATTTAAAAGTAAGAGATAGAAATATTCCCTGAGGCCTCTAGGCCTAGCTAGTAGCATTTTTTAAATATCAATAGGGTCCGAGGACCCCACACTTAGAATTTTCCATACTCCTCAGCTCAGGTTTTCTGGAACTTAGACTTCCCATCAACCTGCGACTTAATAAAAATAAAAACTACGTGAAGTAAGAACTAAAACTGAAAATAAAACATACCTACTTAACTTTGGTTGCCTCCCAAGAGGCGCCTAATTTAGTGTTGTGGAAAGACCCAATCAACTTTTTCCTCCACTTTGAGGATATAAATTTCACCCCCAACTTTCTATCCATCTTTTTGCCTCGCTTATAGGGAGGTGGTACAAATATTAAGGAATCGAGTAATAGAATGTGCATGGTAAACCACTCAGCCTTGAGGTGAGGTATGTTTTTATGTTGCTTATTCGATGTAAAATCAAGAATATAGGATTCTTGCTCCTCATCTTCACACTTTTTCACTACTTTAGATGATTCCACAGAAACGACATCATCTAAACATAATGTAGAAAAGTGCATTAAGTATGGCCCAACTAATTCCACTTTAAAATTTATACTATACTCAACAACCTCACTCATATTCACCTTCTTAATTTTAGTCTCAAAAGTAAGATGATAGTTAAGTGGCTGCAATTCTTGTGTTTGTTCCATAGATTGGCTAGGATCCTCTATTTATTTTCTCATCTTTTGTGGAGATGATGGTGGTGGTATCTCCCCAATTGTCTTTTAAGCACTGCCTACAAACATGATTGAATCAGAATTAAAACCACACATGTCTGCAGAATGATACATATTCCACAAACCACACACCAGCTTATGGTCTGCTGCATAGGTCAGCAACAAGCAGGTCCTCTCCAAATGCTTGGATAAAAGTTTGGACAAAAAGCCTCGTGGTGGGGTCCTCCACAAAAATGACAAGAATCATCATCCCTCGAAAATAATTTATCCCAGACTAACATATCAAGAAGTGTGATAAAAATAAAAATAAAGAAAAAAAAACTATTTACAACTCAATATAGCTAAACTAAAAATAAGATAGTTGCCAAGTAACAAGTCTCCGGTAACGGTGCCAAAAACTTGATAGCACCCAAGCGCACATGCAAGTATACGTGATCTACCAAGTAATATATTGTCCTTCAAAAAAGCCGAATATCGATCCCATAGAGACTTGTGTTAAACAACTACCTAAGTCTAGTTTTAAAACTTGAGAAAAGTAACCAATAAAGTTTTAGAATTGTAAACTAAAAGTAAACTAAACTAATGCAGAAAAGTAATGACTTAGGACAATCAATGGATAGAAGCCCAGGGTTAAGGCTTACAAACAATCATACTACGTTGTTGTACTTCATTCGTTAAATTATTTATCTTGATTGTTGATTCGTAGGGGTAATAGGATGATCATGATCACCATACCTCTAACCGTTTACCTAACTTGAACATTACAACTACATCGTTTAGAGGGGATGTAATAATCCAACTAAGTGATTTAAAGCTATCATGCTACATGTAAATCAAGTAAGGCTTCTAAGTACATCCCTGTCCTAGATGCTAATTCAAAATCCTTATTTTATAAAAGACTATGAACCTTACTTTGCTTATCTTATGTTTTATCTTCCTATTCCCCCTCCCAAGATCACAAGGTCAACAATGAATATATTCTAAGGGTAGCTAATCCCTAAAATAGTTTAAAAAAAGGATAAACAAACAATCATATGGATAAGAAAATCAACAAACTTAATTCAAAACGAAAGTATTCATGATATTGGCCTTAACCCCAGAAAGGGAGTTTATCACTTAATGGAAATATTCATCATCCAATTACTTAGATTGATGATACAAATCATGATAGAAACTAAAGTTTAAAGAGAATAAACTCTAAAACGTATGAAATAGCCTCCTAAATTATTCAAAGATGTCCAAAGTTGATCCAAGATGGTAAGCAATGTTATGTATTTATAGTAGCCAATCACATACAGTATAGGAGTAGGAGCCAACCAAGAATTGACCAGTGGAATAGAGGGGGCGTCGCCTGAGCTATTGCACTGCTCCAGAGGGGGATAATTCTGTTGTAGAGCACCGCTCCAGCTGGGGCATCGCGGGCTTATCTACATGATCTCTCTGGAAATTGCTTCCAAAATTTTGACTGAGTGTTAAGTGCTCTTCCATTTATCCATCATGCCTTGTGATGTTGTTTCCCTTTAATTTCAAGATTATTCAACATCAAATTATTGTCATATTTAGCTCACAAAGATTCCTACATAGTCACACATCACTAATTAGAGACAATCACAACACAATATCCATGACGATGAATCAAAACAAGAGCTAAGACTAGGCTAGTTCATGTTAATCTTCAACTTATTGTTCCGCCTCTACACTTAATCAAATTGAACTTTGCACATTACCAACAAGTTATTCCACTCATAATTACATATTAAATCATAAAGAACTCTTTAAACATTATAGAATCCAACGGGATCAACTAGACAAGTACCTAGCTCAAGCTAGTAACGCTAGTTTCCTCGATTTAACTCTAAACGACTCATTTAAGTACAAACTTGTTTGAAATTTACTTCGAACATTGTAATCACGTCTTTGAACACTTATATGCTTGTTTCTATAATAACACATTAAGAACCCGAATTATCCTCAAAACTAGGCTAAATAAGTTAGAATAGTAACACTAGATTGCATAAATACACCCAACATCAGGACTCAACTTGTGCATATAACAATCAATCAACACAAATATTTTGACTTCACTTGAAAATTGAATTGATTTAATTTATATATCTCTAAGTATTATAAGATTGATTTTAACATGAAAAATCATTTTTTTTTCAAAATTTTAGTAAATGTTATGTCTCGTATTTCTACTAAAAAATGGGTTGCTTGTGTATCTTAAATCTTAGAATATAAGAAAAATATTTTTTTATTTTTTCAATTTTTTCCACTTAATTTGAAAATCATTTTTTGACTATCAAAATTTCAAATATTAATTAAAGTTGATTTCAAAATCTGAAAAACAGTTGAAACACTATTTTAACTTTTACTGTTTTTTCTTAAAGAAATTCCATTTTTTTTTTCATAAAATAACCTCATCGTAATTTTACTTTGGCTCCAATATTTTTCCTCCAAAACTTTTTCCCACTTTCATAAGGTTTTCCTCCAAACCATCACCACACAACTCCACCCTACGTACCTCAATCCTCCCCTTCCCCTTATTCTTAAGATAATTATTATCTTTCATTACAAGCATACACTCAATCAAATAAATTATTAGAATTTTCAACAAGTTTACATACATAATTTATTCTTGTCTTGAATAGCTTATATCTTCTATAGAATTATTACTAATTCTTCAATTTTGTCATCCTTTTTACTCTTTTTCTTCTATGATAATTTTTTTGTTTGGTTATATTATCAAAAAATAAAATATTAGTAATTTTATATAAAAATAATTTTTTCATTATTTTTTATAATGTTCAAACCATAAATGACTAAATTAATTAAGTGATCTAAATTAATTAAGTGATTCTCATATTTCTTTACAGTAAAAAGGAGGATTAAGTTGATTATTTTATTTTACTTCGAAATATATATATAGTTAAAATTAATTAAATCATTATCGTGAATAAGACATTAAAATTGAGTGTCACCATATTAATTCAAAAATTTAAAAATAAGTAATAAATATAGAAAAAATATAATATAAATATGTGTGTATATGTGTATTTGTATATATATATATATATATAAACAAGCAACTGAGTACATATCAATACAAATAATGTAAAAAAATATTAAAATCTAAAAGAATGCTCCTTCCGTTTCAAATTACTTAGCATCCATGCTTGCTTTTTGCATAAATCTTAAGAAGAAATTAATAAGGGGTGAAAAGTGACTAATATGATCTTATTTAATCTTCAAATGAATTTTCTTTAATTAATATGGGTATAGTTGAAAAAGTGGTAAATTATCTGTTGGAATTCTTAAACATACCAACTATTTTGAAACAATTTGCTTCGCAAATATATCAAGTAATTTGAGATAGAGGGAGTACCAAATACAACAACTCCAACTCCAACACCACTGTAACACCTCATACTTTTGAGCTAGAATTTGAACCGTCCTCCATACATATATAGACGCAAACACACTAATTTCCATTTAGATATTGTGAAGACCAATTCTTTAGTGTGAGAACATCTTTGGAGATGAATTGAGGTCAAAGAAATCTCTTAGCTCAAAGTTGAGTTAAGACTTTCTTACCGATTGAGTTTTAATAGATATTCTTACTTAGGTCGAATTCCAACGACTATTACTCCTAGAATATAATTAGTTAGGTGGTCAAACTGCCTACCAAATTAAAGATTTTTGAGTTTTTAATGCAACCGATTGTTCATCAAGATGAGTACAAAGTAAAATACTAAGAGCGTTTAGTAAGGCAGTGTCGCAGCGTGGGGCGGGGCTAAAGCCAGGAGATCATTGTTAACCGCCATGGCATGGGGCAAATCACCTCGACGTAAAAGTTTTCTTTTCTCTTATTAAATTAGGGGCAAACTATCCCTTTCACCCCCTGTAACTTCTAATCCTAAAGTTTTTAAGAAGGGTCAAAGATTATAGATCTTCTCAATATTTTCTCAAAAAATTTGTCATCGAGGGTATGTGGAACGAATTTCAGTCAAGTAAATCTTCGTATCAATTTTAAGCTAGGGATCAAGCCTCAAGGTTAAGGATTCAAGCATTTTTGAAATTTCTTCCGTCAAAACACAAGTTGAACGTTTCTTACTTTAACTACTATTACAAAGTGTGAATTAAATTATTATTTATGTATATTATGTTGATGATTTGAAGTTAGGACTCAACTAATAAAGCTAAATTAGTCAATAAACTCACCAATGCTGATAGAATTCTCACATAGGGCATTCAAGTGCCTACAGACTGTGTACCATGTGAAGCACATGTTATGAAAACTCATGATCACCTCTTATTTGGTTGTGTGTTTTCTCATTAAATCTGGAAAATCTTATTCACATGAATGGAGTTCAATAGACAGGTTAGAATCTGGAGAATGGAGGTTAACTGGTTATCAAGGGGAGCAGAGGCGGGTCTAGAATTTAAAGATTATGGGTTCCCAACTTATAATTCTTTACCATTAGATCAATAACACACTTTGTTTGTGGGTTCCCAAATTATAATTCTTATATATTTACTGGTTTTTTCAATATAAATTCAAGAACCGTACGGAAGTTACTAGGTTCTCGAGAACCCCTACCGAATACTCTACATCACCCCTGAAGGGGAGTGAAGAATCTTAGCCCCCGAAATACTATTCTAGGGGTCCTATTTACTGCAGTTACATACACAATTTGGATGAAAAAAACAACAGCAAATTCAACTCAAAGATGCAACAGAAGAATGATATTATCAGACATTGTGTGTTGCTAGTGCATATCTTAGGACAAAACCGCTATAAATGGGCAAGCTGTCTAAATAGTTCAAATTGGTTTCCTACTGTCTAGAACTAGCCTGAGTTGTTCAAATGGTTCTATAGATATGGTAAGTTAGATATTGATGTATTGAGAATTACTAGCTTAGTCCAATAGCTAGTTGTACATAATGTTTGCGGGTTGAATAAAAAAAAATCATTTGACAAAAAAACTAATTAATTCAATTGTATAACTCCAACTATAACAAGATTGAATTGAGTATCAATTTATGGATGTAATAATCAATAAATCATATATTTTACTTTACTTGAAAAATTGATCTGCTTTAATTAATATAGCTCCAAGTATTATAAGATTGAAATTGGGACTCAACTTGTGCATATAACAATCAATCAACACAAATGTTTTGACTTCAATTGAAAATTGAATTGATTTAATTTATATAACACTTAAGTATTATAAGATTGATTTTAACATGAATTTTTTTTCAAAATTTTAGTAAATGTTATGTCTCGTATTTCGACTAAAAAATGGGTTGCTTGTTAAATCTTAGAATATAAGAATAATATTTTTAGTTTTTGATTTTTTTTCACTTAATTTAAAAATCATTGTTTGACCATCAAAATTTCAACTATTAATTACAGTTGATTTCAAAATTTGAAAAACAGTCAAAACACTATTTTAAATTTTGTTTTTTTTCTTAATGAAATTCCTTTTTTTTTTTTTCATAAAATAACCTCATCTTATTTGTACTTTGGCTCAAATATTTTTCCTCCAAAAATTTTCCTTGCTTTCTTAAGGTTTTCCTCTAAACCATCATCGCCCAACTCCACCCTACGTACCCTTATCCTCCCCTTCCCCTTTTTCTTAAGATAACTATTATCTTTCATTACAAACATACACTCAATCCAATAAATTATTGTAATTTCAACAAGTTTACATACATAATTTATTCTTGTCTAGAATAGTTTATATCTTCTTAGAATTATTACTAATTCTTCAATTTTGTTATCTTTTTTACTCTTTTCTCTTCTATGATAATTTTTTTGTTTGGTTATATCATATAAAATAAAATATTAGTAATTTCATATAAAAATAATTTTTTTAATTATTTTTTATAATGTTCAAATCATAAATGACTAAATTAATTAAGTGATTTCCATATTTCTTTACAGTAAAAAGGAGGATCAACTTGATTATTTTATTTTACTTAAAAATATTATATAGAGTTAAAGTTAATAAAATCATTTTCATGAATAAGATATAAAAATTGAGTGTCACCATATTAATTTAAAAATTTAAAAATAAATAATAAATATATAAAAAATATACTATAAATATATGTGTGATAGGTGTTATACGTTCAACACACTCATTATCATGAATACATGAAAAAGCAGACTACTGTTAAAAATAGTAGAAAAGAAGAATATGATATGCCACTACATTTAGACTTTCTTAATAAGTGGACAATTTCTAAAGTCCAACCCAAGCTTATATATCAAATGGGGACTTTTGAAAAATTAGGTCTGAAACAAGTTGTTTAAAAAAACTGAATAAACTATTACTGTTGATGATGATCATACTACTTTTAGAATATTATCTGAAAATGATTTGGCTCCTTATAAGGAAACTCATAGATTCATGCATATTATATTAATACAAGTTGCATTTAAACCACTTACTTTAAGAGGTTTACCTAAAAGCTTCATAACAGCTTTAAGAGATGGTAGAAATCAAAATTGAAAAAACTCTCTTATAAGGACTGTTCAAACAAGCTTAGCTTATGGCCTTGTATATTTTAATGTTTATCCTAGCTTACAAATATCTTTGAATGATGAAAATTCTTTAAATGCTTTAGTATTGAGTATCAAATTACATGGTTATAACTATATGCCAGGAACTGAAGTTATATGTATATGTTATAGAATTTATTATAAATCTTTATATACTTTAAATCCTATGTGTAAAATTATGAATTTTCAAAATGAGACTATTTTAATAGAAATTAACTTTGGTAGGTCAAAAGTTACTACTAGAAGACCTATTACATGGGATGAAATTAACTTTCTTAAAGAATGAATTTTTGAGGAAGCTACCCCTCCTCAAAATAATGTGAATAGTGAAATTACAGAAGTTGAACAGACCACGGATGGTACTATTAAAATTAGATTTTTTGATCCCACACCTCTCATAAGTAGAGTTGATAGTCTTAGTGTTGCACCTAGATTAACTAGGTCACCCTTTTCTTATATCTCTCCTATTGATTATATTGTTAATTCTCCATCTAGAGCCTCTACTTCTCAAATTAGAGAAAGCAATAGAGTGAGTAATATTAGATTAGATAGAGATAATACATTTAATGATATCTCAGATGTGAATCCAACCAAATCGGAAATGGATTTTCCTATATGATTGAAATGAATCAAAACAAAACTGATTTTAGTCCGGGATCACCGGCAAGAAAAAGAATCTCAAATGAATTCTTTAAACCTAGATGAGAACTTTTTAGAAATTGTTTTTTTCAAAACTTTGATAAAGAAGAAAAGAATTTCTTTTAGGAATAATTTTATAAAGACCTATCTGCTCATGATAAAATTATTGCTTTTGTGTCATGGTTCATGGAAAAATATGTTGATAATTATATTTCTATGTTAGAAAAAGATTATAAATTAAGTAGTGATGAAATCACCAAATCAGTTCCCCCCCCCCCCCCTGCATCAATCTTTTCAAATTGAAAAAAAATGATAAAATAATTTATTTTACTGCATTTACAAAATTACTTGAAAATGATACTGCCGTTATTGCTGCCCAACATGTTAAGACAATGATCAAATAGCAAAAAATATGCTAATATTTATATGAGCATATTGGGTGAACAAATTATTTTTATACGTGATAGGATTGAAAAAATCTTTTCTGAATTAAAGAAAATGGATCATATTGATAATAAAAAGAGAAATCAAGTTTGTATTGCTACTACTAGTATCCAACCTCCCCCTGATATTAAAGACTTTAAATTAAATAAAAATTTGAAAGATATAGAGAAATTGTTAGAAGAAAAAATTAATGCATTAAAAATTAGTCCTATTAGTAGCAATAATAGTTTTGAGGATAATAATGAGATCCTTAGTGAGCTTCGTAAGATCTCTAAAGAGCATGCTTGAAAACTGGTCCAAAGGATGTACTATTATCCTAGACCTACTTCTCAAGATATATTGTTGGAGGAAAAAGAGATAATAGTCTCAAGTAGTTATAATGGAAATGAAATCTATGAATGAAACATTGATGATTTTACTGACAGAAAAATTTCTATAGTAGTACATCGAATATTGATGTACAGTACAATTTGTAAAGTTCATAACAATGGTGATAAAACTATTGCGGAAATGATTACGACAGGATTTACTGGTAAGATAAAAGGTTGGTGGGATAATTATTTAACCTTAGACCAGCATTCCAGTATTTTACAATCTATTAAGACTGAAGATGGCCAACCAATTCAAAATGCATTTTATATATTAGTCCTTAATAGTATGGAATATTTTTCAGGAAGATGGTCTGAAAATAGTAAGACTATTAGAATAATGCTTCAAAATTTAACGTGCAAGACTCTCACAACTTGTAGACGTTACAAAGATGTGTTCTTATCAAGAGTCATGGAATTACCAAAGAGTAATAATTCTCACTGAAAGTTTAAATTTATAGATGATTTACCAACGCTTTTCGCGGAAAGAGTTAGAAAAGCTCTTAGGGGATCCGCAACAAGTTTAATTATGATGAGTACGTATATGAAAAATTGTTTAATGTTTGTACTCAAGAAGGGTTATCCTTATGTAATGAGATTAGATTAAATCAACAAATTAATAGATATCGTCTTAATGAAAGACAAAAATTAGGAGAATTTTGTGAACAATTTATCATTGATATTCCTAAGAATTCTAGAGGACCTTATAGGCATAAAAAGGAGAAAGAGTTTCATAATAGAAAAAACAAAAGGGTTGGGAAATAATATAAGAGGAAGAAAGATTTTAAACCAAGAAAATATTTCATTAAATCTAACAAACCTAATGCTTGCTACAAATATGGGAGAATAGATTATTATGCCAGGAATTGTAAAGTTAAGCATAAGATTAACAATCTCAACATAGATGAAGAGATGTAACAATCTCTGTGTAAAATACTATTAAACTCTTCTTCAAAAAATTCAAGCCCGGATCAGAGTGATAATGAATAATTTTCTGTAGATAAAGAATTGAGAGTTCTTCAGAATGAGGATTATATGTCTTCTGAAGATAAGTGTTTACCTTGTCAAATAGGACAACATTGTGATAACAAGGATGAGGATGATGTTTTTTATAATATTTATTCTCAGTTTCAGGATCTAGAAATTAATGTTCTTGAATATGATAATTTAGCAGCACTTCTAGAATCTATCAAAGATCCAGAATTAAGATCTCAAATAATGTTTCATATGGAAAAATCTTCTACTAGTTCTTCTAAAGAACAATGGGAAAGTTTTTCTTAAAAAAACCCTTATACTATGACTGGAGTTCGAAGACTTCTCAAGGAAAATAAGAAAGTAGCTAATACTCCAAAAACAACCCAAGATTTAAGGATAGAGATTGATAATCTCAAAAGAGAAATATCCAACCTACAAAATATAATATCAGCTTAGATAAAAGGATATCTACTCTAGAAAATCAAAATCTTGATACAAATATTGTAGATAATATTCCTTCCTACCAGAAAAAGAATTTTTGCAAACAATAGAAGTTATAACACGTCAGAAATTTTATGCAAAGATGACTCTTTTAATTGATTATAACTTCAAAAAAGAATTTACAACTCGCATTGATAGTGGAGCAGATTATAATTGCATAAAGGAAGGCTTAATACCTTCTAAATATTTTTATAAAACTACTCATATTTTAAGAAAAATTAGTGGTTATAGAATAGGAGTTGAATATAAAATTTTCAAGGAATATATTTGTCAAGGAAAATCATGCATGTCATAAACCTTTATTTTAGTAAAAGATATTAGTGATAAAATTATTTTAGGGGTGTCATGGTTTGTTCACATATATCCCATTACTTGGTGGGATGAAAATGGTGTAACTAGAATATTTAATAACAAGAAAATTAAATTTGAATGGTGTTCACCACCATATGCGCGATTTCTAAATTTAATAAAAGAAAAAATACTTTTCAAAATAGACAGGTTGAGGTTTTAAAAAAATAAAATTTATAGTCTAACAATAGAAGAGACTTTGAAAATTCCTAAATTAAATGAAAAAATAAAATTTTGAAGAATTAGTTTTCATTAAAAATTTGTGGGGATTAGCCAAATGCTTTTTGGCAAAGGAAAAAACATGTGGTCAGTCTTCCATATGAAGACAACTTTAGAAAAAATAATATTCCCACTAAAGCTAGGCCATGCTAGATGAATTTAGAATATTTAGAGTTATGTAAAAAATAAATTGATTCTCTTCTTCATAAATGTCTTATAAGGCCTTCCAAATCACCATGGTCATGTACTGCCTTTTATGTTAATAAACAAGTAGAATGGGAAAGGTGGGTTCCAAGGTTAGTTATTAATTACAAACCTCTCAACAAACTTCTAAAATAGATTTGATAGCCAATACCTAATAAAAAGATTTACTAGATAGATTATATAACACCATAATATTTTTAAAAATTAATTTAAAATCAAGATATTGACAAATTCAAATTGCAGAGGCAGATAAATACAAATTGCTTTTAATGTTCTTATGAGCCAATTCAAATGGAATGTGATTCCTTTTGGATTAAAAAATGCTCCATCCGAATTTCAAAATATTATGAATGATCATGCCTGATAGTAATTTTATAATAGTTTATATTGATGACATACTAGTTTTTCAAAAATGTAGAAATACACTTTAAACACCTAGATTTATTAAAAAAGATTATTGTGCAAAATGTATTAGTAATATCTACACCCAACATGTCTCTTTTTCAAACAAAAGTAAGGTTTGAAAAAGAATTTGCTTCTAAATTTCCAGATGTTATAACTGATAAAACTCAATTACAAAGACTTTTGGGAAGTCTAAATTATATTTCTCCTTTTATAAAGGACCCTGCTAATGATACATCTATCTTATATGATAGATTGAAAAATAATTCAAATCCATGGACAGAAGATTATACACAAGTTGTCATAAATATTAAGGCAAAGGTTAATAACCTGTCCTGCCTTACATTGGCTAATCGTAATTGGAAAAAAAATTATGAAAATAGATGTTTATGATATAGGATATGGAAAAATTTTAAAATAATATTTTCCACAAGATCATTAAGCATATATTATTCAATTCTATTCTGAAAAATGGAATACTAGCCAGAAGAATTATGCAATTATTGCAAAAGAAATTCTTGCAATAGTAAAATGTGTTTTGAAGTTTCAAAGATTTATATAATCAAAAGTTTTTAATAAAAACTAATTGTCAAGCAGAAAAATTCATATTAATTAAGGATTGTAAGCATGATGATTCTAAACAAATGTTTGCAAGATGGAAAGCTTTATTGGCTCTGTTTGATTTTGAAATATAATATTTAAAGGGATCTGATAATAGGCACTTTAGGAAGAATCAATGAGAGGACATCAATTCAAATTCTGGATTTTAGTCTTCGCGACTTTCTTGCCGGAGAATATTTAAATTTATATCCTTTCTTTTATACAGGATGAAATCACAGTTTTCAACCTCCTCTAATATAGGACGGGGAAGAGGACGGCCAGGAAGGGGCCGAGGCAACGTCCTAGTCTAAATTGAAAGGCAAAAATTAATATCTGCAAATATTGCAAGTACTTTAGATCTTAGTAAGTATCAACAAATGTATCAAAAAATTTTGGAGTTTATTAACTCCAAAAAAGGGAGAATGATATCCCCTCATGTTCGAGTACTCTGACAGATGATAATAATGAAAATATTGAATTATATGAACAGAATGAAACGGATGAAGTAATACTTATCCTGAATCAAAATGATTTAAAATGAAAAGATGATTTATGACAATTAATGCAAAAATACTTAGATACTACATCATACGCTACTACTTCATATAAATATCGGATGCATTTTGAGACAATACTCTTACAGACAGGATCAGCTGAAATTCAACACTTTTACCCACTAATAATACTAGAAAAGTTTATAGCTTTTCAAAAATTATTATTAAAAAGATTTTTACCCCTGAGGAATGGGGTGTTAGTACTATTAAAGAAAAGGATTATTTAAATCATGAGCAAAAAAATTTAGCTAAATTTAATTACTGAGATTATGTTGAAAGCTTTAATAAAGCTCTTTTATATGAAAATCCTAAAAGGAAACATTCATGGTTTATCAAAATTTGTGGAAATGTTTTTAATCAAAATATTCTTAACCGGTTTGGACAATGGTGGATTCACTATGGACCATCCATAAAAATTTTACCAGAACCATTTAAAAGTTTATATAATGAATGGTTAAAAGTATCTCCAACATTAATAAAATTGGAGAGAGATAACATCTATTTTAAGAAAATTTCTACCATGTATTTCTTTTTTGAGTTCTCTATTCCATGAATAATTAAATGGTCCGTGGAAGCAAAACTGAATCTTAAGAATTTCTAATGTCTCAAAAGAATATTTTATACAAAATTCTGGAATAAACTAAATCAGAAGACGGTTGAAGGACATATGCATGGACTAGCAATAATTGATTTAATTAAGAAAGCCATTGATAAGTACAAAGAACAAAGGGACATGGCACCAATGAAACAAAAGGATGATATTAGTCCTTTCAAAAATATCGCCAGGAGACTTCAACTAAAGAAAAGGATCATATCCAGGTCAGAAATCATAGCCTCATACATGGAGGAGGTTAAAAAGGATTTAATGAGAAATCTTGACATGAAAAATGCATCAGACATTTCTATGGAATCTGCTAGTCATACCATGGATAATGAAGAGGATTGCTTAGCAGGAGAATCACAAAGTATTCAAAGCAATAGGGATATTGACCTTGATGAATACTTGTAAAAATTCAGAGAAAAATTGAAAGAATCTTCCACGTCATCAAAAGATAAAGGAAAAAAAATAAAATTATAAGAAATACAAGGCCCCACATCATAAAATTACTGAGGGCAATGACACGTAAAGACATGTGAAGGCAGCTTTTATAAAGCATTTTATAGCTTTCATAAAAAATCTGTAAAGAAGATGTGACAAATAAAGTATGTTAGTCAATATAGTCATGATTTATAAAGTAGAATAAGAGATGTCACATTTTTCATGGTTTTAAGTTTTAGTTTGTCGTTTTACAAGGAGAATCCTCTACCTCTATAAAAGGATATCATTTTAGGTATTGAGAGGAATGTTTAAGAACCACCTTACTCCTTGTACTACTCTCTACCCCCATTGTAATATATTCATCTATTAATAAAAGTTTGTTCAAATTTTCAAAAGGCACTGATCAAGCTCTTTTATTTTAAGGTATTTTATTTTTCTATTGATTATTTTGTTATTTTTCCTTTAAATTAGCCAAAATGATAGGCTAAATATTTTGTGTTGAACTATAACATACTAAGCTGCTAATACAATATTACACTAAATACTTAATAAGAATCTTATCAACCAATGATACTAAGGTTGCACATCATAATCTTGTAATAATATTTCCGGTTCAGGCTATATGCCAGAGGTCCTTTTATAAGTCCTATTAATGCCAAGAGTGGCATTTAAGGCTATGTGTGGTTGTAATGAACCAGAAATATTACTATTAAGGTTATGATAATGCATGAAGGTTCCTGTAGTATCATTGAAGAGATCCGGTTCTCATTATGATATATATATACATATATATATATGTGTGTGTGTGTGTGTATGTATATGTATAAAATTATAAGAAATACAAGGCCCCACATCATAAAATTATTGGGGGCAATGACATGTGAAGGCAGCTTTTATAAAGTATTTTATATCTTTCATAAAAAATATTTAAAAAAGATGTGACAAATAAAGTATGTTAGTCAATATAGTCATGATGTATAAAGTAGAATAAGAGATGTCACATTTTTCATGGTTTTAAGTTTTAGTTTGTCATTTTCCAGGAAGAATCCTCTATAAAAGGATCTCATTATAGGTATTGAGAGGCAGGTTTTAAAACCACCTTACTCCTTCTACTACTCTATGCCCCCATTGTAATATATTCATCTATTAATAAAAGTTTGTTCAAATTTTCAGAAGGCACTGATTAAGCTCATTTATTTTAAGGTATTTTAATTTTCTATTGATTATTTTATCATCTTTCCTTTAAATTAGCCAAAATGTCAGGATAAATATTTTGTGTTTAACTATAACATACTAAGTTGCTAATATAATATGGCACTAAATACTTAATAAGAATCTAATCAACCAATGATACTAAGGTTGCACATCATAATCTTGTAATAATAGTTCCGATTCAGGCTATATGTCGGAGGTTCTGTTATAAGGCCTATTAACACTAAGAGTGGCATTTAAGGCTATGTGTGGACTCGTAATAAACCAGAAATATTACTATTAAGGCTATGGTAATGCGTGAAGGTTCCTGTCGTATCATTGAAGAGATTCGATTCTCATTAAGATATAATATATATATACATACATATATATATATATGTACATACATATATATCTATATACATATATATATGTATGTGTATATATATATATGTATGTGTATATATATATATGTATGTGTATATGTATATGTATATGTATATGTATATGTATATGTATATGTATATGTATATGTATATGTATATGTATATGTATATGTATATGTATATGTATATGTATATGTATATGTATATATGTATATGTATATGTATATGTATATGTATATGTATATGTATATGTATATGTATATGTATATGTATATGTATATGTATATGTATATGTATATGTATATGTATATAAACATGCAATTGAGTACATATCAACACAAATAATGTGAAAAAAAATAAAATCTAAAAGAATACTCCTGCCGTCTCAAATTACTTATCATGATTGCTTGCTTTTTGCATAAATCTTAAGGATGAATTAATAAGGGGTGCATAGTGACTAATATGACCTAATTTAATCTTGATTAAATTAATTTTCTTCAATTAATATGGGTATAGTTGAATAAAAGTGGTTAATTATCTCTTGAAATTCTTAAACATACCAACTATTTTGAGACAGTTTGCTTAGCAAATATGTCAAGTAATTTGAGATGGGGGGAATACCAAATACAACACCACTGTAACACCCCACACTTTTGATCTAGAATTTGAACCTTCATATGTGTATAGACCCTAACCTAATAATTTTCATTTAGATATAAGTATGAAGACCAATTCTTTAGTGTGGGAATATCTTAGAAGATAAACCGAGGTCAAATAAATCTCCTAGCTCAAAGTTGAGTTGAGACTTTCTTACCTATTGAGTTTTAATAGATATTCTTACTTAGGTTGAATTCTAATGAATATTAATCCTAGAATATAATTAGTTAGGTGGTTTACTACCTTTCAAATTAAAGTTCTTTGAGTTTCAATGCAACCGGCCATTCATCAATCTAAGTACAAAGTAAAAATTTATGAGTGTTTTAGTGATGCAGTGTCCTAACTACGCGTTGGGCAACATGGGGTGGGGATAAATCTAGGAGATCACTGGTTAGCCTCCAATGGCACGGGGCATACCATCTCGATGTAAAAGTCCACTTTCTCTTATTAAATTAGGGGAAAACTATCACTTTCACTCCCTATAACTTTCGATCCTTTTTAATCCCCAAAATTATCCTAATGTATGAAAATCACTCTCAAAACCCAAACTTCTAATCCTAAAGTTTCAAGAAGAGTCAAAGATTATTGATCTTCTTAATGTTTTCTCACCAAATTTGTCATCAAGGGTATTTGGAATGAAATTCAGATAATTAAATGTTCATATCAATTTCAAGCTCGGGTTCAAGCCCCAGGGTTAAGGATTCAAGCTTTTCTCAAATTTCTTTCGTCAAAAAGCATGTTGCACACATCTTACTTTAACTACTATTACAAAATATGAATTAAATTATTATCTATGTATATTACACTGATTATTTGAAGTTAGGATTGAGGATATTATTATGAAAGTTTAGTATAACTTTTTTCCTTTTCTTTATGAATGATTTTCTTTAATCTTTGTTTGGGGTTTTGAGACTAAAATCGCTATTTGAAAAGGATGAATCTTCACATCTTGATTATGAACGTCAATTTAAGCCACAGTTATGAAGTCTCTTGCAAGATTTGAGTGGAACGAGAAATATAAATATTTTTTTAGTCTTTTACATCATTAAATAAGTGGTATCATGAGAATGTTTTGACACTGTTACGGGAAATTTAATTATGTTTGTGTTATGATTTCGAAGATGACATAAAGGAGTTAATAGTATTTTATGATAATTAATTTTTTAGTGTGATACGAATAACTTGCAAGTCTTTGTATAACAGTACCAAATATGAGTGCTTTACTAAAAGACTCCATCGATCAAAAAGTAAGAAAAAACTTTTTAATTACGCTCAAAGAGGATCGTGTAGTTTCGCTGAGAAGGTGTAATCCTTGTAACCAACACTAAAACTTGCATTTGCCGATGTGAGAGGTGTTGTCCTAAATGGATAATATTTGGTGTATGCTTGCTTCATGCAATTTTATGCAGTTGTTTATGATATGATGGTAAAAAATATGACTACCTCAGTCCATACGACTAACATTGATTGAAGATCCGTCAGTTGAGTACAGAGTGAACCCATATAGACTGAGTGTTACTTAATGTCGGTGTAAGCTACATAGTCCAGAATTAAAGGTTTTCAAATTGATTACTTTTTACTTTTATGCTTTGAGTCACTTACTTACTAATCCTTATTATGAGCTTATGATATGAAATTATATAACTATTTTATAAATTGTGTTGGTTTTATTTTCCTAGGTTGTATGCTAGTACTCATCGTACTGACCCTCCTCAAATGCTACATCCTTTCATGATGTAGGTTCTGAAGCTCAGCCTTCACAATCTAATTCAGTATTAGAATTTTACTCGGAATGGTAGCTAGCAGGTGGTGATCGATCCATATTTATTTCTTTCAATTAAACATGGTTTATTTTAGTTTTATGGTATTTATTGGGACTATGTTTTAGCATAGAATTTTTATTTAGATTGTTAGAGGTTTCATAAACTGAGTCAAATAAATATTTTCATGTCAAATTTTAGGACTTGAGTTTAGATTTGTTGATTTTTGTTTGAACTTCATAGCTTATGGGCCTAATTTTTGTACTTTAATTATAACTATGCTTATGATGTAATGCTAAGGGGTCTTCTCGAGCCTTTATTGATATAGGATGCCTGTCACGACCTGGGTCTAGCCTTTAATCATGACAAGCTTATTATCAAACCACAGTTCAGAGTCACAAGGTGTTTACGAAGCCATGTCTAGAAGCGTCTTGGTTATGGGTGTGTTGTGCACCACACTTACAATCAAGAGGATAAAGGGCATTTAGGAAATATTTCTCATTCTTTGATACTCTAGATCATGCAATAGTTTTGTCCATACAAAAGTTATTCAAATTCCTTCTTTGTGCTAATTTTGTTGGCTATGTCTCTTTATCGAGGCGATACAAGTGATAAACATCGATTCCTAACAATGTGATCCTTTTTGATTGATTTATCAAAAAGTTATGAAACTGCATAAGAACTTGAGAGGATCCCATTAGTGCATCAAAGCTTATTTATTTTTCTCATGTTTCCATGTCTTCATGAATCATGCGGATGAGTCGAGGTGAGATATTTATTCATACCTTCTTTCTAAAAACTTTATTACAGATGCCATGCTAATATAAAATTATACTAAGAAGTTAGAGTGAGGGTAACTTTTAAGTAAAGATGGGAGTTGTAGTTGTGTAACCTTCGAGTAAGGGGGTGGCATACTCCTATGCTAATTGACTAAAGTTGTAGTAATATTTGTTAATTTTATGGTGGATCATTGAGGAAGAGATTAGTTATGATGATTTATAGTTCATTTTAAATAAGAAAGGAGCTTGTGATGGCTTATTATTGGGGTAGAAAAGAACAAGTATAGGTGGTGACTCGAAAGATGGACTAGTTAAGAATTTATATTTAACTTTCAATTTGTGGTTTGGGAGGACCTTTTTGCTTCTTATAGAACTATGAGTGTAGTATAAATGTATGTCTAAGTAAGTAGATGTAATGGGAAAAAGAAGAATGTGTTAATGGAATGTAATTACATAGGTTAGGCTTAAGTTTGACCATTTGTACCATGAGATTTAAGTAGGCACTGTGTCTATAAATTTTTAGCGGGCAATTGTAAGATAGTCTAGTAGGTGAGAAAATTTGTAGTGAATTTTAAGATGTATGAGAAATGTTACAAAAATTATGCACTTGTATGTCGTAGTTGAGTGAAATAAGGAATTCAGGTTAATTTGATGGACAAATATAATATGTAGGATGTTTCATTGTTAGTTCATGATTGATACTAGACACTATATTTGAACTTTAGATACTGATTGTGGTGAAAAAAGTGGTAGCTCAAGGATAGTGATGCAAGCTTTGTGGAAAGGGAGATTAGTAGACTTGATATGATATGTGAAAGAGCTTGGGTTGATAAATTATAAAAATTGAGTGGGTAATTATGATATATACATGGAAACGAATGTTGAAAATAGTAAATTATGGCTAAGACATTAGATAGATAAGAACCCTTAGTTATAAGAATAAGACCCGCTGGTTTTATAAGAATAAGTGTTATGTGATCCTAGTAAGCGCTTTGAGTTGTTTCGTATGAAAATAGTAGGTAAATATGTTAGAATAATGATAATTTTACAAGAAATTCAAAAAAAAAACTTTCTTGGATTAGAGGCACGATAATACGCTTCTTGAAGATAGTTGGAGTCTCTCCCATGATCAAACAGAAAACTAGTAACAACTCTATCTTCGGGATTCAACTAAGCCACAAAACAAGTACCATTCAAGAATGTTGCTCTTATATTCTTGAATTGGTGATTTCACCATTTGATCAATATCTCTCAAATGTTTTTTAAGAGAAAGTAATTTTGAGTGCTTGTCTTTTCAAACAAAACAAAACACTATTTATAGGATAAAAGTGTCATGCAAGAGAAGAGTATGAATTAAGTAATAGTTAATAGGTTCATGTATATTTTAAAATAAAAACCCCTTTATTTCAAGAACCTAAAACGTAAAACTTAATGAATGAATTGTAAATTTCACACTCATTTTCTTTGTAACTCAAAATCATTTAAGTGATACATTTGTTTCAAAACTAATTGAAACATAACTCTAAAAGTCTTTAACCAGTGTATTTGTTTCAAAATTTATTGAAACATAAACTTAACAATAACAATCCTCCACTTATTTCAAGAAATTTTATCTTTAAAAACAAAATTCATTTGAGACATCAATCTAGCAATATGCATCAATAATGGTGTCTTTTGGACTTGAACTATTAGCTATTGAAGACTTTCTAAATCATTGACTACTTAGTGAACAAATCTTGAACAAAGTGGTTCATTGAATGAAGTAGAAAAATACTCCACACATATTACTATGTTTCGGTGAAAATAAAAATCCTTTGACACCTTATGGCCATGTGTCTTAAATCCTTTTAGCTAAGTTCTTTAAGATTTCCCTATTAAAATCTTATTGAAGCGGCCTCCACTTCACACTTAGTGTGGTGAATTCATCAAGAGTAACTTTGCATACTCTGACCAAATAATATATGAATTTCATTAAGAGAAATTAATCTCATCCTCCTTTACAACAAAGTATCAATAAATCTATCAAGAGTGTTCCTACACACTCCAACCAAGATCAGTGTATATACTTATTAAGAGAATATAATCTCATTCTTCTCTTTTGTAGGAATACTGTCAAATCTATCAAGAGTGTTATTATTTACTCCAACCGAGATCGATCTTATAGATTTATCTAGAGAAAAGAATCTCAACTGATGCACATCTACTCACTCTCTAGGAAAAAGAGAATTTTATCAATGTGCTTCACAATTGTAACTTTACTTGTTTTTCCGTTTGAACCCAATATTACATCATTAGGTAGGGTTACCATAAAGTACAATCAATCTACAACATGCTTTATTCTCATCCCATTACAAGTTTGTACCACCAATTTCTTGCCTAACTCTTTAGATAAAAGATCTACTAAATTGAGTTTGGACTTCACATATTGAAGTGATATTATGCCATTCTCCAATAATATTCTCACATGATTGCGTTTGAGATGAACTTGTCTTGACTTGCCATTGTAACAATCACTTGAAGCCCGAAATATAGCAGTTTTGTTATCACAATATATAGTCAAGGGTGGTATTGGCTTACCCCAAAATGGAATATTTATCAGCATACTCTGTAGCCAATCCACTTCTTCTCCAGCAGAATACATAGCGATAAATTATGACTCCATGGTTGAGTGAGTGATATATGTCTGCTTCTTTGATCTCCAAGATATTGTTGCTCCAGCCAAAGTAAAAATCCAAGCAGTAATAGATTTAGAGTTATTCAGATCAGAATTCCAAGTAACATTACTGTAGCTTTTAAGAACTGTTAGAAAGGTAGAATAATGCAGGCCAACATTAATTGTACCCTTTAGATACCTTAAAAAATGAATTAAGGCATTCCAATGCTCAACTCCAAGGCTACCAGTAAACTTGCTCAAAGTTCTTACTGCATAACCAATATTTGGCCTAGTACAATGTATGGCATACATAGGACTCCGACAATTTTAGAATATGTCAATTGATCAAGAATATCACTAGAGTTTCACACTAGTTTGATGCTAGGATCAAATGGTGTAGGAGCAGGCTTGTGGTCAAAATGACCAAATCTCTTCAGAAACTTCTCAATATAACTTGATTGAGTAAGAGTCAAACCATTTGATAATATTAAAATTTTGATGACTAAAATTACATCAGCTTCTCTAAGATCTTTTATTACAAACTGGGAAGCAAGAAAATATTTTATTTCTTTGACTCTTTCGATATCAGTTCCAAAGATCAATATGTCATCTACAGAAAGACATATTAAAACACCAAACTTTTTTTGAAATTTACTAAATATGCAGATATCTCCACAATTGATTAAGTATCCATTAGAAATCATAATTTTTATAAATTTCACATGCCATTGCTTTGGAGCTTGTTTCAATCCATAAAGAGATTTAAGAAGCTTACAAACTTTACATTCTTGACTAGGAATGAAAAATCCTTCTGGTTGTTTTATTTAGACTTCTTCGTCTAGATCTCTATTCAGGAATGTAGTCTTCACATTCGTCTAATGAATCATAAGAACATGAATTACTGCTAGAGCAATCAAGAGATGAATAGAGGTTATCCGAGCTACATGTGCAAAAGTATCAAAATAATCAATATCTCTCAATTGAGTAAAACCTTTAGCTACCAGGAGGGCTTTGTACTTATCTAAAGAACCATGTGATTTTATTTTATTCCTAAAAATTCATCGGCAACCAATTAGTTTACATCAGAAGAAAGATCTGGTAATATTCATGTATTATTAGATAGGATAGAATGCATTTCATCATCAATAACTTTACGACAAAAGGGAGCATCATGTGAAGACATAACTTTATCATATCTTTTAGGATCTTTTCCAACCAAATAAGCTTGAAAATTAGGTCCAAAGTCCTTTGATTTGGATGATCTTAAACTACGTCTTGGTTGACATTTTTCTAATGGCTCAACTATTTTTCTTTTAAGAGGAGAAATAGAAAAACTTGCATCTTGTTCAAAAGAATCTTTTTTCTTAGGAAATATATGCTCAAAAAGTTTTTGCATATAAAGATTCAATAATTGTGTAAGGATTTGGAGTCTCAAGATTTAAAAATCTATAAGCCTTACTGGTTTGTGAATAATCAATAAACACACAATCTACTCTTCTATAGTCAATCTTAGTTAAATGTTGATCTGGTAATTAAACATGAGACAAGTGATGTTAGGCGTATTTACACGCCTAAAGCACCTTAATTTACCCATATTTTAGCTAAGTTTTAAGGACAAAATATATAATTCCTGCACTTTTAGTCCTTTTTTCTATAAGTGAGCTAACCAACGTGATTGGCAAGTTTTCAGGTATAAATGATGAAGATTTCAGCATTTTATGGACTGGTTGCCGCCAAAGAAAGCTTCACGAAAGAAGGAAAGTAGAGTTTGGATGCCTAGGGACTAAAAGTGATGTATGGAAAACCTGTCACGGGCAAAAACAACATTTCTAAAGACTTTGGGGATCATCAATAACTTATTAGGATTAGGATAAGGATGCAGTAACCTAGTAGGATTAGGATAAGTAATGCAGTAGCTTAGTAGGAATAGGATATGGGTGTTATAAATACCCTATTTTACTGGAGATTTTGATTATTCCCATCCATCCACCATCCATCCATCCATCAAAACAATTCTCCACCACCCTCATCCCTATTCGATCCTTCCCCTTTTTCTTCATTAATTCGTTGTTGACATTATTTTTCATCTATTCGACTTTTTAATTTTCATAAAAAGAGAAACGCTACTAAGCAAGGAAATCACGCCATAAGTGACTTCATTACCTATATATCGTGAGATTGTTATAATGATAATGTCTATTATGTTTTTCGTTGCACTCATGCGTAGCTAAACTTCTCTGTTAGGGTTATGGAAGCCTTATGAGATACTATCTATTACTATAAGTTTGCGAATTCTTGACGCGTATGATGCTTATATCATTATTCTCTTCATCTTAATATAAATTCTTGTGGTTGCAAACATATAGAATATGCCAGTATAGCATTAACTTGTTCGAAAGAAAAGTTACATGTATGGAAAAGTGAGAATGTCAAGGTAATAGGGCACCAACCCCTGTTAAAAAGTTAGTGTCGTAACTGGATTAACATCTTGGAGAATTTGTACCATTAGATACGCTTTAAGCTCGAAAGAGTTAAAGTGAAATAATCCTTGATGGTCGAAAGACGCCTGGATTTACCATAGAATACGATTCTCTATAAGCGCATGTATGTATGAATTCCGCATAACTCATAGTTAATAGATACGTAAAACTCATAAGGTGGACATAACCCTAACTCTCAATTCTCATTGATTAAAACCTACCAAGTACTCCGTTTACTCTTCTATTTTCTGTTTATTTTGTTTACATTATTAGCACGCACAAAATCCCCCCTTTTTTGCAGAATTTTTGGCCAAAAGTATACTAATAGTTGCTTACTTAGTGACCAAGTATTCCCTATGGGATTCGACACCCAACCCAGTTGGGTTCTATATTTGACAACAACCACTTACACTCTTACGAGAGCTGTAGTTTGAGCGTTATCAAAAATTGGCGCCGTTGTCGGGGAATACAGTTGTCAACTAAGTTTGTGATAATTACTAGACCCTTTGGTCAAAGATTCTTGTATTTTACTTTAAGTTGTTGTTTTTGTTTTATTCAGGTTCTATTGAATGAATGGATGCGCAACGTGACATTGAAAGAAGGGCTACTCAACAAGAGCAGGCTAGACTAGCTGCGTTGGCCGCTGCCCAAGTACATAAACAGAATATTGATAACCCTGGGCGAGCAACAAACCCTGACAATGAGGACCTAGGTGATGATGAGTTACTAAACCCTAGGCGTGATGCTGAGGTGGTGACACCGGCGAACAGAAGAGATCGCCAAGCAAGATTTAGGCCTGAACGCCGAGCTATGCAGATCCCCTTTGATGATGATGATGACGATCTGGATGGAGATGGTGCCACAGGAGCTATTATTCTTCCGCCCTTGGCACCTGGAGCAAAGTTCTATATCACTAGCACCATGATTCAATTACTGCAGCTCAAGGGACTATTTGGTGGACTTGCAGGCGATGATACGAATATGCATTTGATCAATTTTATTTCTACATGCAAGTCATTCGACAATCCAGGCGTTGGACAGAATGCAATTCGACTACGCTTATTTCCATTGTCTCTATCTGAGGAGGCAACTCTATGGTTGAATAGGCTGACTCTTGATTCTATCACAAATTGGAGGCAATTGAAAGATGTTTTCCTAGAAAGATTCTTTTCGCCATCCAAGAAAGCACAATTGAGAGATGAAATCAGCAACTTTCGACAGCTTCCAACTGAAGCTCTCCACAAAACATGGGAGAGGTTCAAGACGAAGCTTATGCGGTGCCCAAACCATCATATGACCAATGTCCACTTGATGGAGATATTATACAGATCTTTGAATTCGGTGACTAAGCCAGTGGTTGATTATGCAGTAGGTGGGTCATTCATGGAACTCACTTTTATTCAAGCAAGTGATATGTTAGATCGTTTGACAAAGCAGAGCAGAGCTTGGTATACCAGGGATTCTGAGGTAGCAAGCTCTACTATATCTATGGGCATGACTGCAGAGCATAGGCGAAGACAAGAGGAAATGCCCTAGGAAACCAAGGTCGAAACTATTATGATAAATCTGGATATAAGGACCGTGATCAAGGTAGTTGGAAGAACAAGACTGACAGGAGTGGTTTGTATATTCCTCCAGGAAATCGTGAGGCCGCGGCATCTGGTTCGGGGACGATGTCAATGGAAGATATGATGGCGAAGCTGTTGAAAGAAGTAGAGGCAACCAATACGGGAGTGAATGAGGTGAAGAATGACTTATCTTCAATAAATCAGTTGGTTGACTCACATTCCACTGCAGTAAAACAATTAGAGCAACAATTGAGTCAACTTTCAGCAGCATTTAATCAAAGAAAAGCCGGCACCCTAGCTAGCAACACTGTGCAAAACCCAAGGAACGATGGAACATGCATGGCTGTTACTACCAGGAGTGGTAAGGTATTGGAAAATCTACCCAAAGGCAAGCAAGCAGTCGACAATGTAGCGGACTACGATATTGATGCTGATGGTGAAGATGCCATAGAAACTGGCAAGAGTGGTCATGACATTACACCTACACATCTGCAGCCTGAAATGAGTGATAATCGAAAGCAAGATAAAAAGGAAGTGGTGGAGAAAACTATTCCTCTTCCACCACCACCTTTTCCGCAAAGACTGAAGAAGAAAGCTGACGATACCAGGTTTAACAAATTCATGTCAATGTTAAAACAGCTGACAATTAATGTTCCCTTGGTTGAGTCACTAGAACAGATGCCAGGCTACGCAAAATTTATGAAGGATCTTCTAACAACGAAGCGGGCAGCAAGTGGTGAGTTGACAGATGTTGTTCATCATTGTAGTGCAATCGCTACCCGATCACTAGTTCAGAAAAAGATTGACCCTGGTGCTTTCACTATTCCTTGCACTATTGGATCGTTGGATTTTGCTAAGGCATTGTGCGATTTAGGAGCCAGCATCAACTTAATGCCACTATCTATTTACAAAAAGTTGGGATTGGGGGATCCTACTCCAACCAATATAAGGCTCGTAATGGCTGATAGGTCGGTAAAACGACCTGTGGGTATCTTGAATGATGTGTTGGTGAAGGTTTCTTCCTTCATCTTTCCTGCAGACTTTGTTATTCTGGATTGTGAGGTGGACTCTGAAGTTCCCATAATCTTAGGACGGCCCTTCCTCGCAACTGGAAGTGTGCTTATTGACATGAGAGATAATGAGCTTTTATTTTGAATGAATGATGAAGTGATTCATTTTGATTTGTGCAAATCGATGAAGCAGCCGAGAGATATGGATGTATTCTCTGTAGCTGGTGTTCATTGTGAGGATAAGAAAGCATTATCTGTCGAGAAGCCGATTACTGTTGAGCCATTGACTGCTGCACTACTGAATGTTGAGCATGAGGACGATGAAGATTATAAAGAAACTATGTGTGCTCTAACAGAAATAGGGCCCTATTCTCATACTCCTAAGAAGTTGGACCTTGATCTTACTAATCAACCTTCACAAATAGCGAAGACTTTCATTGAAAAACCACCAATACTAGAATCAAAAGAGCTACCAAGTCACCTAAGGTATACGTTCTTGGGATACGGAAATACACTTCTGGAGAGTGTTGTGGATTATTTAAGTGAACAGCACATAGAGGCTCTCATCTCTGCTCTAAAGAGGTACAAGAGAGCTATAGATTGGTCTATTGATGATATAATTAGTATCCCTCCTGGGATATGTATGCACAAGAGTCATATCAACGAAGATTGCATGCCTAAAAGTAAGCATCAGCGTCGTCTGAATCCATTCAGAAAACGATGCCCCATCTATCTTGATAAAGTCTAAGTAATCGAGATAGCTATGTCGTGCCGCGACAATAAATCAAGCGCTTGGTGGGAGGCAACCCATCATTTTTAATTGTTTTTGTTGTTTTTGTTTTCTTAGGATTTTGTCGAGCCACGACCAAAACTAAGGCGCTTGATGGGAGGCAACCCATCGTTCTAATTGTTTTTGTTGTTTTTAAGTAAATGTAGGTGCAAGAGGTGTAAAGGAGGAGATTGGTTTCAAATTTTGATTTGGAAGTATTGCATGTCGAAGGTGGTAAGTTAGGAATGAAGAAGCAAAAGGCTATGGGTTAGGCATTGCCTATGAAAATATAGGCAAAGAACAAGGCAAGGCCTATGTAAATCTAGGCCACGAACAAGGCAAGGCCTATGCTATGGCATAAGCTCTCGGATTGTAGAGTTCCATAGCATAGGCGCCGCCTATGCCAATGCCTTTTGTCTCTGAATCTAGAATGCCATGGCTTAGGCGCCGCCTATGCTCACTTTTGGTCTCCAAATCCGATTCCAAATAGGTCAAAACCCGACCCAAGCTTGTCCTATAAATAAGAACTTCATCCTTAAGACAAAGTCACATTGTTTACTCAATCTAAGCACCACCTACCCTTCCAAAATCTCTCAAACTTTTCTTTTTGCTCATCTAACCTTGCAAGATCATATTCCGAATCCATCACCAAGTAAGTTCTTCTTTTATATTACGTAAGTACTATGCTTATAATGATTCGTTAGATCTTGAATTGGTGTTGGTGATTTGAATATGCTTGGTTTGTTATGATACATCTAAGTGAGTGAAAGAATATGTATGGATGCTCTTGACTTGTTTCCAACTTGTATTTGATTTTGATACATTGTCATACTTTTACGAAATCGACATGGTCAAGATAATTGCATAATCTTGTAACTTGAAGGCTTACATGTTGAAATGACTTGTTCATTGAGATGAAAATCATAGGTGACTACAAACATGCGATGTGGTGATTATTTCTATGCCATAAATTGATACGATATCTATGTAGTAGTTTTGTTCAAAAGATGCATTAGTCCAAACACGAAAGCATTGTCAAGATTGAATAACGTTAAGAGGACATGAAAGTATGACTGTGCTGAACATATTGTTGGAACATATCACCTAAATGTATCTCGATGAAGTTTGAGTAATCGACATCATGCACTTAATTAGTTTTTGTCAATAAATTAAGTGTGGGGTGGTGCCACTATTGTTTGTTTGTCGATTGAATCTTCCGAGATAAAGCTAACATGACTTTATTGAGATCTCAGGTAGAATGTCACAAAAAGGACGACAAGGAAAAGTAAAAGCGCCCACCGCACAAAAAGGTAAGAAAAGAGGAAGAAAAGAGCAAGCTGAATCCTTCGTGCTGCAAATACCTCGACGCACTCTTGGAATCAAGTGGGGTACTTATGAGGAACTTCTGAGGATGACGACTCTGATGATGATTCCGATGCAGGGGGTATGACCCCAGACATAGAGGATGAGTCCGACTAACCAGGTTTTTCTTATTTATTTTCCACTGAGGGCAGTGTGTCCCGTCTAAGTGTGGGGTGCTGGTATTTGTATACTAGACTTCTTTATCTGCATTTGCTTATTTTTGTTTTATTTGTTAGTAGTTAAATTTTAGAATTTTTTTTTAAACTTTGCATAAAATTGTTCTGATAGAAAGCATGGTATTATGACAAGAGTCTGTGATAAAATCATTACTATTGAGACATTTAGGCTCTAAAAGTGACTCAGTATGTGATAAATGTTGATTTAATTCCTTCATCTTTTGGGTCAAGAGTCTATACTGCTCCCAACAAAGTCGATCATGTGCCTTGTGTGTGTGAGATGATAGTATATTCTATGTTTGTGGCTGATGCTAGAACTTGCCTGGTGTGTATGTAAAGCGAAACAAAGAGTGTAAGATTAGGAGATGATTTAGGCATTTCTTTGGCAACCTATGATTGTTTACCTTCGTTTTACCTACCAATGGACATTATCCTAGTTAACCCCTTTTGAGCCTATTAGCTATTTTCCTTGACAGCCTCATATGTAAGCCTAATCCATTTTTTTCAAGACCGTAATTTGATCCAAATTCCTAAGTGCTTTAAATTGTAAAGTCATGTGACAAAATAAGAGGAAATTGGGTGAGAGTGATGCCTTAAAGTGAATTGGTACTTGAATTCGTTATAAAAAAGAATGGCTATTATAGAGGTGTGTTATAAAAAAAAGAGAAAAATGAAAAAAAAAATAAAAAGTTAATTCTGTTTAAAATTGAATAACAAAAGAGGTGAGAAGGGGTGGTAGATTAAAAGAAAGTAGAAAGGTTGTTTGAAAGAAAGTGTTAATGGCATAATGTGATGTATTAAAGCGCTTAGGAACATAGTCACTATTTCTGGCCAAAATAGTTCTACCAGTCCCTTAGCCTACATTACAACCTGTAAAAGACCTATTTGATCCTAAGCTTAGCATTTTGATATTTAGTAGAGCATTACACTAAGGGTAAGCCTATGTTCATCAGTTGCAACATATGAATTCTTTGTGAGAGTGAGAGCAAGGATAATCTTATACCCATGTTCGAAATATATACAATACTTGTGAGTGATTATGGGTGATATATTGTGAGACACACATGGTTGATGAGTTTTGGGTAGTCGTGTATGATTCTTTGTGCCTTAACTTGTGGATACGAATTAACCATCATCACGAGTCTATGTTGGAGGCTGAATTGTTTCTAGTGGTGATTAGAAAACTACTCTTTGTTAATAATTGTCGTGCCTGTCTTGATGAAAATTGTGTTGTTACTGTGAAATCCCAAGTAGATGGTACATGGACATGATATTTTGTTCGAGGACGAACAAAGCGTTAAGTGTGGGGTGTTAATATTAGGCGTATTTACACGCCTAAATCACCTTAATTTACCCATATTTTAGCTAAGTTTTAAGGACAAAATATATAATTCCTGCACTTTTAGTCCTTTTTTCTGTAAGTGAGCTAACCAACGTGATTGGCAAGTTTTCAGGTATAAATGATGAAGATTTCAGCATTTTATGGACTGGTTGCCGCCAAAGGAAGCTTCACGAAAGAAGGAAAGCAGAGTTTGGACGCCTAGGGACTAAAAGTGATGCATGGAAAACCTGTCACGGGCAAAAACAACATTTCTAAAGACTTCGGGGATCATCAATAACTTATTAGGATTAGGATAAGGATGCAGTAACCTAGTAGGATTAGGATAAGTAATGCAGTAGCTTAGTAGGAATAGGATATGGGTGTTATAAATACCCTATTTTACTGGAGATTTTGATTATTCCCATCCATCCACCATCCATCCATCCATCAAAACAATTCTCCACTACCCTCATCCCTATTCAATCCTTCCCCTTTTTCTTCATTAATTCGTTGTTGACATTATTATTCATCTATTCGACTTTTTAATTTTCATAACAAGAGAAACGCTACTAAGCAAGGAAATCACGCCATAAGTGACACCATTACCTATATATCGTGAGATTGTTATGATGATAATGTCTATTGTGTTTTCCGTTGCACTCATGCATAGCTAAACTTCTCTGTTAGGGTTATGGAAGCCTTATGAGATACTATCTATTACTATGAGTTTGCGAATTCTTGACACGTATGATGCTTATATCATTCTTCTCTTCATCTTAATATAAATTCTTGTGGTTGCAAACATATAGAATATGTTAGTATAGCATTAACTTGTTTGAAAGAAAAGTTACATGTCTGGAAAAGAGAGAATGTCAAGGTAATAGGGCACCAACCCCTGTTAAAAAGTTAGTGCCGTAACTGGATTAACCTCTTGGAGAATTTGTACCAATAGATACGCTTTAAGCTCGAAAGAGTTAAAGTGAAATAATCCTTGATCGTCGAAAGACGCCTGGATTTACCATAGAATACGATTCTCTATAAGCGCATGCATGTATGAATTCTGCATAACTCATAGTTAATAGATACGTAAAACTCATAAGGTGGACATAACCCTAACTCTCAATTCTCATTGATTAAAACCTACCAAGTACTCCGTTTACTCTTCTATTTTCTGTTTATTTTGTTTACATTATTTGCACGCACAAAATCCCCCCTTTTTTGCAGAATTTTCGGCCAAAAGTCTACTACTAGTTGCTTACTTAGTGACCAAGTATTCCCTGTGGGATTCGACACCCAACCCAGTTGGGTTCTATATTTGACAACGACCATTTACACTCTTACGAGAGCTGTAGTTTGAGCGTTATCAACAAGCAACCCCAAACTTTAAAATAATTTATATTTGGCTTTCAATTATTCCAAAGTTCATATGGAGATGCATTAAGATTCTTGATAGTAATTCTATTCAAAATATGAAATGTTGAAGTAAGGTTTCTGTCCACAAATTTTCAGACAAACCAGATCCATAAAGCATAGAATTAACCACTTCTATGAAAGTTCTATTTTTTATTTTTGCTACACCATTTTGTTGTGGTGTATAGGACATGATAAATTATTTTTCAATGCCTTCCTTTTCACAAAAATCAACAAAATCTGACTTTAAGTACTCTCCACCTCTATCTGACCTAATTGATTTAATTTTCAAACTCAATTTATTTTCAACCTCTGCTTTATATATTTTGAATGTCTCAAATGTTTCATCTTTTGTTTTCAATGTAAATAAGTATATCTTGAGTAGTCATCAATAAAAGTTATAAAATACCTCTTTTCATGATGTGATAAACAATCCATCTCACAAATATCAGTGTGAATTAATTGTAAAAGTGTTAAAGTCCTTGCAACTGTCTTAAAGGGCTTCTTTGTAATCTTACACTTACTATAAGTAAGACACTAAGTAGTATGATTCTTTCCACAATCTTTGATTAATCCATTATTCACCATAAGTTGAATGGATTTAAAATTCACATGACCAAGACGTTCATGCCATAAGTCCAGAGACTCCACAAGATAGGCAGAAATATTTTCATTTTCAATATTGAGTTTAAACATTTCATTTGCAACATAACCTTTTCTAACAAATATGCCATTTTTAAATAAAATATACTTATCTGCCTCTAAAATTATTTTAAAACCATGCTTCAAAAGAAGCTTACCTGACATCAATTTCTTTTGAATATTAGAAACATGCAATACATTCATCAATGTAACTATCTTTCGGAAGTAAACTTCAGTTCAACAGTTCTTTTTTCCCACAACTTTAGCAGAGGAGAAGTTTCCCATATATAAAATTTTACCGTCCTCCACTAATTCATAAGTCTTGAAAGAATTTTAGTTACCTGATATGTGACGAGTTGCGCCGGTATCTATCCACCATTCCACTTGATCTTCCACTACAAATGCTTCTGTGACCATTACCACAAGATAATATTTTTTATTTTTATTTGCTCTTTCTTTCTTCTTTTCGGTTTTGAGAATTCTACAATCACGTGCTTAGTGACCAACTTTGTGACAATAATAGCATTAACTAGATTTAAAATTGGCACCATCACGCTTGAAATTTGTAGTCTTCTTTACCTTTGAAAAATTCTTATTTTTAGACTCCTTCTTGGTTGATTTTTCTTCAACCATATGAGCTTTCATGATAGCTTCCTTCAAAATATTATTGTCACAATATTGTGTCTCTTGTTCAATTTACATGTGTGCAATAATTGTTCAAGAGTCAAATCTTCCTTTTTGTGTAAGAATTTGCTTTGATTCTCTTTCCAAGATGGAGGAAGTTTTGATACAATGGCACCAACGTGGAAGTTTTCATCAAGACAAATTCTAGATATAGCAATTTTATTAGTTATAAGTTGAAATTCTTGTACTTGTTCGGTGATTGACTTGTCATCAATAATTTTAAACTCCAAATAGTTTGAAATAAAAAATTTCTTAGAACTCGCCTCTTCTGCTATATAAATAGCTTGAAGGGTGTCCCATATGTCTTAAAAAAAATTGCATTTAACATAATATTTATCATAATATTTGTTGGACATTCCTCCAAGAATATAATTCTTGTAAAATAATTATAATATTGCCATTTGGCAATTTGTTCTTTAATCAAAGTAGCCTCTTTAGATGCTACCTCAAAACCAGGAGCATTAGTACAAGGTTCTTCAAGAACATATGCCAACTTTAATCATCTTAAAAAAAATTCCATCTTTCCATGCCATCTAGTAAAGTCTTTGCCATCAAATATTTTAAAATTAGGATTAGGCAAAGATGGAATACTATTTGATATTGATGTAGAAGCTATAGAGACAATTATCTTTAAATTATTAGAACAATAATGATAATTGTACAAGAAATTCAAAATAAAACTTTCTTGTCTTAGAGGCACGATAATATGCTTCTTGAAGATAGTTGGACTCTCTTCCACGATCAAACAGAAGAACTAGTAACAACTCTTTCTTTGAGATTCAACTAAGCCACAAAACAAGTACCATTCAATAATATTGCTCTTCTATTGTTGAATTAATGATTTCACCATTTGATCAATGTCTCTCAAATATTTTTCAAGGGAAAGTAATTTTGAGTGTTTGTCTTTTCAAACAAAAGAAATACTATTTATAGGATAAAAGTGTCATGCAAGAGAAGAGTATTAATTAAGTAATAGTTAATAAGTTCATGTATATTTTAAAATAAAAATGTCTTTCTTTCAAGAACCTAAAACGTAAAACTTAATGAATGAATTATAAAATTCACATTCATTTTCTATGTAACTCAAAATCCTTTAAGTGATGCATTTGTTTCAAAACTAATTGAAACATAACTCTAAAAATCTTTAACCAATGTATTTGTTTTAAAAGTTATTGTAACATAAACTTAAGTATAAAAAAATATAGTATGGTATTTTGTAAAGTTGAATTTTGGGGAATATTTTTGATAGACGAGGTTACCCTCTTAATATAATTTTAAATTTCTTTGAGATATGTGGTGTGAGATTAGAGGTTTGATGCTAGTAGATTATCAAGAGGAGGTCAAATTTTTAAGTGTTAGCAGGAAAGGATATATATGCCAATAAAAGTGTAAGTTATATGATGATGACGTTGGGAGATAGAGGAATCTTAGAGCATTACCCTTGGAAGGAATGCTATATCAAAATGATTTTATTTTTCCTATAAGAGTTTATTAGGGAGAGGTTACCATTTATGTGCATAGATACCCCATTTTGTTGAGTGTTATGTATATAACTCTATTTAAAGAATAGAACCACAGGCCTAGGATAATGGTCTTTGAGATAAGAGAGAGATGATGAGTTGTTGAACCATGGAAAGTCTTGATATTTCTAGTGATGGCGAGTTTCAAAAAAGAGTTATGTTGCGTGACATAAAAACCTGCTCTTATTATAATGTATTCCTTGTAGTTTAGCCAAGGGGATTCTTTCCCCATGTCTTATGTATTTATGTCAGTTCCCAAGTTCCATACTCTCTATATATGTCCATGCTCTATCCTTTAAACTGGAAGCAATAGTGTTTCTCAGTGATCTAAATATTTATATATAATTCTAGGGATCCAATTTCTATGTTACCATGCTCATAATCCATGAACTCTGTCTGACGTTATGCCTAGCTCCAAGAAATTATACTTTGTATATGTTACTGACTCATACTAGTCATATATAAGCCTAAATCAACACTTTTTATGCAAACTCATGACCATTTCCAATTTTCAGGATGAGAGGCAACAGCCTCAAGCAGTGATTTATCCATATTTCTTGAAATTTATATATTCCAACCTTAAATTATACAACTCTAGATCTATGCACTCACGTTTCTTAATATGCCCAATCCTATGAACTCATGTTATGTTAGAATTGTGTTTATTTTGGGATGATCCTCTATTTATGTTCTATATGTTTGAAATATGAAGTACTTTGTGTCAATTATATTGTATCTTACATCACATATCCCATCTTGAGTAGTGCAAAAAAAAAGAGAAGTAATTGAGTAGTATCAATATTATTCCTGATGCTCATACTCTAGTACCTCGGTGATCCTCCTTATGTTAGGAGGATAGTGGTGAGGGTAGCATGATAATATTTTAAAATAAGACAATAGATGTTCTTTGTTGTGAAATTAGGGTGTGACAACTTGAGATAAGGTTATAGGTGAAAAGGAAAGTAGGAGATTAGTGTTTCTTATTTGAAATGGTTAGAAAGGGGATATATAATGGAAATCACTGTGAAAGTAATTAAAAATGTTAGTTTTAGGAATAGAAGATCAAAAAAGGGTGTGTAGTAATGATAGGCTTGCCTGTTGTGATTTGTAGACATGTATGTCATTGCTTTATATGGCTAGTACACCTTGAGTAGATCTTGAGATTAGTTGATTATAAAGATAAAATGAAGTAGTATTTTTAGGGCTAGAATTTTCTTAGAGGGATATACACTATAAAGGAAATTTTCATAACTTAGATCAGTGTGATTGCACCATATGTAGGACCATGTGACTCCCTGTTACGCTTGAAAATAGAAGCAATATAAAGTTAAACTCAGACCCTAGTAACTATGTATTGGAGTGGGTAGTATAAAATAGAATTGAGGAAGTGCGGTATTTGTAGTTGGAAGCATAGTTAAGAAGTATCACAAGGGTTCTTTATCATATTATTTAAGGTGGAGAATACTTATATTCTTATATCCAACAAAACCTTATTTCATGTAATGTATCAATATAAATCAAGACCTATGATCACCAAAAAAATTAACGTCTTACGTTGTTATGATCATGTTCTATAGAACTCATGTCCAAGATCATGTCTATGTCAAGTCTCACTATATCATGATTCGTATTTACACGATTTGCTTGAGGTTGTCATGAAGCTCCTTTTGATGCCTATTTATGTTTTATGAGGGAGAATTCCTAATGTGAAGTAACCTACTTTATTCCGTACTTGTATAACTTGAATGAGTTCCTACCCATCATTCAAAGAGAAATGATCTCAAAGAAGATATAACGTAACACCCTGCACTAACCTTCCTTTATACATGTATGGATCTGAATCAAATGATTTCTATTTATATGTAAGTATGAAGACCAATTCTTTAGTGTGGGAACATCTTTGAAGATGAATTGAGGTAAAATAAATCTCCCAACTCAAAATTGAGTTGAGACTTTTCTACCAATTGAGTTTTAGTAGATGTTCTTACTTAGATTAACATCCAATGACCATTAATCCTAGAATCTAATTAGTTAGGTGTCCTACTACCTACCGAATTAAAGACCTTCAAGTCTTCTTTCCAAAGCAAACCATCGTTCATCAATCTGAGTCTGGATTAAAAAGTTATTACCATTTTAGTGAGGTAGAGTCCTAGTTGTGCGTTGGATAGAGAGGGTTGAGCTAAAGCTAGGAGATCACTGGTTAGCAGTCCACTTTGGGCTCCGCGGTGTGGGGTAGATATCCCTGACATAAAAGTTTGTTTTTCTCTTATTAAATTAGGGGAAAACTAGACCTTTCACCTTCTGTAACTTTCTCAATCCATTTTTAATACGGGAAATCATCCTAAAGTATGAGAATCATTCCTAAATCACTAATTCCTTTTCTCTCCCCAAAACCCAAATCTCCAATCCTAAAATTTCAAGAAGGGTTAAAGATTATAGTTTCTTATCAATATTTAAACACCATATTCGTCATTAAGAGTATGTGAAATGAATCTCGGTCAACTAAGTCTCATATCGATTTCAAGTTAGGATTCTGTAATAACCCGTATTTCTATCTAGCTTTGATTCATCTTTAGAGCATCAAAGATCTTGCTTCATAGATGACTATATTTTATTCCATGAGAAATTTTAAGATTTTGACTTTATATCATGTGAGAAATCAAATAAGCTTTCTATCGATACCAAATTCGCCCAAATCCGACACTCGAGCGAAGAGTTAGAGCCATTTTAGTGAAACAATGTACCACCTGGTACTTTGGCGCATCGCGGAGTCAGCCAAAATGGCAATTGTCAAAATCCAGTGAGCCTCCATGATTATGGCACGTCGCGCCAAAGCTCAGTTTTCCAATTATCCAATTTCCAGTGAGCTGGCGCGATTTCACCGCGTCATGCCAGCATAAGAAATCAGGATTTTTAGATTCCGTTTTTAAATTTCAAAGACCAATTGGTAATTTTCTAAAGCCCCAAACCAATCTATATAAGGGATTTATACCCTAATAACTAAAATACTTCATTATTCATCAATTTTTCCCCAAATCAAAATATTTTCTCTCCCAAGAAGTTAAGAACCCTAGCCAAGAATTCAAGAGCGAGCCTAAGGATTTCTTCAAAAACCTTCAAGAAAGAGTCTTCTAAGAAGTTAAATGTTGATTGTTGGTTGATTCTTGTGTTCCTTCCACCTAAGAAGTTCAAGAATCCCTTTTTAAATTCAAAGATTACGATTTTATGAGTTTTCATAATTCATGTGAATTGAAGTTCATGTTCACGTTATTGTTGAGATATAGTTCATGCTTTAAATTACAAGTTGCAAGCTTTGATCTTGATTCGAGTTGAATTGCATTATGTCCATGTTAAATCCCTAAATTTGCAAGATGGTTGATGAAATCATGATGCTTAGGTGTGCAAATTGTTGATTAACCAAAGCATGCTCCCCATATGTTTGATAAAATGCTTATGTGAAGGAATTAGAGCCATTATAGCATGTTGACTAAAACTCCCCAAGTGTGTGTAAGTTCATCCATGCCAAGTGTTTGTTGAAAAGCCTTAGTGAATGAATTATGACATGTTAGCATGAAATTCTTCAATTATGTGTTTTTAATGCATGCTAAGTGTTTGATACAAGACCTTGTAGAATGGAGTGCGAGTCAATATCAAGTCTCCCTATACTATCGCATATTTATGATTTTCAAGTGCTTGAAGAGATTCTTTAATGATTGTAATAGTGAATGAAAGTCCATGGTCATGATTATTTAAGATGGTTATGTCTTACTTTTATGCATCGGGTCCTGGGGGTATTTATACCTAAGAATTTAGCTACAAGTCTAGAGCCCGTGTCAGTTTTCACAATAATCTTAGTCAAGCCACGATCCTTAGAAATCAGTACTCTCAGACAATTACAGAACTTAAGAAATCTCAGTAATCTAAGTATCATTAGCATTCTAGCTTCAGTTCAGTACTCAGCTCAGATCTTAGCAGTATTCATGTATTCAGAACTTAGTAGCATTCAGTCAGATAACGAGATCCAGTAGCATTCTGTCAGATAACAAAACCAAGTGAACTCAGTCAGATCAGTCAATAAATATGAATAGTAACAAATTCAGCTCAGTCTAAGATCAGTTAAGAATCAGTTCAGAGTCTTTCAGTTGGGAGTAGTAACTAGCACCGAGCGAGTGCAGGGATGAAGACTTCCCCATTAGAGAGATAGAGTCGTTAGTAACAATCCCTGAACTCCAGAACTGCGTAGCCAGCGCAAGACCAGGAGTCACCCATTAGATTAAGGGTTGACTATCATACTTCCTTAGGCTTGACTTCCTGTTCAGGGTCAGCCATTAGAGAGGCTTGACCATAGAAGAGGTCTTTACCCGTGGCACGGTATTGACACCCTTCCAGCTAGGATCACAGGTTGGACCCTAGTAGTTCAGAGTTGGGGCATGTTGGTTAAGTAAGAACTCCCATAGTTACAGTTCAGTCTTAGTCATCGCAGTAGCACTCAGAAATCAGGACTGTCAGATATGATCATTCAGCTCAGTGAGGAACTTAGATAGTTCCATAGATTCATAGACCACCGCTAGAAAGTCCTGCTCTTACATGAAGTTAACCAGTATCAGTACTAATCAATTCAGAGATTGCCCGCTAGATAGGCCTGATCTCAAACTCAGATTCAATCATTTCTTATCATTATTACTAGATTTGAAGATCATCCGCTAGATAGGTTTGATCTCAGTTTCAGTCAGTCGATATTATTAAGCTCAGAGCTCAGTCATCAATAGACTCAGTTGTCAAAAGTTCAAGTATTTAGAAGGTAGTATTCAGTCCATGCATGTATCCTCATTCAGTACTCTCATGTTATTCAGTTAAGTTAAGTTCATGCATAAGCCCTTGCATTTAGCCTTACCTCATCTAGCATACCAGTACATTCAAAGTACTGACACATACTTTTCTCTTGCACTGTGGTGTCTTATACCATAGGTTCAGACGAGTGAGAACCAGAGCACCCTTAGCAGTCCTGACTCAGTCAATAGCAGTTGACTTAGCAGTGAGTCCTAATCATACGAGGATGATCCTTATTTTATTATGGCATTAGACTCAGTTTATTTTCAGTAGGCGGAGTTAGTTGAGGACATGTTCCATCAACTCCACAGTTCAGATAGTTTAGAGGCTTTTTAGATAAATGTATCAGTATTCAGTTTTCAGTATTGATTATTTTAGATATTTGAACCTTATGGCAAGTTTCCGCTAGTTTTTCCACATTTATTTCCTATATTATGCAGTGCTCAGGTACAGATATCAGAAGAGGATTAGCTTGTGGTCCTTCGAGGTCATGAGCACCGTATGACATGCCGGTTCTAGAAAATCAGGGCGTTACAGGTTCAAACCTCAAGGTTAAGGATTCAAGCTTTTCTTAAATTTCTTCCGTCAAAAAGCAATGTTGAACACTCCCTACTTTAACTACTATTACAAAGTATGAATTAAATTTTTATTTATGTATATTATGTTGATGATTTGAAGTTAGGATTGAGGATTTTATTATGATGGTTTAGTACAAATTATCTCTTTTATATATGAATGATCGTTAATCATTGTTTGGAATTTTGAGACTAAAATGACTATGAAAAGGATGAATCTTCATCTCTTGATTATGAACATTAGATGTATAATTAGTTAAGTCATGGTTATGGAGTCTCTTGCATGCTTTGAGTTGAACAACAAATATAAATGTTTTTCAGCCTTTTACATCATTGGATAAGTGATATCATGAAAATATTTTGAAACTGTTATGGAAAACTTAATTATGTTTGTGTTATGATTTCAAAGAGGGGATAAAGGAGTCAATCACGTTTTATGATAATTATTTTTTTGGCATGATACGAATGACTTGAAAGTCTTGGTATAAATGCCATAATGAAATACTCTAGTAATTAAAAATTAAAGAAAAATATTTTAATTGAACTCAAAGAGGACCGTATAGTTTCACCGAGAAGATGTAGTTCTCACGACCAACACCAGAAATCGCTTTTGTCGATGTGTGAGATCTTGTCTTGGATGGAGGTTGACCGTTGTATGCTTGCTTCACGTAGTTGTATGGCCAAAAATACGACTATCTCGGTCTATACGACTAACATGGATTGAAGCTCGACTAGTTGGGTACGGACTGGGCCCATAAAGCCTTCGGGTTACTTAATGTCGTGTAAACTACATAGTCCAGAATTAAAGATTTTCTTTTATGCTTTGAATCACTTTCTTACTATTATCCTTATTACGAGCTTATGATATGAAATTGTATAGCTATTTTATAAACTACTTTGGTTCTCTTTTTTTGGGTTGCATGCTAGTACCAATCGTACTAACCGCCCGGACGCTATATTCTTTCACGATGTAGGTTTCGAAGCTCACCTCCCATGATTCAGTTTAGCATTAGAATTCCACTTGAAACGACAACTAGCTAGTGGTGAGTCATCCATATTTCGAAGGACTATGTTTATTTCTTGCAGTTATACTTGATTTATTTCAGTTTTATGGTATTTGTCGGGAGCATGTTCCGACATAAATTTCTTATTCATATTGTTAGTGACTTCGTAGACCGAGTCAAATAAATATTTTCATATCATATTTCAGGACTTGAGTTTGAATTTGTTGATTCTTTTTTGAACTTCATAGCTAATGTGCCTATTTTTGCGCTTTAGTTATAACTATGCTTATGATGTAATGCTAAGGGGTCTTCTTGGGGCTTTATTGGTTTGAAATGCCCGGCACAGTTAGGGTCTAGGCATGGGTTGTGACAACCACCACCACTACAAGAAAATCCAGTATGATCCCATTAGTGGGGTTGGAGAGAATTTTTTTAATAAAAATATTAGGAATCTTTTACTATATACAGAATGAATTGAATAAAAAAAAGTAAAAATAAATAACAAAGAAGCAGTAAAAAAAGAGATGATCCAAAGGTATATTATATTATATTTCCGACAAAATGAAAATATACTTATTTAAGTTTACATATTTTATTTAAAGAGAAAACACAAAACATGCTTTTGAAAGAATTTTGAATTTTTATTGATTTAAATTATATAAACGAATATGTGCGTGCAAAATATTTTATAAATTTTTGTTTCTTTAAGCTATATTAATATGTCACGTCAATTAAAAGAAAAAACATAGTAATAATTTTAAATTAAGTTTTGCTTAATATTTATATATATTTTTACATTTGGTTAATCTAATAATTATTTAATTTATTTTCCTCTAAAATTTATCTGTACGTTACTTCTATTGAAAATTCAAAATAAAAATAATCTTACTTCACTTACGAACGTTTATATTTTTAATATTATACATATGTACATATATATGATATCATACCTATATATTTTTGCCATAAAATCACAGAAAAGTGAACGTTTAACAGTTAACACTCCTCAAAATAAAAAATAAAAAATAAAAAAGGAAGTTTCCAGGAATCAATTAATCAACCCTAGCTGCCCCTTTCCTACCAACACATTTTATACACGTTTGAAAGAACCTACCTACCAATTTGCAATCCTTACGCAAGTGCTAGCCCCAGTAGTAGCAAAACTCCCATTTTCTTCTTTCTATAACCATCCATTCGCTGCTACTCGTTGATTTTAGACCTTGAAAGTCACAAAATAATTAATATAAGTATTTTATTACTCTATTCAGATTAATTGATGCATAGTCTTGAGTTTTGAGGAGGGATCTGATGGATAAGTTATTAATACTGACGTTAAAATATGAAAAGAAAGTATTTTTCTCGTGAAAAGTAAAACTAAAAACATATTTTCAATATTACGAAAAAATAAATCAGAACTATATAATTTGGCAAACATAAAGTTCTAATTATCCTGCATGACTTAAGTTTCAATAACACTCCCTCCTCTCTCATCACTCTCCTCAATCTCGCCCAATTTCGCTCGACTCCCTCCCCAAAGTATTTTTCTCGTGAAAAGTAAAACTAAAAACATATTTTCAATATTACGAAAAAATAAATCAGAACTATATAATTTGGCAAACATAAAGTTCTAATTATCCTGCATGACTTAAGTTTCAATAACACTCCCTCCTCTCTCATCACTCTCCTCAATCTCGCCCAATTTCGCTCGACTCCCTCCCCCTCTCCTCCTCTCGCAGTGCCCCTCACTTCTCTATCTTTTTCGCTCTCCTTTTGTATTTGTTCAATATGTAGTTGGCAATCAATATATTAGGTACTATTTTTATCCGGTTTCAATATGATATGTATCTGCTCAACTAAAGCATGATACATTTGTATTTATATTTTATATATGATTCATACGACTAGTTTCATATAATTGTAATTTGTATTTATATGGTTCTATAAAATACAAATTGTATTTGTTGATACAGATGATACATTTGCATTAAAAATAAATTTGTATTTATATTAAATAATACAAATGAGACATTTTTATGCTTGTAATTAGTTACTGTTTTTATATCTTATATCAAATACAGTCAGTTGCATATAGTTTATACATCGACTATAAATGATAATTTTTTTAAAATGTGGTTAACACAACAATTGTTTATTAGAATTGGGTCTATTTTATGAAAGTTGCCCTAAATAAAAATTAACAAAGGTCATTATCATGCCAATAAGGTGATTCAGATCAAAGTCATAATCAAGTATTTGTTTTGTGGACTCAGTTAAGAAATAAATGAGCTATGGCTTAATGTTGGTGGAATACATTGTCAGCCCCTCAACTTGGCACCATCTTTAGTTTGACATTTCAAGTAAACATTGTTCATTTTAAGCACCTAAATCAGCTACAAATTGTATTATTTCGACACCAGTTCTAGCGTATGGATTGCACGCACTTTCAACATAGATCAAACGATCAATTGATTTGTGTCAACTCATTTTAAATTGCCACATCATTATTTACACCCACAATTTTTTAAAATTCATTGATCTTAATCTCCATTAATGAAAGTTGAGTTTTTTAAGAATGATAAACATACCTCCTCATTCTCTAAGAATGATAGATCCGCATTAATAGCTTCTTGAATTTTTCAAGAATGATAAACATACCTCCTCATTCTGATACAAGCATAAAGGGCACCAAAAGAATACAGGGCATGGTCAAAGGTTCAAGGCTTCAGAATTGGAAAGCAATTGAAGACTTTTTAAATCTTCTAACACGTATCTCACTTCCGTATCTTTTAAATTACTGGGCTCTGATACCATTTGTAGGGGGGTGCGGATAACTAAGCTGATAAATAGATTTATAAATAGATTTATTATAGCTGATGAATCTATTCTTTTTTGTGCGTGGTTATTTCTTAGATTTTGTTTTAATAAGTTATTCTTTTTGTGAGATGTATTCATTAATTTTTAGTTTATTATTTTATCCTGTAGTAACTGCTGAGTTACATATTTCTGTGTAATAACTTATTCTTTCTGTACTATAGTGTATATCTAATTCTAGATTTTCTATGTCATTTATTATTTTGTGTTGTTCTTCTCGTAGTGAGTTTTTTATATTATATAAACTGTTACATGTACTTTTTTCTAAATTTTCTAAGGTTTTTTCTATCCATATTAACTTTTCTCTTAGATCTTCCATTATTTTTCTAATATGGTTTCTATAATTAATTTCGTTATTTAGATTATCTTGGTTTTCTCTAGTTTTTCTAATATATTCTAACATCCACAATCTTGGTCTGAATAATATCCTTCTGGGTAAATGTCTTCGTATATTTGTGCTGTAGCATTTATCATTTCTATTTCGTAATTTATTACTTCTTCTAATATCATTTTCTTAATATCTATTATTTCTATATCTTTAAGTATATATAAGGTTAAAATTCTAAGGTAGTCTAAATGGGCTATTTTTAAAATTAATATTTTATAGCTATTTGTTTTAGACTTAGTAGTTTTTGCATATTTTTACTAAGAGATTTTATATATTTTTTATCTTCCATGTATTTGTCTATATTTATTTTTATCTGTTTTTCTAGTAACTGTATTTTTTGCGTATCTTTAAAAATCCTACGTAGTTTTAACATAATAAATATTTATAAGAGTAGTTAGGTATGTGTGGTATATAATTTATTCTATCCGTATAATTTTTTCCATATGCTTTTTCTAATATAATTTTTCTTATATCTGCAATATCTATATTTCTAAGTACATACAAAATAAGTATCTTAAATTTATCTACCATGACATCAGATATATTATCATTCATTATCATAAAATTGCTTTTCAAATGAAGGGTATTGAAGATATTTTACACTCCAAAATTGACGCTCAAGAGGTGCCTCCTTTAAGCCCTCATTAAGGGCATTTTTGTCAATTGAATGTAATAGTATAAATACACCATTTTACTTCTCTTTTCATTAGCTTTGATGAATATTGAAAGGATCTCCTTTAGTTTGTAACTTAGTCTTCTAGTTTTAGTGTAGAATCCGAAACTTTGAGTGTTTAAAGCATTTGGAAGGTTTTTCACTTGTACTAAACATTTGACAAGAAAGGAAGAGTTGAGGGAGTGTGATTCCCTTGGTTCACGGTTCACCTAAGAGTGAGGTTTGATCTTACATTGGTGATGTGTGTTTGAAGGTTTGATACACCTTCTAGTGCTATTCATTGGTGGAAGTGAGGGTCTCGCTACTATCTTTACTTTATGCATCTCTTCTTCATCTCTTTTCTTCTACTTGTCTTGCTTTTCCTTATGTGTGCTTACTGATTTTTTCATCTTAGTGTCATTTTCGTATGTTTGATAATCTTCAGGCTATCATTTGGTATTAGAGACTTTTTTAGGGTTGTTCCATCATCCCTAAATCTTGGTTTTAGTGTTTTTACTAAGAAAATATCAACAAAAAAAGAGTCAAAAATTTGAAAATACAAAAAAAAAAGTGTTGTCTTGTGTGTTTGTTGTAGATACGGAATTTTCAAGTTAGATCTACAAGTTTTTATTGTGTTTTGAAGGTTTCTAGTGCTAGATCCTTTCTCTCTAGAACATAGGGAGTCTAGATCTAAGTTTGGAGCAAGATTTGATTGAATTTGAGCTAGATCCACCATTGTTGGGCCTTGTTTGAAGCTTTTTTAGGAGGATCTCGTGGTGGGAATCTTTTTTGTGATATGGCTGATTGGTGGATATTTGAGTTTGCCTTGACCCAAGGAACCTAGATATAAAAGAAAAATTGAAGTTAGGGTTCATTTGCCTTGTGGTCAAACTTTAGTCAACTCTTGAATATTCATATTGTTCTTCACCATCTTCATGCCTTGTCGAAGAAGAATATTCAAAAAGAGTGTTAGATCCACAAAAAGAAAGAGGGAGAGTAAAAAAGTTGTTTGTCCAAAAGCATATTCCAAGAATATTCAAGTCTTTCAAAAAGAAGAGGGGACAAGGGGACAACAAAGTACAATTGAAAGTAAAAGTGGGGAGGGGAGAGGGGGGACCATTGAATTCAAATCCATTTGAACTTAAGAAAAAGGCTCCAACCCACCATTTTTTTCCCCAAATTTCGTCCAAAACACTCTCCTAAGTGGATCTTTGGCCGAAACTCAAAATTGGAATGTGAAAAAATTTTTGCAAATTGACAACCAACCACATTGTGCCACATCATCACTAGTTGATCAACCTAATTAAGCTCTAAACTAGATTTCTTAGTTTCTTCTTTTTTATTCTAGTTTCTTATGTGTTAAACTCTATCACTTATTAGCAAAGGCCAAACCCATCGATGGCCACTTAAATTTGTCCTGAAAATTCACTTAGGCCCCTAAACTAAGGCTTGTACCTATTAAACCCCTAAACCCCCAATTTGGTTCCAATTGGGAATTTTCTCCCTATCAGCAAAAAGGTCAAACTGTGTGTTGCACACACGCGATGACGTGGCAAAACGAGCTAATTGGAAGCTGACTCATGGCATTGTAGGTCCAATAATTATTAAAAATTAATTATAATTTTTTTAAAAAAAGTATATAAAAATGGCATTGAGGAAATTATTAAATAATAATTCTAAAATTATTTAAAAACTACAAATTAAAAAGTGATTATTTTTAAAAAATTATAAAAAAATTGAAAATAAAAAAAATTATAAAAAAATAATTTTTTTAAAGAAATTAATTATTAAAAAAAATTATAAATTTTTTTTAAAAATGAAAATAACAAATTGCATTAAGGATATAAATAATGAAAAATAATTTATAAAATTATTTAAAAAATAAAAATAAAAAAAAACTGATAATTTAAAAAAATTATAAAATTTTTAAAAAATGAAATAAATTATTAAAAACCTATTTAAAAAATAAAAAATTAATTATTAAAAAAATTATAAAATTTTTTAAATGAAAATGAAAAATGGCATTGAGGATCCAAATTATGAAAAAATAATTATAAAATTATTTCAAAATTGAAATAAAAATCTGATTATTAAAAAAAATTATAAAAAATTTTAAAAAATGAAATAAATTGTTAAAAACTTATTTAAAAAATAAAAAATTAGTTATTAAAAAAATTATAAAACTTTTTAAAATGAAAATAAAAAATGGAATTGAGGATCCAAATTATGAAAAAATAATTATAAAATTATTTCAAAATTAAAATAAAAAGATGATTATTAAAAAAATTATAAAAAATTTTAAAAAATTAAATAAATTATTAAAAAATTATTTAAAAAATAAAAAATTAATTATTAAAAAAAATTATAAAACATTTTAAAATGAAAATAAAAAATGGCATTGAGGATCCAAATTATAAAAAAATAATTATGAAGTTATTTAAAAAATTAAAATAAAAAATAATTATTAAAACTGAATTATAATATTTATAAAAAATTAAATAAATTATTAAAAACTTATTTAAAAAATATAAAAATAATTATTAAAAAAACTTATAAAAAAGTTTAAAATGAAAATAATAAATGGCATTGAGGATCCAAATTATGAAAAAATAATCATAAAATTATTTGAAAAATAAAAATAAAAAACTGATTATTTAAAAAAATTATAACAAATTTAAAAAATTAATTTTATTATTAAAAAATTATATTTTAAAAAAATAATTATTAAAAAAATTATAAATTTTAAAAATGGAATTGAGGATATAATTATGAAAAAAAATTATAATTTTTTTTTAAAAATGAAATAAATTATTGAAAAATTATTTAAAAAATAAAAAAATAATTATTAAAAAAACTTATGAAAATTTTTAAAATGAAAATAAAAAATGGAATTGAGGATCCAAATTATGAAAAAATAATTATAAAATTAGTTAAAAAATAAAAAAAAAACTAATTATTAAAAAGAAATTATAAAATTTTTTAAAAGATGAAATAAAAAATAGATTTTTTTAAATTCAGTTTTATTAAAAAAAAATATTGGGGCCCTCTAATGCTTTTTTGGGCCTTTAGTGTTTCAAAAAAAAATTGTTATTAAAAAAATTTTGGGGCCCTCAATGCTTCTTGGCAACTTTTTATTCGTAAATTAGTAAAAAAAAAAATGCTCCTTACATGCCTCCCACGATGGCACTGCACGAGCAGTGGCCACATCGGCAAAAAATGTCCAATCAGAATAAAATTCAGGGGTTTAGGGGTCTGATAGAAACATGCCTTAGTTTAGGGGTCTAAGTGAATTTTTGCAACAAGTTTGAGTGTCTATTGATGGGTTTGACCATTAGCAAACTAGTAACTACCTACTAGGTTGATAATTATTCTTGGGTTCGTTTGTTTCATGTCTTCGATTTTTGTGTGCTTTTCTCGTTTTTGAATTCGTAGTAGTTTATTGGTTCAAGTCCGTACATTATTTTATTTAAGTCATGTCAAACAAAAATTGACTCCAGGCCAAGGCATATTCACCACTCAATTCACTTGTCAAGTATTCAACACTTGTGAGACCAAGAGTGAGGTGAGATTCGAGAGTAAGAGAGTTGGTGAGGATATTTGAACTAACTTATTTGTTTGTTTTGTAGGTTTGTTTTTTTATTTTAGGTACCATGGTTGCCAATAATTTTAATGCCACGATTGATCGCATCAATCCCAATTGTGATAGCTTCATTAAAGATATACACCAAATGCTTAGTGCACTAAATCCCAATTTTGGTATACGCCAAATGCTTAGTGCACTAAATCCCAATTTTGGGATAAGTGATGAAGAAGTGAGTCCAAAGGGAAACATTGACATATTCCCCTGTAATGTGGAGCATGAGGGATGCCATGATGCAAAACCAAGTGAAGAACACACTTTCCATGATACAAGGTAATAAAGTTATCTTCTACTCCTCTAGAAACTTAAATTGTTGTGATATGGCTAGTAGTGGCCAAAGTGGTGTAGTTTTAGATTTTCTTAGTGAAGAAGTGTGGGAATCTTTCTTTTGTGATACTCTTGGTATTGTTAGGTTGCATAAGGACCTAACTCTTGCTGTGAGTATGCAAGCACTAGTTGATCCTTTAGATGACAAAATCAATTCTTTTCGTAAGAATGATTTGTGTCCATTTAGTGCTAGCACGTATAACTTGAATAAGGTTCCATTACCAAGTAACAAGAGTATTTACACACTAGTTGACCCTTGTGAAATCCATGGTGAGTCTACGTTGGTATGTGAGTTTCCAACCACTAGTGAGGGTATGTAAAATGATCAATCGGGTGGAGTTGACCTTGAATTGCTTGAATATTTAGGAAACCTGAATTGTGATTGTTCTTGTGAATATGTTTTTGTGTGTGATCCCTTTGCTGCTCATGGTGATTTATATCTATGTGGGGATTACTCTCTTAAAATAGAAAGTGGTGCATGCTTAGAAATTTCCTCTATCTCTTCTTCGTGTGTTTCCTATGTTGCTCATCCTAGTGGTGATAAACTTGGAACTAGTGAGTACTTGCATAAGGGCACCATAGTTTAAGTTGATTTGTGTGACACCCTTCTCTACTCTCTATTTGTCTTTGATGATGTATATGTTATTATAGAGAGTATGTCTTTTAGATTCGGTGAAGCCTATGGGGAAAAAGAATGTTGTCTAGATCCATGTCTAAGGCCACTTTTTCCATTTGACCTCGGTGCCCAATGTGGATATGATGATTCTGGCACACCCAACTTGTTGCTTGGTCTACATGAAAAGCCAAGTATTATTCTTGAAAACCCAAGGGCTAATGTGACATTGTCGTCTTGGGATAATGCTTCTAAATGTGCACCCTTGCTTGAGACACTTGTGCTTGAATTAAATGAATCCCAACTTGTGGATGCCAATTTTATGTTTTACTTGAGGGAAAGAATTCATATGTGCTTAATTGATTTAATTACATCCTTATGTGACTTATGTGCTATATCTTTTGGACCAAGTGACCCTCTTGTAGATGATAGAACCTTGGACGATGTTTTCACACATGATTCTTTCCTATACTACCTCTTTGCCTATGATGATAACCATGTTAATTTTGAATTGGCATTACGTAGAGGTATTAAGTTTGGTGGCTGGTTTCCTTGTTTGAATAATGATGATTGTGAGTTTGGTAGCCTAGTGAAAGGAGTGGGTCACCTCGGATTAACCCCTTGCCTTCTACTCCCATTTGATCCTGGAATACTTTTGAGATGTGAAAGTTATAGTTTTGGGTCATGCTCATTACCTTTTGATGTTGATGCCTTTCACTTTATTTGTATCCTTTATGCCAAGCTTTTCATGCCAAATACCAAGGATACATGGATGTATGTTAAGTGTGAACCACCTTGGAGTGATGATATAATTATGGTGCTAATGCTAACCCTCCTTCCAAGAGAATTGTGTGCTTGTTTTCTTCTATCTTTGGTTTTGCAAGGTGCGAATTTGAGGACAAATTCCTTTCAAGATGGAGAAGATGATACAAGCATGAAGGGCACCAAAAGAATATAAGGCATGGTCAAAGGTTTAAAGCTTTGGAATTGGAAAGCAATTGAAGACTTTTGGAGTATTTTGAAGCCTTGGTCAAGAGAAGGAAGGAGGGGAACTTATACATTCAAGAGGCCCTCAAATGAAGGGTATTGAAGACATTTTACACTCCAAAATTGACACTCAAGAGGCGCCTCCTTTAAGCCTTCATTAAGGGCATTTTTGTCAATTGAATGTAATAGTATAAATAGACCATTTTACTTCTCTTTTCATTAGCTTTGATGAATATTAAAAGGATCTCCTTTAGTTTGTAACTTAGTCTTCTAGTTTTAGTGTAGAATCTGGAACTTTGAGTGTTTAATGCATTTGGAAGTTTTTGCACTTGTATTGAACATTTGGAAAGAAAGGGGGAGTTGAGGGAGTGTGAGTTCCCTTGGTTCACCTAAAAGTAAGGTTAGATCTTACATTGGTGATGTGTGTTTGAAGGTTTGATACACCTTCTAGTGCTATTCATTGGTAGAAGTGAGGGTCTCTCTACTATCTTTACTTTATGTATCTCTTCTTCATCTCTTTTCTTCTACTTGCGTTGTTTTTCCTTGTGTGTGCTTGCTGAATTTTGCCTTCTAATGTTTAATTTCTTGAGTTGATAGTCCATTAGGCTATTACATTCTCTGATAATGATAGATCCGCATTAATAGCTTCACAAATTCCGAACATATGACTAAACAAATATGGAGAAAAAGGAGGCCAGTGTCTAGTTAGAAAAGAAGAAAGTATAAATACGATTGGAATTTGCTTGGAAGAAAACACAGATACTTTACAGGATGGGAGCTCGAAAATGAATCTTCACGGATCAAATTACATTTTAATAATATTCTTTAAGAGTTAATTATCATATTAATACAATATTTTACTCTTCGTTTTTGAATTAGGAACTCAATTTTATTAATTTTTGTAAAAGTTTGATCTTGAAAAAAATGGTGAAAGAAAATTAGATGAAAAAATGGAGAAGAAGATGATAAAATTAAATTAAAAGGGGCTAAAATAAAGTTGTCACGCGCTAAAACGCAAGTGTAAAATACTCACTTTGTTATGTCAGTGAAAGGTGCTAAAATAACATAATTTGTAACTGATTTAGGTTCTTAAAATAAATGACGTCCACTTAAATATTAAAGGAGTAAATGGTCAAAAGCCCCCCTAACCTTTACCCTAAATCCCAACTACACACCTATACTTTGCGGGGGGGGGGGGGGGGGGGGGGGGGGTCCTATGACCTCCCCCCCCCCAAACTATTTAAAAATGGAATTATTACCCCCTCAAACGCTGACATGGTAAGAGAGTGTGTTTCACTCTCTTTAAAGAGAGTGAGAACGAAAGTTTTTTATTAAAAATTATTTTTAATATTCCTTTATTTCTTTATTCATTTTTAATTATTCTTTTTATATATTCATGTTCTTTCTTCTTCTTTTTCTTTCTCACAAACAATGGCATCCAAGAACTCAAACAATGGCATCCAAGAACTCATCAATGGCATCCAAAAATTTTTGAAGTGGGTATGTTCGTATTATCATCCTGTACATTTTGATGTTGACTTTGCCTCATTACACCCACCGAAACCTCGTCGCCGGAATCTGCAGTTTCGTCGGAGCTTCAATTTTCACTCAACTGATCAGAATTTTTGCAAGTAGGGGCTCTAATAGCTGCATCGTGATCAATTTGTACCACAGTAGTTCGATTTTGCATTTTAATTTTTTGGGGTTTGTCGCGATTTTGGCTAAATCGCCGATTTTGGGATTCTGATTTTGGTCACTAAAAGTGTTTAATTCTGCATTCATAGTTGGAACTTGATCCTTCACAACAATTCCATCACTTGAAATCATTTGAACAACACCCGAATTCAGAAGAGCAATAAAATTATGAACTCAACACTTTTTGTAAAGAAGGATAAAAAATTCAAAACAAAATTAACATGTGTATATATGATTCCTTCGTTTCCAATTTTAAATTAAGAAGATGAAGAACAACTTTCCCTTTCTTGTTCACTTTTTTTTTTTCAAATTAAGAAGATGGAGAAGATGATGAGCCTTTCCTTTCTTGTTCCCTTTGTTTCCAATTTCAAATTAAGAAGATGATGAGCCTTAAAAAAAAGGATAAAAATAATTTGTTTAATATAAATAATAATAATAATAAGTGGTGTTAGTTGATAGGTGCATGCAACTCACTCAATTGTACAGATCTGGGTATGAACTTTTAGACGGGTATATATCCCATTTTTAAATAGTTTAGGGGGGTCATAGAACCCCCACAAAATATAGGTGTGTAGTTGGGATTTGAGATAAAGGTTGAGGGGACTTTTGACCATTTTCTCAATATTAAAGTGTAAGATGATGCCAATTTGAGTGACTGACGATGTATTCTGCCCCTTAATATTTACATTTAGGGTGTGTTTGGTATGAAGGAAAACATTTTTTGAAAAATGTTTTTCAATTTTTTCATGTTTGGTTGGTTTAAAGGTTTTGGAAAATATTTTTCAAATAAACTTATTTTCCTCAATTCTAAGGAAAATGATTTCCTTTCGAAAAATGTTTTTCAAAACTCTCTTTCAACCTCACTCTTAAGTTGAAATATTCACACAACTCTCACAATCACTCATCCCTACTCCTAATCCCCCACACCCACTCCGCCCCCACACCCCACCCACACCTCCACCCGCCCCCACCACCCTATTAAAAATATATATATATTTTTTTAAAGTCAAACTTTTTTTTTACCTCCCCTACCCGACCACCCTACCAATTTCCTCTCTCCCCCTCCCCCCTCCCAAAAAAATAAATTAATTTTTAAAATTTTTTTTTGAAAAATTTTAATTTTTTCCTTACCCCACCCTCACTCCCCTACCCCACCCCTAAAAAAATAATTTGATTTTTACAAAACTAAAATTATTTTCTTAACTGTCCTTACTACCTATTTTGACAACCCCAGCCCAACACCCACCAATCGCCTCTTAAAAAAAATTAAGGTTTTTAATTTGTTTGTTAAATAAAATTCAAAACTTTTTCTTATCCCACCCTTTTTATCATATTCTTTCTCATTGTTTTTGTTAAATATATGCAAATACTTTTAGAAAACATATACTTATTCAATTTGCATAACGAACACACGAATATAAATAAGGAACAACTTATTTTTGTAGAAAATATTTTTCCTCCATATCGAACACAGCCTAAAAATATATTTTTTTGAGATTAAAATTTATTTTTTAAAATGTATTTTTACGCTTTAGCTTAATACTAAAATGTATTTTTTGAAAAATATTTTTTCATTCACTAACCAAACACTACAAAATATTTTTCGAAAAATATTTTTCATCTACCAATATTTTTAATTTTTTTTTTTAACAAAAAAAATTCAAAATTTTTTCTTACCCCACCCCCTACTACCTATTCTGACACCCCCACCTACCCGTCTATCAACCCCTTTCCAAAAAGAAATTTAATTTTTTTAATTTATTTTTTAAAAAAGAATTCTAAAATATATTTTTACGCTTTAGCTAAACACTAAAATGTATTTTTTGAAAAATTATTTTTCATTCACCAATCAAATATTAGAAAATATTTTTCGGAAGGAAGTAATATAATGCAATGCCAATTTCAAAATGATATTTTTCGGAAGGAAGTAATATAATGCAATGCCAATTTCAGAATGTAGCAGCGCCCCTTACTTTTACTTATTACTTATAAATAATCAAATAACTGTACCATTTTGAAAACCATCTCAAGTGTAGTGCTTTGAGTATTCTACATTCATTGAGGTTGGTATTTTCTTAGCTTTTTTAGTTCCATAAATGGCTGTTTTCGTATGTTTTTTTTTTTTTTTTCCTTTAGAGGAGCCTTGCAGTAATAATGTTACTGCCAAGTGATAAGAAGTCTCGTGGAAACAGCCTCCGACAGAAATGCTGGGTAAGACTGCTAAAATAGGCCCTTGTGATTCGGCCATTCTCTGGGTGCATAGTGGGAATTTTAGTGCACGAGACTGCCTTTTCCCTGTTAAAATCTTGAAATTTGATTGATGTTTATTGTTCTTTTTCTGCAGGAGGTTGTTTGATTGTTCTTGATTATTGTTGCCCCTTTGTTATTGACACTTACGTTGTAAAAATTCAATCTTGGCTGCTCCTACAAAACTAAAAGTTTGGGATAAGTAAAATTTTGTAGGTAAATATTAACCTTAAATATATCCATTCTTTGATTATAGGATTAAAGTGCCCTTGAACTTTTTGATTTTGGGTTGTTACAATTTCATCAAAATGAATGAATCCAAGCCAGAAACACCAAATCCATCTTCAAATTCTAGAAAGCTTCCTGATTTCAAACAATCTGTTAAACTGAAGTATGTTAAACTTGGATATCATTACCTTATTACTCATGGAATATACCTGTTTTTGTCACCTCTAGTTGTTATAGTTGCTGCTCAACTGTCTACATTTTCACTCAATGACCTTTATGTTCTATGGGATCAACTTAGGTTCAATCTCATATCTGTTGTCATTTGTTCCACCCTTTTGGTCTTTTTGTCTACTGTCTATTTCATTACTCGTCCTAGCCCGGTCTACCTCGTAAATTTCTCGTGTTATAAACCCGATGATGCGAGGAAGTGTACAAGGGAGAAATTCTTGGATATGTCTAGGAACGTTGGAGCGTTTTCGGATGGAAATCTTGAGTTTCAAAGGAAGATTGTTGAAAAGTCTGGTCTTGGTGATTTAACTTACCTCCCTGAAGCTGTGACTAATGTACCACCAAATCCTTGTATGGCTGAAGCAAGAAAAGAAGCTGAGGCTGTCATGTTTGGTGCAATGGATGAGCTTCTTGCTAAAACCTCTGTAAAGCCTAAGGATATTGGAATTTTAGTAGTGAATTGTAGTTTGTTTAACCCGACCCCTTCGTTGTCTGCAATGATTGTTAACCATTATAAACTTAGGGGGAACATTATTAGCTATAATCTTGGTGGAATGGGTTGTAGTGCTGGTTTGATCTCGATTGATCTTGCTAAAGATCTTCTTCAAGTCCATCGCAACACTTATGCTTTGGTGCTTAGCATGGAAAACATCACTTTGAATTGGTATTTTGGTAATGAGAAATCTATGCTCCTTCCGAATTGCTTATTCCGGATGGGAGGTGCTGCTGTGTTGCTCTCAAATAAAAGATATGATCGAAGAAGATCAAAATACCAACTTGTCCATACTGTTAGAACACACAAGGGTGCTGATGATAAGTGTTTTACATGTGTTTACCAAATGGAAGACTCCGATGGAAAAGTTGGAGTCTCGCTGTCAAAGGAGCTGATGGCAGTAGCTGGCGATGCTCTAAAGACAAACATCACAACATTGGGTCCTCTTGTGCTTCCTATGTCTGAACAGTTTCTTTTCTTTGCCACATTGGTGGGGAGGAAGCTATTGAAGATGAAAATAAGGCCTTATATTCCCGATTTTAAGTTGGCATTTGAGCATTTTTGCATTCATGCTGGTGGAAGAGCTGTACTGGATGAACTAGAGAAAAACCTCCAGCTTTCTGATTGGCATATGGAGCCTTCAAGAATGACACTTAACCGATTTGGGAACACTTCAAGCAGCTCCCTTTGGTACGAATTGGCCTACTCGGAAGGCAAAGGAAGGATCAGGAGAGGAGACAGAACGTGGCAAATAGCATTTGGTTCAGGATTCAAGTGTAACAGTGCAGTTTGGAAGGCTTTGAGAACTATAAATCCAGCCAAGGAGAAGAATCCCTGGATGGATGAGATTCACCAGTTCCCTGTTGATGTTCCAAAGGTTGCAAGAATCTAACAGCTTAATGGAACTTAAAAATTAGCCAAGTGTTTACTAAATGTGTACAAGTTAAAATCTTCATCGAAGTACTATGATTATAGGAGGCATGTTTAGGGTAGTCCTTTTTTTTTTTTAAATGATAAGGGTAGTCCTTTTGTTGCCTCCAAAAGTAATCCTTAGCTGATCCGATTTGTGAGTTTCCATAAGATTTATGAATACTGAAGTATTTGTTTTAAATCTTTATGAAAGTTGAAGTATATCTCACATTGTTGAATGTTGATATTGAGTTTAGGGACATGAGGAGTAGGTAATCATTTGCAGTTCAGGGTTTTTGTCGAAATTGCTTGAACTCGGGGTTCTGGTTGGGTATGTCTAGAGTTTGGACCCGTCATGATCTAAATTTTAAGATTCCGGGCTACTACGGATACGGGTGCGAGGATTAGATTAAAAATAATTCAAATAGCTAAAAGTAGAGCTATATGTCTAAATTATGATACACGTTACAAGTATTTTGAGGAGAAAATATCGGTCGAGAAGAGAATTCCAAAAGGAGATAATAAGGAAAAGGACTTAACAAAAATGTCTACCTACAAAATATTCTATTTTCTTCAATTTCTCTTTAGCTTTTGTTGTTGTTGAAGCACTCATTATATTTGCCCCAAATTTCTCTATTGATTTTGGTGTAAGTAGCCAAAATCGATTGACCAAATTCAATACGAATCTCACACTCACACTCGTGTCTACATGATTGCGACACCAAAAACTAAGAGTCACAGCAACTTAGTTTTTGTTCAATACTTGTTAACTAATTGGGAAGTGCTAAATGGCTACAAAAATTTGACCCAAATTTGGCTACAATTGTATAAAGACTATAATAACCTTTATTTTTCAAAATAAACTATTTTGTTTTAATTTTTTTTTAATTAAAGGGAGTTAAAGTTTTTGTTATTTCCTAAATTTAAAAGTCAAAATTTAGTATTGGATGAGTCATAGTTATAACTATCATTAATTATGCAAGGAAGTATTTAATTGATTTTACAAAGTGGATTCCACCATATCATCCCACTTCACCTTCTTCTCTTTCTCCTCAATTCACTATTTTTGTTTCCCTTATTTTTAGCTTGTTCCTTTTTATTTATTTTTATCAAATTGTAATGCTAACTTTATTATATAAAAAACAATAATTCATTAAAATATTTTTGATTTAGTTATGTAATTTTAAATTTATAATACAATTTTGTAAATTATTATGTACACTTCATCCAATTCTAAAATTTATTGTTCAATAATAATAATAATAGTAATAATAATAATAATAATTATTATTATTATTATTATTATTAATTATTTTACCTAGATGTCATTTAAATTTTAAAATTTGTAACATAAAAGAAATTTTTTCTTAATTTTTTGTCACTTAAAAGTCATTCAACGTTTATCAAGTTAACCAAAAAGTAAATTTCATTTGAATTTTCATATATCATATAGAAAATATGACAGAGGTCCAAAATAAATTAATTACATTCAGAATGATATTCAAAACATTTTAAATATTTTACTTTTTAACAAATAACTTATTGGGGGGGTACAATTTTATACTTGCTTTCCTTCGTTTAATTTCTTTATAATAATTTTAATCTATTAATAGTAATATTGAAGAAAATGTGATTTGACTATTTTCCGCACTAATATATGTATTTGTATAGTAAATTTTGTAAACACCTTTTGAAAAATAAATAAAATAATTTTTTTATACTAAATTTTAAAGATAGTATGCTTTTACGTCATAAAATAAAATAGTTTTTTTGTATATCAATTTTAAAAGTTAAATGACTTTTATTTTTTAAAAAAATTGAAATCAATATTTTTGTGTAATAAACTCAATATTAGGTGATCGCCAATAAACTTGACCTATCTTTGATTTCAGTTATTCAATTTTTCAATTCTTATAGTTTTCGCCTATAACATGCCCAGTGTAATTCCACAAGTTTTATACACCTCAATTATTTTTTGAAAAATTATGAAAAAAAAAATTAATTACTCATCAAAAATATTGATTCAATTTCATAATAATTTTGAAAAGGAGACATAGGAAGAATAAAAGTGGTAGAGAAAAATTATATACATGAATCTTTAACTGCTTGAAGAGTGGAATCAACTCTTATTTTTTTGTTAGTAAAAGGATGTTCTCGCATAAGTATAACTTCGCATGTCTCTGACATAATAAAATTACTGCAACAATACTAAATTTTTAGGTACAATAAATTGTCTCAAACAAACTATTGTAATTAAATAAATATTTTTGTTTCAAGTTATAAAAAATTATGAAAATGGTTAAGTTTTTGCTTCAAGATCCATAAAATTTGTTATGGCGAAATGATTTTTGATAGAATTTTATAGCTAATAATTACCTTTTATCGTGAATGAAAATTTGTTGTAGCAACACTAAACTAAAAAAAGGTCACATTTGAGAGTGAGATATTAAATCTTGTGTATATAGTGATTGGATAATTTTTATTATAAAACCAAACACCATTGATCTAATTAAACGCTAATTATATTAATCACTTGATTTGATTCGATCTTACCGATGTACTAGTACATTTGAAATATAGTTTAGATAATAAAAGATTAAATATAATTTGATTTGATTCAATCTTAATAGGTCTTACTAGCAAATTTGAGATATAATTTAAATAAATAAGTAATTGTAATATATTTACTTTCAATTTGCTACTTATAACGAATATAAACAAATTTTATCATGTCACTTTCAAGTTTTACCTTGATCAAGTGTTATGACAACTATTATTTTATTCGAAGTTTCGAACTTCATTTGTCTGAACAATGTTTTTATGGTCTACTATTAAATTATTAACTAATAATTATTATAGATGTAGTTATAATTAGTTGAACCAAGGATTAATAATTGAACATATTTATCACAAAAGTATATTTGAACAACAATTTATATATAAATAAATAAGTGATTAAATTTAGTTGTTTTTATCAACTAATTATAACAAATTTAAACAAATTAGCTTTACTAAATTTTACTTTAGACTTGTTTCACCGGAATAATATATCGATCTAGTGTAATTAGCGTTGTTAATGATGTGACTCAATTTTATAATTTTTAAGTTTCAAATATAATTTTATTAATAAATAATTGATTATATTAACTTCAATTAACTAATTATAAAGAATTTAAATAACACTTTAATATGTTTCGCTCAAGCTTCATCATGATCAAGTACTTTAAGAATTATCATTTGATTAGAGGTGTTTATTACTCGGCTCAATTCAAATTTACAGGATCTCATTTATAAGTTTCAAATATAATTTGAATAAATAAATTATTATATCTAATTATTTTATTAATTCATATACTTAATCTAAAGAAAATTTTACACATTATCGCTAATTATATGAAGATAGATACAAATTATTTGTCGTGGATAAAATCACTTTCTATACATATATATCTTGTAAAATAAAAATTTCTTTATAACTACAGCCTGCAACATAATAAAATTTCATAGCAATAAGTATAAATTCTTAGTCATGAACCATATAAAATATGTAAATAAATTCCACCCACATTTATTACTACAAATGTTATCGAAAACTATTGTGGTTAAATTGTTTAGCAAATAATTTTTCACATTTAAACACGACAATAGTATATCTATCTAAAAAAATATAAAATAACAAAATTTTAAGCATGTCAAAACTTATTATTAAAATTTTGAGTGAATTTCCTAAAATGGTCACTCAAGTTTTGAGAATTTCTTTCAAATACATCATTTATGTTTTATTTAGAACCACAACATCACTCGATTATTACTTTTTTTCTTTCTCAAAAAAATACGAAACACCTCAAAAATATTCTTCTCTCTTAGTTGGCATGCCATGTCATTAAAATCATATTTTTTAAATAATAAACCATTTAATTCATCAAACTCATTTAACAAAAATTATAACTTTATTCTTTTAAAAAAATGCATTAGTTTAATTTTCTTGATTAGGAATTCTTTACCACACTTAATCTTTACCATGTTATTTTACATGCAAATTAAAATCTATGGATACCTTATTTAATTTAGTGATACTATTTTGTTTTGAAAACAACTGATCTTTGTAGTCAATTGTATATAAAACCCTGAATGGTAATCTAGGAAAATAACTCTATAAAAAAAGTATAAATTCCTAAGTATGAGAATTTCTTCTTAATAAATTAATATATCTTTGGGTAATTTGCGTGGATAACTAATAGATAACTAGTACCGATTGTAGGTCCAATTGTAGTGGGGCGGATAACTTGGGTAATTTGCGTGGATAACTAATAGTTAACTAGTACCAATTGTAGGGGGTGCGGCTAACTTGGGTAATTTACGTGGATAACTAATAGATAACTAGTACTTACTAGTTCTATCATGTTAATTGAAATACTATGTCATAGTATTCCTTAGTTTTTTGCTTTAACCTTATTAATTCTTCTATATTATTTTTAAGGTATTCTATATGTTCAATATCTCTAGTTTTTAGGTAGTCAAGTAGATTCTCTTTCATAAGTATTTCTGTTAATCTTATTTCCTCCATATCTTTTCTCCAATATTCTAAGTATTCGTACTTTATTATCTTATCCTAAAGTAGTTGTAATACTGCAAATTTCTTTGTAATAATTTATTCTAATTGTACTATATCTGACATTAAATTCTAGGTTATCTATTTCATTAATTATCTTGTCTTTTTCTTCTATGAATAATTCTATGTCTAAATCATATTCTAAACTGTCTTTTAATTCTAGTTGTTTCATGGTTTTATCTATCCAAATTAATCTTTCTTTTAATTGTTTTCTTCCTCTTCTAAGCTGGTTTCTATAATTAATTTCTTCGTATAGCCAACTTTGTTTTTCTCTAACTCTTTTAATATATTCTAACATTTAATCTGTATAATATTCATCTGAGTAATAACTGTTATTATCTGAGTAATAACTGTCTGAATAATATAAGCTAAGATCATGCATATTTTCTAACCATTCTAGACTTAATGATTCTTCATAAAATATTTTTTTTCCATATTATTTTCTTTGTGTCTTCTATTTCTAAGTCTTTAATGATATATAAAATAAGTATTTTAATTCCATCAGATATATTGCTTGTCATATTATTCATATGATGCTTAGGTTTCTACAAATAACTTGGATAACTTGGAATTAGATTTATGGGTTATTAAATATTTTATCATAATATTTACTGATTGTTTGTTTCAATAATTCTTGTATATTTTTCATTAAGGAATTCTATATATTTTATATCTTTAATTCTCATATATTTGTTTCTAGATTTGTTTTCATTAGCTTTTCTATTAATTGTCTATTTTTCATATCCATTTTTCAATATTCTAAATATACGTAATTTATCATGGTTGATGTATAGGTTTGGTATGTAGGTATCTGTAAGAGTATGTAGGTAGGCGTGGTATGTAATCTATTCTAGCCATAAAATATTTATCAAATATTTTTTCCCATATGATTTTTCTTATATGTACAATTTCTATATCCTTAAGTGCATACAAAACAAGCATTTTAAATTTATCTACCATTTCATCAGATAAATAAGTATTCATTTTTCATATGCTGCTATTTTAAAATATTCCCTTCAGTCATATACATAACAAAATATGGTCATCTTAGATCACTATATACTAGATTATTCTTAAATAATTATGTTACTCTGTCACTATTAGCATGGTAGTCTGGATACTTTTCTCTTAAACAGCGCCTCTACACTGGTTCTCCCCTATCACGGCCTTCTTGCCTCACCGGTTTCACATTTAGGATGGCATAGTCCTAGGAATTTTTCTCCTTTCCCTCTTTGCTAATAAATTTGTAACATATTATTCTTTGAATAATTCTATTATATAGTAACTAACATGAACTTATTTTATCATATCATGATTGTCAGGAATTTATAAATTTAGCTATTCATAATTATAAATATACCTGTTTTGGTAGATTTGATAATTCTGGACTTTGTTCATCCATAGCTTTTCTTTTGAAATATCTTTATATTTATTAAATATTCAAAAGTTGTTTGTGTACAAGAGGGGGCTTGCTTCAACTCATGACGTCTTGCCTTTTACTTTTCGAAGGCTTACATATTTATATACTAAAAAGAAAATGTGGAAACTACTTTATACTATTCCTACTTTACACGTATTCTATATACTGTTTCTAATCTTTACATTTGTCCTAAATTCTTACAACTTTTCAAAAAGTAAGAAAGACTTTAAAACCTAAAAAGACAAAGACTTATTAAAAGCCTTGCCAAAAAGTCAAAAAAGCTAAAAGCTAATAATTCCTATACAATTATTTACGTAAAGAAAGTTATGTAATTTGTTCACATGTCGCTTTCATAATTTAATATCTTGTCTTTTATATCTTTCATTATTGCTCCGTTGTTTATCTTTTTTGTTGTGTCTCTCCTGCTGTTCTAATATTTTCGTTTGCTTCTATTGTAGTGTTACTTCTGGAATAATATTATTTCATCCGCTACAACAGTTGCATTGATGATCATCATATCTCTGTCCAATTAATTTGCAGAATTGTTTCATAAGTCCGTCAGAAATAACTTCTTTCTTGATAGATCTTATGAGAGGGTTATCTTCTGGTTTTAATAATGTCATTGTCCATCGATGAATTTCTTTCATATCATTTTCTCTTATGTCTTTACATGTTGAATAAACCAATAGATGATCTCTAGAATAATAATTCCAAACTGGATTACGGTTTAAATAGTTATGTGCTAACTTTTGTATAATTATGCTCAAGCCAATAACTCGTTTGTTCTTGAAAAAGTCTGGTATCTCGTTTTCTGTATTTTGTCTTCTTCAGATATTTCTTCTGGTATAATGTCGTCTCTTGTCTTACCAATTTTTACTACTGTAACCACTGGTTTAATTTCATCAAATAGTATCTCAGCGGGGGACGAATAGAATCTTACGTAAAATAGTTGTCCTTTTGTAATTTTTATAAATGCCATAATTCCTTTATGTACTTTAGGAATCATGGCTAATTCTTTCCCATCTATTGTATATACTATTGATAATAATCCGTAAGAATAACATGTAGCGATTAAATTTGGGCTGGTTCCTGAGAGCGCAATAAGTTTATTATAATTTTGTAAGTTTTGGGTTATATAGCCTTGGTATTTTTTGGCTAGCTCGATATCTTGGACGGGTTTGGTATTTAGTAAGGTTTGGATTGTATATAAATTTTCAATATAAACACAGGTTAAATGGTTGTAAGCTTGTTTTTTCTAGTTAATAGCTTCTGAATAAGGGTATAACTACGGGGATACAAATAATTCATTCTTTTGGATATTTGGTTGTGCATAAGGTTTTTCAAACATCTTATTTAGGTTGTAATTATTTTTCTTTGGTAATTCAAATTTTGGTAAATTTTTTGTAGTGGGTAATTCCTTAGTTGTACCTGATGTTCCTGCACATGTAACAACCGTTTCGGTTTTAAGGTGTTTCCAAATGTCACCTTCTAGGTCTAGTTTTTTAAAGTGCTCTTCCTGCACTATATCTGTGCCTTTGGCTTTTTCCTGTTTTTTAGAGTTCTCAGATTGTACTTTTAATTCTGCGACGTTAGTAGTCAATAGAGTAACTTGTTCTTTTAATAATTTCACTTGTTCAAATAATTGAACTAGTAAATCATTATGAGTAACTTCACTAGTAACTTCTTCTGTTGTTAAATCAGTCTGAGTAGCCTTGTCGTGACAAGTAATCTGCAATGACATTTTTGTTAGTACTAGTTACTTCAATTGCAAATGTAAAATTTAATATGTTGAAGACTAGTCTCCGTATTTTCTTTGTTGTAACTGAATTTTGTATTTTCTTTGTTAACCACCAACGTACCTGAGTATTATCTGTTCATACCATAAACTTGTTATATACAATATATTGCTCAAATGCTAATAAACATTATATAATGAGCATAATTCTTTTCTAGTTATTTTCCATTTTATCTGTGTTTCATTAAACGTGCCTGAGTAGTATCTACAATGATGTTATAATTTTTCTTCATATCTATATTTAAATTCTCCTCCATAACTATATTTGCTTGCGTCTGTTTCTACTATATATATAAATATTTTATTTTCGTCTGGAAATTATAATTTTGATAATTTTTTACAAAGTATTTTTATTTTCTGGACTTATTTTTTATCTTCTTTGTTGTAATTATATTCTACATCCTTTTTAAATTTTTTCTGTAATGGCTTTAGATTTTCTGCTAATTTTGGTATATATTCTCTTACTTGGTTTATTAATCCTAAAAATGATTGTAATTTCTTTTTTATATCTAATTCTTCTTTTGAATTTATTATTTTTTGTACTATATGTTGTTGCATTTTTACTCCACTCTTATCTATTTGTATTCCTAAAAATTCGATCTGATTTTTTATAATTTTAGCTTTCTTTTCACTTAAGCTTATTCCTGATTTTTCTATTATATATGTAAATTGTTCTAGTAATTTTAAATATTCTTCTTTGGTTTTTGTGTATAGTAGTATATCATCTATGTATACTAAGCAATTAGGTAATTGTTTAAAATAACTATCCATAAAATATTTATATCTACCTGGTGCATTTTTATATCCAAATGGTAATACGTTCTATTCATAAAATCTTCGTGGTACCGTAAATGCAGTTAATTCCTTAGAATCTTCATCTAGCTTTAAATGGTAAAATCCTAATTTACAATCAAATTTACTAAAGTAATAATATCCTTGTATTTGTCTTATTTTTAATATCTTATTTGGTATTGGATAATTATATGTCATAGTTTTTGCAGTTAGGTTTCTATAATCAATAATCATTCTACTTTTTCCTCTTTATTGTTCACTATGTTTATTTACTATAAATGTTGGACTATTGTGCTTACTATTACTTTTTTGTATGTATTATTTTTCTAATAATTCATCTATATGGTTTTACTTGTTCCAATAATTTTATTCCTAATATTATGTCTGCTTTTTGCATATCTTCTTGTATTTCAAATTCTATTTTTATTTTTCTAACTCTTATTATTATTTCTTTTTCTGTTGTATCTTTAATGTTTATTAGACTCCTTGGTAGATCTGGACACATATTACTATTGGATTTTATTTCTTCATTTTTTACTAGATATTTTGCTAGGTAATTTTCTTCCTATCCTGTATTTATGAGTATTAAATATTTTTTTTCATTTACTGTTTCTGTTATGTAATATTGAGTTAAATTAACTGTTGAAGTTGATTCATAGTTTGTTCTTTTTGATAAGCTTGATGATTCTGTTTTTTCATAAGCTATTCTTTTTGTTGTACTTATCCTATCATTTATTATTTCTAAGTCTTCTCCTATGTCTATATCTTTGTAACTATAATCATTGTTATCAATTGTTTTTACGAATTGTTCAAAAAGACATTCTATGTGAATTTTATTAATTTTATTCTTTCCAGTTATTTTATGTTTTCTTGTTAATACATATAGATTTTTATATTTTATTTTACTTCTTGGGGTTAGTTCTATTCCTGATATTTTCCAATATAATACTACTGATTTATCTATATTTTTATCTGTTATTAGTACTGAATAATTTGCACTTATTATAAATTTGAATTTTTGGTATATTAAATTTCCTTTTATGGCACTAATTATGCTTTTTTCTATAGGTTTTATTGTCCTATCATGTGCTAAATATAGTTCTATTGGTGTATCTATTCCTTCTCTAAAACATGTTTTTATTAATAACTCTGGTCCTCCAAGGTGTACATATTTTATTGGATCTTTACTTTTTATATCGTTTATTTCTTTATTAATTATTCTTTTTGTTACTAGTGGTATACTAGCTTTACCTCTTGCATATTTACAATCTATTACATACTCTTTTTGGCTTACTACATAGTATTCCTCTTTTCTTCTACTAAATATATTTTTTATTGTTGGTATTTTAAATATTTTTTCTACACTTAGTTCTAACTCTTTTCCTTTTATTTCTTCAAATATATTACTGTCAAATATTACTTTTTGGTCAGTTCCTTCTTCATTTAAATATTCTTCCTTTGTTATTATTTTTTATATCTTCTTCAGTCATTTGATTCATCTAATTCACTATCTATTTCATTTTCTGAAATTTCATATATACTATCTTCACTTTCTAATTCTTAATCTATGTAATCTATTTGCATATATTCTGCATTTTCTATCTTTATTTCTGATATTTGTTTCCTTTTTGGATCTTTAGGCATTTTACAATCTCTAGCTAAATGTCCTAGTTTTCCACAATTATAACAAGTACATTCTTTTATAGATTTCTTTTTCCTATATGGTCTTTTATGTTTATAATTTTTTACATAATATCTTTTTCTTGGTTTCTTATACTTATATTTTGATTTTTTGTATTTCTTATATTTCTTATGTCCTTTTCTTTTCTTATAATATCTTTCTTCACATCTAATTGAGGTGCTATTTTATCTTTGCAACATGCTAAATTTTTATTAATGTTTTTTCCATTTACATTTCTTCTCTGTATTTTTCACATAAATTTCTATACCATTGTTGTAGAAATTTTATTCTTGCTCCTAGAGTATCTACTATGTTTGCTTCATCCCAACTCTTTATTATTTTTAAACTAAATGGTTCAGGTAATTTACTAAAATATAATCTTCTCACTTCTTTACTTTCTTCTGTATTATATGCTACTTTATAGTAGTATTCTTTAAATGTACATGTATATTCATCTATATAGCACATATTACATATTGATAGTTTCAACATTAAATTTCTATTTGTATCTTTTTCTTTGTTTTATTCTTCTTCTTCTGTTGCCATACTGCTAAATTAATCTCTTATAGTTGTTTCATATTTTTTCAATATGTCTATAGGTGTTAGTTTAGTTACTGATGTTCCTTCTGTTTCTTCAGCATCTATTGTGTTTATTTCTATTTCATTAGTTTCTAATTTTTTATTTTCTTCTTTTAATTTTTCTTTAAATTGATTTATCTCAATTAATAGTTTTTGTTCTTTATCCTTTTCTTCTTTTTCTTTCTGTCTTTTTCATACATATCTTTTAGCATTTGTGACATTGACCAACTTAAAGGGTCAAACATAATTAAGAAACTTGATTAAGTTAATTGTGGACTTGATTAATATTTTTAAAACTTTCTAATCTTTTTAAAAATAAAAAGCAACCCACTTTAAAAAATACAAATCAACCAACACCCCTATTCTCTCTAAATCATCAATTATCTCTCCCCTTTCTCTCTCTCTCCCAACCAACAATTCTGTAAAATTTCTCCCTTCAATCCCTGGCGACTTCAACCTTCAACGAAAAATAGTTGGGCGAGTTTCTTTTCGACTTTCAATCGTTAATTGACGTGACAACAGTGTTCTCCAATGACAACAACTTCTAGTTCTTCTCGTCCCATTTCTTCTTTCACAGGTAAAAAATTATGTCTTTTTAGTTGTGCAGAAAGAGAGAAACTTTAGTCAACTTCTCTTCTAGTATTGATTAACAATTTCAATATTTCTTACTTAAATTTGAAATGTGGACTGAAGAAAATCCTAATTTTTGGCATTTCTTCTCTACTCTTTTCGGTGTGAAATATAATTTTTTGTTGTTATTGTAGTTCTTGTTGTCGAACTGTTGATTCAATTTGTTGGTGTCTGATGAGTTTTTTAAAGTTTAATTTTTGTTGTTTGTGTTTGTACAAATGTAAAACAACAATGTTTGTAATTTTTGGTCACCATTGATGTTCTTAGTGTGTGTGTTGTATTGGTGTTGCTAGATTAATTTATCATTTCTCTTGATAAAAATGGTGTATTTGATATTAAACGATGATAGTGTTGTTGTTTTATTGAACAAAATCCTGGTGCTTTTATTTTTCTGCAACCGATGAATTATCAGATACAACAGACGAATCATCTGATGTAACAAATAAAAATCTATTGCAACAGATGAAAATTTGATACAATGAATTAAAATTTGATGCAATAATGAAAATATGATGCAACAGATGAACAATCTAACAAATCATTCATCTGTTGCGACCGACGACTCTTCTATTTAAAAGAAACTTAAAAGATATTGACCATTTCCAATAGATAACTCATATTTGGCAACCGATGAGTGATCTGTTTCAATATATGAGAGATCTATTTTTATTGCTTCCAATGGATTTCTCATCTGTTGCAATAGATAACCTACCTGGTGCAACATAAGAGTGATCTATTTCAACAGATGAGTGAGCTTTTTTATTATTTCCAACGAATTACTCATTCATTGTAATAGGTTAATTATATGTTGCAACAAGTAATATACCTGGTGCAATAGACCAATCATCTGTTCAAAAAAATGAATGATCTATTTTTATTGTTACAACAGATTACTCATCCATTGTAATAAGTTAGTTATATATTCTAATAAATAACCCACCTGGTGTAATAGATGTGTGATCTGCTGGAACTATTACTTTATGGTTATATATGTCCAATATACTGTTATCCTTTTTAATGATGCATTAATCAATTATAATCTATTTTATGTTCCTGTTATTTTTAGATTATATGGCTCTCAAAAGAAAAAAAATTGAATCAAGTCCAAGTAAAGAAATAAGTGAAGTAGCTAGGCTACATCCACCACTCTATGAGCTTGCTTTACAAGCGACATCTCAATCAGAAGCAAAAGATAATGAATATGGGGAAGTGGAATGTTTCCAAAGAGATGATCCAAATGCTAATATCCCTTCCACAGAAGAATTGACAAAACCTCTAGCATTGATAGTTATCCTGTGAGAAGGCAGTGCGATGGTGCCACAAATTTAATGGGTGATTTCATGGTTAAGTCAACCATGGGAAAGTCTTTTGACGCCTTTAGAAAAATACTTCAGGAATAAAATTTGGAAGTTTATTTCAGGTACAACTGCTTTGGACAATATCTTGATTTTTCGGAGATAACAATGCTTGTTTCCTAATAAAAATGGTATATGATCTTCCCAAGCGTAGGTTTATGTATGAAAACAAAGATAAGAGGGATGAGGTGTGGATAAATTACTGTGGCATGACTGTTTGTTTTATTTTGAGGGGGTTTGCCATAGTTACTAGATTAAAATGTTATCCTCCTTCTCCTTCTCAAGTTATACCTATTCTAACCCCTAAAAATCACCCCACACACTCAAAAAAGGCAAAGATAAGTCGAGTGATCCTGATGACCTGGTGTCTCTTGTTGGTCCAAGCTCCAAAAATATATATTTGATAAAAGCATTGAAATATAAAAGACTTTCAAAGAAGCACAAGCAATCATTATGCTTGGTTTGGTTTGTACATAATATTCTTTGGGCGAGATACGTTAACAACAACATACCACTTGATTTCATAAATCTCTCTGAGGATTTTGATGCATCTAACAGCTATCCTTATGGTTATGAAAGCTTCAAAATGAATGTCAAGTATTTGTTGACTCTGTTAATGCCAAAGATAGTCAACTTATATGGCTTTCCATGGGCTTTCATGGTAAATATTTCTTTTATTATGACATGATTTATTTTTTTTTATTCAATAATGCTTTTGATTTATTAGCATTCTTTTATAGGCTTGGGCATTTGAAGTCATTCCTTATTTGAGACAACAAGTAAACTACCAGGAAGAAATTTCCTGTCCAAGAATCCTATGATGGTTGTTGGCCAAAACTAATAAAAATGCAAAATTTTTTGATCTCTTCAATCTCCCGAAGGAAGCAGTAAGTCTAATTCTAATTAAGTTTTTATTTTAATTAATGATTTTTTAAAATAATTTCATCATCATTCTAATATATGTACTAATTTATTTTAGACTGTCCATTCGTGGCTTGTTTCGACCAATTAAAAGCTAAAGATGCCATTTTTTCTTACTTTATGATCTGTGCAAACTTTATCAGACCCTAAGGTCATTGATAGAATAAAGAAGAAATTGTTTGGAGCAACAACCATCACAAGAAAAATAATTTTGGAGGGTGGGCTTGTTGTTGTTAATGATGGTAGTGGCAGTGGTGTTGCTATTGTTTATGATTATAATCATACTGGTTATACAGATTTTGCCGCTTCTAGTGAATGTACGGCTTACAAATATCAAGATTGCAATGTGAAACATGATGGAGTGATTAATGTTATTAATGCATTAACTGCATCTGTAAAAAAAAATGACATCTAAGAGGGGTGTCATTCCATCAAAGAGGATTTCATATCCATAAACTCTACTAAAGATCAAGGTGGCTAAGAGGATAAGGAAAGAAATTTCCAAGGAATCATCAAGCATCGAAAAAAGCATAATTTCAGCTCATCTATCTTTGTCTTACACCTTTGATCAATGTACAAGGGCCACAGAAGAGCAGCATGAGTTGAAGAAGGTGAATGTATATCATTTGTTCCAACAAACAAACAGACACAAATTTGTTTCAATAGATGATACATCTGCTGAAAATTATCAAAACAGATACATAAATCTGTTACAACTGTCGTCTGGCCTGTTGCATCAGATACATTATCTGTTGCAATATATGTTTGTCTGTTTTAGCAAATCAAACAATTCTTTGGACTATTTTAATTTGTACCAACAGATGAGTCATACGCGCAATAGATGAGTCATCTATTCAAAATTATCGTACAACTCTATTTTACCTATTCAAATTTATCCTAACAGATGATCCATATAATGCAACAGATAGATAATTTGTTGTATAACTATGATTAGCATTAAAAATTTTAGATTTCCAGGTGGATGTCACAACATAATATTAAAGTTGATAAGCCATCAACTGCTTTCATAGAAGACGAAAAAGTAGAGCCTATCAGTTTGGGAGAACGAAAGAATTACCCATTTGAAGGGTTCAGCATCTCGGATAAGGATCTAAAAAACTAACAAAATTGATCAACAACTATTCTAAATGGATTGTCGATGGGCTGTTAAAGCATCATGCCGGCAGGTACATAAATTATTTTTAAAGATATTAATTTATATAATTCTTGTTGTAAAAACATGACATTAACATATATAAATCATGTTGAAAATAAAATGATGAATATTACAAAGTAAATGAATCGAGTCTTGGTTTTGATATGTTCGACTTTGTTATTGCATATCCTGAAATGAAGAATTGATTTTATTTGATATCACAACCCCAAACTTGCTGGAATGATGAGGTTTAAATGCCATTTAATTGCATCTATGTATTAATTTTATTGTAACATAATCTAAAATATTTGATAATATGTGCAGCACATCGATGTAATTTTTTACTACCTTTGAAAGAAGTCCAAGTTGCAAACACAAGAATAATACAAATACATGATAGAAAATTATTTGTACAAAGTTTATATCAATAATGCCTTCGATAAGTTTTGTCAATAACAACCGGAAGTTTCTCAAAATGAGGAACGCTTAATCAACAACATCAAAGGTTTTAGCATTCCAACCGGCTTACCTTGGCATTTGGTCGACAAAGTGTACATCCCAATCAATTATGGTGATGAATTCCATTGGGTGTTAGCTGACGTCATTCTAAAAGAGAGGCGCATCCGAGTTTATGACTTGATGTCGCAGAGAAGATATTTCAGACCGTTGTCTGAGTTTGAGATACAAAATCTGGCCAAAATATTGCCTACTTACCTTGATATAAGTGGCATTTAGGACCAAAAGGTTCGTACTGATTGGTCGACGATTGAAGCATATCGGGATAAAATGGGTAATCCATTTGATGTAGAATATGTTGAAAGAATTGATCAACAACTCATTAGTAGCCTGTAAGTATCATGATTTAGTTTTATTGCATAAATTTCCCAACACTTACATTAATTGCAAGATATAGATTATCCTCAGGGATTGCAGTCTTTTTGTTGCCGCTTATGCAGAGTGTTTGAGTGATGGATTACAAGTACCAAATGATGAACTTGATGTTGGATTACTCCGCAAAAGATATGTTGCCCTTTTTTGAAAACACGGAGAAATGAAAGCGCAAAAACCATACGCAAGCGACACTAAAGATCCACGACGACCAAAGCCGAATTTCATAGCACCGGATGAAGAACAACTTGTTCATATTAAATTGATCTTTATAGCTTGGGTATGTCAATGTAATAACCTCTCCTTGGGAATTGTTGGCACCAAAGGTTAAATTATTGAATTGTTTGTAGAGTAGATCATTTGTACCCATAATAATTTTTTTACATTTTATTTATTTGTTGAGTTATTTCATGTAATTTATGAAGGCTTCAATTTACTTTGTGTTGTCTATGAATATAATTTAATCCTTAGTTTTGAACTTATTAATTAAAATAAAATACTAGATTCAAATATCGCAATAAATAATATATCTGTAGCAACAGACGACATATCTGTTGGAAATTATCAAACATATTTAAACATATGTTGCAACATGTAGGTCATCTATTGGAAATTATCAAACAGGTCTTCCTACTATTTTGATTTGTTCCAATAGATTACCTATCAGTTGCAACAAATAGACTATATGTTGCAATAAATTGTATATATGTCGCGATAGATAGACTGAGAAATATCTACATAATGCAACAGATGGCCCACCCATTGCAACAAATAATCAATCTGTCATAGCATATATACTATCTGCTACAATAGATAGACAATCTGTTGCATTATAAAAAATTCAACTTTAGTCAAACATAAAAAATTGTCACTACATGTAAAGTGAAGTAGCTTGAAATAAAAAATTGTTATGATGTTCGTCTTTGTACATCTTCTTTATACAAAGGATCCAAACATCTAGTTTGTACCCCATAAGCCCATACCTCTTGCATTTTTTCTATAACGACGTCGTACAGACCAACCATTTTTGCATCGGTCAGCAAACATTTAATGTATGCAAGCGCATACGGCCCACACGTGGAACCAGTTTTATTTTTTTGAAGGTCCATGTCCTTGTTTCGATCTTTAAAATTCCATGCTTTCTTCTTCAACACTTATGTTGGATAATGATCCATCAGTTTACTCTGCCTCGAAAAGCTGGGGAGCAAATCCAAAATGGTTGCATGTAGGTAAAACAATTACAGTCATCAAAGACTGATAAGTTGCAGTCATAAACCTTAATCTTTTCCTACTCGAGAAATATCTCAACAGTGAGAATATGTATGACTTTCATGTTCATGACTGTAAGAATTCTCTTTGCCTTGGTCCATCTCTTGTCGTGTGGATATGACCTCTTCCCTCTAACATAGTTAATCATATATTCATCCTATTCATACATAGAAACTAACCATTAAATCCCTGGAGACTGGGAGTTTTAGCTAGTCTAGTGAGCTTATTGTATTGATTCTTGAAATTATTGTAGAAGTTGAGGTCTATTATCATATCAGCAACATCATACGTATTGGGGTATGCTAATTGCCTGCTCCTCATGAGGTAGAGAATTTTATTAACATGAGTCAGAGAATTTTATCAACATACTGTGATATAAGAAGATAATTTTTAAATAGGTTAATAATTGTAAAAAAGAAAAACATAGTGGAAAGATGCAACAGAAGGTTCATCTGTTGCAGAGGGTTTTATGAATCTGTTCACATATTACCTAGATAATGTAACTTATGCAATAGATTAAAAATCTGTTACACAGAACCACCACCAGTTGCACCAGAATATCTAGATGTTGCAATAGATTACACATATATTGTGTGGCTTCTTCTTCATGGAGTAGATTAGAAGGATAGGTTAGGAAAAGTAAAGTTACCTTGTCAACATACCACTCACGCATATTTTTTATCATCTTGAAGTCTTGGGCGTCAAATATATGCATGGTGTATTCTTGTACAGATTTCTTCTTCTTGGCTTGCGTGGTCTTTCGCAGTTCTTTTCTCTCTTCATCTCCAAGTGACATGTATATGTCCACCTTCTTTAGTGGCCCCTGAACTTCAACAACTTTTGGAGAGAGACGAGTTGCAATTTTTTTTATTTTCAGAATGGAGAGTACTAGTTTTTATTTTCTTTTTCCTAACCGCCACTGTAGGAGTGTATGGCTTCCTTACCTTCTTGGATGGTATGACACCCCTCTTAAATTTTAATTCCTCGGTAGTTTCATTGATAGACTCTAGTTTATCAAGGATTTTATCCTGTCTGTCCTTGCATACTTTGTATTTGCAATGAGAACATGAGGGTGAAGAGGGGTGAAAGGGTCCACTGTAAAGGCGGGAGGGACCAGTATAAGGGTTAGAGGGACCTGTGTAAGAGGTGATTTCAAACATATTTATATTTTCTTGATCATCAACATGCTCATCATCACGATTGGTAGCAACATCAGCATCAGGATGGCTACCACCAACATCAACAACTCCATCAGTAACACCCCTAGAAAAAGCACCCGAATCTATTGCAGTAAGTTGGTCATGAAGAGCTTCAACATTAGGATGACCTTTCCTAAATGCTCTTCTTATGGTTGTTTCTCCAGCCAATTCCTTATTTATTAATTACACCATTGGGTTTTCTATTATATTAACAAGACCTAGAGTAATAAAAGAAGTCATCCCCAACTCCTACTCAGTAGGAATGATCCAAGGATGCACAACCTATAAAAAAAGACAGATACATTTAAATCATATAATAATAATTTATAGTGAGTTGGGTTACATGTTAACACAGTCAAATTATGAAATAGATGATCTATCTACAGTATAACCTCGATAAATTAATACTCGATAAATTAATAACCTCGCTAAAATAATAATTTTCTTCGGTCCCGAGTCGGGATCAACGTGGTAAATTAATAATTCACTAAATTTATAAGATAATACAAAAAAAATTCATATAGGTCCCATTTGATATATAAATTAATAATCCATCTGTATCAAAATATTTCATACATAATACATAAGTAAACTAAACAGGTTTCTGAAAATATGAATCTAATGTTGTTTGTTTCTTCTTGAAATCAATATTACCTTGAATCTCATCTCTAATCCTTCTTACTGCATTAAGAATATCAGGTGTAGTCTTCTCATATAGCAAAAGGAAGTGATGTAAGGTGATTGTTGCTTTCAGAGCATCTTTGCGCGAAACTTGTTCTAATTCCACACTATCATCTTCCACTTCATCTTCTTTATGTGTTTCCATAACACTCTCAATTATTTGTTCATCCGTAGGTATCTCAAAACTCGTATCATTTTCTCCCGGATAATTCAAAACATCTTCAGCATTCATTGTATTTTGATACTTCAATCCATTCATTAGATTCTGCAATTGTTGTAAGCCATCATTATTCAACTGTTCTTGATTTTCCGAGGATTCATCATCTAACAACCTAAGTTTACAATGCTTAAAACAATTTGCCATTGTACTTGAGTTGACATCCATTTTCCATGCCGAGATTGCAAGATTCATTGCATCTAAAACATTAATCTTTTCTAGATTTGAGATCCCAATTTCATAACCCTCCAAAAGATTTTGATAAAATCGCCTACGATAATGCATCTTAAAATCTCTTATGATCCCTGCATCACAAGGCTGAATCTTTCATGTTGTGTTAGGTGGTAAAAAAACAATTCAACATTTCTCAAACCTTCGACATTTTTTGGATGAGCAGGACAATTATCAACAATTAGAAGAATTTTCCTGCCGTCCATTTTTGCATCAAGTTGTTGAACATATTCTTGGAATAGAATCTCAGTCATCCATGCTCTATTATTGGCTCGATATTCACAATCCATGCTTCCCAAATTCACATTCTTGAAACAACGTGGTTTTAAATACTTCCCAATGATCCATAAAGGAATTTTCTCAGAACCATTCTCATTACAGCAAATAACAACTGTAAGTCTTTCTTTATCTTGTTTCTTACCTTCAAGTTGCTTCATTGCAAGATAATGATCTGGTTGTAGCCTAAAGAACAATCCAGTTTTATCCATATTGAAAACATCTTTCTTAGCAAACTGATCAAGTTTCTCTCTGATGGATTGTAAATTGCTCTCCATGGCCTCCATATTAACTGAACCACTTTCTCCAAAATGACGATATTGCTTGATACCGTGTCTTGATTTGAAACGCTCTAGCCAGCCTTGAGAAAAATGAAAATCAGGTGTATCGATGGGATACATCTTTTTTAGAAGCTCTTTTCCCTTCGTTACAATTAGTTCCCCATTCATATTAACACACTCTTGGTAATGAATAAACCACTCGAACAGAGCCTTCTCTAATTCTGGAAATTTGGTAGCTTTATGTCTTTTAGCCTCATCTTTTGGAATATCGGCTGCTGATAGATACTTGCTGACCTCTTGATCGTGTTTGATATTGTGGCTTGACTTACTTGCAAATTAAACTTCTATAACACCCATTGTTTCAATTGCTTTTGAGTGCATGCTAGATTTTGTTGTTTATACTCACATAGTTCTCTACGTATACCATTAGTCATGGTTGATTTTTTAACACCTTTGAGATGAGAAGCCATTTTTTTTGTGTTTTGATTTGAAGACTTGCATAATACATTTATTTATATAGTAACTTAGTTAATGTATGTGCGTGTAACTACATACATTAATAATTGAGTGGATTTATACATTTTAATGAATGTAGGTACATGTAACTACATTAATAATTAAGTAGATTTATATATTTTATTAAGATATACATAGAATATTGAAAATGTATCAGCAAAAATACATGAATTTGGTTAAGTATGCATAATTAATAGTCAATGTAGAAATTAGTTTTCACGTACACCTAGGTACATTCATAATATGGACCCAAAAAGTATATAATTTATAAATTAATAATTATTAATTTATACGATTATTTAATACCTCGCTAAATTAATAAAATTTGACGGTCCCAATAGTATTAATTTATCGAGGTTATACTGTATTGCAATAGCTGATTTGTATATCGCAGCAAATTAATAATATATTGCATCAGATTACCCATCTATTGCATAATTTACAGTAGATGAGTAATCTATTGAGTTTGGTTCAGAAAACCAGAGTAACAGATGGCTAATATACTGTAAAATATGGATCATCTATCACAACAGATTACCCACCTATTGCACTAGTTGCAGTAGATGGGTAATTTGTTAAAATAGATGACTCATCTGTCGCAACAGATGGTATATCTTTTTCAATATCTTTCTTTGAGTCAAATTATTTTACTTAAAAGAAGACGTACTGCATCATCCGAAGGGTTAAAGAGATCAGCCACCTTAATTCTTGTGTTGCTCTTTGCAGCCAACCACCTAAGGATCCTTAGATGGGAAACCTCATCCAGATAATCCTTGACCTACTTTCAAAGGGGATGGAATGACTTCAAATGCCCAAGCCTAAAATATGTAAACAGGAAGTAATTAAAAAAAGTCATAATAACTATTCAATATAAAATAATGGATGAGTAAAGAAATAGTGATTAAATTTAACATAAAAGCCCAAGAAAATGCGTATAATGTGATCATCTTTGGGGATAACTTTGTCAGTAAATATTTGATAGTCAAGTTGTAGATGTCATATCCCTAGGGATAATCGTTCAAGTTTTTGAAATCCTCAGTAAGCGCCAACAAATCATCTTCTATGAATTTCTTGACATCTCTTGCCAATATAACGGACTGGGAAAACCAAACTAAGCAAAATTGCTCCCTGTACTACTTTGGTATGGTTTTATCCTTGAGATCTTCTATCAAATCCGTCGCTTTGTAGCTATGTCCAGCAATGTCCAACAACCTATCTATTTTTTTCTTGTGTTTGTTGGTTTTGGTAGGTGGTTGCTTGGACAATGCCTTCTGTTTATTTGATGGTGGTAGTTTGGCTATCCTGCTTGTCTTGGACCTTTCGCGGGGTGTTTTCTTGATGAGAGGTTCTTCTGGACGATCGTATCTCAAGCCTATCTCTATGGCAAACTCTTTCAAGCCAAAACAAACCAACATGCCACAGTAGTTGATCTAGATTTCATCCATCTTTTTGCCCCCCCTTTCTTCAAATATTTATCATCCCCTACGTACTTGATCCTATACTTGAGAAAATCATATACCATGCTCATTTGGAAACAGGTAGTATGGTCCTTAGGAAACTCAAGAAAGCGTCCAAAGCAAATTTTCTTAAAAAGTTCATCTATGTTTTCATTCTTCATAATATTCCTAAAGTCATCAAAAGGTTTCCCCAAATGACATTTAAGTACAAAATCACAAGTTAGTTCTATAGGGTTATCTATTGGCATCGCAACTTGAAACGTGTCAATACTAATAGTTTTGACAACCTCATGCTGGTATTTCAATTTTGATTCATGCCCCATTGGTGATGCATTATCATATTGTTTATCTTCTTCTTCCTCCCCACCAATCTCTATATACCCTTCTCCACCCACCTTTTCATAACTTTTCTCAGCTTCATTTTTTCCTGAGTGAGATTGTTCAGGAAGTTCCTCCGAATCCATCTGTACTCTAGCCTTTTTTGTTGGGTGGTCAGAAGTTGATCCACTTTCAGTTTCTTTTCTTTTGGGAGACATATTTTAACTACAAACAACAAAAAATACATTAAATTTTATGTTTGCATAATTTTTTTCAAAAAGGTAAGACAAATTTCAATAAATTATTATACGCCACATTACAAATAGATACTCCAACGGATAACCAATCAGTTGGAACAGATGGGAAATCTATTTGAAGACTATTCAATATCTCCCAATAAATGTTACACCTGTTGCAACAGATGGGCCACTAATACCACCACTACCACTACCAATGTCACCAAGACCACCAATACTACCACCAAGACCACCAAGATCACCACCACCACCACCACCACCAACACAACCATCAATACCACCAATACCAATACCAATACCAATACCAATACCAAGACAACTACTACCACCACCAATGCCACCATCCATACAAAGGCCACCAAGACCACCACCACTACCAATACCAACACCAAAACCACATACACTACCACCAAGACTACTAATAATGACACCACCAATAATATCCACCAACACCACCACAAACTCCATCTAACAATACCACGACAGTCAACAAAACACTGCAAAAAAAATTAGAGTTTTCTTGGGTTCTTCCTTTATTATTATCATCTAAGCTCAAAATTGTTAACCCATTCTCGAATATAATACAGTTAAAAGTTTTATTTTTCATTAGTAACTTAAAAATTCCTAATTCTTAGAATAAAGAACAAGCGAGGATGAAGTCAAAAATAATAACTATGTGGTTGGAAATAGGAAGAAAATTAATCTGTTTTGAAGGGTTGAGCAATATATTGAGAAGTTGTTATCTGTATTGTTGAGAGATAAATAAAAGAGCGTAACTTAAGATTTGAAATGTTGAAACATTTTCCCACAAATGGATGGTTTGTATGGGTTGATTTGTATTTTTGGAAAAGAATGACAAGTTTTGAAATTTTTAGTTTGTTCCGAATTGATCTTAATTATTTTTTAAAATTTTAAAAGATATGAATTATTTTAACTCAGAGTGATCGATCAACGACTCGGGTTGGGAGGAACACAATACTAACTTCATGCAATTACAAAGGCTCAATTAAAGTTGTATTTGACCTTATGTACTCATCCCTAGTTCTATCTAAATCAATTTAGGTATTATCTCAACATAAGTTAATAAGAAATGTTTCAACTCAGAGTGATCGATGACGACTTGGGTCAGGAGGAACGCAATACCAACATCATGCATTTTCAAAGACTCAATTTTTATTGTAGTTGACCCTATATACTCATCCCTAGTTATAGCTAAATCAATTTAGGTATTATCTTAACAATAATCTAATATGAATTATTTCAACTCAGAGTGATCGATTGACGACTCGGGTCGAGAGGAACGCAATACCATAATCATGCAATTCTAAAAACTCAATTAAAGTTATAGTTGACCCTATGTACTCATCCCTAGTTCTAGATAAATCAATTTAGATGTTAGCTTAAAAATAAGTTACTATGAATCTTTTTAGCTCAGAGTGATCGATCGATGACTCGGGTTGAGAGGAACATAATACCAACATCATCCAATTGCAAAGACTCAATTGAAGTTGTGGTTGACCGTATGTATTCATCCCTAGTTCAATCTAAATCAATTTAGGTATTAGATCAATAATAAGTTAATACAAAATATTTCAACTCAGATTGATCGATTGTTGACTCAGGTCGGGAGAAATACAATACCAACATCATGCAATTGTAAAGACTCAATTGAAGTTGTAGTTGACCCTATGTAATCATCCCTAGTTCTAGATAAATCAATTTAGGTATTAGTTTAACAGTAAGTTAATACAAATTATTTCAACTCAAATTAATCGATTGATGACTCGGGTCGGGAGGAACACAATACTAATATTATGAAATTGTAAAGACTCAATTGAAGTTGTAGTTGACCCTATGTACTTATCCCTAGTTCTAGCTAAATCAATTGCAATAGGCGACTGAGCTGTTGAAAATTTTCAAACAGATATTGATATCAGTTGTAATAGATGACATATTTTATTGAAATATTAAATAGACATTTGTATCTGTTGTGACAGATGACTGAGCTATTGAAAATTTTCAAACAGATATTGATATTTGTTGCAACAGATGACATAACTGCTTTAATTATCAAATAGACATTTGCATCTATTGTGACAGATGACTGAGCTGTTGGAAAATTTCAAACAGATATTGATATCTATTTCTACAAATGACATATCTATTTGAAAGTCTTTTTTTAATTTTAAAGCAATCTTCTTTAAAAAAAAAAAGAAGAAGATAAAATAGTACTACTAAGGCAGTAAAAAATATTCTTGGGTAACTCAAAAATCTCCTCGTTGAGTAGTCTTATCTTGTCTTTTCAATGTCACCCATCTTCCTCATTCCCCTTAAGTTATTAATGAATATTTAAATCCATGTCTAGAATTCTCTCCTTAAACCCTAAATTTATTCACCTCACTTTTTTTTCTTTCTCTTCTCTTTAGGGTTATCACAGTCGTCTTCTTTTTTTGTCTCCTCTTTCTCACAAGGATCCTTTTCGATCTAAACTAATCTATATCTTTGTTCGATTGAAATTGTTGTTTTAATCCCCTTACTTTTGACATTGTTGGTATGGTTCACTATTGCTATTTCATTCTCGTTTTCTTCTTTGTAAGTTATTTAAATTACTTATTTATGTCTGTTTTTTTATTCAACTATCCTTTACCCATATCATATTTATTTAAAAAAATTAAAGGAAAGGTTATTTTTAAGTCTTGAATGAATGAATCATTATTTTTATTAAAATATGCAAAAAAAAAAATCATTTGTTCAGAGAAGTTTAAAAGCCTTGTTGGCAGTATTATTTTTTTGTATGTATTTTGTTTGTTTCTTTGTTATTGATGTTGGTGGTGTGGTTAATGTTGTTGGAACTTATGTTGTATTGTTGTTAATGGTGTTGGAATAAATGATGTTGCTTCTTTATTGTTGATGTTGTTGTTGATGGTGTTGGAATAAATGATATTGTTTCTTTGTTGTTGATGATGTTTCTTTGTTGTTGATGTTGTTTCTTTATTGTTGATGTTGCAACAGATGGAGCAACTGTTGAAACAAATCAAACCACTAGTAAGGATGGTTTGATGTATTCCAATAAATTACACATCTGTTGTAATAGACTCCATATCTGTTGCAACAAGCTCCACATCTATTACAATAAATTGACAATCTATTAAACAGATGAGAAGCTGTTACAACAAATGGATAATCTATTACAACAGATGGATAATGTTCTTTATGTTCTTCTCTATTTTGACATCAATTTTTTTCTCTTATTTGTAGATAAAAGGAAATAAAAGATGATCGACTTTTGCTCGACCAACATAAGAGGCTTTAGTAAAGATAGGTTTGGATAAATAAGCTACTTACAGATGGAAGCACTTCCTATGTGGGAGGTATGTATTACTGACAATGTTATTGTGAAAACACACATAAAGTACACTGATTTTATGAATGCTGTTTTTACCGATTACTTATTGATCATTCAAATACGATATCTATAATTTTATAGTTAAGTTTGATAGGTTCAAACTGATAAGGCTGATGGACCCTGAATATGGTTATAATACCCTGTTAAGATTTAATGACGGTTGTTGCTAATGTTTATGTGTTAAGCATTGTGAAGGAATCAAGTTTTGGTTGCATTGTAAAAAGATTCGATAGTGATTGGCCTAACTTTTAGGTTGCATTGGACTCTGAGAGGGCCTTCTAAGCCTCTCACTGCTTCAACCAAGAACGAAAATCAATATAGTTATTGCCCTAGCCCAAATTTATATGGTTAGGCTGCTCAAAGTGATGATTATACACCAAAAGGTACGGTAGGAGAATACTTGCAAGGAAAAAGGGGAGTTAATGAAAGAATATATCATTTGAGAGACAATTGAAGAGGAAACATAGGATAGGAGGAGAGGTCATAGCAAATCTGGCCGATGAAACTAACTTAGAACATGAGAAATCTAAATCAAGTGCAAATATAAAAGTGTATCCGTAATGAAAATCCATCTATTTCCTATATCAAAGAAAAATAGTATAGTTAGGCACTTTGCTAGGGAGCTATGACTAGGCAGCGTGGTTGGAATGATCATCTATATAGAAAATATCAGAACACCAAGAAAGCAGCTTTGTGGGCACCGAGGGTTAAAATAATGTACAGTAATTCAAGAAAACTTACGCCAAGAATAGCTAAAGTTAAAATAAGGAATCTATACAAAGGCAGCAATTTCTGAATTTTAAATTGCATCCCATGCCTTCTTGTTTGTGGTTATGATTAGGTCCACTGCTAATGACCTGATCGAAACCATAAATAAGATTGAAAGAAAGATTGATTATCATTACTTCCTTAGCAATATGGAGATAATTGATTGTGTTTTCTTGCCTTAACATGCTTTTAATATATCTTGGATAAGATCAGATGCTTTTGTAGTATGTGAATCTCGATAATTTTCAAGCTTGCCTCCAGCTTGCTGATTCAGTATCAAGCTTGTCGTTGCCGTCGTTGAGGTTAGTATAGAGTTCTTGGTATTTTATAAGCTCGTTAATGAGGAACACTTTCTTCAAAGTTGTGTCATTGTAAAAAGCCTTCAGAAGGCTTTCAAAATACTTTCTTTAGAAGGCTTAAATAATACATGATGGGTAGCTATGTTTGTTTTAGGTCAACATATTAATGCACACTCAAGCAATGGTCCCAATGGTTGAACGACTTACTTTCTTGAGTGTTGTTCAATGTAGATTGTTCAACCAAACTTCAAAGGATTTGATAGGATAATGAGCCTTGAATTAGTGGAACTAGATTAGATCAAATGTTACATAATTCCAGAATATTTGATCTAAACTGATTCCACTAATTCTGGGATCATTAGCCTATCAAATTATTTAAAGGTTGGTTAAACAATGCTCGAGAAAGTGAGTTGTTCAACTATTGGGACCACTGCTTGAGTGTGTATCAACACGTTGACCTAAAACAAACATAGTGACCCTCCATGTATCATTTAAGCCTTCTAAAGAAAGTGTTCTAGAAGCCTTCTGAAGGCCTTTTACAATGCCACAACTTCGAAAGAAGTTTTCCTTATTGACGAGCTCATAAAATACTAGGAACTTTATACTAACCTCAAAGACGTCAACGACAAGCTTGAATAGCGAATCAGCAAGCTAGAGGCAAGCTTGAAAATTATCAGGATTCATATGCTACAAGAAGCATTTGATCTTCTCCAAGATTTGTTGAAAGCATACTAAGACAAGAAAACACAATAAATTATATCCATATTGCTAATGAAGTAATGATACTCAATCTGCCTTTCAATTTTGTTTGTAGTTTCGATCAGGTCAATAGGTGGACCTAATTGGAACCACAAACAAGAAGGCATGGGATTCAATTTAAAATTGAAAAATTACTTATTTTAACTGCAACTATTTTTGGCACAAGTTTTCTGGACTTACTATACATAATTACGACCCTTAGTGCCTGCAAAGTTTCTTTCTTGGTGTTCTGTTATTTTCTATGTAGGTGATCATTCCAACCACGCTTCCTAGTCGCAGCTCCCTAGCATAGTGTCCATCTACACTATTTTCTTAAAGAGAGAAAACAGACAAATTTTCATTGTTGGATACACTTTTATATTTGCACTTGATTCAGATTTCTCATGTTTTAATTCAGTTTCATCGGCCAGATTCACTAGAAGTTCCTTGGTACCCAATGTTTCCACTTCGATTAGCTCTTAGATGATATAGTCTTTTATCAACTCCCCTTTCCATCGCAGGTATTCTCGTATGGCTCCTTCTGGAGTATAATTGTATTCTCGAACAACGCTTTCATATGAATTTGGGCCAGGGGAATTTCTATTATTTTTTTGTTCTTGTTTGATGCAGTGCGAGGATTTGAAGGCCTTATCAGATTCTAATTCACACTTAAAGTTAAGTCCAATCACTATTGGATCTCTGCAATGACACCAAACATTGATTCCTTCTCAAAACTTGACATAGATAAACATGAGCAACAACCACCATTAGTTTGTAACAGGGTATCAACACCATCTTTATGGGGCCCTCTTCTTTATTAATTTGAACCATCAAACTTAACTGTACAATGCAGGATCTTGTTTGAGTGATCAATGTCTTATTAGTTAAGAACTATATTCATAAAAAATCATTGTACTTTATGTGTGTTGTCCCGATGACCTTATCAGTAATACATTACTCTAACACATGAAAGTGGATCCATCCATCTGCATGCACCTTATTCTTCCTAGACTATCTATGGCTTAATTTGAATAGACATATGACTAACCTATTGCAACAAATGACACGTTTGTTAAAAATTATCAAACAGTTATATCTATTGCAACATATGACTTATGTATTGGAAAAATCAAATAGATATATCTATCTGTTGCAACAGATTGTCAATATGTTGTAAATTATCAAACAAATAGAATATTTTTTACAATAGATTACTAATCTATTAAATTTATTTTAAGGCAATTTTCTTTTCTTTCCAAAATACAATAAAGATAAATGTTGTATTTAGATCCATTTATTTAATTTGCATATTTGAAAAGTCATTAGTTTTATTTAATTAAGGGATGAAAGTATTAAAAAAGAGGTGAATAGTTGTAGATTTTTTACTAACCCATTTGAATTTAATCCTTTATAAATAGGTCCCTCCTTACCCATTCATTCTACTTCACTTCTAGATATGGTTGATCGAGATTTGTACAATGTGATTCATCTCGAGTCCTTGCGGAAACTTAAAAGGTAGATTCATGAACTCCAGTGGGAGTTGGGTGACTTCAGAGCAAGACTGAGGAGGGCCCTGCTGCTGCCGAATGATGACTGGCCAGTTGATACTACTACTACTACTACTAATAATAATAATAATAGTAGTAGTGGTAGTAGTAATAATAATTAGGTTATGTTTTTTTTCTTTTTAGAGTATGTATTTTCTTTTTTTTATATCGGATCTACTCAAGGGTATGTTTTTATTATTGTATATATTCGTATATAATGGATTTAAAAATCTATGTTTGGTCTACTTTAAATTTTTAATTCTTATTTAATATTTAATTTTTATTTGTCTATTTCTTATTCTCAATATGTTGACGGTTGGAGGTAAGAATTGAGCATTTGTGGCAACGAATGAACCATATATTGCAACAGATGGTTAATTTGTTGCGACAAATGGATCAGATGTTGCAACAGACGATTATTAATAAAAAAGGATTATTGTTATTGAGAGGGTGAAAAGTCATGACTTTTCAATTATTTAATATGAAAAATAGTTCGTAAATAAATAACAACAACAACAACAACAAACCCAGTGTATTCCCACCTGGTGGGGTCTGGGGGGGGGGGGTAGGATGTACGCAGTCCATACCTCTACCTCTAAAGAAGTAGAAAGCTTGTTTCCGATAGACCCCCGGCTCAAGACACAAGATACCACACAAATACAAATACAAATACAAATACAAAGTAAAGCACCAAACAAGGTTACAAGATTACATAACATAACATGCATAACATAGATACGGCACCCATAAGTAAAAGAAAAAGAAAAGAAGGAAAACGGAGGAAAACACCCAGATTCGTACTAAAACAAGGAACAAGTAAGACGAAATCATAACCAGGATACTACCCCCAGCAAGAATTCCCTAAACATAATTTATAACCGTAAAAAAACGATTATTTAATTTTAATAACTGATCGTGATTTTTCACCATCTTTGTTTTTAAATTTATTTTTTAAAATTATTTATGTATTATATAATAAAAAAGCCACAACATTGGATTAATTAAGGTATATGATTATTGTTAAAAAAAATGTGAACTATCCTGACTTTTTGTCTAACACATTCAAAACAAGGTAATGCATCAAATTCTCCATATGTTGCGACTGATGAATCAGCTGTTAGAATAAATAAAAAAAGCTCTTAAAATACATGATTGATTTGCAACAGATGGTATATCTGTTGCCACAGATGGGTTATCTGATGCAACAAATATACAATATAGTGCCACAACTCAATAAAAATGGTTATTATTTTATTAAAGAAATAGTTATTTACATTTAAGAATAAATTAATAATAATAAGCTGAAAAGTCATGACTTGTCACAATAATAAAAAACTCACCATCTTGATTTATTAATTGAGAAAAAGGTTATTTACATTTAAGAATAAATTAATAACAATAAGCTGAAAAGTCATGACTTGTCACAATAATAAACAACTTACCATCTTGATTTAATTATGTCATTTATTTTCACAAAAAATAATAAGGAAATAAATGATAAACACAATTTATAATCGTAAAAAAATGGTTATTGAATTTGAATAATTGATGTTAATATTCAATAGGAGACAAGTAGTAACTTTTTGCCATTTTTGTTTTAAAATTTGTTTTATAAATTTATAAAATAAAAACAAGTAGTGACTTTTTGCCATTTTTGTTTTAAAATTTGTTTTTTAAATTTATAAAATAAAAAAGTCACCAAATTTGAATTAATGATATAATGATTATTAAATTAAAGATAGATTATATGTTACAACAGATAGATTATCTAATGCAACAGGTTGTCGATTTGTTGCAACAGATGATAAATCTGTTGTCACAGATGGGTTATCTAATGCAACAGATATAGAATCTATTGTCACAACTCAATAAAAACGGTTATTGAAAAGAACTAATTAATAATAATAAGCTGAAAAGTCAAGACTTATCATAATATTCAAAAAGTCAGTCATCTGCTTGATTTAATTAAGTCATAACTTTTCACAGTAATCAAATATGTAATTAATAAATGGAGGTGAACAGTCACACCTTTTTGCCTAACTCATTCAAATCCAATCCTCTATAAATAGATCCTCTTTACTCACTTGTTTATTCTACTACACTCTATCTATTTCTTGTATCTTGTCTTTCATATTACACCTTCAACTACTTTCTCTTCCTTGACTCAGGTAAGTTTTTTTCTTGCTTTGTGTGTAAATATACCCAATTGATAGTATATGTTGTATTACATTCAGATTTTTTTACTCTTGTTTTGATGTTTTTTTGTCAATTCATGTGTGTTCTAGATATGATTAATCCAGTGTGGGATGTTGCATTTCTGCAAGACTCCATCCGAGAACTTCGGAGGTAGTTTCATGACCTACAGTGGGAGTTGGGCGCCGTGAGAGCAAGGATGCTCCGGGAGATCCGCAGGATGAGAAAAATCCTACTGTTGCCGGTTGGAGATTGGCCGGCAGGTAATAATAATAATAATGATAATGATAATAATAATAATTAGATTTTTTTTTCTTTTAGCCTATGTGTTTTTATTTGTTTTTGTTTAATAAAAAAATTTATGTTTGATCGACTTTGACATTTAAATTCTTATTTAGTTTTCATTATGTCTTTCTTCTTAACAAACATGTCGATGATTAAGGAAAATTTGAATCTAGTAGCAACAACAAGAGTTGAAACATATTGATCATTTGTTGGGTTTGTGGCAGGAGTTGTATTGTGTTGTTCCAAATAGATTACTCATTTGTTGCAACAGATAAATATTTTGTTTCAATAGATTACTCGTATATTGTAATAGATAAGCATTATGTTGCAACATATAACTAGTTTGTTGCAACAAATAATTATTTTGTTGCAACAGATTACCCATCTGTTCGATTCATGTTACGGGTGTTGACACATAATTTTGGCTCGCTCTGTTTCCTTTAATTATTTTGGTGCTCCTCAACCCTAAATAATTTTTCAAAATAAATTCATATTTTTTATTTCTTTGAATTTTGAAAAATAATAAATAAAAAGAATTTATTTTTCTATCATATTATAAAATATTCTAATTAAATATAATTAAATATTTTAACATCAGAATCACAAAATATCTTTGGTAATCACATTCCCATTCTTTACAATTTTATTTTTTAGGCGATATTATGAGCATATATATGCATATTTTTATTATATAAAATATTTTATAAGATGTACATATATTTCATTATATTCTTGTTTTTGCATATATATATATATATATATATATACGTACATTCTGTAAATATTAAATTGCAAACGATATTAAATTGGACGCTTATACAAATTATGTCTGTAATTTATATACGTACGTACTAAAATAATTTTTAGGATAGTAGGAAGCATTGATAAAATTAATTTGAGTAGAAAAAGAATAGTCGGACCAACAATAATCCAATTTCATTTTTAGTTCACCCAGACCCAACTCTTATTTATAAATTTTAGCCAAAAGACCCAAAATTGGCCCAAAACCCATTCCAATATCCATATCCATTTCATCAATCCCTTTGTAATATCAACCGATCACATACTTCTTCATCAACAAAAAATAAAATTCATCCACAAATTAACCCGATCTATTGATTACTTTTTGATCCAGAGATCAAGACATTTTCAATTATCTTTACATATATATATAAAATTTATTTTATTTATTTTCTTGTTTATTTGTTTTCACCCTTCCTTTCTTTTATCTTTAAATTAAATCTGAACCATTCAATCAAAAATTGGACGAATCAAAAATACGTTCAATCAACTCTTTATATTTACCCTGTATGTGTGTGTATTAAATCTAGACTGTCCGATCAAATGATCGTATGACCCATATTTTAGTCAGCAATATCTGTATGATAACATCTTTTCTCACCATAAAAGAAGGGAGTCAGGTCACGCGTGACCTTCTCCAAGGAGTCATTTGATGAGTCTCCATCTATTTTTCAAAAAAGAACAACATAAACTACATCTTCTCTCTTCTGCCTTTCTCCATCACCTTAAAATAGAACCTTACATCAGTCGTGTCACCGCCATAGCTGTGGCTCCCTTTTGACATTCCTCCATTTTCGCTCTCCAAGCCCGTGAATCTGAAGTGGCAGAAAAGAACAGTCCCAAAACGATACAACAATCTATTATTGATTTTGAAGGAGATTTTTTAATTCAATTCTCCTCTCTCCTTCTTTCTTCTTTCTATTTTAATTTTTGAGGTTTTAAATTCGGACTTTCAAGTCCGAATTTGTACCTATAAATAGTGGTCATCCGTAACCATGGAGGGACAGGTTTTAAAAGGCTAAAAATCTAGAGTGAAAGGTTAAGGATCGATAAGGGAGGGAAAAGAAAAAAATCCGTGAGAAAAGTAAGGAAGATCTGTGAAAGAAGTATGAAAAAAATGAGTGAAAAATAAAACAAAGAAAAAACTGAGAAAGAAAGGCCTCAAAATCGACTGTTTATTCTTGATTTTTGATCCAAGTTTGGAGTTCTACAGTTGAGTCGCCAATCGAAAAGTAGCTTGACGTTAAAGCTCCAAGTTTGCTGCCCGATAAAAGGTGTGAACCCTTTTTCTCATCTCCCTTCCATCTCTTTTTTTTATTTTTTTATGAGAATATCAACTCGGTTTAAATTTGTTGGAAGTTTCATACTGATGTCGTTAAAATGGGTGGCTGTTTTGGTTTATTGGTGACTGATTACACATCTAGGTTAGTGTGTGATTTTTCGTAAGCGTGTATGTTTATTGTTGAATACACTGTTTTGTGGAATAAAAACATAGTGCTATTTTTTGTTTTTGTAAAACCATTCCATGGATGAAAATGCGAACATGAAGGTCTGTAAACGTGCGTATTCATCCTTTTTTCATCTTTTTTTTTTTTAGTTTTTATGAAAACTTGAGATTTTTGGATTTGGTTCAAGTCTATGATATTGTTGTGTCGCTGCATATGAGTGAAACTTTGGCCTTAAAATTTTCAATGCGTGTGTGGATATGTGTATTTGGTTATTTGTGTATGTTAAGTTCGATTCCAAGTTGTCGGGTCAAGATATATTATCCGGATTGGAGTATGGGGTAAGCTTCTTTTATAATTTATTTAGTTTCGGTTTGACCTTGGGTTGTATTTTGATTTTGATTTTATGTTTCTAAAATGCTGGCAAAATTTACTGCATGTGTATGTGTATAGGTATGCTTACTGTATGTGTATGTGTATAGGTATGCATATTTGTATGGGTTGTGTGTACACAAGTATGTTAATGGGTTGTGTATATTTGTATGTTAATGGGTGCTTAACCATAGGGAGATCACTAAGTCAAATGGGATGACGAATTTATAATTATTGAAACCGTTAAACTAGTTCATCAAACAAATGCACTAAGGTACTCTTGTTCACCATGGTTTCGAGTTTTAAGGCAACAATTTTCATAATCTTATTATTTGTGAGATGTTGTGTGTTTGCTTTGAATTTTATTTAAGTTAAAATTGGATAGTTGATTTGTCCTAAGAATAGGGTAAAAGCAGATAGAGAGATTTTTCATCTACACCTTTAGGCTTACATTATAACCTTTAGGCTTACATTATAATTTTAAGGATGACCATTCTTCATTTTTGGGGTGTTTGTGTCCGTATGGAACATATAGTCTAAAACTGCTAGTAATGTTCCCTTTATATTTTGGGTTACACTTGGGTTTGCTAGATTACAAATCTTTCTAGAAGAAGTTGTGCATAGGAGTAGTTTATTCTTTTAAAAAATATTTTTGCTCATTTTTGGGTGGCTTAATTCTCTATTTGATCTAAATATTTATCAAGATGAATGGGAGTCTAATGACATTAGTTTATGTGAATTAAAATATTTTATATTAAATCTTTAATTTGTTTTATCATGCCTTGGACTTTTTAAGGCTCAAATTTAGGAAGTCAGACTTTCTTTTATTTTCGAGAGAATAATTTTGATATAGGAATAAGAGTTTGCTACTAATATGGACATATTAATATGCAGATTTTGGCTTTTGTGGTATATATAGTTGTGGTTAAGTGAGCAACAAAATAATATATTATTAATTAATTCTATCCAACATGGAATATGTTGTACACAAATTTTGAATTTAGAGCGTAGGATTTTTTTTTTTTTAATTATATGTTGTTAAATCACTGTATTTCAGTTAAGATTAAATAGTTATATGTGGTGCTCATTTATTGGTTTGTTTGTTTTCCCCTTAATTTCATTTTTTCTTAACTTATTTGGACGTCTGAATTTTTAATCCTTATCTTTTCTTTGTTTTTACATGTGAACCTCGGGGGTTGGAGTTCGAACTCTTTTTGACCCAAATTGGGTCAACCGTTAGTAGGATGATTGCAGAGCCTTGAAGTCACGCAAAGTAGAAGTTCAGCTCCTAAACATAGTCTAGTATTCTTTTGCCCCTTTTATTTTATTTTATACTTGTTGTGTTGGTTTTAGAATGATGCTTAATTCTCGTTCTTGCTATTTAAACTCGTTCAAGATAACCTTGTTTGACTATTATTTGTTGATTCTTTGAGGTATTAATACATGGCTAATTAACTCGTAAAATAATATAGATTTTGTCATTTAATTAACCCTTCCAAAAGCTAACTTTGCCTAAAGCAAAGTTGTTTTCTTAATGTAGTAATTTCCACTGGTCTCTAAAAATGACAAATGAAATTTCAAAAACTAACTTAGTGAACCATTATCTCATACTTTCGATAGAGTTCATTAGTTATTTTAATTAGTCTAACGTCTTAATTTTCAACATTTGCATAAGTTTACTCCCTTCAGATTTCAAAGGTTAGGAACGCGAGGTATATACGTTCATCCGCTACTACGTACAAGGTATATTATTTCCGATATCACTATAATTATTTTCATCATCATTATTGCTCATTATTATTACCAACTTTATTATTACTATCATTATTATTATTTATACCATAATTATTATCTACACTATTTTAATTATTATTATTATTATTATTATTATTATTATTGTTGTTGTTGTTGTTGTTGTTGTTGTTGTTGTTGTTGTTGTTGACTCATTTCACTCCTATTATATCTATGTATTACATTACCCCATTTATTTCTCGCTCATTTTCAATCCAAATCCATTTTTCACTAACCAGTCAATTTTATATCCTTTCATGTTTTCAAATACTCATATTCACAATTTGTCTTAAACAAACCATTTTTCACTTTAAATTAATGATAAATTTTATTCATATGCACATAAAGATAACAAGTTCTTTTAGCTATCGCAATTATAAAAAATAAAAGACTATTTTTTATTTTTTAAAAAATATCAATACATATACTTTACAATAATGATATTACTCCCTTGTACGCGGTAGCATCACGTTTGTTATACCTTAAGTTTTCTTTCTTTTATACTCTCTCCGTTTAGTTGGTCATTTAAAAAAGAATGACCAACTTTGACTTGAAACAAAGTTTAAAAAAATAAAGAAGACTTTTGAATCTTGTGGCCTTAAATTTATGTAGTGTCAAATGTATCAAAATGCCCCTTAATCTTGTGTTCATAAACATGCCATATGAAAAGTTGAAATTAAAGTATTGTCAAAAAAGAAAAGGGGTCATTCTTTTTGAAACGGACTAAAAAGAAAAGTAGGTCATTCTTTTTTAAACGGAGGAGTATAAAGTAACAAATAAAAAAAACTAATACAAGTTTTCTTATCACCATTTTAAGCAAATAGCGAATTAAAAGTCTTTTTTTCTAATATTTTTTTTAAACTAAGTGTAAGGTTATCTTCGGATAGACTCTGAGTGGTGCCTAACATCTTCGCCATGGGTAACCAAAACCCTTATTCAGAATCTCAAATATGTTTCTAAAGACCAAGCAGAGTATTCACACAAAAAATATTTTTTTCCTAATTTTCCTAAAAATTAGGTGGCAACTCTAAGAAACAAAATTTCTAAACCCAAGACTCCCGATATTAGGCACCACACGTTGTGTGTTGTTTTGACCGGTTCAAAATAGAGCTCGATAGAATGGTGACTCTGCTGGGGAGTTAATGAACTTAGGTTTTAAACTTAATACACTTTGTTTAGGATTTTGATGCTCTTATGTATTATTTGCTTTACATGTATTCTTATCATGCTTTGTGTGGAAGGACGCAAGCCAAATCCAAACTTATGTTCCTTATTTGTTTGAATAACATTACTTGTTACTGCTTTATCACTTGTACTTTTCCTCTAGAGTCTTAGTTGTACACAATTCACTCACTGAATATGCGGGGAGTGTACTGCACTTTTCTGAACCTTCTTTGGATTCCTTAATTTCAGAGCCGGAATAATTAGGTTAGTGTACCGTCTCGTAGCTGTTCAATCCCACTCTTAAATATTTAGGGAAAATCCTACTCTAAAAATAGGTCATTATTGCATACACCTTAGGCGAGACAGTCCAAGGCATTGTCATAAAAATTAGGGAACCACCCATTTGTCAAAGGTTACAAACCTATTAACATATTTTTATGTGAAGATTAGTGTGAACGGTCAAAACTAAAACACATAAATGACTTATCATATCCTTTACCCTTTCTTTCAGATGGATAACAACCAAACCGTACCAAACATCCAAATGATTGCCTCAGTCCCCCCAAAACTTACAAAACTGGTGGCAAAACTTTCGGGCTTTGCGTGGAGCTGAAGTCAGATAACACTTAGGCTCTTTGATGTCCCTCATGGATATTCAAGCCAACAAAATGCTCGTAAAGCTATTGGTTGAGTTTTGGGATTTGACCACCGTGTCATTGTAGTTTGCAAACTTCGAAATCACCCCAACTCTGGAAGACATTAGTAGCCTCATAGATTTGCCTCTTGAAGGGAGAGTACCACTGGCCCCGTCGTCCATGACCAATAATGGTTTTTTGCATACTTTGGGTTTGAGAGAAGGTTGTGCCCTAAGGAGAATCAGATATGGTTGGGTTAACTTAGGCTACCTATTTCAAGGATTTGGATATCAAATGAGTTATGACAATCACCAAGAGGACTTTTCCTGTAGCAGAGCAAGGTGGAAGAGTGTTCGCCCCATGGTTTTCACATTTGCTTTCCTAGGGATTATGGTCTTCCCTCGAACAAGGGTCCATATCATCATCAACTTGACACCTTTGGTCTTTACTCTGTTCACTGGTTTTGAGAAGCTTACATTAGTACCCATATAATTGGTAGAATTATTTCGAGCTTTGTATGCTTGCTCGAAAGAGGAGGGTTTATTTGGTGGATGCAACTTGTTACTTCAAGTCTGGGCCATGGAGAATTTTTATCTAAGGGATCTAATTATAGACAACCCAGAGGAAGTCCTCGACCTGATACAAAGTCATGAACAGAAGTTGAGATTTTGGAAGGTGCCCCTAGGACCAGAAGAATAAAAAGCTTATTTGACGTACCTCACAAGAGATGCCATCCAATGGAAGTTTCCTTGGATCATAGGAAGAGCAATGCTAAGTAGGTACACTAGTTATTTTATTTAGTTGCTTGGGTTGGAAGGAATCCAATCATACGCTCTACTTAGAGTTCTACGTTAATTTGACATAGAAAAAAACATCCCTTTAAGGTCGCAATGGCTCCAGCGGAAATTGCTTATCGAAAACAAGTACCTTGGGACAGAATTAAGGGATTGTAAGAAGTGTGGACAAACATACTTTTGGCTGAAATTGGACAGAGAACTTGGTGCACCTCAGGTTATTACGCATGGAAAGTATAAGGAGGCCCCATAGTGAGACCAAGCTAGGAAGGGATTCCTGGGCTGGTGGACTATGACATGGTGTGTGAGGTGGCTAGTGAAATACTACCTCACATGTATCTTACCACCTCCATGTATCGACAGGTAGTTCCAGGATCAGTGGATGACATAATTCGTCCAAACGATGATGATGATGATGATGATAGGGAAGGCACAAAAGAGGAACCCAAAAACTAATCCGCGAGGAATAGAGACAATTTAGACTACCTAAATTGGCTGATAAATGATCAAGATTTCATAGACTTCTTTCTGTGCCTAAGTGATGATGATGACGATGGCCCCACTTGGCCCTATATTTCCTTTCTCGTTGTATTTTTTTCATATTCCCTAAATAGCCTCATGGCCTACCCCATTGTAAGCCCTTGTGGCCACCCATGTATTTTTGGTTGTCTTCGATCTATTTGATGTAACCTTTTAGAAACCCTTTGTTTAATGGAAGTCGTGTTTATTCTCAAATCCAAATATGTTTAAATGGACCATTTATCATCAAACTAATTGCAAGTAGGTCTTTCTCTGGCAAAAAGAGGCTCTATATTAGGACACGTTTAGATGTCGCCAACTTGGCATATATAGGTGTTACATACTTGCTAAATTTGTTGATATCTCCTAAACTAACTTGGTTTCCCCTTTTTTTTTCTTTTTTTTCCCTTTGTTTATTAACCCCCCAAACAAAAAAGGTTGATTCCCGTCGACTAACAAACTGACGGAATCCTAATATAACCTTCAGTCTAAAGACAAAATGAATGACAAAGATAAGGCCACGATTATACCGGTGGATGATGCCGAAAGATCCCAAAGGCTATTAGATACCCAAAAGACGAGCAAATGGCCAACATAGAGAAAGAAATTGAAGTCTTGAAGCAAGAGCCACATCAAATACAGGACCTTACGAAGCTTATTGTGGCTAGCTTTCCTACTCATTTCCAAGGTCCAAATGTTGGATTAACCCCGGTCACCACCACTAACCTAGAAAATACAAAATCACATGCTCAAGCCCCGCCTGCTCTTCAATCCACTGCCATAACTACACCTGGTTATTTGTTTCCTCCTCAAAACTATACTGTTTTAGTCCATCTAGAAATTTAGCACATACCGAGGCACATGTCACTTGTGATATACCTGTGCCACCGGTATATGCTACTGAAGCTCCTACTTTCGCAACATTCACAATTGTTAAGGTGCTACATGAGGTGCAAAGATCAATGAGAAAATAGAGCGAGTTGAAGTAAAAATGTTGAGTGCTGCAAAGATGGTTGTATCAAAGATGTTGAAATATGGGTATTAGCCCAAGACAGGGCTAGGACCAAAAGTCGATGGTATAATTGAGCCAATCCAGCTGAAGCATCAGCGAGGTACTACTGGACTTAGATATAAGCCCACATTTGGATGAGCCTGCAGTGAAAGATCTGGAGTGATGATATTCGTGCCAGCCCCAAGTCCTAGTTTCAGAGCAAGTAGTTTATGAAGACATCGTAGAGGGAATAGGAGACCTGTTTATGGCCGTCATTGAAGGTGAACCATAAATGGATTTCAAGAAGCATACCATCCGTGATGCTAAACCTGGAGAAGTCTTGCAGAATTGGACCATCAGCCCATACATATTCCGACAAGAGTCCTAGTAATGTGGAATTGTAGTTGTTTTCAAAATTATTTTGTTTTGCATGGTCAATAGAGACTTGAATCATGCCGAAGCTCTTTTGCTACTCACCTCTTGCCAAAGCCCAGTGCCTTAATTAATAAAAGTCCGTATTTTCAAAACTTATTTTCCTATTTTCAATATCTATTTACTTTACTCAATTTTTATACTTTTCAGCACAAATAATAATAAAGATCTTTGTTCCACAATTATAATATGTAATGAATACGTTGAGCAAATGCAAGAGATGAAAAAGATTATGAGGATTACGATAAAAGCATGACGCCTGAGAACCTACCACAGCAAATCGAGGAACTTGAGAGTCAAAATAATCCTAATATGAAAGAAACTGAAGTCATCAAAATAAGCGATGAAGAAACGATGAAGGAAACATGAGTTAGCATACACTTGGAGGGTAAAAGGAAGCAAGAATTGATAAGCCAACTCAAGCAATACATTGATGTGTTTGCTTGGTCTAAAGATGGCATGCCCAGTTTGAGCACTGACATCATATCATATCGACTGCCAACCAAGCTCGCATGTCCTCTTATGAAGCAGAAGGCAAGGAAATTCAAATCTAATTTGAGTTTACAAATCAAAGAGGAAGTGACCAAGCATATAGAAGCTAACGTCGTGAGGTTCACAACATAACCCACCTGGTTGGCCAACATTGTGCCAGTACTAAAGAAGGATATGAAGATAAGAATATGCATGGATTATAGGGATCTCAACAAGACTAGTCCAAAAGATGATTTTCCTCTCTCGAAAATTTACATTCTCATTGATAATTACGCAAAACATGAGCTACAATCATTTGTTGATTGTTGTGCAGGATATCATCAAATATTGATGGACGATAATAATGCAGAGAAGAAAACCTTTATCACTCCGTAGAGAGTATACTGCTATAGGGTAATGTCATTTGGACTTAAGAATGTTGGTGCAACTTACATGAGAGCCATGACTACCCTTTTCCAAGATATGATTCACAAAGAGATCGAGGTATATGTGGATGATGTCATCATCAAGTCTAAAAAGAGTTTGGATCACCTGGATGACCTACAAAAGTTCTTTGAAAGGCTGTAAAGGTACGACCTAAAGTTGAATACAACCAAATGTGCCATTGGAGTTCCTGCGGGGAAGTTATTGGTATTCGTTATTAGTAAGAGAGGTATAGAGTTGGATCCATCCAAGATAAAAATGATCGAAGACTTACCACCTCCTAAGAACAAAAGTACGTAATGAGTTTCTTGGGAAGACTTAATTACATCAGTCGGTTTATAGCCAGTCCACGATAATTTGTGAACCAATATTCAAGTTATTGAAGAAGGATGCCTCCACTGGATGGATTGAAGAATGACAGAAGGCTTTTGAAAAAATCAAGGAGTATTTGTCCACCCCACTGATATTTTTTTTCCAGAGCTAGGGAAGCCGTTGTTGTTATATTTATTTGTTATGGATAGCACATTTGGATGTGTGTTAGGCCAATATGATGATATAGGGAGGAAAGAGCAAGCCATTTACTGCCTGAGTAAGAAGTTCACACCTTATAAAGCAAGGTATACATTGTTGGAGCGGACCAGTTGCATATTAACTTGGGTTGAACAAAAGTTGAGGCACTACCTGTCCGTGTATACCACGTACTTGATTTCAAGAATAGATCCACATAAGTACATCTTTCAGAAACCAATGCCTACTGGGAAATTGGCGAAATGACAGAATTTGTTGAGTAAGTTTAATATTGTGTATGTTATGCAAAAAGCCATTAAAGGACAAGCTTTAACTGATTACCTCGCAGAAAATCTAGTAGATCAATATTACAAGCTGCTCAAGACTTACTTTCCTGATGAAGAGGTATTGTTCGTAGGACAAGACATCTCAGAGCCATATGATGGATGGAGAATGTTCTTTGATGTAGTAGCGAACTTTAAAGGAGTTAGAATTTGAGCAGTCCTAGTTTCAGAAATAGGTCAACATTACCTGATCTCGGTGAAGATTAGGTTTCTTGCACGAATAACATGGCAGAGTATGAGGCTTGCAATCTCTGACTTAGGATAGCAGTGGGCATGAACATTAAAAAGCTTTTGGTGATAGGAGATTCAGATTTATTGGTCTATCAGGTGCAAGGAGAATAGACCACCAAGAATGTCAAAATCCTTCCTTATGTGCAACGTGTTAAGGATCTGAGTAAAAGGTTTGCGAAGATTGAGTTCAGACATGTCCCTAAAATTCAAATGAGTTTACCAATGCCTTGGCGACATTGTCTTCAATGATTCAACATCCAGATAAGAATTACATCGATCCCATCAAGGTGGAGATACACGATCAACAAGCATACTATTTCCATATAGATGAAGAACCAGATAGAAAGTCGTGGTATTATGATATCAAAAGGTTGCTCAAAGCAGGAGATTATCCAGAGAGCGCTACTAACAAGCAGAAGAGGACTTTAAGAAGGATGGCCAATTACTTATTTTTCAACAAGGAAATCCTGTATAGGAGGACTCCAGACTTGAGATTGTTATGATGTGTTGATATCTCAGAAGCCACAAGATTGTTGGATGAGATACATGCTGGAACTTGCGGACCCCACATGAAAGGTTTTATACTTGCGAAAAAGATTGAGAGCTGGATACTTTTGGATGAATATGGAGAGGGATAGAATTCAATACGTGCAGAAGTGTCACCGATGTCAAGTTTACAGAGATTTTTTATGGGTTCCACCAAATGAGCTCAATGTGATGGGTTCCCCTTGGTCATTTGTTGCTTGGGGCATGGATATTATTGGGCCCCTAGAGCCTTTTGCGTCCAATGGACAACGTTTTATCTTGTTTGCTATTGACTACTTCACAAAGTGGGTCGAAGCCTCAACATATAAGGTCGTAACCAAGAAATTCATAGAAGATTTTGTCTGCAATAACTTGGTCTGTCAGTTTGGAATTCCAGAGTCAATCGTAACAGACATTGGGGCCAATCTCAATAGTCACTTAATGGGGGAGATTTATGAAAGGTTTAAGATCTCTCATCGAAACTGCACAGCATGTTGGCCATAAATGAATGGAGAAGTTGAAGCTACAAACAAGAATATCAAGAGAATCTTGATAAAAATAATGGACGGTAACAAGGAATGGCACGAAAAGCTACCATATGCTTTACTTGGATATCGTACCATAATCAGAACTTCTACTGGGGCAACCCCTTACGTGTTGATTTATGGATCGGAAGCAGTGGTACCTGCTGAAGTAGAGAAACCCTTATTGAGAGTCATCAAGGAGGTTGGTCTAGACAACACTGAATGGATTCGCAGTAGGATCGAAAAATTGATGCTTATCCATGAGAAGAGATTGGATGCAGTCTATCATGGTCAACTCTATCAAAATAGAATGATAAAGGCATTCAATAAGAAGATCAAGCCTCGTCGATTCACACTAGTATAATTGTTTTTGAAGAAAATATTTCCTCACCAAAATAAATCCAAAGGGAAATTCATGCCAAATTGGCAAGGTCCTTATATAGTTCACCGAGTAATCTTAGGAGCGGGGTGATACTTGCGATGATGGACGGCAGAGTAAGCACGAAGCCGATCAATTCAGACGCCATCAAGAAGTATTTCATTTGAAAATATTAGGACTAGTTGTTGTTTTATACTTTTACATTTTTATCTAATGTAAAAGAACTACGTATTAGCCTGACTTCTCACGGCGGGATATGTAGGCAGCCCACATAGGGTTTGGTTTTTCTTAGAAAACCCAAAACATCATCCTTTTATTTCTCCCATTTATTTGAACTACACCACGACCTGATTTCACTTGGATACGTAGGCAGTCTGAGTAGCACTCTTTCATTGCATTTCATACTTATTATATGCCCTTGAACTATGAACATACATGATTCCTCTTTCAAGGATACGTAGGCAACCTAAAAAGGTTCGATCTCACCTTTAGGAAAAACCCCTCTCGCTCTTAGTAAAGCCTAGAATATAAACGATCTCGTCACCAAAATCACCATAGCATTGACAAAGTCAGAGGAGTCCTACCTGAAGGATGAAGCTGTAAGGATCACGGTTGACAAATGGAGGCTTAAAGGATTTCCAAACGTGTCATAATCTAAAAATGATAAAGGATTACTATATATACTTTATATAGACATAATATATTTGTGAAAACATATATACATGGAAATATTTTTCACCATACTTTCCTACTTCCCCACCTACTGAGACTCCAGATTAGGGAATGATTGACCAACAAAGGGAGTGTTGGAGAATTCTGTAAACAAAGCCAAGATCCCCAAGTTGACACAAATCAACACCCTCTCCCAACAAAGAATTTTTCTTTGAGCACAGGAAAATAGAAATTGGAAAGGACAACATCAAGTCAAGCTTCGGAACGGGATCAGAGACATCATGCAGCTTATCACTACAACATAAGCCAAAATACTCTTCCCCTATTTTATTTTTACATACATTTATCCTCACAAGTTTGAAGAATTTTGTTTGACTTTTTTTACAGGTACAATGATGACTCGAGTCAAGATAATAAAGAAAAGGGTCCTCATAGGAAGATTAGGCTATTTACTTCTCCTAATAAACTCCATCGATCAGAGCCAACAACCTAACTGTGTCAAATAACTTCGTCAATCAAAGAATCATCGTCTAACTGCGGTGAATAACTCTTCCAATTAAAGAGTGTCGTTTGACTTCAACAAAGTTAAATTTCTGCATTTCAAAGACTGTATATAAGCAAATAAAGTCAAGCTTCCGCATTTTAAGGACTGTACATAAGCAAACGAAGTCCAATTCAGTATATTAAAGATTGTATATAAGCAAGCAAAGCGCTCTCTTCCATATCGGAGGATGCAAATGAGCAACATGACTCTCTACCATATCGAAAGTATGAACCAGCTAGGGGGACGCCTCACCCCAAATCAAAGAATGTACATAAGCAAAGAAATGCTCCGCCATATAAGAGAGTCACATTTCATCAAACAGAGCACAGTTGGCCAATCAGAGACTCGTACTATAGCAAGCAACAAGAAAGCCACTATGGCAGTAACATCAAATCCCAATAGTAATGCATCATCTGGTTCAAATCGAAGGTTGCCTTGTCAGGACAAGGCAATTACTTTTAGGTAAATGTCCCACCGTCGGAGGCCTTACTTTTCAAACACTTCTCGCCAGTCGGATGGCGTTTACTTCTCAATAACTACCCGCCAGTCGGATGACGCTTACTTCTTAATCACTGCCCGCCAGTCGGATGGAGTCTATTTTTCAACAGCTACACGCCAGTCAGATGGATTATTCTCCAATTGCTCGCCAGTCAGATGACATTTATTTTTTCAACAACTATACTCCAGTCAAATGACTTATTCTTCAGTTGTTCACCAGTCGGATAGCTCAACTGCTCACCAGTTGGATGGCTTTTATTTTACAACAACTGCTCAGCCAACGAAGGCTCTTTACAACAACACCAATCAGATAACATTTTCATAATTGTTAGTATCATCCCCTAATGCCATTTTAATCCAACACTGGGGAAATTTTTGAAAATTCACAATTCCTTTTTCTCCTAAAAAATCCTCAGCAAATATTACTATCTCAACGCCTTTTCATTCCTAGCTATCCTAAACAACCATTCAGGGATAAGTGCACCCATATCCATCCCATTCGTGCTGAAATCTTTGTTATCATCCTAGAAGAAACCTAGTGTCACCATAATTCTACACTGGGGAAAATTTTAATATTTTTCAAAATTTGCTACGATTCGAACTACAAATGGCTTGATTTCTTGTGAAACCCGGGATATGTAGGCAACTCAGAAATTGGAGCTTGGCCATAATCTTCCAAACATTTTGTTTTGCCCGACAGAAAATTGGCTACGTCAACGTGATTGTTCAATCATTTTTAGACTAATCTTTGGCCAATTAGGGGCAACTGTTAACACCCAATTTTGGCTCGCTCTATTTTCTTTAAATATTCGATGCTCCTCGATCCTAAATAATTTTTTAAAATAAATTCATATTTTTTTATTTCTTTGAATTTTGAAAAAGAATAAATAAAAAAATATTTTTCTATCATATTATAAAATATTTTAATTAAAAATAATTAAATATTTTAACATCGGATCACAAAATATCTTTGGTAATAGCATTCTCATTCTTTCCAATTTTATTTTTCAGGCGATATTATGACCGTATATATGCATATTTTTTATTATATAAGAATATATTTTATAAGATATACATATATTTTATTATATATATATGTATATATATATATACATATATACATATATACATATATATATATATACATATACATATATACATATATATATATACATATATATATATACATATATATACTAGTCTAATATACGTGTGTTGCACGTGTATCTCATGCCAATCAATAAAACCATATATATAAAAAATAAAATTACTAAAAAGTAGGTATTAGAATAAAGAATTAGGTAACAATCTAATGAATATTTGCATATTAACTAACAATTTAGTCATTGAAAGTTTTAATCTTTACGACTTTTGACTCTCGATCAAGACCCAACCTTAACCGTAAAATCAAGTCCCAAGATCCTAATTTCTGACCTGACATGGGACACGAATTTGTACCCTGACCTGTGATTGGACTTACAAACCAATTCCATACCTTTAAATCCAACTCCTACCTCTCCACCCTTAACCAAACCCAAAGCCCTAGACTCGAGATCCAACTTTTATACAGGACCTGATTCTAGACTCATTTCCGATCTCAAAAGTCGATAATCGAGCTGTGACTTCAATCGGGACCCGACTTTAGACCCAACATGATAAAACTTTAATTTTTCTAGCTACTATCATCGGCGATATGCTTATATTGTCTAATTTTTCTAAAAACTTTCTATTAGAAATTAAATTTTCGATCCAACTTAAAAAATATAATTTTTTCATGTCGTATCAATATATACAATACTTTGTAAATTTTGTGTATTGTATACTTGTGGGTATGTTGTTTGATCTATTCATTTTTGCACGTACATATTTAGAGTACGTGAAAATTTGAATCTTTAGTTCATCCAAGAAAGACTTAATTTAGTCTTAAAAGTTAGACATGGTTAGTCTCTTTAACCAATTCATAGACGTCATCAAACACATGTCGATTAAAAGTACCCAACATAAAATATTTCACTTGAATCCTATAAATAATTTGTTAATTTAAATATGTCGATTAGAATTGTCCAACATAAAATATTTCATTTGAATCCAATAAATAATTTATTAATTTAACTCTTTTATTATTTCTTACTTTTTATCATCTTATTTTTTTTCCTTCTTAAATTTGGTTATATAAGTGATTCTCTAAAATTTTAATCATTTTTTAAAAATGTAATATAAAACTTCTTCGACAAAATATAGGTGAGGTTTAAATTCAATGGTTTTTATAGTTAAAATTCTTATTTTTTAGTGAAAATATTAAATTCTTAAAAACCTACATGTAATTTAAATCATACATTAATCATACTATATTAGAAGAAAATTGCGCATAAAAGTTACGCTATTACAAAAATATAATTCATAAAGAATTTTTTTTTTTACCATTTAATCCTAATTTGTGACCGATATGAGACGGAGAGAATAGTATATGTCTGCATAATTAAAGTTATCTTTACATTGTTTATTTGAGAACTTATCTTATGAGAATTTATTATGTACTCCAATGTATTTTGGCTATTGAATTGGAGTAGGAAACTGTAGAAATTTTTTATCAGAAAAGCAGCCAAATTCGCTATCTTCAATGATAAACTTCAGACACAAGTCATCCCCACCCGTCCCTTTTTTCAATCTTTATCGATGGAGGAGACAAAATTTTCATTAAAGGGTTTAAAATATGAAGAAGTAAATACTTAACAAGTTAAGATGATTTAACATCTACTTCATATATGTAAAATAATTTTAATCATATACTCCATAAATAGTGTAAATTTTCCGACGAAGAGAATACAAATGAAGCCCCCTTACCCTACCAACGACAACCCTGCCCTCCACTCACAAAAAATATGGATTGTTAGTGTACTGAAATTTTTATATTATCACAAATCATCCAACGATATTTAGAGACAAAATGTAGTTAAATATGAAATGTGAAATCTTGAAAGCAAGATAAAGTTACCTGCTACAACGACTTCATGTATATGACTTAAAACTCAAAACAATACTAAGCTATAGCACAACGAAGTTAACTGCTACAACAACTTGATGTATAACAAAATTAAGACAATTCCACCAACTAATACTACTACTACACAAAAAAATTTCTAAAGCAAACATCACCACTCTCTCTTTTCTCTTTCAACAATTAATCATAGCTTCCCTCGCCCATTCTTTTTCTTTTTACTTTCTGAACCATATCACTGCAAACTACAAGAGATTTAAAAGATATTGGAAAAGGTTAACAAAACAATGCTATTAGTTTATTTTCTTCTTGTGATCATCTTAGTGGCTGGTCATAATCACCATGCTAATGTAGAAAAAAACTCACAAGCTCTCAACGTTAAGCCCTAATTTATTTTTAAGAAATTTAATTGACGAAAAATTTGAAAAGATAGATTGGCATAAAGTTCGAATCACCTTTCTAAGGGTCTTGCCTTTTATTCTTAACTCGGTGTAACCATATATCTTTTCTAGAAGCTTTCACCTCCGATTAAACATTCATCGATAATATGCACTTGAAATTAATAAAATTGTTATAGACCGCAGCTTCAAAGCTCTTCAAAAAAGTAGTTATAAAAATATCTCTGCCACCAACATTTCTAAATCAAACAAAAATATAACACAAAGATATTTATACGATAAGCCGAGAAATTCATCTAAATATTTCTATAGAAACTCAAAAGTCACGTTAAAGAAAGACCTGTTAAATTTCTTCACAAAAACTTTTAAATTCATAATTGCAGTTAGTGCTAAAAATGCATCGTATGATTATATATATGCCTATACAAATTCTCAAAAACTATTAATTCAAGTGTCTTCTTTCTTTTCCCTTTGCAGCATGAAGTGATTTTGGTAAAAGAAATAAATCCTAAAATTCTGGTATTTACATTTTTTGTTTTTATTTAGGAGAGAGTACTAATACAAAATAAAATTATGTGAAAAATTTCACACCTTATTAGGATTTTTTTTTCAATTTTGGAGTTCTTTATTTTAATATTTGAGTAAATAAGTGAAAGGATGATTTCGTCTAAAAAAAAAATTGAATTACTTTTCCGTTGATTATCATATGTAAGAAAGAGGGGGACAAGGTTAGTGGTTTTTAATGGTCACCTGAAGTTAAAAGTAGTATAATATCTTCACTTCTAGATAGAGATAACCTACTTTAAAGCAGCGCTCGAGTTTGAAAGTATTAAGGAAAGGTAAGCCTATATTCCAATTGTGATGTATTTGTTTAAACCTAAAAAGACAATTGTGTTGTATTTGTTTAAAACTGAAAAGAGGGGCTGAAGGTCATACAATCACAATATCAATCATTAATCACCAATCAAACTTCAAAATCAATAACAATAATTTCATAAGTGTGGTTTGAAAAGGATAGGATCAACGTACATCTCACTCCTATCTTTGCATGAAAGTGAGATTGTTTTCAGTAGCCCTGTTGACAAAACATAATAGAATAACAGATAAAGCAAGAGGTAAATAGTTATGCTAGATTTTGGCAAGAAATAACACAATAGGTTGAGAAATTACCCTAGCGTCCCTGCGAGAAATGTTATCACCTGGTTGCATTCGGTCTCCATCTACCAAAGTTTGCAGAGAGACGAAGAAGCGGTCGGGATACGTATGTTATTTTAAAGTTTGGTCACAATAATACTTAAAATAGAATTGTATTTTTTTTAATTATTTATATAAGGTAAAGTTATGATTGATTTAAAAGTGTCAATTATTATGATTTCTTATTTACATCAAATAAGGATTTTCATTAATTTTTTTACATATATTTATTTATAGTATTCTTTTCATATATTTTAAGAGTCGTTAATTTCTTTTTATAGATATTTAGGAGTCCTTAATTTAATTAAAATCATAAACATTCTTTTTTTATATGAAGTAAAACTCTAATTTATTTAGAAGTGTTAAAAATTGTTAATTCTTTCCTTTTTTATTATTATTTATAGTATTCTTTCCATCCATAGATTTTTTTTAATTATTATTAAATTTTTTCCTTTTAATGCCTAGGTTTTTTAGTACGTGAACTTTCTGTCCCCACTAAATATTTGATACCATTAATTTTAAAGGAAATTTTTCTTTCCTTTATTAACGGGATTTCCCCTTAAATTTTGATGCTTTTAATTCCTTTTCTAAAGCCACTTATTACTTCTTGTTTTGGTGTTTTTTTTTTTTTAAATTACCCTCTATTAATGTGATTTTTCCACAAATTAATTTTGATGAATTTTTATAAGGAAAGATTTTAATATAAATATAGTTATTTAATTTTTAATTCTTAATATTAGAAAAATAGTGAAAAGATGATTTTGTTTAAACAAAAACTTTTAATGAAGGGCAAAAAGTTTATATAACTTTTCTAAGGACTTCACACTTTTAATATATTATAGATTATAGATTATAGATATGTGTATTCTATCAATATTAAATTGCAAACGATATTAAATTAGACGCTTATACAAACTATGTCTGTAATTTATATATGTACATACTAAAATAATTTTTAGGATAGTACGAAGTATCGATAAAATTAATTTCAGTAGAAAAAGAGTATTCGAGCAATCAATAATCCAATTTCATTTTTATTTCACCTAGACCAACTCTTATTTATAAATTTCAGCCAAGAGGCCCAAAATTGACCCAAAACCCAGTCCAATATACATGTCCATTTCATCAATTCCCTCCGCAATATCAACTGATCACACGCTCCTTCATCAACGAAAAAATAAAATTCATCCACAAATTAAACCAGAGATCCCAACATTTTCAGTTATCTTTACATATATATATATATATATATATATATATATATATATATATATATATATATATATATATATATATATATATATAAAATTTATTTTATTTATTTGTTTTCGCCCTTTCTTTCTTTTATTCTTTAATTAAATCTGAACCATGGGATCAAAGATTAGACTGACAAAAATTAGTCACTTTCAATCAACTCTTTATATTTACCCATATTTCAGTCAATAGTGTCTGTATGATAATAGCTTTTCTCATCACAAATTAGTCACTAAAGCCCCAAGTTTGCTGCCGGACAAAAGGTGCTAACCACTTTTCTCGTCTCCCTTCCATCTCTTTCTTTTATTTTGTTTGATGAGCATATCAACTCAGTTTAAATTTGTTGGAATTTTCGTACTGATGTCATTAAAATGGGTGGCTGTTTTGGTTTGTTGGTGTCTGATTACAAATCTGAGTTTGTGTGTGATTCTTCATAACTGTTTTGTGGAATAAAAACATAGCACTGATTTTTGTTCTTGTGAAATCATCATGGATGAAAATGCGAACATGGAGGTCTGTAAACATGCGTATTCATCCCTTTTTTGTCCCTTTTTTTAGTTTTTATGAAAACTTGAGATTTTTGGATTTGGTTCAAGTCTATGATATTGTTGTGTCGCTGCATATAAGTGAAAATTTGGCCTTAAAATTTTCAATACGTGTGTGGATATGTGTATTTGGATATTTGCGTATGTTAAATTCGATTCAAGTTGTCGGGTCAAGATATATTATCCAAATCGGAGTAAGGGGTAAGTTTCTTTTATAATTTGTTTAGTATCGGTTTGACCATGGGTTGTATTTTGATTTTGAGGTTATGTTTCTAAAAGGCTGGCAAAATTTACTACATATGTATCTGTATAGGTATACATATTTGTATAGGTTGGTGTACATTGTGTATATTTGTATGTTAATGGGTGCTTAACAGTAGGGAGATCACTAAGTCAAATGGGATGACGACTTTATAATTATCGGATTCGTTAAACTAGTTCATCAAACAAATACACTAACACACTCTTGTTTGCAATGATTTCGAGTTTTAATCCACGATTTTCATAACCTTGTTGTTTGTTAGGTGTTATGTGTTTGCTTTGAATTTTATTCAAGTCAAAATTGGGATAGTTGATTTGCCCTTAGAATATGGTAAAAGGAGATATAGAGATTTTTCATCTACACCTTTAGGCTTATATTATAATTTTAAGGATGACCATTCTTCATTTTTGGGTGTTTGTATCCGTTTTTTGAGGTGTTTGTGTCCGTAGGGAACATGTAGTCTAAATCTGCTAGTAATGTTCCCTTTACATTTTGGGTTACACTTGAGCTTGCTAGATTAAATCTTTCTAGCAGAAATTGTGCGTAGGAGTCATTTATTTTTTTAAAAAAAATATTTTTGCTTATTTTTGGATGGCCTGATTCTCTACTTGATCTAAATATTTGTCAAGATGAATGAGAGTCTTATGACATTGATTTCTGTGAATTAAAATATTTTATATTAAATCTTTAGTTTGCTTTATCATGCCTTGAACTTTTCAAGGCTCAGACTTAGAAAATCGGACTTTCCTTTATTTTCGAGAGAATAATTTTGATATAGAAATAAGAGTTTGCTACTAATATGGAGATTTTGGCTTTTGTGCTATATATAGTTGTGGTTAACTAAGCAATAAAATAATATATTATTAATTAATTCTATCCAACATGGAACATGTTGTACTCAAATTTTGAATATAGAGCGTAGGATTATTTTTTTATTATATGTTGTTAAATCACCATATCTTAGTTAAGATTAAATAGTTATATGTGGTGCTCATTTATTGATTTATTTGTTTTTCCCTAAATTACGTTTTTCTCAACTTATTTGGACGTTTGAATTTTTAATCCTTATCTTCTCTTTGTTTTTACATGCAAACCTCGGGAGTTGGAGTTTCGCAACGGAACTCGTTTTGACCCAAATGTCGGATCAATCGTTACTAGGATGATCGCAGAGCCTTGAAGTCGCTCAAAGTAGAAGTTCGACTCCTAAACGGAGTCTAGTATTCTTAGCCCCCTTTATTTTATTATATACTTGTTGTGTTGGTTTTAGAATGATGATTAATTCTCGTTCTTGCTATTTAAACCCGTTCAAGATAACCTTGTTTGATTATTATTTGTTGATTCTTCGAGGTATTAATGCATGGTTAATTAACTCGTAACTTAATATAGATTTTGTCATTTAGTTAATCCTTCTAAAAGTTAACTTTGCCTCAAACAAAATTGTTTTCTTAATGTAGTAGTTTCCATGTCTCTCTAAAAATGACAAATGAAATTTCAAAAACTAATTTGGTGAACCATTAACTCAGACTTTCGATAGAGTTCATTAGTTATTTTAATAAGTCTTAAGTCTTAATTTTCAACATTTTCATAAGTTTACTCTCTCCAGATTTCAAAGGTTAGGAACGCGAGGTATATACGTTCATTTGCTACTACGTACAAAGTATATTATTCCCGATATCACTATAATTGTTTTCATCATCATTATCGCTCATTATTATTACCAACATTTATTACTGTCAGTATTATTATTTATACCATAATTATTATCATTATTATAATCTACGCTACTTTAATTATTATTATTAGTATTGAATCATTTTAGTCCTATTATATCTATGTATTATATTACCCCATTTATTTCTTGCTCATTTTCAATCCAAATCCATTTTTCACTAACCAATAAATTTTACATCCTTTGATATTTTCAAATACTCATATTCACGTTTTGTCTTAAACAAACCATTTTACACTTTAAATTCATGATAAATTTTATTCATATGCACTTAAACATAACAAGTTTTTTTTAACTATCGCAGTTATAAAAAAATAAAAGACTATTTTCCTATTTTCAAAAATATCAATACATATACTTTAAAATAATGATATTACTCGCTTGTACGCGGTAGCATCATGTTTTTCATATCTTAAGTTTCCTTTCTTTTATATAAGATAACAAATAAAAAATTATAATAAAACATTTCTTATCACCGTTTTAAGCAAATAACGAATTAAAAGTTTTTTTTCTAATATTTTTCTAAACTAAGTGTAAGGACTATCTTCGGATAGGCTCTGAGGGGTGCCTAACACCTTTCCATCGATAACTAAAACCCTTACTCAGAATCTCAAATATGTTTCGAAAGTCCAAACAGAGTTTTCACACAAAAAATGAATTTTTCTAATTTTCCTAAAAGTTAGGTGACGACTCTAAAAAGTAAATTTTCTAAACCCAAGAGTCACAACATTAGTCAAAATAGGGCGCGGCAGAATGGCTACTCTGCTGGGGAGTTAATGAACTTAGGTTTTAACCTTAATACTCTTAGTTTAGTGTTTTGATGCTCTTATTGTATTATTTGCTTTACATGTATTCTTGTCAAGCTTTGTTTGGAAGGAAGCAAGCCAAATCCAAACTTGCGTTCCTTATTTGTTTGAATAACACTACTTGTTAATGCTTTATCACTTACACTTTTTCTATCGAGTCTTGGTCGTACACAATTCACACACTGAACACGTGAGGAGTGTACTGCACTCCTTCAAACCTTCTTTGGATTCCTTAGTTTCAAACCCGGTACAATTAGGTTAGTGTACCATCTCGCAGTTGTACTCTTAAACATTTAGGAAAAATCCTACTCTAGAAATAGATCATTATTGCATACACCTTAGGTGAGATGGTCCAAGGCATGGTTATCACAATTAGGGAATCACCCTTTTGTCAAAGGTTACAAACCCATCGACATATTTTTGTGTGAAGATTGGTGTGAACGGTCAAAACTAAAAAGCATAATGGATTTGATAGGAATGACTTATCATATCCTTTATCATTTCTTTCATATAGATACCAACTAAACCGTACCAAACATCCAAATAATTGTCTCAGTCCCCCCAAAAATACAAAACTGGTGGCAAAACATTAGGGACGTGCATGGAGATGAAGTTAGAGAACACTTAGGCTCTTTGGTGTCCCTCATGGATATTAAGGCCAATGAAATTCTCGTAAAGCTGTTGGTTGAGTTTTGGGATACGACCACCATGATATTTCAGTTTGCAGACTTCGAAATCGCCCCAACTTTTGAAGACATCAGTAGCCTCATGGATTTGCCTCTTGAAGGAAGAGTACCATTGGCCCCGTCGGCCATGATTGATAATGGTTTTTTGAATACTTTGGGTTTAAGGGAAGACTGTGCACCAAGGAGCATCAGATATAGTTGGGTTTAACTTAGGCTACCTATTTCAATGATTTGGATAAGAAATAAGCTATGACCATCACTGGGAGGACTTTTTCTGTAGCAGAAGAAGGTGGGAGAGTGTTCATCCCATGGCTTTTACACTTGCTTTCCTAGGGATTATGGTCTTCCTTTGAAGAACGGGACATATTAACATCAACTTGATGCCTTTGATATTTACTATGTTCACTGGTTTTGAGAAGCTTATGTTAGTACCCATGCTACTGTTAGAATTATTTCGAGTTTTGTCTACTTGCTCGAAACGGGAGGTTTTCTTTGGCGGATGCATCTTGTTACTTTAAGTCTAGGCTATGGAGCATTTCTATCAAAGGGCTCCAATCATAGACAACCTAGAAGATGTCCTCGACCTGATACAAAGTCATGAACAGGGGTTGAGATTTTGGGAGGCCCCGCTAGGACTAGAAAAATGACGAGCTTATTTAACGTACCTCACAGGAGACGCATGAATAGGAAGCTTTCTTGGATCACAGGAAGAGTACTACTAAGGAGGTACACTAGTTATTTTATTGATTTGATCGGGTTGGAATGAATCCAACCATACATTCCACTTAGAGTTCTACGTTAATTCGGCATAGAGGAAAACATCCCTTTATGGTCGCATATGGCTCTAGCGGAAATTGCTTACGGAAAAGAAGTACCTTGGGATAGAATCAAGGGATTTCAAGAAGTGTGGACGAACATACTTTCGGCCAAAATTGGACAGGCAACTTGGTCTACCTCAGGTTATTACGCATGGAGAGTAGAATAAGGCTCCATAACGTGACCAAGCTGGGAAGGGATTCCTGGGCTGGTAGATTATGACATGGTGTGTCAGGTGACAAGTGAAATATACCTCACATGTATCTCACCACCTCAATGTATCGACAGGTATTTCCAGGATTAGTGGATGACATTATTCCTCCAGATGTTGATGATGATGCTAGGGAAGACACAAAAGAAGAACCCAAAGACCAATCCGTGAGGAATGGAAACAATTTGGAATACCCAAATTGGCTGATAAATGATCAAGATTTCATGGACTACTTTCTGTACCTAAGTGACAATGATGACGACGGACCTACTTGGCCCTAGATTTTCTCTCTCGTTGTATTTTTTTCATATTCCCTTAAAGTGCCACTTGGCCAACCCTATTATAAGCCCTTGCGGCCGCCCATGTATTTTTAGTTGTCTTTGGTCTATTTTATATTACCTTTTGGAAACCCTTTATTTAATGGAAGTCACATTAATTCTCATATCCAAATGTGTTTAAATAGACCATTTATTATCAAACTGATTGCAACATAGGCCTACTTTTGGCAAAAAGAGGCTCTATATTTGGATACGTCTGGATGTCGCCAACTTGGCGTATATAGGTGTTAATACTTGATAAATTTTTCGATATCTCCTAAAATAACATGGTTTCCCTTTTTCTTTTTCTTTCTTTCCTTTTTTTTTATTAATCCTCCAAACAAAAAAGGTTCATTTGTGTCGACTAACAAACTGGCGGAATCCCAATATAATCTTCAGTCTAAAGAAAAAATTATTGACAAAGATAAAGCCACGATTACACCGGTGGATGACGCTGAAAGCTCCAAAAGGCTGTCAGACACCCAAAATAATGAGCAAATGGCCAACATGATGCAAAAAATTAAAGTCTTGAAGGAAGAGCTACATCAAATGCGGGACCTAACCAAGATTACTGTGGCTAGCTTTTCCACTCATTTCTAAGGTCCAAATATTGGATTACCCCCGTTCTCCCCTGCTAACCTAGCAAATCCAGCATCACATGCTCAAGCCCCACTTGTTCTTCAACCCACTATCGGAACTATACCTGGTTATTTGTTTCCTCCTCAGAACTTTACTATTTTAGTCCATCCAGAAATGCAGCATAAACTCGAGGAACATGTCACTTGTGAGATACCCAGGCCACCGGTATATGCTACCAAAGCTCCTACTTTCATAACATCTACAGTTGTTAAGGTGACACATGAGGTGGATCGATATGTAGGGTCAGGAAACAATATCCAATCAAGTGAAGAAGGGTCAATAGCAACCCAACTCGAAAGTCCAAAGAGGGCATTTACAAATATACAAGTCACTAGAGGGACTGAAAGCTTGGACTACGATGACTTATGCATTCATCTAGATATTAACATGCCAGTTGGGTACAAACCACCAAATTTTGATATGTTCGATGGAAAGGGTGACCCGCATGCCCATCTAAGGGCTTATTGCGCCAAGTTGGTCGGCGTAGGGAGAAATAAGAAGGTGAGAATGAAGTTGTTCATTCTTAGTTTATCGGGAAAGGCTTTGACATGGTATACCCGACAAGACCCCTGTAAGTGGCGTGGCTGGAGGGAAATGGTTGAAGACTTCATGAGCCACTTCAGGTTTAATACCGAGATTGCCTAAGACAGGTTCTCATTAGCCAATATATATAAGAAGTCATCAGAATTATTTCAAGAGTATGTATGGTGTTGGAGGACTGAAGCTTCTAGGATCCAGCCTCCACTGGATGAAAGAGAGCTCTCCAAATATTTTATCTGAGCTCAGGAGGGTTTTTATTTTGATAAGATGATGTCAATGATGGGCCAAAAGTTTCCAGAATTGGTCAAGATGGGAGATTTCATAGAAGAAGGCATCAAGTCAGGGAAGATTCAATCTATCGTTGCACTGTCGGCCGCAAGTAAGGCCATCAAGTCTGGTTCCATTAATGGTAATAAGAAAAAGATGGAAGATGTCTCAGTTATCACACCATACTACCAACCTGGAAATTCTTTCTACCGTTACCCTAACAACCCCCAAATTATTGCACATGTCCCAGTGTATAATACTCAACTGTATTACAATCTACTTCGAGCCCCAGCATACCAAAACCCACCAAGACCATATGCCCCTGTACAAGCTCTAGCTCACTAAAATAGACCAGCCTATGCACTAAGACCACGTAAAAATCTTGAATCTAAAAATACCCACACCTATACACCGATTGCTGAACCTTTGGCCCAACTATTTGAAAGATTAAGGGCAACATGATTGTTGTATCCAACTGAAGAAAAAACCCCTGACCCAACCTCTCAAAACTTTGATGGCAATAACCAATGTGCTTATCACTCAGGAATCTAAGGACATGATATAGAAGAGTGTTATAGTTTGAAGAATCAGATTGAGTCTCTAATAAGGAAGGGAGTAATTAAATGCACCGCCACAGATCCAAATGTGAACAATAACCCCTTGCCAAATCATGAAAATCGTAAAGTCAACATGATTACTCTGGAGGAAGAATATGACTTGGAAGAAGAAATTGTCCCCGTATGGAATACAAAGAAATTTGCCACTACATCTCTATCATAACCATTTATCACAGTACAGTTAAGGGAGCCTATAACTGTTCAAACTTACCTGCTAAAACTCGTAGTGACCACTATAGCTGTTGAGACGCCCGACTTTGACACTAAAATAGTCCCATGGGATTATCAAGTTGAATCCAAGGGCAAAATAATAGACGCTGCTGTGGCTCAGGGGATGACTAGGTCAGGAAGGTCTTATGCTCTAGAGGAACTAAATCTAGGAGTTACCGAGAAATATCAGAACCTAAATAGGAATATTACTGATGTTGAAGCTGTAGAATTTTGGAAGAACATGCAACCCAAGGACTATTCGGTTGAAGAGAAGCTCAACAAGACACCGTCTCACATATCCGTTATATCCCTTCTTATGAGTTCTGAAGCCCATAGGAATTCTTTGATGGAAGTATTATTTGGGGTTAGCATACCAAAGGAGACCACAAGTGAGACTTTGGCGGCAGCAATAGGATGAGTGTTAGAAGCAAATAAGGTCTATTTCTATGATGATAAGCTACCGCTATAAGGGGATGCACACAACAAAGCACTTCATATCACAGTCAGATATCATGATAAGATTATGAACAGGGTTTTGATCGATGGTGGTTTGGGTTGTAACATTTGTCTATTCTCCACTCTAAGGGATTTGGTGTAAACATAGAAGATATAAGGTGAAGGTTAGAGCTTTTCATGGATCGCAAATAAGTGTCATCGGAGAAGTCTACTTGATATTGCAGATAGGACTGGCTGAATTTCCCATCTTATTTCAATTCATGGATGTATCATCTTGTTACAACCTGTTGCTGGGAAGGCCATGGGTCTACATGGCAAAAGCCATTCTTTCCACCCTCTATTAGTGCATGAAGTTTGATCGGGGTTGCATAGAAGTTAATATCCATGGGGAGCTCAGTCATTCCATCTATTCTATCAATTCAGTTCCAGTCACCGAGGAGTTATGTGGAGCCACTAACCATATTCTAGAGATCAAGTAAGCTGAAAAGATCGATAAGAAAATAGAACTAGTTGAAGTAAAAATGTCGAGTGCTGCAAAGATGGTTACATCAAAGATGTTGAAATATGGGTATCAACCCAATACAGGACTAGGACCAAAAGACGATGGTATAATTGAGCCAATCTAGTTGAAGCATCAGCGAGGACATATATACCATGAAAAACATCCTTAGATATCACCTTGAAACTTGAACAACAATCATCAACGTGTACATGCTTATATCACCACAAAAGTTTACAAAATAACATTTAAAAGCATGGTTCTTGAACTCTATGAACGAATTGAATCCATAGATAAAAACTATGCATACCTTAAAGCTTGATCTTGGAAGAGATCTAATGTTTCTGAAAGTTCCTGAAGAAATCCTTAGGCTTTCCCTTGATTTTTCTTGACTAGGGTTTAACCCCTTTGGGAAAGAATGCTCTTGTTCCTGAGGAGATGATCTTGAGAGAAAACCCTAATCTTGTGGTTGAAAGTGTAAGAGAGGGTTTTTAAGATGTTTTAATTAAAGAGAATAGAAGATAATACGCTTCTTGAGGGTTATAAGTCATGGGAAGTGAAGGGAAAAGACCAAAATACCCTTATGAAATAAATTCCCATTTGCTAAAAATCATAGCTGACGACATTTGTGACAAGGCGTCAAAAGTGTGGTAAGCCATCAAAAATGTCGTCACACAGGAGCTGGAACTGATGGTTTCTGCCTAAGTCTGACGACCTTTATGGTAGGGCATCACAAATGTGGTAAGCTACCTCGAATGTCGTCACTTAGGAGCTGGTTTCTGCCTAAGGATGACGACCTTCGTGGTAGGGAATCACAAACGTGGTAAGATACCACAAATATCATTACACAGTAGTTGTATTCTGCCTAAGGCTGATGACCTTCGTGGTAGGGCGTCATAAATATGGTAAGCTACCACGAATGTCGTCACACAGGAGTTGGATTTTGCCTAAGGCTGATGACCTTCGTGGTAGGGCATCATAAATATGGTAAGCTACCACGAATATCATCACACAGGAGTTGGATTCTGCCTAAGACTGATGACCTTCGTGGTCTGGCATCACAAATGTGGTAAGCTACCACGAATGTCGTCACACAGTTTCCAGCCTGACATGCTGGAGTAAAATAGGAATAACTCTTTGCTCCGATATCGAATTTGGGCAAAATTGGTATTGTTGGAAAGATAATTAAATTATATATCTATTGATAGGTCATGAGACCAAAAATACCAAGTATAATGAGAGATATACTCATTTGAAGTTGACTATACCAATATCCTTCTCAAGTATTCAATCGGTAAGGAATGTTTTGATTCGTCTGATAGCTGGGAGTTATTTGAAACCTTAATATACATCAAACCTACTTATAAAACTATAAAAGAACCATGATGTACAATGAATGGGCTTGGTACATGGCTCTAATAGTTGTTTGGATTTTTTGGGGTATTATAATATCTCCCCCTAGAAACATTCGTCCTCGAATGATGACTGCTTGAGAGGGGAGAAAAGATAAAATGATGCATACACTGATCATGCTCAATTGACACATGATTTTAGGACTGATTTGAATTTTAAACTGAATATAGCCCAACTAAACATGCATATTTGATGCATGACTGATAAGCTGAAATCATGAATGCATGATAAGCTATGCACTGATACTTGATACCAATTTTATACTAGAATTTTGAACATGTAACTGAATAAGCTTAAGGAAAATGGTTACCTCGAGCTAAGCCTAAATTAACGGAGAAAATATGAGGGTACTTGGTTCGTATGTCTGCTTCTGTTTCCCAAGTAGCTCCCTCTATGGACTGATTCTGCCAAAAAACCTTGACTAGAGGGACTTTTTTGTTCCTCAGCCTACGAGTCTGATTGTCGAGGATTTTGACTGGAATCTCTTCATAAGAAAGGCTATTCTGAAATGTCAACGCTCTGAATGGGGACTGCAACTGTTGGGTCACCTATGCACTTCTTGAGCAAAGAGATATGAAAAACTAGATGAACTGAGGCTAGATCTGAAGGCAATTCAAGCTCATAGGCTACCTTGACGAAGTGACTGAGAATCCTGAAGGGACCGATATATCGGGGACTAAGATTTCCCTTCTTGCCGAATCTCTTTACTCCCTTCATGGGAGAGATCTTGAGATAGACATAGTCATCGACCTCGAATTTGAGATCCTTTCTATGAACATCCGCGTAAGACTTCTATCGGCTCTGAGCAGCCCGGAGTCTTTCTCTGATCAACTAAACTTTCTCTAAGGCATCGAATACTAAGTCAGGCCATATGACTACGGTCTCACTAACTTTGAACCAACCGATCGGAGACCTACATCTCCTACCATAGAGATCTTCGAATGGAGCCATATGAATACTGAAGTAATAGCTATTGTTGTATGTGAACTCAATCAAAGGCAAGTGGTCATCCCAGCTTCCCTTGAAATCAATTGCACATGCCCTTAGCATATCTTTAAGAGTCTGAATGGTTCTTTCTACTTGACCATCTGTCTGAGGATGAAACATTGTACTGAGATGAACTTGGGTACCAAGACCCTTTTGGAACACCTGGGTACCTCTGTATGAGATAATAGGTAGTGGACTACCGTGTAATCTGACCAACTCCCTGATATAGAGTTTGGCATAATTCTCTGTTGAGTAAGAGGTACAAACTAGAAGGAAATAGGCTGACTTGGTCATTCTGTCTATAATGACCCAAACTGAATTATGTTGAGGACGTGTCCTAGGCAAACCCATCATGAAGTCCATGTTCACTTCTTTCCACTCCCAAGTAGGAATAGTGAACTCCTGCATGGAACCACTAGGTTTCTGATACTCTATCTTAACCTGCTGACATGTAGAGCACTTAGCTGCAAACTCTGCAACGTCCCTCTTCATCCCACTTCACCAATAGATCTCCCACAAGTCACGGTACATCTTAGTGGCCCCTGGATGAATAGAGTATCACGCACCATGCGCTTCTATAAGAATTCACTGCCTCAAATCATCTACATTGGGAACACACAGATGGCCCTGACAACGAAGAACACTATCTCCTCCTTGGGAGAAAACCTCTACTTCCTGACTCTGAACTGACTCTTTTAGCTTGACAAGGCTACGATCCCTGTCTTGCTTCTCTTTTACCTTAGAATTAGAGATGACTCTAGACTACTTTGAACACATACACCACCCTCTGAAGAGTCGACTAAGAGAAAGCCTAGTCTGGTAAGCTGATGAATCTCCTGAGCTAATTTCTTCTTACTATCCTCAACATGGGAAACATTACCCATGGACAATCTACTGAGTGCGTCGGTCACTACCTTGGCCTTGCTAGGATAATAAAGGAAACTCATGTAATAATCCTTCAAGTGCTCTAACCACCTTCTTTGATGAAGATGGATTAAGGGACATTATGCATACATGAAAGGTCATTTAGGATAAAGTGAGCTAATATCAAAACGGCTTATGATCTTTTCCTAACCCCTATCCTTCAACCTAGGTAAGACTAATCGAGCAAGTTCTAAATTCAACATACAAAGGGAACTAAGTAGAATCTCACACGCATATGGCACACAAGTATATCATAAGTTACTAGTTATCCAGTTCATGCAATTGTTTAGCAATAGTTATCAAGTCACTAGAACTAATACCATACTAAGATGCACAGTGGTCACAATTAGATGTAAATCACACAGTTAATGAATTAAACCACTTGAGAGGTGTTCACAAAATAATAAAACCATGTTAGATACCTCAGGTACTTGTATTGCTCCTAGTCAACTACAAAATGTTACAACGACAACTCACCCTACACCCTCAACTTAAAATCAAAGGAAAACTGAACTAAGGGTTAGGGTATACCAGGAGTAGATCAAGCACGGGGATCATGGGTCCCTGACCCTGCTATTACATCCCAACTGTCTTATCTCTATCGGGAGTTCCCCCTCAATTCAAACACATATGGTCTAGCAGTTATTGGATTCCTACTAGTTGAGGCACCCAAGGCTCTCACTCGCAGGTCCTCCACCTATTTTTCATTGTCAGCTAGTGACTTGATCATCGCTTTTCTCATCTTCTCTTTTTCAGCCTTCTTTCTTGCCCTCTTTTCTACTTTTATTTCTTCATCATTATTAGGCCTCTCTCTTTTACCCTTACCTTTCTTATCACCTTTCTTTTTATTTTTATTTATTGGTTCCCCCGTGAGATCAAGCAATGGTATTTTACCCTCAGACTCATCAAAATCCAGATTTGCCAACACCGCAAGTTGGTGTTGCTGTAATACTCCAACATTCGCCTTCACCTTGTCCAGGGCTTCTCTGAATTGTGCAAGGTTTGATCCTGACATTTCTCTTACCCGTGTTTTAAAATGATTTTCTAATTCATCAATTCAACCGGACAAGGCTCGGAAGGTCTCTAGTGCTACCTTAATCCTATTGTCTACCGTAGAGGAAAATTGCTTGGCAAAAAGTTGCAGTTGTGACTCGCACCACTTGGCTTGTTTTGCCACTCTCCTGAAATTCATAGGGTTGAAGGAAAATTTTGTGGTAGACACAACAACTAAAGGATTTATTTCATTTCTAGGTATTGAATCTTTTGTTACTGAGAAGGTCGGTGCTGCAGCCTCAGAATCCTACTCCGCTACATTAGGTGCTGAGCTGGTACCTATAACTGGTGGGTCTATTTCAACCCCTGCTCCTCTGTCAAGTGTCAGTCTCGGCTGATTTTCATCATATCGGTTAGGATTGTGGGTCTTCTTGGCAAGGAGTTCTTCGTCTAACCCCATAAACTCAGGTACATGGGCTACCTTACATAACCTTGTAATAAGACAAGAGAAAGGATATGCCGTATCGGGCTTTGAGACTCAAATTTTCATCTCCACAGCAATGATCTCCCTGAAGTTCAACTTGAGTTTAGCTACAAGACTTGCGACCAATATTGCTCTATCATCTCTAAGGATATTATCTCCCTCAGTAGGTATCAAATGGGTGCGCACTACACCCCACCAGAACTTTGCCTCTTGAGTAGGGAAGCCTTAAAAATCCTCTCATTAGGGTTGATTAGCCATTCAGGTTTTCCTTCAGCTATGAGGGTCGCTAATTAAGAACGTTAATTCTCACGATGCTTCAACCGAGCATAGAAAGTCGATGACGTGGCCTGAGTAGTGAATCCGGTGCCATGAAGAAATCTATTTTTTGTCATTTCTGAGAGATCCACCATCGCACCCCGTACTGGAACTCTATCCAACAAGCGCTAATCTGCTGAGTTTTCTCATTCTTTACACGTGTTTTCCAATCGATCCTGATAGCTCACATAGAACTCCCTAACTAGTGTAGGGCAAAATGATCTTCCTCCTTTTGCGGTCCATCTCAAGTCGTAGTCTCAAAATTTCTGCTCCACTTCAGGATATCTGTTCAGCCCGGTAGTGATAATCTTTTTTTGTTCAAATATTAGACTTTTAATGGGCCTTTGTTTTGTTCTACAAAGCCCATCATAGAAGATTTTCTGTTCCTTGGGAATTTGCCACCTAGCACTATCTAGAACTGCAGGGTTTTTGCATTTAACCATAGTTCCCCAAATTAGAGATTCTTTATCATCTTGTTGCTCAGAAGAAAGGGACTCCTATAATGATCCCTCAAATTCATGTTGCTCAAAATCATGTTCCTTGGAGTCAGGATGATCTGAATCATTCTCTTCAAATTTAGCATGTTCAAACTCTTGTTGCTCAGAGGTCGTCTGCTCAAAAGCTGTATGTTCAGATGTTGTTGGCTCAGTATCACTCTCTTTACTCTCCTCCACCTCAACTGGTGGAGGTGGTGAAGGCTTTTTAGGGCTTTTCTTTTTCTTTTCTTTTTTTTTTTGCTTATCATGAATGTCGTCAGCTCTAAATAGAACCAACAAAATTTTATCAACTTTTGACGACGTGACTGATAAGCCGTCACAAATGTGATAATTTATCAGCCATGTCGTCAGGTCAGAACAGAACCCCAACTCAACCTTAACTTTATTTTTAATCAAATTTCTTCTTAAAATCCCATTGATTCACGTTTTTGAGCTGAGCTTTAAGTCCCAAGATTTCACAACAAACCCTAGTTCTCGATTTTCACACATTGGCAAGCAACAATTGAGCATACCTTATAAGCTCCTTCAACTTAGTTACACGAGTAAGAGGAAGTAGATGAAAGAAGAACTCTTGATTTTGACTTCAACCCACACTCACAAGGAAGGAAGTTTTATTTTGTTTTACTTGGAAATTCTTTAGAAAGGGCAGAAAATAAACTAAATATGGAAGGAGATAAAACTTAAAGAAAAGAAAGAAAATACGCGGGAAGGTGGAAAGACAAAACTGTGGGTCGGGTCAGATCTCTTTTAATTTGGCCCAAAATTTAAGCTACTCGTTTAGGATTTTTGACGACAAAGGCTAACGACTTTTCACACTTGTGATAGCCTATCACGAATGTCGTCATCCTTAACATAACATGCCTCAGGTTTGATTTCTATGACGACAAAGTTAACGGTTTATCACAGTTATGACAACCCATCAAATATGTCATCAGGAATACTTAGCTGGATATATCGATTCCACCTTCTTTGAACTAGAACCTAACTACAAAAATAAATACTTTGCTGGAACATAAAAATTTTAGATTGCCTCCCAATAGCGCCTAATTTAATATCGCGACATGACTTAGTTATCTTGATTACTCAGACTTCATCAAGACAACCTGTTGATATCTCTTTACCATCTTCATAGAATACATCCACGATTGAGAAAACACTCATCTCCTTTTGCTGGGTCATGGATGAGTGTATTTTAAATCTTGCTTCTTTGTCATTATGCCTGAACTTCAGCTCATTCAGTTCCATGCCCACAATAACTCTCCCAGTTGCAAGGAATGGTCTACCCAGATGATGGGTACTTCAAAGTCCATCTTACAGTCTAGGACTACAAAATTAGCAGGCAATATAAAGTCAGCCACCTTTACCAATACATCATGTAATATACCTACTGGCCGTTTCACAGACCTATTCGCCATCACCAACCGCATATTTGTCAGGGTAGGATCCCTCAAACCCAGCTTCTTTTACACAACAAGTGGCATTAGGTTTATACTAACTCTCAAATCGCATAGAGCTTTTATAAAATTCAGGGACCCAATAGTGCATGGGATGGTAAATGCTCCCGAGTCGGCCTTTTTTTGCACTAAAGACCTTGTGGATATAGCACTACAATGATGGAGATTGTCCTCCAGCTCATGGCTAACCTTCCATTTCTTCGTGACAAGGTCTTTCATAAGCTTAGCATATCCTTGTATTTGCTAAAATACCTCCACCAAAGGCATATTTATTGTTAACTGCTTCAACATCATCATGAACTTGCTAAACTTTGTATCATCAACTTTTTTTACAATCGTTGAGGAAAGGGAGGTGGTGGTCTTGGGAGATTTTTTAACACTACCTCCGTCTCCTTTTCTTTCCCTTTTTTGGATCATTATCAGAACCATCTATCTTCTCAAACTTCACTGGAACACCTTCTTTCGATTCATCATCAACTACATTCGTTCCCACAGAAGGGCCAGGTAATATCTTACCACTTATAGTGGTAATCGCCATACATGAGCTATTATTCTATGGATTCTGGATTGTATCAGTAGGTAATGTTATGCTCTTCCTCTGATTCAGTGTTGTGGAGAGTTGGCTCATTTGCTGTTCCAGCTACTTGATCGAAGTGGAGTACGAGTTTACGAACTGACTAATAGAAGAAAGATCGATCTTTATGATAGTCACTCCTGAGTTGGTAGCCTCCACTCCCTTTAACAATTTAGCCATTATATCCTTCATGGACATCTTCTCAGAACTTGTTGTAGCAGCCTCATGATTTCCAGGAGGGACATATATCCCTCTCCTATCATTATTTCTCCTCCAATTTCCATGCTCCCTATCTTTATAACCAGGCTTATCATAATAATTCTGACCTTGATCCCCTTGGATATTGCCTCTGAAACCCCCTGATTATTAACATAGTTTGCCTCTCCTTCTGGATCAGTATCAACTCTATATTGAGATCCTACATCTTTTACCTTCTCAGTCTTACCTGATAACAAGTGCTTGGTTAGCAAGTCCATCTACATTTTTAGGTGAGCCATGATTTGGTCATACTTCTCATCTCTTCTACGTCATTTCGCAGTCATAGCCATAGAAATAGTGGGGCTTGCTACCACAAAGTCTCTGGTATGCCATGCCCAACTCTGGTTGGTCATTCTCTCTAGCATTTTTGAAGCTTCTAGGAATATAAGATCAACAAACGAACCAACAACAACATCATCTATAATTTGTTTTATCAGAGAGTTAAGAGCCCTGTACAAAGTCTCCATCAAGTGTATGTCCGTCATATTGTGGTTCAGACACTGTGTCAGATTCTTTTTGAATCTTTCCTAGGTTTCATGCAAGGCTTCAGTTGGGAGCTGTCTAAAGTTGCTAATCTCATCCCTTAACTGTACCCTCCTAGAAGGTGGAAAGAACCTTTTTAGGAAAGCTCTTTTCAACTGCCTCCAGTTAGTTATAGAATCAGGTGTCAGCTTGTTTAACCACATTGTTGCCTCCCCAGACAGAGACAACGGGAACAATCTCAAGAGGATTGCATACTTTCCCACTCCTGGGTTATCTAAATATTTACAGATGGTGACAAAGTTCACCAGATGCAAATTTGGGTCATCCCCAGGAAGGCCACCAAACAACCCCTTCAGATTGAGGAGTTGAATCATAGTACTTGTAATGTTGAATTTTGCCCTAGGTGCAAAAGGTGGAGAAATAATTGCACCTGTTGCACCTACTCCATTCATTCCATCATCATCATCATTGAGGTAATACTGGACCGGCTAGTAATCTTGCCTTCATCGGAACGGACGGTTCTTGTTAGCATTACGCTATATTGGTGCAGCTACTTGCTCTACACGCCTTGGGTTACCAGGGTTTAACAACTCACCGTCTCCTAAATCTTCATCCTCAGGATTTGGATATCGTACTTGCTGACCGACATTCTGCAATTCACTTGAGCTCTAGCTAAGGTTGCTAACCTGTCAGCCTTCTGCTGGTCTACCATTCTTCTAATTCATTGCGGTTCCAGATTAAATGGTAATAATGGTTCTCCAGAACTTCTGGTTCTTGTCATACACTACAAATATCCTACAATAAATAAAAACAACAAATAAACATAAAACTAGAAAACTTGACTAATAGTCAATTAGCGCACACAAACTTTAATTTACAACCGTATTCCCCGGCAACGACGCCATTTTTGATAACGCTCAAACTATACCTCTCTAATGAGAATGTAAGAGATCGTTGACAATATATAACCCAACTAGGTTGGGGTCAAATCCCACAGGGATTATGGAGTGAACTTAAGTCGCTAACGATTTGATCAACTGATAGTTGGATGTTTCCTAAAATAGGGGTTTTGGAGATTAGAAAATAATTGTTGGTCACTTTAGTTTCAGTGTTTGTAATCAAGAGTTTATGGAAAACCAAAATTATGTTCACTATGGGTTTTGCTACTTGACAGATGCTAATAATGATTCAAGATTCTCACGATAGGTAGGAAGAACAAATTGTCTTTAGCAAAGTTATGCCTAAATGTCTCTCGACCTACTTAAGCATTTAATTACCTAATCCTCTCAGACTTAGGGAATTTGAATTCACTGACCAGACTTCATCTCAAGTTAATTAACCTTGTTACAGCGTCAATTATTAAATGGAAGGTTGGTAGCTTCCAAGTCCCTGTTAATAATTCACTTCCTACTATAGTTGATTTCTTATCTCAAGCAAATCAAAGAAGGTGCTATCTATCGTTTGCAACCAATAGACAATAATTAAAACCTTAAAATTATCAAGGAGTCCTATTACCTTTAGAATCTTGAACACTTAGAAACTTATAAAGACCTAACCCATAGATCCCATAATTCGGGTTGAAGGGAGTTAGCCACTCATAATGTAATAATTGATACAACAAGTTAAATTCATATTTTGAAAGACGAACTTACACCAAGATGAATAGCAACAGGTGTTTATCAGATTAGATAAAAGTAGAAATCCCAAAATATTGATGATAATCTTTTCAAAGTTAATTGGTTTGTTTAAGCCAAGAAACTAGAGAGAAAATAACAAATTATGTGTGTTACAAAATAGGTTCACAATCCTATTAGAAAACCCTAAAATATGCTTTAAATACTTCAACCTAATTATAGAAATAAAATCATAGAGTTCAGTGTTCTTCTTGGGTTAGGTGGCAACATGCGTGACGCCTTATCAGGAGGATGACGACTTATCACGAATGTTGTCAGCTCCTCTTCAATTTTGACAGTTTCTTCTTAAGGCTAACGGTGAATCCTGATGTCTTATCAAAACTGTGATGACATATCAGACAATGTCGTCACTTCTACACCTCAGGTCCTATGTTCAGTCTAAGGTTGACGGCGACTTTGACGACTTATCAAAAGTCTGACGGCTTATCACATGTCGTCATCACTTCTTCCAACTGAATCTCATTCTCTGTTTAAGGCTGATGATGAAGCTGATAACCTATTAGAGTGCTGATGACTTATCAGGAATATTGTCAGTCACACTTCTCTTCTATTTGCATCAGATTTCAACTCTTTTACTTCCATCATTTTTGGTTCTCTTGCCTCTTGACATCCACTGCAAAATCACAGATAAAACAATCAAAAACAATAAAAGTTGTATAAGACCTTGCAATTATTCTCAGTTGAAAGCCCCAAATGTGTTAGCGTCTGCTTACACATCAGTGTTTGAGAGAGTCTTTAGGATGTTAGATCGACACAAAATGTGTTTAAGGAGGCCATATACACTTTTATAATAAAGGGACTTAGGGTTTAGGGTTTGGGGAATAACTACAAGGCCCTTAGTTAAAAGCTTGAAATTGAACCCGCTAGGGGTATGAATCACCATATGACTCACTAAGGGAGCCATACCCTAGGGTATGAGTGGTACCTTGACTCGTACCCTAGGATCCTCCTAGGTTAAACACACTGTTAAGGGTACGACCATATATTCTTAAGTTTTATCCAAAGGGTATGACTCACCCTTAACTCATATGCTCTACTCATAACAAAAATAGTCCACTCCAAGCTAAGACCTTACACCATACAACTCACCTAGGTACGACTCGATACTTAGGGTACAATTGTGGAGGGGTCACTCAATAGGGGACAAAATTCCACCCTTGTAGGCTACTCAAGGTATGAGAAGGGAGGAGAGAGTGGATACAACTCATATCCAAGGGGTACGAGTGGCTTGCCCAATCATATCTTGGACAACATGCTTAAACACCAAAAGTTTTTGCATGGCCAAGATCTTGGGTGTTTCACTTGGGAAATGGGCAAGACATTGGTATTTTCAAGATTTGTTTCCTCTCCTATTTCAACTATCTTGGAAATCTCCCTTACAAATGCCTTATTGGATTGATGCATATTATTTACATTCTCCCCCGTTGTAGTCACCTGATCCAAAATAGTTTGAAGCATTGCTTCAAAACTATTAGACCCGATATGTTGCTCTTTTTTCTTCTCATCATAATACCTATCAAACTCATAAGAAGAACTAGCATTTTTATCCATCTCAACCCCACATAAAAAAAAATTATACCCCTAAAGGATCGAGATGGTGATTCCATCTCTCTCTGAGGAGTATATCTATAATCTCTCCCAAAGTAGGGTCCTTCATAATATGGACATGAATCATTAAGATATGACTTTCAACTACTAAAATCATAGTATTCCCGGGATGCCATAGAGAAAGTTATACAAAAACAAAAATTATCTACGTAACACAAGAAAAAAAGAAAATCACAAACAAATATTCACAAGTTTGAATTCAGGAAGGTAGGCTAGAATTCCAGACTAACTCAATACGCCAAATTATTCCCCAGCAACGACGCTATTTGTGACAATGCTCAACTTACACTCGGATTTGAAGGGTTAGGTGGTCGTTGTCAATAACCTAACTCTCATTTGGGTCTAATCCACAAGGAGTGAAATATAAACTTTGAATCTTATGGGTGTTCTAGTTACTTACAAGCATACCCAAAGTGCATGAAAAAAGAAACATGTAATGTAAAGTAGGGGGAGTTTTGTTTTAAGTTGGATTGTATCAATACTAACTCACAACAAGCTACAATAATACTTTTGATGTAAAGTCAAATTTGGAGAAAATCTTAGGATTATATCTACCTAAAGGCAACGTATGTGTGGGATCATGATTGTTTAACATTAAATATTATTGTTAAATACAAGATAGGCTAAGGAGAAAGACTTTGTGGTTAGTCTGTCAACCAAACCTCAAAGATTTCACTCATTGGCTATTTCAAGCACCTAATAAATGTACTCACCATAGTCACCCAAAAACCTCAATTAGACATCCCTATTTCTAGGAAAATGTCCATGACGTTACCTACTCTCCATTTATACTTATTTCTAAGATTGAAAAAGGTGGTAAATCATATGCTCAATTGTCCACCGTAACCTTGTCCCTCTATATCCTTTTTCCAAGGATGCCATGGGTTCCTTAAGATTAACCTTCATCCCCTTTTAAAGAATGATGAAGGTTTTCAAGAGTTTGGGATTTTCGCCCATCAAATCCATTTGAACAATTGTGGTTTTATCCCAAAAAGTTCAACCACTAAGCTTAAGCAATGTGAAATCTATAATCAACAACTAAAAATCATGTAAACCCATCAACACCCATAACATAAATAGAACTGTAGTTCAACATAATCCCAAGAATAAAATAATTTAGCTACTCATGAAGAAGATAGAGATATATATACCATCATATGGATTATTTAAATCATCCATCCATCACAAATACTAAAAATTAAAGCCTCCAAAATTAGTTACAAAGCTTTGCCCAATTTAGGGTTCTTGTTTTGAATTCAAAAGTGTCTACAATGTAAGCAATACCCAATAAGAAAGGGTTTTAGACTATAAAGGGATTTGGATTCAGCCAAATAAATTGACATAACTGCCCTGGGCAATATTCCCGCTTGGTCGCGATCGCATGAGATTGTTCGCGATCGCGGCTAACGCAACTGTGGTAGTGCTTCTATGATCATGTCCTTTTGATATTTTTTGACTGACCGTGACCGCGTCCTGCTGTCCACGATCGCGGTAACTGAGGATGATGAGTGCTCTAGTTTATTCAGTTGGACTTCTTTTCTTTCTTTGATCTATTTCAACTCAAATCCACATCTTCCACTCATCTAGCTTGTATACCTGTAAAATGTGGAGTTTAGGGCAATTAATTACCTACTTGTCTTATTTATATCTTCAAATCATAGTAGTATGCAGAATTAGCGAGTGTAAATGAATGGTAAAATCACCATTTATCAACAGTCCCTACTTTCCCTATAATGCACCCATTTTCTACCAGTGTGGTTCAATAGATCAGTTGTTTGACTATTCCTGGTGTTCTTTTAGTTTTAGTCATACCAAAATAATTAAGGACTTTTTTCAGCAAGTAACCATAAGACATCACATTTCTTCCTTCCTTTTCTTGGACCACCTTATGCATATGCTCTATCATTAGAGCAGGCAGACTCATTAACTCAAACTTGCTCAGGCGTCCGGTTAGAAAAAAATCAATACCAGTGGCAATTATTCTTTTCTTTGATCTTGGTGGTAGGACATTGTTAATAAATTCAAAAACCAACTGAAACTCACTATTTAGAAATTTCTTATTTACTGCAGCTATTAAGGTCCCACCTATTCTTGAGGCTTCAATCATAAATTCAGTTGTGGGTTTTTGTTTACAACTGTCCTCACCTATATAACAGGCATATCTAGAATTTCTCCTAAGATTTCTTCATCCATCCATATTTCTTTTCCTTGCACTTATGCAGATAAACTCGACCCATCTTCTGAGAAATCTCTTGAATGATAGAATTCTCTTACTTCATTTCAAAAACCATTAGTGCTGCTTTCTTAAATAAATACATCCATACTTGATGCCTGGCATATTCTACCAATTCCAACATCCCAGGTTTCTCATAGATTTTGGGATCAAACATTTTTTCTGACAACACCTTTTGTGTTTTCAGCCTTTCAACCCTTCATTCTTTGGATAGATTTTTGTTTTCTTCCTCTCGTTTTATTCTCTTGAACTCATCACTTGGATCTTTCTTTTCATCAAGTTTTGTTTTCTTGGGACTAGGTCCCTTAGAGACTTTCTTCATTTTCACTGCTAGGTGTTTCTTTCTTCTTACACTATAACTCCCAAACTTATGATCTGAGGACCTGGTCCTTTCATCATCATGGGCTTCCAGTATTTTCTTATTAGATGCAATGACAATATCAGACATATTTTCCTCATTTCTTTTCACCTTCACAACACTAAGTTTTTTTTTCTGCCATAGCAGTAGATTTCCTAAGTCTTCTTCTTTTAGCAATAAAGGATTTATTCTTTTTCATTGCATCTTCAACCAATTTTATCTTAGACCCTCTAGTGGAGTAAGATCTTGTAAATTGTTTACCAGAGTCAATTAATTTCTCGTTTCCCTTACTTTCCTTTAGTTTCTTCATTTTAAAGATTAGAGGTTATTCATCCTTATCCTCTTTATTTTCTTTATTTGGTAGTAATACAAACTCCCTCTCCTCTTTTAGATCATTCTTTTCTCCTAATATTTGCTACTTCCCCACTAGCAAAACTTTTCTTAGGATTATTTTTAAGTAAAAGTAAGTTTTTAGATACCAAATTCATGTTACTGAGAGAATCAGATTTCTTTATAGTAATCTCATCATCAACTAGATTAGCAAAGATAGAATTTGACTGTGAAAGCGTAGGAGAACCAGGTTCTTGTAACTTATCTGAAGTTTTGATACCTTTTAATTCCTCAGAGGGAACTTGGATTTGAGGGACACTAGAGGATTCTGATTTTCTTTAGGAAGAAGGTACTTCAATTCGAAGAATCTCTTGTTCAATTGGAAAGGAAAAATATTTGTTTAGGTTACCCACTAGGACAGAACATTCACTAGGATTTAGATTTTTGACTGGAGCAGTTTTACTTAAGGTTTCAGGAGTCCCATAAAAGAACTGATAGGTAATGCTTTTTGTAGCTCTTGAGAATGATCTAAAGATAGTTCTTTCATGAGGTTTAAAGAAGAAGGGATTTCAGACATTTTAAGGTTAATATTTTAAGAAGGAAACAAGAAGACATTTAAAATACACCTTTTTGAATAGATGCAACTAATGACAACAGTTATGACTCTTTACTTTTGAATCAACTTGACAACGTTTGTTCATATAGAATTGAAAATTTGGATTTCTAAATAGAAATTTTATAAGAATTTAAGGCATATTATTTTGGTACTCACCTGAAAGATGGGACCACGTCCCTCCCCCTTTTGAGTGAGATCTTAACTTACGTTTTCTTCAATTGTTTCCTTCCAAAGTTGTTCCCTTGGTTGTATACCTGCAAAGGTATGATACTGAGTTAGACTAGCATATACCTACTTTATCATGGATACCTATCTACTTGACATAGAAAAATTTTAGAAGAGGCACTGATTCACATATTATTCTTTCTGGTAAAGCTTCTTCTGATATGAATTTCCTAAGTACCAGGTCCCTTGAAATTATCTATTTCAAAATGAGACAATTCTATCTTAAAGTGTCTTAAGAGAGAAAGAACACAATCAGACCTTTCATTGTTAAGGTTTAAACTCTTTCAATCAATAAACTATCCTTGAATGCAATCCCCTTTCCCATGCCTAAAATCATGATCACAAATTGGATTTGGGAGCCCACTTTAGTTTGAGTTTCCAGTAGAAAGATAATGGTGTGATCAAATTCTTCTTAGCTCATCTAGGAAGTGATAGCTTTCTCTTTGCACATTTTAATGATTTGAATCCCTTAGAAAGTGCACTCTCATACTTAATGCATTCAGTACTCCTTAATTTATCCTTAGGCCAGTGCTTACATCCCTTTTTTTCAGAAGTCAATCTCTTCCATATTAAATACACATGAGTTTATACTTTTTGCTTCCAACATAATGACTAGTCTTTTCTTTTGACTCAACTAGTTGGATTTCTCATTGATAGCCCAAATTTCTATCATCATTAACACCCTAACTAATTAGATTAGGAAGGATTTGTGAAGAAGCAATCCATTTTAGAGACTTGTTAAACTCTTTTTTTAAGTGGACCAGGTTCCTTTCTAATTCTTTGTTCCTCCTTTTCTTCTTCATCCTTTTTGTTTTCCAGAAATGCAAACATGGAATCATAAATAATTGGACTATCTTCCACTACTAGCATAAAAACATCTCATTTCTTCTCATCTTCACTTGAATTACTGGACCCCATACTGCCATTTGATAACACCAGGAATCTGAGGTTATTTTTTTATCATCTTATTTCAGCATGTAATTATCTCCAACCTTTTTATCTTTCCCAGATTTGGTAGAAGAGTCTTCCCATGCATCCATCACCTTCTTGCTATACAACTACTTGCATCTTTCTTCTTGATGTTTCAGGATTTTGATTCTTTTTTTGCAATAGGAAATTTTTCATGAACTGTTCAGAGGTGCCACCTTTGTGACAACCTTCAATTTTATAATTTAGTTTGCTAAACTGACCACCCCTTCTTATAGCTCTAACAAGACTAGGTGTTAAGACTGCAATATCAGTATCTTTTTCAGCTAAGTCAGATTCTAAATCCTTCAAGATCAAGAATCTCTCCTTTTTTGCTTCTTTTCTTTCAACCCTTAGTTCAGTTATAACATCCATGATGACCAGAACACTTTAGGTATGAACCTTTTAGAGTGAACCTACTCTGATACGAATTGTTGAAAACCTTGGGGGTTGCACCACACAGCGAAGGACTAGGTCCCTCAAAGTCAATCGCATGCTATAGAATTGTAAAAGGACTATAAGGTGCTGGAAAATTAAGGGCAATATAGGAAGAGTAAAAACACAAGATTTTAACGTGGAAACCTAAAAAGAGAAAAATCACGATTTTCCCTCACAAGTGCTAAAGAAATCCACTATAACCAACCTCCTAATTACAATATAGATTTCAGCTTACCTCCAGGCTCCATTCGCTTATAGAAACTCTACTACAAGCTCATCTTAATAACTTTACGATAGACCCTCTCTACACTGATTAGCTCTAATCAGGAACAATATTAGGTAGCTCTACCTAAGCAGCTCTCTCAATATAAGAAAACGTTACTCTTATAGCACGAGCAATTCAATAAAAAATCAACACTCAAGGACTCTCACTCACTCTTTTATCATATTACAAATATAAGAATATATCAGTGCTTAAGCAGTCTTGAAGTGGGGTTTTTTTTGCCTCTCTTCGCTCTTTGTAATTGGAAAAAAATTGCTTGATGAATAGGCCTCTCTTTCCTTTTATAGCTGAGGATGATTAGGGCTGAAAGACTATTGGACCAGCTGTCCTAATCAGTACAAAATAGCACCTCTAAATTTATTACACAAGATGAGAAAATTATGCAGAATATGCGTGCCAGCTGTATTGTATCTTGCACATCCAGACACCTGATCCCTCACAGTTAGCTGCTCATCATCAAAATTATATATATCAATTATTCTTTTTTTTTTTTTGATATGGTACGGGTAGAGGTTGAAGAAGAAGAACAATAGGGTGGGGTGGGGGAAATGGGGTGGGAGAAGACGAGGAAGAAGAGAGAGAAAAAAATGTGGAGGTTACCGGGTAGGTTTAGGGGAGAGAAAGGGGCAACAGAGGGGTTTGTTTTCCCTTTTTAATTTTTTTTAAATTATTTCAATATAAAAATGATGTCCACTTGTTTCCAAGCGCATGACTACACGCGCTTTGTCCAACTCAACAATTTTAATGTCACACAAGCTTGGTCAACGATCAGAGGTATTTAAAATATTGTGTTTTGATGAGTTGAGGGGTTCATATGACAAAAGGAAAAGTGGAGGTGTTCAGTTTACAAATTCGGATAAGTATGAGGGTCCGGTAGACCATTTCTCCTTTTAATTATTTACTATACTTAGCAAATTTGATAATTTTCACCTTATGAACAATATCTTTAATTTTGGAGTTCTCATCGACTTGAAAACTTTTTTTTTTAATATCCAGTGGACATTTAATAAATCGTCTTTTTAATTTTAATCATTCCCTATACTTAGCAAATTTGATAATTTTCACCTCATGAACAATATCTTTTAATTTGAATTACTCCATATACGTACTGATCATTGGTATCAGAAAATTTAGTTCACCGTCTCTATAGTACCTTAGTTCTTTGCCTTCACATTTTGTTTGATTTAATGGTCTTTATTTGGATAGATTTCAGAAATTATTTAATGTTAAAAACAACTTTTCTTTAATTGGGTCGTTAATTATTCATCTTTATTTAATTTAATTACCATTAAGATACTTTAATAAATGCCAACTTTTTAAAGAACAATTCACAGTAATAGTATTACGTTAGAATATGCGTTTAACAATAGTTGTAACATATTTATAAAAATTGATTTAAATACTGAAAAAAATGGAAAACAAAGATACGACCCCACAAATACTTCATTTTTTTATAGGTCAAACGCATCTTTAGGCTCCTCAATTTGGCACGAATTTTCACTTTGACACCTAAATGGATGTTATTCATTTTAAGCATCTAAACCAACAATTAACTATGTCATTTTGGTACCTTTCGGCATCAGCTCTGGTGAATGGATTGCAATCACTTCCAACCTGAATTAAACGATCAATTGATTTGTGTTATCTCATTTTAAATCATCACATCATTATATACACTCACAATTTATATATTTTTTTAAAAAAGACCAAAACAGATGACAAAGTGTCCAATGAATTAATGATACATAATTTTTTGATCAAATAATTATAAAAGGAACCACTTTAATAAATACCCACCGCATCATCTTCCCCATCCAACTCCTGTCTTCTTCAAGCTTAAACTTCATTAATAAAGGTTGAAAAGCTCAAACTTCATTAGTGGAGGTTGAACTCTTCGTGCTTGAATTAGGAACTCAATTTTACTGAGTTTTTTTTCTCTCCTGATGTAATATGTGTCTATCAAAGCGGAGCCCACCTTTTTTTTCCTTATCATTGTTTATTTGGTTTACTAATTTAGTTTTAGGTTATATTGTTAGAAGTACCATTAAAGGAAAAAGCATCATTTGTTAGTTTAAGTTTGACGTTTTCTTCACTTTGTAGGTTATGTTATTAGAAATGGTATGAAAAAAAAATATTCAAATAAATTATTTTCTAAGAGATAGAGGGGTTTTGAAGTACCATTGAAGGAATTTGAGTTTGAAAAAAATAATGAAAGATATTGGAATTAAAAAATAAGGGAAGAAGAAGATAAAATTAAATTAAAAATGGGCTAACATACAGTTGTCACGCCTACACTCATTTTGCCATGGCAGAAGTCAACGTGACACAGTTTATGACTATTTTAGGTGTTTAAAATAAATATTGTTCACTTAAAATGTAAAAGTGAAAGTTCGTGCAAAATTGAATCGCCTATTTATTTATGTTTGGCCTTCTACTATTATTGAAAAGCCAAGACCAACTCACTCTCAACACGACTGATTCTTGGCATTAAATTCAAATGTGAGGTTAATTTAGTTGATCCAATATAATTTCATCCTTTTGGTTACTGCCTACTCATTTTAATTATAAAATATAAACTTTAGAAACAAAATAATATATTTATTAGAAATCTAACATTTTTGTCTTTTAATAATTTATGATAAAAATAAAATGATTCGTCACATAATATATTTTTTATGTCGCAATTCATATGCACAATCAAAATTTTGAAATCTTGAATTTGAACATAGGAGCTTTAGTGTTTTTTTTTTTTAAAATAATTATATATTTAAAAACTCAGTACTAAGAACTATAAATCATATTCATTAACAACATAAAATATTTAAAAGACATATAAAAAGAATTTCGATCAAGAGAAATTTGATTAACTCTCAAAATCTCAATTGTATGCCACATAAATAGGAATGGAAAAAGTAGAAGACAAGAGATTGTATCAAATAATTCAGGGTGCCAAAGTATGATGATAAAAATAAAAAATTACACTTAAATTAATTGTATAAATCAAGAGAAAATAAAGATTTAGATTGAACCAAAAAGATATTCCCCCTCCTCCTTGCCCCTCCAAATATAAGTGATAACATTTGAATTTTGAGATTCAAACAAGTTATGAAATAGAGGAAGTCATGAGTCAAATATTCTATCTTTTTTTTTTTTTTTTTTTTTTTTTCATTTTTTGTCATGCTAGGAGAGAGGGAGAGAGGAGAGAAAATAATACTACACACTACTAATGGAATTTGAACTTACTTCAAGTGTGGAAAACATGAAAATCACAAATTAAACTAGCTCTCAATCTTTTGAAACTGTTGAATTAAATGAGATATAAGACTATAATGAATGTTATTAATTAAAATTACATGAATTATAATTATTTTTATGTAATAAAACTATTTAATTATTAAACTGATTCCTTTTTCGTATGGGCCCGTGTTTGCAAAGCCTTGCCTCATTAGTCCTATTATATTATAAGAGACAGCGGGCAGCTTCCATCAGCTTCGCATTCTCCTCCTTTCCGACTAAAGCTATTTTCGTCCTTTCCATGTGCAGCTTCCACCAGCTTGGCGTTGTCCTTCTTGCCGCCAAAGGTAATTTCCTTCCATTCCAAATTAGGTATATCAATTGCCAGCCACATCTGCCATTAGAGCACGAGTATTTCTAGTGAAGCTTTTGGCGCTTTCAAAGTTCTTCATCTTCATCTTGTACGTTTTTTTACTGCTCACCCTTCTATCAATTGGTTAGTTTTCATTTTCTGTTATCTTCTTTGTTGATCAATTGAGTTGTTTGTTGCAGCTTTGGCTTGATTGCGTTGATCAAAAATTAGTTTCATGTCTACCTGTTATTTTTAGGCGTTATATTGGAACACCAGACTCTAAAAATTGAATTTCGAGTAGAGGGTTTCTTTTATATCTAGCTGGGTATTTTGAATTGATAGAGAATTTGAGGTAAAGCTTTCTTTTGGAGCAGTGAAAATGGGGCTAAAATTAAGGTGAAGAAATTTAGATTGCAGGTCAGGTGTTTATTTCATTGTCCTGTAAAACATGGGTGTTTCGATGAAAATTTATTCTTACCATCTACTTTTGGATAATTTCTGTGCAGTTTGATAATTGTGCTGCAATTTTATTGCTGTAGTGAACGATTAGGATGATGAAAACATATAGAATTTCATTATCCCGCCACTTTCTCATCCTGCTACAAATTTGTGTGTTTGGTGTGTCAAATGATTTCAACATAAGTGTAGAAAGATATACTTCGGTTGTGAGTGACGAAATTTCTGTAAAGGTCCATTCAGCACACAATGCCCCTGAACCAGACAAGTGTTGTATGTATTGTGTAAATGAGATACTTCATTTCATCTTCTGCTTTTGCTGGTGGATTTCGGGTAAATGGAAGGAGCTATTTGTTGGCTTTTAGTTGTTGCGATAATTTTTCTCAGTCACTAATAGTGACGAAAAGCGTGTGTAAAAAGATAAAGCAAAGGTTTTTCAACATAAAACTATTTTATGTTAAGTAATTTTTTGTGGCAATTTCGTTATCAACTTTCTTTAGAGAATAACCTTTAGAGAAGACTGTATCAATGCATCAATGAGAGGCAACCCTCCACCACTGTTAATGTTGTTCTACACAATTCATTAAATTCTCGATTTCACAAAGTGAATATATTAATTTTCGACAAAATTTCCAGCCAACATTGAATGAAAAATTTCTAATATACTGTAGTAAATTTTTTGGAAAATTTGGATGGTATAGCTTTCCTCTCGCAATTACAAAAAGAAAACTCCTAATAGTTCTTATATTTAGTTAGTTATTATGTTATTATGGAAGCTACTACACATAGGCTGGTTGTATTATGTCTAAAGACTTGATATGTTCTGTTCATTGATGCGTGTGGTAAATTAAGTGAATGCTCGAAAAATGTGTTGCTTTATTTAATTTTACTCCTTCACATTAATTGCCTGTAATTGCCCTAATTGAATCATGTTAATTTGCTTATGATATATTGGTGTTTCAACTGTCAAATGCAAGTTACTTTGTGTGCTTGTTTAATTATATTTATGCTTCTTATGTCTAATTAAATATCGCGGATCAACAACTCACTGCCTTTTTCAAACTAATGCTCTTGAAAAATTAATGCAGTCCGCAATATCATCTTATGTCTCCCCAATTGTCAATCCTATAACACAGACTACACTAACTGCAACAATTTCCTCATCTTTTCCACAAATAGATAAACTTATATTTTCCATACGTAGACGACAGCTATAATCTATATCAACACACGAGTAACATATATATTTAATCCATGTCAAACTCCAGGTACATCAAATGGAAAATACACTCCGACATATGAACAAACTCTAACAGTAGGTTAGTCTGGTTGCGACACTTTAGTTACTTCTCACGCATACATATTGTGTATTCATATTTTTACCCGCCTCAATAAATTTTCCTTTAGGATACTAACTTTATAGTTGTTGTATTCACAACCTTTATATTCTACTTGGTGCCCTTCACACATGGTCGCTATTCTTTGTACAAGCTATTCAGCCTCAACTATGTATGAATATGTCATGTGGTAATCCAAAAAAAAGGAAAAGATGTATGCAGCCCCTTCGTGGTTTATGAAACAAGTAACTTAACTTTTACGTTATGTATTTCAACTATGACATATTGTGCATACGTTATTCTGATATATGATTGTTTGCATATAAGGGAGCACGTCTGGCCAACCAACGTCATCTTCGTACAAAATAACACTCATAAAACAAACTCCTCTTGCCATACAAGAACCACCTTCACAAACAGATGGTAGTATTAACGTCAGCAACATTCACATATGAAAATACATTGTGCCTTTTAACCGCTGTATTTGGTATCTTCTAATATTATTCTTTTATTAGCTACGCTCTATCAACCACGTGTGAGTACGATGCGTGATAATTCAGAAAAAAGAAAGAAAATATGCAGCTCCATTGTAATTTATGAAACAGGTAACTTTATCCTTACATTATCTTTTCCAACTGGTATATATTGTCTGGGCACTATTATAATGTATACCTACTTGATACAAGGGATCATATCCAACACATCAAACCAACATGTTCAGACCCTACATACAGTCCCTAACAAAGGTTTGCACAGCTTTACATTAGAATCATGTGGGCTTTTTTCCTGTATCACTACCTTATTCCCCCTAATCACATTTCTTAAAATTCAGATAGTAGCCGAACCAAAAGGATGTGTCTGACTACAACTGACTAGCGAAGAAAATATGTGTAACGCCCCGGAAAACGGGTCCCGGAGCGTCACAACCCTTTGAGCCATTTTCATTCAGTTCAACACAAATCAATAGGGTTTCCATAAATAACTCTCAAATATCAATAGAGTAATCATCATCCAAGAATAAAAGAATTTCAGAAAGATAACAAAATGCAACTTATTAGTCAACTCCCAACATCTATACTAGTCTGACAAGCCTTTAAGAAAATCAATAAAACCAGCGAGCCATTGAGACATGCCCCAACTGACTCATACTCAGTTATCAACTGGAAACAATTTCGTGAAACCAACATCAGACATCACGTCCTCGGAACTTGAGGACTCACGGCAATAGAGGATGTAGAATAGCGTGCCCGAAGAATCACTGTCGAACCTGGAACTGAACACCTGAACCTACATTCCGAGAAAATGTAGGGGGTGCATGCAGTTGTATAAACATCATCATCATAAATATTTATAAGAAATATGCAGGATGTATGAAAGACTCACATAGCCCGAAGAAAATCATCATAATCATGAGAGGATGAAATAAGTACAATAACACATGTGAGTCATCATATAATTTGTCAATCACTTTCAGTTCATCAAGAATATCAATTCTCATAATGTAAATATCATTTAAATCTTTCGAAAGAATAACTTTCACAATTCCACTTTCAAATTACTTCACCATTCACCATAGACACAAGGAAACACACACACACACACTGGGGGATCCTATAATCGACATAAACCATGTGAGTTACATGGAGTCCAATATACAACCCACGTTAGGGAGAGCCGTCCTATCCTTGCCATCGGAGTAGGACTATCGATATCAAATCCACATAAACTAGTGATCACTATATAAATCAGCCTCAGGCTCACTCCTATGGGAGCACATAGTTCTAGGAAAGTAAGGTCGCTTTATACCTCCCACTCGGTGCTAAAGATTTCTCTCGCACTTAGTTCAGATCATTTCAAAGACAATCCACAACAAAACAATTTCAATAATATATAAATATACATCGGGAGCCATCATGCTTCCCATCTATCAAAATCAACCACGTTGTGGATTTCTTTCACACTCGAGTTCAAAACAACTCCATTAAGATCAAAAGGTCAAATCATTCAAAATATCTCAAATATTCAACATCAACGTGCTTATAACACACACTTTCTAAAAAAAACACAATTTCCAATGGGGATTCACGACCCAAATATCAAAATCATGATAAATATCGTTCAAGATTCATGCTTTATATCACCACACATGTAAATTCATCTTTCAAAATCATAAACATCAAGATTTCATAATAATCATCATAAGATATGGGTTCATGCTTCAAATTCATAAATATCAAATTAAAATCATGTCTTTGTAAAGAAAATTACTTTTGGGCACAAGAACGAAAGAGAGTTCTTGTTGAAAAACCCCACATACCTTGAATGATGAACTTTAGATCGACACTCGTTTTTGAGATGTTAATCATGCCTTTGAATGATGGTTCTTGGATTTCTTGAACTAGGAACTTGGAATCTTGAATAAATTTGCAGAATTAATGGTGAACTTTGGAGGTTCTTGAAGTTGGATGTAGGAGCTTAGGGTTTTCTTTTTGAGGGAATTTGATGAAATATAACATATAATGCTTCTAATAGGCTTTAATATAGGGTTTGGACGGATTTTGGGTGAGGGGAAATGACCAAAATGCCCCTAAAAATAAAAAAATTCTCGAATCTGTCCTTTGGTGGACTGTTTTGATAGTTTGAAGTAGATCAACCATAACGTTTTACTCTGATATTCAAATTGGATGAAACCAATTTCATTAGAAAGAAGACTCTCATATCTTTCCGTTGATATATAGCATCTCACCCAGATCATTGTGTACGAGGAGTTATGATCGTTTGAAGTTGACTCAAAAATTTGCTTTTGATAGGCTGAAGTAGATCGACCATAACTTTTTTCTCCGATAGACAAATTGGATGAAACCAATTTCATTGGAAAGAGGACTCACAGAGCTTTCCGTTGATATATAGTAGATCACCCAGATCATTATGTACAAGGAGTTATGATTGTTTAAAGTTGGAGCAAAAATACGCCAGGCCTCAGTAGTACTTTTTCCTCAGTAGTACTTTTTCCTGCACGTTTTACTGTTCACTACTATTCACGGTTCGATCAGAATGTTTATAACTCGTCGCTCGGGTGTCCTTTTTGGATTATCCACATATCGTTGGAAAGCTTATTCGATACTCTACGCAATGGTGGGTCATAATCTAAGACATTCCGCACGAAAAGTTTATAGTTCATTCTAGAATATAGAACCCAACACATTTACGCACAAAATTTCAACAAAAAATTTCTCGGGGTATTACAATATGCCATTTTAAAAAAGTCTTCCAACGCCAATATTGTGATGTAAAGAAGTTTGAATATGAATCTTTCAGATTTTGTTGTAACAACGACTCAATAAGGCTAACATCGTATTAAATGCCAGCTAAATTATCAAAGTTATACTTTGAAAAGAATGAGGAATCAGAGAATTTTCGAACTTATATTAGAATATACAATAATATGTTTGCTTTTCCTTACTAGGTGTAAGGTATTATAAAGATCTAGCTAAAAGAAACTCTGGTATTTGCACATTCAAAGTCCAAGAAAAGATGTATCATTTTATAGATGATGTGCTCCCTTCAAATAAGAAACCCCGAAATTTTCAATTATACTTTTATGATCATGAGAATGAATTATTCAATAGAATGGCCTGCTCAACTAAAATTACTGAATCAATTATGCAAAAGTTGATGGAGATATTGATAGTAAATTCATACAATATTTTCTTATGCTCTCTTTTGAATGTTCTAGACTTATCAGATTTCTATATTGCACTTAGATGTGACTCAACTTTAGATCAAAGAATATTTAACTTACCCACTACATCAGAGGTTGCAACAATATGGGTTGAAGGAAAGCCTGGACACTATTTCTGTACCTCATAGTCGAATTTGTACCCACAATAATAGAACTCAGTTAGTAAATTATTAGTATGGATGCTATGATCCACTATAGTACCCATTGTTATTTTCATACGACGAGAATGGATAGCACTGTGGAATCAAAAGAATTATTCAAATAAGTGATCTAACAAGACGTACAACTCATTGTGAACATGAACAGCTGCCCAGTATATCAAATATGAGTTTGATAAATGAATTTCTTTATATGGAAGTTGAATCATTGAAAAAAGGAACACGAAAAAGAGACACGGTATCTTGACAAAGTATTACTATTATAAATTTCAAATAAGAAATAATGAAATAAATGAGGTACTGCATTGTGGAAGAATATTTCAACAATTTATAGATGTATATATAAATCTTGAAACACAAAGATTAGAATTTTTATCATTCAATCAAGATTTATTTAGAAGTGAAGTATTGCCAGGAATTGTTGATATTTTGAGATGTGGAGAAAGGGAAACCTCTAAAATCGAAAATGAAAAAAATACTTTCTGCAACTTTTATAGGGTGACAAAGGTATATGCGCCGACAATATATGGATGCTATTACATTAGTAAAATCATTTGGAAAACCTGATTTATTTATAACAATGATCTGCAACCCATCTTGGCCTGAAATAAAAGAACAATTACTATTTACGGATGAGGTACAAAATAGGCCCGATTTGGTGAGTAGAATCTTAGAGCTAAAGTAGAAGAACTAAAAACAGATATACTAAAGAGACATTTTTTTGGAAAAATAGTTGCTTTTATGTATACTATAGAATTTAAAAAACGTGGTTTTCCTCATGCTCATTTCCTTATTATACTTGCTAATGAATACAAATTCTTAATTCCCTAATCTTACGATAAATTTGTCTGTGCTGAATTGCCTGGATCTATTATAGATCATGATTTATGCTTGCTTGTTGTTAAATATATGATACATGGTCGTTGCAGAAAATTAAATCCACCAATAGTTTCATGAAAAAGAAAGGTTATTGCAAATTTTAAATATCCAAAAGACTATACCGAACAAACATCCAAAGGAAGAAAATCATATCCAATATACAAAAGAAGAAGAACCAAAGAATGCACAGAAAAAAGGCTTTTTCCTAGATAATTCGTGGGTGGTTCCATATAATCCTTTTTTTACTATATAAATACAATTGTCATATGAATGTTGAAGTTTGTTCTGATATCAAAGTGGTCAAATATATCTATAAATACATTTGTAAAGGACATGAAAAAATTTCTTTTTAGGTACATAGTAGTGATATAGATACAGACGTAGATGAAATTAAAGAATACCAGTCAGGTAGATGGGTTTCACCTCCTGAGGCAAGCCTAGTGATTATTTAGATTCCCAATCAGTGAAATGACTCCAGCTGTATGTCACCTTCAATTATATTTGAAAGGACAATAATTATTTTTTAAAAGTATTGAAAAAGTCAATAGAATTTTGAATAATCCAATGGTAGTAAAAACAACGTTAACTGAAATCTTTACTATGAATAGGATGAATCCTGATGCTATGCAACTATTATTACTATATAAAGAATTGCCTAAATATTTTGTATGGTCACCAAAAGACAAAATGTGGACACATAGAAAACAATGTTCTGTCATTGATCGTGTTGTAATATGCCACCCAACGGAAGGAGAAAGATATTACCTTAGATTATTATCAATGAATGCTAAAGGACCAAAATCATACAAACATTTGATTAAAGTGGATGATAAATGTTGTAGTACATTTAGAGAATCTACAAAAAAGGCTTGTTACACTGTGATAATAACTTGATTGAATGTATGCTTAAAGCAATGAGTCACCAAATGACATATATTTTGAGGTGTTTATTTGCAACATTGTTAGTCTACTGCAATTTCAATACCCTGTATTAAAATTATCTCGGTTCAGCTCCTTGTGCATACATAAGAGTCTTAAAAGCCTGAAAATTTAGTTAAGTATTGGGGGATTTAGGCATTTTTAAGACTTCCTAACTTTGAGGATTTTTAAGTTGACCTTTCAAACTCAGGGATGATGATTTTTGAGTTAATTTATGTTCAGGGGTGTAAGGAGCATGCCTTAAAGAAGTTTTGAATTTTTCGGACAAGAATTAAGGCACATTTGGATTTCAATTCCAAGTCCTTACTGTGATTATGGTGCGTCGTGGTGGGTATAGTGATGGGCCATTCACTGCGTTGTGGTGTCCCTCTGAATGGCATCCCAGTTACGAATTTAATCTTCCGAGGGGCTGTTAGGTCTTTTCCCATCACCCCAAGTTGTAAAACCACAAGATTAAACGTCAGTTGCAGCATATTTGACAACATTCTCTAATTTTACTCTAAAAAACAAACCCGAATCCTCCCCCCCCAAGTTAATTTATTCCATGATCTTCTCTTTAAGAAAAACAAGAATTTAAGTTCCATAATCTAAGAATTTTCAAGAAAACCTCTAAGGTTATCTCCAAGGCTTTCAAGGTCAAGGTTTCTCCACAAAGTCAAGTCTATTAAGGTATGCAGGGTTATGAACAAGCGTTTTCTTCCACTCTTATGCCCAAAACTTGATTTTAAGTTGAATTTTGGATGAATTGAAATTAGGGTTCATGCCCAATTCTTCTTATTTTTAGTTTATGAAAGTATCATGTTATTTAAGGCTTCAATTGTAAGATATTTACATATATCCGTGTTTGAATTCATGAGATTCATATTATGATTTATATTCCACTACCTTGATTGATATTATTGAACGCTTTTAAGATGATTATTGTGCTTGAAGTTTATATATGATTATTGATGCATTAAAGCATGACATTTTGAGTCTCAAGTATAAGTGATGAGTTGATAAGGAGATTATGTTCTCAAGTTCTATTGACAAGTTTTTGTTAAGTACTTTAAAAGCAAAGATTGATTTTTTGATCCTAAGATAAGACATAGAATCCGTATTTCTTCATCTTGACTTTGATTTAAAGCAAATAGAAGCATACTTGGTTTTCATTATATAAACCCTTGTGTTATTTAAAGGTGGATTTCCTAAAAGTAAGAGCATATAAGTAAAATGGGAGTAGTATTTAGCACTGAGTTGGGTATGAGTACATGGTTACATGCCCCAGAACTACGTGCCACCATAGGTTAAAGTCCCATAGTGGGTTAAGTATAATGATCACTTAAGTTAAGGTTCTAATCTGATGGCAAGGGTAGAACAGCTCTCCCCAATATGGGTAAGACATTGGAATCCATGATAGCTTACATGGTTTATGTCGGTTAGAAAAAATTCCCTAAGAAAGAGTAAAAAGTAAATCTTTTAGAAACTAAGTGTTATGTCTCACAAAGTTATTCTTATGCTTCATTACTCACTTTATGGTTCTGAAATCTTTGATTTATTGAATCTCAAGGTGAGTCATTTACAGTTGGCATTCATCATTTGAAAGTTTATATGAATATTGAGTTATTGTTTTACTTATGCATTCACCCCTACATATTCATTACATTCCAGAATTATTGATCCACATATATGTCTATGTGCTAAATTTTTTCAAAATATAGGTCGTAGTGCTCAGTTCTTGCAGCGTGATTGATTACGAGCATCTCCACCTACATCCCAATATTTGGTGAGTCCTCATAGTTTGAGGACCCATTTTATCAAGTTCGAGTTAGCTGGGGCTTGTCACAGTGTCTCTCTAGTTAGAAGTAGAGGCTTGTCCAACTTTTTTAAATTTTAGATTCAAAAGTGTTTGTTATCAAGATTTTCAAGTTTAAGACTTTCAGTAAAGAAATTATTATAGTTATCTTCAGGTTTCATATATTGGTTCAGTTATAGAATGAGTTCCAAGATTAGAGGGCTTAAAATGTGAGCTTTGGACTACTCGTAGCCTTAAGCACCGTATGACGTTAAGCGGTACTTACGGGGTGTTACAAACTTGGTATCAAAGCCTAAGGTTTTGAAGAGTCTTAGGGAGTCAGACAAGCCGTGTTACGTAGGGTCTTAATCATGGATGTGAAGCCCACTATATTTATGAGCAAGAAGATGTGGAATGAGTTAGGAATCATCATTTCTTTCATGATCCATCATGCTTACAACTGTCTCTATCCGTTTTAACTCTTGGTTTTACGTAACAGATATGCCTCCTCGCCGAGCCAATGCACGCAGAAATAGTAACCAACGACTAATGCAAGTCGACCCTCTGAGTGAGAACATGTCTCATGCTGAATTTCGGGCTAACTTTCAGGCATTGTCCTAATATGTGAATGCCAATGCTTAGGGTAACAAAAAAACAATAGTCCCACTTTAGCACAATGGTAATTTAGGTGCAGCCAGGATTCGTGACTTCATAAGAATGAATCCAGCTGAGTTCTTTGGGTCAAAGGTTGGAAAGGATCCATAACTTTTCATTGATAAGGTGAGAAATATCACTCAGATCATGTATGTTACTAAGGAGGAAAGTGTAGAATTGGTATCTTATAGGCTGAAGGATGTTGCTTATGATTGGATTGTTACGTGGAAAAATGGTAGATATGAGAATACAACTCCTATAAGTTGGTAGGTATTTCAGGATGCGTTTCTGGATAGGTACTTTCCACGTGAGATGATAGAAGCTAAGGTTGAGGAGTTCATGAACCTGAGGCAGGAATTTATGACGATAAAAGAGTACTGTCTTAAGTTCACCCAGTTGTCTAAGTATGCTCCTAAGTTAGTAGCTGACCCTAGAACTTGTATGAGTAAGTTTATTACTAGAGTGTCTGATCTGGTAGTTAAGGACTGTAGGACTTCTATGATTATTGGGGATATAAATATTACTAGGTTAATAATCCATTCTCAACAGATTGAGGCAGAGAAGTTGAAAGGAAGAGAGTAAAGAAATAAGAAGAGTAGAACAAGATAGTTTAAGTATGGCCAACCAAGGTCTAGAGGGGGAAACCATTTGCAGTTGCATGGTCATTCATCTGTGCCAGCTCTATCCTCAGCCAGTGCCCCTGAACCCAGAACCAAGCAGGAGAAGTAGGGAAGAACTTCTATTTATAGGTCTCAGAATAGTATGGGTGGAAAGCCTAGTTATCCAACATATGCAAAGTATGGAAGAAGCTACCCTGGCGAGTGTTTGATGGAAAAAATGGGTTGATATGGGTGTGGTAAGTTGGGGCATAGATTTAAAGAGTTTTTATATGCTAAGCAGGTAATTAGGAATGCTCGTTCCCTGACTCAGAGTACTAATGCACAAGATCCACTAGGTCATCCAGCTCCTCTCTAGGGCACATCATCAAGTACCGGTAGCGGTCAGCGCCAAAATTGGTTATATGCTTTACCATCCCGACAGGAGCTGGAGAGTTCACTAGATGTTATTATTGGTATGCTTCGTGTCTTTTATCTTAATGTATATATTTTGTTAGACCCAGAATCAAATCTCTCTTATGTGACTCCATTGGCTGCGATAAATTTTGGGATAGGTCCTCAAAAGCTCTCCAAGCCTTCTTAGTTTCCACCCTAGTGGGTGAGTTAGTTGTTGCCAAACGATTCTATAAGAAATGCCCTATCACTGTCCTACATAAGATCATACTAGCAGACCTAATAGAGTTAAAAATGGTAGATTTCAATGTTATTCTAGGCATGAATTGGCTCCATTCATGCTATACATCAATGGATAATTGCACTCGTGTGGTGAAGTTTAAGTTTCCTAATAAGGCAGTTTTTGAGTGGGAAGGTAGTTCTGAATTTTCCAAGAGTCATTTCATATCTTATCTTAAGGTCAGGAAGTTGATATCGAAAGGGTGCATTTATCATTTAGTTCGAGTCAAAGATACTAAATCTAACACTCTAACAGTTTAGTCAGTTCGTATAGTTAATGAGTTTTCCAAGGTTTTTCCCAAAGATTTGCAAGGGGTACCTCCCGATAGAGAAATAGAATTCGGTATTGATCTTCTCCCTGATATAGATCCTGCCGAGCCTAAAGAGTTAAAAGAGTAGCTTAAAGACCTCCTAGATAAAGGTTTCATAAGGCCCAATATTTCTACATGGGGCGCTCTAATCTTGTTTGTGCGCAAGAAAAATGTCTCTCTATGAATATTCATCGACTACCGCCAGTTGAACAAAGTCACAATCAAGAACAAATATTCTCTTCCTAGGATTGATGACTTATTTGACCAGCTTCAAGGTGCAAATTATTTATTTAAGGTAGACCTCAAAACCGGCTATCACTAGCTTAGAGTAAGAGAATGTGACATTCCAAAGACATCTTTCAAAACTCGGTATGGTTACTTTAAATTTTTAGTCATGTCCTTTAGACTAACGAATGCCCAGCAGCCTTCATGGACTTGATGAACAGAGTGTTCAAACAGTACTTAGACATGTTCATCATAGTCTTCATTGATGACATCCTTGTTTATTCTCGTAGTGATATTGATCATGCAGACCATCTTAGAATTGTGTTGCAAACCTTAGAGATCATTAGTTGTTCGTCAAATTCAGTAAGTGCGAGTTTTGTCTAAGGTCAGTATCTTTTCTTGGTCATATTATTTTCGGTAAGGGCATTAGAGTTGACCCTCACAAGACCAAAGTAGTAAGAAACTTGACCAGACCTATCTCTCCATCAGATATCAGGAGTTTCTTAGGTTTTGCTGGCTATTACTGATGGTATGTTGAAGGGTTTTCATCTATTGCATCCCCCATATCCATATTGACTCAGAAGAAAGTTAAGTTTCAGTGGTCAGATTCTTATGAGAAGAATTTTCAAGAGTCGAAGACTCGACTCACTTCAACCCTAATTTTGATGATACCAAATAGTTCAGATGGATTTATTATTTAGTATGATGTTTCCATATTTAGTCTGGGTTGTGTTTTGATGCAGAGAGATAAGGTCATAGCCTATGCCTCTAAACAACTTAAACCTCATAAAAAGAATTATCCTACCCATGATCTTGAGTTATCCACTATCATTTTTGCCTTGAAAATTTGGAGACATTATCTATATGGGGTGGATGTTGATGTGTTCACGGATCCCAAAATTTTGTAGTATGTGTTCTCATAGAAAAATTTAAATCTTCATCAGAGATGTGTTTGGAGTTGTTGAAAGATTTTGACATGAGTGTTTTGTATTATCCGGTCAAGGACAATGTAGTGGCAGATACCCTTAGTAGAATATCTATGGGTAGTGTTGCTCACGTTGAGAATGATAAGAAGAAGTTAGTCCAGGAGGTTCATCAGCTTGCTAGATTAGGTGTTCGGTTGGTTGATTCAATTGAGGATAGTGTATGGGTTTAGAATAGTTCGGAATCTTCTTTATTTCTAAAGTAAATGAGAAGCAAGATAGGAATTCCAGTTTGGCTAAGTTGAAGGAGTTAGTCAAAGATAAAAAAGTAGAGGTTTTCTTCCAATAGGGAGATGGTGTGTTGCGTTGCCAGGATAGACTGTGTGTGCAGGGTGTTGATGGTTTGAGACAATGGATTTAGGTGGAAACGCATGGTGTGTGTTACTCTATACACCCAGGAGACACTAAGATGTACCATGATTTGTGGGAAATCTATTGGTTAAGTGGCATAAAGAGGGATATTGTAGAGTTTGTGCTAATTGTAAGTAGGTTAAGTTTCAGCACCAAAGGCCTAGTGACACTTTGTAGGAGTTCAATATTCTCACTTGGAAATAGGAAGAGGTGAACGTGGATTTTGTGATAAGGTTGCCTCGATCGCATTGTCAGCATGATTCGATTTAGGTTATTGTAGACAGAATGACCAAATCAGCCCATTTCTTGCCAGTTTATACCTTCTATTCAGCCAAGGATTATGCCAAGCTCTACCTTAGAGAGTTGGTAAGATTGCATGGAGTCACATTGTCTATCATTTCTGATAGAGGTACTCAATTTACCTCTTATTTTTGGAAATCTTTTCAGAAAGGTCTTGGTACCCAAGTTTATCTCAGTACAACTTTTCACCCTCAGGCAGATTGTCAAGCAGAGAGGTCAATTCATACCTTAGAGGACATGTTGAGAGTATGTGTTATTGACTTTAAAGGAAGTTGGCATGATCACTTACCATTGATCGAGTTTGCCTACAATAACAGTTATTACTCCAGTATCCAGATGGCTCTATTTGAGGCACTCTATGAGAGGAAATTTAGATCTCTTATTGGTTGGTTTGAGGTAGGTGAGACTGTGTTAACAGGATCTAATTCAATGTTTGATGCGATAGAGAAAGTTTAGCTAATCAGGAAGAGGCTTAAGAAAACCCAAAACCGACAGAAATCCTATGTAGATGTAAGGAGGAGAGATCTAGAGTTTAGGGTTGGTGATTTGGTTTATTTGAAAATCTCTCCCATGAAGGGAGTGAAGAGATTTGTCAAGTAGGGGAAGCTTAGACCCTGATTGTTGTTCCTTACAGAATCTTGAGTCGTTTTGGGAAGGTCGCGTATGATCTTGATTTTCCTGCGGATTTGACATTAGTGCATCTAGTGTTTCATGTCTCCTTATTAAAGAAGTGTATATGCGACCCAACTATTGTACTTCCTTTAGAAAGAGTAGATGTTTAGGATAGCCTTTCTTATGAAGAAATCCCAGTTGAGATCCTTGATTGCCAAATTCGAAGACTATGGAACAAAGAAGTTCCCTTGGTTAAAGTTCTTTGGTGGAATTAGTCCGTTGAGGGGTCACTTGGGAAGCAGAAGTAGATATGTGAACCAAGTATCCTTATCTTTTCTCCACAAGTTTTGACTTAGCTTAAGGTAACAACTTTCCTTAGATTATCTCTTTTCCATTCTCAGTTCTAGCTTTATATAACCATCTTTATGTCATTTCATGCATTTACAAATCAGTTCAGTCATGTAATTATGTTTTCAATTATACAAGTTCAGTATGTAATCTCAGTTCCTCAACATTCTAGCTTAATCAGTCTTATTCGAGAATGAATGTTCCTAAGGGGGAGATATTGTAATACCCCATATTAGACTTAGCTCGGTTCAACTCCTAATGCGCCCATAAGAGGCTTAAAGCTAGAAAATTAGCCAAGTGTTGGGGGACTTTTCCATTTTTAAGACCTCCTAACTTCGAGGATTTTTAGGTTGACCTTCCAGACTCTGAGACGATGGTTTCTGAGTTAATTTATGTTTAGGAGTGTAAGGAGCATGTCTCGGAAAAGTTTTGGATTTTTTCGGAAGATAATTGAGGCACGTTTATATTTTAATTCCAGAACCTCGCTGCGATTCTGGTGCATCGTGGTGGGTATAGCGATGGTCCATTCACCGCGTCACGGTGTCCCTCCAAACAGTATCCCAGTTATGAATTTAATCATGTAAGGGGCGGTTAGGTCATTTCCCATCACCCCAAGTCATAAAAACACGAGATTAAACGTCAGTTGGGGCATTATTTACCCACATTCTCCAATTTTACAACAAACCCTCATCTAAGAATTTACAAGAAAACCTTCAAGATCATCTCCAAGGCTTTCAAGGTCAAGGTTTCTCCTCCAAGTCAAGTCTATTAAGGTATGTGGGGTTATGAACAAGGGTTTTCATCCACCCTTGTGCCCAAAACTTGGTTTCAAGTTGAATTTTGCATGAATTAAAATTAGGGTTCATACCCAATTCTTATTCTTCTTAGTTTATGAAAGTATCATGTTATTTAAGGCTTCAATTGTAAGAGATTTGCATATATCCATGTTTGAATTCATGAGATTTATATTATGATTTATATTCCACTACCTTGATTGAGATTGTTGAAAGCTTTTAAGATGATTATTAAGCATGGAGTATGAATATGATTATTGATGCATTAAAGCATGATATTTCGAGTCTCAAGTACAAGTGATGAGTTTATAAGGAGATTATGTTCTCAAATTCTATTGACAAGTTTTTGTTAAGTGCTTTAAATGCAATGATTGATCTTTTGATCCTAAGCTAAGACATGGAATCCACATTTGTTCATCTTGACTTTTATTTAAACTAAAGAGAAGCATACATGGTTTTTATTATACAAACCCTTGTGCTATTTTAAGGTGGATTTCATAAAAGTATGAGCATATAAGTAATATAGGAGTAGTATTTAGCATTGAGTTAGGTATGAGTCCAAGGTCACATGCCCCAGAACTACATGCCACCGTGGTTTAAGTCTCATAGTGGGCAAAGTATAATGATCACTTAAGTTAAGGTTCAATTTTGATGGCAAGGGTAGAATATCTCTCCCTAATGTGAGTAAGACGTTGGACTCCATGATAGCTTACATGGTTTATGTCGGTTAGAAAAAACTCTCTAAGAAAGAGTAAAAAGTAAAGCTTTTAGAAACTAAGTGTTATGGATCAAAAAGTTATTCTTATGCTTCATTACTCATGTTATGATTCTAAAATCTTTGATTTATTCACGCTCAAGGTGAATCATTTACACTTAGCATGCCTCATTTGAAATTTTATATGGATATTGAGTTATTATTTTACTTATACATTCACCTGCACATACTCAGTACATTCCAAAAGTACTGATCCACCTATATGTCTATGTGGTACATTGTTTCATAATGTATGTCCCGATGCTCAGTTCTAGCAGCGTGATTAATTACGAATATCTCCACCTACATCTCAATGTTTGGTGAGTCCTCATAATTCGAGGACCCATTTTATCAGACTTTGATATTGATGAAGTATTTTATTTAATTGATTTCTATTAAGTTCAAGTCAGCTGGGGCTTGTCCCAGTGGCTCTCTAGTTAGAAGTAGAGGCTTTTCCGATTATTTTATGTTTTAGATTCAAAAGTGTATGTTATCAAGATTTCCAAGTTTAAGACTTTTAGTAAAGATATCGTTACAGTTATCTTCAGATTTTATATGTTAGTTTAGTTATAGCATGAGTTCCAAGATTAGAGGGCTTAAAGGGTTAGCTTGGGACTACTCGTTGTATTGATCATCGTGTGATGTCCAGGGGTACTTCTAGGGTGTTACAACAATCCTGTTAATCCAGAAGAAATATTAATGAATAATCTTGTTACATAGAGAATAAAACCTTCAACAGCTATTAAAGAAGCTAATGATTGTCTATTTGAACAAAATATCATTGTTAAAGAAGAAGATTTGCTTTTACAGGAAAACTAAATACTCAACAATTAATAGCATATGATACAATTCTCAATAGAATATTTTTGGACAAATCAGGAGCTTTTTTCATTGATGAAACAGGAGGAACAGGTAAAACTTTTCTATATCGAGCTTCATTAGCTATGTACGGTCAAAAGGTTTGTGGCTTTAGCAATAACAAGTTCGGGTGTTGCATCTTCGATTCTCCTAAGAGGACAAACTGCTCATTCCAGTTTTAAATTTCCTATTGAAATAGACAAACAATTTTCTTCTAACATTAGTAAACAAAGCTTACTTGCAAGTTTACTACATGATGCCAAATTAATTATATGGGATGAAGTATCTATGACCAAAAAAAATTTGCTTGAAACTTTTGATATTCAATTAAAAGATTTAATGGATACAAACATCTTATTTGGTGGAAAAGTTGTCTTTGGTGGTAACTTTAGACAAACTCTCCCTGTTGTTCAAAGTGGAAATAGGAAATGGACAAGAAAAAACATATAGCCATGACAAAATAAAAATACCTGATTGTTTTATTATACCGTTTATTTCTGAAAATGAATCATTGGATCTATTGTTTAAAGTAACTTATTTGGATTTACATACATGCTCTTCTAATATATCTTCAATGACTTCGCGTGTGATTTTATCAAAAAAATAACTTTGTTGATGCAATGAATGATTTACTTATAAGTCAATTTCCTGGTGAGCCTAAAAGATATGTTGCATTTGATAAAACTATTGAAAAGAATGGTCAAAGTCAATATGAAGATTTCTTATACCCTCTACATCCTGCTGGTTTACCTCCCCACAAATTAACATTAAAGAAAAATTGTCCTGTTATGTTGTTGCAAAATTTAAATTCTTGTGAAGGCTTATGCAATGGTACACGACTTATATGTGATGATCTTCAAAAACATGTTATAAGTTCTACAATTGCAAATAGAGACTTCAAAAATAGACATGTATTTATTTCAAGAATACTGTTACTATCATCTGTAGATGAAAAATTACTTATTCCTTTTAAAAGAACACAATATCCTTTGTGATTATGTTTTGCTATGACAATAAATAAAGCTCAAGATCAAATATTGATTTTTATTGGAATTAACTTACGACAACCTGTTTTCTCGCATGGACAACTCTATGTAGCACTATCAAGAGCAAGAAGTTCCAATGGCGTAAAACTATTAATTGGACCATCAACACTAGATGATGACAATGATCATTCAACATATAACATGGTATACAATCAAATCATTGAAAAAGCATTTGCATAAATAAGTTTGTGGATGGCACTATACTCTGTTGACTGCACCTCCTGCACCATAAAAAGTTGCCTTCAACTTCAACAGATATTTTTACTTTTATTTATATATCTACAAACGATGTACAAAGCAAAGAAAAAGTTATAATGCCTAGTACTTAAGAGAACTGTCCCTGTTTTATTATGCATTAAAACATTTCCTCACGTACGCATGTTGTTGTCAATTTCTTACAGCTTAAGCTAGATGGCTCTTTCATGTGATATGATAATCTTTTTTACATTTTCTCATTCCATGAAGAATATTATATCGAGAGCCTCCACGTGCTACTATAGAAACAAACATGCACTCCCATGTTTTCAACCACGTAGAACACAATATTTGGATAGTGATGGTACGGCCTCTTACAGTTATATAATCTTTTTTTATTCAAATAGTGAATTTTTTTGGACATTTCACATTACCGGTCATGACAGTGAGCAGTTTCATGTTGTCCTCCTTGCCGACCAAAGGCTTGTTTCCTCCTTTCCGCGTTAGGTATGTCTACCTCCAACTACATCTGTAATTTGAGCATGAGAACTTTCAGTGATGCTTTTAGTACTTCTAAAGTTCTTCTAGATAGTGTAAACATTTTACATGAAAACAACCTTTCTACCCGACAGAGGTAGCAGTGAGATCTGGGTACACTCCACTATCTTCAGACCTCATTTATGAGAATGTACTGGGTATGTTAGTGTTATTATGGATATAAAGTTAAACTCAACTAATATATGTTTGTGATTTCATGTTACTTGGGATAACCTGCAGGCTTATTTGACACGAGAAGGTATACTAGTGGGAACTCTAACAGTGAGAGAAACCATAAAATACTCAACTCAGTTGACGCTCCCAAGCAACAGGACTGGACAAGAAATAAAGGAAATAGTAGACAATGCTATATCAGAGATGGAATAGGAGGATTATGTAGAAACTTTAATGGAGAACTGGAAATTTAAGAGGAATAAGTGGTGGTGAAAAAAAGAGATTAAAAATTGCACTAGAAATAATCATACAACCACAACTCTTGCTTCTTAATAAACCTACAAGTGGACTTGATACTGCTTCCGCATATTTTGTTGTTCTAGTGCTTAAGAACATGTGGTGGTGATGGAAGTGGAAGGACTATAATATGTTGAAATCATCAGCCAAGTAGTGAACTTCTTACTTTATCTGATCACATTTTGTTGTTATCTTCTGGTCAGATTTTAATTTGAAGAATCTAAACTGGCAGTAGAGGTAAGACAAAGCTAGTTGTTCTCGCAGGTTAATTTCTACCATACCAACTATATGACTGAACTTCATCTTTGTAAAAATAATTTTAGTACTTGAAAGAACTATCCCTACCTTATTATGCATTAAAACACTTTCTCGAATTTGAATGTTGTTATTAACTTCTTACAGTTGTAAGCTACATGGCTCTTTCATGTGATTGCATTGCAACAGCCACCAACTTCTGATTGCAGCACGGGAAACTCGACACTTCTCTATCTGGTAAAACTCAACATGGCTCTCTCTATACTGCCCAATCAATGAACACTTTCAGTGAATGACCACATCCAGTGAACTAAAGTCTACAAGGTTGAAGACTAGGTTAGGCTGCATGAACAGAGAAGCGATAGTGATAATTTTGGCCAGAATCTCAACTTGCAGCTATAGGAAATTTCAATACTTAATGTTGATTTGGAAAACATTAAAGCTAAGTTGGAGAATGGAGTATTGAGGATTATTGGCTGGGGAGGAAAAGAAAATGGCTAAGGTGATTAGTATTTCTGAAGAAATAAATGGTGTTCCTAGTGGTGATGTTATTAAAGTTACTAAAGCTGTAATGTAAAGGAAGTGTACAATGTGATTGTTGTCCATGTTACACACATGGGATATAATAATCCCATCAATTTAGTATAAATTGAGTGATAAAATAGCTTTGAAATTAGTTAACACCTTAGATAAAGTTAATTTCGAGTTCTAACACCTTACATTGGATAAAGTTAAATAGTTGGGCTATGCCTTGCACGGCATCTCTCTACTAGTTACTATCTTATTAGAAGGAGTTCACCAGTTGAAGTAGGCAGCAAGTCGACATACCTGCTTGTGATTCCTGCTTCAGCTAATTCAACCGTAATTTTACTGTATCATCCCTAATTAAATATTATAAGTTACTTATGTATTAAAAAAATTAATTATATTTAATACAAGCAAGTAAAATATACATTTCTGACATGTCTGATTCAGCTGCTTCAATCATAATTTTGCTATATCATCCCTAATTAATTATTATAAGTCATCTAAGATTAAGAAATTAATAATATTTAATAAAAAAGATAAAATAGACATAAAATGAGAAATAAACTCTTGATGTTTTAAACTAATTTGACATCTTATATGAGGTGTACTTAAATGTTTTTTGCAAGTATTCTTTGATAGTATTTTTGCTACATCGCTTCTAATTATTTATTACAAGTCATTTAAGACATGTTTACTTTGTTGCTTCAATTATGATTTTACTATATACTCCTAATTAGTTATTATGGTCATTTAAGCCTTAAAAATATAATAATATTTCATAAAAAAACTAAAATAAGCACAAAATGATATGTCAACATAAATTGGGATGGGACAGAGGAAGACATAAATTAAAGTAGCATATATTATTTGAAAATGAAATAAAAAGTACTGTAAACCATAATAATTAAGAACTTAATATAAAAAATATATATAAAAATATTAAAAAAAAGTTGATTGAGTATAAAATTTTATTTGTGCCATATAAATTAAGACGAAGATAGTATTCATATCTTAATGAAAAATTATGTAAAAAAATATTATAAATTACATAATTAACAACTTGAAAAGATTTAAAAGATATAGTATGTTTGATTGACTCTCGAAAAATTTAATCCAACTTAGAAGTGTGGATCAACAGTTAAACTCCAAATTACTGCTGTCTTTATGTTTTTCTAGTCACTACCTCTCTTTTGGAGTAAGTAGCAATATATAGGTGGGAGCCTAATGTGTGCACCCATTAAGAAAACTATTACAATGAAGATAAAGTAATGCATGCATGGGTATCATTTCAGAACAACAACACTTCCCCTACTTTGTCAATGCGCCAGGGTTTCCACAACCTTAGTGTAATGCCCCGAGAGTACACCCTGGGCGTCACGGTGCTTACTATCCTGAGGGATCACAAGCTAACGCATGAGATAGTACCTGCTGTGAGAAATGAATAATAATATCATGATTGCAGAAGAACAACTAATATGCCATAAGGTTTTAATAACTGAATTCAAAACTAAAATATGAGTTTATAGAGATAACTAACTGAATCTGATAAAATAATGATAAACTGGGTAACTAACTGTAATGTCAGAATACTTAATAACTGACTCTAATGTCTGATAAGCCTCTAAAACTGAATGATTGTGAGTTGATGGGATAGGCCCCAACTAACTCCAACTATATACTAAACTGAGACATGAAATAAAGTAAGTCTGTCCTCAAAATAGGAGGACTTACCACTGCTACTGCTGAGGATCTGATAAGTCCAATCGTGAGCCAGAAATTGAGTGTCAGAACCTCTGATATAATATATCATAACGCAAAAGAAAAGGTATGCGATCAGTACTTTAAATGTACTGGTATGCTAAATGAGGTAGGTTGATATGCATGGTTTCATGAACAGAACTAATAATTAACTGAATATGCATGTAAAGCATGGAGTACTGAATAGAGAACATAAAATCTGTAGGTACTAGGAATATGTGAAAATCTGTAAATACTGAGTATGCATGAAAATTTGTAAATACTGAAGATACGTCCAAATCTGTGGATACTGAGGATGCATGACCAAGCATATAACATGAACTGAATTGAAATATTAAACTAACTGAAATTTGTATGCTTTGGTCAAACAACACTAAGATTGAATAACTAAACTAGGACTGTAACTGAGACTGTGGAAGGTATCATCTAACCGACATTTCCCAATTTGAGTTAGTCGGGGTTCAACCTATAACCCTAGTTGGAAGGATGTTAATACCGTACCACGGGTACTAACACTGGCTGTGTAGATCCACTAAACTGATCTAATGTCCAAAGGACTAAGGGTGTCAATCTTGAACTGATAGGTGACCCCTGCGAGATAGTCAAGCCTAATCTGACGGGTGACTTCTCATATCCTACGCTGGCTACGTAATTTTGAAGTATAGGGACTGCTAATAACTACTCTACCGATCTGTAAGCGAAGCTGCTATCCCTACACTCGCTCGGTGCTAAATCCTACTCCAAACTGAAAGACACTGAAATACTAGACTGTTTTGAGTTTAACTGACCGATAACTGACTATTCTGATAATGCTTATAGTATATTTTGAATACTATTTTGTAGTGTACTGAGACTAGACTAAATAAACAACTATGGTTTTTGGGTATTCAATACCTCCAGGACTCAATACAAAAATGGTAAAATGACACTAAAGCTTGGGGGACAAAGCATGAAGACTTTTATTAAATCAATCACTCTTGTGGGCATTTTATCAAACACTTGTACTTCATAGTTTAGTCAAATCATGGGGATAGTATAAAACTTGAAATAATAGCATGACTTCAACATTTATAACACTAAATCATGATCTAATTTAAAGAATGACAATAATAAAACATGGGGGATTTAATAACAACGATAATTCCATTATAGTGTGGTATAAAATTAATATTCATGGAGTTCATGGAGATTCATAGTTTTAAATTACAATTTAATATCATAAATCTTGAAAAGGTGATAGATTTATAATTAAAATGGATACTTGGATTCCATGGATGAAAGAAATCCATGGATGAACATCCAACATACCTGGGATAATGAATTTGGAAGGATTGATGGTGAGTTCTTGAGATTTGACCTTGATTCTTGAGAGCTAGGGTTTCTTGTTATTGAAGAGAGTTGATTTTAATTTGAGAGAACAATGACAAAGTGAGCAAATAATGCTCTCTTAGGGTTAAATTCCGTGTTTAGGCGAATTTGAGGTCATGGGAAAAAGACCAAATGCCCCCTGGAATTTCAAATCGCAAAATTGGAAAAATTCCCTATTTTTGGCCTTGGCGCGACGTGGTGCTATCGCGCCGTGTCAGTGGAATCGTACAACTGGGAACTGAGGGATTGGCGTGACATGGAGGAATCACAATGCCCTTTTGATTTTGAAATTCACCTTCGGCGCAACACGCCATTATCGTGATAGGACACTAAAAAGGACTATTAGGATTTTCGCTGACGGCACGACGCGGTGGTTTCGCAGAGCTTCACTGAAAATTGACAATCGTCATTTATGCTGGCTCCGCGACGTGCGAAGGGTTAAACTGATGGTGTTTAATGACTGAAACTTAAAATTGCCCTAACTTCTTACCCACTTATCGAATTTGGGCAAATTTTACATCGTTGGAAATCTAATTCAATTTCCTATGCAATGGCAGACTCTAAAATGACAAATAATGAGTTTTTCAAAAAATCATATATACGAATACTCATGTATTGGGACTTAAATTACGCTAAGAAAATGCGGGGTATTACACCTAGCTATGGGTTTCAGCTATTCATACTTTCGAAGAAATTAATAACATTCATAATATAAAGCATAAATTCAATCACAATGAAAAGAAGTGCAAAAACCCCACAATTGTAACTATATTAATCAACTTAAGTTAATATAAGAGAATCCCAAGATCAAAATTGAATCTTGGAATCAAAATATGTTTTTGATAATCAAAAGTGTGTAAACCCTACTAAAAACACATAAAGGATATTTATAATACATGAGGAAACCCTAAAACTAAAGCACAAACAAAATAAGAGAAAACAGAGTCGGTGGCCACAAGTGGTTTGTACTTGCGCCCTGAACCTGGGCGCAGGTAGTACCTGTGGTAAGCAGGGTGAGCGTAGGTACAAGGCACAGGTACCAAATGAAATAATCATGCAAGTCAGCTCTCTAAATTTTGGACTTCTGGCACTTTCTTTGCCTACTTCCAGTCCTAGGTCCTACATGCGGTCCGTACTTTGACTTTCTGGAACATGCTTTAATCGTGAACAAGATGGAGAGTGTCCTAAACATCCATAATTGCTCCAAAATGTAGCCAAAACACCTTTTTTCACCCTATTCACAAATATAGCATCCAAAACACGATTTCCAGCAAAACATACCCAAAATGCATCATATCTTACAAAATAACCTAAGAAACATGCATATTTTTCTCGTTTTAAGTGGTGAAAGTGCTATATTTCTATATTACATCAACACCCTCAACTTAGAACATTTGTATGTCTTCAGGCAACTAAACACAACAAAAATAAAAATAATGCTTAACTAAGAGAATCTAAGCTATTCAAGGCAATCAATCAACACTTTAAACTCAAAATAAAACACCCTCTCCAATCTTAGTTTTCAAAACTGTGTATGAACATAAAGCACAACAATGGGATAAAATGATATCAAGGTATGGAAATTACATTAGCAATAGATAACCACTTATATTTATAAGTTACACTACCCGAAACAAGGAAATAACTAGCAATATGACTCAAGTTCCCTCACAAAAAGGATATCTCATTCACTCATATGAAATAATGCCTGTTAATGTAGGGGCGGTCAAGAGACACTCACAATCAGAAGAGAATTTCCAATCAATGCATGTCAAATACCATAGGTTGGCCTTTATTTTCTTTGCCTTAGAATTCAGATAGTCAAGTTAGGATCACTATAGGACTTTTCTCAGCTGGTAACGTAGGCTTGGGGGTTGGTATGGTACATATAGGCATATCAAGGGACTAAGCCTCCTTGACACTACACTAACCTTGAGGTCTCACTTACTACCCAATTTTCTTTTTATTTCACCCTTATTTCTTTATTTTTATTCTTTATTACACATTCAAGTTGGGTATGGTCTTTTATTATTTCATTTTTAATTTTTCATAATTTTTTTCTTATGTCTGTTATTTTTCTACCACACCTATCCTTACTAATATTTTCTCTTATTTTACCCTTCTTCATACCCATTTTACACTATGCACCCCTATGATAGCCACCTTCAACTTAGGTGTTTTTGCCAGAGTTGAGGTGTACAAAGTCCAAGAAGGACTAGGGCCAAAATAAGTTCATTGTAATATAAATGGGAAGGTGAATGGTGAAACAAGAAAAATAGGCTACAAGTCTCATAATAATAATCAAGGGATATCATTTACATAGGGAAGATCATTTACACTAAAAATGGACTAACATAAAAATAATGGCCTATTATCCTTTCCTAACCAACTATCCTTCAACCTAGGCAAGACTAACCAAGCAAGTTGTGAATTCAACACACAAAGGGAACTACGTAGTATCTCACACACATATGACACAAGAGTCTATATTACCAACAAGATCCACAATGTTCACATATTTCTACATTCACATAGTTCTTAAACATAAAATATTAGAGGTGTATAAAAAATCAATCGAAACATGACTACTACCCTAAATACTTTAAAATCTTCTAATTATACAAAAAAAACACAATAAAAAATAAGACACAATACGACAAAAAATTATCCTAGACATGTCGATTCTACAATCATACCACGACCGATAAGAAAAGAAGCATGGCAACAAAAACTTGCGGAGGCATGGTATACCCACCCCAACTAAAAACTGTTCCTTAATGTGCTAAGACAAAGTAAAATAGAGGGAAGTGAGAACATACCTAGGATGCACTAGGCACCCGAATCTTGAGCATCCCTAGATGGGGGCATATTAGCTAGTAGAGATGGTAGCGGTTGCGGTGCACTACTAAATAATGTACCCGTTGCTATAGATGCACGCCTCTACCTATCGACGTATGTAGACTCCATCAAATTATATATGGCCTTTTTAATGGCCTGGTCATATGACAAATCAATATCCTACAAGTCGTCTATGTGACCTCTCTTGGCTCCAACTACTGGGACCTCCTCAACATCCTTCGCAAAGAAATCAAACTATCTTGGTGTATGTATAAGTGATATATAGACCACCAAGGTTATAATTGAGGGAGTAGTTGCTATATGGCTCTCTTTGAGAGAGCGTACCTCTGCTCATAATATATCAAACTCCTTCTTCATCTGGGCTAGATCCAACACATCTATCTCTATGAATCGAGCTGTAACTTGTCTCTCAAACTCATCAAGTCGTGTTTGAAAATCAACATATATCCCAAATAGTATAGCTCTCAGTGCATCCTCTCATTCGGCCTCTTCCTGCTTAAATCTATTCCTAACCCATGATCTCATATGCCCGTAGAGGATAGTCATCTCGATCTCAACAACCATCAACCTAGTATTAGAGAACCTCTAGCTATCCACTAAGCTCTATAAAAAATAACTAAATATAGTAATCATACCTGAAGTAAGAGCTATAGTGGATAGGCAAGTAGAATTTGAAGGTACACCAACCAGCTCTGAAGTCTAAGATGGTGATGAAAAAGAAGTAGCTGGTGTCTTCTCGCCTTATACACTCGAATCTAGAGCCTCTCACTGCTCCTCTATCTCTATATCAATACTAATACCCACATCACCTTGAGGTGCCTCAATAGCTTTGTGGAAACTGTCATGCCCTCAGTCTGGGTGTATGGTACTACTGCCTGCTATCTCAATCTTCTAAAAGAGCCTAGAAGTGCTTGATCTTTCATAGTCTTGTTCTGTGCAGTCGCTATCATAAGTTCCCTCTTGTCTACTTTTGGCACCTCAGGCATATCAACCTTATAACACAACCTCTGAATCATGCAAGTACAAATTAGTCAACTCCCCAAATGCACTGTCATGTAATTCATACTTGAGGATGGCAGCAAAATCAACAACATATTTGACCCTCATATAAGAAACCAATGCTACTCCCTTTTATGTCAACATATTATCCAAAATAGTCGGTATCGATTGGTATCTAATAAGCAACTACCAAAACTTGGACTCAAATGACAATAGGCCCTTCTTAATCACACCATGCCCCTCAATCCATAAGGTCGAACCCAAAGGTGAAATATAACTGGCTATCTACCTAGCCATCTCAACCTCATTCATCGGTGCTCAACCTCTCGCATAAAATATCTATCATATGAGACTCTCAATCTGTGGTCACACTCTACTGTAGATACAAGGGTAATATAATCTAGGCCAAAAATAACTCTATAAATAGTCTCTATCAAAATGTCAACTCTGACCCCTCTAACCAGTGTATGCTCAAGTTGTGGCTGCTCTCAAATCTTACCAGTCCTAGATGTTTATGCATAGGAAGGGATACAGTAACTCTGTAGGATTTATAAAATTATTATACCATAGATGGGCTATAAGAAGCAAATTTTCTAGTCATCCACTCTAATTGATATCTATCAAATATTGCCTATAACTGTGGTACTCGATCTAGCCCCGATAGGTCAATCAGACGCTCCTTATAAATATACCTCATAGGCTTACCTGCCTCCCATATACGACTATCAATAGTAAATATCTCTTGTATCTCTTTCACACACCACCTCAGATGTCCCTCTTTAAGAGGTGCATCTATGGTATATGTGGGAGTGGTACTCTACGCTGCTGTACTGATATATTATGGGTGGCCTACTCTCTACCTTTCTCAGACTGGGGTGCATTTATCTATTATACATGAGTGGCAGTACCCTTCTCAGACTAGGGCACCATCGATGGATCCTCCTTCTTGATGAGTGGTGATTTTACCACTCATTTGCACCAAACATTTATGCACACTACCATGTTTTGTTAGAAAATGAGACATCAACATAATTTAAATGCACTAATATCCGCATTATGTAGGTATATAGTTGAAAAGGTGAAAATATGTGTATTGGAGCTAAAACGGGATCAAATAGAAGTAAAATGAGTCCAGTTGAAGACCTGGAGCAATTTACCCTCAGTTACCGCAACTGTGGTCCTTAGGCTACGGTTGTAGTCAATCAAAAAGGTCAAGAAAATGCGATCGCAAAACACAACTATGGTTGCATTGGCCGTGATCGTGGATAACCTCACACAATCACAGCTAAGCGGGAGTATGACCTAGGGCAATTTTGTAATTTCTCTTGGACGAATCCCAAACCTTATATAGGTAAAAACCCTTTCGTATTAGGATATTACTTACCTAATAGATATTTTTGAATTAAATGTATGAAACCCTAATTGGGCAAGTATGTAACTAATTTTGGAGGCTTGATTTCTTAGTAATTTTGTGAAGAATGAATGTCTTGGATAATCCTTATGGTATATCTCTCTTTACTTTTTCATGAGTAGCTAAGTAATTTTGTCTTGGGATTATGTTGAACTAAAGTATAATTATGTGTGGGTGTTGTTGTGTTTATACGATTGTTAGTTGTTGAGTATGGATTCCCTCATTGCTTGAATTTATGAGTTGAAATTTGTGGGTGAAAACCCCAAATCTCCAAATGGGTTTGATGGGTGAAAACCCTAAACTCTAGAAACCCTTTATCATCCTTGAAAGAGGGATTAAAGTTAACATGAGTTAACCTATAACATCCTTAAAAGAGGGTTACAGGGGGACAAGGCAATGGTGGACAATTAAGCCTATGTTTTACAACCTTTTACAATATAAGAAATAAGTGTAATTAGAGTGTAAATCATTTCAAGATCATTATCCTAGAAATAAGGATGCTTGATTGAGGTTTTGGGTGATTAAGATTTGCTCACTTGTTAGGTGCTCGAAAGAGCCAATGGGTGAAATCGTTGTGGTTTTATTGAAAGATTAACCACAATGATCTTCAACCTAGCCTATCCTTTAGTTAAAAACTAAGTTTCATGTTAAACCATCATCAACTCACATATTTTTACCTTTAGTTATACATAATCCCAAGATCTTCTCAAATCTTGATTCTAAATCAAAAGTGTTATTTTTGTATTGTTAATCACAAACCGTTACAAACCAACCCCAAACTAAATCCCCCCATTTTATTTTATATGCCATATTTATTAGCATTTTGGCTAAACTTTTAGTAATTAGAGAACCTATAGGACTTGAAATTTATAACTCGCTCCTTGTGGATTCGACACCAACTCTAGTTGGGTTATTGAAAATGACCGTCTCACACCTCAAACATGGGAGAGAGTTGAGCATTGTCACTGCTCTTCCGTTTTGGATAAGTCCTGGGACCCCTCCTCAGATTGGGGGTCCTGAGCAGCAATTTATGAAGTAGACTCAAAATCTGCCTCGTCCTCCTTCTCCTCCTCCTCCTCCTCATCAGGTGGTAGAGTGTGTGGGGGTGACATGCTTGCTGACTTCATCCTTGGATGGTCTGAAAATAATTGATAAGATTGACGTTTCTTTCCTCTCGTGACTCTGTGTTACCCCTACTATATTTGTCTCTACGCCACTGCCTCGGGTACTCCTCCACAAACCACTAGGATTAAAAGACTCTACCTACCTTCTCGACATAGAGACCTTCATTTTATTCAAAGATTTTATGTGTCATATGTACCTGAAAAACTTATTGTTAGTTTCCAACAAAGTTAGGGATAGCTAAAGTTGAAGAAAAACTCAAAATTCAAAAATTTTGAATTTTTCCTCAATTTTCTCACCCATATAACCTATTTGAAATCCCAACAAGTCCAATATGCACATACCAATCATAAATAACAGCTTTCAAATAAAAAAATACGCTCAACTAGTGGTACACCTTTTATTCATTTAAGTTCAACTTCCGGTTGGGGCCTAACTTTAGATTTTTCTTTAAAACAGGGCCCTACATTATGCTTTTAGGATACTTCAAGGTTCCTACATTCAAGCATGATATATTATATATATTTTTTAATGGAATACACATATAAACTTTTTTAAATACTAAATAGATCAAGACATAACCATTAGGATCCAAGAAAGTTACCTCTTTTATGAATAGCCAGAAGTGAATAATAAAGAAGTGAAGCAAAGCCAAAGTTGGAACTTGTTTTTAGCATTTTGGGATAATTTGGTATCTCAAATAAGCATCAATTTAGCCTTTACGTAAGTGTGGTGTTAGTTTGTGTTTTAAGAGGGAAGTTTGAATTCAAAGAAAAAGTGAAGTTTTGAGGATTTGAATGAGTTGGAATAAGGTTAAGGTTGTTTACATATAGGTGGGCTCCTGTGTTAGGTCATATATATGTATTGGTGGGCCCAAAATTTGAATTAAAAAATGAGCCCATTTTTTAACCTAGCAGCATCTTCAACCCGCGCTTGCAACCTACAGCCAGGCATGGGGCGCAGGTGCCATCTACGGCTAGCAGGTGCAAGGCGCAAGTGTCGGACCAAAAATTTTGGCCTACTTTTTTGCAGTCCGTAGTTGGCATTTTGATATTTTTCTAGCTACTTATGGTCCACAACCTATGTTTGAGGTCCCAAAAGTATAATTAGATTTCAAAGTCCGTAACTTTCCATTTTTATCTTCAAAATTTCAACTTTTCAACTTGTTACTCAACTTAATGTGCGGGACTTGTGATCATGATGGGTTGATCACACAATCCCCTTACTTGAAAATCGATGAATTTAGAAATTTTTACCATATTCCAGGTAAGTCCAAGAGTTAAAAACCTACAAAAAGGAAAAACAACAAAAACATAAACACTAACAAAAGTGAGTTGCCTCCCACTCAGAGCTTGATTTAATGTTGTGGCACGATGTGGCTGCGTTGGTTACTTAAAATTCACCAACAAGACCATGGGTTAACTCCCATACAACACTTAATTTAACATTGTAGCACAACACGGGTATCTTGGTTTCTAAGAATTCATCAAGATGCCCATAAAAGTATCCTCTAGGGTCATCAATACAATCAATCACTGATGCTACCCTAATGGTGGTTGGTTGTTTCATTGACTTTCAAATGTTGAATATAGCCTCCTCATCATTGACTCTGAATTTTAACTCACTTTTCTCCATGTCAACCATAGATCTACCTGTGGCTATAAACGATCTCCCCAATTTAATGGGCATGTCGGTGTCAACCTCATAGTTCAGGATGACAAAGTCAGCTAGAAAGATAAATTTATGCACCCTCATGATCATATTAAACAAGATTCCTATAGGCTTCTTCACTATGCGGTCAGCCATCAACAACCACATCAAAGTAGGTTCTAGAAGGTATAAGCCCAATTGCTTGAATACGACCAGCAGTATTAAATTAATGTTGGTGCCACAAGGCTCTAGTAAATTGAGATGACCCAATAGTGCATGGTATAGGGAATGCTCCAGGATCACTCTTTTTTTTGCGCCAAAGACCTAGTCATGACTGCACTGCAGTGGTGCACACCATTAACATCCTGAATTATTGCTCCTTTCTTCCTTGTTACCAATTGTGTCATGAACTTGGCGTATTAAGAAATTTGCACTAATGCCTCAAGAAGAGGTATGTTCAATATTAGTTATTTCAGCATCTTAATGAATGGCTTAAATTTACCTTCCTCCTACATTTGCCTTAATATCTGAGGAAAACGTGGTGCTGGTCTTGAAATTTTCCTAAAATCTTGCTTGATGATTGGAGCCTTACCTTTGCCTTCAGCAGCTTTACCTTTATCACCTGTCACCTTCTCAGACACAATAACAGGTGTCTCATCATCATCAACTTCTACTGTAGGTTGTGTGGGATCCATAGTAGTGATACCACTCCTCATGGTAATAGGAAGTACATGACCATCGATTTTTGATTTTGCCCAATGTTGCTTAAAAGGGTACATAGCTACCTCTGGTTTAGATTTTCTAACATCTTCCCAAACTGGTGCTCCAACTACTTGATAGCAGCAGCATGTGACTTGACCTTATGGGTCAATCTTGAAATATCGACCTTAATCTCCTTAAGGTTGATCTCTTCATTTTCTTGACCCTATACCAACTTAGCCAGTATCTATTCGATTCTACATTATGCATCTTAGGTGCCAAATGGAATGTACCTATCACCCTTCTCTCTGTAGTAATCCTTATTCCTTCAGTCACCATTACTCTCCATGCTACAGTCTCTATATCTATCATAGTAGTTTTAACCATGGTTCCCTTTCCCTTGGGCTAAAAAATACGCCAACTGCTGATCCACATAATTTTGTTTTGATGTTCCGACTTTTAACGGACCATTTTACATCTTTTGCAAGGGATAATTATGTATCTTTAAGCAACTCTTTATATATTTGATGCTGGGCTTTACTATTTTTAGGAAAAGGACTCAATTGAAGAAATAACTTGGAAAACCAGAAGCTAAAGACTTTTGACGATCAAACTGAGTTTACAAGTAACGGTCTAAGTGATGGACCATCAAGATTCGATGGTCCATAAACATGGCCATCATACCTGAGAAAGAACAAGGCCTTCTGGGTATCCAAGCGATGATCCAAGTGATGGACCATCAGACCTATGATGGGCATTCAACCAGGCTATCAACATAAAACAAAAAGTGGTCCTACAAGTGATGAAGTGACGGTTCAAGTGACGGTTTTTCAGGACATTGACAGGCCATCAATGTGGTCATCAACCCTGATGCGGCAATATTGAAGTTCTAATTTTAAATCCTCAATACCTGAAAACATATAAATACCAGTCTAGGTTTAGATTAGGTATCTTTCATCTATCTTTTATCTCCTTGTCACCTGTTGAGCAACTTGTAACCTACTATTCTCTGAGAAATAGCCGATATTATGGATCTGAACATTTTATTTCGCTATTCTTCTTTGGATATCAAGAACAATCTTTTGGATATTTTTGTAAATAATTTTCTAAATTATCTATGAGAAACAAAATTGAATCTTCTTCTCCTTCTATGATATGTAGCTAATGCTTTCATAACTAGGGTTATGGGAGCCTTTATGTGATTGGTTGTTTATTGTTGTGAGATTACCTTAATTCTCTAACTAATTGTAATTTTATGAACCCGTCTTCATTATTATGATCTTTCTTAGTTGTAAAATTGAAGGGTGAGCCTAAGAACACTTGTTTGAGTAGAAATGTGTGTATTGGGAAAATAGGAAATTTACAAAGATCTTAAAGGCTCTAAACTTTAATTAATTCAATTGGAATTTGTTCCGTATGAATTCAGGATAACTCATAACCTTGACTGCTATAACATCTAGGTTAACATAATCATAGTTTATTCATTCTTATTGAATCAAAACTTACAAGGATACTTATTAGTTGGAACAAGATTTAATACAAACATACTTCTCTATTAACAAACAAACCCCTTTTTATCCCGTAACCTACGATCAGCCATTCATTAATAATCATAACACTTATTTTACGCAATATTCACTGTGGGATTAAAAGACAACCTAGTTAGGTTCTATATTGACAATGACCGCGTACGCTTTCTAACAAGAGTTGTAATTTGAGCGTATCAAATTTTGGTGTTGTTGTCGGGGAATATGGTTATCAATTAAGTTTATGAGTGTTAATTGATATTTGGTTAAGTTCCTAATTTTACTATTACCAGTTGTTTTTGTTCGTTACAGGATCTTTACTTTGTATTCCATTTATAAGGAGGTCAGGAGAACCACTATTATCATTTCATCCGAAACCTCAATTAATCAACAGAATAGAAGATCAGCAAGAAGTAGATAGACTAGCCGCCTTGGATAGAGCTCAATTGAATCAACAAAATTATGGTGAACCAGCTCATTAGTCTAACCAAGATATGAAGGACCTGGGATATGATGATCTGATTGAGCCTACAAATAAGAGACATGCTAAAAATGTAACTCACTAGTAAAATAGGAATCGGCCAGCTAGAGGAAGAGTAAACCGCTAACCTGTTGTGTAGTTTGCAGCTGATAAAGTTGATGACACTAGTTTGGATGAGGATGGTGCTACAGGAGCAATTATTCCACCACCATTAGCACTAGGAATAAATTTCAACATCACAAGCACCATGATACAGCTGCTAAACCTCAAAGGGTTGTTTGGTGGACTTCCAGGGGATGATCTAAATTTGCATCTGGTGAACTTTATCAATATCTGCAAGTATTTTGACAATCCTAGAGTTGGACAGAACACAATTCGTCTGCATTTATTTCTATTGTCTCTATCTAGAGAGGTAACAATATGGCTGAAGGATCTAGCTCCCAATTCTATAACAAACTGGAGGCAATTAATAGAAGCTTACCCTGAAAGGTTCTTTCTGCCTTCCAGGATGTTACAGTTGAGGGATGAGATTAGCAACTTCAGGTAGCTATTGAATAAAGTTCTCTATGAGATCTGGATGAGATTCAAGAACAAGTTGATGTAGTGTCCTAAAAATGACAGATGAGCATTTGATGGAGATATTCTACAGAACTTTAAACTCCATCACTAAGGCAACCGTGGACAACGCTGCAGGGGGAGCATTCATGGAGATTACTTTCACTAAATCTACAGAGGTTTTGGAGATATTTACTAAGACAAGAAAATCTTGGCATACCAGGGATTCTATGGTAGCAAAACCCACTGTGTCTAGTGGCATGACATCTAAACAACACAGAAGAGAGAAAGAATGAGATCAAGACATGGCCCATATAATGATCCAGGTGGAATTACTTACTAATTATAGGGAAATATAGAAAAGGTAAAGGCTGTGGGATCAGAAAATAGGGGAGCCGAGTACAATCCTGAGATAGACATTGACTATCTTAATAATTGGGAGGGGGGGTTGAGGTAATAGCCAAGGGAATCAAGGTCGGAACTACTTTGAAAAATATGGTTATAGAGATCGTGACCAAGGGAGTTGGAAAAATAAAAATGTCAGGAGTGGATTATATGTGCCTCATGGAAACCATGATACTACTACTCCTAGTTGGGATAAGATTTCCATAGAGAACATGACGAAAAATTTATTGAAAGGGATGGAGTTGAATAATGATGGTGTAACAATGATGAAGAGTGACTTATCATCTATGATTCAGTTAGTTGACTCATATTCAACCTTTATAAAATAGCTGGAGCAGCAGATAAACCAACTTTTTGTGGAATTTAATTAGAGAAAGAGCGGTACATTACCGAGTGACATGGTGCAAGACCCTCAGAATAATGGTTCTTGTATTGTGATTACTACCCATAGTGGTAAAGCATTATCGAGACCTTCTGTAGGCAAACCTGTATTTAATGATGTGGTTGAGTTGGATGAGCAAGTAGAAGAAGACTGTCCAGTGGAGTTTGAGAATCTAGTTATTGATGGCATTCCATCTAACCATCAATATCCTAATGAGTTAGACAAATAAAAATGAAAGAATGGAGAAATAATGTTTTAGGTAATACGAAAGCCACTTCCTCCATTTCCTTATCGATTAAAGAAAAAGGTGGATGACACAAAATTTATCAAGTTTGTAGGAATCCTAAAACAATTGACTGTAGATGTGCCTTTGGTGAAGGAACTGGAACAAATGCCTGGCTATGCTAAATTCATAAAGGATCTTGTATAAAAGAATAGGACGATGAGATACGAACTTATGGAAAACCTTCACAATTGTAGTGCTATTTCTACAAGATCCTTAGTGCAAAAGAAAGTGGATCCTGGAGCATTTACTATCTCATGTACTATTGAATCGCTGGACTTTATGAAGGCCCTGTATGATCTTGGGGCAAGTATTAATCTGATGCCACTGGCAGTTTATAAGAAGTTGGGTTTGCGAGATCCCACGCCTACTAATATAAGACTTGTAATGGCAGACAGATCAGTGAAGCATCCATTTGGTATATTATATGATGTGCTTGTGAATATTGACACTTTTAGTTTCTTTTCCAACTTTGTAATCCTAGATTGTGAGGTGGACTTTGAGGTATCTATAATCTTGGGTAGACCTTTCCTTGCAACTGGGAGTGTGTTAATTGACTTGCAGGCGAATGAGCTATAATTTAGGCTCAATGATGAGGTAGTTCAATTTGATATTTGTTAGTCGATAAAGAAACAAAAAGATATAAGTGTATTCTCCATTGTTGATGTATGTTATGAAGACGAGCAAGAGGTGCTGATTGAGGAGAAATTTGCTGTTAAAACTTTGGTTGTAGTGTTGATGTAATTTTATAGTGAAGGTATTGAAGGATATGAGGAGATAATTTATGCCCTTATGGGAATGGGATCATATTTATATGCTCCCAAGAAGCTGGATTTGGACCTCAAAAATCGCCCAACACCACCGACTAAGCCATATATTGAAGAGCCACCGATGTTAGAGTTGAAGAAATTATCGAGCCATCTATGGTATGTATTTCTAGGCAGTGGAAACTCCTTACCTGTTATCATTGGAACAGACTTGGGTTAGTAGCTGGTGGAATCCCCTATCTCTATGCTAAGGATATATAAAAAGGCTATAGGGTAGACGATTGTTGATATTATTGGTATTTCGTCGGGTATCTATACCCATATAATTTAGTGAGAGGAAAAGTGCACACCAACTATTAAGTATCAACATAGATTAAACCCATCGATATAAGAAGTAGTTAAAAAGGAGATTATCAAATGGCTTGATATAGGGGTAGTGTACCTCATCTCCGACAGCAAGTGGGTGACTTTGATCAAATGTGTGCTCAAGAAAAAGGGCATGACTGTAGTTGCTAATGAGAAGAACGAGTTAATTCTGCATAGGCCAGTGACTGGGTTATGAGTGTGTATGGACTATTTGAAATTGAACTCACGGACATTAAATAATCACTTCCCAATGCCATTCATGGATCAGATGCTTGATCGCTTGGTAGGAAGGGGTTTGTATTTCTTCTTGGATGGGTATTCAGGATACAATTAGATTTCGATTGCCTCAGAAGATTAGGAGAAAACAACATTTACGTGCCCGTATGGAACATCTGTAGTCAAGCAAATATCATTCGATTTATGTAATACACCCGCCACATTATAACGTCGCATGATGTCTATCTTATTTGACATGATGGAGGACACCTTAGAGATGTTCATGGACAATTTCTCTATAGTGGATGATTCATTTGAGTTTTGTCTAGTGAATTTGAGTAGAACGCTACAAAGATGTGAGGAATTCAATCTCGTACTGAATTGGGAGAATTGCCACTTCATGGTGAATGAGGGAATTGTACTTGGACATGAATTTTAGCCAAGGGGATTGAGGTTGATCGGGAGAATGTAAAGTCTATAGAGAAACTACCCCCTCCCATCTTAGTGAAGGGAGTTTGTAGTTTCTTGGGTCATGCTAGTTTCTACTGTTGGTTTATTAAAGACTTCTCCGAAATTTCAAATCCACTGTGCAATCTGTTGGAGAAGAAAGCTAAGTTTGTATTGATGATTATTAAAGGAAGGCATTTGAATACCTTAAAGAAAAACTGGTAGCTTCCCCAGTTATTGTTGCTCCAGATTGGTGTAGGCCATTCAAAATCATGTGTGATGCAAATGGGGTGGCACTTGGGTCTATGCTTGGCCAGATGAAAGAAAAATTATTTTACCCTATTTACTATGTTTGTAAGGCATTGAACAAGGTGCTGAAGAATTACACTGTTACTTAGCAGGAACTTCTCACAGTTATCTATGCATTCGAGAAGTTCCATGCTTATTTGTTGGGAACTAAGGTGGTGGTTTATACAAATCATGCAGCCTTGAAATATTTGATGGAAAATAAGGATGCTAAACCAAGGTTAATCAGATGGGTACTACTTCTACAGGAGTTTGACTTTGAGGTCAAATACAAGAAAGGATGCAAAAATCAGGTTGCAGACCACCTATCCAGGATTGAGGGAAATCAGGTAGTCATAGATCAATTTTAAATCGATGATCCATTCCTAACGAGCAAATTCTTGCTGCTATTCTTGAAAGGGTACCTTGGTACGCGGACTTCACAAACTATGTGGTAAGCGATCTTATTCTGGAAGATCTTTTCTTTCATTAGAAAAGGAAATTCCCCCATTATGCCAAAAGGTATTTCTGGGATGATCCATATCTATTCAGGTGATGTGCTGATAATATCATTAGAAGATACATCCCAGAAGTTGACATGTTGAATATTCTGGAACCCTGTCATGCTTCCCTAGTTGAGGGACACCATGGAGGTGATTGTACTACAAGAAAAGTATTGCAAGTGGCTGTTATTGGCCAACCTTGTTCAAGGATTCATATGAGTTTGTAAGAATATGTGACCAGTGCCAGAGACAAGGGTCAATCTCAAAACACCATTAGATGCCTAAGACGAAAATAATAGAGGTCAAATTGTTTGACGTCTGGGGTATTAATTTCATGGGGCCCTTTGTAAGCTCCTATGGGATGTGGACTATATTTCCAAATGAGTGGAAGCTTCCGCAATCGTTGACAATAAAGGCAAAAGATTGGTTGCCTTTATCAAGAAGAACATTTTCTCTTGCTTCGGAGTACTGTGTACTATTATAAGCAACGGAGGATCCCATTTCTGCAATAAAAAAATTCAAGTTGTATTGTAAAAATATGGGGTAAGATAGCATAAGATAGCAACCCCATACCACCCACAGACCAGTGGGTAAGTGGAGATTTCAAATCAGGAGATAAAAGTAATACAGGCCAAAATGGTGAATGCAAGTAGACAAGATTGATCTCGAAAGCTCAATGATGCCTTGTGGGCATATCAGATAGCTTTCGACTCACCTATTGGGATGTCATCATATCAGCTGGTCTATGACAAAGCATTCCATTTGCCGATTAAGCTAGATCACAAGGCTTTATGGGCACTCAAGAGGTTAAATCTGAATTGGAAGGAGGCAACGGAACTAAGACTGGGGCAGCTGAATGAGATGGATGAATTCCATATCGGGGCTTATGAAAAAGCGGACCTTTACAAGAAAAGAATGAAGAAATACCATGATTGGAGGATTGAAAAGCGATATTTTCAGAGAGGTGATTGGGTACTACTCTTCAACTCCAAACTGAAGCTCTTTCAGGTAAACTTAGGTCTTAGTGGTTTGGCCCATTTAGAGTTACACAGGTCTACTTATCTGGAGTAGTCAAACTTAAAAATGAAGATGGAAGCGTCTTCAAAGTCAAGGGTCAATGAGTTAAACTATATATTGGTCCAAGGGACTCGGTTAGATACTTAAGTATAATTTATCTTGATAAAGTCTGAGTAATATAGATAACTAAGTCGTGCCGTGACAGTAAATCAGGCGCTAGTGGGAGGAAACCCATAATGTGTTGTTGTAAGTGTAGTTAGAGTTATTTTTTTCTTTTGGTGCAATTTGATGTGTTTGTTGAACTATGCAGGAACAAAAATCCAAGAAAAAAGAATCTAATCAAGTTGAGGGAGGTTGATGGGAATGTTCATGAATCATTAATGGCCTGATGAATCGTCACTAAAACCTACAAAGCCATGGTAAAAAAAGGTTGGGTAAGCCGACAGACCATCACATCCTCGATGGGTTGTCAAAGTTAGTGTCAATATGGATCTAAATAATCAAGGTTCTGGATAAGATTCAACGAGAAACACGACAGACCCTCAATGGTTTGATGAACCATAATCTTCACCATCATAGTAAGGAAAAATAAATCAAGTTTTAGTACGTCTTGATGGTGGAACCGATGGATTGTTAGACACTTGACGGACCGTCAGGTTCCCCGTCAGAGAAACCCTAGTGTTTAAAAGATCAGCTTGGGTCACCAAAGGGATATTTAGTTATTTTGATCCGATCTAAATAATATTTAATGAATAATGGGAGTCAGTTATACACACGTTCCCACTTCTTTAACTATTAAAACCATTTAAATTCCTGTACATTCATTTGGAATTCAAATACATCCCATTTTTGTACTCTTCATCTCCTCTATTTTCCTATTTAAACTATCATCCTCTTCTGTTCTTCTCATCAGAATCAAAGTTAAATCACTCATTGAGAAACTAAATAATATAGTTTTTTCTAAGCTTTGCAAGTTCATTGTAGTAAAGAGTACTTCAAGGATAAGGTATGATCAAACTCTACTTTACTGATAGGAATGAAGAACATGAATAATGCTAGTTTGATAATGTCTGGAAGAACATTTTTTCTTGTTGTTGATGTTGTGCCTCTGACTTAATCGAACTCTGGTAAATACTGTTTCTAGGTGAAGTCTGTGTAAACCATGGCCAAAAATGATGAAATTAGTATTTAAAGATGGAATTAATATGGTGATTGTTGTGCTTAATAATAAAATGCTTACCAGATGTTTGCAAAAAAGCCCAAGAGAAAGAGGAAATAGAAAATTCCAGTTGACGGCCACATTGACGGACCATTAGACCCTTGATGGATCGTTAGACTGTCTGTTATCTGGCTTCTGAATAACTGCCTCACTGTTTAGGCCATGACAGACTTCTTGATGGACCGTCAGACCCTTGATGGACTGTCAACTTGATTGTCGTAAGGTATCTGAATACAGGTTTCACTGGTTAAGCTGTGACGGACACCTTGATGGATCGTTAGACCCTTGACGGACTGTGAAACTGTCTATCAACATAACTTTTAGCTTTATTTCTTTCTAATTTTAATCCAACATTGATGGTTTGTTCTCTATTTAGGAAAAATGGCAAGGAAACTACCCCCAAACATAGGCAGTGGCAGATCTCAACAAGCATGGGGTAGAGGTGAACTTGCATGAAATAAAGAGGCACCTTCCTTCAACCCTTTTCAGTGAGAGACTCAAGTATTTTCTCAATCTGAGGAGGAGAGTACGTGAGATAATAGCAGAAGTTCTACTTCCATCCCCAATAAGGAAGGGGTTAACACATCAAACACCGACCAATTTTGAGGCATCGAAAACTGAGGATGCTAATGTGATTAAAAGAAAAGACCCTTAGATGCGGGAAGAAATTTAGTGGAAGATTGAAGGATCATGAGAGAACTACCTCGATGGGCTTGAACCAACAGCAAACCGGTAGATAAAGGGCCCTTCTCAGAGAAGCACCAAATTCACTTTCGAGCTGCATAAATTTCCAGTGCTTGAGCAATGATTTAATGAGTATGAGTTGGGGTTGATGAGAAAACCTCTTGGAACATACTATCCTAATATCGTACGGGAGTTTTTCACCAACTATTTCGCACTGGTAGAAAAGGATTGTCTAAGGGTACAAAAATTTTAGATTTGCCAAATAGGGAATTAGTTCCTGTAAGAGGGGTCACCATTGATATCTCTGCCCATACGCTGAACAGGATGCTATTTGGGCCTGATTATGAGGCACCAGCTCGTACCATAACTTGAGCATCGCCTGACTACAGCCTCCAGCCAAAGGCCTTAGTTATCTAGGCTTATTACTGACGATGGTAACCCATCATGGGCATATAATACCAAAGAGAATATTGATAAATCATCCCTTATCTTTTGGGATAAGTTTTGGTGGGCTACTATCAGACTGTAATTGATGTCAATAGAGAGAGATGCAAACTTGGACAGTCACAGGGCAGTGTTGGTTGCTAGTCTGGTTAACGGGCTAAAGATTGATTTCGGACGTATTATTGTGGATGAGATATTCGTCCGTGCACACAAAGTGGTGAGTAATTTACCATTCCCGTGTTTAATCACAGAACTATGCAGATAAGTAAATATGACTTTGATTAGAGGGGTTGACAATAAGGTTCGAGCAAGTCACAGGTAGGACATTAAGCGAACGAAGGATGATTCAAAATATGAGATGTAAGGCAATAATCCACCTACCTATATGTCATAGTCAACACTAGCTCCAGGGACGTCTGAGATCCCCACAGGTATGCCATTACCGATTAAAACTTATGTGCCCCCAGATTATCTACCTCCTGATACTTCTGCAGGATCAGCCTCTATGCCTTCGGTGGGAGAAACTACAAACACTGCATCTGTCCTACCTCAGTTTTTTGAATATCGGCTGACACTAGAGAAATTTCCCAAATCTGTGAGAGCCAAGAAAAAGTTTGAGAAGCAGCTGAATGCATGTGCAAAGTAGTTCAAGCCATTCATTGACCATATTATTTAGGAAGCCCACAAACTTTATCAAAATATTTATTTCTGGATGGACGACATAGAGGAACGTGTGAACAAACAGTTGGATTAGTTATCAATTCTAGATTTTACGAGATTTGTGCCAGAGTTTTGGCTAACATAGGTTGACATTGTTTAGCTAAAAAGGCAACCATCACAACCTACTTTTGATCCTGTATTGATAATTAGTGATAAAGATGAGGGCCTCTTTGATCTTATGGGTAGGCCACTGAAATATAAAAGTAAGCAGGTTGATGAAAGTGTTGACAAAAATATTTCCAAGAGAAGGAGGCGCAAAGATATGACACCTAAGGAAAGAGAAGCTAGAGATATAAGAAAAATTGTGAAGAGATTATAAAGAGATGAAGAAAGGAGGATGAAAAAAGTTGTAGATGAAGTGGCGGGAGTCTCAACTAGTTCATCCCCACTAAGGGGCCCCATACCTGATCCAATTCCATTTGAGATACCTCTAATTCAGGAGGGAGCTATTTTAAGCACCCCTACCACTATTGGGGTCACTGATATTGCGCCTCAGGCCAAAGAAGCCTTACCAAATTCGACTGACTCACAAGCATAAGAGGCTTTGAAAGTATTTCACTTCTTTATACCTTATTATTAATGCATTTGAGGACAAAGCATTTTTATTTAGTGAGGGTAGGGTGCTTGTTGTATTGTTGGTCACCATGGGGTTTTTGTTGCCTGTGTTCTTTTCCCTCATGTGTTATCTAGTAGAACCGGCATGTTTAGGTTGCTATTTATTTCTCTTATGCATTGTGATGTAAATATCGTTTAGTGATTATAGATGTTTCATGTTATCGCTTTAGCACCTTTTGTATGTATGGATGAATGATGAGTTACGGCAAAATACTATGAATATGCTTGTATATGAGTAGACTTTCTTGTCGCTTAACATATGTTAAACAACCATTTTGAATTTGAGATTGGCATTAGGATTCAAAGATAAAGTAAGCATGATCATGTGATATGAACCCAAGAGTTTGTAGGATAAGTATGAGCTCATTGCCTGTATGTGTGAGTATGTTGATATAGTTCTTTCATAGTGTGTACAACTAGAACTGGCCCGGTTCATTTGTGTTACCTTATGAATAATTTAATAGGATAGGATAGCAGACCTCATTCAGTTGTAATCCACTTAGCCATACAAATCCCACCAAAAATATGTAAGTTCTTTCCTTTGCACCCTTTTTGAGCTTTTGTTGCTGTTTATTCAGTCCCAATAATTCTGATTCACTCTCAGTAGGATGCTAGCACCTAGTTTTAGCCCTAATCCAGTAATGGATATTATGCACCTTAACTTAGGCAAAATCCCTAAGTTGAGGGCGGCTATTATTGGGAAAATAATCTCTGATGTAGGTGGTTTGGAGTTAAAAGAAAATATCTCATCCGAGCCTGATCTAGTTAGATAATGTGCACCTCAACTAAAAGCATCAACATAAGTTGAGGGTGGCTGATGTAGACCTAAGAAAACTGGGGTTATTGTGAAATTGTGGATGAATAGTATGGATTGTTAGTGAAGTAGAAAAGTAGTAGTCATGGTGAATAGCTAGAAAAAGCGAAGAGAGTGAAATTCGAACTTAAAGTTACTTTCCCAAAACTAGTCCTTACCTAACATTGAAACTTCATCATAAGCCGTATAAAGTCCTGTTTGATCCTTGAGAATCAACTATAGAGGAGAATTAGATGAGAAAGGAAAGCTTATAGGTGTGTATCCTATGTTTGCAACTTCTTTTGTGAGAGTGAGAGTCTTAAGTGTTTGTCCATAAGTTAGCTTGATAAAGTATGGTGGACTTCTTTAACTGTAAGGGCAATCTAAGTTGTACTTGCTTTTATAGATATCTATTGGATATTGCATTTGTGATCGTGTATGCATTGAATTGTAAATAGTACCACTTATGGAGTCTGACGTGTTGAAACTACATGAGTTAAGTGACAATTGAGTGTTTGATCATGCATAGCTGAATGGTTAAATGCCATTCATTATTCTTGTTCATGCATATAATATGGTGTTGAGTTGCTTGAGGACAAACAAGTGTCTTAAGTTTAGGGTGTGGATATTCCATATTTGACAAACCATTTTACATCTTTTACATGGGATAATTGTGCGTCTTTAAGCAAATATTTGTGTATTTGATGCGGGGTTTTACTATTTTTAGGAAAAGGACTCAACAAAAGAAATAACTTAGAAAAATAGAAGCTAAAGACTTTTAATGGTCAAATTGATGGGTCGTCAACTGTGTGATAGACTGTCAAGATGTCCATCAGTCCTAATTTGAGTGGAAGAAACTGAGGTTCCAAGTGACGGTCCAAGCGATGGACCGTCAGGACTCTGAAGGGCTATCACTATGACCATCATACCTGAGATGGAACAAGCCCTTTTGGGTATCTAAGCAACTCTCCAAGTGATAGACCGTCAGACCTCTTACAGGACGTCAACCTCGCCGTCAAAATAAAATAGAAAGTAGTCCTTCAAGTGATGAAGCGATGGTCTAAGTGATGGACCGTCAGGACACTGATGGGCTGTCAACGTGGCCATCAACCGTGATGCGGCAATACTGAATTTTGAATTTTAAATCCTCAGTACCTGAAAACATATAAATATCTAATCTAGGTTTAGATTAGGTATCTTTCATCTATCTTTTATCTCATTTTTAACTTTTGAGAAGCTTGTAACCTACTATTCTTTGAGAAATAACTGATATTATGGATTTGAATATTTTATGTCACTATTCTTCTTTGGAGATCAAGAACAATCTTTTGGATATTTTTGTAAGTAATTTTCTAAATTATCTATGAGAGTCACAATGAAATCTTCTTCTCCTTATATGATGTGTGGCTAAAGCTCTCATAACTAGGGATACGGGAGCCTTGATATGATTGGTTGTTTATGGTTGTGAGATTTCCTAAATTCTGTAACAAATTGTAATTTTATGAACCCCTCTTCATTATTATGATCTTTCTTGGTTGTAAACTTGATGGGTGAGCCTAAGAATACCACTTGTTTGAGTAGAAATGTGTGTTTGGAAAATAGGAGATTTACAAGGATCTTAAAGACTCTACACTTTGAGTTAAGGGTTGATGCCCTAACAGGATTAAACCACTTGAGAAATCAATTGAAAATATCAATATATATTTTAAGTTCGAGAGAATTAAAGGGTAATCATCTATTAAGGTTGATAATCGAATAGATGAACTCTAGAGTTCAATAATTCTTGCAATTGGAATTTGTTACGTATGAATTCAGGATAACACACAACCTTGACTGCTGTAACATCTTGGTGAACATAATCCTAGTGTATTCATTCTCATTGAATCAAAACTTACTAGAATACTCATTAGTGGAACATGATTTACTACAAATAAACTTCTCTATTAACAATCAAACCTCCTTTTATCCTGGAACCTTCAATCAACTGTCCTTTGATAATATTAACACTTAGTTTACACAGTATTCCCTATGGTATTCCAACCCAACCTAGTTGGGTTCTATATTTGATTAATATCTCTTATACTTTCTAACGATAGTTGAAATTTGGGCGTATCAGTTTTCTCCTCCAATTCTGACTCGTAAGCTTTGAAAGCTGACCTTTGTGCTGCTACTGCATTTACATTCTTGAAAGTTAATGCTGTAAGCTACTTTTCTTATACCCCTAGATCAATTTTTAGCTACACAATCTCCTTCACTACTATGTCATCAACTACTTTCTACTCACAGGAGGCACCAATAGCATAATTGTTCGATCCCCTCTCAGCCTCTCAAGTTTTCATCCCGTGATTAGTGAGCAAAATCTGATGTAACATCTGTGAAGCTGTCTCCTAGTGTATTCTAATGAAAGATCCTCCAAATTTGGTGTCTATCATGGCTCTGGAACTGATCATCAGGGCTCTGTATAATATCTCCAATAAGATTATCCCTAACAACCGATGGTTGTGCACCATACTCAACTTCTTCTTGAACCTAAACCATGCCTCGTACATAGACTCTGACTGCAGTTGCCCAAATTTATTGATATCATCCCTAAGCTGTGACCTCCTAGATAAAGGAAACAATATGTTCAAGAATAGCCTATGCAACCCGTTTAATATACTGATAGAGCTTCTTGGCAGTTCCCTAACTATAAAAATGTTTCTCCAATAAGTAAGAAGGGGAACAGTTTCAGTCTAGGTGCTTTCTAATTCACCCCTGGATTTGTATATGAACTGTAGATCCTGATGAAATTGGCAAGGTGAAGATTTGTATCATATGTTAACAGACTTGCAAACACACCCTTCAGATTTAAGAGTTGGATCATTGCGCTTGTGTTGTCATACTTGATGCCTGGGGGTAAAACTAGAGGAACTATTGTTCAAGGCTCTGCCAGCTCAACATATCCCAAGTTTTCTTCATCATCTATATTGTAACGCCTCAAAATTAGGTGCCGAAACATCACACGGTGCTTAGGATCACAGGTGACCCCAAGATAACCCTTCTACTAGAATAACTTATAAGCAACTGAATAAAAAGTATAAATCTATACAAATCTGGGAAAAATAACTTTTTTCTGAATATGATAGATACAAAACTAAATTTACAAGATTACAACTCTGCTTTACAACCAAAACTAAAACGGAATACATCAACTTCAACTGACAGCCTATGAAACCTCTACTAGTACTAAATATAGGTATCTGGGTCATGACTCCCGACTATCCCAACTCAACACGGCTGGATAAAGAAAATACAACACTTCTAGAACTGTATAACTAACTCAAGGCCTTGAATAAAAAAGACTCATCACCTGCTGACTGGATGTCGCGAACTGACTGGATCTGAAGATGTACACTATACCTTGTACCTACATTCTGAGAAAATGTAGCCCACATATTCGTGGAAACGTACCAAGAATATGGGGGTGCAATGCATATATAAAATAATATCTTAATATCATCACAGTTTATAAAATTATGCATGCTGATATAAATGACTCTCTTAGCTTAAATTAAAATCATCATAATAATAAGAGAGTAAAATATATCGGGTGAAACATGTGAGTCATCATAATAAATCTCAATTCACTTCCACCTCGATTCCAAATCATCAAAGCAATCAAATCTCATAACAATTCTTTTTGGAATATATGTTCATTAAATCTTTCGAAAACAATGTCTTTCTCAAACTCACTCTTTCAAACAAATATGTTTTCATCTCAGATAGAAGAATAAGACTTTTCATATTAGATAGGAGAATACACGCACAAACATTGGGAGTCTCTTACAACTGACATAAATCAAGTGAGCTACATGGAGTCCAACGTCCAACCTACATTGGGGAGAGCTATCCTGTCCTTGCCATCGTAGTAGGACCTTAATCTTTTGTTCACTAGTGATCACTATATCAATCAGCCTTAAGCTCATATCCTATGGTGGCATGTAGTTCTAGGGAAGTACCAATCATAGATATACCTGTGCTAAAGACTACTCCCGGACTTAGCTCAGATCATTTCAAAAGTAAATCCACATGAATGCAATTCAACAATTCATATCGGGAGCCATTATGCTACCCCTTTTTCATAATAAATCAACATGTGGATTTATTTTCTCATTCGAGTTCAAAAATAACTCTTTAAGGACTGAAAGGTCAAATCATTCAAATATCAAGGTGTGTATAACACATTACTTCACCAAAGATCATAATCTCAAAGAGGGTTTAAATTCCATATATCAACACTTGAGCAAAACATTTCAAGATTCATACTTTGTATAGCAAACAAGTATAACTCATATGAAAATTTGGAAATTCAACTTGAAACATGATATTAACATCAAAACTCTAGGAATTTATCTTTAAGACATCACAGAAATATCATAGTTTCTTGAACAAGAATATAGGATAATAGTTTCCATCTCAAATTCATAATTAAACAAGTAAAATCATGTATCTTCATAAAATAATACAAATTTTGGGGCACAAGAACGAAAGAATGTTCTTGTTGAAAATCCCACATACCTTTATGGTTATGGATTCGTTAAAAGATTGGACCCTCAATGTTGATTGTACAACCCTAGTTGTTTTTCTTCTTTAGTGCTCTTGGATGATGAACTTAGATTGATAATTGGGTTATGATGTGTTTAGATTCTATTAAATCCATAAGGTTAAGTTTAGAGGCGTGTAAGGAGTGCCAAAAGACTTAATTTCCCTCAAAATAACTCAAAATAGAGTGTTTTTACTACCTGAAACACCAAGTATGCGTCGCATTGCTTATCACATACATTTATGTTGCGCCGCATTGCTTATCGCACACATTTAGTATGCTCCGCATTTCTTATCGCACACATTTAAGTATGCGCAGCCTTGCTTATCGCATACCTATTCCAGTAGCCATGTGCGATTGGTTAGGCGACACACTCTACTTTGCAAAGCCATAACTCCTTGCTCGGGTGTCGGATTTTGATGAAATTGATATAGTTGGAAAGCTAATTCGATTTTCTATAATTTGGTAGGTATTGGGATGAAAAATTCTATGTATATTAAGAGATATTCACACTTGAAGTTAACCCTAGTAGAATCAAATGTCAAACTTTGGATGAATTAATTGGTCTTAGGTCAACCTTGTTATAGGTCATTGCTATAAACATTTTCCACCTCTAAACTACTCCATAGACTAAGATAATGATCATGCAACTTGTATTCACATGAGAATCACTTGGATTAGAGCTTAGACGCACAGGAACGACGGTTAGAATTCTGGCACAAAAATACGGGGTATTACATTATCTCCCCATTGGGAAAATTCGTCCTCGAATGTGGATAATTAACCTTAAACACAGAGGAATATTAGTCTTCAAGCTATCATGTGTAACTGATATAACTGAATCACTAGATCTCAAGAATAATGAGCTACTGAACTGGTCTGCAAGTGTATGAATCCTCAAGAAAAATAACTATATGGCTAAGATAGAAATGAGAGTGTCAACTTATGAGTAACCATTACTTTGCACTGGATCTGATCTCATGAGAAAGGATGAGAGGTTTATGACATGAAAACTCTGGGTATTACAACATCCCCCTCTTGAGATCGTTCATCCCCGAATGATAATAATTTGATGAAAATACTAGGAATAGACTGTGATACTACACAGGATACTTACAAACTGAATCATGACTTAATATCTAAAACTGAAACTGAAATTGATGCATGAACTGGGCTGAATTCATAATTTAATTGGACACAAATACATTGCCTCTTGGAATGTACATACGTATAAGACTGTGGATAGTAAGACTAGCTGAAAAATTAAGAATCTATAGGAGCTTATCTCCTTGCTTGCTAAACTAGATTACAGGCTATATGGACTGGATCATGCAGACTACTCATGCTTAAATGGAGTATTTAGCACTTTTCTACGAAATTCTATTGACATTAGGGAGCAAAGAATTTTGGGCATGCTCTGAACAAGACATTTGACTAAGGAATTACAACGTTGATATAACTATATAGCATGGAATATAATTATATAACTCATAAACTAGGATAGGATTGCTAGGCCGTAGGCAACACAACTTCTTACTTTCAAGCTTAGCATCACTTCTCAAATGATCTCTCAACTATACTATTCCTCTTAAATACCATACTCATTTGATTCAACTTATAATTTTCATATTGGCACTGCAAAATCTTTCTACTAAGGTCTAAACTAAACTAAGTTCTCTCACCATGATCAAGCCTAACACTAAATCACAAGATGCAAAATGTCCAACCACAATACTAGTCTAAACCACAATGTTCAATATTCTATATCTTCTTAGAGCTTACACCCTAAGCATAACATACCTTACCAATTCAATGACTAAGATAAAACTCTTGATATGGATTCACTAGTGCATATTGCATTCATCATCTTACACTCAACATGACATTCAAGCCTATAATTAAAAATCACATATAACTTTAAGGCAAATACCCCTAAAGGCATACTTCGCATATTCTCTAGACCTTTATCAACAACAATTTTCTTGCACTATTCTTAAAAAAATACACACAATTTCTAACTAAGCATGACATGTATCAAAGACTTGGCCTCAATCTTACTTCACACTTTAGCCCTAGATAGAAAAGCATAAATAATCTTTCTTAATAAGGGTCATCAACTCTCTCACATCTAAACCATTGCTTATCCACTATCATTACCACTATCTTAACATAGGAAGAGGTCTCCGAAGGGCTAACACATATGAACCAGAAGCACAAAAACTACAATACATAACATTAACACTTATCTTTTTCCTATGGAATAAAAATATCAACGGTATGGATTCATTAAAGAAATCTAAGATGAGGACATGCATGATATAATGCGAACTTCACTAGTATCATGAGTTTAAAAACTGGTCATACTCAGATACATGATTTTATACTTATTATGAGCTATTTAACCTAAGACTGGAGTTCATAGATTCATAAGAGATAACTCGAATCACAGGGTGAAGTTGTTACATACTTGCTAAAAGCTGAGAATGGGCTTGAGCACACATGATAGGTATAAGTATAGGCCTGCGGCATAGATTTGTCAAGAAAGTAATGGATTTGATGTTGTAATGACTGAAATCCAAGAAATACTCCAGAGTAAGAAGGGATCACTATCTTATCATAACTCATTACTAACTGTATCACAATTTAATTCTCAAAACTCGGTTTGGTTCTTCACTAACCATCTCCTCCTTAGGTCAAAACTGGTATTCTAAGTATGATGGTTTACTCCATATCCTCGAGATTAAGCCATAATTTCATCATTCTATTATCTATACATAAATGCTAAACTCACAAGAATAAAGTAATTTCAAACTTACCAATTTCATTCTTGTACAACCCATCCATATGCCATCCTTAGCTTTCTAGCTTCAATAATCATCATCAAAGACTTACACTGTCATTTGCAACCATACCTACATCTCTAATCACATAATCATAACCTACCAAGATCACACCTCTATTCTTATATTTTTTTTTCAAACCATGAGAATAATAATCATACTAAAAAGGCTCAACATCTTCAATCATAACTCCTTAACTTAGCTATCAAGAACATCATAAATTATATAACTATCCTTTCTCCACCTATAAACTCAGTGTTACTACTAACCACACAATATGCAATAACCCTTAAAAAATAATGCAGCCCTATAGCACCTTGGGCATACCTCTACATCATACTTAATTACGAACACATGATCTTACACTCTTGCATACACTGTTCAGGCCTACTAGATCACCTCCATATAACTAGAATCAACAACCAAACCCTCAACTGTTCAAACTGAATGTCTAGTGCTAAACATGATTTACAACCCAATCTAACACACAATTCTCACTTCAAAACTATAGAACACAACATTAATAAAAACTAGTACATAATGACAATCGATCACAATCATATGGCCTATCTTATTCATAATCTGTTAACACATCCTCCTTCTTCACATCATTACTATTTACCCATCTTCATACCTAAATTACTTTCATAGCTCTATCAATTTCAACTAAACTTCCTCTTGAAATCTTAGGAAAACCTAAAGTAACAATACTCAACCACCAAGTACTTCCATCAAAACCTATACTTTCCTAGCACAACAAATTTTATCAATCTCTTTTCATACTTCAAGCAAACAACAATCCACCTTAACTAATAATCTCCTTCTCTAACTTCACTAAACTAACAAACAAGGGTATTTCACTTCATTACTAATTCAATCATAAGCAAAAATTCAGATATACATATTCAATAAATTGCCCTTACCACCATTCTTGCCACTACACTTCTAAACCAACAAGTTCAACTAACACAAGACTTTCGACTAAACGTTACTACTTCTATCACTACACAGAAACCCACACTTTCAACTAACACCAAACAACAAGATAAACAACAAGTTGCTAGTGAATTGAAATAGGCCTCACACAACTTTACTAGACTTTGGTTTTGTGTTTTGATTAAGAAAATTATATGAATAACAAAGAAACTATGCTAGTGAATCGAAATAGGCCTCACACGGCTTCACTAGACTTTGATCTTTCACAAACATAATGATAACAAGATTGCATAATACAAGATATAGAAACTTGACACACAACATTCAATGATCTAACAATACACCTTACTCTATCTTAATTAAATAACTCATAAGAACGAGGGCATAGCTAAAATTTAAAGGACTTATAACACACTAGAAGGATCCTCCCAAGCCACTTTATAAAACTTCTGAACCTTCTGCCAGCAATATAAGAGCATTATCTGGGGAGAAAATTGGAACTTACCGAACATGTTACCTCAAGAAGAGTACATTGATAGAGAAATATAGATTATCATTATGAATTCTGATGAGAAATTTGAAAGAATATCTGACTCGAGCTTAGTGCACGATTTCCACAGGCCAGATAAAGCACTTTAGTTTTTGGAACTCAAAAGTACTGATAGGATACTTTTGTATCTCTCTTACAATTCCATAACTATCTATGGAGAATGAAGCTCAACTGTTTCTGACACCTTCGAAATGAGGCAGAGTTGGCCAGAATAGAGTAAGATAAGAAATTATCTAAGTTTCTTGGAGAACCATTTCATGGCACGGTCCTAGACTTGAAAGAAGGGAAACATTTCCTAATTGACCTGTAGCCTCTCGAAGAAAAGTACAGACGTTTCCATACCATTCCACAAGACTCTACTAGACACGACTTCATAGACACCCTAGGACACTTTAACTCTGTGCTCTGATACCAACTTTATAACACCCCAAAATCGAATTTCGAGTTGTCATATGGTGCTTAGGATCACAAGTGACCCCAAGCTAATCCTTCTACTAGCATAACTCATAATCAACTTAACAAAAAGTATAAATCTATACAAATCTATGAAAAATAACTCTTTTCTGAATATGATAGATACAAAACTAAATTTATAAGATTACAACTCTGCTTTTACAATCAAAATTGAAATGGAATACATCAACTTCTACTGACTATCTATGAAGCCTCTACTAGTACTGACAATAGGTAGCTGGGTCATGACTCCCGATTATCCCAACTCAACATGGCTGGATAAAGAAAATATAATACTTCTTGAATTGTATAACTAACTCAAACCCTTGAATCAAAAGGACTCATCACCTGTTGAATGGATGCTATGAACTGACTAGATCTAAAGATGTACATATACCTTGTACCTATATTCTGAGATAATGTAGCCTACATACGAATATATGGGTCACTACCATGGAAACGTACCGAGCATATAGGGGTTCAATTCATATATAAAATAATATCTTAATATCATCACAGTTTATAAAATTATGCATGCTGATATAAATGACTCACTTAGCTCGAATTAAAATCATCATAATCATAAGAGAGTAAAATATATCGGGTGAAACATGTGAGTTATCATAATAAATCTCAATTCACTTCTATCTTGATTCCAAATCATCAAATCAATCAAAACTCATAACAATTGTCTTTGGAATATATGTTCATTAAATCTTTCGAAAATAATGACTTTCTCAAACTCTGTCTTTCAAATAAATAGTTTTCATCTTAGATTGAATAATGAGACTTTTCATATTAGATAGGAAAATACACACATACAAATTGGGAGTCTCTTACAACCGATATAAACTATGTGAGCTATATGGAGTCCAACGTCCAACCCACGTTGGGGAAAGCTATCCTGTCCTTGCCATCGGAGTAGGACCTTAATCTTTTGTTCACTAGTGATCACTATATCAATCAGCCTTAGGCTCACATTCTACGGGGGCATGTAGTTATAGGGAAGTACCATTCACAGCTATACCTCCCAGTCAGTGCTAAAGACTACTCCCGGACTTAGCTCAGATCATTTCAAAAGTAAATCCACATTAATGCAATTCAACAATTCATATCGGGAGCCATTATGCTACCCCTTTTTCATAATAAATCAACATGTGGATTTATTTTCTCATTCGAGTTCAAAAATAACTCTTTAAGGACTGAAAGGTCAAATCATTCAAATATCAAGGTGTGTATAACACATTACTTCACCAAAGATCATAATCTCAAAGAGGGTTTAAATTCCATATATCAACACTTGAGCAAAACATTTCAAGATTCATACTTTGTATAGCAAACAAGTATAACTCATATGAAAATTTGGAAATTCAACTTGAAACATGATATTAACATCAAAACTCTAGGAATTTATCTTTAAGACATCACAGAAATATCATAGTTTCTTGAACAAGAATATAGGATAATAGTTTCCATCTCAAATTCATAATTAAACAAGTAAAATCATGTATCTTCATAAAATAATACAAATTTTTAGGTACAAGAATGAAAGGATGTTCTTGTTGAAAACCCCACATACCTTTATGGTAACAGATTCATTGAAAGATTAGACCCTCAATATTGATTGTGCAGCCCTAGCTGTTTTTATCCTTTGGTGTTCTTGGATGATGAATTTAGATTGATAATAGGGTTATGATGTGTTTAGATTCTATTAAATTCGTAATTTTAAGTTTAGGGGTGTGTAAGGAGTGCCAAAAGACTTAATTGCCCTCAAAATAACTCAAAACAGAGTGTTTTTACTACCTGAAACACCAAGTGTGCGCCGCATTACTTATCACATACATTTATGCATGCACCGCATAGCCTATCGCACACATTTACGTATGCACCATCTTGCTTATCGCACACTTATTCCAGTAGCAATGTGCGATTGGTTAAGCAACGCACTCTACTTTGCAAAGCCATAACTCCTTGCTCGGGTGTCAGATTTTGATGAAATTGGTATCATTGGAAAGCTAATTCAATTTTATATAATTTGGTCAGTCTTGGGATAAAAAATTCCATGTGTATGAAGAGATATTCATGTTTGAAGTTGACCCTTGTAGAATTGAATGTCAAACTTTGGATGAATCAATTTGTCTTAGCGCAACCTTGTTCTAGGTCATTGGTATAAACATTTTCCACCTCTAAACCACTCCATAGACTAGGATAATGATTATTCAACTTGTATTCATATGAGAATCACTTGGATTAGAGCTTAGACATGCAGGAACGATGGTTAGAATTCTAGCATCAAAATACGGCGTATTCCATTTATATGGATGCACATACCGATATACTGGGATTACTTGAACACGGGCACCTCTAGCTCTGTTCTGGTTTCCACTGCATGCTACTCGACGGTCTTCTTCTTGTCTCTACTTAGCTAGCTTTACCTCCCTAGCTACCAATGATCTTCTTCTATTTCCCTCCTATTATTTTAATATAAAGATTACAAATCACCAGTCTGTCGATCAAAAATATCCTATACTCCTTCAGGGGGAGGGGGAGGTACAACATCATGAACCCCTTTAGGAGGTTCATTTTTTTTATACTCAAACATCCTACTTATTTACTGGGTTCCTTTACTGGATTCAAATTCAATGTGAGTAAGGGATTTCCCTTACTCCGTGTTCTAGGCATACACTAGCATATGCCCAAGTAAGAACAAAAACAAAACTAAAAACCCAAAAATTGCAAAAACTTCAAATCACATTTCAATGTCGTGTTCTCCGATAACGGTGCCAAAATTTTGATTACGTCCAAACAATACCACCTCTTAGAAGATAATGCGATCAATATCAAAATAGAGTAACCCAATAAAAGTTAGGGTTAAATCCCAAAGGAACACGTGGAATTGTGGATCGTACAATTGTAATCAACGGACAGAACTGGAAAAGTAAATATGGGTTTTGATGTAGTAATATCGAGCAAGTGACTATATTAACTTCAGTTGTAATCAGTCGTAGGTGAACACTACAATTATGTTCCCCCTGAATTCTCAACTACATAGGCTTATCGTGACTTATTGAACCAACTTGATACTTTGTACGTAGAATCGATAAGTTATGTAACTTCTGCAGTCTTTTGGACGGGCAAAAGGATTTCACCCTTTACCTTTTGAGTTTCAAGATATCGCCTTAATAACCCTTATCTTGATCCCAGTTAGATATTATCTTTTGAGTTTCTAGTTATTAGACAAAATCTAACTATTTTACTTAGATAAAACCTAAAAGTGTGGATAGTCAGTTAAACTCCAAAATACTATTGTCTTTATCTTTTTCTAGTCACTACTCCTTTTTTTGAGTATGTTGCAATATTTGGATAAGATCCTAATGTGTGCACCCATTAAGAAAACTATTATAATAAAGATAAATCAATGCATGCATGGGTATCAGTTTAGCACAATAATAGCACTTCCCATTTTTCGTCAATCCGCTAGGATTTTCATAACCCTAGTTATCGGTTTTAGCTGCTCATGCTCGTGAAGAAATCAATAACATTCATAATCAAAAGAATAGATGAAATCTCTGTGACATGAAGTGTAAAAACCTACAACCATAACTCAATTAATCAACTGAAGTTAATACTAGACAATCCTAAGATCAAAATCAAATCTTGGAATCAAAATATGTTTGTGAGTTTCAAAAGTGTGTAACTCCTAGTAAAAAACCCATAAAGGATATTTATTGTACATGAGGAAACCCTAAAATCAAAGCCCAAACAAAATCATAGAAAATTAGATCGGTGGCCACATGTGGTCTGTACTTGCACCCTGACCTTGGGTACAGGTAGTACCTGCTACCAGCAGGGTGAGCATAGGTACAGGCCGCAGGTACCGGATGAAAAAATCCTACAAGTTAGCTCTTGTGTGTTTGGACTTATTGCACTTTCTTTACCTACTTCCAGTATGTATGTTCTGCATGTGGTCCATAAGTTGACTTAGTATGTGCTGAGAGTCATCTTTTTAACACTTCTTCAATTCTCAAACATGCTTTGATCATGAAGAAGTCGAAAAATGTCCAAAACATCCATAATTTCTCCAAAAGTATCAAAAAGACCCTTTTCATCCAATTCATGAACGTAGCATCCAATATATGATATCCTTCAAAAATATCCAAATGCGTCATATCTAACATAATAACCTCAGAAACTTGCATATTTTCCTCATCTTAAATATTGAAAGTGATATATTTCTGTAGCACATCAGGTTCCCTCCTTCATTTCAATCTTGTTTGGTGCAGAGCTCATGTTTAACCTGAATGCATTTCTTAAATTATGAAGTTGATATTACTTCGAATTTTCAAGTAGCTCTCAAGAAAGAGAAACTAACCTGGCCACCTGTACATTGCAAATTCAATTAAGTAAGAAGTACTAAAACTCATTATTAACTTTGTAATGCGTCGAGCAAAGTTTGTTCCAAGCTTACACCTGCACAATTTATACTTAAATCCATAAATTATATTAAATTATTTCTATAGAACCTACAATCTCATAGAAATTCAACATTGTTAATATGATTACTTAAAATTTTTAAGTTGAGATGAGAACTCTCAAGAGTCTAACATGGTCGTGCAGTTTCATGATTAGGATAATGCCCTTGCGAACTCGTTCCCAAGGAAAATAACAAAGCATTCTAAACTTCACAACTAAGATCTTCCAACCACCACACTCCTCAAATTTAAATTATCCGATTGGATACTAATCCTCTTTTAGAACACTATCATCGTGGTTGATTTCAGCAATATTAAGTTTATCCTTAGACTCATCTTTGAAAGATGATGATATGTCGTTGTTCTTAGTATAGAATCCTGAAATAGAAAACTCCGATGAATTTTATTAGATAGGTCATTTCTGGTCACTATACAATCTTCAACTTCACAAAGAAAAGCTCACAAAAATTGCTTATGAATTTACAGAATCCCATTGATGTCAATAGTAAGAGATATTACTTTCTACTCCTTCCATATCATCTTATGTATTGTCATTTTCTTTTTGGTCCAACCAAAAAAGAATATCGTCTTTCCTTATTTGGAAATTATTTAAAGACACAATTTCTTTTTTACTCTTATTGGTCCCATTTATAAGGTCTCACTCAATTAAAGATAGTAGTAGTATAATTTTTAATAAAGGATAATTTGGTAAACATCACCAAGTCTTTTCTTATTTCTTAAATCCGTGCCTGATCAAAGTATGCCACATAAAACAAAATAAAGGGAGTATCATACAATCATACAAAAGGTTTCCTTTAAGATTAATATTTTTAAGTGTTACTATGTTTTGCTCAAGTTTTTTAGCTACAATTCATTTACGACATCATCCCAATGCCAAATAAACTTCTATTTAAGAAAACAGATAGCTTGGAAAAAATAGGAAAGGATCAAAGAAAGTTACCTATTTCAACCTCCAAGGTTCCCTCCTTAATCTCAATATTGTTTTGTGCAGAGCTCATATTTAACTTGAATGTCACAATTAAATAATAAGTTACAATCAGTTTCTACAAAATGAGATAATATTTTATCCTTGATATTTAGATCACAAATCAATCATGGAGCCAGAATTTTCGCAAAGGAGGATCAACATATGCTATATACACACACATAAAAAATAATATATAAATAGTGTAATTTTCCACCCTTGATCTACACACCATCACAATGCTAAGAAAGAAATACAATTCAAAAAGTATATAACACAATAAAACTCATCATAAGTAACTCATAAAAAACATCAACCAAAAAAGAGTAGAGTGCATAAGCAAATATGTAACTTATAAAAAAGGTTGATCAGAAACTATATTACAATATTATAGAAAACATGAAACCCAAATGACTTGACACCCCAAAATAAAACCAATAATTGTGAAACAACTTTAGCACTGTAGCAACATATCCTACCTTGTTTGAGAAATTCAAAAGTGGCGTTAGTGATTCTCGTGATATGATAAATTTATTCTGGTTCATCATTATACAACATATCCATAGAAGAACATGTCTTCCCACGTTTCACTTTATTTGAAGTGATACATTTTTTTCTCTTTCGAGCTTGAATCTTAGCATCCGAAATCATATTAATTTTTAATGTTAGAATTTTCATAACACTTTAATCTATGTGATTAAGAAAAATTTAAACTTGTTCTTTCCTACCATAATATTTTGTGTATTATAAAGCTCTAAGTAAAATCGAGCTAATCAGAACAAGAAAAATCAAGTTCTTATCCTTTATTAATCTCAACAAAACTACCATATTATGAATGTAATACCCCAGGTTTTTGGTCCTTGAATTTTTTCTTAGTTTTGAGCTCCTTGCCTTGACTACAACTCAGACTATAAGTCATAGGGTGTGTTGACGGGTTATGTGACCCTAGTCGTAAGGTGTCTCTAAAGTGGTGTTGAAGTTATTATCCTGGTTACGATTTGAGGGTACTAGTCATATAAACTCATGACGAGTTATTGGGATGATTCATAACTAAATCATGTAACTTTATGGCATGATTCTGATCTGAGTATGAGTGGCTTAGTATTTTCCCTAGGAATTTGTTACGCGTCGTGGGGTGTAAATTGTAGGGTGTCCAATGTATACCCCAAATGGATTTTGTGTTGATTACGAATGAGACCTACAAGTCGTAGTGTCCCATTACGATTCCTTTTGCTAAGTCGTAAGGTTAGCAATGTATGTTTCCTTGGTGGTAGTACCTTGGTTACGACTTAGGGTGATGAGTAATAAGGAGTAGCTATGAGTCAAGGGTTGACCAATAGTCAAAGGCGGCACTTTTCAACTTTTAAGTTAAGGGCATTCTGTACATTTCCCCTCTTACCCAAATTGAAACCCATGACTTATAACCTCATTGGGGTGTCATGACCACTCAAAAACCAATCTAAATAACTTCTCAAACACTTCAAAGGCTCTCTAAGTTCCCTCAAGCTAGCCAAACTAGGGTTTCATCAAGTTTATTATCTAAGGATTCAAAGATCAAATTTTCTCTATATTTCTTGGTTTTTAAGGTATTTTATTTTCCCCTCATTGTTAATTTTGTAAAAGCATGTGTCTTAAAGTATTATTCGTGAGATGTTTATGTGGTTTGAAACAAGGGTTGGGGTTTTTTAATGCTTATTGTTGAATAATGTCCTCCCATAGTTTACATATAATTATTCATGCTTTAATTATGGTTTTGAACTTGTAGATTCTTGGGTATGGTGAATTTCCCAAACTTGTGACTTTTGAAGTGGTTATGACCCTAACCTCATGATGTGAAATTGGTTTTAATTATGAAAAAGGTGGAAATTTGTGAAATTGAACTAGTCTTAAACTATTGCATGATATAAAAAGGTGTTTGAAACACAATGGTCAAATTTAATGAACAAAGAAAGTTCGTGTTCCCCCACCTTGTATTAATGAACAAAGGGAGTTGTTCTCTCCAAGTTAATGGAAATTGTTTTGGCAAGTTGTTATTACCTTACAAGTGTAGTTGTTATAACGATACCAACAATGTACACCTTAATAAGGAATATGGTTAAATGAATTGGAATGTGTGATATATGTTTTAATTAGGCTCTAATAAAGGTTGTGTAGCTGAGTCATGAAAGCGGAGATCCGAGTAACCAATACTGAAAATTGTATTTGCCGACGCAGAGGTTAGATTGACCAAGGAGGTTTGAGTCCCCCGTAAATAATTACATGATAGGGTGATTAAGTCACCTTAGTATATATTCGAAGGTTTGAGTCCCCATGTGCATAGATATGAAATTATTCTCTAGTTCGTGTGGCTAGATGCACTGGGACCCAATTAGGGGGTCAGAGATGGGGCCCAAATAGACCGTGGGTACATGTTATGATGGTTGAGCTACATAATCCATGCTAAATTTTTAAGTGCATGTTAAACCTTATTCCCTATTCCGGCATGTGAAGTATATATGTATATGCATTTGATTATGTACATTGGTTTTGAATGCTTTTAATTTATTGATCATGACATTACACAATTCTTATCCCTGAGTTACATGCTAGTGTTCACCCCGCTTACCGTGTTCAGACGTTGTATCGTCACTAGATGCAGGATTTGGCCATACTTCCACATCTCTTGTTCAATGACTTGGATTCAGGATTAGCTAGCGAGTCAGATTGACGTGGTGAGTTTCCATACTTCGGAAGACCCCATTTCATTTTTATGGTTTCCTTTATAGAAAAGCCAGAAGCAACTCATTCTCAACACAACTACTTTTTGGCATTAAATTCAAATGTGAGGATGTTTTTTTGTTACAACCTAATCATTTTAATTATAAAATCTAAACTTTATAAACCACAATAATATATTTATTTGAAATCTAACATTTTTATCGTTCAATAATTTACAATAAAAACAAATGATAAGGCACATAATATATTTTTTATGTCTTAAGTCATATGCACAATCAAAATTTTGGGATCTTGAATTTGAACATATGAGCTTTAGTTTTTTTTTTTTTTAAATAATTATATATATGGAAACTGAGTTATAAGAACTATAAATCATAATTATTAACAACTTAGAAATGTAAAAGACACATAAAAAGAATTCTAATCAAGAGAAATTTGATTACTTCTCAAAATCTCAATTTTATGTCACATGAGCAGGAATGGAGAGAGTTGAAGACAAGAGACTATATCAAATAATTCAGGGAGCCAAATTATGATGATAAAAATGATAAAATTACACTTAAATTAATCAAATAAATTAAGAGAGTATGACGATTTAGATTGAACTCAAAACATATTCCCCCCTCCCCAACCCTCTTAATTTATGAGATAACGTTTGAATTTTGAAATTCAAACAAGTTATGCAATAGAGGGAGTTATGTGTCAAATAATATATCTTTTTTTTTTTTTTTCATTTTTTGTCGTGCTAGGAGAGAGGGAAAGAGGACAGAAAATAATGCTACACAAACTAATAATGGAATTTGAACTTCCAGTGCGGAAACATGAAAATCATGAATTAAACTAGCTCTCAATCTCTTAAAACTGTTGAATTAAATTAGATGTAAGACTATACTGAATGTTATTAATTAAAATTACATGAATTGTAATTATTTTTATGCAATAAAACTATTAGATTATTAAATTTATTCATTTTTCATGTGGGCCCGTGTTTGCACAAGCTTGCCTCATCTAGTTACTATCTTAAAGAGGGAGTTCACCAGTTGAAGCAGAAGGTCAACATACCTGCTTGTGATTTCTGCTTCAGCTACTTCGACCTTAATTTTATTGTATCATTCCTAATTAATTATTATAAGTCATCTGTGTATTAAAAAATTAATAATATTCAATACAAGCAAGTAAAGTAAACACTTCTGACATGTCTAATTCAGTTGCTTCAATCGTAATTTAAATATATCATACCTAATTAATTATTATAAGTCATCTAAGTATTAAAAAATAAATAATATTTAATAAAAAAGATAAAACAGACATAACATGATAAATTAACTCTTGATTTTTATAATTAGTTTGACATCATCTGTGAGACCCACTTAAATTTTTTTCACAAGTATTTTTTATAGTAATTTTACTATATCGATTCTAATTATTTATTACAAGTTATTTAAGACATGTCTACTTCGTTGCTTCAATTATGATTTTACTATATACCCCTATTTAGTTATTATGGTCATTTAAGCATTAAAACTATAATAACATTTCATAAAAAAGGTAAAATAGGCAGAAAATGGTATGTCAACATAAAATTTTTTGTTGACCATTGAAATTATATTAGTGCACATAAATTGGGATGGGATAGAGGAAGACATAAATTAAAGAAACATATATTATTTGAAAATGAGATAAAAAGTATTGTATACCATAATAATTAAGAACTTAATATAAAAAATATATATAAAATATTAAAAAAAAGTTGATTGACTATCAAAATTTTATTTGTGCCACATAAATTGAGACAGAGAAAGTATTCATATCTTACTGAAAAGTCATGTAAAAATATATTATAACTCACATAATTAACAGCTTGAAAAAATTTAAAAAATATTAGTATATTTGGTTATCTCTCAAAATTATGTCAATGTCACTTAAATTGGAATAGAAGCAAAAATATTATAAATTACAACAATTAAAAGCTTAATTTATTTTAATTATTGAATATCTAAATTCTTTTTGTATCACATAAATTGAGATAAAAAATAACATATATTGGGCCCATGCTAGCGCGGGTCGTCGATATTTAGTATACTTTAAAAAAGCCACCTTCAACATGTGTGGTTGTCAAAAAAAATTCTAAAGGAATTATTAATAATTTATAAAAACTTGTGCATTTGAATCGTGTTATAGCTTAAACAATCATGAACATAAATGTCTAATGACAAAACAATCAAACAACTTTCTCTAAATACCAATTGTATTCCGTTTTCAAGTGATGCATTCATTTACATGGTGGACCCCTCTGCAATGCCTTCTGAGCTTTTATTTATAGAAAGAATTCTCTTTACATATTTTTACAACTGTCTGCTAAGAAACAAAAACTATTAACGAAAAGACTAAAGATTTAAAAGTCTTTCACCTACCAAAACCTACCCTAAAAATTTCAAACTTTACATAAATGCTAACTATCCCAGTAATTTATTGTAGGTAATGAATCTATTTATTGTAGGTAATGGATCTATTCTTTTTTGTGCGTGGATATTTTTTAGATTTTGTTTTAATAAATTATTCTTTTTGTGAGATGTATTCATTAATTTATTTAGTTTATTATTTTATCCTGTAGTAACTGCTGAGTTGTAAATTTTTGTGTAATAATTTATTCTTTCTGTACTGTAGTATATATCTAATTCTAGATTTTCTATGTCATTTATTATTTTGTGTTGTTCTTCTCGTAGTGAGTTTTTTATATTATATAAACTGTCACATGTGCTTTTTTCTAAATTTTCTAAGGCTTTTTCTATCCATATTAACTTTTGTTTTAGATCTTCCATTATTTTTCTAATTCGGTTTCTATAATTAATTTCGTTATTTAGATTATCTTGGTTTTCTCTAGTTTTTCTAATATATTCTAACATCCACAATCTTGGTCTGAATAATATCCTTCTGGGTATATGTCTTCGTATATTTGTTCTAAGGAATTTATCATTTCAATTTCGTAGTTTATTACTTCTTCTAATATCATTTTCTTAATATCTATTATTTCTATATCTTTAAGTATATATAAGATTAAAACTCTAAGGTAGTCTAAATGAGCTATTTTCTAAAATTGATATTTTATAGTTATTTGTTTTAGTGTTAGTAGTTCTTGCATATTTATATTAAGAGATTTTATATATTTTTTATTTTTCATGTATTTGTCTATATTTATTTTTATCTGTTTTTCTAGTAACTGTATATTTCGTAGATCTTTAAAATTTCTACGTGATCTTAACATAATAAATATTTATAAGAGTAGTTAGGTATGTGTGGTATATAACTTATTCTATCTATATAATTTTCTCCAAATGCTTTTTCTAATATAATTTTTCTTATATCTGCAACATCTATATCTCTAAGTGCATACAAAATAAGTATCTTAAATTTATCTACCATGACATCAGATATATTATCATTCATTATCATAAAATTACTTTTTTCAAAATATTCCCTTCAACTATGTACATAATAAAATATAGTCATCTCAGATTACTATATACTAGATTATTCTTAAATAACATGTTCTTCGGTCACTACTAGCATGGTAATTCGGATACTTTTTCCCTTAAACAACGCCTCGACTCTGGTTACTCCCCGCCACGGCTTCTTGCCTCATTGGTTTCACCTTTAGGATGACATAGTTCCTAGGGATTTTTCTCCGTTTCCACTTTGCTAATAAACTTCTTAACATATTATTTTTCGAATAATTCTACTATAAAGTAACTAATATGAATTTATTTTATCATATTATGATTGTCGGGAATTATGAATTTAGCTATTCATAACCATAAATAGATATACCTGTTCCGGTAGCTTTGATATTTCTGAGGTTTGTTGTTCCATAGCATTTTTCCATTGCAGTGTATATATTTAATTAACTGGGCTAAATATTTTTGAACAGAATGGAGAGAGGTTTTTTGGCTAATGTAAGAAGGCTTGCCCTCTGCAATGCCTTCTGAGCTTTTATTTATAGAAAGAATTCTCTTTATATATTTTTACAACTATCTGCTAAGAAACAAAAAACTATTAACGAAAAGACTAAAGACTTAAAAGTCTTTCACCTACCCTATAAATTTCAAACTTTACATAAATGCTACATAAATGCTAACTACGTAAGTTTCCTAAAGACTAAAGTCTTATAATATATTAAATATACTAAAGACTTTATACAATATATTAAATATCTTGTCTTCCGTTTATTTTGCCATATCTGTTGTATCTCCATTATTGCTCTGGTCTTATCTTTCCAGCTGTCGTCCTTATATTTTTTTATTCTAGCTGCACTGCTGGGACGTCATTATCTCCTCCATTACATTTTGAACATTTGTGGTCTGGATATTTGTGTCCAATAGTCTTGCAATATCTGATCAATAATTCTTCTGAAATAAATTTTTCTCTGATAGCTCTGGCGATAGGTTCTATTTCTAGTTTAAGCAACGTGATAATCCATTGCCTAATAGTCTCCATATCTGTTTCTCTTAACTCTTTTGAATTTGAATATATAAATACATGATTTCTTGAATAGTAGCTCCATATAGGATTTTGGTTGCAATATGTATTTACTAGCTTTTGTAAAATTGTAGATAGTCCGATAATTCTTTTGTTCGCATAAAATTTTGGTATCTCGATTCTAGGTATCTCCGGCTGTGAACCAATATCTTGTGGTAAAATCATATCTCGTGTCATTCCTATCTTTACAACTTGTATGGGTTTTTTAACTTCATCCAATAATATCTCTGCTGGTGCCGTGTAAATTTTTATAAAAAATAAAGTACCTTTGGTTATTCTTTTAAAAGTGGTAAATGCTTCATATATCTCTGATATAGTGGATATCTCAGTTCCGTCTGTGGTATATATGGTACTAAGTAATCCATATTCGTAGCAAGTTTTAACTAAGCTTGGTTTGGTTTTAGGTAAGACAATTAGCTTATTGTATCCGATCAATTTCTGGGTTATATAGTTTGTATCTGGTTCTTGGATATTTGTAGCTTTGGGGTTGCTATTTAAAAAGGTTTGTACATTGTAAATATTTTCTATATATGTGCGGGCTGTGTAGTTGTATGTCTTTTTGTCTTGGTTTAGGCTATCTCGATATGTGGTAACTTGTGGGGGTATAAACATGGGGTCTTTTGATGAATTTGGTGTATATGGTTTGTCAAGTAGCTTGTTTAGGTTTATATTTTTTCTAACTCCTTTGCTTGTACCTGCAGAAGTAGATTGATAAACGTTATGGGTTTTATGGAGTATCCCAACATCTCCTTCTAGCTCTGGAATTTTATTGTCTTCCGATCGACATAGCTCTGCGCATTGCTGAGTTAGCTGATTCATAGCTATAGACTTCAGTTTATCTTCACTAGTCTTTAGCTTTAGCGTTCTATCTCAGTACCCATCTTTACTATCTCAGTACCCATACTGTCCACTTTCAATGAAAGAGTAGTCAGGGCGTTGAGTATCTTTTCATGTATATTTTCTTCTATCATTTCAATTTGTGTAGCTTTGTCTTGATATGTAATCTGCAATAATATATTTGTTAGTACTGATTACTTCTATTACAAATGTAAAATTTAATATGTTTAAAACTAGTCTCCGAATCTCTTTTGTTGTAACTGAATTTTGTATTTTCTTTGTTAGCCACCAGCGTACCTGTGTATTATCTGTTCGCACAATAAATTTGTTATATACAATATATGGCTCAAATGCTAACAAACATTTATATAATGAACATAATTCTTTTCTATTTATTTCCTATTTTATTTCTGTCTCGTTGAACGTACCTGAGTAGTATCTACAATGGTGTTCTATTTTTTCTGCTTCATATCTATATTTAAGTACTCCTCCGTAACTATATTCACTGGCATCTGCTTCTACTATATATGTAAATTTTCTATTTTCATCCGGAAATTGTAATTTTGGTAATTCTTTGCAAAGTAATTTTATTTTTTGAACTTGTTTTTTATCTTCTTCATTATAATTATATTCTATATCCTTCTTTAATTTTTTCTGTAGTGGTTTTAAGTTTTCTGCTAATTTTGGAATATATCCTGTTACTTGGTTTACTAATCCTAAAAATGATTGTAATTTCTTTTTTTTATCTAATTCTTTTTTCAAATTTATTATTTTTTGTACTATATGTTGTTGCATTTTTACTCCACTTTTATCTATTTGTATTCCTAAAAATTCTATCTGATTTTTCATAATTTCGGCTTTCTTTTCGCTTAGACTTATTCCTGATTTTTCTATTATATTTGTGAATTGTTCTAATAATTTTATATGTTCTTCTTTAGTTTTTGTATATAATAATATATCATCTATGTATACTATGAAATTAGGTAATTGTTTAAAATAATTATCCATAAAATGTTGATATCTACCTGGTGCATTTTTATATCCAAATGGTAATACATTCCACTCATAAAATCCTTGTGGTACCGTAAATACGGTTAATTCTTTAGATTCTTCTTCTAACTTTAGATGGTAAAATCCTAATTTACAATCGAATTTACTAAAATAATTAAATCCTTGGATTTTTCTTATTTTTAGTGTCTTATTTGGTATCGGATAATTGTATGTTATAGTTTTTGCATTTAAATTTCTATAATCAATAACCATCCTACTTTTTCCTCTTTTTTGTTCACTATGTTTATTTACTATAAATGCTGGACTATTATGTTTACTATTACTTTTTTGTATATATTGTTTTTCTAATAATTCATCTATATGCATTTTAAATTCTTTTAAATCATCAAAATTGTATGTTAATGGTTTTTGGGTTATTATACTATTTTTATCTATTAATTCAATTTTTATGGTAGTTTTATGTTTTTCCCATCCTTTTAAGGGATCTTCACTATATAATTGTTCTAATTTTTTCTTGACTATTTCTATTTTATTTATTGAAAATATAGTTATTTCTGTTTTGTTTATCGAAAATACTACTAATTCTATTGTATCTTCAGTGGTTTTTATATTTTCTAACTTTTGTGTAATTTTTTCACTTCCTTTTATCCAATCAATTTTCTTTCTTATTTTATTGTTAACTCTTTTTGCTCTTACTTTTTGTTTACATGGTGTTGTAAACCACCAATCGTTTTTAGTTATTACATGTGGATATAGTTTATCTAAAAATGGCATTTCTAAAAGTATATATTTTGATGTTAGTTCAATATCTTATCCCATATCTGTGCTTTTACATTCCTAGCTTTATAAGTAATTAAGTTTCCTTCATTATTCAATCCTTTAACTATTATTGGTATTTTTAATTTATCCCATTTACTTTCTGGTAAGCAATTATAGTTATATAAATTAGCTTCTGCTCCTGTATCTATCATAGACGTATAATATCTACTATAATATCCTTCCACTATTATCTTCATTAATACATATATTTTCATTTTATGTTAAGGCTCTTCTTAAGAATAATCTTTCCCTATTATATGTTATGGCTAATTATGTATGTTCTATATTATATGGTTTTACTTGTTCTAACCATTTTATTCCTAATATTATATCTGCTTTTTGCATTTCTTCTTTTACCTCAAATTCTATTTTTATTTTTCTAATTCCTCCTATTATTATTTCTTTTTCTGCTATATCTTTACTATTTATTAAACTTCTCGGTAGATCTGGGCATATATCATTATCAGTTTTTATTTCTTCATTTTTTACTAAATATTTTGCTATATAATTTTCTTCTTGTCCTGTGTTTAATAGTATTAAATATTCTTTTTCATTTATTTTTCCTGTTATGTAATATTGATTTAAATTACTTATTGAATTTGTTTCATAACTTGTTCTTTTTGATGAGCTCGATGATTTCGGTTTTTCATTAGCTATTCTTTTTGTTGTACTTATTCTATCATTTACTATTTCTAAATTTTCTTCTATATCTATGTCTCTATAACTATAATCATTATAATCTATTGTTTTTACAATTTGTTCAAATGGTCTATCTATTTGTATCTTGTTAATCTTATTTTTCCCTGTTATTTTATGTTTTGTTGTTAATACATATAAATTTTTACATCTCGCTGTAAATATTTTACTTCCTAAGGTTAATTTTATTCCTGATATTTTTCAATATAATACTAATGATTTATCTATATTTCTATCTGTTACTGCTACTGAATAATTTGCACTTATTATAAATTTAAATTTTTGGTATATTAAATTTCCTTTTACGGCAGTTATTATGCTTTTTTATATAGGTTTTATAATTCTATCATCTGCTAAATATAATTCTATCGGTGTATCTATTCCTTCTCTAAAACATGCTTTTATTAATATTTATGTACCTCCAAGGTGTACGTATTTTATTGGATCTCCTTTACTTTTTATATCATTTATTTCTTTATTAATTATTCTTTTTGTTACAAGTGGTATACTAGCTTTTCCTTTTGCATATCTACGGTATATTACATGTTCTTTTTGACATACTACATAATATTCATCTTTTTTCCTACTAAAAATATTTTTTATTGTTGGTATTTTAAATATTTTTTCTACACTTAAATCTAACTCTTTTCCTTTTATTTCATCAAATATATTACTGTCAAATATTATTTTTTGTTCTGTTCCTTCATCATTTAAATATTCTTCCTTTATTATTATTTTTATATCTTCTTCAGTCATTTGATTCATCCATCGCACTATCTATTTCAGTATCTGTTTCGTTTTCTGAAATTTCATATATACTATCTTCACTTTCTAATTCATAATCTATATAATCTATTTGCATATATTCTGTATTTTCTATTTTTATTTTGGATATTTGTTTGTTTTTTGGATTTTTGGGTAGTTTGCAATCTCTAGCTAAATGTCCTAACTTTCCACAATTATAACATGTACATTCTTTTATAGATTTTTTCTTCCTATATGGTCTTTTATTTTTGTAATTTTTTACCTAATATCTTTTTCTTGGTTTCTTATATTTATATTTTGATTTTTTATATTTCTTATATTTCTTATGTCTTTTTCTTTTCTTATAATATCTTTCTTCGCATCCAAATTGGGGTGCTATTTTATTTTTGCAACATGCTAAATTTCTTATTAATGTTTTTTCCATTTTTAATTCTTCTTTATATTTTTCACATAAGTTTCTATACCGTTGGTGTAAAAATTTTATTCTAGCTCCTAACGTATCTTCTATTTTTGCTTCTTCCCAACTTTTTATTATTTTTGAACTAAATGGTTCGGGCAATTTATTAAAATATAATTTTCTTATTTCCTTACTTTCTTCTATATACTATATGCTCCTTTATAATAATATTCTTTAAATGCGCAAGTATACTCATCTATATAACACATATTACATATTGTTAATTTTATCATTAAATTCCTATTTGTATCTTTTTCTTCATCTTGTTCTTCTTCTAATGTCATCATACTACCAAATTTATCTTTTATAGCTGTTTCATATTTTTTTAATAATTCTATAGGTGTTAATTCAGTTGTTGTTGATGATGTTCCTTCCATAGGTTTATTAGTTCTTAATACTTTTTTACTATTTTCAGTTAAATTTGTAAACCATAATTTTACTGATACTATTAGTGTTTTTTCTATATATTCTGGTGCATCTGTTATGTTTATATTATTGTCTAATAATTGTTTTGTCATATATCCTATTCATAATTGTATTGTTTTTTCTGTATCTATTACACAGTCTAGATCTAAAAAGTTATAATTTTTATTAACTATTTGTTTAGGTGTCCATTTGTCATATTCATTATATCTTTTAAATTTATTTTTATAATATATAGGTTTTCTTATTTCTGTTGTTTTAGATATTATATTTTCATCTTCTTTTTTATCAAGCGTATTTATTTCTGTATTGGTATTTTCCAAGTTTTCTTCATTAATTTTTTCTTGTTTTTCGTTAATTTCTAAATCTTTTATATTTGTTAATATTTCCGTATATGTTTCACTATCTTCTGAATCATAATTATCTGTCTCTTCTATCTCTATATTATTTATGTCTAATTTTTCCTTAAATTGATTTATCTCGTTTATTAATTTTTATTCTTTATCTTTTTCTTCTTTTTCTTTTTGTCTTTGTTCGTATAAATCTTTTAACATTTGTAGTTCTTTTTCTAATTCAGCAATTCTATTATTTTTAGTTTCTTCTATTTTTCGTATTTCTTCCGTAGTTTGTTTTTTAATTTTTTCTATTTCCTTTTTTCTATCTATTTCTTCATTTTCTTTTTCTATTCTTACCATTGCTGTTAATTTATCTTCTAATTTTAATTCATCTTTTTCTAACATTAGATATAAATGTTCTCCTATTTTCTTATATCTTCTTCCTAGATTAGAAAATACTATTTTTATTTTTGATCCTTCGTGATTTTCATATATTTTTTCATCTATTATAAATTCTTCTTTATTCATTTTATTGTGAATAGTTCATGTTGATATATATATTCTAAACTATCTATTTGAGGCTCTAATTTTGATATTTCATTTTTTTGTATATTTATTGAATTTTTACTAACTCCGGCAAATATATTGTAATGTAATCTTTCTTTTCTTATTTTTAATTCTTTTCGTTTTTCAGAGATAAATTATTTTAATTCTTTGTATTTTTGCTCTTTATTCATTTAAATTATATTTATAATATTTTGGTTGATATCTAAATCTTATTTTATCATAATTAGGTGGTATGTGTCTCATTCTTCTAGATTTTAAATGGATTATTAATTTTGCTTCAATACTAGATATTAATGTAATTAGATAGTCTAATCTTTGTGGATTTTCTTTTATTTTATTTAGACTTATATATTCGAAATAATTACTAACTAACGATTCTTTAATTTTTCTAAAAGCTTCTCTATTTTTAAATGGTCTTCTCATAATTAATCTAATAAATAACTAAATCTAACTTAACTAAATTTAATCTAACTAATTTTAACACGTATCTCACTTCCATATCATTTAAATTACTGGGCTTTGATACCATTTGTAGGGGGGTGCGGATAACTAGGATAATAAATAGATTTATTGTAATTTTTTCTTATTTTTTAAAGAAACAACTCCTCTTTAAACTAGATGGAGAAGTCTGCGCCAGTATAGACCTAATAATAGTGACCTAGCCATTATTTTTAACTGTCAGTTTTGCATATCGCAATCAGAATTACATCAGAAATTTGACAAAAGCATCACCTTTTCCAGCAAATAAGGATTATTAACTACTCGACTTCGTCAATCCCCTAGTGAAGTAAAAGGATGTGCATAGAAATATTTGGTAGCACCAGCATTACTACCACAACTGTTGCTTATTATATCCTCTAGATTTAAATGTTCATTTCTTACTTGATTACTATCTATCAGCATGCTGCGGTGAAAATCTATTAATAAATTAGAAGTCTCATCAGCTGTATCCATTCAAGTTGGACCATCTTCGAGTAGGGAACTTCTGTATAATCATAAGAACTTCTAAGAATGCTATAGAAAATAATTCAACAATAGAAAGAAATCAAATAAATTCATCAGAGTTGGAGCTTTAGAGGAATACATCATCAAACTAATCGATTGACAATAATTTATCAAGATAAAATTTCAATTGACCAGGTGAATATCTCGATCATAATTAAAGTTAGAAATTGTTATCTTTCTACAACACCTATATATTTGTATATTGCAAATTCAACCAAATAACAAGTACTATAATTCATTATTAGCAGGTAATGAATTGAGAAAAGCTTGTTCCAAGCTTACACCCTAATATTTATACTACTATTCTAAATTTCATTGCATTATTTCTATAGAACATAGGATCTAATAGCAATTCAACATTATTAATGTGACTGCCTAAATTACAAATTTGAAATTACCTTGAAGTTTCAAACATCTCTCAAGAAATAGGAACTAACATGGCCACCTATAGTGTTACTATATTTTACTCAAGTTTTTTAGCCGGCATTCACATTGAACATCATCCCAGTGCCAAATAGACTTCTACTTTAGCAAACCGATGGCTAGTAAAAAACAAAAGGATCAAAGAAAGTTACCTATTCGAACCTCCAGGGTTTTAAAGATGTCCAAACTATACCTCCTCTTAGAAGATACGATCGCTGTCAAAATATAATAACCCAAAAAAGGTTGGGGTAGAATCCCAAGGGAACAGTGTAATTGTGAATCTCAATAGTTGTAACCAATGGGAAAAACTAGAAAAGTAAATAAGGGTTTTTGATGTAGTAATCTCTAGCAAGTTACTATATTAACTTTTGTTGTAATCAGTCGTAGGTGAACACTAGGATTGTGTCCCCCTGCCTGGTCAACTCTGTAGGATTATCATGCTTTGTTGAACAAACCGGATACTTTACACGCAGAATTCATAAGTTATGTATCTTCTACAATCTTTCGGACGAGCAAAAGAATTTCACCCTTCACTTTTTGAGTTTCAGGATGTCACCTTACTAACCATTATTTTGATCCTAGTTAGCAATGACCTTTTTGAGTCTCTAGTTATTAGATAAAATCTAACCATCTTACTTAGATAAAACCTAGAAGCATGGAGCGACAGTTAAACTCCAAATTACTATTGTCTTTATCTTTTCCTAGTCACTACTTCTCTTTTGGAGTAAGTAGCAATATGTAGGAAGGATCCTAATGTGCGCACCCATTAAGAAAACTATTACAATGAAGATAAAGCAATGCATACATGGGTATTATTTTAGAACAACAACAACACTTTTCTTACTTTAATTTGCAAGGGTTTCCACAACCCTAGCTATGGGTTTTAGAAGCTCATGCTTGTGGAGAAATCAAAAACATTCATAATCGAACACATAGATGCAATCACAATGAAAAGAAGTGTAACAATCCACATCCATAAATGAATTAATCAACTGAAGTTAATACAAGAGAATCCCAAGATCAAAACTGAATCTTTGAATCAAAATATGTTTGTGAGAATCAAAAGTGCACAACTCAAACTAAAAAACACATAAAAGGTATTTATAATACATGAGGAAACCCTAAAACTAAACCCCAAAAAAATAGGAGAAAATAGTGTCGGTGGCCACATGTTGTTTGTACTTGTGCCCTGACCCTAGGCGCAGGCAGTACCTGTGGTAAGTAGGGTAGCGTAGGTACAATGAGCAATTACACAATGAAAAACTCATGCAATTCAAATCTCGAGATTTTGGACTTCTGGCACTTGCTTTGCCTACTTGCGGTCCATAAGTCCTACGTGCGGTCTGTAGGTCATACATGCGGTCCGTAGGTTGACTTAGTAAGTGTTGGGAGTCATCTTTTTAGCTTTGCTTTAATTCTCGAACATGCTTTGATCACAAACAAGTTGAAAAGTGTACTGAACAACCATAATTGCTCCAAAAAGTAGCCCAAACACCTTTTTTCACCTTTTTGATGAACTTACCTTAAAAAATATGATTTCCTGCAAAACATACCCAAAACACATCATATCTAACAAAATAACCTCATAAACATGCATATTTTCCTCATTTTAAGCATTGAAAGTGCTATATTTCTATAGCACATCAACACCATCAACTTAGAACGTTTGTACATCCTCAGGGAACAAAATACAATAAAAATAAAAACATTGCTTAACTAGGAGAATCTAAGTTATTCAAGGCATTCAATCAACACTTTAAACTCAGAACACAACACCCTCTCCACTCTTATTTTTCAAATCCAACTATGTATGAACATGAAGCACAACAATGTTATACAATGGGATCAAGGTATGACAATTACATTAACAACAGATAACAACTTATATTTACAAGTTACACTACCTGAAACAAGAAAATAGCTTGCAATATGACTCAAGTGCCCTCACAAAAACAATTTCCCACTCACTCATATAAAATAATGCATATCAATGCAGGAATGGTCAAAAGACACTCACACTCAGAAGAGAAGTACCAATCAATGTATATCAAATACCATAGGTTTTTCCTTATTTTTTTACCTTAGAATTCAGATAGTCAAGTTAGGATTACTATAGGACTTTTCACGACTTGTAATGTAGGCTTGGGGGTTAGTATGGTACATATGGACATATCAAGTGACTAAGCCTCCTTGGCACTACACTAACCTTGGGTTCTCACTTACTAGTCAATTTATTTTTTATTCTACCCTTATTTCTCCATTTTTATTCATTATTGCATATTCAAGTTAGCGTGTGGTCTTTTATTCTTTATTTTTCACTTTCTAATAATTTTTTTCTTTTTATACCACAACCAGCACTACTAACATTTTGTCTTATTTTACCCTTCTTCATACCTATTTTACACTACGCACCCATATGATAGACACCTTTAACTTAGGTGTTTTGCCTAAGTTGAGGTGTACAATGTCCAAGGAGTACCAGGGCAAAAATAGGTTCATTGTAATATAAATGGAAAGGTGAATGGTAAAACAAGAAAAAAAAGCTACAAGGCTCAAAATAGGGATCAAGAGGTATTATTTACACAGGGAAGGTTATTTAGGCTAAAAGTGAACTAAAATAAAAAATGGCCTATAATCCTTTCCTAACTGGCTATCCTTCAACCTAGGCAAGAATAACCAGGCAGGTTTTGAATTCAACACACACAGGGAACTTGGTAGTATATCACACACACATGGAACAAAGTTAGTGTTACCAACTACTACCTATCCAGTTCGTGCAATTATTAGCAAGTGATTATCATGTCCCTAATTCTAGTGCCATAACAAGATCTATAATGTTCACACATATATACATTCACATAGTTCTTAAACAAAAATGATTGAAGGGCTATCAAAACACAATCCAAACATGACTGCTGCCCTAAATACTTTAAAATCTCCTAATTACACAAAACCAAAACACAATAAAAAATAAAACATAATACGACACAAATTATCTGAGACATGCCAATTCTACAACCATACCATATCCTACAAGAAAAAAAGGACAGAAATAAAAACCCATGGAAACATGGTATGCCCACCCCTAATTAAAAACTATGAACTTCCTCAATGCACAAAAAACAATGTAAAATAGAGGCAAGTGAGAACATACCTGGGATATACTCTGCGCCAAAATCATGAGCATCCCCAAATGAGGGCATATCAGCTAGCGAAGGTGGTGGTGATGGTGGTGCACTTCTAGATGATGCACTCGCTGCTATAGATACACTCTTTTTTCTATCAATGAATTCGTACTCCATCAAATCATGTCTAGCCTTTTTAATGGCCTAGTCATATAGCAAATCAGGGTCTTGTAAGTCATCTATGTGACCTCTCTTGGCTCAAACTATTGGGACCTTCTTAATATTCTTTGCAAAGAAATCAACTGTCTTGATGTATGTAAAGGATATATATGAATCACCAAAGGTATAACTGAGGGAGTGGCTACTACACGTCTTTCTAAGAAAGAGCGTTCCTCTGCACGTAATATATCAAACTTCTCCCTCATCTTGGATAGATCCAACAAATCTATCTCTGTGAATTGAGCTATAACCTATCTCTCAAACTCATCGAGCCATGTATAGAAATGAGCCATAGCCCATATAGTATAGCTCTTAGTGCATCATCCCATCAAGACTCTTCTTTCTTAAATATAGTCCAAACCCCTAATCTCATCTTCTTATAGAGGGTCGTCATCTCGATCTCAACAACCCTCAACCTATTATCGAAGGCCCTCTGGCTGTCCACTAAGATCTACAAAAACTCGCTAAATATAGTAATCATACCTGAAGTAGGAGCTATAGTAGATAGGTAAGTAGGCTATGAAGGTACACCAACCTGCTCTGAAGTTAAAATCGAGGCTGAAGAAGAAGTAGTTGGTATCCCCTCACCCTGTGTGATTAAATTTAGAGCCTCTCACTACTCCTTATCTCCATCTCAATACTAACACCCATATCACCTTGATGTGGCTTAGTAGATCTATGGAAACTATTATGCCCTTAGTCTAGGCCCGTGGTACTGCTTTCTCTTATCTTGATCTCATAGAAGGGCCTGGACATGCCAGATCATTCATAGTCTTTGTCTTTATAGTTGCTATCATATGTACCCTCTCATATACTCCTGGAATCTTAGGAACACCAGCCTCATCACACAACCTTAGAATTATGCAAGAGGATGGCAAATTATCCAACTTCATAAATACATTGTCATATAATTCATACCTGTAGATAGAAGCAAAATCAACAGCATATCCAACCCCCAAACAAGCAACCAGTGCTACTCCCTCCCATGTTAACATATTATCCAAAGTAGTGGGTATCGATCTGTATCTTATCAAAAACTACCAAAACTTGGCCTTAAATAATATAGGCCCTTCTTGGTCACACTATGCCATTCAATCCATGAAGGAACATCACCCAAAGGTTAAATATAATTGGCTATCCACCTAGCCATCTCAACCTTCTCTCATTAGTGCTCAGTCTCCTATATGATATGTCTATCACGTACGACCCTCAGTCTGTGGTCACACGCAGCTGGATATATAGGGGTAATGTAATCTAGGTCGAAAATAACTCTATGAATAGTCTCTATCAAAATCTCAGCTCTGACCCATCTAACCATTGTATGCTCGAGTTGTGGGTCCTCATGAATATCCCCAGGTATAGCTTTCTATACATAAGAAAGATTATAATAGATTTATATAAGGTAGAAAATTCTTACACCATAGTCGAGGTGTAAGAACCAAAGGTCCTAGTCATCCACTCTAGTTGATATCTATAAAATATTGCCCGTAACTATGGTACTCAATCTATACCCGATAGGTCAATTTGACACTCCTCATAAATTTACCTCGTAGGCCTTTCTACCTCTCAAATATGACTGCCAATAGTAAATATCTCCCGTGTCTCTTTGACACACCACCTTGGATATCCCTTCTTGGGAGGTGCATCTAAGGCATATGCAGGAGTGGGACTCTACGACTGCTGTACTGATGTATCGTAGGTGGCCTGCTGTATACCTTCCTAAGACTGTGGTACATTTATTTGTTGTATATGAGTGGCAGTACCCTCCCCATACTGGGGTACCGCTAATGGATCCTCTTACTCTACCTCCTCAAAAGATTCTTAGGACTCCTTCTTAGATTAAGGGTCTTGAGCAGCGACCTATGGAGCTGACTTAGAATCTGTCTTATCATCATCATCATCATCATTAGGTGGAGGAGTGTGGGGAGTGACATCCTTGCTGACTTCATCCTTGGACGTGCTACAACTGATTGAGAAGCCTGACGCATCTGTCCTCTCATGACTCTGTGTGTCACCCCTCTGTGTGTCGCCCCCATTACAATGTCTCACGTCGCTACCTTGGGTACTTCTCTACTGAACCACTAGGCTTGATAGACTCTACCCATCTAACCTTTACCCTTCATAGCTTTAGGTGTCATATCTACCTTAAAAACTAGTTGTTAGTTTCCAAAAAAAAAATGAGGGATAGCAAAAGTTGAAGAAAAACTCAAAATTTTCTCAATTTTCACACCCTTATAACCTATTTGAAATACCAAAAAGTCCAATATGCACACACCTATCATAAATCACAACTTTCAAAGAAAACAAACATGCTCAACTAGTGGTATAACTTTTATTCATTCAAGTTCAACTTTCGATTAGGGCCTAACTTTAGATTTATCTTCAAAACAAGGCCTTACATTATGATATTAGGCTACTTCAAGGATCCTACTTAGAAGCATGATAGGTTCAATACATTTGTCAATGGAATACACATATCAACTTATTTAAATACTAAATAGATCAAGACATAACCATTAGAAACTGAGAAAGTTACCTCTTTTATGATGAACCGGAAGCGAATAATAAAGAAGTGAAGTAAAACCAAAGTCGCAACTTGTTTTTAGCATGTTGGGACAAGTTTGTATCTCCAATAAGCTTCAATTTAGCCTTTACTTATGTGTGGGGTTATTTTGTAATTTAAGAGGAAAGTTTGAATTCTAAGAGAAAGTGTGATTTTGATGAATTGAATAAGTTAAAATGAGGTTAAGGTTGTTAAAATATAGGTGAGGGGATGTTTTAGGTCATATATATGTGATGGTGGGCCCAAATTTTGAAGTAAAAAATGGGCTCACTTTTTGACCTAGCCACAGCTTCAACCCGCGCCTGCTACTTGTAACCAGGCATGGGGCGCAGGTGCCACCTGCGGCAAGCAAGTGCAAGGCCAAAGATTTTGGCCCACTTTCCTGCAATTCATACTTGGTGTTTTGATATTTTTCCAGCTACTTATGATCCCACAACCTAATTTTGAGGTCCAAAAAGTATTATTAGATACCAAAATCCGTAACTTTACACTTTTAATCTTCAAAATTTTATCTTTTTACCTTATTACTCAACTTACCATGTGGGACTTGTGATTATGATGGGTTGATGACACAGCCCCTTTACCTGAAAATTGATGAATGTAGCAATTTTTACCATATTCTAGGTAAGTCCAAGTGTTAAAAACCTACAAAAAAGAAAAACAACAAAAATATGAACACTAACAATAGTGGGTTGCCTCTCACTCAATGCTTCATTTAATATCGTGGCACGATGTGGCTATGTTGGTTACTTAGACTTTACTAACAAACCTATGGGTTGCCTCCCATACACCGCTTGATTTAACATCGTGGCATGACACAGGTATCTTGATTACTAAAAATTCATCAAGATAATGTTAAAAGTATCCTCCATGGTCATCAATACAATCAATCACCGATACTACCCTAATGTCAGTTGGCTGCTTCATTGACTTTTGAATGTTGAATGTAGCCTCCTTACCGTTGACTCTGAATTTCAGCTCACCTTTCTTTATGTCAACCATAACTCTACCTATGGCCATAAATGGTCTCCCTATTATAATGGGTATCTTGGTGTCAACATCACAGTCCAATATGACAAAGTTTTCTAGAAATATAAAGTTATCCACCCTCACAATCACATCAAATGACATTCCTACAGGTTTCTTCATAATGCAGTCAACCATCAACAGTTATATCGAAGTCGGTTTCAGAAGGTTCAAGCCTAATTTCATGAATATGGACAACGACATCAAATTAATATTGGACCCTAAATCACACAAGGCTCTAAAAAATGAGATGACCCAATAGTGCATGGTATAGTGAATTCTCTAGGATAACCCCTTTCCTATGCCAAAAACCTAGTCATAACTGCACAACAGTGATGCACACCATTAACTTACTCATTGTTGCTCCTTTCTTCATTGTTACCAATTGTTTCATAAACTTGGCATATCTATACATCTACACTAATGACTCATAAGAGGTATGTTCAAGATCAGTTATTTCATCATCTTAATAAATCACTCGAATGTACCTTTCTCCTTATTTTGCCTCAATATCTGCATAAAAAGTGGGGATAGTCTCAAAATTTTTCTAATTTTTGGATTAATGATCAGACCCTTACCTTTGTTTTCAATAGCTTTACCTTTATCACCTGTTACCTTCTCAGTATCAACAGTAGGTGTCTTATCATCATGAACTTCTACAACAGGTAGTAGGGGATCCATAGTGGTGATTTCACTTCTTATAGTAAGAGCAAGTACATCACCATTTTTCTCAGATTTTGCACAATGTTTCTCGAAAGGGTACATGACTACCTCTAGTTCAGAGTTGCTGACATCTGCCTAAACTTATACTCCAACTGCCTGATAGCAGTTGCATGTGAATTGACCTTATGGGTAAATCCTGAAATGTCAGCCTAAATCTCCTTAAGGCTGATCTCTTTTTTTTCCTGACCCTTTACTAGCTTAGCCAGCATCTCCCCCATTCTAGATTCAGTATCTTATGTTCCAAATGGAATGTAGCTTCTCTCTTTTCTCTGTAGTTATTCTTCTTTCTCCAGTCACCTTCTCTCTATCTGCTATGATCTCTATATCTATTATAGTAGTTTTGACTTTGGTTCCCTTGTCCTTGGGCTTGGAAACCTGTAAACTGATAATCTAGATAATTCATTTTGCTCTTCCAATTCTGACTCTTAAGCTTTGGAAGCCGACCCTTATGCTGCTACTATGTTTACTTTCTCTAAAGTCTTTATTGTAATATGCTTTACTAGTACCCCTAGATCAATTTTTAGCAACACAATCTCTTGGCTACTATTTCGTTAGTTACTTTCTGGTCACAAGAGCCACCAATAGCATAAGTGCTAGATCCCCTCTTAGACTCTCGAGTTTGCTACCCTTAGTTAGCAGGAGAGATTTGATCTAACATCTTTGAAGTTGCCTCCCAGTGTAGTCTTATAAAATATCCTCCAGATATATTGTGTGTTATGGCTCTAGAGCTGATGGTCAGGGCTTTGTATAATATCTTCAATAAGCTCATGCCTGACAACTTATGGTTGGACAACATTCTTAGATTCTTTTTGAACCTGAACCATGCCTTGTACATAGACTCTGACTGCATCTGTATGAATTATGGATCTCGTCCTTAAGCATCAACATCCTCGATGGAGGAAATAACATTTTCAAGAATTGCCTACACAACTCATTCACAGTAGTGATAAAGCCTCTTGGAAGTTCCCCTAACCATAAAGATACTTCTCCTATAAGTGAGATGGAGAACAACCTCAGTCTTAGTGCTTCCAAATTCACCCCTAGATTTGTATACGAGTTGTAAATCTTGATTAAATTGGTAAGGTGCATATTTTCATTATATGTAGGCAGACCTACAAACACACCCTTTAAATTTAAGAGTAAAATCATTGCACTCGTGATGAAAAACTTAATGCGTGAGGGTAAAACAAAAGGAACTATGGCTCCAGTATCTGTAGACTCAACGTATACCAAGTTTTCTTCATCATCTATATATGGATGCACATACTAATATGCCGAGATTACTTGAATATGGGCACCTCTAGCTCTGTTTTGGTTTCCACTGAGTGCTGCTCGATGGTCTATTTCTTGTCTCTACTCAGCTAGCTCTGCCTCTCTAGATACCGCTAAACTTCTTCCGTTGACCTCCTCTTATTTTCAACTTGATATAAAGTCTCACCAGTCCATCGATTAACAATATCCTGCACTCTTTCATGGGGAGGGGGAGGTACAATATCACAAACCTCCTCAGCAGGTTCATCTATTTTTTGCTCAGACATCCTACTAGGTGGTTGTAGGATCCTCTCTTGATTTGAATTCTGAGTGAGTAAGGGATTTCCCCTACTCCTTTTGCTAGGCATACACCGGCGTATGCCCAACTAAGAACAAAAAAAAAAATAAAAACCCAATAATTGCAACAACTTCAAATCATAAATCAATATCGTCTTCCCTTATAACGGTGCCAAAATTTTGATGATGTACAAACTACACCACCTCTCAGAAAATGATGTGGTATCTGCCAAAATACAGTAACCCAACAAAAGTTAGGGTCAAATTCTAAGGGAACACATAGAATTGTGGATCTTAGAAATTATAATCAATGGGCAGAATTGAAAAAGTAAATAAGGGGGTTTTGATGTAGTAATCTTGAGCAAGTGACTATATTAACTTCGGTTGTAATTAGTAGTAGGTGAACACTAGTATTGTGTTCCCTCGTATTCTCAACTCCGTAGGCTTATTGTGCTTTATAGAAACAACCCAATGCTTTGTATGCAGATTCAATTGGTTATGTAACTTCTACAGTGTTTTGGACGAGCAAAAGGATTTCACGCTTTACCTTTTGAATCTTAGGATGTCGCCTTACTAACCCTTATCTTGATCCCAGTTAGCTATTACCTTTTGAGTCTCTAGTTATTAGATGAAATCTAACCATCGTACTTAGATAAAACCTGAAAGTGTGGATAGACATTTAAACTCCAAAATACTGTTGTCTTTATCTTTTCTTAAGCATTACTCCTCTTTCGGTGTAAGTAGCAATATCTATGCGGGATACTAAAATGTTCACCCATTAAGAAAAATATCATAATAAATATAAATAATGTATGCATGGGTATCGGTTACGAACAATAACAACACTTCCCCTACTTTGTTAATCCACCAGGGTTTCCACAACCCTAGCTATCAGTTTTAGCCACTCATGCTTGTGAAGAAATCAATAACATTCATAATCAAAAGAATTGATGAAATCACAATAACAAGAAATGTAAAAACCTATAATCGTAACTGAATTAATCAACAAAAGTTAATACCAGAGAATCCCAAGATCAAAATTTAATCTGGGAATCAAAATATGTTTGTGAATTTCAAAAGTGCGTAAATAATACTAAAAAACACATAAAAAGTATTTGTAGTACATAAGGAAACCCTAAAACAAAAGCCCAAGCGAAATAGGAGAAAATTGAATCGATGGCCACATGTGGTCTGTACTAATGCCCTGACACTGGGTGAAGGTACTACCTGCGGTCAGTAGGGTAAGCACAGGTATAGGGCATAGGTACTGTATGAAAAAAATCCTATAAGTCACCTCTTGAGATTTTGGACTTCTTGCACTTACTTTGCCTACTTGCGGTCCGTATGTGCTACATGGGGTTTTTAGGTTGACTTAGTAAGTATCAGGAGTCATCTTTTTAGAACTTCTTCAAGTCTCAAACATGCTTTGATCATGAACAAGCAAAAAATTTTCCTGATAAAACATCTTGGGTTTTTATCCTTAGGAAATTTCCTAGAATTCTACTCTCCGTACCCAATATGACTCATGGGTTGAGTTGTATATTGGGTATGAGTGGTATGGTCTTGTCGTATACTGACCAGTGTTAATTGGTGGGATGGTTTTAGTCACTGGAATTGGTACGAATTAAGGGAGTGAGTCATAGGGCTTGGTACAAGTCATATCAAGGACTCGTATGGTGGGCAGTGTTTTATCCTCCTTGTATTTTATTCTCCTAGGGATACTGGTTATAGGTACGGAACGTATGTCATGATTACGACCTGGTTGGATGAGTAGTATACTTGGCAATGTTTTATCCAAGAGTTTAGGATTAGATACGAGTGGTGGATACCGATCGAATAGGAGGGTATGACTCGTATAGTTCAGTTGTATCCCTGTGACGTGTTTTTAAGGGATTTAAGTGGGGGTATTCTTGACATTTCCCTAATTACCTAACTAGGACGCACTACTTCTAATACACTTAGGAGGTTATTTACTATAATGCCTCGTATGTACACACTAGACTTCACACGGTGCTCAAGACTACAAGTAGTCCCAAGCTAACCATTTAAGCCTACTAACAACTTTGGATCTCATAATAAAGATAAACTTGACATAGGAAATTTTAAGATACTGAATAAATAACTTAACTGAAACTAAATCTACTTACTGAAAGTCTTAAACCTAGAAATCTTGAAATCAAACACTTTGAAGCTAAAATAGGAAACAGTCGGACAAGCCTCTACTTCTAACTAGAGAGCTAGTGGGACAAGCCCTAGCTGACCTAATTCAAACTGAAATTAGATAACTAGAGTACTTCATCAATAACAAATTTGGTAGAATGGGCCCTCAAACTATGAGGAATCATCAAGAGATAGGATGTAGGTGGAGATGCTCAAAATCAATCACCCTACTGGAATTGAGCGCCAGGTTCTACATTATAACACAATGTAGCACATAGACATATATGTGGATCAGTACTTCTGGAATATGCTGAGTATGTGGGGCTGAATACTTAAGTAAAATAGTAACTCAATACTCATATAAACTATTAAATAACGCATGCCAAGTGTAAATGACTCATCTTGAACTTGAATAACTGAAAACTGAAAATCATAAATCATGAATAATAAAGCATATTGTATAAATCTTTTGAGCCATAACACTTTGTTCTAAAAGTTGTACTTTTACTTTTTCTTCTTGGGATATTCTTCTTACCGACATAAACCATGTGAGCTATCATGGAGTCCAATGTCTCTCACCCATATTGGGATAGCTGTTCTACCCTTGCCATCATAATATAACCTAAACTAGAGTGATCACTATATTGAACCCACTATGGGCATTAAAACTTACGGTGGCATGTAGTTCTGGGGAAAGTTACCTTGGACTCATACCAAACTCGGTGCTAAATACTACTCATATATTACTTATATGCTCACTCTTTAGGAAATCCACTATAAAATAGCATAAGGGTTTATAATGAAACACATTTATGCTTCCATTTGCTTTATACTATAATCAAAATTAATAAGTATGGATTCCATCTCTTAACTGAGGATCAAAAGATCAATTCTTGATCTAAACATGAAATAAGCGTATCAAAGAATACTTAAAACCATAATCTTCTTGAAGTCTCAATACTCAAACTTAGGGCTTAAAACCAATGCATTAAACTCATGTCAATACATAATAAAACTTTATGCTTAATAACAATCTTGAAATATTTCAAGAATAACATGTCAAGATAGTGCAATCTTATTAATATTATAAATTATGTATGTTAAAAAGATAAACATAAGAACTTCCTAATATACTTAAGGCTTTAAATCTCATGAAAATCACATGCTTCAAGAATATACATACATGGGTATGAACCCTGCTTCAAAATAATTAAATAAAATCTTAAAATCATGCAATTTGGGCACAAGAGTGAAAGGATACCCATGTTCATAACCCTACATACCTTATTACACTTGATTTGATGTAGAAGCTTGACTTTGAACTCTAGGAGATGTTATTGAAGGATTTTTCTTGAAGTTATTGTATTAGAAGCCTTAAATTCTTGATTGTCTTAAAGAAGAGGTTATGGACTTTTGGATTTCTTGGAATTAGGTTAGGGTTTCTTGGAGAGAAAATTAATGGAGAATGGGTGTATAATTCTTAAATCGACGTTTAATTGTATGTTTTTATGACTTGGGGTGATGACAAATGACCTAATTTCCCCTCTGGAGATTAAAGTTGCAACTCGAATGCCATTTTGAAGGCCACCGCGATGCGATGACATGCCCATCGCTGTATCTGGTGCAACGTAGTGAAATTGCATTGAGCTGCTGGAATCAAAATCCAAACATGACCCAAACGTGGTCCAAAAATTCCAAAACTTCCCCGAGATATTCTCCTTACACTCTTGAACAAGAATCAACTCAAAAACAATAATCTTGGATCCCAGACGGTCAACTTAAAAATTCTCAAATTTAAGGTGTCAAAATAAGGTTAAGTATTCAACACTTGGTTAAATTTTCAGGTTTTAGGCCTCTTACGCAATGACTAGGAGCTTAACTAAGTTGAGTTTAATATGGGGTATTACAATATCTCCATTTTGGGAACATTCATCCTCGAATAAAACTGATTAAGCTGAGAATACTGAGGAATTGAGATTATATACTGAACTTGCATAACTGAAAACATACTTATATAACTAAATTGATTTGCGAATGCATTGAATGAGATGAAGATGATTATATAAAGTTAGAATTGAGAATGGAACTAAGAAAATATTAGGAAAACCATAACCATAGGTTGAATTTGAACTTGCAGAAAAAAATGAGGGTACTTGGTTCGCATATTTGCTTCTGCTTCCCAAGTGTCCCCCTCAACGGACTGATTTCGCCAAAGAACTTTGACCAAGGAAACTTATTTGCTCCTTAGTCTACGATTCTAGTGATCACAGATCTCAAGTAGGATTTCATCATAAGAAAGGCAATCTTGAATATATTTGTTTTCCAAAGGAACTACAATAGTTGGATCACCAATACACTTCTTTAATAAAAAGACATGAAACACTGGGTGTACGAATGATAAATCTACAGGGAACTCAAGCTCATAGGATACCTTTCCAACACAACTCAACATTCTGTAAGGGACATTATATCGGGGGCTAAGTTTCCCCTTCTTGCCAAATCTCTTCACTCCTTTAATGGGAGAAATCTTCTAATAAACTAAGACACTAACCTTAAACTCAAGATCTCTTCTTCTCACAACTGCATAAGATTTCTGACGACTCTTAGCTGTCTTAAGCCTCTCTCAAATCAACTAAAATTTTTCCATAGGTTCAAATGCCATAGTTGGTCCTATTAAAGCAGACTCACCCACTTCAAACCAACTAATGGGTGATATACACCTTCTCTCAAAGAGAACCTCAAACAGAGCCATCTGAATACTGGAATGATAATTGTTGTTATAGGTAAACTCGATCAAAGGCAAGTGGCCATACCAACTTTCTTTAAAATCAAGAAAACACGCCCTCAATATATCTTCTAGGGTTTGAATAGTTCTTTTTGCCTGACCATCGATCTGAGGGTGAAAAGCTGAACTGAGATAAACTTGGGTACAAAAACCCTTCTGAAAGGTTTTCCAAAAGTAAGAGGTAAATTGAGTACCCTTATTTGAAGTGATGGACAAAGAAACTCCATCCAACCTGACCAACTCCCTAATATAGATCTTAGCATAATGCTCGACTGAATAGGAAGTATGAACTGGAAAGAAATAGGCTAATTTGATTATTCTGTCTACAATAACCCAAATTAAATCATACTGATGATGTGAATGAGGCAATCCTATCAGTAAGTCTATGTTCATCTCTTCCCACTTCCAAATGGGAATACTAAACTACTGCAAAGTTCTACCAGGCTCTTAGTGCTTAACCTAACCTGTTGACAATTAGGACACTTTGCTACAAACTCTGCAATATCCCTTTTCATGACACTCCACCAATAGATTTCCTATAAATCTTCGTACATCTTGGTGTATTTTGGGTGAATAAAGTAACGCGCACCATGCGCTTCCACCAAAATATTCTTCCTTAAACCATCAACAGACAACACACACAATCTACCCTAGTATCGTAACACACTATCTGCTCTTTGGGAGAAAACCTTTACTTTCTGATATCTAACCGGCTCCTTCAACTTAGCCAAACAGGAATCTCTACCTTGTTTATCCCTTACTTTAGAAACCAAAGAAGACTCGGAACTATTCTGAACCTATACACTACCTATAGTTAAATCAATTAACCGCACACCAAATCTATCCAACTAATGAACCTCCTAAATGAACTTCTTTTTATCATTCTCAACATGAGTAACACTATCCATAGACAGTCAAATAAGGGTTTATGCCACTACATTGACATTGAACAGATAATACAAAACACTCATATCATAATCTTTCAGCAACTCCAGCCACCTTCTCTGATGAAAATTTGAATCTTTTTATGAATATACATTCAGATAGAGATATCTTTCTTATACACAAATAGGACTGGAGCGCCTCATAGAGAAACACTAGGTATTATGAAACCTTTATCTAAGAGGTCCTTAAACTGCTCTTTTAACTCTTTAAGCTCGGATAAAGCCATACAATATAGAGGGATAGAGATGGGTTGTGTATCAGGAAAAAAGATCAATACTAAATTCTATTTCTCTATTAGGAGGTACCCCTAGAAAATCTTTGGGAAAAACCTTAGGAAACTCATTAACTACACGGACTAACTGAACTATTGGAGCTTCAGACTTAGTATCTTTAACTCTAACTAAATAATAAATGCACCCTTTGGATATCAAATTTTTGGCCTCAAGATAGGACATGATATGACTTTTGGTAGATTTAGAATAACCTTCCCACTCAAAACCAGCTCATCAGGAAATTGGAACTTCACCCCAGGGGTACGACAATCTATAGGTGCATAGCATGACTAGATCCAATCCATCCCTAGAATAATATCAAAATCTACTATTTCTAACTCTATTAGGTCTTCTAGTATGATGTTATGCGGGACAGTGATAGGACACTTCTTATAGACTCCTTTGGCAATAACTTATCCACCTACTAGGGTGGAAACTAAGAAGGGCTTAGAGAACTTTTTAGGACCTATGCCAAAATTTGTCCCAATAAAAGGAGTCACATAAGAGCGATATAATCTTGGGTCTAACAACATATATACATCAAAATAAAAGAGACGAAGCATACCAATAACAACATCTGGCAAAATCTTTTACTCTTGTTGAGATGGTAACACATAGAACTAATTCTGGTGTTGACCACTATCGGTACTAGATGATGCACCCTGAGAAAAACCTAGGCGACCTAGTGGAGCTGGTGTGCTAGTATCCTGAGTCTAGGGATAAATATCCATACCTTCCTACTTAGCATATGGACTCTTTTTAATTCTATGACCCAACTTGCCATATCCATAATAACCCTTTCTTCTAATCAAACACTCACTAGAGGGGTTTTTTCCACACTTTGCACATGGAGGGTAACTGGTCCTTTCAACCATACTACTCTGAGAACTAGAAACAGAAGTACTGCTCGACTGCTTCTGCTTGGTTCTGGGTGCAGGGGCTTTGGATGAAGATGGCACTGCATAGATGAGTGACCCTAAAACTGCGAATGATTTCCTCTTCTAGACCTTGGTTGGCTATCCTCAACTTGTCCAGCTCTAGCCTTCTTATTTCTCTTTTATCTTTTATTTACCTTTTCAATTCAATCTGCTAATCATGAGCCATCAACCTAGTAATATCCATGTACCCAATAAGTATGGCAGTCCTACACTCCTTGACTACCAAATTAGATACTCCAACAACATACTTACTCATAAAAGATCCAGGGTCAGCTACTAACTCAGAAGAAAACTTAGACAAATGAATGAACTTAAGCCAGTACTCCTTCACTATCATCTATCCCTGACTCAGGTTCATGAAATCCTTAACCTTAGCTTCTCTAATCTCATGTGAAAAGAACCTATCCAGAAATACATCCTAAAATACCTGCCAACTCATAGGAGCTGCATCCTTACATCTACCTCCTTTCCACATAACAACCCAATCATAAGAAATATTCTTCATCCTATTGAATGCTAATTCTACACACTCCTCCTCAGTAACATTCATAATTTAAGTGATCTTTATCACCTCATCAATGCAGAGTTGTGGATCCTCATTTACCTTTGACCTAAAGAACTCAGGTAGATTCATTCTCATAAAGTCACGAATTCTGGCTACAACTAAATCACCATTCTACTAAAGTAGGACTATAGCCTGATGATTTCCCTAGACATTAGTAGTCACAACATAGGCCAATGCATGGAAGGCAACTCGAAATTCAGCATGGAACACATTCTCATTCAGAGGGTTGGCTTGCATTGGTGGTTGGACACCATTTCTGCATGCATTGGCTCATCGATGAGGCATATTCTATCATATAAAATTACAAGTTAAAGAAGATAAGGACAACTATAAAAACAATAGATCAAGAAAGAAAAGGATGATTCCTAACATATTTTCCAGCCCCTTGCTAAGAAATATTGCGTGCTTCACATCTATGATCAAGACTCTATGTAATGTGACTTGTCTAACTACCTAGGACTTTTCAAGCCTTAGAAAGTTTGTAATACCTTAGAAGTACACCCTAGACATCACATGGTGCTAAAGACTACAAGTAATCCCAACGTAACCTTTTAAGCCTTTAAACAACTTTAGATCTCATAATAAAGATAAACTTGACATAAGAAATTTTGAGATACCAAATTAATGTCTTAACTGAAAATGAATTAATATCTTACTAAAAGTCTTAAAGCAAAAAATCTTGAAATCAAACACTTTGAATCTAAAATAGTAAATAGTCGAAAAAGCCTTTGCTTCTAACTAGAGAACCTCAGGGATAAGCCCCAGCTAACCCAATTCAAACTGAAATCAAATAACTAGAGCACTTCATCAATAATAAATCTAGTAGAATAGGCCCTCGAATTATGAGGACTCACCAAGAGTTGGGATGTAGGTAGAGATGATCAAAATCAATCACACAACTGGAATTGAGCACCAGGTCATACATTATAAGACAATGTAGCACATAGACATATTTGTGAATCAGTACTTCTGGAATATACAGAGTATGTGGGGGTGAATGCATAAGTAAAATAGTAACTCAATATTCATATAAACTTTAAAATGATGCATCCCAAGTGTAAATGACTCACTTTGAGCTTGAATAACTGAAAACTAAACATCATTAATCATGAATACTAAAGCATACTGTATAAATCTTTTAAGCCATAACACTTAGTTCTAAAAGCTATACTTTTACTCTTTATTTTTGGGAGATTCTTATAACTGACATAAACCATGTGATCTTTAATGGAGTCCAATGTCTCTCACCCATATTGCTAAAGCTATTTTACCCTTTCCATCAGAATAGAACCTAAACTAGAGTGATCACTATACTGAACCCACTACGTGTATTAAAACCTATAGTGGCATGTAGTTCTAGGGTATGAGACCTTGGCCTCATGCCCAACTTGGTGCTAAATACTTCTCCCATATTACATATATTCTCGCTCTTTATGAAATACAACTTAAAATAGCACAAGGATTTATATTGAAAACCTTTTATACATCTCTTTTCTTTAAATTGTAATCAAAATGAATAAATGTGGATCCCATCTCTTAGCTACGGATTAAAAGATCAATTCTTGCTTAAAACTTAAAATAAGCTTATCAAAGGCTACTTAAAAGAATAATCTTCTTGAAGTCTCAATAATCAAACCAAGGGCTTAAAACCCACGCTTTAAACTCATGTCAATTGATAATAAAACTTCATGCTCAATAACGATCTTGAAATATTTTTACAATAACAAGTCAAGATAGTGCAATCTCATTTATAGTATAAATCATGTAAGTTAAAAACATAAACATAAACATAAGCACTTCTTGATATACTTAAATGTTTAAATCTCATGAAAATCACATGCTTTAAGAATATACATACATGGGTATGAACCCTACTTCAAAATAATTAAATAAAATCTTAGAATCATGAAATTTGGACATAAGGGTGAATAGATACCCTTTTTTATAACCCCACATACCTTATTAGGCTTAATTTGATCTAGAAGCTTGACTTTGAACTATTGGAGATATTCTTAAAGACTTTTTCTTACATTTGATAGATTAGAAGACTTAATTTTTGATTGTATAGAGGAGGATGTAATGAGCTTTGGAGTTCTTGGAATTAGGTTAGGTTTTCTTGGAGAGAAAATTGATGGAAGATGGGTGTATATTACTTGAACCAACTTTTAATCTTATGTTATTATGACTTGGGGTGATAGTAAATGACCTAATTTCCCCTCTAGAGATTAAAGTCTCAACTAGAATACCATTTTGAAGGCCATCATGATGCGATGACGTACCCATCGCTATATCTGGTGCATCACGGTGAAATTATATTGAACTACTGGAGTCAAAATCCAAATACGACCTAAACCTCATCCTAATTTTCCAAAACATCCCTAAGACATGGTCCTTATAATCCTGACCATGAATCAACTCAAAAACCTTCTTCTCAAAACCTAAAATGTCAACTTAAATATTCTCAAAGTTAATGGGTCAAAATAAGGCTAAGTCTTCAACAGTTAGTTAAATTTTGAGTCTTTAAGCCTCTTATGCATGTAGTAAGATCTGAAATAAGCCCAGTTTAACATAGGGTATTACATTTAACTTATTATTCTATACATTAACACTTGAAAACTATTACGAAACACTCCATAATTCTCTCAAGAGATTTTGGGGGAAAAGGCTAGGGTTTAATCTTATGGATTTCTTTAGGGCTTTTATTGGTGGTTTATTTGATTGATTCTTTGATATAAGTCATAATTCTCTTCCCTTATTGTAATTGCAACTAAAGGCATGGTTTATATGATTGATTATATGGTTTTACTATTTCATGATTCTGGTTTTCAATTATTATTTGGAGGTTTTGATATTGAATTCTTAGTTATGGTTTTCTACGGCTTTATTATTCTTTTTATGCATTAATGATGGTTTTAGAAAATTCTATTGTATGGTAATGGTTTAATGGTCTTTGGAATTGGTTATGGTTATATATACGCCATGGTGTTTGATAAAATGCTTAAAGAGATATATTCATTACATTGACTCCTTTTAATGGAACTCTTGCATGTTTTAAATTGGATAAAGTATTTATGCATGGTTTAAATGGTCTAAAATGGATAAAGTCTAAATGGTTATGTTTGTAGAGAACATGTAAGTCTCTTAAGTAGATTTAATATAGTATGTAGAAGGGCACCTAAGGTCCCTTTAACCTAAATAGTTTAGCTAAGGATATTACTTGCAAGTAAGTGGTGGTATAATGATACCACTAATATTGGCCTTAGTTAATAAATGTTAAATGAATTATTTGGACATGGTTTTAATTGGGCATTAATGGTGGGGTATGTAGCTAAGATATGAAATGTGGCGGTCCCGGGGGGACAAAAATTGAAAACTCATATTTATCGGTATGAAGGGTCTTGATGACCATGTGTGTGTGTTACATTTTATATTGAGAGATGTACTAGTCATCCTATAGTATATTGCCTGGTTGTGCGGCTACTGCATTAGGGACTTTTAGCAGGGAAAGCTGAACCCGTATGGCTCGTAGGTGGTTAGGACACTAAATCTACACAACCCAGGTAAAGATTTTAAATACATGATAAACCTGGTTAATTTTCTCAGCACATCTATATGTATGGTTGTATGTATTATGGATAGTTTCACTTGTTTTTATAATTGGTATTATTTTATTCTTATCTTGATATTTATGCTAGCGGTAATTCGTTAACCTCATCTATTGTTGGCTGTATATCCACACTATGCATGAATCAGCTATTCTAATCCTCATGTTTAGCACACAGATTCAGTATTAGTATTTGGACTAAAGTGGTAAGCTTCAATCCTCTTAAAAGGCATCATTTCATCTTATGGATTTATTTATACACTTTTCTTTTATTTTTGATGTTAGTTTTGGCCATGGTGGGGGAATTTCCTAACCAAATTTATTTACCCTTTTGAATTGATGTTTTATGGTACTTCTGGGGGTTGGTATAGGTGGGATCAGTATTGCTATCAGCTTTGGCACTGGAATAAGTTGGTCGGCTGACATCATTGTATGATATTATTGGTAGTTACATCCTATTGGATTTTAGGATTGATTTTCATATTATGTTTAGTATTCCTTTTGGTTTATGGTCTATGGTTTGGTTTTGTATAGTTGGGTGGTTGGTGTAGTACGATTACAATTTGTTCAGTCGATCACGGTCGTGATAGTATCCCAGAGTCTTAATAAGAGCAATAATGCTATCTTGTTATATATTTGAAATTTAGCCCATCTAAGGTTTGATATAGGTGTTTATATTGGATAAAAAGAGGTGGTCCCCAGTCCTGGTTAGACTTGGGATGCTCATTACAAAAAAGCACAGGGTTAGGTAGTGTCAAATTGGTAGCTAAGCCTAGGTTAATAGTCAATTGGGAAGTCTACAAAGCTGCGTCGAGTTGCTTTTAGGGGTGTGAAGCACACCATACTCATAAGAGACAGGCTGTAAGACATTTAGGAATATTTCACTTTCTTGGTATTCTATCTTCAAGATTGAGCTCTTAATCCTGGAAGTTTCTCTATTCCTTGTTTGTTTATCTCTAAAATCATACCTCCTAGATCTGGAACACAAGGAATTCTTCCATCTTATCTGGGGATAATGCTGAGGGGGTACATCCAATATTTGGAGTACATCTTTGATATCATGGTCCTATTCCTGATGGAGTCCTTTTATTTCGGATAATTCTCCTCAAGTCCCTCAAGACAACGTGATGACCATAGAATTTCATTAGTCTATTTATGTCATTTCCCAATTAGTTGCTGCTCTGGTTGAGCAAAGTACAACTGTTGCTTTATCTACTAAGGCCAGAAGGGTTAGTAAATTTATGAAGATGGGTTCTTAAACTTTTACTAGGGAAAAGGTGGAGGAGGATCCCCAGAGCTTCTTGGATGAAATGGAAAAAATCTTTTGGTTGATGCAGGCTACTAATGTAGAGAGGGTTAGCTTTGTAGCTTATCAGCTCAAGGATGTTGCTTATCAGTGGGATAAGGATAGAGGTGATATAGAAAAGGGAGGGTTGTGGGAGGCCTTTTTAATTCCATTATGGATCAATTCTTTCCACAAGAAATGAGGAAAGCAAAGATGAAGGAGTTTGATAACCTCAAGCAGGGAAGGATGTCTGTAAGGGAATATGCTTTAAAGTTCCATCATCTATCAAGGTATGCTCCTAATTTGGTGGCTGATATGAGGTCGAGAATGAGGAAGTTTGCTTTTGGATTAAATAATTATTTAATTCAGGAGAGCAAGACTGCCTTGCTAATTAAAGATATGGATATCTCGAGGTTGATTGTCATATGTAGCCAATTAAGGATAAGAAAAGAAAGCAGGCTGAGTTTGGGGATAGGCAGGGAAAGAGGAGCAGGTTTTTTTATTAAGGACGTGTTCTGTCTCTATATGGTAGGCATAGTGGCAAGTGGCAAAAAAAGAATTAGGGGAGTTTGGGTTCCCTTTTTATGAGTGCTCTTTATTAGTCAAGAGACAGACGTCATCAAGGTGGTGATAATTCTTAGGCATAGGTTTCCCAATCTCAGGCGAGCAGAGGTCAATTAGTTATTTTGTGTCCTCTTTATTGATTCTATGGTCTTTCTCATTGGGGTTATTGCATAGAATTAAGGGATAAGTTCTTTAAGTGTGTCTAGGTAAGCCATTATCTCAGGGATTGTCTGATCAATAAGGTTACTATGGGGGAAAATAAGATTCTTGTGGCTTTGTCGTTTACTCCTACACCTGGTGGAGTGGCATCTGCTTCTGTTACTGCTCCTGGTTCTAATGTTGGTCAGAATAAGTTTTGTTCTTTAGCATTCCAACAGGAATCTAAGGCATCACCTAATGTCATTACTGGTATGTTACAACTTTTATCTCATGATGTATATTGTTTGCTTTATCTGGGATCCACTCTTTCATATGTCACTCCAGATAAGGCTTTGTATTTTAGTTTCAATCCAAAATTTATCTCGAATCCTTTTTCTATTTCTACCTAGGTAGGTTACTCGATTATTACTATGAAAGACTATGGGTGTGTGTGGAATCTGTTGGTAGCAAGCGGACCTTGGCGGATCTATTTGAGTTTGATATGGTAGATTTTGATATTATTGTAGGTATGTATTAGTTAAATTCTTATTATACATTTATGGATAGTCGTACTCGTAGGGTTATTTTTAAGTTTCTTGGTGAACCATTTATAGAATGGAAAGGTAGTTCCTTAGCTCCTAGAGGGTGGTTTATTTCTTATCTTAGAGCTCGAAGGTTTATCTCTAAGGGTTTTCTTTATCATTTGTCTGGGTTAAAGATTCTAACTCGGAAAGTCCTTTTTTATTTTCGATCTCTATGGTTAATGATTTTCTTAAGGTCTTTTTGAATGATCTTCCTGGTGTTTCTTTTGATAGGGAAATAGAGTTTGGTATTGATATGCTGTCAGACACTCCTCCAATTTCTATTCCTCCATATAGAATGGCTTCGGCTGAGTAGAGGGAACTTAAGGAGAAACTTAAGGATCTTCTAGATAAGGGTTTATTCGTCTAGTATTTTTACATAGGGTACATCGGTGTTTCTTATATGCAAGAAGGATGGTTCCCTTTGGATGTGCATTAACTACAGGCAGTTAAACAAGGAGACGATCAAGAAAAAGTTTCCTCTTCCTGGAATAGATAATGTTTTTGACTAGTTATAGGGTGCCAAGTTCTTCTCTAAGATAGATCTTCGGCCTGGGTACCATCAGCTTAAGATTAGGAAGGTGGATATCCCTAATATGACTTTTATACTCGATATGGGCATTTTGAGTTCTTGGTGATGTTATTTGGGTTGACTAATGCTCTGGCAGCATTTATGGACTTAATTAATAGGGTGTTGAGGTAGTATTTAGAGCTTTTCATCATTGTGTTTATTGATAACATTTTGATTTATTCGAAGATTAATTTAGATCATCCTAATCACCTCCACTTGGTATTACAGACCTTAAAGGAACAATAGTTGTATGCCAAGTTCTCTAAGTGTTAGTTCTGGTTGAACGTTGTGATTTTTTTGGGCCATATTATTTCTAGTAAAGAGATCATAGTGGATCTGAAAAAAGTTGTTATGGTGAAGAGGTGGCCTAGGCCCACAACTCCATTTTATATTTTGAGCTTCTTAGGTTTAGTTGGGTATTATAGGTGATATGTGGAAATCTTTTCTTCTATAGCTGCTCCATTGACAAAGTTGACTCAGAAGAAGGTTAAGTTTTTTGGGTCGGATGCTTGTGAAGGGAGTTTTAAGAAGTTGAAAGATAAGTTGACTTCGGCTCTAATCTTGACCTTGTCGAAAGGTAATGATGGGTTTATGGTTTATTATGATGCATTTTGGATAGGGCTTGGTTGTGTTTTGATGTAGCATGGGAAGATGATTGCCTATTCTTCTAGGTAGTTGAAGGTACATGAGAGGAATTAACATACTCAAGATTTGGAGTTGTTGGCGATTGTGTTCACTTTAAAAATATGGCAACATTATTTGTATGGTGTTCACGTGGATATCTTTTCTAATCAAAAGATTCTTCTCTATGTGTTTACTCAAAAAGACCTTAATCTAGGTAGATGAGGTGTCTTGAGCTTCTCAAGGATTATGATATGAGCTTCACTACCACCTAAGCAATCCTAATATGGTTGTAAATACTCTTAGTAGGTAATCCATAGGGAGTTTGGCTCACGTGGAGGAAGTCAAGAAGGAATTGATGAAGAATATTCATCATTGGATAATCTTGGGGTTCATCTCTTGGACTCTAAGAATGGTGGTGTGATGGTGCAAGAAGTGGTTTTATCGTCTCTTGGTGCAGAGATTAAAGAGGAACAAGTTCTAGATCCTGTCTTGATAAAAATTAAATATGATGTTAGTGGGAAAAAGGTTGTGGTGTTTGAGATTACTGGTGATGGTACCTTACTGTACCAATAGAGTTTGTGTGTTACTGATGTCGATGGGCTACAACAAAGGGTTTTGGCTGAGGCACATAGTCACGCCATGTCGTTCATCTCAACTCGACTATGATGTATCATGATCTCAATAAGATCAACTGGTTGAATGGAATTAAGAGGGATATAGATAATTTTATGGCCAAGTGTATGGTGTGTCAATAGGTTAAGGTTGATTACATGAAGCCAGGAGGGTTGTATCAAGAAATTGATTTGCCCAAATGGAAATAGGAAGTAATCAATATAGACTACGTAAATGGTCTTCCTTGGTCTCAGAATTGGTCTGATTCAATTTAGGTCATTATGGATAGGATGACCAAGTCTTTGCATTTCTTGCCAGTGTAGACTACCATTTTGGCGGAGGATTATGTGCGGTTGTATCTTCAGGATATTGTGAAGCTGCATGGGGTACCTGTTTCAATTTTCTCTAATCGTGGTACGCAGTTTATATCTCATTTCTGGTGATCTTTTAAGAAAGGGTTGGGGACTAAGGTTATTCTGAGTACTACTTTTCATCCACAATTGGATGGGCAATTGGAGATAACTTTTAAGACATAGGAAGATATGCTTCGGGCCCGTGTGATTGACTTTGGTGGAAATTGGGTTGAGTATCTACCTTTTGTTGAGTTTTCTTACAATAATAGGTATCATTCGAGTATTGGTTGGCTTATTTTGAGGCATTGTATGGTAGGAAGTGTAGATCTCCGATTGCTTTAAGGTTTGAGAAGCGGATATGTTCGTTCCAAATTTGGTTTATCAGGCAATAGAGAAGGTTAAGGTTATTTGGGATAGGCTTAAGGCTACCAAAGTCACCAAAAATACTATGTGGATATTAGGCGTAGAGACTTGGATTTTGAGGTTGAGGATAGGATGTTCCTTAAGGTGTGTCGTATGATAGGAGTAGTGCAGTTTGGCAAAGAGGAGAAACTCAGTCCTTGGTTCATTGGTCCTTAAGTAATTTTTCAGAGAGTTGGCATTGTTGCTTATGAGTTAGAGTTGTCATCTAAATTAAGTTTGGTTCTCTAGTCTTTTATGTTTCTACATTGAGGAAGTGTCATGGTGATCCTTCATCGATTGTTCCTTTAAAAGGATTGGTTGTTTTGGATTCTCTTTCTTATGAAGAAGTCCCAGTTGAGATATTACTTAGGTAAGTTTATTAATTACCTACCAAGAATGTAGCTTTGGTTAATGTTCTATGGAGGAACCATAAGGTGGAAGGAGCTACTTGGGAAGTGGAAAAGGACATCAAATCCAAGTATCTGCATTTTTTTCTTCTGCTGGGATTCATGCAGAAGGTATGTATCTAGAATTGTAATGCCCTGATTTTCTAGAACCGGAATGCCACACGGTTCTCATGACCTCGAGGGACCACAAGCTAACCTTATACTGATATATGTACCTGAACAGTGCATAATATAGGTAATTAATGCAAAAAACTGGCGGAAACTTTCCATAAGGTTCAAAATATCCAAAATAATCAATACTAAAAAACTGAATACTAATAGATCTATCCAAAAAGCCTCTACTGTCTGAATTGTGGAGCTGACGGGACATGTCCCCAACTAACTCCATCTACAAAAAAAACTGAGTCTAATGCCATAATAAAATAAGGATCACCCTCAAATGAAGTGGATTCACTGCTATGTCTACTGCTACTGACTTAGTCTGGACTACTAAGGGTGCTCTGGATCTCGTACTTCTAAACCTATGGTGTAAAGTAAAACACCGTAGTGAAAATGCGTTAGTACGTAGGAATGTACTAAGTATTCAAGATGAGGTAAGGCTAAATACACGGGCTTATGCATGAACAATTACTTAACTGAGTAACATGAGAGTACTGAATAAGGACATATGCATGAATGCACAAAACATAACTGAAATCATCGTGACTCTGAATACTGAGACTCGAATACTGCTTTACTAACGTCTAAAATCACTACTAATACTGAGATACTGAATAACTAAATCTTCTGATATTGATAGCTGAGTACAAAAGTTGAGATAAGTCCTATCTAGCGAGTAATCTCTGAATTTGATGATACTAAAGCTGACTAACTGACTTTACTCATATGAGTAACTGAATTCTGGTCTTGCTACTATCGACTTACTAAATTTGAGAGCAAACCTCTCTAATGGATGATCTCTAAATCTACTACCAATCATAAGGAATGATTATATCTGAGATCAGACCTATCTAGCGGAAGATCTCTGAATATAATAATGAGATTAATTAGCTGATTTTGAGATCATGCCTATCTAACGGGTGATCTCTAAATATGATAATGATAATAATTAACTGAATCTGAGATTAGGCTTATCTAATGGGTGACATCTGGATCTATTAGTACTGATATTGATTAACTTTATATGAGACTAGGCCTATCTAGCGGGTGGTCTATGAATCTATGGAACTATCTAAGTTCCTCACTGATATGGGTGGCTGTATCTAACAGTCCTAATTTCTGAGTTCTACTTTGAAGACTGCTTCTGAACTACAACTATGAGAGTTCTTACTTAACCAACATGCCTCGAATCTGATCTAGTGGGGTCCAACTTGTAACCCCAACTGGAAGGGTGTCAATACCGTACAATGGGTAAAGACCTCTACTATGGTCAAGCATCTCTAATGGGTGACCCTGAACAAGAAGTCAAGCCTATAGTAGCATGATAGTCAAACCTTAATCTAATGGGTGACTCCTAGTCCTGCGCTGGCTATGCAGTTCTGGAGTTCAGGGACTATTACTAACTACTCTGCCTCTCTAATAGGGAGCCTTCATCCTAGCACTCACTCGATGCTAGTTACTACTCTCAACTGAAGGACTCTGAACTGATTCTTAACTGAACTTAGACTGATATGAATCTGTTACTGATTATACTAATTAACTGAGTTAAGTTGAGTTCACTTGGTTCCTTTATCCAATGGAATACTACTGAATCTCGTTATTTGACTGAATGATACTGAGTTCTAAATTGATTATTTGAATGTTACTGAGGTCTAAACTGAACACTTGAATACTACTAAGATCTGAGCTGAGTATTGAACTGAAGTTGGAATGCTAATAATCCTTAGTTTACTAAGATTTCTTAGTTCTGTAACTGTCTAAGGAGCTGAGTACTGAACTGAAGCTGGAATGCTAATCATACTTAGATTACTAAGATTTCTTAGTTTTGTAACTATCTGAGAGTACTGAGTAGAGTAACTCACTGAGTTCTAACAATCGTGGCTTGATTGAGATTATCGTGAAAAATGACACTAGCTCTAAACTTACACCTAATTTGTTGGTTATAAATACCCCCAGGACTCGATCATATAAAAGTAAAACATAAACATTCTTCAATAATCATGACCATGGACATTCATTCACTATTACAATCATTAAAGCATCTCTTCAAGCACTTGGAACTCATAAATATGTGATAACATAGGGAGACATGCTATTGGCTCATGCTTCATTACATAAGATCTTGTAACAAACATTTAACATGCATTGAAGATCATATAATTGGTGGATTTCTTGATAACATGTCACAATTCATTCATTAAGTCTTTTTAACAACCACCTGGCATGCATGAGCTTTCACAGAATTGGGGATCTCTAGTCAACATGCTATAATGGCTCTAATTCCTTCACATAAGCATCTTATTAAACATATGGGGAGAATCCTTGGTTATTCAACAATTTCTACACTCAATTGACATAAACACATCACTTAATATTCAACTTGAAGAGGGTTTATCATGAACATCATACCATCCATCACATACTAGAATCAACTCTTGAGGTTTTATAAACAAAACATGACTTCAATTTCAATTCACATGAATCATGAAAACTCATAAATATAAGATCTTTGAATTTAGAAAGAGGATTCTTGAACTTCTTGGGTGGAAGGGACCTAGGAATCAACATCTGCATACCTTAGTTTCTTGATTCTTGAAAAATTAATGGAGGAATCTTGATGATTGGGGTCTTGATTTAGGAACCCTAGCTTCTTGAACAATTTTGAGAGAAAAATAGTATTTTTGGGTTAAATGAGGCCACATCTCGTGTTAAGGAGTATATATAAAGGGGTAGCAAAATGATAGTTTCAATTTTACATGCTGGCGCGGTGCGCCATATTCACGTCAACTTACTAAAAATTAGACAATTGAGAAACTACTTGATGGAAGATGCAATGAAAATCGTGTAACTTGGTTACGAATTGGATATACATTGTTATGCAGTGGAATCATAGAGGCTCACTGGATTTTGACGATTACCATTTTGGCTGGCTCCGTGATGCACTGAAGTACCAGGTGGTACACTGTCTCACTAAAATGGCCCTAACTCTTCGCCCGAGTGTTCGATTTGGGCGAATTTAGTATCGATCGAAAGATTATTCAATTCTCCACATGACAAAAAGTTGATATTAGGAAAATTCTACACGATTTAAGATATTTCTTACTTAGGAAGTCAGCTCTTACTCTTCTTAAGGATGAAAGTTGACTTAAAGAAAGTTTGGGGTGTTACATGAACACAACATTATTTACTAAATTTTTTAAAGAAAATATTAACATCTTTGCAATTTGTTTTCAATCTTTTTTGAAGGTATGTTTGATAATGTAAATGATTTTCTGTGTGGTTACCCTTACCTTGTTTGTCATTAGAGGATGAATGTTCCTAGTGGGGGAGACTGAAACATCCTGGGTTTTGAACCTTATAAAATTTCTAGGAATTTTATTCTTTGAACCTAATACAACTCATGGGTATGGGTTGTATGCTAGGGTACGAGTGGTATAGTCCTGTCGTATGCTATCCACTGTTAGTTGGTGGGATGGTTTTATTCACGGGAAATTGTATGACTTAAGGGTATGAGTTGTAGGGCTTAGTACGAGTCGTATCAAGGACTCATATAGTGGGAAATATTTAGCCCTCCTAGTATTTTATTCTTCTAGGGATAAGGGTTATGGGTATGAATCATATGCTGTGATTACGACTTGGTTAGATGAGTCGTATACTGATAGTATTTGATCCAAGGATTGATGTTTAGATATGAGTGGTGGATACCGATCGTATAGGAGGGTACAACTCGTATGGGTTTGTTGTATCCCTGTGTTGGGTTTTAAAGGGATTTAAGTGAGGGTATTCTGGATATTTCCCTACTTACCCTCACTAGTACCAACAACTTATAATACATTTAGGAGGTTATTTACCATATTATTATATTCATTAACACTTACAAACTTGTGACACCCCAACTTAGGAAGGAGTCCCACATCGGTAAAACACAGGACGGATGCTGGGTATATAAGTGAGAAAGCCTTACTCCCTAGTGATGCATTTTAAAGCCGTGTGAGCCTGGGCCTAGAGTAGATAATATCACTAGTGGGTTTGGGAGTAGTAGAGATATCTCAAGCCTGTGTGGTTTGGGATGCCCATCGTGGCCAGGGCCTCGAGCTGGGTTATGACAGAATGATATCAAAGCCGATCCTATGTCTTCCTTATCGATGTGGTCCAGAGTTCAAATTGAGTGTAGGTGAATCCTGGTAAGGTAGGGAAAACCTCAGTCCTGAGTGTAGGCAAATCCCATTTGGTGGGGCAAACCTCAGCGAAGATGCTGAGTTCGTAAGGGGGGTGTATGTGACACCCCAACTTAGAAAGGAGTCCCACATCGGCAAAACACAGGAGGAATGCTGGGTATATAAGTGAGAAAGTCTTACTCCCTAGTGACGCATTTCAAAGACATGCAGGCTTGGGCCCAGAGAAGATAATATCACTAGTGGGTTGGGGAATGGTAGGGATATCTCGGGCCTGTATGTTATGGGATGCCCATCGAGGCCAGGGCCTCAGGCCGGGTCTTGATAAAACTATCCCAAAACACCTCATAATTTTCTTAAGAACTTTTGGGGCAAGAGGTCTAGGGTTTCATCTTAGGGGTTGCATTGGGGGTTGTCATGGTGATTTTTTTCAATCAATTCTTTCGTATAAGGAATGATTCTTTCCCCCCCATTATAAATTCAACTAAATGCATGGTTTATATAATTGATTTTATGGGTTTACTATTTCATGATTATGGTTTTCAACTATTATTTGGGGGTTTTGATATTGAATGATTAGTTATGGTTTCCTATGGTTTTAATTATGCTTTTATATTTATTAATGGTGATTTTGAATAATTGGATTGCATGGTAATAGTTAAATGGTCTTTGGAATTGTTTCTGGTTATATTATGCCTCTAAGGTGTTTGATAAAATGCTTATAAAGATATGTTCATTGCATTGACTTCATTTAATGAAACTCTTTCATGTTTTAAACTAGATAAAGGATTTATGCATGGTTTAAATGGTTTGAAAAGGCTAAATGGTTATTCTTGTAGAGAACATGAAAGTCTCCCAAGTGGATTTAATATGTTATATGGAAGGGCACCTAAGGTCCCCTTAACCTAAATGGTTTGGCTATGGATAGTACTTGCCAGTAAGGAGTGGTATGACTATACCACCAATATTGGCCTTGGTTAATTAATGGTAAATGTATTTTTTAGACATGGTTTTAATTGGCCATTAATAGCGGGGTGTATAGCTAAGTCGTGGAAGGTGGCGATCCTAGGGAGACCAAAACCATAAACTCATATTTACCGGTATGAGGGGTCTTGATGACCATATGCGTGTTTCATATTTTAAATTAGGGGATGTTCTAGCCATTCCATGTGATATTCTCTGGTCGTGCCGCTACATACACTGGAGCTATTTTTGCTAGGGGAGCTGAACCTATAGGCCCCATAAGTGGTTAGGGCGGCAAAGCTACATAGCACAGGTAAAGGTTTTAAATACATGTTAAGCCTAGTTCCCTTTCCTAACACTTATATATGTATGGTTGTATGCATTATGGATGGCTTCACTTGGTTTTATGACTTGCATTATTTTGTCCTTATCATTTTCTAACCCTATCTATAGACGGTTGTATACCCATGCTATGTATAAACCCACCATTCTACTAATCTTATTTAGCACGCGGATTCGGTATCGGTATTTGGACTAAAGTGGTAAGATTCTATTCTTTTGGAAGGTATCATTTCATGTTATGGATTTATTTAGGCACTTTTCTTTTATTTTGGATGTTGGTTTTATCCTCGATTGAGGGCATGTCCCAACCAGATTAGTTTAATCTTTTGGATAGATATTTTGTGGTACTTTTGAGGGTTGGTATGGGTGGGATTGGTATTGGTGTCGGCTTGACATTAGAATATGCGGATGGGATGACATCATTGGACTATATTGTTGGTTTTTCCATTCTATTGCATTTTGGGATTAATTTTTATATTATGTTTGGTATTCCCTTTGGTTTATGGTCTATGGTTTGGTTTGGTATGGTTGGGCGGTTGTTGCGGTACAGTTGGACTCGGTTCGGTCAATCACAATCGTGACTCTTTTCTAGAGTCTTAATGAGAACAATAATGCTATCTTGTTATACATTTAAAATTCAGCCCATCTATTGCTAGATATAGGTGGTTGGGTTGGGTAACAGATGGCGGTCCCCGATCCTGGTTAGACTTGGGATGCCCATTACGACAAAGGCCGTGGTCGAGTCGTGTCGTATTTGTATCAAAGCCTAGGTTCATGGTCAACTAGGAAGTCCACAAAGCCGTATCGAGTAGAGTCTATTTTAGGGGTGTGAAGCAAGCCACACACATAAGAGGGAGGTTGCAAGATATTTAGGAATGTTTCACTTTCTTGGTATTCTATCTTCAAGCTTGAGTTCTCAATACTGGAATCTCCTCTGATCCTTGTTTGTTAATCTTTTAGATCATGCCTCCTATATTTGGAACATAAGGAAATTCTTCCTTCCTATTTAGGGATAATGCTGAAATGGTACGTCCTACATCTGGAGTACATCTTTGATCTCTTGGTCCTATTCCTGATGGTTCTAGAGTTCCTCCTATTTTGGCTTGTTCTTCTTGAGTCCATCAAGGAAATATGACAAACGTAAAATTTTGTTAGTCTATTCATGCTATTGCCTAATTAGTTATTGCTCAAGCTAAACGGGGTACGACTACTGCTTTTTTTGTTGAGTCTAGAAGGGTTGGTCAATTTATGAAGATAGGTCCTCAAAGTTTACTAGGGTAAAGGTGGAAAAGGATCTACAAGGCTTCTTGGATGAGATGGAAAAAATCTTTTGGGCAATGCAGGCTACTAATATAGAAGAGGTTAGGTTTTCAGCTCATCAGCTCAAGGATGTTGCTTATCAGTGGTATGAGGAGTGGGACAGGGTAAAGGTGATATAGAATATAAAGGATTGTGGGAGGCCTTTGCTAATACCTCTTTGGATCGGTTCTTTCTTTAAGAGTTAAGGGAAAAAAACAAAGAGGAAGTTTCTTTCTGGGTTGAATAGATATTTGTTTTTGAAGACCAAGACTACCTTGTTGATTAGAGATAGGGACATCTTAAGGTTGACTATTCATATACAACTGGTTGAGGATGAGAAGAGGAAGCAGGAAAATTTTGTGGATAGGCAGAGAAAGTGGAGTAGGTTTTTTTATTAGGGAGGTGATCAGCCTCAAGGTGGTAGGGATAGTTGCAAGTGGCAGAAAAAGAAGTGGGGAAGTTTGGTCTTCTTTTCTATAAGTTCTTTTTATAGGTCAGGAGAAAGATGTCATTAAGTTGGTGATAATTCTCAGGTACAGGTTTCCTAATCTTAGGCGAGCAGAGGTCAGTCAGTTTCTTTATATCCTCCTTGTCGATTCTGTGGTCATCCTCATTGGGGTTATTACCAGGAAGGAAGCTACAAAATCTTCAAGTGTGGCCAGGTAGGCCATCGACTTAGGGATTGTCTCGTTAATAAGGTTGCTATGGGGGCGAATAATATTCCTGTGGCTTCATCTTCTACTCCTACACCCGGTAGGGTGGCATAAATTTCTATAACTTCTCCTAGTTCTAATGTTGGTCACAATAGGTTGTATGCTTTGGCGTCCCGACAGGAATCTGAGGTGGTACCTAATGTCGTTACTAATACATTACAGCTTTTATCTTATGACATATATTGTTTTCTTGATTTGGGGTCTACTTTTTCTTATGTGAATCCATATGTGGTTGTGTCTTCGGTCAAAAAGTCCTTCTTTATCTATGTTTGCTATGGTTAATGTATTCCACGAAGTCTTTCTGGATGATCTTCCTAGTGTTCCTCCAGATAGGGAAAATTTTTTTGGCATTAATTTGGTTTTTGGACATTCGTACAATTTCTATTCATCCGTATAGAATGTCTCCGATAGAGTTAAGGGAGCAAATTAAGGATTTTCCAGATAAGGGGTTAATTCATAGTAGTATTTCTCCATGGGGTGCACCGGTGTTGTTTATGAGCAAAAATAATGTTCCCTTCGGATGTACATTGACTACGGGCAGTTGAACAAGGTAATGGTCAAGAACAAGTATCCTTTTCCTCGAATAGATGATTCATTTGACCAGTTATAGGGCATCACGTTTTTTTCTAAGATAGATCTTTGGTCTGGGTACCATCAACTTAAAATTAGGGAGGTGGATATCTCTTAGATGGATTTTCATACTAGATATGGGCATTTTGAGTTCTTGGTGATGTCATTTAGGTTGACTAATGCTTCGACAACATTTATGGACTTATTGAATAGGCTGTTCAGGTTGTATTTAGATCTTTTCGTCATTTTATTTATTGATAACATTCTATTTTATTTGAAGAGTGAAGTGGATCATGATAATCACCTCTGTGTGGTGTTGCAGACCTTAAAAGAACAATAGTTGAATGCCAAGTTCTCTATGTGTGAGTTCTTGTTGAATGTTGAGACTTTCTTGGGTGATATTATTTCTAATAAAGGGATCATAGTGGATCTGCAGAAGGTTGTTATGGTGAAAAGGTGGCCTAGGCCCATGACTCTGTTAAATATTTGGAGCTTCTTGGGTTTAGCCGAGTAATATAGGCAATTTATGGAAAGCTTTTCTCCGAGAGTTGATCCTTTGACTAAGTTGACTCAGAAAAAGGTTATGTTTTTTTGGTCGGATGCGTGTGAAGGGAGTTTTGAGAGGTTGAAGGATAAGTTGACTTTGGCTCCAATACAGACCTCGCCAAAAGGCAATGATGTGTTTGTTGTTTATTATGATGCATCTCGGGTAGGGATTGGTTGTGTTTTGATGCAACATAGGAACGTGATTGCCTATGTTTCCAGGCATTTGAAGGTACGTGAGAGGAATTAACCTACTCATAATTTGGAGTTTTGATGGTTGTGTTTGCTTTAAAAATATGATGAGTGTTTGCGTGGATATCTTTTCTGATCACAAGAGTCTTCAGTACATGTTCACAAAGAAAGAGCTTAATCTCAGACAGAGGATATGGATTAAGCTTCTCAAGGATTATGATATAAGTTTTCATACCACCTAGGTAAGCCTAATATGGTTGCTGATGCTCTTAGCAGGTTATCCATGGGGATTTTGGCTCACATGAAAGAAGGCAAGCTAGAATTTGTGAAAGATATTCACCGCTTGGCTAATCTTAGGGCTTGTCTCTAGGAATCTTAGTATGGTAGTGTGATGGTGCAGGAAGTGGTTAGATCATCTCTTAGTGCAGAGACTAAAGAGAAACAATTGCTAGATCCTGTTTTGATGAAAATCATAGGTGAGACTAGTTGGAAAAAAGTAGTGGTATTTGAGATCATTGGTGATGGTACCTTACGGTAGCAAAGAAGGTTGTGCGTTCCTGATATCGATGGGATGTGGTAAAGGGTTTTAGTTGAGGCACATGAGTTGCTCTATGTTGTTTATCCTAGATCGACTAAGACGTATCATGATCTTAAGGAGATTTATTGGTGGAATAACATGAAGAGGTATGTAGTTGATTTTATGGACAAGTGTATGGTGTGTCAACAGGTTAAGGTTAAGCACATAAGGCCAGAAGGGTTGTATCAAGAAACTGATTTTCCCGAATGAAAGTAGGAAGTGCTTAATATGGACTTTATTACCAGTCTTCCTCAGTCTCGAAATCTGTATGATTCAATTTAGGTTATCACGGCTAAAATAAAAAAGTCTGCACATTTTTTGCCAGTGCAGACTATCTTTTCGATGAAGGATTATATGCGATTGTATCTTCAGGAGATTGTAAAGCTGCATGGGCTACCTGTTTTAATTATCTCTGATCGTGGTATGTAGTTTATGTCTTATTTCTAGTGGTCTTTTTAGAAAGGGTTAGGGAATAAGATTAGTCTGAGAACTGGTTTTCATCCATAGTCAGATAGAAAAACGGAGAGAACTATTAAGAAATTAAAAGATATGCTTCAGGACCGTGTGCTTGACTATGGTTACAATTGGTTTGAGCATCTACCTTTGGTGGATTTTTCTTACAACAATAGCAATCATTCGAGTATTAGTATAGCTCCTTTTGAGGTATTTTATGGTAGGAGGTATAGATCTTATATTGGTGGGTTTGATCTTGGAGATGCAAACATATTCTATCCGAATTTGGTTTATCAGGCGATTGAGAAGGTCAACGTTATTCAAGATAGGCTTAAGACTGCACAAAGTCACCAAAAGTCCTATTGCGGATGTTAGGCTTATAGACTTGGAGTTTGAGGTCAGGGATAGGGTATTCCTCAAGGTGTCTCCCATGAAAGGAGTGGTGTGGTTTGGCAAAGAGGGGAAACTCAGTCCTCGATTCATTGGTCCTTATGTGATTTTGCGGAGAGTTGGCAATGTTGCTTATGAGTTGGAGTTTCTATCTTGCTTAAGTTTGGTTCATCCAGGCTTTCATGTTTCTATGTTGAGGAAGTGTCTTGGTGATCCTTCTTCGATTATTCCTTTAGAAGGATTAGGTATTTTGGATTCTTTGTCTTATGAAGAGGTCCCGCTTGATATATTAGATAGTTAAGTTTGTTGGTTACAGACCAAGGATGTTGCTTCGGTTGAGGTTCTATGGATGAACCATAAGGTTTTAGAAGTTACATAGAAATATAAAGAGGACTTGAAGGCCAAGTATCCTTATTTGTTTTCTACTCCTGGGATTCGTACGGAAGGTATGTGTCTTGAACACATCTTTATTTTCTGAATATGTTAAAGAAAAGATTAACATATTTACTTCTTTGTTTCAAACTTTATTAAAGGAATGTTTGATAATGCAAATGACTCTGTGTGTGGTTACCCCTACCTTGTCCATCATTCGAGGATAAATGTTCTTATTGGGGGAGACTGAAACATCCTGGGTTTAGCGTTTAGAAAATATCCTAGAATTCCGTTCTCCGGACCTAATACGACTCATGGGTATGAGTTGTATGCTGGTGTATAAGTGGTATGTCCTATCGTATACTGACTAGTATTAGTTGGTGGGATGGTTTTGGTCACTGGAATGGGTACGACTTACGGGTATGAGTCGTAGGGCTTGGTATGAGTCATATCAAGGACTCGTATAGTGGGAAGTGTTTGGTCCTCTTGGTATTTTATTGTGCTAGGGATACATTTTATGAGTACAGATCGTATGCCGAATTTAAGACTTGGTTGGATAAGTCTTATACTGAACAGTTTTTGAACTAAGGGTTGAGGCTTGGATACAAGTGGTGGATACTGGTCGTATAGAAGGGTAGACTCGTATGGGTTAGTCCTATCCCTATGATGGGTTTTTAAGGGATTTAAGTAGGGGTATTTTGGCTGTTTCCTCACTTACCCTCACTAGGAACCACGACTTCTAATAAACTTAAGAGGTTATTTACCGTAATACTCGTATTAGCCTTAGCTTAATTCAGCCCCAGAACTTGTACAAGAGGTTTAGAACTTGAAAATTTGGCTAAGTGTTGGAGACTTAGTTTTATTTTTTGGCCTCTTAATGTTGTTAGTTTTTCAAGTGACCTTCCTGACCCTGAGATGTAAGTTTTTGAGTTAATTCATGTTCAGTGGTGTAAGTAGCATGTCTTGAGTAAGTTTTGGATTTTTCGAATGGGGTTTGGACCACGTTTGGATTTCCAACACAGCAATTCACCGTGTTTATGGTTCGTCACGGTGGAATAGCGATGGATGCCTTGATGCATCATGGCGAGGGCTCAATCGATGTTCCAATTATGAATTTTAATTTTAGAGGGGCGGTCAGGTCTTTTCCCATAACCCTAATTAATAAAAACACGGGATTTATCATCAGTTAAGGCATTATTCTCCCTATTTCCACAATTTCTCTTTAAATTAAACCCTAGCTATCACCTAAATGCATCAAGTTCAACCATTATTTCGTCAAGAAAACTTAAGAATTCAAGCTTCACCACCGAAGAACGATCGAGAACATCAATTCTCTTGCTATATTAAAGCCTTAAGGTATGTTAAATGTTCATCCATGGGGCCTTTTAACCCATGGAATTGAAATACCTATTTTTGTGTTCTAAATCATGAATTCATATGTTTACAATGAGTTAATTTCATGAAGTTTTGGTAATTTCAATTATGCATGATGTTTAGGCATATATAAATATTATTTGTTCAGTCAGTTATCGTATCAGTCAAGTTTGGATCAGTTCAGTATTCTAAGTCTGTTTAGTTGGGAGTAGGATTTAGCATCGAACGAACCTAGGGATGGGGGCTCACCTGCCAGTTGAGGGTATGACCTTTTGTAGTAGTCCCGGCATTCTAGAACTACGTAGCCAATGTAGGTTAGAGATGTTAACCTGCCTGTTGAGGGTTGACATATATCTTACTAGAGCACCTTCCAGTAGAGTGGATCCACTGGAGCCAGTGATTTTTTAGTCCTTCAAGACTTCATTTAAGTGGATCCACGCAGCCAGTGATAGTACTCGTGGTATGGTCCTGATACCCTTCTAACTGGGGTCGCAGGTTGGACTCCAATTAGTTCTTATTGGGGCATGTAAGTTAGATAATAGCTCCCACAGTCTCAGACCAGTATTCAGTTTAGAGTTCAATTTCAGGCTTGCTTGACCATGGCATACAATTATTAATTGCTCAGTATCAGTATTTCAGTTTACAGACTATCCAGTATTATGTCATATTCTGGTCATGCATTCTCAGATTTTATAGCTTGCTCGCATACTATAAAATAGTTATCTTATGCTATTTATTCAATCAGTTATTATTCATGTATATCAGCGTAACCTCATTTAGCATACAAGTACATTCAAAGTACTGACCACATACTAATTTTTTGGGCTATGATGTCTAATATCATAAGTTCAGACGCTCAGATTTTGACTACCCCTAGACATCCTAGCGCACTACCAGCAACAATAGTGGTGAGTCCTCATATTTCGAGGACCGTTTATGTTTATTTCAGTGTTTCAATTTAGTAGCTTGCTGGAGTTAGTTGGGTACTTGTCCCATCAACTCCATAGTTTTTTTGAGGCTTTCAGACAGTTAGTCAGTTATCAATTGTTATTGACAGTTTTTACAGTATTGTTTTCAAACATTGGTTTTTCAGGCATATTAGTTCAGAGATATTTTAAATGTTTAAAATTGATGGCGTATCCAACTTTTTTTTCTGCACATGTATATCCTTTATTAAAGGTTTATTAAGTTCTCATAGCAGGTTCCAGGTCATGGGTTAGCTTGTGATCACTTATGACCGTAAGCATTATGTGGAATCAAGGATATACTCCCAGGGCATTACAAACTTAGCATCAGAACCTAAGGTTTTAAAATGTCCTAGTGAGTCTAAAAGACGCATTAAGTAGAGTCTTGTGCATGGGTGTGAAGTATGCCACACTTATGGTCAAGAGGCTACAAGATGTTTTAGCAAAAGTTTCCCTTCTTTCTATATTCATGTCATGCAGTGAGCATGATCTCTATTTAAACACTCTTTCTAATTTAATATTATTTCCATTTATAGAATATACCTTCCACAAATAATAATGGAAGGAGAAATGGGAATCAACCCACACCTTCGCCTGTTTAGGAAGATCCCCTGAATGAGCATATCTCCTATGCCAAATTTGGAGCTACCTTCACTAATTTATCTCACTCAGTAGCAGCTTAGAATAATCTATTGGCTGCCGTCCCAGCTATTTCGGTGGCTAATACTAACGCATTTGTGATTCAGGACTTCACCCGAATGAATCCTCCTTTATTTTTGGGATCTATATTTGATGAGGATCTATAGGATTTCCTTGGCATGGTTAAGAAGGTAACTTATATTATGGGTGTTACTTCTAGTGAGAGTGCAGAGTTGGGTGCTTACCAGTTGTAGGTTATTGCTCATACCTAGAATAAATAGTGGAAGGGAGAGAGAGGGGCAGATGTTGGGCCTATTGAATGGGAGGAGTTTGCTACAAAATTCTCAGATAAGTTCTTTCCTTTGGAGTTAAGGGAAGCTAAGGTACAGGAGTTTATTAATTTGAGGCAGATAACATGAGTGTGAAAGAGTATTCTCTTAAGATTACTCAGCTAGATAGGTATGCTCTTAATGTGGTATCTTATGATAGGTCTAGGATGAGTAAGTTTGTCTTTGATATAGCTGATAGCATGGTCAAGGAGTGTAGGACTGTAATGTTGATTAAGAAGATGGACTTATCTAGGTTGATGGTCCATTCTCAATAGAGTGAGGAGCAAAACTTTAAGGGGAAGAAAAGAGAGAATAAGAGGGCTAGAACAGATAACTTTAATTTTGCTCAGTCGAGGTCAGAGGGTGGTAACAGTCCTCAATTCCATTAGAAATCTTTGGCCCCATCTCTATCTTCAGCTAGTGCGCCAGCACCAAAGTTTAGAAATGATAATCGGGATAGGTGCGAGGCCCTAAGCCCTAGAGAACTGTAAGCAGTGGTCGCACAAATCCTCTTTGCAAGAAATATGGTAGAACCTATTAGGGTGTGTCCAGAGATAGCAGTGATATATTCTTTAGGTGTGGAATCGAGGACACAAGGTTAGGGATTGCCTATAGAATGGTCAGTAGGGTCAGTCCAGTCGTCCCTCAATTCCATCTGGTCATCCGACTCAGCAGGGTACCGCTTCCAGTGCCACTAGTAGTCAGCGCCTAAATAGATTGTATGCACTTCTGTCATGATAGGATCAAAACAATTCCCTTGATGTGTTTACTGGTATGTTGCAGGTCTTTCACTTACATGTTTATGCTTTAGATCTCGGATCTTCTCTTTCTTTTGTTACCCCTTATATAGCTATTGATTTTAGTGTCAGTCCTAAGATTTTAGCAGAACCCTTTTCAGTGTCTACCCCAGTAGATGTCTCTATTATAGCTAGGTAGGTATATAGGAACTGTACGGTCATAATATCCTAGAAAGTCACATCGGTTGATCTTGTAGAGTTAGAGATGATGGATTTTGATGTCATTCTTACCATAGATTGGCTCCACTCATGCTATGCTTTTGTTGATCACAGAATTGTTCTTTTTCAGTTTTCGAATAAACCAGTCCTAGAATGGAGGGATAGTACTTCAGTACTTAGCGGTCAACTTATTTCATGCCTTAGAGAGAGAAAAAATATATCCAAGGGGTGTGACTACCATCTTGTTCGAGTTAAAGACTCCAATTCTGAGACTCCTAGTGTTAAGCTAGTTTTAGTAGTGAGGGAATTTCCAGATGTGTTTCCCGAAGATCTTCCTCGAGTTCCTTCCAAAAGGGAAATTAACTTTGGAATAAATCTCCTTCCAGATACCAAGCCTATCTCTTTTCTGCCCTACAAAATAGCTCTAGTGGAGCTTAGGGAGTTAAAAGAACAATTGAAAGATCTATTAGATAAAGGATTCATCAGGACCATTAGTTACCCATGGGGTGTTCCAGTCCTTTTTGTGTGAAAGAAAGACGGTTATGTTTGTATGTTTATCAATTATCATAAGTTGAACAAAGTCACAATCAAGAATAATTACCCACTCCCCTAAATTAATGACTTATTTGACAAACTTTAGGGTGCCAGTTACTTTTCTAAGATAGATCTCAGATTCGGTTATCATCAACTCAGAGTCAAAGAATGTGATATTTCAAAAACAACTTTCAAAACTCGGTATGGTCACTTTGAATTCCTAGTCATGTATGTCGGTCTTACAAATTCTCAAAAACCTTCACAAACATGATGAATAGAATGTTCAAGAGTATTTGGACATGTTCATCATAGTCTTGATAGATGGCATTCTTGTCTACTCCCGTAATGTAAATGATCATGCAGACCATCTCAAAGTTATATTACAGACAATTAGAACCCATTAGTTATTCGCTAAATTCAGCAAGTTCAAGCTTTTGCTAAGATCAGTAGCTTTCCTTGGCCAAAATATTTTTGGTGATGGCATTAGAGTTGACCCTCAAAAGACCAAAGCAGTGAGAAACTGGCACATACCTATTTCTCCATCAGATATTAGGAGGTTTTTGGGTTTTTCTGGATATTACAAATGGTTTGTCAAAGGTTTTTCATCTATGGCATGCCCCATGTCTAGATTGACTTAGAATAATGTCAAGTTTTCGTGGTCGGATTCATGTGAGAAGAGATTTTAGGAGTTGAAGACTCGAATCACCTCAGCCCCAGTTTTGACCTTGCTAGATGGTTCAGATGGGTTTGTTGTTTACTACGATGCTTCCAGAGTTTGTTTGGGTTGTGAGCTGATGTAGAGTGGTAAGGTCATATCCTATGCCTCTTGACAGATTAAGCCTCATGAAAAGAATTATCCTACCCATGATCTTGAGTTAGCAGCCATTGTGTTTTCCTTGAAAATTTGGAGGCATTATCTATATGGGGTGCATGTTGATGTGTTCACGGATCACAAAAGTTTACAGTATATGTTTTTGCAGAGAGAGTTAAATCCTTATCAGAGAAGGTAGTTAGAATTATTGAAGGACTATGATATGAGTATTTTGTATTATCCTTTCTATTGAAGGACTATGATATGAGTATTTTGTATCATCTAGGAAAGGACAGTGTAGTGTCAGATGCCCTTAGTAGATTGCCTCTGGGTATTGTTGCTCATTTTAAGAGTGATAAGAAGGAGTTGGTTTAGGAGGTTTATCAGTTGGCTAGATTAGGTGTTCATTTGGTTGACTCAACTGAGGGTAGTGTATGGGTTCAGAATAGTTCAATATCTTCTTTGGTTACTGAAGTGAAAGAAAAGCAAGATAGGGACCCAGTTTAGTTAAGTTGAAGGTGTTAGTTAGAGATCAAAAAGTAGAGTTTTCTCCCAAGGGGGAGATGGTGTGTTTGATTGCAAGGTTAGAGTGTGTGTGTTGTGTGTAGATGGTTTGAGACAGCCAATTCTTGCAGAAGCGCATGGTGCGCATTACTCTATTCACCCGGTAGATACTAAGATGCACCGTGATTTATGGGAAATCTATTGGTGGAGTGGGAAATCTATTGGTGGAGCAGTTATAGTCAAGCACCAAAGGCCTAGTGGCTCTATGCAGGAGTTCAACATACCTACTTAGAAATAGGAAGAGGTGAACATAGATTTTATGACAAGGTTGCATCGTTCACGTCACCAACATGGTTCAATTTGGTTCAGCTGAGGATTATGCCAAGCTCTATAATAGAGAGTTGGTTAGATTGCATGGAGTCCCATTGTCCATCATTTTAGACAGGGGTACTCAGTTTACCTCTAACTTTTGGAAATCTTTTTAGAAGAATCTTGGTACCCAAGTTCATCTAAGTACAGCCTTATACCTTCAGACAGATGGTCAGGTAGAGAGGACTATTCAAACCTTAGAGGACATATTGAGAACTTGGGTTATCAACTTTAAGGGCAGTTCGGATGATCACTTGCCATTGATTGAGTTTACTTACAATAACAATTATCACTCCAGTATTCAAATGGCTCCATTTGAGGCTCTCTATAAGAGGAAATGTATATCTCCTATTTGTTGGTTAGAGGTAGGTGAGACTACGTTGATAGGTCTAGATTCAGTGTTTGATGCTTTGGAGAAAGTTTAGTTGATCAGAAAGAGGCTTAAGATAGCCTAAAGCCATCAAAAATCCTATACAGATGTGAGGAGAAGAGATCTTGAGTTTGAAGTTGGAAATTTGGTATATTTGAAGATCTCTCCCATGAAGGTAGTGAAAAGATTTAGCAAAAAAAAAAGAAACTAGTCCTTAATACGTAGACCCTTACATGATCTTGAGTTGATTTGGAAAGGTAGCTTACGAGCTTGAGTTTTCTGCATATTTGGTATCAGTGCATCCATTGTTCCATGTATCCTTGTTAAAGAAGTATATTTGTTACCCATCTATGGTTCTTTCTTTAGAAAGTACAAATGTTCAAGACAACCTTTCTTTCGAGGAGGTCCTAGTTGAAATCTTAGATCGCCAAATTCGCAGACTAAGGAATAAAGAAGTTCCCTTGGTCAAAGATCTTTGGAGAAATCAGTCCGTTGAGGGAGCTACTTAGGAAGAAGAAACAGATATGCGAACCATGTACCCTCACTTTTTCTCCGTAAAGTCAGACTAAGATCAAGGTAACAGTTTTCCTTAGATTATCTCTTTTCCATTCTCAGTTCCAGCCATGAGGTCATCTTCATGTCCTTGTATGCATTCATGAATTAGTTCATTCAGTCACCATGTTTCTGACTTAGTCATGTAATCATGTTTTCAGTTATCTATATTCAGCATCTAATCTCAGTACCTCAGTCTTTTTTAGCTTAATCAATCTCATTCAAGGATAAATGTTTCCAAGGAGGAGATATTGTAATACCCCGTATTAGCCTTAGCTCAATTCAACCCGACTAATTGTACAAGAGGCTTAGAATTTCAAAATTTGGGTAAGTGTTGGAGACTTAGTTTCATTTTTTGGCCTCTTAAATTTGTTGATTTAAAAGTGACCTTCCTGACCCCGAGATGTAAGTTTTTGAGTTGATTCATGTTCAGGGGTGTAAGTATCATGTCTTGGGTAAGTTTTGGATTTTTTGGATGAGGTTTAGACCACATTTGGATTTCCAAAACAGAAAGTCATCGCGATTATGGAGCGTCGTGGTGGAATAGCAATGGAGGCCTTGGCGCATCATAGTGAGGTCTCAATTGCCGTTCCAAGTATGAATTTTAAATTCAGAGGGGTAGTCAGATCTTTTCCCATGGCCCCAGTCCGTAAAAACACGAGATTTATCATCAGTTAAGGCATTATATGCCCTATTTCCACAATTCCTCTTTAAAAAAACCTAGCCATCACTTAAATTCATCAAATTCAACCATTATTTCTTCAAGAAAACTTAAGAATTCAAGCTTCACCACCCAAGAACGATCAAGAACGTCACTTCTCTTGCAAAATTAAAGTCTTAACATATGTTAAATATTTATCCATGTGTCCTTTTCACACATGAAGTCCAAGTACCTATTTTTGTGTTATAAAGCATGAATTCAAATTTTACAATGAGTTTATTTCATGAAGCTTTTGGGAATTTTGATTATGTATGATGTTTACAAGTGTTTTTAGCTGGAAAGTATCCTTTACACATTTGAAGCATGAAATTCCATGTTAAAACACACAATGTATAGTTTTAGTGTTATGATTATGTTATTCCCACATGTTTGAATCATTCTCATGCCTAAGTTCATGAATTTCAAGTGTTTGATGAAATGCCTAAGAGCTGAATTTTGAGAAATAACTACTTATTATACTTTTAAAGCTTTGACATGCTTTTACTGTTAATGTTATCGAGTCCTGGGGGTTATGAATACCCAAAATTTAGCTATTTACTTAGTCTTAGTACCTTCAGAATGGTTTTCAGGCATATATGAGTATTATTAATTTATTCAGTTATCCTATCGGTTAAGTTTAGATCAGTTCAGTATTCCAAGTCAGTTTAGTTAGGAGTAGGATTTAGCACCGAGTGAACCTAGGGATGGGGGCTCACTTTCCAGTTGAGGGTGGACATTTAGTAGCAGTCCCTACATTCCAGAACTACGTAACTAGCGTACGCTAGATATATTAACCTTCTTGTTGAGAGTTGACTTATATCTCACTAGAGCACTGGCCAGTAGAGGGTGACTCTTTAGTCCTTTAGGACTTTTTTTCAGTGGATCAACGTAGCCAGTTTTAGTACTAGTAGCATGGTATTGACACCCTTCAAACTGGGTTCACCGGTTGGACCCCAATTAGTTCTTATAAGGGCATGCCAGTTAGATGATCGCTCCCATAGTCTCATTTTAGTATTTAGCTCAGAGTTCAATTTTAGGCTTGCTTGACCAAGTCATATAATTATTAGTTGTTCAGTATCAGTAATTTAGTTTACAAACTATCCCAGTATCATCTCATATGCTTGGTCATGCATTCTCAGATTTTACACCTTTCTTGCATACTCTACGATACTTATCTCATGCTATCTATTCAGCAGTTATTATTTATTCATATGAGCCATGTATATCATCCTAACCTTATTTAGAATACCATTACATTTAAAGTACTAACCGCATACTTATTTCTTGCGCTATGATGTCTCATATCATAGGTTTGGAAGCTCTGATTCCTAACTGCACCTAGACATCCAGCGCACCAGCAGTAACAGAAGTAGCATTGGTGATTCCTCATATTTGTTTTATGTTCATTTAAGTGTTTCAGATCTATAGTCAGTTGTAGTTAGTTGGGGACTTGTCCTATCAACTCCACAGTCAGTCAATTAGAGTCTTTTAGACAGTTAGTTAGTTAGTTATCAGTTGTTATTGATAGTCTTTACAATATTATTTTCAGACATTGGTTTTTTAGGCATATTAGCTCAGAGATATTTTAAATTTTTAAACCTTATGGCTTATCCAGCTTTGTTTTCCACACATATGTATCCTTTTTTATGAGTTTATTCAGTGCTCACAACAGGGACTAGCTTATGGATTAGCTTGTGGTGACTTGTGACTATAAGCACCGTATGTCTTCTAGGGTGTACTCTCGGGGCATTACATTTACCCTATTATTCTACTCATTAACAATTAGAAATTATTCCAAAACACTCCATATTTCTCTCAAGAACTTTAGGGGCAAGAAAGCTAGGGTTTCATCTTACGAATTGCTTTATGTCTTGTATTCATGATTTTTTTCCATTAATTCTTATTTATAAGGCATGATTATCTTCCCTTATTGTAATTTTAACTAAATGCATGGTTTATATGATTTATTTCATGGTGTTACTATTTCATGATTTTGGTTTTCAACTATTATTTGGGGGTTTTGATATTGAATGCTTAGTTATGGTTTCCTGTGGTTTTTATTATACTTTTATATGCATTAATGGTGGTATTGTACATTTGTATTGCATGATAATGGTTTAATGGTTTTTGGAATTGGTTATGGTTATATTATGCCCACAATGTGCTTGATGAAATGCTTATAAAGATATGTTCATTGCATTGACTTCTTTTAATGGAACTCTTGCATGTTTTAAACTAGATAAAGGATTTATGCATGGTTTAAAAGGTTTGAAAAGGCTAAAGTCTAAATGTTTATTCTTGTGGAGAACATAAAATTCTCCCAAGTGGATTTAATATGGTTTATGAAAGGACACCTAAGGTCCCATTAACCTAAATGGTTTAGCTATGGATATTACTTGCAAGTAAGGGGTGGTATGACGATACCACCAAAATTGGCCTTGGTTAATAGATGGTAAATGGATTTTTTGGACATTGTTTTTATTGGTCATTAATGGAGGGGCGTGTAGCTAAGCTGTGGAAGGTGGCAGTCCCGGGGAAACCAAAACCGAAAACTAATATTTTCTGGTATGAGGGGTCTTGATGACCATGCGCGTGTGTCACATTTCATATTGGGGGATGTACTAGTCATCCCATGGTCTATTCCCTGGTTGTGCGGCTACAAGCACTAGGACCCTTTCTGTAGGGGGAGCTAAACCCGTATGGCCCATGGGTGGTTAGGACGGTAAAGCTACACAGCCAGGTAAAGATTTTAAATACATGTTAAACTTGGTTCCCTTTACCAGCATTTATATATGTATGGTTTTGAGCATTATGGATGGTTTCACTTGGTTTTATAACTGGCATTATTTTATCCTTATCCTGTGATTCATGCTAGCGGTCATTCACTAACCCCGTCTACTGGAGGTTTTATACGCATGTTATGCAGAAACTATCCATTCTACTCCTCTTGTTTAGCATGAAAATTTGGTATTAGCATTTGGACTCTAGTGGTAATCTTTCATACTTTTGGAAGGCATCATTTCATGTTATAGATTTACTTAGACACTTTTCTTTTATTTTGGATGTTAATTTTTGCCATGGTTGGGGGCATGTCCCAGCCGGATTTGCTTACTCTTTTGGATAGTCTTTGTGGTACTTCTAGGAGTTTGTATGGGTGGGATCGACAATGGTGTAGGCCTTGGCATTGGAATAAGTCGGTAGGCTGACATCACTGGACGATATTATTTGTTGTTCGATCCTATTACATTTTGGAATTGATTTGCATATTATGTTTGGTATTTCCTTTTGTTTATCGTCTATGGTTTAGTTTGGCATGGTTAGGTGGTTGGTGTAGTACGGTTGGACTCAGTTTGGTCGGTCACAGTCATTACCTTATCCCGAGTCTTAATGAGAACAATAATTCTAACTTTTTATAAGTTCGAAATTCAGCCCATCTAAGACTGGATATAGGTGGTTGGGATGGGTAACAGGGGGCGGTCCTTGGTCCTACTTGGACTTGGGATTCCCGTTATGACAAATCCTAGGGTCGGGTCAGATCACACGAAGATCTATAATTGCTCTAAAAATATCCAAAACACCTTTTTCTTGAACTTTGAATCCAAAATATGATTTGCTAGAAAAATACCCAAAACACATCATATATAACAAAATAACCTCAGACCTCATATATTTTCCTAATTTTAAGCAACGAAAGTGCTATATTTTGATAGCATATCAGGTTCCCTCCTTCATTTCAATGTTGTTTGGTGTAGAGCTCATATTTAACCTGAATGCATTTCTTAAATTACAAAGTTGATATTAGTTCAAATTTTCAAATAGCTCTTAAGAAACAGGAACTAACTTGGCCACCTGTACATTGCTAATTCAATTAGGTAAAATGTACTGAAACTCATTATTAACTTGTTACTGCATCGAGCAAAGTTTGGTCCAAGCTTACACTCACACAATTTATACTTATATCCGTAAATTATATTAAACTATTTCCATAGCCCTACAATCTTGTAGAAACTCAACATTATTAATATGATTACTTAAAATTTGTAAGTTGAGAAGAGAACTTAAGAGTCTAACCTGGTCGTGCAGTTTCATGATGAGAATAATACCTTTGCAAACTTGCACCGAAGAAAATGCAAAAAGCATTCTAAACTTCACAACTAAGCTCTTCCAACTACCATACTCATCAAATTTAAATTATCCGATTAGATACTAATCCCCCATTAGAGCACTATTATCGTCGATGATTTCAGCAACATTAAGCTTATTCTTAGACTTATCTTTGAAAGATGAAGATATGTCATCGTAAACCTGGTCCCGAGACATCACACGGTGCTCAAGACTACGACTATTCTCTAGCTAACCCTGTGAGCCTGCTACTAAGTTTATAACTTATATCAAAGTAATTTAATCAAATAGAAATGCATAAAATACTGAATATTATCAAAACTTTCTGAGATCAACTGAATATAATGTCTGGAATACTAGTACTGAAAGTCTGAATATAATAGCTAGCATTCCAACAAGCCTCTACTACTAAGAAACTAGAGAGCCATTGGGACAAATCCCCAACTGACTCGGACTAAACTGAAAACAACTACTCAAATACTATGAAAGCTGGAAATCTAGATAAATGGGCCCTCAAACCATGAGGACTCACCAACTATCGAGATATAGATAGAGATGCCCAAAATCCCTCATGCTGCTGAGAATGAGAAGCTGAACCTACATTATGAGACAATTTAGCATATAGACATATATGTGGATCAGTACTTTGAGGATGTACTAAGTATATGGGGGTGAATACATATGTAAAAGTAATATCTGAAAGTTATTAAAATTCATAAAATATGCATGTTGTATGTAATGACTCACATGGCTGGAATAACTGAAAGTTGAAAATCATAAATCATGAATAATAAAACATACTGCATAAATCTGGTGAGCCATCACATTTAAAGTCTAAAAACTAAATTTTTATCTGTCATTCTTTTCTGTTAAACTGTAGGCAAAATACTTTTTAAGAACTATTTTGAAGATCTTTACTGTTGGGGAAATTCTTTTAAAAAATTTTCTATTGTTCTTTACTAGTAGGGAGATTTACTCAAAAGACGTTTATTTACTTTTACTAGCAGAGAGGTTCTTCTAACTGACATAAACCATGTGAGCTATCATAGAGTCCAACGTCTCGTTCCCCTAAGGAGAAAATCTTACGTTGGGGAGAGGTGTCATACTCTTGCTAAGGAGTACAACCTGAGCTAAGTGATCACATCTGTAACTGTCATCTATATAGAAATAGGAATACAGAATCTGTACCTGTGTTGGCTCATAGTTCTAGAAAAGTAGGATGCGCTAAACCCACACTTTCCGCTCAGTGCTAAATACTAATACCTTTAATCTATATCTTAATTCTGTAGGAAAATCCACTTTAAAAAGTCATAATGTTTCATACTGAAAGCTAACTATGCATATGTTCATTCAATACTAAATTTAAGCTGTAAAGTGGATTTCATATCTTAGCTAAAGATCAAAAGGTCAATTCTTCATTCAAAACTATCTATAAACATATCATGGGATGCTTAAAAACATAATCATTCTTGAAATATCAACATACAACTAGGGCATAGTAACACATACTTGAAATTCATGTCAAAACCTCATAATATTCATGCTTAATGATGTGAATATTGATAATTCAATTTAAAATCTAGAAATTTCTGCAATACACATAAAAATACTACAGAAAACATACAACTAAACATCAACAATACTTGAAATCTCATAATATTCAATTGGTGATAAATATATATAAACCCCCAAACTGAAATTTATGTAATTTCATGAAGAAAATCAACTTTAGATCAAATTTGGGGCACAAGAATGAAAGACTTATCCTTGTTGAAACCCCCCACATACCTTGTTGATGAATTTGAATGTAAAATTTTGATTCTTGACTCTCTAATGGTGTTCTTGAAGCTTCCCCTTGAGGTTCTTGAACCCGGAACTTTTGATTATAAGATTTATCATAGAAGGAGTTATGGAATTTGTTCTTGATTCTTAGAGCTAGGATTTTGCTATTAGAGATGAAAAAGATGAATAATGAGGTATCTTTTCTATTTGGGGCTAAAATTGTATGTTTTGGGCAGAATAAGAGTGGGGACATTAACTTAATTACCCCTCTGGATGCGAATTTTTAATTACAAAAATTTTATACCCAACGACGCACAGACCGATGCAGCACGTCGATGGGGTCAATACGATGGCCGATGAGATGGGATGACCGATGCGACACATTGATATCATATCGGCTCACTAGAATTTACATGCTTAAGGTTTGTGATGATACTGTCGATGGACAATGTAATGTGTAAAAATTGCATTGATCCACTGTTTTGCACATCCTATTAGGATTCTAATGACATCCGAAAAATCTGAAACTCACCCAAGGTGACCTATTGACATACCAGATCATGAATCGACTCAAAAATCAATAATTTATGGTCGTAAAGATAATAAATAAAGTCATTGAAATATCGAGGCCACAAATGTGACCAAGTGTCAATACTTATCTGAAATTTTCTAAGTCTGGGGCCTCTTTTGGCATGCTATATATGACTAAAACGACTAGGATTTTGTGGGGTCTTACAATATCTCCCCCTCGAGAACATTCATCCTAGAATGAGACTGACTAAACTGAGAATACTGATAGAATGAGTTTACATACTGAACATGCACAACTGAAACCATAATTGTATGTTTGAATCTAAAACAAGAGGAACTACTGAACTAATCTGTGTGTGCATGAATGACATAAGATAACCATATGGATGAAACTGAGATTGGAAATGAACTGAATTAAAGAATATTATTACCTTCGACAGACTCTGAATTTGTGAAGAAGAGATAAGGGTACTTGGCTAGTATGTGTGGTTCCACTTCCTAATTGGTAGCCTCAACAGACTAATTTTTCCACAGAACTTGAACCAAGGGAACTTCTTTGTTTGTTAGTCTACGGATTTCTTGATCAAGAATCTCTAATGGAAATTCATCTTATAAGAGGATATTCCGAATATCTGTGCTTTCCATAAAGACTATAACAGCTGGATAACCGGGTGAACTAATGACAAGTCTGCGGGTAGCTCAAACTCATACGCAACCTTCCCCACATGACTCAAAATTCTATAGGGACCTACATACTAGGGACTAAGATTCTCCTTTTTGCCAAATCTTTTCATCCCCTTCTTGGGCAAAACTTTCAAATAAATCCGATCATCAACATCAAACTGAGGAACTCTTCTTCTCACATCTGCATAAGATTTCTGAAGACTCTGGGATGCTCTCAATCTATCCCGAATCATTTGAACTTTCTCTTTGGCTTCAAACACCATATCTAGCCCAATTAAAGCGGCCTTACCCACTTTGAACAAACCGACTAGTGACCTATATCTTTGCGTATAAAGAGCTTCAAATAGGGCCATCTGAATGCTATAATGGTAACTATTGTTATAGGCAAACTCAATCAATGGCAATTGGTCATCCTAACTACCTTTGAAATCACCGTCACATGTCCTCAACATATCTGATAAAGTTTGAATGGTCCTCTCTTCTTGACTATCTATCTGTAGATGAAAAGATGAACTCATATGAAATAGGGTACAAAGACCCTTCTGAAAGGCTTTCCAAAACTAAGAGGTAAACTAAGTACCCCTATCTGAGATAACGAACAAAGAAATTTTGTACAATCTGACCAACTCTTTGATATACAACTTAGCATAATCTTCACATATGTAGGACTTATGAACAGGAAGGAAGTGAGATGATTTAGTAATTTGTCTACTATAACCCAAATTGAATCATGTTGCCAATGCAAATGGGGTAATCCAGTCACAAAGGCCCTATTTACCTATTCCCACTTCCAAGAGGGTATACTAAAATCTTGTAAAGTGCCACCAGGTATTTAGCGCTCTACCTTAACATGTTTACAAGTACCAGACTTGGCTACCAATTTTGCGATATCTCTCTTCATACCACTCCACCAGTAGATTTCTTACAGATCGCGGTACATCTTGGTGGCTCCCGGATGAATGGAATAACGCACACCATGTGCCTTTTCCATAATTCACTGCCTCAAATCATCAATACATGGTACACACAATCTACTCTGGTATCTCAACACACCATCTCCCCCTTGGGAGAAAATCTATGCCCTTGGATCTTTAACTGTCTCCTTTAGTTTGACAAAACTCGGATCCCTATCTTGTAGCTCTTTCACTTCTGAAACTAAAGAAGATTCTGAACTACTCTGAACCCAAATATTCCCCTCAGCCGAGTCAACTAACCTCACACCCAATCTAGCTATCCAGTGAACTTTTTGAACTAGTTTTTTCTTATATTTCTCCATATAAGCAACACTGCCCATAGACAATCTACTAAGGATGCCTGTCACTACATTGGCCTTGCTCGGATGATACAACACACTCATATCATAATCCTTCAACAATTCTAACCACCTTCTTTGACTAAAATTTGACTCCCTCTGAGTAAACACATATTGCAAGATTTTACGATTTGCAAACACATCAACATGCACCCCATAAAGATAGTACCTCCAAATTTTCAAAGCAAAAACAACAACAGCTAACTCAAGGTCATGAGTAGGGTAATTGTTTTGTGAGGATTAAGCTGTCTGGAGGAATAAGCTATAACTTTGCCTCTTTGTATTAGAACATAACCCAGATCAACTCTAGAAGTATCGCAATACATGATAAACCCATCTGTACCATTAGGTAGTACTAAAATTAAAGCTAAAGTGAGTCCTGTCTTTAACTCCTAAAAACACTTCTCATATGAATTTGAATAGAGGAACTTAACTTTCTTCTAAGTCAATCTAGACATAAGGGATGCAACGGAAAAAAAACCCTCAACGAAACGCCTGTAATAGCTAGCTAAATCATGAAACTTCTATTTTTGTATGGAGAGATAGGTCTAGGCCAATTTCTTACTATTTCTGTCTTTTAGGGATCAACTCTAATTCCCTCACTGGAAACAATCTGACTGATTAAAGCTATAGACCTTAGCCAAAATTCACATTTTCTAAATTTGGCGAACAATTCATGATCTCTAAAAGTTTGCAACACAATTCTAAGATGGTGTTCATTATCATCCTCATTATGGGAATAGACAAGGATATCATCTATAAAGACTATGGTAAATATGTCCAAATATTGTTTGAACACTTTATTTGTTAAGTCCATGAAGACTACTAGGGCATTTGTTTGCCTGAAGGACATGACTAGAAACTCAAAATGGCCATTACGGATTCTGAAAGCTATCTTTAGGATATCATACTTGCTTACTCTAAGATGATGATAGCTGAATCTAAGGTCTATCTTGGAGAAATAACTTGCACCTTGGATGTGATCAAATAAACCATCAATTCTAGGGAGAGGATACTTGTTTTTAACCATGACTTTATTCATCTGACGATAGTCAATGCACATTCGCAAAGAACCATCTTTCTTTCACATGAATAGGATAGGAGCACCCCATCGAGAGACACTGGGCCTTATGAAACCTTTATCTAAGATGTCTTTAAGCTACTCTTTTAATACTTTAAGCTTGGCTAGAGCCAAATGATATAGAGGAATAGAGATGGGCTCAGTATCTGGGAGAAGTTTAATACCAAATTCTATTTCCCTATATAGAGGTACCCTTGCCAGATCTTCAGGAAAAATTTCAAAAAACTCATTGACTACTCGGACTGACTAAACTGTTGGAGCCTCAAACCTAGTGTCCTTGACTCAAACTAGATGATAGATACACACCTTTGAAATTAATTTTCTGGCTTTATGATGGGATTTAAAATGACTCTTGGAAGACATTGAATTACCTTCCTACTCAAAAACTGGCTCATCTTAAAACTGAAACTTCATCACTAGGGTGAGATAATTTATAACATAAATGAAGCTAATCCATACCAAGAATAAGGTAAAATATGAATATATCTAACTCTATTAAATCTGCTAACATGCTCTTATGAAGAAAAGTGATAGGATACTTTCTATAAACCTATTCTCGGTAACAACTAACTCACCTACTAGTGTAGAAACCAAGAAGGGCTCAAGGATCTTTCCAGGACCTATTTCAAAGTTTACTGCAACTAATGGGGTAATATAAGATAAGCTCAACTCGGGGTGCAACAACACATAAACATCAAGATGAAAGACACGAAGTATACCAGTAACAACATCTAAGGAGCTCTCCTACTCCTCATGGGATGGTAAAGCATAAAACCAATTCTCGTACTAATCATCACTGGTACTGGATGATATTTCCTGGGGAGGGATTTGGCAAGCTATGGGAACCGGTGCACTAGTAGCCTGAGTTTCGGATGAACATCCCTGCTTCGTTGCTTAGCATAAGGGAGCCCCTTGATACGATAGCCCAACTGACCACATCCAAAGCAACCTTTCTAACCCAATAAGCACTCGCCATTATGATTCTTACAACATCTAGCACAAGCAGGATAACTGGGCTTTTTACTCACACTATTTTAAGATCTAGACATAGAAGTCTTACCCCATTATTCCTGCCTAGTTCTTGGTGCGAGAAAACTAGCTGAAGATGGTGTTGTCAAAGGCAGATGACTCTGAAACTGTGAACAATTTCCCTTTATAGAACTTGACTAACCATACTCAAACTGCCTAATTCTAGCCTTCTTATTACTTCTATCTTTTACCTTCAACTTTTCTGCCTTAATCTATTAGGCATGAGCCATCAATATAGCAAGATCCATGTCTCCAATAAGCATGCAAGTCCTACACTCTTTGACTACGAATCCAGATACTCCAGTAACAAACTTACTTATACTAGATCTAGTGTCAACTATCAAATCAGGCGCATACTTAGATAACTGGTTGAACATAAGGCGGTACTCCTTCACTATCATTAAGCCCTACCTCAGGTTCAAAAAATCCTCAATCTCGTCTTCCCATAACTCACACAAAAAGAAGCTATCTAGAAAAGCATCCCAAAATACCTTTCAATTTATGGGAGCTGCATTCTTACCCCTAATATTATTTCACATAACCACCCAATTATAAGCAACATCCTTCAGCCTATAAGAAGCTAATTCCACACTCTTCTCTTTAGTAACATGCATAACTTGGGTGATATTTTTCACCTCATCAAGATAAAACTGTAGGTCCTCACCTACCTTTGATCCAAAGAATTTAGGTGGATTTATTCTCATAAAGTTACGAAGTCTGGCTGTAGCTAAATCACCCTTTTATTAATGCAAAACTATAGCTTGATTATTATCCTAAATATTAGCAATCATAGCTTGAGCTAACACTTGAAAGACAACCCAAAATTTGGCATGGGATACATTCTTATTTAGAGGTAAGCAGACTGGGTTGGCTATTTATCATTTTTTTGGGTGTTAGCTCGATGAAGAGGCATTTTAAACAACTATTATGAAAGAGATCGAGTTAAAAGTAGATAGAGACACAATAAGCATGATAGATCATGAAAGAAGGAGATAATTTCCTAAAAATGTCTCGTAGCGTCTTGCTCATAAGAGTGGCATAATTCACACCCATGATGAAGACTCTACGCAACATGGCTTGTCTGACTCCCTAGGACTCTCTAAACCTTAGTATCTGATACCATGTTTGTAATCCCTCAAAACCTGATCCCGAGACATCACACATAGCTCAAGCTTACGAGTAGTCTCAAGCTAACCCTGTAAGACTTCTACAAAGTTTATAACTCATATTAAAGTAATTTAATCAAATATAAATTCTAAAATACTAAATATTATCAAAACTTTCTGAGATCAACTAAATATACTATCTGGAATACTAATACTAAAAGTCTGAATAAAATAGCTAGTAGTCCGAAAAGCCTCTACTACTAAGAAACTAGAGAGCCATTGGGACAAACCACCAACTAAAAACTGAAAAACAACTACTCAAATACTATGAAATCTAAAAATCTAGATAAATGGTCCCTCGAACCATAAAGACTCACCAATGTCAAGATGTAGATAGAGATGCTCAAAATCACTCACGCTGCTGAGATTGAGCACCTGAACCTACATTATGAGATAATGTAGCACATAGATGTACATATGGATCAGTACTTTGATGATGTACTGAGTATATGGGGTTGAATGAATAAGTAAAAGTAATATCTCAAAGTTATTAAAATTCATAGAATATGTATATTGTATGCAATGACTCACGTGGCTGGAATAACTAAAAACTGAAAATCATAAATCATCAATAATAAAACATACTATGTAAATTTGGTGAGTCTTCACATTTAAAGTTTAAAAGTTAAACTATTATCTGTCATTCTTTTCTGTTAAACTATAGGAAAATACTTTTAAAAACTATTCTGAAGATCTTTACTGTTGGAGAAATTCTTTTAAAAACATTCCTATTGTTCTTTACTATCAGGGAGATTTACTCAAAATCTATTAATTTACTTTTACTAGTAGGGAGGTTTTATTAACCGGCAGAAACCATGTAAGCTATCATGGAGTCCAATGTCTCATTTCCCTAAGGGGAAACCTTAAGTTGGGTAGAGGTTTCATACTCTTGCCAAGGAGTATAACCTAAAATAAGTTATCACATCTGTAACTATCATCCATATAAAAATAGGAATACTGAATCTGTACCTATGTTGACTCATAGTTCGAGGAAAGTAGAATGCACAAAACCCGTATTTTCTGCTCGGTGCTAAATACTACTCTCTTTAATTCATATGCTTATTTTGTAGAAAAATCCACTTTAAAAGGTCATAATGTTTCATACTGAAAGCTAACTGTGCACCTATTCATTCAAAACTGAATTTAAGCTGTAAAGTGGATTCTATATCTTAGCTAAAGTTCAAAAGATTAATTCTTTATTCAAAGCTATCTATAAACTTATCATGGGATGCTTAAAAGCATAATCATTATTGAAATATCAACATGAAACTAGGGCCTAATGACCCATACATCATATTCATATCAAAACATCATAATATTCATGATTAATGATGCAAATATTGGTAATTCATTTCAAAATTTGAAAATTTCTGCATAAAAATAATAAAGAAAATATGCAATTCAACATCAACAATACTTAAAATATCATAATCTTCAATTGGTGATCAATGGCTATAAATATCAAATTGAAAATTTATGTAATTTCATGAAAAAAATCCACTTGAAATCAAATTTTGGACACAAGGATGAAAGAATTATCCTTGTTGAAAAAATCTACATACCTTGTTAATGAATTTGAATGTAAAAGTTTGATTCTTGACTTTCTAATTGTTTTCTTGACGCTTACTCTTGAAGTTCTTGAACCCTGAACTTTCAATTATAAGATTTCTTGGAGTAGGCATTATAAAATTTGTTCTTAATTCTTAGAGCTAGGGTTTTGTTATTAGAGATTAAAAGATGAATAATGAGGTATCTTTTCTATTTGGGGCTAAAATTGTGTGTTTGGGGCGAAATAAGAGTCAAAAAATTGACTTAATTACCCCTCTAGATGCGGATTTTTAATTACATAAAATTTGCACCCAGCAACGCGTAGACCGACGTACAGAGTCGATGAGGTCAACTCGATGGCCGATGCGACGCATCGATATTGTATTGGATCACTAGAATTTACATGCTTGAAGCTGGTGAAGATACTGTCGATTTGATGGATGATGCAATGCATCAAAATTGCATCGATCCACTATTTTGGACATCCAATTAGGCTTTTAACGGTGTTCAAAAAATCTGAAACTCACTTGAGGTGACCTATTGACATCCTGAATCATGAATTGACTCTACAATTAACATTTTAAGGTCTTAAGGATCGAAAATAAATTCATTGGAATATCGATTCCAAAAAATATGAGTAAGTGTTAATACTTAGCTGAAATATTTGAAGTTTGTGACCTCTTTTTGCATGCTATATATGATTGAAATAACTAGAATTTTGTGGGGTCTTATAGTTCTTAGTGCCGAATCCTGAAATAGAGAAACTCTGATGAATTTCATTAGATAGTCTATTTTTGGTCACTATACAATCTTCAACTACACAAAGAGAAACTCACAAAATTGCATACGAATTTAAAGGATCCCATTGATGTCAATAGTAAGAGATAATACTTTGTATTTCCTCCAAATCATCTTATGTGTTGTCATTTTATTTTTGGTCCAACCCAAAAAGAAAGTCGTGTTTCCTTGTTTGGTAACTATTGAAAGACATAATTTCACTTTTACCTCTATTGGTCCCACTTAATTAAAAACAGTAGTAGTATAATTTTTAATAAAGGATAATTTGGTAAATATCACCAAGTCTTTTATTATTTCATAAATTTGTGCCCGATCAAGGTATGCCACATAAAAATATGAAGGGAGTATTATACAATTATACAAAAGATTTCCTTTAAGATCGATATTTTTAAGTGTTACAATGTTTTGCTCAAGTTTTTTAGCTACAATTCACATACGACATCATTCGAATGCCAAATAAACTTCTATTTAAGCAAACAAGTGGCTTGGCAAAAATAGGAAAGAATTAAAGAAAGTTACCTATTTCAACCTCCAAGGTTCCCTCCTTCATCTCAATATTGATTGGTGCAGAGCTCATATTTAACCTGAATGTCACAATTAAATAGCAAGTTACAATCAGTGTTTGCAAAATGAGACAGTATTTCATACTTGATTTTTAGATCAAAAATCAACCACGGAGCCAAAATTTTCATAAAGGGGGTTTAACATACACTACACACACAAAAAAACAATATATAAATAGTGTAATTTTCCTCCCTTGATCTACACATCATTACAATCTAAGGAAGAAGTGTAGCTCAAAAGTCTGTAACACAAAACCACTTATCATATATTCAAAAAACAAAAGACAGTTACTCATAAAAAACATCAACCAAAAAAGAGTAGAGTGCATAAGCAAACATATAACTTATCAAAAAAGTTGATCAGAAACAATATTACAATATTTTAGAAAACATCAAACCCAGCTGACTTAACACCCCAAAAGAAAACCAATAAATATGCAACAACTTAGCACTGTAGCAATATATCCTACCTTGTTTGAGAAATTCAAAAGTGGAGTTAGTGATTCTCGAGATGTGAAAAATTTATTATTGTTCATCATTATACAACATATCCATAGAAGAACATGTCTTCCCAGGTTTCACTTTATTTGAAGTGAGACATTTTTTATCTTCTGATCTTGAATCTTAGTATCCGAAATCAATATTAATTTTCAATGTCAGAATTTTTGTAACACTTTAATCTATGTGATTAAGAAAAATTCAAACATTTTCTTTCCTCCCATAATATTTTGTGTATTAGGAAGCTCCAAGTAAAATTGTGATAATCAGAACAAGAAAAATTAAGTTCTTACTCCTTATTAATCTCAATGAAACTACCACATAAGAATATAACGCTCAGGTTTTTGGTACTTACAATTTTTCTAAGTTTTGAGCTCCTTGCTTTGATTACAACTCATCAATGAGTCCTATGGTGTTTTGATGGGTCATGTGATCGTAGTCATGAGGTGTCCCGAAAGTGGTATTGAGGTTATTATCATGGTTACGACTTCAGGGAACTAGTCGTATAGACTTATGACGAGTTGTTGGGATGAGTTATAACTAAATCATGTAATTTTGTGGTATGATTCTACTTGAGTATGAATGGTTCACTATGAGCCCTAGGAATTTCTTATGAGTCGTGGGGTGTAAATCATAGGTGTCCAGTGTATACCCCAAATAGATTTTGTGTTGATTTCCACTGGGACCTACGAGTCATAGATTATGATTCATGTCGCTGAGTCAAAATATCAGCAGTTTATGTTTCCTTAGTGGTATACCTTGGTTACGACTCAGGGTGATGAGTCATAAGGAGTGGCTACAAGTCAAGGGTTGACCCGTAGTCAAAGGCATCACTTTTTCATCTTTTAAGTTAAGGGCATTTTATACATTTCTCCTCTTACCCAAATTGAAACCCATGAATTATAACCTAATTAGGGTGTCATAAACATTCGAAAACCAATCCAAGTAACTTCTCAAACACTTCAAAGGATCTCTAAGCTCCCTCAAACAAGACAAACTAGGGTTTTTGTAACATCTCGTACTTTTATCTAGCTTAAATTTATCTCAAGAATGTCAAAGACTTTCTTTAAATATGAATACACTTTTATACATGTCATTGGGTAGGAAATTGAATAATCTTTCCATCAATACTCAATTTTCCCATATTCGAGACTCAATAGAAGAGTTAGAGCCATTTTAGTACGACAGTTTACCACCTGGTACTCTAGCGCGTTGTGGAGGCAATTCAAATGGAATTTGTCATTTTCCAGTGAGATAAGGCAATATCACCGCATATTACCACTAGACTTTTTCTTAATTATCAGTTTCCAGTGAGGAATCATGATACCGGCGCGTCGTGCTATAACTTACTTTCACATTTGTCAGTTTCTAGTACACCAACGTGATTCCACCGTATCGCGGTGAACTTTTAGGTCGCATCCAAAGGGTAACGTGATTTCGCCATGTCACGTTGATGGTCTAATTCACATTTGTCCACTTTTCAGTGACACGGCACAAAAGCATCGCGTCTCGCAAAGGAACCAGATTAGGATTTTTCAGTTCATTTCTACTTTTAAATTCCAAGTTTTAAAATTATTCCAAGGGTATTTGAGTCTTTTTCCATGGACCTAGTCAGCCTTTAATATGAAATTCAACCCTCATAAACCTATTTACACCATTATTCATTCAATTTTCCCTAAATTAAATCATTCTCTCTCAAGAGGCAAAAACCCTAGTTCAAGAATCAAGGTCAATCCTCAAGAATCTCTCCAAGAACCTTTAAGAAATATTCTTCTCAGGTATGTTAGGTGTTCATCTAAGGTCTCCTTTCACCCATAGAGTCCACGAATCCCCTTTTAAAAATATACAAGATGTCAGATTTATGATTTTCATATTTAAATTAGATTGATTGGGTTTTAACATGATTACTCTATGATTCATGAAATTAGATTAGTATTTTTATAGTGAATTATATGAATTTCATGTTAAACCCATGGAATTGTAATTTGGGCATTGTATTTTCAACGTTTATATGTTATCCATGATTATGTGCATTAAGTTGTGTGCCCCAAGTGTTTGACAGAATGTCCATGTTAATTAAATGATACAATCATGACATGCTGGTATATGTACAAGTTAATGCATTACACGTGTTTGATGAAATGTCTCTATGAATAAATTACGACCAAGTGAACACTATTGTGTTATTTAAGATAATGTTTTGCTTTACTTTTCATACTATCGAGTCCTAGGGGTATTTAATACCCGATAATTTAGTTTTTTACCTAGAGCTAGTGTTAGTGATAGGACAGTATCAGTCATATCACAATTAGTAGTACTCTCAGTCCGCTATAGAACTCAGTAGAACTCAGTCAATTACATTACTTAGGAAAACTCAGTAAACTCTATATCAATCCAGTCTAGTTCAGTATAATCAGTTTAGTGTCTTCTAGTTGGGAGTAGGATTCAGCACTGAGTGAACCCAGGGATGGGGGAATTCCTTTTAGTATAAGGTTTGACCTTTAGTAGCAATCCCTGAGATACAAAACTATGCAGCCAGCGTAGATTTAGATGACTTTCTGCTAGATAAGGGTTGACACATCTCTTATGAGTTTTCCTATCAGTAGGGTTGACAAAATGTCTTTCTTCTAGTTAGGGTTAACTCACAGCTAGTGTTAGTACCCATAGCACAATATTAGCACCCTTCTAACTAGGGTTATAAGTTAGACCCTAATCAATTCAGAGAGGGGCATGTCGATTGATGATTACCTCCCATAGTTTTAGTTTCAGTCATCAATTCATAACTCATCTCAGTATTACAGAATTAGGACTATTAGATACAATTAATCAGTATCAGTTAATCAGTTATCAAAACTCAGTACTTAGCTTCAGAAAAGCTCAGTTAAAGTATATACATAATCTTATATTCAGTTATTCTATATCATTTAGTCAGTTATTGTTCATGCATATAAACCCTTGCATTCAGCCTTGCCTCATATAGCATACCAGTATATTCCGACGTACTGATGCATATTTTTCTGTTCTATGATATTACATATCATAGGTTCAGATGCTCAGGTTCCCAATTATGCATAGTAGATTTAGGTTCAGACAGCAGTAGTAGATTTAGCAGTGAGTCCTCATTATTCGGTGATATTATACTATTTCATATTTTCAGTAGATGTATTAGTTTAGTAGATGCATTTAGTTAGGGGATTGTCCTATCAACTCCACTTTCAGACAGATTCAGTTAGGGGATTTTTAGACTAGTTTAAGATAGTGTTTAATATTTTAGATTCAGATATTATATTTTATCAGTGTTTAAGATGTTTTCAACCTTATGGCATTTCATCCCATTATTTCGCATTTATTTTAGTTTTATTATTTAGTGCTCAGAGCAAATATCATTCATGGGTTAACTTGTCGTTCTTCGGGGCCGAAAGCACCATGTGATGACTAAGGGGTAGTCTCGGGTCATTTTAGTTTTATCAAGTTGGTCATCTAAGGATTAAAGGGTCAAATTCTCTTAAAATTTCTTGGTTTTTAAGGTTTGTTACTTGTCACTCATTGTTAATTTTATAAAAGCATATGTTTTAAAGTATTGTTCATAAGATGTTTATGTTGGTTTGAAATAAGGGTTGGGTGTTATGAATGCTAATTATTGAATAATGTTCTCCCATAGTTTACATATGATTATTCATTCTTTAATTATGATTTGAACTTGTGGGTGCTTGGGTATGGTGAATTTCCCAAAGTTGTGACTTTTGATGTGGTTATGACCCTAACCCCATGATGTAAAATTGGTTTTAATTATGAGAAATATAGGAATTTGTGAAATTGAACTAGTCTTGAACTATTGCATGATATAAAAAGGTATTTGAAACACAATGGTCTGATTTAACGAACAAAGGAAGTCGGTATTCCCCCACCTTGTATTAATGAACAAAGGAAGTTGTTCTCCCCAAGTTAATGGAAATAGTTTTGACATGTTGTTATTACTTTGCAAGTGTTGTTGGTATAATGATACCTACAATGTATTCCTAAATATGGAATATTGCAAAATGAACGGAAACATATGATAAATATTTTAATTAGGCTCTAATAAGGGTTGTATCACTGAGTCGTAAAAGTGGAGGTCCGAGTGACCGATACTAAAACCCAAATTTGTCGATGCAGGGGTCAAAGTGATCTGAGAGGTTCGAGCCGCCTCATTATTATTTCATGATTAGAGAGGTTTGAGTCCTCCGTAAATCATTACATAATCGGGTTCTTAAGTCACCTTAGTATATATTGGGAGGTTTGTGTCCGAAATGTGCATTTATATGAAATTATTCTCTGGTGTATATGGATACACGCATTAGGTCCCGACCAGGGGGTAAGAGATGGGTCCCATATAGCCCGTGGGTACATGTTATGATAGTTGAGCTACACAATCCATGCTAAAGTTTTAAGTGCATATTAAAGTTATTTCCTATCCCGACATGTGACGTATATATATATATATGCACTTGATTATGTGCATTGGTTTTTAATTCTTTTAAATTGTTGATCATTACATTATGTTATCCTTATCCCTGAGTTACATGCTAGCATTCACCCCGCTAATCATCTTCTGGCATTGTATCCCCACGCGATGTAGGATTTGGCCATACTTCTACATCTCCTGCTCAGTGACTTTGATTTGGGATCACCTAGCGAGTCAGATTAAAGTGGTGATCTTCTATACATTGGAAGACCCTATTTCATGATTATGGTTTTTGTTATAGTTTGACTATTTCTTTGGATTTGGTTTTTAGCTATTGTCGCGGGCATGTCCCAACACTTTATTGATATTCAGATTTGGTTATGGTTAGAAGGCTTTGTTTGGACAACTATGGTTATTGGGAAGTATTGGTCGGTCATTTGACTAGTCGTCGGTGGTTGGTCATGAGCATGCATTAAAATTTTCTCAAGTTATTGCATTTTATTTTGTTATATGTTCAGAATTCATCTGACTTTAGGTTGGTTTATTTTTGGGTTGGTTAGGTACTGGGGGTAATCTTTGGTCCTCTTGGGACTTATAATACCTATCATTGATAGGACCTGGTTCGAATCATGATAAAGATGGCATCAGAGCATAAATTTGATCTCATTGGCTTTCCAACAAAGTCGTGTCGAGTAGAGTCTCTTTTATGGATGTGTAGTAAGCCACACTTATAAGGGAGGGGCTATAAGAAATTTAGGAATGTTTCTCTTTCTTGTTGTTCTATTTAGAGCTATAGAGTCTGAGGTCATGAATCTCTCTAATTCTCATTTGTTTGTTTTTTTAGACTATGCCTCCAAGAAGATCTGATGTCCGTGGGAACTCTTTTGTCTAGTATGGATGGATCTCATCCTACTCCAGGAGTTTAGACTCAGTCTAGGGTCACTGCTTCTGATTGCCTGATGGAGCTCTACCAGGAGTTTAGACTCAGTCTAGAATGAGTCCTAGAATGAGGAAGTTTTCTACTAGGTTGTCCCAAGATTTTATTCTGGAAAGTAAATTTGCCTTGTTAAACAAGGATATAGATATTTCTCTTCTTGTAGTTTATATGCAGCAAGTCAAAAAAGAGAAGAAAAAGTAGGTTGAATATGGGGAAAGCCAGAGTAAGAAGTTTCGCTATTCAAATTAAGGTGAAAGTCAGTAGCACAGTGGTACAGATGGACAAAAATAGTATAAATTGAAGTGGGGTAATTCTGGTTCGCACTCTATGGCTAGTGCTCCCTACTCGAAGTCATCAGGAGATTGGTGTATGCAGAGTTGTGATAGTTTTAGGAAGCAGGGTGCCCAGTCTTAGGCTAGTAGGGCTCAGTCACCTCCATTATATCATCCTTGTAGATTTTGTGGTCAGATGCACTACGGGTTTTGTGAAGGAAGGACGAACAAATGCTTTAAATATGGTTAGATTAGTCACATATAGAGAGATTGACCTACTAAGGTTACTTCTGGGGAAAACAAGTTTTTTGTTGCTGTTGCATCAAGTCCTGCGCCAAAGGGTGTTGCGTCTGTTTCTTTCTCTGATACTAGTCAAAACTATCTCTATGATCTTACTATCCATCAGTAGTCTGAGGCATCCCCTGATGTCGTTACTGATATGTTGAAGCTTTTTTCTCATGATATGTACTGTTTGCTTGATCTCGAATCTACACTCTCTTATGTGCCCCTATTTTGTGGCTGTGCATTTCAGATTTGGTCTTGAGTGCATTTTGAACCCCTTTTGTATTTCTACCCCGATGGGTGACTCTGTGGTTGCTATAAGAGTCTACAAGGGATGTGTGGTATCTATTGGTGATAGAGAAATATTAGTAGAAATAATCGAGTTATACACGGTTGATTTTAATTTCATATTAGGGATGGATTGGTTATATTTGTGTTATGCTTCCTTATTTTGTCAGACTCGTACGGTCGTCTTCAAATTCCGAAATGAACCAGTTATTAAGTGGTAAGGTAGTTCCCTAGTACCTAAGGGAAGGTTTATTTTATATTTTAGAGTGCTGAAATTGGTTTCTTAAAGGTGCCTCTATCACTTAGTGCATGTTAAGGATTCTAGATCCGAAGATTCTTCTTTACAAACTTTCCCTATTGTCTGTGATTTTCTGAGGTATTCCCTTATGATCTTCCTAGTATTCTTCTTGATAGGGAGATCGATTTTTGGTTTGATCTTGTTTCGGACACTCGTCCTATCTCTATCCCTCTATATAGAATGGCTCCAGCTGAGTTAAAGGAACTCAAGGAGCAGTTGACAGATCTTATAGACAAGGGTTTTATCCATCCTAGTGTTTCCCCATAGGGTGAACCTATTTTTTTCATGCATAAGTGATGTGCTATAGGAATATAACACTTACGATGCTTAAACTATGAGAATATGTATGTACTTAAGGCTATTTTGTTAGATTTGATGTGTTTTGGGGAATGTTTTGCAAGAAATTAGGTTTTGGGATGATAAATTCAAGAACTATGAAAAGAGGCCAGAGTCGTAGTCACAAACCCATATCCAGCCTTAACTACCCAACTTATAACTTCTTCTTAATAACCCGGAAGGAAAACTTACGAATCGTATCTTGGATAGATTCGACACAACTTCAACAGTTCTTCAGTTTTTGGCCATAAATTTTCACCCCAATATCGGATTAAGGAGAAATTAGTATTGTTGGAAAGCTAATTAAATTATCTATTTGTTTGTGGGTCTTAGATAAAAAATACTAAGTACACAAAAAGTTATGCTCGGTTAAGGAAGACAATAGTTATACTCTTTACAAGAACTTAATCGTTAAGGATGTTTTCACTTGCCTATAAGCTAAGAGCTATTTATGATCTCAATGTGCATATAAATTAAGAGTTTAAGGGTCAGAATAATATGAGATGGAAGTCTAGATATGACTCATATGGTCCAACCGTACATAGACATTGTTCGAAGAAAGAAAGAATTCCTAGGTGGATATGAGTCGTGGCCACAAGTTGTATGATCAAGGTATGAAAGTGCATAATTCATAAGCTGAGAAAAGAGTTAAACCCTGGAATACAGTCATTGGAGTAGATATGAGAACCTTGGTATGACTCGCATGATGATGCTACGAGTTTAAGAGCCAGTCATACCTTGGGCAAACATTACTTTTCCTACCCCTAGTTAGGATTTGTTTCCTACGGTTTCCATGTATCCCAATTACACTCCTATAATATTTTTAAGTTCTATTATGTATGGGTAATTAAGTTTTCCTATTTTATTTAGGATTTGATTTTTAGAGTTTTCCTATTTTATTTAGGAGTTGATTTCTAGGGATTTCCTATTTTATTTAGGATTTTAATTTTGTAATCTATAAATACCCTTTAGGCTTTGTTTATTTATAGGAACTGAGTTATTAATTCATTCATATATTGATTATACACATATTTTGGTTTATTGTTGGTTTGTTATTCAATTTAAGACTTTGGGATGTATTCTTTCATTTTTTTGGGATTGTTTTTGTAATTTTGTCTGTGGCTTCCATGATTGATCTCATAAATATGAGAGGCTAATTCCCTTAGCTAGGGTTTTGGAACCCTTGTAGAATAACGAAGTAGAGAAAGTGCTAAGTCATTCTAGATAAAGATTCTTGCATGTATTGTGATTGTCTTCAGTTAAATTAATCTCTTAGCGGTGTCCAACATCAAGAATCGTCTATACTCACTACTTGCTTCAAAAGAGAGGTAGAGACTGGGAAAATATAGCACAACAGTAATTTGAGATTCACTTGCTTCAAATAATTCCCTCAATCTCATCTAAACACTTGAGACTCAAAAAGGTAAAAGTGAACTGAGATCCAAGACAGAGGTTAGTAATTCGAAACTCTGATACTCATAAAGTAAAAAGTGATATTTGCCAATAAGTTCACTAGATAGTTGGTGCTACATAGCTTGTCAAATTTTGCATGCAAGATATTGGAATAGTTCGACAGGGTATGATAAGTCTACTAAGTTGAGAAGCTAGGGGAAATAAAAGCCTAGTGTTCATCATAGATTATTTACAACCAAGGGAAACCAATTCTTCTCCTTTTTCTACTTTAATAAATCTATTTTTTATTTTCCTGCACTGCCTAGTAATTGTAACAAGTTTGAGAAGGATTTCTAATGTATTCCCCAGGGATTTGACCCTAACCTAGTTGGGTTAATAATTCAACGTCTGTTTTTCACATTAATTTGATGGATAGATATTAGAGAATGAGGACTTTAAAGTGGGATCCATGGTTTAAGCCTGATGTTGAAACTACTATAGCAGTATCTTTGATTTCTATGTCGGATCTCCCACCCAATTTTTTTTTGCAAAAGATGCAATATTTTCCATTGCATCAGCTGTAGGTAGACCTCTCACAGTTGATATGGTAAACAAAAATCATACTAGACCTAGTTGAGCAAGAGTCAAAGTGGAGGTTTATTTGGTTGCAAATTTTCCTCAACGGATAAGAATAAATAAAGAGAATGATATTACTGGGGAAATCAAATCTAAGTGGATACAGATTCATTATGATTATATGCTAAAATATTATAAAGATTGTTGTTTACAAGGGCATGATGAGAACAGTTGCTGGAAAACTCATCCAGAATTATATGACAAAATGAAGAAAGAAGCCAAAGGCACAGAAAAAATCAGCAGAGTAGGATCAAAGTGTACAAAGGAAGCAACAAAAGCATCAATACAGTACAAGAAGAGGAAACATAAACATTCAGCAGTGGCACATAAGGAAGAATAGATACAAGAGGGGTAGATATGGACATATTCTAGGAGAGATAAATGAGAAAACTAATAAGGAGTTGGAAGTTTCTAACTCTTTCAATGCTTTGGGAGATAAGGAAAATGATGATGAAAACATTAAAGAGAAAGTAACAAAGGGGGATAACGATAAACAAGTGGAAGGAGAGATACTCAGCACAAAAAAGTAGGTGAATAAAAATTTGGCAAAACTATAGAAATATAAAAAGGAACACAGGATGTAGAACGGATGAATGCAATAAATGAAAAGAAAAACAAGGAAGAGGATATTCATCAAAATTAAGTTCAGCAGGATGACAGTGCAGAAACTCAGAAGAAAGTCAATAATAAAGGGTTAAAGATGGAAAAGGGTAATAAGTAAATTTAGTTGTTTGATAAAGAATAAAATGAGTTGAAGACATTGGAAGGGATTTCTCCCTTAGCAATTCAATCAGAGTAAATGATGGACATTTGCAATAAAAAAAAGAAAGATTTGGATGTGAATAATCTGGATGATAACATCAGGCAAATAGCTAAGGATGCAGATTTATCCCCTAAGTAAGTTGAGTCATTGAAAGCCAAGAAAGGTATGTCAAAGAAGAAGAATAAGAGTAATAGTGCAAACTCCGCCACAATTCATACAAAGAGTCACACTACTAAGATTAAACCATGATGAAAGCATTAATATTAAGGTCTGTTAATACACAACAGGCCTTCACCAGATTAATCACAATGTTGAGAAGATACCATTTTTATTTTATAGGAATTATGGAACCCTTTCAAGAGAGGCAACATATAGATGAATGCAAAAGGAGATTAGGTATGAATTAGGCTGTGGTGAATGTATCAGGGAAGATATGGGCATTCATGGATAGAAGTGTCGAATTTATCATAGTTAAAGATGAGAAACAACAACTATCAATGAATTTGGTATGTCAACAGCTGATGTTTCTTTGACAGTTACATTAGTGTATGCAAAGTGTAGCTCAAGAGAAAGGCAAGTTTAATGGGATTCATTATTAGACATGGTTGATTATTATCAGCAACCATGGTTAATAGGAGGTGACTTCAATGTAATAAGAAATGAAGAGGAAAAAATAGAGGTATTTCTAGTTACACTAAATAAAACATAAGATTTTAACCAGTGTATAAATTTGTGTAATATGGAAGAACCTCAATTTAAAGGAAGTAAGTATACTTGGTGGAATGGAAGAACGGATGAATAATGTATATTTAAAAGGCTGGATAGAGTGTTGTACAATGATAGATTGCAGAACATCTTTCAGACCTTGGAAGTGAAGCATTTACCTAGAACTGGATCTGATCATGCTTCTTTGTTAATTCATGTCAAGATGGAACGGGAGTAAGTAATCAAATATTTTATATTTCTTAATTTATGGTTGAAAAAAGAATCATGATTGGAAGTGATAAAGAAAATTTGGACAGCAGAGATAGAAGGTAATCCATTCATTGTGTTTTATCAGAAACTGAAGAATGTTAAATCAGCATTGACAAGATGGAGTAAAGAAACTTTTGGTAATATCTTCCAGGAAATCGCAACACTGGAAGATATTCGTAAATTTAAAGAAAAGTAATTTGAAGAGGATCCTAATGGATTAAATAGGGAAGCTCTAAGTAAAGCCTGAGCTAAGTTAAATCTACAGTTAAGTAGGGAAGAAGAATTCTGGAAGCAGAAGGAAGGATATGAATTGTTTAAGGATGGAGAAAGAATAATAAATTCTTCCATACAATTTTCAAGGGAAGAAAAAGCAGATTGAGAATCGAAAGAATACAGAATGAAGAAGGGGAATGGATGGAAGAAGAAAAAACCATAGAAGATGTAGCTGTAGATTTTTATCAGAAGTAGTTTACTAAACAGGAAGATGCAGAGGATTTTACTATGTTAAATGAGATACCAAGAATGGTAAATGATGAACGGAATTAGGAAATTATAAGAATTCCTAATGAAGATGAAGTAAAAGAAGCAGTAATAGGATTAAACAGAAATAGTGCAAGGGGACTGATGGTCGGACTAAAGCCTTTTATCAAGATGCATGGAACATTATCAAGAAAGACATACATAAAATGGCAATTGCCTTCTTTTGTAGTTATCAGATTCCAAGATTCATTACCCATACTAATTTGATATTGTTACCAAAAAGTTAGTAGCGAATACATTATCAGATATGAGGCCTATATCACTAAGTAATTTTGTGAATAAAATTTTCTCAGTGACTATTCATGAGAATATTAAGGTATTACTACCACAATTAATTTCAGTTGAGCAAGCAGGGTTTGTACATGGGAGAAGCATTGCTGAAAATGTCTTGGTGGTTCAAGAGATAGTTTCAGAAATAAAAAAGAGGGGTACACCTAATATGGTTATTAAATTATATATTATGAAGGCTTATGATAGGGTGTAATGGCTTTTTCTATCCAAGGTGTTATGTAAAATAGGCTTTTTAGTAGTTCTTATTGACATGGTGTTTAGATTGTTAGAGAACAACTGGTATTCAATGCTTTTGAATGGGAAACCTAAAGGCTTTTTTAAATAATCAAGATGATTAAAGAAAGGTGATCCTTTATCTCCAACTATGTTCATTATGGATGCTGAAGTTTTGTCTAGAAATCTGAAGAACTTGATGTAGGAGAAAGACTTTAAGTTGTTTGGTATGCCAAGAGGAAGTTCCAAGTTAAATCATTTAGCATTTCTAGATGATATGATTATATTATGCAAAGATGAAGTGAGAACTCTACAGATGGTGACTAATACTTTGGGAAGATATGAAGAAGTATTTGGATAGAAGATAAACAAGGAAAAGAGTGCAATCTTCTTCACAAAAGAGTTTCAAATAGAATAGTAGTTATGGAAGAAGTGGCTACAGTTATTATGAGGAAAGAATTTCCTTTCATGAACCTTGGTTTCCCCATATTCTACATAAGGAAGAATAAGGATTATTATCAATATTTGATGAATAAAATAGCAAACAAAATTAAGATATGGAAAGGAAAACTTTTTTCATATGGAGGTAGAGCAGTGTTGATCAAGCATCTGTTACAGAGTATCCTATAAATTATTTGTCAGTAATAAACCCACCTTTAAATGTATTGAGATCTATTCAAAAGATTCTAGCTTAATTTTTTTGGAGTAGCAGAATAGGGGAAAAAGGTTGACATTGGGTGAAATGGCAGGATATGTGTTTACCACAAGAGGAAGGAGGACTAGGATTCAGAAGAATTTCTGATATATCTATGAAATTATTCTGTAAGTTATTGTAGACTTTTAGGACAACATCATCCATCTGGAGAGAATATATATTTAATAAGTATTGTAAAAAGGAGCATCCATCAATGATGATATGAAAACCTGCTGCAGGTGGATCCCAAGTGTGGAAAAAGATATTAAGTTCTTGAGACTTGGTGGAGCACTTAATAGTGTGGAAACTGAGAGAAGGAAATGTTGATTTATGGTTAGATAATTAGAATGGTCAGGGAGATTTATATTGTCTAATGGAAGAGAATTGGGATAAGAATTGAGAGTATCAGTAAGTGAAGGATATTATAAGGGATGGTAGATGGGATGAACAATTTGTTACAAATATGTTCTCATCAGAAATAGCTGAGCATATTTTAACCAAAGTAAATCCCTCAACAAGATAAGGTACTGACAGACCTGTATGGTGTATAAAAGCTGATGTAGAGTTTACAGTGAAGATTGTTTTGCAATACATCAAGAATAAAGGTCAATTGAATAACATTTACAAGAGTATTTAGATTAAAGGCTTCCTTTTAAAATATGCTTCTTTATGTGGAAGTTATGGAGAAGAAAAATTCCAGTAAATGATTATGCTAAAAGATGGGGAATGCATGGTCCATCTAAATACTGGTGTTGTGAGGAACCGACAATGGAGACACTTGCACATGTCTTCAGAAGATCATATTATGCTAAAAGGACTTGGTCCTTCTTGTCTTCTTTTGCAGGTATTTCTATCCAGGATTTGACTCTAAGGGGTAATATTCTCAAAAGGTGTAATGCCCCAATTTTGTACCCCAAATGCTACATGATGCTTACAACCCCGAAGGACCACAAGCTAACCCATGACTGGTACCTAATATGAGCACTGGATAATATTACTGAAAGTAATGCAAAACATAGGCTGAAATGCCATAAGGTTAAAAATCAAGATACAGATAAGGAATAACAATAGTAATAGTATCTAATAAAACATCTGAAATCTAAATACTGTCTAAACTAATCTAGTCTAAAAAGCCTCTAACTGAAATGTCTGAATATGGAGTTGATGGGACCATCCCCCAACTAACTCCAACTACTGAATTACTGAAGCTACTAAAAATACTAAAATAAAAGAACATCCTCAATGGGTGAGGACTCACTACTAAATTTGCTAAATCTAACTGAATTTGTCTATGCGCGGTCAGGAACCCAGCATTTAAACCTATAATATGAGACATCATAGAACGAAGCAAAAGTATACGTCAGTACATGGAATGTACTGGTATGCTAGATGAGGTAAGGTTCAATGCAAGGTTCATATGCATAAATAGTAACTGACTGAATGATATAGAGTAACCGAATATGGGAGTACATGGATAACTGAATTTGTTTTAAATACTAAGTATACAATACTGCGAATATACATGTATACTGTATTTAAGCTTTTACTGAAGCTGAGTACTTAGTTCTGATACAAAGTAACTGATATCTAAGATTACTTATAGTTGACTGACTGTGTCTGACAGTCCTGATTACGTAGAACATAACTGAGTTCTATACTGGAGACTAAAACTGAAACTATGGGAAGTAATCGTCTAACCGATATCCTCCTTTCTGAATAGATTTGGGTTCCAACCTATAACCCCAGCTAAAAAGGCGTCAGTACCATGCCACAGTTAAAGACAAGCTAAAGAGTTACCCTCATCTAGAAGGTACTCGAATAAGAATGGTGGAATCCTAAATTGGCAGGTTAAAACACCTCATCATCCCTCAGCTGGCAGGTTGATGTCTTAACCTATGCTGGCTACGTAGTTCTGGAATTCAAGGACTGCTTCTAAGGATCACACCCTCTACTAGCAGGTGAGACCCCATCCTTGGGTTCACTCAGTGTTGAATCCTACTCCCAACTGAATAGACACTAAATTGATTATATTAAGCTGAATTAGATTGATACTTAGTTTCACTGAGTTCTGTAACTAACTGAGTTTATTGATTTATGACACTACTGATACTATTCTATGATTGACTATGGCTCTAGGTAAATAGCTATATTTTTGGGTATTGAATACCCCCAGGACTCGATAGCATAAAAAGTAAAGCATAGCATGATCTTGAAAAGCATAACAAGGTCCACTTGTTCAAAATTCATTCATAGAGACATTTTATCAAACATTTGTAGGGCATAAGCTTAGACATATGCTAGCATGTCATGATTTCACCATTTAATTCACATGGACATTCCTTCAAACACATGGGGAGCACAACGTAATGCATATATCATGGACAACATATAAACATTGTAACTACAATACCCAGACTTTCTATCTCAATGATTATAACATGGGAATTACACAATTCAATAAACATGCTAATTAAATTTCATGAAATCTACAATTAATCATGGGTTGAAATTCAATTAATATCATGTACATTAATACAATCAATTTCAAGTATGTAAATCATGAATCAATAGTCTTGTAGTTTAAAAAATGAATTCTTGGACTCTAGGGGTGAAAGGAACCCATAAATAAACACCTACATACCTGAGAAGAATAAATCTTGAAGGTTCCTGGTGAAATTCTTGAGTTTGTTCTTGATTTCTTAAAGCTAGGGTTTTCCCTCTTTGAGAGAGAATGTTTTAATCTTGCGGAAAAGTGAAGAAATAATGATATAACTAGGTTAATTAGGGGTAAATTACATCTTAAAGGTTGATTTGGGTCATCAAAAAAGACCCAATTAACCCCAGAAATAAATTAAAATTCATAACTAGATGCTCAATTTTGGGGGTTGCATCGCGGTGAGCCACTGGAATATGGATGAAACTGTGAAAAAGACATCTGGAAATTATACTCATGGCACGATGCAGTGCCATCGCGGAGCCTTATTGGAAAAAGGACAATTCTGAAATTAAGCCTTGGCGCGATGGGCCATTATCGTGGAGCTCCACTAGAAACTGACGAATGTCATTTGGCTAGTCTCCACGACGCAGTGAAGTACCAGGTGGTACACAAGTTTACAAAAATGGCTATAATTCTTCACCCGGGTATTGGATTGGGAAAATTTTATATCATTTGAAAGTTGACTGAATTTCCTATGCAATGGTAAGCTCTAAACTGAAAAATACTGCATATTTTAAAATTTTATATAGGATAACTCATGTACTGAGAGTTAAATCAAGCTAGGGAAATACTAGGTTTTGCAATATCTTCCCCTTGGGAACATTCGTACTCGAATGAGACTGATTAAGCTGAGAAACACTGATACACTGAGTTTACACACTGAATATGCATATCTGATGCATGGAATACATGACTGAAACTACTCATAAGCTGAGTTTTTGTACTGAACATGCATATCTGACGCATGAGTACATGACTAAATTGATTTATGAGTGCATGACTGCTATGAAGATGATATGCAACGCTAATGGATGCCAAGTTTATGACTGAACTGAACATGAAACTGAGCAAATCTATGGATGAGTGCTACCTTAAGCTGAGAATATTAATAAAGCTGAGATCATTTACTAAACATGTATGAATGAGAACATGAGAACATTACTGAGTGTAAAACATGATACATGAACTGAATATCATAAACTGAACTGAGCCCTTGAATACATGTCACAATATGGGAATAGTCATATGGATGAGATTGGAATGAGAGAGTCAACTTATGAGTACCCATTACTTAGAATTGAATCTTGTTATGTGAAGAGAAAATAGAAGGTTTAGGACATGAAAGCTCAAGAGATTATAGTGCATCTCCCTGTTGGGATATTATGTCTCCTAAAGGATGTAGACTTGGCTGAGATACTGAGGAAAGACTGAGAAGATGCATGGAGCACCTACTAACTTATTCGTGACTGAATATCTGGGATCTGAAACTGAGGCATGATACATGAACTGCGTTAGACTCACAACTACCTGAATTCTCCATCTTGGAATAGTTATATTCATGAGATTTTTGATAGTGCGACTAGATAGAAAGATGGGAAACCATATAAACTTGTTCGCCTGACTTCTAAACTGAATTGTTGGAATTATAAACTATCTCACTCTGAAAACTTATACTCAACTAGAGCACTTCTTGACACTCTTTTTATAAAGTTCTAATGACTTTAGGGAGCAAGAAATCCTGGCATGGTCTTAATAGGATATCTAAATAAGAGAACACAATATGGCAAAAATTCTGTAACATGGAGGAAAGCCTACGAAACATCATCTAAGATAGAGTTACTAAACCTTATGCACTGCAACTACTAACTTGCAATCTTAGCCACATTTCTCAATAATTCCCTTAACTGTAGTTTCTACTTCAACACCGTATTTCACTTAAGGCTATTGAAAATATTTACATGAGCACTGATAAATCTATCTACTGAGGTCTGAGCCAGACTAAATTCTCCCACTATGTTCAAGCCTATTAATATCTATAAAATGCATTTAGCCACTTATACATCAATATGACATTAAAGCCTATCTTTATAACTACAGCCTTGTGTAAAACAAGCATGCAATAATTTTTCCTTAACATGAAACATTTATTCTATCATATCTAAGCAACTACTCATCACTCTATTATTTCTTAAGGAAAGTTCACTGAAAGGTTAAAACATGAGGACCTGAAGCATGAATGGACACTATACCAAACTTGACACTTAACTGAAGCCTGAGGAATAGAATATCAACATCATGTATTTATCAAGAGATCTAAACTGAGGATATATAGGACACAATCTAAATTTATCTAATCATTAGGAGTGTAGCATAAGTCATAGGAACTGACTATATTGTAAACCATGAGTACATAAGTCATGAGCTGCATGACTTGAGTTTGGATTTTCTGTATTCATGGAACACGATTCATAACACTGAGTGACTGAAACTCCTTATACTAGGAATTATAACCGTACATGATTTTTGATGATGTTCATGAATATGAGCTATGATCATAGATCTGATATGTAAGGCATGAGTAGATATAGTGATAACTGAAGTATGAAACTTTGCATTGAGGTAAAGACGGGTTGGGCATCATCCTCTCCCACTGCCTTTCAATATATACTAACATTACTACTCAAATCTAAAAGACTAACTTGGTTACTTGTTCTACCATCTCCCCCTTATCTTAAAGCTGTTATTTTAAGTCTGTGAACTACTAAATCAATAACTCTAAACTGAACTATCACCATTTTACTCTAGAGTATGGGGGAGACACTGAGGAGGGCTCTACTAATATTTCGAGTGTGACACCGAAGTTGATAGTTGTATAGAGGTACAAAGGAAGTGAAGCCTCGGGATCTACAAAGCATAAACATAAATATAAAAGACTCGTAATGTACCCGTGGCTATATCAAGAGAACTTTCCTGATCTTGTCTGGACTAAAGTGCATAGACCTTATTTAGGTGTTACCCGTTGATGGCACTGTAAGTGGCACCCTGCTGATTCGGGTGACCGAACTAATCTGAAGGATGATTACAAGACCCTGAGAACCCGGCTATGGATAATATTTGATTATATGTCCTATCTTGCCATACCCAAAATATACATCACTGCCAAACCTACACATACCCTTATGATTCTTACCATATTCTCTGCAAAGTGGATGGGTACGACCACTTCTTACACTACCCTGGGTTTTAGAGCCTGATGCCCTATCTCGACTATCATTCCTGAACTTAGGTACTAGAGCACTGGATGAGGATGGAGCTGGAACTAAAGATTTTGAACAGAACTGGGAACGGTTGCCGCCTTTTGACTTATGGTGAGTAAAATTAAAGCTACTTATTCTTGATCTCTTACTTTCTCTCTCTCCTTATTCTTATCCTTTTCTATGTGCTGAGCATGGACCATGATACTAGATATGTCCATCTCCTTAATTAACATTGTTGTTCTGCACTCTTTAACCACACTCTCTGACACGCCAAATATGAACTTGCTCATTCTGGACCTACTGTCTTCTACTACAAGGGGAGCATACCTAGCTAACTAAGTAAACTTAAGGGAATACTCTTTCACACTCATACTGCCCTGCTTGAGATTAATGAACTCTAACACCTTGGCTTCTCTTAGCTTTAAATGAAAGAATCTATCTAGAAAAGTAGTAGCAAACTCTTCCCACACTATGGCTCTGCTTTTATGCCCCTGGATACCTTTCACTTCTTAAACCATGTATGAGCTACATCTTGTAGATAATAGGAAGCTAGCTCAGCACTCACACTGGAAGTCACTCCCATAATATCTGTGACTTGCTAAACTTAATTGAGGAACTCTTGTGGATTCTCTTCTGACATAGATCCTGAGAATAAGGGAGGATTCATTTGGGTGAAGTCTTGAATCTTGGATGCAGCAGGATTGGCCAATGGGTTAGCCTGAACAATAGTTGGCCATTCATTCTGAGCTGCTACAGAATTGGCTAGAGTGGTGAACGCAGCTTTGAATTATTCATGGGAGACATGCTCATCCAGGAGATCTATTTGAATGGGCTAAGGTGTTGACTGGTTTCTTGTTCTTCTTCCGTTGTTCAATTTGGGAGGCATGTTCTATAAATGGAATAAAGAAATGAATTAGACTGAGAGTTTAACTTGAGTTCAATCTCACTCACACAACATGAATACTTAAAGAAGGGAAACTTTTCCTAAAGATACTTCATAGCCTCTTACTCATAAGTATGGCGCACTACACACATATGCGCAAGACTCTACTAGACGCGACTTTCAGACTCCTAGGACTCTTTTGAAACGTAGGCTCTGATACCAAGTTTGTAACACCCAAAGTTTGTACCCCATATGCTACACGGTGCTTACAACCCCGAAGGATGACAAACTAACCTATGACTGGTACCTGATATGAGCATTGGATAATAATACTGAAAGTAATGTGGAACATAGACTGAAATTCCATAAGGTTAAAAATCTGGATACTAATAAATAATAACAACTATAATAATATCTGATAAAACATCTAAAATCTGAATGCTGTCTAAACTAGTCTAGTCTGAAAAGCCTTTAACTAAATTGTCTGAATATGGAGTTAATGGGACAAGCCCCCAACTAACTCTAATAACTGAAATACTGAAGCTACTAAAAATACTGAAATAAAAACACATACTTAATGAATGAGGACTCACTACTAAATCTACAGCTGCTAACTGAATTTATCTATGTGCGGTCAGGAACCTGAGCGTCTAAACCTATAATATAGGACATTATAGCGTAAAGATAAAGTATGTGTCAATACGTGGAATGTACTCGTATTCTATATGTGGTAAGGTTGAATGTAAGGGTTCATATGTATGAACAGTAACTAACTGAATGATATAGAGAAACTGAATATGCATATACGTGTATACTATATATGAGTTTTTACTGAAGCTGAGTACTGAGCTTTGATACTAAGTAACTGATATATGAGATTACTAATAACTGAGTGACTATGTCTAACAGTCCTAATTCAGTAGGACTGAACAAAATTATATACTGGAGACTGAAACTAAAATTGTGGGAAACAATCATCTAATCGATATGCCCCTTTCTGAATAGATTTGGGGTCCAACCTATAACCCCATCTAGAAGGGTGTCAATACCGTGTCACGAGTAAAGACAAGCTGAAGAGTTACCCTCATCTGGCATATACTCTAATGAGAACGGTGGTACCCTCAACTTGCAGGTTAAAACACCACATCATCCCTCAATTAGTAGGTTGATATCTTAACCTACGCTAACTATGTAGTTATGGAATGCAAGGACTACTTCTAAGGATCATACCCTCTACTGGCAAGTGAGCCCCAATCCTTAGGTTCACTCAGTGTTGTATCGTACTTCCAACTGAATAAACACTAAACTGATTATACTGAGCTGAACTAGACTAATACTGAGTTTCACTTAGTTCAGTAACTAGCTAAGTTTACTAATTCGTGACACTACTGAGACAATTCTATGACTAACTATGTCTCTAGGTAAACAGCTGTATTTTTGGGTATAGAATACACCTAGTACTCGTCATAGCATGATCTTGAAAAGCATAACAAGATCCACTTATTCAAAATTCATTCATAGAGATATTTTATCAAAAACTTGTAGGGCATAAGCTTGTACATTTGTTAGATTTCACCATTTAATTCACATGGATATTCCTTCAAAGACATAGGAAGAAAAACTTAATGCATATAATCATGGAAAACATATAAACATTGTAACTATAACAGCTAAACTTGCTAATTCAAGGATTATAACATGGGAATTACACAATTCAATATACATGCTATTTCAATTTCATGGAATCTGTAATAAATCATGGGTTGAAAATCAATTAATATCATGAACATGAATACAATCAATTTTAAGCATGTAAATCATGAATCAATAGTCTTGTAGTTTTAAAAATGGATTCTTGAACTATAAGGGTGAAAGGAACCCATAGATGAACACCTAACATACCTGAGAAGATTAAATATTGAAGGTTCTTGGTGAAATTCTTGAGTTCGTTCTTTATTTTTTAAAGCTAGAGTTTTACCCCTTTGAGAGAGAATGTTTTAGTCTTTAGGGAAAGTGAGGAAATAATGATATAACTAGGTTAATTAGGGGTAAATTACGTGTTAAAGGCTAATTTGAGTTATGGAAAAAAACCCAATTACCCCTGGAAATAAATTAAAATTCATCACTGGATCCTCAATTTTAGGCCTCACCGTGATGCAGTGGCATCGCGGTGAGCCACTAGAATATGGCTGATACTGTGGGAAAGGATGACTGGGAAATTGGCTCATAGCGCGATGTAGTACCATCGCGGAGCCTTACTGGAAAAAGGAAAATTCTGAAATTGAGCCTTGGCATGACGCACAATTATTGTGGATCTTCGCAGAAACTGACGAATGCCATTTGGCTCATCTCCGCGATGCAGTGAAGTATCAAGTGTTACACTGTTTTACAAAAATGGCAATAACTCTTCACCCGGGTATCGGATTTGGGCAAATTTTATATCGTTGGATAGGTAACTGAATTTCCTATGCAATGGTAAGCTATAAACTTAAAAATACTATGTATTTTAACAATTTATATAGGACAACTCATGTACTAAGAGTTAAATAAAGCTAGTGTAATACGGGGTATTACAGAAGGTGGCATAATGAGATGAAAAAGAGAGACCAACCATATTTCTATGCTTTACGTAGCATTATTCTATGGGATCTATGGATGAGAATAAATAAAAAGAAGCATGAAAATAAGACCACATCAGGATTGAGGCTTATTTATAACATAATAAGGACTTTGATGTTACTATTAATGGTGAGAAAACCAGTAAGAATTTTTCCTATTGAATGACCACAAATTTTACACGAATTAGCCAATTTTGAAAGAAATATCATGGTTACTAAAATGATATGGGAGGTACCTGAAGAGGGATAGGTAAAATATAATGTAGATGGAGTATTCAGAGGGGATGATGGTGGAAGCTTATATGCTTTCTATTTAAGGGATAGGAAGGGAGGTATACTATATGCTAACGTAGAGCCACAACAATTTGCAAAGAGTATATAAATAGAGGCACATGCAATTTTATATACAGCAAAGCATTGTAATCTATCATAGTTGGACAAGGTAATCATTCAAATGGATTTACTCATTTTGCAGAAGATATTAATAGGAATATAGAAGTGTCCATAGAGTATTGTAAACACAGTCAAGGAGATAGAGCAGTATATGCAACAAAAGAAAGTCAAATATAAACACATTTATAGGGAAGGGAATCATTTAGCTAATAATCTTTCTTATTTAGCCATTGACACAAGAACGGTCATTATTACTTGTTTTCAACAACTACAACACAGAGGAAAAGTCATACTTAACACTGATAAATGGTAGTGCCCTTGCCTGAGAATCACACTAACAAGAGGCTAGACGGAAAAGAAAGCTTAGGCAGCTTAGTTTATGTCACGGCCCAAACTAAGGCCTGTCCATGACAGACATCCCGAACCATGAAGGCCCGGACATCCTACTCTATTTGATCTGGTAATCATACAAAGCATTCATATAATAAAATAAAATGCAAAATTTATAATCTAATATGAAAACATGGTCATACTCTGGATTCAGTTTAACTATACGGATTTAAATCCAAAATCAACTAAACAACTTCTAGAACAGTCTGCAAAATCTCTTCAACATGATCTAAAGATAACTATTTGAATAGAAGGGACAAGGCCCCCAGTATACCAAATAAATGAATAACATAATCTGAAATGGCAGGCCTTCTAGAATAAAAAAGACTCACAACTGCACGGATCATTTCTCCCTGGATACTCTACTAATTAACCAGACCCCTAGACTGAGCCTCCGAACCTAGGAGGTAGGGGTCAATACAATTGTACTGGTACACAAAGAAAGTCCAAAATAATAATTTATATTCAACATATATGAGAGAAATTTAAAACATTTCATAAGCATATCATATTGTAAGAAATCTCATGGGCATTTTTGAAAGACTCTGTAAAATTATCTAAACTCTGTGACACTCTTTGTTTGACTTCTGCGCTAGGTGGTATACCCTACAACTTTGAAATTCCATGGGCTATATCGAATCCATATTGACTTGGCGGGGAAGCCTCCAACCCAAGTGTGCCACAAGGGTTGGAGTCTCTGACTCTTCTATGCCACACGACCGCCGTTAGCGTAAAATGTAATACCAAGATCGGCAAATCACGAATTTTGGCTAAGAGTTACTTGAACTCAAACCCTCTTCAGGAAACCACCTATATCTCTTTATGCCCATTTTTTACTCTTTAAGACATACACTCTCTAAAAATATACTCTGAAAATTCTAACTCTGTTATGGCATACATATTTAGGGTATCGTCATACCATTGACTTGCAAGTCACATTCTCTGAGCCATTTAGCAAATTATATCTCTGTTCTCAAAACATGGAATTTAGGACCACTGTATCAATAATTCTTTTCAAGAAATTCATTCTTTAAAACTCATGTAAACATAAAAATGGGCTTAAAAAAGGAAGGGCCCTTTCGGGGAGAACCAAAGGGAAGTTCAGCTTCCATTCCCAAAACTGTTAAAAAACAAAAATCATCTTTTTGTTTTTTCTTTTTCATCAGCTCTACACGGGAGGGGTGCAGTTTAGATATATGCCAAGGTTTCAGACAAAAAGGAAATAAAATTTTGATGCAAGGAAAATCTCTTTGTCAACATTTCAAGAATTCAAGGTGGTCATGCCAAAGTTCTCAATTACATGAATTTATTTATCTTTAACACAAGAACGTCATATTAATATTAAGAAAAACCCTGTCATTATTTCTAAATCATGTTTTAATTTCTATGACATTGAGAAAACTACTTTCAAATCACAAGGCATGTATTTCCACTCTTTTCCGACAAAACCATAATCTTTAATTCAATGTACGAAAGGCGTTTCATAATATGTGCTCTCAAACAATCTTCAATATCAGTTTTCATACATATACATATATTTTTAAATCAATTCAAGGGGGAAGGAACTAAAGGCCAAGTCAACAATACATAAAAACATTTATAATGCATAATTAAAACATAGATTCCAAAAACCATTTTAAAATTCATGCTTAATAATATTTAAATCATGATCTAGTGTTTACAAGCCCATGTAGTTTATAGGATAAACCCCACGTACCTTGAATTATGAACTTAGTGGTTGATTCTTGAAGCCTACGGTTTGGGGATTTCAAATTTTCACTAAGTTTCGAAAAACTACGGTTGAATCTTGAGTTAATTGGGTTTTTAGTTTAAAACCCTAGAGAGTTTTCTAGGGAATTTTTAAAGAAAGTATGAATAATGTGGTGACTTGGGAGTATAATCCTGTGCTTAAGCTGATAAGGGGGGTGGAAAATACCTCATATACCCTTAATGAGATGAAATAAAATATAACTAGGAGCCCAATTTTATGGGACACCGCGATGTGCCACAATCGTGGTGGCTCACTGGAAATTGACGAATGGGATTCTTAGGGTCACCGTGACTTGGAGCCATCGCGCTGTCCCACTAGTTTGGACCTAGAACTTCAGCGCGACACGCAAAAATTGCACTTGGCTACTGGAATTAGACAATTATAAAATAAACCCCTCCCGGGACGTGCCAAGCACTAAAATGATGGTGTTTTTTTACTAGGACTTAAATTAGACATAATTTATTGCTTGGGTATCATATTTAGGTGAATCTTAAATCGGCAGAAAGCTTAGAAAATTTCTCATGTGAAGAAAAGTTAAAATTAGGAAATATTAATTTTCTAGTGTTTAAATCTAAAAGCATATTACCATGAGCTAACTCATGGATGATGTGGCGTGTTACAGTTTACATGTAACATATTTATAAGATATGAAAATAGTGAAAAGAGAGTATGTAGCTATCCAAGTCTACTACAGCCAACAAAATGGACTCTCAACATCATGGAAAGATCTATGGATCAATGTGAGCTTCTTAAACCTTGGTGTGAAGCAACTACTAGTATCTTCGTGGGTCCGAGAATCTTTTATCTTCATCCCTCCCAAATCTTAGCATCACAAGTCAAAATGAGTAAGGTACAGATTCAGAGTGAAAAAAAAGCACATAAGCATATAAAAAACTACATACTTGGAGGTAGCAGCTTAACAAAATTGATTAGATCTCTCAGAAATGATCAATATGTTAGTTGTATTATTAGTGTCCAAGTAAAAAAACAAATAAAATAGCATAAAGGAGGTTTTACTTACTTTTGTAAGCAAAATAAGCAAGTGATTCTCAAGAAAGAAGGCACCTGGTTGATGATCTAAAGAAGAAGGTGAAGGAACTCACGGTTGAAGAAGGGAAGCTTCATCTTTAAAAGAGGCGTGAAGCTGATAGAGATTAGGAAAGTTGATTTTTATGGAAACTCTACTGATTATATTTGATTTAAACGGATCCGGGTTGGGCTGGGTCTTTCAAATAGTAGTAGGCTATTATTTGTAATGGATTGGTTCATCACTTGGGAGTATAATCCCGAGTTTAAGCCGATAAGGGGGAGTTAGAAAATACCTCATATTCCCTTAATGAGATAAAATAAAATATAACTGGGACCCCAATTTTATGGGCTACTGTATCGCGCCACAATCGCGGTTGCTCACTGGATATTGACGAATGGGATTCTTAGGGTCATCGCAATGCGGAGCCATCACATTGTCCCCCTAGTTGGGACCTGGGACTTCAGCGCGACGTGCCAAAATTGCTATAGACTATTGGAATTTGGAAACTGTTAAATAGATCCCGTCCACGATGCGCCAAGCACTAAAATGATGATGTTTTTTACTAGGACTTAAATTAGCCATAATTTCTTGTCGGGGTATCAGATTTGGGAAAATCTTAAATCGGCGGAAAGTTGATCAAATTTCCTATGTAAAGAAAAGACAAAGTTAGGAAAAATTAATTTTATAGTATTTAACTCTAAGAGCATATTACCACGAGCTAACTCAGGGATGATGCAGGGTGTTACATTACTCCCCCCTTGGGATCATTCGTCCCCAAATGAAGACACGGAACATAGACAAGAATGATTTCAAACATGCGAAGCCCATAAAAGAATAAGACAAGGATTGTACCTTTCCTTTTCTCATTCACCAGATTAAATAAGTTTGGGTATCTAGCTCTCATGTCATCTTTTGATTCTCAAGTTGCTTCCTCAACTTTCTGATTTTTCCACAACACTTTAACCAAAGTAATCTCCTTGATCCTCAATTTTCTAACTGAACGATCTAATATTGCAATAGGTTCCTCTTCATAGGATAAGGAGTCTGTCACTTTGACCTCCTCTACACCCAATACTAATGAATGGTCTCCAATACATTTCTTCAACATAGATATGTAAAATATCGGATGAACAAAACCCAAACTTGCAGGCAACTCGAACTCATACGCAACTTCAACTATTCTTCTCACAATTTGGTACGGTCCTATATAGAGAGGACTCAACTTCCCTTTCTTTCCAAAATGCATGACTCCCTTCATAGGAGAAACTTTAAGAAATACCCAATCACCAACTTCAAATTCTAGCTCCCTTCTCTGAACATCGGCATAGGATTTTTGTCTACTCTGGCCTATTTTAAGTTGTTCTCTATTAATTTTCACGTCCTCCATCGCCTAATAAACAAGATCAGGACCAAACAACTGAGTCTAACCCACTTCATATCACCTTATCAGTGATCTACATCTTCTCCTAGACAAAGCTTTAAACAGAGCCATCTTAATACTGGCATGGCAGCTATTATTAAAAATGAACTCTATCAATTGAAAGTGATTTACCTAACTACCTTTTCAGTCAATCACGCAAGCTCTCAATATATATTTAAGGGTATAATAGTACATTCATCTTTCCCATCCGTCTGAGTATGGAAAGTCATACTCAGGTTCACTTGGGTACCTAAAACCATCTGAAAAAAGATCTCCAGCACTGTGAAGAGAATTGCATACCTCAGTCAGATATGATGCATACAGGTGCTCCATACAAACAGACTATCTCCTTGATGTATAACTTGGCATAGTCATCTCCCGAATAGTTGATTCTCACAGGCAGAAAGTGGGCTGACTTGTTCAACTGATCTATAATTACCCAAATAGAATCATACGAGTTTTGGGACCATGGAAGTCCCTTGATAAAGTTCATATTGACCATCTCCTACTTCCACAAGGGAAAATCTAATACTTGGAAGGTACCACCTAGCTTCATATGCTCTACTTTCACTTGTTGACAATTCAAACACTTGGCAACAAAGTTAGCCACATCACGCTTTATATTATTCCACCAGTATATGGTTTTTTGATCATGATACATCTTAGTAGAGCCTGGGCGAACAATATACCTTAAAGTGTGAGCTTCATCAAGGATCCTCTTTCGTAACCCATCAATATCTAGCACACATAGTCTAGCATAATATCTCAAAATTCAATCACCACCAATTTTAAAAGACATCACCTTCTGTTGACCCACATCTTTCTTGATCTGCATCAAGATGGGATCTTGAATCTGCTTTTCTTTAACTTGATCATAAAGGGAATACTTAGTTACCTCATGATCAACCACTCCCCCATCTTTGGAATCAAAGAGTCGCACTCCTAGATTTGTAAGTTGGTGAATATCCTTCACCATCTCTCTCTTTATGTTTTCAACATCCAAAAGGCTACCCATAGATAGCCTAATGAGGGCGTCGGCTACCACATTTGCTTTGATAGGATGGTAGTGCAGGCTCATGCCATAATCCTTTAAAAGCTCCAACCATCGTCTTTGCCTGAGGTTTAATTCTTCCTACGAAAAAATATACTGTAAACTCTTGTGGTCGGTAAATATATCAATATGTACCCCATTAAGATAATGCTGCTAGATTGTAAGCGCAAACTCCACAGCCACTAACTCCAAGTCATGGGTGGGATAATTTAGATCTTGCACTTTTAACTACCTAGACGCATAAGCTACCACTTTACCGTGCTGCATAAGTACGCACCCAAGTCCCACTCGGGATGCATCACAGTACACAACAAAACCCTTTGTACCTTCCAGTAGATTCATAAAAGGTGAAGTGCTCGACTTGTCTTTCAATTTCTCAAAACTATTCTCACAAGAGTCAGACCATACAAACTTCACCTTTTTCTGCGTCAACTTAGTGAGTGGTGTAGCTATGGAAGAGAAACTATCTACGAACCTTCTGTAATACCCCGCCAAACCTAAAAAGCTTCTAATGTTAATTGGAGTTGTGGGTCTGGGCTATTTTCTCACTACCTCAACCTTTTGGGGATCAAACTTAATCTCATCACTAGACACAATATGCCCCAAGAAAGCAATAGTATTAAGCCAGAATTCACACTTGGAAAACTTTGCATACAACTTATGATCAGTGAGAATCTGAAGATGATTCGAAGGTGATTGGCATGATCCTCATCACTCTTAGAATAAATCAAGATATCATTAATAAAAACTATGACAAAAAATCCAGAAACTAATGGAACACCATATTTATAAGATCCATAAAGGTTGCAGGGGCATTAGTAAACCCTAAGGACATGACTAAAAATTCATAATGATCGTATCTAGTTTGGAAAGCTATTTTGGGAATGTCTGACTCTCTAACTTTCAAGTGATGGTAGCCCCAACGAAGGTCTATCTGTGAAAAGCATCTAGCACCTTAAAGATGGTCAAAAAGATCATCAATTCTAGGAAAAGGATATTTATTTTTAATAGTGACCTTGTTCAACTAGCGATAATCTATAAAAAGATAGAGGGAACCATTTTTCTTTCACACAAAGAGTATAGGTGCAGCCCAGGGAGAAATACTAGGACAGATAAAACCTTTGTCTAGAAGATCTGCTAATTGTTCTTTCAACTCTTTCAGTTCTACAGGAGCTATTCTTATGGCAGAATAGAGATGGGATAGGTATCGGGCAATAAATCAATACCAAAATCTATCTCTCTATCAGGTGGTATACCTGGGAGTTCATCAGGAAAAACTTTTGGGAACTCATTCACTACAGGGATAGACTAAAGGGAAAGGCATTCGATATTCTAATCTTTAACCCGAATAAGATGATACAAGCAACCCTTAGAAAGAAGTTTACGGGCTCTGAGGTAAGATATAAGTGCCCTCTACGTGCTAAGGAATGTCCCTCCCATTCTATTACTGGTTCATTCAGGAAGAAAAAAGTAACCTTTTGGATTCTACAATATAACATGGCATAACACGAATGGATCCATTCTATCCCTAGGATAGTATCAAAATCAACCATGTCTAAGTATACGAGGTCTGCCATAATATCCCTCCCATAAACACTCACCACATAATTTCTATACAACTTCCTAGCCACAACAGAATCTCCTACCAGAGTGGAAACAGAAAAAGGTTCGGCAATCACATCAGGCTCAAACCCAAAACTAACAGCCACATAAGGTGTCACCTAAGATAGGGTAGACCCGAGATTAAGTAACTCATATACATCACAGAAAAAGATTTGTAACATACTAGTAACTAATCCAGTGAGGCCTCTGCCTCCTGGCGGTTGGTCAAGGCGTAGAACCAGTTGTGGCCGCTTCCAACAGCTAAAGTGGCACCTTTCTAAGGTGGTGGTGATGCAGAAGAATTAGCCTATGACTTTGCTCCACCAATATTACCCTTTGCTACTGGACAGTCTCTCTGGATATGGCTTGGCTGGCCGAACGAATAACACAGTATAGCACCAAACTAACATCTCCCTGGATGGTTCCTTCCACATTTCTCATAGCACAGGTATGTCTGAGAGGTCTGAGCTATACTTCTTTGAGACTGTGAACCCTGCATTCTCTCTGCCTGGACTGAAAATCCTAGGGCCGCTGTTAGGCTGGTGGTCTGGACACTAGAGCACTGGCTGTAGACTGTGCATTACCCCAAAACTTTTTCTTCTACCATTTGTTACCCCAATTCCTACTCTACTGTTGAATGTGACTCTGGTCTGCTGTCTTGGCTCTCTTTGCCTGGCTGTCCTTCTCTCTAGATTCAGAAGTTTTCTTTTTTTTTTCTCAACTTAATGCATGTGGACTGATAGTTTGGCAAAATCCATGTCCCAGTTTAACATTGCTCCCTGAGATTCAAGCACTAAGTCATTCGAAAGGACAGATGCAAATTTCCTTATTCGAGCTCTCATATTACTAGTCATCTTTGGAGCATAACGGTCTAGTTGGTTAAACCTTAGAGTGTACTCCTAGACACTCATCTTTCCCTAATTTAGATATATAAACTCTTCAGCTTTGGCGTCTCTCAGCTCAAGAGGAAAGAACCAATCGAGGAAGGCTTCCACGAAATTGACCCAAACTGTGGGCTCAGCACTCTTATCATTTGAATCTTCCCACTCATTATACTATTGGTTCACTACATACTTAAGTTGGTAAGATGCTAAATCAACCCCCTCTACCTAATCTATATATATCACCTTAAAGATTTCTCCATTTCATCCATAAACTCCTATGGATCTTCTTCGACCTTAGTACCAGTAAACTTGGGCGGGTTCATTCTCATGAACTGGCCAACTCTTGTAGTCTCAGATTTAATAGTTGCAAATCCGATATCTTCCAACCATTAAGGTTGTTTGGCTACCAACTACATAAGCTTGTGAATGGACTGCCTAAATTCTGTATTAGATACCTCTCTCATGAGGCTGAGTGCGGTTAGTCCCTGTTCGAGGACTTTAGGTGCCCTAGGTAGGCCGGTCTGAGTAGGTAGAACTCCCAGAGTATCATTAATCTCTAGAGTCTGAGCTCTGTTTTGATTCCTCATCCCATGAGTGGGACAGACCTCATCTGTCTGTGTATTCTGATCAATAGTACGACGGGGAGGCATAATTGTTTTTCTGAAACATAAGAGACTATTAATTAGGGGACAATTTAGACTCTGAAGCACGAACTAAACCACAAAGAAAAGAAACATTCCTAAATTCCTAGTAGCCTCCTTCTTATAAGTGTGGCATGCTACACACCCATAAATAAGATTTTACCCAACATGATTTTGCAGACACCCTGGGACCATGAACCGTGCTCTCATACCAAGTTTGTCATAACCCAAACTAGGGCCTGGCCATAATAGACATCCCAAACAATGAAGGCCCATACGTCCTACTCTATCTGATCTGGTAATCATACACAACATTCATATAATAAAAGAAAATCATAATTATAATCTAATACAGAAACACGATCATACTCTGAATTCAGTTTAACCATACGAAATGAAATCTGAAATCAACTAACCAACTTCTGGAATAGTCTACGAAATCTCTACTACATGATCTAAAGATAACTATATGAAAAGATGGGACAAGCCCCCAGTAGAACAAAACAAAGGAATAACATAATCTGAAATGGCAGTCCTTCTGGAACAAAGAAGTTTCACCACTACACGGATCACTTCTCCTTAGATACTCTACTGATTAGCCGGACCCCTAGACTGAGCCTCCAAACCTGGGAGGTAGGGGGTCAATACAATAGTACCGGTACACAGAGCAAGTCCAAAATAATAATTTAAACTCAACATATATGAGAGAAATTTAAAATATTTCATAAAGATAACGTATAGTAAGAAATCTCATGGGCATTTCTGAAAGACTTTGTAAAATCATCTGAACTCTGTGACACTTTTTGTTTTACTTCTGCACTAGGTGGTATACCCTACAACTCTAAAATTCCATGGGCTATATGGAATCCACCATTGACTCGGCGGGGAAGCCTCCAACCTAAGTGTGCCGCAAGGATTGGATTCTCTGACTCTGCTACACCACATGGCCGTCGCCAGCGTAAAATAATATACCCAGTTCGGTAAATCACAATTTTAGGTTAAGAGTTACTTGAACTCAAACCCTTTTCAGGCAACCACCTAGCTCTCTTTATGCCCATTTTTAACTCTTTAAGACATGCATTCTCTAAAAACATACTCTGGAAACTCTAACTCTGTTATGGCATACATTTATATAGTATCATCATACCATTGACTTGTAAGTCACATTCTCTGAGCCATTTAGCAAATTATATCTCTGTTCCTAAAACATAGAATTTAGGACCACCATATCAACAATTCTTTTCAAGAAACTCTTTCTTTAAAACTCATGTAAGAATATGCAAGGAAACTCTCTTTGTCAACATTTCAAGAATTCAAGGTGGTTATGCCAAAGTTCTCAATTATATGCATTTCTTTCTCTTTAACACAAGAACATCATAGTAACATCAAGAAACACCCTCTCTTTATTTCTAAATCATGTTTCAATTGCTATGACATTAGAAAACTACTTTCAAATCACAAGGGATTCATTTCAACTCTTTTCTGACAAAACCATAATCTTTAATTTAACATACGAGAGGGGTTTCATAATATGTTCTCTCAAAAAATCTTCAATCTCAGTTTTCATACATATACATATACTTGTAAATCAATTCAAAGGGGAAAGACCTAAAGGCCAAATCAACAATATCATAAAAACATTTATAATGCATAATTAAAACATAGATTCCAAAAACCCCTTTAAAATTCATGCTTGATAATCCTTAAATCATGATCTAGTGTTTACAAGCCCGTGTAGTTTTTAGGATAAACCCCACGTACCTTGAATTATGAATGTAGTGACTGATTCTTAAGGCCTACGGTTTGGGGATTCCAAATCTTCATTTAGTTTTGAAAACCCACGGTTGAATATTGAGTTAATTGAGTTTTTAGTTTGAAACCCTAGAGAGTGTTCTTGGGAATTTTTAAAGAAAGTATGAATAATGTGGTGACTTGGGAGTATAATCCCATGTTTAAGGTGATAAGGGGATGGAAAATACCTCATATACCCTTAATGAGATAGAATAAAATATAACCGGGAGCCCGATTTTATGGGTTACCACAACGTGCCACAATCACGGTAGCTCACTAGAAATTGATGAACGGAATTCTTAGGGTCACCGCGATGGGGATCCATCGCGTTGTCCCACTATTTGGTATGTGGAACTTTAGTGCGACATGCAAAATTCGCACTAGGCTACTGGAATTTGACAATTGTTAAATAGACACCCTCCACGGTGCGACCTGCAAAATTCGTACTAGGCTACTGGAATTTGACAATTGTTAAATAGACACCCTCCACGATGCGCCAAGCACTAAAATGACTGTATTTTTCAATTAGAATTTAAATTAGCCATAATTTCTTGACCGCGAATCGAATTTGGGCAAATCTTAAATCCGCAGAAAGATTAGCAAATTTCCCATGTGAAGAAAATTCGAAATTAGGAAAAATTATTTTTTAGTCTATCAATCTAAGAGTATATTACCATGAGCTAACTCATGGATGATGTGGGGTGTTACAGTTTACATGAAACATATTTATAAGATATAAAAATAGCAAAAAGATAGTATGTAGCTAGCCTAGTCTACTACAGCCAACAAAATAGACTCTCAACATCATGGGAAAATCTATGGATCAATGTGAGCTTCTTAAACCTGGGTGTGAAGCAACTAATGGTATCTTCGTGGGTCTAAGAATCTTCTATCTTCCTCCCTCCCAAATCTTAGCATTACAAGTCAAAATGAGTAAGGTACAAATTCAAAGTGAAAAAGAAAGCACATAAGCAAATAAAGAACTACTACTTGGAGGTAGAAGCTTAACAAAATTGATTAGATATCTAAGAGATGATCAAAATGCTAGTCAAGGTCCCATTCATCGGAGAACTCAGCTGCAGAAGTTGTATTATTAGTGTGCAAGTAACAAAATGCAAATACAATAGCATATAGAAGGTTTTACTTACTTTTGTAAGCAGAATAAGCAAGTGATTCTCGAAAAAGAAGGTACCTAGTTGATGATCCAAAGAAGAAGGTGAAGGAACTAATGGTTGAATAAGGGAAGCATCATCTTTAAAGGAGGCGTAAAGAGGATAGAGATTAGAAAAGTTGATTTTTATGGAAACTCTACTAATTATATTTGATTTAAAGGGATCCGGTTTGGGCCGGGTCTTTCATATAGTAGTAGGCTGTTATTTGTATAATGGGTTGGTCCATCACTTGGGAGTATAATTTTGTGTTTAAGCTGATAAGTGGGGTAGAAAATACCTCATATTCCCTTAATGAGATAAAATAAAATATAATTGGGAGCCCAACTTTATGGGCTACTGCGTCGTGCCACAATTGCGGTAGCTCACTGGATATTGAAGAATGGGATTCTTAGGGTCACCGTGATTTGGAGTCATCACGTTGTCCCCCTGATTGGGACCTGGAACTTCAGCGCAACGCGCTAAAATCGCGATAGGCTACTGGAATTTGACAATTGTTAAATACAACCCCTCCGCGATGCGCCAAGCACTAAAATGACAGAGTTTTTTTACTAGGACTTAAATTAGCCATAATTTCTTGCCGGGGTATCGGATTTGGGCAAATCTTAAATCGTTGGAAAGCTTATCAAATTTACCATGTGAAGAAAAGTTGCAATTAGAAAAAATTAATTTTCTAGTCTTTAACTCTAAGAGCATATCACCATGAGATAACTCATGGACTATGCAGAGTGTTATATTAGCCCCCTTTTGGGATCATTTATCCCCGAATAATGATGCGGAACACAAACAAGCATGATTTTAAATATACTATGGCCATAGAAGAATAATACAAGGATTGTACCTTCTATTTCATCATTGACTAGATCAAATAAGTCTGGGTATCTATCTCTCATGTCATCTTCTTAATCCCAAGTTTCTTCCTTAACTTTCTAATTTATCCACAACTCTTTAACCGAAGTAATCTCCTTGCTCATCAACTTTCTAACTTAAAGATCTAATATTGCAACAGGCTCCACTTCATAGGATAAGGAGTCTGTCACTTCGACCTCCTCTACAGGCAACAGTAATGAATGGTCTCCAATATATTTCTTCAACATGGATATGTGAAATACCGGATGAACAGAACCCGAACTTGCAGGCAAATCTAACTCATACGCAACTTTACCTATTCTTCTCACAATTTGGTACGGTCCTATATAGGGAGGACTCAACTTCCCTTACTTTTCGAAATGCATGACTCCCTTCATAGGAGAAACTTTAAGAAATACCCAATCACCAACTTCAAATTATAGCTCCCTTCTCTGAACATCGACATAGGATTTTTGTCTACTCTAGGCTATTTTAAGTTGTTCTATAATAATTTTCAAATCCTCTATCGCCTGATGAACAAGATCAGTACCAAACAAATGAATCTCACCCACTTCATACCACCTATCGGTGATCTACATTTTCTCCCATACAAAGCTTCAAACGGAGCCATCTTAATACTGACATGGCACCTATTATTAAAAGCAAACTCTATCAATGGAAAGTGATCTACCCAACTATCTTTTCAGTCAATCACGCAATCTCTCAACATATATTTAAAGGTATGAATAGTACATTCGGCTTGCCCATCTGTTTGAGGGTGAAAAGCCGTACTCAAATTCACTTGGGTACCTAAACCCCTCTGAAAAGATATCCAAAACTGTGAAGAGAATTACGTATCTCAGTCAGATATGATGGATACAGGTTCTCTATGTAAATGGACTATCTCCTCGATGTATAACTTGGCGTAGTTATCTCCCAAATAGTTGGTTCTCACAGGCAGAAAGTAGGCTGACTTGGTCAGCCGATCTACAATTACCCAAATAGAATCATACGAGTTTTGGGACCTCGGAAGTCCCATGATAAAGTTCATATTGACCATATCTCACTTCCACAAGGGCAAATCTATCTCTTGGGAGGTACCACCTGGCCTCATATGCTCTACTTTCACTTGTTAACAATTGAAACACTTGGCAACAAAGTTAGCCACATTAAGCTTTATATTATTCCACCAGTATATGGTTTTTAGATCATGATACATCTTAGTAGAGTGGGTGAACAACATACCTTGAAGTGTAAGCTTCATCAAGGGTCCTCTTTCAGAACCTATCTACATCTGGCACACAGTCTACTATGATATCTCAAAATTCCATCACCACCAATTTCAAAAGACATCACCTTTTGTTGACCCACATCTTTCTTGATCTACATTAAGATGGGATCTTCAATCTACTTTTCTTTAACTTCAGCATAAAGGGAAGACTTAGTTACCTCATGAACAACCTCTCCCCCATCTTTGGAATGAAAGGGTCACACTCCTAGATTTGCAAGTTGGGGAATATCCTTCACCATCTCCCTCTTCCCCTTTAAAACATACAAAAGGCTACACATAGATAGCCTGTTGAGGGCGTCGGCTGCTACATTTGCCTTGCCTGGATAGTAGTGCAGGCTCATGTCATAATCCTTCAAAATGATCCAACCATCGTCTTTGCCTGAGGTTTAATTCTTCCTACAAAAAAACATATTGTAAACTTTTGTGGTCGGTAAACATATCAACATGTACCCAATAGAAATAATGCCACCAGATTGTAAGCGCAAACACCACAACTGCTAACTTCAAGTCATGGGTGGGGTAGTTTTGCTCTTGAACTTTTAACTACCTAGACGCATAAACCACCACTTTACCGTGCTTCATAAGTACGCACCTAAGTCCCACTTGGGACACATCACAGTACACAACAAAACCCTTTGTACCTTTTGGAAGAGTCAAAATAGGTGAAGTGGTTAACTTGTCTTTCAATTTCTCAAAACTATTCTCACAGGAGTCAGACCAGACAAACTTTACCTTTTTCTGTGTCAACTTAGTGAGTGGTGTATCTATGGAAGAGAAACCATCTATGAACCTTCTGTAATACCCCACCAAACCTAAGAAGCTTCGAATATCAATTAAAGTCGTGGGTCTGGGCTATTTTCTCACTGCCTTAACCTTTTGGGAATCAACCTTAATTCCATCACTAGACATAATATGTACCAATAAATCAATAGCATTAATCCATAATTCACACTTGGAAAACATTGCATACAATATATGATCTTTGGGAGTCTGAAGGATGATTCAAAGGTGATTGTCATGATCCTCCTCACTCTTAGAATAAATCAATATATCATTAATAAAAATAATGACAAATAAATCTAGAAACTGATGGAACACCCTATTCATAAGATCCATAAAGGCTTCAGGGGAGTTAGTCAAGTCGAAGGACATGACTAAAAATTCATAATGACCGTATCTAGCTCAAAAAGCTATTTTGGGAATGTCTGACTCTCTAACTTCCAATTGATGGTATCCCGAATGAAGGTGTATCGTTGAAAAATATCTAGCACCTTAAAGCTAGTCAAAAATATCATCAATTCTAGGAAGAGGATGTTTATTTTTAACAGTGACCTTGTTCAACTAGAGATAATCTATAAAAATACGGAGGGAACTATTTTTCTTTCGCACAAAGAGTACAGGTGCACCCCAGGGAGAAATACTAGGATGGATAAAACCTTTGTCTAGAAGATCAACTAGTTTTTCTTCCAACTCTTTTAGTTCTATAGGAGTCATTCTATATGGTGGAATAGAGATGGGATGGGTATCGGACAATAAGTCAATACCAAAATCTATCTCCCTATCAGGTGGTATACATGGGAGATCATCAGGAAATATTTCTGGGAACTCATTCACTACAGGGACAGACTAAAGAGAAAGGCTTTCAGTATTCGAATCTTTAACCCAAATAAGATGATACAAGAAACCCTTAGAAACTAGTTTATGGGCTCTAAGGTAAGATATAAAGTGCCTTCTAGGTGCTAAGAAATATCTCTCATATTCTATTACTGGTTCATTCGGGAAGGAAAAATTAACCTTTTTTGTTCTATAATATAGCATGGCATAACACAAATGGAGCCAGTCCATTCCTAGGATAGCAACAAAATAAACCATGTCTAAGTCTATGAGGTCTGCCACAATATCCTGCCCACAAAAAGTCACCACACAATTTCTATACAGCTTCCTTGACACAACAGAATCTCCCACTAGAGTAGAAATAGAAAAAGGTTTGGCAATTACATCGAGCTTAAATCCAAAATTAATAGCCACATAAGGTGTCAGTAAGATAGGGTAGACCCGAGATCAAGTAACACATATACATCATGGGAAAAGAGTTACAATATACCAGTAACTAATCTGGTAAGGCCTCTGCCTCCTGGCAGTTGGTCAAGACGTACAACTGGTTGCGGCCGCTTCCAACAGTTGAAGTGGCACCCTTCTAAGGTGGTGGTGGTGCAGAAGAATTATCCGATGACTTTGCTCCACCAACATAACTCTTTGATGCCAGACAGTCTCTCTAGATATGGCCTGGATGGCCTCACGAATAACACACCGTAGCGCCAAAATAACATCTCCCAGGATTATTCCTCCCATATATCTCACAGCACGGGTATGTCTTAGAGGTCTGAGCTACACTTCCTTGAGGTTGCGAACCCTGCATTCTTGGCCCCTGCCTGGACTGAAAATCTTGGGGCCGCTGTTTGGCTGGTGTCTGGACACCGGAGCACTGGCTGCAGACTGTGCATTACCCCAAAACTTCTTCTTCTACCATTTGTTACCCCAATTCCCACTCTACTGCTGAGTGTGGATCTGATCTGCTATCTTGGCTCTCTTTGACTGCCTGTCCTTCTCTCTAAATTCAACAATTTTCTTTTTCTTTTCCTCAAAAAATTTACCTATCTTAAAGGCCTCTCTTTCACCAAAAGTTTTAGGATATCAATAATTCCTTGCAGTACATCAACTCGGAATAAATCTTGATTTAAAGAGTAAAATCTAACCTTTGAATTTCTACCTTTATGAATTCATCAACATAATATTGCTGAAATAGTCTCGCAGAACGTAAAATAATATTTTCCTTATCATCTCTTATTTACAGATTATAATAATAATATTCCCGACATGAAATAGTATTTTTTTTTTGTTTTTTTCTTTGGTAGAATTTCATCTTTCATATCAAGTAGTCCATCAATTGAATACATATTAGACAAACTTGAAAGTTGATCATTTTTATAGCAAGCTCTCTTTCTCTTTTTTTATTCACGTATTGGTTGTACAATCTTTTGAACAACACAATGTTATTTAATTTATCCATAAGAAAACAAATGTAGATATTGCAAAGAATTATAGTAATCATAGTAGTAATTTATTAATTGACTCTTTTTACTATGAGTATAAATTCAAATATTTTGTGTAAAATTATTATTACTTGTTTCTTGTTCTAATCATAACGCTACCACTTTTGATACATTTGGCAAGTTGTATAGTTGATCTAATTTTGAATCACAATTTAAGGCAATATAAAAGTTTGATAATTGTGGAACATGTTATAATGATTTCAAGCAAACACAATAAGAATTTATCTTTAGTATATTTATTAACTTCTTAACAACAAATTATTTGAGTATATCTAATGAAGTCATTCAATTCAGTATTTATGTATTAGCATCATAAAAATATAAGTGCAAATTTTTTGATTGTTGACCTGATGGAATCAAATCATTAACAAAGTGATATATTTGTTCCTATACTTTAAATGAGTAAATACCATGATTTCTTTTCACTAGCGCTTTATCATATTTCACTCCAACTGAAGTAAATGTGAACATGTTATTGTACATTCTAAGAAAAGTATGAAAGTGCTCAGATTCTATATTTTTTAAATAGAGATTCAACAATTCAACAGGTATTCTGTGTGATGTCAACTTACCTGTACCATTGCTATAGTAAACTGTGGGTGAATTATACTCGATTTTGTTTGCACCACAATACTTACAGTTTTAAAATTTTAAAATAGTTGAATTATTTGGAAATTTTTTAAAGTTTTATTTAGATTTTTTTTTTATTTTGAACTTGTATATATTAGTTGCAGTAACATATAACATTAGTGGTACAAAGCAATCAATAGTAAATATTGGTAAAAAGAATTGGAGAGAAGACAAATCTATGGTTATGTTAGCCAATATCTTCATGTCTGATTGTTCATGAGGTGGATAAGATGTTGAACATAATATACAAATCACTTTATTAATGTATGATGAAAAAGAGAGAAAGAAAGAGCAAGTTATAGTATTGTATTATTGACATTTATCAAGTTCAAAGACAGAGTAATGGTTCATAACGACCTTTTTCTGGACAAATTTAAGCATTGTGTTATCATTGAAAGATGTATTATTTACTGTTAGAATAAGAACATTTTACGATAAGAAAATAATATGAAAATACTTGTACTTTAAATGCATCAATATCATGATTTCTTTTCGCTAGCGCTTTATCATATTTCACTCCAAGTGAAGTAAATGCGAACATGTTATTGTACATTCTAAGATATGAAAGTGCTCAGATTCTGTATTTTTTAAATAGAGATTCAACAATTCAACAGGTATTCTAGTGATGTCAACTTAACTGTACCATTGTTATAATAAACTGTCGGTGATTCATACTCAAATTTTTTTTTCACCACATTACTTACAGTTTGAAATTTTTAAAATAGTTGAACTATTTGTCAATTTTTTAAAAGTTTTATTTGGTTTTTTTTTATTTTGAACTTGTATATATTAGTTGCAGCAACATATAACATTAGTGGTACAAAGCAATCAATAGTAAATATTAATAGAAGATTGGAGAGAAGATGAATCTATGGTTATGTTAGTCAATATCTTCATGTTTGATTGTTCATGAGGTGGATAAGATGTTGAACCTAATATGCAAATCACTTTATTAGTGTATGTTGAAAAAGAGAGAGAGAAAGAGCAAGTTATAGTATTGTATTATTGACATTTATCAAGTTCATTGACAGAGTAATGGTTCATAACAATCTTTTTCTTGACAAAGCTAAGTATTGTGTTATCATTGAAAGATGTATTAGTTACTGTTGGAATAAGAACATTTTACGCTAAGAAAATGATATGCAAATAATTTAAGGAAAAAACTAGTACATATTTGTTACAGTAACATATAGTATTAGCAGTCGGTAGTGTTTAGCAGTAAAAGTTGGAAGAAAAATAAAGCACGACAAATTTTTGTCTGTAATAATCAATGCTCATGAATCGTGTTATTGATGAGGTGAAACAGACGTTTAACATAATGCACAAAGAATTTTTATTAATATATATTAAAAAAGAGAAATTTAATATTACAATAGGTTATTATTGACACTTACCAACTTTAAACAAAGTGAAATACTCAGCAACATTTTTTTCTTTATTAGAGGCAGGCTTTGTGACATGAGCAAAAGATATATCAGCTAATCTAGTAATTATAGAGCGTTGAACATTAGAAAATCATGAGTAACTATAATCGAAGGAAAAACATTTTTATATTGATGACCCAAAAATTATATAATATTTTTTTCATTTCTAACCTATCGTAGAAACAGAGGATGGCTCACGTATTATTACTGTTGTTTGTTTGTGTAAATCAACTCTACCTGGGAGCATGATGCCCCTATGCAATGTCTTTTTGATTCAATATTGACTTTGAAATTTTCCAATTCCGAAAAATACTCTACCATCGCTTATATTTCACATCTCTCTTTGTAATCTCTCTAGCCTCATAATATGTTGACTAGTATTTTCTCTACTCTGTCTATTTTACATTTGTGTATGTATACACTAATAGATGATATTTTCTTTTTACCTGTCTAGTAGATGATAAAAATATATATCTGTTGATTCTTGCTTTTGATGACTCTTTGAGAAGATGTGTATTCTATATATTTTTGTAGGGATTTTTGGTCTTTTGTCCTTTATGACATGAAGACTTGGGATGTTTTGTCTTAATGTGGCATGGGTTTTTGGGTGAATTTCGTGGGGTCTACCCTTTGTTGTGTTTTGTGCTTGTCTTATAGTGGCATACTTTGTGTTTGCTAAATGTAGAAGAGAGTTTTAAGTCTTCTCATTTTAATAGACATTGCAGTTGCTATTTTAGATCCATTTTCTGTCTTTGAAGGCGAGATTCGGTTCATGAGAAAGAACTAGCTGTAAATTTATTTGATGGGGTTAACTATAAATATTTAGCTTTTAAAAGACTAATAATATATGAAAATCTTTAAATATGTAGAGATATTTTGCCTAATATTTTGAATTTTATGAAAAATATTTATCAAATCTTTTATTGCAAAATATAGTAGGACAAAAAATGTTTGTAACCAGCGCTATTATTGACATAAAAGGCTGAAAAACACCAAGTTGATTTATAAGGTCGAATAATTTTTTATTTAATAAATCATTAATTTCCTTTTAACAGTATTTCATTAATTCATGGTTCATTTGCATGGATCTTTCTTTTGTTGGAATAATCCTTTTGTCAAATCCCTTAACATTGGGTGATTTTAATATATGTCGTTTTCTTTCCCAAAAGGCATTAGCGAAATTCGAGCAGACCTCTCGCTCTATGACTTCTTGTAGATTTTTAATTTTTGCTTCTACTTCTGGGGTTTTTAAAGAGGATTCAATTCTTTTGATTTTAATTTCGTCCTTTAAATAATTTATTTGTTGTAAAATTAAATTGATTTTAAAGATTTTTTTAGTTTTTATAAGGTCGCTTTCTGCTTTTGAAAAACTATTTAGATAAGGGAAAATAATCTTTTTCCCAGGAATTGTTGATTCTACAATTTTATTACTACTAGTATACCATTTATTAACAATCATATTTAACGAATCCTTTTGATCATCTAATTTTCCAGTTCTTTAAAACCATTTAAAAAATTCAATATTACATCATAATCTTTTCATATCATTGCACCATTTAACTCTAAAAGAGTATCTTTCTTTTAATGAATATTTTGTTTATACCACTCCTTTTTTAATATAATTTTCTGGACTATTCCATAATTTATCAAAATATTCAAAGTCAGGTTCAAATACTATATTTGACCTAATCATGCATAGAGAATTTCTTACTCCTAGCATTTCACTAGCAGTGAGACTTATTGATATGTTAGCTTTTAAATTTGTAGATTTAGATTCTACTTTTGAAATTATTTTGGAGAAATAAACTCCTTTTTATTTTGTTTCAATATCTTCTAATGTTACTTCCCTTTCTTCTACAGACTTGGAGACTAAAGGTCTAGAAAAGGATATTCTTCTACTGGAAGATGCTTGGTTAAAAGATTGTGATCTTAGAAATTTTAAATCTATAGATCCATCTGGATATTGTACTACTTGTTCAATATTTGAATTTTCTTCTTCTATTTTCGGCTCCGTTATGGAGTCGAAATGTCAATTATCTTTTATTAATACATCATCCCATTTTATTATTTTTGTGACAAAGGTGTTATTGTGATTAAGGTTAGCTTCCATAAGCATGGTAGCTCCTTTATTACTAATTATTTTAGCCTTAGGGGCTAAGGTTATTTTTATTAATCTGTAATATACTACATATATTATTGCTATTTCTTTAGTATTTACCTTACTATTCATGTTTTTTGTTTTAAAATTTAATTTTTAATGTATCCAGAGCATTTTGATCATTAATATCTATAGAAAAATTAGGATAACAATGAAAATATACAGGACTATTTGCGAGGTTACTTTGTAATACTGCTAATAAAGAACCATCAAAATTTAATAACCTATTATATTTTAAAAGTAGACATATAGGTACATCTAAACCTAATCTATATAATGGTTTAACTGCTATTTGAACAAGACCTACGTGAAGGAATTTGTAATTTTTTCTATATCTATTAATATCTTCAACTACTAATAATTAATAGTCTCAATATTTTTATTAATTACAAAAGTGAATTCAGAAGTTTTAATATTATAATTTTTAATAAAAACAAAGTGTCCAGTTTTATCGACTCTATTAAAACTTTCTTTTGAAATATTCCACTTCTGTAAATCACTTTATATTTTATTAGAAATAGCAGAAATATGAACTCTATTTATTACGTTTTGGTTGGTTGAAGTATTCATTAGGATTTTTGTTGATGAGATAAAAAACACTATCCTAGGACCAAATCTTTTTTAGATGTTACTACCACAATAATTATTTTTGTGTGCAGTAATTTCTAATTTTCTTCTTTCCAAAATTCTTGTATTTTATTCCTATAGTCTTGGCGACGGAAACAATTTGGGGATGAATTGGTACATCGGGGAGCAAAATAACTGTTTATAATTATTAAAGTAATTTATAATTTAAAAGTAGTTTAAAATACTTTAAAACCAACTCTAAAACAACAAAATAAAAACAAATAGATGTAAAGAAAAATTAACTAAAATGGTAGGAAAATGAAGAAAGTTATACTTACAAAAACTTTTGGTTGATATGGGAAATGGGAGAACTTTTACAGAGGGAGATAGAAAATATGGGAGATGGTAGAGAGATTTTTGAGTTGGAAAATTTCAGAATGCCCTCTCTATTACATGCTGAAAGCCTTAAATAGGCTTCAGAAGTGCGGACCAATTTTTAACAAACACTGTCTATTTTACATTTGTCCATATACTAATGAAAGCTATTTATTCTACACCTATCTAGGAGCATCTGATGACTATTTATTCATTCTACACGTGTCTCTAACTACCTTGAACTTGAGGCTTTTGATGATTTTGAGAAGATTTTCGCATTTTCTTTCTTAAAGATGTGTGTCTTTGTCTTCTAGTCTTTTTTTTGTTTGTGGGGTCCATTAAGTAGCTTTTCAAACTTTGAAGGATTGCGGGCACTTTTCTTTCAGTTGAGAAGGTACGCCTGTGCTATTCCTTATGGATCCAGCAAATCCCTGTTGCAAGGTTTGCTACATATAAGGATGACATGTCTAATAACTCCATTATCCATTTTGAATGATTCTCATTAACAAGATTTGACAAGGTTTCTTTGATTCTTCTTTTTTATTATTCCTTGGAAAGGTACGATTACTTTTGTAAGGACAAACTTATTGTCGGTTTCTATGTTGGAGTCCATCCTTTAATCTTAATAGTTTTGCTTAAGTATTTGATCCTTTCAAATTCATGGATATCAAACGACCAATAGATAATATATGAAATTCTTTTAGCGATAAAAAATTTACACCATTTAACATTTTTTAGTAGTGTAGAAATATTCTGCTCTACCTGGAACTTTTCAAATTACTTTTGAAACTGTGTAGACAATACTTATTTATTTCCTCTAAATTGAATCTACCAGTCGTAGAACCATCCGAGAATTATAGCAGTCTGCATCTGCTCTGAATATTTCATGAACCAAGAGTGAGTGTTGGGCCTAACATACATAAAGTTGTACCAGACTGCCTTATAATCATACCAATTATAGATCTGAGGTCTGTGATTTATCGACCGAGGAAAGGGGTTTATGTAGGTGACCTACACACCATTAAATGGGCATAATATTCGTTTGATTGTAAACTTTGAATATTGAATACTATTGGGATCATTTATATCTGTTAATTTATGCTTGAGTTGTAATGAATCTGTATCTGTTAATATGAACTCATAATAACTTCAAGTCTTGAGGGGATCAAATGTCTCCACATAGTCCCAATTTGTATAACATGGCTTTAACAATTCTGGTACTCAAAAATTTTTGCACTTTTTATCAAGTGTCATTATCGGTAGTACCTGCAAATCTACTATCTCAAATTGCTTTTTATCTGGAATACTTTGCTTTTTTTCTTTGTGGAGTGGCAGGGGAGACTTCTTGTAAGTAGGTCTCTAGTGGTTTCATCGCATAACTATCTTTAGTTTGGATAGCAATATTTTTATTGGCTGACGAATATTCTTCCTTAAATATTAGCTTAAGTGATTGCATTCTTGGTACACTATTAATAGACTCTTTTGATGATAGCGGGATGGTAGGTTTTGGCAGGGATGGAAATTCCTCCTAGACTGAAAACCTATTTTCTAACCTTTTATCTGACTTTTTATCTTCTTCTGTGAATGGTCTTTTCATTTTTTTTCTCTGGTCGGGAAGGCTGTAATCAAGGCCTTAACCTTGATTTTGGTGTTCCATGTCTCATAGTTTCCCTGTTGAAAAATTTTGGTAATATTTTTTGGGAGAGAATTTCTCCCCTTATAAAATTGAAGTTGTTGACATTTTTATAAAATAGTTTTTAAAAAATTTCAAAATTGGATAACTTATAAAATTTTTCTTTAATAGCGGATTAGGTTGTCTATCCTTATGGGACTGAATTTTGTCTAAAAATAGTTTAATTTTTTATAAAATTACTTTCTTCTTTTGATATACTATTTCGATAGGGGGAAATTATCTTTTTTCAAAAATAGTGGTGCGGATGCCATCCAGCTCGACAATATAAAGTTTTATTTTAGTGATAAAAGGAAGATCTAATATTATCTCTTCATTGATATCTCTAGTAATTACAAAATTATTAATAAAACAAACTCCGTCATTGCAACTACGGGCTTAAGAAAGCCTATAATTTATTTTCAATTTCCCTTGTTGTGGAGAATAAGCGTGTAGTACCATTTTCAAAATATTCTATAGGAATTAATCCCTCTATAATGCAATTTTCATTAGCACCGGTATCAAACAATATAATCTTATTAATTTTATAATCTTTATTGATAACTATAGTAATTGGTCTATGGTAAATTTGTGGTTTAACTATAGTAATTGAATTAATGTAAGGACCCTCCTAGTCATTTATGAAATTCTCCCATCTTTTCTATTTTTATCTCTCTCAGTTGTTTGTTTACGTGATTTACGATTCATGAGGGTGGGTTGTATCGATATTTGATATGTACGAAAGTAATTTAAGTCATTAATAGGGTTATTGAGTTGAAAAGTTAAACTTGATAATGATCAACCTTTAATCGAGACGACCTTGATTTGGTATGTTAATGTTTTCAATAGGCCAGTAACATACTTTTTAGTCAAATTACAAATTTGATTTGTTTCCTCGTAGTCCCAAATAAATTTTAAGAATAATTAATTAAGTGATGGTTAATGGGCCAAGTCCATAATTTTAAACCCTATTCCACTAGGTGTTTAATATTTTGGGGGGATAACCAAAAAGGTCATGTTCAAATAAAGAACGTGAGATTTAACGTTCTGCAACCTCAACAATAAAACTATTCTGATAGTTTCAGGTAATTAACACTAAACAAGCTTTAATTCGCATATATATATATGTTGATTGCTAGGGTACATTATTTATAATAATGATATTGATTACTGGCAAGGGAGAAGAAGATATAATTGAAGTGGGGATTTGAGGGTTGCTGCAACGTGGGGTCGACATTGGAGGGTCAATGTTAGGTACACTTATAGTATAATAATGGTGTATATTACTAATGTTGCTATATGGATGAAAGGATATGAATTGAATTGATAAATTATTTTGTTAGAAACCATGGTAGAGTTATTGAATTGCAAATCTATTGAGATATTATGGTGCTTGGGTGTATTAAAATTAGGAAATTAATTAGTAAGTAATTAATCCTAATGATGCCAAGCATGTTAATGACTAGACACTGCAGTGAAGTGTTTAGATTAGTAAATTAGGCAAAAGCCATGATATTACCTGTAGACTAGGACGAATTCAGCATTAGTTATGTAATTAGTTAGTTTGATAATTATATATGAATAGATAGCTTTGGTTAATTAGGACAAAGTGGTAATATGTTACTAGTTTCTACCCATGCATGGCATTGTAATTACAGTGGTAATTCCATGAATAACTCCAATTTTACAATTTTACATTTGATTATAAGCACGGTGTTTCACAAATTTAAGTTTTAGGTCTAGGATTGTTAAAGTGAGAATTTCTTATTTGAAGCTTGAATAATGATTCGTTTTAATTGAAATTTAACATACTAGTTCATATTTTTATGGGGATTATACATTTGAACAGATTTTGAACGTTTCAAAATTGTGAGGAAGGGCAACGCGCTTGCAGACTAAGTACAATTAAATTCGTTGGTTGAGGTAGGTTACGATTTAATTGGAGTTTGGATACTTGTGGATCGGTATTCGTACATGTTTGAAATTGTTGATGTTTGGATTCTTGATTCGTGTATAAATGTTTATTGAAAATTGACTTGATGGAATTGTCTCATGACTTTAAGTATACTTGTAATCTTGGTACATTGTGTTGTATGCTGTGAGATTGTGTAAATTGATATTGATAATACTCGTTTATGTTTATGTTGGATCGGGTACCATGCCGGTACATTTATATTTATGTTGGATCAGGTACCACGCTGGTACATTTACATTTATGTTGGATCAGGTACCACGCCGGTACATTTATATTTATGTTGGATCGGGTACCACGCCGGTACGGATATGTATATGTTGGATCGGGTACCACGCCGATACGGTACATAAACATAGATTATTCCCTGCAGGTCATGACTATTTGGGCAAAAATAAGTCTCATAGCATGTGTGTACATATTTGTGTTGATTTTGTGGATGTTTACAATATGGTTGATACTCTTGATGGTTATGTGTCTTATTTGTGAGCGTTATTTGACATGTTATTGTTGTATTGTTGATTCATTGAATATTTATTGTGTGACGATGTCTGTCTACTTGTTATTTGATTTATGTTGTGTACATGCTATTAAATTGAGTTGACCTATGATACCTACCAGTACATAGTGGTTTGTACTGATACTATCCTGTATTCTTCTTTTGTTGAGTGCAAAAAGTGTTCTAGGCTCAGACATGACCTCACTTTTAGAGTTTGATAGCAGATCCTGATCCAAGGGTGAGCACTCTATCTCCAAGCTGTCATGGGTCATCTTATTTTTGGATATCACTTTAGATATGATCTTTGTTAGTAGTTCTTGTAAGGTGACTTTCGGGTCTTGGGGATTTTAGTAAGTATTTTATTTGACTTCCGCATTAATTACCATTAATCCTGAATTATTATTATTATGTTAATTTTATGATATCATCATCTTAATATTGACTAAGTGTTTGGGTAATGGTTCAGTGTAGATGGTTCTCCCACAGGAAGATTAGTGTGGGTGCCACTCATGGTCATTTGGGTCGTGACAATTAATTCCTGATCTCTTTATAGGAAGTTTTCTAGAGATTCTATTTCTAGAGACTCTATTTCTTTACCGTCATTATTTACTCCTAATGTTTCACCAAGCTCAAACTAATGTGATTTTGGGTCTTGGTTTGGAGTTAAATCTTTTAATATTTTATTAGCAAGTGATTCTGGTTCTAGATTGTTAAGTCTTTGCTTAAGTTCTTCATTTAGGTATAATAATTCTGTCGAAACATCTTGTATGATTGTTTCAGACTTATGTTCTTTAAATTTATTTAGTACATTTTTCATATTAAAGGGTTCAATAATTTTTTTATTATCAACATGTTGATCAAGAAGAATATCTTTTAAGGCTATTAAATATTTTCTCTTAAGAGTTGGGTCTTCTAGATTATCTATCATGTCAAATAAGTCCTCTTTCTCTTTATTATTAGTGATAACATTTACAGAATGACAATCACAAGTGCAAATCGCACCACTACAATTACAATGGGTTGTTAATTCACTACTATCTGAACTATATGCATCATTAAGTTGATTATCATCACTAACATCTTCGTCAAAAGAAGAACTATTTTCATTTTCATCAAGTGTTGAATGTAATTTATCTTTAATGTCGTTTCATAATTCTAACATATTTATTTTTTCTTTCTTTTTATTTGATACCCGACAATCTTTAGCCCTATGTACAGTTTTACCGCAGTTCCAACATGTTTTATTTTTATTTTCTCCCTTAGAATCCTTTTTAGATTTTTTAAATCCCCTTTAATAATAATGATATTTTTCATATTTATTTTTATAGTTTTTACGTTGTTTTTTAATCTTTTTAATAGCTTTCTTTGAGGGGGCTAATAATTTTAAATAACCAAAGTTTTTGCAAGAACTTCCTAGCTCATTGCGAGTTATTTTATTATCTTATTTTAGTTGGTTTTTTAGATTAACATCTATACATATTTGTGATCCTTTGATATTTTTTTTGTGATTTAGACAAGAGTTGGAATTGAAGAAGGAGTCTCACTTGAAGTAGAACTCTATGCAATAAGAGTTCTAATTAAAGTAGGAGTTTGAAATAAAGAATGACTCTTTGAAGAGTTATTCTTAAATAGAAGATGCAGTAGCCAGAATAATTCACGCACTTAAAAAAGCAGAAAAGCTCAATCGACAGATTGACTTCACGAAGTGCTACTCAATCACAAAAAAAAAACACGTTGAAGAACCTGATCCTCGGTACAGAATCCAGCTAAGAGTTTTAGCGTTGATTTTTTGGATTTGTTCATTGTATTTGAGCTATTCATGTAATATTAGTTTCAGTGTATTATAAACTGAATTAGGAGCTAGTCTTTGAGTTGGGAAAAACTCAGAGACTTTGGGAACACATACCTTGGGAGGTGTGTGTAGTTAGGAATTAGAGTTTATAATTAGTAGTTATTAAGGTATAGGGATTAGAATTTGTAATTCCTAGTTGATAAGTTATAGGAATTAGAGTTTATGATTCCTATTTGTTGGTTATAAGAGTTTTGTAATCATTCATTATTGAGGCTCAGAGTTTTTAGTGAAGTTGGGGTTAAATCATGTAGAGGTGCAGGTCGTGGTTTTTTTACACCTTTTGAGACGGGTGTTTTCCACGTAAAAATCATTGTGTTCTTTACTTTTTTTTACTGCTTCCTTGAAATACGTCAGTGGAATACGTCAGGCAACACGTTCCATCGATAAGCAAAAGTTAGGCGAAAATAATAAAATCAGTAGGGCACGAATTCTTACCAAGTGGTATCAAAGCGAGTTATATTATGAAGGCTAACACCTTAATATAAGATCCAAGATGAATTCTACATCACCTACTGGATACTATGAAGGGCAAGACATCAGTAGGCCTCCGTTGTTCAAGGGACAATACTACTTAGGATGGAAAGAAAGGATGAAAGATTTCCTTCAGGCTGTGGACTACGAACTATGGAATATAATTATCGATGGACCTCAATACCCCATGAACAAGGATGTTGAAATGAATGAAGTATTGAAGGACAAGAACGAGTATGATGAGGCTGACTTTAAGATGCTTGGAAAGAATGCTAAAGCCAATTATATTCTTACTTATGGACTTGGAATAGATGAATACAATAGGATCTCAGGTTGTACCTCCGTAAAACAAATTTAGGATACTCTTGTGGATAGATATGATAAGAATATAGAGAACTTCAAAAAAAATGAGAGAACGAAGGATAAGGCAACAGCATTAAAGGCGTCTGACAAAGAAGAATTAGATATGGATGATAAAAAGCTTGTCAAAAACTTTAAAAAACAATTTAAGAAAGATAAACGCCAGAACAATAAAGGAACAAGTAGAAGGTGTTTTTCCAATGATAAGTCTCAAGGTGGTTTCTTCAAGTGTGAGAAGATAGATCACATGATCAAAGATTGTCCAGTCTGGGAAATAGAATAGAGAAAGAAAATGGCTGAAAAAGAATTGAAAGAAAAAAACCAAAAAGAGAGAAGAATATGCAATGGTAGCAGCTTGGGTATTTGACTCAGATGATAATGAAGTTGATGAAGCAACACTTATGGCTCTTGGAGATTCAGACTTGGAGGAAGAAGATGATGCTTCTGAGGTAAGTATACTTGAACTTAAAGAAAAGTTGCATTTTTTTTATAAAACAAAACTTATTTCATTGATGAGTGCACTAATTGATGACTTCCAAGAATCAACTTCTGATAGGGATGAGCTGTTCAACAGTCTTGCAAGTATTAAATTTGATTTTATTGATTTAGAAGCTTACAAGAACATTGTCGAACAGGAAAACTGCACTCTCAAGAAACAGGTTGAGCAACTTGATTCTTCAAACAATGATCTTAAGTCTGAAGTTCTAAAATTGACACTCTCTGAAAAGGAAAAAAAGGTCATGAGTAAAGATCAAGAAAATGCTAAACTTGAGCTAGTTAGATACAAACAAGAATGTCATGATCTAACTAAAAAAATGAATAAGTTGAGTCAAGAAGGTTCTAAACTAAAAATTGATCTTGAAAGGGAAAATAGGTGGACAAACTCCTCAAGAATTGTTCACAAATTGCGGGAAATAAATTACAGTGAAAAGGTAGGATTGGGATTCCACAAAAATTTTGATGTTCCTAATGATTTATGTTATATTTGTGGTAACCTTGGACATCCAACCACTGAATGTTCAGTTGCTGCCAAAAGTGGATCTAGCAGTCTAAATCTGGCAAATAAACTATCTCAGACCAAGAAAAGGATAAGTAAACCTGGTCAGAGAAATAGGTCACGTAACATGTTGCTTGCATGGGCTAGAAGAAATTTGATTCATCCATTTAGTCATAAGAAAGGACCTAAGCTTGTCTGGGTGCCTAAATTTAACCCCTAATTTGTTTTGTAGGTTAGAGTGAAAGGAGGAAAGCAAAATTTGTACATGTATAAAGCTTGCTCAAGGCATAAGACTAGAAGAGAATAAAGTTTCTTTCACTCACCACATTTAAAGGGGGAATGGATCATTTGAAAAATGGCCAGATTTGTAGTGCTCGTGTAAGGGGGAATCAAGGAAGGTTTAAAAAAATTAAAAAAAGAGGATGACTGTGAAATTGATGTGCATGCCCAAGAACATATTGTACCACTTGGTTCAACTGTTGTACAAATGGAGGGCATATTGACAAGGGGAACATGTTGTACCACCTGGTTCAACTGTTGTACAGACTGAGGGCATATTGACAGGGGAAACAACAAATCAAGAAATTAATGCATCAATAACGCCAACACAAGATGATGATAATATTGTTGGTAATTCATGAGAATTGGTGTTGTCACAAGAATCTTGAGATATCTCATGGTAATTAATAGATTAAGACTATGGTATTTAAATGAAAGTAATTTCACTCTTGAGGTCTATAAAGATGTTGATTATGTGGATTACTTAATTGACTGAAAATGCACCACTATTACTAAGTAGATAGCATTTGAAAAGAATAGGTTAGACTTGGGAATGATTAAAATTGTATGAACTCCCCTCAATGATTGACTAGAATAACCATTTTTGTTTTTGATCTTATTAGCTAAAAAGTTATTTTATTCAGTCTTGCACATTTAGTTGTGTGTCCCAATTTCAGATTTTGACTTTTCTAACCTAATTTTGTATTAGATTGTGCAGAAAAATAGGTACAAGCTAGCAATTATGACCACAAAGTTTTTATTATTAGGTATGTTCTACACTAACATAAGCATAGGTTGTCTAAGTTGAAATAGTTGAGCACACCTGTTCAATTCCATACAGTTCATTCTCTCATTGTCTGATAAAGATAATAAATTGGTTGACCAAACTTTCTTTGATTCCCTGCAAATGGTTGTGCATAAATTTTTTAATTCTACACCAGAAATTCCATATTCTCTCTCAACCAAAATATCAGTTTTTGGATCATGTATTTTTCAAAGTTGATCATCAATCATATGCAGCATATGTTTCTGAAGAATGAAAAAGGACATGTTCTCCCTTTTAGTTCCTAATTGGCTATTTTGGGGGACTTCTCAGTCCTAGTTCAGGTTTGACTTACATAAATAAAATAATGGATGTTCTTGAACAAATGAATCATGTTTCTCTACCTGTTTCAATAAAGAGAGATAATACTCATTTAAAAAAAAAGAGGATTTAGCTAATAAAAATCTGAACTAGAAGCTGCATAAGGTAGTCATGAAGTGTAATAAGAGGTTTGTAAGGTGAGGATCATGACTTTGAATCTTGACCTTGATTGATGGAGGGATGAAAATGTTGAGGACATTCGCCAATTGACACAGTTAATATCACCTCTTCCACCTTCCTCATCAGCTCTTCACTAATTATATCCTTAACCATGTCGCATTTTTATACCGTATTCTTTTTTGATTAAAGCTCAGTTGTTTTTCCCTATTCAATACTAGCTTAGGTTTAATGAGGAACACGCTTTGATATTTAAATGGAATGGTTATCTTTGCTAAATTGACTCATATTTTTTCTCTCTTTAATACATTACTATGTTGGCTAAAGTCTTTGTCTAATTGTTTTGGTGATTGCCCCAGTGGCCATGAATAAAATAACAAATCACTTTGGCTAGTATATTATTGCATTGAAATAGTTTTTGATGATTCCAAAAGGGGGAAGATAAGAGGGTTATGCAATATTTATAACCCATTGACTAACTTATTTCATTCTAGTGTTTTAAACTTTAGTGCCAATAGGTAAAGATGTTTGAATGCACAAAGACAAAAGGTTTGTAATCATCAAAAAAGGGGAATTTGTTGGAACCTTAAAGGTTTGATGAATGACAATATGAATGAAATAAGTTGAATTTGATTCAAACACATGATGATAAGGGAAAACAAGTTGAGTTGAAAAAGGAGTCCTATGTGAAGAAGGAGTTTCACTTCTAAGCATATCCTTAAGAGTCCAATGTGTGGAAGGGGAAAGATTCTAAAAATTGAAGAATTCAAAAGAGTTGGAGTTTTACTGCAACACTAAGGAGACAAGAGTTGGAATTGAAGAAGGAGTCTCACTTGAAGTAGAACTCTATGCAATGAGAGTTCTAATTAAAGTAGGAGTTTGAAATAAAGAATGACTCTCTGGAGAGTTGTGCTTAAATAGAAGATGCAGTAGCTAGAATAATTCACGCACTTTAAAAAACAGAAAAGCTCAATCGACAGATTTACTTCACAAAGTGATACTCAATCACAGAAGAAACATGTTAAAGAACCTGGTCCTCAGTACAGAATCCAGCTAAGAGTTTTAGCGTTGATTTCTAGAGTTTTCCATTGTGTTTGAGCTATTCATGTAATATTAGTTTCAGTGTGTTATAAACTAAATTAGGAGCTAGTGTTTGAGTTAGGGAAAACTCAGAGACTTTGGGAACACATACCCTAGGAGGTGTGTGTGCAGTTAGGAATTAAAGTTTATAATTCCTAGTTATTGAGTTATAGGTATTAGAGTTTATAATTTCTAGTTGTTGAGTTATAGGAATTAGAGTTTATAATTCCTATTTGTTGGTTACAAGAGTTTTGTAATCAGTCATTGTTGAGGCTCAGAGTTTTTTAGTGAAGTTGGGATTAAATCTTGTAGATGTACAGGTTGTGGTTTTTTACACCTTTTGAGCCCGGGTGTTTTACACGTAAAAATAATTGTGTGCTTTACTTTTTGTTTACTGCTTCCTTAAAACACGTCAATGGAACACGTCAGCCAACACGTTCCATCGATAAGCAAAAGTTAGGCAAAAATAAGAAAATCAGTAGGGCTCGAATTCTTAACAAATTCATTTTCTTCATACTTCATATCCGGAAATGTGGAATTTTTATAATAATTCTTTTTAATTGAGTATTAGAAGTTCGTTTGTTAATTTCATTATTATTTGTTTCTGATAACGTTCTTATAACCTTGTCATTTGTGACTTTTATTTGGATTTTAATCTTTCATTAATTTTTCCTAAAATATCATCGGTTACTTCATACTTTTCTTTGAATTTAGGAAATTTATCTTTAGAGAATTTTGGTAATTTAAAAATTTGACGAGTTTCTAATTTTTTATCATAATGAGAAGAACTCGGTTTATCTTTAAAAGCTGAGTTATTCTCATCTTCGAGAATTTGTTTAGATACTACATGTAATAATTGATTTATATAATTATTTTGTTGAAGTACTCAATTTATATCCTTCTTTGTAGGATCCCCTTTAGTATCTACTATATCTAATTTAAAAGGTGAGTCAATAACAACTCTGCCTTCTACTACTAGACTAATATCTTCTAACGGAGGAATTATTGATTCTGCAATTTTTTTACTAGTAAGTATACCATTTATTAACAATCATGTTTAACGAATTCTTTTGATCATCTAATTTTTCTATTATTTTGAACCATTAACAAAATTCAATATTACATCTTAATCTTTTCATATCATTGCACCATTTTTCTCTAAAAGAATATCTTTCTTTTAATAAATATTTTTGCTTATACCATTCTATTTTAATAGAATTTTCTGGAATATTCTATAATTTATCTAAATATTCAAAGTCAGGTTCAAATATTACATCTGACCTAATCATGCATAAGGAATGTCTAACTCCCAACATTTCACTAGCAGTAGGACTTATTTATTTTTTAGCTTTTAAATTTCTATATTCATATTTTACTTTTGGAATTGTTCTTGAGAAACCAACTCCTTTTAATTTCCTTCCAATATTTTCTATTGTTACTTCCCTTTCTTCTACCGACTTGGAGACTAAAGGTCTAGAAAAGGGCATTCTTCTACTACTGAAAGATGCTTGATTAAAGGATTGAGATTGTAGAAATTTTAAACCTATAGATCCATCTGGATATTGTACTATTTGATCAATATTTGAATTTTCTTCTTTTATTTTTGGTTGCATTATGGAGTCGAAATGTCAATTATCTTTTATTAATACAGCATGCAGTTTTATCATTTTTGAGACAAAGATATTATTATGATTAAGGTTAGCTTCCATAAGCTTGATAGATCCTTTATTACTAATTATTTTGGTCTTAGGGGCTAAGGTAGTTTTCATTAATCTGTAATATACTCTAAATATTATTGTTATTTCTCTTGTATTTACCTTACTATTCATGTTTTTTTGTTTTAACATTTAATGTTAATGTATCCATAATTTTTAATCATTAATATTTATATAAAAATTAGGATAACAATTAAAATATATTGTTCATTAGCGAGGTTACTTTGTAATACGGCTAATAATGAATCATCAAATTTAATAACCTATTATCTCTTAAAAGTAGACATATAGGTACATCTAAACCTAATCTATATAATGGTTTAACTGCTACTTGAACAAGACCTATGTGAAGGAACTTGTAATTTTTTCTATTTCTATTAATATCTTCAACTTCTAATAATTTAATAGTCTCAATATTTCTATTAATTGCAATGGTAGATTCCAAAGTCTTAATATTATAATTTTTAAGAAAATCAAAGTGTCCAGTTTTATAGACTCTATTAAAACTTTCTTTCGGAATATTCCAATTCTGTAAGTCACTTTATATTTTAGCAATTTTTCTATAAATAACAGGAATATTTACACTATTTATTACGTTTTGCTGGTTGGAGTATTCATTAGGATTTTAGAGAAAACACTATCCTTGGATCAAATCTACTTTAGATGTTACTACCTCAATAATTATTTTTGTGTGCAATTACTAATTTTCTTAATCCAAAATTCTTTTATTTTATTCCTATAGGCTTCGCGACGGGAACACCCTCCGGATTCAGCTCTATTTTCACACACTCAGAGCTAATCCAACAGAAAATTTCAGGTTTTTCAATGTCTAAACCGCTATTAAATGGCTACCCAACTTAAGGAACAAAACTAAGAATATAGAGGAAGAACAATAGTAATTACTAACCAGAAAAATGATTATTCCAAGAGTAACACTAATTTCGACCGGCTCTAGGACAGCATAACACTCTAGCCACTCCTACTCATACTCACACTTACTCTCGGGCAACTTGGCTCTGATACCATTTCTGGTGACGGATAGGGATAGCGGAGAGCAAAATAACAGTTTATAATAATTTAATCTCTGAAAGTATTTTAAACTTTCAAATTAAACTTTAAAACAACAAAATAAGAATAAAAATATGTAAAATAAAATTAATAAAAACAGTAGAGAAAGAGAGAAAATTATACTTACAAAAACTTTTAATTGATTAGGAAAATGAGAGAGAGATTATAGGGGGAGATGGTAGAGAGTTTTTCTGAATTAGGGAAATTTTAGAATGCTCTCAACTATTATAAGTTGAAAGCCTCAAATAGGCTTTAAAAGTGCTGACTAATTTTTAACAAACACTATCTATTTTACTTTTGTCCATACACTAATGAAATCTATTTATTCTACACCTATCTAGGAGTAGCTGATGACTATTTATTCATTAAGCACGTGTCTCTAACTATCTTGAACTTGCGGCTTTTGATGATCTTGAGAAGATTTTGGCATTTTCATCCTTGAAGATGTGTGCCTTTGTCTTCTAGTCTTCTTTTGTTTGTGGGGTCATTAAGTAGCGTTTGAAACTTCGAAGGGATGCGGGAACCTTTCTTTCAATTGAGAAGGTACGTCTGTGCTATTCCTTGTGAGTCCAACATATCTCCATTGCTAGGTTTGCTGGCATGTGAGTATGTCGTATCTAATAACTCCATTATCTATTTTGAACGATTCTCATTATCAAGATGCAACAAGGCTTCTTTGAGTCTTCTTTTTAATTTTTTGTTGTAGAGATGTGATTCCTTCTATAAGGATGAACTTGTTGTCGGTTTCTCTATTGGAGTTCATCCTTTAATATTAATGGTTTTGCTTAAATATTTGACCCTTTCAAATTCAAGGATATCGAAGGACCAATAAATACTATATGAAATTCTTTTAGCGATAAAAAAAATTACACTATTTCATATTTTTTGATATTGTAGAAATATTTTGCTCTACCTGAAACTTTTCAAATTGCTTTTTAAACTGTGTAGACAATACTTATTTATTTCCTCTAAACTGACTCCACCAGTAGTAGACCATTGTGGAATTACAACAGTCTTTATCTGCTCTGAATAATTCACGAACCAAGAGTGAGTGTTGGGCCTAACATATATAAAGTTGTACCAGGATTCCTTATAATCATACATATTATAGGTCTGAGGTCTGTGATATCTCGACAGAGGAATGGGTGTATGTAAGTGATCTACATACCATTCAAATAAGCTTAATATTCATTTGATTATAAGCTTTGAATATCAAATACTATTGGGATCAGTTATATCTGCTAATTTATGCTCGATTTGTAATGAATCTGTATTTGTTAATATGAACTTATAAAACCTTCGGGTCTTGAGGGGATCATTTGTCTCCACATAGTCCCAATTTGTATAACGTGGCTTTAACAATTCTGGTACTCAAAATTTTTTGTACTTTTTTATCAAGTGTCATTATCAGAAGTACCTACAAATCTACTATCTTGAATTGCTTTTTATCAGGGATGCTTTGCTCTTCTTTCCTTTGCGGAGTGGCAGGGGAGACTACTTGTAAGTAAGTCTCCGGTGGTTTCATTGCATAACTATCTTTAGTTTGGAAAGAAATATTTTTATTGACTGACGAGTATTCTTTCTTAAATATCTGCTTATGTTGTTGCATTCTCGGTACACTAGTAATTGACTCTGTTAACGATAGCGGAATGGTAGGTTTTGGCAGGGATGGAAATTCTGCCTAGACTAAAAACCTATTTTCTGACCTTTTATTTGACTTTTTATCTTCTTCTGTGAAGGATCTTTTTATTCTTTTTTCTGATTGGTATCAGAGCCCGGTAATTTAAAAAGTACAGCAGTAAGATATATATTAGAGTTATATGAATTTATCTATATTTATTGAATTAATTATGAGAAGAACATTTAAAAATAGAGAAGCTTTTAGAAAAATTAAAGAATTTTTAATTAATAATTACTCAGAATATATAAGTCTAAATAAAACAAAAGAAAACCCACAAAGATTAGTCTACCTAATTACATTAATATCTAGTATTGAAGCAAAATTAATAATCCATTTAAAATCTAGGAGAATGAGACACATACCACCTAATTATGATAAAATTAGATTTAGATATCCGTCAAAATATTATAAATATAATTTAAATGAATAAAGAGCAAAAATACAAAGAATTAAAACAATTTATTTCTGAAAAACGCAAAGAATTAAAAATAAGAATAGAAAGACTACATTATAATATATTTGCCGGAGTTAGTAAAAACTCAATAAATACACAAAAAGATGAAATATCAAAATTACAATCACAAATAGACAGTTTAGAATATATATACCAACATGAACTATTCACAATAAAATGAACAAAGAAGAATTTATAATAGATGAAAAAATATATGAAAATCACGAAGGATTAAAAATAAAAATAGAATTTTCCAATCTAGGAAGAAGATATAAGAAAATAGGTGAACATTTATATCTAATGTTAGAAAAAGAAGAATTAAAATTAGAAGATAAATTAACAGCAATGGTAAGAATAGAAAGAGAAAATGAATAAATAGATAGAAAAAAGGAAATAGAAAAATTAAACAACAAACTACAGAAGAAATACAAAAAATAGAAGAAACTAAAAATAGTAGGATTGCTGAATTAGAAAAAGAACTACAAATGTTAAAAGATCTATATGAACAAAGACAAAAAGAAAAAGAAGAAAAAGATAAAGAACAGAAACTACTAAACGAGATAAATCAATTTAAGGAAAAATTAGAAATAACAAACAAGAAACTAGAAATAAATAATATAGATGTTGAAGAGACAGATAATTATGATTCAGAAGATAGTGAAACATATACAGAAATATTAAAGAATACAAAAAATTTAGAAATCAATGAAAAACAAGAAATAATTAATGAAGAAAACTTAGAAAATACCAACACAGAAATAAAAATACTCTTGATAAAAAAGAAGATGACAATATAATACCTAAAACAACAGAAATAAGAAAACCTATATATTATAAAAGTAAATATAAAAAATATAATGAATATGGCAAATGGACATCAAAACAAATAGTTAATAAAAATTATAACTTTTTAGACCTAGACTGTGTAATAGATACAGAAAAAACAATACAATTATGGATAGAATATATGACAAAACAATTATTAGATAATAATATAAACATAACAGATGCACCAAAATATATAGAAAGAACATTAATAGGATCGGTAAAACTATGGTTTTCAAATTTAACTGAAAATAGCAAGAAAGTATTAAGAGCTAATAAACCTATAGAAGGAACATCATCAACAACAACTAAACTAACACCTATAGAATTATTAAAAAAATATGAAACAACTATAAAAGATGAATTTGGTAGTATTACAACAATGGAAGAAGAACAAGATGAAGAAAAAGATACAAATAGGAATTTAATGTTAAAATTAGCAATATGTAATATGTGTTATATAGATGAATATACTTGCGCATTTAAAGAATATTATTATAAAGGAGCATATAGTATAGAAGAAAGTAAAGAGATAAGAAAATTATATTTTAATAAATTACCCCGAAACATTTAGTTCAAAAATAATAAAAAGTTGGGAAGAAGTAAAAATAGTAGATACGTTAGGAGCAAGAATAAAATTTTTACAACAATGGTATAGAAACTTATGTGAAAAAGATAGAGAAAAATTAAAAATGGAAAAAACATTAATAAAGAATTTAGCATGTTGCAAAAATAAAATAGCACCTCAATTTGGATGTGAAGAAAGATATTATAAGAAAAGAAGAAGACATAAGAAATATAAGAAATATAAAAAATCAAAATACAAATACAAAAAACCAAGAAAAAGATATTATGTAAAAATTTATAAATACAAAAGACCATATAGAAAGAAGAAATCTATAAAAGAATGTACTTGTTATAATTGTGGAAAGTTAGGACATTTAGCTAGAGATTGCAAACTACCTAAAAATCCAAAAAATAAACAAATATCAGAAATAAAAATAGATAATACAGAATATATGCAGATAGATTATATAGATTATGAATTAGAAAGTGAGGATAGTATATATGAAATTTCAGAAAATGAAACAGATACTGAAATAGATAGTGAAATAGATGAATTAAATGACTGAAGAAGATATAAAAATAATAACAAAGGAAGAATATTTAAATGATGAAGGAACGGAACGAAAAATAATATTTGACAGTAACATATTTGATGAAATAAAAGGAAAAGAATTAGATTTAAGTGTAGAAAAAATATTTAAAATACCAACAATAAAAAATATTTTTACTAGGAAAAAGGATGAATATTATGTAGTATGCAAAAAAGAACATGTAATAGACTGCAAATATGCAAAAGGCAAAGCTAGTATACCACTGGTAACAAAAAGACTAATTAATAAAGAGATAAATGATATAAAAAGTAAAGGAGATCCAATAAAATATGTACACCTTGGAGGTACAGAGATATTAATAAAAGCATGTTTTAGAGAAGGAATAGATACACCAATAGAATTATATTTAGCAGATGATAGAATTATAAAACCTACAGAAAAAAACATAATAACTGCAGTAAAAGGAAATTTAATATACCAAAAATTTTAATTTATAATAGTGCAAATTATTCAGTAGCGGTAATAGATAAAAATATAGATAAATCACTAGTATTATATTGGAAGATATCAGGAATATAATTAATCCCAGGAAGTAAAATATTTACAGCAAGATGCAAAAATTTATTAACAACAAAACATAAAATAACAGGAAAAAATAAGATTAACAAGATACGAATAGAAAGCCCATTCGAACAAATTGTAAAAACAATAGATTATAATGATTATAGCTATAGAGACATAGATATAGAAGAAAATTTAGAAATAGTAAATGATAGAATAAGTACGACAAAAAGAACAGTTGAAAAACCAGAATCATCAAGCTTATCAAAAAGAACAAGTTATAAAATAAATTCAATAAGTAATTTAAACCAATATTACATAACAGGAAAAATAAATGAAAAAGAATATTTAATACTTTTAAATACAGGACAAGAAGAAAATTATATAGCAAAATATCTAGTAAAAAAATGAAGAAATAAAAATTGATAATGATATGTGCCTAGATCTACCAAGAAGTTTGATAAATAATAAAAATATAGCAGAAAAAAAAATAATAATGGGAGTTAGAAAAATAAAAATAGAATTTGAAGTAAAGGAAGAAATGCAAAGAGCAGATATAATATTAGGAATAAAATGGTTAGAACAAGTAAAACCATATAATATAGAACATACACAATTAACCTTAACATATAACAAAGAAAAATTATTCTTAAGAAGAGCCTTAACATAAAAATGAAAATATATGTATTAATGAAGATAGTAGTAGAAGGATATTACAGTAGATATTATACGCCTATGATAGATACAGGAGCAGAAGCTAATTTATGTAGATATAATTGCTTACCAGAAAGTAAATGGGATAAATTAAAAACACCAGTAATAGTTAAAGGATTTAATAATGAAGGAAGCTTAATCACTTATAAGGCTAGGAATGTAAAAATACAAGTATGAGATAAGATATTAACAATAGAAAAAATTTATAATTATGAACTAACATCAAAAGATATACTTTTAGGAATGTCATTTTTGGATAAATTATACCCACATATAATAACTAGAACAGACTAGTGGTTTACAACACTATGAAAACAAAAAGTAAGAGAAAAAAAAAAGTTAATTATAAATAAGAAAGAAAATTGATTGTATAAAAGGAAGTAAAAAAATTACACAAAAGTTAAAAAATATAAAAAATACTGAATATACAATAGAACTAGTAGTATTTTCGATAAATAAAATAGAAATAACCATATTTTCAATAAATAAGATAAAAATAGTTAAGAAAAAAATTAGAACAATTATATAGTGAAGATTCTTAAAAGTATGGGAAAAACATAAAACTACCATAAAAATTGAATTAATAGATAAAAATAGTATAATAACTCAAAAACCATTAACCTATACTTTTGAGGATTTAAAAGAATTTAAAATGCATATAGATGAATTATTAGAAAAATATTATATACAAAAAAGTAATAGTAAGCATAATAGTCCAGCATTTATAGTAAATAAACATAGTGAACAAAAAAGAGGAAAAAGTAGGATGGTTATTGATTATAGAAATTTAAATGCAAAAACTATAATATATAATTATCCAATACCAAATAAGATATTGAAAATAAGGCAAATACAAGGATATAATTATTTTAGCAAATTCGATTGTAAATCAGTATTTTACCATCTAAAATTAGAAGAAAAATCTATAGAATTAACCGCATTTACGGTACCACAAGGATTTTATGAATGGAATGTATTACTATTTGGATATAAAAATGCAACAGGTAGATATCAACATTTTATGGATAATTATTTTAAACAATTATCTAATTGTATAGTATACATAGATGATATATTATTATATACAAAAACCAAAGAAGAACATATAAAATTATTAGAACAGTTTACAGATATAATAGAAAAATCTAGAATAAGTCTAAGCGAAAAGAAAGCTGAAATTATGAAAAATCAGATAGAATTTCTAGGAATACAAATAGATAAAAGTGGAGTAAAAGTGCAACAACATATACTACAAAAAATAATAAATTCAAAAGAAGAATTAGATACAAAAAATTACAATCATTTTTAGGATTGGTAAACCAAGTAAGAGAATATATTCCAAAATTAGCAGAAACTTTAAAACCACTATAGAAAAAATTAAAAAAGGATGTAAAATATAACTATAATGAAAAAGATAAAAAACAAGTTCAAAAAATAAAATTACTTTGTAAAGTATTACCAAAATTACAATTTTCAGATGAAAATAGAAAATTTATATACATAGTAGAAGCCGATGCTAGTGAATATAGTTATGGAGGAGTACTTAAATATAGATATGAAGCAGGAAAAATAGAACACCATTATAGATACTACTCAGGTATGTTCAATGAGACAGAAATAAAATGGGAAATAAATAGGAAAGAATTATGTTCATTATATAAATGTTTGTTAGCATTTGAGCCATATATTATATATAACAAATTTATTGTACGCACAGATAATACACAGGTACGCTGGTGGTTAACAAAGAAAATACAAAATTCAGTTACAACAAAAGCGATTCAGAGACTAGTATTAAATTTCACATTTATAATTGAAGTAATCAGTACTAACAAAAACGTTATTGAAGATTACATATTAAGACAAAGCTACACAAACTGAAATAATAGAAGAAGATACTCTAGAAAAAATACTCAACACCCTAACAACGCTTTCATTGAAAGTGGACAGTATGGGTACTGAGATAGAAAAGCTAAAGACTAATGAAGATAAACTGAATTCTATAGCTACAAATCAGCTAACTCAGCAGTGTGCAGAGCTATGTCGATCAGAAGACATTAAAATTCCAGAGCTAGAAGGAGACGTTGGGACACTCCATCAAACCCATAACATTTATCAATCTACTTCTGCAGATACAAGCAAAGGAGTTAGTTGATAACGCTCAATCTACAGCTCTCGTGGGAGTGTAAAGCGGTCGTTAGCAAATATAGAACCCAACCTGGGTTGGGTATCGATCCCACAGGGAATAGCTTGGTCAACAAGTACGCAAAATTAATAGACTTTTGGTGCAAGTCTCGTAAGAAGGGGGGATTGTAATAAGTAACTAAAGTAATGAAATAAAAGCTGAAAATAATAAAGTAAAAAGAGAGTATTTCGTAGGTTGTGAAACAATGAGAATTGAGGCGTTGGGGTTATGTCCACCTTCTGAGGTATACGTCTCTATTGGCTATGAGTGTGTAGAGTCTTGACATGCAATTGCTTATAGAGAATTGTAGTCGATGGTAAATCCAAGCGTCTCTCGACCTAAACAAGGACTATTTCACTTTAACTCTCTCGAGCTTAAAGTGTGTCTAGCGGTACAAATTCTCCAAGAGGTTAGTCCAGTTACGGCACTAGCTTTTTAATAGGAAAGGGTGTCCTACTACCTTGACATTATCTCTTTTCCAGACAAATAACCTTTCTCTCGAACAAGTTAAATGTTAGACTGGCGTTGGTCTATACGTCTTCTTTTCTAGACAAATAACCTTTCTCTCGAACAGGTTAGATGTTAGAATGGCGTGTTCTTGTGTTTGAACCGCAAAGGATGTAGATTTAAGATGAAGAGAATAATGATATAAGCAATATACTTGTCTTGAACTCACAAACTCATAGCAATAGATAGTAACTCATTCGGCTTCCATAACCCCAACTAAGAGATTTAGTTACCCATGAATGCGAAGGATATCACGTTTTGCATGGTGGATGGCGTGAATAGTAGGTGTTTGGCGTGTGATTTTAGTGATTCCTTAGCAAGTAACGATTCTCTTGTTGTGGAATTTAAGAGTAGAAGAATAGATTAGAAGTGTTTGTGGTGGAAGATGAGAAAGATGGAAGAAAATTAATAGTTTAAGAATGAATTTCTTGAATGAAGGGAGGAGTTGCCTCCACTAAGGGAGGACTTGATTAAAATCTCTAGCATGATAGGGTATTTATAATACTCCTATCCTACTCCTACTATGCTAATGAAATAAATAACCAAATCCTACTAAACTAAGGAAATACTTAACCCATTTGTACTAGGTTAATGTAACATTCTCCTAATCCAAATAAACTAATGAAATACATAACCCAATTGTACTAGGTTAATGTATCATTGTCAAAATCCAGCTTTGTGTCTGTAAGTCCCCAAAGTCTTCAGAAATGCTGTTTTAGTCCTGGACAGATTTTCCATGCAGTCCCCAAAGTATTCAGAAATGCTGTTTTAGCCCGGGACAGATTTTCCATGCAGCAGTTTTGGTCCTTAGGCGTGTAAACTTCTTTCCCTTCGTTCATGAGCTTTCTTTTGCGTCAAGTAAGCCATAAAATGCTGAATTTTGCATCATTTATACCTGAAACTTTACTAATCATGTTCGTTAGCTCATTTATAGGAAAAAGGACTAAAAGTGCATGAAATATATAATTTGTTCTCAACACTAGGCTAAAATATGGGCAAAATATATTGATATAGGCGCGTAAATTCGCCTATCATCAACACCCCACACTTAGAGCTTTGTTCGTCCTCGAACAACATATCATGTCCTTCTAAACATCAACTTAGGGTTTTTACGACAGCAACACAAAACATTTATCAAGACAAGCACAACAATTATCAACAAAGAGTAGCTTTCCGATCATTAGTAGAAACAGTTTAACCTCTAGCGTAGACTAGTGATGGTGATCAACTCGCATGCAAACGTTAAGGTACAAGGAATCATATATAACTACCCAAAACTCATCAACCATGTGTGTCTCACAATATATTACCCATAATCACTCACAAGTATAGCATATTTTTCAAACATGGGTATCAACAATATCCTTGCTCTCGCTCTCACAACGAATTCATATGTAGCAACTGATGACCATAGGCTTGCCCTTAATGTAGTACTCCACTAAATGTCGGAATGTTAATATTAGGATCAAGTAGGTCTTTTGATGGTTGTAATGTAGGCTAAGGGACGGGTAGGACTATTTTGGCCAAGAATAGTGACTAGGTTCCTAAGCGCTTTAATACATCACATTGTATCAATGGCACTTTTTTTCTTTCAACCTTTCTTCTTTTTTCTTCTACCACCCTTGTTCTCCTCTTTTGTTTTTCAAATTTAAGAACAACTCACTTTTCAGCTTTCTTTTCCCTTTTTTTTTTCACGACATACCTCTTATGATAGCATTTTTCATAACACATTTAAGAACCATTCCAATTTAAAGCATCATACTCACCCAATTTCCTCTTATGTTGTCACATGACTTGTTCACTTTAAAGCACTTAGGAATTTGGATCAAATTACGGTCTTGAAATAAATGGATTAGGCTTACATACAAGGTTGTCGAAGAAATAGGCTAAAGGCTCAAAAGGGTTTAACTAGGATGATGTACATGGGTAGGAAAAACTGAAGGTAAACATGTATAGGTTGCCAAAGAAATGCCTAAATCATATCCTAAACTTACACTCCTTATTTTCGCTTTGCATACATACCAGGCAAGTTCTAGCATCAGCCACACACATAGAATATACTATTATCTCACACACACAAGGCACATGGTCGACTTGATTGGAAGTAATATAGACTCTTGACCCAACAAGTGAAGGAATTGAATCACACAATATCACATAATGAGTCACAACTAGAGCCTAAACGTCTCAATAGTCACAATTGTAATACATACTCTTGTTATAATCTCATGCTGCCTATCAAAATAATTTCATGCGAAGCTAGAAAGATTTTACTCCTAAAAAAACGTCAAACAAAAAAAAATGGACTAAAATAAACAAAGTAAACAAACAAACATAGGTGCAAACAGAGAAGTATAGCATGCGATACCACCACCCCACACTTAAACGGGACACTGTCCTCAGTGGAAAATAAATACGAGGAACCTGGTTGGTCGGACTTATCCTCTATGTCTGGGGTCATACCCCTTGCATTGGAAACATCATCAGAGTCGTCATCCTCAGAAGTTCCTCATAAGTATCCCACTTAATTCCAAGCGTGAGTCAAGGTATTTGCAGCGAGGAGGGTTCTCCTTGGTCCTTGCGACTTCTCTTTTTGCCCTTTAGGGAGGTGGTAGTCTTCTCCTTGCTTTGTCTCGCTTTAGGTGCCATTGTACCTGGGACTAGAAATAATGTTAGTTGCAGCACAATCTCACTTGATACAATCTATATGCAAGTACTAGGGGTACCACCCCACACTTAGTTTTGTTGCACAAATCAGCGAGGTGAACGTAGTCGATTTACTCAGATTTCGTCGACATACGTTTTAGGCTTGTATTCCAACAAGAAAATCAGCATTGTATCACTTATTTGCAGCCATTGGACTACTTTCATGGTAGATATAGCAACACTACGACATAGGGGTTACCACATGGAATCGTTATTCTTACAACAAGCACAACCTCCTAAGTCGATAGGCACTATAATCTTATCCCGATGGCCGGGATAGTCTAACATGTAAGCATCCAAACAACACTCTTAAGCAGTATTCATAGCCATATCAATTCAGCAAATATCATAACAATGCTATTGAAACCAAATTCAAGTCGGAAATAAGTCAAGAATTCCCTACGTATATGTTCACTCACATGATTATGCAACAACAATTCAAACACATGAAAATCACCAACAATCTTATATGATTTAGCAATTTATAATAAGCATAGCAACGTAGTACTTACGATAAATAAATGAAGAATAAGAGAGTACTTACTTGCTTGAAGCTTGTGGAGACGGTGTTGTGAATTGGAAGAGCAAAAGAAGAAAATTTTGAGAAGATTTGGAAGGTTATGTGGCGCCTTTAGGGTGTTTTCTAATGTGGTTGTGTTGTAAAACTATGTCCCCTTTATATAGGAAGAGTATGGGTCGGGTTATGACCCATTTACAATCGGATTTGGAGACAAAATCACCACATATGCGGCGCATATCCCTCGGCATATCACTTACATATGCGGCGCATTGTCCATGGCATAATGGGACATATGCGCCGCATATCCTATGGCATATCTAGACATATGCGGCGCATATCCTATAGCATTTGGTCTCAGTATCTCAAATGCCATAGCATAGGCGGCGCATAGTCAAAAGCACACCTAGGAATAGGCGGCGCATTGTGTATAACACACTAGATTCTGAGTCTTTAGGCTATAGAATAGGTTGTGCATCGTTCGTGGCCTATTTATACCAAGGCCTAGCCTTTCTCGATGCCTATTTTGACAAGGAAAAGGCTCAATCCATAACCTTATGCATCACCATTCCTAACTCACCAACTTTACCATACAATGCATCCAAATCGTCAATTGAAATCAATCTCCTCGTTGAATACTTCTTGCACCTATTTTTGCTCAAAACCAAACGAAAACGATTAGTACAATGGGTTGCCTCCCACCTAGCGCCTTAGTTTTGGTCGTGGCACGACTCTTATTTTGGATTTTTCATAAAACAGAACAAGTACTAGAATGAAAGAAAACGAAAAAATGATGAAACGATGGGTTGCCTCCCATCTAGCGCCTTATTTATTGTCGTGGCTCGACGTAGTTACCTCGAGTACTCAGACTTCGTCGAGGTAAGTGATGGATCGTTTTCTGAAAGGATTTAGACGACAATGAGGCTTACCTGTGGGCATGCGATCTTTTTCGAGATGGCTCATACGTTTCTCCGGAGAGTCACCAATTATATCATCAATAGTCCAACCCATAGCTCTCTTGTATCTCCTCAGAGCAGAGATGAGAGCTTCTACGTGCTGTTCACTTAAATCATCTGCTCTCTCTGGAAGTATATTTCTACTTTCCAAGAACACATACCTTAGATAATCGGGGAGCTCTTGCGATTCTAGCATTGGTGGCTCGTCAAAGTGAGTCTTCGCTGTTGGTCGATTCTTGAGATCACAATCCGGTTTCTTAGGAGTATAAGACTCTATTTCTGTTAGATCACCCATAAGTTCTTCATAATCTTCATTATCCTCATGCTCAACATTCAGTGGCACAGCAGACAATGGCTCAACAGTAGGTTGTTTCTCTATAGATAATGCTTTCGTATCCTCATAATGAACATCAGCTACAGACCGTACCACTTCGTCAACCACTTGCTTGCCTTTTGCTGAAGTTTCCAGCACCTTACCACTTCTGGTAGTGATGGCCATGCATGACCCATCATTCTTTGGGTTTTGCACAGTATCGCTTGGTAAAGTGCCAGCCTTTCTTTGATTAAATGCTGCTGAAAGTTGGCTCAATTGTTGCTCTATTTGCCTGATAGAAGTGGAATGAGAATCAACTAGTTGCTTCATGGAGGACAAATCATCAATCACCTCCTTAACTCCCGCGCTCGTTGCTTCCACTCCTTTCAATAACTTAGCCATCATGTCTTCCATACTCCCAGAATTAGATGTGGTGGTATCACGTCTACCAGGGGGAACGTACAAACCACTCTTTTCATTATTTTTCTTCCAACTACCTTGGTCTTTGCTTCCAGATTTATCATAATAGTTCCGACCTTGGTTTCCTTGGGTATTCCCTCGGAAACCCCTCTGATTGTTCAAGTAGTTGGCCTCCTCTTTAGAATCAGACTCGTCTCTTCCTTTTAGCGCTACAGCTTTCACTTTTTCGGTCTTCCCTGATAATAAGTGCTTGGTAAGAAGATCCATCTGCGTTTTCATGTGAGCCATGTCTTGGTCACGATCCTCTTGTCTTCGCCTCTGCTCTGCAGTCATGCCAAAAGATAAAGTGGGGCTTGTTACCTCAGAATCCCTGGTATGCCAAGCTCTATTTTGCTTTGTCATCCGATCTAGCATATGGCTTGCCTGCCCAAAGGTGAGGTCCATAAAAGATCCTCCAGCCGCATTATCAACCACTGACTTAGTCACCGAATTCAAAGCTCTGTATAATATCTCCATCAAGTGGACATTGGTCATATGATGGTTTGGGCATCGCATTAGCTTCGTCTTGAACCTCTCCCATGTTTCGTGGAGAGCTTCAGAGGGAAGCTGACGAAAGTTGCTGATTTCATCTCTCAATTGTGCTTTTTTGGATGGCAGAAAGAATCTTTCTAGGAAAGCGTCTTTCAATTGCCTCCAATGAGTAATAGAATCAGGAGTCAGCCCATTCAACCACATAGTTGCCTCCCCAGACAGAGACAATGGAAATAGACGTAATCGAATTGCATTCTGTCCAACTCCAGGATTGTCGAATGACTTGCATGTAGAAATAAAGCTGCATGTTCGGATCAGATGCATGTTCGGATCATCGCCTGCTAGTCCACCAAATAATCCCTTGAGTTGCAAAAGCTGAATCATGGCGCTAGTGATATTAAACTTTGCTCCGGGTGCCAATGGCGGAAGAATAATAGCTCCGGTGGCACCAGGTCCGTCTAGATCGTCCTCTTCGTCATCAAAAGGAATTTGCATAACTCGGCAATCAGGCCTCAATCGCGCTTGACGATCTCTCCTCTGTAAGGGTGCCGCCATCTCAGCAGTATGTCGTGGGTTTAGTAGCTCTTCATCGCCCAGATCCTCATCGTCAGGATTTGTTGCTCGCCTACGATTATCAATATTCTGTTGATGCACTTGAGCAGCCATCCTTTCAATTTCACGTTGTGCCTCCATTGATGCACTGAATAAACCTAAAAAAAACAAAAAAAAAAAAAAAAAAAAAAAAAACAACTAAAAGTAAAAGTACGAGAATCTTTGACCAAAGGGTCTAGTAATTATCACGAACTTGATTGACACTCGTATTCCCCGGCAACGGCGCCAATTTTTGATAACGCTCAATCTACAGCTCTCGTGGGAGTGTAAAGCGGTCGTTAGCAAATATAGAACCCAACCTGGGTTGGGTATCGATCCCACAGGGAATAGCTTGGTCAACAAGTACGCAAAATTAATAGACTTTTGGTGCAAGTCTCGTAAGAAGGGGGGATTGTAATAAGTAACTAAAGTAATGAAATAAAAGCTGAAAATAATAAAGTAAAAAGAGAGTATTTCGTAGGTTGTGAAACAATGAGAATTGAGGCGTTGGGGTTATGTCCACCTTCTGAGGTATACGTCTCTATTGGCTATGAGTGTGTAGAGTCTTGACATGCAATTGCTTATAGAGAATTGTAGTCGATGGTAAATCCAAGCGTCTCTCGACCTAAACAAGGACTATTTACTTTAACTCTCTCGAGCTTAAAGTGTGTCTAGCAGTACAAATTCTCAAAGAGGTTAGTCCAGTTACGGCACTAGCTTTTTAATAGGAAAGGGTGTCCTACTACCTTGACATTATCTCTTTTCCAGACAAATAACCTTTCTCTCGAACAAGTTAAATGTTAGACTGGCGTTGGTCTATGCGTCTTCTTTTCTAGACAAATAACCTTTCTCTCGAACAGGTTAGATGTTAGAATGGCGTGTTCTTGTGTTTGAACCGCAAAGGATGTAGATTTAAGATGAAGAGAATAATGATATAAGCAATATACTTGTCTTGAACTCACAAACTCATAGCAATAGATAGTAACTCATTCGGCTTCCATAACCCCAACTAAGAGATTTAGTTACCCATGAATGCGAAGGATATCACGTTTTGCATGGTGGATGGCGTGAATAGTAGGTGTTTGGCGTGTGATTTTAGTGATTCCTTAGCAAGTAACGATTCTCTTGTTGTGGAATTTAAGAGTAGAAGAATAGATTAGAAGTGTTTGTGGTGGAAGATGAGAAAGATGGAAGAAAATTAATAGTTTAAGAATGAATTTCTTGAATGAAGGGAGGAGTTGCCTCCACTAAGGGAGGACTTGATTAAAATCTCTAGCATGATAGGGTATTTATAATACTCCTATCCTACTCCTACTATGCTAATGAAATAAATAACCAAATCCTACTAAACTAAGGAAATACTTAACCCATTTGTACTAGGTTAATGTAACATTCTCCTAATCCAAATAAACTAATGAAATACATAACCCAATTGTACTAGGTTAATGTATCATTGTCAAAATCCAGCTTTGTGTCTGTAAGTCCCCAAAGTCTTCAGAAATGCTGTTTTAGTCCTGGACAGATTTTCCATGCAGTCCCCAAAGTATTCAGAAATGCTGTTTTAGCCTGGGACAGATTTTCCATGCAGCAGTTTTGGTCCTTAGGCGTGTAAACTTCTTTCCCTTCGTTCAAGAGCTTTCTTTTGCGTCAAGTAAGCCATAAAATGCTGAATTTTGCATCATTTATACCTGAAACTTTACTAATCATGTTCGTTAGCTCATTTATAGGAAAAAGGACTAAAAGTGCATGAAATATATAATTTGTTCTCAAAACTAGGCTAAAATATGGGCAAAATATATTGATATAGGCGCGTAAATTCGCCTATCATCATTAGTCGATCAAGATACCGAAACATGAACATGAATAAAATATTTGAAAAACCATTTACACCAAAAACACAAAAAGATCATTTATTCATACCCCCACAAATTACCACATACCGAGATAGCCTAAACCAAGACAAAAAAGTTTACAATTATACAACCCAGAAATATATAGAAAACATCTATAGAGTACAAACTTTTCTAAACCATAACCCCAGAACTACAAACATTAAAGAAACAAACACCAACTATATAACCCAAAAATTACAAGGATATAACAAGCTAATCGCACTACCCAAAAATAACCCAAGCCTAGTAAAAACTTATTTTGACTACGGACTACTAAACACCATATATACCCAAGACAGAGAAGAATTAACAGCTATGGAAGAATTACACAAGATATTCACCACCTACAAAAGAATAACGAAAGGCAATCTATTTTATATAAAGTGTTATACTACACCCGCAGAGATATTATATGATAAGATAAAACCAGTTATACAGGTTGTAAAAATAGGACTAACTAGAGATATGATCATACCAGAAGATATTACTCAACAACCGAAAATACCCAGAATTGAGATACCCGATTTCTATGCAAATAAACAACTTATTGGACTAGCTACGATTATCCAAGAACTAGCAAATAATTATACTAATGGAAACCCAATATGGAGCTATTATTTGATAGATCATCAAATGATTTACTCAAATTCAAAAGAGCTACGACAAGCAGATATGGAAGATGTCAGACAATGGATAATGACATTACTAAACCTAGAAAAACAATCTACCGCAAGAGCAATTAAAAAAGGATTTATTTCAGATGGACTAATGATAAGATATTGTAAAATAATTGGGCATAAATATGCAGATCACCAATATTCAAGATGCAATGGAGAAGATAATATTATTCCAGAAGTACATCTAGAATAAAAATCAAGAAGACAAAATGCCAGCTGGAAAGATAAGATAAGGAGCAATAATGGAAATATAGCAGATACGACAGTGGAAGACAAGATATTTAGACCATTTATTGTATAGTCTTACGTAAATAAGATAAGATTATAAGTTAGCAATAATGTAGAACATTTATGTAGATTTGGATTTTTCTTAGCTTTTTAGGCTAGGTAGCTTTTTAGACCTATAGCCTTTTTGACTTTTTTAGCTTTTATTTTTAGCATTTCAAAAAACGTGTAAAGGATTGTAAAGTTTGAAAAGTTTTTCATTTTATAAATAAAGAGAGCTAAAGGCATTGCAAAGCAAGCCTTCATGCGTTGAAGCAAATACTATCTCCATTCCACAAATATTTTACTCAGTTAATTAAAAAACAGACATACTCCAATAGAAAAAGCTATGGCGGAACAAACTTCAGAAATATCAAAACTACCCGAACAGGTATATTTATTTATGATTATGAATAGCTAAATTCATAATTCCCAACAATCATGATATGATAAAATAAATTCATATTAGTTACTTTATAGTAGAATTATTCGAAGAATAATATGTTAAGAAGTTTATTAGCAAAGTGGAAACGGAGAAAAATTCCTAAGAACTATGCCATCCTAAAGGTGAAACCAATGAGGCAAGAAGCCGTGGCGGGGAGTAACCAGAGTAGAGGCATTGTTTAAGGGAAAAAGTATCCAAATTATCATGCTAATAGTGACCCAAGAACATGTTATTTAAGAATAATCTAGTATATAGTAATCTAAGATGGCCATATTTTGTAATGTACATGGTTGAAGGGAATATTTTGAGAAAAGCAATTTTATGAAAATGAATAATTATTTATCTGATGTGATGGTAGATAAATTTAAAATACTTATTTTGTATGCACTTAAAGATATAAAAGTAGTAGATATAAGAAAAAACATTTGGTAAATATTATATGACTAGAGTAAATTATATACTATGCCTACCTAACTACTCTTATAAATACTTATCATGATAAATTACATAGAATTTTTAGAAAAAGATATGCGAAATATACAGTTACTAGAAAAACGGATGAAAACAAATATAGACAAATACATGAAAAATAAAAATAAAAAATATATAAAATCTCTTAATAAAAATATGCAAAAACTACTAAGGCTAAAACAAACAACTATAAAATATCAATTTTAAAAAGATAGATCATTTAGACTATCTTAAGTTTTTAATCTTATATATACTTAAAGATATAGAAAATATAGATATTAAGAAAATAATATTAGAAAAAGTAATAGACTATGAAATTGAAACCATAAATTGGCTAGAATAGTTATACGAAGAAATTTACCCAGAAGGATATTATTCAGATCAAGGATGTTAGAATATATTAGAAAAATTAGAGAAAATCAAGATAATCTAAATAATGAAATTTATTATAGAAACCGAATTAGAAAAATAATGGAAAATCTAAAAGAAAAATTAATATGGATAGAAGAAAATTTAGAAAATTTAGAAAAAAGTACATGTGATAGTTTATATAATTTAAAAAACTCACTACGAGAAGAACAACACAAAATAATAAATAACATAGAAAATCTAGAATTAGATATACATTACAGTACAGTTAGGATAAATTATTATACAGAAATTTGTAACTCTGCAGTTACTACAGGATAAAATAATAAACCAAACAAATTAATGAATACATCTTACAAAAAGAATAAATTATTAAAAAATATTGAAACAAAATCTAAGAAATATTCACGCACAAAAAAGAATAGATTTATTAGATATATAATAAATCTATTTCATAATCTAGTTATCTGCACCCCCCTACAAATTCCAATCTTACTGTTGTACTTTTTAAATTATTGGGCTCTGATACCATTTGTAGGGGGTGCGGATAACTAGATTATGAAATAGATTTATTATATATCTAATGAATCTATTCTTTTTTATGCGTGGATATTTCTTAGATTTTGTTTCAATATTTTTTAATTATTTATTCTTTTTGTAAGATGTATTCATTAATTTATTTGGTTTATTATTTTATCCTGTAGTAACTGCAGAGTTACAAATTTCTGTATAATAATTTATCCTAACTGTACTGTAATGTATATCTAATTCTAGATTTTCTATATTATTTATTATCTTGTGTTGTTCTTCTCGTAGTGAGTTTTTTAAATTATATAAACTATCACATGTACTTTTTTCTAAATTTTCTAAAGTTTCTTCTATCCATATTAATTTTTCTTTTATATTTTCCATTATTTTTCTTATTCGGTTTCTATAATTAATTTCATTATTTAGATTATCTTGATTTTCTCTAGTTTTTCTAATATATTCTAACATCCTTTAATCTTAATAATATCCTTCTGGGTAAATTTCTTCGTATAACTGTTCTAGCCTATTTATGGTTTTAATTTCATAGTCTATTACTTTTTCTAATATTATTTTCTTAATATCTATAATTTCTATATCTTTAAGTATATATAAGATTAAAACTTTAAGATGATCTATTTTTTAAAATTGATTTTACTATAATATTTTGTAGTTGATTGTTTTAGTCTTAGTGGTTCTTGCATATTTTTATTAAGAAATTCTATATATTTTATATCTTTATTTTCCATGTATTTGTTTATATTTATTTCATCTATTTTTTCTAGTAACTGTATGTTTCCATATCTATCTTTTTCTAAAACTTTTGTGTAATTTATCATGATAAGTATTTGTAAGAGTAGTTAGGTAGGTATGGTATATAATTTACTCTAGTCATGTAATATTTACCAAATGCTTTTTCTAATATGATTTTCCTTATATCTACTACTTTTATATCTTTAAGTACATACAAAATAAGTATTTTAAATTTATCTACCATCACATCAGATAAATAATTATTCATTTTCATAAAATTATTTTTTTCAAAATATTCCCTTCAACCATGTACATAACAAAATATGGTCATCTTAAATTACTATATACTAGATTATTCTTAAATAACATGTTCTTCGGTCACTATTAGTATAGTAATTTGGATACTTTTTCCCTTAAACAGCGCCTCTACTCTAGTTACTCCCCGCCACGGCTTCTTGCCTCATTGGTTTCACCTTTAGGATGGCATAGTTCTTAGAAATTTTTCTCCGTTTCCACTTTGGTAATAAACTTCTTAACATATTATTCTTCGAATAATTCTACTATAAAGTAACTAATACGAATTTATTTTATCATATCATGGTTGTTGGGAATTATGAATTTAGCTATTCATAATCATAAATAAATATACCTGTTCGGGTAGTTTTGATATTTCTGAAGTTTGTTCTTCCATAGCTTTTTCCATTGAAGTATGTCTGTTTTTTAATTAACTGAGTAAAATATTTGTGGAATGGAGAGAGTATGTGCTTCAACGCATGAAGGCTTGCTTTGCAATGCCTTCAGCTCTCTTTATTTATAAAATGAAAAACTTTTCAAACTTTACAATCCTTTACACATATTTTGAAATACTAAAAACAAAAGCTAAAAAAGTCAAAAAGGCTATAGGTCTAAAAAGCTACCTACCCTAAAAAGCTAAGAAAAATCCAAATCTACATAAATGCTCTACATTATTGCTAACTTATAATCTTATCTAATTTATGTAACACTATACAATAAATGGTCTAAATATCTTGTCTTCCGCTGTCGTATCTGCTATATCTCCATTATTGCTTCTTATCTTATCTTTTCAGCTGGCATTTTGTCTTCTTGATATTTATTCTAGATATACTTCTGGAATAATATTATCTTCTCCATTGCATCTTGAACATTGGTGATCTGGATATTTATGTCCAATTATTTTACAATATCTTGTCAGTAGTCCATCTGAAATAAATTCTTTTTTAATTGCTCTTATGGTAGATTGTTTTTCTGGGTTTAGTAATGTCATTATCCATTGTCTGACATCTTCCATATCTGCTTGTCGTAGCTCTTTTGAATTTGAGTAAATCATGTGATGATCTCTCGAATAATAGATCCATATTGGGTTTCCATTAGTATAATTATTTGCTAGTTCTTGGATAATCGTAGCTAGTCCAATAAGTCGTTTATTTGCGTAGAAATCGGGTATCTCAATTTTGGGTATTTCCGGTTGCTGAGTAATATCTTCTGGTATGATCATATCTCTGGTTAGTCCTATTTTTACAACCTGTATAACTGGTCTTATCTCATCATATAATATCTCTGCGGGTGCAGTATAACACTTTATATAAAATAGATTGCCTTTCGTTATTCTTTTATAGGTGGTGAATATCTTGTGTAATTCTTCCATAGCTGTTAGTTCTTCTCAGTATTGGGTATATATGGTGTTTAGTAGTCCGTAGTCAAAACAAGTTTTTACTAGGCTTGGGTTAGTTTTGGGTAGTGCGATTAGCTTGTTATATCCTGGTAATTTTTGGGTTATATAGTTGGTGTTTGGTTCTTTAATGTTTGTAGTTCTGGGGTTATGGTTTAGAAAAGTTTTTACCCTATAGATGTTTTCTATATATTTCTGGGTTGTATAATTGTAAACTTTTTTGTCTTGGTTTAGGCTATCTCGGTATGTGGTAATTTATGGGGGTATGAATAAATGGTCTTTTTGTTTTTTTGGTATAAATGGTTTTTCAAATATTTTATTCATGTTCATGTTTGGGTATCTTGGTCGACTAACTCCTTTGCTTGTACCTGCAGAAGTAGATTAATAAATGTTATGGGTTTTATGGAGTGTCCCAACGTCTCCTTCTAGCTCTGGAATTTTAATGTCTTTCGATCGACATAGCTCTGTACACTGCTGAGTTAACCGATTTGTAGCTATAGACTTCAGTTTATCTTCATTAGTCTTTAGCTTTTCTATCTCAGTACCCATACTGTCCACTTTCAATGAAAGCGTTGTTAGGGTGTTGAGTATTTTTTCTAGAGTATCTTCTTCTATTATTTCAGTCTATGTAGCTTTGTCTTAATATGTAATCTTCAATAACGTTTTTGTTAGTACTGATTACTTCAATTATAAATGTGAAATTTAATATATTTAAGACTAGTCTCCGAATCTCTTTTGTTGTAACTAAATTTTGTATTTTTTTTGTTAACCACCGGCGTACCTGTGTATTATCTGTGCGTACAATAAATTTGTTATATATAATATATGGCTCAAATGCTAACAAACATTTATATAATGGACATAATTCTTTCCTATTTATTTCTCATTTTATTTTTGTCTCATTGAATGTAGCTGAGTAGTATCTACAATGGTGTTCTATTTTTTCTGCTTCATATCTATATTTAAGTACTCCTCCATAACTACATTCACTAGCATCGGCTTCTACTATGTATATAAATTTTCTATTTTCATCTGGAAATTGTAATTTTGGTAATACTTTACAAAGTAATTTTATTTTTTGAACTTGTTTTTTATCTTCTTCATTATAGTTATATTCTACATCCTTTTTTAATTTTTTTTGTAGTGGTTTTAAAGTTTCTGCTAATTTTGGAATATATTCTCTTACTTGGTTTACTAATCCTTAAAATGATTGTAATTTCTTTTTTGTATCTAATTCTTCTTTTGAATTAATTAGTTTTTGTACTATATGTTGTTGCATTTTTGCTCCGCTTTTATCTATTTTTATTCCTAGAAATTCAATCTGATTTTTCATAATTTCAGCTTTCTTTTCGCTTAGACTTATTCCCGATTTTTCTATTATATCTGTAAACTGTTCCAATAATTTCAAATGTTCTTCTTTGGTTTTTGTATACAATAATATATCATCTATGTATACTATACAATTAGATAATTTTTTAAAATAATTATCCATAAAATGTTGATATCTACCTGGTGCGTTTTTATATCCAATGGTAATACATTCCATTCATAAAATCCTTATGGTACCGTAAATGCGGTTAATTCTTTAGATTCTTCTTCTAACTTTAGATGGTAAAATACTTATTTACAATCGAATTTGATAAAATAATTATATCCTTGTATTTGTCTTATTTTTAATATCTTATTTGGTATTGGATAATTATATGTTATAGTTTTTGCATTTAAATTTCTATAATCAATGATCATCCTACTTTTCCCTCTTTTTTGTTCACTATGTTTATTTACTATAAATGCTGGACTATTATGTTCACTATTACTTTTTTGTATGTATTGTTTTTCTAATAATTCATCTATATGCATTTTAAACTCTTTTAAGTCGTCAAAATTATATGTTAATGGTTTCTGGGTTATTATGCTATTTTTTCTGTTAATTCAATTTTTATAGTAGTTTTATGTTTTTCCCATCCTTTCGACGGATCTTCACTATATAATTGTTCTAATTTTTTCTTAACTATTTCTATGTTATTTATTGAAAATATAGTTATTTCTGTTTTATTTATCGAAAATACTACTAGCTCTATTGTATTTTCAGTATTTTTTATATTTTCTAACTTTTGTATAATTTTTTTACTTCCTTTTATCCAATCAGTTTTCTTTCTTATTTATAATTAACTTTTTTTTGCTCTTACTTTTTGTTTACATGGTGTTGTAAACCACCAGTCTGTTCTAGTTATTATATGTGGGTATAATTTATCCAAAAATGGCATTCCTAAAAGTATATCTTTTGATGTTAGTTCATAATTATAAATTTCTTCTATTGTTAATATCTTATCCCATACTTGTATTTTTACATTCCTAGCCTTATAAGCGATTAAGCTTCCTTCATTATTAAATCCTTTAACTATTATTGGTGTTTTTAATTTATCCCATTTACTTTCTGGTAAGCAATTATATTTATATAAATTAGCTTCTGCTCCTATATCTATCATAGGCGTATAATATCTACTGTAATATCCTTCTACTACTATCTTCATTAATACATATATTTTCATTTTTATGTTAAGGCTCTTTTTAAGAATAATTTTTCTTTGTTATATGTTAAGGTTAATTGTGTATGTTCTATATTATATGGTTTTACTTGTTCTAACCATTTTATTCCTAATATTATATCTGCTCTTTGCATTTCTTCCTTTACTTCAAATTCTATTTTTATTTTTCTAACTCCCATTATTATTTCTTTTTCTGCTATGTTTTTACTATTTATTAAACTTTTTGGTAGATCTGGGCACATATCATTATCAGTTTTTATTTCTTCATTTTTACTAGATATTTTGCTATAAAATTTTCTTCTTGTCCTATATTTAATAATATTAAATATTCTTTTTCGTTTATTTTTCCTGTTATGTAATATTGGTTTAAATTACTTATTGAATTTGTTTCATAACTTGTCCTTTTTTATGAGCTTGATGATTCTGGTTTTTCATCAACTATTCTTTTCGTTGTACTTATTCTATTATTTACTATTTCTAAATTTTCTTCTATATCTATGTCTCTATAGCTATAATCATTATAATCTATTGTTTTTACAATTTGTTCGAATGGGCTTTCTATTCGTATCTTGTTAATCTTATTTTTTCCTGTTATTTTATGTTTTGTTGTTAATACATATAAATTCTTGCATCTTGCTGTAAATATGTTACTTCCTGGGATTAATTATATTCCTGATATCTTCCAATATAATACTAGTGATTTATATATATTTTCATTTGTTACCGCTACTGAATAATTTGCACTTATTATAAATTTAAATTTTTTGTATATTAAATTTCCTTTTACGGCAGTTATTATGCTTTTTTCTATAGGTTTTATAATTCTATCATCTGCTAAATATAATTCTATTGGTGTGTCTATTCCTTCTCTAAAACATGTTTTTATTAATATCTCTGTACCTCCAAGGTGTACATATTTTATTGGATCTCCTTTACTTGTTATATCATTTATCTCTTTATTAATTAGTCTTTTTGTTACCAATGGTATACTAGCTTTGCCTTTTGTATATCTGCAGTCTATTACATGTTCTTTTCGGCATACTACATAATATTCATCCTTTTTCCTAGTAAAAATATTTTTTATTGTTGGTATTTTAAATATTTTTTCTACACTTAAATCTAATTCTTTTCCTTTTATTTCATCAAATATATTACTGTCAAATATTATTTTTTGTTCCGTTCCTTCATCATTTAAATATTCTTCCTTTGTTATTATTTTTATATCTTCTTCAATCATTTGATTCATCTATTTCACTATCTATTTCAGTATCTATTTCGTTTTCTGAAATTTCATATATACTATCCTCACTTTCTAATTCATAATCTATATAATCTATCTGCATATATTCTGTATTATCTATTTTTATTTCTGATATTTGTTTATTTTTTGGATTTTTAGATAGTTTGCAATCTCTAGCTAAATGTCCTAACTTTCCACAATTATAACAAGTACATTCTTTTATAGATTTCTTCTTTCTATATGGTCTTTTGTATTTATAATTTTTTACTTAATATCTTTTTCTTGGTTTTTTGTATTTGTATTTTGATTTTTTATATTTCTTATATTTCTTATGTCTTTTTCTTTTCTTATAATATCTTTGTTCACATCCAAATTGGGGTGCTATTTTATTTTTGCAAAATGCTAAATTTCTTATTAATGTTTTTTCCATTTTTAATTCTTCTCTACATTTTTCACATAAGTTTCTATACCATTGTTGTAAAAATTTTATTCTTGCTCCTAACGTAGCTACTATTTTTGCTTCTTCCCAACTTTTTATTATCTTTGAACTAAATGGTTCGGGTAATTTATTAAAATATAATTTTCTTATCTCTTTACTTTCTTCTATACTATATGCTCCTTTATAATAATATTCTTTAAATGCGCAAGTATATTCATCTATATAACACATATTACATATTGCTAATTTTAACATTAAATTCCTATTTGTATCTTTTCTTCATCTTATTCTTCTTCCATTGTTGTCATAATACCAAATTCATCTTTTATAGTTGTTTCATATTTTTTTAATAATTCTATAGGTGTTAGTTTAGTTGTTGTTGATGATGTTCTTTCTATAGGTTTATTAGCTCTTAATACTTTCTTGCTATTTTCAGTTAAATTTGAAAACCATAGTTTTACTGATCCTATTAGTGTTCTTTCTATATATTCTGGTGCATCTGTTATGTTTATATTATTATCTAATAATTGTTTTGTCATATATCCTATCCATAATTGTATTATTTTTTCTGTATCTATTACACAATCTAGGTCTAAAAATTTATAATTTTTATTAACTATTTGTTTTGGTGTCCATTTGTCATATTCATTATATTTTTTAAATTTACTTTTATAATATATAAGTTTTCTTATTTCTGTTGTTTTAGGTATTATATTGTCATCTTCTTTTTTATCAAGAGTATTTATTTCTGTGTTGGTATTTTCTAAGTTTTCTTCATTAATTATTTCTTGTTTTTCATTGATTTCTAAATTTTTTGTATTCGTTAATATTTTTGTATATGTTTCACTATCTTCTGAATCATAATTATCCGTCTCTTCAACATCTATATTATTTATTTCTAGTTCCTTGTTTGTTATTTCTAATTTTTTTTAAATTGATTTATCTCGTTTAGTAGTTTCTGTTCTTTATCTTTTTCTTTTTTTTTTCTTACAGATCTTTTAACATTTGTAGTTCTTTTTCTAATTCAGCAATCCTACTATTTTTAGTTTCTTCTATTTTTCGTATTTCTTCCGTAAATTGTTGTTTAATTTTTTCTATTTCCTTTTTTCTATCTATTTCTTCATTTTCTCTTTCTATTCTTACCATTTCTGTTAATTTATCTTCTAATTTTAATTCTTCTTTTTTTAACATTAGATATAAATATTCACCTATTTTCTTATATCTTCTTCCTAGATTGGAACATACTATTTTTATTTTTAATCCTTCGTGATTTTCATATATTTTTTCATCTATTATAAATTCTTCTTTCTTCATTTTATTGTGAATAGTTCATGTTGATATATATATTCTAAACTATCTATTTGTGATTCTAATTTTGATATTTCTCTTTATTTATTTAAATTATATTTATAATATTTTGGCGGATATCTAAATCTAATTTTATCATAATTAGGTGGTATGTGTCTCATTCTCTTAGATTTTAAATGTACTACTAATTTTGCTTAAATACTAGTTATTAATGTAATTACGTAGGCTAATCTTTGTGGGTTTTTTTTTGTTTTATTTAGACTTATATATTCTGAATAATTACTAATTAAAGATTCTTTAATTTTTCTAAAAACTTCTCTATTTTTAAATGGTCTTCTCATAATTAATTCAATAAATATAGATAAATTCATATAACTCTAACATATATTTTACTACTATACTTTTTAAATTACTGAGCTCTGATACCATTTGTAGGGGGTGTGGATAACTAGATTATGAAATAGATTCATTAGATATTGAAACCATAAATTGGCTAGAACAGTTATACGAAGAAATTTATCCAGAAGGATATTATTCAGATTAAAGGATGTTAGAATATATTAGAAAAACTATAGAAAAATCAAGATAATCTAAATAATGAAATTAATTATAGAAACCAAATTAGAAAAATAATGGAAAATCCAAAAGAAAAATTAATATGGATAGAAGAAACCTTAGAAAATTTAGAAAAAAGTACATGTGATAGTTTATATAATTTAAAAAACTCACTACGAGAAGAACAATACAAGATAATAAATAACATAGAAAATCTCGAATTAGATATACATTATAGTACAGTTAGGATAAATTATTATACAGAAATTTGTAACTCTACAGTTACTACAGGATAAAATAATAAACCAAACAAATTAATGAATATATCTTACAAAAAGAATAAATTCTTAAAAAATATTGAAACAAAATCTAAGAAATATCCACGCACAAAAAAGAATAGATTCATTAGATATATAATAAATCTATTTCATAATCTAGTTATCCGCATGAATCAATTTCATAATCTAGTTATCTGCACCTCCTATAAATGGTATCAGAGCCTAGTAATTTAAAAAGTACAGCAGCAAGATATGTGTTAGAGTTATTAGAATTTATATATATTTATTGAATTAATTATGAGAAGACCATTTAAAAATAGAGAAGCTTTTAGAAAAATTAAAGAATCTTTAATTAGTAATTATTCAGAATATATAAGTCCAAATAAAACAAAAGAAAACCCACAAAGATTAGCTACGTAATTACATTAATATCTAGTATTGAAGCAAAATTAATAGTCCATTTAAAATCTAGGAGAATGAGACACATACCACCTAATTATGATAAAATTAGATTTAGATATCCGTCAAAATATTATAAATATAATTTAAATGAATAAAGAGCAAAAATAAAAAGAGTTAAAACAATCTATTGCTGAAAAACGTAAAGAATTAAAAATAAGAATAGAAAGACTACATTATAACATATTTGCCGGAGTTAGTAAAAACTCAATAAATATACAAAAAGGTGAAATATCAAAGTTAGAATCACAAATAGATAGTTTAGAATATTTATATCAACATGAACTATTCACAATAAAATGAACAAAGAAGAATTTATAATAGATGAAAAAATATATGAAAATCACGAAGGATTAAAAATAAAAATAGTATTTTCCAATCTAGGAAGAAGATATAAGAAAATAGGTGAGCATTTATATCTAATGCTAGAAAAAGAAGAATTAAAATTAGAATATAAATTAACAGCGATGGTAAGAATAGAAAGAGAAAATGAAGAAATAGATAGAAAAAATTAAACAACAAACTACGGAAGAAATACGAAAAATAGAAGAAACTAAAAATAGTAAGATTCTGAATTAGAAAAAGAACTACAAATGTTAAAAGATCTGTATGAACAAAGACAAAAGGAAAAAGAAGAAAAAGATAAAGAATAAAAATTACTGAACGAGATAAATCAATTTAAGGAAAAATTAGAAATAAATAATATAGATGTTGAAGAGACAGATAATTATGATTTAGAAGATAGTGAAACATATACAGAAATATTAACAAATACAAAAAATGTAGAAATCAATGAAAAACAAGAAATAATTAATGAAAAAAACTTAGAAAATACCAATACAGAAATAAATACTCTTGATAAAAAAGAAGATGAAAATATAATACCTAAAACAACAGAAATAAGAAAACCTATATACTATAAGAGTATGTTTAAAAAATATAATGAATATGACAAATGGACACCAAAACAGATAGTTAATAAAAATTATAATTTTTTAGACTTAGACTGTGTAATAGATATAGAAAAAATAATACAATTATGGATAGGATATATGACAAAACAATTATTAGATAATAATATAAACATAACAGATGCACCAGAATATATAGAAAGAACACTAATATGATTAGTAAAACTATGGTTTTCAAATTTAACTGAAAACAGCAAGAAAGTATTAAGAGCTAATAAACCTATAGAAGGAACATCATCAACAACAACTAAACTAACACCTATAGAATTATTAAAAAAATATGAAAAAACTATAAAAGATGAATTTGGTAGTATGACAACAATAGAAGAAGAACAAGATGAAAAAAAAGATACAAATAGAAATTTAATGTTAAAATTAGTAATATTTAATATGAACTATATAGATGAATATACTTGTGCATTTAAAGAATATTATTATAAAGGAGCATACAGTATAGAAGAAAGTAAAGAGATAAGAAAATTATATTTTAATAAATTACCCGAACCATTTAGTTCAAAGAGAATAAAAAGTTGGGAAGAAGCAAAAATAGTAGATACGTTAGGAGCAAGAATAAAATTTTTACAACAATGGTATAGAAACTTATGTGAAAATATAGAGAAGAACTAAAAATGGAAAAAACATTAATAAGAAATTTAGCATGTTGCAAAAATAAAATAGCACCCCAATTTGGATGTGAAAAAGATATTATAAGAAAAGAAAAAGACATAAGAAATATACGAAATATAAAAAATCAAAATACAAATACAAGAAACCAAGAAAAAGATATTATGTAAAAAATTATAAACACAAAAGATCATATAGAAAGAAGAAATCTATAAAAGAATGTACTTGTTATAATTGTGGAAAGTTAGGACATTTAGCTAGAGATTGTAAATTACCTAAAAATCCAAAAATAAACAAATATCAAAAACAAAAATAGATAATACAGAATATATGCAGATAAATTATATAGATTATGAATTAGAAAGTGAGGATAGTATATATGAAATTTCAGAAAACGAAACAGATACTGAAATAGATGAATTAAATGACTGAAAAAGATATAAAAATAATAACAAAGGAAGAATATTTAAATGATGAAGGAATGGAACAAAAAATAATATTTGACAGTAACATATTTAATGAAATAAAAGAAAAAGAATTACATTTAAGTGTAGAAAAATATTTAAAATACCAACAATAAAAAATATTTTTACTAGGAAAAAGGATGAATATTATGTAGTATGCTAAAAAGAACATGTAATAGACTGTAGATATGCAAAAGGCAAAGCTAGTATACCACTGGTAACAAAAAGACTAATTAATAAAGAGATAAATGATATAAAAAGTAAAGAAGATCCAATAAAATATGTACACCTTGGAGGTACAGAGATATTAATAAAAGCATGTTTTAGAGAAGGAATAGATACACCAATAGAATTATATTTAGCAGATGATAGAATTATAAAACCTATAGAAAAAAGCATAATAACTGCCGTAAAAGGAAATTTAATATACCAAAAATTTAAATTTATAATAAGTGCAAATTATTCAGTAGCGGTAACAAATGAAAATATAGATAAATCACTAGTATTATATTGGAAGATATCAGGAATATAATTAATCCCAGGAAGTAAAATATTTACAGCAAGATGCAAGAATTTATATGTATTAACAACAAAACATAAAATAACAGGAAAAAATAAGATTAACAAGATACGAATAGAAAGCCCATTCGAACAAATTGTAAAAACAATAGATTATAATGATTATAGCTATAGAGACATAGATATAGAAGAAAATTTAGAAATAGTAAATAATAGAATAAGTACAACGAAAAGAATAGTTGATGAAAAACCAGAATCATCAAGCTCATAAAAAAGGACAAGTTATGAAACAAATTCAATAAGTAATTTAAACCAATATTACATAACAGGAAAAATAAACGAAAAAGAATATTTAATATTATTAAATACAGGACAAGAAGAAAATTATATAGCAAAATATCTAGTAAAAAATGAAGAAATAAAAACTGATAATGATATGTGCCCAGATCTACCAAAAAGTTTAATAAATAGTAAAAACATAGCAGAAAAAGAAATATAATGGGAGTTAGAAAAATAAAAATAGAATTTGAAGTAAAGGAAGAAATGCAAAGAGCAGATATAATATTAGGAATAAAATGGTTAGAACAAGTAAAACCATATAATATAGAACATACACAATTAACCTTAACATATAACAAAGAAAAATTATTCTTAAAAAGAGCCTTAACATAAAAATGAAAATATATGTATTAATGAAGATAGTAGTAGAAGGATATTACAGTAGATATTATACGCCTATGATAGATATAGGAGCAGAAGCTAATTTATATAAATATAATTGCTTACCAGAAAGTAAATGGGATAAATTAAAAACACCAATAATAGTTAAAGGATTTAATAATGAAGGAAGCTTAATCGCTTATAAGGCTAGGAATGTAAAAATACAAGTATGGGATAAGATATTAACAATAGAAGAAATTTATAATTATGAACTAACATCAAAAGATATACTTTTAGGAATGCCATTTTTGGATAAATTATACCCACATATAATAACTAGAACAGACTGGTGGTTTACAACACCATGTAAACAAAAAGTAAGAGCAAAAAAAAGTTAATTATAAATAAGAAAGAAAACTGATTGGATAAAAGGAAGTAAAAAAATTATACAAAAGTTAGAAAATATAAAAAATACTGAAAATACAATAGAGCTAGTAGTATTTTCGATAAATAAAACAGAAATAACTATATTTTCAATAAATAACATAGAAATAGTTAAGAAAAAATTAGAACAATTATATAGTGAAGATCCGTTGAAAGGATGGGAAAAACATAAAACTACTATAAAAATTGAATTAACAGAAAAAATAGCATAATAACCCAGAAACCATTAACATATAATTTTGACGACTTAAAAGAGTTTAAAATGCATATAGATGAATTATTAGAAAAACAATACATACAAAAAAGTAATAGTGAACATAATAGTCCAGCATTTATAGTAAATAAACATAGTGAACAAAAAAGAGGGAAAAGTAGGATGATCATTGATTATAGAAATTTAAATGCAAAAACTATAACATATAATTATCCAATACCAAATAAGATATTGAAAATAAGGCAAATACAAGGATATAATTATTTTATCAAATTCGATTGTAAATCAGTATTTTACCATCTAAAGTTAGAAGAAGAATCTACAGAATTAACCGCATTTACGGTACCACAAGGATTTTATGAATGGAATGTATTACTATTTGGATATAAAAATGCACCAGGTAGATATCAACATTTTATGGATAATTATTTTAAATAATTATCTAATTATATAGTATACATAGATGATATATTATTATATACAAAAACCAAAGAAGAACATATAAAATTATTAGAACAGTTTACAGATATAATAGAAAAATCGGGAATAAGTCTAAGCGAAAAGAAAGCTGAAATTATGAAAAATCAGATAGAATTTCTAGGAATACAAATAGATAAAACTGGAGTAAAAATGCAACAACATGTAGTACAAAAAATAATAAATTCAAAAGAAGAATTAGATACAAAAAAGAAATTACAATCATTTTAAGGATTAGTAAACCAAGTAAGAGAATATATTCCAAAATTAGCAGAAACTTTAAAACCACTACAGAAAAAATTAAAAAAGGATGTAGAATATAACTATAATGAAGAAGATAAAAAACAAGTTCAAAAAATAAAATTACTTTGTAAAGAATTACCAAAATTAAAATTTCCAGATGAAAATAGAAAATTTATATACATAGTAGAAGCTGATGCTAGTGAAAAAGTTATGGAGGAACAAACTTCAGAAATATCAAAACTACCCGAACAGGTATATTTATTTATGATTATGAATAGCTAAATTCATAATTCCCAACAACCATGATATGATAAAATAAATTCATATTAGTTACTTTATAGTAGAATTATTCGAAGAATAATATGTTAAGAAGTTTAATAGCAAAGTGGAAACGGAGAAAAATCCCTAAGAACTATGCCATCCTAAAGGTAAAACCAATGAGGCAAGAAGCCGTGGCGGGGAGTAACCAGAGTAGAGGCGCTGTTTAAGGGAAAAAGAATCCAAATTACCATGCTAATAGTGACAGAAGAACATGTTATTTAAGAATAATCTAGTATATAGTAATCTAAGATGGCCATATTTTGTAATGTACATGGTTGAAGGGAATATTTTGAAAAAAGCAATTTTATGAAAATGAATAATTATTTATCTGATGTGATGGTAGATAAATTTAAAATATTTATTTTGTATGCACTTAAAGATATAAAAGTAGTAGATATAAGGAAAATCATATTAGTAAAAGCATTTGGTAAATATTACATGACTAGAGTAAATTATATACCATACCTACCTAACTACTCTTACAAATAACTACTCTTACAAATATTTATCATGATAAATTACATAAAAGTTTTAGAAAAAGATAGATATGGAAACATACAGTTACTAGAAAAAAAGATGAAAATAAATATAAACAAATACATGAAAAATAAAGATATAAAATATATAGAATTTCTTAATAAAAATATACAAGAACCACTAAGGATAAAACAATCAACTACAAAATATTATAGTAAAATCAATTTTAAAAAATAGATCATCTTAAAGTTTTAATCTTATATATACTTTAAGATATAGAAATTATAGATATTAGGAAAATAATATTAGAAAAAGTAATAGACTATGAAATTGAAACCATAAATTGGCTAGAACTGTTATACGAAGAAATTTACCCAGAAGGATATTATTCAGATTAAAAGATGTTAGAATATATTAGAAAAACTAGAGAAAATCAAGATAATCTAAATAATGAAATTAATTATAGAAACCGAATTAGAAAAATAATGGAAAATCCAAAAGAAAAATTAATATGGATAGAAGAAACCTTAGAAAATTTAGAAAACAGTACATGTGATAGTTTATATAATTTAAAAAACTCACTACGAGAAGAACAACACAAGATAATAAATAACATAGAAAATCTAGAATTAGATATACATTATAGTACAGTTAGGATATATTATTATATAGAAATTTGTAACTCTGCAGTTACTACAGGATAAAATAATAAACCAAACAAATTAATGAATATATCTTACAAAAAGAATAAATTATTAAAAAATATTGAAACAAAATCTAAGAAATATCCACGCACAAAAAAGAACAGATTCATTAGATATATAATAGATCTATTTTATAATCTAGTTATCCGCACCCCCTACAAATAACAAATTTAAGATTCTTCTGTGAAGTATCTTTTTATTATTTTGTCTGATTGGAAAGGCTGGAATGGAGGCCTTAACCTTGATCCTAGTGTTCCAGGTCTACAATTTCCCTGTAGAAAAATTTTGTTTAAATTTTTGTGAGAGAATTCTCCCCTTATAAAATTGAATTTGCTAGCAATTTTATATACCGTAATGGCCATTTCCATTTCATGTAATTTATTATATATTTGATGTTCTGCTAATCCATCACTATTCCATTTCGTGACTTTTTTTTAGAATGTGAAGTATGAGATAAAAATTTATATTCTTCATACTGCATATCCGGAAATGTGGGCTTTTTATAATAATTCTCTTTAATTGAATATTAAGAACTTAGTTTGTTAATTTCATTATTATTTATTTTTGATAAAGTTCTTATAATCTTGTGATTTGTGACTTTTAATTCAGATTTTAATCTTTCATTAATTTTTCCTAAAATATCATTGGTTACTTCAAACTTTCCTTCAAATCTAGGAAATTTATCTTTAGAGAATTCGGGAATTTTAAAAATTGGATGAGTTTTTAATTTTTGAATCATAATGAGAAGAACTCGATTTAACTATAAAAGTTGATGTATTCTCGGCTTCGATAATCTGTTTAGATACTACATGTAATAACTGATTTGTATAATTATTTTGTTGGAGTATTTTATTTATATCCTTATTTGTAGGATCACTTTAGTATCTAATATATCTAATTTAAAGGGTGAAGTAATAATAACTCTGCCTTCTACTGGTTGACTAATTTCTTTTAACGGAGGATTTCTTGATTCTACAGTTTAACTACTAGTAGTATACCATTTATTAACAATCATGTTTAACGATTTTTTTTAATCATCTAATTTTTCTTTTATTTCCATTTAAAAAATTCAATATTACATCTTAATCTTTTCATGTCATTGCAACATTTTCTATAGAAGAGTATCTTTCTTTTAATGAATATTTTTGTTTATACCACTCCCCTTTAATAGAGTTTTCAGGATTATTTCATAATTTATCTAAATATTCAAAGTGAGGTTCAGATACTACTCTGACATAATCATGCATAGAGAATTTCTTACTCTTAGCATTTCACTGACAGTGGGACTTACTGATTTTTTAGCTTTTAAATTTGTAGATTCATATTCTACTTTTGGAATTGTTTTCGATAAATCAACTCCTTTTAATTTTCTTTCAATATCTTCTAATGTTACTTCCCTTTCTTCTATAGACTTAGAGACTGAAGAACTAGAAAAGGACATTCTTCTACTGGAAGAGGCTTGATTTAAAGATTGTGGTCTTAGAAATTTTAAATCAATAGATCTATCTAGATATTGTACTACTTGTTCAATATTTATCTAAATATCCAGATGGATCTATATATTTAAAATTTCTAAAATCCCAATCCTTTAATCAAGCATCTTCCAGTAGAAGAATTTCCCTTTTTAGACCTTTAGTCTCCAAGTCTGTAGAAGAAAGGGAAGTAACAATAGAAGATATTGAAAGAAAAATAAAATGAGTTGATTTCTCAAGAACAATTCCAAAAGTAGAATATGAATCTATAAATTTAAAAGCTAAAATATCAATTAAGTCCCACTGCCAGTGAAATGGTCAGATGTATATTTTAACCTGACTTTGAATATTTAGATAAATTATGGAATAGTCCAGAAAATTTTATTAAAAAGAATGGTATAAGCATAAATATTTATTAAAAGAAAGATATTGTTTTAGAGAAAAATCGTACAAGGATATGAAAGATTAAGATGTAATATTGAATTTTTTAAATGGTTCAAAATAACAGGAAAATTAGATGATCAAAAGGATTCATTAAACATGATAGTTATTAAATGGTATACTACTAGTAATAAAATTATAGAATAAAAAATTCATCCGTTAGAAAATATTAGTCTACCAGTAGAAGGAAGAGTTGTTACTGCCTCACTCCTTAAATTAGATATAGTAGATGCTAAAGGTGATCCTAGAAGTAAGGATACAAGTAAAATACTCCAACAAAATAATTATACAAATCAATTATTTCCCTAATTCAGAAATACTTTCTACCATCTCCCATATTTCCCATCTCCCTCTGTAATCTCTCTCTCATTTCCATAATCAATAAAAAACTTTTGTAAGTATATTTTTCTCTCTTTCACTACTATATTTATTAATTTTTCTTTACATATTTTTCTTCTTATTTTGTTGTTTTAAAGTTTAATTTGAAAGTTTCAAATACTTTAAAAGATTAAATAATTATAAACTGTTATTTTGCTCCCCGTTATCTCGATCCATCCCCTAAAATGGTATCAGAGCCAAGTTGCCTGTGAGGGAGTGTGAGTATGAGTAGGAGCTGCTAAAGCGTTACACTGTCCTAGAGCCTGTCGAAAATAGTGTTACTCCTGGAATAATTATTTTTCTTGTTAGTAATTACTGTTGTTCTTCCTCTATGTTCTTAGTTTTATTCCTTAAGTTGGGTAGCCATATTATAGCAGTTTAGACGTTGAAAAACCTGGAATTTTTCTTTGGATTAGCTCTGAATGTGTGAAAATAGAGCCAGACCCGGAGGGCGTTCCCATCGCCAAGCCTATAGGAATAAAATAAAAGAATTTTGGAAGAAGAAAATTAGTAATTACTGCACACAAAAATAATTATTATGGTAGTAACATCTAAAGTAGATTTAGTCCTAGGATAGTGTTTTCTCTCTCACCTGCTAAAATCCTAATGAATACTCCAACCAATCAAAATGTAATAAATAATGTTAATGTTTCTGCTATTTTTAATAAAATTGCTAAAATAGAAAATGATTTACAGAATTGGAATATTTTGAAAGAAAGTTTTAATAAAGTATATAAAACTGGATACTTTGATTTTGTTAAAAATTATAATATTAAGACTTCGGAATCTACCGTTGCAATTAATAGAAATATTGAGACTATTAAATTATTAGCAGTTGAAGATATTAATAGATATAGAAAAAATTACAAGTTCCTTCACATAGGTCTTGTTCAAGTAGCAGTTAAACCATTATATAGATTAGGTTTAGATGTATCTATATATCTACTTTTAAGAGATAATAGGTTATTAAATTTTGATGATTCATTATTAGCAGTATTACAAAGTAACCTCGCTAATGTTCCTGTATTTTTTAATTGCTATCCTAATTTTTCTATAGATATTAATAATAAAAATATTATGGATACATTAACATTAAATGTTAAAACAAAAAATATGAATAATAAGGTAAATACAAGAGAAATGACAATAATATATAGAGTATATTACAGATTAATGAAAACAACCTTATCCCCTAAGGCTAAAATAATTACTAATAAAGGAGCTACCATGCTTATGGGAGATAACCTTAACCATAATAATACCTTTGTCCCAAAAATGATAAAATGGAATGATGTATTAATAAAAGATAATCGACATTTCGACTTCATAACAGAGCTAGAAATAGAAGAAGAAAATTCAAACATTGAACAAGTAGTATAATATCTAGATGAATCTATTGATTTAAAATTTCTAAGATCACAATCTTTTAATCAAGCATCTTCTAGTAGTAAAATGTCCTTTTATAGACCTTCAGTATCTAAGTCTGTAGATGAAAGGGAAGTAACATTAGAAGATATTGAATGAAAATTAGAAGGAGTTGATTTATCAATAACAATTCCAAAAGTAGAATATGAATCTACAAATTTAAAAGCTAAAAAATCAATAAGTCCCACTGCCAGTGAAATGCTAAGAGTAAGAAATTCTCTATGTATAATTAGGTCAGATGTAGTATTTGAACCTGACTTTGAATATTTAGATAAATTATGGAATAGTCCAGAAAATTATATTAAAAAGGATTGGTATCAACAAAATTATTCATTAAAATAAAGATACTCTTTTAGAGAAAAATGGTGCAATGATATGAGAAGATTAAGATGTAATATTGAATTTTTTAAATGGTTCAAAATAATAAAAAAATTAGATGATCAAAAGGATTCGTTAAACATGATTGTTAATAAATGATATACTATTAGTAATAAAATTATAGAATCAACAATTCCTCCGTTAGAAGATTTTAGTCTACCAGTTGAAGGAAGGGTTGTAACTGCCTCACTCCTTAAATTATATATAGTAGATACTAAAGGTGATCATACAAGTAAGGATATAAATAAAATACTCCAACAAAATAATTATACAAAACAATTATTTTCCTAATTCAGAAAAACTTTCTACCATCTTCCTCTGTAATCTCTCTTTCATTTCCCCAATCAATAAAAAGGTTTTGTAAGTATAATTTTCTCTCTTTTCCTACTGTTTTTATTAATTTTACTTTACATATTTTTGTTCTTATTTTGTTGTTTTAAAGTTTAATTTGAAATTTTAAAATACTTTCAAAGATTAAATAATTATAAACTATTATTTTGCACCCCGTTATCTCGATTCGTCCCCAGAAATAGTGTCAGAGCAAAGTTGCTCGAGAGGGAGTGTGAGTATGAGTAGGAGCGGCAAGAGCATTATGCTGTCCTAGAGTCTATCAAAAATTAGTGTTACTCTTGCAATAATCATTTTTCTTGTTAGTAATTATTGTTGTTCTTCCTCTATGTTCTTAGTTTATTCCTTAAGTTGGGTAGCTATTTAATAGCGGTTTAAACGTTGGTAAACCTGGAATTTTTTGTTGGATTAACTCTGAATGTGTGAAAATAGAGTCGGACCAGGAGGGTGTTCCCATCGCCAAGCCTATAGGAATAAAATAAAAAAATTTTGGAAGAAGAATATTAGTAATTACTGCACACAAAAATAATTATTGTGGTAGTAACATCTAAAGTAGATTTGGTCCTAGGATAGTGTTTTCTCTCTCATCTACTAAAATCCTAATGAATAAACCAGCCAACCAAAACGTAATAAATAGTGTTAATATTTTTGTTATTTTTAGTAAAATTGTTAAAATAGAATGTGATTTACAGAATTGGAATATTTCAAAAGAAAGTTCTAATAGAGTATATAAAACTGGATACTTTGATTTTGTTAAAATTTATAATATTAAGACTCCGGAATCTACTGTTGCAATTAATAAAAATATTGAGACTATTAAATTATTAGCTGTTGAATATATTAATAGATATAGAAAAAATTACAAGTTCCTTCACATAGGTCTTGTTCAAGTAGTAGTTAAACCATTATATAGATTAGGATTAGATGTACCTATATGTCTATTTTTAAGAGATAATAGGTTATTAAATTTTGATTATTCATTATTAGCAATATTACAAAATAACCTCGCTAATGGCACCGTATATTTTAATTGTTATCCTAAGTTTTATCCAGATATTAATGATCAAAATACTATGGATACATTAACATTAAATGTGATAGCAAAAACCATTAGCAGTAAGGTAAATACAAGAGAAATGAAAATAATATATAGAGTATATTATAGATTAATTAAAAAACCTTAGCCCCTATGCCACGATCGGACCCGTGGCCTTGGCCGCGACGGATGTCCCGAACTGTGAAGGCCCGAGAACCCTTATCTAACTTGAAATCATATACACAATTCCTATACTTTAAGGAAAATGCGGAATAACATGACAAGAAGGAAACATGGTCGTTCTTTTGCTTCAACTAAACTATTCATAAATGGGATCATGAAACATTCAAAACATCTGACACTAGTCTGCGAAATCTCTAACAACTCAGAAACACTACTGTCTGAATACTGGGACAAGCCCCCAGTCGGACCATAAACCAAAATAAAGATATCAATGTCAAATAAACAAGGCCTTCCAAAATAAGGGAGGCTCACCAACTTCAAACTTCGGACAACCCAATCTACTACTTAGCGGGACCTCTGGACCGAGCCTCAGACCCAGAAATATAGGGGATCAACATAAACGTACTGGTACATAGAGCAATCCAAAATAAAGTGATTATATATATATATATATATATATATATATATATATAACATAGATGAGAGCAAGTCTGAAATATCAAGCCTGAATTAGTTAAAAACACATGGGCAATTTCAATGATCTTAAAATGATTTTGACAATACAGTTCTTATCTTTATATTATTTTTGAGTTAGGTGGTACGCCCTACAATTCTACTACCCCACAGGATATATGGAGTCCGTCTTTGACTCGACGGCCAAGCCCCCAACCCAAGTTTACTGCAAGAGTTGGAGTTTCTGATTCTTATTCTAATACACCACAGGGGACTAGGCCAGTGTATAATCCTTCTTAGGGATACAATAATCCGCATCGGCAAAACATGATTTTGGACAATGAGTTTTCTGAAATTGTGCCTTCTTCGGGTAACCACCTAACATATCTTGAGCCCATTTTTAACCTTTTCTAAACAATCATCATTCAAAACTCACATTCTGAAAATATAAGTGAAATCTGACTTCTATTATGTTATGAATCTGTTATAGTATTATTTGTGTTGGTATCGTCACACCAAGACTTGCAAGTTATATTTCTTAGCCATAAAATATCATAGTAAAGTCTCTTTTTTCAAGCATAAGGTTTGTACCACCATACTTTCAACAATTCACAAAAATTCATACTTCAAAATATTTATCAAATTATTCAAAGATCAGTCTTTTCAACATTTCAACAAACATGTGGTTGTCGTGAAGTTTGTAACAAAATATGCAACTCTTTCACTATATATCTTAAATATTTTTTAATATGTAAAATCACCCTTTTACTTAATTCAAAACTATAATCAAGGCATAAACAATAATAAAGGCATTTGTATGTTGCTTCTCTAAATACAATTTAAATGGCTCATAATGTATGAAAACAAAAGGCTTAGTAACAAGACAGGGGTTATAATTGTTCATGCTCTCAATTTAAAATTCAATCTCAATTTCATACATACGTATATACGAGTACAAATCAATTTAGGGGAAAGGCCTCAAGACCAAAACAATAATATCATTTAAAGAGTGCATAATGCATAATTACAAATGCAAAATACAAAACAACTTTATAAATTCATGATATTTGTAACTTTAAACCTTATTCAATTTGTTTTAAACAAGACCATCTATTTTAGGAAAACCCCACATACCTTAGATTACAAGGTTTAAAGAGTAGAACTCGAATCTTGATTCGTTCCTCGGAAATCTTGGACTTAAGGAGTGATTTTCTTGATTTCTTGTTCTTGGAGAAAACCTTAGTTTGATCTTAGTTTTTATAGTGAAAAGAGGATTTTGATGTTGTATAGCTGATAATTATTGACTAATAATGCTTAGGGTGTAATTTACTTCGTGGGAAAGGTTTTTTGAGTGAGGAAAATTCCAAAATACCCCTAAGGAATCAAAAACAATTACAGAACTTCATCAGTTGATGATCAAGGTTGATGGGCTGTCACTTAGGTGATAGGCGATCACCTGGGTCATTAGTTTTGGGATGAATTTCCCCACTTTCTTCCCTTGGCTGATGACTAGGTCTGATAGGCTGTCACCTAGTTGATAGGTCGTTAGCCTCGTCGTCACATGTTGGTAGACAGATACTTCGAAGTAAAATGATCATAAATTTCTACTCCGATATCGGATTAAGGTGAAACCAGTTGCATTGGAAAGAAGACTCACAGAAATTTCATTTGATATATAGTATAAAGCCTAACTAATTATATACAAGATGTTATGATCGATGGAAGTTGACCAAAGTTTATACGTTCACCAAAACTTAATCGATAGATGAGTTTTCAACTCGTATTTGAGTTAGGGAATTTTTGTGACGTCTATTCAAAGTAAAAGGCATTCACACACTATAGGATTGATCATTACACATATATTAATTAAGAATCATTAGGTTTTGGTCTATACGTATACAAAAGACGGTTTAAACTTTAGCCCAAAAGTGTGGGGTGTTACATTATCTTCCCCTTGGAATCATTCATCCCCGAATGATGGGTAGGGACATTTTAAAGATTTAAAAGTGTAGAATAAAGAACGTAAGAACAAAACATGAGATAACCCCTAGGGAAATGTGTAAGCACAAAACATGAGATAACAAAACTTGACATTAACATGATCTTGGCATGAGTTTAATGGAACATGATCAAAACATTGTAAGACATTGATTTTTCTAAGAATCCTCGGCCTAATTAAGATTGGTACAAGACATGAGATGAGATTCTCGTAGGACATAAGAATAGAAATATTCTCCACCTTACAAGATACAATGAAAAGACTTAAACTTAGAGACACGACTTGTCTATGCCCCAAACAATAAATTACATGCCTCATTATTTCCAACTTACAATTCTCCCAATACACCTCTAACCAAATGAGTTTGAGTCCCACTGTATAATACTTCCTATGTTGAAGCCTAACTCAGAGAAAAGAGGTACTAGTTTAAGCCATGGGACTCCATATTCTTGTAATGCCCCGAGTCTGTACCCCAGATGCAACATGGTGCTTATAATCCCAAAGGACCATAAGATAACCCATGACATATACCTGCTGTAATAATAGAATAACAATACTATAAAATGCAGAATTTAGGTGGAAATAGCCATAAGGTTCAAAACTAAAAATCAATTACTAAATACTAAAAACAATACTATAAACTGAACATCTGTCTAAAAGATTACTCGTCTGAAAAGCCTCTACTATCTGAACAAAAAGATAATAGGAAATGTCCCCAACTAACTACGACTACTGAAATAAACTAAGTACTAAAATATTGTAATAATAAATCTGTCCTTGAATAATGAGGACTCACCATTAGTCTACTGCTGATGGATCGGGCTGCTAAGTATGATCGGGAGTCCGTGCATTTGAACCTATGATATAAGACATAATATAACAAAAAAAGGTATGTGTCAGTACTTTGAATGTACTAGTATGGTAAGTGAGGTAGGATAAGATACATGGATCACATGGATGAACAATACTGACTGAGTAACATGAGTATAACTAAATGAGAACATAAGCATGTATATGTAATCTGTAACTGAGGTTATGGTAACACTAAATACTAAGTTCTAAATCACTCGTTTATTGACATCTGAGTTTACTGATACTTTATTACTACTACCTGAGTGACTATATCTGATAGTCCTAATTCTGTGGCACTATTCTGAGTTTTGTACTAAATTGAGTGACTGTGTCTGCTAGTCCTAATTTTTGTAGAACTAAACTGAGTTCTATTCTGAAGACTGAAACTGAGACTGTGGGAGGTAATCATGTAACTAATATGCCCTTCTCTGATTTGATTGGGGTCCAACCTATAACCCTAGATGGAAGGGTGTCAATACCATTCCACGGGTAAAGACATGCTAAATTACCTTTATCTGGCAGGTGCTCTGAATGAGAATGGTAGTACCCTCAACTGGTAGGTAGGACACCTCAACAACCCTCAACTGGTAGGTTGATATCTCAACCTACACTGGCTACATAGTTCTAGAACACAAGGACTTCTTCTAAGTTCACACCCTCTATTGGCAGGTAAGTCAACATCCTTGGGTTCACTTAGTGCTGAATCCTACTCCCAACTGAACAGACACTGGACTAAATTCTAAACTATTCTAGGCTGGACTGAACTATGACTGATCATGTTAACTGACTAGGCTGAACTGAGTTCACTAGATTCTAAACTGATTACTAACTGAGTTCTTAACTGATTACTGAACCACTAATCATGATATGACTGATAGAATTCTGTAACTGACACTGGCTCTATATATACAACTAAATTATTGGGTATTAAATACCTCCAGGACTCGATAACAAGAAAAGTAGATCACTGCATAACTTTTGTAGCATAATGGTACTAGCTTGCTAATAATATATTTAGTTAGACATTCTTGTCAAACACTTGACATAAATGAGCTTGTGCATGATTGAAATCACATAATAACATGCTATACTTCGACTAGTCAAATCATATGAATTTTTTAACAAACACTTGGGGAGCATGGGTATTTCACATATCACTACATGTAGTAATATCATGGATTCTACATTCAACTTACAAATCAAGAGTTTGACATGTAGTTCACAAAATTCAATTCACAATTAAATAGTGTGTATAAAACTTAGGACAAATCATGGAATTAGATCACCTTTAACATCATAATCATTAATACATTCAAGATCTAACATGAAATCCATGAAATCAATTAACTTGTATTTTAAAAGAGTTTCTTAAACTCCAAGGGTGGAAGGAAACCCTTGGATGAACACTTCACAAAACTTGGTATTCAAATTTGCGAGGAATGATAGAGTGTTCTTGAAGGCTGAATCTTGAATTGATGATCCTAGGGTTAGATTCAAGAGAATTTTTGAGAAAGATGAATAGATTTTCTAAGTCTAGGACCCCTTAACAAGCTTTAAAGGACTGAGTTAAGCTTAGGATTTTGTGGGGTCTTATAATATCTCCCCCTTGGAACATTCATCCTCTAATGAGACTGACTAAGCTGGAAATACTGATAGACTAAACTTAGATATTGGATATAAACAACTGCAACATAAAATCATAACTTACACTACTGATATGCTGAAATTTCATACTGCACATGCATATCTGATGCATTAGTACGTAGTTGAACGTGATTCATGAATGCATGACTGAGATTGATAATAAGTTGATTTTATCATGCTAAACATGCATATCTGATGCATGAAGTCACAACTGAATATGCAATGGTAACTGGTACAAAGCCTATAAAGGAAAATCTGAGCATGGAACTGAGTAAGTTCAAGGAAAATTAGTACTTTAAGCTGAGTCCGAGTTAGCGGGAAAGAGGTGGGGATACTTGGTCCGTATATCTTCTTATACTTCCCAAGTAGCTCCCTCAATGAACTGATTCCACCAAAGAACTTTGACTAGAGGGACCTATTTGTTCCTCAGTCTATGAATTTGATAATCAAGGATTTCTACTGGAATCTCCTCCTAAGAAAGGTTGTTCTAAATATCTATGGCCACTATAGTTACTATGATAGCTGGGTCACCTATGCATTTCTTAAGCAAGGAGACATGGAACACTGGACAAGCTGAAGATAAATCTGAAGGCAACTCAACCTCGTAAGCTACCTTTCCAAAATAGTTGAGAATCCGGTAAGGACCGACATATCGAGGACAGAACTTCCCAGTCTTGCTAAACCTCTTCACTCCTTTCATAGAAGATATTTTAAAATACACATAATCACCAATCTCAAACTCTATATCCTTTCTGTGCACATTCGCATATGATTTTTGTCAGCTCTGAGCTGTCTTAAGCCTTTCCCTGATCAACTGAACCTTCTCTAACGTGTCAAACACCAAGTTAGGATCTACCACTGCAGCCTCACCCACTTTAAATCAACCAATGAAAGATCTACATCTCCTCCCATAGAACGCCTCAAATGGAGCCATCTGAATGCTGGAATGGTAACTATTGTTATACCCAAATTCAATAAAAGGAAAGTGGTCATCCCAATTACCTTTAAAGTTAATGACACATGCTCGCAGCATATCCCTTAAAGTCTAAATGGTCCATTCTACTTGATTATTTTTCTGAGGGTAAAAGGTTGTACTGAGGTGGACTTGGGTACCAAGACCCTTTTGGAACGCCTTCCAAAAATAAGAGGTGAACTACGTACCTCTATCTAAGATAATGGACAATGGTACTCCGTGTAACCTGACCAACTGTCTAACATAGATCTTGGCATAGTCCTCAACTGAATAAGAGGTATGGACTAGTAGGAAATGAGCTAATTTGGTCATCCTATCTATAAGGACCCCAAACTGAATCGTGCTGACGACGGTACGAGGCAAACCCATCACAAAGTCCATGTTCACTTCTTCTCATTTCCAAGTGGGAACACTGAACTCTTGTATGGACCAACTTGGCTTCTGATGCTCAATATTAACCTGTTGACATGTTGATCACTTAGCCACAAACTCTGCAATATCTCTTTTCATCCCACTACGCCAATAGATCTCCCACAAATCACGATACATCTTAGTGGCCCCAAGATGAATAGAGTAATGCACACCATGTGCTTTTGCAAGAATCCGCTATCTCAGGTCATCTATACCTGGCACACGTAGCCAACCCTGATAGCGCAATACACCATCTCCCCCTTGGGAGAAAACCTCTATATTCTGATCTCTGACTGATTCTTTCAGCTTAACTAGACTAGGACCCCTATCCTACTTTTCCTTCACCTCATAAACTAGAGATGATTCTGAACTACTCTGCATTTATACATTACCTTCTGCTGAATCGACTAAGTGAACACCTAGTCGCGTAAGTTGATGAACTTACTGAGCTAACTTCTTCTTACCATCATTCAAATAAGAAACATTACCTATAGACATCCTACTAAGAGCATCAACCACTACATTGGCATTACTCGAATGATACAGAACACTTATTTCATAGTATTTCAACAAATCCAACCACATTCTCTGATGGAGGTTTACGTCTTTCTAAGAGAATACATACTACAGGCTCTTATGGTCAGAGAACATATCAATTTACACTCCATATAATTAGTGCCTCCAAATCTTTAAGGCAAATACTACTACTTCTAACTCAAATCATGAGTAGGATAGTTCTTTTCATGGGGATTAACCAGTCTAGAGGCATAGGCTAGACCTTACCTCTTTACATCAAAACACACCCCAAACCAACTCTGGAAGCATCACAATACATAATAAATCCATTTAAACTATCTGGTTGAGTCAAAATTGGGGCTGAGGTGATTTGTGTCTTCAACTCATGAATACTCTTCTATAAGAATTTGACTACTGAAACTTGACTTTCTTCTGAGTCAATCTAGACATAGGGGATGCAATCGACAATAATCCCTTAAAAAATCATCGGTAATACCCGACCAAGCCTAAGAAACTCCAGATATCTGATGGAGAGATAGGTCTTGACCAGTTTCTTACTACTTTGGTCTTTTAGGGATCAACTCTAATGACATCACCAAAAATTATATGGCCAAGAAAGGCTATAGACTTTTGCCAAAATTGTCACTTACTAAATTTGGTGAATAGCTGATGGTTTCTGAGAGTCTGTAATACTATTTTGAGATGGTCTACATGATCATGCTCACTGTAGGATCAAACAAGGATGTCATCTATTTATACTATGCTAAAAATGTCCAAGTACTGCTTGAACACACGGTTCATCAAGTCCATGAAAGTTGTTGGGGCATTAGTAAGACCAAATGATATGACTAAGAATTTAAAGTGACCATACCGAGTTATGAAAGCTATTTTTAGAATGTCACCTTGTCGGACTTTGAGCTAATGATAGCTTGATCTGAGGTCTATCTTAGAAAAGTAACTGGCACCCTGAAGTTGGTCAAACAAGTCATAGATTCTGGGAAGGGGATACTTGTTTTTTACCATGACTTTATGCAATTGACGGTAGTCAATACACATTCTAAGAGAAGCATCTTTCTTACGCATGAATAAAACTGGTGTGCTCCAAGGGGACACACTGGGTCTGATGAATCCCTTATCTAGGAGATCCTTAAACTATTCTTTTAATTCTTTCAGTTCTACAAATGCCAATCTGTATGGTGGAATAGATATGGGCTGCATAGCTAGAAGAAGTTCTATTTCAAAGTCGATTTCCGTTTCGGGAAGAACTCCAGAAGATCTTCGGGAAACACGTCTGGGAATTCATATGCTACTAATAATGGCTCAAGAGTAGGGGTTTCTGATCTAGAGTCTTGGACTTGGAAGAAATGGTAGACACATTCCTTAGATATTATTTTTATTGCCCTAAGGAAAGAAATAAGTTGACCCCTAAGTGTTGAAGTACTATCCCTCCACTCTAGGATGGGCTCATTCGAAAACTGAAATTGGATAATTTTGTTTCTGCACTCGATTGAGGCATAGCAGGAATGAAGCTAATCTATGCTGAGAATGACATCAAAATTGGTCATCTTAATTCAGCTAAGTCTGCTAAAGTGACTTTATAAAATACCATAACTGGGCAGTTTCTGTATACCCGCGGGCCTATGATAGATTTACCCACTAGGATAGTGACAGAGAAAGGCTCTGCTAGTATTTTAGGACTGACTCTGAAGTCAACAGCTATATAAGGAGTAGCAAAGGACGATGAAGCTCCTGGATCTAGAAAAGCATAAACATGTAAATGATAAACTTGTAACATAACAGTAACCACATCAGGAGAACTTTCCTAATCCTATCAGGACTGAAGGGCATAAAGTCTATTTGGCCATTGCCCACTAGGAGCACTGGAAATGACACCCTGCTGATTTGGGTGATCGAACAAAGCTAAGGGACAGTTATGTTGAGCCTGGGAACCTGACTGGGGACAATCTCTAACTCTGTAGCCTGGCTTGCCACAGCTGAAGCATACGTTACTGCTAGCTCTGCAGACACCCTAATGGTTTTTCCCACTCTTCTAGTAGAGAGGATTTGTTCGGGCACTGCTAACACTACCTTGGGGTTTAGGGCCTGACGCCCTATCTCTATTACCATCTCTGAATTTCAGTATAGGAGCAATGGTTGAGGATGGAGCTGTAGCTAAGGATTTTGGGCAGAACTGAGAACGATTCCCACCATCTGACTTAGGATGAGCGAAGTTAAAACTACCTATTCTTGATCTATTGTTCTCCTTCTCATTCTTCCTATTCTTAGCCTTCTCTTTCTGCTGAGCATGGACTATGATCCTAGATATGTCCATCTCCTTAATCAACATTATGGTCTTACACTCTTTGAACACATTATTAGACACGCTAGGCACAAACTTACTCATCCTGAACCTTCTATCTACCACCACATGAGGAGCATATCTAGCTAATTGAGTAAACCTGAAAGAATACTCTTTCGCTGTCATGTTGCCCTGCTTCAGGATAATAAATTCTAGAACCTTCACTTCCCTTAATTCCAATGAAAAGAACCTATCCATAAAAGCAGTAGCAAACTCCTCCCACTCTATTGGCCCTGCATTTGTGACCCTTTTGACTTTCCACTATTTAAACCATGAGTGTGACACATCATGCAACTAATATGTAGCTAAATCTGTACTCTCACTAGCTGTCACCCCATAATATCTATAACTTTATACAACTGATCAAGAAATTCCTGAGGGTCCTCATCTGACTTAGAATGGTCCCCCGTTCCTCTTCCCTTAGTCCTCTTTAGAGGCATATTTTATTAACGAAAGAGAAACTTTGGATTAGAATGGGAGTTTAACTGGAGCTCATGCTCACTCACACGACATTAATATTGAAAGAAGGGAAATTTTTTCTAAAACATCTAATAGCATCCTGTCCGTAAGTGTGGCGCACTACACACGTATGCATAAGACTCTACTAGATGCAAATTTTAGACTTCCAAGGACTCTGTTGAACCTTAGGCTCAGATACCAAGTTTGTAACACCCCGATTCTGTACCCCGAATGCTACACAGTGCTTATAATCTTGAAAGACCACAAGCTAACTCATGACTAGTACCTGCTGTAATAAATGAATAATAATAAAGTAAAATGCGGAATTTAGGCAGAAATTGCCATAATATTCAAAACTAAAAATTAATTAATGAATACTGAAAACAATATTATAAACTGAACATCTTTCTAAAAAATAACTCTAGTCTGAAAAGCCTCTACTAACTAAATAAGGAGTTGATAGGACATGTCCCTAACTAACTCCGACTATGGAAATAAACTGAGTATTGAAATACTAGAATAATAAATCTATCCTCAAATAATGAAGACTCACCACCAATCTACTACTGATGGATAGAGCTGCAAAGTATGATTAGGAGCCCATGCATCTGAACCTATGATATAAGACATCAAAGCGCAAAAGATAGGTATGCATCAATACATTGAATGTACTGGTATGCTAAGTGAGGATGGCTGAGATACATGGGTTCATATGCATGAACAATACTGACTGAGTAACATGAGTATAATTGATTGAGAGTACAAGCATGAATACGTAAACTATAACTGAATATTGAGTTATGAATCACTGGTTTACGGACATCTGAGTTTACTGATACTTTATTACTATTAACTGAGTAACTATATCTGACATTCCTGATTCTGTGGAACTATTCTGAGTTTTGTACTAAACTGAGTGACTATGTTTGACAATCCTAATTTATGTAGAAATGAACTGAGTTCTATTTTGAATACTGAAACTGAGATTATAGGAGGTAATTATCTAATCGACATGCCCCTTTCTGATCTGATTGGGGTCCAACCTGTAACCCCAGCTAGAAGGGTGTCAGTACCGTGCCACGGGTAAAGACAAGCTGAGTCACCCTCATCTGGTAGGTGATCTGAATAAGAACGGTGGTACCTTCAGCTGGCAGGTAGGATAACTCATCAACCTTCAACTGGTAGGTTGATGTCTCAACCTATGCTGGCTACATAGTTCTGGAACACAACGACTGCTTTTAAGGATCATACCCTCGAATGGCAGGTGAGTCCCCATCCTTGGGTTCACTCGGTGCTAAATCCTACTCCCAACTAAACAAAAACTGGATTGAATTCTAAAGTATTCTAGGCTGGACTGAACTGTAACTGATCATGTTAACTGACTGGGCTGAACTGAGTTCACTGGATTCTAAACTTATTACTAAGTAAGTTCTGAACTGATTACTGAACCACTGATCATAATATGACTAATACTATTCAGTAACTAACACTGGCTCTAGATATACAACTAAATTGTCGTGTATTAAATACCCCCAGGACTCGATAGTAAGAAAAGTAGATTATTGCATGACTTTTGTAGCATAATGGTACTAGCTTTCTAATAATACATTCACTTAGACATGTTTGTCAAACACTTGATATACATGAGCTTATGCATGATTGAAATCAGACAATAACATGTTATAATTGGACTAGTCAAATCACATAAACATTTTGACAAACACTTGGTATTTCACATATCACTAAACATGTAGAAATATCATGGATTCTACATTCAGCTTACAATTCAAGAGTTTGACATGTAGTTCACAAAATTCAATTCACAATTAAATAGTGTGCATAGAACTTAGGACAAATCATGAAATTAGATCACCATTAACATCATAATCATTAATTCATTCAAGATCCAACATAAAATCCATGAAATCAATTAACTTTTATTTTAATAAAGAGTTTCTCGAACTCCAAGGGTGGAAGGAAACCCTTGGATGAACACTTCAAATACCCTTGTATTCAAAGTTGCGAGGAATGATGGAGTGTTCTTGAAGGCTGAATCTTGAATTGGGGATCCTAGGTTTGCTTCTTGAGAAATTTTTTCAAGAAAGACGAATGCATTTTGCCTCTAAAGGGGCTTAATTTCATATTTTAGGGGATGACATAGGGTGGGAAAAGACCCAATTACCCCTGAAGACGCAACTTTTTTAATGACTAAAAACTTATTTAGTGATATGCAGATCAACGCACTGCGTCGTTGGAATCAAGGCGATAGCCAATGCACCGTATCGAGTCTGCGTCGGTTCACTCGAATTTGCACTGGGAGCTGGAGGAAAATATCCATCGACGCGATGGGTGATGTAGTGCGTCGAGATTGCGTCGATCCACTGGTTGGAGCTTTTAAATGTGATCCAAACTAAGTTCAAAAAATCCAAAACTTATCCAAGAACACCCACTGACATTCTTGATCATGATTCAACCTTTAAATTATCACTTTAAGGTCATGAAGGTCATGAAATAGAGTCACCAACCTACAAAGACTAAAATAACACTAAGTCTGAATACTTAGCTAAAATTTTCTAAGTCTTGGACCCCTTAACAAGCTTTAAAGGACTGAGTTAAGCCTAGGATTTTGTAGGGTCTTACAATTCTGCATCCCTTTAAGAAGATTTATTTCACCTTATCACTACTGTCAAACACACTCAAGTTTTAAATCAAGGAGTACTAACCATACAACACATTGGTTTGTATTTTCAACAATCACAACGTTAAAGCCTAATAATTACTATATCCACTATATGGATCTCCCCACTAAGACCAACCAATTTAATCATTATCACTAAGGTTTTCGCCATATAAATCCTACTTAAATTTCTCACGTAACTAAAGTTCATCTCCTTATTCCCTCTTTTCCTATAGACTTAGCTCAAGAAATCACATTAAAATTTTCATCTTCAAAAACTTCTACTTCCCCCCCCCCCCCCCAACACACTACTACGCTTCCACAACCACCATCATACTAATATATGGAGGGTTATTAAGGGACCCAAGAATAAGCATCATGAATGGAAGTAACATTATCTGACCATCACTCATACTTATTGCACTACTCAAAGAGGTACATGAGGTGAAGATACGATAGAATGGACACAAAGTGTGCCATATATCAAGTGTTTGGATCATAAGTAAAGAGTTATTTGGCATAAACACAACACTACATGATTTCCTTGGATAGACCACAATGAGAAACATGGGTACCTATTCTGAGTTATATAGTACAAAGTTGGAATTTATGTAGCTAACAACTAAGACCAAGATTTCCACTGGAAGCAATTGCTCCACATTTAAAGAACTAAAATTTACCATGAGTTTGCATAAATTTTTATCACTTTGGCTAATCTTGACATAAAATGAATCAGTAACATACGAAAACATAGCTTCTTAGAACCAAGCATGATTTGGGACACAAATTTATGATGCATGAGCAGCATAACATAGAGCTTGGATACTTTGAATATTGGATCATGAAGGGACATTATTGCTTCTAGTTTTGAGGTCGGGACATGAAATGATTTATATAAAGAGCTCAAACCTTAGACATAAATAGTACTTGAATACATAAGACATTGGTAGATGTCCAGTCAAATCAATATAGGAGGAACTTGCTTGAATAAGAATTGATCTATCAAGATTTTTACTAGAAACTTGACACCACAAGGAAAAAATTTGGGAACTAATGCAGTCTATCATCTCCCCCTTAGATCAATGTCACACTCCTAAACTTGCAGACATAACCTCACATCAAAATTTATAGCCACAACTCTCAGCACAAAAGAGACATACCGTATACTTAAACTCTAAACTCTCCCTGATGAACTATACTCTTTAAGGCATTGCTTTCTGTAAATGCTACTCTTAACTTTACCTATCCTCTATAGCCATCACTTTACAACCCCCACTCTTATAAGTGTACGCATCCACACTCCTTATCATAAATGGGTGTAACAATATACACATGAACACAAACTCCCCTCAATAATCTCTAATACAAAGACTCTAAATTCTTTCTAGGACATCCCCTTTCAGGGACACTAATCATAATTTCTTCTAACTCACAAAGTCATTAACTTATGACTAATATCTTCATGGGCATAGACACCTACACTTCTAAATACTTAACACTCCATCTTCAATTCCTTAGAATACTATCATTACACATTTAATCACATAACCTACAACTTAATAGAATTTGTAAAACTATACCAAAGGCGCATATTTCCTACCTATATTACCTCAATTCAACTCTAAATAACACTATACAATAACTTCCCAAACATCTCTATACTGCAAGATTCAAGAATCAAATCTAGGTACACAAAACACTTATAGACATAAAACTTTATTTAATAACCTACTAACTGGGTTCAACTTATTCCTATATACTCACACTCTTATCCACTTAATGATTCAACCACAATTAAATATTTTAACACTAGTCCTCATGTATACATATACCTCACGATTACCATATAAACTTTTCATAAATTATCAACCTAGGCCATTTCACACATCACATCAAACCTGCTAATTAATTCTAAAAAAATATGCATCATTAATCTTAGGCTACTACTCTTACCACCACACTCCACATCTAATGTTTAAGCCTATTATCTAACAACACCAATCATGTAATACCATTGAAGAAGGTCACACACTATATTATACTATTAAATTGGGGAATCGGCCAAACTACACCATTTACTTAATTATCACCCATAAGTTAATTCTCTCGGCAACATTTCTACCATACCTTAGAATTTACCACACATCTTCTCACGTGCAGTACTAGTTTACAACTACCAAAGAAAAGACAATCGAGAGGGCAAAGTCACATAATAGGGATAGTCGGTCTTAATCTTATAACATACCCATTACGATCTTATCTACATATTCCACTTCCTCATATCATACTTACTTACCCATGTATGCATTCTCTCTATCACCAAATTCCATAAATACCAATGAGTCTCTACCCATTACTTATTGACTAGTCTACCCCTTTCCATTCACAACCTATAACCAATTTATGTAACCACCATAAATATACACTCTAGGCTCCTTCTCTAATTTAAATAAATAAAGATCGTATCCTACCACATCCTTCACAAACTACCATACAATCTACAAATATTGCTACCACATAGTCTACCACAAAAGAATGGCAAACCATCCCTCAATCAACGGTTATATGACTAAAACTATTTATATACATAAAAGTTACCCTCACTCTGACTTCTAACCTTGTGACTTGTATCACCAACTTCTTGGCCCATCTCACTACCAATTGGTCATAACACTTTAAAAAATACTACTAATTAGGTAGAAATATAGTTCCAATATTCTACTATACATAATTATCCTTATGCATGACATTTGCAACAAGAATTTTGAAAGGGGGCTAAATACACTTTGTACCTCAAGCTGAAAAAGCACGATTTCATAAGGATAAAGGAATACACTAGAATCATTACACCTTGAAGAACTAATGGACTCCTCTCAAGTCCTTGTACAATATCATAAATTTTATGGATAACCAAATTAGGGAGAACTACCTCGCTGGGAGAGCTAGACTCTTAGACTTATATCATCTCGATAATGAGGCATAACCCATTAAATTAGAGCAGGAAAGGAATTTGGATAACTATCTTATAGATAATGTTGTAGAAGAAACTGGAGTCTAAAAAAATAAGAAACAATTCCTAAATTCCTGGTAGCCTCCTGATTATAAGTGTGTTGCACAACATATCTATAAGCAACACTTTACTAGACAAGATTTCGCAGACACCCTGGGACCATGAACCATACTTTGATACTAAGTTTTTCATGATCTGAGCCGAGGCTCTGGCCGCGATAGATGTCCCAAATTGGGAAGGCTCGATAGCCCTTCTCTAACTGGCAATCATATAGATATTTCATATACCGTAAGGAAAATACAAAATAATATGACAAGACAAAAACATGATTGTTCTTTTGCTTCAACTGAACAATGCATAAATGGGTTCATAAAACATTCAAAATACCTAACACTAGTCTACAAAATATCTAACAACTCAAAAACACTATTGTCTGAATACTGCAACAAGACCTCAGTCAGACCACTAACCAAAATAAAAATATCAATGTCAAATAAACAAGGCCTTCTAAAATAAGAGAGGCTTACCAACTGCAAACTTTGGATAACCCAATCAATTGCTTAGCGGGACCTCTGGACTAAGCCTTATACCCTTAAATATAGGGGATCAATACAAACGTATTGGTACGTAGAGCAATTCAAAATAATGTGTTTATATATATATAACATAGGTGAGAGCAAGTCTGAAATATCATGCATGAAATAGTTAAAACACATGGGCAATTTCAATGATCTTAAAATAATTTTGACAATGCAGTTCTAATATTTGTATTATTTTTGAGTTAGGTGGTACACCCTACAATTTTACGACCCCACGGGCTATATAAAGACTGCCCTTGACTCGGCGGCCAAGACCCTCACCCAAGTTTACCGAAAGAGTTGGAGTTTCTGATTTTGATTCTGATACACCACAGGGTACTAGGCTAGCATATAATCCCTCTTGAGGATACAATAACCCGTATCGACAAAATACAATTTTGGACAATGAGTTTTCTAAACTCATGCCTTCTTCAGGTAACCACCTAACATCTCTTAAGCTTATTTTAAACCTTTTTTGTGCAATCATCATTCAAAATTCACATTCTAAAAATATAAGTGAAATCTAACTTCTATTATGTTCTGAATCTATTATGGCATTATCTGTGTTGGTGTTGTCGCACCAAGACTTGAAAGTCATATTTCTGAGCCATAAAATATTATAGTAAAGTCTCTTCTTTCAAGAATAAGGTTTGGACCACCATACTTTCAACAATTAACAAAAATTCATACTTCAAAACATTTATCAAATTATACAAAGATCACCTTTTTCAACATTTCAACAAACATGTGGTGGTCATGAAGTTTGTGACAAAATATACAACTCTTTTGTAATATATATTCAACATTTATCAACATGTAAAATCATCCTCTCCTCAATTCAAAACTATAATCAAAACATAAATAATAATCAAGATATTTGTATCTTGCTTCTCTAAATGCAATTTAAATGACTCATAACGTACGAAAATAAAAGGCTTAGTAACAAGAGAGGGGTTATAATTGTTCATGCTCTCAATTAAATTCAATCTCAATTTCATACATACATACATACATACGAGTACAAATTAATTTAGGGGCAAGGACTCAAGACCAAAACAATAATATCATTTAAAGAGTGCATAATGCATAATTACAAATGCATATTCCAAAACCCCTTTATAAATTCATGATTATAACTTTAAACCTTATTCAATGTGTTTTCAACAAGCCCATGTAATTTATGTAAAACCCACATACCTTGGATTAGAAGGTTGAAAGAGTAGAACTCAAATCTTTATTCATTCTTTGGAAATCTTGGACTTAAGGAGTGATTTTCTTGACTGCTTGTTATTGGAGGAAACCTTAGTTTGATCTTATTTTTAGAGTGAAAAGAGGATTTTGATGTTGTATGAATGATAATGATCGACTAATAACGTTTAGGTTTTAATTTACTTTGTAGGAAAGGCTTTTGGAGTGAGGAAAAGACCAAAATACCCCTAAGGAATCAAAAAATCCCAAAACTTCATCAGTTTACAGCCAAGGTTTATGGGACGTCACTCAGGATATAGGCCGTTACCTATGTCATCAGTTTTGGGATGGATTTTACTACTTTCTGCCCTAGGCTAACGATTAGGGCTGATAGGCCGTCACCTAATTGATTGGTCGTCAGCCTCGTCATTATATTTTTGCAGGTAGATACTTTAATAAAATGAACATAAATTTCTACTCCGCTATTGGATTAAGGTGAAACTAGTTGCGTTGGAAAGAAGACATAAAGATCTCTCTTTTGGTATATGGTAGGACATGTAACTCATTATATACTAGGAGTAATGGTCATTGAAAGTTTTCCCAAGCTAAAACGTTCAATAAATGTTAATCGATACAAAGGTATTCCCACACTATAGAATTGATTATAATAGATATTAACAATGAATCATTTGATCTGGGTCTATATGCATAGGAACGATGGTTTAAATTCTAGCTCAAAAGAGTGGGTTGTTACATTATCTCCCCATTTGTATCATTCGCCCTCGAATGATGGGTAGGATTTTGTTGAAGCTATAGAAGTATGGAACAATGGAAGTAATATCACATTAGGAATTTTATTTACCTCAATGAAACATACGTACACAATGGAACATTGAGAACGTTTCTATCAATTAACTTTTATTGAACGTTTTAGCTTGGGAAAACTTTTAATGACCATTAATCCTAGTATGTAATGATTTACATGTCCTACCATATACCAAAATAGATATCTTTGAGTCCTCTTTCCAGCACAACTGGTTTCACCTTAATCCGATATCGGAACAAAAAGTTATGCTTATTTTACTTCAACATGTTTGTCTATCAACAAAGTGACGACCTGAATTGATAGGCCATCACCTAAGTGATGACCTATCAGCTAAGTCATCACCCCAAATGTAAGACCCCCCCAAAAATTCTAAGCTTTACTCAGTACGTTAAAGCTTGAAAAGAGGTCCTAAACTTAGAAACTTTAACTAAGTGTTTGTACTTAGAGTTTATTTTAGCCCTCATAAGTTGGCAATCCTATTTTATGATTCTTACAACCTTGAAGTGTCAATTTTTAGGTTGATTCATGACCAGGAATATCAATAGATATTCTCGGACGAGTTTTGGATTTTTTGAACCTCGTTTGAGACATGTGTGAGAGTCCAAAATAGTGGATTGATGTGATCTCAATCCGTCATGCTGCCTATCACATCAATCAATATTTTTCCCCAACTCCTACTGCAAATTCTAGTGAGCTAATGCGATCTCAACAAATCACGTCAGCCATCGTGTAGACCCCATCTATGCGGCATGTCGGTATGCGCGTTGCTGATATGCTTTTTATTAATGAAATCAGCATTTAGAGAGGTATTTGAGACATTTTCCCCACTTCTATCTAGTCCTAAAATACGAGTTTAAGCCTTTTAATAGGCAAAATACCCTCATTATTCACTAAAATCCTCTCAAGAACAAACCCTAGTCCATCAAGTCAAGATCGAGATTCAAGAAATTCACCATTAATTTTCACGAATTTGGTTACCAAGGTATGTTAGGTGTTCATTCAAGGGTTTCCTTCTTCCCTTGGAGTTCAAGAACCCTTTTGAAATTACAAGTTGATTTCTTTCATGAATTTCACGTTGAATTTGATTGTATTCATGATTATGATTTAGTTGGATTTGTAATCCATGATTAATTGCAAGTTTCTTGAGAACTAAATAACATGTATATGTTGTTATATGTTTTAATGGTAAAAGCCCTTGAATTTGTGAATTTGGGATTTTGATCATGATGCTTGCATAATGTAGTATAGTATGTGTATAAATTATGCTCCCAAATTATTTGATGAATTATGTATGTGAGTTGAGTAACGAAATCATATCATGTTAGCATGTATACAAGTTTATGCCATGCAAGTGTTTTCTTAAATGCCTTAATGAATGAATTGTGATAAAGTGATTTGTTATCATATTTTCAAGATGGTTCTATGTTTTACAATTTACATAATCGAGTCTTGGGGGTATCTAATACCCGACAATCTAGCTGTTTACCTAGATTTATAGTAGTTTCAAAATAGTCTCAGTGATGTTACATGTAGTAGTATCCAGTCAGTTAATAGAATTTAGAGTATTCAATTAGCTATCAGAACTCAATGAACTCATTCCAGTTTAGATAGACAACATGATCAGTAATAGTTCAGTCAAGCCTAGTATAGTCTAGAAATTAGTTTAGTGTCTTTTCAGTTAGGAGTAGGAATCAACACCGAGTGAACCCAGGGATGGGGGCATTTCTGTTAGTAAAGGATTTGACCCTTAGTAGTAATCTCTACATTACAGAACTACGTAGCCAGCATAGGTTGAGATGTGTTCCTGCTAGTCTAGGTTTAATACATCTCGTATGAGTTTTCTTGCTAATGAGGGTTGATGAAAGGGCTTTCTGTCAGAGAGGGTTAACTTATAGTCATTGTTAGTATCCCTTAGCAAGGTTCTAACACCCTTCAAACTGGGGTTATAGGTTGGACCCCAACTATGTTCAAAATCGGGGTATGTCCGTTAGATGAACACTCCCACAGTTTCAATTTCAGACTTAGTATAAAATCTTAGTTCGGTTTCAAAATCAAGACTGTTAGATACAGTCACCCAACTCAGTATAGAACTCAGTTCTATTCTACAAAATTAGGACTATCAGACACAGTCACTCAGTTAATTATAATATAGTATCAGTGAACTCAGATACCAGTCATTTAGTTTTCAGAACTCATTATTCAGTGTTAATGAAACCTCAGTACAGTATATGTAGTTATGTACTTAGCATTGCATAATTAGTATTTACAACAATTTTAGATATACATGTACACTCATCTAGTCATACTCATATTATTCAGTCAGTTATTGTTTATGCATATGAACCCATGAACTTAGCCTTACCTCACCTAGCACACCAGTATATTTAAAGTACTGATCTATACCTTTTTTTGTACTTTGATGTCTTATATCATTGGTTCAAATACACAGGCTCCTGACCGTACTTAGCAGCCCTGACGTTCAGCAACATATTTAGTGGTGATTCCTCATAGTTTGAGAATAGAGTATTCTTTCTGTTTATTAATACTTCAGTAGCCGAAGTTAGTTGGGGACTTTTCCCAATAACTCCACATACAGATAGTTCAGTTAGAGGCTTTCAGATTAGATTATTTTAGACAGTTATTCAATTTTTAGATATGATTGTCAGATATTCAGTATTCAGTATATACATATCAATATTTTATTTAGTTTTGAACCTTATGGTAGTTTTAGCCAAATTTCCACATTATTACTATATTATTATTCAGTGATTGCAGCAAGTACCATTCATGGTTAGCTTGTGGTCCTTCGGGATTATGAGCACCGTATGACGTCTAAGGTGCAGACCCGGGGCATTACAAACTTGGTATCAGAGCCTAAGATTCAGCAGTGTCCTAGGAAGTCTGAGAGCCATGTCTAGTAGAGTCTTGTGTATGGATGTGTAGTGTGCCACACTTATGGACAAGAGGCTCTGAGGCATTATAGGAAAAGTTTCCCTTCTTTTAGTATTCATACCGTGAGAGTGAGAATGATCTCAAGTTACACTCTCAGTCTAATCCTTTTCTTACTTCTATTTACAGAATATTCCTTCCAAAAATAATAACGAAAGAAGAATAGGAAGTCAGCTAGCACCTCCGCTCGTCCCTCCAGATCCTCTGGACGAGCATGTTTCTTATGTAGAATTCAAAGCAGCTTTCACCATTCTAGCCCATTCTGTGGCTGTCCAGAATCAATGCCCAACTACTATTCTGTCCAACTCAATGACCAATACTGCTGCAGCTAAAAATTGGGACTTCATCGGAATAAACCCACCAGCCTTTATCGGGTCTAAGTCAGATGAGGACCCACAGGAATTCCTTGATTAGGTGCAGAAAGTCACAAATATTATGGGGGTGACTGCAACTGAGAGCACTTAGTTGGGTGCATATCAGTTACAGGATATGGCTCACCCATGGTTCAAGAAGTGGAAGGCAGAGAGGGCCGCAGATGCAAGGCCCATATAATGGGTGGAGTTTACCACTGCTTTTCTAGATAGGTTCTTCCTACTGGAGTTGAGGGTAGTGAAGGTTTTGGAGTTTATTAATCTAAAGTAGGTCAACATGATAGTGAAAGAGTATTCTCTCAAGTTTACACAATTAGCCAGATATGCCCCTCATGTGGTAGTAGATAGTAAATCTAAGATAAGTAAGTTTATGTTTGGGGTGTCTAGAAGTGTGGTCAGGTAGTGTAGTACCGCAATGCTGATTAAGGAGATAGACATATCCAAGCTCATGGTCTATGTTCAACAGAGAGATGAGGCTAAGAATAAGGAGAAGTAGAGGGAAAATGAGAGAGATAGAATAGGTAGCTTCAACTTTACTCAGACTAAGTCAAAGGGTGTGAGTCTCCTACTTTTGCCTGAAATCTTCAGTTCTATCTCTGTCCTCATCCAGTGCTCCAATGCCGAAATTCAGAGATAGCAATAAAGATAGGGCACTACGCCCTAAACCTCAGGGTAGTGTTAGCAGTGCTCGAACAAATCTCCTTTTCCAAAAGTGTGGAAAAAACCACCAGAGTGTCTGTAGGGCTAGCAGTGATGTATGTTTTCAATGTGGCAAGCCAGGAAATAGGCAGAAGTAGAGCCAGCCCTATTTAGGGGGTTCGTTCGAACCCCCATCCATGAAAAAATATACTATTTATACATGATTAAAATTATTTTTTCTGTGGATATAATGGGTGTTTAACCCCCTTCGACTTAGTTTTATTTAAATATTAAACCACCTTACTTTAAATCCTAGCTCTGCCTCTGTCCACAGGGTTGGAAAATATCCTCAGGTGGGTTTGTAGAGTTAACATAATCGTCTTTCAGCTCAGTCCAGTTGCCCAAATCAGTGGGGTACTGCTTCCAGTTCCACCAGTGGGCAACACCCAAACAGGCATAGTGCACTGCATTCCCAACAGGATCAAAAAAGTTCTCCTGATATGGTCACTGGTACGTTACAAGTTTATCATTTACACGTTTATGCTTTGTAAGATCCTGGATCTTCTTTGTCCTTCGTAACTCCTTATAGAGCTGTTAACTTTGGAGACAGTCCCTAAATCCTACCAGAGTCCTTCTCATTCTCTACCCCGGTCGGTAAATCCATCATAGCCGGATGGGTATGCGGGACTTGTTCGGTTGTGGAATCTCAAGAAGTTACTTCAATAGACTTAGTATAATTATAAATGACTGATTTTAATGTCATTCTTGGCATAGGTTGTCTTATTTCATGATATGCTTCAGTTGACTGCACAAATAGAGTTGTCAATTTTCAGTTTCCAAATAAAACTGTCCTTGAGTAGAGGGGTTGTACTTCAGTACTTAGGGGTCAGCTTGTTTCCTACCTTAGGGTGAGGAAAATGATATCTAAAAGGTGTGTTTACCATCTCATTCTAGCTAAAGACTCTAGTTCAGAGACCCCTAATATTAAGTCAATTCCAATAGCATATGAATTCCTAAATATGTTTCCCGAAGATCTTTCAAGAGTTCTTCCTGAGTGGGAAATTGACTTTTGAACAGACCTTCTTCTAGATACTCAGCCTATCTCTATTCTTCCATACTGAATGACCCCAATACAACTCAATGAGTCAAAAGAACAATTAAAGGATTTCCTAAATAAAGGATTTATCAGACATAGCGTATCTCCTTGGGTGCACCAGTTCTATTCGTGCGTAAGAAAGACGGTTCTCTTAGAATATGTATAGACTACCATCAGCTAAATAAAGTAACAGTCAAGAATAAGTATCCATTTTCCATAATCGATGAATTGTTTGACCCACTTTAAGGTGCCAACTACTTTTTTAAGATAGACCTCAGATCGGGCTATCATCAACTCAAAGTCAGAGAATATAACATTCCAACAATAGCTTTTAGGACTCGGTATGGTCACTTCAAATTCATAGTCATGTCATTTGGTCTTACCAATGCTCCAGCAGCCTTCATGGACTTGATGAACCGCGTGTTCAAGCAGTACTTGGACATGTTTGTCATAGTCTGCATTGATGACATTCTTATCTACTCCTGCAGTGAACATGATCATGTAGACTATCTCAAAATAGTATTACAAACTCTTAGAACCCACATGTTGTTTGCCAAATTTAGTAAGTGCAAAGTTTGGCTAAGAGTTGATCTTCAAAAGATCGAAGCTGTGAGAAACTGGCCCAGACCCACTTCTCTACCAGAGATAAGGAGTTTTTTGGGTTTGGTTGGATATTACCAATGGCTTGTTGAAGGATTTTTTTTCCATTTCATCCCCCATATCTAGATTGACTTAGAATAAAGTTAAATTTTAGTGGTTAGATTCATGTGAGAAGAGTTTTCAGGAGTTAAAGACTCGACTCACTACAACCCCAGTTTTGACTTTACCAAATGGCTCAGATGGGTTCATGGTATATTGTGATGCTTCTAGTGTGGGTTTGGGGTATGTTTTGATGCAGAGAGGTAAGGTCATAGCCTATTCCTCTAGACTGCTTAAGCCCCATGAAAAGAATTAGCCCACTCATGATCTTGAGTTAGCAGCTATTGTATTTGCCTTAAGGATTTAGAGGCATTATTTGTATGGGGTACATATAGATGTGTTCACAGACCATAAAAGCATGAAATATGTGTTTTCTCAGAAAGATCTGAACCTACATCAGTGAAGGTGGTTAGAGTTATTGAAAAACTATGACATGAGTGTCCTGTATCATCTGGGCATGGCCAATGTAGTGGCTGATGCTATTAGTAGGTTTTTTGTGGGTAGTGTTGCTCGCATAGATGATGGTAAGAAGAAATTAGTTCAGGAAGTTCTTCAGCTTGCACGACTAGGTGTCTGCTTAATCGATTCAGCAGAGGGTATTGTCTTGGTGTAGAATAATTCAGAATCATCTCTAGTTTCCAAAGTGAAGATAAAGTAAGATAGAGATCCCCAGTCTAGTCAAGTTAAAAGAGTCAGTTAGAGATCAGAAAGTAGAAGTTTTCTCCCAGGGGGAGATGGAGTGTTGCGTTGCCAGGGTTGGTTATGCATGACAGGTATAGATGAATAGAGACAATGAATTCTTAAAGAAGTACATAGTGCATGTTACTCTATTCATCCAGGGGCAACTAAGATGTACCGTAATTGGTGGAAGGTCAATATGTAGAGTGGGATGAAGAAAGACATTGCAAAGTTTGTGGCAAAGTTCTCTACATGTTAGTAGGTTAATATTGAGCACAAAAAACCTAGTGGTTCAATGAAAGAGTTCAGTATTCCCATGTGTAAGTGGGAGGAAGTGGCCATGGACTTTGTGATGGGTTTACCTCGTACTCGTCGTTAGCATAATTTATTTGGGTCATTATAAATAGGATGACCAAATCAGCTCACTTCTTGCCAATTCATACTTCCTATTCAGCTGAGGACTACACCAAACTCTATATCAAAGAGTTGGTCAGGTTACATAGAGTACCAGTATCCATTATCTTAGATAGAGGTACCTAGTTTACCGCTTATTTCTGGAAAGCATTCCAAAAGAGTCTTGGTAGCCAAGTTCATCATAGTACAACTTTCCACCTTCAGATAGATGGTCAAAAAAAAAAGACCATTCAGACTTTGGAAGATATGCTAAGGGTGTGTACCATCAACTTTAAGGGTAGTTGGGATGACCACTTGCCTTTAATTGAGTTTGCATATAATAAAAGTTATCATTCCAGCATCCATATGGCTTCGTTTGAGGCACTCTATGGGAGGAGATGTAGATCCCCTATCGATTAATTTAAAGTCGGTGAGGCAACAGTGGTAGATCCTGACTTGGTATTTGATGCCTTAGAAAAAGTTTAGTTGATCAGGGAAAGGCTCAAGATAGCTTAGAGCTGCTAGAAATTGTTTGCCTATGTGCGAAGAAAGGATCTCATTTTGAGATTGGTGGCTTTGTGTATTTGAAAATCTCTCCTCTGAAGGGAGTGAAGAGGTTTGGCAATAAGGGGAAAATCAGTCCCTGATATGTCTGTCCTTACCAAATTCTTAGTCGTTATGAAAAGGTAGCTTACGATCTTGAGTTTCCTTCTAACTAAGATTCAGTGCACCTAGTGTTTTATGTCTCATTGCTAAAGAAGTACATATGTGACCTTGTAATTGTAGAGCTAATAGAGGGTATGGGTGTTCAGAATAGCCTTTCTTATGAGGAAATCCCAGTCAAAATTCTCGATTTTCAGGTTCGCAGACTAAGGAACAAAGAGGTTCCTCTTGTCAAAGTTCTTTGGCAGAATCAGTCTATTGAGAGAGATACTTGGGAAACAGAAGCAGCTATATGGACCAAGTACCCTCACCTCTTCTATGCAAACTCAAACTCAGCTCAACGTAATAGTTTTCCATGAATTAACTTAGTTCCATGCTCAAATTACCTTTATAATTTTGTATTGGTTTAGTTTCATAACATTCGTATATCATGCATACCTTCATGAAACATCTCAATCATGTTTCATGTTTTCAAAACTCAATCATGCTTCAGTTATGCATGTTCAGTATGATAACTTAGTATATCAGTAATTCCATTTATGTAATCATGCTTTAGTTGTGTGTGTTAAATATATAAATCTAGTCTATCAGTATTCTCAGCTAAGTCAGTCTCAGTCTCAAGAACAAAGCCTAGTCTATCAAGTCAAGATCAAGATTCAAGAAATTCACCATCAATCTTCATGAATTTTTTTACCAAGGTATGTTAGGTACTTATCCAAGGGTTTTCTTCCACCCTTGGAGTTCAAGAACCCTTTTCAAATTACAAGTTGATTTCTTTCACGAATTTCACGATTAATATGGTTGTATTCATAATTATGATGTAATCCATGATTAATTGAAAGTTTCTTGAGAAATAAATAGCATGTATCTGTTGTTATAAGGTTTCATGTTAAAATACCTTAAATTTATGAATTTGGGATTTTGATCATGATGCTTGCATAATGTAGTATAGTCATATGTATAAATTATGCTCCCCAAGTGTTTGATGAATTGTGCATGTGAGTTGAGTAATGAAATTATATCATGTTAGCATATATTAAAGTTCATGCCATGAAAGTGTTTGCTAAAATGCCTCAATGAATGAATTGTGACAAAGTGATTAGTTATCATATTTTTAAGATGGTGTTATGTTTTACAATTTATGCAATCGAGTCCTGGTGGTATCTAATACCTAACAATCTAGCTGTTTACCTAGATATACAGTAGCTTTTGAATAGTCTTAGTTATGTCACATATAGTAGTATTCAATCAGTTATAGAACTCAGTGTATTCAGTCAGTTAATAGAATTCAGCATATTCAGTAAGTTATCAGAACACAGTGAACTCACTCCAGTTTAGATAGGTAGCATGATCAGTAATAGTTCAGTTAAGCCTAGTATAGTCTAGAAATTAATTCAGTGTCTATTCAGTTGAGAGTAGGAATTAGCACCTAGTGAACCTAGGGAAGGGGACATTCCTATTAGTAAAGGGTTTGACCTTTAGTAGCAATCCCTGCATTACAGAATTAGGTAACCAGCTTAGGTTGAGATGTCTTCCAGCTAGTCTAGGGTTGATACATCTCTTACGAGTTTTCTTTCCAGTGAGGGTTAATAAAAGGTCTTATTCTAAGAGAGGGCTAACTCATAGTAATTATTAGTATCCGTTGGCAAGGTTCTAACACCCTTCCAACTGAGGTCACAGGTTGGACCCTAACTCAGTTCATAATCGGGGTATGTGGGTTAGATAAATAATCTCACAATTTCAATTTCAAATTCAGTATAAAACCTCAGTTTGGTTTCAGAATTAGGACTGTCAGATACAGTTACCTAGCTCAGTATAGAACTCAGTTTAGTTCTGCAGAATTAGGACTGTTAGACACAGATACTCAGTTAACAGTAATACAGTATCAGTGAACTCAGATGCTAGTCATTCAGTTTTCAAAACTCATTATTCAGTGTTAATAAAACCTCAGTTATAGTATACGTAGTTATGTGAATGGCATTGCATAATCAGTATTTACAATAGTTTTAGATATATATGCACTCTCATCCAGTCATACTTATATTATTTAGTCTGTTATTATTAATGCATATGAACCCATGCATTCAGCCTTACCTCACCTAGCATACCAGTACATTCAAAGTAATGAATACCTTTTTTTTGCGCTATGATGTCTTATATCATAGGTTCAGATGCATGGGCTCCTAACCGTACTTAGCCGTCCAGACTTTCAGCAATAGATTTAGTGGTAAGTCCTCATAGTTCAGGGAAAGAGTATTATTTCAGTTTATCAGTACTTCAATAGTCTAAGTTAGTTGGGGGTTTGTCCCATAAACTCCACATTCAGATAGTTCAGTTAGAGGCTCTTAAAACTAGATTATTTAACATAGTTATTCACTTTTCAGATATGATTGTCAGATGTTCAGTATTTAGTATTTACATATCAGTATTTGATTTAGTTTTGAACCTTATGGTAGTTTTAGCTAAATTTCCGCATTAACATAGTATTATTATTATCTATAATTACAGTAGGTACAATTTATGGGTTAGCTTGTGATCCTTAGGGATTATGAGCATCGTATGATATTTGGGGTGCAGTCCCAGGGCGTTACACCAAACCAGTAAGCCATTATTTTTAGCTTCTGCATGACGACCTGAGTAGAAAGGATGTCACCTAAGTGATGACATATCAGCCCAAGTCATCACCCAAGCACAACGACTCATAAAATCAGTTTTTGAGTGACGACTTGGTGTGATCGGTCATCACTTTCTTGATGACCTATCAACCAAGGTCATCACCCTTGAATTTTAGAAATTTCAATTTGAATCCGGATGGGTATTTTGGTCTTTTCCCTACCTAAAAACCTACCCCTCCCATGACTTAAAGCATTTGAAGGCATTATTTTCCACATATTCAATATCATAACACATTATTTTGTTCTTCCACTCTCAAGAACAAGATAGAAACTAGGGTTTCCTTCAAGATCAAGAATCATACTCTTAAGTCCAAGATATCAAGTAAAGGATCAAGATTGGAGTTCCAATCTTCAAACTAAACAACATAAGGTACGTGGGGTTTTCCTAAACTACATGGGTATAGTGAAAAACATTTTTTAATGATGATTGAATGTTGAGAAATCATGAGTTCATGAAGGGTTTTGAATTATATTAAAGATCATGCATTTTGAATTCTTCTAATGATATAATGTTTTGGTCTTGAGTCTTTTCCCCTAAATTTGATTTGTATTCATATACAAGTATGTATGTAATTGAATTTGAAGATTTAATTGAGAGCATGAACATATGGAATCCCTCCCTTTCTATGAATCCCCATTGTTTTCAAACGGTATAGATTATTTCAAATTCACATTGAGAAGGATGATACAAGTGTGTTTAATGTTGTTTGAGACTTGTCTTTTATTATGAACTGAAGAGAGGGAGTTTGTTTCTTGTTTATATAAAGGAAAAGTGATTATTTTAAAGAGTTAAATGGTTTTTCACAAAATACTTTACCACTACATGTTTGATGAAATGTTGAAAAGAGAGAATCTCTGCATAGTTTGAAATATATTTTGAAACAAGAACTCTCTTGCATTGTTTGATTGATTTGGTGGTCTAAATATTGTTTTGCCTGAAAAGAGTTGTAACTTGATAATGTATGGCTGTGAAATATAACTTGTAAGTCTTGGTATGATGGTACCAAATCAGATAATGCCATAATAGATTCAAAACAGAACATAAGTCAGATCTGATTCAGATTTTCAGATTTTGAATTAAAAAAAGGTCATGTTAAGAACAGGTTAAAAATGAGCACCAAGAGAGTTAGGTGGTTACCTGAAGTAGGAATGAGTCATACAATTCATTCCCGAAACCATGTTTTGCCGATACAAGTTTATCATATCACCAACGAGGGATTATATGTTATCCTAGTACCCTATGGTATAGCAGATACAAATACTCCAACCCTTGCGGAAAACTTGGGTTGGGGCTTGGCCGCTGAGTTAAGGGCAGATCCCATATAGTCCATGGGATACTTTCATATATGTAGGGTGTACCACCTAGCTCAAAATTAAAAAAAAAGGGATTACACTCGCAGAATTTCTTTAAGATCATATGAAACTACCTAGGTGTTTTAAAATTATTTCTTGCATCAGGTTTTGGTGAAATGTTCTCACTTATGTTATTTATTAAAGTACATTATTATGGATTTCTCTGCATACCAGTACATCTATATTGACCCTCTATTTTTCAGGATTTGAGACACAGTATCGGGGTCCCGTTAAGAAGTAGATTGGGTTGTCCAATGTTGTAGTTGGTGAGCCAACCTTATTTCGAAAGGCCCTTGTTGATTTAACATTGATATTTCATTATAGTTTATGGTCCAACTAGGGGCCTTGTCCCAGTATTCAGATAGTAGTGCTTTAGAGCTGTTAGAGATTTCCCAGACTAGTGCCAGGGTTTTTGAATGTTTCATGAACTCATTTTTGCATTGTTCAGTTGAAGTAAAATAATGGCCATATTTATGTCTTGTCGTGTTTTTCTGCATTTTCCTTACAGTATATGAATTTTTTAAAAGATTGCCAGTTATAAAAGAGGCTCTCGGGCTTTCATAGTTCTGGATGTTCGTCGCGGCTAGGGCTTCAATTCCAGCCGTGACATAAATTTAAAGAACATAAGTCTAAAACAGCCATACAAGATCTTCAGATAGAATTATTATACATAAAATAAGAACTTAGTCAAGTTAAGGAAAGACTTAACAATCTAGAAATAGAATCACTTGCTAATAAAATATTAAAGGATTTAACTCCAGACCAAGACCCCAAATCATGTCAGTTTGATCTTGGTAAAACATCAGGAGCGAAAAGTGACAATAAAGAAATAGAGTCTTTAGAAATAGAATCTCTAGAAAAATTTCTTAAAAACAAATCAAGAATTACTACAATTACTATAGTTAAACCACAAAGTTACCATATACCAATTACTATAGTTATCAATAAAGACTATAAAATTAATAAGATTGCATTGTTTGATACAAGTGCTGATGAAAATTGCATTACAGAGGAATTTATTCCTATAGAAAACATAGAAAAAAGTACTACACTCTTATTCTCCGCAATAGGGGAAAGACTAAAAATAAATTATAGACTTTCCAAAGCCCGTATTTGCAATGACAGAGTTTGTTTTGTTAATAATTTTGTAATCACTAGAGATATCAATGAAGAGAAAATATTAGGTCTTCCTTTTATCACTCAAATAAAACCTTATATTGCAGAGCTAGATGGTATCCACACCACTATTTTGGGGAAACAGATTATTTTCCTCTATCTAAACAGTGTATCAAAAGAAGAAAGTGACTTTATAAAAATCAATCTGTTTTTAGTCAAAATTCAGTCCCATGGGGATAAACTAATCCTCTGTTAAAGGAAGATTTTATAAAAAAATTTAAGATTTTGAAATTCTTTTAAAATTGCTTTATAAAAATGCCAACAAATACAATTTTATAAGGGGAGAAATTCTCTCCCAAAAATTTTAACAAAATTTTTCTATTGTAAATTTATGAGACCTAGAACACTACGATTAAGGTTAAGGCCTCCATTCCAGCCTTTACGACCAGAGAAAAAAAATAAAAAGTCCCTTCACAGAAGAAGATAAAAAGTTAGATAAAAGGTCAGAAAATAGGTTTTCAGTCTTGGCAAAATTTCCATCCCTGCCCAAACCTAGAGGTTTAGATGTTGGTAAACCTAGAATTTTCCATTGGATTAGCTCTGAGTGTGTGAAAATAGAGCTGAACCCGGATGGTGTTCCCATCTCCAAGCCTATAGGAATAAAATAAAAGAATTTTGGAAGAAGAAAATTAGTAATTACTGCACATAAAAATAATTATTGAGGTAGTAACATCTAAAGTAGATTTGGTCCTAGGATAGTGTTTTTTACCCATTTGAATTGCATGTAGATCACCTAAATACACCCATTCCTCTATATAGAAATCACAGACCTCACACCTATAATTGATACGATTATAATGCGACCTGGTACAACTTTATGTATGTTAGGCCCAACATTCACTCTTGGTTCATGAAATATTCAGAGAAGATGAAGACTGCTGTAATTCTCCAATGGTTCTACGACTGGTCAAGTCAGTTTGGTGGAAATAAATAGGTATTGTCTACACAGTTTCAAAAGTAATTTGAAAAGTTCCAGGTATAGCATAATATTTCCACACTACCGAAAAATGTTAAATGGTGTAAATTTTTTATCGCTAAACGAATTTCATATATTATCTAGTGCTCATTTGATATCCATGAATTTGAAAGGATCAAATACTTAAACAAAACCATTAAGATTAAAGGATGGACCCCAATGGAGAAACTGGTAACAAGTTAGTCCTCACAGAAGGAATCGCACCTCTCTAAGGAGGAATTAAAAAAGAAAACTCAAGGAAGACTTTTCAAATCTTGATAATGAGAATTATTCAAAATAGATAATGGAGTTATTAGACTAATTAACTCCATTACCATGTCGGCAAACACGGTTTCCAGCGATGAGCCCTTGCACTCAAACGCCTTCTTCGGGCATCCACCTATTTCATGTAAAACCGATGCATTCAAATTTCATCTGATTCAATCACATATCATATTTTGTAGGGTATCATCATACCCGACTTGCAAGCCATCAATATCACATCATTCTTCTCATTTAACCATTGTATTCAACATAAATAACCTTCTCGTTTTCAAGTCAAAATCATATCAATTCTCAAAACATTTCATGTCATACTCTTCGAGATGTTTTCAAACAATTTACATCATATGAACATTTTAAAAAAAGTCACATCAAGAGAGGAAATTTCATATCATTCATGCTCTCAAGTTAATATCTTTTCGGAATACATGCATATACATATATCATATAGCAAATCACTTTGGGAGTAGGCCTAAGGGCCAAATCAATAATCTAAAGCGTTTAAAACATAATCATATTCATAATTTCAAAACCCCAATTTGAAAAAATGAATTTTCAAAGCCCATGAGATTTTTGAGATAACTCCTCATACCTCGATTACTATGAATATTATATGCTTCTTGAAGCCTACGTTGAGAGGATTCCAGATATGCAATTAGTTCCTAAAACTCCCGGTTGAATCTTGAGTTGCTTGGGTTTTTATTTTGAAACCCTAAGGAGAATCCTTGAGCACTTTTGATGAATGAAGGTATATTTTGGGGTCCTTGGAACTGAATTTCATGTTTTAGGGCTAAGTAAGGGTGGAAAGGGACCATTTTGCCCCAAAAATGGAGTGTTTAAGTCACTTGAATTCTTTACATAGGCACTGCCCATCCCATCGCCTATGTTCATATAGGCGCCTCCTAGGCTATCGCCTATGTTTACATAGGCGCTGCCTAGGCTATCGCCTATGCTTTCCAGTGTCCATGGGCGATTGGTTAGGCAATGCATATCACTTTGAAAGGCCATAACTTCTTGCTCGGGTGTTGGATTTTAGCAAAATTGGTATTTTTGAAAAGCTAACTAGAAGACCTATCATTTGACACATAGTAGGATCCCTAATTCGACATATACAGAGAGTTATGGTCGATGGAAGCTGACTCAATTTACAACGTCCACTAAAACTTAGTCGATCGAAATAGTTTCAATTTGTCCTTGAGTTGAAGGACCTCTATGGTATAAATTCAAGCTTGAATGGTTTCAAATGCTACAAAAATAATTAACATGCCGTATTGGCATAGGATTTTACGGCTTCGGGGTTTATCAACACATCGGAATCGTGGTTTATATTGTAGCCCGAAATGTTGGGAGTTACAAGTGTATGGACAAATGTAAAATAGATAGTGTTTGTTAAAAATTAGTCATCACTTCTAAAGCCTATTTAAGGCTTTCAACATGCAATAGCGGAGAGCATTCTAAAATTTTCCTAATTTAGAAAAACTCTCTACTATCTCCCATATTTCCCATCTCCCTCTGTAATCTCTCTCATTTCCCTAATCAATAAAAAGTTTTTGTAAGAATAACTTTCTCTCTTTCTCTACAGTTTTCATTAATTTTACTTTACATATTTTTGTTCTTATTTTGTGGTTTAAAAGTTTAATTTGAAAGTTTAAATACTTTCAAGGATAAAATTATTATAGACTGTTATTTTGCTCCTCGTTATCTTGATCCGTCCCCCGAATGGTATCATAGCCAAGTTACCCAGGAGAGAGTGTGAGTATGAGCAGGAGCAGCTAGAGAGTTACGCTGTCCTAGAGCCTGTCAAAATTAGTGTTACTCCTGGAATAATCATTTTTCTGGTTAGTAATTACTGTTGTTCTTCTTCAATGAACTTAGTTTTATTCCTTAAGTAGGGTAGCCATGTAATAGCGATTTAGACGTTGGCAAACCGATTAATAATCTTCTCGAAACCTGAAAAAATTAGTGGGTTAATTTTAACAGCGTATTTCTACAAATATTGAGTCCCTTCACTAGTTACTATTTTTATCAGTAAAAGTGTTTTGAATAAAAAGCATATTTTGCAAAATTAATAGCTTCGTCAAATTATAGCGCTCAATAAAAATACATTACAAGCTTACAAACATTTTTGGTCCTTGTCTAAGGTGTATCATTTCTCGACAGTGGAATGGGTGTATGTAGGTGATCTACATACCATTCAAATGGGCTTAGTATCCATTTGATTGTATACTTTGAATATTGAATACTTTTGGGATCAACTATATCTGCTAATTTATGATTGATTTGTAATGAATCCGTATCTGTTAATATGAACTCATAATACCTTCGAGTCTTAAAGGGGTCATCTGTCTCCACGTAGTCCCAATTTGTATAACATGGCTTTAACAATTCTAGGACCCAAAATTTTTGTACTTTTAATCAAGTGCCATTATCGGTAGTACCTGCAAATCTACTATGTTGAATTACTTTTTATTAGGAATACTTTGCTCTTTTTTTCTTTGCGGAGTGGCAGGGGAGACTGCTTGTAAGTAGGTCTCCGGAGGTTTCATTGCATAACTGTCTTTAGTTTGGATAGCAATATTTTTATTGATTGACGAATATTCTTCCTTAAATATCTGCTTAAGTGGTTTCATTCTCAGTGCACTGGTAATATAATCTTTTGACGATAGCAGAACTGTAGGTTTTGGCAGGGATGGAAATTCTGCCAGGACTAAAAACCTATTTTTTGACCTTTTATCACACTTTTTATCTTCTTCTATGAAGGGTCTTTTATTTTTTTGCGCTGGTCAAAAAGGCTGGAATAGAGACCTTAACCTAGATCTGGGTGTTCCAGGTCTCATAATTTCCTTGTAGAAAAATTTTGTTAAAATTTTTGGGAGAGAATTTCTCCCATTATAAAATTGAATTTGTTGACATTTTTATAAAAAAGTTTTAAAAGAATTTCGAAATCTTATAAAATTTCTTCTTTTGATATATTGTTTAGATAGGGAAAAATAATCCTTTTTTCAAAAATAGTGGTGTGGATGCCATCTATCTCAAAAATAAAAGGTTTTATTTGAGTGATAAAAGAAAGGCCTATCTCTTCATTGATATCTCTAGTGATTACAAAATTATTAATTAAACAAACTCCTCAATTGCAAATATGGGCTTTGTCCTAAAAATGATAAAATGGGATCATGTATTAATAAAATATAATTGGTATTTCGACTCTATAACAGAGCCAAAAATAAAAGAAGAAAATTCAAATATTGAACAAGTAGTACGATGTCCAGATGGATCTATAGATTTTAAATTTCTAAGATCACAATCTTTTAATCAATCATCTTCCAGTTTAAGAATGTCCTTTTCTAGACCTTCAGTCTCCAAGTCTGTAGAAGAAAGGGAAGTAACATTAAATGATATTGAAAGAAAATTAAAAGGAGTTGATTTCTCAAAAACAGTTTCAAAAGTAGAATATGAATCTACAAATTTAAAAGCTGAAAAATCAATAAGTCCCACTGCTAGTGAAATGCTAGGAGTAAGAATTCTCTTTGCATGATTAGGTCAGATGTAGTATTTGAAGCTGACTTTGAATATTTGGATAAATTATGGAATAATCTAGAAAATTATATGGTATAAACAAAAATATTCATTAAAAGAAAGATACTCTTTTAGAGAAAAATGGTGCAATGATATGTAAAGATTAAGATTTAATATTGAACTTTTTAAATGGCTTGAAATCACAGGAAAATTAGATGATCGAAAGGATTCGTTAAATATGATTGTTAATAAATGTATACTACTAGTAATAAAATTGTAGAATCAACAATTCCTCTATTAGAAGAAATTAGTCTACCAGTAGAAGGCAGAGTTGTTATTGCCTCACCCTTTAAATTAGATATAGTAGATACTAAAAGTAATCCTACAAATAAGGATATAAATAAAGTACTCCAACAAACTAATTATACAAATTAGTTTTTACATGTAGTATCCAAACAGATTCTCGAAGCCGAGAATAAATCAACTTGTAAAGATAAATCGGGTTCTTCTCATTATGATAAAAAAACTAGAAACTCATCTAATTTTTAGATTACCAGAATTCTCTAAAGATAAATTTCCTAAATTTATAGAAAAGTCTGCAGTAACAAATGATATTTTTGAAAAAATTATCAAAAAATTAAAGTATGAATTCAAAGTCACCAATGATATTATTAAAGAAAATAATAAAAACCCAGCATCTCAATCAAAATCTACTAATAATGTAAATAATAATAGTACAGGTTGGGATTATGAAAAAATGAATAAAAAAACTAAAGGTTGCAAAATCCTAAATAAAAGGAAAGACATAAGTAATAGTTTATGTTGTATCTTTGAAGAAAACAAAGATAATTCCTCTCCAATAGAAAAGATTATTCATGTTTGCAGTAATAAATTAGCTAATTATGGTAAATACATCGGTTCACACTGCATTTCCAGTAATCGTTATATTAATGTTATCACCAATAATAATAAGGAGAAAGAAGTACTGTTTGATATTATCAATCATTTAGAAGATCCAAGCCTTAGGAGAAAATATTTAATTGCCTTAAAAAATATTGTTCTTAATCAACATTTTGATAAAGAAATAACTGCACCCTCTACTATGAGAAATATGTCAGGTAAAGAACAAGAATTAGAAACGACTATACAAGACCTTCAAGTAGAGTTACAATACTCAAAAAAGGAATTTAACAATAAATTACTTACTGATAATTTAAATTCTAATAAAAAAATCTAAACCATCTCAATTAGAGCTTGGAAAGCATGAAAAATAAAAAGAAATAATAAAGATATTAATTTCCTAGAAAATCATTCAAATATTGACAAAATTACAAAAGATAAAGCACAAAGTTACCATATACCCATTACATTAGTTATAAATAAAAATTTCACAGTTCAAAGGGTGGTATTATTAGACACAGAAGCAGATTGAAACTGCATCATTGAAGGTATGATCTCCACTAAGTATCTTGAGAAAGGTACTGCAAGATTATTCTCCGCAACAGGCAAAAGAATAAAAATAAATTGTATACTACACAATGCACACATATGTAATGATGGAATTTGTTTTATAAATGACTTTTTAATAACCAAGGATATAAATGAAAAGATAATTTTAGGAATACCTTTTACAAATCAAATAAAATCTTATACTGGCTAATTAGATGGTATCCACAACACTATTTTGGGGAAAAAGATTATTTTCCCTTATCTAAATAGTTTATCAAAAGCAGAAGGTGACCTAATAAAAATTAAATGGTCTTTAAAATAAATTTAATTTCACAACAAATAAATTATTTAAAGGACTAAATTAAAATCAAAATAATTGAATCCTCTTTAAAAAACGCAGAAGTAGAATAAAAAATTAAAAATCTACAAGAAGCCACAGAGTGAGAGGTCTGCTCGGATTTTCCTAATGCTTTTTGGGAAAGAAAATGGCATATAGTTGAATTACCCTATGTTGAGGGATTTGACGAAAGGATTATTACAACAAAAGCAAGACCCATTCAAATGAACCATGAATTAATGGAATACTGTAAAAAGGAAATTAACGATTTATTAAATAAAAAAAATATCCGACCTTCTAAATCACCTTGGAGTTGTTCAACCTTTTATGTCAGTAATAGCGTTGAAAAGGAAAGAGGTGTCCCAAAACTAGTTATCAATTATAAGTCTCTTAATAAATTATTAAAATGGATTAGGTACCCGATACCTAACAAATGTGACCTTCTTAGAATAACTTATAAAGCTAATATTTATAGCAAGTTTGATATGAAATCAAGATTTTGGCAAATAAAAATTGCATAAAATGATAAATATAAAACAACCTTCAATGTTCCTTTTGGACAATATGAATGTAATGTAATTTCTTTTGGACGAAAAAAAATGCTCCATCTGACTTTTAGAATATTATGAATAATATATTCAATCAATATAGTCATATATCTATAGTTTATATAGATGATGTTTTAATATTTTTCGAAGATATTGATCAACACTTTAAACATCTCCAAACCTTTTTAAAAATTATCAAACAAAATGGACTTGTAGTTAGTGCTAAAAAAAATTAAATTATTCCAAACTTGTGTGAGATTTCTTGGTTATGATTTATATCAAGGAACCTATAAACCCATCTGTAGAGCCATAGAATTTTTCTCTAAGTTTCTAAATGAATTAACTGATAAAATTCAGCTTCAAAGATTCTTAGAAAGTCTCAACTACGTTGCAAATTTTATTTATAATATTAGATAGGTATGTAAACCCCTTTATCAGCATGTTAAGAAGAATCTAGTACCTAGGAGTATAGCGCACACTAATATAGTTCAAAAATTAAATCAATAGTTTAAAAACTTTCATGTCTAGGGACACCGCACCCAGAGGCTCTCACGATTGTAGAGACTGATGTCTCAGACATAGCGTATGGAGGCATTCTTAAACAAAGGATTTCCATGGGATCTGCTAAACAATTAGTAAGATTCACATCTGAAATATGGAATGATACTCAAAAAAATTAAAGTACCATTAAAAAGAAATTTTTAGCTATAGTACTATGTATAAATAAATTTCAAGATGATTTAATAAATAAAGAATTTTTACTAAGAGTAGACTGCATAACAGCCAAAGATGTTTCACCAAAGGATGTTAAAAATTTAATTTCTAAACAGATATTTGTCAGATAGGAAGCATTATAATCAAGTTTTGATTTCAAATAGAGTTTATAATGGGACAAACAATTCTCTCCAGATTTTTTAACCAGACAACTCTTTCAGGGAAAAAATAAGGTGACTCAAATAATTTAAAATAAAGACAAAGCCTCCATTTAGGCCTTTTCGATCAAAAGAAAAAATAAAAAGGCCTTTTAACGAAGGAAGTAAAAATTCAAAAATTAAAATTTTAGTACTGGTAGAAGTTCCGTCTATTCCAAGCCCTACCACTTTCCTACTATCAAAAGTATTCATGAAACCACCAGAGGCATATGCACAAGCAGTCTCCCTAGTCACATCACAAGAGCAGGGAGAACAAAGTACTCCTGATAAAAACTAATTTGAGATAATAAATTTGTAGGTATCACCAATAAAAGCATCTGATAAAAATTACGCAGGGGCAATAGTGGTTAAAGGCTTGACGTACCAAGTAAGACAAATAATCCCCTCGAAATTCGAAAAAATTAGTGAGTTAATTTTAACAGAGTATTTTTACAAATATTGAGTCTGTTCACTAGTTATTATTTTTATCAGTACAAATGTTTTAAATAAAAAGCATATTTTGCAAAAATTATAGCTTCGTCAAATTATGACGCTTAATAAAAATACATTACAAGGTTACAAATATTTTGGTCCTACTGTATTTTGCAATAAAAAATTTGATAAATATTTTGCATAAAATACAAAATATTAGGCAAAATAGCTCTACATATTAAAAGATTTTCATATATTATTAGGCTTTTATAAGCTAAATATTTATGGTAAACCCCATCAGAATACATTTGCATCAGGTTCTTTCTCACGGACCAAATTCTGCCTTCAAAGTCAGAATACGGATCTAAAATAGCTACTGCAATGTCTATTCAAATTAGAAGACTTAAAACTCTCTTCTATATTCAGCAAACACAAAGCATACCACTACAAGACAAAAAGCACAAAAAAAAACAAAGTGTGGACCCCATGGAATCCACCCAAAAATCCATGCCACATCAACGCAAAACATCACAAGTCTTTATGTTATAAAGGAAAGAAGACCAATAATCCCTACAAAAATATATAGAATACACATATTCTCAAAGAGTCATCAAAAGCAAGAATAACATATATATATATTTTCATTAGCTACTGGACAGGTGGAAACCAAATATTATATATTACTGATACATACACAGATGTAAAGTAGATAGAGTAGGGAAAATATTAATAAGAATATTTTGAGGCCTATTTAGGCTTTCAATTTGTAATAGAATAGGGCATTCTGAAATTTCCCAATTCAGAAAAACTCTCTACTATATCCTATATTTCCTATCTCTCTATAATTTCTCTTATTTTCCCTAATCAATAAAAAGTTTTGTAAGTATAATTTTCTCTCTTTCTCTACTGTTAATATTAATTTTACTTTACATACTTTTATTCTTATTTTGTTGTATTAAAGTTTAATTTGAAAGTTTAAAATACTTTCAAAGATTAAAGTAATATAAACTGTTATGTTGCCCCCCATTATCTCGATCCGCCCCCCATAATAGTATCAAAGCCTTAACCCTGATCTTAGTATTTCAGGTCTCATAATTTTTCTGTAGAAAAATTTTGTTAAGATTTTTGGGAGAGAATTTCTCCACTTATAAAATTGAATTTGTTGACATTTTTATAAAACAATTTAAAAAGAAGTTTGAAATCTTATAAAATTTTATAAAATTTTCCTTTAATAGAAGATTAGTTTTTCTCTAATCCCCATGGGACTGAATTTTATCCAAAAATAGTTTCATTTTTTATAAAATAACTTTCTTTTTTTGATATACTACTTAGATAGGAGAAAATAGTCCTTTTTTCAAAAGAAGTGGTGTGGATGCCATCTAACTCGGCAATATAAGGTTTTATTTGAGTGATAAAAGGAAGACCAAATATTATATCTTCATTAATATCTCTAGTGATTACACATTATTAATAAAACAAACTCTGTCACTGCAAATATGGGCTTTGTAAAGTCTATAATTTATTTTTAGTTTTTCCCCTGTTGCGGAGAATAAGCATATAGTACCTATTTCTAAGCATTCTATCGGAATTAATCCCTCTATAATGCAATTTTCATCAGTACCTGTATCAAACAATGCATTCTTATTAATTTTATAGTCTTTATTGATAATTATAGTAATTGGTATATGGTAACTTTGTGGTTTAACTATAGTAATTGTATTAATTCCTAATTTGTTTATAGGATGTTTTTCTAGAGATTTTATTTCTAGAGACTCTATTTCTTTATTATCACTTTTCACTCCTGATGTTTCACCAAGTTCAAACTGATATGATTTAGGGTCATGATCTGGAGTTAAATCCTTTAATATTTTATTAGCAAGTGATTCTGTTCTATATTGTTAAGTCTTTGCTTAACTTGCCTAAGTTCTTCTTTTATGTATAATAATTCTTTTTGAAGATCTTGTATGGTTATTTTAGACTTATGTTCTTTAAATTTATTTAGTACATTTTCATATTAAAGGGTTCAATAATCTCTTTATTATCAACCTGTTGATCAAGAATAATATCTTTTAGGGCTAATAAATATTTTCTCCTAAGAGTTGGGTCTTCTAGATGATCTATCATGTCAAGTAAAGCCTCTTTTTCTTTATTTTTATTGGTGATAACATTTATAGAATGACTATCATAAGTGAAAATTGTACCACTACAATTACAATGGTCTATTAATTTAATACTATCTGAACTGTTTGCAACGTTAAATTGATTATCATCACTAAGATCTTCGTCACAAGAATAACTATTTTTAGTTTCATCAAGTATTGAATATAATTTATCTTTAACGTCATTTCCTAATTCTAACACATTCATTTTGTCTTTCTTTTTATTTGGGACCCGATAATCTTTAGCCCTATGTTCTATTTTACCGCAGTTTCAACATGTTTCATTTTTATTATCTCCCTTAGAAGCCTTCTTAGATTTTTTAAATAGCCTTTTATAATAATGGGATTTTTCAGATGTATCTTTATAGTTTTTATGTTGTTTTTTAATTCTTTTTAGTAGCTTCCTTTGAAGGGGCTGATAATTTTATATAACTAAAGTCTTCGCAAAAAATTCCTAGCTCATTTCGAGTTATTTTATTATATCTTTTTAGTTGATTTTTAAGCTTAACATCTGTACATAATTCTAATTTTGTGATATTTATAAAAATTATAGTATCACCATAAGTTAAATTACTATAAGGAATTTTTTCCTTAAACCTATCTTTTAGTTTTGTTCTAACCTTTTCTCCAAAAAATTTTAGAAAGCCACTTATAAATTTTTCCTTCCAACAATCATGATTACAATCTTCTCTAATCATGACTTTGGTGAGGAAAACATCTTTATACCAGCTAAAGTTGTCTAACTTTGGACATGATAGATTTGATAATATCTCTAAACTTTTATCTTGAAAAAGTTGAGGTTTTCTTATAAAATGTTTAGCAATACTATAAACCAAACTGGTGGTGGCATCTTCTAAGAATTGATTTTAAACTGTTTGCCCTGTTGACTCAGTCTTAATAGCTTGAGTAATAGTTGTAGCATTTAAAATTCTTTGTCTATTATTATCTGTGAGATAATTATCCCACCAATATTTTATAGTACCTGTAAAACCTGATATAATCATAAATGTTGTTTGTTTATCTGAAAATCTGGCAATTTTATATGCCATAATGGCCATTCCTATTTCTTGTAATTTATTATATATTTGTTGTTCTACTAATACATCAATATTCCATTCAGCGACTTCTTTTTTAGAATGTGAAGAATGAGATAAAAATTCATTTTCTTCATACTGCATATCCAGAAATGTGGGCTTTTTATAATAATTCTTTTTAACTAAATGTTTAGAACTTAGTTTGTTAATTTCATTATTATTTATTTCTGATAAAGTTCTTATAACCTTGTCATTTGTGACTTTTAATTCGAATTTTAATCTTTCGTTATTTTTTTCTAAAATATCATCGGTTACTTCAAACTTTTCTTCAAATTTAGAAAATTTATCTTTAGTGAATTCCAGTAATTTAAAAATTGGATGATTTTATAATTTTTTATTATTATGAGAAGAACTTGGTTTATCTTTAAAAGTTGATTTATTTTTGGCTTTGAGAATCTGTTTAGATAATATGTAATAACTGATTTGTATAATTATTTTGTTGGAGTATTTAATTTATAACCTTATCTGTAGGATCACCTTTTGCATCTACGATATGTAATTTAAAGGGTGAGACAGTAACAACTCTGCCTTCTACTGGTAGACTAATTGCTTCTAACGGAAGAATTGTCGATTCTACAATTTTATTATTAGTAGTATACCATTTACAAACAATCATGTTTAATGAATCCTTTTGATCATCTAGCTTTCCTATGATTTTGAACCATTTAAAAATTTCAATATTACATTTTAATTTTTTCATATCATTGCACCATTTTTCTCTAAATGTGTATCTTTCTTTTAATGAATATTTTTGCTTACACCGTGCCTTTTTAATATTATTTTTTAGACTATTCCATAATTTATCTAAATATTCAAAGTCAGGTTCAAATACTATATCTAACATAATCATGCGTAGAGAATTTCTTACTCCTAGCAATTCAGTAGCAGTGAAACTTATTGATTTTTTTAGTTTTTAAATTTGTAGATTCATATTCTACTTTTGGAATTGTTTTTGAGAAATCAACTTTTTTTTTTTAATATCTTCTAATGTTACTTCCCTTTCTTCTACGGATTTAAAGATTAAAGGTCTAGAAAAGGACATTCTTTTACTTGAAGATGCTTGATTAAAAGATTGTTATCTTAGAAATTTTAAATCTATAGATCCATCTGGATATTGTACGACTTGTTTAATATTTGAATTTTCTTCTTCTATTTCTGGCTCTGTTATGGAGTCGAAATGCCAATTATCTTTTATTAATACATCATTCCATTTTATCATTTTTGGGACAAAGGTATTATTATGATTAAGGTTAGCTTCCATAAGCATGGTAGCTCCTTTATTACTAAGTATTTTAGCCTTAGGGGCTAAGGTTTTTTTCATTAATCTGTAATTTACTCTATATATTATTGTTATTTCTTTTGTATTTACCTTGCTATTCATGTTTTTTGTTTTAACATTTAACGTTAAGATATCCATAACATTTTGATCATTAATATCTATAAAAAAATTAGAATAACAATTAAAGTATACCGGGACATTAGCAAGATTACTTTGTCATACTGTCAATAATGAATCATCAAAATTTAATAACCTATTATCTCTTAAAGTAGACATATAGGTACATCTAAACCTAATCTATTTAATAGTTTAACTGCTACTTGAACAAGACCTATGTGAAGGAACTTGTAATTTTTTCTATATCTATTAATATCTTCAACTGCTAATAATTTAATAGTCTCAATATTTTTATTAATTGCAATGGTAGATTCCAAAGTTTTAATATTATAATTTTAGCAAAATCAAAGTGTCTAGTTTTACAGACTTTATTAAAAATTTCTTTTGGAATATTCTAATTTTGTAAATCACTTTCTATTTTAGCAATTTTATTAGAGATAGCAGAAATATTAATAATATTTATTACGTTTTGGTTGGTTGGAGTATTCATTAGAATTTTTGCAGATGCGAGAAAAAACACTATCCTCAAACCGAAATCTACTTTAAGTGTTACTACACAGTAATTATTTTGTTTGCAGTAATTACTAATTTTCTTCTCCTAAAACACTTTTATTTTATTCCTACAGGCTTGGAGACAGGAACAACCTCCTGGTCTGGCTCTATTTTTCACACACTCAGAGCTAATCCAATAGAAAATTTCAGGTTTGCGAATGTCTAAACCGCTATTAAATGACTACCCAACTTATGAAATGAAACCAAGAACATAAAGGCAGAACAATAGTAATTACTAACAGGAAAAATGATTATTCCAGGAGTAACACTAATTTCGATTGACTCTAGGACAGCGTAACGCTCTGGCCTCTCCTACTCATACTCACACTCCCTCCCGGGCAACTTGGCTCTGATACCATTTGGGGGACGGATCGGGATATCGGGGAGCAAAATAACAGTTTATTATTACTAAAATAATTTATAATTTTAAAGTATTTTAAACTACTTTAAAACTAACTTTAAAACAACAAAATAAAACCAAATAAATGTAAAGCAAAATTAAGTAAAACAACAGTAAAATGAAGAAATTTATACCTACAAAAACTTTTTATTGATATGGTAAATGAGAGAACTTTTACAGAGGGAGATGGGAAATATGGGAGATGGTAGAGAGATTTTTGAGTTGGGAAATTTTAGAATGCCCTCTCTATTACAAGTTGAAAGCCTTAAATAGACTTCAGAAGTGCTGACTAATTTTTAACAAACACTGTCTATTTTACATTTGTCCATACACTAATGAAAGATATTTATTCTACACCTGTCTAGGAGTAGCTGATGACTATTTATTCGTTCTGCACATGTCTCTGACTATCTTGATCTTGACGCTTGTAATGATTTTTAGAAGATTTTGGCATTTTCTTCCTTGAATATGTGTACCTTTGTCTTCTAGTAATCTTTTTATTTATGGGATCCATTAAGCAGTTTGTTAAACTTTGAAGGGGTGCGGGCACCTTTCTTTCAATTGAGAAGGTACTCCTATACTATTCGTTGTGGATTCAGCATATCCCCGTTGCTAAGTTCGCTGGCATGTGAGGATACCATGTCTAATAACTCCATTATCTGTTGTGAATGATTCTCATTATCAAGAATCTGGCAAGGCTTCTTTGAGTCTTCTTATTAATTCTTCCTTAGAGAGGTGTGATGTATTTTGTAAGGAAGAACTCGTTGTCGGTTTCTCCGTTGGAGTCCATCCATTAATCTTGATGGTTTTTCTTAAGTATTTGATCCTTTCAAATTCATGGATATCAAAGGACCAATAGATAATATATGAAATTATTTTAACGATACAAAATTTTCACCATTTAACATTTTTCGATAGTGTAGAAATACTCTTCTCTACCTGGAACTTTTCAAATTGCTTTTGAAACTGTGTAGACAATACCTATTAAATTTCCTCCAAACTGGCTACACTAGTGATAGATCCATTGGGAAATTATAGCAGCCTTCATCTGCTATAAATATTTCACAAACCAAGAGTGAGTGTTCGGCCTAACATACATAAAGTTGTACCAGGTCTCCTTATAATCATACCAATAATAGGTCTGAGGTCTGTGATTTCTCGATAGGGGAATGGGTGTATGTAGGTGATCTATATATCATTGAAATGGGATTAATACACATTTAATTTTAAACTTTGAATATTGAATACTATTGAGATCAGTTATATCTGCTAATTTATGCTCTATTTGTAATGAATCTGTATCTGTTAATATGAACTCATAATACCTTTGGGTCTTGAGGGGATCATCTGTCTCCACATAGTCCCAATTTGTATAAAATGGCTTTATTAATTCTGTTACTAAAAAAATTTTGTACTTTTTATTAAGTGCCATTATTGGCAGTAACTACAAATCTACTATCTAGAAATGCTTTTTATCAGGAATACTTTGCTCTTCTTTAAGACCACAAGCTAACCCATGACTAGTACTTACTGCAATCACTGAATAATAACACTGTAATAATACAAAAATTATCCTGAATCTTTCATAAGGTTCATAACTAGAATAAAATACTGATAAATAAATATTAAAAACTGAATATCTGTCTGAAATTGTCTAGTCTGAAATATACTGAATATACTGAACTCTAACTACTGAATATACTGAACTTCTAAAATGATAACTCTATCCTCAAACTATGAGGACTCACTACTAAATTTGCTACTGATAGGCTGGGCTGCAAAGTACGATCAGGAGCCTGTGTATCTAAACCGATAATATAAGACATCATAGCACAAAATAAAAGGTACATATCAGTACTTTGAATATACTAATATCCTAAGTGAGGTAGGCTGATATGCATGGGTTCATATACATGAACAGTAAGTGGCCGAGTAACATGAATATAACTGAATGAGAGTACATGTATATTTGAAACTGCTATAAATATTGATTATGCAATACTATGGACATAACTACGTATACTGTAACTAAGATCATATTAACACAGGGTACTGAGTTCTGATAACTGAATGAATGATATCTGAGTGTATTGATAACTATATTACTATTAACTGGGTGACTATTTCTGATAGTCCTAATTCTGTATAACTGAACTGAGTTCTATACTGAGCTAGGTAACTGTGTCTAACATCCCTGGTTCTATAAAACTAAACTGAGTTCTATACTGAGTTTGAATCAAAAATTAAAACTGTGGGAGATAATCATCTAACCAATTGGGGTCCAACCTATAACCCTAGTTGGAAAGGTATTAGTACTGTGTTATGGGTAAAGACAACTGAAGAGTCACCCCCATCTGCCAGGTGCCCTGAATGGGAATGGTGGTATCATCAACTGGCAAGTAAAACACCATATCAACCCTCAACTGGCAGGTTGATATCTCAACCTACGGTAGCTGCATAGTTTTGGAATGCAAGGACTGCTGCTATGGACCACTCATTCTTTGGTTCACTTGGTGATGAATCCTACTCCTAACAGAATAGATATTTAACTGATCACTAGACTATACTAGCCTAGACTTAACTGTTACTAATCGTGTTAACTGGCTGAACAGGACTGAGTTCACTGAGTTATGTAACTGACTGAGTAATACTGTTCGTGACATGACTGAGACTATTCTAAAGTTACTGTAATTCTTGTTAAACAGCTAGATTTTTGAGTGTTGAATGCCCTTAGGACTCGATAACGTAGATAGTAAAACATAGCACAATCTTGAAAGCATGATAGCTAGTCACTTTGTAACAACTCATTCATTCATTGAGGTATTTTAGCAAACATTTGTAAGGCATGAACTTGTACACATGCTATTATGTCATGATTTCACTGCTTCACTCTCATGGACATTCTATCAATCACTTGGAGGGCATAATTTATGCACATAATAATAAACAACATATCCAAACATCATGATTACAACTACAACTTGCAAATTCAAGGGTTTTAACATGAGATCATATAACATTACCCACATTAAAACCTAAACAATTATCATAAACATCAGTACAATATAGCTAAATCATGGAATTTATGAAAACAATAAACTTGAAATTTTAAAGAGGTTCTTGAACTCCAAGGGTGGAAGGAAACCCTTGGATGAACACCTAACATACCTTGGTAAATAAATTCGTGAATATTGATGGTGTGTTCTTGAAGCTTGGACTTGAAATTGAATGCCCTAGGGTTTGTTCTTGAGAGAAATTTGAGAGAAACTGAGAGGAAGTGAATGATTTTGCCTTATGGAATGTTTAATCTCGTATTTTAGGGCTAAGTAAAAATGGGAAACTAACCCAAATACCCCTTTGGATACAAATTTTTAATGAGCAAAAATCATCACAGTGATGTGCTTGGCAATGCAACGCATTGATGGTCGATGCGATATCCAATGTAGCATATAGATATCGCTTTGTCTCACAGGAATTTGCACTGAAGGCTAATGAAAAGTTTTGGTCGATGCGATAGGCAATGCGATGCATCGAGATCGCATTGATCCACGTTTTGGGACTCCCAAATGAGCCTTAAATGATGTTTGAAGCCTCAAACGAGAATGCCTACTAACATTATTGATCATGAATAAACCTAAAAATAGACAATTTAAGGTTGTAAGGGTTGAAAATAAGTTCGTGGGAGTATCAAGGCCAAAATAAGACTAATTGTCAATACTTAGCATAAAATTTTCTACGTCTTGGGCCTCTCTTTATGCTATAAAGGACTGATTTAGGCTTGATATTTTATAAGATCTTACAATCAAACAATGAAATTTTATTAATTTTATAATCTTTATTGATAACTATAGTAATTGGTATATGTAAGACCCCAAAAATCCAAACCAATGTTAGGGATATGCTTCAAGCTCACAAGAGATAAATTATAGTGTCTTGGTAGTGTTATTAGTGAGTTTGATGTATATTATGTCATCAAATAACTCCTAGCCATTACACGAATCAAAATATCCCTTACCTATTGAGTTCTCGAGAGGGATGATGCTATAGTCAAATTCAAATGAGCTTATCTTTCATTTTACTAAGATTTTTTGAGCTCATGACAAACCAATAGACAAATAATTGAATTATTTTTCCAACTATACAAATTTTACCTAACTCTGATCACTGAGTGAAAAGTTATTGTATTTTTCCTGTGAGGTAGCGGGCTGCCATGACTACACCGCTCTGCAGTGTAATACCTAAAAAATCAAAAACAATATTAGAGCCATGAACCAAGATCATGCATAGTACATCATGGTTCTTTTATAGCTTTATGAGTAGGTTAGATGTATGTTTAGGCTTCAAATAACTCCCAGCTATCAGAAGAATCAAAACATTCCTCACCGATCGAATTCTTGAGAAAGATATTGCCATAGTCAGATTCAAACGAGAATATCTCTTATTATACTTGGAGATTTTGATCTCATGACCTATCAAAAGATAGATAATTGAATTATTTTTCAATGATACCAATTTTTCCTAAAATTCGATATCAGAGCAAAGAGTTATTCCTATTTTACTCCAACATGTCAGGTTGGAAACAGTGTGACGACATTCAGGGTGGCTTACCACATTTGTGATGCCTTGTCACAAATGATGCCAGCCTTAGGAAGAAACCAGCTCCTAAGTGATGAAATTTGTGGTAGCTTACCACATTTGTGATGCCTTGTCACAAATGTCATCAGCCTTAGGCAGAAACTAGCTCCCAAGAGACGACATTCATGGTAGCTTACCACATTTGTGACGCCTTGTCAAAAATGTCGTTAGACTTAGGCAGAAACCATCAATTCCAGCTCCTGTGTAATGACATTTTTGACGGCTTGTCACAAATGTCATCAGCTATGATTTTCAGCAATTGGGAATTTATTTCAAAGGGTATTTTGGTCATTTCCTTTACCTTCCATGACTTATAACCCTAAAGAGGCATAATTTTTCCCATTTTTCTTTAGTTAACCATCTTACAAAACCTATCTTACACTCTCAACCACAAGATTAGGGTTTTCTCTCAAGATCATCTCATCAAGAACATGCCTAAGGATTTCTTCAAGAACCTTCAGAAACATTAGATCTCTTTCAAGATTCAATCACTAAGGTATGTGTAGTGTTCATCTATGGATCCAATCCATTCATAGAGCTCAAGAACCATGTTGTAAATATTATTTGTAAACTTTTTGTGGTGATATGAGTATGTACATGTTGATGATTGTTGTTTAAATTTCAATATGATGTCTAAAGGTGTTCTCATGAAATATATATGTTTGTTAATTGAAAATCATGAACTTTAGGTGGTTTAATATGGTGCAAGTGTGAAAACCACCTATGCCTTAAAGAATGCATGCAAGGTGTTTGATAAAATGCTTAGGATGCTAAAAATTCATGTTTGTATGGTTCTATGATGTCTAAATGAAAAGTTCATGTTAGATATATACTTCAATATAAATTCCATGCTTTTCATGTGTTCCTATTGTGGTGGTATGAAGTATGCAAGATAATAGAGATATACAATATGTACATGAAATATATCCATGTATTCCCTACAATGTTTAAGATGCTGAATAACTATATGAAATATGATATCCCCTACTTATGATCTTATGAATTGTGGACTCAAATCATGTGATCAAGTCATGTCATGTGTTTCAGTTTTCTTCTATCAAGTCCTGGGGGTTTTTATACCCGAAAAACATAGCTGTATGCCTAGAGCTAAGTCAAGCTATAATCTATAAAAATCAGTCAGTCATGTGACTCAGGAAACCTTAGAAATCTAATGATCTTATTTAACTCTCAGATAATAGTACTACTCCGTCAGTCAACGGAAGGCAGTTAATCTATCCATGTATAGTCAGTTGAATCATGTTTAGTCTCTTTAGATGGGAGTAGAAGTTAGCACCGAGTGAACCCAAGGGTGGGGACTAACCTACCAGTTTAGGGTGTGTTTCTTAGTAGTCATCCTTGTGTTATAGAACTACGTAGCCAGTGTAGGTTGATACATCTTAGCCTATCCGATTAGGGTTGATGAGGGGGCTTAACCTGTTAGTTTAGGGTCCCACTATTCTCACTTTAAGTACTTGCCAGATAAGGGTCACTTACAACTGTTCTTACCAGTGGTGCGGTATTAACACCCCTTTAGTCGGGGCAGAGATTGAACCCCAGCTTAGCCATAATGGTATACATGGGGCGTGTCGATTAAACAACTACCTCCCACAGTTTTAATATTAGTCTCACTAAAAGAACTCAGACAGTTCTTCAGCTATCAGTAAACCAGGACTATTAGATACAGTCAAATCAGTTATAGCTGGGACTCAGGGAGTTCTACCAGGCTTCTTAGAGCTGACATAAGTCTTATAGGGATGTTCGTAGAAAGGATCTTGAATTCGAGGTCGATGACTATGTCTATCTCAAATCTCTCCCATGAAGAGAGTAAAGAGATTCAAAAAGAAAGGAAAGCTCAGTCCCCAATATGTCGGTCCCTTCAGGATTCTCAGTCGCTTTGGCAAGGTATCCTATGAGCTCAAATTGCCTTTAGATCTAGCCTCAGTTCATCTAGTCTTCCATGTCTCTTTGCTCAAGAAGTGCATTGGTGACCCAACAGTTGTAGTCCCTATATAGAGCATTGAATTTCAGAGTAGCCTCTTTTATGAAGAGATTCCAGTCAAAATCCTAGACTATCAGACTCGTAGGCTGAGGAACAAAGAAGTCCCTATAGTCAAGGTTCTTTGGTAAAATTAGTCCATGGAGGGAGCCACTTAGGAAGCAGAAGCAGACATGCGAACCAAGTACCCTCATCTTTTCTCCGCTAGTTCAGACTTAGCTCGAGGTAACCATTTTCCTTAAGCTTATTCAGTTACATGCTAAAAATTCCAGTATAAAATTGGTATCAAGTATCAGTACATAGCTTATCATGCATTCATGAGTTCAGCTTATTCAGTCATGCATTAGATATGCATGTTTAGTTGGGATATATTCAGTTTAGAATTCAATTTAGTCCTAAAATCATATTCCAGTTGAGCATGATCAGTGTATGCATCGTTTTATCTTTTATCCCCTCTTAAGCAGTCATCATTCGAGGATAAATGATTCCAAGGGGGAGATATTATAATACCCTAAAAAATCCAAACCAATATTAGAGCTATGTAACAATCTCATTCATAGTACATCAAGGTTATTTTATAGTTTATTAGTAGGTTAGATGTATATTAAGGCTTGAAATAACTCCCAGTTATTAGACGAATCAAAACATTCCTCACCGATCGAATTCTTGAGAAAGATATTTCCATAGTCAGATTAAAACGATCATAACTCTCATTATACTTGGAATTTTTGAGCTCATGACCTATAAAAACATAGATATTCAAATTATTTTTCCAATGATACCAATTTCACCTAAATCTGATATTGGAGCAAATAGTTATTCCTATTTTACTCCAGCATATTAGGCTGGAAATAGTGTGACGACATTCATGGTAGCTTACCACATTTGTGACGCCTTGTCACAAATGTCGTCAGCCTTAGGCAGAAACCAAGTAGCTTATCATATTTGTGACTTCGTGTCACAAATGTTGTCAGCCTTAGGCAGAAAGCAGCTCCTAAGTGACGACATTCGTGGTAGCTTACCACATTTGTGACGCCTTGTCACAAAAGTCGTCAGACATAGGCAGAAACCAACAATTCCAGCTCTTTTGTGACAACATTTTTGACGGCTTATCATATTTTTGATGCCTTGTCACAAATGTCGTCAGCTATGATTTTCAGCAACTGGGAATTTATTTTATAAGAGTATTTTGGTCATTTCTTTCACGTTCCATGACTTATAACTCTAAAGAGGAATAATTTTTCCTATTTTGCTTCAGTTAAGCATCTTAAAAACCCTCTCTTACACTCTCAACCACACTATTAGGGTTTTCTCTCAAGATCATCTCCTCAAGAGCAAGCCTAAGGAATTCTTCAAGAACCTTCAGAAATATTAGATCTCTTTCAAGATTCAATTACTAAGGTATGCATAGTGTTCATCTATGGATCCAATCCGTTCATAGAGCTCAAGAACCATGTTTTAAATATTATTTTGTAAACTTTTTGTGGTGATATGAGTGTGTACATGTTGACGATTGTTGTTTAAGTTTCAATGTGAGGTCTAAAGGTGTTCTCATGGAATATATATGTTTGTTAATTGAAAACCATGAACTTTAGGTGGTTTAATATGGTGCAAGCATGAAACCCACCTATGCCTTAAAGAATGCATGCAAGGTGTTTGATAAAATGCTTAGGATGCTAGAAATTCATGTTTGTATGGTTCTATGATGTCTAAATAACAAGTTCATGTTAGCTATATACTTCAATATAAATTCCACGCTTTTTATGTGTTGCTATTGCGGTGGTATGAAGCATACAGGATAATGGAGATATACAATATATACACAAAATATATCCATGCATTCCTACAATGTTTAAGATGTTGAATAACTATATGAAATATGATATCCCCTACTTATGATATTATGAATTGTAGACTCAAATCTTGTGATCAAGTCATGCCATGTGTGTCAGTTTCTATCTATCGAGTCCTAGGGGTTTTTGTACCTGAAAAACATAGCTGTGTTCCTAGAGCCATGTCTAGTTGTCATGATCTCAGTCAAGCTATAATCTATAGAACTCAGTCGGTCATGTGACTCAGGAAACCTCCGAAATCTCATGATCTCAGTTAACTCTCAGATAATAGTACTACTTCGTCAGTTAATGAAAGTCAGTTAATATGTCCATGTACAGTCAGTTGAATCATATTTATAGATGGGAGTAGAAGTTACCACCGAGTGAACCCAAGGATGGGGACTCACCTACAAGTTTAGGGTGTGTTTCTTAGTAGTCATCCTTGTGTTCTAAAACTACATAGCCAGCGTAGGTTGAGACATCTTACCTGTCAGATTAGGGTTGATGAGGGGGATTAAACTGTTAGTTTAGGGTGCCACCATTCTCACTTTGAGTACCTGCCAGATAAGGGTCACTCATAACTGTCCTTACCAGTGGCGCGGTATTGACACCCCTCTAGTCGGGGTAGAGATTGGAACCCAGCTTAGCTATAATGGTATACATGGGGCATTTCGGTTAAACAACTACCTCCCATAGTTTTAGTATCAATCTTAGTAAAAGAACTCAAATAGTTATTCAGATATCAATATACGAGGACTGTTAGATACAATCAAATTCAGTTATAGCACGGGACACAAGGAGTTCTACCAGATTCAGGACTGTCAGATACAGTCTCTCATGTTATTTGAACTACAGTTCCAGTCATGTATTAGCATACAGATTTAGCTACCCTGTACTTACCGTCTCAGTTACTACGTATGTTTGTTTGTACTCTTGTGTTCATATCAGTCAGTCAATTAACATTATTCCAGCATGTAAACCCTTTGCATTAGCCTACTTCACTCGTATACTCAGTACTACAGTTGTACCGATGCATTTGTGCTATGGTGCTTTCTTTTCATGTTTCACCATAGGTTCAGAGACACGAGCTCTAGACCAGCAGCAACAGTAGTATTTCCAGTTGCAGTGATTCAGTGAGTCCTCTTCATTCTAGGACCATATGATTTAATTTATTCATTATTATTTTAGCCAGTTATCAGTTTTACGGAGTTAGTTGGAGACATGTTCCTTCAACTCCTTATTTTAGACAGTACTTAGAGGCTTTTGAATTTAAGCTCAAATTTAGCTTTCAGATTCAGTTTTTAATTGTTTTGGGTATTTTTCACCGATATGGATGTTATATTATTTTAGTTGAACCTTATGGCCTATTGTGCATGTTGTCCACATTATTATGTCATGAATTGTAGTACACAGGTACAAATATCAGTCATGGGTTAGTTTGTGGTCCCTTGGGATCATAAGTACTGTGTAGCGTTCTGATTTAGAAAATCAGGGTTTTACAAGCAGTGAAACCAATACCGCTCAACGGTAAACCTCCAAATTGGATTTGTCCAAAAGTAGTAGGTCACCACTATTAGCCTGCTCAACGGTGAAATAGCGGTGGCATCAATACCACTCAATGGTAAGCCTCAAAATCGCAATCTGGGTTATGAATTTTTCAGTTTAAATGAGTGAGGGGAAATTGGGTCTTTTCCCTGCAACCCCCAAGTCATAAAAAAATGATTATACATTACTATAACAAGATACACTCATTCCTCACCAAATTTCTCTCCAAGAAACCCTAAAGCATCAACATTCAACCCCAAGAAACTCTAAAATTCACCACTTTTTTCAAGATAATTCAAATTCAACGTTCCCAATTCAAGAAATTTCAAGAATTCTTGAATTGAGGTATGCTAAATATTCATCCATGAGTCCCTTCCACCCGTGGAGTCCAAGAATCCAATTTCAAATTCAAAGTTGTAATTTTTACCCGCTATTATGATTTTAAATTGTGATTTTAACCCTGAATCCCTATGAAACTTGATTCTATACCATGTTTACATTAAATTTTTGTTTTTATTAAACCCCATACATTTGAATAATGTTATTTGATAATTCATGTCATAATTGGTGATGTTGATGTTGAAATCATGTTTTCCTACAAGCTTTAAACTATTTCCATGTTTAGCCTAAACTATGCATATTTAGTGTTTGATGAAATTCCTACAAGAAGGAATTTTGAATAAATGCTTTCATATTATGCCCTCAAAGTTTTACTATTTTTCTATCGTTGCTATAGAGTCCTGGGGTTATGACTACCCAAAATTTAGCTGTTGTACTTAAGTTTCAGTACCCGCAAATTTATTTCATAATACCATAAGCATTATCAGTTCAGTTATTCATTAAGATCAGTTAAACTTAGAGTAGTTCTAAATTTAGCATCCTTCAGTTAGGAGTAAAACATAACACCGAGTGAACATAGAGACGACGTCCCCCTTCATTTGGCATGAGGCATTTGTTTCCCCCGTTAGTATGCATGAGATGTTAGTAGTAGTCCCTAGGTTCTAGAACTACATAGCCAGCATAGGCTTTGAGGGGTCCCCCATCAGATAGACATGATACCCTCGTCCTTCGGGACATTAGATTAGTAGACCCACACAGCGATTGTTAGTACCCATGGAACAGTACTAACACCCTTCCAGTTGGGGTTACAAGTTGGACCCTGATAGTACATTGGGCATGTAGGTTATAGCTAGCCCCTATAGTCTTAGTTCAGTATTCTGTATGCATCAATTTAGGTTTACATTGACCATAGCATACAGTTATCACTTATTTAGTCATCAAATTTTAGTATTTTATTTATAGATTATATTCAGAACATGTTTTATGCTTGGTAACGCATCCTCGGTATTTAATGATTATATGCATCCTCAGTACTTATAGATTCCATACATTCTATTCAGTACTTCATGCTACTCAGTCAGTTATTATTCATGCACATGAAATCATACATATCAGCCTACCTCATTTAGCATACCAATACATTCAAAGTACTAATCGGATAATCTATTCTTGCGCTATGATGTATCATATCATAGGTTCGGACGCACAGTTCCCGGATCGCACATAGACTTTCTAAATTACTAGCTATAACAGTGGTGATTCCTCATAATTTGAGATAGACAATATTTATTTTTATGTTTTCAATTCAATAGTTAGTTGGAGTTAGTTGGGGCCTATCCCATAAACTCTTATTCAGTTAGTAGAGGCTTTTCAGACTAGTACAAACAGTTAGTTAGTTTTAAGATTTCAGTTGTCTTTATCAACATTATCATTTCTGTCTTACAAACTTATCAGATTTATGACTTAAAACCTTATGGAATTTCTCAGTTTATTTTCATATATGATCTTTTGATATCAGTTTTACTCAGTGCTCACAGTAGGTACCAGCTCATGGGTTAACTTATGGTCTCTCAAGATTAGAAGCACTGTGTGATGCACAGGGTGCACTCTCGGGGTTTTACAAACTTAGTATCAGAGCCTAAGGTTCTAAAGTGTTCTAGAAAGTTTGAAAGATGCGTTAAGTAGAGTCTTGTGCATGGGTGTGAAGAACGCCACACTTATGGATAGGAGGCTACAAGATTTTTTAGGAAAAATTTCCCTTCTTTCAGTATTTATGTCATGCGAATGACCATAAGCCCAAGCTAAATTTTTCATCTAACTCAATCATCCTTTTATTTATAGAACATGCCTTCCAGAAAGACTAATGGAAAAAGAAATAGAAATCAGGCAACACCTCCACTCGATAAGCAAAATCCCCCGAACGAGAATGTTTTTCATGCAGAGTTCAGAGTTCTATTCACTACTCTAGCTCACTTTGTAGCAGCCCAAAAAAGCGGCCAGTTACCATTCCGGCTAACCCAATGGCCAATACTACTGCAGCAAGGATTTGGGACTTTACCCAAATGAATCCTTCTTTTTTTTGGGATCTAAATCTGAAGAGGATGTGCAGGAATTCTTAGACATGGTCCAAAAGGTAACTGATATTATAGGGGTGATTTTTTGTGAAAGTTTTGAATTACTTACTTACCAGCTGTAGGATGTAGCCGATACCTGGTTTAAGCAGTGGAAAGGGGATAGAAGCCTAGATTCAGAGCCTGTAGAGTGGGAGGAGTTTGATACAACCTTCTTAGATAATTTCTTACCATTAGAGCTGAGGGATAACAAAGTTTTGGAGTTTATAAACTTGAGGCAGGGCATCATGAGTGTGAGAGAGTATTCCCTCAAATTAACTCAGCTAGCTAGGTATGCTCCTCATATGGTGGCTAATAACAGTTCTAGGATGAGCAAGTTCATATCTGGGGTGTCTGACTGTATGGTCAAAGAGTGTAGAACTACAATGGTGATAAAGGAGATAAACTTATCTAGGTTAATGGTCCATGCTCAATAGATTAAGGAGTAAAAGATTAAGAAGAACGAAAGGGAGAATAAGTAAGCCAGGACAAGTAGCTTTAATTTTTGTCTGTCGAGGTTAGAAGGTGGTAATCATCTTTAATTCCATCAAAAATCTTCATTCCCATCTCCATTTTTATCTAGTTCCCCAGTAAACTAATTTAGGAATGCTAAAGGGATATGGCATCAGGCCCTAATCCTTAGGCCAGTGTTAGCAGTGCTAAAACTAATATTATTTGCCAGAAGTGCAAGAGGAATCATCAGGGTGTGTGCAGAGCTGGCAGCAATGTGTGTTTCAGATGTGGAAAGCTAGGCCATAGATTAAGTGAGTGTACGACAGGTATATGGAAAGGTAGGAACGATTACCAACTGGGTCAGGATAACTCTTTAGCTGCACCATCAGGTCGCTCGACCCTACAGGGCACCACTTCTAGTGCCACCAGTGGTCAGCGCCAGAACAGACTATATGCAATTTAGTACCGATAAGATTAGGAAAGTTCTCCTAATGTGGTTATTGGACATTAGACCCTGGAGATTCTCTTTCTTTTGTAACACCTTATATAGCCATAAACTTTGAAGTCAGTTCCAAAATCTTAGCAGAGCCATTTTCGGTGTCTACCCCAGTGGGTGTCTCTATTGTAGCCTTGCAGGTATACTGGAACTACCTGATTATAGTGTCTTAGAAAGTTACTTTAGTAGATCTTACAGAACTAGATATGATAGATTTTGATGTCATTCTTGTCATAGATTGGTTCTACCCATGCTATGCATCAGTTGATTACAGAAACAGAGTTTTTTATTTTCAATTTCCAAATGAATAGTCCTTTAATGGAGGGGTAGTACTACAACGCTTAGGGGTAAGCTTATTTCATACCTTAGAGTGAGGAAAATGATATCCAAGAGGTGTATTTATCATTTTTTCCGAGTCAAAGATTCTAATTATGAGACTCCAACTCTTGAGTCAGTTTTAGTGGTGAGAGAATTTCCAAATGTATTCCCTAAAGATTTTCTCGGAGATTCTCCTGAAAGGGAAATTGAATTTGGAATAGACCTTCTTCCAGATACTCATCCTATCTCTATTACACCATACATAATGGCTCCAGCCGAACTCAAAGAGTTGAATGATCTCCTAGACAAGGGATTCATCAGGCCCAATATTTCCTTGTGGGGTGCATTAGTCCTATTTATGCATAAGAAAGATGGTTCTCTAAGAATGTTTATTGACTATTGTCAGTTGAATAAAGTCACAATCAAGAACAAATACCGACTTCCTAGAATCGATAAATTATTCGACCAACCTCAGGGTACCAGTTACTTTTCTAAGATAGACCTCAGATCCGACTATCATCAGCTCAGAGTCAAAGAATGTGACATTCCAAAAATAGATTTTAGAACTCGATTTGGTCACTTCAAGTTTCTAGTCATGTCCTTTGGTCTCACGAATTCTCCAGTAGCCTCCATGGCCTTGATGAACCGAGTGTTTAAATAGTACTTGGAAATGTTCATCATAGTCTTTATTAATGACTTTTTTGTCTACTCCCATAATGAAAATGATTATGTAGAGCACCTCAGAATAGTGTTTCATACTCTTAGAGCCCATCAATTGTTTGCTAAATTCAGTAAGTATGAATTTTGGCTAAGATCAACAACTTTTCTTGGCCATATTATTTTCAGTGATGACATTAGAGTTGATCTTCAAAAGACCAAAGCGGTGAGAAACTAGCCTAGACCCATCTCTCCATCAGATATCAAGAATTTCTTAGGTTTGGCTAGCTATTACCAGTGGTTTGTTGATGGATTTTCATTTATTACGTCCCCCATTTCCAAATTGACTTAAGAGAAAGTTAAGTTTCAGTGGTCAGATTCTTGTGAGAAGAGTATTCAGGAGTTGAAGAATCGACTCATCACAACCCTAGTTTTGATGTTACCAGATGGTTCAAATGGTTTGTTGTGTACTGTGATACTTCTAGAGTTGGTTTGGGGTGTGTTTTGATGCAAAAAGGTTAAATTGTGGCCTATGCCTTTAGGCAAATTAATCTCCATGAAAAGAATTACCCACCCATGATCTTGAGTTAGCAGTTGTTGTATTTTCCATAAAGATTTGGAGGTATTATTTGTATGGGGTGATGTTGATGTGTTCACCGATCAGAAAAGCTTGCAGTATGTGTTTTCACAGAAAGATTTAAATATGTGTCAGAAGAGATGTAAGAATTGCTAAAAGATTATGATATGAGTGTTTTGTATCACCTTGATTACGCCAGTGTAGTGGCAGATTCCCTTATAGATTGTCTAAGGGTAGTGTTGCTTATGTTGAGGATGATAAAAATAAGTTAGTTAAGGAAGTACATCATCTTAACAGATTAGGTGTTCGGTTGGTTGATTCAGTTGAGGGTAGCGTTTGGGTGCAGAATAGTTTGGAATCTTCTTTGGTTGCTGAAGTAAAAGGAAAGCAAGATAGGGATCCTAGTCTAGTGAGGCTGAAGAAGTCAGTTAGAGATCAGAAAGTAGAGGTTTTCTCCTAAGACGAAGATAGTGTATTGCGTTGCCATGGTAGACTATATGTACCATGTGTTGATTAGTTGAGATATCAAATTCTTATAGAAGCACATGGTGCATGTTACTAGATTTATCCAGGGGCTACAAAGATGTACCGCAATTTGTGGGAAATCTATTGGTGGAGTAGGATGAAGAGAGATATTAAAGAGTTTGTAGCTAAGTGATCCAGTTGTCATTGGGTTAAGATTGAACATTAAAAGCCTATTAGGTCTATGCAGGAGTTCAGTATTCCCACTTGGAAGTGGGAGGAAGTGAACATGGATTTTGTGACAGGTTTACCTCATATACATCAGCAATATAATTTGATTTGGATCATTGTGGATAGGATGACCAAATCATCCCATTTCTTTCCTGTCCATACTTCTTATTTAGGAGGACTATGCCAGGCTCTATCTCAGAGAGTTGGTAAAGTGGCATGGTGTTCCGCTATCTATTATTTCAGACAGAAGTACTCAGTTTAACTCATACTTTTGGAAATCTTTTTAGAAGGGTCTTGGTACCCTAGTTCACCTCAGAACAACCTTTTACACTCAGACAAATGGTTAGGTAGAAAGGACCATTCAGACCCTTGAGGATATGTTGAGAGCGTGAGTAGTTGACTTTAAGGACAGTTGGGATTACCACTTGCCTTTGATTAAATTCATGTATAATAACAACTATCATTTTAATATTTAGATGGCTCCATTTGAGGAACTTTATGGGAAGAAGATGTAGATCTCCCATCAGTTTTTTTTGAAGTAGGTGAGGCCACAGTGATGGGGCCTAACTTAGTGTTTGATTCTTTGGAGAAAGTACAGTTTACTAGGGAGAGGCTTAAGACAACCCAGAGCTGACAGAAATCATATGTAGATGCAAGAAGGAAATATCTTGAGTTTGAGATTAGCGACTTTGTGTATTTAAAAATCTTTCCTATGAAGGAGGTTAAGAGGTTTGGTAGGAAGGGGAACCGTAGTCCCCGATATGTTAGCCCTTACAGAATTTTGAGCCATTTAAAAAAGGTGGCTTATGAGCTTGAATTGCCTGCAGACTTAGCATCAGTGAACATAGTATTTCATATCTCTTTGTTGAACAAGTGTATTGGTGACCCATCTGTAGTTGTTACCTAAGAAAGTGTAGATGTTTAGAACAACCTTTCTTACTAAGAAATTCCAGTCGAGATCGTTGATTTCCAGATTCGTAGTTTAAGGAACAAAGAAGTTACTTTGGTCAAAGTTCTTTGGCGGAACCATTCCGTTGAGGGAGAAACTCAGGAAGCATAGGTAGATATGCAGACCAAGTACCCTCATTTATCTCCGCAAACTCAGATTCAACTTAAGGTAACAATCTTTTTATAATTTCTCTTTTCCATGCTCTGTTCCAGCTGCATATCATTCTCATGTCAGTCATGCATACACATAACTGTATCATTCATGTGTCATCAGTCAAACTCAGTCATGTAATCACATTGCCATCATAAATATTTGGCATGTAACCAAAATTCCTCAGAGTTTTTAGCTTAACCAATCTTATTCGAGGAAGAATGTTTCCAAGGGGGAGATAATGTTAGGGATATGCTTCAAGACCACGAGAAATAAATTATAGTGTCTTGGTAGTTTTATGAGTGTGTTTGATGTATATTATGGAGTCAAATAACTCCTACCTATTAGACGAATCAAAATATCCCTTACCGATTGAGTTCTCGAGAAGGATGATACTATAGTCAACTTTAAATGATCATATCTTTCATTTTACAAAACATCTTTGAGCTCATAACTCATCAAAAGATATATAATTGAATTATATTTCCTACGATACCAATTTTGCCTAATTTGATAATCGAGTGAAAGGTTATACCATTTTTCGTGTGAGGCAGTGGGCTGCCGGGACTACACCACTCGGTGATGCAATAGCGGTGAAGCCAATATCCCTCAGTAGTAAACCACCAAATTGAAGTTTTCCAAGAGAATTAGGTCACCGCTATTAGTCCGCTCGATGGTGCAATACGGATGGCATCAATACCCTCAGCGGTAAGCCTCAATATCGCAATCTGGGTTAAGAATTTTTCAGTTTATAAGAGTGAGGGGCAATTGGATCTTTTCCCTACTACCCCAAAGACGTAAACACAAGATATTAGACATTACTATAAGCAATATAGACTCTTTCCTCACCATATTTCTCTCCAAGAAACCCTAAAGATTCAACATTCAACTCTAAGAAACTCCAAAATTCACCATTTTTTCCAAGATAATTCAAATTCAAGGTTCCCAATTCAAGAACTTTCAAGAATTCGTCAATTGAGGTATGTTATAAGTTCATCCATGGATTCCTTTAACCCATGGAGTCTAAGAATCTAATTTCAATATCAAAGTTGTGATTTTTACAGGCTATTGTGATTTTAACCATGAATCCCAATGAATCTTGATTCTATACCATGTTTACATGAAATTATTGTTGTTATTAAACCCTATTTATTGGAATAGTGTTATTTGACAATTCAATTCATAATTAGTGATGTTAATGTTAAAATCATGCTATTCCTACAAGCTTTAAACTATTTCCAAGTTTATCCTAAACTATGCATATCTCGTGTTTGATGAAATGCCTAAAAAAAGTAATTTTGAATAAATGCTTTTATATTATGCCCTCAAATTTTTAGTACAACTTTTCTATCATTTCTATCGAGTGATGGGGGTTATGAATACCCAAAATTTTGCTGTTTTACTTAGTTTTTAGTACCCACAAAATGATTTCATAATATATCATGAGCATTATCAGTTCAGTCAGTCATTAAGATTAGTTAAACTTAGACCAGTTTTGAATTTAACGTCCTTCAGATTAGTCTCTTTTTAGTAGATTTTTAAGCTTAGCATATGTACATAATTCTAATTTTGTGATATTTATAAAACTTATAATATCGCCATAAGTTAAAGTACTATAAGGATTTTTTCTCTCAAACCTATCTTTTAATTTTGTTCTAACCTTTTCTGCAAATAATGTTGGTTAGCCACTTATAAATTTTTCCTTCCAATAATCATGATTATATTCTTCTCTAATCATGACTTTGTTGAGGAAAACATCTTTATACTATCTAAAATCGTCTAACTTTGGATATGATAGATTTGATAATATTTCTATACTTCTATCTTGGAAAAGTTGATGTTCTCCTATAAAATGTTTAGCTATACTATAAATCAAAGTGGCGGTAGCACCTTCTAAGACTTGATTTTCAATAGTTTGCCCTGTTGACTCTGTTTTAATAGCTTGAGTAATAGTTGAAGCATTTAAAATATTTTGCCTATTATTATCTATGAGATAATTATCCCACTAATATTTTGTACAACCTGTAAAACCTGATATAATTATAAACGTTGCTTGTTTATATAAAAATCTAGCAATTTTATATGTCGTAATGGCCATTCCCATTTCATGTAGTTTATTATATATTTGATGTTCTGCTAATCCATCAATATTCCATTTCACGACTTCTTTTCCAGAATGTGAAGTATGAGATAAAAATTCATTTTCTTCATACTGTATATCTGCAAATCTGGTCTTTTTATAATAATTTCTTTTAACTAAATGTTTAGAACTTAGTTTGTTAATTTCATTATTATTTATTTCTGATAAAGTTCTTATAATCTTGTCATTTGAGACTTGTAATTTGGATTTTAATCTTTAATTAATTTTTCCTAAAATATCATCGGTTACTTTAAACTTTTCTTCAAATTTAGGAAATTTATCTTTAGAGAATTCTGGTAATTAAAAATTGGATGAGTTTCTAATTTTTTATAATTATAAGAAGAACTTGGTTTATCTGTAAAAGCTGATTTATTTTCGGCTTCGAGAATCTGTTTAGATACTACATGTAATAACTCATTTTTATAGTTATTTTGTCGGAGTATTTTATTTATATCCTTATTTGTTGGATTAGCTTTAGTATGTACTATATCTAATTTAAAGGGTGAGGCAGTAACAACTCTACCTTATACTGTTAGACTAATTTCTTCTAACGTAGGAGTTGCTGATTCTACAATTTTATTACTAGTAGTATACCATTTATTAATAATCATGTAAAATGAATCCTTTTGATCAGCTAATTTTTTTGTGATTTTAAACCATTAAAAAATTCAATATTACATCTTAATCTTTTCATATCATTGCACCATTTTTCTCTAAAAGAGTATCTTTCTTTTAATGAATATTTTTGCTTATACCATACTTTTTTAATATAATTTTATGGACTATTTCATAATTTATCTAACTATTCAAAGTCAGGTTCAAATACTACATCTGACCTAATCATGCATAGAGAATTTCTTGCTCCTAGCATTTCACTAGCAGTGGAACTTATTGATTGTTTTAGCTTTTAAATTTGTAGATTTATATTCTACTTTTGGAATTGTTTTTGAGAAATCAACTCCTTTTAATTTTCTTTCAATATCTTCTAATGTTACTTCCCTTTCTTCTATAGACTTGGAGACTAAAGTTCCAGAAAAGGACATTCTTCTACTGGAAGATGCTTGATTAAATGATTGAGATCTTAGAAATTTTAAATCTATAGATTCATCTAGATATTGTACTACTTGTTCAATATTTGAATGTTCTTCTATTTCTGGCTCCGTTATGGAGTCAAAATGTCAATTATCATTTATTAATACATCATTCTATTTTATCATTTTGGGGACAAAGGTATTATTATGATTATGGTTAGCTTCCATAAGCATGGTAGGTCCTTTATTACTAATTATTTTAGCCTTAGGGCCTAAGGTTAGTTTCATTAATCTGTACTATACTCTATATAATATTGCTATTTCTCTTGTATTTACCTTACTATTCATGCTTTTTGTTTTAACATTTAATGTTAATGTATCCATAGTATTTTGATCATCAATATTTATATAAAATTCTAAAACAATTAAAATCTACATGACCATTAGTAAGGTTACTTTTTAATTGTGCTAATAATGAATCATCAAAATTTAATTGCCTATTATCTCTGAAAAGTAGACATATAAGTAAATCTAAACCTAATATATATAATGGTTTAACTGCTACTTGAACAAGACTTGTGTGAAGGAATTTGTAATTTTTTCTATATCTATTAATATCTTCAACTGCTAATAATTTAATAGTCTCAACATTTCTATTAATTGCAATAGTGGATTCAGAAGTTCTAATATTATAATTTTTAACAAAATCAAAATGCCCAGTTTTATACTCTATTAAAACTTTCTTTCGAAATATTCTAATTCTATAAATCACTTTCTATTTTAGCTATTTTATTAGAGATATCAGAAATATTAACACTATTTATTACGTTTTGATATGTTGAAGTATTCATTAGGATTTTTGCAGATAAGAGAGAAAACACTATCCTAGGATTAAATCTATTTTAGATGTCACTACCATAATAATTATTTTTGTGTGCAGTAATTACTAATTTTCTTCTTTCCAATATTCTTTTATTTTATTCCTATACGCTTGGTGACGGAAACACCCTCTGGGCTCAGCTCTATTTTTCACCATACTCAGAGCTAATCCAGAGGAAAATTCCAGATTTTCCAACATCTAAACCGCTATTAAATGGCTACCCAACTTAACGAATAAAACTAAGAAGAAAGAGGAAGAACAACAGTAATTACTAACTAGAAAAATGATTATTTCGGGAGTAACACTAGTTTTGACCAACTTTAGGTCAACGTAAAGCTCTATCCGATTCTACTGATACTCAATTTAAGGAATAAAACTAAGAACATAGAAGAAGAACAACAGTAATTACTAACCAGAAAAATGTTTATTCCAGGAGCAACATTAATTTTGACCTGGTCAAAATTAGTGCTACTCCTGGAATAATCATTTTTTTGATTAGTAATTACTATTTTTCTTCCCATATCCTCATTGATATCTCTATTTATTACAAAATTATTAATAAAACAAATGATTTAGGGGACAGATCGGAATAATGAGGAGAAAAATAATAGTATAAAATAATTAAAGTAATTTATACATTTCGGGGACACTTCAGGATAATGGAGAGCAAAATAATAGTTTAAAATAATTAAAGTATTTTATTCTTTGAAAGTAGTTTAAACTATTTTAAAACTAACTTTAAAACAACTAAATAAAACAAATAAATGTAAAGAAAAATTAACTAAAATAATAGAGAAATGAAGAAATTTATACTTACAATTTTTTTTTATTTATATTGGAAATTAAGAGAACTTTACAGAGGGAGATAGGAAAATATAGGAGATGGTAGAGAGATTTCTGACTTGGAAATTTCAAAATGCTCTTCGCTATTACAAGTTGAAAGCCTTAAATAGGTTTCAGAAGAGTTGACTAATTTTTAACAAAAACTATCTATTTTACATTTGTCCATACACTAATGAAGGCTATTTATTCTACACTTGTCTAGGAGTAGCTGATTACTAGTTTCATTCTGCACGTGTCTCTAACTATTTTGAACTTGCAACTTTTAATGATTTTGAGAAGATTTATGCATTTTCTTCCTTGAAGATGTGTGCCTTTGTCTTATAGTCTTCTTTTTGTTTGTAGGGTCCATTAAGTAGCTTTTAAAAATTTGAAGGGGTGCGGGAACCTTTCTTTTAATTGAGAAGGTGCGTCTGTGCTATTCTTTTTGGGTTCAGCATATCCCCGTTGCTAGGTTCGCTGGCATGTGAGGATATCATAACTAATAACTCTATTATATGTTTTGAATGATTCTCATTATCAAGTTTAACAAGTCTTCTTTTTAATTCTTTCTTGGAGAGGTGTGATTCCTTCCGTTAGGATGAACTTGTTGCCGGTTTCTCCATTGGAGTCCATCCTTTAATCTTGATGGTTTTGTTTAAGTGTTTGATTCTTTCAAATTAATGGATATGGAAGGACCAATAGATAATATATGAAATTCTTTTACTAATAAAAAATTTATACCATTTAACATTTTTCGATAGTGTAGAACTTTTTAAATTGCTGTTGAAACTTTGTAGACAATACCTGTTTATGTCCTTCAAACTGACTCCACCAGTCATAGAATCATCGGGAGAATTATAACATTCTTCATCTGCTCTGAATATTTCATGAACTAAGAGTGAGTATTGGGCCTAACATACATAAAGTTGTACCAGTCCGCCTTATAATCATACCAATTATAGGTCTAAGGTCTATAATGTCTCAATAGAGGAATGAGTGTATGTAGCTGATCTATATACCATTAAAATAGGCTTAATATCCATTTGATTGTAAACTTTGAATATTGAATACTATTGGGATCAGTTATATCTACTAATTTATGCTGGATTAGTAATGAATCTGTATCTGTTAATATGACTTCATAATACCTTTGGGTATTGAGGGGATCATCTATCTCCACATAATCCCAATTTGTATAACATGCCTTTAAAAATTCTGGTACTCGAAAATTTTTGTACTTTTTATCAAGTACCATTATTGGCAAGACCTGCAAATCTACTATCTCGAATTGCTTTCTATCAGGGATACTTTACTTTTCTTTCCTTTACGGAGTGGCAGGGGAGACAGCTTGAAAATAGGTCTCTAGTGGTTTCATCGCATCACTATTTTTAGTTTGGATGGAAACATTTTTATTGACTGATGAGTATTCTCCCTTAAATATTTGCTTAAGTGGCTGCATTTTTGGTACACTGGTAATAGACTCTTTTAACGATAGCGGAACGGTAGGTTTTGGCAGGGATGGAAATTCTATCACAACTGAAAACCTAATTTTTGACCTTTTATCTGACTTTTTATCTTCTTCTACGAAGGGTCTTTTTATTTTTTTCCTCTAGTCAGAAAGGCTGGAATGGAGGCCTTAACCTTGATCCTGGTGCTCCATCTTTCATAATTTCCCTGTAGCAGAATTTTGTTAAAATTATTGGAAGAGAATTTCTCCCCTTATAAAATTGAATTTGTTGACATTTTTATAAAAACGTTTTAAAAGAATTTTGAAATCTTATATAATCTTATAAAATATTCCTTTAATAGAAGATTTTTATCCCCATGGGAATGAATTTTGTCTAAAAATAGTTTGATTTTTTATATCAGTGTACATCAGATTATTCTCGTGTGCTTGAAGCACCGACCTTGCAGCTTGATGAGAATTTAAAATATGAAGAGAAATCGGTGGCGATTCTTGGTAGAAAAGTAAGAAAGTTACTGTCGAAAGAGTTTGTGTCTGGGAAAGTAAGATGGAAGAACCATGCCATTGAAGAAACTACACAGGAGGAAAGAAAAAAAGGATATGCGAGCCAAGTATCCTCACTTGTTTCAGTTTATTGGTATGCACTTATTTTAAATTCAGGGACCGAATTTCTTAAGGTGGGGAGAATGTAATATCCTTAATGTAGAGATTATTATGGTTTCTTCTAAAATAAAAGAGGAAGAAGTTGGTGGGCCAAGACCATAAATAAGTGGCCCCTTAACTTAATTAGCAATCTGCCAATATGAATCAAAACCATAATAAGCCAAAAGAAATTAAAAAAAAGGAAAACATATCATGGGCTTTAGACTAATTGCACGATTGAGGGCATATAAGTTTTCCCAAGTTGAATATGATTTCTTCCAACCATTAGGACACGACAAAAGTGAATCGAAGCTGCCATTGCACTGAAATAAGCATAGAAAAAGAGGAAAACTTAAGGGTTTAGGGATTACGCGATCAACAAGCCAAGATAAGGAAAAGTGGGAAAATCCTTAAGAGATTCATATTGGTTTCAAGGTAAATTACTTAACTTTGTCCATAAATTTTGCTTTTATAATTTGTGGTTGTAGATTTAGAGTGGAGAGTTTAAGAAGCAAGAGGTTAAAGAGACATAGAAAATTTGTTAATTCTTATGAACCGAGAGAGTATATGAAATAATGGAATTATAATTTTTATAGTTTCGACTTAACCAAAGAATAGTTTATAGAAATAGGGTTATTAGGGTTTAAGATGTTGAGAAAATCAACTAGAAGGATTCTCTTCTGGGTTGAAGCAAATTTAGTATAAGTTGTCAAGTTGAGAGCCAATCATGAAATTCCTATTGTTGGGCAGTTAAATAGTTACCCTTTGTCTTAAATGAACAAATTAACACGAGATTGACATGATGTGATTATAGATTTGATCCAATAAAGCGATACGAATCATTCGAGGTGACAAATTTGGTATTTCGACAAGAGTACTATGAGTAGCAATCTTATAATAAGTTGTGTTTATTAACTTGCATATTTTATACTTGATTTTGATGAATTAATGAATTATGAAATGCTTTGAGATTGCATGTGGGGAAAGTCCTTTACTTGATATGATATTGAAATGGTTATTTGAGATATGATATTATTACCGACAATATTCTACACTTACCTGAGAAATATGTATTTTTCCATATGTTTTTATCCAAGTTTACATGTAACATGATTTGATATAAACTTTAAATGATATGGTATTATTATGAAAAAAATGCTTTAATATGAATATCCTATTATTTCAAAGCATTTATAAATGGAAGTAGACCTTGATTTGAATCCCACAGCTAATGGCGGGATAGTTAGACCTAGTGCACCTTGTATTTACTGATGACTATCATAGCCCTCCCTAGTGGGAAGGTAGAACTAGCATACTGATTCTGATATAATATTTGAATCCTTTACGAGGGGTCCATTGTTATGGGCTATTCTTGATGAAGAAGAATACCACACTGATTACATGATTCATTCTTGTAAACCTCCCAAATATGTAATGTTTGATATGATATGACGCTTTTAGAGTTTATTACTTAACTATTGGTTCATTTGGCTTACATGAAATAATAATATTGTTTATCGTTACTGTTTTCTGAAAGAGCATTATGTCATGAATTTTTATGACTTATACCTATTAAAGTGGTTGTGGTTAAGTGTTATTACTCACCGACCTAGCGTCTCACTCCTCACTATTGTTTTCCAGAGAACGCAGATGACGTGAGGATCTCGTTGGCTAGAGGATTCGAGTAGTATATTCTTGGTGAGCCCCACATTTGTTCGCATGGCCAGAAGTTTATTTATTTGTTATGTTCTATTCCTTCGAAACTCTTAGAGTTTCTCCATAGTCATGTCTCTAGATTTTTGAGTATTCTTTCATTATTTTGGGCTTGTGGAGTATTGAACATCCTCTCATGTTTCAAAGATGAATTTTATGTTGTTATTTGGTGGTGTTGTTGACTTGTTCATTATTTATATTGGATGGTGTTGATGTTATTGATGTGTTGGTTGTGGTGTTGTTGATTTGATATAGGGAATTTTCTTATTAGGCCCAAAAACTAAGGAAATTTTTTTCGATTTTCTATAAAATTCTGATAAGGCTTGCTTGGGAGTCCTAACCTCCTTTGCGATCCTATTTTGGGTCGTCACAAATTTGGTATCAGAGCCAGGTTAATTTTGTGACTATGGAGCACACGATAGTACTAGAATCTCAATTATGGTTATGTTGCTGGCCATTTCTATAATCGTGATTTTGCAAGAGCGTGATAGGACATGTTTTTATTTTCTTTCTTATTCTCTCTTACGTTTGTGACATTTAGGGTCAATTAGATGGGTCTAACTTTACTTGTTTAGTTAATCAAATATTTTGTGGAGAATCTAATGGTAGGGAAATAGACGGAGCCCATAGAAAAGCGCGAGGTAGGGGTAGTGGTGATACCACAGGGAATCACACTACTAGTCCAAAAAGTTAAAGAGAACCCACTCTTATGTGTCCTCATACTTTGTTGTGAGATTTGATAGACAACTAAAGATGTTAAATTGTCCTTTTCTTGTTGCGACTCCTATGGGAGATTATTTCTTAGTTGAGTATGTGTATCATAATTGCTAGATTATAGTGAAAGGTAGGAATACCCTTGCTGACCTGATGTACATGATATAAATGAATTTGATATGTTGATGAGCATGGATTGGTTATCTCCTTGATATACTACCATAGAAAGTCATTCAAAGATAGTTCGATTTGAGATACCCAACGACTCTAGTTTTGTATTGGAAGGAGTTCAAGTTCTAGAGCTTAGTAAAGGTATATCTTTTATGATGACCCAACAACTATTGAAGAAGGGCTGTATGGGTCTCTTAGCTATGAAAAGTGATGATAGTGAGGGAACACTTAGCTTGGTGGAGCTACCTGTTGTGAAGGAATTTTCTGATATATTTCCTGAGGAGTTGCCAAGATTAACCCCAGTATGAGGGATAGACTTCGGTATTGATTTGGCACCTGACACTATGCCAATATATATACCCCCATATCATATGGCACCAGCAGAGTTGAAAGAGCTCAAGTAGCAGTTGCAAGACTTGCTAGATAAATGTTTTATCAGACTGAGTGCATCGCCATGGGGTGCACTAGTTTTGTATGTAAAAAAAGATAGGTCTCTAAAAATGTGTATTTACTACGGGAAGCTAACAAGGTAACCATGCATAAAAAGTATTTGTTGCCTCATATAGAGGACATATTTGATCAGTTGCAAGAGGCTGCCCATTTTTTGAAAATTGATCTTCGGTCTAGTTATCATTAGCTTAGAATCAGGAAAGAATATATATCCAAAACAACATTGAGAACTCAATATGGGCATTATGAGTTCCTTATGATGCCTTTGGGTTAACCAATGCTCCTACTGCATTCATGAACTTGACGAATAAGGTGATCAAGCCATTTCTAGAAAAAAATGTGATAGTATTTATTAATAACATTCTAATATATTCTCGTAGCTAGGAAGAACATGAGAATCATCTGATGACTGTATTATAGACGTTGCAGGAACATAAGCTCTATGATAAGTTCTCAAACCATGAATTTTGGCCTATACCTACTTCACCTACAGAGATTCGCAACTTTATAGATTTGGCTAGTTACTATAGGCATTTTGTGCAGAATTTTTCTAAGATTGCATCTCCATTGACTAGACTGAGACAGAAAAATGTGAAGTTTTAGTGGACAAAAGAATGTGAGCAGATCTTTCAAAAAACTCAAAACATGTTTGACCACTGCACCAATTTTACCATTATCATTAGGTTCTAGATTATTTAAGGTATTTTGTGATGCTTCGAGGGTTGATTTAGGATGTGTTCTCATGCAACATGATCATGTTATAGCTTATGCTTCGAGATAGTTGAAAAAACATGAGTTGAATTATCCTACCCATGATTTAGAGATGGCCACAGTGGTATTTGATCTTAAGATTTGGAGGCATTATTCATATAGTGAAACTTGTGAGATTTATACCGATCATAAAAGCTTGAAGTACATTTTTTGTAGAGAGATCTAAATCTTCGGCAACGTCGGCAGATGGAACTACTAAAGGATTATGATTGTTCTATCTTGTATCATTCTAGAAAAGCTAATGTTGTGGTTGATGCTTTGAGCAAGAAATCTGTAGGTAGTTTGGAACATGTAGCTCTTGGAAAGAGGCAATTAGCAAAGGATATGTAGAAACTTTAAGGCAAAGGTGTTAGTTTTGGTGTTGGAAAGTCAGGGGTATTGTCGGCTTGTGTACAAAATAAATCTTCTTTGGCAAAATGCACCAAATGCACTTAATATGAAGATGTGTAGCTTTGAAAATTTTGAGATAGGGTACTCGCAGATCAAAATAAGACGATGAGTGTTGATTGTTATGGTATTCTTCAAGTAGGTAACCGATTATATGTTCCTGCTGTAGATGGGTTAAGATGAGCTATTCTTGGGGAAGCTCATATCTCTAGTTATACCTTTCACCTTGGTTCCACTAAGATGTATCGTGACCTAAAGCAATTGTATTGGTGGAAAGGTATGAAGAAGATGTTTCTAACTTTGTTTCTAGTTGCTTGAATTGTCAACAGGTTAAAGTGAAGCATCAACGACCAACATGATTATTGCAAGAGATCAGGATTCCAGATTGGAAATGGGAAAAATTTACATGGACTTTTTTATCAGGCTACCGTGAACCATTAAAGTTCATGACTCTATATGGATAATTGTAGACCAACTTACTAAGTCAGCTCACTTTCTGCCAGTAAAGACTACATATAGTGGAGTGAAATATGCTCAGTTATTTTTGAATGAAATTATCCGACTTCACGGATTTCCATTGTCCATCATTTCTGACAGAGGGTCACAATTCACTTCATGCTTTTGGAAATTTTTCAAGAAGCATTGGGTACTCGAGTAGATCTTAGTATTGCATTTCATCCACAGATGGACGGACACTTTAAGCGTACTATACAAATTTTGGATGATATATTAAGATCTTGCATTTTTGGTTTTGGAGGTAGTTGGGATACTTACTTACCCTTTGCTGAATTCTCTTACAATAATAGTTTTTAGTCAAGCATTCAGATGGATCCATATGAAGCTTTGTACGGTAGGCAATATCATTTTCCTATCGGGTGATTTGAAGTTGGAGAGGCTAAGGTTTTAGGATCAGACATGGTACAGAAAGCTATGGACAAGGTCCAATGATTAGACAGAGGTTGCTCACAGCTCAAAGCAAACAAATGACTTATGCAGATAAGAGGAGAAGAGATCTAGTGTTCACAGTTGGGGATAAGGTTTTTCTATGAGTCTCTCTTATGAAAAGTGTGATTCCATTCGAAAAAAAGAGGTAAATTGAGAATGAGATATGTAAGACCATTTAAGATACTTGATAAAATAGGAGGTGTAGCGTATCATTTAGCACTTCCTCCTGAGATGTCATTTATCCATCCAGTGTTCCATGTTTCTATGCTAAGGAAGTGTATATCAAATTCTTCTCGTGTGCTTGAAGCACTGACCTTGAAGCTTGATGAGAATTTAACATATAAATAGGAATCAGTGGTGATTCTTGGTAGACAAGTAAGAAAGTTACGGTCAAAAAAGTTTGTGTACGAGAAAGTTAGATGGAAGAACCATGCCATTAAAGAAGCTACATGGGAGGCAGAAAAAAGGATAAGCAAGCCAAGTATCCTCACTTGTTTCAGTTTATAGGTATGCACTTATTTTAAATTTGGGGACCAAATTTCTTAAGGTGGGGATAATGTAATATCCCTTATTTAGAGATTATTACGGTTTTTTTTTAAAAAGGAAAAATTTAGTAGGCCAAGTCCATAATAAAGTGGGCCCTTATCTAAATTAGCAATCTGCCAATATGAATCAAAGTCAGAAAAAAACAAAAGAAAGAAAAAAAAAGGAAAACATATTATGGGCTTTAGCTCAATTGCACAACTGAGGGCATATAAGTTTACCCAAGTTGAATATGATTTATGCCAACCATTAGAACACAAAAAAAGTGAATTAGAGCTGCCATTGCACTGAAATAAGCATGAAAAAAAAAGAAAATGTAAGGGTTTAGGGATTACGCAATCAACAAGCCAAGAGATTGAAAAAGGAGAAAAATCTTAAGATATTCTTATTGGTTTCAAGGTAAATTACTTAACTTAGTCCATAAATTTGGCTTTATAATTCATAGTTGTAGATTTAGGGTAGAGAGTTTAAGAAGAAAAAGGTTAAAGAGGCATAGAAAATTTGTTTATTCCCATGAACTGAGAGAGTATATGAAATAATGGAATTATAATTTTTTTAGTTTCGACTTAACCAAAGAATAGTTTATAGAAAATATGGTTATTGGGGTTTAAGATATTAAGAAAATCAACTAGAAGTATGTTCTTATGGGATGCAGCAAATTTACTATATGTTGTAAAGTTGAGAGCCAATCATGAAATTCCTATTGTTGGGTAGCTAAATAGTTACGCTTTGGCCTAAATGAAGAAATTAACACGAGATTGATATGATGTGACTATAGATTTGATCCAAGAAAGTGATATGAATGATTCGAGGTGACAAATTTGATATTTCGACAAGAGTAGTTTGAGTAGTTGTAACATCCTAATTTTCTAAACCAGAGTGCTACACGGTATGACCCCGAAGGACCACAAGTTAACCCATGACTGATATTTGTACCTGCACACTACAATATATGACATAATAATGTAGAAAACATGAACAATAGTCCATAATGTTCAACTGCATAGAATATCTAACAAATTACAACAGCTATATAGGGTAACAAATACCCAAAACAACTGAAGGCTAAATCTAAAATCTGAGCTAAATCTGAAATCCTCTAAATAATGTCTGAATAAGGAGTTGAAGAAACATGTCTCCAACTAACTCCGTCAAGCAAAAATGAACTGAAATATTAAATGAAATAAATAATGTCGTCCTCGAATGGATGAGGACTCACTGCAACTCTGCGACTGGAATGCTACTACTACTGCTGATCTGGAGCTCGTATCTATGAACCTATGGTGTAACGTGAAAGAAAGCACCATAGTGCAAATTTGTCAGTACAACTGGGAGTACTGAGTATACGAGTGAGGTACGCTAAATGCAAAAATAGGTTTACATGCATGAATAATACTAACTAACTAACTGATATGAACGTAAGAATGAAAACATGCATACGTAGTAACTAAGATCGTGATTTTGTAATATCTAGATCTGGACACTAATACATGATCTACTGATATCTAGCATGACCACTACTAAAATTCTGATAACATAGATAACTATGTCTAACAGTCCTAAATCTAATAGAACTATCTGTGTTCTGTTCTATAACTGAAATAATTGTATCTGACTGTCCTGATATACTAAAATCTGAAGAACTATCTGAGTTCTTTTACTGAGACGGACTAAAACTGTGGGAGGTAGTTGTTTGACCGACATTCCCTAATAACGCATATAGCTAAGTTGGGGAAGTGTGTCAATACTGCGCCACTGGTAAGGATAGCTGTGAGTGACCCTAAGCTTGAAGGTAATAAAAATGAGAACGGTGGGAACCTTAAACTGACAGATTAAGACACCTCATTAACCTTAATCTGATAGGTTAAGATGTCTCAACCTACACTGGCTACGTAGTTTAGGAACATAAGTATGATTACTAAGAATTACACCCTAAACTGACAGGTGAGTTCCTATCCTTGGGTTCACTCGGTGCTAACTTCTACTCCCATCTGAAGAGACTGAACATGATTTAACTAATGGTACATGGACTGAGCAACTGACTCCAGTTGACTGACGGATTAGTGATACTATTTGAGAATTAACTGAGATCATAAGATTTTTGAGGTATCCTGAGTCATATGCCCGATTGAGTTCTATAGATCATGGCTTGAATGAGATTATCATTATAACATGACATTGCTCTAGGTACACAACTATATTTTTCGGTTACAAGTACCTCTAGGACTCAATGGACGGAAACTGACACACATGACCGACTTGATCGTAAGAGTATAGTCCACAATTTACCATATCATGAGTAAGGGATTTCACACTAAGCATAGTTCTCAACATCTTATACATGGAAGGAAATTCATACAACATGTATATACTTGCATATCTTCGATATCATGGTCAATCCATATCACAACAACAACGCATATCACTCACATGAAATTCATGGGAAATCATAAAGCATAGAGCATGAACTTATCATTTAACCACTATTAAATCATGGGACATGAATTTTATCATCTAGGCATATTATCAAACACTTTGTATGCATTTTTTTAGCCTAAGGGTGTTCATTAATTTCACCATATTGAGCCACATAAGGATCCTGGGTTTCAACTAACAAATACATATACTTCATGAAATCACCTTTAGATATCATCTTGAAACTTAAACAACACTCATCAGCATGTACATGCTCATATCACAACAAGACAATCACAAAATATTTAAAACATGATTCTTGAGATCTATGAACTAAATGGATCCACAGATAAACACTACGCATACCTGACTCAAAGTTCTTGATGTTTATGAACTTGAAGGATTTGAAATCCTTTGATTTTTTGAAGAAGATTGGGTCTTGTTCTTGGAGATTAAATTTAGAGAGAAACCCTATTTTTTGTTTGTGAAATAATAATGAGCAAAATTTCTTAATTTGGACTGATCTGGGTATATTTAGGTGAGTGGTAAGTGACCAAAATATCCCTATTAAAATATCCTAGAAATAAACTGAACGTGGTGTGTGACGACCCAACTGACGGCCTGTCAGAAAATTGATGGTCCATCTTTTCGACCATCATACGTGGACTAGAAATGGGGTTCACTGGATAAGAGTTGAAGGCCTGGATGATGGTCCGTTAAAAATCTGATGGTCTGTCAATTCATCTGTCAATCCTTATTAAGAACATGGCCCTACTACCTTTGTTGTGATGGTGAAAGTGGCGGTCCGTCACTTGTTTGGTGGTCCGTCAACTTAGATGTCATACCTGGGCATTTTGGTCAGTTTTGAGTAAAACATCCATAACTTCCTCGTCTGGTGTCGGATTTGGACAAAATTTGTATAGTTAGAAAGATAACTCAATTTCCCTACATTATAGAAAGTAGCAATCTCATAATTACCACGGGTGCAAAAAAATAGATTTGTATTTCAAAGAAAGTACTAGCATCCTTGAGATGATTTCTAGCTAGGAATAAGCACGGGTATTACAGTAGCAATCTTACCATAACTTGTGTTTATTAACTTGCATATTTTATACTTGATTTTGATGAAACAATGAGTTATGAAATGCTTTGAAATTGCATGTGGAGCGAGTCCTTTACTTGATAAGATATTGAAATAATTATTTGATATATGATATTATTACCATGCATATTCTTCACTTACATCACTGGGTTTGTTTTTATTGTTGTTGTTGATTTTTCACTTACATGAGAAATATATATTTTGTCACGTGTTTTTTTTCAAGTTTACATGTAACATGATTTGATATGAACTTTAAATGATATGGTATTATTACAAAAAAATTCTTTCATATGAATATCCTATTTTTTACAAAGAATTTATAAATAGGGGTAGACCTTAATTTGAATTTCGTAGATAATGGTTGGATCGTTAGACCTGTCGCACCTTGTATTTACTGATGACTATTACAACCCTCGCTAGTGGGAAGGTAGAACTAACATACTAATACTGATATGATATTTAACTTCTTTACGAGGGATCCATATTATGGGCTATTCTTGATGAAGAAGAATGTTACATTGATTACATCATTCATTCTTGGAAATCTCCAAAATATGTAATGTTTGATATGATATGATGCTAAGTTTATTACTGAACTATTGGTTCACTTAGCTTACATGAAACAATGATATTATTTATCGTTACTGTTTTCTGATATAGCATTGTTTCATGATGTTTTATGACTTTTCCCTATTAAAATAGTCGTGGTGAGGTATTATTACCCACTGAGCTAGCATCTCACTCCTCCCTATTATTTTTCATAGAACACAGGTGACAGTGAGGATCTTGTTGGCTAAATGATTCGAGAAGCATATTCCTGGTAATCCCCGTATTTGTTTGTGCGGGCAGAAGTTTATTTATTTGTTATATTCTGTTCCTTCAAAACTCTTATAGTCGCCCCATAGTTATGTCTTTAGATTTTTTAGTATTCCTTCATTATTTTGGGCTTGTGGAGTATTGAACTTCGTCTCATGTTTTGGAGATGGATTTTATGTTGTTAGTTGGTGGTGTTGGTGACTTGCTGATCTATTGTGGTGGATTGTGTTGATGTTATTGATGTGTTGGTTGTGGTATTGTTGATTGAGACAAGGGAATTTTCGTGTTAGGCCCAAAAACAGAGGAAACTTTGTCCAATTTTCCGTAGAATTCTGATAAGGCTTGCTTGAGTCCTAACCTCCTTAGCAACAATCATGATCCTATTTTTGAATCGTGAAAATTACTAACTAGAAAAATAATTATTCCATGAGTAACACTATAATACCCAATATTTCCCTAGCATAGATTAACCCTCAGTACATGGGTTATCCTAAATAAAATTTTAGGAATACTCAGTAATTTTCAAATTAGAGCCTGATATTGGGTAGGAAATTCAATTAGCTTTCCAACGATATAAAATTTTCCTAAATCCAACAACCAGGTAAGAAGTAATGGCAATTTTAAGTTTCAGTCGTTAAACACCGTCATTCAGGCAAGTAGCGCATCGCAGAGCATGTCAAAATAGTAATGGTTATTTTTTAGTGTTGTTCCGCGATGTTGGCACATCGATCCATAGTCCCAGTTCACAATTGTCAATTTCCAGTGGACCAATACGATTCCACCACGTGGCGGTGCACTTCTAGTTCATAACCAAAGTGGCAACGCGATACCATTGCATTACACCACCATGCAATTTTCCAGTCGTCATTTTCCAATGGTCCAATGCGATAGCGGCGCGTTACACTAAGGGTCCAAATCAGGAAAATTTCATGAAAAATTGAAGTTACGCCCAGGGTTAAAACAGTCTTTTCCTATGATTTTATTCCGCCCAGATATGGGATTTAAGCACTAAAAATGTTTACACCATTCATTATTCTCTTTTCCCCAAAATCAAAAGGTAATTCTCTCTCAATAAAGCAAACCCTAGTTCAATAATCAAGGTCAATCCCAAGAATTTCTCCAAGAACTTATACAATTAAGGTATGTTAGATATTCATCCATAGATCCTTACCTTCCATGGAGCCCAAGAATCCTTTTCCAAAATAAAAGATTTATGATTTATGATTTCCATATTTGAATTAGATTTAATTCATGTTCACGATGTTGTTTGAGTTTTAATCCATTATTTAGATAACGAGTTCCAAGAATTGATTCTAGAATGTGTTGAATTACATGATATTCATGATAAACCCTTCAATTTGCAAGATGATTGTTCTAACCATGTTAACCCTAAGTGTTTAAGATTTAATGAACCAGGTATGCTTTTTATGTTTTTGATAAATTGTCTATGAGAATGAAATAATGCCATTATATCATGCTAACATGTAATCCCAATTCATGTACAAGTTAATGCATTACAAATGTTTGATAAAATGTCTCTATGAATGAATTATGACCAAGTAAACCTTTTTATATTATTCGAACTCATGCTTTGCTTTACTTTTTATGCTATCGAGTCCTAGGGGTATTTAATACCCGATAATTTAGTTGTTTACCTAGAGCGAGTCTCAATTACAAAATAGTATCAGTCATGTCACGATCTGTAGTGCTCTCCATCTATTATAGAACTCAGTATAATTTAGTTAGTTACAAAACTCAGAAAAACTCAGTAATCTTAGTGAATTTAGTCCAGTTTAGTCCGGTATAACAGTTGAGTGTCTTTCAGTTGGGAGTAGGATTCAACACCAAGTGAACCCAAGAATAGGGGCTCACCTGCCAGCAGAGGGTGTGATCTTTAGAAGCAATCCTTTCATTCTAGAACTGCGTAGCCAACATAGGTTAAGATATTAAACCTGCCAGATGAGGGTTGATAAAGTGCTCTACCTGCCAGTAAAAGGTACCACCATTCTCGTTTAGGGAACCTAACATTAAAGGGTTAATCTTCAGCTTGTCTTTACCCGTGGCACGGTACTGACATCCTTCCAATTGGGGTTACAGATTAGACCCTAGCTCAGTAATCTTATCTTATTTGGGGCATGTCGGTTAGATGATTACCTCCCACAATTTTAGTTTTGGTCTCAGTCTTTAGAATAGAACTCAGTTCAGTTCTACAGAATTAGGATAGTTAGATACAATCACTCAGTTAATTGTAATTCAAAATATCAGTAATCCCAAATTATCAGTATATTTAATTATCAGTTATTAGATTCAGTTCCAATATACTCAGACATAGTAGAAACAATATGTTTAGTAGTTATAAATCCTCCATGTATGCTAATCCAGCTCTTGCATATCATTCAATTAGTTATTGTTCATGCATATGAACCTATCCATTCATCCTTACCTCATTTAGCATACCAGTATATTTCCACATACTGACCGTATACCCGTTTCTTATGCTATGATGTTTTAGATCATAGGTTCGAACGCTCAAGATCCTGACAGTACTTAGCCAGATTCAGCCAGCAGACCATATTTAGCATTAAGTCCTCATCTATCAAGGATATGCTTTTATTTTAGTACTTCAGCGTAGCAGTATTTTAGTAGATGGAGTTAGTCGGGGGATTGTCTCATCAACTCCACTTTCAAACAGATTCAGTTAGAGGCTTTTCAGACTAGATTTTTAGACAATATTTAGTTTTATAGATTTTATATTTCATCAGTATTTTAGATGTTTTGAACCTTATGGCATTTCAGCCCATTATTTCGTATTTATTTATGTATTATTGTTTAGTGATCATAGAATATATCATTCATGGATTAGCTTATGGTCCTTCAGGGTCTCAAGCTCCGTGTGACGACTAGGGGGTAGTCTCGTGTTGTTACAAACACTAATTTCAATTGGCTCTAGGACAGCATAACGCTATAGCCGCTCCTACTCATACTCACACTCCTTCCCGGGCAACTTGGCTTTGATAACATTTCTGGGATGGATTGCGATAATGAGGAGCAAAATAACACTTTAAAATAATTAAAGTAATTTATACATTTCAGGGACGAATCGGGATAGCGGGGAGCAAAATAACACTTTAAAATAATTAAAGTAATTTATAATTTAAAAGTAGTTTAAACTATTTTAAAAATAACTTTAAAACAATAAAATAAAATAAATAAATGTAAAGCAAAATGAACTAAAATGGTAGAGAAATGAAGAAATTTATACTTACAAAAACTTTTTATTGATATAGGAAATTGAGAGAACTTTACAGAGGGAGATGGTAGAGAGATTTTTGAGTTGGAAGTTTTAGAATGACCTCTCTATTACAAGTTAAAAGCCTTAAATTGGCTCCAGAAGTGCTGACTAATTTTTAATAAACACTATCTATTTTATATTTGTCCATACACTAATGAAAGCTATTTATTCTACACCTATCTAGGAGTTGCGGATGACTATTTATTCGTTATGCACATGTCTCTAACTATCTTGAACTTGAGGTTTTTGATGATTTTGAGAAGATTTTGGCATTCTCTTCCTTGAAGATGTGTGCCTTTGTCGTCTAGTCTTCTTTTTGTTTGTAGGGTCCATTAAGTAGCTTTTCAAACTTCAAAGGGGTGCGGGCACGTTTTTTTCAATTAAGAAGGTATGCCTGTGCTATTCCTTGTGGGTCCATCATATCCCCGTTGCTAGGTTAGCATGTGAGGATGTTGTGTCTAATAACTCCATTATCTGTTTTGAATGATTCTCATTATCAAGATTTGAGAAGGCTTCTTTGAGTCTTCTTTTTAATTCTTCCTTGGAGAGGTGCAATTCCTTCTGTAAGGACGAACTTGTTGCCAATTTTTCCATAGAAGTCCATCATTTAATCCTAATGTTTTTGCTTAAGTATTTAATCCTTTCAAATTCATGGATATTGAAGGACCAATAGATAATATATGAAATTCTTTTAGCGATAAAAAATTTGCACTATTTAATATTTTTTGATAGTGTAGAAATATTCTTCTCTAACTAGAACTTTTCAAATTGACTTTGAAACTGTGTAGATAATACTTGTTTATTTCCTCCAAACTGACTCCACCAGTCGTAGAACCATCGAGAAATTACAAAAGCCTTCATCTACTCCAAATATTTCATAAACCAAGAGTGAATGTTGGCCCTAACATACATAAAGTTGTACTTGGCTTTCTTATAATCATACCAATTATAGGTTTGAGGTTTGTGATTTCTCGATAGAGGAATGGGTGTATGTAGGTGATCTACGTACCATTCAAATGGGCTTAATAACCATTTGATTGTAAACTTTGAATATTAAATACTATTGCGATCTACTATATCTACTATTTTATGCTCGATTAGTAATGAATCTGTATCTGTTAATATGAGCTCATAATACCTTTGGGTCTTGAGGGGATCATCTGTTCCCACATAGACCCAAAATTTATATAACATGGCTTTAACAATTCTGGTACTAAAAAAGTTTTGTACTTTTTATCAAGTGCCATTATTGGCAGTACCTGTAAATCTACTACAACGAATTGATTTTTATCAGGAATACTTTGCTCTTCTTTCTTTTGTGAAGCGGAAAGGGAAACTATTTGTAAGTAGGTCTCCGGTAGTTTTATTGCATAAATATCTTTAGTTTGGATAGCAATATTCTTATTGGCTGACCAATATTTTTCCATAAATATCTGCTTAAGTAGCTGCATTCTCGGTACACTGGTAATAGACTATATTGACGGTAGCGAGACGATAGCTTTTGGCTGGAATGGAAATTCTGCCAAGACTGAAAACCTATTTTCTGATCTTTTATCTGACTTTTTATCTTCTTCTTTGAAGGGTCTTTTCATTTTTATCTCTGGTCAGAAATGCTGGAATGGAGGCCTTAACCTTGGTCCTGGTGTTCCAGGTTTCATAATTTCCCCATGGAAAAATTTTGTTAAAACTTTTTGGTAGACAATTTCTCCCTTTATAAAAACCACTTTCTTTTATAAAACTGTATTATAGAAATATCAATAAATTCAATTTTATAAGGGGAGAAATTCTCTCCTAAGAATTTTAATGAAGTTTTTCTACAGGAAAATTATGAGACCTGGAACACCAGGATCAAGGCTAAGGCCTCCATTCCAGCCTTTTTGACCAGAGGAAAAAAAACCTTCACAAAAAGAAGATAAATAGTCAGATAAAAAGTCAAATAAAAGGTCAGAATATAGGTTTTCAGTCTTGGAAGAATATTCATCCCTGCCAAAACCTACCACTCCGCTATCGTCAAAAGAGTCTATTACCAGTGTACCTAGAATGCAGCCACTCAAGGAGATATCTAAGGAAGACTACTCGTCATTCAATAAAAATATTGCTATCAAAACTAATGATAGTTATGCAATGAAAACACCAGAGACCTACTTACAAGCAGTCTCCCCTGCCACATGGTAAAGGAAAGAAGAGTAAAGTATCCCTAATAAAAAACAATTTGAGATAGTAGATTTGCAGGTACTGCCGATAATGGCGCTTGATAAACAGTATGAAAATTTTTGAGTACTAAAATTGTTAAAGCCATGTTATAAAAATTGGGACTATATGGACACAAATGATCCCCTCAAGACTTGAAGGCATTATGAGTTCATATTAACAGATATAGATTCATTACAAATCGAGCATAAATTATCAGACATAACTGATCCCAATAGTCTTCAATATTCAAAGTTTACAATCAAACGGACACTAAGCCCATTTGAATGGTATGTAGATCACCTACATACACCCATTCCTCTATCGAGACATTACAGACCTTAGACTTATGAATGGTATGATTATAAGGTGGCCTGGTACAACTTTATGTATGTAGGCTCAACACACACTCTTGGTTCGTGAAATATTCAGAGCAGATGAAGACTATTGTAATTACCTGATGGTTCTACGACTGGTGTAGTCAATTTGGAGGAAATAAATAGGTATTGTCTACAAAGTTTCAAAAGCAATTTTAAAAGTTCCAAGTAGAGCAAAATATTTCTACACTACAGGAAAATGGTGTATATTTTTTATTGCTAAAAGAATTTCAAATACTATCTATTGGTCCTTCAATATCCAACGGAGAAACCAAAACATGTTCGTCCTCATAAAAGGAATCACACCGCTCCAAGGAAGAATTAAAAAGAAGACTCAAAGAAGCCTTGTCAAATATTGATAATGAGAATCATTCAAAACAGATAATGGAGTTATTCGACACGACATCCTCGCATGACACCGAACCTAAAAATGGGGATATGTTGGACCCACAAGGAATAACACAGGCATACCTTCTCAATCAAAAGAAAGGTGCTCTCACCCCTCTGAAGTTTGAAACGCTTCTTAATGGACCCCACAAACAAAAGCAGACTAAAAGACAAGGGCACACATCTTCAAGGAAGAAAATGCCAAAATATTCTCAAAATCATCAAAAGCTGCAAGTTCAAGATAGTCAGAGACACGTGCAGAGAGAATAAATAGTCATCAACTACTCCTAGACTGGTGTAAAATAAATTGTTTTCATTAGTGTATGGACAAATGTAAAATAGATAGTTTTTGTTAAAAATTAGTCAACACTTCTGAAGCCTATTTAAGACTTTCAGCTTGTAATAGTGGAGAGCATTCTGAAATTTCTCAACTCAGAAATCTCTCTACCATCTCCCATATTTCTCATCTCCCTCTATAAAAGTTCTCTCATTTCCCATATCAATAAAATGTTTTTGTAAGTATAAATTTCTTTATTTTATTACTGTTTTATTTAATTTTATGATACATTTATTTGTTTTTTTTTGGTTTTAAAGTTAGTTTTAAAGTAGTTTAAACTAATTTTAAATTATAAATTACTTTAATAATTATAAACTATTTTTTTGTTCCCTGATATCCCATTCCAGAAAAAATTATAAATTCCTTCACATATGTTTTTTTGAAGTAGCAGTTAAACCATTATATAGATCAGGTTTATATGTACCTATATGTCTACTAAGAGATAATAGGTTATTAAATTTTGATGATTCATTATAGCAGTATTACAAAATAACCTCGATAATGGTTCCTATATTTTAATTGTTATCCTAATTTTTCAATAGATATTAAACATCAAAATGCTATGAATACATTAACATTAAATGTTAAAACAAAAAAACATGAATAGTAAGGTAAATAAAAGAGGAATATCAATAATATATAGAGTATATTACAGATTAATGAAAACAACCTTAGCCCCTAAGGCTAAAATAATTAATAATAAAGGAGCTACCATGTTTATGGAAGCTAACCTTAATCATAATAATACCTTTGTCCCAAAAATGATAAAATGGGATGATGTATTAATAAAATATAATTTGCATTTCGATTCTATAATGGAGCCGAGAATAGAAGAAAATTCAAATATTGAACAAGTAGTACAATATCCAGATGGATCTATAGATTTAGAATATCTAAGATCACAATATTTTAATCAAGCATCTTCCAGTAGAATAATGTCCTTTTCTAGACCCTCAGTCTCTAAGTCTGTAGAAGAAAGGAAAGTAACATTACAAGATATTGAAAGAAAATTAAGAGGAGTTGATTTCTCAAAACAAATTCCAAAAGTAGAATATGAATCCACAAATTTAAAAGCTAAAAAATCAATAAGTCCTATTGCTAGTGAAATGCTAGGAGTAAGAAATTTTCTATGCATGATTAGGTCAGATGTATTATTTGAACCTGACTTTGAATATTTAGATAAATTATGGAGTAGTTCCAAAAATTATATTAAAAAGGAGTGCTATAAATAAAAATATTCATTAAAAGAAAGATACTCTTTTAGAGAAAAATGGTGCAATGATATGAAAAGATTAAGATGTAATATTGAATTTTTTAAATGGTTTGAAATTACAGAAAAATTAGATGATCAAAAGGATTTATTAAACATAATTGTTAATAAATGGTATACTACTAGTAATGAAATTGTAGAATCAATAATTCCTTCGTCAGAAAAAATTTGTCTACCAGTAGAAGACAGAGTTGTTACTGCCTCAACCTTTAAATTAGATATAGTGTATATTAAAGGTGATCCTACAAATAGGGATATAAATAAAATACCCCATCAAAATAATTATGAAAATCAGTTATTAGATGTAGTATCAAAACAGATTATCGAAGTCGAGAATAAATCAACTTTTAAAGATAAACCGAGTTCTTCTCATTATGATAAAAATTTAGAAACTAATCTAATTTTTAGATTACTAGAATTCTCTAAAGATGAATTTCTTAAATTTATAGAAAGGTTTGAAGTAACAAATGCTATTTTAGAACAAATTAACAAAAAATTAAAGTATGAATTCAAAGTCACCAATGACATTATTAAAGAAAACAATAAAAACCCAGCATCTCAATCAAAATCCACTAATAATGTAAATAATAATAATACAGGTTGGGATTATGGAAAAATGAATAACAAACCTAAAGGTTGCAGAATCCTAAATAAAAGGAAAGACATAAGTAATAATTTATGTTGTATCTTTGAAGAAAATGAAGATAATTCCTCTCCAATAGAAAAATTACTAACGTTTGCCGTAATAAATTAGCTAATTATGGTAACTACGCTGGTTCACACTATATTTACAATAATCATTATATTAATGTTATCACCAATAATAATAAGGAGAAAGAAGTATTTTTTGATATTATCAATCATTTAGAAGATACAAGCTTTAGGAGAAAATATTTAATATTTTAAAAATATTATTCTTAACCAACATTTTGATAAAGAAATAACTGTACCTATACAATGAGAAATTGGTCAGGTAAACAAAAAAAATAGAAACAACTATACAAGACCTTCAAGTAGAGTTACAATACTTTAAAAGCGAAGCTAAACTATATAAGCAGGAATTTAACAATAAATTACTTACTGATAATTTAACTTCTAATAAAAAATCTGAACCATGTCTATTAAAGGTTGGAGAAGCATCAAAAATAAAAAGAAGTTAATAAAGATATTATGTTCCTAAAAAATTATTCAAAAATTGACAAAATTACAAAAGATAAAGCGCAAAGTTACCATATACCCATTACATTAGTGATAAATAAAAATTACACAATTCAAAAGGTGGCATTCTTAGAAATAAGAGCAGATCAAAACTGCATCATTGAAGGAATAATCCCCACTAAGTATCTTGAAAAAGGTACTACAAGATTATTCTCCGCAACAAGAAAAATAATAAAAATAAATTATAAACTAAACAATGCACACATATGTAATGATGGAATTTGTTTCATGAATGACTTTGTAAAAACCAAAGATATAAATGAAGAGAGAATTTTAGGAATACCTTTTACAAATCAAATAAAACCTTATACTACCGAATTTGATGATATCCCACTATTATTTTTGGGAAAAGGATTATTTTTCCTTATCTAAGTAGTTTATCAAAAGCAGAAAATGACCATATAAAAAATAAAACGGTCTTCAAAATCAAATTAATTTCACAACAAATAAATTATTTAAAGGCCAAAACTAAAGTCAAAAGAATTGAATCCTCTTTAAAAACCCCAAAAGTAGAAGCAGAAATTAAAAATCTATAATTCATAGAGCAAGAGTTCTGCTCGGATTATACTAATTCCTTTTGGAAAAGAAAGCAGCATATAGTTGAATTACCCTATGTTGAGAGATTTGACAAAAGGATTATTCCAGCAAAAGCAAAAGTCATTCAAATGAACCATGAATTAATGGAATACTATAAAAAGGAAATTAATGATCTAATAAATAAAACATTATTCGACCTTCTAAATCACCTTGGGGTTGTTCAGCCTTTTTTGTCAATAATAGCACTGGAAAGGGAAAAGTTGCCCCAAGATAAGTTATCAATTATAAGCCTTTTAATAATGTATTAAAATGGATTAGGTACTCGATACCTAATAAACTTGACCTTCTTAAACTACTTTTAAATTATAAATTACTTTAATAATTATAAACTGTTATTTTGCTCTCTGATATCTTGATCTGTCCCTCAAATGCTATCAGAGCCAAGTTGACCAGGAGGGAGTGTGATTATCAGTTGGAGAGGCTAGAGTGTTACATTGTCCTAGATCCAGTCAAAATTAGTATTACTCCTAGAATAATAATTTTTTGGGTTAGTAATTACTATTGTTCTGCCTCTATGTTCTTAGTTTTATTCCTTAAGTTGGGTAGCCATTTAATAGCGGTTTAGACGTTGGAAAACCTAGAATTTTCCATTGGATTTGCTCTGAGTATGGTAAAAAGTAAAGTCGAACCCGGAGGATGTTCCCGTCCTTATAGAAATAAAATAAAAGAATTTTGGAAGGAAGAAAATTAGTAATTACTGCACACAAAAATAATTATTGTGGTAGTAACATCTAAAATAGATTTGGTCCTAAGTGTTTCTCTCTCATCTGCAAAAATCCTAATGAATACTTCAACCAACCAAAACGAAATAAGTAGTGTCAATATATTTGTCTCTAATGAAATAGCTAAAATAGAAAGTGATTTACAAAATTGGAATATTCTAAAAGAAAGTTTTAATAGAGTCTAAAACTGGAAACATTTATTTTGTTAAAAATTATAATATTAAAACTTCCGAATCCACTATTGCAGTTAATAGAAATATTGATACTAATAAATTATTAGTAGTTGAAGATATATTCCTTCACACAGTGTAACACCCCGAATCTCGTACCCAAAATGCTACACGGTGCTCATGACCCCGAAGGACCACAAGCTAACCCATAACTGATATTTGTAACTGGGCATTACATAATACACTGTATAAATGCAGAAAAAGGCTGTAAAGTCATAAGGTTCAAATATCCAACAAAACATGACAACTGGAGATACGGTATATCAATACCAAATCAACTAAAATAATTGTCTGAACATTCTAGTCTGAAAGCCTCTAAACTGTCTGAATAAGGAGTTGATAGGCCATGTCCCCAACTAACTCCAACTGCTGAAATAAACTAAGTACTGAAAGGATGAAATATTCAAATAATAACATCCTTGAATGATGAGGACTCACTACTAGTCTGTCTACTGAATAGCTGATCTACTAAGGATGCTTTGGATCTCGTGCTTCTGAACCTATAGTATAAAATACCATAGTGCAAAAGAAAAGTGTATGTCAGTACGTGAGAATATACTGGTACACAAGTGATGTAAGCTGAATGCAAAGGTTTATAAGCATGAACTATAACTGACTGATATGAATACGTGTGGATACATGCATGAATACATGAACTGTAACTGAGATCATGACATCACTGAATCTGATGGAACTAGCTGAGTTCCATACTGAACAGGGTGACTGTATCTGACAGTCCTGAATTCTATAGAACTATTTGAGTTCTATTACTGAGACTGAGACTATAACTGTGGAAAGTATTTATCTAACCAACTTGCCCCAAATAAGATAATATAATTGAGTTGGGGTCCAATTTGTAACCCCAATTAGAAGGGTGTCACTACCGCGCCACTGGTAAGGACAAACTGTGAGTAATCCCTCATCTAAGAAGTACTCTAAGGAGAATGGTGGGACCCTCATCTAATAGGTTAAGTCACCTCATCAACCCTCACCTAACAGGTTAGATATCTCAACCTACGCTGGCTACGTAGTTCTAAAGCGCGAGGATTTCTTCTAAGAATCACACCCTCTACTCGCAGGTAAGTCCCCATCCTTGGACTCACTAGATGCTGAATCCTACTTCTATCTGATTAGACACTGAATTAATTATACTGAATTGACTGGACTGAGTTCACTGAGTTCCATTGACTGACAGAATATTACTGAGATCTGGTAACTGACAAAGATTATTGAGATTACTTAGTTTTCCTGAGTCATGAGACTGACTGAATTCTACTGAGCATGTCTTGACTGAGAGTATCTTGAAAACTGACACTGGCTCTAGGCGCACAGCTAAATTTTTGGGTACAATTACCCCCAAGACTCGATAACATGAAACTGACAATACATGACACTTCCTGGACTCACGACTATAATCAATATTCCATAATACAACCATTGGGGAATTTTATGAGGCATCATGGTTTGGTACATAAATAGGAATACATATAAACATGTTCTAATTTCATAGGGCTAATCTCATGAGCAATCCATAAAACAATTTCAATCCATAACAATAACATGGAAGTCATTTTGAATATAAGGGTAAAACATGGGTTCATCAATTTGGTCATAATTGAGCCCTAAAGCATGATTTTTATTCTCTTGGGCATTTTATCAAACGCATTGTATGCATAACCTTAGGCTTAGGCATATACACTAGTTCATACATCATGGTTACTTTAATCAACTCAATTTAAAAGTTTTGAACCCACATACTGGTGTAATTTCATGAATAGTACATAAAGACTCCAACTTGGGATTCATACAACCACATAAATATAATTAAAATCAATACACCACATGGAAATCACAATTAATGAGTTTAAAATAGGATTCTTAAGCTTCATGGGTGAAAGAAACCTATGAATGAACACTTTACATACCTGGGTGGATGATTTCTTGAAGGTTGGAGGAGAAAATCTTGAATTCTTGACTTAGGATTAAACGCCTATTGTTCTTGGGGATTGATCTTTGAGAGAAACCCTAATTTAGTGTTGTGGATGAATAATGAAGTTATGAGCTCTGGTATGGTATAATTAGGGGTTAAAATGAGTATAAAAAAAAACCTAAATACCCTTTTAAAACTGGCTTAAAATTGCTGATCAGAAGAGGCGACGGTTTGGGCAATGGTCCATCGCTGGGTCGACGGTCCGTCGGTCCTGACCGTCACACTTGGCCAGAACCTAAACTTCCTGCCTCATCTGCGATGGTCCATCTCTAGCTCAACGGTCCATCAGTCCTTACCGTCGCACTTGTCCAGAAAATAGGTTCACTACCTTAGCCGTGACGGTCCTTGCTAGCTCGACGGTCCGTCTGCCTGACCATCGCTTCTGGGCAATTCCGATAGTTTTCTGTAAAACGTCCATAAATTTTTACTCTGATACTAGATTTGGACAAAATTGATACCGTTGGAAAGCTAATTCAATTTTCCACGTGATAAAAAAGTTGAAATTGGGGAAATTATATTTGATTTTAAAATAAATCATTTAGGAAGTCATCACTAACTCTTTTGGAGACTAGATTAAACTTAAATAAAGTTTGGGGTATTACACATAGTTCTTGTTCAAGTAGTAGTTAAACTATTATGTAGATTAGGTTTAGATGTGCCTAGATGTCTACTTTTAAGAGATAATAGGTAATTAAAATTTGATGATTCATTATTAGCAGTATTACAAAGTAACCTCGCTAATGGTTCCATATATTTTAATTGTTATCCTAATTTTTCTATAGATATTAATGATCAAAGTTCTATAGATACATTAACATTAAATGCTAAAATAAAAAACTTGAATAGTAAGGTAAAGACAAGAGAAATAACAATAATTTATAGAGTATATTACAGATTAATAAAAACAACCTTAGATCCTGGCTAAAATAATTAGTAATAAAGGAGCTACGATGCTTATAGAAGATAACCTTAATCATAATAATACTTTTGTCCCAAAAATGATAAGATGGAATAATGTATTAATAAAATATAATTGACATTTCGACTCCATAACGGAGTGAAAAATAGAAGAATAAAAGTCAAATATTGAACAAGTAGTATAATATCCAGATGGATCTATAGATTTAGAATTTCTAAGATCACAATTTTTTAATCAAGCATCTTCCAGTAGAAAAATGTCCTTTTCTAGACCTTCAGTCACAAAGTCTGTAGAAGAAAGGGAAGTAGCATTAAAAGATATTGAAAGAAAATTAAAAGGAGTTGATTTCTTGAAAATAATTCCAAGAGTAGAATATGAATCTACAAATTTAAAAGCTAAAAAATCAATAAGTCCCACTGCTAGAGAAATGCTAGGAGTAAGAAATTCTCTATGCATGATTGGGTCAGATCTAGTATTTGAACATGACTTTGAATATTTAGATAAATTATGAAATAGTCTAGAAAATTTTATTAAAAAGGAGTGGTACAAACAAGAATATTCATTAAAAGAAAGATAATCTTTTAGAGAAAAATGGTGCAGTGAGATGAAAAGATTAAGATGTAATATTGAATTTTTTAAATGGTTTGAAATCACAGAAAATTAGATGATCAAAAGGATTCGTTAAACATGATTATTAATAAATGGAATACGACTATTATTAAAATTGTAGAATCAACAATTCCTTTGTTAGAAGAAATTAATCTACCAGTAGAAGGTAGAGTTGTTACTGCCTTACCCTTTAAATTTGATAGAGTAGATACTAAAGGTGATCCTATAAATAAGGATATAAATAAAATACTCCAACGAAATAATTATACAAATCAGTTATTACATGTAGTATCCAAACAGATTCTCAAAGCTGAAAATAAATTAACTTTTAAACATAAGTCAAGTTCTTCTCATAATGGTAAAAAATTAGAAACTAATCTAATTTTTAAATTACCAGAATTCTCTGAAGATAAATTTCCTAAATTTGAAGAAAATTTTGAAGTAACCGATGATATTTTAGGAAAAATTAATGATAGATTAAAATTTGAATTAAAAGTCACAAATGACAAGGTTATAAGAACTTTATCAGAAACAAATAATAATGAAATTAACAAACTAAGTTCTAAATATTTAGTTAAAAAGAATTAATATAAAAAGCCCACATTTCTGGATATGCATGAAGAAAATGAATTTTTATCTCATACTTCACATTCTGGAAAAAAAGTCACGGAATGAAATATTGATGGATTAATAGAACATCAAATATATAATAAACTACATGAAATGGGAATGGCCATTGCGGCATATAAAATTGCCAGATTTTCAGTTAAATAAGCAGCATTTATGATTATATCAGATTTTATGAGTACTATAAAATATTGGTGGGATAATTATCTCACATATAATATAATAGAAAATGCATTTTAAATGCCACAACTATTACTCAAGCTATTAAGACTGAGTCAACAGGGAAAACGACTGAAAATCAAGTCTTAGAAGATGCCACCACCAGTTTGATTTATAGTATAGCTAAACATTTTATAGGAGAACCTCAACTTTTCAAAGATAGAAATTTAGAGATATTATCAAATCAATCATGTCCAAAGTTAGTTGATATTATATGGTATAAAGATGTTTTCCTCAGCGAAGTCATGATTAGAGAATATTGTAATCATGATTATTTGAAGAAAAAAAAAATTATAAGTGGCTTACCAACATTATTTGTAGCAAAGGTTAGAAAAAAATTAAAAAATAGGTTTGAGGAAAATATTCCTCATAGTAATTTAACTTATGGAGATATTATAAGTTTTATAAATATCACAGGATAAGAATTATGTATAGATGTTAAGCTTAAAAATCAACTAAAAAGAGATAATAAAATTACTCTCAATGAGCTAGGAAGTTTTTGCGAAGACTTTGGTTATATAAAATTATCAGCCCCTTCAAAGGAAGCTACTAAAAATATTAAAAATAACATAAAAACTATAGAGATAAATCTGAAAAACCTCATTATTATAAAAGGCAATTTAAAAAAAACTAAAAAGGCTTCTAAGGGAGAAAATAAAAATTAAACATGTTGGAACTACGGTAAAACTGAACATAAGACCAAAGATTGTCCGGTCCCAAATAAAAAGAAAGACAAAATAAATATGTTAGAATTGGGAAATGACGTTAAATATAAATTATATTCAATACTTGATGAAAATAAAAATAGTTCTTCCTGTGACGAAGATCTTAGTGATGATAATCAACTTAATGTTGCATACAATTCAGATAGTAGTGGATTAACATACCGTTGTAATTGTAGTGGTGCGATTTTCACTTGTAATAGTCATTCTATAAATGTTATCACCAATAATAGAGACAAAGAGGCCTTATTTGACATGATAGATAATATAGAAAACCAAACTCTTAGGATAAAATATTTAATAGCCTTAAAAGATATTGTTCTTGATCAATAGGTTGATAATAAAGAAATTATTGAACCCTATAATATGGAAAATATACTAAATAAATTTAAAGAACATAATTCTAAAACAACCATACAAGATCTTTAGACAGAATTATTATACCAAAAAGAAGAACTTAAGCAAGTTAAACAGAGACTTACCAATCTAGAAACAAAATCACTTGCTAATAAAATATCAAATTATTGAACTCCAAACCAAGACCCCAAATCACATTAGTTTGAGTTTGGTGAAATATCAAGTGTAAATAATTACGATAAAGAAATAGAGTCTCTAGAAATAGAATCTCTAGAAAAACTTCCTATAAACAGATCAGGAATGAATACAATTACTATAGTTAAACCACAAAGTTACCATATACCAATTACTATAGTTATCAATAAAGATTATAAAATTAATAAGATTGCATTGTTTGATACAGATGCTGATAAAAATTACTTTATAGAGGGATTAATTCCTATAGAATATTTAGAAAATGGTATTACATTCTTATTCTCCGCAACTGTGGAAAAATTAAAAATAAATTATAGACTTCCCAAAGCCTGTATTTGCTATGACAGAGTTTGTTTTATTAATAATTTTGTAATTACTAGAGATATCAATGAAGAGCTAATATTAGGTCTTCATTTTATCACTCAAATAAAACCTTATATTGTCGAGCTAGATGGCATCCACACCACTATTTTGAAATAAAATGATTATTTTCTTCTATCTAAACAGTATTTCAAAAGAAGAAAGTGATTTTATAAAAAATCAAACTATCTTTAGACAAAATTTTGTCCCATAGGGATTAGAGAAAAACTAATCCACTTTTAAAGGAAAATTTTATAAGTTATCCAATTTCAATTTTTTTTTAAAATTGTTTTATAAAAATGTCAACAAATTCAATTTTATAGGGAGAGAATTCTCCCTGTCACAACCTAGACTAACGGATTGTGCAAGCACCTATGCTATTCTAAGTAGCTAGGAGAACCCTTATTACCCAGCTAAAAATATATGGAAGACTTCTGTTTTTAAGAAAGTATAAAGTAAATTAAATACTAATAAATAAACTTTTTCAAATACTTCTTACAAATGTCCTTCACTATCCCAAGAATTGGCCAGACATGTACAAGGGTTATCTACTACAACATAGACTAACAATAAAATAAATAATATAAAGACTCTAACATCTGCCAGTAAGAAAGTGCAGACGTTAGTGCTGAATATTGTCATCTATATAGTAACTGCAACTAACCTGTATCTAGTCTATACTCCAAGAAAAAATGTAGAAGAGTAGGGACAGTACAACCACACGTACTGGTAGGCATCATCGGCCGACCGTATTGGTTCATATAATCATAAAATAGAATCAACAAAAATAAATCATGACATCTTGAATGAAATATAATTCAACTAAGGTTGTAATAATATTATTATTTTAGCTATATAATTTACATCATCCAACTACTCTTCCAACTCCATCTATATTATATTCACTACCAACATACTCTAGCTTCATTAATTCACACAATCAACCACAATCCAATGCTAATACATTACTATTCATCTTTATTCACCTTATCTTTTTCATTACTCATATTCACAGGAAAAAATCGTAATCATAAGTAACCCACTACCCTTGGACTATTCAAATGCTCTTTTATAATATTAAAGAATGATAACTAGCCATTCTAGTAATCTACGATTAAAACATGTATAAATGAAGAAAGTCAACCAACATATAAGTAAGAACAAATTTTCACTTTTTAAAATACATATCACACAATCAAATACCCAATGAATCAATATTATAACAATAACAGATCAAAGAGTTCTCACAAATAAGCTACATAACCATCAAGAGTATCAATCATATTGTAAACATCCATAGACTCAACATAAATATGTACACATATGTTATGGTTCTTATTTTGGCCCAAATAGTCATGAACTACAGGGAACAATCTATGTTCATGTACCGTATTGGTGTAGTACCCTATCTAACATATACATATCTGTATCGGTGTGGTACCTTGTAATACCCCGCATGTTTCTAAGCTAGGAAGTGAATAAGTATTCCTACGTATGAAATATCCTATCCTGTGATTCATACTTGAGTACATGACTTACAATGAATATCCTAGTGATAGGATAGCTTATGATGCATTAAGCATGTTTATATGAGTCACTTAAGGTAATACAAACTAGGAGTTTTTGAATCCATCAAGTTTTAATATTTGATTTTGCAATGGTCATATTTGAAAGAGTATAACATGATGTTAATGTGTTATTTTGGATGATTTAGACCCACCAAATTGTAGATAATCGAATTAGCTTTCCAACGATACCGATTTCTCCTTAATCCAATACCTGAGCAAAACGTTATGCCCATTTTCGTGAGAGACAGTAAGCATAGACGATTGGTTAGGCGTCGCCCAACCCAAGAATAGGCGATTGGTTAGGCACTGCCAAACCTAGCTTAGGCAATCACTTGGGCGCCGCCTAAGTCAGTTCTAGGTTCCAAAAACACTTCGTTTTGAGTTATTTTAAGGGTAATTAAGTCTTTTAACACTCCTTACACGTCCCTAAACTTAACCCTATGAAATATATAGATTGTAAACATATTACAACCCTATTATCATCTCAAAGCTCATCATCCAAGAGAACTAAAATAGAAAAACAACTAGGGTTGCATAACTAAGCTTGAAGATCCGATTTCAAGGAAATTCCTCCGTCAATCATGAAGAATCTTCCTTCTAAGGTAAGCGTGAGTTGATTTATGGATACCTTTCATCCATAAAGTTCAAAAACCCTCTTTTTCATTATAAAGTATGATCTCTATATTGTTGTGTTTTGATGATCATGTTGTTGATATTGGGTGATTCCCAAGATGGAATCTTTATATGTTTTTTTGAGTTTCATGTTATCATATTAGTTGGAAACATGTAAATTTGGTTGTTCATGATGTATAATTTGATGATTTCACCTATACTTAAGATGTGCATGTAAGGTGTTTGATAAAATTCCTAAGAAACTAGAAATCATGCAATATAGCTAAATTGTGACTAAGTGAAGGATTCATTATATGCCTTTACGTTCCAATGACTTCTATGTTGATAATGTGCCTTGTAAATGTTGTTGGAATACTTATGAACTATTCTTATGAGATTACGCTATGTTTACTTCCAAATCTTACTTTTGAACAAGATGTATGATAACCATGTAGTCCACATGAACTTCCATGCTATTGGTATGTGTTGCCAATATGATTATGCAATGAACATGATATTAAGATTGTGCAAGTACTTCCATATGATATGAAATCCTTTCCATGCAATACATTGTTGATAACCATGCTTAGTTTGAGATCCCTACTTATGATATTATAAATTATGGACTCTACTCTTATGATCAAGTCATGTTATGTGTGTCATTTTCCTCCTACCGAGTTCTAGGGGTATTCATATCCAAAAACTATAGTTGTGTGCCTAGAGCTATGTCATGTTTCACGATATCCGAACTTAAGCTATGATTCCATAGACTTCAGTCAGTCATGTGACTCAGGAAAATCTCATGATCTTAGTCAGTTGTCAGATATCAGTGACATTCTGCCAGTAAATGGAATTCAGTAAGATTAAGTCACGCACAGTCAGTTATTCATGTCTAGTCCCACCATATGGGAGTAGAGGTAAGCACCGAGTGAACCCAAGAATGGGAAATCACCTGCCAGTCTAGGGTGTGATTCTTAGTAGTCATCCTTGTGTTCCAGAACTACGTATCCAGCGAAGGTTGAGACATCTTAAACCATCAGATTAGGGTTGATGAGGTGGCTTAACCCATCAGTTTAGGTTTCCCACTATTCTCATTTAGTACCCTCCAGATAAGGGTCACTCACAGGCTGTCCTTACCCATGGCACGGTATTGACACCCCTTCAGTCTGTGCAGAGATTTGACCCCATCTTAGCCATAACGGCATACATGGGGCATGTCGGTTAAATAATACTTCCCACAGTTTTTGTATCAGTCTCAATAAAAGAACTTCAGATTTTAGTATATACAGGACTGTCAGATACAGTCATCCATGTTATCAGTTTCAGTATCAGTCATGACAGTTATCAGTAAACTATGTATTATCTTACAGGTCATACTATCACATATTCAAGGTCCCAATTTCTCTATATGTGTATTTGCACTCCCACGTTCATATTAGTCAGTCAGTGTTGTTTATGCATGAAACCATTTATGTTCAACCTACCTTTCTCGTATACTTAGTACTCTAGTTGTACTGACGCATTTGCGCTATGGTGCTTTCTTTTCATGTTACACTATAGGTTCTGAGACACGAGCTCCATTCCAGCAGTAGCGGTAGCATTCCAGTCGCAGAGACACAATGAGTCCTTATTGATTCGAGGACAATATGATTTGATTTATTTATTTATTTATTTATTTCTTCAGTTTAGTTTTACGGAGTTAGTTGGAGACATGTTCCTTCAACTCCTTATTCAGATAGTTTAAAGGATTTTAGATTTACGTTTAGATTTATGTTTAGATTTACGTTCAGATTGACTAGTTTTGGGTATTTTTACCCAAATGATTATATTCAGTTAAACCTTATGGCCTTACAGTTCTATGTATTCTATATTATTATATCATGATTTGTAGTATACAGGTACAGATATCAGTCATGGGTTAGCTTGTTGCCCCTCGGGGTCATGAGCACCGTATAGCATTTCGGTTCAACGAATCGGGGTGTTACAAACTTGGTATCAGAGCCTAAGTTTCAATAGAGTCCAAGGAAGTCTGAAAGCCGTATCTAGTAGAGTCTTGTACAAGGGTATGTTACACGCCACATTTATGTGCGGGAGGCTATAAGATGTTTTAGGAACAGTCCCCTTTCTTCATTATTCATGTCATGCTAGTGAGCATAATCATAAGTAAACTCTCAGTCTAATCCATTCTTCTCTTATTCCAGACCAGCCAGCTCCTCATCCCGAAGATCCTTTGGGCAAACATGTTTCCCATGCGGAGTTTAGAGCCATATTTACCACACTTGATCAGTCCATGGTAGCAAAGAATGAATGGCCACCAGTCATTTTGACCAATCCAGTGGCCAATCCCAAAGCAGCTAGGGTTCGGGACTTCACTCGGATGAACCCTCCATCTTTCCATAGGTCTAAGTCTGATGAGCACCCTCAAGAGTTCATTGACCAAGTCCAAACGGTCATTGACATCATGGGTGTTACTTCTATCGAGAGTGCTAAGTTAGCCACCTACCAATTATAGGACGTTGCTTATGATTGATACAAATAGTGGAAGCCTATGAGGTTAGATGATATAGGCCCTATCGAGTGGGAGAAATTTGTCACATCCTTCTTAGATAGATTTTTCCCCAAGAGCTGAGGGAAGCTAAAGTTCTTAAGTTCATCAACCTCAGGAAGGGTATTATGATGGTTAGGGAGTATTCTCTCAGATTTACTCAGCTAGACAGGTATGCTCCTCATGTGGTTGCAAAAAATAGAGCTAAGATGAGCAAGTTCGTGTCAGAGGTCAACGATAGCGTGGTAAATGAGTGTAGGTAGGCGATGCTGATCGGTAATATGACCTTGCCAGACTCATGAACAATGCCCAAAAAGTAGAAGAGCATAAGTTTAAGACTAGGGAGAGGCAGAACAAGAGATCAAGGTCAGGTAATTTGAACTTTGCTCACCCCAAGTCAAATGGAGGAAACCGTTCGCAGTTTCGCTCTAAGTCAGCCGTTCCAGCTCCTTCCTCTACCAACGCTCCAGTGTTGAAATTCAGAGATGGCTATAGAGATAAAGTGCCAGGCTCTAAATCTCAGGGAAGTGTTAGCAGTGCCCGAATGAATCCTCTTTGTCAGATTGTGGTAAGAACCGCAAGGGCATTTGCAGAGCCGGTAGTGATGTCTATTTTAGTTGTGGAAAGCCAGGCCACGGGATTAGGGAGTGTCTGCAGTCAAGTCTTTAGGGTCAGTAAAATCATTCTATAGCTTAGTCTAGTCGCCCAAACCAGCAGGGTGCCATTTCCTGTGCTACTAGTGGGCAACGACCAAACAAACTCTCTTCTCTTCAGTCCCGGTAGGATCAGGAAAATTCTCCTGATGTCGTTACTGGTACGTTATAGATTTTTCATGTTCATGTTTATTCTTTGCTACACCCAGGTGTATCTTTCACTTTTGTTACTCCATACATAGCAGGCAATTTTGGAATTAGTCTCGAAGTCCTAGCAGAGCCCTTCTCAGTCTCTACCCCAGTGGGTATAGCCATCATTGCCCAGTGGGTATACAGGAACTACCCAGTTATGATATCTCAGAAATCCATGTTAGCAAATTTAGTGGAGTTAGAGGTGACTAATTTTGATGTCATTCTTGGCATAGATTGGCTTCATTCCTTCTATGCCACAGTAGACTACAAAAATAGGATAGTTCAGTGTTAGTTCCCGAATGAGACCGTCCTAGAGTGGAAAGGTAGCATTTCAGCATTGAGGGGTCAACTTATTTCCTACCTTCGGGCAAGGAAAATGATTTCTAAGGGGTTTGTGTATCATCTCGTGCATGTTAAAGATTCCAGTTCTGAATATCCCATCCTCGAAATAGTCCCTATTTTTAATGAATACTCAGATATCTTTCCCAAAGATCTTTCAGGCATTCCTCCCGAAAGGGAAATAGACTTCGGCATAAACCTTCTTCTTGATACTCAACCTATTTTTATTCCGCTATACAGAATGGCACCAGCAGAACTCAAGGAACTGAAATATTATTTAAAGGATCTCTTAGATAAGGGATTCATCAGACCCAACATTTCCCCATGGGGTGCGCCAGTATTATTCGTGCGCAAGAAAGACGGTTCTCTCAGGATGTGTATTGATTAACATCAACTCAACAAGGTCACGATCAAGAATAGATATCATCTTCCCAGGATTGATGATCTATTCGACCAACTTCAGGGTGCCAGTTACTTCTCCAAGATAGACCTTAGATCAGGCTATCATCAGCTCAGAGTTAGAGAATGTGACATTTCGAAGACAGCTTTCCATACTCGGTATGGTCACTTTGAATTTTTGGTCATGTCATTTGGTCTTACCAATGCCCCTACAACTTTTATAAATTTGATGAACCGTGTGTTTAAGAAGTACTTGGACATATTTGTCATGGTCTTCATAGATGATATTCTGGTCTATTCTTCTACAGAGCGTGATCATGCAGACCATCTCAGGATTGTTCTTCAGACTCTCAGGGATCACCAATTATTCGCTAAGTTCAACAAGTGTGAATTTTGTCTAAGATCAGTAGCATTCCTTGGCCATATTATTTTCGGTGATGGAATTAGAGTAGATCCTCAAAAAACTGAGGCAGTAAGAAACTGGCCCAGACCCGTATCTCCATCAGATATTAGGAGTTTCTTGGGTTTGGCTGGCTATTACAGATGGTTTTTCAAGGGATTTTCTTCTATTACATCTCCCATGTCCAGATTGACTCAGAAGAAGATTAAGTTTCAGTGGTCAGATTCATGCGAGAAGAGCTTTCAAGAGTTAAAGACTCAACTCACCTCCACTCTAGTTCTAGCTATTCCAGATGGTTTAAACGGTTTTGTAGTCTATTATGATGCCTCCAGAGTGGGTTTAAGTTATTTCCTCATGCATTATGGTAAGGTCATTGCCTACACCTCTAGACAGTTAAAGTCACATGCGAAGAATTATGCTACTCATGATCTTTAGTTAGCAGCGGTAGTTTTTGCCTTAATGATTTGGAGGCATTATCTCTATGGAGTTTATGTTGATATCTTCACAGACCATAAAAGCCTCCAGTATGTCTTTTCCTAGAAAGATCTCAATCTTTGCCAGAGAAGGTGGTTAGAGTTCTTAAAGGATTACGACATGAGTGTTCTTTATCATCCGGGCAAGGCCAATATTATGGCCGATGCTCTCAGTCGACTCTCCATGGATTGTATTTCTCACGTTGAGGAAGTAAGAAAAATATGTCTCAAGAGATCCATCATCTTTCCAAACTAGGAGTTCACTTAGTCGATTCTTCAGAGGGTTGTGTATGTGTCCATAATAGTTCAGAGTTATCTCTAGTTTCCGAGGTGAAAGAGAAACAAAACAAGGATCCTAGCCTTGTCAAGCTCAAAGAGTCAGTTCAGAATCAGAAATTCAAGGTCTTCTCCCAAGGGGGAGATGGTGTTCTTTGTTGTTAGGGTCATCTATCTGTTCCAGGTGTAGATGAATTGAGGAAGCGAATACTTGTAGAAGCGCATGGTGCACAATACTCTATTCATACAGGGGTCATTAATATGTCTCGTGACATATGGGAGATCTATTGGTGGAGTGGGATGAAGAGAGATGTTGCAGAGTTTGTGGCTAAGTGCTCTATATGTCAGCAGGTTAAGATAGAGCACAAAAAACCTAGTGGTTCCATGCAAGAGTTCACCATTCCTACTTAGAAGTGGGAAGAAGTTAACATGGACTTCGTGATGTGTTTGTCTAGAACTCTTCATCAGTATGATTCAGTCTGGGTCATTATAGATAGAATGACCAAGTCAGCTCATTTCCTTCCTGTTCATACTTCTTATTCCACTGAGGATTATGCCAAACTCTATATCAGGGAGTTTGTCAGATTACATGACGTTCCACTATCTATCATCTTAGACAGAGATACCCAGTTCACTTCTCACTTTTGGAAAGCATTCTAAAAGGGTCTCGGTACCCAAGTCCATCTCAGCACATCATTTCATCATCAGATAGATGGTCAAGCAGAGAGGACCATTCACTCTTGAAGATATATTAAAGGCGTGTACAATTGACTTTAAGGGATGTTGGGATGACCTCTTTCCTTTGATTGAATTTGTATACAACAATAGCTATCATTATAGTATTCAGATGGCTCCATTTGAAGCTCTCTATGGTAGGAGATGTAGATCTCTGATTGGTTGGTTTGAAGTTAGTGAGGCCTCAATCATAGGTCCTGACTTAGTATTCAATGCCTTAGAGAAAGTTCAGTTGATTAGAGAGAGACTCCGGGATGCTCAAAGCCGACAGAAATCCTATGCAGATGTTTGTGGAAAGTATCTTGAGTTCGAGGTAAATGACTATGTCTATCCTAAGATCTCTCCCATGAAGGGAGTAAAGAGGTTTGGCAAGAAAGGGAAACTCAGTCCCCGGTATGTCGGTCCCTTCAGAATTCTTTGTCGCTTTGGCAAGGAAGCTTATGAGCTTAAGTTACCTTTAGATCTAGCCTCATTCCATCCAGTCTTCCATGTCTCTTTGCTCAAGAAGTGTATAGGTGACCCAGCAGTTGTTGTCCCTATTCAAAGCATCGACATTCAGAACAGCCTCTCTTATGAAGAGATTCCAGTCAAAATCTTAGATTATCAGACTCGTAGATTAAGGAACAAAGAAGTACCTCTAGTCAAGGTTATTTGGCGAAATCAGTCTCATGAGGGAGCTACTTGGGAAGAAGAAGTAGATATCCTTACCAAGTATCCTCACCTCTTCCCCGCCAATTTAGATCAAGCTCAAGGTAACAATTCTCCTTAATCTTATTCAGTTTCACATTCATGTTTCCAGTATAAACTTGGTACCTATTAACCATTTCATACTCAGTCATGCATTCATGTGTCAGTTGTTCGTGCATCAAATATGCACGAGTTCAGTATGTTTAGCATTTCATTCATGAGATCAAGTTTCAGTTCTTCATATTTAGTTCAGGTTCTATTGTTTTGTATCCCTTCTCAGTAAATTCTCATTCGAGCACGAATGTTCCCAAGGGGGAGATACTGTAATACCCCATATGTTTCTAAGCTAGGAAGTGAATAAGTATTCCTACGTATGAAATCTCCTATTCTGTGATTCATACTTGAGTACATTACTTACAATGAATATCCTAGTAATAGGATAGCTTATGATGCATTAAGCATGTTCGTATGAGTCACTTAAGGTAATACAAGCTAAGATTTTTTGAATCCATAAAGTTTTAATATTCGATTTTTCAAGGGTCATCTTTGAACGAGTATAACTAGATGTTAATGTGGTATTTTTGCTGATTTAGACCCACCAAATTGTAGAGAATCGAATTAGCTTTCCAACGATACCAATACCTGAGCAAAAATTTATGCCCATTTTCGTGAGAGACAGTAAGCATAGGAGATTGGTTAGGTGCCGCCCAACCCAATCATAGGCGATTGGTTAGGCGCCACCCAACCTTACTTAGGCAATCACTTGGGCGTCACCTAAGTCAATTCCAGGTGCCAAAAACACACCGTTTTGAGTTATTTTAAGGGTAATTAAGTCTTTTAACACTCCTTACACGTCCCTAAACTTAACCCTACGAAATATATAGCTTTTAAACATATTACAACCCTATTATCATCTCAAAGCTCATCATCCAATAGCACTAAAAGAGAAAAACAACTACGGTTGCGTAACTAAGCTTGAAGATCCAATTTCAAGGAAATTCCTCCGTCAATCATCAAGAATCATCCTTCTAAGGTATGCGTGAGTTTATTTATGGATCTCTCTCATCCATAAAGTTCAAAAACCCTCTTTTTCATTATAAAGTATGATTTCTATATTGTTGGGTGTTGATGATCATGTTGTTGATATTAGGTGATTCCCAAGATGGAATCTTTATATGTTTTTTTGAATTTCATGATATCATATGAGTGGGAAACATGTAAATTTGGTTGTTCATGATATATAATTTGATGATTTCACCTATGCTTAAGATGTGCATGTAAGGTGTTTGATAAAATGCCTACGAAACTAGAAATCATGCAATATAGCTAAATTGTGACTAAGTGAAGGATTCATGATTTGACCTTACGTTCCAAAAACTTCTATGTTGATAATGTGCCTTGATAATGTTGTTGGAAAACTCATGAACTATTCTTATGAGATTATGCTAAGTTTACTTGCAAATCCTACTTATGAACCAGATGTATGTAACCATGCAATCCATATGAACTTCCATGATATTGGTATGTGTTTCCAATATGATTATGCAATGAACATGATATTAAGATTGTGCAAGTACTTCCATGTGATATTAAATACTTTCCATGCCGTACATTGTTGATAACAATGCTTTTTATGAGATCCCTAGTTATGATATTATAAATTATGGACTCTACTCTTATGATCAAGTCATGTCATGTGTGTTAGTTTCCTCCTATCGAGTCCTGGGGGTATTCGTACCCAAAAACTATAGATGTGTCCCTAGATCCATGTCATGTTTCACGATATCAGAACTCAAGCTATGATTCCATAGACTTCAGTAAGTCATGTGACTCAGGAAAACCTCATGATCTTAGTCAGTTGTCAGATATCAGTAACATTCCACCAGTCAACGAAATTCAGTAAGATTAAGTCATTCACAGTCAGTTATTCATGTCCAATCCCTCCAAATGGGAGTAGAGGTTAGCACCGAGTGAACCCAAGGATGGGAACTCACCTTCCAGGTGGGGGTGTGATTATTAGTAGTCATCCTTGTGTTCTAGAACTACGTAGCCAGCGTAGGTTGAGACATCTTAAGCCATCAGATTAGGGTTGATGAGGTGGCTTAACCCGTCAGTTTAGGGTTCCCACCATTCTCATTGAGTACCCCCCAGATAAGGGTCACTCACAGGCTGTCCTTACCCATGGCACGGTAATGATACCCTCCGGTTGGGGCAGATATTGGACCCCAGCTTAGCCATAACGGCATACATAGGGCATGTCGGATAAATACTACTTCCCACAGTTTCAGTATCAGTCTTAATAAAAGAACTCAGGGCGTTCTTCAGATTTCAGTACATACAGGACTGTCAGCTACAGTCATCCATGTTATCAGTTTCAGTATCAATCATGACAGTTATCAGTAAACTATGTATTAGCTTACAGGTCATTCTATCACGTATTCACAGTCCTAGTTTCTATATATGTGTGTTTGCACTCCCACGTTCATATTAGTCAGTCAGTCTTGTTCATGCATGAAACCCTTTATGTTAAGCCTACCTTCCTCGTATACTCAGTACTCTTGTTGTACTGACGCATTTGCGCTATGGTGATTTCTTTTCATGTTACACCATAGGTTCCGAGACACGAGCTCCAGCCCAACAGTAGTGGTAGTATTCTAGTCGTAGAGACACAGTGAGTCCTCATTGATTCGAGGACAATATGATTTGATTCATTTATTTATTTCTTCAGTTCAATTTTACAGAGTTAGTTGGAGACATATTCCTTCAACTCCTTATTCAGATAGTTTAGAGGCTTTCAGATTTACGTTTAGATTTATGTTTAGATTTACGTTCAGATTGAGTTGTTTTGAGTATTTTCACCCATATGATTGTATTCCGTTGAACCTTATGGCCTTACAGTTCTATGTATTCCGCATTATTATATCATGATTTGCAGTATACAGGTACAGATATCAGTCATGGGTTAGCTTGTGGTCCCTCGGGGTCATGAGCATCGTGTAGCATTTTGGTTTAGTGAATCGAGGTGTTACATACCCGATCCAACATATATATATCCATACCGGTGTGGTACCCGATCCAAGAAATACATATCTGTACCGGTGTAGTGCCCGATCTAACATATATATATCTGTACCGGCGTGGTACCCGATCCAACATATATATATCTGTACTAGCGTGGTACCTGATCCAACATATATATATCCATACCGGTGTGTTACCCGATCCAACATATACATATCCGTACCAGCGTGGTACCCAATCCAACATATACATATCCGTACCGGCGTGGTACCTGATCTAATATATACATATCTGTACCTGCATGGTACCCAATCCAACATATATATATTCGTACTGACATGGTACCTAATCCAGTATATACATATCCGTACCAGTGTGGTACCCGATCCAACATATACATATACGTACAGACGTGATACCCGATCCACCATAAACAAGTATTATCAATATCAAATTTATACAACCTCATAGCATTCAACAATGTACCAGGTTTTCAAGTACACTTAAAGTCATAAGACAATTCCATCAAGTAAATTTTCAACCATCATTTATACACGCATCAACAATTTCAAGAATGTCCGAATACCGATCAAAAAGTATTCATAGCATTACTTTAAGGAGTTGTCATTATCAAACAAGCCACTCATAGGCACAATTTAATAAACCATCATTATCACCAATTTAGCCTTTCCCACGCATCCAATAGATAGAGTATTTTTATCAATATCAAAATAAAATATCATAAAACAAATCACAATTACACATACAAGTCACTATTAGAGCCTTAATTACTCACTAATTATCAAGAAATATCATTATTTTCTTAAATACCACAACTTCGGTGCCAACATCGCCACCTATAACTAGCACATTCATGCATATCATTATCCTCTACCTCTTTTCACATAATACAATTATCACACTAATTCAAGTCATCTATCCCTTAGATATCACTATGCTCATCAATATTCGATCTTAGCATAATTCTCCTCAACATATTATTGCACAATACATACAGCCTAATACCATTACAGCTAAACTAGGTTCATCACTAGAACAACTAAAAAAATATTATGTTCATAAACTACATTTACAACAATCTCCTTTGGGTACATAACACATAATATCATAAATATCACATCATCAATCAATAATATAGTTTTTGGGATTAAAGTTAATTACTCATGTCTTTATCCACCTCAACTCCATGCCCGTAGGCCTAGACATGCTTTCTCCCATCAATTCTAAATTATGAAAATATAAAATAACATAATTTTCTACTCATTAAACCTAGCCTACCTGGACACCAAGTTTTTGGAAGAAGCAAGATGCAACAAGAGTGCTCTTTCCTTTCATTCATGCCTTGGAACAATCAATCATAAAAAAATCAAGCAATTATAAGAGTAATTAAATATTTACTCTACAAACAAATATCTTGGGGATTCAAACCCACTAATTCTACCCTTAATTCAATGTCTATTTCATTCCCCAATGTCAATTATCTATTAATTAGCTCTGGAGTTTTTATGCTAAAGGTGTCATCTTTATGGAATTCAAGGTTTCTAACCATCAAATTTCATAATCTAGTTTATGAAGTTCATGTTAGGAATTTTTAATTTGCAGTTTAGAATCAGCTCTACATCATATTAAAAATACCCATGGGTATTTCCCCAAAGAATTCCACCATTAAAGGTCTTTCTATGAATTATAAGATGTCAAAGGATTAAAAGACAAGGAAAATAATGGAAAAACTTACCTAAATGAAGGAATTTCACCATAAGCCTTGGGAAATCATCTCTCTAGGGTTGGAGAATGAAATTTGGGGGTCTTGCACTTAAAATACGGCTGAGGCTGACTTAAATACCATCAGAATATTTGTTATAGTGAAATCCCATTTTAGCCCGGACAGTGCTCCATAAAATAGTCATGACTTTTTACTCCGAATTCGTATTGAGGAACGGTTTGATGCGTTGGAAATAGGTCTCAAAGAACTTTAATTTTGTGGGTGTTGGGTTTCATAACACCTTATATTCTAAGAGATATGATCATTTGAAGTTGACCCAAAAAAAACCTATATCGAAACTCTATCAAAAATAAAGTTTTAAACTTAACTTTGTGTTAGGGATATTGTATGACCTTAATGAATAGCTAAAGAAATTTCAAACTAAATTTTTGATATTAGAACTAATGAATAACTAAATTCATTTGGCTTTAGTCTATCTAGATACATCTGAAGGCTAAATTCTTGTAGAAAAGTTTAAGGTGACATATTAAATAAAATATTGGCTAATTTGACCAAACTTATTATTGAGGAATGAATTTATTACGAATAATTTAGTATCGGCGAAATGGACCATTACAATGTCCCAAAAAATTTTAACAAAATTTTTCTACCGGAAAATTATGAGACCTAGAACACCAGGATCAAGGTTAAGGCCTGCATTCAAACGGAAGAAATGAAAAGACCCTTCACAGAAGAAGATAAAAAGTCAGATAAAAGGTCAAAAAATAGGTTTTCAATCTTGACGAAATTTTCATCCCTTCCATAACCTACCATTCCACTCTCATCAAAAGAGTCTATTACCAGTGTATTAAGAATAAAGACACTTAAGCAGATATTTAAGGAAGAATATTCATCAGCCAATAAAAATATTGCTATCCAAAATAAAGATGGTTATGCGATAAAACCATCCGAGACCTACTTACAAGCAGTCTCTCCTGCCACTCCGTAAAGCAAAGAAGAGCAAAGTATTCCTGATAAAAAACAATTCGAGATAGTAGATTTACAGGTACTGCAGATAATGGTACTTGATAAAAAGTATGAAAATTATCGAGTACCAAAATTGTTAAAGCCATGTTATACAAATTGGGACTATGTGGAGATATATGATCCCCTCAAGACCTGAAGGTATTATGAGTTCATATTAATAGATACAGATTCATTACAAATCGAGTATAAACTAGTTGATATAAATGATACCAATAGTATTCAATATTCAAAGTTTACAATCAAATGGTACTCAAAACAGATAATAGAGTTATTAGACACGACATCCTCACATGCCAGCAAACCTAGAAATGGGGATATGCTGGATCCACAAGGAATAGCATAGACGAACCTTCTTAATTGAAAAAAATGTGCCCGCACCCCTTTGAAGTTTGAAAAGCTACTTAATGGACCCACAAACAAAAGAAGAATAGAAGACAAAGGCACACATCTTCAAGGAAGAAAATGCCAAAATCTTCTAAAAATAATCAAAAGCCACATTTTCAAGATAGTCAGACACATGCAGAATGAATAAATAGTCATCAACTACTTCTACACAAGTGTAGAATAAATAACTTGCATTAGTGTATGGACAAATGTAAAATAGATAGTGTTTGTTAAAATTAGTCAGCACTTCTGAAGCCTATTTAAGACTTTCAACTTGTAATAGCGGAGAGCATTCTGAAATTTCCCTAACTTAGAAAAACTCTCTACCATCTCCCATATTTCCCATCCCCCTTTGTAATCTCTCTCCCATTTCCCTAATCAATAAAAGTATTGTTAAGTATAATTTTCTCTTTCTCTACTATTTTTATTAGTGTTACTTTACATACTTTTGTTCTTATTTTGTAATTTTAAAGATTAATTTGAAAGTTTAATATACTTTCAAAGATTAAATTATTATAAACTGTTATTTTGCTCCCTTAATCCCGTTCCATCCCACAATTGGTAGACATACCCATGCCAGTGTCGTACCCGATCCAACATATATGTCACGACCCGAACCGGGGCCCTGGTCGTGATGAGAATTCCGAACCATGAATGCCTAAAACACCCCTATCTATCCGCTAATCATGCACATAATATCATATGATAATAAGATATGCGGAAGATACACAATATTACAGAAAACATGGTCATAAATCAAATGAAATCAACAAAGGGAAAATAATGTCCCACAACTTCTATCGACATCTGAACAACCGTCTGTGAAATCTCTAATACATCTCTGAAACAAATTAAAAACAGGGACAAGTCCCCCAGTAGACCCAAAACTAGTAAATGATAAATGAACTGGCAGACATCAGGCCTTCCAAAATATAGAAGGCTCACCACTTGATTCTGTAAATCTGTCGGCAGAGATATACTGGTTATCTGGACCCCTAAACTATGCCTCCAAACCTAAGAGGGAAGGGGGTCAATACAAAAGTACTGGTACGCAGAGAAATTACAAAAAATATAATATTTTTTTCCAAATATAGGTGAGAACCATTATAAAATAGTTTCATATCAAATCATTTGAAAACACATGGGCATAATGTAATAGTTTTCAACAATAATGTAATGCAACTGAGCTAGGTGGAACACCCTACATATAACATTTACACCAATTGTCAAATCTCGGTAGCCATCGAGATTACTACCGAGATTATATTATAAGTGAGGGGAAGACACACAAGATCACACAGCAGGGTGTCTTGACCCAATAAAGTATAGTAGTGCCCAAGATCACTTAGCTTGGGCTCCTAACCATAGTCCCAATTTGGGAATTACATAAGGTCAAGTACACAAGATCACTTAGCCTTGTACCAAATCCCCATGTCGGCAAACACGATTTTCAGCGATGATCCCTTATACGCAAACGCCTTCTGCAGGCATCCACCTATCCCATGTAAAATCAATGCATCAAACTCCATTTAATTTAATCACATATCTTATTCTGTAGAGTATCGTCATACCCGACTTGGAAGCCATCAATATCACATCATTCTTTAATGCAACCATTATACTCATCATATTTCAACATAACAACACTCTTATTGCAAGTCAAAACCATGATCATTTCAAAGTATTTCATGTCACGCTTGTCAAGATGATTTCAAACATTTTACATAAGATCATACAAAGAGAGGGATTTCATATAATTAAAATTTAAAACAAGATCATATAAAGAGAGGGATTTCATATAATTCATGCTCTCAAGTTAACATCTTTTTGGAATACATGCATATACATGTATCATATATAAAACCACTTCGAGAATAGGACTAAAGACCAAATCAATATCATACAATGTTTAAAATGGGATTATATTCATAATTTCAAAATCCCTATTTTAAAATATGATTTTTTAATCCCATGAGATTTTTTAGATAACCCCACGTACCTCTATATGCGAAGATGATAGGTGCTTCTTGAAGCCTACGTTCTGGGGATTCCAAATATGCAATTAGTTTAAAAAATGCACAGTTGAATCTTGAGTTACCTGGGTTTTTATTTTGAAACCTTAAGGAGAGTTCTTAAGCAATTTTAATGAATGAAGGTGTATTTTGGGGTATTTGGGAACTGAATGTCATGTTTATGGATAAATAAGGGTGAGAAAAGGACCATTTTGCCCCAAAAATAGAGTGTTTAAGTCAGTTGAGTAATAATATATACGACGCACACCATATCGCATGATATAGGTTGTGCGGTGCAGTCTTTATCGCACACATTAGGTTGTGCATCGCACACCTTATGGCAGAAGTTAGGGTGTGCATCGCACACCTTACGCTGCATGACACACTCCACTTTGCAAAGCCATAACTTCTTTCTCGGGTGTCAAAATTTTGTAAAATTTGTATTGTTGGAAAGATAATTCGAATACCTTTCATTTGATATATAGTTGGCAGTCTAATTCAGTATATACAAATAGTAATGGTCAATTGAAGTTGACCTAAGTTTCAATACTCACTAAAATTCGAACGATAGGAAAACTTTCAACTTATCCTTGAGCTTGGGACCTCTATTATCTCAATTCATGCTCAAATAGGTTTACACACTACATAATTTATTAACACACTAAACTTGCATTGGATTTATGGATTCTGGAACCTTTACGTGAAGGAAATGATGATTTCATTCTCGTCCAAAATGCGAGGTGTTACATTATCTTCCCCTTGGGATCATTTGTCCCTGAATGATGGGTAGGAACTTGTTGAAGCTTAAAGGTATGGAATAACGTGGATATGATGTTCCTTCTAAGAAACGACATAACTGATCTGAAATATTTAAACTTCTATAATGAAACTGAATTCTGAGATGACTTGACTTTTCATGCTTCACGAAGCTAATTCGTGCTGAAAATTTAGGATTCCCTTGAAATATTCATGATCCAATCATACATGTTTAAATTAGGAAGTGATCACAAGTACAAATCATAAGATATCAATACTTATATCGTACAAGAGTATTACACTATCTGAGCTTAAATACTTGAAAAATTTTGAGATTATACGCTGAACTCATATGCACCGAGTCATGAATAGATAGGTGAATCTGAAACATGATGGTTGGAATGAACTGAACTCACAAATTATATGGATGGAATAGATTATCTCTTGGGAATGGCCATATGCATGAAACTTCGGATAGTAGGTCTAGGTGAAAATGTGGAAAAACCATAGTAAGTTGTCTGCCCGACTGTTAAACTGAATTACATACTGAATTATACCTGACACTTATACTCAACTGGAGTATCTCTTCAACACTCTCTCTAAAGAATTTCTCGTAGTAATAGGAAGCCACGAATCTTGGGTATGGATTACATAAGACATCCAACTGAGGGAAATCACAACATTTACACTACTCTGCAGTCTGGAATATAGACATATAACTCATAAATTAGGATAGAATTTCCAGGCCTTAGTCTATGCGACTTCTTACTTTAAAGATTAGCACACTCATCGAATATTCCCATAAATGTACTATTACCCGTAGATACCACATTCATTCTATCCAAATTATTTGTTCTCGTATTTGCATTTATAAATCTTTCTACTAATGTCTATAGTAACTTAAATCATCTTCACCGTGATCAGTCCTAACTCCAACTCACAAAATACTACATGCCACTCCACGATACAAGTCTAAACTATAAGATTCCACCTTCTATATCTCTTAAAAGATCACACCCTAAGCCTATCATGCCTTACCACTTCAATGGATAACTCTGAACTATTACTACAAAGTCGCTAGCGCATATAGCGTTCCTTAACAAAAATTCCAACATGTCATTCAAGCCTATCTCTATAACCATATATGAACTTCAATGTCAACACTCATAAAGACACACTTCACATATTCTACTAACCATCTATCGATATAGCGTCCACACTCTACCCCAAGAACATACACACACACATACACCTTTCAGCTAACCATCACATGCATCAAAGACTTGGGCCCAACCTTACTTCGCACTTATGGCCTTATCTAAAATAAGCATACTATGATCTTCCACCAACTAGAAATATTTACTCATCACCACTACCATTATATAAAGAGGAGTCACTAAAGATTAGAAGATCTTAAAGCATGGAAGGATGTTATATGAAACTTGACACTTAACTGAGGCCTGGGGAATAGAAAATCAACATCCAGGATTTATCAAAGAAAAAAAAACTGAATTGGGGCATACATGGCTATGAACTATATTCCACCTATCGTAAAGAGTAGCATGAATTATGGGAACTGAGCACACTATAAAGCGTGAATACATGAGTCATGAGCTGCATGACCTCAATTTAGAGTTCATAACATATGGAATGTGATTCCGACGGCTGAATGAACTGAAGTTCCTTATTTAGGAATCTGGAAGAGCACGTGATTTTCTATCATATACAAGAACATGAACTATGATCATGGAACTGAAATGTGAGGTATGAGTAGGTATTAGGATAATTGAAAAATACTGAGACCGGAATTGGTTAAGCCTCACTCTTCCCTTCTGATGTTCTATGTCATACTGACATCACTACTAAAATCTGAAAGCCTGACTTGGTTATTCGCTCTATCATCTCCCTCTTAGCTTCAATCTATCATATTAAGTTTGGGAGATCCCTTACTAGACTCTAAACTGAAGTATACTCACTGCACTCTTGGTTTGGAAAACTACTATACACGCATATCATGACACTTAACCCGAATGAGTACACCTAAAAGTGGAAAACCCACTGTTAATACTACCTTATGAGATACACTTTAACATTCTATAGACCCAGTAGTCATCATATAATACTTGCACACTTACTAAATTCGACTCTTCATGGGTATCCCCATAGTCAGAGTACATACCCTCTAGTGTTTTAACTCTTATTTCTATTAGTTCAACCTTCAAAAACTCAAACTTAAAATCTAGCACTCAACATGGATATCACCAAGTCTTCAATGAATCATACTACTTCCGACATAGGCTACCAATATTGCGACTCCAAACTTACATTTTTCTACTATGAGAATCAAGATCATATAAAAATGCTCAACACTATCAATCAAAACTCCTTAACTTAACTATTTAGAACACCATATACAATCTAACTAGTCTTTCTCCATCTAGCAACTCAACGGTACCACTCGTCACACAAAACATGTAATAGTCTTAGAAAATACCACAACCTCAGATTACCTTGGGCATACTTCTACATTATATATGCAACATCATACTTCAATATGAATCAAATAAACTTAAGCTTTTGCATAAACCGTTCAAGCCTATTAGATTACTTCCATAAAACTAGTATCATTAACCAAGAAATCATCACATCCACCTTCATGGACATCAATTAATCAAAACTTAATGTCTAGTGCTAAACATGATTTTACAACCCAACCTTACACATGATTGTCACTTGGATACCATGAAATAGACATCAAGAAACACTAGTACACTAGAACTTCCAAACAACAAATAAATGATCTTGACCTTAAGGTCTTTCTTATCATAACTCATTAGCATGTACTATTTTAACACATCAAGCCTACTAATTTTTTCCCACAAAACATACATCATTAATCTCATGCCACTATTTTTACCACCACATTCTACATTAAATTCAAGCATATAGTCTTGCACCAATCATCTATCACTACTGAAAAATGCAACATAATATGCTAGTCCATAAAATTTGGGACATACTATACAAACGCCTCAAAAATCACTACATACCTTCTCACAAGTAGTACTAGTTTACAATTACCAACGAAAAAAAGGTCAAGGGGTAAAGTTACACAATAGACATGATCAATCTTAATCTTATATTATAACCTCATACAATCTTTTCTACTTATATGGATTTCTCACCTCATACTTACTTACCCAAACATACATTTAGACTACCTTCAAATTCCACAAACAACCATGAGTCTATCCTTACAACTTACTGGCTAATATAGTCATTTTCACACTTTAAGAAACTGACAAATCACCCTAACGAAGAACTACTTCTCCACCTTCTACTAAACTAACACATGAGGATGAATCACCTCTTTACCAACTCAATCTCATGTAACCAGATTCAGCTATATATATTAAACAAATACAAGAACGACAAGTTTGACAACAAGTTGCTAGTGAATCGAAATAGGCCTCACACGGCTTCACTAGACTTTGATTTTGTATTTTGAACAAGAAAATGAGATGAATGACAAGTCAACTATGCCAGTGAATCGAAAGATCCCCACACAGCTTTACTAGACTTTATTTTTTTCAACATCACCTTGATGACAAGATTACATGAGAGAGAAATTTAATATGCAATATCCAATGAACTAAGAATACACATCTTTCTCTGTATAAATAAAAGCGAAGTCAAATACTTTCTCCACAGACTACCATACCATCCACATATGCTACTAGTTACCACATTAGTCTATCATTATAACGGGGTAAATCATTCTCGAACATCAGTTATTGAACTAAGCTATTCATTTACACAAAAGTCACCCTCGCTCTGACTTCTAACTTTGTGAATTCACATCAGCAACTTATTGGTCTAATTTCACTACCAATAGGTTATGACAACAATACTTTAATGCATACTACTAATCGGGTGGAAATATAGTTCCAACATTCTATTACACATCATCCCCTCTTAAGTAAGACATTCAGACAATAAATTTGAAGGGCACTAAATACAATTAATACCTCAAGATGAAAAGCATGATTCCATCAGGATCCATGTTTACATCGGAATGAATATAAATTGAAGCACTAACAGACTCTTCTCAAGTCCTTGCACAAAATTTAACTCTTATATGGTTCAATCAGAAAGGACCATACCATTTAGATTTTAAACTTTTGCACTTGAATCACCTCAATAATGAGACATATCTTAGGATATTAGAGTAAGGAAAAAATTTGGGATAAATTTTTTTACTTTGGTATAGGCAACACCATAGCACGAATTAGAGTAAGAGAGAGGAATATTCAGACTCTATTGCACAAACTAGAACATGATGAAAGAGAGACATTCCTAAATGCCTAGTAGCCTACTGCTTATAAGTATGGCGAGCTACACACCCATAAATAAGACTCTACCCGGCACGATTTCACAGACACCCTGGGACCATGAACCGTGCTTTGATACCAATTTAATCACTACCCAAACTAGGGCCCTGGCCATGACGAGTATTCCAAACCATGAAGGCCCGAAACACCCTTATCTATCTGGTAATCATGCATATAATTCATATGATAATAAGATGTGCGGAAGATACAAAATAATATGGAAAACATGGTCATAAATCAAATGAAATCAATAAAGGGGAAATAATGTCCCACAACATCTATCGACATTTGAACAACCGTCTACGAAATCTCTAATACATGACTGAAACAAATTGTTGTCTAAAAACTGGGACGAGGCCTCCAGTAGACCTAAAACTACTAAATGATAAATGAACTGACAGACATCAGGCCTTCCAAAATATAGAAGGCTCACCACTTGATTCAATAAATCTGTCGGCAGAGATCTATTGGTTATCTGGACCCCTAAACTGTACCTCCAAACCTGGGAGGGAAGGGGGTCAATACAAAAGTACTTGTACGCAGAGAAATCAAAAACAAAATATAATATTTTTTTCCAAATATAGGTGAGAGCCATTATAAAGTAGTTTCATATCAAGTTATTTGAAAATACATGGGCATAATGTAATAGTTTTCAACAACAATGTAATGCAGCTGAGCTAGGTGAAATACCCTACATATAATATTTACACCAACTGTCATATCTCGGTTGCCACCGAGATTAGAGTATAAGTGAGGAGAAGACACGCAAGATCACACAGCAGGGTGTCTCAACAAAATAAAGTATAGTATTACCCAAGATCACTTAGCCTGGGCTCCTAACCATAGAACCAATTTGGGAATGACATAAAATCTAGTACACAAGATCACTTAGCCTAGTACAAATCCCCATGTCGGCAAACATGGTTTCCAGCGATGAGCCCTTACACTCAAATGCCTTCTTTGGGCATCCTCCTATCTCATGTAAAATCAATGCATCAAACTCCATTTAATTCAATCACATATCTTATTCTGTAGGGTATCATTATACCGACTTACAAGCCATCAATATCACATCATTCTTTCATGCAACCATTATATTCATCATATTTTATCATAACAACCCTCTCATTGCAAGTCAAAACCATGACCACTTTCAAAATATTTCATGTAATGCTTGTCAATATGATTTCAAACATTTCACATCATATGAGAATTTAAAACAAAATCATATAAAGAGAGGGATTTCATATAATTCATGCTATCAAGTTAACATCTTTTCGGAATACATGCATATACATATATCATATATCAAACCACTTTGGGAATATGCCTAAAGACCAAATCAATATTATAAAACATTTAAAATAGGATTAGATTCATAATTTCAAAACCCCAAATTTTAAAACATGAATTTTTAAGCCCATGAGATTTTTGAGGTAACGCCACGTACCTCTATATGAGAAGATGATAGGTGCTTCTTGAAGCCTACATTCTGGGGATTCCAAATATGCAATGAGTTTCAAAAACCTATGGTTGAATCTTGATTTTCTTGAGTTTTTATTTTGAAACCTTAAGGAGAGTTCTTGAGCAATTTTGATGAATGAAGGTGTATTTTGGGGTATTTGGGAACTGAATTTCATGTTTATGGCTAAATAAGGGTGGGAAAAGGGCCATTTTACCCCAAAAATGGAGTGTTTAAGTCACTTGAGTAATAATATATATGGCGCACACCTTATTGCATAATATACGTTGTGCGGCGCACTCTTTATCTCACACATTAGGTTGTGCATCACACACCTTATGGCATAAGTTGGGTGTGCATCGCATACCTTATGCTGAACGACACACTCTACTTTCCAAAGCCATATGTTCTTCCTCGGGTGTCGAATTTTTGCGAAATTGGTATCATTGGAAATATAATTCGAATACCTTTCATTTGATATATAGTAGGCACTCTAATTCAATATATACAAAGATTAATGGTCGATTAAAGTTGACCAAAGTTTCAACACTCACTAAAATTCAAACGATAGGAAAACTTTTCTTGAGCTTGGGGACCTCTATGATCTCAATTCATGATCAAATAGGTTTCCACACTATATAATTTATTTACACACCAAATTTGCATTGGATTTAAGGATTTTGGAATCTCTACGTGAAGGAAAGGATGATTTTTGTTCTCTTCCGAAATACGGGGTGTTACAATATACATATCCGTACCGGTGTGGTACTTGATCCAACATATACATATCCATACCGACGTGGTACCCGATCCAACATATACATATCCGTACCGATGTGGTACCCGATCCAGCATATGTATATTCATACCGGCGTGGTGACCGATCCAACATATACACATCCGTACTAGTGTGGTACCGATCCAACATATACATATCCGTACCAGAGTGGTACCCGATCCAACCTTTACATATTTTTACTAGCATGGTACCTGATCCAACATATACAATTAATATTGATATCACATTTACGCAATCTCACAACATACAACACAATGTACCAACTTAAATTCATAAAATAATTTCATAAAGTAAATTTTCAAAATCATTTATACATGCATCGACAATTCAAAAATCAACAATTTCAAGCATGTTCGAATACCAATGAACAAGTATCCAATTTAGGAGCATACACACAATTAAGTCGATTTTAAACTCCAATTAAACCGTAACTTACCTGAACCGAAGAACTCGAATACAATCTACTTTGCAAGGGCCTTTCCCTTCCGTAAATCTCCCAAATATTTCAAATCTGTTAAAATATACAATCCCCATAAGAGTGTGTATTTAATGACACTCATTTTAATGTTCTTACTCTAAGAAGTTTAGGCCTAAACCCTAAAATTATCTGAATAGTGGTGGTAATCACACGCGAGATATGTCAAGGTAAAACTAGCGTGGAATAGTGATGCACATTATGCATCGTAATCGTACCTGTAGTAACTCTTTTGGTTTCATTTTCAAATTCCTTCCCATGCAATTTTGTATTATGTTATTATTATTATTAATCAATTTGAAAGCAAATAAAGAGAAAATTTATCCCACTCTCTTTACCCTTATTAGTCATCATTACACCATTATTGTTGTTGTTTTTCTTTTTAAAATTACCCTAGGTCAAAGTATGAGAAAACGTGATATCAACTACGATATCCCACAACAAATATTCTATACCTGTATATTAATTCTAACTAAAATTATCAGTTAAACACCCTCTTCTTACAAAACCCTTTACCTCTTATGTTGCTGACACTTGTCCAACCATTAACTTCCGTATCTTTTAAATTACTGAGCTCTGATACCATTTGGAGGGGGGTGCGGATAACTGAGCTGGTAAATAGATTTATAAATAGATTTATTATAGCTGATGAATCTATTCTTTTTTGTGCGTGGTTAGTTTTTAGATTTTGTTTTAATAAGTTATTCTTTTTGTGAGATGTATTCATTAATTTTTAGTTTATTATTTTATCCTGTAGTAACTGCTGAGTTACAAATTTCTGTGTAATAACTTATTCTTTCTGTACTGTAGTGTATATCTAATTCTAGATTTTCTATGTCATTTATTATTTTGTGTTGTTCTTCTCGTAGTGAGTTTTTTATATTATATAAACTGTTACATGTACTTTTTTCTAAATTTTCTAAGGTTTTTTCTATCCATATTAACTTTTCTCTTAGATCTTCCATTCTTTTTCTAATTCGGTTTCTATAATTAATTTCGTTATTTAGATTATCTTGGTTTTCTCTAGTTTTTCTAATATATTCTAACATCCACAATCTTGGTCTGAATAATATCCTTCTGGGTAAATGTCTTCGTATATTTGTGCTGTGGCATTTATCATTTCTATTTCATAGTTTATTTCATAGTTTATCACTTCTTCTAATATCATTTTCTTAATATCTATTATTTCTATATCCTTAAGTATATATAAGACTAAAATTCTAAGGTAGTCTAAATGGGCTATTTTTTAAAATTGATATTTTATAGCTATTTGTTTTAGACTTAGTAGTTTTTGCATATTTTTATTAAGAGATTTTATATATTTTTTATTTTCCATGTAATTGTCTATATTTATTTTTATCTGTTTTTCTAGTAACTGTATTTTTTGCGTATCTTTAAAAGTCCTACGTAATTTTAACATAATAAATATTTATAAGAGTAGTTAGGTATGTGTGGTATATAATTTATTCTATCCGTATAATTTTTTCCATATGCTTTTTCTAATATAACTTTTCTTATATCTGCAACATCTATATCTCTAAGTGCATACAAAACAAGTATCTTAAATTTATCTACCATAACATCAGATATATTATCATTCATTATCATAAAATTGCTTTTTCAAAATATTCCCTGCAACCATATACATAATAAAATATAGTCATATCAGATTACTATATACTAGATTATTCTTAAATAACATGTTCTTCGGTCACTACTAGCATGGTAATTCGGATATTCTCCCTTAAACAGCGCCTCGACTTTGGTTACTCCCCGCCACGGCTTCTTGCCTCATTGGTTTCACCTTTAGGATGGCATAGTTCCTTGGGATTTTTCTCCGTTTCCACTTTGCTAATAAACTTCTTAACATATTATTTTTCGAATAATTCTACTATAAAGTAACTAATATGAATTTATTTTATCATATCATGATTGTCGGGAATTATGAATTTAGCTATTCATAATCGTAAATAGATATACCTGTTCCGGTAGCTTTGATATTTCTGAGGTTTGTTGTTCCATAGCTTTTTCCATTGCGGTGTATATATTTAATTAACTGGGCTAAATATTTTTGAATTGGAATGGAGAGAGTATTTTTGCTGAATGTTTGAAGGCTTGCCTTTGCAATGCCTTCTGAATTCTTATTTATAGACTGAAAAGTGTATACATCCGTATTTAATTAAAAAGACTTAAAAAACTAAAATCTAAAAAGTCTTGTCCTACCTACTTCCTAACCTTTACATTTATTTCAATCCTAACTACTAAAGACTAAAGTTTGAAAAAGTCTTTACATCATATTAAATTTTTAACTTTTACGTAAACTAAAATAAGTCTTCTGCCATATCTGCAAATAAGTCTTCCGCCTATTTTGTCATATCTGTTGTATCTCCATTATTGTTCTGATCTTATCTTTCCAGCTGTCGTCTTTATCTTCTTTTATTCTAACTGTACTGCTGGGACGTCATTATCTCCTCCATTACATTTTGAACATCTGTGGTCTGGGTATTTGTGTCCAATAGTTTTGCAATATCTGGTCAATAATTCTTCTGAAATAAATTTTTCTTTAATAGCTCTGGCGATAGGTTCTGTCTCCGGTTTAAGCAACGTCATAATCCATTGCCTAATTGTTTCCATATCTGTTTCTCATAGTTCTTTTGAGTTTGAATATATTAGTACATGGTTTCTTGAATAATAACCCATATAGGATTTTGATTACAATATGTATTTCCTGGTTCTTGTAAAATCGTAGATAGTCCGATAACTCTTTTATTCGCATAAAATTTTGGTATCTCGATTCTGGGTATCTCTGGCTGTGTACCAATATCTTGCGGTATAATCATATCTCTTGTCATTCCTATTTTTACAACTTGTATAGGTTTCTTAACTTCGTCAAATAATATCTCTGCTGGTGCCGTGTAGATCTTTATAAAAAATAAAGTACCTTTGGTTATTCTTTTAAATATGGTAAATGCTTCATATATCTCGGGTATAGTAGATATCTCAGTTCCGTCTGTGGTGTATACGGTACTAAGTAATCCATATTCGTAGCAAGTTTTTACTAAGCTGGGTCTAGTTTTGGGTAAGGCGATTAGCTTGTTGTATCCGGTTAATTTCTGGGTTATATAGTTCGTATCTGGTTCTTGGATATTTGTAGCTTTTGGGTTGCTATTTAAGAAAGTTTGTACGTTGTAGATATTTTCTATATATGTGCGGGCTGTGTAGTTATATGTCTTTTTGTCTTGATTTAGGCTTTCTCGGTATGTGGTAACTTGTGGGGGTGTAAACATAGGGTCTTTTGGTATATTTGGTGTATATGGCTTGTCAAATAGCTTATTTAAGTTCATATTTTTTCTAACTCCTTTGCTTGTACCTGCAGAAGTAGATTGATAAGCGTTATGGGTTTTATGGAGTATCCCAACATCTCCTTCTAGCTCTGGAATTTTATTGTCTTCCGATCGACATAGCTCTGCACATTGCTGAGTTAGCTGATTCATAGCTATAGACTTCAGATTATCTTCACTAGTCTTTAGCTTTAGCTTTTCTATCTCAGTACCCATACTGTCTACTTTCAATGAAAGCATAGTCAGGGCGTTGAGTATCTTTTCATGTATATTTTCTTCTATCATTTCAGTTTGCGTAGCTTTGTCTTGATATGTAATCTGCAATAACATTTTTGTTAGTACTGATTACTTCTATTACAAATGTAAAATTTAATATATTTAAAACTAGTCTCCGAATCTCTTTTGTTGTAACTGAATTTTGTATTTTCTTTGTTAGCCACCAGCGTACCTGTGTATTATCTGTCCGCACAATAAATTTGTTATATACAATATATGGCTCAAATTCTTTCCTATTTATTTCCCATTTTATTTTTGTTTCGTTGAACGTACCTGAGTAGTATCTACAATGGTGTTCTATTTTTTCTGCTTCATATCTATATTTAAGTACTCCGCCGTAACTATATTCACTGGCATCTGCTTCTACTATATATGTAAATTTTCTATTTTCATCCGGAAATTGTAATTTTGGTAAATCCTTGCAAAGTAATTTTATTTTTTGAACTTGTTTTTTATCTTCTTCATTATAATTATATTCTATATCCTTTTTTAATTTTTTCTGTAGGGGTTTTAGGTTTTCTGCTAATTTTGGAATATATTCTCTTACTTGGTTTACTAATCCTAAAAATGATTGTAATTTCTTTTTTGTATCTAGTTCTTCTTTCGAATTTATTATTTTTTGTACTATATGTTGTTGCATTTTTACTCCACTTTTATCTATTTGTATTCCTAAAAATTCTATCTGGTTTTTCATAATTTCGGCTTTCTTTTCACTTAGACTTATTCCTGAATTTTCTATTATATCTGTAAATTGTTCTAATAATTTTATATGTTCCTCTTTAGTCTTTGTATATAATAATATATCATCTATGTATACTATGCAATTAGGTAATTGTTTAAAATAATTATCCATAAAATGTTGATATCTACCTGGTGCATTTTTATATCCAAATGGTAATACATTCCATTCGTAAAATCCTTGTGGTACCGTAAATGCGGTTAATTCTTTAGATTCTTCTTCTAACTTTAGATGGTAAAATCCTGATTTACAATCGAATTTACTAAAATAATTATATCCTTGGATTTGTCTTATTTTTAATATCTTATTTGGTATTGGATAATTATATGTTATAGTTTTTGCATTTAAATTTCTATAATCAATAACCATTCTACTTTTTCCTCTTTTTTGTTCACTATGTTTATTTACTATAAATGCTGGACTATTATGTTTACTATTACTTTTTTGTATATATTGTTTTTCTAATAATTCATCTATATGCATTTTAAATTCTTTTAAATCATCAAAATTATATGTTAATGGTTTTTGGGTTATTATACTGTTTTTATCTATTAATTCAATTTTTATGGTAGTTTTATGTTTTTCCCATCCTTTTAATGGATCTTCGCTATATAATTGTTCTAATTTTTTCTTAACTATTTCGATCTTATTTATTGAAAATATAGTTATTTCTGTTTTATTTATTGAAAATACTACTAATTCTATTGTATCTTCAGCAGTTTTTATATTTTCTAACTTTTGTGTAATTTTTTCACTTCCTTTTATCCAGTCAGTTTTCTTTCTGATTTTATTACTAACTCTTTTTGCTCTTACTTTTTGTTTACATGGTGTTGTGAACCACCAATCATTTCTAGTTATTATATGTGGGTAAAGTTTATCTAAAAATGACATTCCTAAAAGTATATCTTTTGATGTTAGTTCATAATTATAAATTTCTTCTATTGTCAATATCTTATCCCATATTTGTGCTTTTACATTCCTAGCTTTGTAAGTAATTAAGCTTCCTTCATTATTAAATCCTTTAACTATTATTGGTATTTTTAATTTATCCCATTTACTTTCTGGTAAGCAATTATATCTACATAAATTAGCTTCTGCTCCTGTATCTATCATAGGCGTATAATATCTACTGTAATATCCTTCCACTACTATCTTCATTAATACATATATTTTCATTTTATGTTAAGGCTCTTCTTAAGAATAATCTTTCCCTATTATATGTTATGGCTAATTGTGTATGTTCTATATTATATGGTTTTACTTGTTCTAACCATTTTATTCCTAATATTATATCTGCTTTTTGCATTTCTTCTTTTACCTCAAATTCTATTTTTATTTTTCTAATTCCTCCTATTATTATTTCTTTTTCTGCTATATCTTTATTATTTATTAGACTTCTCGGTAGATCTGGGCATATATCATTATCAGTTTTTATTTCTTCATTTTTTACTAGATATTTTGCTATATAATTTTCTTCTTGTCCTGTGTTTAATAGTATTAAATGTTCTTTTTCATTTATTTTTCCTGTTATGTAATATTGATTTAAATTACTTATTGAATTTGTTTCATAACTCATTCTTTTTGATGAGCTCGATGACTCTGGTTTTTCATTAGCTATTCTTTTCGTTGTACTTATTCTATCATTTACTATTTCTAAATTTTCTTCTATATCTATGTCTCTATAGCTATAATCATTATAATCTATTGTTTTTACAATTTACTCAAATGGGCTATCTATTTGTATTTTATTAATCTTATTTTTCCCTGTTATTTTATGTTTTGTTGTTAATACATATAAATTTTTACATCTCGCTGTAAATATTTTACTTCCTGGGGTTAATTCTATTCCTGATATCTTCCAATATAATACTAATGATTTATCTATATTCCTATCTGTTACTGCTACTGAATAATTTGCACTTATTATAAATTTAAATTTTTGGTATATTAAATTTCCTTTTACGGCAGTTATTATGCTTTTTTCTATAGGTTTTATAATTCTATCATCTGCTAAATATAATTCTATCGGTGTATCTATTCCTTCTCTAAAACATGCTTTTATTAATATTTCTGTACCTCCGAGGTGTACGTATTTTATTGGATCTCCTTTACTTTTTATATCATTTATTTCTTTATTAATTATCCTTTTTGTTACTAGTGGTATACTAGCTTTTCCTTTTGCATATCTACAGTCTATTACATGTTCTTTTTGACATACTACATAGTATTCATCTTTTTTCCTACTAAAAATATTTTTTATTGTTGGTATTTTAAATATTTTTTCTACACTTAAATCTAACTCTTTTCCTTTTATTTCATCAAATATATTACTGTCAAATATTATCTTTTGTTCTGTTCCTTCATCATTTAAATATTCTTCCTTTGTTATTATTTTTATATCTTCTTCAGTCATTTGATTCATCTATTTCACTATCTATTTCAATATCTGTTTCGTTTTCTGAAATTTCATATATACTATCTTCACTTTCTAATTCATAATCTATATAATCTATTTGCATATATTCTGTATTTTCTATTTTTATTTCGGATATTTGTTTATTTTTTGGATTTTTAGGTAATTTACAATCTCTAGCTAAATGTCCTAACTTTCCACAATTATAACATGTACATTCTTTTATAGATTTTTTCTTTCTATGTGGTCTTTTATTTTTGTAATTTTTAACATAATATCTTTTTCTTGGTTTCTTATATTTATATTTTGATTTTTTATATTTCTTATATTTCTTATGTCTTTTTCTTTTCTTATAATATCTTTCTTCGCATCCAAATTGAGGTGCTATTTTATTTTTGCAACATGCTAAATTTCTTATTAATGTTTTTTCCATTTTTAATTCTTCTCTATATTTTTCACATAGCTTTCTATACCATTGTTGTAAAACTTTTATTCTAGCTCCTAATGTATCTACTATTTTTGCTTCTTCCCAACTTTTTATTATTTTTGAACTAAATGGTTCGGGTAATTTATTAAAATACAATTTTCTTATTTCTCTACTTTCTTCTATACTATATGCTCCTTTATAATAATATTCTTTAAATGCGCAAGTATATTCATCTATATAACACATATTACATATTGTTAATTTTATTATTAAATTCCTATTTGTATCTTTTTCTTCATCTTGTTCTTCTTCTAATGTTGTCATACTACCAAATTCATCTTTTATAGCTGTTTCATATTTTTTCAATAATTCTATAGGTGTTAATTTAGTTGTTGTTGATGCTGCTCCTTCCATAGGTTTATTAGCTCTTAATACTTTCTTACTATTTTTAGTTAAATTTGTAAACCATAATTTTACTGATCCTATTAGAGTTTTTTCTATGTATTCTGGTGCATCTATTATGTTTATATTATTGTCTAATAATTGTTTTGTCATATATCCTACCCATAATTGTATTGTTTTTTCTGTATCTATTACACAGTCTAGATCTAAAAAGTTATAATTTTTATTAACTATTTGTTTTGGTGTCCATTTGTCATATTCATTATATCTTTTAAATTTATTTTTGTAATATATAGGTTTTCTTATTTCTGTTGTTTTGGGTATTAAATTTTCATCTTCTTTTTTGTCAAGAGTATTTATTTCTGTATTATTATTTTCTAAGTTTTCTTGATTAATTCTTTCTTGTTTTTCGTTAATTTCTAAATCTTTTATATTTGTTAATATTTCCGTATATGTTTCACTATCTTCTGAATCATAATTATCCGTTTCTTCTACCTCTATATTATTTATTTCTAATTTTTCCCTAAATTGATTTATCTCGCTTATTAATTTTTGTTCTTTATCTATTTCTTCTTTTTCTTTTTGTCTTTGTTCGTATAAATCTTTTAACATTTGTAATTCTTTTTCTAATTCAGCAATTCTACTATTTTTAGTTTCTTCTATTTTTCGTATTTCTTCCGTGGATTGTTGTTTAATTTTTTCTATTTCCTTTTTTCTATCTATCTCTTCATTTTCTTTTTTTTAATTCTTTACGTTTCTCAGAGATAAATTGTTTTAATTCTTTGTATTTTTGTTCTTTATTCATTTAAATTGTGTTTATAATATTTTGGTGGATATCTAAATCTAATTTTATCATAATTAGGTGGTATATGTCTCATTCTTCTAGATTTTAAATGGATTATTAATTTTGCTTCAATACTAGATATTAATGTAATTAAATAGGCTAATCTTTCTGGATTTTCTTTTGTTTTTCTAAAAGCTTCTCTATTTTTAAATGGTCTTCTCATAATTAATTTAATAAATAACTAAATCTAATCTTATCTAAATTTAAATCTAACTTAACTAATTCTTCTAACACGTATATCACTTCCGTATCTTTTAGATTACTGAGCTCTGATACCATTTGGAGGGGGGTGCGGATAACTGAGCTGGTAAATAGATTTATAAATAGATTTATGACTCAACGCCTCTATTGTGCACTTTTTCTTTCCCCTCTGTGCCTCTTCCCTTAATTTTTTCCTTTTTCTTTCTGTTCCAATAAACTCAGTGTATAACTACTAGTCTAATAATATATTACCCTAATTTCATATCTGATAAAAAATAAGGGAGTGGTGGGTATGACCTACTACTAATTTAATTAATAGTATTTTTTTTTACTAACCACCAACTAAATTAATTGTTTAAAATATTTAAATTTTTTAATATATCCTCAAAATTTATGTGGAGTCCCAAAAAAATTAAATCAAATATGTACATTAACTAAAAGTACATTCTGGACCTATTGAAAATATTAACATACCAAATTGAGGTCGTCTTGATTCAAGATTGACTATGATTAAGTTTAAATTTATTATAAATCAATAATCCTGCTAATGATTTAAATTACTTTTGAATAACTCAAGAATTGGTACTACTCATCTCGTGAGTCATAATTTACGTATACAAACTATGAGAAGTGTTAGAATAAAAAAATTTAGTAAAATTTATGAAATGACTAGGAGGGTCGTTAAATTAGATACCAATTAAACAATCATTCATCCCTGAATGGGCAAACAAAAGACAAGAAGGGAAACAAGGAAATACCTGAATCCACAAAAAGATGTGGATACTTGCTATGCATATCTGCTTTGGTCTCCCAAGTGGCCTCATCAATAGGATGATTCTTCCACTGGACCTTCATAGACGCAATCTCCTTAGTCCCAGCTTACGAACATATCTATCAAGAATAGCAACAGGTTCCTCTTCTTAAGAGAGGTTTTCATCCAACAAGATGAATCCCAATCAATTATGTAGTTACCATCACCATAAAACTTCTTTAACATAGACACATTAAACATAGGGTGAACAACTATAATGACCCAAGACTACCCCCTAGTCGTCAAACGCTTCTTGGAACCATAGGTGATCCCAAACTAACCTATGAACTAGCATCTTGTTAAGAAATTGAATTATAGTAAAATAAATAATAAGTTTTCCTGTGCAGAAACAAAATCATGGCATAATCTGAATAAATATATTTCAGATAAAATTTACAATCTGATAAAAACTGAAGGATGAAACTGAAATTACATGACTGACACTGACTGATATTTATGAAGCCTCTACTATACTGACTATAGATAGCTGAGACATACCTCCAACTACCACTAATCAATACATATGAAAGTAAATAAACTGTACATGAACTAAAATTGTCTAGAGTTCTCGATGTAGGAGAACTCATCACCTGTTGACTGGAATCTACACTGTTTGATCATGATGTGTGGGTTACAACTGGGACCTACATTATGAAACAATGTATCCGCACAGACATATATGTGGATCAGTACTTCTAGAATATACTGAGTATGCAGGTTTAAATGCAATAAGTAAAACTGATTTCATATGTAATCGTAAAACATGCATGCTAAGTGTAAATAGACTCACCAATAGTCTGGATAACTAGAGTGAAACATATAGAGTATTATGCATATAAGGAAGAGATTGAATGAGTAACATGAGATAACGGAGCATGAATTTGTAAAAAAATGTATTATTTAAGAATGAAAGACCGAGCATATAACATGATTCTAAAATAGTCTATAAACTGAGGTACTGAAATACTAATAACTGAATAACTAATAATTGTACGCTATGGTCAAGTAAACTTGAAACTGAATCGAGTTACTGATTTTATTACTGGACTGATGTTATGACTGCGACTATAACTAAGACGGTAACTTAGACTATAACTAAGACTGTAACACAGAATGTAACCGAGACAGTACTAGAACAAAATACTGAGCTATGATAACAAAGTAAGTGATAGCTGAAATTACTAAAAAATGAGTTACTGATAATTAGGTGACTGTTTCTGATAGTCCTGATTATGTAGAACTGAACTGAGTTCTGTACTAAGTCTGAAATAGATACTAAAATTATGGGAGGTATCATCTAATCAACATGCCTAAATCTGACCTAATCGGGGTCCAACCTGTAACCCTAGTTAGAAGGGTATCAATACCATGCCACAGGTAAAAACAAGCTGAAGAGTTACCCTCAATCTGGTAGGTGCTTTGAATGAGAATGGTGGTACTGTCAATCTAGCAGGCAAAACACCTCATCGCCCCTCAATCTGGTTGTTTGATGTCTCAACATATGCTGGTTACATATTTATGGAACACAAGGACTACTTCTAATGATCACACCCTCTACTAGTAGGTGAGTTCCTATCCTTGGGTTTACTCGGTGGTTAATCCTACTCCTAATAGAATAGACACTAAATTGATTTTTAAAATATACAAGGTTGGACTTAACTATTACTGATCATGTTAACTGACTGAACAGAGTTTACTAAGTTATGTAACTGACTGAGTACTACTGTTCTTGACATTACTGAGACTATTCTTAAGCTACTGTAATTGTAGGTATTTTTGAGTGTTGTATACCCCCAGGACTCGATTACCATAACACCAAGACCATACTAAGGCTTTGAGGACATGATAGATAGTCATTATTTAAAGAAACCAATTACTTGGGCATTTCATCAGACACTTGAAATTCATGGTTTAAACTAAGCATGTGGATAGTTTTAGACATGCAGCAATAACATGACTTTAATTTTAAAAATAGCCAATTAAGGCTTTAACATGGGACAATTTATAAAACACATGGGGATCATGAACTTGGACATAAGAATATCTTAAACATGGGAGCATAGCATGATTACATAACTAAAATTATGTATTGGGAAAATTGACATGTAATTCGGTTAAAATAGGACATGGGTGTTTCATCAAAACATGTAAAGTTCATAGCTTGAACGTAAGAATGACTTAAGCATAACGGAACAATAGAGCTCTATGGAAAAATTCATAACTTGAGGATTCATCTTAAAATTAATTGAACATGATATGGGAATTTCATCAAACATGCAGAAAGCATGACTTTAAAACATGGAAATATTGCTAAACATCATGAATTTAGGATCTATCAAGGAATTTACTTGAATAAAGCATGGAAAACTAAAATTCATAGCATGATAAATTTAAAATCTTGCATGGAATCATACATGGGATGAATTGAATTAAAACATCATGAAAACATGAAATTCAACCTTTCTTGAATATACAAAATACCATAGTAATGGAAAATTTATTCTTTAATTAAATGAAAAGGATTTTTGGGATCCATGGGTGATAGAGGACCCATGGATGAAGTCCCACATACCTTAAAGCTTTAATCTTGAAGGAGAACACAATATTGAAAGCATTCTTGAATTAGGAAACTAGAGTTCTTGCTTTTCTTGAAGAAAATTTAATGAAGTTCTTGGTGTTCTTGAGGAGGCTAGGGTTTTTCTTTGAGAGAAAAGATGAATAATTGAGTGTATATTGCTTTTAGTGGCTGAAATTAAGTGTTATGGACGTATTTGGGTGCGGGGAAGTGACCAAAGTTCCCCTAGACCATTTAAAAACTGAATTAGCATGTGAAACAGTTCCGTAATGCATCGGCTTACTGCCTCACACGAAAAATGCCATAACTTTCGCTCGAGTATCGAATTTTGGCCAAATTTGTATCATTAGAAAGCTAATTCCATCTTATACAATTTTGTGGGTATTGAGCTGCAAAATGCTATGTATATAAATGTTATACACATTTAAGGTAGACCCTTGTAGAATCGAATGCGAAACTTTGGACAAATCAAAGGCTCGAAGCTCAACTTTATTCTAAGTGATTCTTATGAATATTTTTCACCTCAAAAGCAAATCAAACATGAGGATAAAGATCATGAAACTCATATTTGCATGGGAATTATTTAGATCATAGCTTATACACGTAGGAGCGGTGGTTCAAAGACTAGCCCGAACAACGGTTCAAAGACTCACCTCTATTTCTCTCAAATCCTCTCCAGAACAAAACCCTAGGTCATTCATTTTTCAAGTCCAAGCTTCAATAACACACCAACTATCTTTGCGAATTTGATTACCAAGGTATGTTAGGTGTTCATCCTTAGGTTGACTTCCACCCTTGGAGTTCAAGAACCCTTTTAATCTACAAGTTTATGTTTTCATGATTCACATGTTGAAATTTAATTGTGTTCATGTATTTATTGATGTTTGGGGTTTCAATCCATGATTAATTGCAAGTTTTATGAAAACCAAGATAGTATGTGTGTTGAATTATGTGATTCTCATGTTAAACCTTCTAATTGCAAGTTGAGTATTGTATTTATGATGCTTATGTGATGACCATTATCATGTACATTAGTTATGCTACCCAAAGTATTTGTTGGAATGCCTATGTGAATTAAATAGTGATATCATGACAAGTTAGCATGTGTTCCCATTAATGTACAAGTTCATGTCACTCAAGTGTTTGACAAAATGTCTAAGTGAATGCATTGTTAATAAGCAATTATTCTTATACTTTCAAGATTATGCCATGTTTTGCCATTGGTGCTATCTAGTCCTGGGGGTATTCAATACCTGAAAATCTAGCTATTTATTGAGAATTATAGTAGCTATAGGTTAGTCTTAGTAATATCACACACAGTAGTGCTCATTAATTTACAGAACTTAGTGAACTCAGTATAATTCAGTCAGTTAATACGATTAGTAACTATTCATTCAAGCCTAGAATAGTCCAGTTATTTGTTCAGTGTCCATTCAGTTGGGAGTAGGATTCAGTACTGAGTAAACCCAGGGATGGGTGCATTCTTTCCAGCAGAGGGTTTGCCCTTAGTAGAAGTCCCTGTGTTATAGAACTATGTAGTCAACTATATATATAAAATTCATGAGTCTTCCTGCCAAATTAGAGTTGACCTAGCATTATTAGTATCCTTGGCAAGGTGTTAACACCCTTCCAATTTGGGTCACAGATTGGACCCCAACTTAATTTATAATCGAGGTATATCGGTTAGATGAACGCTTCCATAATTATAGTTTCAGTTTCATACTCAGTATAGAACTCAGTTAAGTTCTATGGAATTAGGACTATGATAAATAGTCACCCAGTTATTAGTAATCTCAGATATCTAATACTCAGTTATCAGAACCCAGTATTCAGTTTCAGTATGATCTCAGATATAGTATATGTATGTATATGAGCAGTATTGCATACTCAGCATTTATGGCAGTCTCAGTTATCCATGTACTCATTCAGTTATGTTTATATCATTCAGTCAATAATTATTCATGCATACGAACCCAGGTTTATCAGCCTACCTTACTTAGCATACCAGTACATTCAAAGTATTGACACATACTTTTTCTCTTACATTATGATGTATTATATCATAGGTTCAGACGCTCAAGTTCCTGACCGCTCTTAGCTAGATTTAGTTAGTAGTAGAAGATTCAGTAGTAAGTCCTCATCCATCATGGATATTATTCATTTCAGTGTTTCTATAGATTCAATATTTTATTAGCTAAAGTTAGTTAAGGGCTTGTCCCATCAACTCCATATTCTGACAGTTAGGCTAGAGGCTTTTAAAACTAAACTAGTTTCAGACAGTATTCAGTTTCCAGATGTTTTATCAGTTGCTATATTTATTAGTATTCAGATTATGAACCTTAAGGCATATTAGCCTAACTTCTGTATTTATTTTAGTAATAATATTCAGTGCTCACAAAAAGTACTAGTCATGGGTTAGCTTGTGATCCTTCGAGTACTTAAGTACCATATGATGTCTGGGGTGCAGACTCGGGGCTTTACACAAACAATCTCCTTTAAATAAATCTTGACCAACTTTTTTGCATTATAAGTCAGCTAAACCGGAATGAAATATGTAGACTTTATCAACCTATACACAATAATCCATGTAGAATCATACTTCCCCAAAGTATTGGGAAGACTAACAATAAATTCCATAACTATCCTCTCCCATTTCCATTCAGGAATGGGATCTTCTAAAGAGTACCACCAGGCTTCTAATGCTCATACTTTATCTGTCGGCAACTCTGGCATTTAGCAATAAAATAAACTATGTCCTGCTTTATCTGACCCCACTAATAATGCTGCCTCAAATCACGGTACATCGTATTTACACCAGGATGTATAGAATTCTTAGAACAATGAGCCTCATCTAGAATAGTCAAATCATCAACATAAGGTACACAAACTCTACCCTTAATCCGCACCACACCATCACTATTATGTATGGCTTCTTCGGCCTCACCCTACAAAACTTGATCACGAATCTTGGTCAACTTAGCATTCTCAAATTCATTAGCCTTGATTTGATCAAAAAATATGGACCTTGCCTCAATGTTGCCTAGAATTCCTTCTCTCTTCGTCATCTCAAGTCGAACAAACTTGTTAGCTAGAGTCTGAATCTTTCTAGCCAATGGAAGCCTTCTAGCACTCAAATAAGCCAAACTACCCATACTTTCTGACTTCCCGCTCAATGCATCAACGACCATATTATCCTTCCTCAGATAGTAGAGAATGGTAATATCATAATCTTTAACCAACTATACAAATCTACGCTGTCTCAAATTCAAATCCCTATGCGTGAACACATAGTGCAAATTGCGGTAATTAGTGAACACTTCAGAACGATCCCCATACAAGTAATGCCTCTATATCTTAAGAGCAAAAACCACAAAAGCTAACTCCAAGTCATGAGTGGGATAATTTTTCTCATTGGGCTTCAATTGCCTCGAAGAATAAGTAATAATATTCCTTTCCTCCATCAACACAACATCTAAACCAGAACATGAGGCATCACAATAAATAATAAAATCCTTACCCTATACCGGCAAGGCATGAATAAGAGTGGTAGTCAACAAAGTCTTAAGATTTTGAAATCTCCCCTCACACTCATTAGACCAATTAAATGGTACATCCTTCTGAGTCAATCGCGTCATATGAGTAGTAATTGAAGCTAACCCTTTAAAAACCTGTGGTAGTAACTTGCTAAGCCAACAAACCTACTAACCTTCATCACTGAAGTAGGCCTAGCCCAATTCTTAACCACTTCAATCTTTCAAGGGTATACTGCCACCCCATCCTTCGAAACCACATACCCTAAAAATGATACAAAAGCCAAACAGAACTCACACTTAGAAAACTTTGCATAAAGATTTTTCACTTTTAACAAATCCAAAACAATCCTTAAGTCATTCTTATGCTCCTCCTTACTCTTAGAGTAAACTAGAATAACATCAATAAAGATAATCACAAAAGAATCCAAGTAGGGTTTAAATATCCCATTCATCAAGATCATAAAAGAAGCTGGAGCATTAGTCAGCCCAAAAGATATCACTAGAAACTCATAGTGCCCATACTTGGTTTGAAAAGCAGTCTTAGGAATATCGTAGGCCAAATCTTGAGCTGATGATACCCGAACCTCAAATCAATCTTAGAGAATACAGATGCACCCTACAACTGGACAAATAAATCACCTATACGGGGCAAAGAATACCTGTTATGGATCATGACTTTGTTGAACTTCCTATAATCTATGCACATATGAAGATTAACATCCTTCTTCTTTATAAACAAGATAAGATCAACCCATGGAGAGGCAGTCGAATTGGTAAAACTCTTACTCAACAAATCCTGCAACTGAGCCTTTATCTCCCTCAACTCAGTCAAAGCCATCCTATAGGGAAGAATAGAAATAGGACAAGTACCTGGCTCAAGATTAATACAGAACTCAATTTCATGGTTTGTTGGCATACCAGGAAAATCTGCTGGAAAAACCTCTTAGAAATCGCACACCATAAGAACTGACTCGAAGTGTCTCGAAGATGTGATAGGAAGGCAAAACAACCCCTCCCAATTAACCTCCTTGCATGCAAATAGGAAATAACTTTCAATGGAGTAGGACTATAATAACCCTCCCACATAAGTCTATCCATTCTTGGCATGGCCACAATCACTATTTTAGCATGACAATCTAATATAGCATGATACAGAGACAACCAACTCATACCTAAAATTATAACAAAATCTACAATGTATAGGATTACTAAATCTTCATAAGTTTGATACCTCATAAACATAACATAACAAGAATGATAAACTCTATCAACAATAATAGAATCACCAACAAGAGTAGACATGTAAATCAAAAAGTCAAGTAAATCACAAACCTTGTCCAATCCCACAACAAAGTTAGTAGACACGTAGGAAAAAGTACAGCCAGGACCAAATAATATAGTGGTCATCTGGTCACAGAAAAGAATAGTACCTGTAATAACGCCGTCTGATGCCTATGCCTCAATCCTACCTGGAAAGGCATAGATATAGGCTCTACCTCCAGTCTGCACGTTATACCTACCAAGCTGAGAACCACCTTGATAGGGATGTTTAACACCCCTACCTTCCTGATGACCACTACGACCACCTTTTGAATGACCTTTAACATTACCACTACCTCTCCTACCTGCCAGAATAAGATATCCCAAATCTACTAACGTGACCTATTCCACCACACTCATAACATGTACAATCCAAGGTAGGCTACTAAGTTAATGAAGATGAAGTGAGGTAACCACTAGAGTAAAATAATGGCGGGCTAGCTCATGATGGACCACCCACAGACACTGGCATCACAGAATAAATGAGGTAGGTAGGGTATTTCTGTGAAACCTGACCCCTAGAATAAGAACCACTAAAATTGCCTCCTCTGTGGGCCTTTTTTTCTAATGCCTTAGCATAACTCTCTTTCCTTATACCCTCTACCTTCTTGACAAAATCTACCATCTTCTGGAAAGACCTACCTGAAGATGTCATCTAAAGAGAAGAAATCTGGAGACCGGTGTTCAACCCTTTAACAAAAAGATGAAACCTCTTCTCCTCTATTTTCAGCAAGTGAAATACATACTGAGACAAAGAATGAAATTTAGCCTTATAGGCTGCAACTGATATGTTCCCCTGCTTAAGATTAGCAAACTCATCCCTCTTTATATATCTCAAAGTATGAGGTACATACTTTTCTAAAAAAAACTGAGTAAAATTGTGTCTAAGTCAGGGGAGGAAAAGCTGGATACTGACACTCAACATAGGCCCTCTACCACATCTTAGCATCCCCCTAGTAGAAAGTAACCAGTTCTACACCACACCTCTCAACCACCCCCATCTTTTGCAGCCTCTCATGATAGTCAATTATAAACTCTTAGGCATCCTTTGACTCAGTTCCATGAAAGACATGAGACTTCATTTTGATAAACTCAAAGAATAACTCTTTCTTATTTTCGATCATCACCAGACCCACAACCTGTCTTGGAAAAATATTTGATCCTAATGGTTCTTCTATCCAAAGGGCTACAACAGTAGTATATTCCATCCCACACTGGACTGTGGGTGCTGCGGGCATAGTCCTTGATCCCGCCAAACCACTCAAAAAATTCAGAACCTGCTGAATCAAAATAGGAGACATCTGAATTGGAGCTGCACCTCTCGGAGCTGGTACAACCCCATTATCAACTGGTACTAATTCATCATGTACTGGCATAAATTTATCCTCTATAACCTTATGTAAATCCTTATGTGGGGGAGGAGATACTGGCCTCTCTTTAGTTGACCCCACAGCCTGAGCTCAACCTTTAGCGGGCGCTGCTCTCTATCCTCTACCACGTCCTTCTTTTTCCCCATTCTTTTATGTTCTTACAATTTGCAAAAATAAGAGTGAAAATGTTAGATACCTATTAGAATTTCCAGATACCAATTGAAATCAAGTAATAGCACATAAGAAAGAAGAATTTAATTTTTCCTATTTCCTTGTAGCCTCTTGAAGAAAAGTATAGACGTCTCCGTACCATTCTGCAAGACTCTACTAGACATGTTCTTATATGATGACATCGACAAACCTAGGGCTTTGATACCAACTTTGTTATGACCCAAATGACCATAAGTGGCACCCCAAATAATCTTCCTGTGGAAGGACCATCTAACTCAAACTATAACCCAATCACTAATTCAATACTAAGATAACATTATCATAAAATTAACATAATGACAATAATTCAAGACTAATCATTATTAATACCGAAGTCAAACTAAATACTTACTACAAATACCAAGACCTAAAAGTCATCATACAAGAACTACTAATAAAAATCATGTCTAGGAGATATCAAAGATAATAAATGAGGAATGTTTCATTGCCCAAAAGATGGATAATAACAAATAAAATGACCCATAGCAGCCTGAAGACGTAGTTCTCACCCTTGGATCAAGATCTACTATCAAAATCTAGAGGTGAGGTCGTGTCTGAGCCTCAAGAACACTTTCTATACTTAACAAAATAAGAGTATGGGGTAGTACCAGTACAAATCACTATGTACTGATAGGTATCATAGGACAACTCAACTTAATAACATGTACACAATATAAATCAAATAACAAGTAGACAAGAAGCATCACATAACCAATTCTCAATGAATCAACAATACAATAATAACAGGTCAACAATACTTATAAACAAGCCCTATAACTATCAAGAGTATCAACCATATTGTAAACAACCACAAAATCAACATAAATATGTACACACATTCTATGGGACTTATTATTGCCTAAATAGTCATGACCTGTAGAGAACAATTTATGTTCATATACCATACCGGTGTGTTACCCAATCCAATAGATACATATCCATACTGGCGTGGTACCCAATCTAATATGAACATATCCCTATCGGGGTGGTACCTAATCTAACATATACATATCCATACCAGTGTGGTACCCAATCCAACATATACATATCTGTACCAGTGTGGCATTTGATCCAACATATACATGTCCATACCAGCGTGGTACCCAAACCAATATACATATTTTGTTCCGACGTGGTACCCGATCCAACATATACATATTCGCACCGACCTAGTACCCGATCCAATATATACAAGTAATATACATATCACGTTTACACAATCTCACAACATGCAATACAATGTACCAATTTTACAAGTACACTTAAAGTCATGGTATAATTTAATCAAATGAATTTTCATTAATCATTTATACACCTATCAAAAATCCAAACATCAATAATTTCAACCATGTCTGAATACCAATTAACAAGTATCCAATTTAGGAGTATACACACAATTAAGTCAATTTTAAACTCTAATTAAAAGGGTAAACTACCTCAACCGAAAAACTCAAATACAAGCTGCTTTGCAAGGGCCTTGACCATCCATAAATCTTTCGAATATTTTGAATCTGTTCAAATATACAATCCCCATAAAAGTGTCAATTTAATGACACCCATTTTGTAATTATTACACTAAGAAGTTTAGGCCAAAACCCTAAAATTATCTGAATAGTAGTGGTAATCACACGTGAGATATGTCAAAATAAAACTAACATGGAACAATGATGCACATTATGCATCATAATTGTACCTGTAGTAACTCTTTTGGTTTCATTCTCAAATTCCTTTTCATGCAATTCAGTATTATCTTTTTATTATTATTAATCAAGTTGAAAGCAAATAAAGAAAAAATTCATCCCACTCTCTTTGCCTTTATTAGTCATCATTGCACCGTTATTGTTGTTTTTTTTCTTTTTAAAACCACCCTAGGACAAAGCAAGAAAAAACATGACATCAACTATGATATCCCACATCAAATATTCTATACCTACATATTAATTCTAACTAAATTTATCAACTAAACACCCTCTGCCTACAAAACCATTTACCTCTTGTGTTACTGACACTTGTCCAACCTTTAATTTACCTATCTGCATATATCGTAAAAAATGAGCAGGGAATCATCCTCACCTGTAGAAATCGACTCAACGCCTATACTGTTTACTTTTGCTTTTGTCTCTATGCTTTCTCCCTTATTTTTTTTCTTTTTCTTTCTTTTAGCACCTCGAGTCTACACTCTGGACATCACACGATGCTTACAATCCCAAAGGACTACAAGCTAATCCATGACTGGTACCTACAATGAGCACTTAATAATAGTTCTTATAACACATACGGAAGTATAACTGTAATGCCATAAGGTTTTCAAAATACTAAAATAAATACTGGATACTGATAGTAATAATGAAAAGAAAAACTGAACATCTACCTAAAATAGTCTAGTTTGAAGCCTCTAACTATCTGAATAGTGGGTTGATAGAATAAGTCCCCAGCTAACTCCGACTACTGAACATACTAAACTACTAAAATGTTGAAACAAAAAATCATTCCTTAAAATATAAGGACTTACTACTGTAATCACTGGTGATAACCTGAACTATTAAGTACGGTCAGGAGCCCGTGCATCTGAACCTATGATATGAGAAATCATAGTATAAAATAAAGAGTATATGTTAGTACTTTGAATGTACTGGTATGCTAGATGAGGTGAGGCTAAAATGCATGGGCTCATATGCATGAACAATAACTGACCGAATGATATAAACATAATTGAATGTGAGTACATATGTAACTGAAACTACTAGTAATATTGATTATGCAATAGTGTGCATGTACATATATATATATATATGTATATATTATCTGAGATCGTGCTGAAACTAAATACTGATTCCTAATAACTGAGTGAGTAATATCTATGATTACTGATAACTGTATTACTGATAGCTGAGTGAATATTTCTAATAGTCCTGATTTTGTAGAACTAAGTTGAGTTTTATACTGAGTTCTGTGATTAAATACTAATTATTGAGTACTAAATATTGAAACTGTAACTGTGGGAGTTATCATCTAACCGACATACCCCAATTATAGACTAATTTGGGATCCAACCTGTAACCCTAGATGGAAGGGTGTTAGTATCGTTCCACGGGTACTAACAATGGATGTGAGTTAACCCTAAATAGAAGAAAGACATTCTGTCAACCCTCATTGAGGGATATGTCAACCCTTATCTAGCAGGAAGTCATCTCAATCTATGTTGGCTATGTAGTTCTATAACTCAGGGATTGCGACAAAGGGTCAAACCCTCTGCTGGAAGGAATGCCCCCATCCCTAAGTTCACTCGGTACTGATTTCTATTTCCAACTAAATAGACATTGAACTGACCACAAGACTGTACTAGACTTGACTGAACTGTTATTGATCATGCTGAATAACTGAACTGAACTGAGTTCAATGAGTTCTGTTAACTGACTATGTACTGCTGTTCTTGACCTTAACTAGGACTAGTCTATAACTACTGCGACTAAGTAAATAGCTAGATTTTTGGTAATAATACCCCTGGACTCGATAACATCAATAGTAATCCAATATAGCAATTTTTTAAAACATGGCAATAGTCAATTGTTCACAAAGTAAACGCTGAGACATTTTGTCAAGTACTTTGAATTCATGAACTTGTACGTGAATGAGAACACATGCTAACATATCATAATTACACTATTCAATTCACATGGGCATTCCATCAAACACTTACAAGGCATAGCTTTAGCATGATAGTAATTTAAATATATAGTAATAGCATGAGTTCAATTCCAAAGTTATCAATCGATCACAAATACCCAATTAACTAACTTAAGCATTATGTCAAACATCTAGGAGGCATAATCTTGTACTTGGGCACGAACAACATGTTAATGCATCATGACTACAATAGCCAGTTCATAATTTAAGGGTTTTTACATGGGGATTTCGACAATCACATACATGCTATCTTATATTCATGAAACTTGCAATTAAATCTTGAAGTGAAACTAATACAACAACATGAACATGAAAAAAACTCAATTGGTACATATAAATCATGAAACTATTAACTTGAGATTTTTAAAAAAGGGTTCTTGAACTCTAAGGGTGGAAGGAAACCCAAGGATAAACACCTCACATACCTTAGTAATTAGTTTTATGAAAATCATTGGTGTGTTCTTGAAGCTTGGACTTACAAATTAAATGACCTAGGGTCTTATTCTTGAGAGAATTTGAGTGAAATTGATTTTCCCTTAGAATAGTTAAATTTTTTATTTTAGGGCTGAATAAAAGTAAGGAAATTGACATAATTACCCCCACAGATGTGGATTTAATTACAAAAAAAAAAAGCACCCAGCGATGCACGGATAAACGAGATGCATCAATGGGGTCGACATGATGGCCGACGCAATGTATTGAGATCACATTGGCTCACTAAAAATTACACTAAATGCAAGAGAAATCATTGGTCGACACCATGGTCTATGCGGAGCATCAAGATCGCATTGACTCACTATTTTCGACATCTAAACAAGTTTCTAACGATGTATAAAAAATCCAAAACTCACTCGAGGTGACCTATTTACATCCCTGATCATGAATCGACTTAAAAATTGATATTTTAAGATCGTACAGATGAAAAATAAGATCGTCAAATTATGAAGGAAAAAAATAAATTCTAAGTATAAACACTTGGCTGAAATTTCTAAGTCTAGGACCCCCTTTTCATGCTATGTTGGACTGAATTAGACTAGGACTTGTATGGGGTATTACAATATCTCTCCCTTGAAAACATTCGTCCTTGAATGAGACTGATTGAACTGAGACTACTGAGAAACTGTACTAATACTGACATGCCCAACCATGACATGACTGAACTTAAGGACATGACACATGACTGAAACTGCTGATAAACTGAGTTTTCATACTGAACATACATAACTAAAGCATGATTACATGTCTGAAACTGATTTATGTATGCATGACTTTCATGAGAATGATATGCAACAGTAATTGATTCCGAGTTTGTGAAGGTAATCTGAGCATAGAATTGAGTGAATCTAAGAAACACTGTTACCTTAAGCAGAGTCTGGGTTTGTGGAGAAGAGGTAAGGATACTTGGCTAGTATATCTGCTTCTACTTCCCAAGTAGATCCCTCAATGGACTGATTCAGCCAAAGAACTTTGACCAATGGAACTTATTTGTTCCTCAGTCTGCGACTCTGATGATCAAGTTATTCTACTGGGACTTTCTTATAAGAAAGGTTGTTCCAAACATCTATACTCTCTATAGGGACTAGAACTGCTGGGTCACTAATGCATTTCTTTACCAAGGAGATGATGATAGACTGATCTTTGGTCTATCTTAGAAATATAACTGGCACGCTCAAGTTAGTCAAATAAGTCATCAATTCTGGGGAGTGGATACTTGTTCTTCACTGTGAATTTTTTCAACTTATAGTAGTCAATACACATTCAAAGAGAACCATCTTTCTTATGCACGAATAGAACTGGTGCGCCCTATAGGAAAACACTGGGCCTGAAGAACCCCTTATTTAGGAGGTCCTTCAACTGCTCTTTTAACTTTTTAAGTTCATCTAGATCCATTATGTATGGCAGAATAGAGATTTGGTGAGTATCAAACAGGTCTATTCCGAAGTCAATTTTCCTTTGAGGAGAAACTCCGGGAAGATATTTGGGAAACACATCTGGAAATTCACATGCTAGTGAAATAGACTCAAGATTAGGATCTCTAAAATAGAGTCTTTAACTCAAAGGTTAGACTCATGATAGACACACCCCTAGGATATCATCTTTCTCTTCCTTAGGTGTGAAACAAGCTGACCCATGAGTGCTGAAGTACTACCCCTCCATTCTAGGATAGGTTCATTCAGGAACTAAAAATAGACAACTTTGTTTCTACAGTCAACTGAAGCATATCATGAATGAAGCCAATCCATGTCAAGAATGATGTCAAAATCTGTCATCTCTAGCTCTACTAAGTCTTCTAAATAACTTTCTAAGATACCATAATCGGACAGTTCATGTATACCCACCAGGCTATGATAAACTTATCCACTGGAGTAAAGACTGAGAAAGGCTCTGCTAGGATTTTGGAACTCACTCTGAAGTCAATAGCTATATAAGGAGTTACAAAGGATAAAGAAGCTCCTGGATCTAGAAAATCATAAAATATAAATGATAATCTTGTAACGTACCTCTGACTATATTAGGAGAACTTTTCTAATCCTATCAGGACTGGTGTGCATAGAGTCTATTTGGGCGCTGCTCACTGGTGGCACTGGAAAAGGCACCTTGCTAAAACGAGAGAGCAAACTAAGCTAGGGGATGGTTATGTTAACTCTTGGAACCCACCTAATGTAATGCCCCAAGTCTGCACCCTGGATGCCACACGGTGCTTATGACCCCGAAGGACCACAAGCTAACCCATGACTGGTACCTGCTGTGAGCACTGAGTAATAATACTAAAATTATGTAGAAAAAAGTTTGTAGTGCTATAGGGTTAATAATCAGAATACTAATAAATAGCAATGGATAATAACATCTGAAAACTGAATACTGTCTGACCTAGTCTAGTCTTAAAATCCTCTAACTGAACTATCTGAATATCGAGTTGATGGTACAAACCCCCAACTAACTTCAACTACAAAAATATTGAAACTACTTAAATACTGAAATAAAAGCATATCCTCGATATATGAGGACTCACTACTAAATTTGCTACTGCTATCTAAATCTGTCTAAGCACAGTCAGAAACCTGAGCATCCAAACCTATGATATGAGACATCATAACGTAAAGAGAAAGTATTTGTTAGTGCATGAAATATAGTGGTATGCTAGATGATTTAAGGCTGAATGCAGGGTTTCATATGCATGAATAATAACTAACTGAATGATATTGCAGAATTGAATAAGAGTACATGAATAACTGAGACTGCTGTAAAATATTGAGTATGCAATAATGTGCATATACATGTATACTATATATGAGTTTTTACTGATTCTAAGTACTGATTACTAATACTGAGTAACTAATAACTGTGATTACTGATAACTGAATTATTGGTACTGAGTGATTTTGTCTGATAGTCCTAGTTTTGTAGAACTGAACTGAGTTTTATACGAAGACTAAAAATGAAACTATAATTGTGGGAGTGTTAATTTAACTTAAATACTCCGATTATAAACTGAGTTGGGGTCTAACCTGTGACCCCATTTGGAAGGGTGTTAGTACCGTGTCACAGGTACTAACACTGGTTGTGGAGTCAGTCCTAAATAATGGGTGATTGTTGAAATCATTCCTAACAAACGGATAATCCTTGACAGTGTCAGTACTAACTAACGGGTGACATCTTATAACTTATGTTTGATACGTAGTTTTGGAACTTTAGGATTATTTCTAAGGACCCAATCCTACATAACGGGTGAGCCCGCATCCCTAGACTCGCTCGGTGGTGAATCCTACACCCAACTGAACTAATAATGATTATGGGATTGAGCTAAGATTAACTCGACAAGTAATTAATCATGATGGCTAACTAGTTAAATATGCTCATACACGTTGGATACAATTTTGAAACTACTGAGAATAAGTAAGGTAAATTTTTGGTATTCATTACCCTAAGGACTAGATAACAATAACAACAGGGTCACTTGAAAGCTTTCAAACTATGGAAGGACATTATCGTTCACAATTATTAACTTATGCATTTAATTAAATAAATAGGGACCAAGACTTTAACATGAGAATACCTCTAGACGTGATGAGATAGCACGATCACATGACAAAATCATAAACTAGGGATTTATTGTAAATTCTTATGAACATGATATGGAAATCACAATATTTAAAATATACTATAATACATTCCACTTGAAAATAAATTCCAAAATCTTAACTTGCAAACATGTAATAAGTAGTCATTATTCAAAACCCAATAATTTAGACATTTCATCAAACACTAGTAATTCATGGTTTAAACTAGGCATGGGAATAGTTTTATAACTTGTAGTAATAGCATAATTTCACTTCTAAGATCACCAATTAGGATTTAAATTCAATGAACAACACCATTCAACCGTGTAAGGTTTAATATCACAACCATTTTCATGAAAATATGATAAAAACTCAAAATTCATGTAAGTTCATGGAAATAATTCATAAAATATGCAATAAGGGATTCTTTTAATGCAATTAGATTGTACACATCATGTATAATCAAAATCCATAAAAGCTTCATGGAGATAAATCATTATAAACATGTAATTTCATGATTTTAAACATAAAATATGGATTCTTGGACTCTATGGGGGAAAAGGGCCCATGGATGAATATCAAACATACCTCAAAAGCTTGAATCTAGAAAGAGAGTAGCTTTTCTTGAAGGTTCTTGAATGGTGGCATTTTGTTTCTTTTGTTCTAGGGAATGAAGGAGGGTTTTTACGTGAGTTTATTCGAGGAAAATAGGCAAATAATGCCCTTTTCGAGTTGTTATATGTTTTTAGACAGATGGGGATAAGGGAAAAGGAATAAACTACCCCTTGGCCGCTTTTTCCCATGTAAATGACCTTTGTGGCATGACCCACATATATGGGAAGAGTCCTCACATTGCGCCTTCCAAAAATAGGAATGAAACTCGCATCCCGATCCTATTGTTGGAATTGGTATCGTTGGAATGCTAATTCAATTATCTAAAACTTGGTGGGTCTTAATATGCCAAATTTTTTATATACAAAAAGTTACACTCGTTAGAAGATGACCCTTGTAGAATCAAATACCAACTTTAGACGAATCAAAGGCTCTTATCTTAACTTTGTTCTAAATGATTTTTATGAATATTTTTTACCTTGAAATAACTTCATACACTAGATAAAGATCATGACATGAGTATTCAAAACAAATTCATGGGATTAGAGTCAACACACATAAGAACAACAGTTCAAAGTCTAACCCAAAAATATGATGTGTTACATTTTCTCCCCCTTGGAATCATTCATCCTCGAATGAGACTGGATAGACTGAGAGTACTAAGGAAACTGAGATCATATAATGAACATGCATTAATGGAAACACGAGAACATAAATAGGTCTGAAACATGATACATGAACTGAATATCCTAACCTAAATTGATTTTCTTGCATAGATGCCATGGCATGAGAAATGTTATAAGGCTGAGATTTGAACAAAAGATTCAACTTATGAGTATGCATTACTTTAAGCTAGATCTTTTTACGTGAAAAGAAGATGGAAGGTTTAGGACATGAAAGCTCGGGGAATTATATTGAATCTCCCCCTTGGCATATTATGTCACTCGAAAGATACTGATGTGGCTGAAACACTAAGGAAAGACTGAACACTTATAGATAGAATCATGACTGAATATCTGGAATGTAAAACTAAGGTCTAATGAATAGAGGATCAATGACATGAATTCATTAAGGAGGTCTGAACCAAGGACATGCATGACATAAATCTGAATTTTACTGATCATTAAAAGTGTTGCATGGGTACTAGAATTAAACATACTATATAGCATGAGTACATGAGTCATGAGTTACATAGCCTGAATTTGGTGTTCATAAAGTTATGGAACATGATCTGTACTACTGAGCATACTGGAACTCCTTATACTAGGAACTGGAAGTGTACATGATTCTTTATAATCTGCATGAACATAAACTATGATTATGGAACTGACATGTAATGCATGAGTAGATATCATGATGATTGAGAAACCTTGCACTGAGATAAGAATGGGTTGGGCATCATCTTCCCCTACTGCTTTTCTACACATACTTGCATCACTACTATGATCTGAGAGCCTTATTTAGTAATTTACTCTACCATCTCCCACTTAACTTAAAGTTATCATTCTAATATTGTAACCACTTAATCAACATCTCCAATCTAAACTGAAACCACTTTACTCTAGATTCAAAGTTATAACAATACTCATAAACACTAAACTCACCCTGAAAGACTGCACCTGAAAGTGTAAACATTACTACCAATACTTCCTTTTGAGATTGAACTCTTAACTTTCTATAGCCCCAAATACATTTTGTAACAACTTAAGAACTGACTAACTTAGAATTTTCAACTCCTCTTTCTATTAGGTCAACATTCAATGATTCAAACTTAGATGCTAACACATAACATGGATATCCACAAATCTGTAATAACCACACAACTTTTATCATAGCCTACAAATATCGCATCACTAAACTTATATTTTTCCCCATATCATGAGAATTACCACTACACCAACATCAAAAACACATGTAATTTTGAATTACCACACATAAATTCTTACATACAATGTTTCAAGCCTACTAATTCACCTTTCATATAATTAACCCCATGAAATATAATCAGCTAAAATTCAGATAACACTATCCCAACTCCACTACTTTTGCTAAACTCCTGGTTTCATGCTTCAAACTCTAGAGCCTATGCTATCCTAGAATATAAGAAAAGATCTGAGGGGACATCTTACTTTGGGTTTATAGCACAATTTTCATGAATATAAATGAAATATTTCAAACTTTGGAACTAAAAAGCACTTGATGGAACACTCTTGAGCCTGCATACAATCCCACAACTATTTGCGGGAACTGTTTGAGAAAGCTCTATCTGTAGGACTTTGAGCTTTACTGCTTCTATTACCTTGAAAGTAAAGTAGAGTTGACATGAGTAGAGCATGATGACAATCTACATAAGTTTCTTAGAGAAACTTTCTATAGCATGATCTAAGAAATGAAAGAAGGGAAATTTTTCCTAATACGTCTTGTAGCCTATTTTCCATAAATGTGGCGAGCTTCACACATATGCATAAGACACTACTCAATGCGGATTTCAGACTCTCTAAGACACTTTAAAACCTTAGGATCTGATACCAAGTTTGTAACGCCCCGAGTTTGCACCCCGAATGTCATATGGTGCTTTAGACCCCAAAGGACCACAATCAAACCCATGACTAGTACCTACTATGAGCATTGAATAATAATACTAAAATAATATGCAAAATAGGCTGAAGTGCCATAAGTTTCAGAATCTGAATATTGATAAATAACATCTAAAAAATGAATACTGTCTAAACTAGTCTTGTCTAAAAAGCCTCTAACTGAACTATTTAAATCTGAAGTTGATGGGATAAGCCCCCAACTAAATCTGACTACTAAAATGCTAAAATAAAAGAATATCCTCGATAGATGAGGATTCACTACTAAATTTGTTGCTGCTATCTGAATCTATCTAAGCACGGTCAAGAACCTGAGCGTTTGACCCTATAATATGAGACATCATAGAGCAAAGAAAAAGTAGTTTCTAGTACGTGAAATGTATTGGTATGCTAGATGATGTAAGGATGAATGCAGGGTTTCATATGCATGGACAATAAATGGCTGAATGATATAGCATAACTAAATAAGAATACATGAATAACTGAGACTGCTATAAAATATTGAGAATGTAATGTTGTACATATACATGTATATTGTATCTGAGCTTATACTAAAGCGGAGTACTAATTTTTGATATTGAGTAACTACTATCTGTGATTATGATAACTTAATTACTGATACTGAGTCACTATGTTTGACAGTCCCGGTTCTATAGTACAAAACTGAGTTCTATATAGAAACTGAAATTGAAACTATAACTGTAGGAGTATTCAGCTAAATAACATACCCCGACTATAAATTGAGTTGGGGTCCAACCTGTAACCCCAGTTGAAAGGGTATTAATACTGTGCCACGGGTACTAACTAACGGGTGATCCCTGAGAGTGTCAGTGATAACTAACGGGTGATCCCTGAGAGTGTCAGTGCTAACTAACGGGTGACATCACATAACCTATGTTGTCTATATATTTTGGCAACTTAGGGATTGCTTCTAAGGATCCAATCCTAACTAACGGGTAAGCCCTCATCCCTAGGCTCGCTCGATACTGAATCCTACTACCAACTGAACTGACACAGATTACGGGATTGAGCTAAGATTCACTGGAAAAGTAATTGATCATAATGGCTAACTGGTTGAATATGCTCATACGCGTCTGAAACTATTCTGAAACTACTGAAACTAAGTAAGTAGCTAAATTTTGGGTATTCATTACCCTAAGACTTGATAACAATAACAACAGGGTCATATGAAAACTTTAAAACAATGGAAGGAAATTATGATTCATAATTATTCACTTAAGCATTTCATCAAATAAATGGGGACCAAGACTTTAACATGAGAATACCTCTAGATATGATAAGATAGCACGATCAATGATAAAATCATAAACTGAGAATTTATTCTGAATTCTCATGAACATGATATGGAAATCATAATATTTAAAATATACTATAATGTATTCCACTTGAAAATAAATTCCAAAATCTTAACTTGTAAACATGTAATAAGTAGTCATTGTTCAAAACCCTATCATTTAGGTATTTCATCAAGCACTTGCAATTCATGGTTTAAACTAGGCATGGGAATAGTTTTAAAACTTGTAGTAATAGTATCATTTCACTTCTAAGATCACTAATTAGGATTTAAATTCAACAAACAATACCATTCAGCCATTTCATGTTTAGTATCACCAATAATTTCATGGAAACATGATAAATTTCAAAATTCATATAATTTCATGGATATAATTCATAAAATATGCAATTAGATAGTAAACATCATGTATAATCAAAATCGATAAAAGCTTCATGGAGATAAATCATTATAAACATGTGATTTCATGATTTAAAACATAAAAGATGGATTCTTGGACTCCATGGGCAAAAAGAGCCCATGGATAAACATCTAACATACCTCAAAAGCATGAATCTTGAAAAAGAGTAGCTTTTATTAAAGGTTCTTAAATGGTGGAGCTTTGATTTTTTTTATCCTTGGGAATGGAGGAGGATTTTTACATGAGTTGATTTGAGTAAGATGGTTAAATAATGCCCCTTTTTTGAGTTGTTATACCAGTTTGGACGGTTGGGGATGAGTGAAAAGGACTAAACTACCCCTTGGCCTTTTTTTACTATGTAAATGACCTTCGTGGCACGACCTACGAAAATAGTAATGGGCCTCATATCGCGGCTTCCTGAAACAGGAATGAAACTCGCATCACAAGTATATCACGAGATCTTACTACCTCACACAAAAAATGGCATAACTTTTCACTCAGGTATCGGATTAAGGAAAAATTGGTATCGTTGAAAATCTAATACAATTATCTTCAACTTGGTGAGTCTTAATCTTTCAAATTCTTTATATACAAAAGTTATACTCATAAGACGATGACCTTTGTAGAATCAAATACCAAACTTTAGATAAATCAAAGGCTTTTAGCTCAACTTTGTTCTAGGTGATTCTTATGATCATTTTTTACCTTAAAATCACTTCATACACAAGGATCAAGATCATGATATATGTATTCAAAAGAAATTCATGGGATTAGAGTCAACACACGTAAGAATGATGATTCATAGTCAAACTCAAAAATATGGGGTATTACACCTAAAGACACTCTCTGATTCTATGACCTGGCTTGCTGTACCCAAAACATACATTGCCGCTAGACCTGCAGATACCCTAATGGTTTCTGTCATATCTTGTCCATTGCACCCATTGTTACCCCATTTGGTTGGTATCTTATCAAACACACTTTCCACCATTGTTCAAAAGCCTGAAACCAATCACATTGACCCAACGATCATTCATTAGATGCATATATTTACAATTTCAAGGTTTTAGTACAAATAGTTGCCCAGTCATCGACCACTAATCGTCATTCATCGATCGTTCATATAACCCGACCTAGACCATAAGCATAATCTACTGTCGACCAAAGCCTAATTCCAGGATGTCTATTGTAGGATGTGCTCTAGTTTTTGGTTATTTCATGGGAGAATAGGTGGAGACTCCCAAATGCTGGAAATGGAGATCTTTCACCAAGGTGACAATCCCCGATGTTGTTTGCCGCAACTGTTCATACGATGAATTGGTTGCAAATGTAATGTAGAGCGGGGATGTAGATTACGCATCGGGCAATGTGGTGATCAGTTATCTAATATATTCGAGGGAAACAGTGAATCCTACGATCATAAATAGTGATGTACGTGTGCTGATGTACATGATGGATGTCGATGCAGATGGCTTTAGGCCTATTTTGAGGATAAATGTAGCTAAGAAGTCCTTTGAAGGAACGATAAATTCATCAGAGCCCCCACCCCCACCTCCACGCCCGACAGTCGATGACGATTTCAGTGATTATTAGAATAATGGCGATGATCCTGTTAATACAGAAAATGATTGTATGAATATGGGAGACGTTTCATCCGACTCGCAAGACGATGATGAAAACCATGGAATGAGATCAAAAACAGGACATTTCTTCTCCGACGGAACCAATTTCTATATCGATAAAAAATTCGCCGACAAGAAAGAGCTCAAAGTGCTACTAGACTCAACAACGGTGAGGCAGTGTTTTGATTATGGTTTGGAGAAGAACTGCTCCAAATTCTTGAAGGCGAATTCCAGTTCATTTATTCTAATGCACTTGGAAGTTGCCAGTTCATTTATTCTGAACTGGAAACCATCAAAGAAATAGAATGAGGGAATGAAAGTTATGGCTTGACCTATTATGCGAATCCCTTCTTTCCCTTATTCAAGAACTCAACTTGTAATTTTTAGTAGGGATTCAAATCCTACATGTTAATGCTGATAATGTATTGATTGGTTTATCACTATCTCAACCATAAGTTGCACTAACTATTCCAGAGTGCATTAGTCAAACTATTTATGTTAGCTGCTTAGGTTTTCTCTCGTGATCTTTTGAGGAGAGAGCCTTCTTTTCCAGGCATAAGGTATTTCATCTACTCTTTTTATTATCTTGATAGATTGTTCTTCTTTGTTTACCATTCTTGATATTCATGTACTTCTCTCATGCTTTCTTAGTCTTCAAGTGCATATCATATTTTTCTTTTCTTTCATTTTCTGTACTTGCTTTATTTTCTAGGTTTTACCTCATCACAAATCACGATACTATTGTAACCTTGGTTATCTAGGCATTTACATGTAAATTAAGAGATTTCTAGCCTTTTATCTGTCTCCTTGTTTGGCCCCTCACCTTCTCAGTGTATGCTTAGAAGAATAGCTCCTAATCTCTCTCTCTCTCTCTCTTATTGCATATAAAGAAAGTAGGATTCCCATGACAATTTGAGACCATGTTAATACAGGACCTATAACTATGTGATTTTTTTTAATATGAACACAAGATTATACACAAGGAAGAAGAACAAATAACACTCTACAAGTCTAAAGACCAAATAAAGTAGTTGCATCAAATAAAACAGAGCCCTTCTATTTTGTTGAATTCAGTCAAGAGAGGATATCATCAAAAAGACCATGTAGTTTAGTTCTCTGTTAAGTATTTTCTCTAGATCTTTTGCAAGGAGACGGGCTAGGCACAATCTTAGCTTGACTACTCTTCTGATATATTCAGTTTAGTTTGTAAATTAACCAAATCCAAACATGAAGAGGTTTCCAAGAAGTATATGACAAGGAATTGTGTGTTGGTTTGTATATATGAAAAAGAAATCTGATATGCAGGAGTTTATATCAGTGATATTAGAGAAAACTTGTCACGACCCAAACTGGGGCCTGGCCGTGACGAGCTTTCCGAACCATAAAGGCCCGAAACAACCCTATTATTTAATAATCATGCACATAATTCGTGAAAAAAAAATGCGGAAGATATACAATATAACAGAAACATGGTCAAGAATCATATGAAAACGAAAATGGGGAATAGTGTCCCACAATCTAAATCAAAATCTCTAAAACCGTCCGCGAAATCTCTACTACTTGACTAAAAAAATGTCTATCTGAAAACTGGAACAAGGCCCTAGCAGACCCAAAACTAATAAATGATAAATGAAATAGCAGACGTCAGGCCTTCCGAAATAAAGATGGCTCACCACATCTGAAAAGTGTTGGTCGGTATATATGAAAAAGAAATCAGATTTTATATCAATGATATTAGAGAAAAGTCCATCTGTGCTGCAGCCTCATTGATAAAGTGTGCTATAGCCCTTATTGATAAATCTTGTGCATGACTAATTTAAATTTTTAAGATCCAAGTAAATAAAGTGGTATAAAGCGACCGGCTCTTTAACTCCTTACAGAACTTTGTGGTGTGAAATTATATGGGATATGGATCAACTATAGGTCCGATGCTTCAGGAGTTGGAATCCGTACTGTTGATTGTGGTATTGCTCAACTATCCATCTACAGGTACCTTGTTATTTAGTTTCTCCTTACAATTTTTTGTTACATGGTGATTTCATAGCATTTTCTTCCACTTTGAAAATTGGTTATACACCATTGACTGGTATCCATTAGGCAAATAGTACTACGAACAAACTTGTGAAATCCAAAAAATTATTCATTTACTCTTAGTTCCTGTCACAAAAGGAAAAGTAAAACTACTAACGGACTTCCAAAAACAACAACAAAAAATAATTCTTTACTCTCTTGTTCAAATCAAATTGTACTTACCGGAATGCAATAGAAGCAGCAGTCTAGAACTAGTTTACTTCGAGTTTTGTCATGTATCACCAAGCGTAGAATTTTGCTTGAGTCCATATCCAGTAGAATGAGTCATATTTTCAAGTTGCAGTGTTTGTCCTTCAGTGCAAGTAGAGATCAGATGTTAGATGCATTACTTTTTTTGAGTTCAAGTAATGCTGAAATTAAAATGTTCCAACATCTAGAAAACTCGGGCAATCTTGTATAAAAATGTTTATTGTGTGTACTCTTTCAGACAAAAATTTCTATGGAGTAAATAAATAGCAGACAGCAGACAGCTAAATGATACCTTATGAAATTTCCAGCTGTAATTGTCTCTGGTAGTTTGATAGGCTGAAATGGTTACATGTTGCTCGAGGGAAGATAATATTTTATTCTTGTTAATTTATATCTTCTTCCTGTTTCAGTTGGTCACCTGCTTTGTTAAGTTGGTCATCAATTTTCCCTTAATTTCACTTTGCTTTTCTGGAATTGCAGCGTGAGAGAGATATGTGGAAAGGAAGATGTGGATATTGCGTACAAGCACTTCAAGGCATTTTACCAGTCATTCTCATTAATAACAACAGGAACTTTAGTCCGTGCATCCTAACATGTACGCGAAACATAAATGTAAGCAACAAGACATAACAATAGTATCCTAGTGTAGTTTTACAAGTGGGGTTTTGGAACGCAGATCTTATCCATATCTTTATTGAGTAGATATGTTGTTTTCGATAAATCCTCGGCACAAAAAGTGAAGCTATTCGGGTAAGGGTTGCTGGAAGAAAAAGAAATGCAAATAAAATTTCAAGCTACAGTGCAAAATGCAGCATTGTAGCGCAAAAACATTGATGAAAAAGAAATTATGTGATTACTAAATACTACTACTAAATAATGACAAGACATGAGTCTAGCCTCGTCGTTCTCATCTATCGGGCGGCCACACTCAACCACTTACTATCCTGAGACCTACTAATCTTCCATATAATTCTCAACCTCAATATCTACCTGCCTAATTGTGCCATGAAGTTAGAGCATGTATATCTACAACAAACCTGCAATGCATGACATTGCAATCCAACGTGTGCACGTTATTTTTAAACTACTCGGGTAATTGAAAACAAAGGCAACTTCCATTCAATTTCTTGATGTCGGAAGTTTCACCAGATGAAATTTACTTCTTTAGGCAAGATATGATGACTTTATATAAGTTTGGCAGAGAGACAACTAACAATAGAGTTATTGATGGGACAAAATGTAGCTATTGAGCTACACTAATTACACTTACGATATATGCATCTCACACATTTAATATAAATCGTCTACATTGTTGAATCATATGAGACGCAACACTTCGGTTTATACTAAATTAGATTTTGAACAGCCAAATTTTACAAACTACAAAAAATCTAAATAGTGACTGCCAAAAATGAATGTGTGATGGTCTTGTCCAAGCTTTGTTACAGAGAAAAAAATGTTTCTTTTATCATATTTTGATTTGCTTAGTTCCTCAATTCATCCAGTCTTGTTACCTTCACTCAGAGAGCAGTTTGTCAATTGCAAAAATATAACCACCTACAACCACAAAGAATGCAATTCCACTCCGTTCCATTCGCAATCCCAAGCCACTAAATAAGATATTCCGATCTGCAGGATGGATCCCGGTCCAACTCTCAAATCTCTTCCCAGGAAGTTGCCATTTGAGAAATCCTCTCCATGGATACATACTGCACATAAAGAGTGTAAAGAAAAGAGGATACATCAGGTCCTGTATCGGCTATAATCCAACTAAGTGAATGCGTCAACTACTTTTGACCCGTTATCCTCACTTACAGATGCACCAATTATACGGTTGCAAATATACATACATTCTCGTCTACTCCATCATCCAACCAAGGACTACCAATACTAAACCCCATAGACAATGCATGTTAGTATTTGTTCCTAAGGGGGGAATGGGATAAAAGTTCACCTTCAAGAGAGATAATTTGCAAAAGACCAATCAAAGTCGGATGATTGTGCACCGGGGCTGTAATTGCCACATTATGAAACAAAAACGTTTGATATCAACTAATGAATTCCTGCATATATCCTGTCAGACCAGCAGCACTAGAGAAAAGCTATACACCAACCAAATATAGATGACTTAAAAATTACTTCAGGCTTGAATAGAGTAAAATGGGTACAAGGGATTCATATAGAAAACCTTAAAGAGTTTAGGATCGAGATGTTAATTGATAATATTGACTGTTGACATTGTGCACACATCCCAATGGAATTGACCATTCCCACTCCAAGGCCGATAAGTTGAATTGACCATAGAAATTTGTCCGACACCAACTCATCCCGCATCATGTATACTCAGATTTTATGAGCTTAACTAACAAATATGCATTGCAACTGGAACTAATAAGCTCTCCCAAATACTTGTACGATATTTCACTACATGAATTGACCACCCAAGATTTCTTTGAGCATTAAGGTGCCCGGGTGGATTTTCATGTAGAAAAATATCATATAGATGATCAAATACAGATGATAGAATCCCTGGTAAGGCAATACACCTTGGGCAGAACCATGCATTGTGAACGAGATTTGGCAGTATCAAAACCATGAGAAGCAGTAGCAGCAAGTGAACCAGAGAATCCAGCTGCAAGACTAACAGCTAAAGGAGACAATGGACCAACATCCTCATCAGATCTGAATGATAACAAGGAAATTGGTAAGAAGGATCAAAGTTATTGAATAGGCCATGCGTCAATCTTGGAATAACGAAGTGACAAAATAGATACTTCGCAATTAACATGCAGAAATTTTATTCTAGGGGAGAAATGATTTTTCAAGCATAACGCAAGTTGAAAACAACATAAGGCTAATCCAATTAAGTTAAAGCAGCAAGCCTGAAAGCTGTTAGGAAACGTGCAGATATAAAGCAAACCACAAGCAAAAAGAAAACAAAAACACACAGATTTACGTAGTAGAATGAGTATTTTCTGGATACACAAAACAACCCACTAAATGCACTTATATAATATGTGCATACAAATAAGTCCTAGGCTCAAAAAACATAAAGTTCCACGGGCGTATCGGCCCTATACCTATGCTACCACCACAACCCCATTGAAAATCACAAACATGGATCGCACCGCGAAATATTTTGGGCTGGATCAACAAAATTCAGTCACAACTTGTTGGTTTAAAACCGTTAAAGGGAAACAACACAGGAATTCAATTTTAAGGTGGCCGCAGAAACAAAGATGGAGTTTGAAAAAGAGAATATGCAGAGAGTAATTATTTTCTTGTTGAAAGACCACCTCAAATTGATCATCAACTTAGCAACTTAGAAGCTCGAACTTGCTGATTTTATGTGGCTTAGTGAACAGGTCTTCTAGCTGTGGCAAATTTGAAGGCTGCAGAGGAAGAGAAGTAAGTTGTTGAGGTAGTGACTGCTGCTGCTGAACTTGCTGCATGTTTTGTTGATATGCTTGTTGCTGATTACTTGTAAGAAGAGATGGATGTGGACCATGAGGAAGAGGAGAAGCTCCTAAAGGCATTGAAACTGGCATTGAAGTCTTCTGTTCTCCTTGAGGTGATGAATCATGTGATGGGATAGACAGAGGCACTACAATTCCAACTCCAGGTATTGTACCCTCAGTTTGTAATATACTGGAGGTAAATGCTCCAGGGGTTGAGGGGGCCTCAAGACATGGAAAATTACCAGGCATGCGACCAAGAACATTGTTTTGATCACCCAAACTTTGTTGTCTGATCATTGCTTCCACTGCAAAGGAGATAACCAATTGGCTGCCATGAAAGATCCCACACACCAGTTTCATGTGCATTTGTAAGTTCTACCAGAGGAGCTTCATGCCCCACAAGCCAATCAGGAAATGGATGCCAGGCCAATAATGTCACGTCGTTCTGATGCCCACGGAACTACTCAAGATCCTTCATAGACTTTATGTCATAAAGAATTTTAATTTGATCCTTGGAAGCAGAAAGGATCCAGTTACCAGATAACGAGCGCTCTTATTGGCATCTTGTGAAGTCCCATACTTTAATGGTAGATTCATCAGAACTGGCCTTAACTTCGGAATCATTTTTTTTACATCTGATTTTCAGGATTGAAGTCATCATCCATCGAGTCATCAGATGGAAGTTCAGAAATATCATCTAGCTTCTCCCCAGACGCACCAGCAACAACTTCCTTGAGATATACTGTCACGACCCGAACTGGGGACCTGGCTGTGACAAACATTCCAAACCATGAAGGTCGAAACACCCCTATCTAATCGGTAATCATGCACATAATTCATATGATAAAAAGAAATGCGGAAGATACACAATATTACGGAAACATGGTCATGAATCTAATGAAACCAATAATGGTAATTAATGTCCCACAACCTCTATCGACATCTGAAAACCGTCTGCGAAATATCTATTACTGTCTGAAAATTGGGAAAAGGCCCCCAGTAGAACCAAAACTATTAAATAATAATTAATCTGCCAGACATTAGGCTTTCAGAAAGATAGAAGGCTCACCACCCGACTCTGCAAATCTGTCTGAAGAATCTACTGATTATCTGGACCTCTAGATTGTGCCTCCGAATCTGGGAGGGAAGGTGGTCAATACAAAAGTACTGGTACGCAGAGAAATTCAAAACAAAAATATTACATTTTTACAAAATATAAGTGAGAGCCATTATAAAGCAGTTTCGTATCAAAACATTTGAAAAGCACATGGGCATAATGTAATAATTTTCCAACAACAATGCAATGCAGCTGAGCTAGGTGGAATACCCTACATATCATATTTACACCAACTGCTAAATCTCGATTGCTGCCGATATTAGAGTATAAGTGAGGGGAAGACACACAAGATCACATAGCAGGGTGTCTCGGCCCAATAAAGTATGGTAGTGCACAAGATCACAAAGAAGGGCTCGTAACCATAGTCCCAATTTGGGAATGACATAAAGTCAGGTACACAAGATCACTTAGCCAGGTACCAAATTCCCATGTCGGCAAACACAATTTCCAGCAATGAGCCCTTACACTCAAATGCCTTCTTCGGGCATCCACCTATCTAGTATAAAATCAATGCATTCAACTCCACTTAATTCAACCACATATCTTATTCTGTAGGGTATCATCATACCCCACTTGCAAGACGTCAATATCACATCATTATGTCATGCAACCATTATATTCATCATATTTCAACATAATAACCCTTTCATTGCAAGTCAAAAATCATATCTACTTTCAAAATAGTTCATGTCATGCTTGTGAAGAAGATTTCTAACAATTCATATCATATGAAAATTCAAAACAATTTCATATCAAGAGAAGGGTTTCATATAATTCATGCTCTCAAGTTAACATCTTTTGAATCAGAAGCATATGCATATATAATATATCAAATCACTTCGAAAATAGGCCTAAAGATCAAATCAATATCATAAAGATGCTTAAAACAAGTTTATATTCATAATTTCAAAACCCCCATTTTTAAAACATGAATTTTTTAAGATCATAAGATTTGGGAGATAACCCCACGTACTTCTATTTGCAAAAATAATAGGTGTTTCTTGAAGCTTACGATCTGGGATCCCAAATCTCAAGTTTCTTTCAAATTCCTATGGTTGAATCTTGATTTACTAGAGATAATTGGATTGGACTTATGCGGAGGAAACCCTAATTCTTGCAATGGAAGAGAGAAAAAAATAGAGATTTTTCCTTTACTAGGACATATATAGAGGGTAGGAGTGGGTAGAAACGACCAAAATACCCTTGAGTGAAATTCTGAAACTGGAGCCCCATTTTTGGCCCCAGCACAACGCGGAGCTTGCAAAAATGCCAATTATTGAGACCTGGAAGTTTGGCGCAAAGCGGGACTATCACGGAGGCTTACTAGAAATTGACAAGTGCCATTTTGGCCTCTGGCGCGACATTCCATGCACTGAAATGGCATTCGTCTTACAACTGAAACTTAAAATATCAATAACTTCTTACCCGGTTATTGGATTTCGACAAATCTTATATTGTTGGAAAGCTTATTCAATTATCTACAATTTGGTATAAAGTAGGCCACCCAATTAATCATATACAATGAGTTATGGTTGGTTGAAGTTGACCCAAGTTTTGATGCTTACTCAAACTCGAACGTTTGGAAATCTTTCAGCTCGTCCTTGAGTTAGGGGACTTTTATGATCTTAATTCATGCTCAAATAGATTTCCACACTACATAATTGATCAACACACTAAATTTTTATTGGATTTATCTTTTTTGTAACCTTTATGAGATGAAATTACAGTTTATGTTCTAGCCCAAAAATGCGGGGCATTACATTATCTCCCCCTTGGGATCATTCATCCCCGAATGATGGGTAGGGACTTTGAAGCATTAAAATATAGAATAAAGCGAACATGATATGTTGTCTAAGAAAGAATACACTGATCTGAAACATTACTATAAGACTGGAACTATTGATGTTCTGAATTCTTATACCGGACGTGCATATCTGATGCATAGAATACACGACTGAAGCTACTCATAAGCTGAATTCTCATAATGAACATTCCTTTCTAATGCATGCATATCTGACTGAACTGAGGTATGAACGTATGATTGAATACGCAATAATAAATGATGCGAAGCTTTAAATAAGAATCTATGCATGCAGCTGAATGGGGGTAATCCCCCTTGGGACTCTATGTCCTTCTATGAATGCTCAAATCACTAAGATACTATGAAAAATTGAGGCGATGCACTAGGTACTTACGAATTGAATTATAACTGAACATCTAGAATTTGAATCTAGTATATGAAGCATGAACTGAGTTATACTCGCAACTACTAGTATACTCTATCTTTGAATAGTAACACATCTGAGATTTTTTGGGTAGCATGATTAAATGAAAAGACAAAAAAAAACAAGTCATGCGAATCTGACGGCTAAACTGATTTGCTGGCCACATAGACTGAACTATATTGGAAACTCATACTCAATTTGGAGTTTCTTATCAACACTCTTCCTTAAGAAGTCCGGGTAGTATTAGATAGCAAAAGTTTTGGGCATGAGTCATACAAGACATCCGACTATAGGATCCCAACATTGACATTACTCTACAGCCTAGAATATAGACATATAACTCATAAATCAGGATGGAATTGCTAGGCCTTCGGCAATACAACTTCTTAAATACCATATTCATTCTATTCAACTTATAATTATCATATGAGCATTGAAAAATCATTCCACTAATGTCTATAGTAGCTTAAATCCTTTCACTGCGATCACACCTAATTCCAATTCACAAAAATACATCATGTCATACCACACTATTATTCTAAACCATATGATGCAACCTTTTATATCTCTTTTAAAGATCACAACCTAAGCATTGCATGCCTTACCACTTCAATGGCTACTCTGACTTCTTACTATGAAGTCGCTAGCACATATAGCGTTCTTTTATGAAAATCCTATCATGTCATTCAAGCCTATCTTTATAACCATATATGAACTTCAAAGCAAACAATCTTAAGGACATGCTTCACATATTCCCTAAACCACTGTCAATATCACTCCCACGCGCTACCTCAAAAAATTATATGCACACACAAATTTCCACTAACCATCACAAACTTAGCCCCAAATCTTACTTTACACTCATGGCCTTATCTAAACAAGCATACAATGATCTTTTATCAATAGGAAGCAATTACTAAACGCCACTATCATTACATAAGGAGGGTATTATGTGAGACTTGGCACTTAACTGAGGCCTTAGGAATAGCAAAAAAACATTAGGGATTTATCAAAGTGATCTGAGTGGAGAGTACACCCATCTCAAAGCTGAATCTTGCTAATAATTTGGCATATAACATGAGTTATGGGAACTGAGCACATAATAAAGCGTGAGTACATGAGTCATGAGCTGCATGACCTTAATTTGGAGTTCATAACTTATGGAATGTGATCCCGACTATTGAATGAATTTTAATTTCTCATTTAGGAACTAGAAGAGCACATGATTCTCTACCGTATGAATGAACATAAACTATGATCATGGAAATATAATGTAAGGCATGAGTAGGCATTAGGTAACTAAAAAACACTGAGATAAGAATGGGTGGAGTCTCACCCTCACTTTGTGATGCTCTATATCATACTGACATTACTACTAGAATCTGAAAGTCTGACTTGGTCACTTATACTATTATCTCTTTCTTAGCATTAAGCCATCATCTTAAGCTTGAGAGATCCCTTACTAGACTCTAAACAGAACTAACCTTACTACACTCTAGGGTATGAAAAACGACAATACATGTAATTAATAAAAATTAACCCGAATGACTACATCTGGAAGTGGAAAACCCACTATTAATACCACTTTCTTAGACACACTCTATCATTCTATATCCCCAATAGTCATCATATAATACTAAAACACTTACTTACTTCGAATCCTCGTGAGTATCGTACACCCTATAGCGCTTCAACTCTTATTTCTAATAGCGCAACCCTCAAGGACTCAAACATAGATTCTATCAATTAACATGGATGTCACCAAGTCTTTAATGAATCACTCTACTTCTGTCATAGCATACCAATATAGCCACCTTAAAATTATATTCCTCTACCATGAGCATCAGGGTCATATAAAAAAGGCTCAACACTATCAATTAAAGTTCCTTAATTTGGCAATTTAGAATACCATATACCATCTAACTAGTCCTTTTCCAACCTAGCAACTCAACGGTACCACTAGCCACACACAACATGTAATAGCCTTAGAATAAATACCGCAACTTTAAACCACCATGGGCATACTTATACATCATATATGCACTGTCATACTTCATTACGAAATCAAATAAACTTAGGTACTCACATACACTGTTCAAGCCTATAGATCACTTCCCTATAACTAGTATCATTAATCAAGAAATTATCACATCCACCTTCCTGGCCATCAATTGTTTCAAACTTAATGTCTAGTGCTAAACATGATTTACAACCCAACTATACACACAAATTTTTTACTTGGAAACTGTGAAATAAAGATCACAAAAACACTAGTGCACTAGAACTTCATAACCATAATAATCGATTATCACCTAACGGTTTTCCTTATCATAATCCATTAGCATGTACTATTTCAGCACATCAAGCCTACTAATTTAATCCCATAAAACATGCATCATCAAACTCTTGCCACTATTTACCACCACACTATTTAAATTCAAGCCTATAGTTTAGTATCAATCATTTACCACCAATGAAGAATACAAACATAATATAGATATACTAATCCATCAAATTGGTACATTCTACCCAAATATCTCAAAAATCTACTACATACCTTTGCACTAGTAGTACTAGCTTACAACTACCAATGAAAAGAGAGGGGGGTGGGGTTAAAGCCTCACAATAGACATGGTCAACCTTATCCTTATATTATAACCCTGCACAATCGTATCTACTTATACTTCTTTCTCATATCGCAATTACTTAACCAAGCATACATTTACACTACCTTCAAAGTCCATAACAACCATGAGTAAATACATATAACCTACTAGCTAATCTGGCCATTTTTATACTTCAAGCAAGGACAATTCTCCTCTCCTAATAATTCCTTCTCTATCTTCTACTAATAAACTAACACACAAGGATGAATCGCATAATTACCAAATCTATCTCATGCAAAAAGATTCAGCTATACATATATTCAACCAAAACAAGAACAACATGTTGAACGATAAATTTCTAGTGAATCAAAAGAGGCCTCACACGGCTTAACTAGACTTTGATTTTTGTGGTTTGAATAAGAAAATGAAATGAATGATAAGAAAACTATGCTAGTGAATCGAAAGAGCCCCACACGGCTTCACTAGACTTTTTAGTTTCATCAACACGATGATAAAATAATTTCAAATGATGGAAACTTGTCACACAGTAGTCCATAATCTGAGAATACACATCTTACTTTGTATAGATAAAAAAATCCGAGTCAAATATTTTCCCCACAGATTATCATACAATCCACACACGCTACTAGCTACCAATAGTTCATGACACCGACACTTTAAATTATACTACTATTTGGGTGGAAATACAATTCCAACACTTCTACTACACATCTTTTCCCTTAAGCAAGACATCTGCAATATAAATTTCTAAAAAGGGCCGAATATACTCAATACAAAAGGCTGGAAAGCACTCTTTTGTCAAGATCAAGGATCACACTAGAACCAATACACTCTGAAGAAATAACGGACTCTTCTCAAGTCCTTGCACAATTTTAAGATCTTATATGATGCGATCCGAAGGGACCATACCATTTAGACTCCAAACTTTTGCACTTGAATCACCCCAGTAATGTGATGGGTCTGAGAACATCACAGTAAGGAAAGAATTTAGGATGATTTTACATTCATATGGACATCACCATAGTACGAATTAGAGTATGAAGGAGGAACATTCTAAATATATTGCATGAACTAGAACATAAAGAAAGAGAGACATTCCTAAACGCCTTGTAGCCTCCTGCTTATATGTGTGGCGCGCTACACACTCATAAACAAGACTCTACCCGACACGATTTTGCAGATACCCTGGGACCATGAACCATGCTTTGATACCAAGGATGTTACGACCTGAACTGGGACCCTGGCCGTGACAAAAATTCCAAACCATGAAGGCCCGAAACACCTCTTTCTATCCGGTAACCATGCACATAATTCCTATGATAAAAAGAAATGCGAAAGATACATAATATTACGGAAACATGGTCATGAATCTAATGAAATAAATAATGGGAAATAATTTCCCACAACATCTATCGACATCTAAAAACCATATGCGAAATCTCTACTACATGACTAAAACAAATTACTGTCTGAAAACTGGGACAAGGCCCCCAGTAGACCCAAAACTACTAAATAATAATTAATCTTCCAGACATTAGGCCCCCTAAAAGATAGAAGGCTCACCACCCAACTTTGAAAATCTATTTGAAGAATCTATTGATTATCTGGACCTCTAGACTGTGCCTCCAAACCTAGGAGTGAAGGGGGCCAGTACAAAAATATAACATTTTTACAGAATATAAGTGAGAGTTATTATAAAGAAGTTTCATATCAAATCATTTGAAAAGCACATGGGCATAATGTAATAATGTTCCAAAAATAATGCAATGCAGTTGAGCTGGGTGGAATACCTTACATTTCACATTTACACAAACTGTCAAACCTCGGTTACCACCGAGATTAGAGTATAAGTGAGGGGAAGACATGCAAGATCGCACAGTAGGGTGTCTCGACCCAATAAAGTATGGTAGTGTATAAGATCACAAAGAAGGGTTCCTACCCATAGTCCCAATCTAGGAATGACATAAAGTCAGGTACATAAGATCACTTAGCCTAGTACCACCTTCCCATGTCGGCAAATACGGTTTCCAATGATGAGCCCTTACACTTAAATGCCTTCTTTGGGTATCCACCTATCTCGTATAAAATCACTGCATTCAACTCCATTTAACTCAACCATATATCTTATTCTGTAGGGTATCGTCATACCCGACTTGCAAGCCATCAATATCCCATCATTACTTCAGGAAACCATTATATTCATCATATTTCAACATAATAACCCTCTCCTTGCAAGTCAAAAATCATATCCACTTTCAAAATAGTTCATGTGATGCTTGTGAAGATGATTTCTAAAAATTAACATCATATGAAAATTCAAAACAATTTCATATCAAGAGAGTGGTTTCATATAATTAATGCTCTAAAGTTAAAATCTTTTGAATCACAAGCATATGCATATATAATATATCAAATCACTTCGGAAATAGGCCTAAAGGCCAAATCAATTTCATAAAGATGCTTAAAACATGTTTATATTCATCATTTCAAAACCCCCATTTTTTAAACATAAATGTTTTAAGCCCATGAGATTTTTGAGACAACCCCACGTACCTCTATTTGCAAAAATAATAGGTGCTTCTTGAAGCTTACGATTTGGGGATTCCAAATCTCCAGTTTGTTTTGAATTCCCATGGTTGAATCTGGAGTTACTAGAGATAATTGGATTTGAATTATAGGGAGGAAACCCTAATTCTTGAGATGAAAGAGAGAAAAAAATGAGATTTTTCCATTTATTAGGACATAAATAAAGGGTAGGAATGGTTAGAAAAAGACCAAAAATGAGATTTTTCCACTTAGAGCCGGTATACCCCCCATGTTAGTACACCGCAAGGAATCCCCCATGTAAGATGTCCCAATTATTTTATTATCCTTCCATGTAGGATACAATATCATATGACCCACATCGGTAACTACAGTTTCCAGTGATGAGCCCTTTCACTCAAACGCCTTCTTCGGGCATCCACCTTTCTCATAAAAATCAATGCATTCAAACTTTGTTCAAGTCAATCACATGTCATTCTCTGTAGGGTATCGTCACACCCGACTTCCAATTCATCAGTATCATATCATTCTCTTTGTTCAATCATCATATGCAACATATTTTGAACATAAACAAAACAACCCTCTCTTTGAAAGTCAAAAACCATATCCAAATCATGACATTTTAAAGACATTTCATGACATGCATTTCAAGATGATTTCAAATGATTCATATCATGTGAAAACTCAAAACAATATCATATCAAGAGAGGGGTTTCATGTAAATCATTCTCTCAATTTATCATCATTATGAAATATATGTATATCCATATATAATATACAAAATCACATTGGAATTAGGCCTAAAGACCAAATCAATATCATAAAACATTTGAAACATAATCATATTCGTAATTTCAAAATCCCCATTTTGAAAACATGAATTTTTAAAGCCCATGAGATTTTGGAGATAACCCTATGTACCTCTATATGCGAATATGATAGGTGCTTCTTAAAGTCTACGTTGCGGAGATTCCAAATCTTCAAGTCGTTTTGAAAACCCATGGTTGAATCTTGAACTATTTTGATTTTTATTTTGAAACCCTAGAGAGAGTTCTTGAAACAATTTTGATGAATGAAGGTGTATTTTGGGGTCTTTCCGAATTGAATTTCGTGTTTATGGCTAAATAAGGGTGGAAAAGGACCATTTTGCCCCCAAAATGGAGTGTTTAAGTCACTTGAAACCTTTACATAGGTGCTGCCTATGCTATCGCCTATGTTAACACAGGCGCCGTCTATGCTATCGCCTATGTTTACATAGGTGCCGCTTATGCTATCGCTTATGTTTACATAGGCGTCGCCTACTTCTTTGAAAGGCCATAACTTCTTGCTTGGGTGCTAGATTTTAGAAAAATTGGTATCATTGGAAAGCTAACTTGAAGACATCATTTTACAAATAGTAGGATCTCTATTTCGACATATACATAGAGTTATGGTCAATGTAAGCTGACACATATTACGACATCTACTAAAACTTAATCGATCGAAATAATTTCAACTCGTCCTTGAGTTGAAGGACCTCTATGGTCTAAATTCAATCTTGAATAGATTCACATACTATACAAATAATTAACATACCATATTGGGATAGGATTTATCGCTTCGGGATTATTAATCCATCGAAATCATGGTCTATATTGTAGCCCAAAATGCGGGGCATTACAAGAATAATTCAGTTCGGGTCTATATACGTAGGAATGATGGTCTAAACTCTAGCCCGAAAATACATGGTGTTACATCTTCTTCCTGTTCATTAACAACTTGACCTCTGCATCTTGTTGCTGAGTTTTATTCTTACATATTATTGCTTCATGCCCAAGATAATTGCACTTATTACACTTGGCATCAGGCATTTCCCAACACTTAAAAGGTGCATGTCTGAGCTTGCCGCATTGCTTACAAGGAGGGTAGTTTCTTTTGAAACCACCTATTTTGTTTTTGTTGCTATGGGCTGCACCTTCTCAATCAGTTGGTTGGTGATTATTATTCTCCTTCTTCTTTGAACGTCTATTATCGTGATGCTTGGCTGGTAATTCACTTTCAACAACTCCTCCATGTCTCATAACGCGCCGTTGCTCTTGCAGTTGAAAAGTACTTGAGAGCTCTACAAGTGTTATCTTGGACAAGTCCTTAGTATTTTTTAAGGTTGTTATGGTAGCTTCAAATATTTCAGGTGCCGCTTCTAGGATTTTCTCAACGATCCTTGAATCATTGAATGCGGAACCCAACAATGTGATGCGATTCGCTAAATTAAGGAGTCTGTCAGAGTACTCCTTTATGGTTTCAATTTCTTTTATCCTTTGCAGCTCAAACTCACGTACCATATTCAAGACTTGCATCCCTCGAATCCTTTCATCTCCTTCATATTCAGTCTTGAGATAATCCCATACCTCTTTCACTGATTCTAGAGACATGATATGAGTGGAGATATTAGATGAAACTGTAGTAAATAAGCATGCCAATGCCTTTGATTTTCTGGTTTTCCTCTCTTTGTGAGTTTTAATCTGCGCTACCATGGGATTGTCCGGCAAGGGAGATATCTCGTATTCATTTTTAATATCTTTCCAGAGATCCAAAGCTTTTAGATATATCCGCATTCTAACTGCCCAGATTTGATAACTTTCTCCATCGAAAGTTGGTGGTGCCATGGAGGAAAAATTTTCTTCTCCGTTCATGGTATCCACTGGAACAGATTGATGCAAACACTCATAGGTCCCTTAAGATTAAAGCTTTGATACCAATTATTGGTTTAAAATTATTAAAGGGAAACAACACAGGAATTCAATTTAAAGCTGGCCGCAAAAATAGAGATGGAGTTTGAAGAAGAGAATATGCAGAGAGTACTTATTTTCTTGTTGAAAGACCACCTCAAATTGATCATCTGTACGCTAAAACTATGTGAATATATTAGTGATAGCAAAAAGCTCTAAATTTCATAATTATATTTGTTTAGTTGAGAAATTAATGGTTAAGAAAACATATTTTACTCCAAAAATAATGGTGTTTTTTAATTCTTCTTTGTTGACATAGTTAAACTATCAAGAACTGTTCTGGATATGTTCCAAAACAAACTGAGGTCGGGAATTTATTAAAACCATTTATGTTGGAATATGGTAATGTTGCTTCTAGGTGGGCAACTATTCCGATGTGGTAATAACCTTTTTTTCAAGTACTTCATCTATTTTTTCTGGCGATTCTATATGGCTTCTTTAACAGAGCGGATGTTCTAGAAGTTCAATTTACAAGACAAGCACACAAACCAACATAATCATGCGAAAAAATCCTTCTTGGTCTAGGTTTGGATTTTCTAATCAGAAGACTGGCAAAAAGGTTAAAAAACAGTTAAGCAGCAGAAGAAATCATACCTTTACAAAAAAATGTTAAAATTTCATAAACACCAAAGCGAGCTCCCAAACCCAATGACCTTCCAAGTGTCAACCACCCCACACCATTATACTAGCCTTCAATGGTCATAAAAGATTAATAGAACATTAATATTTAAGATCAAAAGATGTCCATAAAACAGCCATCCATACGAGAAAAATTATGAACTTTTCATCGGTCTTTTAAATGATCTATAATGGATGCATTTCCCATAAAAGCAGTAATACAATTGATACATCATACATCATCCAAATAACTTTTGTCATGAAGCAAAATAGGAGAGCAGAGTAGCATCACTTCTGGTTACCATAAAACAAAAATAGCTGATTGAGTCAGCTGAACTTCGTGACAAAGTTCTAACCCTGTTGAGGACATCAGCACCAGTGAGTTCTTTACCGCCACTTGATCCCACCAGCATTCCATTCCACATAATATGCTACTATTCCAAGAGAGATTATACTAGTAGTTATGAGTATATCCCATTTCATGCATCATTCATTCAATTTAGATTTCAGATGCATAGTAATGATTCAATTCGTAGGTGCCCTGTGCATCGCCTCAGTTGTCAAGTATCTTAGTGAATTGAGCATTCATAGAGGGACTTAGGGTACCAAGGGGGAGATACCCCATTTAGTTGCATGCATTGATTCTTATTACAAGCTTCACATCAGTTATTATTTCGTATTTGGCCATACGTTCATACGTTCATACGTTAGTTCAGTCAGATATACATGCATTAGAAATACATGTTCAATAGAAAAGTTCAGCTTATCAGTGTATTCAATCCTGCATTCATGAGAACAAGTCGGTCAAAGATCCATGCATCAGATATGCATGATTCTTTATGAGAATTCAGACTATGAGTAGCTTCAGTTGTGTATTCCATACCTCGGATATGCATGTCCGGCATAAGCATTTAAAACATCAGTAGTTCAAGTCTTATAGTCATGCTTTCGATTTGTGTATTCTTTCTTAGGGAAAATATCATGTCCGCGTTATCCCATACCCTTATGACTTCGACATTCTATCCATCATTCGGTGATGAATGATCCCAAGGGGGAGATAATGTAACAACCAGCATTTCGGGCTAGAATAAAACTCGTTACTCTGATGCGTTGATAATCCTAGAGCCTTAAATCCTACGCCAATTTGGCATGTTTATGTAGTATGTGAATCCATTTGAGCATGAATTTAGACCATAGAGGTCCTTCAACTCAAGGAGGAGTTGAAACTATTTTGATTGATTAAGTTTTAGTGGACGTTGTAATTTGTGTCCTCTTCTATCGACCATAATTCTCTGTATATATTGAATTAGAGAGCCTACTATATGTCAAATGATAGGTTTTCGAGTTAACCTTCCAACGATAATAATTTTGATAAAATACGACACCCGAGCAAGACGTTTTGGCTTTTCAAAGTAGTATGCATCGCCTAACCAATCACACATGGCCACTGGAAAGAATAATCGATAGCATATGGTGCCTATGTAAATATAGGCGATATCATATGCGGCGCCTATGTAAATATAGGCAACATCTTATGCGGAGTCTGTGTAAATATATGAGATATCATATGCGGCGCATATATTATGGTTTCAAGTGACTTAAACACTCCGTTTTTGGGGCAAAATGGTCCTTTTTCCACCCGTATTCAGCCATAAACACGAAATTCAGTCACCAATTCTCCAAAATACATCCACATTCATCTAAAAATTCTCAAGAACACTCCCAAGGGTTTCAAACAAAAAACCCAAATAAATCAATACTGAACCGTGAGTTTTCAAAATTAATTAGAGATTCGGCATCCCCAATCCACAGGCTTCAAGAAGCACCCATTATTTTTCGAAATAGAGGTACGTGGGGTTGTCCTAAATTCTCATGGGCATAGAAAAATCATATTTTAGAATGGGGTTTTTGAATCTATGTATATATTCATGTATTAAATGTTTTAACATCATTGTTTTGATCTTTTGACCTTCCCCGAAGTGATTTGAGAATATGAATATATGAAACCATGTATTTAAGAATGAATTATTGTTGAGAGCATGATTTTCGGTGAATTTCCTATTATTATGAATTTTTCAGATTTCTCATAGCATATGAAGTGTTTTGCAATGCATCCTTGAAAAGCACTATATGAAATAATTGAACTCTTGTTATGATTTAAAGGTGGTTTTAAATCACTAAAGACGGAATCGAGCATGAATGGTTAATGTTCATAATTCATGTAATGAAAGAGTGCATGGATTTGCTAAAGGAACTAGCCACCATATGTTGATGAAGTTTTTGCATAATTTTGACCTGAGTTTCGAAACACGGAATCTTCTGTATCAGTTACATGCTTTTGATGGTCTAAATTATGCTTTAGATGAAAGATTTAGCTTAATGTATTATGGCTCAGAAATCATGACTTGCAAGTCTTGGTATGACGATACCAATTCAGACCAATGCCATATGAGACTCAGACTAATAGACATTTCAGACTATCATGATTTTAGATATTCAGAATATTGCATGTACAGAAAAGGTTAAAAATGGGCATACAGAGATGTTAGGTGGTTCCTGAAAAGGGCTTGAGTTCAAGTAGCTCATTGCCTAAAACCGTGGTTTGCCGACGTGGGTATATTATTATACGCTGACTTAAGTGTCGTGTGGTGTATCAGATTCAGAAAGTATCAAAACCATGAGAAGTAGCAGCAAGTGAACCAGAGAATCCAGCTGCAAGACTAACAGCTAAAGGAGACAATGAACCAACATCTTCATCATATCTGAATGATAACAAGGAAACTGGTAAGAATGATCAAAGTTATTGAATAGGCCATGCGTCAGTCTTGGAATAATGAAGTGACAAAATAGATACTTTGTAATTCACATACAAAAATTTTATTCTAGGGGAGAATCGATTTGTCAAGCATAACGTAAGTTGAAAACAACATAACGCTAATCCAATTAATTTAAAGCAGAAATACTGAAAGCTATTAGGAAACGTACAGAAATAAAACAAACCACAACAAAAAAGAAAACTAGAACACAGAAATTTACGTAGCAAAACGAGTATTTTCTGGATACACAAAACAACCCACTAAGTGCACTTATATAATATGTGCATACAAATAAGTCCTAGGCTCAAAAAGCATAAAGGTCCATGGGCCTATCGGCCTGATCCCTACCCTACCGCCACAGACCCCATTGAAAATCACAAACATGGGTTGTACCGCAAAACTTTTTGGGCTAGAGCAACAAAATTCAGTCACAACTCTAACAATCTCCACCTTGACATGAATTCTAATTCATAAAAAAAAACCATTTCAAGAAAACTTCTCCACCTCTTCCACAAAAGCCCCTGAGGGAACATCTTTACAACTAACACTAACCAAGTCTAAGCAATGCTCAAACTTAGCACTTGGTAGTGCCTTGGTCATCATATTAATAGGATTATCATGAGTACTAATATTGCTCACCACAATATCACCACGTGCAATAATTTCACCCACAAAATGATAGCGAACATCAATGTGCTTTGTCCTCTCGTGAAACATATGATATTTCATAAGGAAGATAGCACTCTGACTGTCGCAAAAGACCGTAGTTAAGGATGGCCAATTGAACTTGTTCAATTAACTATGGCCAAATTAACCAATTTTTCTTTTAATTTTTAAATATTATTCAACCCTTGTTTATAACACCTGTACGCTAAAACTATGTGAATATATTAGCGATAGCAAAAAGCTCTAAATTTCATAATTCTATTTGTATAATTTAGAAAATAATGGTTAAGAAAACATATTTTACTCCAAAATTAATGGTATTTTTTAATTCTTATTTGTTGACATAGATAAACTATCAAGAACTGTTCGGGATATGGTCCAAAACAAACTAAGGTCGGGAATTTATTAAAATCATTTATGTTGGAATATAGTAATGTGGCTTCTAGGTGGGAAACTATTCCGATGTGGCAATAACCTTTTTTTCAAGTACTTCATCTATTATTTCGGGCAATTCTATGTGGCTTCTTTAACAGAGCGGATGTTCTAGAACTTCCATTTACAAGACAAGAACACAAACCAACATAATCATGCGAAAAAAATCCTGCCTGGTCTAGGTTTGGATTTTCTGTTCAGAAGACTAGCAAAACGGTTAATAACCAATTAGGTAGCTGAAGAAATCATACCTTTGTAAAAAGCTGTTAATATTACGTAAACACCAAAGCGAGCTTCTAAACACAATGACCTCCCAAGTATCGACCACCCCACACCATTATACTAGCCTTCAATGGTCACAAAAGATTAAAAGAACATTCATATTTAAGATCGAAAGATGTCCATAAAATAGCCATCCATACGAGAAAATGTATGAACTTTTCATTGGTCTTTTATAAGATCTATAATGCATGCATTTCCCATAAAAGCAGTAATACAATTGATACATCATACATCATCCGAATAACTTTTTTCATGAAGCAAAATGGGAGAGCAGAGTAGCATCATTTCTGGTAAGCATAAAATAAATAAAGCTGATTGAGTGACCTGAACTTCCTGAAAATGTTCTAACCTTGTTGACGAGATCAGCACCTGTGAGTTGATTACCGCTACTTGATCCCACCTGTATTCCATTCCACAGAATATACAACCAAAGCACAATAAGACAATAGAGATGCTCCCCTCAGTGTAAGATAATACATTTAAGTGAATGCTCAGGGTCAATATCAATTTTCACACCTGTACAGGGGCCTTAAGGCTATCGATTGGGTAACCAATGTCCGTGGTTAATGTATAAAATCCTGCAGCCATAACTGCATGCGTTGAAAATATTGGATTCTTCAAAAGTTCGTTCATTTGATAGATTAACATGGATAACTGCATGTTGCAATTAATCGTCTCCTTGAGACACAATCAATATATTCAGAGATTCACAATTCCCTGCAATACCATTAGATTGGCACAAAGATTTAGTACTTCAAATGCGCTATCATTTTGGTCACCATGAACGTTAACACTAACGTCGTTAAGAAAACTCAAGGGCGGAGGAAAATTGCAATCAAGCCAATTGACAATTAGAACAGTAGACATGTTACTATGTTGAAACATCATTTAGGACTTTTCAAAAAAGCTATTGAACTTTGCATATTAATTGGTGCAGAAATTGTTATTCTGGTTCAGTCTTTAAAGTGCCAACGTCTTTTCACTTTCGGTCATCATAGTGTTGATGTTGATATTGACCGTTATGTCACTGGAATATCATCTTCTTCGTTGTCATCATCGACCAATGATGAATTCAATTTGCAATAAAATAACCTGTATTATTCTCATGGGTAAAGATTTGGAAGCGGAGAAGAAGAAGAAGAAAGAGAATATTGAAGAAGAGAAGTTGGTGAATATTGATGATAATAATAATGGGGGATATAGGTGGAATGAACCAATTGATACTAAGGGTATTGATGAACTTGAAGAATTTATGGTTGCATTGGAAAATTTGAAGAAGAACGTAACAACAAGGGTTGATGAATTGAGTATGTTAAAAGGATGTTCTTCGTCGAATTCAACGATGAAAATAGCAAGATTTGGAGCTAAGGATCAATTTTTGAATCAGGTTGCAATTGTTTATTGTTCTTAAATTGTTCCTTATGAAATCAATAGCTCAGGAGATGGCCAATTTTGAAGCAATTAGTAGTTAGTACTAATATTAAAGCATTATTAGCTACTAAGTAAGCATGTTTTTGTTTTTATTTTCCTTTTCTTGTTCATGAAGTAGTAGCATGTGTTTTTTTGGGGGTCAAAAATGTTATTGAACTATTAAAAATAGAATAAACTGCTTTTGTTTTGATCAAATTACTCTATCTAGGTATATGTTTATTACCTAATTATTACCTTGGTGCAACTTCTTTTGAATTTCTTCATTTGTTTCTAAAAGGGTTAATCTATTATGTGTTAAGTTGGTTTACTTTTTTAAGTTTATTATCCTAATAACAACAGTTTCTTAAGTATTTTTTTTACATAAAAATATATTCATCATTCTTTGAGAATAGTCAGTTTACACTTATTAGTTCTTTATAATACCGTGATAAATAGAAAATTAAAAACAACCTATTAAGAAAAAATCTTATATTGATTCATTTGTTCGTGCTTATTAGAAATAAATGCACAATTTGAGAACTTGAAGAACTTAGAGAACAAAGGCCAGCCAGCAAGTGAGGTACTCACTGCACCATTAAAGGTTCTGATGGGTGCGATTATTATAGTCTACCATCTTAATCAGTATATGAAGTTGCATACTGATGAAAATCATAATTAGTCAAGCCCCAAATTAGTGTCTAGACTCTTAATGAAAATCCAAAAAAAGGGACGGAGAGACACAAAAAAAAAGATTTAAAAAAGTGCAGCTGAATCAAAACCAAGGCTATGGTTGTGATGATCACTTGAAGAAGGCATGGTTCTAGTGCCTGGCCGTGATGAGCATTACGAACCATGGAGGCCCGAAACATCTCTGTCTGTCTGGTAATCATGCACCTAAGTCATATGATCAAAGTAATGCGGAAGAAACACAATAATTCGGAGACATGGTCATAAATATGAAAAGAAACAATAACAGGGAAATAAAGTTCCCCCAACATCAATCAACCTCTAAACAATTGTCTACGAAAAACTCAAACAAATGACTGAGTTAAGTAACTGTATATAAACTGGGAAAATACCCCCAGTAGACCCCAAAACTAAATATAAGATAAAAGGACTGCAGGACATAAGACCTTCCGAAACATAGAAGGCTCACCACATGTCTCTGCAACTCTGTCTGAATGATCTACTGATTTTCTTGACCCCTAGGCTGGGGCTCTGAACCTGGGAGGTTGGACAGGGGAGGTGGTTAGCACAAAAGTACTGGAAGACAGAGATATAAAACCAAAACATAATATTTTTACAAAATATCGTTGAAAGCCATTATAAAGCAGTTTCATATCAAATCATTTGAAAATACATGTGCATAATGTAATTTTTTTCAATAACAATGAAATGCAACTGAGCTAGGTGGAATACCCTACATAATTTACACCAACTGTTAAGCCCGAGTTGCCGCTGAGATTAGAGTATACGTTAGGGTAAGACACACAAGATCACACAACATGGTGTCTCGACCCAATGTTAGTGCCCAAGATCACTTAGCCCGGTCTCCTACCTATAATCCCAATTTGGGAATAACATAAAGTCAAGTACTCAAGATCACTTAGCATGGTACCAAATTTCCATGTCGGCAAACACGGTTTCCAGCGATAAGCCCTTACACTCAAATGCCTTCTTCGGGCATCCACCTATCTCATGTAAAATCAGTGCATTCAAATTTCATCTGATTCAATCACATATCATATTCTGTAGTAAATCGTCATACCCGACATGAAAGTACTCAATATCACATACACATATGCATAATCATGTAAAAACCAAGGTGCTTCATCATTAACAAGTAGTGAACAATAATTATTTCAAATTCATGCTCTCTTTTGTTGGTCACAATATGATATGGGGTATCAAAACATTATCATGGAAATTTGAAAGAAATTTATCATTCATATTTACCAACCTTCCATAGAAAATCTCAAATCACATATGCATGGTTCCAACCATTATATAGGCAAACCATTCCCATGACATAAAGAAAAAATGACTTAGAAATCATATTGGAAGCAAGTTATTACTGTTTGATTGAAAACCCCCCATTTAAAAGCATGCATGTTCATAAAAACTACACCCATCAGATTTTAGAATAACCCCACGTACCTCTATATGCGAATATGATAGGTGCTTTTTGATGCCTACGTTCTAGGGATTCCAACTATGTAATTGGTTTAAAACACCCACGGTTAAATATTGAGTTAATTGGGTCTTTACTTTGAAACCCTAAGAAGATTTCTTGAACAATTTTGATGAATGAATGTGTATTTTGCGGTCTTTGGGAACTGAATTTCGTGTTTAGGGCTAAGTAAGGGTGGAAAAGGACCATTTTGCCTCAAAAACGGAGTGTTTAAGTCACTTGAAATCTTTACATAAGCGCCGCCCATTCCATCGCCTATGTTTACATAGGCACCGCCTAGGCTATTGCCTATGTTTAAATAGACACCGCCTAGGCTATCGCCTATGCTTTCCAGTGGCCATGAGCGATTGGTTAGGCGACACATATCACTTTGAAAGGCCATAAATTCTAGCTCGGCCGCCGGATTTTAGCAAAATTTGTATCGTTGGAAAGATAACTCAGAAACCTATCGTTTTACACATAGTAGGCTTTATAATTCAACATATACAAGGAGTCATGATCGATAGAAATTGGCACAAACTATAATGTCCATTTAAGCTTAATCGGTCAAAGTAGTTCCCAACTCGTCCTTGAGTCAGATGACCCTTATGGTCTAAATTCAAGCTTGGATGTACTCACATACAACACAAATAATTAACACGCCGTATTGGCATAGGATTTATGGCTTTGCGATTTATCAACACATCGAAATCATTGTCTATCTTGTAGCCCGAAATGCGGGGTGTTACATTATCCCCTCCTTGGGATCATACGTCCCCGAATGATGATGCGGGACACAAACAGACACGATTTCTAGCGTAATAAAGGACTAGGAAAGATAAGATAGGAATAGTACCTTCTTTCTCCTCCTCCATCGAAGCAAAGAAATTGGGATAGCTGATTCTCATGTTATCTTCTGACTCCCAAGTTGCTTCTTCAACTTTCTGATTCCTTCACAATACCTTTATTGGGGCCATCTCTTTGCCCCTTTGCTTTCAAACTTAGCGATCTAAAATTGCTACGACCTCTTCCTCGTAAGGAAAGGATTCTGTCTCTTTGATACACTCTACTGGAAATACCAGAGAATGATCTCCAATGCATTTCTTCAACATGGATACATGGAATACCGGATGAACGGAACCCAAACTTGCAGGCAATTCTAGCTCATACGCAACTCTACCAATCTTTTTTAGAATTTAATATGGCCCTATATAGTGAGGGATCAATTTACCCCTTTTCCAAACCATATAACTTCTTTCATAGGAGAAACCTTGAGAAACACCCAATCACCAACTTCAAACTCTAGTTCTCTTCTCCGAACATCAAAATAGGACTTCTGACGACTCTGAGCAGTCTTGAGTCATTCTCTAATGATCTTAAATTTCTCCATCTCTAGATGAACAAGATCAGACCCATAAAACTAAGTCTCACCCACTTCATACCATCCTTTAAGAGACCTAAATCTCCTCCCATATAAAGCCTCAAAAGGAACCATTTTGATGCTGGCATGGTAACTATTATTGTAAGCGAATTCAACCAGTGGCAGGTGATCTACCCAACTACCTTTGAAAGCAATGACGCATGCCCTCAACATATCCTAGGAGGTCTGAATGGTACGCTCAGCTTGCCCATCCGTCTGAGGGTGGAAAGTTGTGTTCAAATTCACTTGTGTACCTAGACCCTTCTGGAATGATCTCCAGAACTGAGATGAAAACTGTGTACCTCTATTGGATATAATGGACACTGGTGCCCTATGCAACTAAACTATCTCCACAATGTAAATCATAGCTTAACCCTCTCCCAAATAATTAGTCCTTATAGGCAAAAAGTGGGATGACTTTGTCAAACGATCTACAATCACCCATATAGAATCATACTGGTTTCGGGATCTCAGAAGTCCTGTAATGAAGTCCATGTTTATCATCTCCCACTTCCATAAAGGAAGGGCTATCTCTTGGGAAGTACCACCTGGCCTCATGTGTTCTACCTTCACTTGTTGACAGTTCAAACACTTGGACACAAGATCAGCTACATCACATTTCATGTTATTCCACCAGTACAAGGTTTTCAGATCATGGTACATCTTAGTAGAGCTTGGGTGAATGATATACCTCAAAGTGTGCACCTTATTAAGGATTCTTTGACGTAGACCATCAACATTTGGAACGCACAACCTACCCTGAAATCTCAGAATACCATCACCACCAATTTTAAATGGCATAACCTTTTCTTGACCCACATCTTTCTTGATTTGTATCAACATAGGATCTTCAACATACTTCACCATAACTTCAGCACAAAGGGATGACTTACCTAACTCATGAACAATCACCCCTCCATCTTTGGAATCTAAGAGTCGCACTCCTAGATTTACACGGCGGTGAATATCCTTCACCATCTCTTTCTTTCCTTTTCTTACATAAGAAAAGCTTCCCATAGACAACCTGCTGAGGGCGTCGGCTACAACATTTGCCTTGCCCGGATGGTAATACAAACTCATATCATAGTCTTTCAAAAGTTCAATCCAACGCCTCTGCCTGAGGTTCAATTCTTTCTGTAAGAAAACATACTGCAAACTCCTATGGTCAGTATAAATATCAACATGCACTACATAGAGATAGTGCCTCAGGATTCTAAGTGCAAATACCACGACTGTTAACTCCAAGTCATGAGTGAGTTAATAGTGCTCATGCATCTTTAACTGCCTAGATGCATAAGCTATCACCTTACCATGCTGCATCAATACACAACCAACCACACAGACGCATCACAATAAACCACAAAATCATCTATACCCTCAGGAAGGGTCAAAACAGGAGCAGTAGTCAGCTTGTGCTTCAACTTCTCAAAACTATTTTCACACAAGTCAGACCATACAAACTTCATCTTTTTCTGAGTCAGTTTAGTAAGCGGAGCATCTATGGAATAAAAACTCTCTACAAACCTTCTGTAATACCCAGTCAAACCCAAGAAGCTCTGAATATCGATTGGAGTTATGGTTCTGGGCCATTTTCTCACTGCTTCAACTTTCTGAGGATCCACTTTTATCCCGTCACTAGAAACAATATGCCCCAGGAAGGCAATAGCATGTAACCAGAATTCACACTTATAAAATTTGGCATACAACTGTTGATCCTTAAGGGTCTGAAGAATAATTCGGAGGTGATTGGCATGATCCTCTTTACTCTTAGAATAGATCAGAATATCATCAATAAATACATTGAGGAACAAGTCAAGAAACTGACGGATCACTCTATTCATAAGATCCATGAAGGCTGCAGGGGCGTTAATCAACTCTAAGGACATGTCTAGAAGTTCGTAGTGACTATATCGTGTTCAGAAGGCTATCTTGAGAATGTCTGACTCGCTAACTTTCAACTGATGATAACCCGAACGAAGATCTATTTTCAAAAAGAACTTAGCACCCTGAAGCTGGTCAAAAAGATCATCAATCCTAGGAAGAGGATACTTGTTTTTAATCGTGACCTTATTCAACTGGTGGTAGTCTATGCATATACGAAGGGACCCATCCTTGTTTTGCATGAAGAGCATGGGTGCACCCTATGGGGAAACACTAGGAGGAATAAAACCTTTATCTAGGTGGTCTACAATCTATTCCTTTAACTTCTTTAGTCCCACGAGAGCCATTCTATATGGCAGAGTAGAAATAGGACGAGTGTCTGGCAACACATCAATGCCAAAATCTATCTTTCTATTGGGGGGATCTTGGGAGATCTTTGGGAAAGACTTCTGGGAATTCATTCACTACAGGGACTGACTGGAGAGGAAGATTGTCAAATTTTGAATCTTTTACTCCAATTAGATGGTACATACAACCTTTGGAGATAAGTTTTCAGGCTCTAAGATAAGAGATAAAGTGACCACTAGGTTCCACAGAACTCCCTGCCCATACAATTGGTGTCTCATTCGAAAAAGAGAAAGTGAACTTTCGGGTCCTGCAATCGAGTGTGGCATAGCACGAATGGAGCTAGTCCATCCCATAGATGGCATCAAAATATATCATATCAAGTTCTATAAGGTCTGCCACAATTTCCGTACTATGAATAGACATGACACAATTTTTATACACCCTTCTAGCAACAACAGAATCACTTACAAGAGTAGAAATAGAGAAGGGTTCTACAATAACTTCTGGCTCAAATCCAAAACCAATATCCACATAAGGGGTCACATAAGATAAACTAGACCCGAGATCAAGAAATACATAAACATTACGAGAAAAAATTCATAACATACTGATGACAACATCTGATGAAGCTTCCGCCTCCTGGAGGTTAGTCAAAGAATATAACCGGTTGCGACCGCTCTCGGCAGTTGAAGGGGAACCCTTAGGAAGAGGAGTTGTGGATACAGCTTGGGACTTAGCCCCCCACTCCGCCGCGCATTTCCTCTAGAAGAAGGGCAATATCTCTGAAGGTGACCCACTTTGCCATAAGTATAGCAGTTTCTCCCATAAACTTCACACCATGGATAAGTACGACACTGTTGGGCCACACTCCCCTGTGACTAAGTATCTAGGGTTCTCGACCTATGATGAGTCTGGAAACTCCAAAATCGTCTGTCTGCTGGTGGTCCGGGCACTGGGGCACTGGCAGCAGAATGTGCATTATTCCAAAAATTATTCTTCTTCGACCACTTATTACCCCAGTTACCACTCTGTAGCTGACTCTAGTGCTGATTCGCAGATCTAGCTCTCTTAGACTGTCTGTCGTTCTCTCTAGATTCAGCAATCTTTTTTTCTTCTCTTTCACCTACTGCATATGAATGGTCAGTCGAGAAAAGTCTAAATCCTTATTCAACATAGCCCCCTGGAACTCAAGTACCAAGTTATCAGTAAGGCCAGATGCCAATTTCCTCATCCGAGCTCTCATATTACAAGTCAACACTGGTGCATAGCGGGCTAGTTTATTAAACTTAAAAGTGTACTCCTGGACACTCATACTGCCCTACTTCAGAATCATAAACTCCTGTACTTTGTCCTTCCTCAAATCTAGAGAAAAGAATCAATTAAGGAAAGCTTCCGCAAATTCGCACCAAACTGTGTGCTCAACACTCTCACCTTTTGTATCCTCCCAGTCGGCATACCACTAATTCGCAATATCCTTGAGCTGATAAGTTGCTAGTTCCACCCTTTCAACTTCATCCACATGGATTACCTTAAATATCTTTTCCATCTCATCCACGAACTCCTGTGTATCTTCCTCCACCTTGGTGCTAGTGAACTTAGCTGGGTTTATCTTTGTGAAATGTCTGACTCTAGTAGCCTTAGATGTAATAGATGCAGACCAAACATCTTCAAATTGTTGAGCCTGAATAGCTAGAAACTGTTTCCGCATATTAAAAGACCGTCTGAATTCTATGTTTAAAATATCTTCCTGAGCAGTTGGGAGATGGTTGACATTAGTTCGCGAAGCTCAAGGTGGACTGGTCAAGACTGGAGGGACTCCCAGAGTAGGGACAAATTCTAGAGTGTGGGCCCTGTTATGGGCCCGTATCCCATGGGTGGGACGGACCTTATCTTTTTGAGTATTTTGATTGATGATACGATGTAGAGGAATAACAATGTTACTGAAATACAAGTGATCATTGATTAGGGGCAGTTCATACTCTGAAGCACTAACTAAATCACAAAGAAGGGAAAAATTTCCTAAACTCCTAGTAGCCTCCTGCTTATAAGTGTGGTGCGCTACATACCCATAAACAGGACTCTACCCAACGCGATTTTGCAGACACCCTGGGTCCATGAACCGTGCTTTCATACCAAGTTTTTCATGACCCGAACCAGGGCCTGGCCGTGACTAGCATTTTGAACCATGAAGGCCTGAAACACCCCTATCTATTTGGTAATCATGCACCTAATTCATATGATTAAAGTAATGCGGAAGAAACACATTAATTTGGAAACATGTTCATAAATATGAAAAGAAACAATAACAGGGAAATAAAGTTCCCCTAACATCAATCAACCTCTAAACAACTGTCTGCAAAAATCTCTAACAAATGACTGAGTCAAGTAACTGTATATAAACTGGGACAAAGCCCCCAGTAAACCCCAAAACTAAATCTCACCACTTGTCTCTGCAACTCTGTCTGAATGATCTACTGATTCTCTTGACCCCTAGACTAGGCCTCTGAACCTGGGAGGTTGGAGAGGGAAGGGGGTTAGCACAAAAGTACTAGCACGCAGAGATATCAAAACAAAACATAATATTTTTACAAAATATAGTTAAGATTCATTATAAATCAGTTTCATATCAAATCATTTGAAAACAGATTGGCATAATGTAATTGTTTTCAATGACTATGAAATGCAGCTGAGCTAGGTGGAATACCCTAGATAATTTACACCAACTGTCAAACCCCGGTTGCCGCCGAGATTAGAGTATACGTGAGGGGAACACACACAAAGATCACACAGCATGGTGTCTCAACCCAATGGTAGTGCCCAAGATCACTTAGCCCGGGCTCCTACCTATAATCCTAATTTGTGAATAACATAAAGTCAAGTATATAAGATCACTTAGCAAGGTACCAAATTCCCGTGTTGTCAAACACGGATGAGCTCTTACACTCAAACGCCATCTTCGGGCATCCACCTATCTCATGTAAATTCAGTGCATTCAAATTTTATCTGATTCAATCACATATCATATTCTGTAGGGTATCGTCATACCCGGCATGCAAGTAATCAATATCACGTCCACATATGCGTAATCATGTAACAACCAAGGTGCTTCATCATTTACAAGTGGTGAATAATAATTATTTCAAATTCATGCTCTCTTTTGTTGGTCACAATATGATATGGGGTATCAAGACATTATGATGGGAATTCGAAAGTAATTTATTATTCATATTTATCAAACTTCAATGGAAAATCTCAAATCACATATGCACGGTTTGATTGAAAAACCCTATTTAAAAGCATGCATGTTCATAAAAACTACACCCATTAGATTTTAGGATAACCCCACATACCTCTATATACGAATATGATAGATGTTTCTTGATGCCTACGTTCTAGGGATTCCAAATATGTAATTGGTTTCAAAAACCCACGACTAAATTTTGAGTTAATTGGGTCTTTATTTTGAAATCCTAAGGAGAGTTCTTGAATAATTTTGATGAATAAAGGTGTATTTTGGGTTGTTTGGGAACTGAATTTTGTGTTTAAAGCTAAGTGAAGGTGGAAAAGGACCATTTTTCCCAAAAAATGGAGTGTTTAAGTCACTTGAATTCTTTACATAGGCGCCACCCATTCCATTGCCTATGTTTACATAGGCTCCGCCTAGGATATCTCCTATGTTTACATAGGTGCCGCCTAGGCTATCGCCTATGTTTACATTAGCGCCGCCTAGGCTATCGCCTATGCTTTCCAGTGGCCATAGGCGATTGTTTAGGCGCATATCACTTTGAAAGGCCATAACTTCTTGCTCGGGTGCCGGATTTTAGAAAAATTGGTATCGTTGGAAAGCTAACTCAGAAACCTATCATTTTTCACATAGTAGGATTTCTATTTCGACATATACAAGGAGTCATGGTCGATTGAAATTGGAACAAACTATAATGTCCACTTAAGCTTAATTGGTCAAAGTAGTTCTCAACTCGTCCTTGGGTAAGATGACCCCTATGGTCTAAATTCAAGGTTGGATGGATTCTTATGCTACACATATAATAAACACACCATATTTACATTGGATTTATGGGTTATGGATTTATCAACACATCAAAATCATGGTCTATCTTGTAGCTAAAATGCGGGGCGTTACAGCTTGATATCATAGTTGTCAAAGATCACATTACCATTATCACCAAAAAATGTAGAAGAATTAGCATTCTCATTAACCATAAACTTGCTTGCCAGATTAGTCACATATTTTTTGAAAGCTTCCATTGAATCCTTTAATTGTTCAAGTTGTTGCAAATCAAGTGATCAAGTGATTCACCTCTTTTCTTCTGAATTTCAACCACAACAAGAATTTGAGTGAGTTGCAAATTGAGCCCACAAACATTAGCATTTCGATGAGCCTCAACAAGTTGAAGTGAATTATTTGCGATTGGATTATTATTAGTATTATTTCTCGAGAGGAACCTATCAATAAGGGACTTAACATTAGGATGGCCTAAGGAAAAGAATTTTCTTGCAGGAGAAAAAACTATGATGGCTATTTCAACTCCACAGAGAGTGCACAGTTCACTTGCTATTTTGAAAAGACCAGAGCAACGTTTTGAGAAGGTAACCTGGAGTTGATTCTTGACCTCTATCTTGGCAATTTAGATCTTTTGATGACCCATGCTACTAGGTTTCTTTGTCATGTTTGATAAAATAAGTTGTAAGAAAATAATAAGAGATAATATATTCTTGTGATTTTGACTTGACATTGAGAGTGAAAAATATGGACTATTTAAAGGTATACATGCTACACTCACAAACAATTGATGTTATTATTCTATGTAATATGTTGATTAGGGTTTAGAAAATCTTATCCCATTAATGGATAAGTAATGGTGATTACTCAATAATGCACTTTAGTTGGCCTTATATGTTAATCCCTAAATAAATGGAGTAATGAGTTAATTGTTAATTTGTGACAAATTGTCAACCCTGCTATCTATTGGTTGTTTTTTGAATTAAGAAAATAATTATTTTAAAAAATAAATGATGGTGAATAAGATAAGGAGAAATATATTCCAACATTAGATGCTAATTTTTTATTTTTAACTTGTAACCTAAATTAAAGAAAATCATGTTTGACATTTAAGTTTATATTTGTAACCTAATTAAGGAGAAGCCAATTATGATATTAGTTGGATAATATAACTAATAGTGTCATAAGTTGGTAATAAGTTGAGATATGGGGCAAGTTTCTTAAAAAGATACTATGGAAAACTATTTTGCCAAAGTTATAAGTTTCTTGAAAAATTTGTCAAAAGGACACTTAAATCCACATCATCATCAACTTTTCCAACTTAACAACACCCACAAATTTTATAACAATTCACTTTAACCCAATACTTCCAACTTAATAAAAATCATCCACAAGTTTTAAATAATACACTTCAACCCACTCCATCATCCACCATTATATATACAAAAATATTAAATAAAAAAAATCAAAAGATAAAAATAGAAGGTAGTTGTTTTTCCCTCGAAAAAGCTCTAATTCCGACCACTTTTTCGACGTTATTTTCCGACAATCAGCTCTAAATCAGTCCATAATTATCATAAGCTTGTCCATGCACCCATCGTTACTCCATTTTGTTGGTATCTTATCAAACACACTTTCTACCATTGTTCAAAAGCTTGAGACCACTCACATCACTCAAAACCATTTTAGAAAGTACATTACTGCAGCTCAGGCGAATCCGAGTTCATTTCTCTATTCCATTAACCCAACGATCATTGATTAGAGGCAATATTTGCAATTTTATGGTTTTCGTACAAACAATTGCCCAGTCATCGACCACTGATCGTCATTGATCGATTGTGTATTTAACCTGACTTAGACCATAAATATAATCTACTATCGACCAAAGCCTAATTCCAGGATGTCTATTGTAGAATTTGTTTTAGTTTTAGGTGATCTCATGGGAGAATAGGTGGAGACTCCCAAATGCTGAAAATGGAGATCTTTTACCAAGGTGGCAATCCCCGTTGTTGTTTACCGCAACAGTTCGTACAATGAATTGGTTGCAAGTGTAATGTAGAGAGGGGATGTAGATTACACATCGAGAATGTGGTGATTAGTTATCTAATGCATTCCAGGAAAAAGGTGAAATCTACGATCATAAATAGTGATGTACATGTGTTGATGTAAATGATGGATGTCGATGCAGATGGCTTTAGGCCTATGTTGAGGATAAATGTAGTTGAGAGGTCTTTCGAAGGACCGGTAAATTCATCAGAACCCCCATCTCCACGCCCGACAGTCGACAACGATTTCAGTGATTATGAGAATGATGGTGATGGTCCTGTTAATACGGAAAATGATTGTATGCATATGGGAGACGTTTCATTAGAATCGCAAGACAATGATGAAGATCATGGAATGGGATCACAACCAGGATATTTCTTCACCGATGGAACAAATTTCTATATCGATAAAAACTTCGCCAACAAAAAAGAGCTCAAAATACTACTAGACTCAGCAGTGCTGAGGAAGTGTTTTGATTATTGTTTGGAGATGAACTGCTCCAAATTATTGAAGGCGAATTCCAGTTCATTTATTCTAATGCGCTTGGAAGTTGCCAGTTCATTTATTCTGAACTGGAAACCATCAAAGAAATAGAAAGAGGGAGTGGAAGCCATGGCTTGATCTATTACGCGAATCCCTTCTTTCCCTTATTCAAGATCTCAACTTGTAATTTGTAGTATTGATTCAAATCCTACGTGTTAATGCTGCTAATGTATTAATTGGTTTATCACTATCTCAACCATAAGTTGCTCTAACTATTTCTGAGTGCATTAGTCAAACTATTTATGTTAGCTGCTTAGGTTTTCTCTCATGATCTTTTGAGAAGAGAGCCTTCTTTTCCAAGCATAAGGTATTAGATCTACTCTTTTTATTATGTTGATATGTTGTTCTTTGTTTACTATTCTTGATATTCATGTACTTCCCTCACGCTTTCTTAGTCTTCAAGTACATATCATCTTTTTTCTTTTCTTTCATTTTCTATACTTGCTTTATTTTCTACGTTTTACCTCATCACAATCACGATACTATTGAAAACTTGTTTATCTAGGAATTTACATGCAAATTAACAGATTTCTAGCCTTTTATCTGTTTCCCTGTTTGGCCCCTCACCTTCTCAGTGTATGCTTAGAAGCATAGCTCCTAATCTCTCTCTCTCTCTCTCTCTCTTATTGCATATAAAGAAAGTAGGAATCCCATGACAATTTGAGACCATGTTAATGCATGAACTATAACTATGTGATTTCTTTTCAATATGAACACAAGTTTATACACAAGGAGGAAGAAAAAATAACTCGCTACAAGTCTAAAGACCAAATAAAGGAGTTGCATCAAATAAAACAGAGCCCTTTTATTTTGGTGAATCCAGTCAAGAGAGGATATCATGAAAAGGACCATGTAGTTTAGTCCTCTGTTAAGTAGTTTCTATAGATCTTTTGCAAGGAGATGGGCTAGGTACAATCTTAGCTTTACTACTCTACTGATATATTCAGTTTAGTTTGTAAATTAACCAAATCCAAACAGGAAGAGGTTTCCAAGAAGTATATGACAAGGAATTGTGTGTTGGTTGGTATATATGAAAAAGAAATCTGATATCAAGGAGTATATATCAATGATATTAGAGAAAACTCCATATGTGTTGCAGCCTCATTGATAAAGTGTGCTATAGCCCTTATTGATAAATCTTGTGTATGACTAATTTAAATTTTTAAGATCCAAGTAAATAAACTGGTATAAAGCGACCAGCTCTTTAACTCCTTACAGGACTTTGTGGTCGAAATGATATGGGATGTGGATCAACTATAGGTCCGATACTTGCTTCAGGAGTTGGAATCCATACTGTTGATTGTGGTATTGCTCAACTATCCATGCACAGGTACCTTGTTATTTAGTTTCTCGATACAATGTTTTGTTACATGGTGATTTCCTAGCATTTTCTTCCACTTTGAAAATTGTTTATACACCATTGAATGGTATCCATTAGGCAAATCGTATTACGAACAAACTTGTGAAATCCAAACAATTATTCCTTTACTCTTAGTTCCTGTTACAAAAGGAAAAATAAAACTACTAACGGATTTCCATAAGCAAAAATAAATAAATTCTTTACCCTCTTGTTCAAATAAAATTGTATTTACCGGAAAGCAATAGAAGCAGCAGTCTAGAAGTAGTTTACTTCGAGTTTTGTCATGTATCACCTAGCGTAGAATTTTGCTTGAGTCCATATTCAGTAGAATGAGTTATAGTTTCAAGTTGCAGTGCTTGTCCTTCAGTGCAAGTAGAGATCAGATGTTAGACGCATTACTTTTTTTGAGTTCAAGTAATGCTGAAATTGAAATGTTCCAACATCCAGAAACCTCGGGCAACCATGTATAAAAATGTTTATTCTGTGTACTCATTCAGACAAAAATTTATATGCTGTAAATAAATGGCAGACAGCAGACAGCTAAATGATAACCTATGAAGTTTCCAGCTGTAATTGTCTCTGGTAGTTTGACAGGCTGAAATGGTTACGTGTTGCTCAAGGGACGATAATATTTTAGTCTTGTTAATTTATATCTTCTTCCTGTTTCAATTGGTCACCTGCTTTGTTAAGTTGGTCATCAATTTTCCATTAATTTCACTTTGCTTTTCTGGAATTGCAGCGTGTGAGAGATATGTGGATATTGCATACAAGCACTTCAAGGCATTTTACCAGTCATTCTCAAGCATAGACAGGAAGTTGAATGTGGATTGATAACTGGTTAAGTGAAAACCATAGCTTTTTAATTCATATATTCATACCTACACTCTCATTAATAACAACAGGAACTTTAGTCCGTGCATCCTAGCATGTACACGAAACATAAATGTAAAGTGGGGTTTTGGAACACAGATCTTATCCATATCTTTATTGAGTAGATAGGTTGTTTTCGATAAATCCTCGGCACAAAAAGTGAAGCTGTTCGGGAAAGGGTTGCTGGAAGAAAAAGAAAGGCAAATAAAATTTCAAGCTACAGTGCAAAATGCAGCATTGTAGCGCAAAACCATTGATGAAAAAGAAATTACGTGATTTCTAAATACTACTACTAAATAATGACAAGACATGAGTCTAGCCTCGTCGTTCCCATCTACTAGGCGGCCACACTCAACTACTTACTAACCTGAGACCAATGCGTGCACGTACTTTTTAAACTACTCGGGTAATTGAAAACAAAGGCAACTTCCATTTAATTTCTTGATGTCGTAAGTTTCACCAAATGAAATGACTTTATATATGTTTGGCAGAGAGACAACTTACAATAGAGTTATTGATGGGACCAAATGTAGCTATTGAGCAACACTAATTATGCTTACGATATATGCATCTCACACATTTAATATAAATCGTCTACATTGTTGAATCATATGAGACGCAACACTTCGGTTTATACTAAATTAGATTTTGAACAGCCAAATTTTACAAACTACAAAAAATCTAAATAGTGACTGCCAAAATGAATGTGTGATGGTCTTGTCCAAGCTTTGTTACGGAGAAAAAAATGTTTCGTTTATCATATTTTGATTTGCTTAGCTCCTAATTCATCCAGTCTTGTTACCTTCACTCAGAGAGCAGTTTGTCAATTGCAAAAAGATAACCACCTACAACCACAAAGGATGCAATTCCTCTCCGTGCCATCCGCAATCCCAAGCCACGAAATAAGATATTCCGATCTGCAGGATGGATCCCAGTCCAACTCTCAAATCTCTTTCCAGGAAGTTGCCATTTGAGAAATCCTCTCCGTTGATACATACTGCACATAAAGAGTGTAACAAAAAGAGGATACATCAGGTCCTGTATTGGCTATAATCCTACTAAGTGAATGCTTCAACTACTTTTGACCCGTTATCCTCACTTACAGATGCACCAATTATACGGTTGCAAATATACATACATTCTCGTCTACTCCATCATCCAACCAAGGACTACCAATACTAAACCCCAAGAAAATGCATGTTAGTATGTGTTCCTAAGGGGGGAATGGGATAAAAGTTCACCTACTAGAGAGATAATTTGCAAAACCTATCATATCAAAGTCGGATGATTTTTCACCGGGACTGTAATTGCCACATTATGAAACAAAAACATTTGTTATCTACTAATGAATTCCTGCATTGATCCTGTCAGACCAGAAGCACTAGAGAAAAGCTATACACCAACTAAATATAGATGACTTAAAAATTATGTCAGGCTTGAATAGAGCGAAATGGGCAAAAGGGATTCATATAGAAAACCTTAAAGAGTTTAGGATCGAGGTGTTAATTGATAATATTGACTGTTTAATGGAATTTACCATTCCAACTCCAAGGCCGATAAGTTGAATTGACCATAGAAATTTGTCCAACACCAACTCATCCCGCAGCATGTATACTCAGATTTTATGAGCTTAACTAACAAATACGCATTGTAACCGTAACTAATAAGCTCTCCCAAATACTTGTACGATATTTCACTACATGAATTGACCACCCAAGATTTCTTTGAGCATTAAGGTGCCCGGGTGAATTTCAAAGTAGAAAAATATCATATAGATGAACAAATACAGATGATCGAATCCCTGGTAAGGCAACACACCTTGGGCAGAACCATGCATTGTGAACGAGATTTGGCAGTATCAAAACCATGAGAAGCAGAAGCAGCAGGTGAACCAGAGAATCCAGCTGCAAGACTAACAGCTGAAGGAGACAATAGACCAACATCTTCATCAGATCTGAATGATAACAAGGAAATTGGTAAGAAGGATCAAATTTATTGAATAGGCCATGCGTCAATCTTGGAATAATGAAGTGACAAAATAGATACTTCATTATTCACATACAGAAATTTTATTCTAGGGGAGAATCAATTTGTCAAGCATAACGCAAGTTGAAAACAACATAAGGCTAATCCAATTAAGTTAAAGAAGAAAGCCATAAAGTTGTTAGGAAACGTGCAGAAATAAAGCAAACTACAAGCAAAAAGAAAACAAGAACACACATATTTACGTAGTAGAATGAGTACTTTTTGGATACACAAAACAACCCACTAAATGCACTTATATAATATCTGTATACAAACAAGTCCTAGGCTCAAAAAGCATAAAGGTCCACGAGCCTATCGGCCCGATCCCTACGCTGACACCACAGACCCCACTAAAAATCACAAACATGGATTGCACCGCGAATTCTAATCCATAACTCTAACAATCTCCACCTTGACACGAATTCTAATTCATAACTCAAATCCATTTCAATACAAATTCTCCACCTGTTCCACAAAAGCACCTGAGGGCACATCTTAACAACTAACACTAACCAAGTCCAAGCAATGCTCAAACTTGGCACTTGGTAATATCTTGGTCATCACATCAGCAAGATTATCATGAGTACTAATCTTGCTCACCACAATATCACCACGTGCAATAATTTCACATACAAAATGATACCGAACATCAATGTGTTTTTTCCTCTCGTGAAACATCTTTCGTAAGAAAGATAGCAGTCTGACTGTCGTAAAAGACCGTAGTTAAGGATGGCCAATTGAACTTGTTCAATTAAGGATGGCCAAATTAACCAATTCTTCTTTCAATTTTTGCATATTATTCAACCCTTTTTATAACATTTGTAAGCTAAAACTATGTGAATATATTAGTGATAGAAAAAAGCTCTAAATTTCATAATTCTATTTTTATAGTTGAGAAAATAATGGTTAAGAAAACATATTTTACTCCAAAAATAATGGTGTTTTTTAATTCTTATTTTTTGACATAGTTAAACTATCAAGAACTGTTCTGGATATGGTCCAAAACAAACTATGGTCGGGAATTTATTAAAACCATTTATGTTGGAATATGGTAATGTGGCTTCTAGGTGGGAAACTATTCTGATGTGGTAATAGCCTTTTTTTCAAGTACTTCATCTATTATTTCGGGCGATTCTATATGGCTTCTTTAACAGAGCGGATGTTCTAGAACTTCAATTTACAAGACAAGAACACAAACCAACATAATCATGAGAAAAAATCCTGCTTGGTCCAGGTTTGGATTTTCTGTTTAGAAGACTGGCAAAACAGTTAATAAACAGTTAAGTAGCTGAAGAAATCATACCTTTGTAAAAAGCTGTTAATATTTCATAAACGCCAAAGCTAGCTCCCAAACCCAATGACCTTCCAAGTATCAACCACCCCACACCATTATACTAGCCTTCAATGGTCATAAAAGATTAAAAGAACATTAACATTTAAGATCGAAAGATGTCCATAAAACATCCATCCATACGAGAAAATTTATGAACTTTTCATCGGTCTTTTATAAGACCTATAATGCATGTATTTCCCATAAAAGCAGAAATACAATTGATACATCATACATCATCCGAATAACTTTTTTCATGAAGCAAAATGGGAGAGCAGAGTACCATCACTTCTGGTTAGCATAAAACAAATAAAGTTGATTAACTCCCCTGAACTTCCTGACAAAGTTCTAACCTTGTTGATGACATCAGAACCAGTGAGTTGTTTACCGCAACTTGATCCCACCTGCATTCCATTCGACAGAATATACAACCAAAGCACAATAAGACATTAAAGATGCTCCCCTCAGTGTAAGATAATACATTTAAGTGAATGCTCAGGGTCAATATCAATTTTAACACCTGTACAAGGGCCTTAAGGCTATTGAAAGGGTAACCGAAGGCAGTGGCTATTGTAGAAAATCTTTCAACAATAACTGCATGCGTTACAAATATTGGATTCTTCAAAAGTTCGTTCATTTGATAGATTAACGTGGATAACTCTGTGTTGCAATTAATCATCTCCTCGAGTCACAATCAATATATTCAGAGATTCACAATTCCCTGCAATTCCATAAGATTGGCACAAAGAGTTAGTACATCAAATGCGCTATAAAGTCGGTCACCATGAACGTTAACACTTACGTCGTTAAGAAAAATCATGGGCGGAGGAAAATTGCAATCAAGCCAATTGACAATCAGAACAGTAGACATATTATTTTCTCAAAACGTGTTTAGTACTTTTCAAAAAAGATAGTGAAATTTGCATATTAACTGGTGCAAAAATTGTTATTCTCATTCAGTCTTTAAAGCGCCAACGTCTTTTCACTTTCGGTCATCCTAGTGCTGATGCTGTTATTGACCGTTACATCACTGGAATACCATCTTCATCGTTGTCATCATTGACTACTGATGAATTCAACTTGCAACAAAATAACCAGTATAATTCTCATATGTGTAAAGATTGGGAAGCAAGGAAGAAGAAGAAAGAGAATATTGAAGAAGAGAAGTTGGTAAATATTGATGATAATAATAATGGGGGATATTGGTTGAATGAACCAATTGATACTAAGGGTATTGATGAACTTGAAGAATTTATGGTTGCATTGGAAAATTTGAAGAAGAACGTAACAACAAGGGTTGATGAATTGAGCCTGTTAAATGGATCTTCTTCGTCGAATTCAACGATGAAAATAGCAAGATTTGGAGCTAAGGATCAATTTTTGAATTAGGTTACAATTGATTATTGTTCTTCAATTGTTCCTTATGAACTCAATAGCTCAGGAGATGGCCAATTTTGAAGCAATTAATAGTTAGTAATAATATTAAAGCATTATTAGCAACTAAGTAAGCATGTTTTTTCTTTTATTTTCCTTTTTTTGTTCATGGAGTAGTAGCATGTGTTTCACGACCCGAACCAGGGCCTGGCCGTGATGAGCATTTCAAACCATGGAGGCCCGAAACACCCCTATCTGTCTGCTAATCATGTACCTAATTCATATGATCAAAGTAATGCGGAAGAAACACAGTAGTTCAAAAACATAGTCATAAATATGAAAAGAAAGAATAACGGGGAAATAAGGTTCCCCCAACATCAATCAACCTTTAAACAACTGTCCGCGAAAATCTCTAACAAATGACTAAGTCGAGTAACTGCCTCCAGTAGACCCCAAAACTAAATATAAGATAAAAGGACTGCAGGACATAAGACCTTCCAAAATAAAGAAGGCTCACCACTTGTCTCTGCAACCATGTCTGATTGATCAACTGATTCCCTTGACCCCTAGACTGGGCCTTTAGACTTGAGAGGTTAGAGAGGGGAGGGGATCAGCACAAAAGTACTGGCATGCAGAGATATCAAAATAAAATATAATATTTTTACAAAATATAGTTGAGAGCCATTATAAGGAAATTTCATATCAAACCATTTGAAAATACATGGGCGTAATGCAATAGTTTCTCAACAACAATGAAATGCAACTGAGCTAGGTGGAATACCCTACATAATTTACACCAATTATCCAACCTCGGTTGCCGCTGAGATTAGAGTATAAGTGAGGGAGGGACACATAAGACCACGAAGCATGGTGTCTCGACCCAATGGTAGTGCCGAAGATCACTTAGCTCGAGCTCCTACCTATAGACCCAATTTGGGAATAACATAAATTCAAGTACTCAAGATCACTTAGCCTGGTACCAAATTGCCATGTTGGCAAACACGTCATCGCTCTTACATTCAAACGCCTTTTTTGGGCATCCACTTATCTCATGTAAAATCAATGCATTCAAATTTTATCTAATTCAATCACATATCATATTCGGTAGGGTATCATCATACCCGAATTTCAAGTCCTCAATATCACTTCCACATATGCATAATCATGTAAAAAAATAAGGTGCTTCATCATTTACAAGTGGTGAACAATATTTATGTCATGACCCGAGCCTAGGCCCTAGCCGTGACGAGTATCCCGAACCATGAAGGCCCGGAACACCCATTCTCTATCTGGTTATAATGCACAGCATTCATAATCATAATAAAATGCAGAATTGAAACTGAGTACGGAAAACATGGTCAAGTTCTGCATCAATTTCTGAATAATACTATCTGACATCAGTCTGCGAAATCTCTACTAAGAACACAAACATCTGTCTGAAAAAAAACTGGGACAAGGCCCCCAATAAACCAAAAAAAACCATAATAAATAAGATAATGTCTGACATAATTAGGCCTTCTGAATGATAGAAGGCTCACCACTGTGAGATCATGTCTGCAAATCCGAGAATGTCTACTGAGTAGCTGGACCCCTTGACTGTGCCTCAGAACCTGGAAGGAGGGGGGTCAGCACAAAAGTACTAGCACGCGAAGCAATCCAAAAATAGTATAATGGAAAATACATATATATATATATATATATATATATTAAGTGAAAGTAATTTTTCATCAAGACATCATGTATAAAACTTGTTTCTGAAAAATACATAGGCACTTTCTGAAAACATGTAACCCGTCTGTTCATTTCAAATCATGATCTGTGTTTTACTTCTGAGTTAGGTGGTATTCCCCTACAAGTCTGATATTCCACGGGCCGTATGGAATCGGTCATTGACTCGGCGGGGAAGCCCCCAACCCTAGTGTGCCGCAAGGGTTGGAGTGTTTGAGTCTGATACGCCACAGGACATTTAAGTCAGTGCATAATAGTATACCCGGGTCGGCAAACCACGATTTTAGGCAATGAGTCGCTTGAACTCAAGCCCTCTTCGAGGAACCACCTAACATCTCTGTATGCCCATTTTTAACCTTATCTGTACATGCAACATTCTGAATGTCTAAAATCATGAAAGTCTGAAATGTCTGTTAGTCTGAGTCTGATATGGCATTAGTCTGAATTGGTATTGTCATACCAAGACATTGCAAGTCATGATCTTTTTGAGCCATAATGTATTAAGCAAGAGCTTTCATTCAAAACATAGCTTAGACCACCAAAACATGTAACTGATGTAAAGGATTTCATATTCCAAAACTTAAAGTTCAATTCATGCAGAAATTCTATCAAACACCTGGTGATCAAATGTCTTTAGCAAGTTCATGTATTCAAAATTGAAACACATTCATTCATAAATATATGTAAACTGTCAAATCGCTTTGGAAATGGTCAAAAGACCAAAAGAATGATGTTAAAACATATTATACATAAATATATATACATAATTTAAAACCCCATTCTAAAACATGATTTTTTTTCTATGCCCATGAGAATTTAGGAAAAACCCCGCATACCTCTATTTCCAAGGATAATAGATGTTTCTTGAAGCTTGCGGATTGGTGATTCTGAATATGTAATTATCTTCGAAAACCTACGGTCGAATCTTGAACTATTTGGGTTTTTATTTTGAAACCCTAAGGAGAATTCTTGAGCAATTTTGGAAAAGTATGTGTATTATGGTGTTTGAGGGATTAAATCCCGTGTTGGTGGTATATATAGGGGTGGAGGATGACCAAAATACCCCTAAGGAACAATTAAGGTCAAATCTGTCCCTCAGTTGACAGTTTGATAGGCTGGAGTAAATCGGTTATAACGTTTTACTCATTTATTCAAATTGGATGAAACCAACTTCATTTTAAAGAGGACTCAAATATCTTTCATTTTATATATTATAGCACACACAGTTCATTATATACATGGAGTTATGAGCGTTTGAAATTGACCCAGAAATACTGAAAACTGGGCAATAGGCTATGCGTTTTACTACTGTTTTGAAATCCAAATGCAGCCTTATGCATTCCGAAAAATTTCAAAACTTATCCGAGATGTACTATGAGCTTTCCTGATCGTAACGCAACTTGAAAATATAAAAACGAATATCGAAAAGGTTGAAAAGTTGTACCCCGAGGATTGCCAGCTAAAATGACACTAAGTCCTCATTACACTCACAAAAATTTTCAAGTTTTTAAGTCTAACGGCACTCTATTAAAGGCTAATCCATGCATAACTTTTACGGGGTGCTATAATTTATTTCAAATTCATGGTCTCTTTTGTTGGTCACAATATAATATGGGGTATCAAGATATTATCATGGAAATTTGAAAGCAATTTATCATTCATATTTATTAAACTTCCATGGAAAATCTCAAATCACATATGCATGGTTTCAACCATTGAAGTATATAGGCAAACAATTCCCATGACATAAAGAAAAATGACTTAGAAATCAAATTGAAAGCAAGTTATTAGTATTTGATTGAAAAGCCACATTTAAAAGCATGCATGTTCATAAAAACTACACCCATGAGATTTTTTGATAACCTCACATACCTTGATTACCACGAATATTAGATGCTTCTCGAAACCTACGTTGAGAGGATTCGAATTATGCAATTAGTTTCGAAAATCCCCGGTTGAATCTCGAGTTGCTTGGGTTTTTATTTTGAAACCCTAAGGAGAATCCTTGAGCACTTTTGATGAATGAAGGTGTATTTTTGGGGTCCTTGGAACTGAATTTCGTGTTTTAGGGCTAAGTAAGGGTGGAAAAGGACCATTTTTCCATAAAAACGGAGTGTTTAAGTCACTTGAATTCTCTACATAGGCGCTGCCCATCCCATCGCCTATGTTCACATAGGCTCCAACTAGGATATCGCCAATGTTTACATAGGCGCCGCCTAGGCTATCTCCTATGCTTTCCAGTGGCCATGGGCGATTGGTTAGGTAACTCATATCACTTTGAAAGGCCATAACTTCTTGCTCGGGTGTCGGATTTTAGAAAAATTGGTATCGTTGGAAAGCTAACTCGAAGACCTATCATTTGACACATAGTAGGATCCCTAATTCGACATATACAAAGAGTTATGGTCAACGGAAGCCAATTCAATTTACAACGTCCACTAAACTTAGTCGATCAAAATAGTTTCAACTCGTCCTTGAGTTGAAGGACCTCAATGGTATAAATTCAAGCTTTAATGGATTCACATGATACACAAATAACTAATATTCCTTATTGGCATAGGATTTTTATGGCTTCAAGGTTTATCAACACATCGGAATCGTGGTCTATATTTTAGCCTAAAATGCGGGGCATTACAATGTGTTTTTTTCGGGGGTCAAGAATGTTATTGAACTATTAAAAATAGAATGAACTGCTTTTGTTTTAATCCAATTACTCTACCTTGGTATATGTTTATAACCTAATTATAACCTTGGTGCAACTTCTTTTGAATTTCTTCATTTGTTTCTAAAAGGGTTAATCTATAATGTGTTAATTTGGTTTACTTTTTTAAGTTTATTATCCTAATAACAACAGTATCTTAAGTATTTTGTTTACATAAAAATATATGCATCATTCTTTGAGAATAGTCAGTTGAATAATTCTTTATAATACCGTGATAAATAGCAAATTAAAAACAACCTATTAAGAAAAAATCTTATATTGATTCATTTGTTGTTGCTTATTAGCAATAAATGCACAAATTGAGAACTTGAAGAACTTAGAGCAAAGGTCAGCCAGCAAGTGAGGTACTCACTGGACCATTAAAGGTTGTGATGGGTGAGATTATTATAGTCTACCATCTTAATCATGTATGAAGTTGCATACTGATGAAAATCTTAATTAGTCAGGCCCCAAATTAGTGTCTAGACTCCAAATGAAAATCCAAAAAAAGGGACTGAGAGACACAGACAAAAAAAAAAAGAATTAAAAAAGTGCAGCTGAATCAAAACAAAGGCTATGGTTGTGAAGATCACTTGAAGAAGGAATGGTTCTAGGTGGCTTGATATCATAGTTTTCAAAGACCCGATTACCATTATCACCCAAAAAAAAGTAGAAGAATTAGCAATCTCATTAACCATAAACTTGCTTGCGTGATTAGTCACATATTTTTTCAAAGCTTCCATTGAATCCTTTAATTGTTCAAGTTCTTGCAAATCAAGTTGACTTATGGGAGCTTCCCACCAACATTGGCTCTGACTAGTTTTCCTCATTTGATCAAGTGATTCACCTCTTTTCTTCTGAATTTCAACCTCAACAAGAATTTGAGTGACTTGCAAATTGAGCCCACAAACATTAGCATTTTGATGAGCCTCAACAAGTTGAAGTGAATTATTTGAGATTGGATTATTTTTATTATTATTACTCAAGAGGAACCTATCAATAAGGGACTCAAAATTAGGGTGGCTGAAGGAAAATACTTTTCTTGCAGGGGAAAAACTATGATAGCTATTTCAACCCCACAGAGAGTTTGCACAGTTCAATTGCTTTTTTTAAAAGACTAGAGCAACGTTTTGAGAAGGTAACCTGGAGGTGATTCTTGACCTCTATCTTGGCAATTTTGATCTTTTGACGACCCATGCTACTAGGTTTCTTTGCCATGTTTGATAAAATAAGTTGTAAGAAAAGAATAAGAGATAATATATTCTTGTGATTTTGAGTTGACATTGAGAGTGAAAAATATGGACTATTTAAAGGGATACATGCTACACTCTCAAACAATTGATGTTATTATTTTATGTAATATGTTGATTTGGGGGTTAGAAAATGTTATCCCATTAATAAATAAGTAATGGTGGTTACTCAATAATGCACCTTAGTTGCCATTATATGTTAATCCCTTAATAAATGGAGTAATGAGTTAAATGTTAATTTGTGACAAATTGTCAACCCTTCTATCTATTGGTTGTTTTTTCAATTAAGAGAAAAATAATTTTATATAATAAATGATGGTGAATAAGAAAAGGAGAAATATATTCCAACATTTGATACTAATTTTTATTTTTGACTTGTAACCTAACTTAAAGAAAATCATGTTTGACATTTACGTTTTTAGTTGTAACCTAATTAAGGAGAAGCCAATTATGATATTAGTTGGATAATATAATTAATAGTGTCTTAAGTTGGTAATAAGTTAAGATATGGGGCAAGTTTGTTATAAAAAATACTATGGAAAACTATTTTGCCAAAGTTATAAAATTCTTGAAAAATTTGTCAAAAGGACACTTAAACCCACATCATCATCAACTTTTCCAACTTAACAACTTCACTCACAAATTTTATAATCATTCACTTTAACCCAATACTTCCAACTTAATAAATTCATCCACAAGTATTAAATAGTATACTTCAACCCACTCCATCATCCACCATTATATATATGAAAATATCTAGATTTTCAAAAATATTAAATAAAAAAAATTCAAAAGCTAAAAATAGAATGTAGTTGTTTTTCCCTCCAAAAAGCTCCGATTCCGACCACTTTTTCGACGTTATTTTCTGGCAATCAACTCTAAATCAGTCCATACTTATCATAAGCTTGTCCATTGCATTGTTACTCCATTTGGTTGGTATCTTATCAAACACACTTTCCACCATTGTTCAAAAGTTTGAAACCACTCACATTACTCAAAACCACTTTAGAAAGTACATTACAACAGCCCGGGCGACTCCAAGTTCATTTCTCTATTCCATTACCCAACGATCATTGATTAGAAGCAATATTTTTAATTTCAAGGTTTTCATAAAAATAGTTGCCCAGTCATCGACCACTGATCGTCATTCGTGCATATAACCCGACCTAGACCATAAGCATAATCTACTGTCGACCAAAGCCTAATTCCAGTATGTCTATTGCAGAATTTGTTTTAGTTTTTGGTGATTTCATGGAAGAATATGTGGAGACTCCCAAATACTGAAAATAAAGATATTTTACCAAGGTGACAATCCCTATTACTGCTTGCCGCAATAGTTAATACGATGAATTGGTTACAAGGGTAATGTGGAGCGGGGATGTAGATTGTGCATCGGGCAATGTGGTGATTAGTTATCTAATGCATTCGAGGGAAAACGTGAATCCTATTATCATAAATAGTGATGTACGTGTGCAGATGTACATGATGGATGTCGATGTAGATGGATTTAGGACTATTTTGAGGATAAATGTAGTTGAGAGGTCCTTCAAAGGACCGGTAAATTCATCAGAACACCCACCTCCACGCCCGACAGTCGACGACGATTCACTAATTATGAGAATGATGGAGATGATTTGTTAATAGAGAAAATGATTGTATGCATATGGAAAACCTTTTCATCGAACTCACAAGACGATGATGAAGACCATGGAGAGGGATCACAACCAGGATATTTCTTCACCGACGAAACCAATTTCTATATCGATAAATAATTCACCGACACTAAAGAGCTCAAAATATTGCTAGACTCAGCAACGGTGTGGCAGTGTTTTGATTATTATTGGGAGAAGAACTGCTCTAAATTCTTGAAGGAAAAATGTTTATCTTGTGCTTGCGGCTGGTTGTTAAGGGCAATGGCGTATGAAATCTCATGCAGATTTTGCATATCTAAGTATGTCGGGTTGCACACGTGCAATGTTGAACACGCTACCCGCATGCATAAGAGATTTTCCTCTGAATTGATTGCTTCACTATACGTAAATCATTTTCAGGATGGTAAGGGTCTAAGCATAAGAGAAATTCAAAAAATTATGTTCAAGGAGTTTTATTTTCACGCAAGCTATTGGATGTGTTGGAAAGAAAGTGTAATTTAGAAGAACATCATTCGTGGGACATCAAAGTACGGATATGCTTTCTTGCCGGCTTTTTCCCACATGGTGGAGTTGTTGAATCTAAGGTCTTCCTACTCTATCATGGTAAACCAGATTGATCAATCATTTGTTTACTAAATCTTAGCATTTGGAGCTGGCATACGGGGATATGCCCATATGAGAAAGGTAATTGCCATCAATGGCACACATTTGTATCGAAAGTATAAGGGCGTGTTTGCTGAGTGTAGTGGAACAGGACACCGAAAATGATATCTTTCCAATTGCCTTTTGTGTCATCAATAAAGAGAATGATGCTTCTTGGACCTACTTCTTCCAGAAGTTGAAGTCTATCATAAAAGATGAACCAGATCTATGTGTCATCTCTGACAGGTTGATGTTTCGGCATTTAACGGAATATTTTGCATTGTTTTCTTGGGAAAATTATATGTTTTCAAAAAAACAAGGTTGCATTTAATGTTGGATTTTAGTGTTTCAGGGTAAAGAGATAACTGAAGGAAAAAACTAAGAAAAGTAGCAGGAAAACACTTCTGACGGTCAAATTAGTGGACCAATTCAACTGTCAGTGTTAAACAGAACAAGGCATCCTTAAATACTCAGCGACAGCCAACATGGTGGACCATCGGTCTTGCAAAAAACCACTACTTTGGCCTTCAATGTTATCCAGAACTTGGCTCTCAAGGATCATCAGCAATGGCCTAAGTGGTGGACCACCAGTCTTGTGACGGACCACTACTTTGGCCGTCAGTGCTAAGCAGAACTAGCCTCTTCAGGATCATCAGCGACGGCGCATATAATGGACTGTCAGTCTTGCGATGGACCACCACTTTGGCTGTCAGTGGTAAGCAGAATCATCCTCTTCATGATCATCAGCGATGACCCATATGGTGGACCGTTACTCTTGCGATGGACCATCACTTTGGCCATCAAAACTAAGCATAACTTGGATTTCAAGGATCATCAGTGACGGCTAATACGATGGACCTTCTGAATTCCGATGGACCACCACTTTGGCTATCACTATGGGCGCGGATTTATAATTTTATAATTTTAAATCCTTTTTACCTTGGAACATATAAATACCCAAGTTTAGGTATTATTAGAGATCATTTTATCTTTTATCTATCTTTTATCTTTTATTAGAGGGTTACCATACTATAAACATATTGCACATAGTTTTTCTCTGAAATTCATTCTAGAATTGTGGATCTAGATTCCATTATTATTTTCTCCATTAATGATTGAAGAACAATAATTGTGAATTTTGTAGGTAAATTTGGAATTAATTTATGAATAAAACAATGACTTCTTCTCTTTCTGTGATGGAGATGTGTGGCTAAGTTCCTATAACTAGGGTTATGGGAGCCTTGATGTGAATAGCTGATTGGGGGTTGTGAATCTAGTAGATTTCCATGATTAATTGATATTGCATAAACCCTTCTTCACTTTAATGAATTTTCTTGGTTGCAAACTTAAAAAATGAGCACAAGAATAACGCTTGTTCGAATGAAAAAGTGTTTGTTGGGAAAAAGAAAGGGTTTACATAAATCTAAAGGCTTTAACTTTTGGATAGAGGGTAAACGCCTTAACCGGATCAACCCATGTGGGAATATAATTAAATAAATAATACGTTCCTTAAGTTTGAAAGAATTAAGGGATTAGCTACTCATTTAGCTTGAGAAACTAATGGGTAAACCATATAATTCAATTACACTTGCAATTGGAATTGTTTATTGGGAATTCAAAATAGTTCATAACCCTAGCTGCTTAAGCATCTTGGTAACCATAACTCTAGTTTGACTACTCTTACTGAATTACTATTTGCAATGCATTCGACATTTGGATTACTTTCTATGACAAACATTTGAATATAGTTGATAAATCAAAACCTCCACTTTATTATGGAACCCTTGATCAATAATCTAATAACAACCATAATACTTAGTGAATACAGTATTTCCTGTGGGATTCGACACCCAGCCCATTTGGGTTCTATATTTGACAGCGACCGCTTACACTTTCTAATGAGAGTTGTAATTTGGTCGTATCAAATAATAGCCCCATTTTCGGGGAGTACAGTTGTTAATTAATTTTGTGTTTGTTATCTGACATATGGTCAAGTTTCCTAAATTTTACTTTTATTTTTTATTTTTGTTTTGTGTAGGTTATTTATTGTAAATACCAAGTACACGGAGATCGGGTGCACCGTTATTACTAGTACATTTGGAACCACAGTTAATTGGAAGAATGGCAAACCCGCAATATACTGAAAGACTAGTCGCTCTGGCTAGAGCTCAACTTAATCAGCAAAATAAAGGCCATCCGGTATATAATCCTAATCCTGATGATGGTTTGGGGGATGATGATTTGTTAGATCCTGTCAACCTAAGGTGTGTAGAGTATGTGTTAAATAGAACAAGGCATCCTGAAATACTCAGCGACGGCCAATATGGTGGACGACCACTCTTGAAATGGACCACCACTTTGGCAGTCAATGTTATCTAGAACTTGGCTCTCAAGGATAATCATCGACAGTCCAAGTGGTGGACCACCAGTTTTGTGACAGACAACCACTTTGGCCGTCAGCGCTAAGCAGAACTAACCTCTTCAAGATAACCACCAATGGCTCACATGGTGGACCATCATTCTTTCGATGGACCACCACTTTGGCCATTAGCGCTAAGAAGAACCAGTCTCTTCAGGATCATCAGCGACAACCCATATGGTAGACCATCAGTCTTGCGATGTACCACTACTTTGGCCATCCGCACTAAGAATAACTTGGCTTTCGAGGATCATCAGCGACAACTAATATGGTGGACCATCAGATTTTCGACGAACCACAACTTTGGTCGTCAATTTTGATGCGGATTTTATAATTTTTGAATTTTAAATACTTTTTACCTAGAAACTTATGAATACCCAGTTTAAGGTTTTATTAGAGATATTTTTATCTTTTATCCATCTTTTATGTTTTATTAGAGGGTTTCCATACTAGAAACATATTGTACGTAGTTTTTCTCTAAGGTTTATTCTAGAATTGTGGATCTAGATTCCATTATAATTTTCTCCATTGAAGATTGAAGAACAATAATTGTGACTTTTGTAAGTAAATTTTGAATTAATTAATGAATAACACAATAACTTCTTTTCTTTCTTTGATGGAGATGTATGGCTAAGCTCTCATAACTAGGGTTATGGGAGCCTTGATGTGGATAGCTGATTGGGGGTTGTAAATCTCGTAGATTCCCATGATTAAATGATATTGAATAAACCCTTCTTCACTTTAATGACTTTTCTTGGTTGCAAACTTGAAAAGTAAGCCCAAGAACAACAGTTGTTTGAATAGAAAAGTGTTTGTTGGGAAAAAAAAAGGGTTTACATAAACCTAAAGGCTTTAACTTTTGGATAGAGGGTAGATGCCTTAACCGGATCAACCCACGTGAGAATATAATTGAATAAATAATACGTTCCTTAAGTTTGAAAGAATTAAGGGATAAGCTACTCATTTAGGTTGAAACATTAATGGGTAAACTATAGAATTCAATTACTCTTACAATTGAAATTGTTCATTGGAAATTCAAAATAGTTCACAACCCTAGTTGCTTAAGCATCTTGGTAACCATAACTCTAGTTTGACTACTCTTACTGAATTACTATTTGCAATACAATCTACAATTAGATTACTTTCTGTGAAAAATATTTGAATACAGTTGATAAATCAAAACACCCACTTTATTATGGAATTCTTGATCAATAGTCTAATAACAACACAATACGTAGTGAATACAATATTCACTGTGGAATTTGACACCCAACCCATTTGGGTTCTATACTTGACAGCGATCGCTTACACTTTCTAACGAGAGTGGTAATTTAGGCGTATAACACGCACATCAGCATTGCCAATTTATTCTCCCATATTTACAGTCGTGCACATCATGGACTTTACATGAGGCACCACGCCAAAAATCTGCGTGTAAATCAGGATTGTGGAGAACATCTTTATCTATTTATCCCGTAGCAAAGGCATATACAGTTGATAAGTTTAGCGAGCATTTTTCTGAATTTAAGAATAACAGCCTCGAGGCAGCACATGTCCTTGAAAATGTACTTGATTTTGAGAAATGGAGTAGAGCATAATTTCCGGGTAATAGGTACGATATGATGACCACAAACATCGCCGAGTCGCTCAGCTCGGTGTTGATGGATTAACGGAAGTACCCCGTGTCATACATATTCAATTTAATTGCTAGAAATTTTGGTGAAAAGTTTAGGGAGTAGTATGCCTTTGTCGATCATCAAAACAACAAATTTGTACCTTGTGCGGAAAGGATCCTAAGGGATAACAAGAGTGCGAGCGATTTCTTGTATATGACTAATGTAAATGGGGTTCTCCACCAACTCACGGTGTTTGGAAATGATGTTACTGCCAAGGTCAATCTTTTGGAGTGGAGTTATTCTTATTGAAAATCTGACTTGGTTAAAATGTCGTGCGAACATGCGATGGCAGTTTTGCGAGCAAAGTATGGCAATGGCGTAGGTTACGGTAACATCATCTATGAGTACTCTTTGACAATTTATAAAGCTGAAACTTACCTCCTCGCGTACTCAGAATCTATTAACATTATCTCCAGAGGCCGAATGGACTGTGCTACAGGAAGTGCAATACAGTAATATTTCTCCACCCCCTACAATCGCAAACTTGAAGGAAGAAATTTAAACACACTAAGGACGTCAGTGAGCATTCATGTCCAAAAGGAGGAATAGGTGTTCAATATGCAAGAAATTTGGGCACAAAAGAACCACATGTAGAATGGCCAACAAATTGTAGACAACTTTTTTTTTGCTTCAATTGTAAAGTTACTATTTTAGGGGATAAATGTTCATTTCTATAGTATTTCATGTTCAGTTGTAATCGACTTAAAGCATTGTCTATGATAGACTATGTAAATGCTATGGTATATCGTTCACACGGTGTTTAAAATCTTATGTATTAGTTATATGATTACTTCTCAAACACGCTATGTTGGTCTTTTTACCGCCTTATCTATCCAATCGATGCAATGAATCATTTTTTTCCCGTTCCCATTTAGTGAAAATTTTTATAAATGTCTGTTCTCAAGAAAAATCATTGGTATACATTAAGTACGCCTTTTCTATTCGCACACACGTCGACTCACCATTGGGTGAGAATTTGGAAGGCCACATACTATAGGTCTATAAATGCAACACCTATTTCTATCTAACCCTTTAGTTGTACGTAAACCCAACACACCAGAAACCCTCTTCTTCTTCCTCACCAAACTGAAATAATGCCACCCAAAAGGATACCCCTATGCCCCATCCGACGTGTTCCCCCAAGACATTACGATCTCATCCTACTTAGGAGTGATTTTGATCGTCTTTTCTTTGGCCTGGGTCAAGACCACATCTACCTCAAGCGTGAACTCCGACGAATCGCTCATTTCTTACAGGTAATTCTTGAAAGGCTTGGAATGGAAGCACCTGACTACATCACCCCCAGCATCCCCCTGAAATTTGTTTTTAAGTTTTTATTTTATTTTGTGTTTTTTAAATCTTTTGTATGGTTCATTGTTGTAGAAGCTTTCATAATAGAATGTTGTTTGAAGAAAGCTTCTACAATTCTGCTTTTTTTGCTTAAAATCCATGTAATGCAATGAGCAGGTTCAATCAATATAAGTATTTTCAGTTTGAACATTATATTTTCCCTCTTTTTTGTGACTGTTATTTTTTTGTGGTTATTCATCTGTGCAGACAACGTTTCAAAAATTTATGCATTGTTAGATCGTATAGTCTATCATCGATCGTATACTCTATCAATTCTCGACCTAACATAGTGGCCGCTCGTCGACCATGTGAATCGATGGGCCATGTTTTGGGGATGATGGGATAAAATAAATAAATTAAAAATGATATAAATAAATAATAACCCGTATTGGGATTGGTGAAATAACATAATAAAATTGTTGAAATAAAATAATTAAATTAAAAATATTTTAAACTGATAATAACATATTTCGGTGTTGTTGGAGTAAAATAATAAAATTAAAAATGATTTAAATAGACAATCTTAAACTGTCAGTGAAAATGAATAGGTTGTCATCGATGTTGGCCCATGTCAAATATTAGTAAAAGTTATACTTGTGCTTTGAGGGGTCCATGAACTCGTCTGGTCTATTGTAGGCCTACACCTTTAGGAGTGCATCGATGGATCTCTTAATTATGCGCCGACCACGGTGATCTATGTACACTGCTATATACCAACACTTGGATGTTGTGTAAAGAGAATAAATAAATTAAAAATAAATGTAGAGTGAGTTTCTGCACATGTGAGGGAGTGTAAACATGTGAGGGAGTGTAAACATGTCAGACAATAATATAAGATCTTATACAAATTAGGGGTGGTGTATTAAGTAGTGTGTGGATGGGTAATGGTTGAATGTTCAATAGTCTATGGGTAATGTTTGTCAAAGCACAAGTATATTTTGAGTATATATTTTGTATTTGATAACTACATATTTCACATACTCCTTCAATCACCACCCACAATTCAAAAGAGTATGTGGAATGGATAGTGGTTGAATAATCATCATCTGCGATACATACTTATGCTTTGAGAAGTATTACTCTTAGGAGATTGAACATTCAACCACTACCCATCCACATACTCCTTAATACACTATCCCTAATTTGTATAAGCTTTAATATTATTGCGTGACTTGTTTACACTCCCTCACATGTGTAGAAACCCACCCTACATTTATTTTTAATTTATTTATTCTCTTTTAACATCATTCAAGTATTGGTCTATTGCAGTTCACTTACAACACCGTGGTCTAAGCATAATTAAGAGATCTACTGACGCACACTTAAAGGTGTAGGTCTACGATAGACCAGATGAGTCTACAATAGACGTTAGTATCTAGTTGATGCCTGACATTGGTCATCATTTATGATAGTACCAGTTCCGAAAAACAAAATTACTGTTCCAACGAGAATAAACGGCTAATTTTGTACTTAACACATCTTTTTACTTCATATATAAAGTCGTCACTCCCTCATTATTTTATTTCATCAAATTTGTTTTTATTTAAAACTTCTACAATGTCTCAAGCATCTCATGCATCTAATTCTAAAAATACTGTAATTTGTCATTGTGGGAATGCGACTGTCTTGAGGACGTCATGCATAGACTCAAATCCAGGTCACAAATTTTATAACTGTGTAATTTCGAAGGTGAGTCGTGTATGTCTTTTTTCATCGACGTAGGTGTTGTTGATTTCATCAACGATATCCATGAACCCATCTTGTTTTTCTTCCTCAGCTTCTTTTTTCCCTTTAACTTCAACTGCTGCTTCTTTCTCACCTTCTTTTTTATTACTCAGCTTCTTTTTTTACTTCACCTTCAACAACTGCTTCTTTCTCACCTTCCTTTTCTTCCTCAGTTTTTTCTTTTTCTTGACCCGTTGTAGCTTTATCAGTTTCTTTGTTCGTTTTTTCTTCATCATCAGTTGTTGCTCCTATTTGTCAGCTCTTTCTTTTTCATTTCCTTCTTCAACTATAACTCTATCATTTTCCTGGCCTTCTTCTTCAACTGTTGTTGTTTCTTTTTCAACATTTTCTTCTTCAACTGCAGCTGCTTCTTTTGCACTTTCTTCTTCGCTATTATCTTCTTCCATTTCTCCTTCTTCATACTTCTTTTCTTCTTCTTTTTCCTTTTTCGCCCCAACAGTGGCAAACTCATCCATTTTGCTCTTTTTTTTCTACTTCTTCATTCCTCTCTGATTCATGAAGTTCCACATGCACTGTATAATCATATTACAAAGTGTAACTAATATTTAAAGCTGAATTCATTAACAATAACAATTATTGGATGAAGTTACCTTGCTCGTGTTGTCACTCATCCTTTTTCATTTTATTCATTTTTTTCTCTCTAATATAGGCAGCAATATCCAACACAACTTCCCCTAGCGTAACAACACGCTTATGAAGACCCCCAACGAATGAGGTACCTTTTATATCTTTCGATGTGCTCAGAGTATCATCATCGCTAATGCGTACTCCAATGGGGTTACCACCCAAATCCCTGTTATCTTAGCATGCTCATTTGAAATAAGGACAGCCACCACTTCTAACTCTTTTTTTAAGCCATCGAAAACATTATTCTTTACCTCATCCCTATATGGATTAAACGTAATCATGTAATCTATCTTCGTCTCATGAACAGTAGGGATGATGTAAGGGTGCACATTCTATAAAATATCAATTAACAATTACATAGCATTTGATACGATAGTAGTATTATTGCATAGTAAAAAATCAGTTCATACCTAGGTAACTCTTCCTTTGTACTTGAATAGGTCGCCTCCGATTATCTGGTCACATTTTGTAGTGTGCCATCTGAGGATGCAGGGAATGGGAAAGGGCTCATCTGTTGATTTTCCAGCTAATTTTCCAAGATGAGGAAAGACCTCATAGATACAAACCTATAAGCAGTACAACAGTGGAAAAAAACTTAGAGACTATGACAGAGTATAAATAAAATAAGAATCTATGATAAACTCACTAAAGGGTTTATGGTAGATATCATGAATACCAAGGAAAATCCTCATAGAGCATAGGATGCCTTCTGCTTCTCATCAAATACTTCTCTCTATTTTTCAGGTTACTTTTCTTCTTCAGATAGTCCAAGGTCAATTAAAATATCTCTTCCCCCATGGATAATACTCAAAGAAACTCAAAAAATCAACCATTCAAATCAGTTTCGTGTCTACAACCTTCGTCAAATCTTTTACAAGCAACATGGTATGCAAGAATCATAGTAAACAATACTTAATCTTCTGGTCCTCATTCAGCTTATTCCCTCTGATCAAGTGCAACAAGTTGGCCACCGTAATGTCTTTATTTTTGTCACCTTAAAGCAAAAATGCTCCCCTTTGTCTAACACCTTCTTCATTTTTTATTCACTAGGGTATGATGAGCAGTTCATCCCGTGATCAAAAAAAATTCTTTTAACCCAAAACAAACAGGCTTGTTGTTAACGCAGCACCACATCTCATGACGCAGGTTATCTCTCTTGACGTGTCGCAACGATAAATAATGCACCAACTTCCCATTGAACTTATGATGTTCTGACAAGTTTCTCAGGTGTCGAAAATAGAATCGGTTGAATCTTTTCTTCACTCCTTGTCAACAAGTTAAATTCTTGATTAACATCCATTCTTGATCTGACCGATATCTTTTCCGGGAAAGATCCAACCTCATCTATTATCGTTCGAAGGTCATACTACTCCATAAAAATAAATCTGGACAAACATGGCACGGACAAGGGATCATTATCCTCATCATCACTGTTTCTCCCACTTCCCTTGCTCTCTTCACTGTCATCACTAACACTGCACTCGGGAAGGACATCTTCACTAGACTTGGCATAGTTGCTTATGTCCTTTAACTCCGGATAAGATTTGGTCACTTCCTCATCAATTTTATTTCTTTTCGAGACATTTTCAACTGCCTCGACTTTTTTTTCTACTGCTACCAGCAGAATAAGAACGAATACCATCTTTGCATTTAGGATTGATAGTTTTTATACCTATTTTCAACACAATCTACACCTATAGAACAAATCTCCCATTTTAAATTCATAGACCACAAGTCTATCAATAGAAATAAGTCAATGCTCAAATGAACACCCTTCCTACCATAAAAAAAACAAAGAAACAACCCACAAAAATCCAATATGCAGCATCAAAATCAAACTAGTACACCTAATCAAACTAATTAGCTATTAATATTTCAATTTTCACTATTTCAGCCATCATATTATAAAATAATTTCATACGTCTAAAAAATTGATTTCAATCAAGGGCATTTCGATTTCATTGGCCATGGGTCGATTTCATATACCACGGGTCTACGGAAAGAAACAGGTGACTATTGGAATCAAACTGCCAAAATAACTCTTCAAATAACGATTATCCCACCATTCCACCATCAAACAGTTTACTCCACATATCAATAATTGAACCAAAATCCAACATGCAATTTCAAAACACAACAATTGCTAAAAATCAAACCAGTGCACCTAATCGAACTAATTAGCTATTAATCTTTCAATTTCCACTATTTCAGCAACCATTTTTTAAAAGAATTTCATACATCTAAAAATAATTGATATATAATTTATATTCTTTTAAAAAAACATAATATCTATTTATTTTTAAAATTATCCCTACCCCCTCTCCGCTCCCCCTAACCCACCCACTCTTTCTTCTTCAACTCAATTCACCATTAAAGCTTTCATTGAAGGTTTTTTTTTTTAAATCACTCATTAAATGTCACAGCCCAAAATCCCATCGGGCCGGACTGGCACCCGAAACCGAGAAGGCCCGGGAGAACTCGTTCAAATACCTGTACTTTCACTTACAAGTCACCAAAATTTTGGGCAGCACTTCGCTGCATATAAAATGTTCTAATTACCTGTATCAGCATAACACGCACAAATATATATACATATATATATGTAATACTTGGCCGTCGGGGCCACCCCATATACGAATATAACATCACTATATAAACTCCATGACTTTACCCTTCTTTATGTCTACAAAGCCTCTAGGATATACATGACATAACTAGGGTTGGGACAAACCCCCGCCCACACATGACTCCTGTACAATAACAAAATATAAGGAACCGACTCGGAAAGCTCCGAAGTAAACTGGAGCTCACCAACAGTAGCTGTATGACCTGGCTCCTACTGGTGCGGTGTATGAGCTGAGGTACCTGTGCCTGCAGCATGAAATACAGGTCCCCCGTAAGGGACGTCAGTACGAGATATGTACTAAGTATGTAAAGCTGTAAATAATCATATGTGATATGGGGGATCAAGAAAATCAGACACAAGTGAATAAATCATAATAGAAGTGAACCACACTTCATAAACATTTTTAGGATCACGAACATTATCATTAATCTGAATTGGGTTCTTGAATTCAAACACATTTGTGGAACGGTATACATTCGTTCATTTCATTCTTTACAATTATAATTCGCCATTACCTTCTCCTCCCGAACCTCCAACCACCTAACAATAATCAATACTGTACCGTACTGTGACCATTAGGCTGCCCCCAGTACATATCAATTTGGATCTACCCATGCTAGGCTTATGCCCCTAGGATACCACCGATAAACACATAAATAGGGATCGACCCATGCTAGGCTTATGCCCCTGGGATACCACCCACACGTATATCAAGTAACACATAAGATATTTTTCCAATAACTTAGTTCAAAAGCTTTTGAGATTATTACATTAGTGTTCATGCCAATATAGTACCTTTGGAACAATGATACATCAATAGGAATCAAGTAATAGACCTTCTATACAATAACGATGTAATAAGGACTCATTGGTACATCAACAGTATGTTTCAGAATCATCAATATCACAACAATGAAATAGGAGCCTCTTGGTATATCAATGAAACATTTTGACACTTTATAGAATGGAAACAACTTCATTGGTAATGTAAAACAATACATGTGTTTGGATAACCTCGGAATCTTACTTGATGGAACATTGGTGTTTTCATGCCAAAGAACATCGTTAGAGTATGCTTTACATACCTCGTTGTAGATTCAGATACCAATTCAATACAACTTCCCGCCTTTACAAATCACTTATCTACAATGAAATATTTGGCATCTAGTATTATCAACCCAACACCACAATTCTCTTCCATAATTCCATACAACCAATATTTGCAAAGCATTCCAAAAACCAACTTGAACAATAGGTTTATATGTGTGTATATATATATATATAATCATCATTTCAATACCACATCATCAATACCACATCATCCCTTCACAATTCAACATAATCCAACCATGCACAAGAATGATCCAACATCATTTCCAATCATTTTTCAACAACAATCAAATAACATACTTCTTATGCTCACATGCATATATATATATATATATACATATCCATATAAATAACACCAACATAATTTACATCCTTACCATAGAATGACCCTTTGCGTTTTGAAGTCCTGTTGGCACAAATAAGGGGTGCTTCTCGAAGCCCTTGAGACGATGAACACAACTACTGAATCAATTTGGACTTTCCACGGTTGAATCACAAGATAATTAGAGTTGAAATTAGGCTAGGGTTTGTTCTTTCCTATAATTGATGATGAATATGAGTTTTTGAACTCATATACATGTATATATACACATATTCCCTTCAATAATATCATAGAAAATGACCAAAGTGCCCTTAAAATTTAAATAATGTCAAATATATCCTCCGGTAGACTGTTTTGACAAGCTGAAGTAGATAGACCATAGCTCTTTGCTCTGATAACGGATTTGGGTGAAATTGGTATCATTGTAAAGGTAATTCAGAGGTATTTCAGTTCATATAAATTAGGCCACCCAGTTTGTCCTGTACAAGGAGTTATGATCGTTTGAAGTTAACCCTAAAAATCTGTTTTGAGAGGCTGAAGTAGAACGCGTATAACTCCTTACGCAGATGTTGGATTTGGATGAAACCAATTTCATTGGAAATAAGACTCAAATCTCTTTCTTTTGATATGTGGTATCTCTCCCAGTTCATTATATTGAGGGAGTTATGATCGTTCAAAGTTGACCCAAAAACTGGCAGGCCTCAGTATTTTCCTGCTAATTTACTGTTCACAAAAATCTGTTTTGAGAGGCTGAAGTAAAACGAGTATAAATCCTTACTCAGATGTTGTATTTGGATGAAACCAATTTCATTAGAGAGAAGACTCAAATATATTTCTTTTTATAGGTGGTAGCTCGCCCAGTTTATTATATTGATGGAGTTATGATCGTTCAAAGTTGACCCAAAAACTGGCAGGCCTCAGTATTTTCCTGCAAATATACTGTTCACATCCCGGCCACCGTTTTATAGTTTTGAACGTGCTCGCTTATATCCAAAACTTATCTGTTTTTGAAAATATTTATATCGTCAGAAAGTTTATTCAATAAACTTCGTATGGAAACATCGATGGGCAAATTCCGATATAAATAAGGTCGATTCCTATACACATATTATCAAACTATACACTTGAAACAATCTCAAAATAATCAATACTCATACTTAAAATCATATGTACCTAACTTAGGATCAATACATATACTCCAACACATATAACAATGGCTAATGCACGTAATTAAGTACGGGGTGTGCATTCACTTATGCAAATCCCACATCGGTAGTGAAGGGGAACGAAGTGTGACTTATAGGTGCATGGATACCTTCCACGTATGTGATGCGTTCACGGGGATGGCGATACGTAACGCCCGTGGAACAAATCCGTGAGGTCGGGGACGACGATACGTAACGCCTAGCCAAAGCAGACAATATCTCATGTGCCAGGGCCCAGTTCGCTGCGTAACTCTGACATGTGTGACGCGTTCACGGGGACGGCGATACGTAACGCCCGTGGAACAAATTCGTGAGGTCGGGGACGGCGATACTTAACGCCTTGCCAAAGCGGACAATATCTCATATGCCAGGGCCCAGTCCGCTATGTAACTCTCATATGTGTGACGCGTTTTAAAACTGTGAGGGGCCGAGGCTCCAAAGCGGACAATTTCGCATGCGTCGGTGGGCTGGGTTGTTACATTAAAGCACCATTTCACAATTAAATCATATCATTTAACTACCCACCATTTCTTCTTCAACAAAATGTCTTCTTCGACACCATTAAAGAACTTCAACACAATGTGACCATTAAAGTTCCTCCATTGAAGCTTTTTTTAAAATCATATCATTAAAGCCCCATTTTCAGTTAAATCAAATAATTTAACTATCTTTAAATCTCAATTCAATCATAAAACTTTCAATTCAATCATAAAACTATTTTTTAAACTGATTTAAAAAAAATGAACGAAAATACATGCTGACGGAGAGGGGGTTTGGGGGAGATGCAGATGGGTTGGGGGTGTTGGACGAGGGGTGAGGGTGCTGAATGAGAGTAGGGGGTAGAGTGGAGCTGCTGGAGAGGGTTGCTGGATGAGGTGGGGTGGGGGATGAGGGGGTGGGGTGGGGTGGGGTGTTAAATTAAATAAAAAGTAAAATTTTATTAAGAAAATAACAAAAATATAAATTAAACGTATTTAACATGTGCCAGCACCTGATTGGTGTATGTGTTCACTCTCTTTGTTGTGACTGAGATTCAGCGAAAAATGGTGTATTTTCAATGGATTAAGTAAGAATCATGGGGTAATAGGTCAAATTCAAAGTTTAGGTGTCTTTTTGAAAATCTCGGCCAACATTAGGGGGGTAATTATGTATTTACTCTTAAATTAAAAATGATATAAATATATAATAACATGTATTGGGGCTGGTGGAATAAAGTAATTAACTTAAAAATGATATAAATAGATAATAGCCTGGTTTGGGGCTGGTGGAATAAAATAATTAAATTAAAAATAATTTAAACTGATAATAACATATTTTAGGGCTGGTGGAGTAAAATAATTAAATAAAAAATGATTTAAATAAACAACCTTGAATTGTTGGTGAAAATTAATAGACTGTCATCGATATTGACCCATGTCAAATATCAGTAAAAGATATACTTGTGCTTTGAGGGTCCATCAACTCGTCTGGTCTATCGTAGACCTACACCTTTAGGAGTAAATCGATGGATCTCTTAATTATGCGTCGACCACAGTGATCTATGTACACTGCTATAGACCAACACTTGGATGTATTGTAAAAGAGAATAAAGAAATTAAAAATAAATATAGAGTGGGTTTCTACACATGTGAGGGAGGGTAAACAAGTCATACAATCATGTTAGAGCTTATACAAGTTAGGGGTGGTGTATTAAGGAGTGTGTGGATGGGTAGTGGTTTAATTTTCAATAGCCTAAGGGTAATGTTTGTCAAAGCACAAGTATATTTTGAGTATATATTTTGTATTTGATGACTACATATTTCACATACTCCTTCAATCACCACTCCAAATCAAACGAGTATGTGGAATGGATAGTGGTTGAAGAATCATCATCCTCAATACATACATATGCTTTGAGAAACATTGATCTTAGGAGATTGAACATTCAACCACTACCCATCCACACACTCCTTAATACACTATACCTAATTTTTATAAGCTCTAATATCATTGTATGACTTGTTTACAATCCCTCACATGTGTAGAAACCCACCCTGAATTTATTTTTAATTTATTTATTCTCTTTTATGAAACCTTCAAGTATTGGTCTATAGTAGTGTACATAGATCACCGTGGTCTAAGCATAATTAAGAGATCCACTGATGCACACCTAAAGGTTTAGGTCTACGATATACCAGACAAGTCTATGGTAGAAGTTAGTATGTAGTTGATGGCTGACATTGGTCATGATATACGACAGTCTATTAAGTGTCACCACAGCTTCGAAAAATAAAATTACTGTTCCAATGATAATAAAGTGATAATTTTGCGCTTAACACATCTTTTTTACTTCATATATAAAGTCGTCACTCCCTCATTATTTTATTTCATAACTTTGTTTTTATTTAAAACTTCTACAATGTCTCAAGAATCTCAAACATTCAATTCTAAAAAGACTCTAATTTGTTATTGTGGGAATGCGGTTGTCTTGAGGACGTCACGCACAGACTCAAATCCAGGTCTCAAATTTTATAACTGTGTAATTGCGAAGTGTATGTCTTTTTTTATAATGTTAAGTTAATCTTTATGTAATTATAATTTATTTTCTAGGATAATGGCATATGCTTATTTTTTAAATGGCTCGATGAGCTATCACCTCCAAGCAGTCCATCAACGTTGAGTCCAGGACCCGAGACATCAAATTTTAGTGGCTTGGTAAAATTTAATCTACAACAAAGGCTACAAGAATGTGAAGAAAATAGAGATTTTCTTATAAATTTGTTCAAATAAGCCGAAGAACAAAGGGATCACCTTAAATTATTGCTACATGACACACAAATAAAGAGGGATCAACTAAAACAAAAATTGATTTTGGCCGAAGAAAGGGATAATGGACTAAAAATAATGTTATGTGCTATAATGTTAGTATTCGTTCTTTGGAAAAGTGTAACATGGATGTAGTGATATTGAATAAATAATAATACTTCTATTTTTATACAATGTTAACACTGTTTTTGATAGAATCATAGTCGATCAATAAGAAGATCTACTTAAAATGAAGAAGTATGGTAATGATAGACTATGAAAGAAGTATACGAAATATTAAATAAATATTCTATGAAATAAAAGAATGTTTCAAATATCCTACCAATAGATCATTCAACACATTAAAGATAATAGCATTCAAATGTCTTTTTCACTATTTTCATCCTCATCGACATAGGTGTTGTTGATTTCATCAACGATATCTATGAACCCATCTTGTTTCTCTCCCTCAGCTTCTTTTTTCCCTTCACCTTCAACTGATGCTTCTTTCTCACCTTCTTTTTCCTCCACAACTTCTTTTTTTACTTCACCTTCAATAGTTGCTTCTTTTTCACCTTCCTTTTCTTCCTCAGTTTTTCCTTTTTCTTCACCTGTTGTAGCTTTATCAGATTCTTTGTTAGCTTCTTCTTCTTTATCAGCTGCTGCTCCTATTTTTCAGCTTCTTCTTTTTCTTTACCTTCTTCAACTATAGCTCCTTCATTTTCCTTGCCTTCTTATTCAACTGTTGTTGTTTCTTTTTCAACATTTTCATCTTCTACTGCATCTACCTCTTTTACACTTTCTTCTTGGCTCTTATCTTCTTCCATTTCTTCTTCTTCATCCTTCTTTTCTTCATATTTTGGCTCTTTTGCCACACCAGTGGCCAACTCATCTAGTTTGCTCTTTTTTTCTACTTCTTCATTCCTCTTCGATTCAAGAAGGTCCACATGCACTGTACAATCATATTCCAAAGTGTTACTAATATTTAAAGCTAAAAATTCATTAACAATATTAACTATTGAATGAAATTACCTCGCTTGTGTTGTCGCTCATCCTTTTTCTTTTTATTCAGTCTTTTCTCTCTGATATAGGCAGCAATATCTCACATTGCTTCCTCGAGCGCAACAACACGCTTATGAAGATCCCCAGGGAATGAGGTGCCTTCTGTATCTTTTGATGTGCTCAGAGTATCATCATCGCCAATGCGTACTCCAATGGGGTTACCACCCATATCCACGTCATCTTCACTGTTCTCATTTAAAATAAGGACAATCACCCCTTCTAACTCTTTTTTAAGCCATTGAAGACGTTATTCTTCACCTCATCCGTATAAGGCTTAAGCATAATCATGTGATCCATCTTCGTCTCACAAACAGTAGGGATGATGTACGGGTGCACATTCTACAAAATATCAATAAAAAATTACATAAAAAATAAGTTCATACCTAGGTATCTTTTCCTTTTTACTTGAATGGGTCGCCTTTGATTATCTGGTCACTTTTTGTAATGTGCCATCTGAGGATGCAGGGAATGAGAAAGGGCTCACCCATTGATTTTCCATCAAAGTTTCCAAGATAAGGAAAGACCTTATAGATCCAAACCTATAAGCAGTACAACAGTGAAAACAAAACTCAGAGACTATGACAGAGTATAAATAAAAGAAGAATCTATGATAAACACACTAAAGGGATTATGGTAGATACCATGAATGCCAAGGGAAATCCGAATAGATCATAGGATGCCTTCTGCTTCTCATCAAATACTTCCCTCTGTTTCTCCATGTCACTTTTATTCTTCAGATAGTCTAGGGTCAATTGAAATGGCTTTTTCCCCTAAGGATAATACTTGAAGAAACTCAAAGAATCGACAATTCGAATCAGCTTCGTGTCGACAACCTTCATTGAATATTTTGCAAGAAGCTAGGTGTGCAAGAACCACAGTAAACAACACTTAAACTTTTGTTCCTCGTTCAGCTTATTCCCTCTGATCAAGTGCAACAATTTGGCTGTCGTAACGTTTCTGTTTTTGGTCACCTTAAAGCAAAAATGCTCCCCCTTGTCTAACACCTTCTTCATTTTTTATTCACTAGGGTATGAAGAGAAGTTCAGCCCGTGATCAAACAAAATTCTTTCAAGCCAAAACAAATAGGCTTGTTGTTAATGCAGAACCACATCTCATGACGCAACTTATTTCTCTTGACGCATCGCAACAGTAAATAATGGACCAACTGCCTATTGAACTTGAGATGTTTCGATTGGTTTCTCAGGTGTCCGAAACAGGACCGCTTTAATCTTCTCTTCACTCCTGGTCAACAAGAACTTGCTTAAATTCTCGATAAGCAGCCATTATTAAACTGACCGATATCTTGGCTAGAAAAGATCCGACCTCGTCTATAATTGTTCGAAGGTCATATCGCTCCACGAAAATAAATCTTGGCAAACATGGCATGGACAAGGGATCATTATCCCTATCATCACTGTTTCTCTTACTTCCCTCGCTCTCTTCACTATCATCACTTACACTACACTCGGGAAGGACATCTTCACTAGACTTGGCATAGTTGCTTACCTCCTTTAACTCCGGATTTGATTCAGCCACTTCCTCATCAATTTTATTTCTTTTTGAGACATTTTCAACTGCCTGGACTTTTTTATTTCTAATGCTACCAGTAGAATAAGAATCGGTACTGTATTTGCTTCTTCGTGTTTCAATTGGTCACCTGCTTTGTTAAGTTGGTCATCAATTTTCCATTAACTTCACTTTGTTTTTCTAGAATTGCAGCATGAGAGAGATATGTGGATATTGCATACAAGCACTTCAAGGAATTTTACCAGTCATTCTCAAGCATAGACAGGAAGTTGAATGTGGATTGATAACTGGTGAAGTGAAAACCTTAGATTTTTAATTCATATATTCATACCTACATACTAATTAACAACAACACATACTTTAGTCCGTACATCCTAACATGTACGCGAAACATTAATGTAAGAGACAACACATAACAATAGTATACTAGTGTAATTTTACAACTAGGGTTTTGGAATGCAGAACTTATCCATATCTTTATTGAGTAGATAGTTTGTTTTCGATAAATCCTTGGCACAAAAAGTGAATCTGTTCGGGAAAGGGTTGCTGGAAGAAAAGGAAATGCAAATAAAATTTCAAGGTACAGTACAAAATGGAGCATTGTAGTGCACTAAATAATGACATGACATGAGTCTAGCCTTGTCGTTCCCATCTACCGGGCGGCCACACTCAACTACTTACTAACCTGAGACCTACTAATCTTCCATATAATTCTCAACCTCCATATCTACCTGTCTAATTGTGCTATGAAGTTACAACATGTATATCTACAACATACCTGCAATGCATGACATTGCAATCCAAAGCGTGCACCTACTTTTTAAACTACTCGGGTAATTGAAAACAAAGGCAACTTCCATTCAATTTCTTGATGTCGTAAGTTTCACCAAATAAAATTGTAACGCCCCGCATTTCGGGATACAATATAGACCATGATTCCTATGGGTTGATAAATCCCAAAGCCATAAAATCCTATGCCAATACGGCATGTTAATTATTTGTGTAGCATGTCAATCCATTCAATCTTGAATTTAGACCATAGAGGTGCTTTAACTCAAGGATGAGTTGAAACTATTTCGATCGACTAAGTTTCAGTAGATGTTGTAAATTATGTCATCTTCCATGGACTATACTCTCTGTATATGTCGAATTAGGGAGCCTACTATGTGTCAAATGATAGGTATTCGAGTTATCTTTCCAACGATACCAATTTTGCTAAAATCCGACACTTGAGCAAGAAGTTATGGCCTTTTAAATTGATATGCATCGCCTAACCTATCGCACATGGCCACTGGAAAGCATAGGCGATAGCCTGGGCGGTGCCTATGTAAACATAGGTGATATCCTAGGCGGCGCCTATGTAAACATAGGCGATATCCTAGGCGGCTCCTATGTAAATATAGGCGATGGAAAGGGCGGCGCCTATGTAAAGAATTCAAGTGACTTAAACACTCCATTTTTGGGACAAAATGGTCCTTTTCCACCCTTACTTAGCCCTAAAACACGAAATTCAGTTCCAAGGACCCCAAAATTCACCTTAATTCATCAAAAGTGTTGAAGGATTCTCCTTAGGGTTTAAAATAAAAACCCAAGTGACTCGAGATTCAACCGGGGGTTTTAGGAACAAATTGCATATTTTGAATCCTCTCAACGTAGGCTTCGAAAAGAAACTAATATTCGTAGTAATCAAGGTATGTGGGGTTATCCTAAAATCTCATGGGTGTAGTTTTTATGAACATGCATGCTTTTAAATGGGGGTTTTCAATCAAATGCTAATATCTTGCTTTCAATATGATTTTTATGTCATTTTCTTTATGTTATGGGAATTATTTGCCTATATACTTCAATGGTTGAAAACATGCATATGTGAATTGAGATTTTCCATGGAAGTTTGATAAATATGAATGATAAATTGTTTTTAAATTCCCATGAAAATGTTTCGATACTCAATATTATATTGTGATCAACAAAAGAGAGCATGAATTTGAAATAAATATTGTTCACCACTTGTAAATGATGAAGCACCTTGGTTTTTACATGATTATGCATATGTGGAAGTGATATTGATAACTTGCAAGTTGGGTATGACGATACCCTACAGAATATGATATATGATTGAGTCAGATGAAATTTGAATGGATTGATTTTACATGAGATAGGTGGATGCCTAAAGAAGGCGTTCGAGTGTAAGGGCTCATCGCTGGAACCTGTGTTTGCCGACACAGAATTTAGTACCAGGCTTAGTGATCTTGTTTACTTGACTTTATGTGATTTCCAAATTGGGACTATAGGTAGGAGCCTAGGCAAAGTGATCTTGGGCACTACCATTTGGTCGAGACACCATGCTTCGAGGTCTTGTGTGTCTCTCCCTCACTTATACTCTAGTCTCGGTGTCAAATTGACAATCAGAACAGTAGACATGTTATTTTATCAAAACGTGTTTAGGACTTTTCAAAAAAGATAGTGAACTTTGCATATTAATTGGTGCAGAAATTGTTATTCTCGTTCAGTCTTTAAAGCGCCAACGTCTTTTCACTTTCGGTCATCCTAGTGCTGATGCTATTATTGACCGTTACATCACTGGAATACCATCTTCATCATTGTCATCATTGACCACTGATGAATTCTTGCAACAAAATAACCAGTATTATTCACATATGTGTAAAGATTGGGAAGCGGAGAAGAAGAAGAAAGAGAATATTAAAGTAGAGAAGGTGAATATTGATGATAATAATGATGGGGGATATTGGTGGAATGAACCAATTGATTCTAAGGGTATTGATGAACTTCAAGAATTTATGGTTGCATTGGAAAATTTGAAGAAGAACGTAACAACAAGGGTTGATGAATTGAGTATGTTAAATGGATCTTCTTCGTCGAATTCAATGATGAAAATAGCAAGATTTGGAGCTGAGTATCAATTTTTGAATCAGGTTGCAATTGATTATTGTTCTTCAATTGTTCCTTATGAACTCAATAGCTCAGGAGATGGCCAATTTTGAAGCAATTAGTAGTTAGTACTAATATTAAAGCATTATTACCAACTAAGTAAGCATGTTTTTGCTCTTATTTTCCTTTTCTTGTTCATGAAGTAGTAGCATGTTTTTTTTGGGGGGGTCAAAAATGTTATTGAACTATTAAAAATAGAATGAACTGCTTTTGTTTTGATCCAATTACTCTACCTAGGTATATATTTATTACCTAATTATTACCTTGGTGCAACTTCTTTTGAATTTCTTCATTTATTTCGAAAAGGGTTAATCTATTATGTGTTAATTTGGTTTACTTTTTTAAATTTATTATCGTAATAACAATAGTTTCTGAAGTATTTTATTTACATAAAAATATATTCATCATTCTTTGAGAATAGTCAGTTTACACTTATTAATTCTTTATAATACCGTGATAAATAGAAAATTAAAAACAACCTATTAAGAAAACAAATCTCATATTGATTCATTTGTTGTTGCTTATATGCAATAAATGCACAAATTGAGAACTTGAAGAACTTAGAGCAAAGGCCAGCCAGCATGTGAAGTACTCACTGGACCATTAAAGGTTGTGATGGGTGCGAATATTATAGTCTACCATCTTAATCAGTGTATGACGTTGCATACTAATGAAAATCTTATTTAGTCAGGCCCTAAATTAGTGTCTAGATTTCGAATGAAAATCCAAAAAAAAGGGATGGAGAGACACAAAAGATAAAAAGAATTTAAAAAGTGCAGCTGAATCAAAACCAAGGCTATGGTTGTAAAGATCACTTGAAGAAGGCACGGTTCTTGGTGGCTTGATATCATAGTTGTCAAAGATCCCATTACCATTATCACAAAAAAAAAGTAGTAGAATTAGTAATCTCATTAACCATAAACTTGCTTGCCTGATTAGTCACATATTTTTTCAAAGCTTCCATTGAATCCTTTAATTGTTCAAGTTCTTGCAAATCAAGTTGACTTATGGGAGCTTCCCACCAACATTGGCTCTGACTAGTTTACCTCATTTGATCAAGTGATTCACCTCTTTTCTTCTCAATTTCAACCACACCAAGAATTTGAGTGAGTTGCAAATTGAGCCCACAAACATTAGCATTTCGATGAGCCTCAACAAGTTGAAGTGAATTATTTGCGATCGGATTATTATTAGTATTATTTCTCGAGAGGAACCTATCAATAAGGGACTCAACATTAGAATGGCCGAAGGAAAAGATTTTTCTGGCAGGGGAAAACACAATGATGGCTATTTCAACACCACAGAGAGTGCACAGTTCACTTGCTTTTTTGAAAAGACCAGAGCGACGTTTTGAGAAGGTAACCTGGAGGTGATTCTTGACCTCTATCTTGACAATTTTGATCTTTTGACGACCCATGCTACTAGGTTTATTTGCCATATTTGATAAAATAAGTTGTAGGAAAAGAATAGGAGATAATATATTCATGTGATTTTGATTTGACATTGAGAGTGAAAAATATGGACTATTTAAAGGTATACATGCTACTCTCTCAAACAATTGATGTTATTATTCTATTTAATATGTTGATTTGGGGGGTTAGAAAACCTTATCCCATTAATGGATAAATAATGGTGATTACTCAATAATGAACCTTAGTTGGCATTATATGTTAATCCCTTAATAAATGGAGTTATGAGTTAATTGTTAATTTGTGACAAATTGTCAACCCTTCTATCTATTGGTTGTTTTTTTTTAATAAAGAGAATAATTATTTTAAAAAATAAATGATGGTGAATAAGAAAAGGAGAAATATATTCCAACATTAGATACTAATTTTTATTTTTGACTTGTAACCTAAATTAAAGAAAATCATGTTTGACATTTAAGTTTTTAGTTGTAACCTAATTAAGAAGCCAATTATGATATTAGTTGGATAATATAATTAATAGTGTCTTAGTTGGTAATAAGTTAAGATATGGGGAAAGTTTGTTAAAAAGATACTATGAAAAACTATTTTGCCAAAGTTATAAACTTCTTGAAAAATTTGTCAAAAGGACACTTAAATCCACATCATCATCAACTTTTGCAACTTAACAACTTCACACATAAATTTTATAATAATTCGCTTTAACCCAATACTTGCAACTTAATAAATTCATCCACAAGTTTTAAATAATACACTTCAACCCACTCCATCATCCACCATTATATATACAAAAATATTTAGAATTTCAAAAATATTAAATAAAAAAATTCAAAAGCTAAAAATAGAAGGTAGTTGGTTTTCCCTCCAAAAAGCTACGATTCCGACTATTTTTTCTGCGTTATTTTCAGGCAATCAGCTCTAAATCAGTCCATAATTATCATAAGCTTGTCCATTGCACCCATTGTTACCCCATTTGGTTGGTTTCTTATCAAACACACTTTCCACCATTGTTCAAAAGATTGAAACCCCTCACATTACTTAATACCACTTTAGAAAGTACATTACCGCAACTCAGGCGACTCCAAGTTCATTTCTCTCTTCCATTAACCCAACGATCATTGATTAGAAGCAATATTTGCAATTTCAAGGTTTTCGTACAAATAGTTTCCCAGTCATCGACCACTGATCGTCATTCATCGATCGTGCATATAACCCGACCTAGACCATAAGCATAATCTATTGTCGACCAAAGCCTAATTCCAGGATGTCTATTGTAGAATTTTTTCTAGTTTTTGGTGATTTCATGGGAGAATTGGTGGAGACTCCCAAATGCTGAAAATGGAGATCTTTTACCAAGGTGACAATCCCCGTTGCTATTTTCCGCAACCATTCGTACGATGAATTGGTTGCAAGCATAATGTAGAGCGGGGATGTAGATTGCGCATCGGGCAATGTGGTGATTAGTTATCTAATGCATTCGAGGGAAAAGGTGAATCCTACGATCATAAATAGTGATGTACGTGTTATGATGTACATGATGGATGTCGATGCAGATGGATTTAAGCCTAGTTTGAGGATAAATGTAGCTGAGAGGTCCTTCGAAGGACTGGTATATTCATCAGAAGCCCCACCCCCACCTCCACGCCCAGCAGTCGACGATGATTTCAGTGATTATGAGTGATGGCGATGATCCTATTAATACGGAAAATGATTGTATGCATATGGGAGACGTTTCACCGGACTCACAAGACGATGATGAAGACCATGGAATGGGATCAGAACCAGGATATTTCTTCACTGACAGAACCAATTTCTATATCGAAAAAAAAATCGCCGACAAGAAAGAGCTCAAAATGCTACTAGACTCAGCCGCAGCGAGGCAGTGTTTTGATTATTGTTTTGAGAAGAACCGCTCAAAATTCTTGAAGGCGAATTCCATTTCGTTTATTCTAAAGCGCTTGGAAGTTACCAGTTCATTTATTCTGAACTGGAAACCATCAAAGAAATAGAAAGAGGGAATGGAAGCCATGGCTTGTAATTTCCCTTATTCAAGAGCTCAACTTGTAATTTCTAGTAGGGATTCAAATCCTACGTGTTAATGCTGCAAATATATTGATTGGTTTTTCACTATCTCAACCATAAGTTGCACTAACTATTCCAGAGTGCATTAGTCTAACTATTTATGTTAGCTGCTTAGGTTTTCTCTCGTGATCTTTTGAGAAGAGAGCCTTCTTTTCCGGGCATAAGGTATTTGATCTACACTTTTTATTATCATGATAGATTGTTCTTCTTTGTTTACCATTCTTGATGTTCATGTACTTCTCTCATGCTTTCTTAGTCTTCAAGTGCATATCATCTTTTTTCTTTTCTTTCATTTTCTGTACTTGCTTTATTTTCTACGTTTTACCTCATCACAAATCACGATACTATTGTATCCTTTTTTATCTAGGCATTTACATGTAAATTAAGAGATTTCTAGTCTTTTATCTGTCTCCCTGTTTGGCCCCTCACCTTCTCAGTGTATGCTTAGAAGCATAGCTCCTAATCTCTCTCTCTCTCTCTCTCGTATTGCATATAAAGAAAGTAGGATTCCCATGACAATTGAGACCATGTTAATGCATGACTTATAACTATGTGAATTCTTTTCAATATGAACACAAGTTTATACACAAGGAAGATGAACAAATAACTCGCTACAAGTCTAAAGACCAGATAAAGGAGTTGCATCAAATAAAACAGAGCCCTTCTATTTTGTTGAATCCAGTCAAGAGAGGATATCATGAAAAAGACCATGTAATTTAGTCCTTTGTTAAGTAATTTCTCTAGATCTTTTGCAAGGAGACGGGCTAGGCAAAATCTTAGCTTTACTACTCTTCTGATATATTCAGTTTAGTTTGTAAATTAACCAAATCCAAACATGAAGATGTTTCCAAGAAGTATATGACAAGGAATTGTGTGTTGGTTGGTATATATGAAAATGAAATCTGATATGCAGGAGTTTATAACAATGATATTAGAGAAAACTCCATCTGTGCTGCAGCCTCATTGATAAAGTGTGCTATAGCCTTTGTTGATAAATCTAGTGTATGACTAATTTAAATTTTTAAGATCCAAGTAAATAAACAGGTATAAAGCGAACAACTCTTTAACTCCTTACAGGACTTTGTGGTGCGAAATGATATGGGATGTGGATCAACTATAGGTCCGATACTCGCTTCAGGAGTTGGAATCCGTACTGTTGATTGTGGTATTGCTCAACTATCCATGCACAGGTACCTTGTTATTTAGTTTCTCCATACTATTTTTTGTTACATTGTGATTTCCTAGCATTTTCTTCTACTTTGAAAATTGGTTATACACCCATTGACTGGTATCCACTAGGCAAATAGTACTTAACAGAATCCGAAAGACTAGTTCCTACTTTGTTTTGAATCATTATTCAACATTCCCTCTTGATTCAAAACTAAATACACCAAACACTCCTCTGAAATAGATGAATTTCTCCTTTGATAAAGCCTTGGTCAGTACATCCACTAGCTGCTCTTGTGTCTTGCAATATTCCAGCAATATTTACTCCTTTGCTACCAAGTCACGGATAAAATGATAACGAATATCAATATGGTTTGTCCTGCTATGGAATGTTGGCTTCTTTGTCATGGAGATAGTTTCTTTATTGTCGCAACATATCTTCGTTGCTACCTTCTGCTCTTGTTACAGATCTGCTCGTACTTTTCTCAGCCAGACTGCTTGACAAGCTGCTGAAGTTACTGCAACATACTCAGAGGTTGACAATGTTTCCGTATCTTGCTTCTTTGAACTCCAAGTCACTGCGCCTGAGCCTAGAGTGAAAACATTTTATGAAAGACTTCGTCTATCATCCAATGAACTTCCATAGTCGCTATCCGTGTACCCGCACAATTTGAAATTATTGGTACGTGAGTACCGAATGCCAAAGTCCAAAGTTCCACCAATGTATCACAAGATTCTCTTTGCTGCTCCATAATGTACCTTTGAAGGTTGCTGCATAAACCTTCAATCAACACCAACAGAGAATGCAATATTTGGTCTAGTGTACGTCAAATATACTAGACCTCTAACCAAGCTTCTGAACCTCCTTGCATCTGTCAACTCTTCTTCTTCATTCACCTGCTGCAACTTTTCATTTATATTCATTGGTTTAGCTGCAGGCTTGCAATTAAGCATGCCAAATTTATTGAGAAGGTCTCTGTCATATTTCCTTTGTGAAAGAAATATTCCATCATCAGTTTGGTGGACTTCAAGGCCAAGAAAATAATGTAATAACTCCATATCTGACATCTTAAACTCATTCATCATTTGAGACTTGAAATTATCCACAAGAAAATTAGAAGAACTAGGGTAAATGATATCATCAACATAAAGACATACAATGATGAAATTATTACCTTCCTTCTTCACATACAATGTGGGTTCGTTCTCACTTCTCATGTACCTATTTTTCTGGAAGTAACCATCTATTTTGCTATACCATGCTCAAGGGGCTTGCTTCAAGCCGTACAATGCCTTTTTCAGCCTGAATACCTTTATTTCGTTGCCTTCCTTTATGAAACCTTCAGGTTGCGTTACATAAACTTCTTCTAGTAAGTCTCCATTGAGAAATGCGGACTTGACATTAAATTGGTAAACTGGCCATTGTAACTGTGCAGCCACTGCCAGAACCAGCCTTGCCGTCACAAATCGAGCTACCGGAGAAAATATTTCTTCAAAATAAACACCATACTCCTGTGCATAGCCTTTTTCCACAAGATGAGATTTTTGCTTTTGTAGGCTACCATCTGCAACAAATTTTTTCTTAAACACCCACTTCAAACCAATTGCATTTTTCCCTTTTAGTAACTCCATCATTTTCCATGTTCCATTCTTTTCAATGGACTGCATTTCATCTACCATTGCTTTCCTCCACTCTTCTTTTTCGGCAGCTTCTTTATAATTTAAGGGATCTGAAATTAAGAGAGCATATTGACAAGTCGCATAAAAGTTATTAGCATACTTGTGATTTTGGTTTTTTTGATCTTGCTGATCTTCTTAATGAAATTATCTTATCTGAGAAGACTCTTCATTGGTTGCTGAAATTTGTGACTTGGTAACTCCATGGAAGAACCTGAAGGTGAACTTGCAGGGGTTGCCTCTTTTCCTTCATCTTTAGTGATTCCAAGAGGCATAGGAGTCTCTTGTCGGACCAACGTTTTACTCTATTCCCAACTTGCATTTTCATCAAATATTACATCCCTTCTGTCTGATATCTTGCCATTACGAGGGTTATATAATCTATATGCTTTAGATTGAGTACAATACCCAACAAAAATGCATTTTTCAGATTTTTCATCAAGCTTTTGACGAGCTTGTGAGTTTATCAAAGCATAAGCTGCACTCCCGAAAACCCGTAAATGACTTACATTTGGTCTCCTTCAATGCCAAGCTTCATTAGGAGTTTTATTCATAACTTCTTTCGTTGGTGAAGGATTCAGTAAGCAGATGCTGCCACAGTTTCTACCCAGAACTGATTTGAGTGTTCCTTCGCTCGCAACATGCTTCTTGCCATCTCCACAATGGTCCGGTTCTTCCATTCAGCAACTCCATTCTACTCTGGAGTATAGGAGTTGTTAAATCCTTATGGATACCATTCTTTTCACAAAATAAATTGAATTCGTTGGACATGAAATCTCCTCATTTATCTGTGCGAAGAACTTTCATACTGCAGCTTCTTTGGTTTTCCACCAAGGCTTTAAATTTCAGAAACTTTTCAAATGTTTCTGACTTGTTCTCCAGAAAATATACCCAGCTCATGCGACTATAATCATCAGTAAATAATAAAAAGTAACGACTCCCACCTATGGACATAGTCTTCATAGGACCACATAAGTCAGCATGTATTAATTCTAAACAATTAGAAGCTCTCCATGCTTTTCCAACGGTAAAAGTTTTCCTGGTTTGTTTCCCAAAAATACACCCTTCACATAAATCAAGAAAACTAATTTTTGGTAGTCCTAGAACCATACCTTTATCACCTAGCAATTACAGGCCATTTATATTGAGACGACCGTACCTTAATTGCCATAACTTCGACTCATCCTTTGCACTTGCAGTGAGAGCAAAATTTTTAATATTGTAAACGTCTAGCAGAAATTTATTATTTGCTGTGTGACCGACTTCTTGTTTGTAATGACACACACATCGTCATCAAACCAAACAGAATATCCATCACTCATCAGTTGTCCAACACTTATCAAATTGTATCCTTGATCAGGTACAAACTGAATATTATCCAACACTTTTACTTTGTCATGGTTTGTGTCGACAATCACCTTGACTTTTCCTTCAACCTGCATCTCTTTTGTGTTGCCAAGTTGTACCTTCTTCCTTTGCTTCTCATCAAGCTCTTGGAACATAGATTTGGTGCCTATCATATGATTTGAACAACCACTATCTACAAACCATAAATCACTTGGCTTATGGTCTGTATCAACGCAAGTAAAGAGATAATTCTGTTCCTCATTTTCTCCTGCTGTAAAGTTTATTTTCTGGTCTTTATACCAGCAGTCAGCATTTATGTGCCCGTAGCACTGAAAGTGATGACATTGAATGCCATTTTTCTTTTTACCTTGCTCATTAGACCTCTTGTGCCCATCATTCTTTCCTCTGCCTCTTCCATAACCATGACCTCGACCACAGAAAAATCCTCTTCTTCCCCAGCCTCTGCTTGTTGGACCATGGTTTTCTCCATAATTAGTTGTTGCATCCTTCACCCGGAATGCCTTCTCTCCATTCTTTTCAGTAGATCAATTGAGTCTCGCCTCATGAGCTTGAAGAGAACCCATCAATTCATCAAAGGAAAATACTAAAAGATCCTTAGACTCTTCTATCGCAGCAACTACATGATCAAATTTTGGAGTCAAGCTTTGCAGTATCATTTCCATAATGGCCTGATCAGTAACTTTCTCGCCGTAAGATCACATTTTGCTGCCAATTGCCATTGCTTTGGAAAAATAAATCAGCAATACATTCTCCACTTTTCATCATCAAGGTTTCAAAGTCACGCCGAAGTGATTGCAGTCTCACTACAATGATCTTTGAATCACCTTGAAACTCTTTCTGTAGAATGGACCAAGCTTGTTTTGATGTAGTTGCTGCCGCAATCCATGAAAAAAATACTATCATGGAAAGATTGTTGGATAAACACCAATGCCTTAGCATCTTTTTGCTTGTTGTATCGCAGTCTATCTCCTTCGTCATGATCTGCAAATCCATTTTCTATCACTTCCCAAAGATTTTGGGATTTGAGTATAGTTCTCATACGAATACTCTAGAATTCGTAACTATCTCCGGAGAAGATGGGAATGAGTGGTTGTGTGGCATCTGAGGAATTGCTGCTACTTTCCATTGCTCTGATACCAAATCTTGTTGGAGAGAGAATAGAGGAGAAACTTTTAAAATCAGAGAAGCAATAAGCTACAGAGAAGAATAAAAATCTTCTTTGTTTTAATTTGCTTTTAACTTAACATTATACTATAACAAAACACAAATGCCCAAATATATAGGCTAACAGATAAAACAATTACTCCTAAAGTGAAGGTCCTATAACCCACTATGACTCTATTTCACCTACACTAAATAAACTTGAGTAAATATAGGAACCTACTTAACAGAATCCAAAAGACTAGTTCCTACTTTGTTTTGAATCATTATTCAACACACATTACTTTTTTTGAGCTTAAGTAATGCTGAAATTAAAATGTTCCAACATCCAGAAACCTTGGGCAACCTTGTATAAAAATGTTTATTCTGTGTACTCTTTCAGACAAAAATTTTTATGGTATAAATAAATCGCAAGCTAAATGATAACTTATGAAGTTTCCAGCTGTAATTGTCTCTGGTAGTTTGATAGGCTGAAATGGTTACATGTTGCTCGAGGGACGATAATATTTTAGACTTGTTAATTTATATCTTCTGCCTTTTTCAATTGGTCACCGGCTTTGTTAAGTTGGTCATCAATTTTCCATTAATTTCACTTTGCTTTTCTGGAATTGCAGCGTGAGAGAGATATGTGGAAAGGAAGATGTGGATATTGCATACAAGCACTTCAAGGGATTTTATCAGTCATTCTCAAGCATAGACAGGAAGTTGAATGTGGATTGATAACTGGTGAAGTGAAAACCTTAGCTTTTTAATTCATATATTCATACCTACAATCTCATTAATAAAAACAGGAACTTTAGTCCATACATGCTAACATGTACGCGAAACATAAATGTAAGCGACAACACATAACAATAGTATACTAGTGTAATTTTACAAGTGGGGTTTTGGAACGCAGATCTTATCCATATCTTTATTGAGTAGATAGGTTGTTTTCGATAAATCCTCGACACAAAAAGTGAAGCTGTTCGGAAAGGGTTGCTAGAAGAAAAAGAAATGCAAATAAAATTTCAAGCTACAGTGCAAAATGCAGCATTTAGCGCAAAAACATTGATGAAAAAGAAATTACATGATTACTAAATACTACTACTAAATATGACAAGACATGAGTCTAGCCTCGTCGTTTCCATCTACCAGGCGGCCACACTCAACTACTTTCTAACCTGAGACCTACTAATCTTCCATATAATTCTCAACCTCCATATCTACCTGTCTAATTGTGCCATGAAGTTACAGCATGTATATCTACAACAACCAGCAATGCATGACATTGCAATCCAAAGCGTGCACGTACTTTTTAAACTACTCGGGTGATTGAAAACAAAGGCAACTTCCATTAAATTTCTTGATGTCATAAGTTTCACCAAATGAAATTTACTTCTTTAGGAAAGATATGATGACTTTATACAAGTTCGGCAGAGAGACAACTAACAATAGAGTTACTGATGGGACCAAATGTAGCTATTGAGCAACACTAATTATGCTTACGATATATGCATCTCACACATTTGATATAAATCGTCTACATTGTTGAATCATATGAGATGCAACACTTCGATTTATACTAAATTAGATTTTGAACAGCCAAATTTTACAAACTACAAAAAATCTAAATGGTGACTGCCAAAATGAATGTGTGATGGTCTTGTCCATGCTTTCTTACAGAGAAAAAAATGTTTCTTTTATCATATTTTGATTTGCTTTGTTACGGAGATTTACCGTTGTACATCATGCTCCTTGCCCTACCTATTACCGCCTGGCTATCACAGTGTATACATACTGGTGCCATTGGTTTGGGCCAATAAGAAATATCTTCCAAGAAATTCTGGAGCCATTCTGCTTCTTCACCGGCTTTATCCAATGCGATAAATTCAGATTCAATTGTAGAGCGAGCAATACAAGTGTGTTTGGATGATTTCTAAGAGACTGATCCTTCACCTATAGTAAATACATATCCACTTGTTGATTTTACTTCATTCGATCCGGTGATCCAATTTCCATCACTATATCCTTCGAGTACAGCGGGATACTTATTATAATGCAAGGCATAGTCTTGAGTGTATTTAAGATACCCCAAAATTCTTTTCATTGCCAGCCAATGAGTTTTGTTGGGATTACTTGTGTATCGACTCAACTCACTGATAACACAGGATATATCTGGTTGTGTATAGTTAAGTATATATATTAAACATCCCAATACTCTTTCATTCTCCAATTCTGAGTCACTTTCACCTTTATTTTCCAAAGTGCAAAGCTCACATCCAACGGAGTCTTGGCAATACCGAATTGCATATACTTGAATTTGTTATGTACCTTTTTATTATAATGAGACTGTGACAATATCAACCCTTATGGATTTCTATGGATTCTTATACCTAAGATCACATCCGCAACTCCAAGGTCTTTCCATCAAACTTTCTCTCAAGCATTCGTTTCGTTGCATTTATGTTAGAAATGTCTACTGATGATCAACATATCATCCACATATAATCACAGAATGACTTGGTGATTTGGAGTGTCTTTAATATAAACATATATATCACATTCTTTTATTTTGAACCTGTTTGCCAACATGGTTTGGTCAAACATCGCATGCCATTGTTTAGGAGCTTGCTTTAGTCCATACAATGACTTAATAAGTTTACACACCTTATTCTCCATTCCCGGAATCACAAAACCCTCAGGTTGTTTCATGTTAATTTCTTCCTCTAATTCTCTATTTAGGAATGCGATTTTTACATCCACCTACAACCGCAAAGGATGTAATTCCACTCCATACTATCCGCAATCCCAAGCCACAAAAAAAGATATTTCGATCTGCGGGATGGATCCCGGTCCAAATCTCAAATCTCTTCCTGGGAAGTTGCCATACATCAGGTCCTGTATTGGATATAATCCTACTAAGTGAATGCTTCAATTACTTTTGACCCATTATCGCCACTTACAGATGCACCAATTATACGGTTGCAAATATACATACATTCTCGTCTACTCCATCATCAAACCAAGGATTACCAATACTAAACCCCATAGACAATGCATGTTAGCATGTGTTCCTAAGGGGGGAATGGTTATGAAGATCACTTGAATAAGGAATGGTTCTAGGTGGCTTGATATCATAGTTTTCAAAGATCTGATTACCATTATCACCCAAAAAAAGTAGAAGAATTAGCAATCTCATTAACCATAAACTTGCTTGCGTGATTTGTCACATATTTTTTCAAAGGTTCCATTGAATCCTTTAATTGTTCAAGTTCTTGCAAATCAAGTTGACTTATGGGAGCTTCCCACCAACATAGGCTCTGACTAGTTTTCCTCATTTGATAAAGTGATTCACCTCTTTTCTTCTCAATTTCAACCTCAATAGGAATTTGAGTGACTTGCAAATTGAGCCCACAAACATTAGCATTTCGATGAGCCTCAATAAGTTGAAGTGAATTATTTACAATTGGATTATTATTATTATTATTATTATTATTATTCAAGAGGAACCTATCAACCCCACAGAGAGTTTGCACAGTTCAATTGCTTTTTTTTAAAAGACCAGAGCAACGTTTTGAGAAGGTAACCTGGAGGTGATTCTTGACCTCTATCTTGGCAATTTTGATCTTTTGACGACCCATGCTACTAGGTTACTTTGCCATGTTTGATAAAATAAGTTGTAAGAAAAGAATAAGAGATAATATATTCTTGTGATTTTGAGTTGACATTGAGAGTGAAAAATATGGACTATTTAAAGGGATACATGCTACACTCTCAAACAATTGATGTTATTATTTTATGCAATATGTTGATTTGGGGATTATAAAATCTTATCTCATTAATGAATAAGTTATGGTGATTACTCAATAATGCACCTTAGTTGGCATTATATGTTAATCCCTTAATAAATGGAGTAATGAGTTAATTGTTAATTTTTGACAAATTATCAACCATTCTATCTATTGGTTGTTTTTTCAATTAAGGGAAAAATTATTTTATAAAATAAATGATGGTGAATAAGAAAAGGAGAAATTGCCCTATAAATATAGCCCAATTGACAATCAGAACAGTAGACATGTTTTTTTCTCAAAACGTGTTTAGGACTTTTCCAAAAAGATAGTGAACTTTGCATATTAACTCAATAGCTTAGGAGATGGCCAATTTTGAAGCAATTAGTAGTTAGTACTAATATTAAAGCATTATTACCAACTAAGTAAGCATGTTTTTGCTTTTATTTTCCTTTTCTTGTTCATGAAGTAGTAGCATGTGTTTTTTTGGGGGGGTCAAAAATGTTATTGAACTATTAAAAATAGAATGAACTGCTTTTGTTTTGATCCAATTACTCTACCTAGGTATATATTTATTACCTAATTATTACCTTGGTGCAACTTCTTTTGAATTTCTTCATTTATTTTGAAAAGGGTTAATCTATTATGTGTTAATTTGGTTTACTTTTTTAAGTTTATTATCGTAATAACAATAGTTTCTTAAGTATTTTATTTACATAAAAATATATGCATCATTCTTTGATAATAGTCAGTTTACACTTATTAATTCTTTATAATACCGTGATAAATAGCAAATTAAAAACAACCTATTAAGAAAACATATCTCATATTGATTCATTTGTTGTTGCTTATTTGCAATAAATGCACAAATTCAGAACTTGAAGAACTTAGAGCAAAGGCCAGCTAGCATGTGAAGTACTCACTGGACCATTAAAGGTTGTGATGGGTGCGATTATTATAGTCTACCATCTTAATTAGTGTATGACGTTGCATACTGATGAAAATCTTATTTAGTTAGGCCCCAAATTAGTGTCTAGACTTCGAATGAAAATCCAAAAAAAGGGACGGAGAGACACACAAAAAAAAGAATTAAAAAAGTGCAGCTGAATCAAAACCAAGGCTATGGTTGTAAAGATCACATGAAGAAGGCATGATTTTTGGTGGCTTGATATCATAGTTGTCAAAGATCCCATTACCATTATCACCAAAAAAAGTAGAAGAATTAGCAATCTCATTAACCATACACTTGCTTGCCTGATTAGTCACATATTTTTTCAAAGGTTCCATTGAATCCTTTAATTGTTCAAGTTCTTGCAAATCAAGTTGACTAATGGGAGCTTACCACCAACATTGTCTCTGACTAGTTTTCCTTATTTGATCAAGGGATTCACCTCTTTTCTTCTCAATTTCAACCTCACCAAGAATTTGAGTGAGTTGCAAATTGAGCCCACAAACATTAGCATTTCGATGAGACTTAACAAGTTGAAGTGAATTATTTGCGATCGGATTATTATTAGTATTATTTCTCGAGAGGAACCTATCAATAAGGGACTCAAAATTAGGGTGGCCGAAGGAAAAGACTTTTCTGGCAGGGGAAAAGACTATGATGGCTATTTCAATACCACAGAGTGTGCACAGTTCACTTGCTTTTTTGAAAAGACCAGAGCGACGTTTTGAGAAGGTAAAGTGGAGGTGATTCTTGACCTCTATCTTAGCAATTTTGATCTTTTGAAGACCCATGCTACTAGGTTTCTTTGCCATATTTGATAAAATAAGTTGTAAGAAAAGAATAGGAGATACTATATTCTTGTGATTTTGAGTTGACATTGAGAGTGAAAAATATGGAGTATTTAAAGGTATACATGCTACTCTCTCAAACAATTGATGTTATTATTCTAATTAATATGTTGATTTGGGGGTTAGAAAATCATATCCCAATAATGGATAAATAATGATGATTACTCAATAATGCACCTTCGTTGGTATTATATGTTAATCCCTTAATAAATGGAGTAATGAGTTAATTGTTAATTTGTGACAAATTGTCAACCCTTCTATCTATAGGTTGTTTTTTTAATTAAGAGAATAATTATTTTAAAAAATAAATGATGGTCAATAAGAAAAGGAGAAATATATTTCAACATTAAATACTAATTTTTTATTTTTGAGTTGTAACCTAAATTAATGAAAATCATGTTTGACATTTAGGTTTTTAGTTATAACCTAATTAAGGAGAATCCAATTATGATATTAGTTGGATATTGGTGGAATGAACCAATTGATACTAAGGGTATTGATGAACTTGAAGAATTTATGGTTGCATTGGAAAATTTGAAGAAGAACGTAACAACAAGGGTTGATGAATTGAGTATGTTAAATGGATCTTCTTCGTCGAATTCAATGATGAAAATAGCAAGATTTGGAGCTGAGGATCAATTTTTGTATGAGGTTGCAATTGATTATTGTTCTTCAATTGTTCCTTATGAACTCAATAGCTCAGGAGATGGCCAATTTTGAAGCAATTAGTAGTTAGTACTAATATTAAAGCATTAGTACCAACTAAGTAAGCACGTTTTTGCTTTTATTTTTCTTTTCTTGTTCATCAAGTAGTAGCATCTGTTTTTTTGGGGGGGTCAAAAATGCTATTGAACTATTATAAATAGAATGAACTGCTTTTGTTTTGATCCAATTACTCTACCTAGGTGTATATTTATTACCTAATTATTACCTTGGTGCAACTTCTTTTGAATTTCTTCATTTATTTCGAAAAGGGTGAATCTATTATGTGTTAATTTGGTTTACTTTTTTAAGTTTATTATCGTAATAACAATAGTTTCTTAAGTATTTTATTTACATAAAAATATATGCATCATTCTTTGAGAATAGTCAGTTTACACTTATTAATTCTTTGTAATACCGTGATAAATAGAAAATTAAAAACATCTAAGAAAACAAATCTCATATTGATTCATTTGCTGTTGCTTATTTGCAATAAATGCACAAATTGAGAACTTGAAGAACTTAGAGCAAAGGCCATCCAGCATGTGAAGTAATCACTGGACCATTAAAGGTTGTGATGGGTGCGATTATTATAGTCTACCATCTTAATCAGTGTATGACGTTGCATACTGATGAAATCTTAATTAGTCAGGCCCCAAATTAGTGTCTAGACTTCGATTGAAAATCCAAAAAAAGGGACGGAGAGACACAAAAAAAAAAAAACGAATTAAAAAAGTGCAGCTGAATCAAAACTAAGGCTATAGTTGTAAAGATCACTTGAAGAAGGCATGGTTCTTGGTGGCTTGATATCATAGTTGTCAAAGATCCCATTACCATTATCACCAAAAAAAGTAGAAGAATTAGTAATCTCATTAACCATAAACTTGCTTGCCTGATTAGTCACATATCTTTTCAAAGCTTCCATTGAATCCTTTAATTGTTCAAGTTCTTGCAAATCAAGTTGACTTATGGGAGCTTCCCACCAACATTGGCTCTGACTAGTTTACCTCATATGATCAAGTAATTCACTTCTTTTCTTCTCAATTTCAACCTCACCAAGAATTTGAGTGAGTTGCAAATTGAGCCCACAAACATTAGCATTTCGATGAGACTCAACAAGTTGAAGTGAATTATTTGCGATCGGATTATTATTAGTATTATTTCTCGAGAGGAACCTATCAATAAGGGACTCAACATTAGGGTGGCCGAAGGAAAAGACTTTTCTGGCAGGGGAAAACACTATGATGGCTATTTCAACACCACAGAGAGTGCACAGTTCACTTGCTTTTTTGAAAAGACCAGAGCGACGTTTTGAGAAGGTAACCTGGAGGTGATTCTTGACCTCTATCTTGGCAATTTTGATCTTTTGACGACCCATGATACTAGGTTTCTTTGCCATATTTGATAAAATAAGTTGTAAGAAAAGAATAGAAGATAATATATTCTTGTGATTTTAAGTTGACATTGAGAGTGAAAAATATGGACTATTTAAAGGTATACATTCTACTCTCTCAAACAATTGATGTTATTATTCTATTTAATATGTTGATTTGGGGGTTAGAAAATCTTATCCCATTAATGGATAAATAATGGTGATTACTCAATAATGCACCTTAGTTGGCATTATACGTTAATCCCTTAATAAATGGAGTAATGAGTTAATTGTTAATTTGTGACAAATTGTCAACCCTTCTATCTATTGGTTGTTTTTTTGGTTGTTTTTTTTTAATAAAGAGAATAATTATTTTAAAAAATAAATGATGGTGAATAAGAAATGGAGAAATATATTGCAACATTAGATACTAATTTTTATTTTTTACTTGTAACCTAAATTAAAGAAAATCATGTTTGACATTTAAGTTTTTAGTTGTAACATAATTAAGGAGAAACCAATTATGATATTTGTTGGATAATATAATTAATAGTGTCTTAAGTTGGTAATAAGTTAAGATATGGGGCAAGTTTGTTAAAAAGATACTATGAAAAACTATTTTGCCAAAGTTATAAACTTCTTGAAAAATTTGTCAAAAGGACACTTAAATCCACATCATCATCAACTTTTGCAACTTAACAACTTCATACATAAATTTTATAATAATTCACTTTAACCCAATACTTGCAACTTAATAAATTCATCCACAAGTTTTAAATAATACACTTCAACCCACTCCATCATCCACATTATATATACAAAAATATTTAGAATTTCAAAAATATTAAATAAAAAAATTCAAAAGCTAAAAATAGAAGGTAGTTGGTTTTCCCTCCAAAAAGCTACGATTCCGACTATTTTTTCTGCGTTATTTTCAGGCAATCAGCTCTAAATCAGTCCATAATTATCAGAAGCTTGTCCATTGCACCCATTGTTACCCCATTTGGTTGGTTTTTTATCAAACACACTTTCCACCATTGTTCAAAAGCTTGAAACCCGTCACATTACTTAATACCACTTTAGAAAGTACATTACAGCAGCTTAGGCGACTCCAAGTTCATTTCTCTCTTCCATTAACCCAACGATCATTGATTAGAAGCAATATTTGCAATTTCAAGGTTTTCGTACTAATAGTTTCCCAGTCATCGACCACTGATCGTCATTCATCGATCGTGCATATAACTCGACCTAGACCATAAGCATAATCTATTGTCGACCAAAGCCTAATTCCAGGATGTCTATTGTAGAATTTTTTCTAGTTTTTGGTGATTTCATGGGAGAATTGGTGTAGACTCCCAAATGCTGAAAATGGAGATCTTTTACCAAGGTGACAATCCCCGTTGCTATTTTCCGCAACCATTCGTACGATGAATTGGTTGCAAGCATAATGTAGAGCGGGGATGTAGATTGCGCATCGGGCAATGTGGTGATTAGTTATCTAATGCATTCGAGGGAAAAGGTGAATCCTACGATCATAAATAGTGATGTACGTGTGATGATGTACATGATGGATGTCGATGCAGATGGATTTAGGCCTAGTTTGAGGATAAATGTAGCTGAGAGGTCCTTCGAAGGACTGGTATATTCATCAGAAGCCCCACCCCCACCTCCACGCCCAAAAGTCGACGACGATTTCAGTGATTATGAGTGATGGCGATGATCCTATTAATACGGAAAATGATTGTATGCATATGGGAGACGTTTCACCGGACTCACAAGACGATGATGAAGACCATGGAATGGGATCAGAACCAGGATATTTCTTCACTGACAGAACCAATTTCTATATCGAAAAAAAAATTGCCGACAAGAAAGAGCTCAAAATGCTACTAGACTCAGCAGCAGTGAGACAGTGTTTTGATTATTGTTTTGAGAAGAACCGCTCCAAATTCTTGAAGGCGAATTCCATTTCTTTTATTCTAAAGCGCTTGGAAGTTACCAGTTCATTTATTCTGAACTGGAAACCATAAAAGAAATAGAAAGAGGGAATGGAAGCCATGGCTTGTAATTTCCCTTATTCAAGAGCTCAACTTGTAATTTCTAGTAGGGATTCAAATCCTACGTGTTAATGCTGCAAATATATTGATTGGTTTTTCACTATCTCAACCATAAGTTGGACTAACTATTCTAGAGTGCATTAGTCTAACTATTTATGTTAGCTGCTTAGGTTTTCTCTCGTGATCTTTTGAGAAGAGAGCCTTCTTTTCCGGGCATAAGGTATTTGATCTACACTTTTTATTATCTTGATAGATTGTTCTTCTTTGTTTACCATTCTTGATGTTCATGTACTTCTCTCATGCTTTCTTATTCTTCAAGTGCATATCATCTTTTTTCTTTTCTTTCATTTTCTGTACTTGCTTTATTTTCTACGTTTTACCTCATCACAAATCACGATACTATTGTATCCTTTTTTATCTAGGCATTTACATGTAAATTAAGAGATTTCTAGTCTTTTATCTGTCTCCCTGTGTGGCCCCTCACCTTCTCAGTGTATGCTTAGAAGCATAGCTCCTAATCTCTCTCTCTCTCTCTCTCTCGTATTGCATATAAAGAAAGTAGGATTCCCATGACAATTGAGACCATGTTAATGCATGACTTATAACTATGTGAATTCTTTTCAATATGAACACAAGTTTATACACAAGGAAGATGAACAAATAACTCGCTACTAGTCTAAAGACCAGATAAAGGAGTTGCATCAAATAAAACAGAGCCCTTCTATTTTGTTGAATCCAGTCAAGAGAGGATATCATGAAAAAGACCATGTAATTTAGTCCTCTGTTAAGTAATTTCTCTAGATCTTTTGCAAGGAGACGGGCTAGGCACAATCTTAGCTTTACTACTCTTCTGATATATTCAGTTTAGTTTGTAAATTAACCAAATCCAAACATGAAGATGTTTCCAAGAAGTATATGACAAGGAATTGTGTGTTGGTTGGTATATATGAAAATGAAATCTGATATGCAGGAGTTTATAACAATGATATTAGAGAAAACTCCATCTGTGCTGCCGCCTCATTGATAAAGTGTGCTATAGCCTTTGTTGATAAATCTAGTGTATGACTAATTTAAATTTTTAAGATCCAAGTAAATAAACAGGTATAAAGCGAACAACTCTTTAACTCCTTACAGGACTTTGTGGTGCGAAATGATATGGGATGTGGATCAACTATAGGTCCGATACTCGCTTCAGGAGTTGGAATCCGTACTGTTGATTGTGGTATTGCTCAACTATCCATGCACAGGTACCTTGATATTTAGTTTCTCCATACTATTTTTTGTTACATTGTGATTTCCTAGCATTTTCTTCTACTTTGAAAATTGGTTATACACCCATTGACTGGTATCCACTAGGCAAATTGTACTACGAACAAACTTGTGAAATCAAAAAAATTATTCATTTACTCTTAGTTCCTGTCACAAAAGGAAAAATAAAACTACTAACGGACTTCCAAAAGCAAAAATAAATAAATTCTTTACTCTCTTGTTCAAATCAAATTGTATTTACCGGAATGCAATAGAAGCAGCAGTCTAGAACTAGTTTACTTCGAGTTTTGTCATATGTCACCTAGCATAGAATTTTGCTTGAGTCCATATTCGGTAGAATGAGTTATATTTTCAAGTTGCAGTGCTTGTCCTTCAGTGCAAGTAGAGATCATATGTTATACGCATTGTTGGAGAGAGAACAGAGGAGAAACTTTTTAAATCAGAGAAACAATAAGCTACAGTGAAGAATAAAAAACTGCTTTGTTTTAATTTGCTTTTAACTTAACGTTATACTATAACAAAACACAAATGCCCAAATATATAGACTAACAGATAAAATAACTAATCCTAAAATATAGGTCCTATAACCCACTAAGACTCTATTTCAGCTACACTAAATAAACTTCAGTAAATATAGGAACCTACTTAACAGAATCCAAAAGACTAGTTCCTACTTTGTTTTGAATCATTATTCAACATTCCCTCTTGATTCAAAACTACATACACCAAACACTCCTCTGAAATCGATGAATTTCTCCTTTGATAAAGCCTTGGTCAGTACATCCGCCAGCTGCTCTTGTGTCTTGCAATATTATAGCAATATTTCCTCCTTTGCTACCAAGTCACGGATAAAATGATAATGAATATCAATATGGTTTGTCCTACTATGGAATGTTGGGTTCTTTGTCATGGAGATAGTTTCTTTATTGTTGCAACGTATCTTTGTTTCTAACTTCTGCTCTTGTTAAAGATCTGCTAGCACTCTTCTCAGCCAGACTGCTTGACAAGCTGCTGAAGTTACTGCAACATACTCAGTTTCTGAGGTTGACAATGTTTCCGTAGCTTGCTTCTTTGAACTCCAAGTCACTGCGCCTGATCCTAGAGTGAAAACATTTGCTGAAAGACTTCGTCTATCATCCAATGAACTTCCATAGTCGCTATCCATGTACCCGCACAATTTGAAATTATTGGTACGTGAGTACCAAATGCCAAAGTCCAAAGTTCCACCAATGTATCACAAGATTCTCTTTGCTGCTCCATAATGTACCTTTGAAGGTTTCTGCATAAACCTGCAATCAACACCAACAGAGAATTCAATATCGGGTCTAGTGTACGTCAAATATATTAGACCTCCAACCAAGCTTCTGAACCTCCTTGCATCTATCAACTCTTCTTCTTCATTCACCTGCTGCAACTTTTCATTTATATTCATTGGTGTAGATGTAGGCTTGCAATTAAGGCCAAGAAAATAATGTAATAACTCCATATCCGACATCTTAAACTCATTCATCATTTGAGACTTGAAATTATCCACAAGAAAATTAGAAGAACTAGGGTAAATGATATCATCAACATAAAGACATACAATGATGAAATTATTACCTTCCTTCTTCACATACAATGTCGGTTCGTTCCCACTTCTCATGTACCTATTTTTCTAGAAGTAACCATCGATTTTGCTATACCATGCTCAAGGGGCTTGCTTCAAGACGTGCAATGCCTTTTTCAGCCTGAATACCTTTGTTTCATTGCCTTCCTTTATGAAACCTTCAGGTTGCGTTACATAAACTTCTTCTAGTAAGTCTCCATTGAGAAATGCGGACTTGACATTAAATTGGTAAACTGTCCATTGCAACTGTGCAGCCACTGCCAGAACCAGCCTTACCGTCACAAATCGAGCTACCGGAGAAAATGTTTCTTCAAAATAAACACCATACTCCTGTGCATAGACTTTTTCCACAAGACGAGATTTGTGCTTTTGTAGGCTACCATCTACAACAAATTTTGTCTTAAACACCCACTTCAAACCAATTGCATTTTTCCCTTTTAGTAACTCCATCATTTCCCATGTTCCATTCTTTTCAATGGACTGGATTTCATCCACCATTTATTTCCTCCACTCTTTTTTTTCGGTAGCTTCTTCATAATTTAAGGGATCTGAAATAAAGAGAGCATATTGACAAGTCGCATAAAAGTTATTAGCAAACTTGGGATTTGGGTTTTTTTGATCTTGTTGATCTTCTTAATGGAATTATCTCATCTGAAGACTCTTCATTGGTTGCTGAAATTGGTGAACTTGGTAACTCCATGGAAGAACCTGAAGGTGAACTTGTAGGGGTTGCCTCTTTTCCTTCATTTTTAGTGATTCCAAGAGGCATAGGACTGTAGGAGTCTCTTATCGGACCAACGTTTCACTCTATTCCCAACTTGCATTTTCATCAAATATTACATCCCTTCTGACTAAGATCTTGCCATTATGAGGGTTATATAATCTATATGCTTTAGATTGAGTACAATACCCAACAAAAATGCATTTTTCAGATTTTTCATCAAGCTTTTGACGAGCTTGTGAGTTTATCAAAGCATAAGCTACACTCCCAAAAACCCGTAAATGACTTACATTTGGTCTCCTGCAATGCCAAGCTTCATAATGAGTTTTATTCATAACTGCTTTCGTTGGTGAAGGATTAAGTAAGCAGATGCTTCCACAGCTTCTGCCCAGAACTGATTTGAGCGTTCCTTCGCTCGCAACATGCTTCTTGCCATCTCCACAATGGTCCGGTTCTTCCATTCAGCAACTCAATTCTGCTCTGGAGTATATGAGTTGTTAAATCCTTATGGATACCATTCTTTTCACAAAATGAATTGAATTCGTTGGACACGAAATCTCCTCCTTTATCTGTGCGAAGAACTTTCATACTGCAGCTTCTTTGGTTTTCCACCAAGGCTTTATGTAACACCCCGTAAAAGTTGTGCATGGATTAGCCTTTAATAGAGTGCCCTTAAACTTAAATACTTGAAAATTTTTCTAAGTGTAATGAGGACTTAGTTTCATTTTAGCTGGCAATCTTCGGGATACAACTTTTCAACCTTCCCGATATCCGTTTTTAGACTTTAAAGTTGTATTACGATCGGGCAAGCTCATACTACATCTCAGATAAGTTTTGGAATTTTTCGGAATGCATAAGGCTGCGTTTGGATTTCAAAACAGTAGCAAAACTCATAGCCTCTTGCCCAGTTTTCAGCATTTCAGGGTCAACTTCAAATGATCATAACTCCCTGCATATAATGAACTGTGTAAGCTATAATACATCAAACTAAAGCTATTTGATTCCTCTTTAAAATGAAGTTGGTTTCATATAATTTGAGTATATGAGTAAAAATTTATTATCGATTTACTCCAGCCTATCAAACTGTCAACTGAGGGACAGATTTGACCTTAATTGTTCCGTAGGGGTATTTTGGTCAACCTCCACTCCTATATATACCACTAACATGGGATTTAATCCCTCAAACACCATAATACACATACTTTCCCCAAAATTGCTCAAGAACACTCCTTAGGGTTTCAAAATAAAAACCCAAATAGTTCAAGATTCAACCGTAGGTTTTCGAAGATAATTACATATTCGGAATCACCAATCCGCAAGCTTCAAGAAACATCTATTATCCTTGGAAATAGAGGTACACGGGGTTTTTCCTAAATTCTCATGGGCATAGAAAAATCATGTTTTAGAATGGGGTTTTAAATTATGTATATATATTTATGTATAAGATGTTTTAACATCATTGTTTTGGTCTTTTGACCATTTCCAAAGCGATTTGACAGTTTATATACATATATGAATGAATGTGTTTCAATTTTGAATACATGAACTTGCTAAAGGCATTTGACCACCAGGTGTTTGATGGAATTTTGCATGAATTGAACTTTAAGTTTCGGAATATGAAATCCTTTACATCAGTTACATGTTTTGGTGATCTAAACTATGTTTTGAATGAAAGCTCTTGCTTAATACATTATGGCTCAGAAAGACCATGACTTGTAATGTCTTGGTATGACGATACCAATTCAGAATAATGCCATATCAGACTCAGACTAACAGACATTTCGGACTTTCATGATTTTAGACATTCAGAATGTTGCATGTACAGAAAAGGTTAAAAATGGGCATACAGAGATGTTAGGTGGTTCCCCGAAGAGGGCTTGAGTTCAAGAGACTCATTGCCTAAAACCGTGGTTTGCCGACCTGGGTATACTATTATGCGCTGACTTAAATGTCCTGTGGCGTATCAGACTCAGACACTCCAACCCTTGCAGCACACTTGGGTTGGCGGCTTCCCCGCCAAGTCAATGGCGGATTCCATACAGCCAGTGGAATATCATACTTGTAGGGGAATACCACCTAACTCAGAAGTAAAACACAGATCATGATTTGAAATGAACAAACGGGTTACATGTTTTCAGAAAGTGCCCATGTATTTTTCAGAAACAGTTTTATACATGATGTCTTGATGAAAAATTGCTTTCACTTAATATATATATATATATATATATATATATGTATGTTCAATTATACTATTTTTGGTTTGCTTCACGTGCCAGTACTTTTGTGCTGAGCCCCCCTTCCTTCCAGGTTCTGAGACACAGTCTAGGGGTCCAGCTACTCAGTAGACATTCTCGGATTCACAGACTTGAGCTCACAGTGGTGAGCCTTCTATCATTCGGAAGGCCTAATTATGTCAGACAATATCTTATTTATTATGTTTTTGGTTTACTGGGGGCCTTGTCCTAGTTTCTTTTCAGACAGATGTTTGTGTTCTTAGTAGAGATTTCGCACAGTGATGTCAGATAGTATTATTCAGAAATGTCGCAGAACTTGACCATGTTTTCCGTACTCAGTTTAAATTCCGCATTTATTATGATTACGAATGTTGTGCATGATAACCAGATAGAGAATGGGTGTTACGATCCTTCATGGTTCGGGATGCTAGTCACGGCTAGGGCCTAGGCTTGGGTCGTGACACTTTAAATTTTAGAAACTTTTCAAATGTTTCTGACTTGTTCTCCAGAAAATATACCCAACTCATGCGACTACAATCGTCAGTAAACAATAAAAAGTAACGACTCCCACCTAGGGACTTAGTCTTCATAAGACCACATAAGTCAGCATGTATTAATCCTAAACAATTAGAAGCTCTCAATGCTTTTCAACGGTAAAAGTTTTCCTGGTTTGTTTCCCAAAACTACACCCTTCACATAAATCAAGAAAACTAATTTTTGATAGTCCTAGAACCATACCTTTATCACCTAGGAATTACAGACCATTTATATTGAGACGACCGTACCTTAAATGTCATAACTTCGACTCATCCTTTGCACTTGCAGTGAGAGCAAAATTTATAATATTGGAAACATCCAGCAGAAACATATTATTTACTGTCATGGTGATAGAACCTTTTTGACCGACTTCTTATTTGTAATGATACACGCATCGTCATCAAACCAAAGAGAATATCCATCAGTCATCAGTTGTCCAAAACTTATCAAATTGTATCCTAGATCAGGTACAAATTGAATATTATCCAACACTTTTACTTTGTCATGGCTAGTGTCGACAATCACCTTGACTTTTCCTTCAACCTGCATCTCTTTTGTGTTGCCAAGTTGCACCTTCTTCCTTTGCTTATCATCAAGCTCTTGGAACATAGATTTGGTGCCTATCATATGATTTGAACAACCACTATCTACAAACCATAAATCACTTGGCTTATGGTCTGTCTCAACGCAAGCAAAGAGATAATTCTCTTCCTCATTTTCTCCTGCTGTAAAGTTTATTTTCTGGTCTTTATACCAGCAGTCAGCCTTTATGTGCCCGTAGCACTGAAAGTGATGACATTGAATGCCATTTTTCTTTTTACCTTGCTCATTAGACCTCTTGTGCCAATCATTACTTCCTATGCCTCTTCCATAACCATGACCTCGACCACCTCAAAATCCTCTTCTTCCCCAGCCTCTGCTTGCTGGACCATGGTTTTCTCCATAATTAGTTGTTGCATCCTTCACCCGGAATGCCTTCTCTCCATTCTTTTCAGTAGATCAATTAAGTCTCGCCTCATGAGCTTGAAGAGATCCCATCAATTCATCGAAGGAAAATACTAAAAGATCCTTAGACTCTTCTATCGCAGCAACTACATGATCAAATTTTGGAGTCAAGCTTTGCAGTATAATTTCCATAATGGCCTGATCAGTAACTTTCTCGCCGTAGGATCACATTTTGCTGCCAATTGCCATTGCTTTGGAAAAATAAATCAGCAATACATTCTCCACTTTTCATCATCAAGGTTTCAAAGTCACGCCGAAGTGATTGCAGTCTCACTACAATAATCTTTGAATCACCTTGAAACTCTTTCTGTAGAATGGACCAAGCTTGTTTTGATGTAGTTGCTGCCGCAATCCATGAAAAAAATACTATCATGGACAGCTTGTTGGATAAACACCAATGCCTTAGCATCTTTTTGCTTGCTGTTTCGCAGTTTATCTCCTTCGTCGTGATCTGCAAATCCATTTTCTATCACATCCCAAAGATTTTGGGATTTGAGTATAGTTCTCATACGAATACTCCACAATTCGTAACTATCTCCGGAGAAGATGGGAATGAGTGGTTATGTCGCATCTGAGGAATTGCTGCTACTTTCCATGGCTCTGATACCAAATCTTGTTGGAGAGAGAATAGAGGAGAAACTTTTAAAATCAGAGAAGCAATAAGCTACAGAGAAGAATAAAAATCTGCTTTGTTTTAATTTGCTTTTAACTTAACATTATACTATAACAAAACACAAATGCTCAAATATATAGGCTAACAGATAAAACAATTACTCCTAAAATGAAGGTCCTATAACCCACTAAGACTCTATTTCAGCTACACTAAATAAACTTTAGTAAATATAGGAACCTACTTAACAAAATCCAGAAGACTAGTTCCTACTTTGTTTTGAATCATTATTTAACACACATTACTTTTTTTGAGTTTAAGTAATGCTGAAATTAAAATGTTCCGACATCCAGAAACCTTGGGCAACCTTGTATAAAAATGTTTATTCTGTGTACTCTTTCAAACAAAAAATTTTATGGTATTAATAGACTACATATATAATTATTAAATACATCTGGGTTATTCTGTAATTAGTTATTCTTCAGTTCTCTATATATACAGCTGTAACCCCTTCAATATCAATAAGATCAATTATTATTAAATTATATCATGGTATCAGAGCCGACCCATTCCAAATCTTTGTTCACCAATGATGAGCCCCGTATTATGTTGTCCACGCTCCAGTTAGCCTGGGCGCGCGGGGGAGTGTTAAGTTTCCCACATCGGAAAAGGAATGGGTACTTGGTCTCCTTATAAGGCTTGGGCAATCCTCCTCTTCATGAGCTAGCTTTTGGGGTGTGAGTTAGGCCCAAGACCAATTTTATCATGGTATCAAAGCTAGGGTTTCTTCTTCCGCCCAAACCCTAATCTCTCTTTTCCGACGTGTGTGCGCCGCCGCCACCGTCTACACCACGCCGCACGGCCTCCCTCATCCGTCGTAGGTCGGTGCCATGGAAAAGGTTGTTGATCCTCTGTCAAATTTACCGTCTGGAGTAAAATTACTGCTCAGGAATCTCCACAATCTCATTCCCGAAAAATTATCTGACAACAACTACCCGGCCTGGGCACTTAACGTCCGCACCGCCCTCGCAGCCAACTTGCTGCTCGGATGGATTGACGGTGCGCAGAAGCCGCCGCCCGAGACAGCCAAGGAGGACGGCGTCATGCTCCCAAATCCCGAATACCTTCCGTGGATGATCGTAGACACTCAGATCCGAGCCTGTCTTCTCGCAGTTATTAGCCCCTCTGTGCACAAACACGCCCGGGGTTTTCTCACATCGGCTTCACTTTGGGACGCACTAGCCACAAGGTACAACTCTGTATCCACGGCTCATATCTTTCAGTTGCGTGACAGATTGCATACTCTTCAGAAGGGAACGAAGACGATGACTCAATACCTTGATGATGTGGCCTTTATTCTATCTGACCTAGATGCTGTGAATGAGATTATTCCTGAACGAGACGTGGTGAATGCCGTGCTACGTGGTCTTCCGTCTGGCTATTCCTCTCTCAAACAGCATATTCGCCTCTCACCTGTCGAAATCACTCTAAATCAACTGTCTGGATGGCTTAATGCAGAAGAATTAAATATAGACATGGAACACAAATTACTGCTCGGAGAAGCCAGTTCCACCCCTGGCGTCACGGCTCTTTACTCGGCTGGCAGCGGGGGCTCGGCCAGGGGTCGCGGTGATGATCGCCGTAACCAAGGGCGAGGCAGCGGCGGCGGTGACCGTCGGAACGCCGAGCAGCAAGGCAGAGGCGGGCCTCCACCAAGGGACAGCTTCCAGTCAGGCCGCGGACAGGGACGAGGAAACCAGCGGGGGCCCACACGAGATCTTCCGACGTGCCAAATTTGTGCTAAACGGGGCCATTCTGCGGCTAATTGCTGGTATCATTATGATGACTCGCAGAATGTAAATCTCCAGTCCGGTGGATAAAGGGTGATGCATGCGTCCACAAACGCTCAATCTGGCGATTGATATCTAGACACAGGTGCTAACACCCATGTGACGTCGGATTATTCACAACTTCAAGCTCCTCATCCGTATCATGGCTCAGAAACTATTACAGTAGGCAATGGTCAATCCCTTCCCATCACAAACACCGTCTCTGGGTATGTCTATACCCCAAATGGTAAATTTCATCTCTCAACCCTTCACCACGTCCCTTCCCTCACATCCAATCTTTTATCTGTTTATCGCTTTACTAAAGATAATAACTGAACCCTCATTTTTAATGACACCAATTTCCAGCTAGTGGACAATACCACGAACCGGGTGCGGTACACGGGCCGCTGTGAGCATGGGCTATACACTCTTCCATCCAGGTCTCCCTCTGTTGTGAGTCAAGCCATTCTCTCGTCAACCTGGCATCGCCGGCTTGGGCACCCATCATCCGCCATCACCAAATCCATTTTATCTTCCTTAGGTTTTAATTTTTCAGAGAAATTACATTGCAAGTCCTGTTCAGTGTCTAAATCTTGTCGTTTACCTTTTTCACTGTCTGAACACAAGGCCACTGTGCCATTTCAATTAATTCATTCTGATGTTTGGGGTCCAACCTCAGTTCCTTCTGTTCAAGGTTTTCGTTATTATATCTGTTTTGTTGATGATTACAGTAAATTCACTTGGCTTTATCCTCTGAAATTTAAATCCGAAGCTTATACTTTTTTTGTCAACTTTGACCGAATGGTTCAAAATCAATTTAATGCCAAAATCAAAATTTTTCGAAGTGACAATGGCAAAGAATTTGTCAACAATGCATTTGGTGTTTTTCATCAAAGTCTAGGGGCTCTTCATCACACTTCATGTCCATATACCCCAGAACAAAATGGCGTTGCTGAGCGCAAACACCGTCACCTAATAGAAATAGTTGTTGCGCTCCTCCATGATTCCACCTTACCCGTTTCCTTTTGGGTTGATGCCCTTGCTACTGCCAACTACCTCATAAATCGCATGCCTACTCACACTCTCTCCAACTCCACTCCATATGCCCGTCTCTACAATCATCCACCCGACTACATCTATCTCCGCCCGTTTTGGTGTCTGGTTTATCCCTGGTTGCGTCCACACACTCAACATAAACTTCAACCTCGGTCCACCCCTTGTGTCTTTCTAGGCTATCATCCCACTATCAAAGGTTACAACTGTTTCGATCCTGTATCTCAGAAAACATATGTTTCCCGTCATGTTCGTTTTGTGGAGGAACAATTTCCTTACACAAGTCTTTCCTCTACTCCATACTCCCCCAATCCACTTGGCATTGTGCCATTATTTCCATCCTTTTCACATGCTCATGCTCCGGCTCACTCGGCACCTAACCCGGTACCCCACTACACCACTACCCACTCGAACCAACCACCCACCCACCCGAACCCCCAAACCTCCCACCCGAACACCCAGCCGACGGCCACACAACCCACCACTTCCCTACATCATACTCCTAACACACATACAGCCACCCCATCCACCGCTTCACATCCCAGCTCCCACGGCAGCCCCACCCAACCCCCGTCCACACATCATACAACTCCACCACCCCTTCCTAATCACCCTCCACTCAACACTCACCCTATGACAACCTGAGCCAAGGCCGGTACCTTCAAACCCAAAGTCTACCACACTCAAATACCCTTTGATGCACATCCCATAACTGAGCCTACTACCTACAACCAAGCCTCCAAAAATAGTTTCTGGTGCCAAGCTATGGATGAGGAATTTCAGGCTCTGAATGAACAACGTACATGGGATTTGGTGCCTCTGCCTAGTAACCGAAAGTCTATTGGGTGCAAATGGGTGTTTCGCATCAAACGAAATTCAGATGGATCTCTTCCTCGCTATAAAGCACGTCTGGTTGCAAAAGGGTATCATCAGGAGTATGGTGTGGATTATAAGGAGACCTTTAGCCCTGTTGTTAAGCAACAGACTATTCGTCTGGTCTTGTCTCTTGCTCTTCACTATGATTGGCCGCTTCATCAGTTAGACGTCAGCAATGCCTTTCTTCATGGTCATCTTGAGGAAGACATCTATATGGTTAAGCCACCGGGATATGTTAATCCCAACCGTCCTCACTATGTTTGCAAGCTTCGCAAATCACTGTATGGCCTGAAACAGGCCCCACGTGCCTGGTACACACGCCTCTCTACTTTTCTGCAGGGTCTTGGTTTTCGCACCTACCATCATGACAACAGCCTCTTCACCCTTCACTGTTCTCGAGGGACAGTCATCATTCTTATCTATGTGGATGATATTGTTATTACAGGCAGCTCGTCATCACTCATCACTGAAATTACTGAGGCTATGCATCGTGACTTCAAACTTAAGGACCTTGGTCCTCTGGAGTTCTTTCTTAGCCTTGAACTCATCCGCAAATCGGGAACCATATTGATGCATCAGACAAAATATACCCTTGAACTTCTAAATCGAGCTGGCATGACAGACTGCAAACCCGTGGTCACTCCCATGGCAGTCCGCCAATCCCCAGGGCCGAATACTCCCTTTGCCGATCCTACACTATATCGGAGCCTCGTCGGTGGACTTCATTATCTTGCTGTTACTCGTCCGGACATCCAATATGCAGTCAATCGTGTCTCCCAATCAATGCATGCTCCCACAGAACAACACTTTCAGGCCTTGAAACGCATTCTGCGCTATCTTAAAGGTACTCTTCAATGTGGAATTTTATTTCAAAAGGGCTCGTTTGATATATCTGTTTTTTCTGATTCGGATTGGGCTAACGACAAAGACGATCGGAAGTCCACTACTGGATATATTGTTATGATGGGACCGAATCTGATTTCCTGGTGCACCAAGAAGCAAACGCGAGTGTCCCGTTCCTCCACAGAAGCAGAATATCGTGCCATGGCTGCGGGTGTTGCTGAAGCCATGTGGTTACGATACCTTACAGATGCACTTGGCATTCCCCCGACGAAACCACAGATTTATTGTGACAATCAGTCCACTATTTGTGTTACCAAAAATCCAGTCCTTCATGATCGTATGAAGCATGTTGGGTCCGACTGTCACTTTGTTCGCGATGAGGTACTTGCAGGAACGATGGTCACGCACTATGTCCCATCTACTGACCAGCTTGATGATATTCTCACCAAGCCTCTTCCGTTACAGCCTTTTCAGTATCTCTGCTCCAAGCTGCCCCTCGTTACCGCTGATCAGCTTGCGGGGGGATAATAGACTACATATATAATTATTAAATACATCTGGGTTATTCTGTAATTAGTTATTCTTCAGTTCTCTATATATACAGCTGTAACCCCTTCAATATCAATAAGATCAATTATTATTAAATTATATCAGGTATAAATAAATCGCAAACAACAGACAGCTAAATGATAACTTATGAAGTTTCCAGCTGTAATTGTCTCTGGTAGTTTGATAGGCTGAAATGGTTACATGTTGCTCGAGGGACGATAATATTTTAGACTTTTTAATTTATATCTTCTGTCTGTTTCAATTGGTCACCTGCTTTGTTAAGTTGGTCATCAATTTTCCATTAATTTCACTTTGCTTTTCTGGAATTGCGGCGTGAGAGAGATATATAGAAAAGAAGATGTGGATATTGCATACAAGCACTTCAAGGCATTTTACCGGTCATTCCCAAGCATAGACAGGAAGTTGAATGTGGATTGATAACTGGTGAAGCGAAAACCTTAGCTTTTTAATTCATATATTCATACCTACACTCTCATTAATAACAACAAGAACTTTAGTCCATACATCCTAACATGTACGCGAAACATAAATGTAAGCGACAACACATAACAATAGTATACTAGTGTAGTTTTACAAGTGGGGTTTTGGAACGCAGATCTTATCCATATCTTTATTGAGTAGATAGGTTATTTTCGATAAATCCTCAACACAAAAAGTGAAGCTGTTCGGGAAAGGGTTGCTGGAAGAAAAAGAAATGCAAATAAAATTTCAAGCTACAGTGCAAAATGCAGCATTTAGCACAAAAACATTGATGAAAAAGAAATTACGTGATTACTAAATACTACTACTAAATAATGACAAGACATGAGTCTAGCCTCGTCGTTTCCATCTACCAGGCGGCCACACTCAACTACTTACTAACCTGAGACCTACTAATCTTCCATATAATTCTCAACCTCTATATATACTTGTCTAATTGTGCCATGAAGTTACAGCATGTATATCTACACAACCAGCAATGCATGACATTGCAATCCAAAGCGTGCACGTACATTTTAAACTACTCGGGTGATTGAAAACAAAGGCAACTTCCATTCAATTTCTTGATGTCATAAGTTTCACCAAATGAAATTTACTTCTTTAGGCAAGATATGATGACTTTATATAAGTTCGGCAGAGAGACAACTAACAATAGAGTTACTGAAGGGACCAAATGTAGCTATTGAGCAATACTAATTATGCTTACGATATATGCATCTCACACATTTGATATAAATCGTCTACATTGTTGAATCATATGAGACGCAACACTTCGATTTATACTAAATTAGATTTTGAACAGCCATATTTTACAAACTAAAAAAAATCTAAATGGTGACTGCCAAAAAGAATGTGTGATGGTCTTGTCCATGCTTTGTTACAGAGAAAAAAATGTTTCTTTTATCATATTTTGATTTGCTTTGTTACAGAGATTTACCGGTGTACATCATGCTCCTTTCCCTACCTATAACCGCCTGGATATCACAGTGTATACATACTAGTGCCATTGGTTTGGGCCAATAAGAAATATCTTCCAAGAAATTCTGGAGCCATTCTGCTTCTTTACCGGCTTTATCCAATGCGATAAATTCAGATTCCATTGTAGAGCTAGCAATACAAGTGTGTTTGGATGATTTCTAAGAGACTGGTCCTTCACCTATAGTAAATACATATCCACTAGTTGATTTTACTTCATTCAATCTGGTGATCCAATTTGCATCACTATATCCTTCGAGTACTGTGGGATACTTATTATAATGCAAGGCATAGTCTTGAGTGTATTTAAGATACCCCAATATTATTTTCATTCCCAGCCAATGAGTTTTGTTGGGATTACTCGTGTACCGACTCAACTTACTGATAGTGCAGGATATATCTAGCTGTGTATAGTTCAGTATATACATTAAACATCCCAATACTCTTGCATACTCTAATTCTGAGTCACTTTCACCTTTATTTTCCAAAGTGCAAAGCTCACATCCAACGGAGTCTTGGCAATACCGAATTGCATATACTTGAATTAGTCATGTACTATTTTGATATAATGAGACTGTGACAATATCAACCCTTATGGATTTATATGGATTCTTATACCTAAGATCACATCCGCAACTCCAAGGTCTTTCACATCAAAATTTCTCTCAAGCATTTGTTTCGTTGCATTTATGTCAGAAATGTCTACTGATGATCAACAATTCATCCACATATAATCACACAATGACTTGGTGATTTGGAGTGTCTTTAATATAAACATATTTGTCACATTCATTTATTTTGAACCTGTTTGCCAACATGGTTTGGTCAAACATCGCATGCCATTGTTTAGGTGCTTGCTTTAGTCCATACAATGACATAATATGTTTACACACCTTATTCTCCTTTCCCGGAATCATAAAACCCTCAATTTGTTTCATGTAAATTTCTTCCTCTAATTCTATATTTAGGAATGCGGTTTTTACATCCACCTACAACAATGAAGGATGCAATTCCACTCCGTACCATCTGCAATCCCAAGCCACAAAAAAGGAAATTTCGATCTGCGGGATGCATCCCGGTCCAACTCTCAAATCTCTTCCTGGGAAGTTTCCATTTGTGAAATCCTCTCCATGGATACATACTGCACATAAAGAGTGTAAAAAAAACGAGGATACATCAGGTCCTGTATTGGATATAATCCTACTAAGTGAATGCTTCAATTACTTTTGACCCATTATCCTCACTTACAGATGCACCAGTTATACGGTTGCAAATATACATACCTTCTCGTCTACTCCATCATCGAACCAAGGACTACCAATACTAAACCCCATAGACAATGCATGTTAGCATGTATTCCTAAGGTGGGAATGGTTGTGAAGATCACTTGAAGAAGGAATGGTTCTAGGTGGCTTGATATCATAGTTTTCAAAGATCCGATTACCATTATCACCCAAAAAAAGTAGAAGAATTAGCAATATCATTAACCATAAACTTTCTTGCTTGATTAGTCACATATTTTTTCAAAACTTCCATTGAATCCTTTAATTGTTCAAGTTCTTGCAAATCAAGTTGACTTATGGGAGCTTCCCACCAACATTGGCTCTGACTAGTTTTCCTCATTTGATCAAGTGATTCACCACTTTTCTTCTCAATTTTAACCTCACCAAGAATTTGAGTGATTTGAAAATTGAGCCCACAAACATTAGCATTTCGATGAGCCTCAACAAGTTGAAGTGAATTATTTGCGTACGGATTATTATTAGTATTATTTCTCGAGAGGAACCTATCAATAAGGGACTCAACATTAGGGTGGCCGAAGGAAAAGACTTTTCTGGCAGGGGAAAACACTATGATGGCTATTTCAACACAACAGAGAGTGCACAGTTCACTTGCTTTTTTGAAAAGACCAGAGCGACGTTTTGAGAAGGTAACCTGGAGGTGATTCTTGGCCTCTATCTTGGCAATTTTAATATTTTGACGACCCAAGCTACTAGGTTTCTTTGCCATATTTGATAAAATAAGTTGTAAGAAAAGAATAGGAGATAATATATTCTTGTGATTTTGAGTTGACATTGAGAGTGAAAAACATGGACTTTTTAAAGGCATACATGCTACACTCTCAAACAATTGATGTTATTATTTTATGTAATATGTTGATTTGGGGGTTAGAAAATCTTATCCCATTAATAAATAAGTAATGGTGATTACTCAATAATGCACCTTAGTTGGCATTATATGTTAATCCCTTAATAAATGGAGTAATGAGTTAATTGTTAATTTGTGACCAATTGTCACCCCTTCTGTCTATTGGTTGTTTTTTCAATTAAGAGAAAAATTATTTTATAAAATAAATGATGGTGAATAAGAAAAGGAGAAATTGCCCTATAAATATAACCCAATTGACCATCAGAACAGTAGACATGTTATTTTCTCAAAACGTGTTTAGGACTTTTCAAAAAAGATAGTGAACTTTGCATATTAACTGGAGCAGAAATTGTTGTTCTCATTCAGTCTTTAAAGCGCCAACGTCTTTTCAATTTCAGTCATCCTAGTGCTGATGATGTGATTGACCGTTACATCACTGGAATACCATCTTCATCGTTGTCATCATTGACCACTGATGAATTCAACTTGCAACAAAATAACCAGTATTATTCTCATATGTGTAAAGATTGGGAGGCGGAGAAGAAGAAGAAAGAGAATATTGAAGAAGAGAAGGTGAATATTGATGATAATAACAACGGGGGATATTGGTGGAATGAACCAATTGATACTAAGGGTATTGATGAACTTGAAGAATATATGGTTGCATTGGAAAATTTGAAGAAGAACGTAACAACAAGGGTTGATGAGTTGAGTATGTTAAATGGATCTTCTTCGTCGAATTCAACGATGAAAATAGCAAGATTTGGAGCTGAGGATCAATTTTTGAATTAGGTTGCAATTGATTATTTTCTTCAATTGTTCCTTATGAACTCAATAGCTCAGGAGATGGCCAATTTTGAAGCAATTAGTAGTTAGTACTAATATTAAAGCATTATTACCAACTAAGCAAGCATGTTTTTGCTTTTATTTTCCTTTTCTTGTTCATGAAGTAGTAGCATGTGTTTTTTTTGGGGGCCCAAAAATGTTATTGAACTATTAAAAATAGAATGAACTGCTTTTGTTTTGATCCAATTACTCTACCTAGGTATATATTTATTACCTAATTATTACCTTGGTGCAACTTCTTATGAATTTCTTCAATTATTTCGAAAAGGGTTAATCTATTATGTATTAATTTGGTTTACCTTTTTAAGTTTATTATCGTAATAACAATAGTTTCTTAAGTATTTTATTTACATAAAAATATATGCATCATTCTTTGAGAATAATCAGTTTACATTTATTAATTCTTTATAATACCGTGATAAATAGCAAATTAAAAACAACCTATTAAGAAAACAAATCTCATATTGATTCATTTGTTGTTGCTTATTTGCAATAAATGCACAAATTGAGAACTTGAAGAACTTAGAGCAAAGGCCAGACAACATGTGAAGTACTCACTGGACCATTAAAGGTTGTGATGGGTGCGATTATTATAGTCTACCATCTTAATTAGTTTATGACGTTGCATACTGATGAAAATCTTATTTAGCCAGGGCCCAAATTAGTGTCTAGACTTCGAATGAAAATCCAAAAAAAGGGACGGAGAGACACACAAAAAAAAAGAATTTAAAAAGTGCAGCTGAATCAAAACCAAGGCTATGGTTGTAAAGATCACTTGAAGAACGCATGGTTCTTGGTGGCTTGATATCATAGTTGTCAAAAATCCCATTACTATTATCACCAAAAAAAGTAGAAGAATTACCAATCTCATTAACCATAAACTTGCTTGCTTGATTAGTCACATATTTTTTCAAAGCTTCCATTGAATCCTTTAGTTGTTCAAGTTCTTGCAAATCAAGTTGACTTATGGGAGCTTCCCACCAACATTGGCTCTGACTAGTTTTCCTTATTTGATCAAGTGATTCATCTCTATTCTTCTCAATTTCAACCTCACCAAGAATTTGAGTGAGTTGCAAATTGAACCCACAAACATTAGCATTTCGATGAGCCTCAATAAGTTGACATGAATTATTTGTGTACGGGTTATTATTAGTATTATTTCTCGAGAGGAACCTATCAATAAGGGACTCAACATTAGGGTGGCCGAAGGAAAAGACTTTTCTGGCAGGGGAAAACACTATGATGGCTATTTCAACACCAGTTCACTTGCTTTTTTGAAAAGACCAGAGAGACATTTTGAGAAGGTAACCTGGAGGTTATTCTTGCCTCTATTTTGGCAATTTTGATCTTTTGACGACCCATGCTACTAGGTTTCTTTGCCATGTTTGATAAAATAAGTTGTAAGAAGGGAATAAAAGATAATATATTCTTGTGATTTTGAGTTGACATTGAGAGTGAAAAATATGGACTATTTAAAGGCATAAATGCTACACTCTCAAACAATTGATGTTATTATTTTATGTAATATGTTGATTTGGGGGTTAGAAAATCTTATCACATTAATGAATAAGTAATGGTGATTACTCAATAATGCACCTTAGTTGGCATTATATGTTAATCCCTTAATAAATGGAGTAATGAGTTAATTGTTAATTTGTGACCAATTGTCAACCCTTCTATCTATTGGTTGTTTTTTCAATTAAGAGAAAAATTATTTTATAAAATAAATGATGGTGAATAAGAAAAGGAGAAATTTCCCTATAAATATAGCACAATTGACAATAAGAACAGTAGACATGTTATTTTCTCAAAACGTGTTTAGGACTTTTCAAAAAAGATAGTGAACTTTGCATATTAACTGGTGAAGAAATTGTTATTCTCATTCAGTCTTTAAAGCGCCAGCGTCTTTTCAATTTCGGTCATCCTAGTGCTGATGATGTGATTGACCGTTACATCACTGGAATACCATCTTCATCGTTGTCATCATTGACCACAGATGAATTCAACTTGCAACAAAATAACCAGTATTATTCTCATATGTGTAAAGATTGGGAGGCGGAGAAGAAGAAGAAAGAGAATATTGAAGAAGAGAAGGTGAATATTGATGATAATAACAACGGGGGATATTGGTGGAATGAACCAATTGATACTAAGGGTATTGATGAACTTGAAGAATTTATGGTTGCATTGGAAAATTTGAAGAAGAATGTAACAGCAAGAATTGATGAGTTGAGTATGTTAAATGGATCTTCTTCGTCGAATTCAACGATGAAAATAGCAAGATTTGGAGCTGAGGATCAATTTTGAATTAGGTTGCAATTGATTATTGTTCTTCAATTGTTCCTTATGAACTCAATAGCTTAGGAGATGGCCAATTTTGAAGCAATTAGTAGTTAGTACTAATATTAAAGCATTACTACCAACTAAGTAAACATGTTTTTGCTTTTATTTTCCTTTTCTTGTTCATGAAGTAGTAGCATGTGTTTTTTTTGGGGGCCCAAAAATGTTATTGAACTATTAAAAATAGAATGAATTGCTTTTGTTTTGATCCAATTACTCTACCTAGGTATATATTTATTACCTAATTATTACCTTGGTGCAACTTCTTATGAATTTCTTCAATTATTTCGAAAAGGGTTAATCTATTATGTATTAATTTGGTTTACCTTTTTAAGTTTATTATCGTAATAACAATAGTTTCTTAAGTATTTTATTTACATAAAAATATATGCATCATTCTTTGAGAATAATCAGTTTACATTTATTAATTCTTTATAATACCGTGATAAATAGCAAATTAAAAACAACCTATTAAGAAAATAAATCTCATATTGATTCATTTGTTGTTGCTTATTTGCAATAAATGCACAAATTGAGAACTTGAAGAACTTAGAGCAAAGGCCAGACAACATGTGAAGTACTCACTGGACCATTAAAGGTTGTGATGGGTGCGATTATTATAGTCTACCATCTTAATCAGTTTATGACGTTGCATACTGATGAAAATCATATTTAGCCAGGCCCCAAATTAGTGTCTAGACTTCGAATGAAAATCCAAAAAAAAGGGACGGAGAGACACACAAAAAAAAAAGAATTAAAAAAGTGCCGCTGAATCAAAACCAAGGCTATGGTTGTAAAGATCACTTGAAGAAGGCATGGTTCTTGGTGGCTTGATATCATAGTTGTCAAAAATCCCATTACTATTATCACCAAAAAAAGTAGAAGAATTACCAATCTCATTAACCATAAACTTGCTTGCTTGATTAGTCACATATTTTTTCAAAGCTTCCATTGAATCCTTTAGTTGTTCAAGTTCTTGCAAATCAAGTTGACTTATGGGAGCTTCCCACCAACATTGGCTCTGACTAGTTTTCCTTATTTGATCAAGTGATTCATCTCTATTCTTCTCAATTTCAACCTCACCAATAATTTGAGTGAGTTGCAAATTGAGCCCACAAACATTAGAATTTCGATGAGCCTCAACAAGTTGAAGTGAATTATTTGTGTACGGATTATTATTAGTATTATTTCTCGAGAGGAACCTATCAATAAGGGACTCAACATTAGGGTGGCCGAAGGAAAAGACTTTTCTTGCAGGGGAAAACACTATGATGGCTATTTCAACACCACAGAGAGTGCACAGTTTACTTGCTTTTTTGAAAAGACCAGAGCGACATTTTGAGAAGGTAACCTGGAGGTTATTCTTGACCTCTATTTTGGCAATTTTGATCTTTTGACGACCCATGCTACTAGGTTTCTTTGCCATGTTTGATAAAATAAGTTGTAAGAAGGGAATAAGAGATAATATATTCTTGTGATTTTGAGTTGACATTGAGAGTGAAAAATATGGACTATTTAAAGGCATACATGCTACACTCTCAAACAATTGATGTTATTATTTTATGTAATATGTTGATTTGGGGGTTAGAAAATCTTATCCCATTAATGAATAAGTAATGGTGATTACTCAATAATGCACCTTAGTTGGCATTATATGTTAATCCCTTAATAAATGGAGTAATGAGTTAATTGTTAATTTGTGACCAATTGTCAACCCTTCTATCTATTGGTTGTTTTTTCAATTAAGAGAAAAATTATTTTATAAAATAAATGATGGTGAATAAGAAAAGGAGAAATTTCCCTATAAATATAGCCCAATTGACAATAAGAACAGTAGACATGTTATTTTCTCAAAACGTGTTTAGGACTTTTCAAAAAAGATAGTGAACTTTGCATATTAACTGGTGAAGAAATTGTTATTCTCATTCAGTCTTTAAAGCGCCAGCGTCTTTTCAATTTCGGTCATCCTAGTGCTGATGATGTTATTGACCGTTACATCACTGGAATACCATCTTCATCGTTGTCATCATTGACCACTGATGAATTCAACTTGCAACAAAATAACCAGTATTATTCTCATATGTGTAAAGATTGGGAAGCGGAGAAGAAGAAGAAAGAGAATATTGAAGAAGAGAAGGTGAATATTGATGATAATAATAACGGGGGATATTGGTGGAATGAACCAATTGATACTAAGGGTATTGATGAACTTGAAGAATTTATGGTTGCATTGGAAAATTTGAAGAAGAACGTAACAACAAGGGTTGAGGAGTTGAGTATGTTAAATGGATCTTCTTCGTCGAATTCAATGATGAAAATATCAAGATTTGGAGCTGAGGATCAATTTTTGAATCAGGTTGCAATTGATTATTGTTCTTCAATTGTTCCTTATGAACTCAGTAGCTCAGGAGATGGCCAATTTTGAAGCAATTAGTAGTTAGTACTAATATTAAAGCATTATTACCAACTCAGTAAGCATGTTTTTGCTTTTATTTTCCTTTTCATGTTCATGAAGTAGTAGCATGTGTTTTTTTTGGGGGGGTCAAAAATGTTATTGAACTATTAAAAATAGAATGAACTGCTTTTGTTTTGATCCAATTACTCTACCTAGGTATATATTTATTAACTAATTATTACCTTGGTGCAACTTCTTATGAATTTCTTCATTTATTTCGAAAAGGGTTAATCTATTATGTGTTAATTTGGTTTACTTTTTTAAGTTTATTATCGTAATAACATTAGTTTCTTAAGTATTTTATTTACATAAAAATATATGCATCATTCTTTGAGAATAGTCAGTTTACACTTATTAATTCTTTATAATACCGTGATAAATAGCAAATTAAAAACAACCTATTAAGAAAACAAATCTCATATTGATTCATTTGCTGTTGCTTATTTGCAATAAATGCACAAATTGAGAACTTGAAGAACTTAGAGCAAAGGCCAGCCAACATGTGAAGTAGTCACTGGACCATTAAAGATTGTGATGGGTGCGATTATTATAGTCTACCATCTTAATCAGTTTATGACGTTGCATACTGATGAAAATCTTATTTAGCCAGGACCCGAATTAGTGTCTAGACTTCGAATGAAAATCCAACAAAAGGGATGGAGAGACATAAAAAAAAAAGAATTAAAAAAGTGCAGCTGAATCAAAACCAAGGCTATGGTTGTAAAGATCACTTGAAGAAGGCGTGGTTCTTGGTGGCTTGATATCATTGTTGTCTAAGATCCCATTACCATTATCACCAAAAAAAGTAGAAGAATTAGCAATCTCATTAACCATAAACTTGCTTGCTTGATTAGTCACGTATTTTTTCAAAGCTTTCATTGAATCCTTTAATTGTTCAAGTTCTTGCAAATCAAGTTGACTTATGGGAGCTTCCCACCAACATTGGCTCTGACTAGTTTTCCTCATTTGATCAAGTGATTCACCTCTTTTCTTCTCAATTTCAACCTCACCAAGAATTTGAGTGAGTTGCAAATTGAGCCCACAAACATTAGCATTTCGATGAGCCTCAACAAGTTGAAGTGAATTATTTGCGTACGGATTATTATTAGTATTATTTCTCGAGAGGAACCTATCAATAAGGGACTCAACATTAGTGTGGACGAAGAAAAAGACTTTTCTGGCAGGGGAAATCACTATGATGGCTATTTCAACTCCACAGAGAGTGCACAGTTCACTTGCTTTTTTGAAAAGACCAGAGCGACGTTTTGAGAAGGTAACCTGGAGGTGATTCTTGACCTCTATCATGGCAATTTTTGATCTTTTGACGACCCATGCTACTAGGTTTCTTTGCCATGTTTGATAAAATAAGTTGTAAGAAAAGAATAGGAGATAATATATTCTTGTGATTTTGAGTTGACATTGAGAGTGAAAAATATGGACTATTTAAAGGCATACATGCTACACTCTCAAACAATTGATGTTATTATTTTATGTAATATGTTGATTTGGGGGTTAGAAAATCTTATCCCATTAATGAATAAGTAATGGTGATTACTCAATAATGCACCTTAGTTGGCATTATATGTTAATCCCTTAATAAATGGAGTAATGAGTTAATTGTTAATTTGTGACCAATTGTCAACCCTTCTATTGGTTGTTTTTTCAATTAAGAGAAAAATTATTTTATAAAATAAATGATGGTGAATAAGAAAAGGAGAAATTTCCCTATAAATATATCCCAATTGACAATAAGAACAGTAGACATGTTATTTTCTCAAAACGTGTTTAGGACTTTTCAAAAAAGATAGTGAACTTTGCATATTAACTGGTGCAGAAATTGTTATTCTCATTCAGTCTTTAAAGCACCAACGTCTTTTCAATTTCGGTCATCCTAGTGCTGATGATGTTATTGACCGTTACATCACTGGAATACCATCTTCATCGTTGTCATCATTGCCCACTGATGAATTCAACTTGCAACAAAATAACCAGTATTATTCTCATATGTGTAAAGATTGGGAATCGGAGAAGAAGAAGAAAGAGAATATTGAAGAAGAGAAGGTGAATATTGATGATAATAATAACGGGGGATATTGGTGGAATGAACCAATTGATACTAAGGGTATTGATGAACTTGAAAAATTTATGGTTGCATTGGAAAATTTGAAGAAGAACATAACAACAAGGGTTGATGAGTTGAGTATGTTAAATGGATCTTCTTCGTCGAATTCAATGATGAAAATAGCAAGATTTGGAGCTGAGGATCAATTTTTGAATCAGGTTGCAATTGATTATTGTTCTTCAATTGTTCCTGATGAACTCAATAGCTCAGGAGATGGCCAATTTTGAAGCAATTAGTAGTTAGTACTAATATTAAAGCATTATTACCAACTAAGTAAGCATGTTTTTGCTTTTATTTTCCTTTTCATGTTCATGAAGTAGTAGCATGTGTTTTTTTGGGGGGGTCAAAAATGTTATTGAACTATTAAAAATAGAATGAACTGCTTTTGTTTTGATCCAATTACTCTACCTAGGTATATATTTATTACCTAATTATTACCTTGGTGCAACTTCTTATGAATTTCATCATTTATTTCGAAAAGGGTTAATCTATTATGTGTTAATTTGGTTTACTTTTTTAAGTTTATTATCGTAATAACAATAGTTTCTTAAGTATTTTATTTACATAAAAATATATGCATCATTCTTTGAGAATAGTCAGTTTACACTTATTAATTCTTTATAATACCGTGATAAATAGCAAATTAAAAACAACCTATTAAGAAAACAAATCTCATATTGATTCATTTGTTGTTTCTTATTTGCAATAAATGCACAAATTGAGAACTTGAAGAACTTAGAGTAAAGGCCAGCCAACATGTGAAGTACTCACTGGACCATTAAAGGTTGTGATGGGTGCGATTATTATAGTACACCATCTTAATCAGTTTATGACATTGCATACTGATGAAAATCTTATTTAGCCAGGCCCCAAATTAGTGTCTAGACTTCGAATGAAAATCCAAAAAAAGGGATGGAGAGACATAAAAAAAAAAGAATTAAAAAAGTGCAGCTGAATCGAAACCAAGGCTATGGTTGTAAAGATCAGTTAAAGAAGGCGTGGTTCTTGGTGGCTTGATATCATTATTGTCAAAGATCCCATTACCATTATCACCAAAAAAAGTTGAAGAATTAGCAATCTCATTAACCATAAACTTGCTTGCTTGATTAGTCACATATTTTTTCAAAGCTTCCATTGAATCCTTTAATTGTTCAAGTTCTTGCAAATCAAGTTGACTTATGGGAGCTTCCCACCAACATTGGCTCTGACTAGTTTTCCTTATTTGATCAAGTGATTCACCTCTTTTCTTCTCAATTTCAACCTCACCAAGAATTTGAGTGAGTTCCAAATTGAGCCCACAAACATTAGCATTTCGATGAGCCTCAACAAGTTGAAGTGAATTATTTGCGTACGGATTATTATTAGTATTATTTCTCGAGAGGAACCTATCAATAAGGGACTCAACATTAGTGTGGCCGAAGGAAAAGACTTTTCTGGCAGGGGAAAACACTATGATGGCTATTTCAACACCACAGAGAGTGCACAGTGTTAGCCCATATGTTATTGGGCCTTTAGTTTATGGACCTTTAGGTTATTGGCTATGTATATATAGCCTACTTTTGGTTTAGTCAGTTTTTATGCTTTTCAGATTACATTGTAAACCTCAGCCTTTCTTTCTTTCAAAAAAGTTCTATTAATATGGTATCAAAGCTAGTTCGATCCATGTCCTTTGATTTGTTGGTTGAAGATTTTGTAGCAGGCACCTACTGCTGTATTCGTTTGCTGTCTTCGTTTGCTGTCTGGTATTGTTCGTCTTTCGTTCTTTTGCTTGCTGCCATTGTTGTTCGTTCGGAATTGTTCAACCTAGGGTTTTGCATCTTTTTATTTTTTTGAATTATTTGTGTGTTGCTGTGTTTACAATGACTGGAAAGGATGATTCTCTCCAGTCCATTAGTACTCAATTAGATGGTAAGAACTATGCCTATTGGAGTTATGTCATGAAGAATTTTCTTCGTGGGAAGAATATGTGGGGTTATATCACTGGAGTAAAACCAAGACCTATCGATGATACAACTGAAAATTTTGATTTGTTGGTGGACTTATGGGAAACTAATAACTCCAAGATTATCACTTGGATCAACAATTCTGTAACTCAGTCAATTGGTATGCAATTGGCTAAGTATGACACAGCAAAGGAGGTCTGGGATCATTTGGAAAGACTGTACACTCAGTCTAATTTTGCTAAACAGTACCAGTTGGAGTATGATATCCGTGCTCTTCAACAGCATGACCTCAGTATTCAAGATTTTTATGCTGCCATGTCGGATTTGTGGGATCAATTGGCACTTACTGAATCTGCAGAGTTAAAAGGTTTTGGGCCGTACATTGCTAGACGGGAAGAGCAACGCTTGGTTCAGTTTTTGATGGCACTACGTTCTGACTTTGAGGGCCTACGTGGAACAATCCTTCATCGATCTCCCCTCCCTACTGTTGATTCTGTGGTTCATGAACTGATTGCAGAGGAGACTCGTATCAAGTCTCAAGTGGTTCAAGGGTCTAAAGTAACTACTACTCCTGTCGTGTTTGCTGCTTCAACTGATCAGTCTAGGCCACCACGTACTCAGACTCGACAATCTCCTAAAGTTGCATTTGATGAGTGTGCATTCTGCAAACAGAAAAATCATTGGAAGGCTCAGTGTCCGTTGTTACTTAACAAGGTCAAACAGCCTCAATCTGGGCAGCAACAGAAATATGGGCAGCAAAAGTCTCCGTCACGCTCCTCTGGTGCTCCTCCATGGTCATCTCGTCCTCCACAGTTCGCTGCTGCTGCACCATCTGTAGATGTTGAGTCTGTTAGCACTATGCCACCTTCTGCGTTGGATCCCCAGGTTTTCGAACAGTTCAGACAGTTCTTCGTTTCTAATCCTACGGCCATGTCAGCATCTATGTCTCATTCGGGTTCAGTTTCTTCTAGTACCTCAGGTATTCCTTCCTCCTTGTGGATATTGGATTCTGGTGCGTCTCATCACATGTCCCCTCATTTGTCATCGTTTGGTTCTTTGTCACCCATTTCACCAATTTCTGTTATGTCCGCGAGTGCTGTACCTATGTCAGTCGAGGGTGTTGGTTCTGTTACTACCCCTCACATTGTCCTCTCTGATGTTTATTACATTCCCAAACTTGCTTTAAATCTTGTTTCGGTCAGTCAGTTGTGTAAGGCTGGTAATTGGGTGTTTTTTTCTGAATCTGTTTGTGTTATACAGGACCAACACACTCAGAGGGTGATTGGGACCGGCCGTAGGTTGGGGGAACTCTATGTCTTGGAGAATCTCAAAGTGTCTGCAGTTGCTGCCTCTAGCATAGATTTATCTTCTTTTCGTTTGAGTCCTTTGTCTTCTCCGTTTTATCTTTGGCATTCCAGATTAGGACATGTGTCAGTTTCACGTTTACGTTTTTTGGTCTCTAGTGGTGCTTTGGGTCATGTGAACACTAGTGATATTTCAGATTGTAGTGGTTGTAAACTGGCAAAATTTTTTGCCTTACCGTTTAATAAAAGTGTGTCTTATTCTGTTGCTCCTTTTGATATTATTCATTCTGATGTATGGGGACCAGCGCCAGTCTCCACTAAGGGTGGATCGACCTATTATGTTTCGTTTATAGATGACTATACTCGTTATACCTGGGTGTATCTTATGAAACGCAGATCTGATTTCTTTGGCATTTACAACAACTTTCGAGCCCTTGTTAAAACACAACATTCGGCTGTGATAAAGTGTTTCAGGTGTGACTTAGGGGGTGAATATGCCTCTAATGACTTCACTCAGTTACTTGCCTCTGATGGTAGCATACACCAGTCATCTTGTACCGACACTCCTGTGCAGAACGGTCTGGCAGAAAGAAAACATCGTCATATTGTTGAGACAGCACGCTCTTTACTTTTGTCTGCAGAGGTTCCTAGTATTTTTTGGGGAGAAGCAGTCCTAACTGCTGTATATGTGATTAATCGTATTCCTACTGCATTGACTTCAGGGATGTCTCCGTTTGAGAAACTATATGGTCACCCGCCGAATTATTCTGCATTACGAGTTTTTGGATGTACTTGCTTTGTTCTTCGTCCTCATGTTGAACGAAATAAGTTAGGGTCAAAATCAGCTATATGTGTGTTTTTGGGGTATGGTATTGGACAAAAAGGATATCGTTGCTATGATCCTGTAAGTCAGAAATTATATGTTTCACGACATGTCACTTTTTTGGAACATATTCCTTTTTATTCCATTCCAGCTAAAACCCATGATGTGACAAAGTCAGATATTCGGCTTATTGATCCCTTTGGGATTGACATAGAGGTTCCAGTTCCGGATTCATCCATGCCATCTGGTGTGCCACATGATAGTGCTTCAGCCTCGCCTGTGCCTGAGTCTGCTCCTTCGACTGTTGAGACTGGAGACCCACCACCTCTGAGGAGGTCTACTCGACCTTGTAAGTCCACCAAACTGCCAGATTTTTCCTATTCTACATATTCAGCCTCATTTGCTTCCTTTATTGCAAACATACATCATTTGTCTGAACCTGAGTCGTATAGAGAGGTTGTGTCTGATCCTCTTTGGCAGAATGCTATGGCTGAGGAACTTGCTGCTCTTCATCATACACATACATGGGATTTGGTTACTCTCCCACCTGGTAAGCATGCGGTTGGTTGTCGATGGGTGTATAAGATAAAAACAAAATCTGATGGGTCTGTTGAGCGATACAAGGCGAGACTTGTGGCAAAAGGGTACTCACAACAATATGGTATGGATTATGAGGAGACTTTTTCCCCCGTAGCAAAGATGACGACTGTTCGCACTATGATTGCTGTTGCATCCGTTCGACAGTGGAAGATATTTCAGATGGATGTCAAGAATGCTTTTCTGAACGGTGATCTCCACGAGGAAGTTTATATGACTCCTCCCCCAGGTATTGACCACCAGCCAGGTGAAGTTTGTCGGCTTCGAAAAGCTTTATATGGTCTCAAACAAGCCCCTCGTGCTTGGTTTGAGAAATTCTCCACTGTTATTACTTCCCTTGGATTTGTCCCGAGTAACCATGATTCAGCATTGTTTGTTAGATATACAAGTGCAGGGCGAATTCTATTGTCCTTATATGTAGATGATATGATTATTACTGGTGATGATCATAGTGGTATTGAGTTATTGAAGCATGATTTGGCTCATCGATTTGCAATGAAGGACTTGGGCTTGCTGCGTTATTTTCTGGGTATTGAGGTGGCTCAGTCTAAGAAAGGGTATCTTCTTTCTCAGACTAAGTATATATCTGACTTGTTTACACGGGCGCGTCTTTCTGACAACAGGACTGTAGATACTCCCCTTGAAACCAATGCACGTTACTCTCCTAGTGATGGTGTTCCATTATCAGATCCGAGTCTTTATCGGACTATTGTGGGTAGTTTGGTTTATCTTACGGTTACTCGTCCAGATATAGCACATGCAGTTCATGTTGTTAGCCAGTTTGTTACTGCTCCTACTTCTGTGCACTGGGGAGCTGTACTTCGTATTCTAAGGTATCTTCGTGGCACTCAGTTTCAGAATCTCTTGTTTCCCTCGACGTCATCTCTCGAGTTGCGAGCCTATAGTGATGCTGATTGGGATGGAGATCGCAATGATCGTAAATCCACCACTGGTTTTTGTGTGTTTCTTGGAGACTCTTTAATCTCGTGGAAGAGCAAGAAACAAGATGTTGTCTCTAGATCTTCCACGGAGGCTGAGTATCGTGCCATGGCTGTGACTACATGTGAGATTATTTGGTTACGTTGGCTTCTTGCAGATATGGGGGTTCACATTTCTATGCCTACTCCCCTGCATTGTGATAACAAAAGTGCGGTACAAATTGCAAAGAATTCTGTCTTCCATGAGCGTACGAAGCACATTGAGATTGATTGTCACTTCACCCGTCATCATTTGCAGCTCGGGACCATATCGCTTCCTTTTGTTCCATCGTCTTTGCAGATTGCTGACCTTTTTACGAAGGCTCAGTCGGCGTCTCGATTTCGTTTTTTGTGTGACAAACTCTCAATGCTTATTGCTGTTGCATTGTGAGTTTGAGGGGGGATGTTAGCCCATATGTTATTGGGCCTTTAGTTTATGGACCTTTAGGTTATTGGCTATGTATATATAGCCTACTTTTGGTTTAGTCAGTTTTTATGCTTTTCAGATTACATTGTAAACCTCAGCCTTTCTTTCTTTCAAAAAAGTTCTATTAATACACAGTTCACTTGCTTTTTTGAAAAGACCAGAGCGACGTTTTGAGAAGGTAACCTGGAGGTGATTCTTGACCTCTATCTTGGCAATTTTGATCTTTTGACGACCCATGCTACTAGGTTTCTTTGCCATATTTGATAAAATAAGTTGTAAGAAAAGAATAGGAGATAATCTATTCTTGTGATTTTGAGTTGACATTGAGAGTGAAAAATATGGACTATTTAAAGGTATACATGCTACTCTCTCAAACAATTGATGTTATTATTCTATTTAATATGTTGATTTGGGGGTTAGAAAATCTTATCCCATTAATGGATAAATAATGGTGATTACTCAATAATGAACCTTAGTTGGCATTATATGTTAATCCCTTAATAAATGGAGTAATGAGTTAATTGTTAATTTGTGACAAATTGTCAACCCTTCTATCTATTGGTTGTTTTTTTTAATAAAGAGAATAATTATTTTATAAAATAAATGATGGTGAATAAGAAAAGGAGAAATATATTCCAACATTAGATACTAATTTTTATTTTTGACTTGTAACGTAAATTAAAGAAAATCATGTTTGACATTTAGCTTTTTAGTTGTAACCTAATTAAGAAGCCAATTATGATATTAGTTGGATAATATAATTAATAGTGTCTTAAGTTGGTAATAAGTTAAGTTATGGGGCAAGTTTGTTAAAAAGATACTATGAAAAACTATTTTGCCAAAGTTATAAACTTCTTGAAAAATTTGTCAAACGGACACTTAAATCAACATCATCATCAACTTTTGCAACTTAACAACTTCACACATAAATTTTATAATAATTCACTTTAACCCAATACTTCCAACTGAATAAATTCATCCACAAGTTTTAAATAATACACTTCAACCCACTCCATCATCCACCATTATATATACAAAAATATTTAGAATTTCAAAAATATTAAATAAAAAAAATTCAAAAGCTTAAAATAGAAGGTAGTTGGTTTTCCCTCCAAAAAGCTCTGATTCTGACTATTTTTTCTGCGTTATTTTCTGGCAATCATCTCTAAATCAGTCCATAATTATCATAAGCTTGTACATTGCACCGATTGTTACCCCATTTGGTTGGTATCTTATCAAACACACTTTCCACCATTGTTCAAAAGCTTGAAACCCCTCACATTACTTAATACCACTTTAGAAAGTACATTACAGCAGCTCAGGCGACTCCAAGTTCATTTCTCTCTTCCATTAACCCAACGATCATTGATTAGAAGCAATATTTGCAATTTCAAGGTTTTCGTACAAATAGTTTCCCTGTCATCGACCACTGATCGTCATTCATCGATCGTGCATATAACCCGACCTAGACCTTAAGCAGAATCTACTGTCGACCAAAGCCTAATTCCAGGATGTCTATTGTAGAATTTTTTCTAGTTTTTGGTGATTTCATGGGAGAATTGGTGGAGACTCCCAAATGCTGAAAATGGAGATCTTTTACCAAGGTGACAATCCCCGTTGTTGTTTGCCGCAACCGTTCGTACGATGAATTGGTTGCAAGCATAATGTAGAGCGGGGATGTAGATTGCGCATCGGGCAATGAGGTGATTAGTTATCTAATGCATTCGAGGGAAAAGGTGAATCCTACGATCATAAATAGTGATGTACGTGTGATGATGTACATGATAGATGTCGATGCAGATGGATTTAGGCCTAGTTTGAGGATAAATGTAGCTGAGAGGTCCTTCGAAGGACCGGTAAATTCATCAGAACCCCAACCCCCACCTCCACGCCCGACAGTCGACGACGGTTTCAGTGAGTATGAGTGATGGTGATGATCCTATTAATATGAAAAATGATTGTATGCATATGGGAGACGTTTCATCGGACTCACAAGACGATGATGATGACCATGGAATGGGATCAGAACCCGGATATTTCTTCACTGACGAAACCAATTTCTATATCGATAAAAAATTTGCCGACAAGAAAGAGCTCAAAATGCTACTAGACTCAGTAGCAGTGAGGCAGTGTTTTGATTATTGTTTGGAGAAGAACTGCTCCAAATTCTTGAAGGCGAACTCCAGTTCATTTATTCTAAAGCGCATGGAAGTTGCCAGTTCATTTATTCTGAACTGGAAACCATCAAAGAAATAGAAAGAGGGAATGGAAGCCATGGCTTGTAATTTCCCTTATTCAAGAGCTCAACTTGTAATTTCTAGTAGGGATTCAAATCCTACGTGTTAATGCTGTAAATATATTGATTGATTTTTCACAATCTCAACCATAATTTGCACTAACTATTACAGAGTGCATTAGTCAAACTATTTATGTTAGCTGCTTAGGTTTTCTCTCGTGATCTTTTGAGAAGAGAGCCTTCTTTTCCAGGGATAAGGTATTCGATCTACTCTTTTTATTATCTTCATAGATTTTTCTTCTTTGTTTACCATTCTTGATATTCATGTACTTCTCTCATTCTTTCTTAGTCTTCAAGTGCCTATCATCTTTTTTCTTTTCTTTCATTTTCTGTTCTTGTTTTATTTCTACGTTTTACCTCATCACAAATCACGATATTATTGTATCCTTTTTTATCTAGGCATTTACATGTAAATTAAGAGATTTCTAGCCTTTTATCTATCTCCCTGTTTGGCCCCTCACCTTCTCGGTGTATGCTTAGAAGCATAGCTCCTAATCTCTCTCTCGTATTGCATATAAAGAAAGTAGAATTCCCATGACAATTGAGACATTGTTAATGCATGACTTATAACTATGTGATTTCTTTTCAATATGAACACAAGTTTATACACAAGGAAGAAGAACAAATAACTCGCTACAAGTCTAAAGACCAGATAAAGGAGTTGCATCAAATAAAACAGAGCCCTTTTATTTTGTTGAATCAAGTCAAGAGAGGATATCATGAAAAAGACCATGTAGTTTAGTCCTCTGTTAAGTAATTTCTCTAGATCTTTTGCAAGGAGACGGGCTAGGCACAATCTTAGCTTTACTACTCTTCTGATATATTCAGTTTAGTTTGTAAATTATCAAAATCCAAACATGAAGAGGTTTCCAAGAAGTATATGACAAGGAATTGTGTGTTGGTTGGTATATATGAAAAACAAATCTGATATGCATGAGTTTATAACAATGATATTAGAGAAAACTCCATCTGTGCTGCAGCCTCATTGATAAAGTGTGCTATAACCTTTGGTGATAAATCTAGTGTATGACTAATTTAAATTTTTAAGATCCCAGTAAATAAACAGGTATAAAGCGAACAACTCTTTAACTCCTTACAGGACTTTGTGGTGTGAAATGATATGGGATGTGGATCAACTATAGGTCCGATACTTGCTTCAGGAGTTGGTATCCGTACTGTTGATTGTGGTATTGCTCAACTATCCATGCACAGGTACCTTGTTATTTAGTTTCTCCATACTATTTTTTGTTACATGGTGATTTCCTAGCATTTTCTTCTAGTTTGAAAATTGGTTATACACCCATTGACTGGTATCCATTAGGCAAATTGTACTACGAACAAACTTGTGAAATCAAAAAAATTATTCATTTACTCTTAGTTCCTGTCACAAAAGGAAAAATTAAACTACTAACGGACTTCCAAAAGCAAAAATAAATAAATTCTTTACTCTCTTGTTCAAATCAAATTGTATTTACCGGAATGCAATAGAAGCAGCAGTCTAGAACTAGTTTGCTTCGAGTTTTGTCATGTGTCACCTAGCATAGAATTTTGCTTGAGTCCATATTCGGTAGAATGAGTTATATTTTCAAGTTGCAGTGCTTGTCCTATAGTGCATGTAGAGATCATATCTTATACGCATTGTTGGAGAGAGAACAGAGGAGAAACTTTTAAAATCAGAGAAACAATAAGATACAGAGAAGAATAAAAAACTGCTTTGTTTTAATTTGCTTTTAACTTAACGTTATACTATAACAAAACACAAATGCCCAAATATATAGACTAACAGATAAAATAACTACTCCTAAAATATAGGTCCTATAACCCACTAAGACTCTATTTCAGCTACACTAAATAAACTTGAGAAAATATAGGAACCTACTTAACAGAATCCAAAAGACTAGTTCCTACTTTGTTTTGAATCATTATTCAACATTCCCTCTTGATTCAAAACTACATACACCAAACACTCCTCTGAAATAGATGAATTTCTCCTTTGATAAAGCCTTCGTCAGTACATCCGTCAGCTGCTCTTGTGTCTTGCAATATTCCAGCAATATTTCCTCCTTTGCTACCAAGTCACGGATAAAATGATAATGAATATCAATATGGTTTGTCCTGCTATGGAATGTTGGGTTCTTTGTCATGGAGATAGTTTCTTTATTGTCGTAACATATCTTCGTTGCTACCTTCTGCTCTTGTTAAAGATCTGCTAGCACTCTTCTACGCCAGACTGCTTGACAAGCTGCTGAAGTTACTGCAACATACTCAGTTTCTGAGGTTGACAATGTTTCCATAGCTTGCTTCTTTGAACTCCAAGTCACTGAGCCTGATCCTAGAGTGAAAACATTTGCTGAAAGACTTCGTCTATCATCCAATGAACTTCCATAGTCTCTATCCGTGTACCCGCACAATTTGAAATTATTGGTACGTGAGTACCAAATGCCAAAGTCCAAAGTTCCACCAATGTATCACAAGATTCTCTTTGCTGCTCCATAATGTACCTTTGAAGGTTGCTGTATAAACCTGCAATCAACACCAACAGAGAATGCAATATCGGGTCTAGTGTACGTCAAATATATTAGACCTCCAACCAAGCTTCTGAACCTCCTTGCATCTGTCAACTCTTCTTCTTCATTCTCCTGCTGCAACTTTTCATTTATATTCATTGGTGTAGCTGCAGGCTTGCAATTAAGCATGCCAAATTTATTGAGAAGGTGTCTGTCATATTTCCTTTGTGAAAGAAATATTCCATCATCGGTTTGGTGGACTTCAAGGCCAAGAAAATAATGTAATAACTTCATATCCGACATATCAAACTTATTCATCATTTGAGACTTGAAATTATCAACAAGAATATTAGAAGAACTAGGGTAAATGATATCATCAACATAAAGACATACAATGATGAAATTATTACCTTCCTTCTTCACATATAATGTGGGTTCGTTCTCACTTCTCATGTACCTATTTTTCTGGAAGTAACCATCGATTTTGCTATACCATGCTCGAGGGGCTTTCTTTAAGCCGTACAATGCCTTTTTCAGCCTGAATACCTTTGTTTCGTTGCCTTCCTTTATGAAACTTTCAGGTTGCGTTACATAAACTTATACTAGTAAGTCTCTATTGAGAAATGCGGACTTCACATTAAATTGGTAAATTGTCCATTGCAACTATGCATCCACTGCCAGAACCAGCCTTACCGTCACAAATCGAGCTATCGGAGAAAATGTTTCTTCGAAATAAACACCATACTCCTGTGCATAGCCTTTTGCCACAAGACGAGATTTGTACTTTTGTAGGCTACCATCTGCAACAAATTTTGTCTTAAACACCCACTTCAAACCAATTGCATTTTTCCCTTTTAGTAACTCCATCATTTCCCATGTTCCATTCTTTTCAATGGACTGCATTTCATCCACCATTGCTTTCCTCCACTCTTCTTTTTCGGCAGCTTCTTCATAATTTAATGGATCAGAAATAAAGAGAGCATATTGACAAGTCGCATAAAATTTATTAGCATACTTGGGATTTGGGTTTTTTTAATCTTGTTGATCTTCTTAATGGAATTATCTCATCTGAAGACTCTTCATTGGTTGCTGAAATTGGTGAACTTGGTAACTCCATGGAAGAACCTGAAGGTGAACTTGCAGGGGTTGCCTCTCTTCCTTCATCTTTAGTGATTCCAAGAGGCATAAGAGTCTCTTGTCGGACCAACGATTTCCTCTATTCCCAGCTTGCATTTTCATCAAATATTACATCCCTTTTGAATGAGATCTTGCCATTACGAGGGTTATATAATCTATATGCTTTAGATTGAGTACAATACCCAACAAAAATGCATTTTTCAGATTTTTCATCAACCTTTTAACGAGCTTGTGAGTTTATCAAAGCATAAGCTACACTCCCAAAAACCCGTAAATGATTTACATTTGGTCTCCTGTAATGCAAAGCTTCATAAGGAGTTTTATTCATAACTGCTTTCGTTGGTGAAGGATTAAGTAAGAAGATGCTACCACAGCTTCTGCCCAGAACTGATTTGAGCGTTCCTTCGCTCGCAACATGCTTCTTGCCATCTCCACAATGGTCCGGTTCTTCCATTCAGCAACTCCATTCTGCTCTTGAGTATAGTAGTTGTTAAATCCTTATGGATACCATTCTTTTCACAAAATGAATTGAATTCGTTGGACACAAAATCTCCTCCTTTATCTGTGCGAAGAACTTTCATACTTCAGCTCCTTTGGTTTTCCACCAAAGCTTTAAATTTCAGAAACTTTTCAAATTTTTCCGACTTGTTCTCCATAAAATATACCCAGGTCATGCGACTATAATCGTCAGTAAACAAGAAAAAGTAACGACTCCCACCGAGGGACTTAGTCTTCATAAGACCACATAAGTCAGCTTGTATTAATCCTATACAATTAGAAGCTCTCTGTGCTTTTCAACGCTAAAAGTTTTCCTGGTTTGTTTCCCAAAACTACACCCTTCACATAAATCAAGAAAACTAATTTTTGATAGTCCTAGAACCATACCTTTATCACCTAGAAATTACAGGCCATTTATCTTGAGACGACCGTACCTTAAATGCCATAACTTCGACTCATCCTTTGCACTTGCAGTGAGAGCAAAATTTTTAATATTGGAAACGTCCAGCAGAAACATATTATTTGCTGTCATGGTGATAGAACCGTTTTGACCGACTTTTTGTTTGTAATGACACACGCATCGTCATCAAACCAAAGAGAATATCCATCAGTCATCAGTTGTCCAACACTTATCAAATTGTATCCTAGATCAGGTACAAACTGAATATTATCCAACACTTTTACTTTGTCATGGCTAGTGTCGACAATCACCTTGACTTTTCCTTCAACCTGCATCTCTTTTGTGTTACCAAGTTGCACCTTCTTCCTTTGCTTCTCATCAAGCTCTTGGAACATAGATTTGGTGCCTATCATATGATTTGAACAACTACTATCTACAAACCATAAATCACTTGGCTTATGGTCTGTCTCAACGCAAGCAAAGAGATAATTCTCTTCCTCATTTTCTCCTGCTGTAAAGTTTATTTTCTGGTCTTTATACCAGCAGTCAGCCTTTATGTGCCCGTAGCACTGAAAGTGATGACATTTAATGCCATTTTTCTTTTTACCTTGCTCATTAGACCTCTTGTGCCCATCATTCCTTCCTCTGCCTCTTCCATAACCATGACCTCGACCACCACAAAATCCTCTTCTTCCCCAGCCTCTGCTTGCTGGACCATGGTTTTCTCCATAATTATTTGTTGCATCCTTCACCCGGAATGCCTTCTCTCCATTCTTTTCAGTAGATCAATTGAGTCTCGCCTCATGAGCTTGAAGAGATCCCATCAATTCATCAAAGGAAAATACTAAAAGATCCTTAGACTCTTCTATCGCAACAACTACATGATCAAATTTTGGAGTCAAGCTTTTAATAAGTTTACACACCTTATTCTCCTTTCCCGGAATCACAAAACCCTCAGGTTGTTTAATGTAAATTTCCTCTTCTAATTCTATATTAAGGAATGCGGTTTTTACATCCACCTACAACAACGAAGGATTCAATTCCACTCTGTACCATCCGCAATCCCAAGCCACAAAAAAGGATATTCCGATCTGCGGGATGGATCCCGGTCCAACTCTCAAATCTCTACCTGGGAAGTTGCCATTTGAGAAATCCTCTCGATGGATACATACTGCACATAAAGAGTGTACAAAAACGAGGATACATCAGGTCCTATATTGGATATAATCCTACTAAGTGAATGCTTCAATTACTTTTGACCCATTATCCTCACTTACAGATGCACCAATTATACGGTTGCAAATATACATACCTTCTCGTCTACTCCATCATCCAATCAAGGACTACCAATACTAAACCCCATAGACAATGCATGTTAGCATGTGTTCCTAAGAGGGGAATGGTTGTGAAGTCACTTGAAGAAGGAATGGTTCTAGGTGACTTGATATCATAGTTTTCAAAGATCCGATTACCATTATCACCCAAAGAAAGTAGAAGAATTAGCAATCTTATTCACCATAAACTTGCTTGCGTGATTATTCACATATTTTTTCAAAGCTTCCATTGAATCCTTTAATTGTTCAAGTTCTTGCAAATCAAGTTGACTTATGGGAGCTTCCCACCAACATTGGCTCTAACTAGTTTTCGTCATTTGATTAAGTGATTCACCTCTTTTCTTCTCAATTTCAACCTCAATAAGAATTTGAGTGACTTGCAAATTGAGCCCACAAACATTAGCATTTCGATGAGCCTCAACAACTTGAAGTGAATTATTTGCGATTGGATTATTTTTATTATTATTACTCAAGAGGAACCTATCAATAAGGGACTCAACATTAGGGTGGCCGAAGGAAAAGACTTTTCTTGCAGGGGAAAAACTATGATAGCTATTTCAACCCCACAGAGTTTGCACAGTTCAATTGCTTATTTTAAAATACTGGAGCAACGTTTTGAGAAGGTAACGTGGAGGTGATTCTTGACCTCTATCTTGGCAATTTTGATCTTTTGACGACCCATGCTACTAGGTTTATTTGCCATGTTTGATAAAATAAGTTGTAAGAAAAGAATAAGAGATAATATATTCTTGTTATTTTGAGTTGACATTGAGAGTGAAAAATATGGACTATTTAAAGGGATACATGCTACACTCTCAAACAATTGATATTATTATTTTATGTAATATGTTGATTTGTGGGTTAGAAAATCTTATCCCATTAATGAATAAGTAATGGTGATTACTCAATAATGCACCTTAGTTGGCATTATATGTTAATCCCTTAATAAATGGAGTAATGAGTTAATTGTTAATTTGTGACCAATTGTCAACCCTTCTATATATTGGCTGTTTTTTCAATTAAGAGAAAAATTATTTTATAAAATAAATGATGGTGAATAAGAAAAGGAGAAATTGCCCTATAAATATAGCCCAATTGACAATCAGAACAGTAGATATGTTATTTTCTCAAAACGTCTTTAGGACTTTTCAAAATAGATAGTGAACTTTGCATATTAACTGGTGAAGAAATTGTTATTCTCATTCAGTCTTTAAAGCGCCAACGTCTTTTCAATTTCGGTCATCCTAGTGCTGATGATGTTATTGACCGTTACATCACTGGAATACCATCTTCATCGTTGTCATCATTTACCACTGATGAATTCAACTTGCAACAAAATAACCAGTATTATTCTCATATCTGTAAAGATTGGGAAGCGGAGAAGAAGAAGAAAGAGAATATTGAAGAAGAGAAGGTGAATATTGATGATAATAATAACGGGGGATATTGGTGGAATGAACCAATTGATACTAAGGGTATTGATGAACTTGAAGAATTTATGGTTGCATTGGAAAATTTGAAGAAGAACGTAACAACAAGGGTTGATGAGTTGAGTATGTTAAATGGATCTTCTTCGTAGAATTCAATGATGAAAATAGCAAGATTTGGAGCTGAGGATCAATTTTTGAATCAGGTTGCAATTGATTATTGTTCTTCAATTGTTCCTTATGAACTCAATAGCTCAGGAGATGGCCAATTTTGAAGCAATTAGTAGTTAGTACTAAGATTAAAGCATTATTACCAACTAAGTAAGCATGTTTTTGCTTTTATTTTCCTTTTCTTGTTCATGAAGTAGTAGCATGTCTTTTTTTGGGGGGTCAAAAATGTTATTGAACTATTAAAAATATAATGAACTACTTTTGTTTTGATCCAATTACTCTACCTAGGTATATATTTATTACCTAATTATTACCTTGGTGCAACTTCTTATGAATTTCTTCATTTATTTCAAAAAGGGTTAATCTATTATGTGTTAATTTGGTTTACTTTTTTAAGTTTATTATCGTAATAACAATAGTTTCTTAAGTATTTTATTTACATAAAAATATATGCATCATTCTTTGAGAATAGTCAGTTTACACTTATTAATTCTTTATAATACCGTGATAAATAGCAAATTAAAAACAACCTATTAAGAAAACAAATCTCATATTGATTCATTTGTTGTTGGTTATTTGCAATAAATGCACAAATTGAGAACTTGAAGAACTTAGAGCAAAGGCCAGCCAATATGTGAAGTACTCACTGAACCATTAAAGGTTGTGATGGGTGCGATTATTATAGTCTACCATCTTAATCAGTTTATGAGTTGCATACTGACGAAAATATTATTTAGCCAGGCCCCAAATTAGTGTCTATACTTCGAATGAAAATCCAAAAACAGGGATGGAGAGACACAAAAAAAAACAATTAAAAAAGTGCAGATGAATCAAAACCAAGGCTATGGTTGTAAAGATCACTTGACGAAGGCATGGTTCTTGGTGGCTGGATATCATAGTTGTCAAAGATCCCATTACCATTATCACCAAAAAAAGTAGAAGAATTAGCAATCTCATTAACCATAAACTTGCTTGCTTGATTAGTCACATATTTTTTCAAAGCTTCCATTGAATCCTTTAATTGTTCAAGTTCTTGCAAATCAAGTTGACTTATGGGAGCTTCCCACCAACATTGGCTCTGACTAGTTTTCCTCATTTGATCAAGTGATTCACCTCTTTTCTTCTCAATTTCAACCTCACCAAGAATTTGAGTGAGTTGCAAATTGAGCCCACAAACATTAGCATTTCGATGAGCCTCAACAAGTTGAAGTGAATTATTTGCGTACGGACTATTATTAGTATTATTTCTCGAGAGGAACCTATCAATAAGGTACTCAACATTAGGGTGGCCGAAGGAAAAGACTTTTCTGGCAAGGGAAAACACTATGATGGCTATTTCAACACCACAGAGAGTGCACAGTTCACTTGCTTTTTTGAAAAGACCAGAGCGACGTTTTGAGAAGGTAACGTGGAGGTGATTCTTGACCTCTATCTTGGCAATTTTGATCTTTTGACGACCCATGCTACTAGGTTTCTTTGCCATATTTGATAAAATAAGTTGTAAGAAAAGAATAGGAGATAATATATTCTTGTGATTTTGAGTTGACATTGAGATTGAAAAATATGGACTATTTAAAGGTATACATGCTACTCTCTCAAACAATTGATGTTATTATTCCATTTAATATGTTGATTTGGGGGTTAGAAAATCTTATCCCATTAATGGATAAATAATTGTGATTACTCAATAATGCACCTTAGTTGGCATTATATGTTAATCCCTTAATAAATGGAGTAATGAGTTAATTGTTAATTTGTGACAAATTGTCAACCCTTCTATCTTTTGTTTATTTTTTTTAAATAAAGAGAACAATTATTTTAAAAAATTAATGATGGTGAATAAGAAAAGGAGAAATATATTCCAACATTAGATACTAATTTTTATTTTTGACTTGTAACCTAAATTAAAGAAAATCATGTGTGACATTTAAGTTTTTAGTTGTAACCTAATTAAGGAGAAGCCAATTATGGTATTAGTTGGATAATATAATTAATAGTGTCTTAAGTTGGTAATAAGTTAAGATATGGGGAAAGTTTGTTAAAAAGATACTATGAAAAACTATTTTGCCAAAGTTATAAACATCATGAAAAATTTGTCAAAAGGACACTTAAATCCACATCATCATCAACTTTTGCAACTTAACAACTTCACACATAAATTTTATAATAATTCACTTTAACCCAATACTTCCAACTTAATAAATTCATCCATAAGTTTTAAATAATACACTTCAACCGACTCCATCATCCACCATTATATATACAAAAATATTTAGAATTTCAAATATATTAAATAAAAAAAATTCAAAAGCTAAAAATAGAAGGTAGTTGGTTTTCCCTCCAAAAACCTCTGATTCCGACTATTTTTTCTACGTTATTTTCTGGCAATCAGATCTAAATCAGTCCATAATTATCATAAGCTTGTCCATTGAACCCATTGTTACCCCATTTGGTTGGTATCTTATCAAACAAACTTTCCACCATTGTTCAAAACCTTGAAACCCCTCACATTACTTAATACCACTTTAGAAAGTACATTACAGCAGCTCAGGCGACTCCAAGTTCATTTCTCTCTTCCATTAACCCAACAATCATTGGATATAAGCAATATTTGAAATTTCAAGGTTTTCGTACAAATAGTTTCCCTGTCATCGACCACTGATCGGCATTCATCGATCGTGCATATAACCCGACCTAGACCATAAGCATAATCTAATGTCGACCAAAGCCTAATTCCAGGATGTCTATTATAGAATTTTTTCTAGTTTTTGGTGATTTCATGGAAGAATAGGTGGAGACTCCCAAATGCTGAAAATGGAGATCTTTTACCCAGGTGACAATCCCCGTTGCTATTTGCCGCAACCGTTCGTACGATGAATTGGTTGCAAACATAATGTAGAGCGGGGATGTATATTGCGCATCGGGCACTGTGGTGATTAGTTATCTAATGTATTCCGGGAAAAGGTGAATCCTACGATCATAAATAGTGATGTACCTGTGATGATGTACATGATGGATGTCGATGAAGATGGATTTAGGCCTAGTTTGAGGATAAATGTAGCTGAGAGGTCCTTTGAAGGACCGGTAAATTCATCAGAACCCCCACCCCCACCTCCACGCCCGGCTGTCGACGATGATTTCAGTGATTATGAGTGATGGCAATGATCCTATTAATACGGAAAATGATTGTATACATATGGGAGACGTTTTATCGGACTCACAAGTTGATGATGAAGACCATGGAATGGGATCAGAAACCGGATATTTCTTCACTGACGAAACCAATTTCTATATCGATAAAATATTCGCCGACAAAAAAGAGGTCAAAATGCTACTAGACTCAGCAACAGTGAAGCAGTGAGTTTATAACAATGATATTAGAGTTGCTACATGACACACAAATAAAGAGGGATCCCTAAGTATTGACACACAAAGATTTCTTTAATACAATGGTATTCATAAAATTCATAAGATTTCTTAATCAATTTACTTGGGGGTTGTAAATCACGTAGATTACTATGATTAATTGATATTGAATAAACCCTTCTTCACATTAATGACTTTTCTTTGTTGCAAACTTGAAAAGTAAGCCCAAGAACAACAGTTGTTCGAATAGAAAAGTGTTTGTTGGGAAAAAAAAGGGTTTACATAAATCTAAAGGCTTTAACTTTTGGATAGAGGGTAGATGCCTTAACCGGATCAGCCCACGTGAGAATATAATTGAATAAATAATACGTTCCTTATGTTTGAAAAAATTAAGGGATAAGCTACTCATTTAGGTTGAGAAACTGATGGGTAAACCATAGAATTCAATTACTCTTGCAATTGAAATTGTTCATTGGAAATTCAAAATAGTTCACAACCCTAGCTTCTTAAGCATCTTGGTAACCATAACTCTAGTTTGACTACTCTTACTGAATTACTATTTGCAATACAATCGACAATTGGATTACTTTCTGTGAAAAATATATGAATACAGTTGATAAATCAAAACCCCCACTTTATTCTGGAATTCTTGATCAACAGTCTAATAATAACACAATACTTAGTGAATACAATAGTCACTGTGGAATTCGACACCCAACCCATTTGGGTTCTATACTTGACAGCGATCGCTTACACTTTCTAACGAGAGGGGTAATTTAGGCGTATAACACGCACATCAGCATTGCCAATTTATTCTCCCATATTTATAGTCGTGCACATCATGGACTTTACATGAGGCACCTCTTTGAAAATCTTTATCTATTTATGCCGTACCAAAGGCATATACAGTTGATGAGTTTAGCGAGCATTTTTTTGAATTGAAGAATAATAGCCCTGAGGCAGCACATGCCCTTGAAAATGTACTTGATTTTGAGAAATGGAGTAGAGCACACTTCCCAGGCAATAGGTACGATATGATGACCACAAACATCGCCAAGTCGCTCATCTCGGTGTTGATGGATTAACGGAACTACCCCGTGTCATACATATTCAATTTAATTGCTAGAAATTTTGGTAAAAAGTTTAGGGAGCAGCATGCCTTTGTCGATGGTCAAAACAACAAATTTGTGCCTTGTGCGGAAAGGATCCTAAGGGATAACAAGAGTTCGAGCAATTTCTTGTATATGACTAATTTAATGGGGTTTTCGACCAATTCACGGTGTTTGGCAACGATGTCACTGCCAAGGTCAATCTTTTGGAGTGGAGTTATTCTTGTTGAAAATTTGACTTGGTTAAAATGTCGTGCGAACATGCGATGGCAGTTTTGTGAGCAAAGTATGGAGATGGCATAGGTTACGATAACATCATCTATGAGTACTCTTTGCCAATTTATAAAGATGAAACTTACCTCCTCGCGTACTCGAAATCTATTAACGTTATCTCTCCAGAGGCCGAATGGACTGTGCTACAGAAAGTGCAATACAGTAATATTTCTCCACCCCCTACAATCGCAAACTTGAAGGAAGAAATTTAAATGCACTAAGGGCATCGGTGAGACATTCAAGTCCAAAAGGAGGAATAGGTGTTCAATATGCAAGAAATTTGGGCACAAAAGAACCACATGTAGAATGACCAACAAATTGTAGACAACTGTTTTTTTGCTTCAGTTGTAAAGCTACTGTTTTGGGGGATAAATATTCATTTCTATAGTATTTCATGTTCAGTTGTAATCGACTTAATGCATTGTCTATGATAGACTATGTAAATTCTACGGTATATCGTTCACACGGTCTTTAAAATCTTATGTATTAGTTATATGATTACTTCTCAAACACGCTATGTTGGTCTTTTTACCGCCTTATCTATCCAATAAATGCAATGAATCATTTTTCTCGTTCCCATTTAGTGAAAAATTTTATAAATGTCTGTTCTCAAGAAAAATCATTGGTATACGTTAAGTAAGCCTTTTCTATTCCCACACACGTCGACTCACCATTGGGTGAGAATTTGAAAGGCCACATTCTATAGGTCTATAAATGCAACACCTATTTCTATCTAACCCTTTAGTTGTACGTAAACCCAACACACCAGAAACCCTCTTCTTCTTCCTCACCAAACTGAAATAATGCCACCTAAAAGGAAACCCCTACGCCCCATCCGACGTGTTCCCCCAAGACATTACGATCTCATCCTACTTAGGAATGATTTTGATCGTCTTTTCTTTGGCTTGGGTGAAGACCACATCTACCTCAATCACGAACTCCGATGAATCACTCATTTCTTACGGGCAATACTTGAAAGGCTTGGAATGGAAGGACCTGACTACATCACCCCCAACATCCCCCTGAAATTGGTTTTTAAGTTTTTATTTTGTTTTGTGTTTTTAAAATTTTTTGTATGGTTCATTGTTGTAGAAGCTTTCGTAATAGAATGTTGATTAGAAGAAAACTTCTTCAATTCTGCCTTTTTTGCTTAAAATCCATGTAATGCAATGAGCAGGTTCAATCAATATAAGTATTTTCAGTTTGAACATTATATTTTCCCTCTTTTTTGTGACTGTTATTTTTTTGTGGTTATTCATTTGTGCAGACAATGTTTCAAAAATTTATGCATTGCTAGATCGTATAGTCTATCATCGATCGTATACTCCATCAATTCTTGACGTAACATAGTGGTCGATCGTTGACCATGTAAATTGATGGGCCATGCTTTGGGGCTGATGGGATAATATAAATAAAATAAAAATGATATAAATAAATAATAACATGTATTGGGATTGGTGAAATAAAATAATAAAATTAAAAATGATATAAATAGATAATAACATGATTTGGGGCTGGTGAAATAAAATAATTAAATTAAAAATAATTTAAACTGATAATAACATATTTTGGGGCTGGTGGAGTAAAGTAATTAAATTAAAAATGATTTAAATAGACAATCTTGAACTGTTAGTGAAAATTAATAGACTGTCATCGATGTTGGCCCATGTCAAATATTAGTAAAAGCTATACTTGTGCTTTGAGGGGTCCATGAACTCATCTGGTCTATTGTAGGCCTACACCTTTAGGAGTGCATCGATGGATCTCTTAATTATGCGTCGACCACGATGATCTATGTACATTGGTATATACCAACACTTGGATGTTGTGTAAAGAGAATAAATAAATTAAAAATAAATGTAGAGTGAGTTTCTGCACATGTGAGGGAGTGTAAACATGTCACACAATAATATTAAAGCTTATACAAATTAGGGGTGGTGTATTAAGTAGTATGTGGATGGGTAATGGTTGAATGTTCAATAGCCTAAGGGTAATGTTTGTCAAAGCACAAGTATATTTTGAGTATATATTTTGTATTTGATGACTACATATTTCACATACTCCTTCAATCACCACCCCCAATTCAAAAGAGTATGTGGAATGGATAGTGGTTGAATAATCATCATCCGCAATACATACTTATGCTTTGAGAAATATTACTCTTAGGAGATTGAACATTCAACCACTACCCATCCACATACTCCTTAATACACTATCCCTAATTTGTATAAGCATTAATATGATTGCGTGACTTGTTTACACTCCCTCACATGTGTAGAAACCCACCCTACATTTATTTTTATTTTATTTATTCTCTTTTAACATTGTTCAAGTATTGGTCTATAGCAGTGTACTTACATCACCGTGGTCTAAGCATAATTAAGAGATCCATTGATGCACTCCTAAAGGTGTAGGTCTACGATAGACTAGATGATTCTACAATACACATTAGTATCTAGTTGATGCCTGACATTGGTCATCATCTATGATAGTACCAGTTCCAAAAAACAAAATTACTGTTCCAACGATAATAAACGGCTAATTTTGTACTTAACACATCTTTTTACTTCATATATAAAGTCGTCACTCCCTCATTATTTTATTTCATCAAATTTGTTTTTATTTACAACTTCTACAATGTCTCAAGCATCTCACACATCTAATTCTAAAAATACTCTAATTTTTTATTGTGGGAATGCGACTTTTTTTAGGACATCATGCACAAACTCAAATCCAGGTCGCAAATTTTATAACTGTGTAATTGCGAAGGTGAATAGTGTATGTCTTTTTTATAATGTTAAGTTAATTGTTATATAATTATAATTTATTTTCCAGCATAATAGCGCATGCTCATTTTTTAAATGGCTCTATGAGCTATTACCTCCAAGCAGTCCATCAAAGTTGAGTCCGGGACCCGAGACATCAAATATTTGGGGCTTGGCAAAATTTAATCTACTACAAAGGCTCCAATAATCCGAAGAAAATAGACATTTTCTTATGAATTTGTTCGAAGAAGACGAAGAACAAAGGGATCACCTTAAAGTATTGCTACATGACACACAAATAAAGAGGGATCAACTAAAACAAAAATTGATTTTAGCCCAACAAAGGGATAATGGCCTAAAAATGATGTTATGTACTATAATGCTAGTATTCGTTCTTTGAAAAAGTGTAACATGGATGTAGTGATATTGAATAAATAGTAATACTTCTATTTTTCTACAATGTTAACACTATTGTTGATAGAATCATAGTCGAGCAATAAACGATCAACTTAAAATGAAGCAGTATTGTAATGATAGACTATGAAAGATGTATACGAAATATTAAATAAATATTCTATGAAATAAAAGAATGTTTCAAATATCCTACCAATAGATCATTCAACACATTAACAATAATAGCATTCAAATGTCTTTTTTACTATTTTCCTCCTCATCAACATAGGTGTTGTTGATTTCATCAACGATATCTATGAACCCGTCTTGTTTTTCTTCCTCAGCTTCTTTTTTCCCTTTAACTTCAACTGCTACTTCTTTCTCACCTTCTTTTTATTACTCAGCTTCTTTTTTTACTTCACCTTCAACAACTGCTTCGTTCTCACCTTCCTTTTCTTCCTCAGTTTTTTCCTTTTCTTCACCCGCGGTAGATTTATCAGTTTGTTTGTTAGTTTCTTCTTCATCATTAGCTGCTACTCCTATTTTTCAGATTCTTCTTTTTCTTTTCCTTCTTCAACTATAACTGCTTCATTTTCCTTTCCTTATTCTTCAACTGTTGTTGTTTCTTTTTCAACATTTTCTTCTTCTACTGCATCTGCTTCTTTTGCACTTTCTTCTTGGCTATTATCTTCTTCCATTTCTCCTTCTTCATCCTTCTTTTCTTCTTCTTTTTCTTACTTTTTTACCACAACAGTGGCCAACTCATCCATTTTGATTTTTTTTTCTACTTCTTCATTCCTCTCTGATTCATGAAGTTCCACATGCACTGTATAATCATATTACAAAGTGTAACTAATATTTAAAGCTGAATTCATTAACAATAACAATTATTGAATGAAGTTACCTCGCTCGTATTCTCGCTCATCCTTTTTCTTTTTATTCATTTTTTTCTCTCTAATATAAGCAGCAATATCCAACACCACTTTCCCTAGCGTAACAATACGCTTATGAAGATCCCCAGGGAATGAGGTACCTTTTATATCTTTCAATGTGCTCGGAGTATCATCATCGCCAATGCATACTACAACGGGTTTACCACCCAAATCCCTGTTATCTTAGCGTGCTCATTTGAAATAAGGACAGTCACCCCTTCTAACTCTTTTTTTAAGCCATCGAAAACATTATTCTTCACCCCATACGTATATGGATTAAACGTAATCATGTAATCCATCTTCGTCTCACTAACAGTAGGGATGATGTAAGGGTGCATGTTCTATAAAATATCAATTAACAATTACATAGCATTTGATACGATAGTAGTATTATGGCATAATAAAATATCAGTTCATACCTAGGTAAATTTTCATTTGTACTTGAATGGGTCGCCTTTTATTATCTGGTCACTTTTTGTAGTGTGCCATCTGAGGATGCAGGGAATGGAAAAAGGCTCATCCGTTGATTTTCCAGCTAATTTTCCAAGACGAGGAAAGACCTCATGGATACAAAGCTATAAGCAGTACAACAGTGGAAAACAAACTCTGAGACTATGATAGAGTATGAATAAAATAAGAATCTACGATAAACTCACTAAAGGGTTTATGGTAGATATCATGAATACCAAAGAAAATCCTAATAGAGAATAGGATGCCTTGTGCTTCTCATCAAATACTTCTCTCTATTTCTTCAGGTCACTTTTCTTCTTCAGATAGTCCAAGGTCAATTAAAATATCTCTTTCCCCCATGGATAATACTCAAAGAAACTCAAAAAATCAACCATTCAAATCAGTTTCGTGTCGACAAGCTTCGTCGAATCTTTTGCAAGCAACATGGTATGCAAGAATCATAGTAAACAATACTTAATCTTCTGGTCCTCATTCAGCTTATTCCCTCTGATCAAGTGCAACAAGTTGGCCACCGTAATGTCTTTATTTTTGGTCACCTTAAAGCAAAAATTCTCCCCTTTGTCTAACACCTTCTTCATTTTTTATTCACTAGGGTATGATGAGCAGTTCATCCCGTGATCAAACAAAATTCTTTTAAGCCAAAACAAACAGGCTTGTTGTTAACACAGCACCACATCTCATGACCCCAGCTTATCGCTCTTGACGCATCGCAACAATAAATAATGGACCAACTGCCCATTGAACTTATGATGTTCCGACAGGTTTCTCAGGTGTCCAAAACAGAACCGCTTGAATCTTTTCTTCACTCCTGGTCAAAAAGTTAAATTCTTGATTAGCAGCCATTCTTGATCTGACCGATATCTTTGTTGGGAAAGATCCAACCTCATCTATTATCGTTCGAAGGTCATACTGCTCCACAAAAATAAATCTTGACAAACATGGCACGGACAAGGGATCATTATCCTAATCATCGATGTTTCTCCCACTTCCCTTGCTCTCTTCACTGTCATCACTAACACTGCACTCGGGAAGGACATCTTCACTAGACTTGGCATAGTCACTTTTCTCTTTTAACTCCGGATCTGATTTGGTCACTTCCTCATCAATTTTATTTCTTTTTGAGACATTTTCAACTACCTCGACTTTTTTTTCTACTGCTACCAGCAGAATAAGAACCAATACCGGCTTTGCTTTTAGGATTGATGGGTTTTATACCTATTTTCAACACAATCTACACCTGTACAACAAATCTCCCATTTTCAATTCATAGACCACAAGTCTATCAATAAAAATAAGTCAATGCTCAAATGAATCCCCCTTCCTCCCAGAAAAAAAAAACAAAGAAACACCCCACCAAAATCCAACATGTAGTATCAAAATCAAACTAGTACACCTAATCAAACTAATTAGCTGTTAATCTTTCAATTTTCACTATTTCAGCCATCATATTTTAAAAAAATTTCATAAGTCTAAAAAATTGATTTCAATCAAGGGCATTTTGATTTCATAGGCCATGGGTCGATTTCATTGACTACGGGTCTACGGAGAAAAACAGGTGACTATAGGAATCAAACTGCCAAAATAACTCTTCAAATAACGATTATCCCACCATTCCACCATCAAACAGTTTACTCCACATATCAATAATTGAAACAAAATCCAACATGCAATTTTAAAACACAACAACTGCTAAAAATCAAACTAGTGCACCTAATCGAACTAATTAGCTATTAATCTTTCAATTTCCACTATTTAAGCAACCATTTTTTAAAAGAATTTCATACATCTAAAAATAATTGATATATAATTTATATTATCTTAAAAAACATATAATATCTATTTATTTTTCAAAAATATCCCTACCCCTCTCCGCTCCCCCTAACCCACGCACTCTTTCTTCTTCAACTCAATTCACCATTAAAGCTTTCATTGAAGTTTTTTTTTCTTTTAAATCACTCATTAAAGCTCGACTTTACAATTAAATCATATCATTTAACTACCCACCATTTCTTCTTCAACAAAATGTCTTCTTCGACACTATTAAAGCTCTTCAACACAATTTCACCATTAAAGCTCCTTCATTGAATCTTTTTTTTTAAATCATATCATTAAAGCCCCATTTTCAGTTAAATCTAATAATTTAACTATCTTTAAATCTCAATTCAATCATTAAACTTTCAATTCAATCATAAAACAATTTTTAGAAGTGATTTTAAAAAAATGGACGAAAATACATGCTGACGGAGCGGGGGTTGGGGGAGATGCTAATGGGGTGGGGGTGTTGGACGAGGGGCGAGGGTGCTGAATGGGAGTGGGGGGTAGAGGAGAGCTGTTGGAGAGGGTTGATAGATGAGGTGGGGTGGGGGAAGAGGGGGTGAGGTGGGGTGTTAAATTAAATAAAAAGTAAAATTTTGATTAAGAAAATAACAAAAATATAAATTAAATTTATTTAACATGTGGCAGCACCTGATTGGTGCATGTGTTCACTCTCTTTGTTGTGACTGAGATTCAGCGAAAAATGGTGTATTTTCAACGGATTAAGTAAGAATCATGGGGTAATAGGTCAAATTCAAAGTTTAGGTGTCTTTTTGAAAATCTCGGCCAACATTAGTGGGGTAATTATGTATTTACTCTTAAATTAAAAATGATATAAATAGATAGTAAAATGTATTGGCGCTAGTGGAATAAATTAATTAAATTAAAAATGATATAAATAGATAATAACATGGTTTGGGGCTGGTGGAATATTAAATTAAAAATAATTTAAACTGATAATAACATATTTTAGGACTGGTGGAGTAAAATAATTAAATAAAAAATGATTTAAATAAACAACCTTGAATTGTTGGTGAAAATTAATAGACTTCCATCGATGTTGACCCATGTCAAATATCAGTAAAAGATATACTTGTGCTTTCAGGGTCCATCAACTCATCTGGTCTATCGTAGACCTACACCTTTAGGAGTACATCGATGGATCTCTTAATTATGCGTCGACCACAGTGATATATGTACATTGCTATAGACCAACACTTTGATGTAGTGTAAAAGACAATAAATAAATTAAAAATAAATATAGAGTGGGTTTCTACACATGTGAGGGAGTGTAAACAAGTCATATAATCATGTAAGAGCTTATACAAGTTAGGGGTGGTGTATTAAGGAGTGTGTGGAAGGGTAGTGGTTGAATTTTCAATAGCCTAAGGGTAATATTTGTCAAAGCACAAGTATATTTTGAGTATATATTTTGTATTTGATGTCTACATATTTCACATACTCCTTCAATCACCACCCCCAAATCAAAAGAGTATGTGGAATACATAGTGGTTGAAGAATCATCATCCTCAATACATACTTATGCTTTGAGAAGCATTACTCTTAGGAGATTGAACATTCAACCACTACCCATCCACACACTCCTTAATACACTATACCTAATTTTTATAAGCTCTAATATGATTGTGTGACTTGTTTACAATCCCTCACATATGTAGAAACCCACCCTGCATTTATTTTTAATTTATTTATTCTCTTTTAAAAAAAATTCATGTATTGGTCTATAGCAGTGTACATAGATTATCGTGGTCTAAGCATAATTAAGAGATCCAATGATGCACTCCTAAAGGTTTAGGTCTACGATAGACCAGACGAGTCTACGGTAGAAGTAAGTATCTAGTTGATGGCTGACATTGGTCATGATCTACAATACTCTATTAAGTGTCACCACAGTTTCGAAAAATAAAATTACTGTTCCAATGATAATAAAGTGATAATTTTGCACTTCACACATCTTTTTTACTTCATGTATAAAGTCGTCACTCCCTCATTATTTTATTTCAGAACTTTGTTTTTATTTAAAACTTCTACAATATCTCAAGAATCTCAAACATTCAATTCTAAAAAGACTCTAATTAGTTATTGTGGGAATGTGGCTGTCTTGAGGCTGTCACGCACAGACTCAAATCCAGGTCTCAAATTTTATAACTGTGTAATTTCGAAGGTGAGTCATGTATGTCGTTTTTATAATGTTAAGTTAATCGTTATGTAATGATAATTTATTTTATAGGATAATGGAACATGCTCATTTTTTAAATGGCTCGATGAGCTATCACCTCCAAGCAGTCCATCAACGTTGATTCCAGGACCCGAGACATCAAATTTTAGTGGCTTGGCAAAATTTAATCTACTACAAAGGCTCCAAGAATGTGAAGAAAATAGAGATTTTCTTATAAATTTATTCAAAGAAGCCAAAGAACAAAGGGATCACCTTAAAGTATTTCTACATGACACACAAATAAAGAGGGATCAACTAAAACAAAAATTGATTTTGGCCAAAGAAAGGGATAATGGAATAAAAATAATGGTATGTGCTATAATGTTAGTATTCGTTCTTTGGAAAAGTGTAACATGGATGTAGTGATATTGAATAAATAATAATTGTTCTATTTTTATACAATGTTTACACTGTTTTTGATAGAATCATAGTCGATCAATAAGCAGATCAACTTAAAATGAAGTAGTATGGTAATGATGTACTATGAAAGAAGTATACGAAAGAATAAATATTCTATGAAATAAAAGAATGTTTCAAATATCCTACCAACAGATTATTCAACACATTAATGATAATAGCATTCAAATGTCTTTTTCACTATTTTCATCCTCATCGACATAGGTGTTGTTGATTTCATCAAAGATATCTATGAACCCATCTTGTTTTTCTTCCTCAGCTTCTTTTTTTCCCATCACCTTCAACTGATGCTTCTTTCTCACCTTCTTTTTCCTCCTCAACTTCTTTTTTTACTTCACCTTCAATAGCGACTTCTTTTTCACCTTCCTTTTCTTCCTCAGTTTTTCCTTTTTCTTCACCTGATGTGGCTTTATGAGCTTCTTTGTCAGCTTCTTCTTCTATATCAGCTGCTGCTCCTATTTTTTCAGCTTCTTTTTTTTCTTTGCCTTCTTCAACTATAGCTCCTTTGTTTTCCTTGCCTTCTTCTTCAATTGTTGTTGTTTCTTTTTCAACATTTTTTTCTTCTAGTGCATCTACTTCGTTTACACTTTCTTTTTGACTCTTATCTTCTTCCATTTGTTCTTCTTCATCCTTCTTTTCTTCATATTTTGCCTCTTTCGCCACACCAGTGGCCAACTCATCTAGTTTTCTCTTTTTTTCTACTTCTTCATTCCTCTTCGATTCAAGAAGGTCCACATGCACTGTATAATCATATTACAAAGTGTTACTAATATTTAAGGTTGAAAATTCATTAACAATATTAACTATTGAATGAATTTACCTCTCTTGTGTTGTGGCTCATCCTTTTTCTTTTTATTCAGTCTTTTCTCTCTGATATGGCAGCAATATCTAACATCACTTCCTCGAGCGCAACAACATACTTATGAAGATCCCCAGGGAATGAGGTGACTTTTGTATCTTTCGATGTGCTCAGAGTATCATTATTGCCAATGCATACTCCAACGGGGTTACCACCCAAATCCCCGTCATCTTTACTGTCCTCATTTGAAATTAGGACAATCACCCCTTCTAACTCTTTTTGTAAGCCATCGAAGACGTTATTCTTCACCTCGTCCGTATATGGATTAATCATAATCATGTGATCTATCTTCGTCTCAAAAATAGTAGGGATGATGTACGGGTGCACATTCTACAAATTATCAGTAAACAATTATATAGAATTTGATACAACAGTAGTATTATTGCATAATAAAAAATAAGTTCATACCTAGGTAACATTTCCTTTGTACTTGAATGGGTCGCCTTTGATTATCTGGCCACTTTTTGTAGCGTGCCATCTGAGGATGCGGATAATGAGAAAGGGCTCATCCATTGATTTTCCATCAAAGTTTCCAAGATGAGGAAAGACCTTATAGATCCAAACCAATAAGCAGTACAACAGTGAAAACAAAACTCAGAGACTATGACAGAGTATAAATAAAACAAGAATCTATGATAAACTCACTAAAGGGTTTATGATAGATACCATGAATGTCAAGGGAAATCCGAATAGAGCATAGGATGCCTTCTGCTTCTCATCAAATACTTCCCTTTGTTTCTCCATGACACTTTTCTTCTTCAGATAGTCTAGGGTTAATTAAATTGTCTTTTTCCCCCTTGGATAATACTCGATGAAACTCAAAGAATCGACCATTCAAATCATTTTCGTGTCGACAACCTTTGTCGAATCTTTTGCAAGTAGCATGGTGTGCAAGAAGCACAGTAAACAACACTTAAACTTCAGGTCCTCGTTCAGCTTATTCCCTCTGATCAAGTGCAATAATTTGGCCGCCGTAATGTTTTGTTTTTGGTCACCATAAAGAGAAAAATGCTCCCCCTTGTCTAACACCTTCATTATTTTTTATTCACTAGGGTATGATGAGCAGTTCAGCCCGTGATCAAACAAAATTCTTTCAAGCCAAAACAAACAGTCTTGTTGTTAACGCAGAACCACATCTTATGATGCAGCTTATTGCTCTTAACGCGTCGCAACATTAAATAATGGACCAACTGCCGATTGAACTTGAGATGTTCCGACTGGTTTCTTAGGTGTCCGAAACAGGACCGCTTTAATCTTTTCTTCACTCCTGGTCGACAAGAACTTGCTTAAATTCTTGATAAGAAGCCATTATTAAACTGACCGATATCTTTGATGGAAAAGATCCGACCTCGTCTATTATTGTTCTAAGGTCATATCGCTCCACGAAAATGAATCTTGACAAACATGTCATGGTTAAGGGATCATTATCCCTATCATCACTGTTTCTCCTACTTCCCTCGCTCTCTTCACTGTCATCACTAACACTGCACTCGGGAAGGACATATTCACTAGACTTGGCATAGTTGCCTATCTCCTTTAACTCCGTATTTGATTCGGACACTTCCTCATTAATTTTATTTATTTTTGAGACATTTTTAACTGCCTTGACTTTTTTATTTCTACTGCTACCAGCAGAATAAGAAACAGTACCAAATTTTCTTCTTCGTGTTTCAATTGGTCACCTGCTTTGTTAAGTTGGTCATCAATTTTCCATTAACTTCACTTTGTTTTTCTGGAATTGCAGCGTGAGAGAGATATGTGGATATTGCATACAAGAACTTCAAGGCATTTTACCAGTCATTCTCAAGCATAGACAGGAAGTTGAATGTTGATTGATAACTGGTGAAGGGAAAACCTTAGATTTTTAATTCATATATTCATACCTACACTCTCATTAACAACAAGAGGAACTTTAGTCCGTACATCGTAACTTGTACGCGAAACATTAATGTAAGCGACAACACATAACAATAGTATTCTAGTGTAATTTTACAAGTGGGGTTTTGGAATGCAGATCTTATCCATATCTTTATTGAGTAGATAGGCTGTTTTCGATAAATCCTTGGCATAAAAAGTGAAGCTGTTCGGGAAAGGGTTGCCGGAAGAAAAGGAAATGCAAATAAAATTTCAAGGTACAGTGCAAAATGCAGCATTGTAGTGCAAAAACATTGATGAAAAAGAAATTATGCGATTACTAAATACTAATACTCGTCGTTCCCATCAACCGGACGGACACATTCAATGACTTACTAACCTGATACCTACTAATCTTCCATATAATTCTCAACCTCCATATCTACCTGTCTAATTGTGCCATGAAGTTACAACATGTATATCTACAACAAACCTGCAATGCATGACATTGCAATCCAAAGCGTGCACGTACTATTTAAACTACTCGGGTAATTGAAAACAAAGGCAACTTCCATTCAATTTCTTGATGTTGTAAGTTTCACCAAATGAAATTGTAACGCCCCACATTTTGGGCTACAATATTGACCATGATTCCGATGTGGTGATAAATCCCAAAGCCATAAAATCCTATGCCAATAGGGAATGTTAATTATTTGTGTAGCATGTCAATCCATTCAAGCTTGAATTTAGACCATAGAGGTGCTTCAACTCAAGGACGAGTTGAAACTATTTCGATCAACTAAGTTTTAGTAGATGTTATAAATTGTGTCAGCTTCCATGGACTATAAATCTCTTTATATGTAGAATTAGGGATCCTACTATATGTCAAATGATAGGTCTTCGAGTTATGTTTCCAACGATACCAATTTTTCTAAAATCCGACACCCGAGCAAGAAGGTATGGCCTTTTAAATTTATATGCATCGCCTAACCTATCGCCCATGGCCACTGGAAAGCATAGGCGATAGCCTAGGTGGTGCCTATGTAAACATAGGCGATATCCTAGGCGGTGCCTATGTAAACATAGGCAATATCCTAGGTGGCGCCTATTTAAATATAGGCGATGGAAAGGGTGGCACCTATTTAAAGAATTCAAGTGACTTAAACACTCAATTTTTGGGACAAAATGGTCCTTTTCCACCCTTACTTATCCCTAAAACACGAAATTCAGTTTCAAGGACCCCAAAATACACCTTCAATCATCAAAAGTACTCAAGGATTCTCCTTAGTGTTTAAAAATAAAAACCCAAGCAACTCGAGATTCAACCGGGGGTTTTAGGAAAAAATTGCATATTTTGAATCCTCTCAACGTAGGCTTTGAAAAACAACTAATATTCGTAGTAATAAAGGTACGTGGGGTTATCCTAAAATCTCATGGGTGTAGTTTTGATGAACATGCATGCTTTTAAATGGGTGTTTTTAATTAAATGCTAATATCTTGCTTTCAAAATGATTTTTATGTCATTTTCTTTATGTCATGGGAATTATTTGCCTATATACTTCAATGGTTGAAAACATGCATATGTGAATTGAGATTTTCCATGGAAGTTTGATAAATATGAATGATAAACTATTTTCAAATTCCCATGAAAATGTTTTGATACAAAATATTATATTGTGATCAACAAAAGAGAGCATGAATTTGAAATAAATCTTGTTCACCACTTGTAAATGATGAAGCACCTTGGTTTTTACATGATTATTCATATGTGGATGTGATATTGATGACTTGCAAGTCGGGTATGTTGATACCCTACAAAATATGATATGTGATTGAGTCAGATGAAATTTGAATGGATTGATTTTACATGAGATAGGTGGATGTCTAAAGAAGGCGTTTGAGTGTAAGGGCTCATCACTGGAAACCGTGTTTGTCGACACAGAAATTTAGTACCAGGCTTAGTGATCTTGTTTACTTGACTTTATGTCATTCCCAAATTGGGACTATAGGTAGGAGCCTGGGCTAAGTGATCCTGGGCACTACCATTGTGTCGAGACACCATGCTTCTTGGTCTTGTGTGTCTCTCCCTCACATATACTCTAATCTCGGCGGCAACCGAAGTTTGGCAGTTGCTATAAATTATGTAAGGTATTCCACCTAGCTTAGTTGCATTTCATTGTTGTTGAGAAACTATTGCATTTCGCCCACGTTATTTCAAATGATTTAATATGAAATTTCTTTATAATAGCTCTCAACTATATTTTGTAAAAAAATATTAAGTTTCGTTTTGATATCTCAGCGTGCCAGTACTTTTGTGCTGAACCCCTCCCCTCTCCAACCTCTCTGGTTCAGAAGCACAGTCTAGGGGTCAAGAGAATCAGTAGATCATTCAGACAGAGTTGCAGAGACAAATGGTGAGCCTTCTATGTTTCGGAAGCTCTTATGTCCTGCAGTCCTTTTATCTTATATTTAGTTTTGGGGTCTACTGGGGGCCTTATCCCAGTTTATATACAGTTACTTGACTCAGTCATTTGTTAGAGATTTTCGCAGACAGTTGTTTAGAGGTTGATTGATGTTGGGGGGACCTTATTTCCCCGTTATTGTTTCTTTTCATATTTATGACCATGTTTCTAAATTATTATGTTTATTCCGAATTACTTTGATCATATGAATTAGGTGCTTAATTACCAGATAGATAGGGGTGTTTGGGGCCTTCATGGTTCGAAATGATCGTCACGGCCAGGCCCTAATTCGGGTCGTGACAAACTTTGTATCAAAGCACGGTTATTGGTCCCAGGGTGTCTGCGAAATCATATTGGTTAGAGTCCTGTTTATTGGTGTGTATTGCGCCACACTTATAAGCAGGGATATGGTAATTAATTAAATCAAACTGAGGTTGGGAATTTATTAAAACCAATTATGTTGGAATATGGTAATGTGGCTTCTAGATGGGCAACTATTCCGATGTGATAATTAACCTTTTTTTCAAGTACTTCATCTATTTTTGGGGAGATTCTATATGGCTTCTTTAACAGGGTGGATGTTCTAGAACTTCCATTTACAAGACAAGCACACAACCCAACATAATCATGCGAAAAAATCCTGCTTGGTCTAGGTTTGGATTTTCTGTTCAGAAGACTAGCAAAACGGTTAATAAACAGCTAAGCAGCCAAAGAAATCATACCTTTGTAAAAAGCTGTTAATATTTCATAAACACCAAAGCGAGCTCCCAAGCCCAATGACCTTCCAAGTGTCAACCACCCCACCCTATTATACTAGCCTTCAATGGTCATAAAATATTAAAGGAACATTAACATTTAAGATCGAAAGATGTCCATAAAACAGTCATATACGAGAAAATTTATGAACTTTTCATCGGTCTTTTATAAGACCTATAATGCATGCATTTCCCATAAGAGCAGTAATACAATTTATACATCATACATCATCCAAAAAAGTTTCTAAACCTTTTGAGGACATCAGCACCAGTGAGTTGCTTACCACTACTTGCTCCCACCTGCATTCCATTCCACAAAATTTACAACCAAAGCACAATATGACATTAACGATGGTCCCCTCAGTGTAAGATAATACATTAAAGTGAATGCTCAGGGTCACTATCAATTTTCACACCTTTACAAAGGCCTTAAGGCTATCGAAAAGGTAACCAATGGCACTGGATAATGTAGAAAATCCTGCAGCAATAACTGCATGCGTTTCAAATATTGGATTCTTCAAAAGTTTGTTCATTTGATACATTAACGTGGATAAGTGCGCATTGCAATTAATCGTCTCCTCTAGTCACAATCAATATATTCAAAGATTCACAATTCCCTGCAATTCCATTAGATTGGCTCAAAGAGTTAGTACTTCAAATGCGCTATAAAGTCGGTCACCATGAACGTTAACACTACCGTCGTTAAGAAAACTCATGGGCGGAGGAAAATTGCAATCAAGCCACGAAATAAGATATTCCGATCTGCAGGATGGATCCCGGTCCAACTCTCAAATCTCTTCCCAGGAAGTTGCCATTTGAGAAATCCTCTCCATGGATACATACTGCACATAAAGAGTGTAAAGAAAAGAGGATACATCAGGTCCAGTATCGGCTATAATCCAACTAAGTGAATGCGTCAACTACTTTTGGCCCGTTATCCTCACTTACAGATGCACCAATTATACGGTAGCAAATATACATACATTCTCGTCTACTCCATCATCCAACCAAGGACTACCAATACGAAACCCCATAGAAAATGCATGTTAGTATTTGTTCCTAAGTGGGGAATGGGATAAAAGTTCACCTACAAGAGATGATTTGCAAAAGACCTATCAAAGTCGGATGATTGTGCACCGGGGCTGTAATTGCCACATTATGAAACAAAAACGTTTGACATTAACTAATGAATTCTTGCATAGATCCTGTCAGACCAGCAGCACTAGAGAAAAGCTATACACCAACCAAATATAGATGATTTAAAAATTACTTCAGGCTTGAATAGAGTAAACTGGGTACAAGGGATTCACATGGAAAACCTTAAAGAGTTTAGGATCGAGATGTTAATTGATAATATTGACTGTTGACATTGTGCACACAACCCAATGGAATTGACCATTCCCACTCCAAGGCCGATAAGTTGAATTGACCATAGAAATTTGTCCGACACCAACTCATCCCGCATCATGTATACTCAAATTTTATGAGCTTAACTTAAAAATACGCATTGTAACTGTAACTAATAAGCTCTCCCAAATACTTGTACGATATTTCACTACATGGATTGACCACCCAAGATTTCTTTGAGCATTAAGGTGCCCGGGTGGATTTTCATGTAGAAAAATATCATATAGATGATCAAAGTTCTTGAATAGGCCATGTGTCAATCTTGGAATAATGAAGTGACAAAATAGATACTTTGCAATTAACATACAGAAATTTTATTCTAGGGGAGAAACGATTTTTCAAGCATAACGCAAGTTGAAAACAACATAAAGCTAATCCAATTAAGTTAAAGCAGCAAGACTGAAAGCTGTTAGGAAACGTGTAGATATTAAGTAAACCACAAGCAAAAATAAAACAAGAACACACATATTTACATAGTAGAATGAGTATTTTCTGGATACACAAAACAACCCACTAAATTCACTGATGTAATATGTGCATACAAATAAGTCCTAGGCTCAAAAAACATGAAGGTCCACGGGCCTATCAGCCCTATCCCTATGCTACTACCACAAACCCCATTGAAAATCACAAACATAGGTCGCACCGCGAAACTTTTTGGGCTGGATCAACAAAATTCGGTCACAACTTATTGGTTTAAAACCGTTAAAGGGAAATAATACAGGAATTCAATTTTAAGCTGGTCGCAGAAACAAAGATGGAGTTTGAAGAAGAGAATATGCAGAGAGTAATTATTTTCTTGTTGAAAAACCACCTCAAATTGATCATCAACTTAGCAACTTAGAAGCTCGAACTTGCTGATTTGATGTGGCTTAGTGAACAGGTCTTCTAGTTGTGGCAAATTTGAAGGCTGCAGAGGAAGACAAGTCCGTTGTTGAGGTAGTGACTGCTGCTGGTGAACTTGCTGCATGTTTTATTGATATGCTTGTTGCTGATTACTTGCAAGAAGAGATGGATGTTGACCATGAGGAAGAGGAGGAGCTCCTAAAGGCATTGAAACTAGCATTGAGGTTTTCTGTTCTCCTTGAGGTGATGAATCATGTGATGGGATAGACAGAGGCACTGCAGTTCCAACTCCAGTTATTGTACCTTCAGTTTGTAATATACAGGAGGCAAATTCTCTAGGGGTTGAGGGGGCCTCAAGACCTGGAAAATTACCACGCATGCGACCAAGAACATTGTTTTGATCACTTAAACCTTGCTGTCCTAAATTGAATTTATCACGAGCAGAGTCGCCAGGCCTTTTTCTGCACCAGAATTTTGTTGTCTGATCATTGCTTCCACTGCAAAGGAGATAACCAATTGGCTGCCATGAAAGATCCCACACACCAGTTTCATGTGCATTTGTAAGTTCCACCAGAGGAGCTTCATGCCCCACAAGCCAATCAGGAAACGGATACCAGGCCAATAATGTCTCTTCGTTCTGATGCCCACGGAACGACTCAAGATCGTTCATAGCCTTTATGTCATAAAGAATTTCAATTTGATCCTTGGAAGCAGAAAGGATCCAGTTACCAGATAACGAGCGCTCTTCTTGGCATCTTGTGAAGTCCCATACTTTAATGGTAGATTCATTAGAACTGGCCTTAACTTCAGAATCATTTTTTTTTACATATGATTTTCAGGGTTGAAGTCATCATCCATCGTGTCATCATATGGAAGTTCAGAAATATCATATAGCTTCTCCCCAGATGCACCAGCAACAACTTTCTTGAGATATACTGTCACGACCCGAACTGGGGACCTGGCCATGACGAACATTCCAAACCATAAAGGTCGAAACACCACTATCAATCCGGTAATCATGCACATAATTCATATGATAAAAAGAAATGCGGAAGATACACAATATTATGGAAACATGGTCATGAATCTAATGAAACCAATAATGGTAAATAATGTCCGACAACCTCTATCGACATCTGAAAACCATCTACGAAATCTCTATTACTGTTTGAAAATTGGGACAAGGCCTTCCGAATAATTAAATAATAATTAATCTGCCAGACATTAGGCCTTCCGAAAGATTGAAGGCTCACCACCTGACTCCGCAAATCTGTCTGAAGAATCTACTGATTATCTGGACCTCTAGATTGTGCCTCCGAACCTGGGAGGGAAGGTGGTCACTACAAAAGTACTGGTACGCAGAGAAATTCAAAACAAAAATATTACATTTTTACAAAACATGAGTGAGAGCCATTATAAAGCAGTTTCGTATCAAATCATTTGAAAAGCACATGGGCATAATGTAATAATTTTCCAACAACAATGCAATGCAGCTGAGCTATGTGGAATACCCTACATATCTCATTTACACCAACTGCTAAATCTCGGTTGATGCTGATATTAGAGTATAAGTGAGGGGAAGACACACAAGATCACACAACAGGGTGTCTCGGCCCAATAAAGTATGGTAGTGCACAAGAACACAAAGAAGGGCTCATAACCATAGTCCCAATTTGGGAATGACATAATGTCAGGTACACAAGATCACTTAGCCAGGTACCAACTTCCCATGTCGGCAAACATGATTTCCAGCGATGAGCCCTTACACTGAAACGCCTTCTTCGGGCATCCACCTAACTCATATAAAATCAATGCATTCAACTCCATTTAACTCAACCACATATCTTATTCGATAGGGTATTGTCATACCCGACTTGCAAGCCATCAATATCGCATCATTACTTCAGGCAACCATTATATTCATCATATTTCAACATAATAACCCCCTCCTTGAAAGTCAAAAATCTTATCCACTTTCAAAATAGTTCAAGTCATGCTTGTGAAGATAATTTCTAACAATTCACATCATACGAAAATTCAAAAAAATTTCATATAAAGAGAGGGGTTTCATATAATTCATGCTCTCAAGTTAACATCTTTTGAATCATAAGAATATGCATATATAATATATCAAATCACTTCAAAAATAGGCCTAAAGATCATATCAATATCATCAAGATGCTTAAAACAAGTTTATATTCATAATTTCAAAACCCCCATTTTTAAAACATGAATTTTTTAAAATCATGAGATTTTTGAGATAACCCCACGTACTTCTATTTGCAAAAATAAATAGGTGCTTCTTAAAGCTTACGATCTGGAATCCCAAATCTCAAGTTTGTTTCGAATTCCCATGGTTGAATCTTGATTTACTAGAGATAATTGGATTGGACTTATTGGGAGGAAAACCTAATTCTTGCAATGGAAGAGAGAAAAAATAGAGATTTTTCCCTTTACTAGGACATATATAGAGGGTAGGAATGGGTAGAAAAGACCAAAATACCCTTGAGTGAAATTTTTAAATTGGAGCCCCATTTTTGGCCCCAGCACAATGCGGAGCTTGCAAAAATGACAATTATTGAGACTTGGAAGTTTGGCGCAAAGCGGGACTATCACGGAGGCTTGCTAGAAATTGACAAGTGCCATTTTGGCCTCTGGCGCGACATTCCATGCACTGAAATGGCATTCGTCTTATAGCTGAAACTTAAAATAGTATTAACTTCTTACCCAGTTATTGGAATTCGACAAATCTTATATTGTTGGAAAGCTTATTCAATTATCTACAATTTGGTATATAGTAGGCCACCCAGTTAATCATATACAATGAGTTATGGTTGATTGAAGTTGACCCGAGTTTTGATGCTTACTCAAACTCGAACGATTGGAAATCTTTCAACTCGTCCTTGAGTTAGGGGACTTCTATGATCTTAATTCATGCTCAAATAGATTTCCACGCTACATAATTGATCAACACACTAAATTTTTATTGGATTTATCTTTTTTGTAACCTTTATTAGATGAAATTACGATTTACGTTCTAGCCCAAAAATGCGGGGCGTTACATTATCTCCCCCTTGGGATCATTCATCCCCGGAAGATGGGTAGGGACTTTGAATCTTTAAAATATAGAATAACGTGGACATGATATGTTCTCTAAGAAAGAATACACTGATCTGAAACTTTACTATAAGCCTGGAACTATTGATGTTCTGAATTCTTGTACCGGACGTACATATCTGATGCATGGAATACACGACTGAAGCTACTTATAAACTAAATTCTCATAATGAACATGCCTTTCTAATGCATGCGTATCTGACTGAACTGACATATGAACGTATGATTGAATACGCAATAATAACTGATTCGAAGCTTTAAATAAGAATCTATGCCTGCAACTGAATAGGGGTACTCCCCCTTGGGACACTATGTCCTTCTATGAATGCTCAAATCACTAAGATACTCGGAAAAATTGAGGCGATGCACTAGGTACTTACGAATTGAATTATAACTAAACATCTAGAATTTGAATCTAGTACATGAAGCATGAACTGAGTTATACTCGCAACTACTAGTATACTCTATCTTGGAATAGTAACATATCTGAGATTTTTGGGTAGCATGATTAAATGAAAAGACGAAAACAAACAAGCCATGCAAATCTGACGTCTAAACTGATTTGCTGGCCACATAGACTGAACTATACTCAAAAATCATACTCAATTTGGATTATCTTATCAACACTCTTCCTTACGAAGTCTGGGTAGTATTACAAAGCAAAAGTTTTTGGCATGAGTCATACAAGACATCCAACTATAGTATCCCAACATTGACATTACTCTGCAGCCTAGAATATAGACATATAACTCATAAATCAGGATGGAATTGCCAGGCCTTCGGCAATACAACTACTTAAATACCATATTCATTCTATTCAACTTATAATTATCATATGAGAATCGAAAAATCATTCCACTAATGTCTATAGTAGCTTAAATCCTTTCACTGCGATCACACTAATTCCAATTCACAAAAATACATCATGTCATACCACACTATTATTCTAAACCATATGATGCAACCTTCTATATCTTTTTTGAAGATCACAACCTAAGCATAGCATGCGTTACCACTTCAATAGCTACTCTGACTTCTTACTATGAAGTCGCTAGCACATATAGCGTTCCTTTACGAAAATCCTATCATGTCATTCAAGCCTATCTTTATAACCATATATGAACTTCAAAGCAAACACTCATAAGGACATGCTTCGCATATTCCGTAAACCACTGTCAATATGACTCCCACGCGCTACCTCAAAAAAATATATGCACACACATATTTCCACTAACAATCACATACATCACAAACTTAGCCCCAAATCTTACTTTACACTCATGGCCTTATCTAAACAAGCATACAATGATCTTTTATCAATAGGAAGCATTTACTAAACGCCACTATCATTAAATAAGAAGGGTATTATGCGAGACTTGGCACTTAACTGAGGCCTTAGTAATAGGAAAACAACATTAGGGATTCATCAAAGTGATCTGAGTGGAGAGTACACCCGTCTCAAAGCTGAATCTCGCAAATAATTTGGCATATAGCATGAGTTATTGGAACTGAGCACACAATAAAGAGTGAGTACATGAGTCATGAGCTGCATGAACTCAATTTGGACTTCATAACTTATGGAATGTGATCCTGACTATTGAATCAATTTTAATTTCTCATTTAGGAACTGGAAGAGCACATGATTCTCTATCGTATGCATGAACATAAACTATGATCCTGGAACTATAATGTAAGGCATGAGTAGGCATTAGGTAATTGAAAAACATTGAGATAAGAATGGGTGGAGTCTCACCCTCACTTTCTGATGATCTATATCATACTGACATTACTACTAGAATCTGAGAGTCTGACTCGGTCACTTGTACTATTATCTCCTTCTTAGCATTAAGCCATTATCTTAAGCTTGAGAGATCCCTTACTAGACTCTAAACAGAACTACCCTTACTACACTCTAGGGTATGAAAAACGACAATACACGTAATGAATAAAAATTAACCCGAATGACTACATCTGGAAGTGGAAAACCCACTACTAATACCACTTTCTTAGACACACTCTATCATTCTATAGCCTCAATAGTCATTATATAATACTAAAACACTTACTTACTTTGAATCTTCGTGAGTATCCCTGCAGTTGGAGTGTACACCCTCTAGCGCTTCAACTCTTATTTCTAATAGCGCAACCCTCAAGGACTCAAACTTAGATTCTAAAACTTAACATGGATGTCACCAAGTCTTTAATGAATCACTCTACTTCTGTCATAGCCTACCAATATAGACACCTTAAAATTATATTCCTCTACCATGAGAATCAAGGTCATATAAAAAAGGCTCAACACTATCAATTAAAGTTCCTTAATTTGGCAATTTAGAATACCATATACCATCTAACTAGTCCTTTTCCAACCTAGCTACTCAACGGTACCACTAGCCACACACAACATGTAATTGCCTTAGAATAATTACCGCAGCTTTAAACCACCATGGGCATACTTATACATCATACATACACTGTCATACTTCATTACGAAATCAAATAAACTTAGGCACTCGCATGCACCGTTCAAGCCTATAGATCACTTCCCTATAACTAGTATCATTAATCAAGAAATTATCACATCCACCTTCCTGGCCATCAATTGTTTCAAACTTAATGTCTAGTGCTAAACATGATTTACAACCCAACTATACACAAAAATTTTTTACTTGGAAACTATGAAATAAACATCACAAAAACACTAGTGCACTAGAACTTCATAACCATAATAATCGATCATGATCTAATGGTTTTCCTTATCATAATCCATTAGCATGTACTATTTTAGCACATCAAGCCTACTAATTTAATCCCACAAAACATGCATCATCAAACTCTTGCCACTATTTACCACCACACCATTTAAATTCAAGCCTATAGTTTAGTATCAATCATTTAGCACCAATGAAGAATGCAAACATAATATAAATATACTAATCCATCAAATTGGGACATTCTACCCAAATATCTCAAAAATCTACTACATAACTTTTCACGAGTAGTACTAGTTTACATCTACCAATGAAAAGAGGGGGGGGCGGGGGTTAAAGCCTCATAATAGACATGGTCATCCTTATCCTTATATTATAACCCTGCACAATTGTATCTACTTATACTTCTTTCTCACATCACAATTACTTAACCAAGCATATATTTACACTACCTTCAAAGTCCATAACAACCATGAGTCTATACATATAACCTACTAGCTAATCTGGCCATTTTTATACTTTAAGCAAGGACAATTCTCCTCTCCTAATAACTCCTTCTCTATCTTCAACTAATAAACTAACACACAAGGATAAATCGCATCATTACAAAATCTATATCATGCAAAAAGATGCAGCTATACATATATTCAACCAACACAAGAACAACATGTTGAACGATAAATTTCTAGTGAATCGAAATAGGCCTTACACGACTTAACTAGACTTTGATTTTTGTGGTTTGAATAAGAAAATGAAATGAATGACAAGGAAACTATGCTAGTGAATCGAAAGAGCCCCACACGGCTTCACTAGACTTTTTAGTTTCATCAACACGATGATAAAATAATTTCAAAAGTTGGAAACTTGTCACACAATATTCCATAATCTGAGAATACATATCTTACTTTTTATAGATAAAAAAATTATGAGTCAAATATTTTCCCCACAGATTATCATACAATCCACACACGCTACTAGCTACCAATAGGTCATGACACCGACACTTTAACTTATAGTACTACTTGGGTGGAAATACAATTCCAACACTTCTACTACACATCTTTTCCCTTAAGCAAGACATTTGCAATATAAATTTCTAAAAAGGGCCGAATATACTCAATACAAAAGGCTAAAAAGCACTATTTTGTCAAGATCAAGGATCACACTAGAACCAATACACTCTTCATGATGCGATCCGAAGGGACCATACCATTTATACTCCAAACTTTTGGACTTGAATTACCCCAGTAATGTGATGGGTCTGAGAACATCACAGTAAGGAAAGAATTTGGGATGATTTTACTTTCATATGGACATCACCATAGTACGAATTAGAGTATGAAGGAGGAACATTCTAAATCTATTGCATGAACTAGAACAAGAAGAAAGAGAGATATTCCTAAACGCCTTATAGCCTCCTGCTTATAAGTGTGGCGCGCTACACACTCATAAACAAGACTCTATCCGACACGATTTTACAGACACCCTGGGACCATGAACCATGCTTTGATACCAAGTTTGTTACGACCTGAACCGGGACCCTGGACGTGACGAACATTCCAAACCATGAAGGCCCGAAACACCCCTTTCTATCCGGTAATCATGCACATAATTCATATGATAAAAAGAAATGCGAAAGATACACAATATTACGAAAAAATGGTCATGAATCTAATGAAATCAATAATGGGAAATAATTTCCCACAACCTCTATCGACATCTAAAAACCATCTGTGAAATCTCTACTACATGACTAAAACAAATTACCATCTGAAAACTGGGACAAGGCCCCCAGTAGACCCAAAACTACTAAATAATAATTAGTCTTCCAGACATTAAGCCCCCTGAAAGATAAAAGGCTCACCACCTGACTTTGTAAATCTGTTTGAAGAATCTATTGATTATCTGGACCTCTATACTGTGCCTCCGAACCTAGGAGTGAAGGGGGCCAGTACAAAAGTACTGGTACACAGAGAAATCTAAAACAAAAATATAACATTTTTACAAAATATAAGTGAGAGCCATTTTAAAGCAGTTTTATATCAAATCATTTGAAAAGCACATGGGCATAATGTAATAATGTTCCAACAATAATACAATGCAGTTGAGCTGGGTAGAATACCTTACATTTCACATTTACACCAACTGTCAAACCTTGATTGCCGCCGAGATTAGAGTACAAGTGAGGGGAAGACACAGAAGATTACACAGTAGGGTGTCTCGACCCAATAAAGTATGGTAGTGCATAAGATCACAAAGCAGGGATCTAACCCATAGTCCTAATCTAGGACTGACATAAAGTCAGGTACACAAGATCACTTAGCCTACTACCAAATTCCCATGTCGGCAAATACGGTTTCCAGTGATGAGCCCTTACACTCAAATGCCTTCTTCGGGTATCCACCCAACTCATATAAAATCAATGCATTCAACTCCATTTAACTCAACCACATATCTTATTCGATAGGGTATTGTCATACCCGACTTGCAAGCCATCAATATCGCATCATTACTTCAGGCAACCATTATATTCATCATATTTCAACATAATAACCCTCTCCTTGCAAGTCAAAAATCATATCCACTTTCAAAATAGTTCAAGTCATGCTTGTGAAGATGATTTCTAACAATTCACATCATATGAAAATTCCAAACAATTTCATATCAAGAGAGGGGTTTCATATAATTCATGCTCTCAAGTTAAAATCTTTTGAATCACAAGCATATGCGTATATAATATATCAAATCACTTCGAAAATAGGCCTAAAGGCCAAATCAATTTCATAAAGATGCTTAAAACATGTTTATATTCATAATTTCAAAACCCCCATTTTTTAAACATGAATTTTTTAAGCCCATGAGATTTTTGAGACAACCCCACGTACCTCTATTTTCGAAAATAATAGGTGTTTCTTGAAGCTTACGATTTGGGGATTCCAAATCTCCAGTTTGTTTCGAATTCCCATGGTTGAATCTGGAGTTACTAGAGATAATTGGATTTGAATTATAGGGAGGAAACCCTAATTCTTGAGATGGAAAAAGGAAAAAAAATGAGACTTTTCCATTTACTAGGACATAAATAAAGGGTAGGACTGGTTAGAAAAAGACCAAAATACCCTTGAGTGAAATTCTAAAACTGGAGCCCCATTTTTGGCCCCAGCGCGATGTGGAGCTTGGAAAAATCCCAATTATTAAGACTTGTAAGTTTGGCGGAAAGTGGGACTATCGTCGAGGCTTGCTTGAAATTGACGAGTGCCATTTTGGCCATTCGCGCGATGCGCCATGAACTGAAATGGCATTCGTTTTATAGCTGAAAATTAAAATAGCCATAACTCCTTACCCGATTATCAGAGTTCGACAAATCTTATATCGTTGGAAAGCTTATTCAATTATCTACAATTTGGTATATAGAAGGCCACGCAGTTCATTATATATAATGAGGTATAGTTGATCGAAGTTGACCAAAGTTTCGAAGCTTACTCAAACTCGAGAAATTGGAAATCTTTCAACAAGTCTTGAGTTAGGGGACTTCTATTATCTTAATTCATGCTCAAATAGATAGTTGATCAACACACTAAATTTGCATTGTATTTATGAATCTTGTAACCTTTATGAGAACAAATAACGGTTTACGTTCTACCCCAAAAATGCGGGTTGTTACATATACTTTCTCCCAGCTGTCATTGAAGGAAAGGTCGATTCCTTGACTATCATTAAGAAAGTCAATGCAGTCTACTTTGAAATCACAACCAGGACAAAGCCAACCTTCATCATCAGGTGGAATGTTTATCTTTGTAATACAATTTGAAACCTTTTTCTAATAACTGACCAACTGTTAACAAGTTTTGGTCCAAATTGGGTACATAAAGAACATCAAAAATTGTTTTAGTGCCCTATTGTGTTTCAATTGTAATGGTTCCCTTTCCTTTTGCTGGAATATAACTACCATGGACGATTCTAACTTTTGCAACTTTAGTAGGGCTCAAATCTTTAAAAAGATCTTTATCTCAAGTCATATAATTTGTGCATCCGCTATCGATCAACTACGAATCGCTTGAGACACTTCTTGTTAAATATGATGCGACAAAGAATTGATCTTCTGTACCCTGTCCGTGACGAGTATTTCGAACTCTCAAGGCCCAAAACACCCTTTATCTAACAAGTAATCATGCACATGACTTATATGAAAAAAAAGCGGAAGATACACTATGTAACGGAAACATGGTCAAGAATCATATGAAAACAATAATGGGGAATAATGTCCCACAATCTCAATCAACATCTTTATAACGTCTACAAAATCTCTACTACATGACTAAAATAAATATCAATTTGAAAACTGGGACAAGGCCCCCAGTAGACCCAAAACTAATAAATGATAAATGAAACTGCCAGATATTAGGACTTTCAAAATATAGAAGCCTCACCAAGTGACTCTGCGAATCTGTCTGAGGAAATCTACTGCTTTTCTAGACCCCTAGACTGTGCCTCCAAACCTGGGAGAGAAGGGGGTAAATACAAAAGTACTGGTAAACAGAGATATCAAAACAAAATATAATATTTTACGAAATATGGTTGAGAGCCATTATAAAGCAGTTTCATATCAAATCATTTGAAAACACATGGGCATAATTTAATAGTTTTCAATACCAATGTAATGCGATTGAGCTAGGTGGAATACCCTACAATTACAATTCCACAGTTATGTGGAATCCGCCTCTGGTGCTCGGCGGCCAATCCTCCAATCCAATTAACCGCCAGGATTTCGTGCCGGTATACCCCCATATGGGTACACCGCAGGGAATCCCCCATGTCAGATGTCCCAATTATTTTATTATACTACCATGTAGGATACAATATCGTATGATCCACATCGAAAACTACGATTTCCATCAATGAGCCCTTTCACTCAAATACCTTCTTCGTGCATCCACCTTTCTCATAAAAATCAATGAATTAAAACTTTGTTCAAATCAATCACATGTAATACTCTGTAGGGTATCGTCATACCCGACTTGCAAGTCATCAATATCTTATCATTTTCTTCATTCAATCACATTGGAAGTAGGCCTAAAGACCAAATCAACATCATAAAACGTTTAAAACATAATCATATTCGTAATTTCAAAACCACCATTTTAAAAACATGAATTTTTAAAGCCCATGAGATTTTTGAGATAACCCCACGTACCTCTATATGTGAATATGATAGGTGCTTCTTGAAGCCTACGTTGTGGAGATTCCAAATCTTCAAGTGGTTTTCAAAACCCATGGCTTAATCATAAACTATTGGGGTTTTTATTTTGAAACCCTAGAGAGATTTATTGAACAATTTTGATGAATAAAGGTGTATTTTGGGGTCTCTGGGAACTAAATTTTGTGTTTATGGCTAAATAAGGGTGGAAAAAGACCATTTTGCCCCAAAAACGGAGTGTTTAAGACACTTGAAACCTTTACATTGGCACTGCCTATGCTATCGCCTATGTTTACATAGGCACCGCCTATGATATCGCCTATGTTTACATAGGCGCCAACTACTACTTTGAAAGGCCAAAACTTCTTGCTCGGGTGTCGGATTTTAGCAAAATTGGTATCATTGGAAAGCTAACTCGAAGACCTATCATTTGACACATAGTAAGCTCTCTAATTAGACATATACAGAGATTTATGAATGATGGAAGCTGGCACAAATTACAACGTTCACTAAAACTTAATCGATTGAAATAATTTCAACTCGTTCTTGAGTTGAAAGACCTCTTTGGTCTAAATTAAAGCTTGAGTGGATTCACATACTACGCAAATAAATAACATGCCATATTGGCATAGGATTTATGGCTTTGGGATTATCAATGCATCGAAATCATGGTCTATATTGTAGCCCAAAATGCGGGGCGTTACAAGAATAATTCAGTTCGGGTCTATATACGTAGGAACGACAGTCTAAACTCTAGCCCAAAAATATGTTACATTATCTCCCCCTTGGGATCATTCGTCCTCAAATGATGGGTAGGAACATATTGAACCTTAGAGGTATGGAATAACGTGGGCATGATATGTTTCTCTAAGAAAGTACACTGATCTGAAACATAACTATAAGACTGGAACTACTGATGTTCTAAATTCTTATACCAGACGTGCATATCTGATGCATGGAATACATAAATGAAGTGACTCATAGGCTGAATTATCATAATGAATCATGCATATCTGATGCATGGATTTGTTACTAAGTTGTTCTCATGAATGCAGAACTAAAACTTCTCTATTGAACATGCATATCTGACTGAATTGACGTATGGCGTCTAACTAAATACGCAATGATAAATGGTGTGAAGCTTGTAATAAGAATGTATGCATGCAGATGAATGTGGTATCTCCCCCTTGGGACCCTATGTCCATCTATGAATGGTCAATTCACTAAGATACTCGGAAAACTGAAGCGAGGCACAGGGCACCTACGAATCGAATCATAACTAAACATCTGGAATCTAAATTTATTGCATGATGCATGAATTGATCTATACTCGAAATTACTAGTACACTCTATCTTGGAATAGTAACATATCTGAGATTTTAGGGTAGCATGATTAAATAAAGAGACGAGAAACTGCTAAACTGATTTGCTGGCCACATAGACTGAACTATATTGGAAACTTGTACTCAATCTAGAGTATCTCTTCAATACTATCTTTAAAGAAGTTCTAGCAGTAATAGAGAGCCACGAATCTTGGGTATGGATTACACGAGACATCCAACTGAGTAAATCACAACATTTACTCTACTCTGCCGTCTGGAATATAGACATAGAACTCATAAATCAGATAGAATTACCAGAACTTTGGCAATACAACTTCATACTTTCAAGATTAGCACACTTCTCGAATATCCCTTAACTATACTATTCCCTATAAATATCATATCCATTAAATTCAGCTTAAAATTCTGATATGAGTATTGACAATTTTTTTTTCTTCTAATGTCTAAAATAGCTTAATCCTTACACCGCGATCAATCCTAACTCTACGTCACAAAAATACAACATACTACACCACACTATTATTCTAAACCATATGATATCACCTTCTATACCTTTTTTAAAGATCACATCCTAAGCATAACATGCCTTACCACTTCAATGACTACTCTGAACTCTTAATATGAAGTTGCTAATGCGTATTGCGACCTTCCACTAGAATCCCAAAACATCATTCAAGCCTATTTTAAAACCACATGTTAACTTCAAGGCACCCACCCATAAATACATACTTCACATAGTCTCTAAACCATTGTCAATATAACTCCCACGCGCTGCCCTAAAACATACACACACAAACTTTTCCACAAACCATCACATGTATCCAAGACTTGGCCCCAAATCTTACTTCATACTTATGTCCTTATCTAAACAAGCATACTATGATCTTCCATCAACATGAACATTTACATCATCACCACTATCATTACATAGGGAGGGTCACTAAAGGTGTAAAACATATGACCTTGAAGCATGAAAAGATTTTTATATAGGACCGAGCATACTATAAAGAGTGAGTAGATGTGTCATGAGTTGCATAACCTCAACTAGAGTTCATAACATAAGGAATGTGATTCCGACTACTTGAATGAACTAGAACTCGTTATCTTGGAACTAGAAGAGTATGTGGTGCTCTATCATGTATAGGGATCATGAACTATGATCACGGAACTGAATCGTAAGGCATGAGTAAGCACCCAGATAACTGGAAAAAAAATACTGAGGTAGGAATAGGTTGAGATTCACCCTCACTTTATGATGATCTATATCATACTGCATCAATACTAAAATCTGAGAGCCTTACTTGGTTATTCATTCTATCATCTCCCCCTTGGCTTTAAGCCATCATCTTAAGTTTGGGAGATCCCTTACTAGACTTTAAACTTAACTGCACTAACTGCACTCTGGGGTCTAAAATATGACAATACACAAAATTAATAGAACTTAACCCGAAATCCCACACATGAAAGTCGAAAGCCCACAGCTAATACTACCTTCTGAGATACACTCTATATTTCGATAGCCCCAATAGTCATAGTATAATGCTTGCACACTTATTTCTATCGGTTCAACTTTCAAGACTCAAACTTAGATTCTAACACTTAACATGGATATCACCGAGCCTTTGATGAACCATACCACTTCCGTCCTAGCATACCAATATTGCTACTCCAAACATATGTCTCTCTACCATAAGAATCAAGATCATATCAAAAGGCTCAATACTATCAATCAAGGCTACTTAATTTGGCTATCTAGAACACCATATACCATCTAACTATCTTTTTCCAACTAGCAACTCAACGGTACCACTAGTCGCACACAACATGTAATAGTCTTAGAGAAATCCCACAACTCTATATCGCCTTGGGCATACTTACACACCATACCTACAACATTACATTTCACTACGAATCAACTTAAACTTAAGCCATTTCATACACCGTTCAAGACTATTAGATCACTTCCATTACCATATAACTAGCATCATTACCCAAGAAATCATCATATCCACCTTCATGGACATCAACTGTTCAAAACATAAGGTCTAGTGCTAAACATGATTTTTCAACCCAACCTTATGCGTGATTCTCACTTGCAAACCTTGAAATAAACATCAAGAAACACTAGTACACTAGAACTTCATAACCACAATAATAAATCTTGACCTTATGGTCTTCCTTATCATAACTCATTAGCACATACTATTTCAACACATCAAGCTTACTACATTCAAAACTTACATCATTAATCTCATGCCACTATTTTTACCACCACATTCTACACTTGAATTCAAGCCTATAGTTTAGCGTCAATCGTCTACCACCAATGATGAGTGCAACATAATATACTAATCCATCAAATTGGAACATTCTATCTAAATACCTTAAAATTTGCTACATACCTTCTCATAAATAGTACTAGTTTACAACTACCAACAAAAGAAGGTCAAGGTGTAAGGTCTCATAATAGATATGATCAACCTTAATCTTATATTATAACCCCATACAATCTTCTGTACTTATACGGATTTTTCACCCCATACTTACTCACTCAATCATACATTTAGACTGCCTTTAAATTCCTCAAACAACCATGAGTCTATAATCATAACTTACTCGCTAATATAACCATTTTCACCTTCAAGCAACCAACAAATCACCGTGACAAACAACTCTTTCTCTACCTTATACCAAACTAACTCACAAGGATGAATTACCTCTTTACCAACTCAAACTCATCCAAACAAATTTATCCATACATATATTAAACCAACGAAAGAACAACAAGTTTGACAATAAGTTGCTAGTGAATCGAAACAGGCCTCACACGGCTTTACTGGACTTTGGTTTTGTATTTTGAACAATAAAATAAGATGGATGACAAGGTAACTATACTAGTGAATCAAAAGAGCCCCACACAACTTCACTAGACTTTAATTTTTAATTTTTTTCAAAATCACCATGTTAACAAGATTACATATTGAAAGGGATGGAAAATTGACCCATAATATTTAATGGTCTAAGAATATACATATTACTCTGTATAATTAAAAATCTGATTAAAATACTTCCCCCATGTACTACCATACCATCCACACGTGCTACTAGCTACCACATTAGTTTATCACTATAAAGGGGGTAAATCATCCTCAAACATCGGTTACTCAACTGAAATATTCACTTACACGAAAATCACCCTCACTCTGACTTCTAACTTTGAGACTTCACATCACTAACTTCTTGGACTAGTTTCATTACCGGTGGGTCATGAAAACAACACTTTAACTTATGCTACTATTCGGGTGAAAATATAGTTCCAATATTCTGCTTTTCATTGTTCACATCTGTAATAAGATTTTGAGAAAGACTAGATGCACTTAATACCTTAAGCTGGAAGGGATGATTCCATCAGGATCAATGTTTACATCGTAATCAACAAATATCAAAGCACTGACAGGCTCCTCTCGAGTCTTTGCATAATTATTAAAATCATATAGGACTCAATCCGAAAGGACTATATCATGTAGATTCAAAAAATTTTGCACTTGAATCAGCCCAATAATTGGACATGTCTAAGAATATCAGAGTAAGAAAAGAATTTTGGATGACTTTACTTTCATATGGGCAACACTATAGCACGAATTAGAGCATTAAAGGGGAACATTTCGACTCTATGGCACAGACTAGAACATGAAGAAAGAGACACATTCCTAAACGCCTAGTAGCCTCCTGCTTATAAGTGTGGCTCACTACACACCCATAAACAAGACTCTACCCAATGAGATTTCCCAGACACCCTAGGACTATGAACCGTGCGTTGGTACCAAGTTTGTCACAACCTAAATTGGGGCCCAGGCCGGGATGAGTATTCCAAACGATGAAGGCCCGAAACACCCCTTATCTATCTGGTAATCATGCACATGACTTATATGAAAAAAAAATGCGGAAGATACACTATATAATGGAAACATGGTCAAGAATCATATGAAAAATATAATGGGGAATAATGTCCCACAATCTCAATCAATATCTCTATAAAGTCTGTGAAATCTCTACTACATGACTGAAATAAATATCTGTCTAAAAACTGGGACAAGGCCCCCAGTAGACCCAAAACTAATAAATGATAAATGAAACTGCCAGATATCAGGCCTTCCGAAATATAGAAGGCTTACCAAGTGACTTTGCTAATCTGTTTGAGGAAATCTATTAATTTTATGGACCCCTAGACTATTCCCCGAACCTGGGAGGGAAGGTGGTCAATACAAAAGTACTGGTACGCATTGATATCAAAACAAAACATAATATTTTTACAAAATATGGTTGAGAACCATTATAAAGCAGTTTCATATCAAATCATTTGAAAACACATGGGCATAATGTAATAGTTTTCAATACCAATGTAATGCGATTGAGCTAGGTGGAATACCATACAATTCTAATTCAACGGCTATGTGAAATCCGCCTCTGGTGCTCGATGGCCAAGCCTCCAATCCAAGTAGCCGCTAGGATTTAGAGCTGGTATACCCCCCATGTTAGTACACCGCAAGGAATCCCCCATGTAAGATGTCCCAATTATTTTATTATCCTTCTTTGTAGGATACAATATCATATGACCCACATCGGTAACTACTATTTCCAGTGATAAGCCCTTTCACTCAAATGCCTTCTTCGGGCATCCACCTTTCTCATAAAAATCAATGCATTCAAACTTTATTCAAATCAATCACATGTCATTCTATCTAGGGTATCATCATACCTGACTTTTAAGTCATTAGTATCATATTATTCTCTTCTTTCAATCATCATATGCAACATATTTTGAACATCAACAAAACAACCCTCTCTTTGGAAGTCAAAAACCATATCCAAATCATGACATTTTTAAGACATTTCATGACGTGCATTTCAAGATGGTTTCAAATGATTCATATCATGTGAAAACTTAAAACAATATCATATCAAGAGAGGGGTTCCGTGTAAATCATTCTCTCAATTTATCATCATTATGAAATACATGCATATCCATATATAATATATCAAATCACATTGGAATTAGGCCTAAAGACCAAATCAATATCATAAAACATTTAAAACATAATCATATTTGTAATTTCAAAACCCCCATTTTGAAAACATGAATTTTTAAAGCCCATGAGATTTTGGAGATAACCCCATGTACCTCTATATGTGAATATGACAGGTGCTTCTTGAAGCCTACGTTGTAGAGATTCCAAATCTTCAAGTTGTTTTGAAAACCCATGGTTGAATCTTGAACTATTTGGGTTTTTATTTTGAAACCCTAGAGAGAGTTCTTGAACAATTTTGATGAATGAATGTGTATTTTGGGGTCTTTCAGAACTGAATTTCATGTTTATGGCTAAATAAGGGTGGAAAAGGACCAATTTGCCCCCAATACAGAGTGTTTAAGTCACTTTAAACCTTTACATAGGTGCTGCCTATGCTATCGCCTATGTTAACACAGGCGCTGTCTATGCTATCGCCTATGTTTACATAGGCGCCACCAATGTTATCGCTTATGTTTACATAGGCGTCGCCTACTACTTTGAAAGGCCATAACTTCTTGCTCGGGTGTCGGCTTTTAGCAAAATTGGTATCGTTGGAAAGCTAACTCGAAGACCTATCATTTTACAAATAGTAGGATCTCTATTTTGACATATACAGAGAGTTATGGGCAATTTAAGATGACATATATTACAACGTCTAATAAAAGTTAATCGATCAAAATAATTTCAACTCGTCCTTGAGTTGAAGGACCTCTATGGTCTAAATTCAAGCATGAATAGATTCACATACTATGCAAATAATTAACATACAATATTGGGAAAGTATTTATGGCTTTGGGATTATCAATGCATCGAAAGCATGGTCTATATTGTAGCCCAAAATGCGGGGCATTACAAGAATAATTCAGTTCGGGTCTATATACATAGGAATGATGGTCTAAACTCTAGCCCGAAAATACAGGGTGTTACATCTTCTTCCTGTTCATTAACAACTTGACCTCTGCATCTTGTTGCTGAGTTTTATTCTTACATATTATCGCTTCATGCCCAAGATAATTGCACTTATTGCACTTGGCATCAGGCCTTTCCCAACACTTAAATGGCGTACGTCTGAGCTTGCCGCATTTCTTACCACGAGGGTAGTTTCTTTTGAAACCACCTATTATTCTCCTTCTTCGTTGAGCATCTATTATCGTGATGCTTGGCTGGTAATTCACTTTCAACAACTCCTCCTTGTCTCATAACACGCCGTTGCTCTTGTAGTTGAAAAGTACTTGAGAGCTCTGGAAGTGTTATCTTGGACAAGTCCTTAGTATTTTCTAAGGTTGTTATGGTAGCTTCAAATCTTTCAGGTGCCACTACTAGGATTTTCTCAACGATCCTTGAATCATTGAATGCGGAACCCAACAATCTGATGCGATTTGCTAAATTAAGGAGTCTATCATAGTACTCCTTTATGGTTTCAATTTATTTCATCCTTTGCAGCTCAAACTCACGTACCATATTCAAGACTTGAATCCCTTGAATCCTTTGATCTCCTTCATATTCAGTCTTGGGAGAATCCCATACCTCTTTCGCTGATTCTAGAGACATGATACGAGTAAAGATATTAGATGAAACTGTAGTAAATTATCATGCCAATGCCTTTAATTTTTTGGTTTTCCACTTGTTGTGAGTTTTAATCTGCGCCACCTTGGGATTGTCCGGCAAGGGAGATATCTCTTATTCATTTTAAATAACATCCCAGAGATCCAAAGCTTTCAGATATATCCTCATTCTAACTGCCCAGATTTGATAACTTTCTCCATCAAAAGTTGGTGGTGCCATTGAGGAAAAATTTTCTTCTCCGTTTATGGTATCCACTGGAACAGATTGATGCAAACACTCATAGGTCCCTTCAGATTAAATCTTTGATACCAATTATTGGTTTAAAATCATTAAAGAGAAACAACACAGGAATTCAATTTAAAGCTGGCCGCAGAAACAGAGATAGAGTTTGAAGAAGAGAATATGCAGAGAGTAATTATTTTCTTGTTGAAAGACCACCTCAAATTGATCATCTGTACGCTAAAACTATGTGAATATATTAGTGATAGCAAAAAGCTCTAAATTTCATAATTATATTTGTATAGTTGAGAAAATAATGGTTAAGAAAACAAATTTTACTCCAAAAATAATGGTGTTTTTTAATTCTTCTTTTTGACATAGTTAAACTATCAAGAACTGTTCTGGATATGTTCCAAAACAAACTGAGGTCGGGAATTTGTTAAAACCATTTATGTTGGAATATGGTAATGTTGCTTCTAGGTGGGCAACTATTCCGATGTGGTAATAACCTTTTTTTCAAGTACATCTATTTTTTGTGGCGATTCTATATGGCCTCTTTAACAAAGCGGATGTTCTAGAAGTTCAATTTACAAGACAATCACAAAAACCAACATAATCATGTGAAAAAATTCTGCTTAGTCTAGGTTTGGATTTTCTAATCAGAAGACTAGCAAAAAGGTTAATAAAAAGTTAAGCAGCAGAAGAAATCATACCTTTACAAAAAGCTGTTCATATTTCATAAACACCAAAGCGTGCTCCCAAACCCAATGACCTACAAAGTGTCAACCACCCCCATACCAATATACTACACTTCAATGGTCACAAAAGATTAATAGTACATTAACATTTAAGATCGAAAGATGTCCATAAAACAGACATCCATACGAGAAAAATTATGAACTTTTCATCGGTCTTTTAAATGACCTATAATGGATGCATTTCCCATAAAAGCAGTAATACAATTGATACATCATACATCATTCGAATAACTTTTGTCATGAAGCAAAATAGGAGAGCAGAGTAGCATCACTTCTGGTTACCATAAAACAAAAATAGCTGATTGAGAAACCTAAACTTCGTGACAAAGTTCTAACCCTGTTGAGGACATCAGCAACAGTGAGTTGTTTACCGCCACTTGATCCCACCTGCATTCCATTCCACAGAATAGCTACTATTCCAAGATAGATTATACTAGTAGTTATGAGTATATCCCATTTCATGCATCATGCATTAAATTTAGATTTCAGATGTTTAGCAATGATTCAATTCGTAGGAGTTGTCAAGTATCTTAGTGAATTGAGCATTCATAGAGGGACATAGGGTACCAAGGGGGAGATACCCCATTCAGTGGCATATATTGATTCTTATTACAAGATTCACATCAGTTATTATTGCGTATTTGGTCATACGTTCATACGTTAGTTCAGTCAGATATATATGCATTAGAAATGCATGTTCAATAGAAAAGTTCAGCTTATCAGTGTATTCAATCCTATATTCATGAGAACAAATCGGTCAAAGATCCATGCATCAGATATGCATGATTCATTATGAGAATTCATCCTATGAGTAGCTTCAGTTGTGTATTCCATACCTCGGATATGCATGTCCGGTATAAGCATTTAAAACATCAGTAGTTCAAGTCTTATAGTCATGTTTTCGATCTGTGTATTCTTTCTTAGGGAAAATATCATGTCCGCATTATCCCATACCATTATGACTTCAACATTCTATCCATCATTTGGGGATGAATGATCCCAAGGGGGAGATGATGTAACACCCCGCATTTCAGGCTAGAATAAAAACTGTGACTCTGATGCGTTGATAATCCCAGAGCCTTAAATCCTACACAAATTTGGCATGTTTATGTAGTATGTGAATCTATTTGAGCATGAATTTAGACCATAGAGGTCCTTTAACTCAAGGAGGAGTTGAAACTATTTTGATTGATTAAGTTTTAGTGGACGTTGTAATTTATGTCCGCTTCTATCGACCATAACTCTCTATATATATTGAATTAGAGAGCCTACTATGTGTCAAATGATAGGTCTTCGAGTTAAATTTCCAATGATACCAATTTTGCTAAAATAAAACACCCGAGCAAGAAGTTTTGGCTTTTCAAAGTAGTATGCATCGCCTAACCAATCGCACATGGCCACTGGAAAGCATATGCGATAGCATATGCAGCGCCTATGTAAATATAGGCGATATCATATGTGACACTTATGTAAATATAGGAAACATCATATGAGGAGCCTATGTAAATATATGCGATATCATATGCGGCGCATATCTGATGGTTTCAAGTGACTTAAACACTCTATTTTTGGGGCAAAATGGTCCTTTTCCCACCCGTATTCAGCCATAAACATGAAATTCAGTTACCAATTCTCCAAAATACATCCACATTCATCTAAAAATTCTCAAGAACACTCCCAAGGGTTTCAAACTAAAACCCCAAATAAATCAAGAATCAACCATGAGTTTTCAAAATTGATTAGAGATTCGGCATCCCCAATCCACAGGCTTCAAGAAGAACCCATTATTTCTCGAAATAGAGGTACGTGAGTTTGTCCTAAATTTTCATGGTCATAGAAAAATCATGTTTTAGAATGAGGTTTTTAAATCTATGTATATATTCATGTATTAAATGTTTTAACATCATTGTTTTGATCTTTTGACTTTCCCCAAAGTGATTTGAGAATATGAATATATGAAACTATGTATTTAAGAATGAATTATTGTTGAGAGCATGATTTTTGGTGAATTTCCTATTATTATGAATTTTTCAGATTTCTCATAGCATATGAATTATTTTGCAATGCATCCTTGAAAAGCACTATATGAAATGATTGAACTCTTGATATGATTTAAAGGTGGTTTTAAATCACTAAAGAGGGAATCTAGCATGAATGGTTAATGTTCATAATTCATGTAATGAAAGAGTGCATACATTTGCTAAAGGAACTAGCCACCATATGTTGATGAATTTTTGCATAATTTTGACTTTAGTTTCGAAACACGAAATCTTCTATAGCAGTTACATGCTTTTGGTGGTCTAAATTATGCTTTAGATGAAAGATTTAGCTTAATGTATTATGGCTTAGAAATCATGACTTGCAAGTCTTGGTATGACGATACCAATTCAGACCAATGCCATATGAGACTCAGACTAATAGACATTTCAGACTATCATGATTTTAGACATTCAGAATGTTGCATGTATAGAAAAGGTTAAAAATGGGCATACAGAGATGTTAGGTAGTCCTTGAAAAGGGCTTGAGTTCAAGTAACTCATTGCCTAAAACCGTGATTTGCCAACCCGGGTATATTATTATACGCTGACTTAAGTGTCGTGTGGCGTATCAGATTCAGGAAGTATCAAAACCATGAGAAGCAGCAGCAGTAAGTGAACCCGAGAATCCAACTGCAAAACTAACAACTAAAGGAGACACGAACCAACATCTTCATTAGATCTGAATGATAAAAAGGAAATTGGTAAGAATGATCAAAGTTATTGAATAGGCCATGTGCCAGTCTTGGAATAATGAAGTGACAAAATAGATACTTCGTAATTCACATACAAAAAATTTATTCTAGGGGAGAATCAATTTGTCAATCATAACGCAAGTTGAAAACAACATAAGGCTAATCCAATTAAGTTAAAGAGAAATCCTAAAAGCGGTTAGGAAACGTACAGAAATAAAACAAACCACAAGAAAAAAGAAAACTAGAACACAAAAATTTACGTAGTAGAATGAGTATTTTCTGGATACACAAAACAACCCACTAAATACACTTATATAATATGTGCATACAAATAAGTCCTAGGCTTAAAAAGCATAAAGGTCGATGGGCCTATCGGCCCGATCCCTACCTTACCACAACAGACCCCATTGAAAATCACAAACATGGGTTGTACCGCAAAACTTTTTGTGCTGGATAAAAAAAAATTCAGTCACAACTCTAACAATCTCCACCTTGACACGAATTCTAATTCATAACAAAAATCTATTTCAAGAAAAATTCTCCACCTCTTCCACAAAAGGCCCTGAGGGCACATCTTAACAACTAACACAAACCAAGTCCAAGCAATGCTCAAACTTAGCACTTGGTAGTGTCTTGGTCATCATATCAATAGGATTATCATAAGTACTAATCTTGCTCACCACAATATCGTCACGTACAATAATTTCACACACAAAATGATACCGAACATCAATGTGCTTTGTCCTCACGTGAAACATATGATCTTTCATAAGGAAGATAGCACTCTGACTGTCGTAAAAGACCGTAGTTAGGGATGTCCAAATTAACCAATTCTTCTTTTAATATTTGCATATTATTCAACCCTTTTTTATAACATCTGTACGCTAAAACTATGTGAATATATTTGTGATAGCAAAAAGCTCTAAATTTCATAATTCTGTTTGTATAATTGAGAAAATAATGGTTAAGAAACATATTTTACTCCAAAAATAATGGTGTTTTTCAATTTTTATTTGTTTACATAGTTAAACTATCAAGAACTGTTCTGGATATGGTCCAAAACAAACTAAGGTCGGGAATTTATTAAAACCATTTATGTTGGAATATAGTAATGTGGCTTCTAGGTGGGAAACTATTCCGATGTGGTAATAACCTTTTTTTCAAGTACTTCATCTATTATTTCAGGCAATTCTATATGGCTTCTTTAAAAGAGTGGATGTTATAGAACTTCCATTTACAAGACAAGAACACAAACCAACATAATCATGCAAAAAAATCCTACTTGGTCTAGGTTTGGATTTTTTTTTCAGAAGACTGGCAAAACGGTTAATAACCAATTAAGTAGCTGAAGAAATCATACCTTTGTAAAAAGTTGTTAATATGTCATAAACACCAAAGCGAGCTTCCAAACCCAATGACCTTCCAAGCATCAACCACCCCACACCATTACACTAGCCTTCAATGGTCACAAAAGATTAAGAGAACATTAACATTTAAGATCGAAAGATGTCCATAAAATAGCCATCCATACGAGAAAATGTATGAACTTTTCATCGGTCTTTTATAAGACCTATAATGCATGTATTTCCCATAAAAGCAGTAATACAATTGATACATCATACATCATCCGAATAACTTTTTTCATGAAGCGAAATGGGAGAGCAGAGTAGCATCACTTCTGGTAAGCATAAAATAAATAAAGCTGATTGAGTGACCGGAACTTCCTGACAAAGTTCTAACCTTGTTGACGAGATCAGCACTTGTGAGTTGTTTACCGCTACTTGATCACACCTGCATTCCATTCCACAGAATATACAACCAAAGCACAATAAGACAATAAAGATGCTCCCCTTAGTGTAAGATAATACATTTAAGTGAATGCTCAGGGTCAATATCAATTTTCAGACCTGTACAGGGGCCTTAAGGCTATCGAAAGGGTAACCAATGGTCGTGGTTAATGTAGAAAATCCTGCAGCCATAACTGCATGCGTTGAAAATATTGGATTCTTCAAAAGTTCGTTCATTTGATAGATTAACAAGGATAACTTCATGTTGCAATTAATCGTCTCCTCGAGTCACAATCAATATATTCAGAGATTCACAATTCCCTGCAATACCATTAGATTGGCACAAAGATTTAGTACTTCAAATGCGCTATCATGTTGGTCACCATGAACGTTAACACTAACGTCGTTAAGAAAACTCAAGGGCGGAGGAAAATTGCAATCAAGCCAATTGACAATCAGAACAGTAGATATGTTACATTCTCGAAATGTCGTTTAGGACTTTTCAAAAAAGATAGTGAACTTTGCATATTAACTGGTGCAAAAATTGTTATTCTGGTTCAGTATTTAAAGTGCCAACATCTTTTCACTTTCGGTCATCATAGTGCTGAAGCTGATATTGACCGTTACATCACTGGAATATCATCTTCTTCATTGTCATCATCGACCACTGATGCATTCAACTTGCAACAAAATAACCAGTATTATTCTCATGTGTAAAGATTTGGAAGTGGAGAAGAAGAAGAAAGAGAATATTGAAGAAGAGAAATTGGTGAATATTGATGATAATAATAATGGGGGATATAGGTGGAATGAACTAATTGATACTAAGGGTATTGATGAACATGAAGAATTTATTGTTACATTGGAAAATTTGAAGAAGAACATAAAAACAAGGGTTGATGAATTGAGTATGTTAAAAGGATCTTCTTCGTCGAATTCAACGATGAAAATAGCAAGATTTGGAGCTGAGGATCAATTTTTGAATCAGGTTGCAATTGTTTATTGTTCTTCAATTGTTCCTTATGAAATCAATAGCTCAGGAGATGGCCAATTTGGAAGCAATTAATAGTTAGTACTAATATTAAAGCATTATTAGCTACTAAGTAAGCATGTTTTTGTTTTTGTTTTCCTTTTCTTGTTCATGAAGTAGTAGCATGTGTTTTTTTGGGGGTCAAAAATGTTATTGAACTATTAAAAGTAAAATGAACTGCTTTTGTTTTGATCCAATTACTCTACCTAGGTATATGTTTATTACCTAATTATTACCTTGGTGCAACTTCTTTTGAATTTCTTCATTTGTTTCTAAAAGGGTTAATCTATTATGTGTTAAGTTGGTTTACTTTTTTAAGTTTATTATCCTAATAACAACAGTTTCTTAAGTATTTTGTTTACATAAAAATATATGCATCATTCTTTGAGAATAGTCAGTTTACACTTATTAGTTCTTTATAATACCGTGATAAATAGCAAATTAAAAACAACCTATTAAGAAAAAATATTATATTGATTCATTTGTTGGTGCTTATTAGCAATAAATGCACAAATTGAGAACTTGAAGAACTTAGAGCAAAGGCTAGCCAGAAAGTGAGGTACTCACTGTACCAGTAAAGGTTGTGATGGGTGTGATTATTATAGTCTACCATCTTAATCAGTGCATGAAGTTGCATACTGATGAAAATCATAAGTATTCAAGCCCCAAATTAGTGTCTAGACTCCTAATGAAAATCCAAAAAAAAGGGACCCAGAGACATCAAAAAAAAGAATTAAAAAAGTGCAGCTGAATCAAAACCAAGGCTATGGTTTTGAAGATCACTTGAAGAAGGCATGGTTCTAGTGCCTGGCCGTGATGAGCATTTCGAACCATGGAAGCCCAAAACATCCCTGTCTGTCTGGTAATCATGCACCTAAGTCATATGATCAAAGTAATGTGGAAGAAACACAATAATTCGGAGACATGGTCATAAATATGAAAAGAAACAATAACGGGGAAATAAAGTTCCCCCAACATCAATTAACCTCTAAACAATTGTCTACGAAAATCTCTAACAAATGACTGAGTCAAGTAACTGTATATAAACTGGGAAAAAGCCCCCAATAAACCCCAAAACTACATATAAGATAAAAGGACTGGAAAATATAAGACCTTTCGAAACATAAAAGGCTTACCACTTGTCTTTGCAACTCTTTCTGAATGATCTACTGATTCTCTTGACCCCTAGACTAGGCCTCTGAACCTGGGAGGTTGGAGAGGAAAGGGGGTCAGCACAAACGTACTGGCATACAGAGATATCAAAATAAAACATAATATTTTTACAAAATATAGTTGAAAGCCATTATAAAGCAGTTTCATATCAATTCATTTGAAAACACATGGGCATAATGTAATTTTTTTTAATAACAATGAAATGCATCTGATCTAGGTGGAATACCCTACATAATTTACACCAACTGTTAAGCCCCAGTTGCCACCGAGATTAGAGTATACGTAAGGGGAAGACACACAAGATCACACAGCATGGTGTCTCGACCCAATGTTAGTGCCCGAGATCACTTAGCCCGGGCTCCTACCTATAATCCCAATTTGGGAATGACATAAAGTCATGTACTCAAGATCACTTAGCATGGTACCAAATTTCCGTGTTGGCAAACACGGTTTCTAGCGATAAGCCCTTAAACACAAATGCCTTCTTCGGGCATCCACCTATCTCATGTAAAATCAGTGTATTCAAATTTCATCTGATTTAATCACATATCATATTCTGTAGGGTATCGTCATACCTGACATGAAAGTACTCAATATCACATACACATATGAATAATCATGTAAAAACCAAGGTGGTTCATCATTTACAAGTAGTGAACAATAATTATTTCAAATTCATGTTCTCTTTTGTTGGTCACAATATGATATGGGGTATCAAAACATTATCATGGAAATTTGAAAGCAATTTATCATTCATATTTTCCAACCTTCCATAGAAAATCTCAAATCACATATGCATGGTTCCAACCATTGAAGTATATAGGCAAGCAATTCCAATGACATAAAGAAAAAATGACTTAGAAATCATATTGAAAGCAAGTTATTACCGTTTGATTGAAACCCCCCCGATTTAAAAGCATGCATGTTCATAAAAACTACACCCATGAGATTGTAGAATAACCCCACGTACCTCTATATGCGAATATGATAGGTGTTTATTGATTCCTACATTCTGGGGATTCCAAATATGTAACTGGTTTAAAAAAACAACGGCTAAATGTTGAGTTAATTGGGTCTTTACTTTGAAACCCTAAGAAGAGTTCTTGAACAATTTTGATGAATGAAGGTGTATTTTGGGGTCTTTGGGAACTGAATTTCGTGTTTAGGTCTAAGTAAGGGTGGAAAAGGACCATTTTACCTCAAAAACGGAGTGTTTAAGTCACTTGAAATCTTTACATAAGTGTCGCCCATTCCATCTCCTATGTTTACATAGGCGCCGCCTAGGCTATCGCCTATGTTTACATAGGCGCCACCTAGGCTATCGCCTATGTTTACATAGACGCCGCGTAGGCTATCGCCTATGCTTTCCAGTGGCTATGAGCGATTGGTTAGGCAACACATATCACTTTGAAAGGCCATAAATTCTAGCTCGGCCGCCGGATTTTAGCTAAATTTGTATCGTTGGAAAGATAACTCAGAAACCTATCGTTTTACACATAGTAGGCTTTATAATTCAACATATACAAGGAGTCATGATCGATAGAAATTGGCACAAACTATAATGTCCATTTAAGCTTAATCGGTCAAAGTAGTTCCCAACTCGTCCTTGAGTCAGATGACCCTTATGGTCTAAATTCAAGCTTGGATGTATTCACATACAACACAAATAATTAACACGACGTATTGGCATAGGATTTATGGCTTTGGGATTTATCAACACATCGAAATCATTGTCTATCTTGTAGCCCGAAATGCGGGGTGTTACATTATCCCCTCCTTAGGATCATACGTCCCCGAATGATGATGCGGGACACAAGCAGGCAAAATTTCGCCTATGCTTTCCAGTGGCCATAGGCAATTGGTTAGGCGACACATATCACTTTGAAAGGCCATAACTTCTTGCTCGGGTGCCGGAGTTTAGCAAAATTTGTATCGTTGGAAAGATAACTCAGAAACCTATCGTTTTACACATAGTAGGCTTTATAATTCAACATATACAAGGAGTCATGATTGATAGAAATTGGCACAAACTATAATGTCCATTTAAGCTTAATCGGTCAAAGTAGTTCCCAACTCGTCCTTGAGTCAGATGACCCTTATGGTCTAAATTCAAGCTTGGATGTACTCACATACAACACAAATAATTAACACGCCGTATTGGCATAGGATTTATGGCTTGGGGATTTATCAACACATCGAAATCATTGTCTATCTTGTAGTCCAAAATGCGGGGTATTACATTATCCCCTCTTTAGGATCATATGTCCCCGAATGATGATATGGGACACAGAAAGACACAATTTCTAGCATAATAGAGGACTAGGAAAGATAAGATAGGAATAGTACGTTGTTTCTCCTCCTCCATTGAAGCAAAAAAATTGGGATATCTAATGCTCATGTTATCTTCTGTCTCCCAAGTTGCTTCTTCAACTTTCTGATTCCTTCGTAATACCTTTATTGGGGCCATCTCTTCGCTCCTTCGCTTTCGAACTTAGAGATCTAAAATTTTAATGAGCTCTTCCTCGTAAGACAAGGATTCTGTCACTTTCATACACTCTACTGTCAATACCAGAGAATTATCTCCAATGCATTTCTTCAACATGGATACATGGAATGCCGAATGAACGGAACCCAAACTTGCAGGCAATTCTATCTCATAAGCAATTTTACCAATCTTTTTCAGAATTTGATATGGCCCTATATAGTAAGGGCTCAATTTACCCCTTTTTCAAAACCATATAACTCCTTTCATAGGAGAAACCTTTAGAAATACCCTATCACCAACTTCAAACTCTAGTTCTCTTCTCCGAACATCGGAATAGGACTTCTGACGACTCTGAGCAGTCTTAAGTCATTCTCTAATGATCTTAAATTTCTCCATCTCCTGATGAACAAGATCAGGCCCATACAACTGAGTCTCACCCACTTTATACCATCCTATAAGAGACCTAAATCTCCTCTCATATAAAGCCTCAAAAGGAGCCATTTTGATGCTGGCATGGTAACTATTATTGTAAGCGAATTCAACCAGTGGCAGGTGATCTACGCAACTACCTTTGAAAGCAATGATGCATGCCCTCAACATATCCTAGGGGGTCTGAATGGTACACTCAGCTTGCCCATCCGTCTGAGGTTGGAAATTTTTGTTCAAATTCACTTGTGTACCTAGACCTTTCTGAAATGATCTCCAGAACTGAGATGAAAACTGTGTACCTCTATTGGATATAATGGACACTGGTGCCCTATGCAACTGAACTATCTCGACAATGTAAATCTTAGCTTAACCCTTTCCCAAATAATTAGTCCTTATAGGCAAAAAGTGGGATGACTTTGTCAACCGATCTACAATCACCCATATAGAATCATACTGGTTTCGGGATCTCAGAAGTCCTGTAATGAAGTCCATGTTTGTCATCTCCCACTTCCATAAAGGCAGGGCTATCTCTTGGGAAGTACCACCTGGCCTCATGTGTTCTACCTTTACTTGTTGACAGTTCAAACACTTGGACACAAAATCAGCTACATCACATTTCATGTTATTCCACCAATACAAGGTTTTCAGATCATGGTACATCTTAGTAGAGCCTGGGTGAACGACATACCTCAAAGTGTGCACCTCATTAAGGATTCTTTACCGTAGCCCATAAACATTTGGAATGCACAACCTACCCTGAAATCTAAGAATACTATCACCACCAATTTTAAATGACATAACCTTTTCTTGACCCACATCTTTCTTGATTTGCATCAACATAGGATCTTCAACCTACTTCTCCTTAACTTCAGCACAAAGGGATGACTTAGCTAACTCAGGAACAATCACCCCTCCATCTTTGAAATCTAAGAGTCGCACTCCTAAATTTGCACAGCGGTGAATATCCTTCACCATCTCTTTCTTTGCTTCTTTTACATGAGAAAAGCTGCCTATAGACACCCTGCTGAGGGCGTCGGCTGCAACATTTTCCTTGCCCGAATGGTAATACAGACTCATATCATAGTCTTTCAAATGTTCCATCCAATGCCTTGGCCTGAGGTTCTGTTCTTTCTGTAAGAAAACATACTGCAAACTCCTATGGTCAGTATAAATATCATCATACACTACATAGAGATAGTGCCTCAGGATTCTAAGTGCAAATACCACGACTGCTAACTCCAAGTCATGAGTGAGTTAATAGCGCTCATGCTTCTTTAACTGCCTAGATGCATAATCTATCACCTTACAACGCTGCATCAATACACAACCAACCACACAGACGCATCACAATAAACCACAAAATCATCTTACACCCTCGGGAAGGGTCAAAACAGGAGCAGTAGTCAGCTTGTGCTTCAACTTCTCAAAACTTTTATCACATAAGTCAGACCACAAAAACTTCATCTTTTTCTAAGTCAGTTTAGTAAGCGGAGCATCTATGGAAGAAAAACTCTCTACAAACCTTCTGTAATACCCTGCCAAACCCAAGAAGCTCTGAATATCTGTTGGAGTTATGGTTATGGGCTATTTTCTCACTGCTTCAACTTTTTGGTAATCCACTCTTATCCAGTCACTGGACACAATATGCCCCAGGAAGGCAATAGCATGTAACCAGAATTCACACTTAGAAAATTTGGCATACAACTGATGATCCTTAAGAGTCTGAAGAATAATTTGGAGGTGATTAGCGTCATCCTCTTTACTCTTATAATAGATCAGAATATCATCAATAAATAAAATGATGAACAAGTCAAGAAACTGAACGAACACTCTATTCATAAGATCCATGAAGGCTGCAGGGGCGTTAATCAACTGTAATGACATGACTAGAAGTTTGTACTGACCATATCGGGTTGAGAAGGCTATCTTGGGAATGTCTGACTCCCTAACTTTCAACTGATGATAACCCGAACGAAGATCTATTTTCAAAAAGCACTTAGCACCCTGACGCTGGTAAAAAAGATCATCAATCCTAGGAAAAGGATACTTGTTTTTAATCGTGTCCTTATTCAACAGGTGGTAGTCTATGCATATAAGAAGGGACCCATCCTTCTTTCGCATGAAGAGCATGGGTGCACCCTATTGGGTAACACTAGGACGAATAAAACCTTTGTCTAGGTGGTCTACAAGCAATTCCTTTAACTTTTTTAGTTCCACGGGAGCTATTCTATATGGCAGAGTAGAAATAGGACGAGTGTCTGGCAACATATCAATGCCAAAATCTATCTTTCTATCAGGGGGGATCTTGGGAGATCTTTGGGAAAGACTTTTGGGAATTCATCCACTACAGGGACTGACTGCAGAGGAAGATTTTCAAATTTTTAATCTTTTACTCCAATTAGATGGTACATACAACCTTCAGAGATAAGCTTTCAGGCTCTAAGATAAGAGATAAAGTGACCTCTAGTTTCCACAGAACTCCCTGCCCATACAATTGGTGTCTCATTCAGAAAAGAGAAAGTGAACTTATGGGTCCTGCAATCGAGTGTGGCATAGCACGAATGGAGCCAGTCCATCCCATGGATGGCATCAAAATCTATCACATCAAGTTCTATAAGGTCTGCCACAATTTCCCTACTATGAATAGACATGACACAATTTCTATACACCCTTCTAGCAACAAAAGAATTACCTACAAGAGTAGAAATAGAGAAGGGTTCTACAACAACTTCTGGCTCAAATCCAAAACCAATAGCCACATAAGGGGTCACATAAGATAAAGTAGACAAAGGATCAAGAAATACAACGAGAAAAAATTCATAACATACTAATGACAACATCTGATGAAGCTTCCGCCTGCTGGAGGTTAGTCAAATAATATAACTGGTTGCGACCGCTCTCGGAAGTTGAAGGGGCACCCTTAGGAAGATGAGTTGTGGAGGCGGCTTGGGACTTATCCCCCCACTACCCCGCGCATTTCCTCTAGCAGAAGGATAATATCTCTGAAGGTGACCCACTTTGCCAGAAGTACTGCAGTTTCTCCTATAAACCTCACACCATGGATAAGTACGACACCGTTGGGCCATACTTCCCTATGACTGAGTATCTAGGGCTCTCGACCTATGATGAGTTTCGAAACTCTAAAATCGTCTATCTGCTGGTGGTCCGGGCGATGGGGCGCTGGCAGCAGAATGTCCATTATTCCAAAACTTCTTCTTCTTCGACCACTTATTACCCCAGTTACCACTCAGTAGCTGACTCTAATGTTGATTTGCAGATCTAGCTCTCTTAGACTGTTTGTCGTTCTCTCTAGATTCAGCAATCTTTTTTTCTTCTCTTCCACCTGCTGTATATGAACGGTCAGTCGAGCAAAATCTAACTCCTTATTCAACATAGCCCCCTAGAACTCAAGTACCAAGTTACCAGCAAGGCCAGATGCAAATTTACTCATCCGAGATCTCATATTACTATTCAATTCTGGTGCATAGCGGGCTAGTTTATTAAACTTGAAAGTGTACTCCTAGACACTCATATTGCCCTACTTCAGAATCATAAACTCCTCTACTTTGGCCTCCCTCAACTCCAAAGAAATGAATTAATCAAGGAAAGCATCTACAAATTCGCCCCAAACTGTGTTCTCAACACTCTCACCTTTTGTAACCTCCCAGTCGGCATACCAATAATTTACAATATCCTTGAGCTGATAAGTTGCTAGTTCCACCCCTTCAACCTCATCCACATGAATTACCTTAAATATTTTTTCCATCTCATCCATGAACTCCTATGTATCTTCCTCCACCTTGGTGCCAGTGAACTTAGGTGGGTTCATCTTTATGAAATGTCCGACTCTAGTAGCCTTAGATGTAATATATGCAGACCAAACATCTTCCAATTGTTGAGCCTGATTATCTACCAACTATGTCAGCATATTAAAAGACTGTCTAAATTCTACGTTTTAAATATCTTCCTGAGCAGTTGGGAGACGGTTGACATTAGTCCGCAAAGCTCGAGGTGGACTGGTCAAGACTGGAGGGACTCCCAGAGTAGGGACAAATTCTAGAGTGTGAGCCCTGTTATGGGTCCATATCCCATGGGTGGGATGGACCTTATCTGTTTGAGCATTTTGATTGATGATACGATGTGGAGGAATAACAATGTTACTTAAATACAAGTGATCATTGATTAGGGGAAGTTCATACTCTGAAGCACTAACTAAATCACAAAGAAGGAAAAAATTTCCTAAACACCTAGTAGCCTCCTGCTTATAAGTGTGGAGCGCTACATACCCATAAACAGTACTCTACCCGACGCGATTTTTCAGACACCCTAGGACCATGAACCGTGCTTTTATACCAAGTTTTTCACGACCTGAACCAGGGCCTGGCCGTGACTAGAATTTTGAATCATGCAGGCCCGAAACACCCCTGTCTGTTTGGTAATCATGCACCTAATTCATATGATTAAAGTAATACGGAAGAAACACAATAATTTGGAAACATGTTCATAAATATTAAAAGAAACAATAACAGGGAAATAAAGTTCCCCCAACATCAATCAACCTCTAAACAACTGTCTGCGAAAATCTCTAACAAATGACTAAGTCAAGTAACTGTATATAAACTGGGACAAAGCCCCCAGTAAATCTCAAAACTACATATAAGATAAAAGAACTGCATAATATAAGACCTTTCAAAACATAGAAGGCTTACCACTTGTCTTTGCAACTCTTTTTGAATGATCTACTGATTCTCTTGACCCCTAGACTAGGCCTCTGAACCTGGGATGTTGGAGAGGGAAGAGGGTCAGCACAAAAGTACTGGCACACAGAGATATCAAAACAAAACATAATATTTTTACAAAATATAGTTGAGAGCCATTATAGAGCAGTTTCATATCAAATCATTTGAAAACAGATTGGCATAATGTAATTATTTTCAATGACTACGTAATGCAGCTGAGCTAGGTGGAATACCCTACATAATTTACACCAACTGTCAAACCCCGGTTGCCACCGAGAATAGAGTATACGTGAGGGGAAGACACACAAGATCACACAGCATGGTGTCTCGACCCAATGGTAGTGCCCAAGATCACTTAGCCCGGGCTCCTACCTATAATCCCAATTTGTGAATGACATAAAGTCAAGTATTCAAGATCACTTAGCAAGGTACCAAATTCCCGTGTTGGCAAACACGGTTTTCAGTGATGATCTCTTACACTCAAATACCATCTCCGGGCATCCACCTATCTCATGTAAATTTAGTGCATTCAAATTTTATCTGATTAAATCACATATCATATTCTGTAGGGTATCATCATACCCGACATGCAAGTAATCAATATCACATCCACATATGCATAATCATGTAACAACCAAGGTGCTTCATCATTTACAAGTGGTGAAAAATAATAATTTCAAACTCATGCTCTCTTTTGTTGGTCACAATATGATATGGGGTATCAAGACATTATGATGGGAATTCGAAAGTAATTTATTATTCATATTTATCAAACTTCAATGGAAAATCTCAAATCACATATGCATGGTTTGATTGAAAACCACTATTTAAAAGCATGCATGTTCATAAAAACTACACCCATGAGATTTTAGGATAACCCCACATACCTCTATATACGAATATGATAGATGCTTCTTGATGCCTACGTTCTAGGGATTCCAAATATGTAATTGGTTTCAAAAACCCACGGCTAAATCTTGAGTTAATTGGGTCTTTATTTTGAAATCCTAAGGAGAGTTCTTGAATAATTTTGATGAATGAAGGTGTATTTTTGGTTCTTTGGGAACTGAATTTCGTGTTTAAAGCTAAGTAAAGGTGGAAAAGGACCATTTTGCCCAAAAAACAGAGTGTTTAAGTCACTTGAATTCTTTACATAGGCGCCACCCATTCCACTGCCTATGTTTACATAGGCTTCGCCTAGGCTATCTCCTATCTTTACATAGGAGCCTCCTAGGCTATCGCCTATGTTTACATTGGCACTACCTAGGCTATCGCCTATGCTTTCCAGTGGCCATAGGCAATTGTTTAGGCACATATCACTTTGAAAGGCCATAACTTCTTGCTCGGGTGCCGGATTTTAGCAAATTTGGTATCGTTGGAAAGCTAACTCAGAAACCTATCATTTTTCACATAGTAGAATTTCTATGTCGACATATACAAGGAGTCATGGTCGATTGAAATTGGCACAAACTATAATGTCCACTTAAGCTTAATTAGTCAAACTAGTTCTCAACTCGTCCTTAAGTCAGATGACACCTATGGTCTAAATTCAAGCTTGGATGGATTATCATGCTACACATATAATAAACACACCATATTGACATAGGATTTATGGGTTCGGGATTTATCAACACATCGAAATCATGGTCTATCTTGTAGCCCGAAATGCGGGGCATTACAGCTTGATATCATAGTTGTCAAAGATCCCATTACCATTATCACCAATAAAGGTAGAAGAATTAGCAATCTCATTAACCATAAACTTACTTGCCTGATTAGTCACATATTTTTTCAAAGCTTCCATTGAAACCTTTAATTGTTCAAGTTCTTGGAAATCAAGTTGACTTATGGGAGCTTCACACCAACATTGGCTCTGACTAGTTTTCCTCATTTGATCAAGAGATTCACCTCTTTTCTTCTCAATTTCAACCTCACCAAGAATTTGAGTGAGTTGCAAATTGAGCCCACAAACATTAGCATTTCGATGAGCCTCAACAAGTTGAAGTTAACCATTTGCGATTGGATTATTATTAGTATTATTTCTCGAGAGGAACCTATCAATAAGGGACTCAACATTAGGGTGTGGCCGAAGGAAAATAATATTCTTGCAGGAGAAAAAACTATGATGGCTATTTCAACACCATAGAGAGTGCACAGTTCACTTGCTATTTTGAAAAGACCAGAGCAACGTTTTGAGAAGGTAACCTGGAGGTGATTCTTGACCTCTATCTTTGCAATTTGGATCTTTTGACTACCCATGCTACTAGGTCTCTTTGTCATGTTTGATATAATAAGTTGTACGAAAATAATAAGAGATAATAAATTTTTGTGATTTTGAGTTGACATTGAGAGTGAAAAATATGGACTATTACACATGCTACACTCTCAAACAATTGATGTTATTATTTTATGTAATATGTTGATTTGGGGGTTAGAAAATCTTATCCCATTAATGAATAAGTAATGGTGATTACTCAATAATGCACCTTAGTTGGCATTATATGTTAATCCCTTAATAAATGGAGTAATGAGTTAATTGTTAATTTGTGACAAATTGTCAACCCTTCTATCTATTGGTTGTTTTTTTGGTTGTTTTTTTTTAATAAAGAGAATAATTATTTTAAAAAATAAATTATGGTGAATAAGAAAAGGAGAAATATATTCCAACATTAGATACTAATTTTTATTTTTGACTTGTAACCTAAATTAAAGAAAATCATGTTTGACATTTAAGTTTTTATTTGTAACCTAATTAAGGAGAAGCCAATTATGATATTAGTTGGATAATATAATTAATAGTGTCATAAGTTGGCAAAAAGTTAAGATATGGGGCAAGTTTGTTAAAAAAATACTATGGAAAACTATTTTGCCAAAGTTATAAGCTTCTTGAAAAATTTGTCAAAAGGACACTTAAATCCACATCATCATCAACTTTTCCAACTTAACAACACCCACAAATTTTATAACAATTCACTTTAACCCAATACTTACAACTTAATAAAAATCATCCACAAGTTTTAAATTAAATACTTTAACCCACTCCATAATCCACCATTATATATACAAAAATATTAAATAAAAAAAATCAAAAGATAAAAATAGAAGGTAGTTGTTTTTCCCTCCAAAAAGCTCTGATTCCGAACACTTTTTCGACGTTATTTTCTGACAATCAGCTCTGAATCAGTCCATAATTATCATAAGCTTGTCCATGCACCCATAGTTACTGCATTTGGTTGGTATCTTATCAAACACACTTTCTACCATTGTTGAAAATCTTGAGACCACTCACATTACTCAAAACCACTTTAGAAAGTACATTACAGCAACTCAGGCGACTCCAAGTTCATTTCTCTATTCCATTAACCCAACGATCATTGATTAGAGGCAATATTTATAATTTTATGGTTTTCGTACAAATAATTGCCCAGTCATCGACCACTGATATTCATTGATCGATTGTGCATATAACCCAACATAGAACATAAATATAATCTACTGTCGACCAAAGCCTAGTTCCAGGATGTCTATTGTAGAATTTGTTCTAGTTTTGGGTGATCTCATGGGAGAATAGGTGGAGACTCCCAAATGCTGGAACTGGAGATTTTTTACCAAGGTGACAATCCCCGTTGTTGTTTGCCGCAACAGTTCGTACAATTAATTTGTTGCAAGCGTAATGTAGAGCGGGGATGTAGATTACACATCAGGAATGTGGTGATTAGTTATCTAATGCATTCGAGGAAAAAGGTGAAATCTACGATCATAAATAGTGATGTACATGTGTTGATGTAAATGATGGATGTCGATGCAGATGGCTTTAGGCCTATGTTGAGGATAAATATAGTTGAGAGGTCCTTCGAAGGACCGGTAAATTCATCAGAACCCCCATCTCCACGCCCAACAGTCGACGACAATTTCAGTGATTATGAGAATGATGGTGATGATCCTGTTAATACGGAAAATGATTGTATGCATATGGGAGAAGTTTCATCGGACTCGCAAGACGAAGATGAACACCATGGAATGGGATCACAACCAGGATATTTCTTCACCGACAGAACCAATTTCTATATCGATAAAAAATTCGCCAACAAGAAAGATCTCAAAATGCTACTAGACTCAGCAGCGGTGGGGCAGTGTTTTGATTATTGTTTGGAGAAGAACTGCTCCAAATTCTTGAAGGCGAATTCCAGTTCATTTATTCTAAAGCGCTTGGAAGTTGCCAGTTCATTTATTCTGAACTGGAAACCATCAAAGAAATAGAAAGAGGGAACGGAATCCATGGCTTGATCTATTATGTGAATCCCTTCTTTCCCTTATTCAAGATCTCAACTTGTAATTTGTAGTATTGATTCAAATCCTACGTGTTAATGCTGCTAATGTATTAATTGCTTTATCACTATCTCAACCATAAGTTGCTCTAACTATATCTGAGTGCATTAGTCAAACTATTTATGTTAGCTGCTTAGGTTTTCTCTCGTGATCTTTTGAGAAGAGAGCTTTCTTTTCCAGGCATAAGGTATTCGATCTATTCTTTTTATTATGTTGATATTTTGTTTACCATTCTTGATATTCACGTACTTCTCTCACGCTTTCTTAGTCTTCAAGTACATATCATCTTTTTTCTTTTTTTTCATTTTCTATACTTCCTTTATTTTCTAGGTTTTACCTCATCACAATCACGATACTATTGTAAACTTGTTTATCTAGGAATTTACATGCAAATTAAGAGATTTCTAGCCTTTTATCTGTCTCCCTGTTTGGCCCCTCACCTTCTCAGTGTATGCGTAGAAGCATAGCTCCTAATCTCTCTCTCTCTCTTATTGCATATAAAGAAAGTAGGAATCCCATGACAATTTGATACGATGTTAATGCATGAACTATAACTATGTGATTTCTTTTCAATATGAACACAAGTCTATACACAAGGAAGAAGAAAAAATAACTCGCTACAAGTCTAAAGACCAAATAAAGGAGTTGCATCAAATAAAACAGAGCCCTTCTATTTTGTTGAATCCAGTCAAGAGAGGATATCATGAAAAGGACCATGTAGTTTAGTCCTCTGTTAAGTAGTTTCTCTAGATCTTTTGCAAGGAGATGGGCTAGGCACAATCTTAGCTTTACTACTCTTCTGATATATTCAGTTTAGTTTGTAAATTAACCAAATCCAAACAGGAAGAGGTTTCCAAGAAGTATATGACAAGGAATTGTGTGTTGGTTGGTATATATGAAAAAGAAATCTGATATGCAGGAGTTTATATCAATGATATTAGAGAAAACTCCAACTGTGCTGAAGCCTCATTGATAAAGTGTGCTATAGCCCTTATTGATAAATCTTGTGTATGACTAATTTAAATTTTTAAGATCCAAGTAAATAAACTGGTATAAAGCGACCAGCTCTTTAACACCTTACAGGACTTTGTAGTGCGAAATGATATGGGATGTGGATCAACTATAGGTCCGATACATTCTTCAGGTGTTGGAATCCATACTGTTGATTGTCGTATTGCTCAACTATCCATGCACAGGTACCTTGTTATTTTGTTTCTCCATACAATGTTTTGTTACATGGTGATTTCCTAGCATTTTCTTCCACTTTGAAAATTGGTTATACACCATTGAATGGTATCCATTAGGCAAATCGTAATACGAACAAACTTGTGAAATCCAAAAAATTATTCCTTTACTCTTAGTTCCTGTCACAATAGGAAAAATAAAACTACTAACGGACTTCCATAAGCCAAAAAAAATAAATTCTTTACTCTCTTGTTCAAATCAAATTGTATTTACCGAAAAGCAATAGAAGCAGCAGTCTAGAACTAGTTTACTTAGAATTTTGTCATGTATCACCTAGCGTAGAATTTTGCTTTAGTCCATATTCAGTAGAATGAGTTATATTTTCAAGTTGCAGTGCTTGTCCTTCAGTGCAAGTAGAGATCAAATGTTAGACGCATTACTTTTTTTGAGTTCAAGTAATGCTGAAATTAAAATGTTCCAACATCCAGAAACCTTGGGCAACCTTGTATAAAAATGTTTATTCTGTGTACTCATTCAGACAAAAATTTATATGCTGTAAATAAATGGCAGACATCAGACACCTAAATGATAACCTATGAAGTTTCCAGCTGTAATAGTCTCTGGTAGTTTGATAGGCTGAAATGGTTACGTGTTGCTCGAGGGACATTAATATTTTAGTCTTGTTAATTTATATCTTCTTCCTGTTTAAATTGGTCACCTGCTTTGTTAAGTTGGTCATCAATTTTCCATTAATTTCACTTTGCTTTTCTGGAATTGCAGCGTGTGAGAGATATGTGGATATTGCATACAAGCACTTCAAGGCATTTTACCAGTCATTCTCAGGCATAGACAGGAAGTTGAATGTGGATTGATAACTGGTGAAGTGAAAACCTTAGCTTTTTAATTCATATATTCATACCTACACTCTCATTAATAACAACAGGAACTTTAGTCCGTGCATCCTAGCATGTACACGAAACATAAATGTAAGCGACAACTCATAACAATAGTATCCTAGTGTAATTTTACAAGTGGGGTTTTTGAACGCAGATCTTATCCATATCTTTATTGAGTAGATAGGTTGTTTTCGATAAATCCTCGGCACAAAAAGTTAAGCTGTTCGGGAAAGGGTTGATGGAAGAAAAAGAAATGCAAATAAAATTTCAAGCTACAGTGCAAAATGCAGCATTGTAGCGCAAAACCATTGATGAAAAAGAAATTATGTGATTACTAAATACTACTACTAAATAATGACAAGACATGAGTCTAGCCTCGTCGTTCCCATCTACTGGGCGGCCACACTCAACTACTTACTAACCTGAGACCTACTAATCTTCCATATAATTCTCAACCTCCATATCTACCTGTCTAATTGTGCCACGAAGTTACAGCATGTATATCTACAACAAACCTGCAATGCATGACCTTGCAATCCAAAGCGTGCACGTACTTTTTAAACTACTCGGGTAATTGAAAAGAAAGGCAACTTCCATTTAATTTCTTGATGTCGTAAGTTTCACCAAATGAAATGACTTTATATAAGTTTGGCAGAGAAACAACTAACAATAGAGTTATTGATGGGACCAAATGTAGCTATTGAGCAACACTAATTATGCTTACGATATATGCATCTCACACATTTAATATAAATCGTCTACTTTGTTGAATCATATGAGACGCAACACTTCGGTTTATACTAAATTAGATTTTGAACAGCCAAATTTTACAAACTACAAAAAATCTAAATAGTGACTGCCAAAATGAATGTGTGATGGTCTTGTCCAAGCTTTGTTACGGAGAAAAAAATGTTTCTTTTGTCATATTTTGATTTGCTTAGCTCCTTAATTCATCCAGTCTTGTTACCTTCACTCAGAGAGCAGTTTGTCAATTGCAAAAAGATAACCACCTACAACCACAAAGTATGCAATTCCACTCCGTGCCATATGCAATCCCAAGCCACGAAATAAGATATTCCGATCTACAGGATGGATCCCGGTCCAACTCTCAAATCTCTTTCCAGGAAGTTGCCATTTGAGAAATCCTCTCTGTTGATACATACTCCACATAAAGAGTGTAACCAAAAGAGGATACATCAGGTCCTGTATTGGCTATAATCCTACTAAGTGAATGCTTCAACTACTTTTGACCCGTTATCCTCACTTACAGATGCACCAATTATACGGTTGCAAATATACATACATTCTCGTCTACTTCATCATCCAACCAAGGACTACCAATACTAAACCCCAAGACAATGCATGTTAGTATGTGTTCCTAAGGGGGGAATGGGATAAAAGTTCACCTACTAGAGAGATAATTTGCAAAACCTATCATATCAAAGTCGGATGATTTTTCGCCGGGGCTATAATTGCCACGTTATGAAACAAAAACGTTTGATATCAACTAATGAATTCCTGCATAGATCCTGTCAGACCAGCAGCACTAGACAAAAGCTATACACCAACTAAATATAGATGACTTAAAAATTATGTCAGGCTTGAATAGAGCGAAATGGGTAAAAGGGATTCATATAGAAAACCTTAAAGAGTTTAGGATCGAGGTGTTAATTGATAATATTGACTGTTTAATGGAATTGACCATTCCAACTCCAAGGCCGATAAGTTGAATTGACCATAGAAATTTGTCTGACACCAACTCATCCTGCAGCATGTATACTCAGATTTTATGAGCTTAACTATCAAATACGCATTGTAACCGTAACTAATAAGCTCTCCCAAATACTTGTACGATATTTCACTACATGAATTGACCACCCAAGATTTCTTTGAGCATTAAGGTGCCCGAGTGAATTTCAATGTAGAAAAATATCATATAGATGATCAAATACAGATGATCGAATCCCTGGTAAGGCAACACACCTTGGGCAGAACAATGCATTGTGAACGAGATTTGGCAGTATCAAAACCATGAGAAGCAGAAGCAGCAGGTGAACCAGAAAATCCAGCTGCAAGACTAACAGCTAAAGGAGACAATGGACCAATATCTTCATCAGATCTGAATGATAACAAGGAAATTGGTAAGAAGGATCAAAGTTATTGAATAGGCCATGCGTCAATCTTCGAATAATGAAGTCACAAAATAGATACTTCGTAATTCACATACAGAAATTTTATTCTAGGGGAGAATCAATTTGTCAAGCATAACGCAAGTTGAAAATAACATAAGTCTAATCCAATTAAGTTAAATCAGAAAGCCTTAAAGCTGTTAGGAAACGTGCAGAAATAAAGCAAACCACAAGCAAAAAGAAAACAAGAACACACAGATTTACGTAGTAGAATGAGTATTTTTTGGATACACAAAACAACCCACTAAATGCACTTATATAATATGTGCATACAAACAAGTCCTAGGCTCAAAAAGCATAAAGGTTATCGGCCCGATCCCTACGCTGACACCACAAACCCCATTGAAAATCACAAACATGGATTGCACCGCGAATTCTAATTCATAACTCTAACAATCTCTACCTTGACACGAATTCTAATTCATAACTCAAATCCATTTCAATACAAATTCTCCACCTCTTCCACAAAATCCCCTGAGGTCACATCTTAACAACTAACACTAACCAAGTCCAAGCAAAGCTCAAACTTGGCACTTGGTAGTATCTTGGTCATCACATCAGCAGGATTATCAATTCTTATTTCAATTTTTGCATATTATTCAACCCTTTTTTATAACATCTGTAAGCTAAAACTATGTGAATATATTACTGATAGAAAAAATCTCTAAATTTCATAATTCTATTTGCATAGTTGAGAAAATAATGGTTAAGAAAACATATTTTACTCCAAAAATAATGGTGTTTTTTAATTCTTCTTTTTTGACATAGTTAAACTATCAAGAACAGTTCTGGATATGGTCCAAAACAAACTAAGGTCGGGAATTTATTAAAACCATTTATATTGGAATATGGTAATGTGGCTTCTAGGTGGGAAACTATTCCGATTTGGTAATAACCTTTTTTTCAAGTACTTCATCTATTATTTCGGGCAATTCTATATGGCTTCTTTAACAGAGCAGATGTTCTAGAACTTCAATTTACAATACAAGAACACAAACCAACTTAATCATGAGACAAAATCCTGCTTGGTCTAGGTTTGGATTTTCTGTTCAGAAGACTGGCAAAACGGTTAATAAATTGTGAAGTAGCTGAAGAAATCATACCTTTGTAAAAAACTGTTAATATTTCATAAACACCAAAGCGAGCTCCCAAACCCAATGACCTTCCAAGTATCAACCACCCCACACCATTATAGTAGCCTTCAATGGTCATAAAATATTAAAAGAACATTAACATTTAAGATCAAAAGATGTCCATAAAACAGCTATCCATACGAGAAAATTTATGAACTTTTCATCGGTCATTTATAGGACCTATAATGCATGTATTTCCCATAAAAGCAGTAATACAATTGATACATCATACATCATCCAAATAACTTTTTTCAGGAAGCAAAATGGGAGAGCAGAGTAGCATCACTTCTGGTTAGCATAAAACAAATAAAGTTGATTGACTCACCTGAACTTCCTGACAAAGTTCTAACCTTGTTGATGACATCAACACCAGTGAGTTGTTTACCGCAACTTGATCCCACCTGCATTCCATTCCACAGAATATACAACTAAAGCATAATAAGACATTACAGATGCTCCCCTCAGTGTAAGATAATACATTTAAGTGAATGCTCAGGGTCAATATCAATTTTAACACCTGTACAAGGGCCTTAAGGCTATTGAAAGGGTAACCAAAGGCAGTGGCTAATTTAGAAAATCCTGCAGCAATAACTGCATGCGTTGCAAATATTGGATTCTTCAAAATTTCGTTCATTTGATAGACTAACGTGGATAACTCTGTGTTGCAATTAATCACTTCCTCCAGTCACAATCAATATATTCATAGATTCACAATTCCCTGCAATTCCATTAGATTGGCACAATGAGTTAGTACTTCAAATGCGCTATCAAGTTGGTCACCATGAACGTTAACACTAACGTTGTTAAGAAAACTCAGGGGCGGAGAAAAATTGCAATCAAGCCAATTAACAGTCAGAACAGTAGACATGTTACTTTCTCAAAACGTCGTTTAGGAATTTTCAAAAAAGCTAGTGAACTTTGCATATTAACTGCTGAAGAAATTGTTATTCTGGTTCAGTCTTTAAAGTGCCAATGTCTTTTCACTTTCGGTCATCCTAGTGCTGATGTTGTTATTGACCGTTACGTCACTGGAATATCATCTTCATTGTTGTCATCATTGACCATTGATGAATTCAACTTGCAACAAAATAACCAGTATTATTCTCATATGTGCAAAGATTTGGAAGCGGAGAAAAAGAAGAAAGAGAATATTGAAGAAGAGAAGTTGGTGAATATTGATGATAATAATAATGGGGGATATTGGTTGAATGAACCAATTGATACTAAGGGTATTGATGAACTTGAAGAATTTATGGTTGCATTGGATAATTTGAAGAAGAACGTAACAACAAGCGTTGATGAATTGAGTCTGTTAAATGGATCTTCTTCGTCGAATTCAACGATGAAAATAGCAAGATTTGGAGCTGAGGATCAATTTTTGAATTAGGTTGCAATTGATTATTGTTCTTCAATTGTTCCTTAAGAACTCAATAGCTCAGGAGATGGCCAATTTTGAAGCAATTAGTAGTTAGTACTAATATTAAAGCATTATTAGAATCTAAGTAAGCATGTTTTTTCTTTTATTTTCCTTTTTTTGTTCATGATGTAGTAGCATGTGTTTCATGACCCGAACCAGGGCCTGGACGTGACGATCATTTCAAACAATGGAGGCCCGAAACACCCCTATCTGTCTGCTAATCATGCACCTAATTCATATGATCAAAGTAATGCGGAAGAAACACAGTAATTCAAAAACATGGTCAAAAATATGAAAAGAAAGAATAACGGGGAAATAAGGTTCCCCCAACATCAATAAACCTCTAAACAACTGTCTGCGAAAATCTCTAACAAATGACTGAGTCAAGTAACTGTATATAATCTGGGACAAGGCCCCCAGTAGTCCCCAAAACTAAATATAAGATAAAAGGATTGCAGGACATAAGACCTTCCAAAATAAAGAAGGTTCACCACTTGTCTCTGCAACTCTGTCTGAATGATCTACTGATTCCCTTGACCCGTAGACTGGGCCTCTAGACTTGAGAGGTTAGAGATGGGAGGGGATCAGCACAAAAGTACTGGCATGCAGAGATATCAAAACAAAACTTAATATTTTCACAAAAAATAGTTGAGAGCCATTATAAGGAAATTTCATATCAAACCATTTGAAAATACATAGGCGTAATGCAATAGTTTTTCAAAAACAATGAAATGCAACTGAGCTAGGTGGAATACCCTAAATTTACACCAATTGTCCAACCTCGGTTGCCGCTGAGATTAGAGTATAAGTGAGGGAGGAACACATAAGACCACGAAGCATGGTGTCTCGACCCAATGGTAGTGTCGAAGATCACTTGGCCCGAGCTCCTACCTATAGACCCAATTTGGGAATGACATAAAGTAAAGTACTCAAGATCACTTAGCCTGGTACCAAATTTTCATGTTAGCAAACACGTCATCGCTCTTACATTCATACGCCTTCTTCGGGCATCCACCTATCTCATGTAAAATTAATGCATTCAAATTTTATCTAATTCAATCACATATCATATTCGGTAGGGTATCATCATACCCGACTTGCAAGTCCTAAATATCACTTCCACATATGCATAATCATGTAAAAAAATAAGGTGCTTCATCATTTACAAGTGGTGAACAATATTTATTTCAAATTCATGGCCTCTTTTGTTGGTCACAATATAATATGGGGTATCAAGACAGTATCATGGAAATTTGAAAGAAATTTATCATTCATATTTATCAAACATTCATGGAAAATCTCAAATCAGATATGCATGGTTTCAACCATTGAAGTATATAGGCAAACAATTCTCATGACATAAAGAAAAATGACTTAGAAATCAAATTGAAAGCAAGTTATTAGCATTTGATTGAAAAGCCACATTTAAAAGCTTGCATGTTCATAAAAACTACACCCATGATATTTTTTGATAACCTCACATACCTTGATTACCACGAATATTAGATGCTTCTCGAAACCTACGTTGAGAGGATTCGAATTATGCAATTAGTTCCCAAAATCCCCGGTTGAATCTCGAGTTGCTTGGGTTTTTATTTTGAAACCCTAAGGATAATCCTTGAGCACCTTTGATGAATGAAGGTGTATTTTGGGGTCCTTGGAACTGAATTTCATGTTTTAGGGCTAAGTAAGGGTGTAAAAGGACCATTTTTCCATAAAAACGGAGTGTTTAAGTCACTTGAATTCTCTACATAGGCGCCGCCCATCCCATCGCCTATGTTCACATAGGCGCCTACTAGGATTGCGCCTATGTTTACATAGGCGCCGCCTAGGCTATCACCTATGCTTTCCAGTGGCCATGGGCGATTGGTTAGGTGACTCATATCACTTTGAAAGGTCGTAACTTTTTGCTCGAGTGTCGGATTTTACCAAAATTGGTATCGTTAGAAAGCTAACTCGAAGACCTATAATTTGACAGATAGTAGGATACCTAATTCGACATATACAAAGAGTTATGGTTGAGGGAATCTGATACAATTTACAACGTCCACTAAACTTAGTCGATCGAAATAGTTTCAACTCGTCCTTGAGTTGAAGGACCTCTATGGTCTAAATTCAAGCTTTAATGGATTCACATGCTACACAAATAATTAATATTCCATATTGGCATATGATTTTTATGTCTTTGAGGTTTATCAACACATCAGAATCGTGGTCTATATTTTAGCCCGAAATGCGGGGCGTAACAAAGTATTTTTTGGGGGGGTCAAAAATGTTATTGAACTATTAAAAATAGAATGAACTGCTTTTGTTTTGATCCAATTACTCTACCTTGGTATATGTTTATTACCTAATTATAACCTTGGTGCAACTTCTTTTGAATTTATTCATTTGTTTCTAAAAGGGTTAATCTATTATGTGTTAATTTGGTTGACTTTTTTAAGTTTATTATCCTAATAACAACAGTTTCTTAAGTATTTTGCTTACATAAAAATATATGCATCATTCTTTAAGAATAGTCAGCTTACACTTATTAATTCTTTATAAAATCGTGATAAATAGCAAATTAAAAACAACCTATTAAGAAAAAATCTTATATTGATTCATTTGTTGTTGCTTATTAGCAATAAATGCACAAATTGAGAACATGAAGAACTTATAGCAAAGGCCAGCCAGCAAGTGAGGTACTCACTAGACCATTAAAGATTGTGATGGGTACGATTATTATAGTCTACCATCTTAATCACTGTATGTAGTTGCATGCTGATGAAAATCTTAATTATTCAGGCCCCAAATTAGTATCTAGACTCCAAATGAAAATCCAAAAAAAGGACGAAGAGACACACAAAAAAAGAATTAAAAAAGTGCAGCTGAATCAAAACCAAGGTTGTGGTTGTGCTAATCACTTAAAGAAGGCATGGTTCTAGGTGGCTTGATATCATAGTTGTCAAATATCCCATTACCATTATCACCAAAAAAATTAGAAGAAGTAGCAATCTCATTAACCATAAACTTGCTTGCCTGATTAGTCACATATTTTTTCAAAGCTTCCAATGAATCCTTTAATTGTTCAAGTTCTTGCAAATCAAGTTGACTTATGGGAGCCTCCTACCAACATTGTCTCTGACTAGTTTTCCTCATTTGATCAAGTGATTCACCTCTTTTCTTCTCAATTTCAACCTCACCAAGAATTTGAGTGAGTTGCAAATTGGCCCACAAAGATTAGCATTTCGATGAGCCTCAACAAGTTGAAGTGAATTATTTACGATTGGATTATTATTAGTATTATTTCTCGAGAGAAACCTATTAATAAGGGACTCAACATTAGGGTGGCCGAAGGAAAAGACTTTTCTTGCAGGGGAAAAAACAATGATGGCTATTCCAACACCACTGAGAGTGCACAGTTCACTTGCTTTTTTGAAAAGACCAGAGCGACGTTTTGAGAAGGTAACCCGGAGGTGATTCTTGACCTTTATCTTGGCAATTTTGATCTTTTGATGACCCATGCTACTAGGTTTCTTTTCCATGTTTGATAAAATAAGTTGTAAGAAAAGAATAACAGATAATATATTCTTGTGATTTTGAGTTGACATTGAGAGTGAAAAATATGGACTATTTAAAGGTATACATGCTACACTCTCAAACAATTTACTTTATTATTCTATGTAATATGTTGATTTGGGGGTTAGAAAATCGTATCCCATTAATGGATAAATAATGGTGACTACTCAATAATGCACCTTATTTGGCATTATATGTTAATCCCTTAATAAATGGAGTAATGAGTTAATTGTTAATTTGTGACAAATTGTCAACCCTTCTATCTATTGGTTGTTTTTTTGGTTGTTTTTTTAATTAAGACAATAATTATTTTAAAAAATAAATGATGGTGAATAAGAAAAGGAGAAATATATTTCAACATTAAATACTAATTTTTTATTTTTGACTTGTAACCTAAATTAAAGAAAATCATGTTTGACATTTTAGTTTTTAGTTATATCCTAATTAAGGGGAAGACAAGTATGATATTAGTTGGATAATATAATTAATATAGTCTTAAGTTGGTAATAAGTTAATATATGGGGCAAGTTTGTCAAAAAGATATTATGTAAATTTATTTTGCCAAAGTTATAAACTTCTTGAAAAATTTGTAAAAGGACACTTAAATACACATCATCAACTTTTCCAACTTAACAACTTCACCCACAAATTTTATAATAATTCACTTTAACTCAATACTTACAACTTAATAAATTCATCCACAAGTTTTAAATAATACACTTCAACCCACTCCATCATCCACCATTATATATACAAAAATTTCTAGATTTTCAAAAATATTAAATAAAAAAAATTCAAAAGCTAAAAATAGAAGGTAGTTGTTTTTTTCTCCAAAAATCTCCGATTCCGACCACTTTTTCAACTTTATTTTCCAGCGATCAGCTCTAAATCAGTCCATAAATATCATAAGCTTGTCCATTGCACCTATTGTTACCCCATTTGGTTGGTATATTCTCAAACACACTTTCCATCATTTTTCAAAAGCTTGAAACCACTCACATTACTCAAAATCACTTTAGAAAGTACATTACAGCAGCACAGGTGACTCCAAGTTTATTTCTCTATTCCATTAACCCAACGATCATTGATTAGAGGCAATATTTGCAAATTTCAAGGTTTTCGTACGAATAGTTATCCAGTCATCGACCACTGATCGTCATTCATCGACAGTGCATATACCCGACCTAGACCAAAAGAATAATCTACTGTCAACCAAAGCCTAATTCCAGGATGTCTATTGCAGAATTAGTTCTAGTTTCTGGTGATTTCATGGGAGAATGGGTAGAGACTCCCAAATGTTAGAAATGGAGATCTTTTACCAAGGTAAAAATCTCCGTTGCTGTTTGCCACAACAGTTCGTATGATGAATAGGTTGAAAGGCTAATGTAGAGCGGGGATGTAGATTGCGCATCGGGCACTGTGGTGATTAGTTATCTAATGCGTTCGAGGGAGAAGGTGAATCCTATGATAATAAATAGTGATGTACATGTGCTGATGTACATGATGGATGCCGATGTAGATGGATTGAGGCCTATTTTGAGAATAAATATAGTTGAGATGTCCTTTGAAGGACCGGTAAATTCATCAGAACCCCCACCCCTCCTCCACGCCCGGCAGTCGATGATGATTTCAGTGATTGTGAGAATGATGGTGATGATCCTATTAATACAAAAAACGAATGTATGCATATGGGAAATGTTTCATCGGACTCTCAAGATGATGATGAATACCATAGAATGGGATCACAACCAGGATATTTCTTCACCGACAGAACCAATTTCTATATCGATAAAAAAATTGCCAACAAGAAAGAGCTCAAAATGCTACTAGACTCAACAGCGGTGAGGCAGTTTATGATTATTGTTTGGAGAAGAAATGCTCCAAATTGTTGAAGGACAATTCTAGTTCATTTATTATAAAGTGCTTGGAAGTTGCCAGTTCATTTATTCTGAACAGGAAACCATCAAAGAAATAGAATGAGGGAATGGAAGCCATGAATTGACCTAATACGCGAATTCCTTCTTTCCCTTATTCAAGATCTCAACTTGTAATTTCTAGTAGGGATTCAACCATAAGTTGCACTAACTATTCCAGAGTGCATTAGTCAAACTATTTATGTTAGCTGCTTAGGTTTTCTCTCGTGATCTTTTGAGAAGAGAGCCTTTTTTTCCAGGCATAAGGTATTTGATCTACTCTTTTTATCATCTTGATATATTGTTCTTCTTTGTTTACCATTCTTGATATTCATGTACTTCTCTCACGCTTTCTTAGTCTTCAAGTGCATATCATCTTTTTTCTTTTTAATCTTCTTTTCTTTCAATTTCTGTACTTGCTTTATTTTCTAGGTTTTACCGCATCAAAAATCACGATACTATTGTAACCTTGTTTATCTAGGCATTTACATGTAAATTAAGAGATTTCTAGCCTTTTATCTGTCTCCCTGTTTGGCCCCTCACCTTCTCAGTGTATGCTTAGAAGCATATCTCCTAATCTCTCTCTTTCTCTCTCTCTCTTATTGCATATAAAGAAAGAAGGATTCCCATGACAATTTGAGACTATGTTAATGCATGACCTATAACTATGTGATTTCTTTTCAATATGAACACAAGTTTATACACAAGGAAGAAGAACAAATAACTCTGTACAAGTCTAAAGACCAAATAAAGGAGTTGCATCAAATAAAACAGAGCCCTTCTATTTTGTTGAATCCAGTCAAGAGAGGATATCATGAAAACGACCATGTAGTTTAGTCCTCTGTTAAGTGTTTTCTCTAGATCTTTTCCAAGGAGATGGGCTAGGCACAATCTTAGCTTTACTACTCTTCTGATATATTTAGTTTAGTTTGTAAATTAACCAAATCCAAACGGGAAGAGGTTTCCAAGAAGTATATGACAAGGAATTGTGTGTTGGTTGGTATATATGAAAAAGAAATCTGATATGCAGGAGTTTATATCAATGATATTAGAGAAAACTCCAACTGTGCTGCAGCCTCATTGATAAAGTGTGCTATAGCCAACAACAACAACAACAACAACAAACCCAGTGTATTCCCACCTAGTGAGGTTTGGGGAGGGGGGGTAAGATGTACGCAGTCCATACCTCTACCTCTGAAGAAGTAGAAAGACTGTTTCCGATAGACCCCCGGCTCAAGACACGAGACTAAAGTGTGCTATAGCCCTTATTGATAAATCTTGTGTATGACTAATCTTAATTTTTAAGATCGAAGTAAATAAACTGGTATAAATCGACCAGCTCTTTAACTCCTTACAGGACTTTGGGTTGCGAAATGATATGGGATATGGATCAACTATAGGCCCGATACTTGCTTCAAGAGTTGGAATCCGTACTGTTGATTGTGGTATTGCTCAACTATCCATCCACAGGTACCGTGTTATTTAGTTTCTCTATACAATTTTTAGTTACATGGTGATTTCCTAGCATTTTCTTCCGCTTCGAAAATTTGTTATAAACCATTGACTGGTATCCATTAGGCAAATCGTACTACGAACAAACTTCTGAAAACCAAAAAATCATTCCTTTACTCTTAGTTCCTGTCACAAAAGGAAAAATAAACTACTAACGGAATTCCAAAAGCAAAAAATAAATAAATTCTTTACTCTCTTGTTCTAATCAAATTGTATTTACCGGAAAGCAATAGAAGCAGCAGTCTTGAACTAGTTTACTTCGAGTTTTGTCATGTTTCACCTTGCATAGAATTTTGCTTGAGTCCATATTCGGTAGAATAGGTTATATTTTCAAGGTGCAGTGCTTGTCCTTCAGTGCAAGTAGAGATCAGATGTTAGACGCATTACTTTTTTTGAGTTCAAGTAATGCTGAAATCAAAATGTTCCAACATCCAGAAACCTCGGGCAACCTTGTATAAAAATGTTTATTCTGTGTCCTCTTTCAGACAAAAATTTCTATGGTGTAAATAAATGGCAGACAGCAGACAGCTAAATGATAACTTATGAAGTTTCCAGCTGTAATTGTCACTGGTAGTTTGATAGGCTGAAATGGTTACATGTTGCTCGAGGGACGATAATATTTTAGTGTTGTTAATTTATATCTTCTTCCTGTTTCTATTGGTCACCTGTTTATTAAGTTGGTCATCAATTTTCCATTAATTTCACTTTGCTTTTCTGGAATTGCAGCGTGAGAGAGATATGTGGATATTGCATACAAGCACTTCAAGACATTTTACCAGTCATTCTCAAGCATAGACAGGAAGTTGAATGTGGATTGATAACTGGTGAAGTGAAAACCTTAGCTTTTTAATTCATATATTCATACCTACAATCTCATTAATAACAACAGGAACTTTAGTCCGTACATCCTAACATGTACGCGAAACATAAATGTAACCGACAACACATAACAATAGTATACTAGTGAAATTTTACAAGTGGGGTTTTGGAACACAGATCTTATCCATATCTTTATTGAGTAGATAGGTTGTTTTCGATAAATCCTCGGCACAAAAAGTGAAGCTATTCGGGAAAGGGTTGCTGGAAGAGAAAGAAATGCAAATAAAATTTTAAGCTACAGTGCCAAATGTAGCATTGTAGTGCAAAAACATTGATGAAAAAGAAATTACGTGATTACTAAATACTACAACTAAATAATGGCAAAACATGAATCTAGCCTCGTCGATCCCATCTACCGGGCAGCCACACTCAACTACTTACTAACCTGAGACCTACTAATTTTCTATATAATTTTCAACCTCCATATCTACCTGTCTAATTGTTCCATGAAGTTACAGCATGTATATCTACAACAAACCTGCAATGCATGACATTGCAATCCAAAGCGTGCACGTACTTTTTAAACTACTCGGGTAATTGAAAACAAAGGCAACTTCCATTTAATTTCTTGATGTCGTAAGTTTCACCAAATGAAATTTACTTCTTTGGGCAAGATATGATGACTTTATATAAGTTTGGCAGAGAGGCAACTAACAATAGAGTTATTGATGGGACCAAATGTAGCTATTGAGCAACCCTAATTATGCTTACGATATATGCATCTCACACATTTAATATAAATCGTCCACATTGTTGAATCATATGAGACGCAACACTTTTGTTTATACTAAATTAGATTTTGAACAGCCAAATTTCACAAACTACAAAAAATCTAAATAGTGACTACCAAAATGAATGTGTGATGGTCTTGTCCAAGCTTTGTTACAGAAAAAAAATGTTTCTTTTATCATATTCTGATTTGCTTAGTTCCTCGATTCATCCTGTCTTGTTACCTTCACTCAGAGAGCAGTTTGTCAATTGCAAAAAGATAACCACCTACAACCACAAAGGATGCAATTCCACTCCGTGCCATCCGCAATCCCAAGCCATGAAATAAGATATTCCGATCTGCAGGATGGATCCCGGTCCAACTCTCAAATCTCTTCCCAGGAAGTTGCCATTTGAGAAATCCTCTCTACGGATACATACTGCACATAAAGAGTGTAAAAAAATGAAGATACATCAGGTCCTGTATCGGCTATAATCCTACTAAGTGAATTCTTCAACTACTTTTGACCCGTTTTCCTCACTTACAGATGCACCAATTATACGGTTGCAAATATACATACATTCTCATCTACTCCATCATCCAACCAAGGAATACCAATATTAAACCCCATAGACAATGCATGTTAGTATGTGTTCCTAAGGGGGGAATGGGATAAAATTAAGTTCACCTACAAGAGTGATAATTTGCAAAAGACCTATCATATCCAATTCGGATGATTTTGCCGCATTATGAAACAAAAACGTTTGATATCAACTAATGAATTCCTGCACAGATCCTGTCAGACCAGCTGCACTAGAGAAAAGCTATACACCAACCAAATATAGATGACTTAAAAATTACTTCAGGCTTGAATAGAGCGAAATGGGTGCAAGGTATTCATATAGAAAACCTTAAAGAGTTTAGGATCTAGGTGTTAATTGATAATATTGACTGTTGACATTGTGCGCACAACCCAATGGAATTGACCATTCCAACACCAAGGCCGATAAGTTGAATTGACCATAGAAATTTGTCCAACACCAACTCATCCCGTATCATGTATACTCAGATTTTATGAGCTTAACTAACAAATACGCATTGTAACCGTAACTAAATAGCTCTCCCAAATACTTGTACCATATTTCACTACATGAATTGACCACCCAAGATTTCTTTGAGCATTAAGGTGCCCGGGTGGATTTTCATGTAGAAAAATATCATATAGATGATCAAATACAGATGATCGAATCCCTGGTAAGGCACCACACCTTGGGCAGAACCATGCATTGTGAACGAGATTTGGCAGTATCAAAACCATGAGAAGCAGAAGCAGCAGGTGAACCAGAAAATCCAGCTGCAAGACTAACAGCTAAAGGAGACAATGGACCAATATCTTCATCAGATCTGAATGATAACAAGGAAATTGGTAAGAAGGATCAAAGTTATTGAATAGGCCATGCGTCAATCTTCGAATAATGAAGTGACAAAATAGATACTTCGTAATTCACATACAGAAATTTTATTCTAGGGGAGAATCGATTTGTCAAGCATAACGCAAGTTGAAAACAACATAAGGCTAATCCAATTAAGTTAAAGCAGCAAGCCTGAAAGCTGTTTGGAAACGTGCAGAAATAAGCAAACCACAAGAAAAAAGAAAACAACAACACACAGATTTATGTAGTAGAATGGGTATTTTCTGGATACACAAAACAACCCACTAAGCACTTATATAATATGTGCATACAAATAAGTCCTAGGCTTAAAAAACATAAAGGTCCACGGGCCTCTCAGCCCAATCCCTACGCTACCACCATAGAGCCCATTGAAAATCACAAACATGGGTCGCACCGCGAAACTTTTTGGGATGGATAACCAAAATTCGGTCACAACTTGTTTGTTTAAAACCGTTTAAGGAAAACAACGCAGGAATTCAATTTAAAGCTGGCCGCAGAAACAAAGATGGAGTTTGAAGAAGAGAATATGCAGAGAGTAATTATTTTCTTGTTGAAAGACCACCTCAAATTGGTCATCAACTTAGCAATTTAAATAGTTGCTATTATAACTAAAAATAGGATAAAGAAACAACCTATTTCTACCAAAATTAAAATAACTAATTAGTTTCCTACCAAAGAAAGGACTCCTAATTTAACTAGGATTGTACGTAAAAAAAAATCTGGAGAAAAAAGAAAAAAAACAATTTCATTCTTAAAGCAACTTTCAACACTCCTCCTTGCTTTATGAAATGAAATCACCAATTCTTTTCCTTAGAAGCTCGAACTTGCTGATTTGAAGTGGCTTAGTGAACATGTCTTCTAGCTGTGGCAAATTTGAAGGCTGCAGAGGAAGAGAAGTCATTTGTTGAGGTAGTGACTGCTGCTGCTGAACTTGCTGCATGTTTTGTTGATATGGTTGTTGCTGATTACTTGAAAGAAGAGATGGATGTGGACCATGAGGAAGAGGAGGATCTCCTAAAGTCATTGAAATTGGCATTGAAGTCTTCTGTTCTCCTTGAGGTGAAGAATCAAGTGATGGGATAGACAGAGGCACTGCAGTTCCAACTCCAGGTATTATGCCCTCAGTTTGTAATATACCGAAGGCAAATTCTCCAGCGGTTGAGGGGGCCTCAAGACCTGAAAAATTACCAGGCATGCGACCAAGAACATTGTTTTGATCACCCAAACCTTACTGCCCTAAATTGAATTTATCAATAGCGGAGTCGCCAGGCCTTTTTCTACACCCGAACTTTGTTGTCTGATCATTGCTACCACTGCAAAGGAGGTAACCAATTGGGTTCCATGCATGATCCCACACGCCAGTTTCATGTGAATTTGTAATTTCTACTTGAGGAGCTTCATACCACACAAGACAATGAAATATTGAACTATCATGGCTTCCGTTGACGAAATATTCTTCATGAAACGAATGTCAGGCCAATAATGTCACATCGTTCTGATGCCCACGGAACGACTCAAGATCCTTCATATCCCTTATGTCATAAAGCTTGATAATTTGATCCTTGGTAGCAGAAAGGATCCAGTTACCATTCTGATTCCACTTAATACAGAGAACGGTATTCTTATGCCCGTGAAATGACAAAAGCTCCTTCCCTGACTTGGCATCCCAAAGTTTAACAAGGTTATCGTTTCCATCAGATAACAAGGGCTCTTCTTGGTAGTTTGTGAAGTCACATACTTTAATGGTAGATTCATCAGAACTGGCCTCAATTTTGGAATCAACTTTTTTTTGCATCTTGATTTTCAGGGTTGAAGTGTTCATCCTTCGAGTCATCAGATGGAAGTTCAGAAATATCTAGCTTTTCCACATACGCATCAGCAACAACTTCCTTCGGATATATTGTCACGACCCAAACCGGGGACCTGTCCGTGACGATCATTCCGAACCATGAAGGCCCAAAACACCCCTATCTATCCGGTAATCATGCGCATAATTCATATGATAAAAAGAAATGCGGAAGATACACAATATTATGAAAACATGGTCAAGAATCTAATGAAACCAATAATGGGAAACAATGTCCCACAACCTCTATCGATATCTGAAAACCGTCTGTGAAATCTCTACTACATGACTGAAATAAATTACTGTCTAAAAAGTGGGACAAGGCCCCCAGTAGACCGAAAACAACTAAATAATAAAATCTGCTAGACATTAGGCCTTGAGAAAGATAGAAGGCTCACCACCTGACTCCACAAAGTTGTCTGAAAAATCTACTGATTATCTGGACCTCTAGACTGTTCCTCCGAACCTGGGAGGGGAGGGGGTCAATACAAAAGTACTGGTATGCAGAGAATTCAAAACAAAAATATAACATTTTTACAAAATATAAGTGAGAGCCATTATAAAGCAGTTTCGTATCAAATCATTTGAAAAGCACATGGGCATAATGTAATAATTTTCCAACAACAATGCAATGCAGCTGAGCTAGGCGGAATACCCTACATATCACATTTACACCAACTGTCAAACCTCGTTTGCCACCAATATTAGAGTATAAGTGAGGGAAAGACACACAAGACCACCCAGCAGGGTGTCTCGACCCAATAAAGTATGGTAGTGCACAATATCACAAAGCATGGCTCCTAACCATAGTCCAAATTTGGGAATGACATATAGTCAGGTACACAAGATAACTTAGCCTGGTACCAAATTCCCATGTCGGTAAAAAAGGTTTCCAGCGATGAGCCCTTACACCCAAATGCCTTCTTCGGGAATCCACCTATCTCGTACAAAATCAATGCATTCAACTACATTAAATTCAACCACATACCTTATTTTGTAGGGTATCGTCATACCGGAATTGCAAGCCATCAATATCACATCATTACTTCATGCAACCATTATATTCATCATATTTCAACATACTAACCCTCTCCTTGCAAGTCAAAAATCATAGCCACTTTCAAAATAGTTCATGTCATGCTTGTGAAGATAATTTCTAACAATTCACATCATATGAAAATTCAAAACAATTTCATTTCAAGAGAGGGTTTCATATAATTCATGCTCTCAAGTTAACATCTTTTGAATCACAAGCATATGCATATCAAAACACTTCGGAAATAGGCCTAACGACCAAATCAATATCATAAAGATGCTTAAACTATGTTTATATTCATAATTTCAAAACCCCCATTTTTAGAAACATGAATTTTTTAAGCCCATGAGATTTTTGAGATAACCCCGCATACCTCTATTTGTGAAAATAATAGGTTCTTCTTGAAGCTTACAATCTAGGGATTCCAAATCTCCAGTTTGTTTCGAATTCCCATGGTTGAATCTTGAGTTACTAGAGATAATTGAATTGGAATTATAGGGAGAAAACCCTAATTGTTGCAATGGAAGAGAGAAAAAAATGAGATTTTTCCCTTTACTAGGACATATATAGGGGTAGGAATGGGTTGAAAAGACCAAAATACCCTTGAGTGAAATTCTGAAAGTGGAGCCCCATTTTTTTCCCCAGCGCGACACGGAGCTTGGAAAAATGCTAATTATTGAGACCTGCAAATTTGGCGCGAAGCGGGACTATCGCGGAGGCTTGCTGAAAATTGACGAGTGCCATTTTGGCCTCTGCTACGATGCGCCATGCACTGAAATGTCATTCGTCTTACAGCTGAAACTTAAAATAGCCATAACTCCTTACCGGTTATCGAAATTTGACAAACATTATATCGTTGGAAAGCTTATTCAATTATCTACAAGTTGGTATATAGTAGGCCACCCAGTTCATCATATACAATGAGTTATGGTTGATTGATGTTAATCCAAGTTTTGATGCTTACTCAAACTCAAACGATTGGAAATCCTTCAACTCGTCCTTGAGTTAGGGGACTTCAATGATCTTAATTCATGCTCAAATAGATTTCCACACAACATAATTGATCAAAAAAACTAAATTTGAATTGGATTTATGGATTTTGCAACCTTTATGAGAAGAAATAACTGTTTACGTTCTAGCCCAAAAATGCAGGGTGTTACATTATCTCCACCTAGGGATTATTCGTCCCGGAATGATGGACAGGGACTTTGAAGCTTTAAAATATGGAATAACACGGACATGATATGTTCTTTAAGAAAGAATACACTGATTTGAAACATAACTATAAGACTGGAACTACTGATATTCTGAATTCTTATACCGGACGTGCATATATGATGCATGGAATAAACGAATGAATCTACTCATAAGCTTAATTCTCATAATGAAAATGCCTTTCTAATGCTTGCATTTTTACTGAACTGACGTATGAATGTATGGTTGAATACGCAATAATAACTGATGTGAAGCTTTAAATAAGAATCTATGCAAGCAACTGAATTGGGTAGCATGATTTAATGAAAAGATGAAAAAAAAAACAAGTCATGCGAATCGAACGGCTAAACTGATTTGCTTGCCACATAGACTGAACTATACTGGAAACTCATACTCAATTTGGAGTATCTTATGAACACTATTCTTATGAAGTCCTGGTAGTATTAGATAGCAAAAGATTTGGGCATGAGTCATACAAGACATCTGAATATAGGATCCCAACAATGACATTACTCTACAGCCTGGAATATAGACATATAACTCATAAATCAGGATGGAATTGCCAGGCCTTCGGCAATACAACTTTTTAAATACCATATTCATTCTATTCAACTTATAATTATCATATGGGCATTGATAAATCTTTCCACTAATGTCTATAGTAGCTTAAATCCTTTCACTGCGATCACACCTAATTCCAATTCAAAAAAATACATCATGTCATACCACATTATTATTCTAAACCATATGATGCAACCTTCTATATCTATTTCAAAATCACAACCTAAGCATAACATGCCTTACCACTTCAATGGCTCCTCTAAATTCTTACAATGAAGTTGCTAGAACATATAGCGTTCCTTTACAAAAATCCTAACATGTCATGCAATCCTGTCTTTATAACCACATATGAACTTCAAAGTAAACACTCATAAGGACATTTTTCACATATTCCCTAAACCACTGTCAATATCACTCCTACGCACTACCTCAAAAAAATATATGCATACACAAATTTTCACTAACAATCACATATATCACAGACTTAGCCCCAAATCTTACTTCACACTTATGGCCTTATCTAAACAAGCATACAATGATCTTTTATCAATAGGAAGAATTTAATAAACGCCACTATCATTAAATAAGGAGGGTATTATGTAAAATTTGGCACTTAACTGAGGCCTGAAGAATAGCAAAACAACATCAGGGATTCATCAAAGTGATCTTAGTTGAGAGTACACCCGTCTCAAAGTTGAATCCCTCCAATCATTTGGTGTATAGCATGAGTTATGGGAACTGAGCACACTATACAGCGTGAGTACATGAGTCATGAGATACATGACCTCAATTTGGAGTTCATAACTTATGGAATGTGATCCCGACTATTGAATGAATTGGAATTTCTCATTTAGGAACTGGAAGAGCACATGATTCTCTATCGTATGCATGAACATGAACTATGATCATGGCACTATAATGTAAGGCATGAGTAGGCATTAGGGTAGCTGGAAAACACTAAGATAAGAATGGGTGGAGTCTCACCCTCACTTTCTATGCTCTATATCTGATAACGCCCAAACTACAGCTCTCGTAAGAGTGTAAGCGGTCGTTGTCAAATATCGAACCTAAGTGGGTTGGGTGTCGAATCCCACAGGGAATACATGGTCACTAAGTGTTGTAATTGTTAGCAGACTGTTGGTCGAAAATTCTACGGAAAGGGGGGATTTAATGTAGCATGAATTAAAAGTATCAAAGTAACAAAAAACTGCTTTATTTAGTAAGATTTAATCACAGAGAATAAGAAGTTACGGTTATGTCCACCTTATGAGTTCTACGTATCTATTAACTATGAGTTATGCGGAATTCGGACATGCATGCACTTATAGAGTTTTGTATTCTAATGGTAAATCCTAGTGTTTCTCAACCATCAAGGACTATTTCACTTTAACTCTCTCGAGCTTAAAGTGTATAACTAACGGTACAAACTGTCCAAGAGGTTAATCCGGTTAAGGCACTAACGTGTAAATAGGGGTTGGTAGCCCTATTTCCTTGTCACACTCTCTTTTCCACACATGTAACTTTTCTCTCTAACAAGTTAATGCTATAGTGGCGTATTCTATATGTTTGCAACCACAAGAATTCAGTTAAGATGAAGAGAGTAATGATATAAGTGGCATACGTATCAAGAATTCACAAACTCATAGTAATAGATAGTATATCAATAGGCTTCCATAACCCTAACAGAGAAGTTTAGCTACTCATGATTACAATGGAGATCACAATAAACATCATCATCGTACCAAAGCTCGAATAGTCTCACGTTGAAGATGAGTTTGACGTCAAAAAGGGAGATTGACGTTTTTGCCCTTGACCGATTTTCTCAAGAGTAGCGTTTTTCCCTGTTGTACTTACAGAATCTATAAACTCAATAATACTAAAAGTGTCGAATGAAAGAAAAATAACGACAATGAGAATGAATGCTGAAAAATTCAGCAAATAAGAGTTTTTATAATATCCTTGTCCTAGTCCTACTCGGTTACTGCATCCTTGTCCTCGTCCTACTAAGTTACTGCCGATCCCCAAGTATTAAGAAATGCTGATTTTGCCCGGGACAGGTTTTTCATGCATCACATTTAGTCCTCAAGATTCCAAAAGTTGTCTTCCTTCTTACATGAAGTTTCCTTTGCTGCCCAACGGTCCACAAAATGCTGAAATCTTCATCATTTATACCAGAAATCATGCTAGTCATGTTGGTTAGCTCACTTACAGGAAAAAGAACTAAAAGTTCAAGAATTATATATTTTATCCTCAAAACTTAGCCTAAAATATGGGTAAATTATGGTGTTTAGGCGTGTAAATACGCCCAACATCAATATCATACTTTCATTACTACTAGAATCTAAGAGTCTGACTCGGTCACTTGTACTATTATCTCCTTCTTAGCATTAAGCCATCACCTTAAGATTGAGATATCCCTTACTAGAATCTAAACAGAACTACCCTTACTACACTCTGGGGTATGAAAAACGACAGTACACATAATTAATAGAAATTAACCCGAATGACTACATCTGGAGTGGAAAACCCACTACTAATACCACCTTCTGAGACACACTCTATCATTCTTTAACCCCAATAGTCATCACATAATACTAGAACACTTATTTACTTCGAATCCTCATGAGTATCCCCGTAGTTGGAGTGCACACCCTCTAGCGCTTCAACTTTTATTTCTAATAGCTCAACCCTCAAGGACTCAAACTTAGATTCGAACACTTAACAAGTATGTCACCAAATCTTTAATGAATCACTCTACTTCTGTCATAGCCTACCAATATAGCAACCATAAAATTATATTCCTCTACCATGAGAATCAGGATCATATAAAAAAGGTTTAACACTATCAATTAAAGTTCCTTAATTTGGCTATTTAGAATACCATATACAATCTAACTAGTCCTTTTCCCACCTAGGAACTCAATGGTACCAATAGCCACACACAATAAATAATAGCCTTAGAATAAATACCGCAGCTTTAAAGCACCCTGGGCATACTTCTACATCATACATACACCGTCATACTTCATTACAAAATCAAATAAACTTAGGCACTCGCATACACTATTTAAGCCTACAGATCACTTCCCTATAACTAGTATCATTAATCAAGAAATCATCACACCCACCTTCATGGCCATCAATTGTTTCAAACTTAATGTCTAGTGATAAACCTGATTTACAACCCAACCATACACACAAAATTTTCACTTGGAAACTATGAAATAAACATCACGAAAACACTAGTGCACTAGAACTTCATAACCATAATAATCGATCATGACCTAATGGTTTTCCTTATCATAATCCATTAGCATGTACTATTTCAACACATCAAGCCTAATAATTTAATCCCACAAAACATGCATCATCAAACTCTTGCCACTATTTACCACCACACCATTTAAATTCAAGTCTATAGTTTAGTATTAATCATTTACCACCTATGAAGAATGTAACATAATATAAATATACAAATCCATCAAATTGGGACATTTTACCCAAATATCTTAAAAATCTACTACATACCTGCTGATGAGTAGTACTAGTTTACAACTACTAGTGAAAAGAGTGGCGGGGGGGGGGGGGGGTTAAAGCCTCATAATAGACATGGTCAACCTTATCCTTATATTATAATCCCGCACAATCGTATCTACTTATACTTCTTTTTCACATCACAATTACTTAACCAAGCATACATTTACACTACCTTTAAAGTCCACAACAACCATGAGTCTATACTTATAACCTACTGGCTAATCTGGCCATTTTTATACTTCAAGCAAGGACAATTCACCTCGGCTAATAACTCCTTCTCTATCTTCTACATATATTCAACCAACAAAAGAACAACACGTTGAACGACAAATTGCTAGTGAATCGATATAGGCCTCACATGGCTTCACTAAACTTTGATTTTTGTGGTTTGAATAAGAAAATGTAATGAATGACAAGGCAACTATGATAGTGAATTGAAAGAGCCCCACACGACTTCACTAGATTTTTTTGTTTCATCAACACGATGATAAAATAATTTCAAGAGATGGAAAATTGTCACCCAATAATCCATAATCTGAGAATACACATCTTAATTTGTATAGATAAAAAAAATGAGTCAAATATTTTCCCCACAGATTATCATACAATCCATACACGCTACTAGCTACTAATAGGTCATGACACCGACACTTTAACTTATACTACTATTTGGGTGGAAATATAATTCCAACACATCTACAACACATCTTTTCCCTTAAGTATGACATCTGCAATATATATTTCTGAAAAGGGCCGAAAATACTCAATACAGAAGGCTAAAAAGAACTATTTCGTCAAGATAAAGGTTCACACTAGAAATAATACACTCTAAAGCAATAACGGACACTTCTCAAGTCCTTTCACAATTTTAAGATCTTATATGACGCAATCCGAATGGACCATACCATTTAGATTCTAAACTTTTACACTTGAATCACCCTAGCAATGAGATGGGTCTGAGAACATCATAGAAAAGAAAGAATTTGGGATGATTTTACTTTCGTATTGACGTCACCATAGCACAAATTAGAGTATGAAGGAGGAACATTCTGACTCTATTGCATGAACTAGAACATAATGATAGAGAGACATTCTTAAACACCTTGTAGCTTCCTACTTATAAGCATGGCACGCTACACACCCATAAACAAGACTCTACTCGATGTAATTTTGCAGACACTCTAGGAACACGAATCGTGCTTTGATACCAAGTTTGTCATGACCCGAACTAGGGCCCTGGCTGTGATGAACATTCCAAACCATGAAGTCCCGAAACATCCCTTTCTATCTGGTAATTATGCACATAATCCATATGATAAAATGAAATGCAGAAGATACAAAATATTACGAAAACATGGTCATGAATCTAATGAAACCAATAATGGGAAATAATGTCCCACAACTTCTATCTACATCTGAAAACCGTCTGCGAAATCTCTACTACATGACTAAAACAAATTACTGTCTAAAAACTTGGACAAGGCCCCCCAGTAGACCCAAAACTACTAAATAATAATTAATCTATTAGACATTAGGACTTTAAAAATATAGAGGGCTCACCCCCGAATCCGCAAATCTGTCTAAAGAATCTACTGATTATCTGTACATCTAGACTCTGCCTCCAAACCTGGGAGGGAAGGGGGTCAATACAAAAGTACTGGTACGTAGAGAAATACAAAACAAAAGTATAACATTTTTACAGAATATAAGTGAGAGCCATTATAAAGAAGTTTCGTATCAAATCATTTGAAAAGCACATGGGCATAATGTAATAATTTTCCAACAATGCAATGCAGGTGAGCTAGGCGAAATACCCTACATATTACATTTACACCAACTGTCAAACCTCGGTTGTAATGCATAAGATCACAAAGCAGGGTGTCTCGACCCAATAAAGTATGGTAATGCATAAGAACAAAAAGTAGGGTGCCTAACCATTGTCCCAATTTAGGAATGACATAAAGTCAGGTACACAAGATCACTTAGCCTAGTACAAAATTCCCATGTCAGCAAACACAGTTTCCAGTGATAACACCTTACACTCAAACACCTTCTTCGGGTATCCACCTATCTCGTATAAAATCAATGCATTCAACTCTATTTCATTCAAACACATATCTTATTCTGTAGGGTATCGTCATACCCAAATTGCAAGCCATCAATATCGCATCATTACTTCATGCAACCATTATATTCATCATATTTCAACATAATAACCCTCTCCTTGCAAGTCAAAAATCATATCCACTTTAAAAATAGTTCATGTCATGCTTGTGAAGATGATTTCTAACAATTCACATCATATGAAAATTCAAAACAATTTCATATCAAGAGAGGGGTTTCATATAATTCATGTTCTCAAGTTAACATCTTTTGAATCAAAAGTATATGCATATATAATATATCAAATCACTTCGGAAATAGGCCTAACGACCAAATCAATATCATAAAGATGCTTAAACTATGTTTATATTCATAATTTCAAAACCCCTATTTTTAAAAACATGAATTTTTTAAGCCCATGAGATTTTTGAGATAACCCCGCATACCTCTATTTGTGAAAATAATAGGTCCTTCTTGAAGCTTACAATCTAGGGATTCCAAATCTCCAGTTTGTTTCGAATTCCCATGGTTGAATCTTGAGTTACTAGAGATAATTGGATTGGAATTATAGGGAGGAAACCCTAATTGTTGCAATGGAAGAGAGAAAAAAATAAGATTTTTCTCTTTACTGGGACATATATAGAAGGTAGGAATGGGTAGAAAAGACAAAAATACCCTTGAGTGAAATTCTGAAACTGGATCCCCATTTTTGGCCCCTGAGCGACGTGGAGCTTGGAAAAATGCCAGTTATGGAGACCTGGAAGTTTGGCACGAAGTGGGACTATCGCGGAGGCTTGCTGGAAATTGACGAGTGCCATTTCGGCCTCTGGCGCGACTTGCCATGCACTGAAATGGCATTCGTCTTATAGCTGAAAATTAAAATAGCCATAACTCCTTGCCCGTTTATCGGATTTGGACAAATATTATATCGTTGGAAAGCTTATTCAATTATCAAAATTTGGTATATAGTAGGGCATCCAATTAATCATATATAATGAGTTATGGTTGATTGAAGTTGACCCATGTTTCGATGCCTACTCAAACTTGAACGATTGGAAATCTTTCAACTCGTCTTTGAGTTAGGGGACTTTTATGATCTTAATTCATGCTCAAATGGATTTCCACACTATATAATTGAACAAAACACTAAATTCACATTGGATTTATGGCTTTTGTAACCTTTATGAGAAGAATTGATGATTTACGTTCTAGCCCAAAAATGCGGGGTGTTACATATACTTTCTCCCAACTGTTAGTGAAGGAAAGGTTGGTTCCTTGTCTATCATTAAGCAAGTCAATGCAGTAAACTTTGAAATCACAACCAGGACAAAGTCAACTTTCATCATAAGGTGGGAATGACTTCTTTTAGCAGAGGTGGATCCACACACAACTCGTGAAATCCACGTTCTTCTTTCAATGGATTTAATGAGAAACTTTTTCCGCTTATTTTGACTTTAAATAGGTCTTTTACAGATTCTTCTTTGATCAAGAAATTTTTATATTTGAAATACAATTTGAAACCTTTTTCTAATAACTGACCAACACTTAACAAGTTCTGGTCCAAATCAGGTACATAAAGAACCTCAGAAATTATTTTAGTGCCCGATTGTGTTTCAATTGTAATGGTTCCCATTCCTTTTTCTGGAATATGACTACCATGGCCGATTCTAACTTTTGTAACTTTAGTAGGGCTCAAATATTTAAAAATATCTTTATCGCAAGTCATATGATTTGTGCTTCCGCTATTGATCAACCACGAATCATATGAGACACTACTTGTTAAACATGATGCGACAAAGAGATGATCTTCTTCCTGTTCATCAACAACTCGAGTCTCTACATCTTGTTGCTAGGATTTTTTCTTGCAGATTATATCTTCATGCCCAAGATGGTTGTACTTAGTGAACTTGACATCAAGCCTTTCCCAACACTTAAAAGGTGCATGTCCGAGCTTTCCGCAATGCTTACAAGGAGGGTAGTTTCTTTTGAAACCACCTGTTTTGTTTTTGTTGCTATGCACTGCACCTTCTCCATCAGTTGGTTGGTGCTTATTATTCTCCTTCATCTTAGAACGACTATCATTGTGATTCTTGGCTTGTAAGGCACCTTCGATAACTCCTCCTTGTCTCATAACACGATGTTGCTCTTGCGCTTGAAAAGTACTTGAGAGCTTTGCATGTGTTATCTTGGACAAGTCCTTAGTATTTTCTAAGGTTGTTATGGTAGATTCAAATCCTTCAGGTGCCGTTACTAGGATTTTCTCAATGATCCTTGAATCATTGAAAGCGGAACCCAACAAGCTTATGCAATTTGCTAACTTAAAGAGTCTGTCAGAGTACTCCTCTATGGTTTCAATTTCTTTCATCCTTTGCAGCTCAAACTCATGTACCAGATTCAACACTTACATCCCTAGAATCCTTTAATCTCCTTCAGACTCAGTCTTGAGATAATCCCATACCTCTTTTGCTAATTCCAGAGACATGATACTGGCAAAGATATTAGATAAAACTGCAGTAAATAAGCATGCCAATGCCTTTGATTTTCCCATTTTCCTCTCCTTGTGAGTTTTGATCTGCACCACCGTGGGATGGTCCAGCAAGAGAGCTATCTCATATTCATTTTCAACAGCTTCCCATAGATCCAAAGCTTGTAGATATATCCTTATTCTAACTGCCTAGATTCGATAACTATCTCCATCGAAAGTTGGTGGTGCCATTGAGGAAAATTTTCTTCTCCGTTCATGGTATCTACTTGAACAGATTGATGCAAACACTCAAAGATCCCTTAAGATTAAATCTTTGATACCAATTGTTGGTTTAAAACTGTTAAAGGGGAACAACACAGGAATTCAATTTAAAGCTGGCCGCAGAAACAGAGATGGAGTTTAAAGAAGAGAATATGTAGATTATAATTATTTTCTTGTTGAAAGACCACCTCAAATTGATCATCTTGTACGCTAAAACTATGTAAATATATTAGTGATAGTAAAAAGCTCTAAATTTCATAATTCTATTTGTATAGTTGAGAAAACAATGGTTAAGAAAACATGTTTTACTCCAAAAATAATGGTTTTTCTTAATTCTTCTTTGTTGACATAGATAAACTATCAAGAACAATTCAAGATATGGTCCAAAACAAACTGAGTCGGGAATTTATTAAAAGCATTTATGTGGGAGTATGGTAATGTGGCTTCTAGGTTGGCAACTATTCCGATGTGGTAATAACCTTTTTTTCAAGTACTTCATCTATTATTTCAGGCGATTCTATATGGCTTCTTTAATAGAGCGGATTTTGTAGAACTTCCATTAACAAGACAAGCACACAAACCAACATAATCATGCCAAAAAATCCTGCTTGGTCTAGGTTTGGATTTTTTGATCAGAAGACTGGCAAAAAGGTTAAAAAATAGTTAAGCAGCTGAAGAAATCATACTTTTGCAAAAATTTGTTAATATTTCATAAACACCAAAGCGAGCTCCCAAACCCAATGACCTTCCAAGTGTCAACCACCCCACACCATTATACTAGCCTTCAATGGTCATAAAATATTAAAAGAACATTAACATTTATGATCGAAAGATGTCCATAAAACAACCATCCATACGAGAAAATTTATGAACTTCTTATCGGTCTTTTATAAGACCTATAATGCATGCATTTCCCATAAAAGCGATAATACAATTGATACATCCTACATCATCCGAATAACTTTTGTCACGAGGCAAAATGTGAGAGCAGAGTAGCATTACTTCTGGTTACCATAAAACTAAAATATCTGATTGAGTCACCTGAACTTCCTGACAAAGTTCTAACCTTGTTGACGACATCAGCACCAGTGAGTTGTTTACCGCTAATTGATCCCACCTGCATTCCATTCCACAGAATATACAACCAAAGCACAATAAGACATTAAATATGCTCCCCTCAGTGCAAGATAATACATTTATGTGAATGCTCAGGGTCAATATCAATTTTCACACCTGTACAAGGGCCTTAAGGATATCGAAAGGGTAACCGATGGCAGTGGCTAATGTAGAAAATCCTACAGAAATAACTGCATGCGTTGCAAGTATTGGATTCTTCAAAAGCTCATTCATTTGATAGATTAAAGTGGATAACTGCGTGTTGCAATTAATCATCTCCTCGAGTCACAATCAATATATTCTGAGATTCAAAATTCCCAACAATTCCATTAGATTAGCACAAATAGTTAGTACTTCAAATGCGCTATCAAGTTGGTCTTCATGAACGTTAACAATAAAGTCATTAAGAAAACTCGAGGGCGGAGAAAAATTGCAATCTAGCCAATTGACAATCAGAACAGTAGACATGTTACTTTCTCAAAACGTCGTTTAGGACATTTAAAAAAAGCTAGTGAACTTTGCATATTAACTGGTGCAGAAATTGTTATTCTGGTTTAGTCTTTAAGGCGCCAACGTCTTTTCACTTTCGGTCATTCTAGTGCTGATGTTGATATTGACCGTTACATCACTGTAATATCATCTTCATCGTTTTCACCATCGACCACTTGCAACAAAATAACTAGTAGTATTCTCATATGTGTAAAGATTTGGAAGTGGAGAAGAAGAAGAAAGAGAATATTGAATAAGAGAAGTTGGTGAATATTGATGATAATAACAATGGGGGACATTGGTGGAATGAACCAATTGATACTAAGGGTATTGATGAACTTGAAGAATTTATGGTTGCACTGGAAAATTTGAAGAAGAATGTAACAACAAGAGTTGATGAATTGAGTATGTTAAATGGATCTTCTTCGTCCAATTCAACGATGAAATAGAAAGATTTGGAGCTAAGGATCAATTTTTGTATCAGGTTTCAATTGATTCTTCTTCTTCAATGTTTCCTTATGAAGTCAATAGCTCAGGAGATGGCCAATTTTGAAGCAATTAGTATTTAGTACTAATATTAAAGCATTATTAGCTACTAAGTAAGCATGTTTTTGTTTTTATTTTCCTTCTATTGTTCATGAAGTAGTAGCATGTGTTTTTAGGGGTGTCAAAAATGTTATTGAACTGTTAAAAATAGAATGAACTGCTTTTGTTTTTATCGAATTACTCTACCTAGGCATATGTTTTACCTAATTATTACCTTGGTGCAACTTCTTTTGAATTTCTTCATTTGTTTCTAAAAGGGTTAATCTATTATGTGTTAATTTGGTTTACTTTTTTAAGTTTATTATCCTAATAACAACAGTTTCTTATGTATTTTGTTTACATAAAAATATATGCATCATTCTTTGAGAATAGTCAGTTTACACTTATTAATTCTTTATAATACCGAGATAAATAGAAAATTAAAAACAACCTATTAAGAAAAAAAAACTTATATTGATTCGTTTGTTGTTGCTTATTAGCAATAAATGCACAAATTGAGAACTTGAAGAACTTAGAGCAAACGCCAGCTAGCAAGTGAGGTACTCACTGGGCCATTAAAGGTTGTGATGGGTGTGATTATTACAGTCTGCCATCTTAATCAGTGTATGAAGTTGCACACTGATGAAAATCTTAATTAGTCAGCCCCAAATTAGTGTCTAGACTCCGAATAAAAATCAAAAAAAAAGGGAAGGAGAGACAAAAAAAAAAAATTAAAAAGTGCAGCTGAATCAAAACCAAGGCTATGGTTGTGAAGATCACTTGAAGAAGGCATGGTTCTAGCTGTCTTGATATCATAGTTGTCAAAGATCCCATTACGATTATCACCAAAAAAAGTAGAAGAATTTGCAATCTCATTAACCATAAACTTGCTTGCCGGATTAGTCACATATTTTTTTAAAGCTTCCATTGAATCCTTTAACTGTTCAAGTTCTTGAAAATCAAGTTGACTTATGGGAGCTTCCCAGCAACATTGGCTCTGAGTAGCTTTCCTCATTTGATCAAGTGATTCACCTCTTTTCTTCACAATTTCTACCTCACCAAGAATTTGAGTGAGTTACAAATTGAGCCCACAAACGTTAGCATTTTGATGAGCCTCAACAAGTTGAAGAGAATTATTTGCGATTGGATTATTTTTATTATTATTTCTCGAGAGGAACCTATCAATAAGGGACTCAACATTACGGTGGCCGAAGGAAAAGACTTTTCTTGAAGGGGAAAACACTATGATGGGGATTTCAACACCACAGAGAGTGCACAGTTCACTTGCTTTTTTAAAAGACTAGAGCGGCGTTTTGAGAAGGTAACCTGGAGGTGATTTTTGACCTCTATCTTGGCAATTTTGATCTTTTGACGACCCATGCTACTAGGTTTCTTTGCCATGTTTGATAAAATAAGTTGTAAGTAATGAATAAGAGATAATATATTCTCGTGATTTTGAGTTGACATTGAGAGTGAAAAATATGGACTATTTAAAAGTATACAAATTGTCAACCCTTCTATCTATTGGTTGTGTTTTTGGTTGTTTTTTTAATTAAGAGAATTATTATTTTAAAAAATAAATGATGGTGAATAAGAAAAGGAGAAATATATTCCAACATTTGATACTAATTTTTATTTTTGACTTGTAACCTAAATTAAAGAAAAGCATGTTTGACATTTAAGTTTTTAGTTGTAAACTAATTAAGGAGAAGCAAATTATGATATTAGTTGGATAATATAATTAATAGTGTCTTAAGTTGGTAATAAGTTAAGACATGGGGCAAGTTTGTTAAAAAGATGCTATCGAAAACAATTTTGCCAAAGTTATAAACTTCTTGAAAATTTCGTCGAAAGGACACTTAAATCCACATCATCATCAACTTTTCCAACTTAACAACTTCATCCACAAATTTTATAATAATTCACTTTAACCCAATACTTCCAATTTAATAAATTCATCCACAAGTTTTAAATAATACACTTCAACCAACTCCATCATCGACCATTATATATAAAAAAATATCTAGATTACCAAAAATATTAAATAAAAAAAAATTCAAAAGCTTAAAATAGAAGGTGGTTGTTTTTCCTTCCAAAAAGCTCCGATTCCGACCAGTTTTTCAGCGTTATTTTCCGGCAATCAGCTCTAAATCAGTCCATAATTATCTTAAGCTTGTCCATTGCACCCATTGTTACCCCATTTGGTTGGTATCTTATAAAACACACTTTTCACCATTGTTAAAAAGCATGAAACCACTCACATTACTCAAAACCACTATAGAAAGTACATTACAGCAGCTCAGGCGACTCCAAGTTTATTTCTCTATTCCATTAACCCAATGATCATTGATAGAAGCAATATTTGCAATTTCAAGGTTTACGTACAAATAGTTTCCCAGTCATCGACCACTAATCGATGATTCATCGATTATGCATATGACCTGACCTAGACCATAAGCATAATCTACTGTCGACCAAAGCCTAATTCCAGGATGTCTATTGCAAAATTTGTTCTAGTTTTTGGTGAGTTCATGGTAGAATAGGTGGAGACTCCCAAATGCTGGAAATGGAGATCTTTTACCATGGTGACAATCCCCGTTGTTGTTTGCTGCAACAGTTCGTACGATGAATTGGTTGCAAGGGTAATGTAGATCGGGGATGTAGATTGAGCATCGGGCAATGTGTTGATTAGTTATCTAATGCAATCGAGAGAAAAGGTGAATCCTATGATCATAAATAGTGATGTACGTGTGCTGATGTACATGATGGATGTCGATGCAGATGGCTTTAGGCCTATTTTGAGGATAAATGTAGTTGAGACGTCCTTCGAAGGATCGGTAAATTCATCAATACCCCCACATCTACGCATAGCAGTCGACGACGATTTCAGTGATTATGAGAATGATGACAATGATCCTATTAATACGGAAAATGATTGTGTGCATATGGGAGACATTTCATCAGACTCGCAAGACAATGATGAAGAGCATGGAATGGGATCACAACCAGGATATTTCTTCACCGACGGAACCAATTTCTATATCGATAAAAAATTCGCCGACAAAAAAGAGCTCAAAATGCTACTAGCCTCAGCAGCGGTGAGGAAGTATTTTGATTATTGGTTGGAGATGAACTGCTCCAAATTCTTGAAGGTGAATTCCATTTCATTTATTCTAATGCGCTTGGAAGTTGCCAGTTCATTTATTCTGAACTGGAAACCATCAAAGAAATAGAAAGAGGGAATGGAAGCCATGGCTTGACCTATTACGCGAATCCCTTCTTTCCCTTATTCAGGATCTCAACTTATAATTTCTAGTAGGGATTCAAATCCTACGTGTTAATGCTGCAAATGTATTGATTGGTTTATCACTATCTCAACCATAAGTTGCACTAACTATACCAGAGTGCATTAGTCAATCCATTTATGTTAGCTGCTTAGGTTTTATCTCATGATCTTTTGAGAAGAGAGCCTTCTTTTCCAGGCATAAGGTATTCGATCTACTCTTTTTATTATCTTGATATACTATTTTTCTTTCTTTACCATTCTTGATATTCATGTACTTCTCTCACGCTTTCTTAGTCTTCAAGTGCATATCATCTTTTTTCTTTTCTTTCATTTTCTCTACTTGCTTTATTTTCTAGGTTTTACCTCATCACAAATCACGATACTATTGTAACCTTATTTGTCTAGGCATTTACATGTAAATTATGAGATTTCTATCCTTTTATCTGTCTCCCAGTTTGGCCCCTCACCTTGTCAGTGTACGCTTAGAAGCATAGCTCCTGATCTCTCTCTCTCTCTCTTATTGCATATAAAGAAAGTAGGATTCCCATGACAATTTGAGACCATGTTAATGCATGACCTATAACTATGTGATTTCTTTTCAATATGAACACAAGTTTATACACAAGGAAGAAGAACAAATAACTCGCTACAAGTCTAAAGACCAGATAAAGGAGTTGCATCAAATAAAACAGAGCCCTTTTATTTTGTTGAATCCAGTCAAGAGAGGATATCATGAAAAAGACCATGTAGTTTAGTCCTCTGTTAAGTAATTTCTCTAGATCTTTTGCAAGGAGACGGGCTAGGCACAATCTTAGCTTTACTACTCTTCTGATATATTCAGTTTAGTTTGTAAATTAACAAAATCCAAACATGAAGAGGTTTCCAAGAAGTATATGACAAGGAATTGTGTGTTGGTTGGTATATATGAAAAAGCAATCTGATATGCAGGAGTTTATATCAATGATATTATAGAAAACTCCAGCTGTGCTGCAGCCTCATTGATAAAGTGTGCTATAGCCCTTATTGATAAATCTTGGGTATGTTTAATTTAAATTTTTAAGATCCAAGTAAATAAACTGGTATAAAGCGACCAGCTCGTTAACTCCTTACAGGACTTTGTGGTGCGAAATTGTATGGGATGTGGATCAACTATAGGTCTGATACTTGCTTCAGGAGTTGGAATCCGTACTATTGATTGTGGTATTGCTCAACTATCCATGCACAGGTACCTGGTTATTTAGTTTCTCCATACAATTTTTTGTTGCATGGTGATTTCCTAGCATTTTCTTCCACGTTGAAAATTGGTTATACACCCATTGACTGGTATCCATTAGGCAAATCGTACTACGAATAAACTTGTGAAATCCGAAAAATTATTCCTTTACTCTTAGTTCCGTCACAAAAGGAAAAATAAAACTACTAACGGACTTCCAAAAGCCAAAATATATAAATTCTTTACTCTCCTTTTCAAATCAAATTGTATTTACCGGAATGCAATAGAAGCAGCAGTCTAGAACTAGTTTACTTCGAGTTTTGTCATGTATCTCCTAGCATATAATTTTGCTTCAGTCCATATTCGGTAGAATGAGTTATATTTTCAAGTTTCAGTGCTTGTCCTTCAGTGCAAGTAGAGATCAGATGTTATACACATTGTTGGAGAGAGAACAGAGGAGAAACTCTTAAAATCAGAGAAACACAGAGAAGAATAAAAAACTGCTTTGTCTTAATTTGCTTTTAACTTAACGTTATACTATAACAAAACACAAATGCCCAACTATATAGGCTAACAAATAAAACAACTACTCCTAAAATATAGGTCCTATAACCCACTAAGACTCTATTTCAGCTACACTAAATAAACTTGTGTAAAATTAGGAACCTACTTACCAGAATCCAAAAGACTAGTTCCTACTTTGTTTTGAATCATTATTCAACATTTCCTCTTGGTTCAAAACTACATACACCAAACACTCCTCTGAAATAGATGAATTTCTCCTTGATAAAGCCTTGGTCAGTACATCCGCCAGCTGCTCTTGTGTCTTGCAATATTCCAGCAATATTTCCTCCTTTGCTACCAAGTCACCGATAAAATGATAACAAATACCAATATACTTTGTCCTGCAATGTAATGTTGGGTTCTTTGTCATGGAGATAGTTGCTTTATTGTCGCAAAATATCTTCATTGCTCCATTCTGCTCTTGTTGAAGATCTGCTAGCACTCTGCTTAGCCAGACTGCTTGACAAGCTGCTGAAGTTACTGCAACATACACAGCTTCTGAGGTTGACAATGTTGTCGTAGCTTGCTTCTTTGAACTCCAAGTCACTGCACCTGAGCCTAGCGTGAAAAAATTTTCTGAAAGACATCGTCTATCATCCAATGAACTTCCATAGTCGCTATCCGTGTACCCACACAATTTGAAATTATTGGTACGTGAGTACCAAATGCCAAAGTCCAAAGTTCCACCAATGTATCACAAGATTCTCTTTGCTGCTCCATAATGTACCTTCGAAGGTTGCTGCATAAACCTGGAAACAACACCAACAGAGAATGCAATTAAGCATGCAAAATTTATTGAGAAGGTCTTTGCCATATTTCCTTTGTGAAAGAAATATTCCATCATCGGTTTGGTGGACTTCAAGGCCAAGAACACAATGTAATAACCCCATATCCAACATCTCAAACTCATTCATCATTTGAGACATGAAATTATCCACATGAAAATTAGAAGAACTAGTCTAAATGATATCATCAGCATAAAGACATACAATGATGAAATTATTACCTTCCTTCCTCACATACAATGTGGGTTCGTTCTCACTTCTTATGTACCCATTTTTCTAGAAGTAACCATCGATTTTGCTATACCATGCTCGAGGGGCTTTCTTCAAGCTGTACAATGTTGTTTTCATCCTGAACACCTTTGTTTCGTTGCCTTCCTTTATGAAACCTTAAGGTTGCTTTACATAAACTTCTTCTAATAAGTCTCCATTGAGAAATGCGGACTTGACATTCAATTGGTAAACTAGCCATTGCAACTGTGTAGCCATTGCCAGAACCAGCCTTACAGTCTCAAATCGAGCAACCGGAGAAAATGTTTCCTCAAAATCAACACCATACTGCTGTGCATAGACTTTTTCCACAAGACGAGCTTTGGGCTTTTGTAGGCTACCATCTGCAGCAAATTTTGTCTTAAACACCGACTTCAAACCAATTGCATTTTTCCCTTTCATTAACTCCATCATTTCCCATGTTCTATTCTTTTCAATGGACTGCATTTAATCCACAATTCCTTTCCTCCACTCTTCCTTTTCTGTAGCTTCTTTATAATTTAAGGGATCTGGAACAAAGAGAGCATATTGACTAGTCGCATAAAAGTTATTAGCATACTTGGGATTTGTCTTTTTTGATCTTGTTGATCTTCTTAATGGAATTATCTCATCTGAAGACTCTTCATTAGTTGTTGAAAATGGTAACTCCATGGAAGAAGAACCTGAAGGTGAACTTGGAGGGGTTGCCTCTTTTCCTCTATCTTTAGTGATTCCAAGAGGCATAGGAGTCTCTTGTTGGACCAGCGTTTTACTCCATTCCCAGCTTGCATTTTCATCAAATATTACATCCCTTCTGACTGAGATCTTGCCATTACGAGTCTTATATAATCTACATACTTTAGATTGAGTACAATACCCAACAAAAATGCATTTTTCTGATTTTTCATCAAGCTTTTGACGAGATTGTGAGTTTATCAAAGCATAAGCTACACTCCCAAAAACCTGTAAATGACTTACATTTGGTCTCCTGCAATGCCAAGCATCATAAGGAGTTTTATTCATAACTGCTTTCGTTGGTGAGATTCGGTAAGCAGATGCTGCCACAGCTTCTGCCCAGAACTTATTTGAGAGTTCCTTCGCTCGCAACATGCTTCTTGCCATCTCCACAATGGTCTGGTTCTACCATTCTGCAACCCCATTCTACTCTGGAGTATAGGAGTTGTTAACTCCTTATGGATACCATTCTTTTCAAAAAAATGAATTGAATTCGTTGGACACGAACTCTCCTCCTCTATCTGTGCGAAGAACTTCGATACTGGTGCTTCTTTGGTTTTCCACCAAGGCTTTAAATTTCAAAAACTTTTCAAATGTTTCTGAATTTTTCTCAAGAAAATATACCCAGCTCATGTGACAATAATCATCAGTAAACAATAAAAAGTAATGACTCCCACATAAGGACATAGTCTGCATAGGACCACATAAGTCAGCATGTATTAATTCTAAAAAATTAGAAACTCTCCATGCTTTTCCAACAAGAAAAGTTTTCCTGGTTTGTTTCCCATTAATACACCCTTCACATAAATCAAGAAAACTAATTTTTGGTAGTCCTAGAACCATACCTTTATCACCTAGCAATTTCAGGCCATTTATATTGAGATGACCGTACTTTAAATGCCATAACTTGGACTCATCCTTTGCACAAGCAGTGAGAGCAAAATTTTTCATATTGGAAACGTCCAGCAGAAAAATATTATTTGGTGTCATGGTGATAAAACCTTTTTTCCCGACTTCTTGTTTGTAATGACACAGGCATCATCATCAAACCAAAAAGAATATCCATCAGTCATCATTTGTCCAATACTTATCAAATTGTATCCTAGATCAGGTACAAACTGAACATTATCCATCACTTTTACTTTATCATGGCTAGTGTCGACAATCACCTTGCCTTTTCCTTCAACCTACGTCTCTTTTGTGTTGCCAAGTTGAAACTTCTTCCTTTGCTACTCATCAAGCTCTTGGAACATAGATTTGGCCCCTATCATATTATTTGAACAACCACTATCTACAAACCATAAATCACTTGGCTTATGGTCTGTATCAACGCAAGCAAAGAGATAATTCTCTTCCTCATTTTCTCCTACTGTAAAGTTTATTTTCTGATCTTTATACAAGCCTTTAGACTCTATATGCCCGTAGAGCTAACAGTGATTACATTGAATGCCATTTTTCTTTTTACCTTGATCATTGGACTGCTTGTGCCCATCATTCCTTCCTATTCCTCTTCCATAACCATGACCTCAACCACCGCGAAATCCTCTTCTCCCCCGGCCTCTGCTTGCTGGACCATGGTTTTCTCCATACTTAGTTGTTTCATCCATCACCTGGAATGCGTTCCCTTCATTCTTTTCAGTAGATCAATTGAGTCTCTCCTCATGAGCTTGAAAAGATCCCATCAATTCATCAAAGGAAAAAACTGAAAGATCCTTAGACTCTTCTATCGCAGCAACTACATGATCAAATTTTGGAGTTAAGCTTCACAGTATCTTTTCCACAATGGTCTAATCAGTAACTTTCTCGCCGTAGGATCGCATTTTATTGACAATTGCCATTGATTTGGACAAAAAGTCAGCAATAGATTCTCCACTTTTCATCATCAAGGTTTCAAAGTTACGCCGAAGTGATTGCAGTCTCACCACAATGATCTTTGAATCACCTTGAAACTCTTTTTGTAGAATGGACCAAGCTTGTTTTAATGTAGTTGCTGTCGGAATCCGTGAAAAAATACTATCATAAACAGCTTGTTGGATAAACACCAACGCCTTAGCATCTTTTTGCTTGCTGTTTCGCATTCTATGTCTTTCGTCGGAATCTGCAAATCCATTTTCTACCATGTCCCAAAGATTTTGGGATTCGAGTATAGTTCTCATACGAATACTCCAGAATTCGTAACTATCTCCGGAGAACATGGAAATAAATGGTTATGTCACATCTGAAGAATTGCTGCTACTTGCCAAGGCTCTGATACCAAATGTTGTTGGAGAGAGAACATAGGAGAAACTCTTAAAATAAGAGAAACAGTAAGCTACAGAGAAGAATAAAAAACTGCTTTGTTTCAATTTGCTTTTAACTTAACGTAATGCGATAACAAAACACAAATGCCCAAATATATAGGCTAATAGATAAAATAATTACTCATTTTAGGTCCTATAACCCACTAAGACTCTATTTCAGCTAAACTAAATAAACTTGAGTAAATATAGGAACCTACTTAACAGAATCCAAAAGACTAGTTCCTACTTTGTTTTGAATTATTATTCAACATGCATTAGTTTTATTGAGTTCAAGTAATGCTGAAATTAAAATGTTCCAACATCCAGCAACCTCGGGCAACCTTGTATAAAAATGTTTATTCTGTGTACTCTTTCAGAAAAAAATTTCTATGGTATAAATAAATGGCAGACATCAGACAGCTAAATGATAACTTATGAAGTTTCTAGCTGTAATTGTCTCTTGTAGTTTGATAGGCTGAAATGGTTACATGTTGCTCGAGGGACGATAATATTTTAGTATTGTTAAGTTATATCTTCTTCCTGTTTCAATTGGTCACCTGCTTTGTTAAGCTGGTCATCAGTTTTCCATTAATTTCACTTTTCTTTTCTGGAATTGCAGCGTGAGAGAGATATGTGGAAAGGAAGATGTGGATATTGCGTACAAGCACTTCAAGGCATTTTACCAGTCAATCTCAAGAATAGACAGGAAGTTGAATGTGGATTGATAACAGGTGAAGTGAAAACCTTAGCTTTTTAATTCATATATTCATACCTACAGTCTCATTAATAACAACAAGAACTTTAGTCCGTACATCCTAACATGTACGCGAAACATAAATATAAGCGACAACACATAACAATAGTATACTAGTATAATTTTACAAGTGGGGTTTTGGAACGCAGATCTTATCTATATCTTTATTGAATAGATAGGTTGTTTTCGATAAATCCTCGGCACAAAAAGTGAAGCTGTTCGGGAAACGGTTGCTGGAAGAAAAAGAAATGCAAATAAAATTTCAAGCTACAGTGCAAAATGCAGCATTGTAGCGCAAAAACATTGATGAAAAAGAAATTACGTGATTACTAAATACTACAACTAAATAATGGCAAAACATGAATCTAGCCTCGTCGTTCCCATCTACCTGGCGGCCACACTCAACTACTTCCTAACCTGAGACCTACTAATATTCCATATAATTCTCAACCTCCATATCTACCTATCTAATTGTGCCATGAAGTTACAACATGTATATCTACAAGAAACCTGCAATGCATGACATTGCAATCCAAAGCGTGCATGTACTTTTTAAACTACTCGGGTAATTGAAAACAAAGGCAACTTCCATTCAATTTCTTGATCTCGTAAGATTCAACAAATGAAATTTACTTCTTTAGGCAAGATATGATGACTTTATATAAGTTTGGCAGAGAGACAACTTACAATTGAGTTATTGATGGGACCAAATGTAGCTATTGAGCAACACTAATTATGCTTACGATATATTCATCTCACTCATTTAATATAAATCATTTACATTGTTGAATCATATGAGACGCAACACTTCGGTTTATACTAAATTAGATTTTGAACAGCCAAATTTCACAAACTACAAAAAATCTAAATAGTGACTGCCAAAATGAATGTGTGATGGTCTTGTCCAAGCTTTGTTACAGATTTTTGGCAGTTTGTCAATTGCATTAAGAGAGCAGTTTGTCAATTACAAAAAGATAACCACCTACAACCACAGAGGATGCAATTCCACTCCGTGCCATCCGCAATCCCAAGCCACGAAATAAGATATTCCGATCTGCAGGATGGATCCCGGTCCAACTCTCAAATCTCTTCCCGGGAAGTTTCCATTTGACAAATCCTCTCCATGGATACATACTGCACATAAAGAGTGTAAAAAACAAGGATACATCAGGTCCTGTATCGGCTATAATCCTACTAAGTGAATGCTTCAACTACTTTTGACCCGTTATCCTCACTTACAGATGCACCAATTATACAGTTGCAAATATGCATTCTCGTCTACTCCATCATCCAACCAAGGACTACCAATACTAAACCCCATAGATAATGCATGTTTGTATGTGTTCCTAAGGGGGGAATGGGATAAAAGTCCACCTATAAGAGAGAGATCATTTGCAAAACACCTATCAAAGTCGGATGATTTTGCACAGGGGCTGTAATTGCCACATTATGAAACAAAAAGGTTTGATATCAACTAATGAATTCTTGCATAGATCCTGTCAGACCAGCAGCACTAGAGAAAAGCTATACACAAACCAAATATAGATGACTTAAAAATTACTTCAGGCTTGAATAGAGCGAAATGGGTACAAGGGATTCGTACAGAAAACCTTAAAGAGTTTAGGATCGAGGTGTTAATCGATAATATTGACTTTTGACATTGTGCACATAACCCAATGGAATTGACCATTCCAACTCCAACGCCGATAAGTTGAATTGACCATAGAAATTTGTCCGACACCAACTCATCCCGCACCATGTATACTCAGATTTTATGAGCTTAACTAACAAATACGCATTGTAACTGTAACTAATAAGCTCTCTCAAATAATTATACGATATTTCACTACATGAATTGACCACCCAAGATTTCTTTGAGTATTAAGGTGCCCAGGTGGATTTTCATGTAGAAAAATATCATATAGATGATCAAATACAGATGATCGAATCCCTGGAAAGGCAACACACCTTGGGCTGAGAGACCCAGACAAAAAAAAAAAGAATTAAAAAAGTGCAGCTGAATCAAAACCAAGGCTATGGTTGTGAAGATCACTTGAAGAAGGAATGGTTCTAGGTGGCTTGATATCATAGTTTTCAAAGATCCGATTACCATTATCACCCAAAAAAAGTAGAAGAATTAGCAATCTCATTAACCATAAACTTGCTTGCGTGATTGGTCACATATTTTTTCAAAGCTTCCATTGAATCCTTTAATTGTTCAAGTTCTTGCAAATCAAGTTGACTTATGGGAGCTTCCCAACAACATTGGCTCTGACTAGTGTTCCTCATTTGATCAAGTGATTCACCTCTTTTCTTCTCAATTTCAACCTCACCAAGAATTTGAGTGAGTTGCAAATTCAGCCCACAAACATTAGCATTTCGATGAGCCTCAACAAGTTGAAGTGAATTATTTGCGATTGGATTATTTTTATTATTATTTCTCGAGAGGAACCTATCAATAAGGGACTCAACATTAGGGTGGCCGAAGGAAAAGACTTTTCTTGCAGTGGAAAAACTATGATAGCTATTTCAACCCCACAGAGAGTTTGCACAGGTCAATTGCTTTTTTTAAAAGACCAGAGCAACGTTTTGAGAAGGTAACCTGGAGGTGATTCTTGACCTCTATCTTGGCAATTTTGATCTTTTGACGACCCATGCTACTAGGTTTATTTTCCATGTTTGATAAAATAAGTTGTAAGAAAAGAATAAGAGATAATATATTCTTGTGATTTTAAGTTGACATTGAGAGTGAAAAATATGGACTATTTAAAGGGATACTTGCTACACTCTCAAACAATTGATGTTATTATTTTATGTATTATGTTGATTTTGGCGTTAGAAAATCTTATCCCATTAATGAATAAGTAATGGTGATTACTCAATAATGCACCTTAGTTGGCATTATATGTTAATCCCTTAATAAATGTAGTAATGAGTTAATTGTTAATTTGTGACAAATTGTCAACCTTTCTATCTATTGGTTGTTTTTTCAATTAAGATAAAAATTATTTTAAAAAATAAATGATGGTGAATAAGAAAAGGAGATATATATTCCAACATTTGATACTAATTTTTATTTTTGACTTGTAACCTAACTTAAAGAAAATCATGTTTGACATTTACGTTTTTAGTTGTAACCTAATTACGGAGAAGCCAATTATGATATTAGTTGGATAATATAATTAATAGTGTCTTAAGTTGGTAATAAGTTAAGATATGGGGAAAGTTTGTTAAAAAAATACTATGGAAAACTATTTTGCCAAAGTTATAAAATTCTTGAAAAATTTGTCAAAAGGACACTTAAATCCACATCATCATTAACTTTTTCAACTTAACAACTTCACCCACAAATTTTATAATAATTCACTTTAACCCAATACTTCCAACTTAATAAATTCATCCACAAGTATTAAATAGTATACTTCAACCCACTCTATCATCCACCATTATATATACAAAAATATCTAGATTTTCAAAAATATTAAATAAAAAAAATTCAAAAGCTAAAAATACAAGGTAGATGTTTTTCCCTCCAAAAATCTCCGATTCCGACCACTTTTTCGATATTATTTTCTGGCAATCAACTCTAAATCAGTCCATAATTATCATAAGGTTGTCTATTGCACCCATTGTTACCCCATTTGGTTGGTGTCTTATCAAACACACTTTCCACCATTGTTCAAAAGCTTAAAACCACTCACATTACTCAAAACCACTATAGAACGTACATTACAGCAGCTCGGGCGACTCCAAGTTCATTTCTCTATTCCATTAACCCAACGATCATTGATTAGAAGCAATATTTTTAATTTCAAGGTTTCCATAAAAATATTTGCCCAGTCATCGACCACTGATCATCATTCATCGATCGTGTATATAACCCGACCTAGACCATAAGCATAATATACTGTCGGCTAAAGCCTAATTCCAGTATGTCTATTGCAGAATTTGTTTTAGTTTTTGGTGATTTCATGGAAGAATATGTGGAGACTCCCAAATGCTGAAAATAGAGATATTTTACCAAGGTGACAATCCCCGTTACTGTTTGCCGCAACCGTTCATATGATGAATTGGTTACAAGGGTAATGTGGAGCGGGGATGTAGATTGTGCATCGGGCAATGTGGTGATTAGTTATCTAGTGCATTCAAGGAAAAACGTGAATCCTATTATCATAAATAGTGATGTACGTGTACAGATGTACATGATGGATGTCGATGCAGATGGATTTAGGCCTATTTTGAGGATAAATGTAGTTGAGAGGTCCTTCGAAGGACCGGTAAATTCATCAGAACCCCCACCTCCATGCCCGACAGTCGATGATGATTCACTGATTATGAGAATGATGGAGATGATTTGTTAATACAAAAAATGATTGTATGCATATGGAAGATATTTCATCGGACTCACAAGACGATGATGAAGACCATGGAGCGGGATCACAACCAGGATATTTCTTCACTGAAGAAACCAATTTCTATATCGATAAATAATTCACCGACAAGAAAGAGCTCTAAATACTAATAGACTCAGCAACGGTGTGGCAGTGTTTTGATTATTGTTTGGAGAAGAACTGCTCTAAATTCGTGAAGGAAAAATGTTTATCTTGTGGTTTTGGCTGGTTGTTAAGGGAAATGACGTATGAAATCTCGTGCAGATTTTCCATATACAAGTATGTTGGGTTGCACACGTGCAATGTTGAACACGCTACCCGCAGGCATAAGAAATTTTCCTCTGAATTGATTGTTTCACTATGCGTAAATCATTTTCAGGATGGTAAGGGTCTAAGCATAAGACAAATTCAAAAAATTATGTTTAAGGAGTTTCATTTCCACGCAAGATATTGGATGTGTTGGAAAGAAAGTGTAATTTCGAAGAACATCATTCGTGGGACATCAAAGTACGGATATGCTTGCTTGCCGGCTTTTTCCCACATGGTGGAGTTGTTGAATCTAAGGTCTTCCTACTCTATCATGGTAAACCAGATTGATGGATCATTCGTTTACTACATCATAGCATTTGGAGCTGGCATATGCCCATATGAGAAAGGTAATTGCCATCGATGGCACACATTTGTATCGAAAGTATAGGGGCGTGTTTACTGAGTGTAGTGGCACAGGACACCGAAAATGATATCTTTCCAATTGCCTTTTGTGTCATCGATAAAGAGAATGATGCTTCTTTGACCTACTTCTTCCAGAAGTTGAAGTCTATCATAGAAGATGAACCATATCTATGTGTCATCTCTGATAGGTTGATGTTTCGGCATTTAACAGAATATTTTGCATTGTTTTCTTGGGAAAATTATATGTTTTCAGAAAACCAAGGTTGCATTAAATGTTGGATTTTAGTGTTTCAGGGTAAAGAGATAACTGAAGGAAAAAACTACGAAAAGTAGCAGAAAAATACTTCTGACGGTCAAATTAGTGGACTAGTTCAATTGTCAGTGTTAAACAGAACAAGGCATGCTTAAATACTCAGCGACAGCCACCATGGTGGACCATCAGTCTTATGAAGAACCACTACTTTGGCCGTCAATGTTATCCAGGACTTGGCTCTCAAGGATCATCAGCAACGGCCTAAGTGGTGGACCACCAGTCTTGTGACGGACCACTATTTTGGCCGTCAGTGGTAAGCAGAACCAGCCTCTTCAGGATCATCAGCGACGGCTCATATAGTGGACCGTCAGTCTTACGATGGACCATCACTTTGGCTGTCAGTGGTAAGTAGAATCATCCTTTTCAGGATCATCAGCGACGACCCATATGGTGGACCGTCACTCTTGCGATGGACAATCATTTTGTCCATCAACACTAAGCATAACTTGGCTTTCAAGGATCATCAGCGACAGCTAATACGATGGACCTTCTGAATTCTGATGGACCACCACTTTGGCTATCACTTTGGGCGCGGATTTATAATTTTTGAATTTTAAATCCTTTTTACCTTGGAACATATAAATATCCAATTTTAGGTATTATTAGAGATCATTATATCTTTTATCCATCTTTTATCTTTTATTAGAGGGTTACCATACTAGAAACATATTGCACGTAGTTTTTCTCTGAGATTCAGTCTAGAACTGTGGATCTAGATTCCATTATTATTTTCTCCATTAATGATTGAAGAACAATAATTTTGAATTTTGTAGGTAAATTTTGAATTAATTTATGAATAACACAATGACTTCTTCTCTTTCTGTGATGGAGATGTGTGGCTAAGTTCCTATAACTAGGGTTATGGGAGCCTTGATATGAATAGCTGATTGGTGGTTGCGAATCTAGTAGATTTCCATGATTAATTTATATTGCATAAACCCTTCTTCACTTTAATGACTTTTCTTGGTTGCAAACTTAAAAAATGAGCCCAAGAATAACTCTTGTTCGAATGGAAAAGTGTTTGTTGGGAAAAGAAAGGGTTTACAGAAATCCAAAGGCTTTAACTTTTGGATAGAGGGTAGATGCCTTTACTGGATCAACCCATGTAAGAATATAATTAAATAAATAATACGTTCCTTAAGTTTGAAAGAATTAAGGGATTAGCTACTCATTTAGGTTGAGAAACTAATGGGTAAACCATAGAATTCAATTACTCTTGCAATTGGAATTGTCTATTGGGAATTCAAAATAGTTCACAACCCTAGCTGCTTAAGCATCTTGGTAACCATAACTCTAGTTTGACTAATCTTACTAAATTACTATTTGCAATGCATTCGACATTAGGATTACTTTCTATGACAAACATTTGAATATAGTTGATAAATCAAAACCTCCACTTTATTATGGAACCCTTGATCAACAATCTAATAACAACCACAATACTTAGTGAATACGGTATTTCCTGTGGGATTCGACACCCAACCCATTTGGGTTCTATATTTGACAGCGACCACTTACACTTTCTATTGAGAGTTGTAATTTGGGCGTACCAAATAATAGCCCCATTGCCGGGGAGTACGGTCGTTAATTAATTTTTTGTTTGTTATCTGACCTATGGTCAAGTTTCCTAAATTTTACTTTTATTTTTTATTTTTGTTTTGTGTAGGTTATTTATTGTAAATACCAAGTACACGGAGATCGGGTGCACCGTTATTACTAGTAAATTTGGAACCACAGTTAATTGGAAGAATGGTAAACCCCCAAGATATTGAAAGACTAGCTGCTCTGGCTAGAGCTTAACTTAATCAGCAAAATGAAGGCCAGCCGGTACATCATCCTAATCCTGATGATGGTTTGGGGATGATGATTTGTTAGATCCTGTCAACCTAAGGCGTGTAGAGTATGTGTTGAATAGGACAAGGCATCCTGAAATACTCAGCGATGGCCAATATGGTGGACGACCACTCTTGCAATGGACCACCACTTTGGCAGTCAATGTTATCTAGAACTTGGCTCTCAAGGATAATCATCGACAGTCCAAGTGGTGGACCACCAGTTTTGTGACAGACAACCACTTTGGCCGTCAGCACTAAGAAGAACCAACCTCTTCAAGATCACCACCGATGGATCACATGGTGGACCGTCATTCTTTCGACGGACCACCACTTTGCCATCAACGCTAAGAAGAACCAGTCTCTTCAGGATCATCAGCGACAACCCATATGGTAGACCGTTAGTCTTGCGATGTACCACTACTTTGTCCATCAGCACTAAGAAGAACTTGGCACTCAATGATCATCAGCGACGGCTAATATGGCGGACCATCAGATTTTCGACGAACCACAACTTTGGTCGTCAATTTTGATGCGGATTTTATAATTTTTGAATTTTAAATCCTTTTTACCTGGAAACTTATAAATACCCAGTTTAAGGTTTTATTAGAGATCTTTTTATCTCTTATCCATCTTTTATCTTTTATTAGAGGGTTTCCATACTAGAAACATATTGTACGTAGTTTTTCTCTGAGGTTCATTCTAGAATTGTGGATCTAGATTCCATTATAATTTTCTCCATTGAAGATTGAAGAACAATAATTATGACTTTTGTAAGTAAATTTATGAATAACACAATAACTTCTTCTCTTTTTGTGATGGAGATGTATGGCTAAGCTCCCATAACTAGGGTTATGGGAGTCTTGATGTGGATAGCTGATTGGAGGTTGTAAATATCATAGATTCCTAAGATTAATTGATATTGCATAAACCCTTTTTCACTTTGATGTCTTTTCTTGGTTTCAAACTTGAAAAGTAAGCCCAAGAATAACAGTTGTTTGAATAGAAAAGTGTTTGTTGGAAAAAAAAGGGTTTACATAAATCTAAAGGCTTTAACTTTTGGATAGAGGGTAGATGCCTTAACCGGATCAGCCCACGTAACAATATAATTGAATAAATAATACGTTCCTTAAGTATGAAAGAATTAAGGGATAAGCTACTCATTTAGGTTGACAAACTGATGGGTAAACTATAGAGTTCAATTACTCTTGCAATTGAAATTATTCATTCGAAATTCAAAATAGTTCACAACCCTAGCTGCATAAGCATCTTGGTAACCATAACTCTAGTTTGACTACTCTTACTGAATTACTATTTGCAATACAATCTACAATTGGATTACTTTCTGTGAAAAATATTTGAATACAGTTGATAAATCAAAACACCCACTTTATTCTAGAATTCTTGATCAATAGTCTAATAACAACACAATACTTAGAGAATACAATATTAACTATGGAATTCGACACCCAACCCATTTGGGTTCTATACTTGACAGCGATCGCTTACACTTTCTAACGAGAGTGGTAATTTAGGTGTATAACACGCACATCAGCATTGCCAATTTATTCTCCTATATTTACAGTCGTGCACATCATGGACTTTACATGTGGCACCTCGCTAAAATTCTACGTGTAAATCAGCACTGTGGAGAACATCTTTATCAATTTATGCCATAGCAAAGGCATATACAGTTGATGAGTTTAGCGAGCATTTTTTTGAATTGAAGAATAATAGCCTCGAGGCAGCACATGTCCCTGAAAATGTACTTGATTTTGAGAAATGGAGTAGAGCACACTTCCCGGTTAATAGGTACGATATGATGACCACAAACATCGCCGAGTCACTCAGCTCGGTGTTGATGGATTAATGGTAGTACCCCGTGTCATACATATTCAATTTAATTGCTAGAAATTTTGGTAAAAAGTTTAGGGAGCAGCATGCCTTTGTCGATGGTCAAAACAACAAATTTGTGCCTTGTGCGGAAAGGATCCTAAGGGATAACAAAAGTGCGAGCGATTTCTTGTATATGACTAATGTAAATGGGGTTCTCTACCAATTCACGGTGTTTGGCAACGATGTTACTTCCAAGGTCAATCTTTTGGAGTGGAGTTACTCTTGTTGAAAATCTGACTTGGTTAAAATGTCGCGCGAACATGCGATGGCAGTTTTACGAGCAAAGTATGGCGATGGCGTAGGTTACGGTAACATCATCTATGATTACTCTTTGCAAATTTATAAAGATGAAACTTACCTCCTCGCGTACTCAAAATCTATTAACGTTATCTCTCCAGAGGCCGAATAGACTGTGCTACAGGAAGTGCAATACAGTAATATTTCTCCACCCCCTACAATCGCAAACTTGAAGGAAGAAATTTAAACACACTAAGGGCGTCGGTGAGACATTCATGTCCAAAAGAAGGAATAGGTGTTCAATATGCAAGAAATTTGGGCACAAAAGAACCACATGTAGAATGACCAACAAATTGTAGACAACTTTTTTTTGCTTCAGTTGTAAAACTACTATTTTGGGGGATAAATGTTTATTTCCATAGTATTTCATTTTCAGTTGTAATCGAGTTAAAGCATTGTCTATGATAGACTATGTAAATTCTACGGTATATCGTTCACACAGTCTTTAAAATCTTATGTATTAGTTATATGATTACTTCTCAAACACGCTATGTTGGTCTTTTTACCGCCTTATCTATCCAATCGATGCAATGAGTCATTTTTTTCCGTTCCAATTTAGTGAAAAATTTTATAAATGTCTGTTCTCAAGAAAAATCATTGGTATACGTTAAGTACGCCTTTTCTATTCCCACACACGTCGACTCACCATTGGGTGAGAATTTGAAAGTCCACATTCTATAGGTCTTTAAATGCAACACCTATTTCTATCTAACCCTTTAGTTGTACGTAAACCCAACACACCAGAAACCCTCTTCTTCTTCCTCACCAAACTAAAATAATGCCACCCAAAAGGATACCCCTACGCCCCATCCGACGTGTTCCCCCAAGAAATTACGATCTCATCCTACTTAGGAATGATTTTGATTGTCTTTTCTTTAGCCTGGGTCAAGACCACATCTACTTCAGGCGCGAACTCCAACGAATCGCTCATTTCTTATGGGAAATTCTTGAAAGGATTGGAATGGAAGGACCTGACTACAGCACCCCCAGCATCCCCTTGAAATTAGTTTTTAATTTTTTATTTTCTTTTGTGTTTTTAAAATTTTTTGTATGGTTCATTGTTGTAGAAGCTTTTGTAATAGAATGTTGTTAGAAGAAAGCTTCTACAATTCTACTTTTTTTGCTTATAATCCATGTAATGCAATGAGCAGATTCAATCAATATAAGTATTTTCAGTTTGAACATTATATTTTTCTTCTTTTTTGTGACTGTTATTTTTTTGTGGTTATTCATCTGTGCAGACAACGTTTCAAAAATTTATGCATTGTTAGATCATATAGTCTATCATCGATCGTATACTCCATCAATTCTCGACCTAACATAGTGGCCGATCGTCGACCATGTGAATCGATGGGCTATTTTTTGGGGATGATGGGATAAAATAAATAAATTAAAAATGATATAAATAAATAATAACTTGTATTGGGATTGGTGAAATAAAATAATAAAATTAAAAATGATATAAACAGATAATAACATGTTTTGGGGCTGGTGAAATAAAATAATTAGTTTAAAAATAATTTAAACTGATAATAGCATATTTTGGGGCTGGTGGAGTAAAATAATTAAATTAAAAATGACTTAAATAGACAATCTTAAACTGTTAGTGAAAATTAGTAGGCTGTCATCGATGTTGGATTATGTCAAATATTAGTAAAAGCTATACTTGTGCTTTGAGGGGTCCATGAACTCGTCTGGTCTATTGTAGTCCTACACCTTTAGGATTGCATCGATAGATCTCTTAATTATGCGTCGACCACGGTGATCTATGTACACTGATATATACCAATACTTGGATGTTGTGTAAGGAGAATAAATAAATTAAAAATAAATGTAGAGTGAGTTTCTGCACATGCGAGGGAGTGTAAACATGTCACACAATAATATTAGATCTTATACAAATTAGGGGTGGTGTATTAAGTAGCGTGTGGATGGGTAATGGTTGAATGTTCAAAGGTGTAGTTGATGTTAGTATCTAGTTGATGCCTGACATTGGTCATCATCTATGATAGTACCAGTTCCAAAAAATAAAATTACTGTTCCAACGATAATAAACGGCTAGTTTTGTACTTAACACATCTTTTTACTTCATATATAAAGTCGTCACTCCCTTATTATTTTATTTCATCAAATTTGTTTTTATTTAAAACTTCTACAATGTCTCAAGCATCTCATGCATCTAATTCTAAAAATACTCTAATTTGTTATTGTGGGAATGCGACTGTCTTGAGGACGTCATGCACAGACTCAAATCCAGGTCGCAAATTTTATAACTGTGTAATTGCGAAGGTGAGTCGTGTATTTCTTTTTTATAATGTTAAGTTAATTGTTATATAATTATAATTTATTTTCCATCATAATGGCGCATGCTCATTTTTTAAATGGCTCTATGAGCTATTACCTCCAAGCAATTCATCAAAGTTGAGTTTGGGACCCGAGACATCAAATTTTTGGGGCTTGGTAAAATTTAATCTACTACAAAGGCTCCAAGAATCCGAAGAAAATAGAGATTTACTTATGATTTTTTTTCAAAGAAGACGAAGAACAAAGGGATCACCTTAAAGTATTGCTAATGACACACAAATAAAGAGGGATCAACTAAAACAAAAATTGATTTTGGCCGAACAAAGGGATAATGGCCTAAAAATGATGTTATGTACTATAATGCTAGTATTCGTTCTTTGAAAAAGTGTAATATGGATGTAGTGATATTGAATAAATAATAGTACTTCTATTTTTCTGCAATGTTAGCACTATTTTTGATAGAATCATAGTCGATCAATAAACGATCAACTTAAAATGAAGCAGTATTGTAATGATAGACTATGAAAGAAGTATACAAAATATTAAATAAATATTCTATGAAATAAAAAAATGTTTCAAATATCCTACCAATAGGTCATTCAACACATTAACAATAATAGCATTCAAATGTCTTTTTTACTATTTTCCTCCTCATCGACATAGGTGTTGTTGATTTCATCAACGATATCCATGAACCCATCTTGTTTTTCTTCCTCAGCTTCTTTTTTCCCTTTAACTTCAACTGTTGCTTCTTTCTGACCTTCTTTTTATTACTCAGCTTCTTTTTTTACTTCACCTTCAACAACTGCTCCTTTCTCACCTTCCTTTTCTTCCTCAGTTTTTTCTTTTTCTTCACCCGCTGTAGCTTTATCAGTTTCTTTGTTTGTTTCTTCTTCATCATCAGCTGTTGCTCCTATTTTTCAGCTTCTTCATTTTCTTTCCCTTCTTTAACTATAACTCCTTCATTTTCCTTGCCTTCTTCTTCAACTGTTTTTATTTCTTTTTCAACATTTTCTTCTTCTACTGCAGCTGCTTCTTTTGCACTTTCTTCTTGGCTATTATCTTCTTCCATTTCTCCTTCTTCATCCTTCTTTTCTTATTCTTTTTACTTTTTCACCACAACAGTGGCCAACTCATACATTTTGCTCTTTTTTTTCTTTTTCTTCATTCCTCTCTGATTCATGATTTTCCACATGCACTGTTTAATCATATTAAAAGTGTAACTAATATTTAAAGCTGAATTCATTAACAATAACAATTATTGAATGAAGTTACCTCGCTCATGTAGTCGCTCATCCTTTTTCTTTTTATTCATTTTTTCTCTTTAATATAGGCAGCAATATCCAACACCACTTCCCCTGGCGTAACAACACGCTTATGAAGATCCCCAACGAATGAGGTACCTTTTATATCTTTTGATGTGCTCGGAGTATCGTCATCGCCAATGCATACTCCAACCGGGTTACCACTCAAATCCCTGTTATCTTATCATGCTCATTTGAAATAAGGATAGCCACCCCTTCTAACTCTTTTTTTAAGCCATCGAAAACATTATTCTTTACCTCATCCCTATATGGATTAAACGTAATCATGTAATCTATCTTTGTCTCACGAACAGTAGGGATGATGTAAGGGTGCACGTTCTATAAAATATCAATTAACAATTACATAGCATTTGATACAATAGTAGTATTATTTCATAGTAAAAAATCAGTTCATACCTAGGTAACTTTTCCTTTGTACTTGAATGGGTCGCCTTCGATTATCTAGTCATATTTTGTAGTTTGCTATCTGAGGATGCAAGGAATGGGAAAGGGCTCATCCGTTGATTTTCCAGATAATTTTCCAAGACAAGGAAAGACCTCATAGATACAAACCTATAAGCAGTACAACAGTGGAAAAAAATCAGAGACAATGATAGAGTATAAATAAAATAAGAATCTAAGATAAACTCACTAAAGGTTTAATGGTAGATATCATGAATACCAAAGAAAATCCTAATAAAGCATAGGATGCCTTCTGCTTCTCATCAAATACTTCTCTCTATTTTTCAAGTCACTTTTCTTCTTCAGATAGTCCAAGGTCAATTAAAATATCTCTTTCCCCTATTGATAATACTCAAAGAAACTCAAAAAATCAACCATTCGAATCAGTTTTGTGTCGACAACCTTCATCGAATCTTTTGCAAGCAACATAGTATGCAAGAATCATAGTAAACAATACTTAATCTTCTGGTCCTCATTCATCTTATTCCCTCTGATCAAGTGCAACAAGTTAGCCACCGTAATGTCTTTATTTTTGGTCACCTTAAAGCGAAAATGCTCCCCTTTGTCTAACACCTAATTCATTTTTTATTCACTAGGGTATGATGAGCAGTTCATCCCGTGATCAAACAAAATTATTTTAAGCCAAAACAAATAGGCTTGTTGTTAACGCAGCACCACATCTCATGATGCAGCTTATCGCTCTTGACGCGTCGCAATGATAAATAATGCACCAACTGCCCATTGAACTTATGATGTTCTGACAAGTTTCTCATGTGTCGAAAATAGAACCGCTTGAATCTTTTCTTCATTCCTGGTCAACAAGTTAAATTTTTTATTAGCAGCCATTCTTGATCTGACCGATATCTTTTCCGGGAAAGATCCAACCTCATATATTATCGTTCGAAGGTCATACTTCTCCACGAAAATAAATCTTGACAAACATAGCACGGACAAGGGATCATTATCCTCATCATCACTATTTCTCCCACTTCCCTTGCTTTCTTCACTGTCATCTCTAACAGTGCACTCGGGAAGGACATCTTCACTAGACTTGGCGTAGTCGCTTATCTCTTTTAACTCCGGATCTGATTTGGTCACTTCCTTGTCAATATTATTTCTTTTTGAGACATTTTCAACTGCCTCGACTTTTTTTCTACTGCTACCAGCAGAATAAGAACCAATACCGGCTTTGCTTTTAGGATTGATGGTTTTTATACCCATTTTCAACACAATCTACACCTGTAGAACAAATCTCCCATTTTCAATTCATAGACCCCAAGTCTATCAATAGAAATAAGTCAATGCTCAAATGAACCCCCCTTCCTCCCATAAAAAAAAAAACAAAGAAACACCCCACCAAAATCCAACATGCAGTATAAAAATCAAACTAGTACACCTAATCAAACTAATTAGCTATTAATCTTTCAATTTTCACTATTTCAGCCATCATATTTTAAAAAAATTTCATATGTCTAAAAAATTGATTTCAATCAAGGGCATTTCGATTTCATAGGCCACGGGCCGACTTCATAGACTACGGGTCCACGGACAGAAACAGGAGACTATTGGAATCAAACTGCCAAAATAACTTTTCAAATAACGATTATCCCACCATTCCACCATCAAACAGTTTACTCCACATATCAATAATTGAAATGAAATCCAACATGTAATTTCAAAACACAACAATTGCTAAAAATCAAACCAGTGCACCTAATCGAACTAATTAGCTATTAATCTTTCAATTTCCACTATTTAAGCAACCATTTTTAAAAAGAATTTCATACATCTAAAAATAATTGATATATAATTTTATTCTTTTAAAAAAAAAATAATATCTATTTATTTTTAAAATTATCCCTACCCCCTCTCCGCTCCCCCTAACCCACCCACTCTTTCTTCTTCAACTCAATTCACCATTAAAGCTTTCATTGAAGGTTTTTTTTTTAAATGACTCATTAAAGCTTCATGTTACAATTAAATAATATCATTTAACTACCTACCATTTCTTCTTCAACAAAATGTCTTCTTCGACACCATTAAAGCTCTTCAACACAATGTTACCATTAAAGCTCCTCCATTGAATAAAATAATTTAACTATATTTAAATCTCAATTCAATCATAAAACTTTCAATTCAATCATAAAACTGTTAGCCCATATGTTATTGGGCCTTTAGTTTATGGACCTTTAGGTTATTGGCTATGTATATATAGCCTACTTTTGGTTTAGTCAGTTTTTTATGCTTTTCAGATTACATTGTAAACCTTAGCCTTTCTTTCTTTCAATAAAGTGATTTTGAGGTGCTGCTGTATTCGTTTGCTGTCTTCGTTTGCTGTCTGGTATTGTTCGTCTTTCGTTCTTTTGCTTGCTGCCATTGTTGTTCGTTCGGAATTGTTCAACCTAGGGTTTTGCATCTTTTTATTTTTTGAATTATTTGTGTGTTGCTGTGTTTACAATGACTGGAAAGGATGATTCTCTCCAGTCCATTAGTACTCAATTAGATGGTAAGAACTATGCCTATTGGAGTTATGTCATGAAGAATTTTCTTCGTGGGAAGAATATGTGGGGTTATATCACTGGAGTAAAACCAAGACCTATCGATGATACAACTGAAAATTTTGATTTGTTGGTGGACTTATGGGAAACTAATAACTCCAAGATTATCACTTGGATCAACAATTCTGTAACTCAGTCAATTGGTATGCAATTGGCTAAGTATGACACAGCAAAGGAGGTCTGGGATCATTTGGAAAGACTGTACACTCAGTCTAATTTTGCTAAACAGTACCAGTTGGAGTATGATATCCGTGCTCTTCAACAGCATGACCTCAGTATTCAAGATTTTTATGCTGCCATGTCGGATTTGTGGGATCAATTGGCACTTACTGAATCTGCAGAGTTAAAAAGTTTTGGGTCGTACATTGCTAGACGGGAAGAGCAACGCTTGGTTCAGTTTTTGATGGCACTACGTTCTGACTTTGAGGGCCTACGTGGAACAATCCTTCATCGATCTCCCCTCCCTACTGTTGATTCTGTGGTTCATGAACTGATTGCAGAGGAGACTCGTATCAAGTCTCAAGTGGTTCAAGGGTCTAAAGTAACTACTACTCCTGTCGTGTTTGCTGCTTCAACTGATCAGTCTAGGCCACCACGTACTCAGACTCGACAATCTCCTAAAGTTGCATTTGATGAGTGTGCATTCTGCAAACAGAAAAATCATTGGAAGGCTCAGTGTCCGTTGTTACTTAACAAGGTCAAACAGCCTCAATCTGGGCAGCAACAGAAATATGGGCAGCAAAAGTCTCCGTCACGCTCCTCTGGTGCTCCTCCATGGTCATCTCGTCCTCCACAGTTCGCTGCTGCTGCACCATCTGTAGATGTTGAGTCTGTTAGCACTATGCCACCTTCTGCGTTGGATCCCTAGGTTTTCGAACAGTTCAGACAGTTCTTCGTTTCTAATCCTACGGCCATGTCAGCATCTATGTCTCATTCGGGTTCAGTTTCTTCTAGTACCTCAGGTATTTCTTCCTCCTTGTGGATATTGGATTCTGGTGCGTCTCATCACATGTCCCCTCATTTGTCATCGTTTGGTTCTTTGTCACCCATTTCACCAATTTCTGTTATGTCCGCGAGTGCTGTACCTATGTCAGTCGAGGGTGTTGGTTCTGTTACTACCCCTCACATTGTCCTCTCTGATGTTTATTACATTCCCAAACTTGCTTTAAATCTTGTTTCGGTCAGTCAGTTGTGTAAGGCTGGTAATTGGGTGTTTTTTTCTGAATCTGTTTGTGTTATACAGGACCAACACACTCAGAGGGTGATTGGGACCGGCCGTAGGTTGGGGGAACTCTATGTCTTGGAGAATCTCAAAGTGTCTGCAGTTGCTGCCTCTAGCATAGATTTATCTTCTTTTTGTTTGAGTCCTTTGTCTTCTCCGTTTTATCTTTGGCATTCCAGATTAGGACATGTGTCAGTTTCACGTTTACGTTTTTTGGTCTCTAGTGGTGCTTTGGGTCATGTGAACACTAGTGATATTTCAGATTGTAGTGGTTGTAAACTGGCAAAATTTTCTGCCTTACCGTTTAATAAAAGTGTGTCTTATTCTGTTGCTCCTTTTGATATTATTCATTCTGATGTATGGGGACCAGCGCCAGTTTCCACTAAGGGTGGATCGACCTATTATGTTTCGTTTATAGATGACTATACTCGTTATACCTGGGTGTATCTTATGAAACGCAGATCTGATTTCTTTGGCATTTACAACAACTTTCGAGCCCTTGTTAAAACACAACATTCGGCTGTGATAAAGTGTTTCAGGTGTGACTTAGGGGGTGAATATACCTCTAATGACTTCACTCAGTTACTTGCCTCTGATGGTACCATACACCAGTCATCTTGTACCGACACTCCTGAGCAGAACGGTCTGGCAGAAAGAAAACATCGTCATATTGTTGAGACAGCACACTCTTTACTTTTGTCTGCAGAGGTTCCTAGTATTTTTTGGGGAGAAGCAGTCCTAACTGCTGTATATGTGATTAATCGTATTCCTACTGCATTGACTTCAGGGATGTCTCCGTTTGAGAAACTATATGGTCACCCGCCGAATTATTCTGCATTACGAGTTTTTGGATGTACTTGCTTTGTTCTTCGTCCTCATGTTGAACGAAATAAGTTAGGGTCAAAATCAGCTATATGTGTGTTTTTGGGGTATGGTATTGGACAAAAAGGATATCGTTGCTATGATCCTGTAAGTCAGAAATTATATGTTTCACGACATGTCACTTTTTTGGAACATATTCCTTTTTATTCCATTCCAGCTAAAACCCATGATGTGACAAAGTCAGATATTCGGCTTATTGATCCCTTTGGGATTGACATAGAGGTTCCAGTTCCGGATTCATCCATGCCATCTGGTGTGCCACATGATAGTGCTTCAGCCTCGCCTGTGCCTGAGTCTGCTCCTTCGACTGTTGAGACTGGAGACCCACCACCTCTGAGGAGGTCTACTCGACCTTGTAAGTCCACCAAACTGCCAGATTTTTCCTATTCTACATATTCAGCCTCATTTGCTTCCTTTATTGCAAACATACATCATTTGTCTGAACCTGAGTCGTATAGAGAGGCTGTGTCTGATCCTCTTTGGCAGAATGCTATGGCTGAGGAACTTGCTGCTCTTCATCATACACATACATGGGATTTGGTTACTCTCCCACCTGGTAAGCATGCGGTTGGTTGTCGATGGGTGTATAAGATAAAAACAAAATCTGATGGGTCTGTTGAGCGATACAAGGCGAGACTTGTGGCAAAAGGGTACTCACAACAATATGGTATGGATTATGAGGAGACTTTTTCCCCCGTAGCAAAGATGACGACTGTTCGCACTATGATTGCTGTTGCATCCGTTCGACAGTGGAAGATATTTCAGATGGATGTCAAGAATGCTTTTCTGAACGGTGATCTCCACGAGGAAGTTTATATGACTCCTCCCCCAGGTATTGACCACCAGCCAGGTGAAGTTTGTCGGCTTCGAAAAGCTTTATATGGTCTCAAACAAGCCCCTCGTGCTTGGTTTGAGAAATTCTCCACTGTTATTACTTCCCTTGGGTTTGTCCCGAGTAACCATGATTCAACATTGTTTGTTAGATATACAAGTGCAGGGCGAATTCTATTGTCCTTATATGTAGATGATATGATTATTACTGGTGATGATCATAGTGGTATTGAGTTATTGAAGCATGATTTGGCTCATCGATTTGCAATGAAGGACTTGGGCTTGCTGCGTTATTTTCTGGGTATTGAGGTGGCTCAGTCTAAGAAAGGGTATCTTCTTTCTCAGACTAAGTATATATCTGACTTGTTTACACGGGCGCGTCTTTCTGACAACAGGACTGTAGATACTCCCCTTGAAACCAATGCACGTTACTCTCCTAGTGATGGTGTTCCATTATCAGATCCGAGTCTTTATCGGACTATTGTGGGTAGTTTGGTTTATCTTACGGTTACTCGTCCAGATATAACACATGCAGTTCATGTTGTTAGCCAGTTTGTTACTGCTCCTACTTCTGTGCACTGGGGAGCTGTACTTCGTATTCTAAGGTATCTTCGTGGCACTCAGTTTCAGAATCTCTTGTTTCCCTCGACGTCATCTCTCGAGTTGCGAGCCTATAGTGATGCTGATTGGGATGGAGATCGCAATGATCGTAAATCCACCACTGGTTTTTGTGTGTTTCTTGGAGACTCTTTAATCTCGTGGAAGAGCAAGAAACAAGATGTTGTCTCTAGATCTTCCACGGAGGCTGAGTATCGTGCCATGGCTGTGACTACATGTGAGATTATTTGGTTACGTTGGCTTCTTGCAGATATGGGGGTTCACATTTCTATGCCTACTCCCCTGCATTGTGATAACAAAAGTGCGGTACAAATTGCAAAGAATTCTGTCTTCCATGAGCGTACGAAGCACATTGAGATTGATTGTCACTTCACCCGTCATCATTTGCAGCTCGGGACCATATCGCTTCCTTTTGTTCCATCGTCTTTGCAGATTGCTGACCTTTTTACGAAGGCTCAGTCGGCGTCTCGATTTCGTTTTTTGTGTGACAAACTCTCAATGCTTATTGCTGTTGCATTGTGAGTTTGAGGGGGGATGTTAGCCCATATGTTATTGGGCCTTTAGTTTATGGACCTTTAGGTTATTGGCTATGTATATATAGCCTACTTTTGGTTTAGTCAGTTTTTTATGCTTTTCAGATTACATTGTAAACCTTAGCCTTTCTTTCTTTCAATAAAGTTCTATTAATAAAAACTATTTTTTAAAGTGATTTAAAAAAAATGAACGAAAATACATGCTGACGGAGCAGGGGTTTGGGGGAGATGCTGATGGGGTGGGGTGGGGTGTTAAATTAAATAAAAAGTAAAATTTTACTAAGAATATAACAAAAATATAAATTAAACGTATTTAACATGTGGCAGCACCTGATTGGTGCATGTGTTCACTCTCTTTGTTGTGACTGAGATTCAGCGAAAAATGGTGTATTTTCAATGGATTAAGTAATAATCATGGGGTAATAGGTCAAATTCAAAGTTTAGGTGTCTTTTTGAAAATCTCGGCCAACATTAGGGGGGTAATTATGTATTTACTCTTAAATTAAAAATGATATAAATAGATAATAACATGTATTGGGGCTGATGGAATAAAGTAATTAAATTAAAAATGATATAAATAGACAATAACATGGTTTGGGGATGGTGGAGTAAAATAATTAAATTAAAAATAATTTAAACTGATAAGAACATATTTTAGGGCTGGTGGAGTAAAATAATTAAATAAAAAATGATTTAAATAAACAACCTTGAATTGTTGGTGAAAATTAATAGACTGTCATCGATGTTGACCCATGTCAAATATCAGTAAAAGATATACTTGTGCTTTGAGGGTCCATCAACTCGTTTGGTCTATCGTAGACCTACACCTTTAGGAGTACATCGATGGATCTCTTAATTATGCATCGACCACAGTGATCTATGTACACTGCTATAGACCAACACTTGGATGTATTGTAAAAGAGAATAAAGAAATTAAAACTAAATATAGAGTGGGTTTCTACACATGTGAGGAAGCATAAACAAGTCATACAATCATGTTAGAGGTTATACAAGTTAGGGGTGGTGTATTATGGAGTGTGTGAATGGGTAATGGTTTAATTTTCAATAGCCTAAGGGTAATGTTTGTCAAAGAACAAGTATATTTTGAGTATATATTTTGTATTTGATAACTACATATTTCACATACTCCTTCAATCACCACTCCAAATCAAAAGAGTATGTGGAATGGATAGTAGTTGAAGAATCATCATCCTGAATACATACTTATGCTTTGAGAAACATTACTCTTAGGAGATTGAAAATTCAACCACTACCCATCCACACACTACTTAATACACTATACCTAATTTTTATAAGCTCTAATATGATTGTGTGACTTGTTTACAATCCCTCACATGTGTAGAAACCCACCCTGCATTTATTTTTAATTTATTTATTCTCTTTTAAAAAATATTCAAGTAATGGTCTATAGCAGTGTACATAGATCACCGTGGTCTAAGCATAATTAAGAGATCCACTGATGCACACCTAAAGGTTTAGGTCTACGATAGACCAGACGAGTCTACGGTATAAGTTAGTATGTAGTTGATGACTGACATTGGTCATGATCTACGACAGTCTATTAAGTGTCACCACAGTTTTGAAAAATAAAATTACTGTTCCAATGATAATGAAATGATAATTGTGCACTTAACACATCTTTTTTACTTCATATATAAAGTCGTCACTCCCTCATTATTTTATTTCATAAATTTGTTTTTATTTAAAACTTCTACAATGTCTCAAGCATCTCAAACATTCAATTCTAAAAAGACTCTAATTTGTTATTGTGGGAATGTGGCTGTCTTGAGGACGTCACACATAGACTCAAATCCATGTCTCAAATTTTATAACTGTGTAATTGCGAAGTTGATTCGTGTATGTCTTTTTTATAATGTTAAGTTAATATTTATGTAATTATAATTTATTTTATAGGATAATGGCGTATGCTTATTTTTTAAATGGCTCGATGAGCTATCACCTCCAAGCAGTCCAACAAGGTTGAGTCCAGGACCCGAGACATCAAATTTTAGTGGCTTGGTAAAATTTAATCTACTACAAAGACTCCAAGAATGTGAAGAAAATAGAGATTTTCTTATAAATTTGTTCAAAGAAGCCGAAGAAAAAAGGGATCACCTTAAAGTATTGCTACATGACACACAAATAAAGAGGGATCAACTAAAACAAAAATTGATTTTGGCTGAAGAAAGGGATAATGGACTAAAAATAATGTTATGTGCTATAATGTAAGTATTCGTTCTTTGGAAAAGTGTAACATGGATGTAGTGATATTGAATAAATAATAATACTTCTATTTTTCTACAATGTTAACACTGCTTTTGATAGAATCATAGTCGATCAATAAGAAGATCAACTTAAAATGAAGCAGTATGGTAATGATAGACTATGAAAGAAGTATACGAAAGATTAAATAAATATTCTATGAAATAAAAGAATGTTTCAAATATCCTACCAACAGATCATTCAGCACATTAAAGATAATAGCATTCAAATGTCTTTTTCACTATTTTCATCCTCATCGACATAGGTGTTGTTGATTTCATCAATGATATCTATGAACCAATCTTGTTTTTCTTCCTCAGCTTCTTTTCTCCCTTCACCTTTAACTGATGCTTCTTTCTAACCTTCTTTTTCCTCCTCAACTTCTTTTTTTAGTTCACCTTCAATAGCTGCTTCTTTTTCACCTTCCTTTTCTTCCTCATTTTTTCCTTTTTCTTCACCTGCTGTAGCTTTATCAGATTCTTTGTCAGCTTCTTCTTCTTTATCAGCTACTGCTCCTATGTTTTTAGCTTTCTTTTTTTCTTTACCCTCTTCAACTATAGTTTCTTCGTTTTCCTTGCCTTCTTCTTCAACTATTGTTGTTTCTTTTTCAATATTTTCGTCTTCTACTGCATCTAATTCTTTTACACTTTCTTCTTGGCTCTTATCTTCTTCCATTTCTTATTCTTCATCCTTATTTTCTTCATATTTTGCCTCTTTCGCCACACCAGTGGCCAACTCATCTAGTTTGATCTTTTTTTTCTACTTCTTCATTCCTCTTCAATTCCAGAAGGTCCACATGCACTGTATAATCATATTACAAAGTGTTACTAATAGTTAAAGATGAAAATTCATTAACAAAATTAACTATTGAATAAAGTTACCTCGCTTGTGTGGTCGCTCATCCTTTTTCTTTTTATTCAGTCTTTTCTCTTTGATATAGGCAGCAATACCTCACATCGCTTCCTCGAGTGCAACAACACGCTTATAAAGATCCCTAGGGAATGAGGTGCCTTCTGTATCTTTTGATGTGCTCAGAGTATCATCATCGCCAATGCATACTCCAATGGGGTTACCACCCAAATCCCCGTCATCTTCATTGTCCTTATTTAAAATAAGGGCAATTACCCCTTCTAACTCTTTTTTTAAGCCATCGAAGATGTTATTCTTCACCTCATCCGTATAAGTCTTAAGCATAAACATGTGATCCATCTTCATCTCACAAACATAAGGGATGATGTACGGGTGCACATTCTACAAAATATCAATAAACAATTACATAAAAAATAAGTTCATACCTAGGTAACTTTTCCTTTGTACTTGAATGGGTCGCCTTTGATTATCTGTTCACTTTTTGTAATGTGCCATCTGAGGATGCGGGGAATGAGAAAGGGGTCATCCATTGATTTTCCATCAAAGTTTCCAAGATGAGGAAAGACCTTATAGATCCAAACCTATAAGCAGTACAACAGTGAAAACAAAACTCAGAGACTATGACAGAGTATAAATAAAACAAGAATCTACGATAAACTCACTAAAGGGATTATGGTAGATACCATGAATGCCAAGGGAAATCCGAATAAAGCATGGGATGCCTTCTTCTTCTCATCAAATACTTTCCTCTGTTTCTCCATCTCACTTTTCTTCTTCAAATAGTCTAGGGTCAATTGAAATGGCTTTTTTCCCCAAGGATAATACTCAAAGATACTCAAAGAATCGACCATTCGAATAAGTTTCGTGTCGACAACCTTCGTTGAATCTTTTGCAAGCAGCATGGTGTGCAAGAACCACAGTAAACAACACTTAAAACCTCTGGTCCTCGTTCATCTTATTCCCTCTGATCAAATACAACAATTTGGCCGCCGTAATGTTTTTGTTTTTGGTCATCTTAAAGCAAAAATGCTCCCCCTTGTCTAACACCTTCTTCATTTTTTATTCACTAGGGTATAATGAGTAGTTCAGCCCGTGATCAAACAAAATTCGTTCAATCCAAAACAAACAGGCTTGTTGTTAACGTAGAACCACATCTCATGACGCAGCTTATTACTCTTGATGCATCGCAAGAGTAAATAATGGACCAACTGCCCATTGAACTTGAGATGTTCCGACTGGTTTCTCAGGTGTCTGAAACAAAACCGCTTTAATCTTTTCTTTACTCCTGGTCGACAAGAGCTTGCTTAAATTCTCGATAAGCAGCCATTATTAAACTGACCAATATCTTCGCTAGAAAAGATGAGACCTCATCTATTATTGTTCGAAGGTCATATCGCTCCCCAAAAATGAATCCTGACAAACATGGCATGGACAAGGGAACATTATCCCTATCATCACTGTTTCTCCTACTTCCCTCGCTCTCTTTACTGTTATCACTAACACTGCACTCGGGAAGGACATCTTCCCTAGACTTGGCATAGTTGCTTATCTCCTTTAACTCCGGATTTGATTTGGATAATTCCTCGTCCATTGTATTTCTACTGCTACAAGCAAAATAAGAATCGGTACCGGATTTGCTTTTTCGTATTTCAATTGGTCACCTGCTTTGTTAAGTTGGTCATCAATTGTCCATTAACTTCACTTTGTTTTTCTAGAATTGCAGCGTGAGAGAGATATGTGGATATTGCATACAAGCACTTCAAGGCATTTTACCAGTCATTCTCATGCATAGACAGGAAGTTGAATGTGGATTGATAACTGGTGAAGTGAAAACCTAATATTTTTAATTCATATATTCATACCTACACTCTCATTAACAACAACAGGAACTTTAGTCCGTACATCCTAACATGTACGCGAAACATTAATGTAAGAGACAACACATAACAATAGTATACTAGTGTAATTTTACAAGTGGGATTTTGGAATGCAGAAATTATCCATATCTTTATTGAGTAGATAGGTTGTTTTCGATAAATCCTTGGCACAAAAAGTGAAGCTGTTCGGGAAAGGGTTGCTGGAAGAAAAGGTAATGCAAATAAAATTACAAGGTATAGTGCAAAATGCAGCATTGTAGTGCAAAAACATTGATGAAAAAGAAATTACGCGATTACTAAATACTACTACTAAATAATGACATGACATGAGTCTAGCCTCGTAGTTCCCATCTACTGGGCAGCCACACTCAACTACTTACTAACTTGAGACCTACTAATCTTCCATATAATTCTCAACCTCCATATCTACTTGTCTAATTGTGCCATGAAGTTACAACATGTATATCTACAACATACCTGCAATGCATGACATTGTAATCCAAAGCGTGCACATACTTTTTAAACTACTCGGGTAATTGAAAACAAAGGCAACTTCCATTCAATTTCTTGATGTCGTAAGTTTCACCAAATAAAATTGTAACGCCCCGCATTTTGGGCTACAATATAGACCACGATTCCTATGGGTTGATAAATCCCAAAGCCATAAAATCCTATGCCAATACGGCATGTTAATTATTTGTCTATCATGTCAATCCATTCAAGCTTGAATTTAGACCATAGACGTGCTTCAACACAAGGACGAGTTGAAACTATTTCGATAGACTAAGTTTTAGTAGATGTTGTAAATTGTATCCGCTCCCATGGACTATAACTCTCTTGATATGTCGAATTAGGGAGCCTACTATGTGTCAAATGATAGGTCTTCAAGTTATCTTTCTAACGATACCAATTTTGCTAAAGTCCGACACCCGAGTAAGAAGATATAGCCTTTCAAATTGATATGCATCGCGTAACCTATCGCACATGGCCACTATAAAGCATAGGCGATAGCCTGGGCGGTGCGTATGTAAACATAGGCGATATCCTAGGCCGAGCCTATGTAAACATAGGCGATATCCTAAGCGGCGCCTATGTAAATATAGGTGATGGAAAGGTCGGCGCCTATGTAAAGAATTCAAGTGAGTTAAACACTCCATTTTTGGGATAAAATGGTCCTTTTCCACCCTTACTTAGCCCTAAAACACGAAATTCAGTTCCAAGGACCCCAAAATACACCTTCATTTATCAAAAGTGCTGAAGGATTCTCCTTAGGGTTTAAAAATAAAAACCCAAGCGACTCGAGATTCAACCGGGGGTTTTAGGAACAAATTGCATATTTTGAATACTCTCAACGTAGGCTTCGAAAAGCAACTAATATTCGTAGTAATCAAGGTACGTGGGGTTATCCGAAAATCTCATGGGTGTAGTTTTTATGAACATGCATGCTTTTAAATGGGGGTTTTCAATCAAATGCTAATATCTTTCTTTCAATATGATTTTTATGTCCTTTTCTTTATGTCATGGGAATTATTTGCCTATATACTTCAATGGTTGAAAACATGCATATGTGAATTGAGATTTTCCATGGAAGTTTGATAAATATGAATGATAAATTGTTTTCAAATTCCCATGAAAATGTTTTGATACTCCATATTTTATTGTGATCAACAAAAGAGAGCATGAATTTGAAATAAATATTGTTCACCCCTTGTAAATGATGAACCACCTTGGTTTTTACATGATTATGCATATGCGGATGTGATATTGATGACTTGCAAGTCGGGTATGACGATACCCCATAGAATATGATATGTGATTGAGTCAGATGAAATTTGAATAGATTGATTTTACATGAGATAGGTGGATGCCTGAAGAAGGCGTTTGAGTGTAAGGGCTCATCGCTGGAAACCGTGTTTGCCGACACAGAATTTAGTACCAGGCTTAGTGATATTGTTTACTTGACTTTATTTCATTCCCAAATTGGGACTATAGATAGGGGCCCAGGCTGAGTGATCTTGGCCACTACCATTGGGTCGAGACACCATACTTCGTGGTCTTGTGTGTCTTACCCTCACTTATACTCTAATCTCAGCGACAACTGAGGTTTGAAAGTTGGTGTAAATTATGTAGGGTATTCCACCTAGCTTACTTGCATTTCATTGTTGTTGAGAAACTATTGCATTTCTCCAATGTTTTTTCAAATGATTTGATACGAAATTTCTTTATAATGGCTCTCAACTATATTTTGAAAAAAAAATATTAAGTTTCACTTTGATATCTCTGCGTGCCAGTACTTTTGTGCTGAACCCCTCCCCTCTCCAACCTCTCTGGTTCAGAGGCACAGTCTAGGGGTCAAGAGAATCAGTAGATCATTCAGACAGAGTTGCAGAGACAAGTGGTGAGCCTTCTATATTTCGGAAGGTCTTATGTCCTGCAGTCCTTTTATCTTACATTTAGTTTTGGGGTCTACTAGGGCCTTGTCCCAGTTTATATACAGTTACTTGACTCAGTCATTTGTTAGTGATTTTCGTAGACAGTTGTTTAGAGGTTGATTTGGGGGAACCTTATTTCCCCGTTATTGTTTCTTTTCATATTTATGACCATGTTTCTAAATTATTGTATTTCTTCAGCATTACTTTGATCATATGAATTAGGTGCATGATTACCAGATAGATAGGGGTGTTTGGGGCCTTCATGGTTCGAAATGCTCATCACGGCCAGGCCCTGATTCGGGTCGTGAAAAACTTTGTATCAAAGCACGGTTCATGGTCCCAGGGTGTTTGCGAAATCATGTTGGGTAGAGTCCTGTTTATGGGTGTGTAGCACGCCACACTTATAACCAGGGATATGGTAATTTATTAAATCAAACTGAGGTTGGGAATTTATTAAAACCATTTATGTTGGAATATGGTAATGTGGCTTCTAGGTGGGAAACTATTCCGATGTGGTAATTAACCTTTTTTTCACGTACTTCATCTATTTTTAGGGAGATTCTATATGGCTTCTTTAACAGAGCGGATGTTCTAGAACCTCCATTTACAAGACAAGCACACAAACCAACATAATCATGCAAAAAAATCCTGCTTGGTCTAGGTTTGAATTTTTTGTTCAAAAGACTGGCAAAATGGTTAATAAATAGTTAAGCAGCTGAAGAAATCATACCTTTGTAAAAAGCAGTTAATACTACATAAACACCAAAGCGAGCTCCCAAACCCAATGACATTCCAAGTGTCAACCACCCCACACCATTATACTAGCCTTCAATGGTCATAAAAGATTAAAAGAACATTAACATTTAAGATCTAAAGATGTCCATAAAACAACCATCCATACGAGAAAATTTATGAACTTTTCATCGGTCTTTTATAAGACCTATAATGCATGCATTTTCCATAAAAGCAGTAATACAATTGATACATCATACATCATCCGAATAACTTTTTTCCTGAAGCAAAATGGGAGAGCAGAGTAGCATCACTTCTGGTTACCATAAAAAAAAATAGCTGATTGAGTCACCTGAACTTCTTGAAAAAGTTCTAACCCTGTTGAGGACATCAGCACCAGTGAGTTGCTTACTGCTACTTGATCCCACCTGCATTCCATTCTACAGAATATACAACCAAAGCACAATAAGACATTAACGATCCTCCCCTCAGTGTAAGATAATAAATTAAAGTTAATGCTCAAGGTCAATATAAATTTTCACACCTTTACAAGGGCCTTAGGCTATCGAAAGGGTAACCGATGGCGGTGGCTAATGTAGAAAATCCTGCAGCAATAACTGCATGCGTTGCAAATATTGGATTCTTCAAAAGTTCGTTCATTTGATAGATTAACGTGGTTAACTGCGTGTTGCAATTAATCATCTCCTCCAGTCACAATCAATATATTCAGAGATTCACAATTCCCTGCAATTCCATTAGATTGGCACAAAGAGTTAGTACTTCAAATGCGCTATAAATTCGGTCACCATGAACGTTAACACTAACGTCGTTAAGAAAACTCATGGGCGGAGGAAAATTGCAATAAAGACAATTGACAATTGGAACAGTAGATATGTTATTTTCTCAAAACGTGTTTAGGACTTTTCAAAAAAGATAGTGAACTTTGCATATTAACTGGTGTAGAAATTGTTATTCTCGTTCAGTCTTTAAAGCGCCAACGTCTTTTCACTTTCGGTCATCCTAGTGGTGATGCTGTTATTGACCGTTACATCACTGGAATACCATCTTCATCGTTTTCATCATTGACCTCTGATGAATTCAACTTGCAACAAAATAACCAGTATTATTCTCATATGTGTAAAGATTGGGAAGCGGAGAAGAAGAAGAAAGAGAATATTGAAGAAGAGAAGGTGAATATTGATAATAATAATAACGGGGGATATTGGTGGAATGAAACAATTGATACTAAGGGTATTGATGAACTTGAAGAATTTATGGTTGCATTGGATCTTCTTCGTCGAATTCAATGATGAAAATACCAAGATTTGGAGCTGAGGATCAATTTTTGAATCAGGTCGCAATTGATTATTGTTCTTCAATTATTCCTTATAAACTCAATAGCTCAGGAGATGGACAATTTTGAAGCAATTAGTAGTAAGTACTAATATTAAAGCATTATTACCAACTAAGTAAGCATGTTTTTGCTTTTATTTTCCTTTTCTTGTTCATGAAGTAGTAGCATGTGTTTTTTTTTTTTGGGGGGGGGGGGGGGGTCAAAAATGTTATTGAACTATTAAAAATAGAAAGAACTGCTTTTGTTTGGATCCAATTACTCTACCTAGGTATATATTTATTACCTAATTATTACCTTGGTGCAACTTCTTTTGAATTTCTTCATTTATTTCTAAAAGGGTTAATCTATTATGTGTTAATTTGGTTTACTTTTTTAAGTTTATTATCATAATAACAATAGTTTCTTTAAGTATTTTATTTACATAAAAATATATGCATCATTCTTTGATAATAGTCAGTTTACACTTATTAATTCTTTATAATACCGTGATAAATAGCAAATTAAAAACAACCTATTAAGAAAACATATCTCATATTGATTCATTTGTTGTTGCTTATTTGCAATAAATGCACAAATTCAGAACTTGAAGAACTTAGAGCAAAGGCCAGCTAGCATGTGAAGTACTCACTGGACCATTAAAGGTTGTGATGGGTGCGATTATTATAGTCTACCATCTTAATTAGTGTATGACGTTGCATACTGATGAAAATCTTATTTAGTTAGGCCCCAAATTAGTGTCTAGACTTCGAATGAAAATCCAAAAAAAGGGACGGAGAGACACACAAAAAAAAGAATTAAAAAAGTGCAGCTGAATCAAAACCAAGGCTATGGTTGTAAAGATCACATGAAGAAGGCATGATTTTTGGTGGCTTGATATCATAGTTGTCAAAGATCCCATTACCATTATCACCAAAAAAAGTAGAAGAATTAGCAATCTCATTAACCATACACTTGCTTGCCTGATTAGTCACATATTTTTTCAAAGGTTCCATTGAATCCTTTAATTGTTCAAGTTCTTGCAAATCAAGTTGACTAATGGGAGCTTACCACCAACATTGTCTCTGACTAGTTTTCCTTATTTGATCAAGGGATTCACCTCTTTTCTTCTCAATTTCAACCTCACCAAGAATTTGAGTGAGTTGCAAATTGAGCCCACAAACATTAGCATTTCGATGAGACTTAACAAGTTGAAGTGAATTATTTGCGATCGGATTATTATTAGTATTATTTCTCGAGAGGAACCTATCAATAAGGGACTCAAAATTAGGGTGGCCGAAGGAAAAGACTTTTCTGGCAGGGGAAAAGACTATGATGGCTATTTCAATACCACAGAGTGTGCACAGTTCACTTGCTTTTTTGAAAAGACCAGAGCGACGTTTTGAGAAGGTAAAGTGGAGGTGATTCTTGACCTCTATCTTAGCAATTTTGATCTTTTTACGACCCATGCTACTAGGTTTCTTTGCCATATTTGATAAAATAAGTTGTAAGAAAAGAATAAGAGATAATATATTCTTGTGATTTTGAGTTGACATTGAGAGTGAAAAATATGGACTATTTAAAGGTATACATGCTACTCTCTCAAACAACTGATGTTATTATTCTATTTAATATGTTGATTTGGGGGCTAGAAAATCTTATCCCATTAATGGATAAATAATGGTGATTACTCAATAATGCAGCTTAGTTGGCATTATATGTTAATCCCTTAATAAATGGAGTAATGAGTTAATTGTTAATTTGTGACAAATTGTCAACCCTTCTAGCTATTGGTTGTTTTTTTTAATAAAGAGAATAATTATTTTTAAAAATAAATGATGGTGAATAAGAAAAGGAGAAATACATTCCAACATTAGATACTAATTTTTATTTTTGACTTGTCACCTAAATTAAAGAAAATCATGTTTGACATTTAAGTTTTTAGTTGTAACCTAATTAAGGAGAATCCAATTATGATATTAGTTGGATAATATAATTAATAGTGTCTTAAGTTGGTAATAAGTTAAGATATGGGGCAAGTTTGTTAAAAAGATACTATGAAAAACTATTTTGCCAAAGTTATAAACTTCTTAAAAAATTTGTCGAAAGGACACTTAAATCCACATCATCAACAACTTTTGCAACTTAACAACTTCACACATAAATTTTATAATAATTCACTTTAACACAATACTTTCAACTTAATAAATTCATCCACAAGTTTTAAATAATACACTTCAACCCACTCCATCATCCACCATTATATATACAAAAATATTTAGAATTTCAAAAATATTAAATAAAAAAAATTCAAAAGCTAAAAATAGAAGGTAGTTGGTTTTCCCTCAAAAAAGCTCCGATTCTGACTATTTTTTCTGCCTTATTTTCTGGCAATCAGCTCTAAGTCAGTCCATAATTATCATAAGCTTGTCCATTGCACCCATTGTTACCCCATTTGGTTGGTATCTTATCAAACACAGTTTCCACCATTGTTAAAAAGCTTGAAACACCTCACATTACTTAATACCACTTTAGAAAGTACATTACAGTAGCTCAGGTGACTCGAAGTTCATTTCTCTCTTCCATTAACCCAACGATCATTAATTAGAAGCAATATTTGCAATTTCAAGGTTTTCATACATATAGTTTCCCAGTCATCGACCACTGATCGTCATTCATCGATCGTGTATATAACCCGACCTAGACTATAAGCATAATCTACTGTCGACCAAAGCCTAATTCCAGGATGTCTATTGTAGAATTTTTTCTAGTTTTTGGTGATTTCATGGGAGAATTGGTGGAGACTCCCAAATGCTGAAAATGGAGATCTTTTACCAAGGTGACAATCCCCGTTGCTGTTTTCCGCAACCATTCGTACGATGAATTGGTTGCAAGCATAATGTAGAGCGGGGATGTAGATTGCGCATCGGGCAATGTGGTGATTAGTTATCTAATGCATTCGAGGGAAAAGCTGAATCCTACGATCATAAATAGTGATGTACGTGTGATGATGTACATGATGGATGTCGATGCAGATGGATTTAGGCCTAGTTTGAGGATAAATGTAGCTGAGAGGTCCTTCGAAGGACCGGTATATTCATCAGAAGCCCCACCCCCACCTCCACGCTCGGCAGTCGACGACGATTTCAGTGATTATGAGTGATGGCGATGATCATATTAATACGGAAAATAATTGTATGCATATGGGAGACGTTTCATCGGACTCACAAGACGATGATGAAGACCATGGAATGGCATCGTTACCAGGATATTTCTTCACTGACGGAACTAATTTCTATATCGATAAAAAATTCGCCGACAAAAAAGAGCTCAAAATGGTACTAGACTCAGCAGCAGTAAGGCAGTGTTTTGATTATTGTTTGGAGAAGAACTGCTCCAAATTCTTGAAAGCAAATTCCAGTTCATTTATTCTAAAGCGCTTGGAAGTTGCCAGTTCATTTATTCTGAACTGGAAACCATCAAAGAAATAGAAAGAGGGAATGGAAGGCATGGCTTGTAATTTACCTTATTCAAGAGGTCAACTTGTAATTTATAGTAGGGATTTAAATCCTACGTGTTAATGCTGCAAATATATTGATTGTTTTTTCACTATCTCAACCATAAGTTGCACTAACTATTCCAGAGTGCATTAGTCAAACTATTTATGTTAGCTGCTTAGGTTTTCTCTCATGATCTTTTGAGAAGAGAGACTTCTTTTCCAGGAATAAGGTATTCGATCTACACTTTTTATTATCTTGATAGATTGTTCTTCTTTGTTTACCATTATTGATACTCATGTACTTCTCTCATGCTTCCTTAGTCTTCAAGTGCATATCATCTTTTTTCTTTCATTTCATTTTCTGTACTTGCTTTATTTTCAAGGTTTTACATCATCACAAATCACGATACTATTGTATTGTAACACCCTGTTAAAGCCGTGCATGGATTAGCCTTTAATAGAGTGCCCTTAGACTTAAAAACTTGAAAATTTTTGTGAGTGTAATGAGGACTTAGTGTCATTTTAGCTGGCAATCTTCGGGATACAACTTTTCAACCTTTCCTATATTTGTTTTTAGATTTTCAAGTTGTGTTACGATCGGGCAAGATCATAGTACATCTTGGATAAGTTTTGAAATTTTTCGGAATGCATAAGGTTGCTTTTGGATTTCAAAACGGTAGCAAAACGCATAGCCTATTGCCTAGTTTTCAGCATTTTAGGGTCAACTTCAAATGATCATAACTCCCTGCATATAGTGAACTGTGTGAGCTATAATATATCAAACGAAATCTATTTGAGTCCTGTTTAAAATGAAGTTGGTTTCATCAAATTTGAATAAATGAGTAAAAAGTTATAATCGATTTACTCCGGCCTATCAAACTGTCAACTGAGGGACAGATTTGACCTTAATTGTTCCTTAGGGGTATTTTGGTCATCCTCCACCCCTATATATACCACCAACATGGGATTTAATCCCTCAAACACCATAATACACATACTTTCCCCAAAATTGCTCACGAACTCTCCTTAGGGTTTCAAAATAAAAACCTAAATAGTTCAAGATTCGACCGTAGGTTTTCAAAGATAATTACATATTCGGAATCACCAATCTGCAAGCTTCAAGAAACATCTATTATGCTTCGAAATATAGGTACGCGGGGTTTTTCCTAAATTCTCATGGGCATAGAAAAATCATGTTTTAGAATGGGGTTTTAAATTATGTATATATATTTATGTATAATATGTTTTAACATCATTGTTTTGGTCTTTTGACCATTTCCAAAGTGATTTGACAGTTTATATACATATATGAATGAATGTGTTTCAATTTGAATACATGAACTTGCTAAAGACATTTGACCACCAGGTGTTTGATGGAATTTCTGCATGAATTGAAATTTATGTTTCGGAATATGAAATCCTTTACATCAGTTACATGTTTTGGTGGTCTAAACTATGTTTTGAATGAAAGCTCTTGTTTAATACATTATGGCTCAGAAAGATCATGACTTGCAATGTCTTGGTATGACGATACCAATTCAGACTAATGTTATATCAGACTCAGACTAACAGACATTGCGGACTTTCATGATTTTAGATATTCAGAATGTTGTATGTACAGAAAAGGTTAAAAATGGGTATACAAAGATGTTAGGTGGTTCCCCGAAGAGAGCTTGAGTTCAAGCGACTCATTGCCTAAAACCGTCGTTTGCCGACCCAGGTATACTATTATGCGCTGACTTAAATGTCCTGTGGCGTATCAGACTCAGACACTCCAACCCTTCCGGCACACTTGGGTTGGGGGCTTCCCCGCCGAGTCAATGGCGGATTCCATACAACCCGTGGAATATCATACTTGTAGGGGAATACCACCTAACTCAGAAGTAAAACACAGATCATGATTTGAAATGAACAGACGAGTTACATGTTTTCAGAAAGTGCCCATGTATTTTTCAGAAACTGTTTTATACATGATGTATTGATGAGAAATTGCTTTCACTTAATATATATATGTATTTTCCATTATACTATTTTTGGATTGCTTCGCATGCCAGTACTTTTGTGCTGACCCCCCTCCTTCCAGGTTCTGAGGCACAGCCTAGGGGTCCAGCTACTCAGTAGACATTCTCGGATTTGCAGACTTGATCTCACAGTGGTGAGCCTTCTATCATTCGAAAGGCCTAATTATGTCAGACATTATCTTATTTATTATGTTTTTGGTTTACTGGAGGCCTTGTCCCAGTTTCTTTTCAGACAGATGTTTGTGTTCTTAGTAGAGATTTCGCAGACTGATGTCAGATAGTATTATTTAGAAATGTTGCAGAACTTGACCATATTTTCCGTACTCAGTTTCAATTCCTCATTTTATTATGTTTACGAATGTTGTGCATGATAACCAGATAGAGAGTGGGTGTTTCGGGCCTTCATGGTTCGAGATGCTCGTCACGGCTAGGTCCTAGGCTCGGGACATGATAAACTTTGTATCAAAGCCCAGTTCATGGTCCCAGGGTGTCTGCGAAATCGCGTCGGGTAGAGTCTTGCTTATGGGTGTGTTGCGCGTCACACTTATAAGCAGGAGTCTACAAGACGTTTAGGAATGTCTCTCTTTCTTCATGTTCTAGTTCGTGAAACAGAGCCAGAATGTTCCTCCTTCATGCTCTAATTCGTGCTATGGTGACGTCCATACGAAAGTAAAATCATCCCAAATTCTTTCCTTACTCTGATGTTCTCAGACCCATCACATTTCTAGGGTGAATCAAGTGCCGAAGTTTAGAGTCTAAATGGTATAGTCCCTTCGGATCGCATCATATAAGATCATAAAATTGTGCAAGGACTTGAGAAGAGTCCGTTATTGCTTTAGAGTGTATGGGTTCTAGTGTGAACCTTGATCTTGACAAAATCGTGCTTTTCAGCCTTCTGTATTGAGTATATTTGGCCCTTTTCAGAAATTTATGTTGCAGATGTCATGCTTAAGGGAAAAGATGTGTAGTGGAAGTGTTGGAATTGTATTTCCACCCAAATAGTCGTATAAGTTAAAGTGTCGGTGTCATGACCTATTAGTAGCAAGTAGTCTGTGTGGATTGTATGATAATCTGTGGGGGAAATATTTGACTAAGATTTTTTTTTATCTATACAAAGTAAGATCTGTATTCTTAGATTAGGGAATATTGTGTTACAAGTTTCTATATCTTGAAAATATTTTATCATCGTGTTGGTGAAACTAAAAAGTCTAGTGAAGCCGTGTGGGGCTCTTTCGATTCACTAGCATAGTTGCCTTGTCATTCTTCTTATTTTCTTGTTCAAACAACAAAAAAATCAAAGTCTAGTGAAGCCGTGTGAGGCCTATTTCAATTCACTATCAATTTGTCATTTAACGTGTGGTTCTTGTGTTGGTTGAATATATGTATAGCTGAATCTTTTTGCATGAGATAGAGTTGGTAATGAAGTGATTCGTCCTTGTGTGTTAGTTTATTAGTAGAAGACAGAGACGGAGTTATTAGGCGAGGTGAATTTTCCTTGCTTCAAGTATGAAAATGGCCAGGTTAGCCAGTAGTTTATAAGTATAGACTCATGGTTGTTGTGGATTTTGAAGGTAGTGTAAATGTACGCTTGGGTAAGTAATTGTGATGTGAGAAAGAAGTATAAGTAGATATGATTGTACGAGGTTATAATATAAGGATAAGGTTGACCATGTCTATTAAGAGGCTTTAACCCCCTTGACCCTCTTTTCATTGGTAGTTGTAAGCTACTGCTACTTGTGAGAAGGTATGTAGTAGATTTTTGAGATATTTGTGTAGAATATCCCAATTTGATGGATTAGTATATTTATATTATGTTGCATTCTTCGTTGGTGGTAAATGATTGATACTAAACTATAGGCTTGAATTTAAATGGTGTGGTGGTAAATAGTGGCACGAGTTTGATGATGCATGTTTTGTGGGATTAAATTAGTAGGCTTGATGTGCTGAAATACTACATGCTAATGGATTATGATAAGGAAAACCGTTAGGTCATGATCGATTACTGTGGTTATGAAGTTCTAGTGCACTAGTGTTTCATGAGGTTTATTTCATAGTTTCCAAGTGAAAATTTTGTGTAAGGTTGGGTTGTAAATCATGCATAGCACTAGATATTAAGTTTGAACAGTTGATGTCCATGAAGGTGGATGTGAAGATTTCTTAGTTAATGAATACTAGTTGTATAGAAGTGATCTAATAGACTTAAACGGTGCATGCAATAGAGTAAGGTTATTTGATTCGTAGTGGTGTATGATGTTGCATGCATGATGTAGAAGTATGCCTAAGGTGACATGAGGTTGTGGCATTTTTCTAAGGCTATTACTTGTTGTGCGTGGCTAGTGGTACCATTGAATTGTTAAGTAGAGAAAGACTAGTTAGATGGTACATGGTGATCTAAATGGCCATGTTAAGGTGTTTTGATTGATAGTGTTGGGCTTTTTGCGGTGATCTTGATTCTCATAGTAGAGGGATATAAATTTGGAGTCACAATAGTGGTATGCTCTATCGAAAGAGATATGGTTCATCAAAGGCTTGGTGATATCCATGTTAAGTGTTAGCATCTAAGCTTGACTTTTGAAGGTTAAACCGATAGAATAAGTGTGCAAGCATTATACTATGACTATTGGTGGCTAGAGAAAGATAAAGTGTATCCCGGAAGGTAGTCATTCGGGCTAAGTTCTATGATATGCATGTATTGTTATTTTTTTTCAGACCGTAGAGTGTAGTAAGTGTAGTTCAGTTAAAATATGGTAAAGGATCTCCCAAACTCTATATGATGACTTGAAGCTAAGGGGGAGATGATAGAACGAATGACCATGTAAGGCTCTCAGATTCTAGTAGTGATGCAGTATGATTTAGAACGTTAGAAAGTGAGGGTGAGACTCAACCCATTCTTATCTTAGTATTTTTCAGTGATCCCAATGCCTACTCATAGTACGTTTGTTTAGATAAGGCCATAAGTATGAAGTGAGATTTGGGGCCAATCTTTGATACATGTGATATTTAGTGGAAAAGTTTGTGTGTGCATGTTTTTAGGATAGTGCGTGGGAGTTATATTGATAATAGTTTAGAATCTATGTGAAGTATGTATTTACGGGTGTTTGCCTTGAAGTTAACATGTGGTTATAAATTAGGCTTGAATGACGTTTTGGGATTGTAGTGAAAGGTTGCAATATGCATTAGCAACTTCATATTAAGAGTTCAGAGTAGTCATTAAAGTGGTAAGTCACATTATGCTTAGAATGTGATCTTTAAAAGAGGTATATAAGGTGGCATCATTTGATTTAGAATAATAGCGTGGTGTAGCATGTTGTATTTTTGTGACTTAGAGTTAGGCTTGATCGCGGGGTAAGGATTAAGCTATTTTAGACATTAGTAGAAAACTTTGTCAATGCTCATATGAGAAATTTAAGCTGAATTGAATGAATATCATATTATAGGGAATAGTATAGTTAAGGCATATTTGGGAAGTGCAGTAAGCCTGAAAGTAAGAAGTCGTATTGCCAAAGGTCTGAAAATTCTATCCTAATTTAGGAGTTATATGTCTATATTTCAGACTGCAGAGTAGAGTTAATGTTGTGATTTCCTCAGTTGGATGTCTTGTGTAATCCATACCCAAGATTCGTGGCTCCCTATTACTGTTAGAACTTCTTTAGAGAGAGTGTTGAAGAGATACTCCAGTTAAGTATGAAAGTCCAGCATAATTCAATCTGTATAGTCAGTAAGTCAGTTTAACAGGCAGATTCGCATGACTTGTTTTCTCGTCTTTTCATTTATTCATGCTACCCGAAATCTCAGGCATGCTACTATTCCAAGATAGAGTATACCAGTAGTTGCGAGTATACCTCAGTTCATGTTTCATGCATTAGATTCAGATTCCAGATGATCAGTTCTGATTCAATTTGTAGGTGCCTAGTGCATTGCCTCAATTTTTTTTCCGAGTATCTTAATGAATTGAGCATTCACAGAGGGACATAGTGTCACAAGGGGGAGATACCTCATTCAGTCGCACGTATAGATTCTTATTATAAGCCTCACACCAGTTATCTTTGCGTAATCAGTCATACATTAATACGTTAGTCCAGTCAGATATGCGTGCATTAAAAATGCATGTTTAATAGAAAAAGTTCATCTTATCAGTGTATTTAGTCCTGCGTTCATGAGAACAACTCAAGGACAGATCCATGCATTAGATATGCATGTTCATTATGAGAATTCAGCTTATGAATAGCTTCAGTCATGTATTCCATGCATCAGATATGCGTTTCCGTTATAAGAATTCAAAATATCAGTAGCTCCACCCATATGGTCATGTTTCAAATCAATGTATTCTTTATTAAAGGACATGTCGTGTCTGCGTTATTCTATATCTTTAAGGCTTCAACAAGTTCCTATCCATCATTCGAGGACAAATAATCCCAAGGGGGAGATAATGTAACACCCTGTAAAAGTCGTGCATGGATTAGCCTTTAATAGAGTGCCCTTAGACTTAAAAAGTTGAAATTTTTTGTGAGTTTAATGAGGACTTAGTGTCATTTTAGCTGGCAATCTTTGGGATACAACTTTTCAACCTTTCCGATATTCGTTTTTAGATTGTCAAGTTGTGTTACGATCGGACAAGCTCATATTACATCTCGGATAAGTTTTGAAATTTTTCGGAATGCATAAGGCTGCGTTTGGATTTCAAAACGGTAGCAAAACGCATAGCCTATTGCCCAGTTTTCAGCATTTCAGGGTCAACTTCAAATGATCATAACTCCCTGCATATAGTGAACTGTGTGAGCTATAATATATCAAACGAAATCTATTTGAGTCCTGTTTAAAATGAAGTTGGTTTCATCAAATTTGAATAAATGAGTAAAAAGTTATAATCGATTTACTCCAGCCTATCAAACTGTCAACTGATTGACAGATTTGACCTTAATTGTTCCTTAGGGGTATTTTGGTCATCCTCCACCCCTATATATACCACCAACATGGGATTAATCCCTCAAACACCATAATACGCATACTTTCCCCAAAATTGCTCAAGAACTCTCCTTAGGGTTTCAAAATAAAAACTCAAATAGTTCAAGATTCGACCGTAGGTTTTCGAAGATAATTACATATTCGGAATCACCAATCCGCAAGTTTCAAGAAACATCTATTATCCTTTGAAATAGAGGTACGCGGGGTTTTTCCTAAATTCTCATGGGCATAGAAAAATCATGTTTTAGAATGGGGTTTTAAATTATGTATAATATGTTTTAACATCATTGTTTTAGTCTTTTGACCATTTCCAAAGCGATTTGACAGTTTATATACATATATGAATGAATGTGTTTCTATTTTGAATACATGAACTTGCTAAAGGCATTTGACTACCAGGTGTTTGATGGAATTTCTGCATGAATTGAACTTTAAGTTTCGGAATATGAAATCCTTTACATCAGTTACATGTTTTGGTGGTCTAAACTATGTTTTGAATGAAAGCTCTTGCTTAATACATTATGGCTCAGAAAGATCATGATTTGCAATGTCTTGGTATGGCGATACCAATTCAGACTAATGCTATATCAGACTCAGACTAACAGACATTTCGGACTTTCATGATTTTAGACATTCAGAATGTTGCATGTACAGAAAAGGTTGAAAATGGGCATACAGATATGTTAGGTTGTTGCCCGAAGAGGGCTTGAGTTCAAGCGACTCATTGCCTAAAACCGTGATTTGCCGACCCAGGTATACTATTATGCGCTGACTTAAATGTCCTGTGGCGTATCAGACTCAGAAACTCCAACCCTAGCGGCACACTTGGGTTGGGGGCTTCCCCGCCGAGTCAATGGTGGATTCCATATAGCCCGTGGAATATCAGACTTGTAGGGGAATACCACCTAACTTAGAAGTAAAACACAGATCATGATTTGAAATGAACAGACGGGTTACATGCTTTCAGAAAGTGCCCATGTATTTTTCAGAAATAGTTTTATACATGATGTCTTGATGAAAAATTGATTTCACTTAATATATATATATATATATATATGTTCCATTATACTATTTTTGGATTGCTTCGCGTGCCAGTACTTTTGTGCTGACCCCCCTCCTTCCAGGTTCTGAGGCACAGTCTAGGGGTCCAGCTACTCAGTAGACATTCTTGGATTTACAGACTTGATCTCACAGTGGTGATCCTTCTATCATTCGGAAGGCCTAATTATGTCAGACATTATCTTATTTATTATGTTTTTGGTTTACTGGAGGCCTTGTCCCAGTTTCTTTTCAGACAGATCTTTGTGTTCTTAGTAGAGATTTCGCAGACTGATGTCAGATAGTATTATTTAGAAATGATCCAGAAATTGACCATATTTTCCGTACTCAGTTTCAATTACGCATTTTATTATGATTACGAATGTTGTGCATGATAACCAGATAGACAATGGGTGTTCCGGGCCTTCATGGTTCGGGATGCTCGTCACGGCTAGGGCCTAGGCTCGGGTCATGACATGTATCCTTTTTTATCAAGGCATTTCCATGTAAATTAAGAGATTTCTAGCCTTTTATCTGTCTCCCTGTTTGGCCCCTCACCTTCTCAGTGTATGCTTAGAAGCATAGCTCATAATCTCTCTCTCTCTAGTATTGCATATAAAGAAAGTAGGATTCCCATGACAATTGAGACCATGTTCATGCATGACTTAAAACTATGTGATTTCTTTTCAATATGAACACAAGATTATACACAAGCAAGAAGAACAAATAACTCGCAACAAGTCTAAAGACCAAATAAAGGAGTTGCATCAAATAACTCTTCTGATATATTCAGTTTAGTTTGTAACTTAACAAAATCCAAACAGGAAGAGGTTTCCAAGAAGTATATGACAAGGAATTGTGTGTTGGTTGGTATATATGAAAAAGAAATCTGATATGCAGGAGTTTATATCAATGATATTAGAGAAAACTCCATCTGTGCTGCAGCCTCATTGATAAAGTGTGCTATAGCCCTTATTGATAAATCAAGTGTATGACTAATTAAAATTTTTAAGATCCAAGTAAATAAATAGGTATAAAGCGAATAACTCTTTAACTCCTTACAGGACTTTGTGGTGCGAAATTATATGGGATGTGCATCAACTATAGGTCTGATACTTGCTTCAGGAGTTGGAATCCTAACTGTTGATTGTGGTATTGCTCAACTATCCATGCACAGGTACCTTGTTATTTAGTTTCTCCATACTATTTTTTGTTACATGGTGATTTCCTAGCATTTTCTTCTACTTTGAAAATTGGTTAGACACCCAATGACTGGTACCCATTAGGCAAATTGTACTACGAAAAAACTTGTGAAATCAAAAAAATTATTCATTTACTCTTAGTTCCTGTCACAAAAGGAAAAATAAAACTACTAACGGACTTCCAAAAGCAAAAATAAATAAATTCTTTACTCTCTTTTTCCAACCAAATTGTATTTACCGGAATGCAATAGGAGCAGCAGTCTAGAACTAGTTTACTTCGAGTTTTGTCATGTGTCACCTAGCATAGAATTTTGCTTGAGTCCATATTCGGTAGAATGAGTTATATTTTCAAGTTGCAGTGCTTGTCCTTCAGTGCAAGTAGAGATCATATGTTATACGCATTGTTGGAGAGAGAGCAGAGGGAAACTTTTAAAATCAGAGAAACAATAAGCTACAGAGAAGAATAAAAAACTGCTTTGTTTTAATTTGCTTTTAACTTATCGTTATACTATAACAAAACACAAATGCCCAAATATATAGACTAACAGATAAATTAACTACTCCTAAAATACAGGTCCTATAACCCACTAAGACTCTATTTCAGCTACACTAAATAAACTTGAGTAAATATAGGAACCTACTTAACAGAATCCAAAAGACTAGTTCCTACTTTGTTTTAAATCATTATTCAACATTCCCTCTTGATTCAAAACTACATACACCAAACACTCCTCTGAAATAGATGAATTTTTCCTTTGATAAAGCATTGGTCAGTACATCTTCCAGCTGCTCTTGTGTCTTGCAATATTCCAGCAATATTTCCTCCTTTGCTACCAAGTCACGGATAAAATTATAACGAATATCAATATGTTTCGTCCTGCTATGGAATGTTGGGTTCTTTGTCATGGAGATAATTTCTTTATTGTCGCAACATATCTTCTTTGCTACCTTCTGCTCTTGTTAAAGATCTGCTAGCACTCTTCTCAGCCAGACTGCTTGACAAGCAATATTTGCAATTTCAAGGTTTTCGTACAAATAGTTTCCCAGTCATCGACCACTGATCGTCATTCATAGATCGTGCATATAACCCGACCTAGACCATAAGCATAATTCACTGTTGACCAAAGCCTAATTCCAGGATGTCTATTGTAGAATTTTGTCTACTTTTTGGTGATTTCATGGGAGAATAGGTGGAGACTCCCAAATAATGAAAATGGAGATCTTTTACCAAGGTGAAAATCCCCGTTGCTGTTTGCCGCAACCGTTCGTACGATGAATTGGTTGCAAGCATAATGTAGAGTGGGGATGTAGATTGCGCATCGTACAATGTGGTGATTAGTTATCTAATGCATTCGAGGGAAAAGGTGAATCCTACGATCATAAATAGTGATGTACGTGTGATGATGTACATGATGGATGTCGATGCAGATGGATTTAGGCCTAGTTTGAGGATAAAGGAAGCTGAGAGGTCCTTCAAAGGACCCGTAAATTCATCAGAAGCCCCACCCCCACCTCCACGCCTGGCAGTCAATGACGATTTCAGTGATTTTGAGTGATGGCGATGATCCTATTAATACGGTAAATGATTGTATGCATATGGGAGACGTTTCATCGGACTCACAAGATGATGATGAAGACCATGGAATGGGATCAAAACCAGGATATTTCTTCACTGACGGAACCAATTTCTATATCGATAAAAAATTCGCGGACAAGAAAGAGCTTAAAATGCTACTAGACTCAGCAGCAGTGAGGCAGTGTTTTGATTATTGTTTGGAGAAGAACTGCTCCAAATTCTTGAAGGCGAATTCCAGTTCATTTATTCTAAAGCGCTTGGAAGTTTCCAGTTCATTTATTCTGAACTGGAAACCATCAAAGAAATAGAAAGAGGGAATGGAAGCCATGGCTTGTAATTTCCCTTATTCAAGAGGTCAACTTATAATTTCTACTAGGAATTTAAATCCTACGTGTTAATGCTGCAAATATATTGATTGGTTTTTCACTATCGCAACCATAAGTTGCACTAACTATTCCAGAGTGCATTAGTCAAACTATTTATGTTAGCTGCTTAGGTTTTCTCTCGTAATCTTTTGAGGAGAGAGCCTTCTTTTCCAGGCATAAGGTATTTCATCTACTCTTTTTATTATCTTGATAGATTGTTCTTCTTTGTATACCATTCTTGATATTCATGTACTTCTCTCATGCTTTCTTAGTCTTCAAGTGCATACCATCTTTTTTCTTTTATTTCATTTTCTGTACTTGCTTTATTTTCTAGGTTTTACCTCATCACAAATCACGATACTATTGTATCCTTTTTTATCTAAGCATTTCCATGTAAATTAAGAGATTTCTAGCCTTTTATCTGTCTCCCAGTTTGGCCCCTCACCTTCTCAGTGTATGCTTAGAAGCATAGCTCCTAATCTCTCTCTCTCTCTCTCGTATTGCATATAAAGAAAGTAGGATTCCCATGACAATTGAGACCATGTTAATGCATGACCTATAACTATGTGATTTCTTTTCAATATGAACACAAGTTTATACACAAGGAAGAAGTACAAATAACTCGCAACAAGTCTAAAGACCAAATAAAGGAGTTGCATCAAATAAAACAGAGCCCTTCTATTTTGTTGAATCCAGTCAAGAGAGGATATCATGCAAAAGACCATGTAGTTTAGTCCTCTATTAAGTAATTTCTCTAGATCTTTTTCAAGGAGACGGGCTAGGCACAATCTTAGCTTTACTACTCATCTGATATATTCAGTTTAGTTTGTAAATTAACAAAATCCAAACATGAAGAGGTTTCCAAGAAGTATATGACAAGGAATTGTGTGGTGGTTGGTATATATGAATAAAGAAATCTGATAAAGTGTGCTATAGCCATTATTGATAAATCTAGTGTATGACTAATTTAAATTTTTAAGATCCAAGTAAATAAACAGGTATAAAGCGAACAACTCTTTAACTCCTTTCAGGACTTTGTGGTGCGAAATGATATGGGATATGGATCAACTATACGTCTGATACTTGCTTCAGGAGTTGGAATCCGTACTGTTGATTGTGGTATTGCTCAACTATCCATGCACAGGTACCTTGTTATTTAGTTTCTCCATACTAATTTTTGTTACATGGTGATTTCATAGCATTTTCTTCTACTTTGAAAATTGGTTAGACACCCATTGACTGGTATCCATTAGGCAAATTGTACTACGAACAAACTTGTGAAATCAAAAAAATTATTCATTTACTCTTAGTTCCTGTCACAAAAGGAAAAATAAAACTACTAACGGACATCCAAAAGCAAAAATAAATAAATTCTGTACTCTCTTGTTCAAATCAAATTGTATTTACCGGAATGCAATAGAAGCAGCAGTCTAGAACTAGTTTACTTCGAGTTTTGTCATGTGTCACCTAGCATAGAATTTTGCTTGAGTCCATATTGTAGAATGAGTTATATTTTCAAGTTGCAGTGCTTGTCCTTCAGTGCAAGTAGAGATCATATGTTATACGCATTGTTGGAGAGAGAGCAGAGGAGAAACTTTTAAAATCAGAGAAACAATAAGCTACAGAGAAGAATAAAAAATTGCTTTGTTTTGATTTGCTTTTAACTTATCGTTATACTATAACAAAACACAAATGCCCAAATATATAGACTAACAGATAAATTAACTACTCCTAAAATATAGGTCCTATAACCCACTAAGACTCTATTTCAGCTACACTAAATAAATTTGAGTAAATATAGGAACCTACTTAACAGAATCCAAAAGACTAGTTCCTACTTTGTCTTGAATCATTATTCAACATTCCCTCTTGATTCCAAACTACATACACCAAACACTCCTCTGAAATAGATGAATTTTTCCTTTGATAAAGCATTGGTCAGTACATCTGCCATCTTCTCTTGTGTCTTGCAATATTCCAGCAATATTTCCTCCTTTGCTACCAAGTAACGGATAAAATCATAACGAATATCAATATGCTTCGTCCTGCTATGGAATGTTGGGTTATTTGTCATGAAGATAGTTTCTTTATTGTCGCAACATATCTTCGTTGCTACCTTCTGCTTTTGTTAAAGATCTGCTAGCAGTCTTCTCAGCCAGACTGCTTGACAAGCTGCTGAAGTTACTGCAACATACTCAGTTTCTTAGGTTGACAATGTTTCCGTAGCCTGCTTCTTTGAACTCCAAGTCACTGCGCCTGAGCCTAGAGTGAAAACATTTGCGGAAAGACTTTGTCTATCATCCAGTGAACTTCCATAGTCGCTATCCGTGTACCCGCACAATTTGAAATTATTGGTACGTGAGTACGAAATGCCAAAGTCCAAAGTTCCACCAATGTATCACAAGATTCTCTTTGCTGCTCCATAATGTACCTTTGAAGGTTGCTGCATAAATCTGGAAACAACACCAACAGAGAATGCAATATCGGGTCTAGTGTACGTCAAATATATTAGACCTCCAACCAAGCTTCTGAACCTCCTTGCATCTGTCAACTCTTCTTCTTCATTCACCTGCTGCAACTTTTCATTTATATTCATTGGTGTAGCTGCAGGCTTGCAATTAAGCATGCCAAATTTATTGAGAAGGTCTCTGTCATATTTCCTTTGTGAAAGAAATATTACATCATCGGTTTGGTGGACTTCAAGGCCAAGAAAATAATGTAATTACTCCGTATCCGACATCTCAAACTCATCCATCATTTGAGACTTGAAATTATCCACAAGAAAATTAGAAGAAGTAGGGTAAATGATATCATCAACATAAAGACATACAATGATGAAATTATTACGTTCCTTCTTCACATACAATGTGGGTTTGTTCTCACTTCTCATGTACCTATTTTTCTGGAAGTAACCATCGATTTTGCTATACCATGCTTGAGGGGCTTGCTTCAAGCCGTACAATGCCTTTTTCAACCTGAACACCTTTGTTTCATTGCCTTCCTTTATGAAACATTTAGGTTGCATTACATAAATTTCTTCTAGTAAATCTCCATTGAGAAATACGGACTTGTCATTAAATTGGTAAACTGGCCATTGCAACTGTGCAGCCACTGCCAGAACCATCCTTACCGTCACAAAACGAGTTACCGGAGAAAATCTTTCTTCAAAATAAACACCATATTCCTGTGCATAGCCTTTTGCCACAAGACGATATTTGTGCTTTTGTAGGCTACCATCTGTAACAAATTTTGTCTTAAACACCCACTTTAAACCACTTGCATTTTTCCCTTTTAGTAACTCCATCATTTCCCATGTTCCATTCTTTTCAATGGACTGCATTTCATCCACCATTGCTTTCCTCCACTCTTATTTTTCGGCAGCTTCTTCATAATTTAAGGGATCTGAAATAAAGAGAGCATATTGACAAGTTGCATAAAAGTTATTAGCATACTTTGGATTTGGCTTTTTTTGATCTTGTTGATCTTCTTAATGGAATTATCTCATCTGAAGACTCTTCATTGGTTGCTGAAATTGGTGAACTTGGTAACTCCATGGAAGAACCTGAAGGTGAACTTGCAGGGGTTGTCTCTTTTCCTTCACCTTTAGTGATTCCAAGAGGCATAGGAGTCTCTTGTCGGACCAACATTTTACTCTATTCCCAGCTTACATTTTCATCAAATATTACATCCCTTCTGACTGAGATCTTGATATTACGAGGGTTATATAATCTATATGCTTTAAATTGAGTACAATACCCAACAAAAATGCATTTTTCAGATTTTTCATCAAGCTTTTGACGATCTTGTGAGTTTATCAAATCATAAGCTACACTCCCAAAAACCCGTAAATGACTTACATTTCATCTCCTGCAATGACAAGCTTCATAAGGTGTTTTATTCATAACTGCTTTCATTGGTGAAGGATTCAATAAGCAGATGCTGCCACAGCTTCTGCCCAGAACTGATTTGAGCATTCCTTCGCTCGCAATATGCTTCTTGCCATCTCCACAATGGTCCGATTGTTCCATTCAGCAACTCCATTCTGCTCTGGAGTATAGGAGTTGTTAAATCCTTATGGATACCATTCTTTTCGCAAAACGAATTGAATTCGTTGGACACGAAATCTCCTCCTTTATCTGTGCGAAGAACTTTCATACTGAAGCTTCTTTGGTTTTCCACCAAGGCTTTAAATTTCAGAAATTTTTCAAATGTTTCTAACTTGTTCTCCAGAAAATATGCCCAGCTCATGCGACTATAATCATCAGTAAACAATAAAAAGTAACGACTCCCACCTAGGGACTTAGTCTGCATAGGACCACATAACTCATCATGTATTAATTCTAAGAAATTAGAAGCACTCCATGATTTTCCAACGGTAAAAGTTTTCCTGGTTTGTTTCCCAAAAATACACCCTTCACATAAATCAAGAAAACTAATTTTTGGTAGTCCTAGAACCATACCTTTATCACCTAGCAATTTCAAGCCATTTATATTGAGATAACCGTACCTTAAAAGCCATAACTTCGACTCATCCTTTGCACTTGTAGTGAGAGCAAAATTTTTAATATTGGAAACGTCTAGCAGAAACATATTATTTGGTGTCATGATGATAGAACCTTTTTGCCCAACTTCTTGTTTGTAATGACACACGCATCGTCATCAAACCAAAGAGAATATCCATCAGTCATCAGTTTTCCAATACTTATCAAATTGTATCCTAGATCAGGTACAAACTAAATATTATCCAACACTTTTACTTTGTCATGGCTAGTGTCGACAATCACCTTGACTTTTCCTTCAACCCGCATCTCTTTTGTGTTGCCAAGTTGCACCTTCTTCCTTTGCTTCTCATCAAGCTCTTGGAACATAGATTTGGTGCCTGTCATTTGATTTGAACAACCACTATCTACAAACCATAAATCACTTGGCTTATGATCTGTATCAATGCAAGCAAAGAGATAATTCTCTTCCTCATTTTCTCCTACTGTAAAGTTTATTTTATAGTCTTTATACCAGCAGTCAGCCTTTATGTGCCCGTAGCACTGACAGTGATGACATTGAATGCCATTTTTCTTATTACCTTTCTCATTGGACTGCTTGTGCCCATAATTCCTTCCTCTGCCTCTTCTATAACCATGACCACGACCACCGCAAAATCCTCTTCTTCCCCATCCTCTGCTTGCGGGACCATGGTTTTCTCCATAATTAGTTGTTGCATCCTTCACCCGGAATGCCTTCTCTTCATTCTTTTCAGTACATCAATTGAGTCTTGCCTCATGAGCTTGAACAGATCCCATCAATTCATCAAAGGAAAATACTGAAAGATCCTTAGACTCTTCTATCGCAGCAACTTCATGATCAAATTTTGGAGTCCAGCTTTGCAGTATCTTTTCCACAATGGTCTGATCAGTAACTTTCTCGCCGCAGGATCACATTTTGCTGCCAATTGCCATTGCTTTGGAAAAAAAATCAGCAATAGATTCTCCACTTTTCATCATCAAGGTTTCAAAGTCACGCCGAAGTGATTGCAGTCTCACTAGAATGATCTTTGAATCACCTTGAAACTCTTTCTGTAGAATGGACCAAGCTTATTTTGATGTAGTTGTTGCCGCAATCCATGAAAAAAAATATTATCATGGACAGCTTGTTGGATAAACACCAATGCCTTAGCATCTTTTTGCTTGCTGTTTTGCAGTCTATCTCCTTCGTCGGGATCTGCAAATCCATTTTTTGTCACGTCCCAAAGATTTTGGGATTTGAGTATAGTTCTCATACGAATACTCCAGAATTCGTAACTATCTCCGGAGAAGATGGGAATGAGAGGTTGTGTCGCATCTGAGGAATTTCTGCTACTTGCCATGGCTCTGATACCAAATCTTGTTGGAGAGAGAACAGAGGAGAAACTTTTAAAATCAGAGAAGCAATAAGCTATAGAGAAGAATAAAAAACTGCTTTGTTTTAATTTGCTTTTAACTTAACGTTATACTATAACAAAACACAAATGCCCAAATATATAGGCTAACAGATAAAACAATTACTCCTAAAATGTAGGTCCTATAACCCACTAAGACTCTATTTCAGCTACACTAAATAATCTGCTGATTATCTGGACCTCTAGATTGTGCCTCCGAACCTGCGAGGGAAGGTGGTCAATACAAAAGTACTGGTACGCAGAGAAATTCAAAAAACAAAATATTACATTTTTACAAAATATAAGTGAGAGCCATTATAAAGCAGTTTCGTATCAAATCATTTGAAAAGCACATGGGCATAATGTAATAATTTTCCAACAACAATGCAATGCAGCTGAGCTAGGTGGAATACCCTACATATCATATTTTCACCAACTATCAAACCTCCGTTGTTGCCGATATTAGAGTATAAGTGAGGGGAGGACACACAAGATCACAGAGCAGCGCGTCTCGACCCAATAAAGTATGGTAGTCAACCAGATCACAAAGAAGGGCTCGTAACCATAGTCCCAATTTGGGAATGACATAAAGTCAGGTACACAAGATTACTTAGCCAGGTACCAAAATTCCCATGTCGGCAAACACGGTTTCCAGCGATGAGCCCTTACACTTAAACGCCTTCTTCGGGCATCCACCTATCTAGTATAAAATCAATGCATTCAACTCTACTTAATTCAACCACATATCTTATTCTATATTGTATCGTCATACCCATCTTGCAAGACGTCAATATCACATCATTATTTCATGCAACCATTATATTCATCATATTTCAACAAAATAACCCTCTCCTTGCAAGTCAAAAATCATATCCACTTTCAAAATAGTCCATGTCATGCTTGTGAAGATGATTTCTAACAATTCACATCATATGAAAATTCAAAACAATTTCATATGAAGAAAGGGGTTTCATATAATTCATGATCTGAAGTTAACATCTTTTGAATCTTAAGCATATGCATATAAAATATATCAAATAACTTCAAAATAGGCCTAAAGACCAAATCAATATCATAAAGATGCTTAAAACAAGTTTATATTCATAATTTCAAAACCCCCATTTTTAAAACATGAACTTTTTAAGCTCATGAGATTATTGAGATAACCCCACGTACTTCTATTTGCAAAAATAATAGGTGCTTCTTGAAGATTACGATCTGGGATCCCAAATCTGAAGTTTGTTTCGAATTCCCATGGTTGAATCTTGATTTAATAGAGATAACTGGATTGGACGTATTGGGAGGAAACCCTAATTCTTGCAATAGAAGAGAGAAAAAATAGAGATTTTCCCTTTACTAGGACATATATAGAGGGTAGGAACGGGTAGAAAAGACCAAAATAACCTTGAGTAAAATTCTAAAACTGGAGCCCCATTTTTGGCCCAGCGCAACGCGGAGCTTGCAAAAATGCCAATTATTGAGACCTGGAAGTTTGGCGCAAAGCGGGACTTTCACGGAGGCTTCCTAGAAATTGACAAGTTCCATTTTGGCCTCTGGCGCGACACGCCATGCACTGAAATGGCATTCATCTTACAGCTGAAACTTAAAATAGCAATAACTTCTTACCCGGTTATCAGATTTCGACAAATCTTATATTGTTTAAAAGATTATTCAATTATTTACAATTTGTTATATAGTAGGCCACACAGTTAATCATATACAATGAGTTATGATTGATTGACGTTGACCCGAGTTTTGATGCTTACTCAAACTCGAACGATTGGAAATCTTTCAACTCGTCCTTTAGTTAGGGGACTTCTATGATCTTAATTCATGTTCAAATAGATTTCCACACTATATAATTGATCAACACACTAAATTTTTATTGGATTTATCTTTTTTGTAACCTCTATGAGATGAAATGACGGTCTACGTTCTAGCCCAAAAATGTGGGGCGTTACATTATCTCCCCTTTGGGATCATTCATCCCCGAATGATGGGTAGGGACATTGAAGCTTTAAAATATAGATTAACGCGGACATGATATGTTCTCTAAGAAAGAATACACTGATCTGAAACATTACTATAAGACTGGAACTACTGATGTTCTAAATTCTTATACCGGACGTGCATATCTAATGCATGGAATACACGACTGAAGCTACTCATAAGGTGAATTCTCATAATGAACATGCCTTTCTAATGCATACATATCTGACTTAACTGACCTATGAACGTATGATTGAACACGCAATAATAACTGATGCGAAGCTTTAAATATGAATCTATGCATGCAACTGAATGGGGGTACTCCCCCTTGGGACACTATGTCCTTCTATGAATGCTCAAATCACTAAGATAATCGGAAAAATTGAGGCGATGCACTAGGCACTTACGAATTGAATTATAAATGAACATCTGGAATTTGAATCTAGTACATGAAGCATGAACTGAGTTATACTCGCAACTACTAGAATACTCTATCTTGGAATAGTAACATATCTGAAATTTTTGGGTAGCATGATTAAATGAAAAGACGAAAAAAAAACAAGTCATGCAAATCTGACGGCTAAACTGATTTGCTGGCCACATAGACTGAACTATACTTGAAACTCATACTCATTTTGGATTATCTTATCAACACTCTTCCTTAAGAAGTCCGGGTTGTATTAGATAGCAAAAGATTTGGGCATGAGTCAAACAAGACATCCGACTATAGGATCCCAACATTGTCATTACTCTGCAGCCTAGAATATAAACATATAACTCATAAATCAGGATGGAATTGCTAGGCCTTTGGCAATACAACTTCTTAAATACCATATTCATTCTATTCAACTTATAATTATCATATGGGCATTGAAAAATCTTTCCACTAATGTCTATAGTAGCTTAAATCCTTTCACTGTGATCACACCTAATTCTAATTCACAAAAATACATCATGTCATACCACACTATTATTCTAAACCATATGATGCAACCTTCTATATCTCTTTTAAAGATCACAACCTAAGAATAGCATGCCTTACCACTAGAATGGCTACTCTGAATTCTTACTATGAAGTCGCTAGCACATATAGCGTTCCTTTACAAAAATCCTAACATGTCATTCAAGCCTATCTTTATAACAATATATGAACTTCAAAGAAAACACTCATAAGGACATGCTTCGCATATTACCTAAACCACTGTCAATATCACTCCCACGCACTACCTCAAAAAAATATATGCACACACAAATTTCCACTAACCATCACATACATCACAAACTCAGCCCCAAATCTTACTTCCCACACATGGCCTTATCTAAACAAGCATACAATGATCTTCTATCAACATGAAGCATTTACTAAACGCCACTATCATTACATAAGGAGGGTATTATGCGAGACTTGGCACTTAACTGAGGCCTTAGGAATAGCAAAACAACATTAGGGATTCATCAAAGTGATCTGAGTTGAGAGTACACCCGTCTCAAAGTTGAATCTCGCCAATAATTTGGCATATAGCATGAGTTATGGGAATTGAGCACACAATAAAGCATGAGTACATGAGTCATGAGTTGTATGACCTCAATTTAGAGTTCATAACTTATGGAATGTGATCCCGACTATTGAATGAATTATAATTTCTCATTTAGGAACTGGAAGAGCACATGATTCTCTATCGTATGCATGAACATGAACTATAATCCTGGAACTATAATGTAACGCATGAGTAGGCATTAGGGTAACTGAAAAACACTGAGATAAGAATGGGTGGAGTCTCACCCTCACTTTCTGATGCTCTATATCATACTAACATTACTACTAGAATCTGAGAGTCTGACTCAGTCACTTGTACTATTATCTCCTTCTTAGCATTAAGCCATCGTCTTAAGCTTGAGAGATCCCTTACTAGACTCTAAACAGAACTACCCTTATTACACTCTAGGGTATGAAAAATGACAATACACATAATTAATAAAAATTAACCCGAATGACTACATCTGGAAGTGGAAAATCCACTACTAATACCACTTTCATAGACACACTCTATCATTGTATAGCCCCAATAGTCATCATATAATACTAAAACACTTACTTACTTCGAATCCTCGTGAGTATCCCCGCAGTTAGAGTGTACACCCTCTAGCGCTTCAACTCTTATTTATAATAGCGCAACCCTCAAGGACTCAAACTTAGATTCTAACACTTAACATGGATATCACCAAGTATTTAATGAATCACTCTACTTCTGTCATAGCCTACCAATATAGCCACCTTAAAATTATATTCCTCTACCATGAGAATCAGGGTCATATAAAAAAGGCTCAACACTATCAATTAAAGTTCCTTAATTTGGCAATTTAGAATACCACATACCATCTAACTAGTCCTTTTCCCACCTAGCAAGACATCTGCAATATAAATTTCTAAAAAGGGTCAAATATACTCAATATAGAGGCTGAAAAGTACTATTTTGTCAAGAACAAGGATCACACTAGAACCAATACACTCTGAAGCAATAACGGACTTTTCTCAAGTCCTTGCACAATATTAAGATCTTATATGATGCGATCCAAAGGGACCATACCATTTAGACTCCAAACTTTTGCACTTGAATCACCCCAGTAATGTGATGGGTCTAAGAACATCACAGTAAGGAAAGAATTTGGGATGATTTTACTTTCATATGGAAATCACCATAGTATGAATTAGAGTATGAAGGAGGAACATTCTAAATCTATTGCATGAACTAGAACATGAAGAATGAGAGACATTCCTAAACGCCTTGTAGCCTCCTTATTATAAGTGTGGCGCGCTACACACTCATAAATAAGACTCTACCCTCCATGATTTTGCAAACACCCTGGGACCATGAACCGTGCTTTGATACCAAGTTTGTTATGACCTGAACCGGGGCCCTGGCCGTGACAAACATTCCAAATCATGAAGGCTCAAAACACCCCTTTCTATCTGGTAATCATGCACATAATTCATATGATAAAAAGAAATGCGAAAGATACACAATATTACGGAAACATGGTCATTAATCTAATGAAATAAATAATGGGAAATAATTTCCCACAACCTCTATCGACATCTGAAAACCATTTGCAAAATCTCTACTACATGACTAAAACAAATTACTATCTGAAAACTGGGACAAGGACCAAGTAGACCCAAAACCACTAAATAATAATTAATCTTCCAGACATTAGGCCCCCCGAAAGATAGAAGGCTCACCACCCGACTTTACAAATCTGTTTGAAGAATCTATTGATTATCTGGACCTCTAGATTGTGCCTTCGAAACTAGGAGTGAAGGGGGCCAGAACAAAAGTACTGGTACGCAGAGAAATCCAAAACAAAAATATAACATTTTTACAGAATATAAGAGAGAGCCACTATAAAGCAATTTCGTACTAAATCATTTGAAAAGCACATGGGCATAATGTAATAATGTTCCAACAACAATGCAATGCAACAGAGCTGGGTGGAATACCCTACATATCACATTTACACCAACTGTAAAACCTCGGTTGCCGCCGAGATTAGAGTATAAGTGAGGGGAAGACACACAAGATCAGACAGTAGGGTGTCTCGACCCAATAAAGTAGGGTAGTGTATAAGATCACAAAGCAGGGCTCCTACCCATAGTCCCAATCTGGGAATGACATAAAGTCAGGTTCACAAGATCACTTAGCCTAGTATTAAATTCCCATGTCGGCAAATACGGTTTCCAGTGATGAACCCTTACACTTAAATGACTTCTTCAGGTATCTACCCATCTCGTATAAAATCAATGCATTCAACTCCATTTAATTCAACAACATATCTTATTTTGTAGGGTATCGTCATGCCCAACTTGCAAGCCATCAATATCGCATCATTACTTCATGCAACCATTATATTCATCATATCTTAACATAATAACACTCTCCTTGCAAGTCACAAATCATATCCACTTTAAAAATAGTTCATGTCATGCTTGTCAAGATGATTTCTAAAAATTAACATCATATGAAAATTCAAAACAATTTCATATCAGGAGAGGGGTTTCATATAATTCATGCTCTCAAGTTAACATCTTTTGAATCACAAGCATATGCATATATAATATATCAAATCACTTCAGAAATAGGCCTAAAGGCCAAATCAATTTCATAAAGATGCTTAAAACATGTTTATATTCATAATTTCAAAACCCCCATTTTTTAAACATGAATTTGTTAAGCCCATGAGATTTTTGAGACAACCCCACGTACCTCTATTTGTGAAAATAATAGGTGCTTCTTGAAGCTTACGATTTGGGGATTCCAAATCTCCAGTTTGTTTCTAATTCCCATGGTTGAATCTTGAGTTACTAGAGATAATTGGATTTGAATTATAAGGAGGAAACCCTAATTCTTGAGATGGAAGAGAGAAAAAAATGAGATTTTTCCATTTACTAGGACATAAATAAAGGGTAGGAATGGTTAGAAAAATACCAAAATACCCTTAAGTGAAATTCTAAAACTGGATCCCCATTTTTGGCCCCAGCACGACGCGGAGCTTAGAAAAATACCAATTATTAAGACCTGTAAGTTTGGCGCAAAGTGGGACTATTGCGGAGGCTTGCTGGAAATTGACGATTGCCATTTTGGCCTCTGGCGCGACGCGCCATGAATTGAAATGGCATTTGTCTTACAGCTGAAAATTAAAATATCCATAACTCCTTACCCGGTTATCAGATTTTGACAAATCTTATATCGTTGGAAAGATTATTCAATTATCTACAATTTGGTATATAGTAGGCCACCCAGTTCATTATATATAATGAGTTATAGTTGATTGAAGTTGACCCAAGTTTCGAAGCTTACTCAAACTCGAACAATTGGAAATCTTTTAACTAGTCTTTAGTTAGGGGACTTCTATGATCTTAATGCCTGATCAAATAGATTTCCAAACTACATAGTTGATCAACACACTAAATTTAATTGGATATATGGATCTTGTATCCATTATGAGAATAGATGACGGTTTACATTCTAGCCCAAAAATGCGGGTTGTTACATATACTTTCTCCCAGCTGTCAGTGAAGGAAAGGTTGATTCCTTGACTATCATTAAGCAAGTCAATGCAGTCAACTTTGAAATCACAACTAGGATAAAGCCAGCCTTCATCATCTGGTGGAATGTTTATATTTGTAATACAATTTGAAACCTTTTTCTAATAACTGACCAACTGTTAACAAGTTTTGGTCCAAATTGGGTACATAAAGAACATCAAAAATTGTTTTAGTGCCCGACTGTGTTTCAATTGTAATGGTTCCCATTCCTTTTACTGGAATATAACCACCATGGCCGATTCTAACTTTTGTAACTTTATTAGGGTTCAAATCTTTAAAAAGATCTTTATCTCAAGTCATATGATTTGTGCATCCGCTATCGATCAACTACGAATCGCTTGAGACACTGTTTGTTAAATATGATGCAACAAAGAGTTGATCTTCTGTACCCTGGCTATGATGAGTATTCAAGGCCCGAAACACCCCTTATCTATCAAGTAATTAGGCACATGACTTATATGAAAAAAATGCGGAAGATACACTATATAACGGCAACATGGTCCAGAATCATATGAAAACAATAATGGGGAATAATGTCCCACAATCTCAATCAATATCTCTATAACGTCTGCAGAATCTCTACTACATGACTGAAATAAATATCCATTTGAAAACTGGGACAAGGCCCCCAGTAGACCCAAAACTAATAAATGATAAATGAAACTGCCAGATAATAGGCCTTTCAAAATATAGAAGGCTCACCAAGTGACTCTGCGAATCTGTCTGAGGAAATCTACTGATTTTTTGAACCCCTAGACTGTGCCTCCAAACCTGGGAGGGAAGGGGGTAAATACAAAAGTACTGATACACAGAGATATCAAAACAAAATATAATATTTTTACAAAATATAGTTGAGAGCCATTATAAAGTCGTTTCATATCAAATTATTTGAAAACACATGGGCATAATGTAAAAGTTTTAAATACAAATGTAATGCAATGGAGCTAGATGGACTACCCTACAATTACAATTCCACGGCTATGTGGAATCCGCCTCTGGTGCTCAGTGGCCAATCCTTCAATCCAATTAGCCGCCAGGATTTGGAGATGGTATACCCCCCATGTGATTACACCGCAGGGAATCACCCCATGTGAGATGTCCCAATTATTTTATTATCCTCCCATGTAGGATACAATATCATATGATCCGCATCGGCAACTACGGTTTCCAGCAATGAGCCCTTTCACTCAAACGCCTTCTTCGGGCATCCACATTTCTCATAAAAATCAATGCATTCAAACTTTGTTCAAATCAATCACATGTCATACTCTGTAGGATATCGTCATACCCGACTTGCAAGTCATCAGTATGATATCATTCTCTTCATTCAATCATCATATGTAACATATTTCAACATGAACAAACACAACCCTCTCTTTGAAAGTCAAAAGCCATATTCAAATAATGACATTTTTAAGAAATTTCATGACATGCATTTCAAGATGATTTCAAACGATTCATATCATATGAAAACTTAAAACAATATCATATAAAGAGAGGGGTTCCGTGTAAATCATGCTCTCAATTTATTATTATTATGAAACACATGCATATCCATAAATAATATATCAAATCACATTGGAATTAGGCCTAAAGACAAAATCAATATCATAAAACGTTTAAAACATAATCATATTCGTAATTTGAAAACTCCCATTTTGAAAACATGAATTTTTAAAGACCATGAGATTTTAGGGATAACCCCACGTACCTATATATGTGAATATGATAGGTGCTTCTTGAAGCCTACGTTGCGGAGATTCCAAATCTTCAATTGGTTTTGAAAACCCATGGCTGAATCTTGAACTATTGGGGCTTTTATTTTGAAACCCTAGAGAGAGTTCTTGAACAATTTTGATGAATGAAGGTGTATTTTGGGTTTTTGGGAACTGAATTTCGTGTTTATGGCTAAATAAGGGTGGAAAAGGACAATTTTACCCCAAAAACGGAATGTTTAAGTAACTTGAAACCTTTACATAGGCGCTGCCTATGCTATCGCCTATGTTTACATAGGCGCCGCCTATGATATCGCCTATGTTTACATAGGCGCCGCCTATGCTATCGCCTATGTGTACATAGGCGTCATGCTATTGCCTATGTTTACATAGGCGCCGCCTATGATATCGCCTATGTTTACATAGGCCCCGCCTATGCTATCGCCTATGTTTACATAGGCGCCACCTACTACTTTGAAAGGCCATAACTTCTTGCTCGGGTGTCAGATTATAGCAAAATTGGTATCACTGGATAGCTAACTCGAAGACCTATCATTTGACACGTAGTAAGCTCTCTAATTGGACATATACAGAGATTTATGAATGATGGAAGATGACAAAAATTGCAACGTTCACTAAAACTTAATCGATCGAAATAATTTCAACTCGTTCTTGAGTTGAAAGACCTCTTTGGTCTAAATTCAAGCTTGAAAGGATTCACATACTACACAAATAATTAACATGCCATATTGGCATAGGATTTATGGCATCAAGATTACCAATGCATCGAAATCATGGTCTATATTGTATCCCAAAATGCGGGGCATTACAGGAATAATTCAGTTCGGGTCTATATACGTAGGAACGACAGTCTAAACTCTAGCCCAAAAATATGTTAAATTTTCTCCCCCTTGGGATCATTCGCCCTCGAATGATGGGTAGGAACATACTGAAGCTTAGAGGTATGGAATAACGTGGACATGATATGTTTCTCTAAGAAAGAATACACTGATCTGAAACATAACTATAAGTCTGGAACTACTGATGTTCTTAATTCTTATACCAGACGTGCATATCTGATGCATGGAATACATAAATGACTAGACTCATAGGCTGAATTTTCATAATGAATCATGCATATCTGATGCATGGATTTGTTACTAAGTTGTTCTCATGAACGCAGAACTAAAACTTTTCTATTGAACATGCATTTCTAATGCATGCATATCTGACTGAACTGATGTATGATGTATAACACAATACGCAATGATAAATGGTGTGAAGCTTGTAATAAGAATCTATGCATACAGATGAATGCGGTATCTCCCCCTTGGGACCCTATGTCCCTCTATGAATGCTCAATTCACTAAGATACTCAGAAAACTAAGGCGACGAACAGGGCACCTACGAATCGAATCATAACTAAACATCTGGAATCTAAATTTAATGCATGATGCATGAACTGATCTATACTCGAAATTACTAGTATACTCTATCTTGGAATAGTAACATATCTGATATTTTTGGGTAGCATGATTAAATAAAGATACGATAAAACAAGTCATGCGAATCTGACTGCTAAACTGATTTGCTGGCCACATAGACTGAACTATACTAAAAATTTATACTCAATCTGGATTATCTCTTCAACACTCTCTCTAAAGAAGTTCTAGCAGTAATAGAGAGCCACAAATCTTGGTTATGGATTACACGAGACATCCAACTGAGGAAATCACAACATTTACTCTACTCTGCCGTCTGGAATATAGACATAAAACTTATAAATCAGGATAGAATTACCGGAACTTTGGCAATACAACTTCTTGCTTTCAAGCTTAGCACACTTCTCGAATATCCTATAACTATACTATTCCCTATAAATATCATATCCATTCAATTCAGCTTAAAATTCTCATATGAGTATTGACAATTGTTTTTCTACTAATGTCTAAAATAGCTTAATCCTTACACCGCGATCAAGCCTAAATCTACGTCACAAAAATACAACATGCTACACCACACTATTATTCTAAACCATATGAAGTCACCTTCTATACCTCTTTTAAAGATCACATCCTAAGGATAACATGCCTTACCACTTCAATGACTACTCTGAACTCTTAATATGAAGTCGCTAATGCATATTGCGACCTTCCACTACAATCCCAAAACGTCATTCAAGCCTATTTTATAACCACATGTTAACTTCAAGGCACCAACCCATAAATACATACTTCATATAGTCTTTAAACTATTGTCAATATAACTCCCACGCGCTGCCCTAAAATATACACACACAAACTTTTCCACTAACCATCACATGTATCAAAGACTTGGACCAAAATCTTACTTCATACTTATGTCCTTATATAAACAAGCATACTATGATCTTCCATCAACACGAACATTTACTTCATCACCACTATCATTACATAGGGAGGGTCACTAAAACGTTAAAATATATGACCTTGAAGCATGAAAAGATTTTTATATGGGACCGAGCATACTATAAAGGGTGAGTAGATGTGTCATGAGTTGCATAACCTCAATTAGAGTTCATAACATAAAGAATGTGATTCCGACTACTTGAATGAACTAGAACTCATTATCTTGGAACTGGAAGAGTATGTGGCTCTCTATCATATATAGGGATCATGAACTATGATCACCGAACTGAATCGTAAGGCATTAGATTACTGAAAAAAGAAATACTGAGGTAGGAATGGGTTGAGATTCACCCTCACTTTATGATGATCTATATCATACTGCATCACTACTAAAATCTGAGAGCCTTACTTGGTTATTCATTCTATCATCTTCCCCTTGGCTTTAAGCCATCATCTGAAGTTTGGAAGATCCTTTACTAGACTTTAAACTTAACCGCACTAACTGCACTCTGGGTCTAAAATATGACAATACACAAAACTAATAGAACTCAACCCGAAAGCCCACAGATGAAAGTGGAAAGCCCACTGCTAATACTACCTTCTGAGATACACTCTATATTTCGATAGCCCCAATAGTCATAGTATAATGCTTGCACACTTATTTCTATCGGTTCAACTTTCAAGACTCAAACTTAGATTCTAACACTTAACATGGATATCACCAAGCCTTTGATGAACCATACCACTTCCGTCCTAGCTTACCAATATTGCTAATCCAAACTTATATCTCTCTACCATGAGAATCGAGATCATATCAAAAGGCTCAATATTATCAATCAAGGCTCCTTAACTTGGCTATCTACAACACCATATACCATCTAACTAGTCTTTTTCCAACTAGCAACTCAACGGTACCACTAGTCACACACAACATGTAATAGTCTTAGAGAAATACCACAACTCCATATCGCCTTGGGCATACTTACACACCATACCTATAATATTACACTTCATTACGAATGAACTTAAACTTAAGCCATTTCATACACCCTTCAAGCCTATTAGATCACTTCCATTACCATATAACTAGCATCATTACCCAATAGATCATGACGTCCACCTTCATGGACTTAAACTGTTCAAAACTTAAGGTCTAGTGCTAAACATGATTTTTCAACCCAAACTTACGCGTGATTCTCACTTGGAAACCATGAAATAAACATCAAGAAACACTAGTACACTAGAACTTGATAACCATAATAATAAATCTTCACCTTACGGTCTTCCTTATCATAACTCATTAGCACATACTATTTCAACACATCAATCCTACTAAATTAAAAACATACATCATTAATCTTATGCCACTTGTTTTAGCACAACATTCTACACTGGAATTCAAGCCTATAGTTTAGCGTCAATCGTCTACCACCAATGACGAGTGCGACATAATATACTAATCCATCAAATTGCAACATTCTATCTAAATACCTTAAAATTTGCTACATACCTTCTCATAAGTAGTACTAGTTTACAACTACCAACAAAAGAAGTTCAAGGGGTAAGGTCGCATAATAGACATGATCAACCTTAATCTTATATTATAACCCCATACAATCTTCTCTACTTATACGAATTTATCACCTCATACTTACTCACTCAATCATACATTTAGACTGCCTTTAAATTCCTCAAACAACCATGAGTCTATAATCATAACTTACTCGCTAATATAACCATTTTCACCTTCAAGCACCAACAAATCACCCTGACTAACAACTCCTTCTCTACCTTATACTAAACTAACTCACAAGGACGAATTAGCTCTTTACCAACTCAAACTCATCCAAACAAATTTATCCATATATATATTAAACCAACGAAAGAACAACAAGTAGGACAATAAGTTGCTAGTGAATCAAAATAGGCCTCATACGGATTCACTAGACTTTGGTTTTGTATTTTGAATAAGAAAATAAGATGGATGACAAGGCAACTATGCTAGTGAATCGAAAGAGCCCCACACAACTTCACTAGACTTTAATTTTTAATTTTTTCAAAAGCACCATGATAACACGATTACATATTGCAAGGGATGGAAAATTGACCCATAATATTTAATGGTCTAAGATTATACATATTACTCTGTATAATTAAAAATATAAGTAAAATACTTCCCCCATGGACTACCATACAATCCACACGTGCTACTAGCTACCATATTAGTTTATCACTATAAAGGGGGTAAATCATCCTCAAAATCGGTTATTCAACTGAAATATTCACTTACACAAAAAGCACCCTCACTCTGACTTCTAACTTTGAGACTTCACATCACTAACTTCTTGGTCTAGTTTCATTATCGATGGGTCATGACAACAACACTTTAACTTATGCTACTATTCGGGTGGAAATACAGTTCCAATACTCTGCTTTACATTGTTCACATCTGTAATAAGATTTTGAGAGAGCCTAGATTCACTTAATACCTTAAGATGGAAAGCACGATTCCATCAGGAGCAATGTTTACATCATAATCAACAAATATTGAAGCACTGATAGGCTCCTCTCGAATCTTTGCATAATTCTTAAAATCTTATAGGACTCAATCTGAAAGGACTATATCATGTAGATTCAAAAAAATTTTCACTTGAATCAGCCCAATAATGGGATATGTTTGAGAACATCAGAGTAAGGAAAGAATTTAGGATGACTTTACTTTCATATGGGCGACACCATAGCACGAATTAGAGAATTAAAGGGGAACATTTTGACTCTATTGCACATACTAGAACATGAAGAAAGAGAGACATTCCTAAACTCCTAGTAGCCTCCTGCTTATAAGTGTGGCGCACTACACACACATAAACAAGACTCTACCCAATCTGATTTCACAGACACCCTAGGAATATGAACCGTGCGTTGATACCAAGTTTTTCACAACCCAAATTGGGGCCTAGGACCGGATGAGTATTCCAAATGATCAAGGCCCGAAACACCCCTTATCTATCTGGTAATCATGCACATGACTTATATGAAAGAAAATACGGAAGATACACTATATAATGGAAACATGGTCAAGAATCGTATGAAAACAATAATGGGGAATAATGTCGCACAATCTCAATCAACATCTCTATAATGTCTGTGAAATCTCTACTACATGACTGAAACAAATATCTGTCTAAAAACTGGGACAAGGCCCCAGTAGACCCAAAACTAATAAATGATAAATGAAACTGCCAGATATCAGGCCTTCCAAAATATAAAAGGCTCACCAAGTGACTCTGCGAATCTGTTTGAGGAAATCTACTGATTTTATGGACTCCTAGATTGTGCCCCGAACCTAGGAGAGAAGGTGGTCAATGCAAAAGTACTGGTAGGCATTGATATCAAAACTAAATATAATAGTTTGACAAAATATAGTTGAGAGCCATTATAAAGCAGTTTCATATCAAATCATTTGAAAACACATGGGCATAATGTAATAGTTTTCAATACCAATGTAATGCGATTGAGCTAGGTGGAATACCCTACAATTCTAATTCCACGGCTATGAGAAATCCGTCTCTGGTGCTCGGTGGCCAAGCCTCCAATCCAAGTAGCCGCTAGGATTTAGAGCCGTTATACCCCCCATATTGGTACACCGCAAGGAATCCCCCCATGTAAGATGTCCCAATTATTTTAATATCCTTCCATGTAGGATACAATATCATATTACCCACATCGGTAACTACAATTTCCAGTGATGAGCCTTTTCACTGAAACGCCTTCTTCGGGCATCCACCTTTATCATAAAACTCAATGCATTCAAACTTTGTTCAAATCAATCACATGTCATACTCTGTAGGGTATCGCCATACCCGATTTACAAGTCATCAGTATCATATCATTCTCTTCATTCAATCATCATATGCAACATATTTTAACATAAACAAAACAACCCTCTCTTTGAAAGTCAAAAACCATATCCAAATCATAAAATTTTAAAGACATTTCATGACATGCATTTCAAGATGATTTCAAATGATTCATATCATGTGAAAACTTAAAATAATATCATATCAAGAGAGGGGTTCCGTGTAAATCATTCTCTCAATTTATCATCATTATGAAATACATGCATATCCATATATAATATATCAAATCACATTGGGATTAGGCCTAAAGACAAAATCAATATCATAAAACATTTAAAACATAATCATATTCATAATTTCAAAACCCCTATTTTGAAAACATAAATTTTTAAAGCCCATGAGATTTTAGAGATAACCCCACGTACCTCTATATGCGAATATGATAGGTGCTTCTTGAAGCCTACGTTGCGGAGATTCCAAATCTTCAAGTTGTTTTGAAAACACATGGTTGAATCTGGAACTATTTGGGTTTTTATTTTGAAACCCTAGAGAGAGTTCTTGAACAATTTTGATGAATGAAGGTGTATTTTGGGGTCTTTCAAAACTGAATTTTGTGTTTATGGCTAAATAAGGGTGGAAAAAGACCATTTTACGCCAAAAACGGAGTGTTTAAGTCACTTGAAACCTTTACATAGGTGCTTCCTATGCTATCGCCTATGTTAACACAGGCGCCGTCTATGCTATCGCCTATGTTTACATAGGCGCCGCTGCTTATGTTTACATAGGTGTCGCCTATTACTTTGAAAGGCCATAACTTCTTGCTCGGGTGCCGGATTTTAGCAAAATTGTTATTGTTGGAAAGCTAACTCGAAGACATATCATTTTACACATAGTAGGATCTCAATTTTGACATATACAGAGAGTTATGGTCAATGGAAGTTGACACATATTACAACATCTACAAAAACTTAATCGATCGAAATAATTTCAACTCGTCCTTGAGTTGAAGGACCTCTATGGTCTAAATTCAAGCTTGAATGGATTCACATCCTATGCAAATAATTAACATACCATATTTGGATAGGATTTAGGACTTCGGGATTATCAATGCATCAAAATCATGGTCTATATTATAGCCCAAAATGCGGGGCATTACAATAATAATTCAGATCGGGTCTATATACGTAGGAATGATGGTCTAAATTCTAGCCCAAAAATACAGTGTGTTACATCTTCTTCCTGTTCATTAACAACTTGACCTCTGCATCTTGTTGCTGAGTTTTGTTGTTGCATATTATCACTTCATGCCCAAGATAATTGCACTTATTGCACTTCGCATCAGGCCTTTCTCAACACTTAAAAGGTGCATGTCTGAGCTTGCCGCATTGCTTACAAGGAGGGTAGTTTCTTTTGAAACCCCCTATTTTGTTTTTATTTCTATATGTTGCACCTTCTCCATCAATTGGTTGGTGCTTATTATTCTCCTTCTTCTTCGAACGTCTATTATCGTGATGCTTGGCTGGTAATTCACTATCAACAACAACTTCTTGTCTCATAACATGCCGTTGCTCTTGCGCTTGAAAAGTACTTGAGAGCTCTGCAAGTGTTATCTTGGACAAGTCCTTAATATTTTCCAAGGTTGTTATGGTAGCTTCAAATCTTTCAGGTGCCGTTACTAGGATTTTCTCAAGGATCCTTGAATCATTGAATGCGGAACCCAACAATCTAATGTGATTTGCTAAATTAAGGAGTCTGTCAGAGTACTCCTATATGGTTTCAATTTATTTCATCCTTTGCAGCTCAAACTCACATACCATATTCAAGACTTGCATCCCTCAAATCCTTTCATCTCCTTCATATTCAGCCGTGAGATAATCCCATACCTCTTTCGCTGATTCTAGAGACATGATACAAGTAAAGATATTAGATGAAACTGTAGTAAATAAGCATGCCAATGCCTTTGATATTCTGGTTTTCCTATCCTTGTGAGTTTTAATCTGCTCCACCGTGGGATTGTCCGGCAATGAAGATATCTCGTATTCATTTTCAATAGCTTCCCAGAGATCCAAAGCTTGCATATATATCCTCATTCTAACTGCCCATATTTGATAACTTTCTCCATCGAAAGTTGGTGGGGCCATTCAGGAAAAATTTTCTTCTCCGTTCATGGTATCCACTGGAAAAAATTGATGCAAACACTCATAGTTCCCTTAAGATTAAAGCTTTGATACCAATTATTTGTTTAAAATCGTTAAAGGGAAACAACACAAGAATTCAATTTAAAGCTGGCCACAGAAACAGAGATGGAGTTTGAAGAAGAGAATATGTAGAGAGTAATTATTTTCTTGTTAAATTGATCATTTGTACACTAAAACTATGTGAATATATTATTGATAGCAAAAATCTCTAAATTTCATAATTATATTTGTATAGTTGAGAAAATAATGGTTAAGAAAACATATTTTACTCCAAAAATAATGGTGTTTTTTAATTCTTCTTTGTTGACATAGTTAAACTATCAAGAACTGTTTTGGATATGGTCCAAAACAAACTGAGGTCGGGAATTTATTAAAACCATTTATGTTGGAATATGGTAATGTTGCTTCTAGGTGGGAAACTATTTTGATGTGGTAATAACCTTTTTTTCAAGTACTTCATCTATTATTTCGGGTGATTCTATATGGCTTCTTTAATAAAGCGGATGTTCTAGAACTTCAATTTACAAGACAAGCACACAAACCAACATAATCATGCGAAAAAATCCTACATGGTCTAGGTTTGGATTTTTTGATCAGTAGACTGGCAAAAAGGTTAATAAACAGTTAAGCAGCACAAGAAATCATACCTTTGCAAAAAGTTGTTAACATTTCATAAACACCAAAGCGAGCTCCCAAACCCAATGACCTTCCAAGTGTCAACCACCCCACACCATTATACTAGCTTTGAATGGTCATAAAAGATTAATATAACATTAACATTTAAGATCAAAAGATGTCCATAAAATAGCCATCCATACGAGAAAAATTATGAACTTTTCATCGGTCTTTTATATGACCTATAATGGATGCTTTTCCCATAAAAGCAGTAATACAATAGATACATCATACATCATCCGAATAACTTTTGTCATGAAGCAAAATGGGAGAGCAGAGTATCATTACTTCTAGTTACCATAAAACAAAAATAGCTGATTGAGTCACCTGAACTATGTGACAAAGTTCTAACCTTGTTGAGGACATCAGCACCAGTGAGTTGTTTACCCCCACTTGATCCCACCTGCATTCCATTCCACAGAATATGCTACTATTCCAAGATAGAGTAAACTAGTAGTTACGAGTATATCCCGTTTCATGCATCATGCATTAAATTTAGATTTTAAATGTTTAGTTATGATACAATTCGTAGGTGCCCTGTGCATCGCCTCAGTTTTCAAGTATCTTAGTGAATTGGGCATTCATAGAGGGACATAGGGTACCAAGGGGGAGATTCCCCATTCATGTGCATGCATAGATTCTTATTACAAGCTTCACGTCAGTTATTATGGCGTATTTGGCCATACGTTCATACGTTAGTTCAGTCAGATATGCATGCATTAGAAATGCATGTTCAATAGAAAAGTTCAGCTTGTCAGTGTATTCAATCCTGCATTCATGAGAACAAATCTGTCATAGATCCATGCATCAGATATGCATGATTCATTATGAGAATTCAGCCTATGAGTGATCCATGCATCAGATATGAATGATCCCAAGGGGAAGATAATGTAACACCCCGCATTTCGGGCTAGAATAAAAACCATGACTCTGATGCGTTGATAATCCCAGAGCCTTAATCCTATGCCAATTTGGCATGTTTATGTAGTATGTGAATCCATTTGAGCATGAATTTAGACCATAGAGGTCCTTCAACTCAAGGACGAGTTGAAACTATTTCGACTGATTAAGTTTTAGTGGACATTGTAATTTGTGTCTGCTTCTATCGACCATAACTCTCGGTATATATTGAATTAGAGAGCCTACTATGTGTCAAATGATAGGTCTTCGAGTTAACTTTCCAACGATACCAATTTTTCTAAAATACGACACCCGAGCAAGAATTTATGGCCTTTCAAAGTAGTATGAATCGCCTAACCAATCGCACATGGCCACTGGAAAGCATATGCGATAGCATATGCGGCGCCTATGTAAATATAGGTGATATCATATGCAGCGCCTATGTAAATAAAGGTGATATCATATGCGGAGCCTATGTAAATATATGCGATATCATATGCGGCGCATATCTTATGGTTTCAAGTGACTTAAACACTCCGTTTTTGGGGCAAAATGTTCTTTTTCCTACCCGTATTCAGCCATAAACACGAAATTCAGTCACCAATTCTCCAAAATACATCCATATTCATCTAGAAATTCTCAAGAATACTCCCAAGGGTTTCAAACTAATAACCCAAATAAATCAAGAATCAACCATGAGTTTTTAAAATTTATTGGAGATTCGGCATCCCCAATCCACAGGCTTCAAGAAGCACCCATTATTTTTCGAAATAGAAGTACGTGGGGTTGTCCTAAATTCTCATGGGCATAGAAAAATCATGTTTTAGATTGGGGTTTTTGAATCTATGTATATATTCATGTATTAAATGTTTTAACATCATTGTTTTGATCATTTGACCTTCCCCAAAGTGATTTGAGAATATGAATATATGAAACCATGTATTTAAGAATGAATTCTTGTTGAGAGTGATTTTCGGTGAATTTCCTCTTATTATGAATTTTTCAGATTTCTCATAGCATATGAATTGTTTTGCAATGCATCCTTGAAAAGCACTATATGAAATAATTGAACTCTTGTTATGATTTAAAGGTGGTTTTAAATCACTAAAGAGGGAATCTAGCATGAATGGTTAATGTTCATAATTCATGTAATGAAAGAGTTCATGGTAGTGTCTTAGTCATCATATCAACAGGATTATCATGAGTACTAATCTTGCTCACCACAATTTCACCAAGTGCAATGATTTCACACAGAAAATGATACCAAACATCAATGTGCTTTGTCCTCTCGTGAAACATATGATCTTTCATAAGGAAGATAACACTCTGACTGTCCCAAAAGACCGTAGTTAAGGATGGCCAATTGAAATTGTTCAATTAAGGATGGCCAAATTAACCAAATCTTCTTTTAATTTTTGCATATTATTCAACCCTTTTTTTATAACATTTGTACGCTAAAACTATGTGAATATATTAGTGATAACAAAAAGCTCTAAATTTCCTAATTCTATTTGTATAATTGAGAAAATAATGGTTAAGAAAACATATTTTACTCCAAAAATAATGGTGTTTTTTAATTCTTGTTTGTTGACATAGTTAAACTATCAAGAACTGTTCTGGATATGGTCCAAAACAAACTAAGGTCGGGAATTTATTAAAACCATTTATGTTGGAATATAGTAATGTGGCTTCTAGGTGGGAAACTATTCCGATGTGGTAATAACCTTTTTTTTAAGTACTTCATCTATTATTTGGGGCAATTCTATATGGCTTCTTTAACAGAGCGGATGTTCTAGAACTTCCATTTACAAGACAAGAACACAAACCAACATAATCATGCGAAAAAATCCTTCATGGTCTAGGTTTGGATTTTTTGTTCAGAAGACTGGCAAAACGGTTAATAACCAATTAAGTAGCTGAATAAATCATACCTTTGTAAAAAGATGTTAATATTTCATAAACACCAAAGCGAGCTTCCAAACCCAATGAAGTTTCAAGTATCAACCACCCCACACCATTATACTAGCCTTCAATGGTCACAAAAGATTAAAAGAACATTAACATTTAAGATCGAATGATGTCCATAAAACAACCATCCATACGAGAAAACGTATGAAGTTTTCATTGGTCTTTTATAAGACCTATAATGCATGCATTTGCCATAAAAGCAGTAAAACAATTGGTACATCATACATTATCCGAATAACTTGTTTCATGAAGCAAAATGGGAGAGCAGAGTAGCATCACTTCTGGTTAGCATAAAACAAATAAAGCTGATTGAGTAACCGGAACTTCCTGACAAAGTTCTAACCTTGTTGACGACATTAGCACCTGTTAGTTGTTTACCGCTACTTGATCCCACCTGCATTCCATTCCACAGAATATACAACCAAAGCACAATAAGGCAATAAAGAAGCTCCCCTAAGCGTAAGATAATACATTTAAGTGAATGCTCAGGGTCAATATCAATTTTCACACCTGTATAGGGCCCTTAAAGCTATCGAAAGGGTAACCAATGGCCGTGGTTAATGTAGAAAAACCTGCAGCCATAACTGCATTCGTTGAAATTATTGGATTCTTCAAATGTTCGTTCATTTGATAGATTAACATGGATAACTGCGTGTTGCAATTAATCGTCTCCTCGAGTCACAATCAATATATTCAGAGATTCACAATACCCTACAATACAATTAGATTGGAACAAAGATTTAGTACTTCAAATGCGCTATCAAGTTGGTCACCATGAACATTAACACTAACGTTATTAAGAGAACTCAAGGGCAGAGGAAAGTTGCAATCAAGCCAATTGAAAATCAGAACAGTAGACATGTTACTTTCTCGAAACATCGTTTAGGACTTTTCAAAAAAGCTAGTGAACTTTGCATATTAACTGGTGCAGAAATTGTTATCTGGTTCATTCTTTAAAGTGTCAATGTTTTTTCACTTTCGGTCATCATAGTGCTGATGCTGCTATTGACGGTTACGTCACTAGAATATCATCTTCGTTGTATTCAACTTGCAACAAAATAACCAGTATTATTCTCATGTGTGTAAAGATTTGGAAGCGGAGAAGAAGAAGAAAGAGAATATTGAAGAAGAGAAGTTCGTGAATATTGATGATAATAATAATGGGGGATGTAGGTGGAATGAACCAATTGATACTAAGGGTATCGATGAACTTGAAGAATTTATGGTTGCATTGGAAAATTTGAAGAAGAACGTAACAACAAGGGTTGATGAATTGAGTATGTTAAATGGATCTTCTTCGTCGAATTCAACGATAAAAATAGAAAGATTTGGAGCTGAGGATCAATTTTTGAATTAGGTTGCAATTGTTTATTGTTCTTCAATTGTTCCTTATGAACTCAATAGCTCAGGAGATGGCCAATTTTGAAGCAATTAGTAGTTAGTACTAATATTAAAGCATTATTAACTACTAAGTAAGCATGTTTTTGTTTATATTTTCCTTTTCTTGTTCATGGAGTAGTAGCATGTGTTTTTTTGGGGGTCAAAAATGTTATTGAACTATTAAAAATAGAATGAACTGCTTTTGTTTTTATCCAATTACTCTACCTAGGTATATGTTTATTACCTAATTATTACCTTGGTGCAACTTCTTTTTAATTTCTTCATTTGTTTCTAAAAGGGTTAATCTATTATGTGTTAATTTGGTTTACTTTTTTAAGTTTATTATCCTAATAACAAAGTTTTCTTAAGTATTTTGTTTACATAAAAATATATGCATCATTCTTTGAGAATAGTCAGTTTACACTTATTAGTTCTTTATAATACCGTGATAAATAGGAAATTAAAAACAACCTATTAAGAAAAAATCTTATATTGATTCATTTGTTGGTGCTTATTATCAATAAATGCACAAATTGAGAACTTGAAGAACTTAGAGCAAAGGCTAGCCAGCAAGTGAGGTACTCACTGCACCATTAAAGGTTGTGATGGGTGCAATTATTATAGTCTACCATCTTAATCAGTGTATGAAGTTGCATACTGATGAAAATCTTAACTAGTCAAGCCCCAAATTAGTGTCTAGACTCCGAATGAAAATCCAAAAAAAGGGATGGAGGGACACAAAAAAAAGAATTAAAAAAGTGCAGCTTAATCAAAACCAAGGGTATGGTTGTGAAAATCACTTGAAGAAGGCATGGTTCTAGTGCCTGGCCTTGATGAGCATTTCGAACCATGAAGGCCTGAAACATCCCTGTCTGTCTGGTAATCACGCACCTAAGTCATATGATCAAAGTAATGCGGAAGAAACAAAATAATTCGGAAACATGGTCGTAAATATAAAAAGAAAGAATAACGGGGAAATAAAGTTCCCCCAACATCAATCAACCTCTAAAAATTATCTACGAAAATCTCTAACAAATGACTGAGTTATGTAATTGTATATAAACTGGGACAAGGCCCCCAATAGACCCCAAAACTAAATATAACATATAAGGACTTCAGGACATAAGAACTTCCAAAACATAGAAGGCTCACCACTTGTCTCTGCAACTCTGTCTGAATGATCTACTGATTCTCTTGACCCCTAGACTGGTCCTCTGAACCTAGGAGGTTAGAGAGGGGAGGGGGTTAGCACAAAAGTACTGGAAGGCAGAGATATCAAAACAAAACATAATATTTTTACAAAATATAGTTGAAAGCCATTATAAAGAAGTTTCATATCAAATCATTTGAAAATACATGGACATAATGTAATTTTTTTCAATAACAATGAAATGCAACTGAGCTAGGTGGAATACCCTACATAATTTACCCCAACTGTTAAGCCCCAGTTGCCGTCGAGATTAGAGTATACGTGAGGGGAAGACACACAAGATCACACAGCATGGTGTCTCGACCCAATGGTAGTGCCCAAGATCACTTAGCCCGGGCTCCTACCTATAATCCCAATTTGGGAATGAAATAAAGTCATGTACTCAAGATCACTTAGCATGGTACCAAATTTCCGTGTCGGCAAACACGGTTTCCAGCGATAAGCCCTTACACTAAAATGCCTTCTTCGGGCATCCACCTATCTCATGTAAAATCAGTGGATTCAAATTTCATCTGATTCAATCACATATCATATTTTGTAGGGTATAGTCATACCCGACATGGAAGTACTCAATATCACATACACATATGCATAATCATGTAAAAACCAAGGTGCTTCATCATTTACAAGTAGTGAATAATAATTATTTCAAATTCATGCTCTCTTTTGTTGGTCACAATATGATATGGGGTATAAAAACATTATCATGGAAATTTGAAATCAATTTATCATTCATATTTACCAACCTTCCATAGAAAATCTCAATCACATATGCATGGTTTCAACCATTGAAGTATATAGGCAAACAATTCCCATGACATAAGGAAAAATGACTTAGAAATCATATTGAAAGCAAGTTATTACCGTTTGATTGAAAACCCCTATTTAAAAGCATGCATGTTCATAAAAACTACACCCATGAGATTTTAGAATAACCTCACGTACCTTTATATGCGAATATGATAGGTGCTTCTTGATACCTACGTTCTGGGGATTCCAAATATGTAATTGGTTTCAAAAACCCACGGCTTAATCTTGAGTTAATTGGGTCTTTATTTTGAAATCCTAAGGAGAGTTCTTGAATAATTTTGATGAATGAAAGTGTATTTTGGGGTCTTTGTAAACTGAATTTCGTGTTTAGGGATAAGGGTGGAAAAGAACCATTTTCCCCCAAAAACAGAGTGTTTAAGTCACTTGAAATCTTTACATAAGCGCCGCCCATTCCATCTCCTATGTTTACATAGGCGCCGCCTAGGCTATCGCCTATGTTTACATAGGCGCCACCTAGGCTATCGCCTATGTTTACATAGACGCTGCCTAGGCTATCGCCTATGCTTTCCAGTGGCCATGGGCGATTGGTTAGGAAACACATATCACTTTGAAAGGCCATAACTTCTTGCTCAGGTGTCGGATTTTAGGAAAATTGGTATCGCTGGAAAGCTAACTCAGAAAACTATCATGTTACACATAGTAGGCTTTTTAATTCGACATATACAAGGAGTCATGATCGATAGAAATTGGCACAAACTATAATGTCCACTTAAGATTAATCGGTCAAAGTAGTTCTCAACTCGTCCTTGAGTCAGATGACCCTTATGGTCTAAATTCTAGCTTGGAGGCACTCGCATGAAACACAAATAATTAACACGCTGTATTGGCATAGGATTTATGGCTTTGGGATTTATCAACACATCAAAATTGTGGTCTATCTTGTAGCCCGAAATGCGGGGTGTTACATTATCCTCTCCTTAGGATCATAAGTCCCCGAATGATGATGCATAACACAGACAGACACAATTTCTTGCGTAATAAAGGACTAGGAAAGATAAGATAGGAATAGTTACTTATTTCTCCTCCTCCATCGAAGCAAAAAACTTGGGATATCTAATTCTCATATTATCTTCTGACTCCCAAGTTACTTCTTTGACTTTCTGATTCCTTCACAATACCTTTATTGGGGCCATCTCTTTGCTCCTTAGCTTTCGAACTTGGCGATCTAAAATTTAAATGATCTCTACTTCGTAAGACAAGGAATCTGTCACTTTGATACACTCTACTGGAAATACCAGAGAATGATCTCCAATGTATTTCTTCAACATGGATACATGGAATACCGGATGAACGGAACCCAAACATGCAGGCAATTTTAGCTCATAAGCAACTGCACCAATCTTTTTTAGAATTTGATATGGCCCTATATAGTGAGGGCTCAATTTACCCCTTTTTCCAAACCATATAACTCCTTTCATAGGAGAAACCTTGAGAAACACCCAATCACCAACTTCAAACTCTAGTTCTCTTATCGAAACATCGGAATAGGACTTCTGACGACTCTGAGCAGTCTTGAGTCATTCTCTAATGATCTTAACTTTCTCTATTTCTAGATGAACAAGATCAGGCCCATACAACTGAGTCTCACCCACTTCATACCATCCTATTAGAGACCTAAATCTCCTCCTATATAAATCCTCAAAAGGAGCCATTTTGATGATAGCATGGTAACTATTATTATAAGCAAATTAAACCAGTGGCAGGTGATCTACCAAACTACCTTGGAAAGAAATGACGCATGCGCTCAACATATCCTAGAGGGTCTGAATGGTACTCTCAGCTTGCCCATCCGTCTGAGGGTGGAAAGCTGTGTTCAAATTCACTTGTGTACCTAAACCCTTCTGAAATGATCTCCAGAACTGAGATAAAAATGTGTACCTCTATTGGATATAATGGACACTGGTGCCCTATGCAACTGAACTATCTCCACAATGTACATCATAGCTTAACCCTCTCCCAAATAATTAGTCCTTATAGGTAAAAAGTGGGCTGACTTTGTCAACCGATCTACAATCACCCATATAGAATCATACTGGTTTCGGGATCTCAGAAGTCCTGTAATAAAGTCCATGTTTATCATCTCCCACTTCCATAAAGGCAGGTCTATCTCTTGGTAAGTACCACCTGGACTCATGTGTTCTACCTTCACTTGTTGACATTTCAAACACTTGGACACAAAATCAGCTACATCACATTTCATATTATTCCACCAGTACAAGGTTTTCAGATCATGGTACATCTTAGTAGAGCCTGGGTGAACGACATACCTCAAAGTGTGAACCTCATTAAGGATTCTTTACCGTAGCCCATCAACATTTGGAACGCACAACCTACCCTGAAATCTCAGAATACCATCACCACCAATTTTAAATGACATAACCTTTTCTTGACCCACATCTTTCTTGATTTGCATCAACATAGTATCTTCAACCTACTTCTCCTTAACTTCAGCACAAAAGGATGACTTAGCTAACTCATGAAATATCACCACTCCATCTTTGGAATCTAAGAGTCGCACTCCTAGATTTGCACGACGGTGAATATCCTTCACTATCTCTTTCTTTCCTTCTTTTACATAAGAAAAGCTGCCCATAGACAACCTGCTGAGGGCGTCGACTACAACATTTGCCTCTCCTGGATAGTAATACAGACTCATATCATTGTATTTCAAAAGTTCAATCCAACACCTCCGCCTGAGGTTCAGTTCTTTCTGTAAGAAAACATACTGCAAGCTCCCTTGGTTATTATAAATATCAACATGCACTCCATAGAGATAGTGCCTCCAGATTCTAAGTGTATATACCACGACTGCTAACTCCAAGTCATGAGTGAGTTAATAGAACTCATGCATATTTAACTGCCTAGATGCATAAGCTATCACCTTACCACGCTGCATTAATGCACAACCAACTACACGGACGCATCACAATAAACCACAAAATCACCTACACCCTTGGGAAGGGTCAAAATAGGAGCAGTAGTCAGCTGGTCCTTCAACTTCTCAAAACTATTTTCACACAAGTCATACCACATAAACTTCATCTTTTTCTGAGTGAGTTTAGTAAGCGGAGAATCTATGGAAGAAAAACTCTCTACAAACCTTCTGTAATACCCTTCCAAACCCAAGAAGCTCCGAATATCGGTTGGAGTCATGGTTCTAGACCATTTTCTCACTGCTTCAACTTTCTGGGGATCTACTATTATCCCGTCACTGGAAACAGTATGCCCCAGGAAGGCAATAGCATGTAACCAGAATTCAGACTTAGAAAATTTGGCATACAACTGATGATCCTTAAGGGTCTGAAGAATAATTCGGAGGTGATTGGCGTGATCCTCTTTACTCTTAGAATAGATCAGAATATCATCAATAAATACAATGATGAACAAGTCAATAAACTGATGTAACACTCTATTCATAAGATCCATGAAGGCTGCAGGGGCGTTAATCAACTCGAAGGACATGACTAGAAGTTCGTAGTGACCATATCGATTTCAGAAGGCTATCTTAGGAATGTCTGACTCCCTACCTTTCAACTGATGATAACCCGAATGAAGATCTATTTTCAAAAAACACTTAGCACCCTGAAGAAGGTCAAAAAGATCATCAATCCTAGGAAGAGGATACTTGTTTTTAATCGTGACCTTATTCAACTAGTGGTAGTCAATGCACATACGAATGGACCAATCCTTCTTTCGCATGAAGAGCATGGGTGCACCGTATGAGGAAACACTAGGACGAATAAAACCTTTGTCTAGGTGTTCTACAAGCTATTTCTTTAACTTCTTTAGTTCCACGGGAGCCATTCTATATGGCAGAGTAGAAATAGGATAAGTGTCTGGCAACACATCAATGCCAAAAATTATCTTCCTATCATGGGGGATCTTGGGAGATCTTTGGGAAAGACTTCTAGGAATTCATTCACTACAGGGACTGACTGCAGAGGAAGATTTTCAAATTTTGAATCTTTTACTCCAATTAGATGGAACATACAACCTTTGGAGATAAGCTTTCAGGCTCTAAGATAAGAGATAAAGTGACCTCTAGGTTCCACAAAACTCCCTGCCCATACAATTGGTGTCTCATTCGAAAAAGAGAAAGTGAACTTTTGGGTCCTACAATCGAGTGTGGCATAGCACGAATGGATCCAGTCCATCCCATGGATGGCATCAAAATCTATCATATCAAGTTCTATAAGGTCTGCCACAATTTCCCTACTATGAATACACACAACACAATTTCTATACACCCTTCTAGCAACAACAAAATCACCTACAATCGTAGAAATAGAGAAGGGTTCTACAATAACTTCTGGCTCAAACCCAAAACCAATAGCCACATAAGGGTTCACATAAGATAAAGTAGACCCGGGATCAAGAAATACATAAACATCACGAGAAAAAATTCATAACATACCGATGACAACATTTGATGAAGATTCCGCCTCCTCGAGGTTAGCCAAAGAATATAACCGGTTGCGACCGCTCTCGGCAGTTGAAGGGGCACCCTTAGGAAGAGGAGCTGTGGAGGTGGCTTGGGACTTAGCCCCCCACTCCCCCGCACATTTCCTCTAGCAGAAGGATAATATCTCTGAAGGTGACCCAGTTTGCCATAAGGATAGCAGTTTCTCCCATAAACCTCACACCATGGATAAGTACAAAACTGTTTGGCCACACTCCCCTGTCTAGAGATCTCGATCTATGATGAGTCTGGAAACTCTAAACGTCTGTCTGCTAGTGGTCCAAGCACTGGGGCGCTGGCAGCAGAATGTGCATTATTCTAAAACTTCTTCTTCTTCGACCACTTATTACCCCAGTTACAACTCTGCAGCTGACTCTAGTGCTGATTCGCAGATCTATCTCTCTTAGACTGTCTGTCTTTCACTCTAGATTCAGCAATCTTTTTTTCTTCTCTTCCACCTGCTGCATATGAATGGTCAGTCTAGCAAATTCTAATTCCTTATTCAACATAGCCCTCTAGCACTCAAGTACCAAGTTATCAGCAAGGCCAGATGCAAATTTCCTCATGCGAGCTCTCATATTACTATTCAACTATTGTGCATACTGGGCTAGTTTATTAAACTTAAAAGTGTACTCCTGTTCACTCATACTGTCGTACTTCAGATTCATAAACTCCTCCACTTTGGCCTCCCTCAACTCTAGAGAAAAGAATCAATCAAGGAAAGCTTCCACAAATTCGCCCTAAACTGTGTGCTCAACACTCTCACCTTTTGTATCCTCCCAATTTGTATACCACTGATTCGCAATATCCTTCATCTGATAAGTTGCTATTTCCGCCCCTTCAACCTCATCCATATGCATTACCTTAAAACTCTTTTCCATCTCATCCACGAACTCCTGTGTATCTTCCTCCACCTTGGTGCCAGTGAACTTAGGTGGGTTCATCTTTATGAAATGTCTGACTCTAGTAGCCTCAGATGTAATAGATGCAGACCAAACATCTTCCAATTGTTTAGCCTGATTAGATACCAACTGTGTCAGCATATTAAAAGACCGTCTGAATTCAACATTTGAAATATCTTCCTGATCAGTTGGGGGACGGTTGACATTTGTCGGTGTAGCCCGAGGTGGACTGGTCAGGACTGGAGGGACTCCCAGAGTAGGGACAAATTCTTGAGTGTGAGCTCTGTTACGGGTCCACATCCCATGGGTGGGACGGACCTCATCTCTTTGAGAATTTTGATCGATGATACAATGTGGAGGCATAACAATGTTACTGAAATACAATTAATCATTGACTAGGGGCAATTCATACTCTGAAGCACGAACTAAATCACATAGAAGGGAAAATTTTCCTAAACGCCTAGTAGCCTCCTGCTTATAAGTGTGGTGCACTATATACCCATAAACAGGACTCTACCCGATGCAATTTTGCAGACACCCTGGGACCATGAACCCTGCTTTGATACCATGTTTTTCACAACCCGAACCAGGGCCTGGCCGTGACTAGCATTTTGAACCAAGCAGAACTGAAACACCCTGTCTGTTTGGTAATCATGCACCTAATTCATATGATTAAATTTATGCAGAAGAAACACAATAATTTGGAAACATGGTCATAAATATGAAAAGAAACAATAACAGGGAAATAAAGTTCCCCCAACATAAATCAACCTCTAAACAACTGTCTGCGAAAATCTCTAACTAATGACGGAGTCAAGTAACTGTATATAAACTGGGACAAAGCCCCCAGTAAACCCCAAAACTAAATATAAGATAAAAGGACTACAGAATATAAGACCTTTCGAAACATAAAAGGCTCACCACTTGTCTTTGCAACTCTTTCTGAATGATCTAGTGATTCTCTTGACCCCTAGACTGGGCCTCTGAACCTGGGAGGTTGGAGAGGGGAGGGGGTCAGCAAAAAAGTAATGGCATGCAGATATATCAAAACAAAATATAATATTTTTACAAAATATAGTTGAGAGTCATTATAAAGCAGTTTCATATCAAATCATTTAAAAACAGATGGGCATAATGTAATTGTTTTCAATGACAATTGTCAAACCCCGGTTGCCGCCGAGATTAGAGTATACGTGAGGGGAAGACACACAAGATCACACAACATGGTGTCTCGACCAAATGGTTGTGCCCAAGATAACTTAGCTCGGGCTCCTATCTATAATCCCAATTTGTGAATGACATAAAGTCAAGTATTAAAGATCACTTAGCAAGGTACCAAATTCCCGTGTTCGCACACAGGGTTTTTAGTGATGAGCCCTTACACTCAAACGCCTTCTTCGGGCATCCACCTATCTCATGTAAATTCAGTGGATTCAAATTTTATCTTATTCAATCACATATCATATTCTGTTGGTATCATCATACCCAAAAATCAAGTAATCAATATCACATCCACATATGCATAATCATGTAACAACCAAGGTGTTTCATCATTTACAAGTGGTGAACAATAATTATTTCAAATTCATGCTCTCTTTTGTTGGTCACAATATGATATGGGGTATCAAGACATTATCATGGGAATTTGAAAGTAATTTATTATTCATATTTATCAAACTTCCATGGAAAATCTCAAATCACATATGCATGGTTTGATTGAAAGCAAGTTATTAGCATTTGATTGAAAACCCCTATTTAAAAGCATGCATGTTCATAAAAACTACACCCATGAGATTTTAGGATAAACCCACATACCTCTATATACGAATATGATAGATGCTTCTTGATGCCTACGTTCTGGGGATTCCAAATATGTAATTAATTTCAAAAACCCACGGCTTAATCTTGAGTTAATTGGGTCTTTATTTTGAAATCCTAAGGAGAGTTCTTGAATAATTTTGATGAATGAAGGTGTATTTTGGGGTCTTTGGGAACTGAATTTCGTGTTTAGGGATAAGTAAGGGTGGAAAAGGACCATTTTTCCCAAAACACGGAGTGTTTAAGTCACTTGAATTATTTACATAGGCACCACCCATTCCATTGCCTATGTTTACATAGCCTCCGCCTAGGCTATCTCCTATGTTTACATAGGCACCGCCTAGGCTATCGCCTATGTTTACATTGGTGCCGCCTAGGCTATTGCCCATGCTTTCCAGTGGCCATGGGCGATTATTTAGGCGCATATCACTTTGAAAGGCCATAACTTCTTGCTCGGGTGCCGGATTTTAGCAAAATTGGTATCGTTTGAAAGCTAACTCAGAAACCTATCATTTTTCACATAGTAGGCTTTCTAATTCGACATATACAAGGAGTAATGGTCGATAGAAATTGGCAAAAACTATAATTTCCACTTAAGCTTAATTGGTCAAAGTAGTTCTCAACTCGTCCTTCAGTCAGATGACCCCTATGGTCTAAATTCAAGCTTGGATGGATTCTTATAATACACATATAATAAACACACCATATTGACATAGGATTTATGGGTTCGGGATTTATCAACACATCGAAATCATGGTCTATCTTGTAGCCCGAAATGCGGGGCGTTACAGCTTGATATCATAGTTGTCAAAGATCCCATTACCATTATCACCAATAAAGAGAGAAGAATTAGAAATCTCATTAACCATAAACTTACTTGCCTGATTAGTCACATATTTTTTCAAAGCTTCCATTGAATCCTTTAATTGTTCAAGTTCTTGCAAATCAAGTTGACTTATGGGAGCTTCACACCAACATTGGCTCTGACTAGTTTTCCTCATTTGATCAAGAGATTCACCTCTTTTCTTCTCAATTTCAACCACACCAAGAATTTGAGTGAGTTGCAAATTGAGTCCACAAACATTACCATTTCGATGAGCCTCAACAAGTTGAAGTGAACCATTTGCGATTGGATTATTATTAGTATTATTTCTCAAGAGGAACCTATCAATAAGGGACTCAACATTACGGTGGCCGAAGGAAAAGAATTTTCTTGCAGGAGAAAAAACTATGATGGCTATTTCAACACCACAAAGAGTGCACAGTTCACTTGCTATTTTGAAAAGACCAGAGCAATGTTTTGAGAAGGTAACCTGGAGGTGATTCTTCACCTCTATTTTGGCAATTTGGATCATTTGACGACCCATGCTACTAGGTTTCTTTGTCATGTTTGATAAAATAAGTTGTAAGAAAATAATAAGAGATAATATATTCTTGTGATTTTGAGTTGACATTGAGAGTGAAAAATATGGACTATTTAAGTGTATATATGCTACACTCTCAAACAATTGATCTTATTATTCTATGTAATATGTTGATTGGGGGTTAGAAAATCTTATCCCATTAATGGATAAGTAATGGTGATTACTCAATAATGCACTTTAGTTGGCCTTATATGTTAATCCCTTAATAAATGGAGTAATGAGTTAATTGTTAATTTGTGACAAATTGTCAACCCTTCTATCTATTGGTTGTTTTTTTGGTTGTTTTTTGAATTAATAGAATAATTATTTTAAAAAATAAATGATGGTGAATAAGAAAAGGAGAAATATATTCCAACATTAGATACTAATTTTTATTTTTGACTTGTAACCTAAATTAAAGAAAATCATGTTTGACATTTAAGTTTTTAGTTGTAACATAATTAAGGAGAAGCCAATTATGATATTAGTTGTATAATATAATTAATAGTGTCTTAAGTTGGTAATAAGTTAAGATATGGGGCAAGTTTGTTAAAAAGATACTATGGAAAACTATTTTCCCAAAGTTATAAACTTCTTGAAAAATTTGTCAAAAGGACACTTAAATCCACATCATCATCAACTTTACCAACTTAACAACACCCACAAATTTTAAAACAATTCACTTTAACCCAATACTTCCAACTTAATAAATTCATCCACAAGTTTTAAATCATACACTTCAACCCACTCCATCATCCACCATTATATATACAAAAATATTAAATAAAAAAAATCAAAAGATAAAAATAGAAGATAGTTTTTTTCCCTCCAAAAAGCTCCGATTCCGACCACTTTTTCGCGTTATTTTTCGATAATTAGCTCTAAATCAGTCCATAATTATCATAAGCTTGTCCATGCACCCATCGTTACTCCATTTGGTTGGTATCTTATCAAACACACTTTGTACCATTGTTCAAAACCTTGAGACCACTCACATTACTCAAAACCACTTTAGAAAGTACATTACAGCAGCTCAGGTGACTCCAAGTTCATTTCTCTATTCCATTAACCCAACGATCATTGATTAGAGGCAATATTTGCAATTTTATGGTTTTCGTACAAATAATTGCCCATTCATCGACCACTGATCGTCATTGATCAATTGTGTATATAACCCGACTTAGACCATAAATATAATCTACTGTCGACCAAAGCCTAATTACAGGATGTCTATTGTAGAATTTGTTCTAGTTTTAGGTGATTTAATGGGAGAATAGGTGGAGACTCCCAAATGCTGAAAATGGAGATCTTTTACCAAGGTGGCAATCCCCGTTGTTGTTTACCGCAACAGTTCGTACAATGAATTGTTTGCAAGCGTAATTTAGAGCGGGGATGTAGACTACGCATCGGGAATGTGGTGATTAGTTATCTAATGCATTCGAGGAAAAAGGTGAAATCTACGATCATAAATAGTGATGTACATGTGTTGATGTAAATGATGGATGTCGATGCAGATGGATTTAGACCTATGTTGAGGATAAATATAGTTGAAAGGTCCTTCGAAGGACCGGTAAATTCATCAGAACTCCCATCTCCACGCCCGACATTCGATGACGATTTCAGTGATTATGAGAATGATGGTAATGATCCTGCTAATATGGAAAATGATTGTATGCATATGGGAGACGTTTCATCGGACTCACAAGACGATGATGAACACCATGGAATGGGATCACAACCAGGATATTTCTTCACCGACGGAACCAATTTCTATATCGGTAAAAAATTAGCCATCAAGAAAGAGCTTAAAATGCTACTAGACTCAGCAGCGGTGGGGCAGTGTTTTGATTATTTTTTGGAGAAGAACTGCTCCAAATTCTTGAAGGCGAATTCCAGTTCATTTATTCTAAAGCGCTTGGAAGTTGCCAGTTCATTTATTCTGAACTGGAAACCATCAAAGAAATAGAAAGAGGGAATGGAAGCCATGGCTTGATCTATTACGCAAATCCCTTCTTTCCCTTATTCAAGATCTCAACTTGTAATTTGTAGTAGGGATTCAAATCCTACGCGTTAATGCTGCTAATGTATTAATTGGTTTATCACTATCTCAACCATAAGTTGCTCTAACTATTTCTGAGTGCATTAGTCAAACTATTTATGTTAGCTGCTTAGGTTTTCTCTCGTCATCTTTTGAGAAGAGAGCCTTCTTTTGCAGGCATAAGGTATTCGATCTACTCTTTTTATTATCTTGATATATTGTTCTTTGTTTACCATTCTTGATATTCACATACTTCTCTCACGCTTTCTTAGTCTTCAAGTACATATCATCTTTTTTCTTTTCTTTTATTTTCTATACTTTCTTTATTTTCTAGGTTTTACCACGTCATAAATCAAGATACTATTGTAAACTTTTTTATCTAGGAATTTACATGTAAATTAAGAGATTTCTAGCCTTTTACCTGTCTCCCTGTTTGGCCCCTCACCTTCTCAGTGTATGCTTAGAAGCAAAGCTCCTAATCTCTCACTCTCTCTTATTGCATATAAAGAAAGTAGGAGTCCCATGACAATTTGAGACCATGTTAATGCATGAACTATAACTATGTGATTTCTTTTCAATATGAACACAAGTTTATACACAAGGAAGAAGAAAAAATAACTCGCTACAAGTCTAAAGACCAAATAAAGGAGTTGCATCAAATAAAACAGAGCCCTTCTATTTTGTTGAATCCAGTCAAGAGAGGATATCATGAAAAAGACCATGTAGTTTAGTCCTCTATTAAGTAATTTCTCTAGATCTTTTTCAAGGAGACGGGCTAGGCACAATCTTAGCTTTACTACTCTTCTGATATATTCAGTTTAGTTTGTAAATTAACCAAATTCAAACAGGAAGAGGTTTCCAAGAAGTATATGACAAGGAATTGTGTGTTGGTTGGTATATATGAAAAAGAAATCTGATATGCAGGAGTTTATATCAATGATACTAGAGAAAACTCCATATGTGCTGCAGCCTCATTGATAAAGTGTGCTATAGCCCTTATTGATAAATCTTGTGTATGACTAATTTAAATTTTTAAGATCCATGTAAATAAACTGGTATAAAGCGACCAGCTCTTTAACTCCTTACAGGACTTTGTGGTGCAAAATGATATGGGATGCGGATCAACTATAGGTCCGATACTTGTTTCAGGAGTTGGAATCCATACCATTGATTGTGGTATTGCTCAACTATCCATGCACAGGTACCTTGTTATTTAGTTCCTCCATACAATGTTTTGTTACATGGTGATCTCCTAGCATTTTCTTCCACTTTGAAAATTGGTTATACACCATTGAAACGGTACCCATTAGGCAAATCGTACTACGAACAAACTTCTGAAATCCAAAAAATTATTCCTTTACTCTTAGTTCCTGTCACAAAAGGAAAAAAAAGAAACAACTACTAACGGACTTCCATAAGCAAAAAATAAAAAAAATTCTTTACTCTCTTGTTCAAATCAAATTGTATTTACCGGAAAGCAATAGAAGCAGCAGTCTCGAACTAGTTTACTTCGAGTTTTGTCATGTATCACCTAGCGTAGAATTTGGCTTGAGTCCATATTCGGTAGAATGAGTTATATTTTCAAGTTGCAGTGCTTGTCCTTCTGTGCAAGTAGAGATCACATGTTAGACGCATTACTTTTTTTGAGTTCAAATAATGCTGAAATTAAAATGTTCCAACATCCAGAAACCTCGGGCAACCTTGTATAAAACTGTTTATTCTGTGTACTCATTCAGACAAAAATTTATATGCTGTAAATAAATGGCAGACAGCAGACAGCTAAATGATAACCTATGAAGTTTCCAGCTGTAATTGTCTCTGGTAGTTTGATAGGCTGAAATGGTTACATGTTGCTCGAGGGACGATAATATTTTAGACTTGTTAATTTATATCTTCTTCCTGTTTCAATTGGTCACCTGCTTTGTTAAGTTGGTCATCAATTTTCCATTAATTTCACTTTGCTTTTCTGGAATTGCAGCGTGTGAGAGATATGTGGATATTGCATACATGCACTTCAAGGCATTTTACCAGTCATTCTCAAGCATAGACAGGAAGTTGAATGTGGATAGATAACTGGTGAAGTGAAAACCTTAGCTTTTTAATTCATATATTCATACCTACACTATCATTAATAACAACAGGAACTTTAGTCCGTGCATCCTAGCATGTACACGAAACATAAATGTAAGCGACAACACATAACAATAGTATCCTAGTGTAATTTTACAAGTGGGATTTTGGAATGCAAATCTTATCCATATCTTTATTAAGTAGATAGGTTGTTTTCGATAAATTCTCGGCACAAAGAGTGAAGCTGTTCGGGAAAGGGTTGCTGGAAGAAAAAGAAATGCAAATAAAATTTCAAGCTATAGTGCAAAATGCAGCATTGTAGCGCAAATCCATTGATGAAAAAGAAATTACGTGATTACTAAATACTACTACTAAATAATGACAAGACATGAGTCTAGCCTCGTCGTTCCCATCTACTAGGCGGCCACACTCAACTACTTACTAACCTGAGACCTACTAATCTTCCATATAATTCTCAACCTCCATATCTACCTGTCTAATTGTGCCACGAAGTTACAGCATGTATATCTACAACAAACCTGCAATGCATGACATTGCAATCCAAAGCGTGCACGTACTTTTTAAACTACTCGGGTAATTGAAAACAAAGGCAACTTCCATTTAATTTATTGATGTCGTAAGTTTCACCAAATGAAATGACTTTATATATGTTTGGCAGAGAGACAACTTACAATAGAGTTATTGATGGGACCAAATGTAGCTATTGAGCAACACTAATTATGCTTACGATATATGCATCTCACACATTTAATATAAATCGTCTATATTGTTGAATCATATGAGACACAACACTTCGGTTTATACTAAATTAGATTTTGAACAGCCAAATTTTACAAACTACAAAAAATCTAAATAGTGACTGCCAAAATGAATGTGTAATGGTCTTGTCCAACCTTTGTTACGGAGAAGAAAATGTTTCGTTTATCATATTTTGATTTGCTTAGCTCCTAATTCATCCAGTCTTGTTACCTTCACTCAGAGAGCAGTTTGTCAATTGCAAAAAGATAACCACCTACAACCACAAAGGATGCAATTCCTCTCCGTGCCATCCGCAATCCCAAGCCACGAAATAAGATATTCCGATCTACAGGATGGATCCCAGTCCAACTCTCAAATCTCTTTCCAGGAAGTTTCCATTTGAGAAATCCTCTCCGTTGATACATACTGCACATAAAGAGTGTAACAAAAAGAGGATACATCAGGTCCTGTATTGGCTATAATCCTACTAAGTGAATGCTTCAACTACTTTTGACCCGTTATCCTCACTTACAGATGCACCAATTATACGGTTGCAAATATACATACATTCTCGTCTACTCCATCATCCAACCAAGGACTACCAATACTAAACCCCAAGAAAATGCATGTTAGTATGTGTTCCTAAGGGGGGAATGGGATAACAGTTCACCTACTAGAGAGATAATTTGCAAAACCTATCATATCAAAGTCGGATGATTTTTCACCGGGACTGTAATTGCCACATTATGAAACAAAAACATTTGATATCAACTAATGAATTCCTGCATAGATCCTGTCAGACCAGAAGCACTAGAGAAAAGCTATACACCAACTAAATATAGATGACTTAAAAATTATGTCAGGCTTGAATAGAGCGAAATGGGCAAAAGGGATTCACATAGAAAACCTTAAAGAGTTTAGGATCGAGGTGTTAATTGATAATATTGACTGTTTAATGGAATTTACCATTCTAACTCCAAGGCCGATAAGTTGAATTGACCATAGAAATTTGTCCAACACCAACTCATCCCGCAGCATGTATACTCAGATTTTATGAGCTTAACTAACAAATACGCATTGTAACCGTAACTAATAAGCTCTCCCAAATACTTGTACGTTATTTCACTACATGAATTGACCACCCAAGATTTCTTTGATCATTAAGGTGCCCAGGTGAATTTCAATGTAGAAAAATATCATATAGATGAACAAATACAGATGATCGAATCCCTGGTAAGGCAACACACCTTGGGCAGAACCATGCATTGTGAACGAGATTTGGCAGTATCAAAACCATGAGAAGTAGAAGCAGCAGGTGAACCAGAGAATCCAGCTGCAAGACTAACAGCTGAAGCAGACAATAGACCAACATCTTCATCAGATCTGAATGATAACAAGGAAATTGGTAAGAAGGATCAAATTTATTGAATAGGCCATGCATCAATCTTGGAATAATGAAGTGACAAAATAGATACTTCATTATTCACATACAGAAATTTTATTCTAGGGGAGAATCAATTTGTCAAGCATAACGCAAGTTGAAAACAACATAAGGCTAATCCAATTAAGTTAAAGAAGAAAGCCATAAAGTTGTTAGGAAACGTGCAGAAATAAAGCAAACTACAAGCAAAAAGAAAACAAGAACACACAGATTTACGTAGTAGAATGAGTATTTTTTGGATACACAAAACAACCCACTAAACGCACTTATATAATATGTGTATACAAACAAGTCCTAGGCTCAAAAAGCATGAAGGTCCACGAGCCTATCGGCCCGATCCCTACGCTGACACCACAAACCCCATTGAAAATCACAAACATGGATTGCACCGCGAATTCTAATTCATAACTCTAGCAATCTCCACCTTGACACGAATTCTAATTCATAACTCAAATCCATTTCAATACAAATTCTCCAACTGTTCCACAAAAGCCCCTGAGGGCACATCTTAACAACTAACACTAACCATGTCCAAGCAATGCTCAAACTTGGCACTTGGTAGTATCTTGTTCATCAGATCAGCAGGATTATCATGAGTACTAATCTTGCTCACCACAATATCACCACGTGCAATAATTTCACGTACAAAATGATACCGAACATCAATGTGTTTTGTCCTCTCGTGAAACATATGATCTTTCGTAAGGAAGATAGCAGTCTGACTGTCGCAAAAGACCGTAGTTAAGGATGGCCAATTGAACTTCTTCAATTAAGGATGGCCAAATTAGCCAATTCTTCTTTCAATTTTGGCATATTATTCAACCCTTTTTATAACATCTGTAAGCTAAAACTATGTGAATATATTAGTTATAGAAAAAAGCTCTAAATTTCATAATTCTATTTTTATAGTTGAGAAAATAATGGTTAAGAAAACATATTTTACTCCAAAAATAATGGTGTTTTTTAATTCTTCTTTTTTGACATAGTTAAACTATCAAGAACTGTTCTGGATATGGTCCAAAACAAACTAAGGTCTGGAATTTATTAAAACCATTTATGTTGGAATATGGTAATGTGGCTTCTAGGTGGGAAACTATTCCGATGTGGTAATAACCTTTTTTTCAAGTACTTCATCTATTATTTTGGGCGATTATATATGGCTTCTTTAACAGAGCGGATGTTCTAGAACTTCAATTTACAAGACAAGAACACAAACCAACATAATCATGAGAAAAAGTCTTGCTTGGTCTAGGTTTGGATTTTCTGTTTAGAAGACTGGCAAAACAGTTAATAAACAGTTAAGTAGCTGAAGAAATCTTACCTTTGTAAAAAGCTGTTAATATTTCATAAACACCAAAGCTAGCTCCCAAACCCAATGACCTTCCAGGTATCAGCCACCCCACACCATTATACTAGCCTTCAATGGTCATAAAAGATTATTAACATTTAAGATCAAAAGATGTCCATAAAACAGCCATCCATATGAGAAAATTTATGAACTTTTCATTGGTCTTTTATAAGACCTATAATGCATGCATTTCCCATAAAAGCAGTAATACAATTGATACATCATACATCATCCGAACAACTTTTTTCATGAAGCAAAATGGGAGAGCAGAGTAGCATCACTTCTAGTTAGCATAAAACAAATAAAGTTGATTGACTCCCCTGAACTTCCTGACAAATTTCTAACCTTGTTGATGACATCAGAACCAGTGAGTTGTTTACCACAACTTGATCCCACCTGCATTCCATTCGACAGAATATACAACCAAAGCACAATAAGACATTAAAGATGCTCCCATTAGTGTAAGATAATACATTTAAGTGAATGCTCAGGGTCAATATCAATTTTAACACCTGTACAAGGGCCTTAAGGCTATTGAAAGGGTAACCGAAGGCAGTGGCTATTGTAGAAAATCTTTCAACAATAACTGCATGCGTTGCAAATATTGGATTCTTCAAAAGTTCATTCATTTGATAGATTAACGTGGATAACTCTGTGTTGCAATTAATCATCTCCTCGAGTCACAATCAATATATTCAGAGATTCACAATTCCCTGCAATTCCATAAGATTGGCACAAAGAGTTAGTAGTTCAAATGCGCTATAAAGTCAGTCACCATGAACGTTAACACTTACGTCATTAAGAAAAATCATGGGCGGAGGAAAATTGCAATCAAGCCAATTGACAATCAGAACAGTAGACATGTTATTTACTCAAAACGTGTTTAGTACTTTTCAAAAAAGATAGTGAAATTTGCATATTAACTGGTGCAGAAATTGTTATTCTCGTTCAGTCTTTAAAGCGCCAACGTCTTTTCACTTTCGATCATCCTAGTGCTGATGCTATTATTGACTGTTACATCACTGGAATACCATTTTCATCATTGTCATTATTGAATACTGATGAATTTTACTTGCAACAAAATAACCAGTATTATTCTCATATGTGTAAAAATTTGGAAGCGGAGAAGAAGAAGAAAGAGAATATTGAAGAAGAGAAGTTGGTAAATATTGATGATAATAATAATGGGGGATATTGGTTGAATGAACCAATTGATACTAAGGGTATTGATGAACTTGAAGAATTTATGGTTGCATTGGAAAATTTGAAGAAGAACGTAACAACAAGGGTTGATGAATTGAGCCTGTTAAATGGATCTTCTTCGTCGAATTCAACGATGAAAATAGCAAGATTTGGAGCTAAGGATCAATTTTTGAATTAGGTTAAAATTGATTATTGTTCTTCAATTGTTCCTTATGAACTCAATAGCTCAGGAGATGGCCAATTTTGAAGCAATTAATAGTTAGTAATAATATTAAAGCATTATTAGCAACTAAGTAAGCATGTTTTTTCTTTTATTTTCCTTTTTTTGTTCATGGAGTAGTAGCATGTGTTTCACGACCCGAACCAGGGCCTGGCCGTGACGAGCATTTCAAACCATGGAGGCCCAAAACACCCCTATCTGTCTGCTAATCATGCACCTAATTCATATGATCAAAGTAATGCGGAAGAAACACAGTAATTCAAAAACATGGTCATAAATATGAAAAGAAAGAATAACGGGGAAATAAGGTTCCCCCAACATCAATCAACCTCTAAACAACTGTCTGCGAAAATCTCTAACAAATGACTAAGTCGAGTAACTGTATATAATCTGGGACAAGGCCTCCAGTAGACCCCAAAACTAAATATAAGATAAAAGGACTGCAGGACATAAGATCTTCAAAAATAAAGAAGGCTCACCACTTGTCTCTGCAACTCTGTCTAATTGATCTACTAATTCCCTTGACCCCTAAACTGGGCCTTTAGACTTGAGAGTTTAGAGAGGGGAGGGGATCAGCACAAAAATACTGGCATGCAGAGATATCAAAACAAAATATAATATTTTTACAAAATATAGTTGAGAGCCATTATATGGAAATTTCATATCAAACCATTTGAAAATACATAGGCGTAATACAATAGTTTCTCAACAACAATGAAATGCAATTGAGCTAGGTGGAATGCCCTACATAATTTACACCAATTATCCAACCTCGGTTACCGCTGAGATTAGAGTATAAGTGAGGGAGGGACACATAAGACCACGAAGCATGGTGTCTCGACCCAATGGTAGTGCCGAAGATCACTTAGCTCGAGCTCCTACATATAGACCCAATTTGGGAATAACATAAATTCAACTACTCAAGATCACATAGTCTGGTACCAAATTTCCATGTTGGCAAACACGTCATCGCTCTTACATTCAAACGCCTTCTTCGGGCATCCACCTATCTCATGTAAAATCAATACATTCAAATTTTATCTAATTCAATCACATATCAAATTCGGTAGGGTATCATCATACCCTAATTTCAAGTCCTCAATATCACTTCCACATATGCATAATCATGTAAAAAAAATAAGGTGATTCATCATTTACAAGTGGTGAACAATATTTATGTCACGACCCGAGCCTAGGCCCTAGCCGTGACGAGTATCCCGAACCATGAAGGCCCTGAACACCTATTCTCTATTTGGTTATCATGCACAACATTCGTAATCATAATAAAATGCGGAATTGAAACTGAGTACGGAAAACATGGTCAAGTTCTGCAACAATTTCTGAATAATACTATCTGACATCAGTCTGCGAAATCTCTACTAAGAACACAAACATCTGTCTGAAATGAAACTGGGACAAGGCCCCCAGTAAACCAAAAAAAACCATAATAAATAAGATAACGTCTGACATAATTAGGCCTTCCGAATGATAGAAGGCTTGAGATCAAGTCTGCAAATCCGAGAATGTCTACTGAGTAGTTGGACCCCTAGACCGTGCCTCAGAACCTGGAAGGAGGGGGGTCAGCACAAAAGTAGTGGCACGTGAAACAAACCAAAAATAGTATAATGGAAAATACATATATATATATATATATATATATATTGAGTGAAAGCAATTTTTCATCAAGACATCATGTATAAAACTTGTTTCTGAAAAATACATGGGCACTTTCTGAAAACATGTAACCCGTCTGTTCATTTCAAATCATGATCTGTGTTTTACTTCTGAGTTAGGTGGTATTCCCCTACAAGTCTGATATTCCACAGGCTGTATGGAATCCGCCATTGACTCGGCGGGGAAGCCCCCAACCCAAGTGTGCCGCAAGGGTTGGAGTGTCTGAGTCTGATACGCCACAGAACATTTAAGTCAGTGCATAATAGTATACCCGGGTCGGCAAACCACGGTTTTAGGCAATGATTCGCTTGAACTAAATCCCTCTTCGACGAACCACCTAACATCTCTGTATGCCCATTTTTAACCTTATCTGTACATGCAACATTCTGAATGTCTAAAATCATAAAAGTCCGAAATGTCTGTTAGTCTGAGTCTGATATGGCATTAGTCTGAGTTGGTATCGTCATACCAAGACATTGCAAGTCATGATCTTTCTGAGCCATAATGTATTAAGCAAGATCTTTCATTCAAAACATAGTTTAGACCACCAAAACATGTAACTGATGTAAAGGATTTCATATTCCGAAACTTAAAGTTCAATTCATGCAGAAATTCCATCAAACACCTGGTGATCAAATGTCTTTAGAAAGTTCATGTATTCAAAATTGAAACACATTCATTCATATATGTATATAAACTGTCAAATCGCTTTGAAAATGGTCAAAAGACCAAAAGAATGATGTTAAAACATATTATACATAAATATATATACATAATTTAAAACCCCATTCTAAAACATGATTTTTTTCTATGCCCATGAGAATTTAGGAAAAACCCCGCGTACCTCTATTTCCAAGGATAATAGATGTTTCTTGAAGATTGGGGATTGGTATTCCAAATATGTAATTATCTTCGAAAACCTACGGTCGAATCTTGAACTATTTGGGTGTTTATTTTGAAACCCTAAGGAGAATTCTTGAGCAATTTTGGAAAAGTATGTGTATTATGGTGTTTGAGGGATTAAACCCGTGTTGGTGGTATATATAGGGGTGGAGGATGACCAAAATACCTCTAAGGAACAATTCAGGTCAAATCTGTCCCTCAGTTGACAGTCTGATAGGCTGGAGTAAATCGATTATAACTTTTTACTCATTTATTAAAATTTGATCAAACCAACTTCATTTTAAAGAGGACTCAAAAATCTTTCGTTTTATATATTATAGCTCACACAGTTCATTATATACAGGGAGTTACGATCGTTTGAAATTGACCCAGAAATACTGAAAACTGGGCAATAGGCTATGCGTTTTGCTACTGTTTTGAAATCCAAACGCAGCCTTATGCATTCCGAAAAATTTCAAAACTTATCTGAGATGTACTATGAGCTTGCCCGATCATAACGCTACTTGAAAATCTAAAAACGAATATCGAAAAGGTTGAAAAGTTGTATCCCGAAGATTGCCAGCTAAAATGACACTAAGTCCTCATTACATTCACAAAAATTTTCAAGTTTTTAAGTCTAAGGGCACTCTATTAAAGGCTAATCCATGCACGACTTTTATTGGTATACTATATCTTGGAATAGTAGCATGTCTGAGATTTCGGGTAGCATGAATATATGAAAAGACGAGAAAACAAGTCATGCGAATCTGCCTGTTAAACTGACTTACTGACTATACAGATTGAATTATGCTGGACTTTCATACTTAACTGGAGTATCTCTTCAATACTCTCTCTAAAGAAGTTCTAAAACAGTAATAGGGAGCCACGAATCTTGGCAATACGACTTCTTACTTTCAGGCTTAGCGCACTTCCCGAATATCCCTTAACTATACTATTCCCTATAAATATGATATTCATTCAATTCAGCTTAAATTTCTCATATGAGCATTGACAAATTTTTCTACTAATGTCTAAAATAGCTTAATCCTTACCCCGCGATCAAGCCTAACTCTAAGTCAGAAAAATACAACATGCTACACAACGCTATTATTCTAAACCATATGATGCCACCTTCTATACCTCTTTTAAAGATCACATTCTAAGCATAACATGCCTTACCACTTTAATGACTACTCTAAACTCTTAATATGAAGTCGCTAATGCATATTGCAACCTTCCACTACAATCCCAAAATGTCATTCAAGCCTAATTTATAACCACATGTTAACTTAAAGGCAAACACCCATAAATACATACTTCACATAGTTTCTAAACTATTATCAATATAACTCCCACGCACTATCCTAAAAATATACACACACAAACTTTTCCACTAAACATCACATGTATCAAAGATTGGCCCCAAATCTCACTTCATACTTATGGTCTTATCTAAACAAACATACTATGATCTTCCATCAACAAGAACATTTACTTCATCACCACTATCATTGCATAGGGAAAACACTAAAAGGTTAAAACATAAGACCCTGAAGCATGAGAAGATTTTTGTATGGGACTGAACACATTATAAAGAGTGAGTACATGCGTCATGAGTTGCATGACCTCAACTAGAGTTCCTAACATAAGGAATGTAATTCCGACTACTTGAATGAACTAGAACTCATTATCTTGGTACTGGAAGAGTACGTGACTCTCTATCATATACAAGAATCACGAACTATGATCACGGAACTGAAACATAAAGCTTGAGTAGGCATTGGGATCACTGAAAAATACTAAGATAAGAATGGGTTGAGTCTCACCCTGACTTTCTAACGTTCTAAATCATACTGCATCACTACTAGAATCTGAGAGCCTTACTTGGTCATTCGTTCTGTCATCTCCCCCTTAGCTTCAAGTCATCATTAGAGTTTGGGAGATCCTTTACCATATTCTAACTGAACTACACTTACTACACTCTAGGGTCTGAAAAAAAATAACAATACATGCATATCATAGAACTTAGCCCGAATGACTACCTTCCGGGATACACTCTATCTTTCTCTAGCCACCAATAGTCGTAGTATAATGCTTGCACACTTATTTTATCGATTTAACCTTCAAAAGTCAAGCTTAGATGCTAACACTTAACATGGATATCACCAAGCCTTTGATGAACCATATCTCTTTCGATAGAGCATACCACTATTGCGACTCCAAATTTATATCCCTCTACTATGATAATCAAGATCACTGCAAAAGGCCCAACACTATCAATCAAAACACCTTAACATGGCTATTTAGATCACCATGTAGCATCTAACTAGTCTTTCTCCACTTATCAATTCAATGGTACCACTAGCCACGCACAACAAGTAATAGCCTTTGAAAAATGCCACAACCTCATGTCACCTTAGGCATACTTCTACATCATGCATGCAATATCATACACCACTACGAATAAAATAAACTTACTCTATTGCATGCACCGTTTAAGTCTATTAGCTCACTTCTATAGAACTAGTATTTATTAACCAAGAAATCTTCACATCCACCTTCATGGACATAAGCTGTTCAAACTTAATATCTAGTGCTATGCATGATTTACAACCCAACCTTACACGAAATTTTCACTTGGAAACTATGAAATAAACATCACGAAACACTAGTGCACTAGAACTTCATAACCACAATAATCGATCATGACCTAACGGTTTTCCTTATCATAATCCATTAGCATGTACTATTTCAGCACATCAAGCCTACTAATTTAATCCCACAAAACATGCATCATCAAACTCGTGCCACTATTTACCACCACACCATTTAAATTCAAGCATATAGTTTAGTATCAATCATTTACCACCAATGAAGAATGCAACATAATATAAATATACTAATCCATCAAATTGGGATATTCTACCCAAATATCTCAAAAATCTACTACATACCTTCTCACAAGTAGCACTAGTTTCCAACTACCAATGAAAAGAGGGTCAAGGGGGTTAAAGCCTCATAATAGACATGGTCAACTTTATCCTTATATTATAACCCCGTACAATCGTATCTACTTATACATCTTTCTCACATCACAATTACTTACCCAAGCATACATTTACACTACCTTCAAAATCCACAACAACCATGAGTCTATACTTATAACCTACTGGCTTATCTGGCCATTTTCATACTTCAAGCAAGGAAAATTCACCTCGCCTAATAACTCCTTCTCTGTCTTCTACTAATAAACTAACACACAAGGACGAATCGCTTCATTACCAACTCTATCTCATGCAAAAAGATTCAGCTATGCATATATTCAACCAACACAAGAACCACATGTTGAATGACAAATTGCTAGTGAATCGAAATAGGCCTCACACGGCTTCACTAGACTTTGATTTTTTTGTAATTTGAACAAGAAAATAAGAAGAATGACAAGGCAACTATGCTAGTGAATCGAAAGAGCCCCACACGGATTCACTAGACTTTTTAGTTTCACCAACACGATGATAAAATATTTTCAAGAGATAGAAACCTGTCACACAACATTCCGTAATCTGAGAATACACATCTTACTTTGTATAGATAAAAAAAAATGTTAGTCAAATATTTCCCCCACAGATTATCATACAATCCACACAGGCTACTTGCTATCAATAGGTCATGACACCGACACTTTAACTTATGCTACTATTTGGGTGGAAACACAATTCCAACACTTCTACTACACATCTTTTCCATAAAGCATGACATCTGCAACATAAATTTCTGAAAAGGGCCGAATATACTCAATACAGAAGGCTGAAAAGCACGATTTCATCAAGATCAAGGTTCACACTAGAACCCATACACTCTAAAGCAATAACGGACTGTTCTCAAGTCCTTGCACAATTTTAAGATCTTATATGACGCGATCCGAAGGGACAATACCATTTAGACTCTAAACTTCTGCACTTGATTCACCCTAGAAATATGATGGTTCTAAGAACATCAAAGTAAGGAGAGAATTTGGGATGATTTTACTTTCGTATGGACGTCACCATAGCACGAATTAGACTATGAAGGAGGAACATTCTGACTCTGTTTCACAAACTAGAACATGAAGAAAGAGAGACATTCGTAAACATCTTGTATACTCCTGCTTATAAGTATAGCGCGCTACACACCCATAAACAAGACTCTACCCGACGCGATTTCGCAGACACCCTGGGACCATGAACCGTGCTTTGATAACAAGTTTGTCAAGACCCGAGCCTAGGACCTAGCCGTGATGAGTATCCCGAACCATGATGGCCCGAAACACCCATTCTCTATCTGGTTATCATGCACAACATTCGTAATCATAATAAAATGCAGAATTGAAACTGAGTATGGAAAACATGGTCAAGTTCTGCAACAATTTCTGAATAATACTATCTGACATCAGTTTGCGAAATCTCTACTAAGAACACAAACATCTATCTGAAAAGAAACTGGGACAAGGCCCCCAGTTAACCAAAAAAAAAATTATAAATAAGATAATGTCTGACATAATTAGGACTTCCGAATGATAGAAGGCTCAGCACTGTGAGATCAAGTCTGCAAATCCGAGAATGTCTACTGAGTAGCTGGACCCCTAGACTGTGCCTCAGAACCTGGAATAAGGGGGGTCAGCACAAAAGTACTGGCACGTGAAACAAACCAAAAATAGTATAATGGAAAATACATACATACATATATATATATATATATATATATATATATATATATATATATATATATTAAGTGAAAGCAATTTTTCATCAAGACATCATGTATAAAACTTGTTTCTGAAAAATACATGGGCACTTTCTGAAAATATGTAACCCGTCTATTCATTTCAAATCATGATCTGTGTTTTACTTCTAAGTTAGGTGGTATTCCCCTACAAGTATGATATTACACGGGCTGTATGTAATTCGTCATTTCTGTTAGTTTGAGTCTGATATAGCATTAGTCTGAATTGGTATCGTCATACCAAGACATTGCAAGTCATGATCTTTCTGAGCCATAATGTATTAAGCAAGAGCTTTCTTTCAAAACATAGTTTAGACCACCAAAACATGTAACTGATGTAAAGGATTTCATATTTTGAAACTTAAAGTTCAATTCATCCAGAAATTCCATCAAACACCTGGTGGTCAAATGGTTTTAGCAAGTTCATTTATTCAAAATTGAAACACATTCATTCATATATGTATATAAACTGTCAAATCACTTTGAAAATGGTCAAAAGACCAAAACAATGATGTTAAAACATATTATACATAAATATATATACATAATTTAGAACCCCATTCTAAAACATGATTTTTTTTCTATGCCCATGAGAATTTAGGAAAAACCCCGCGTACCTCTATTTCCAATGATAATAGATGTTTCTTGAAGCTTGCGGATTGGTGATACTGAATATGTAATTATCTTCGAAAACCTACGGTCGAATCTTGAACTATATGGGTTTTTATTTTGAAACCCTAAGGAGAATTCTTGAGCAATTTTGGAAAAGTATGTGTATTATGGTGTTTGAGGGATTAAATCCCGTGTTGGTGGTATATATAGGGGTGGAGGATGACCAAAATACCCCTAAGGAACAATTAAGGTCAAATCTGTCCCTCAGTTGACAGTTTGATAGGCTGGAGTAAATCGATTATAACTTTTTACTCATTTATTCAAATTGGATGAAACCAACTTCATTTTAAAGAGAACTCAAATAGCTTTCGTTTTATATATTATAGCTCACACAGTTCATTATATACAGGGAGTTATGATCGCTTGAAATTGACCCAGAAATACTGAAAACTGGGCAATAGGCTATGCGTTTTGCTACTGTTTTGAAATCCAAACGCAGCCTTATGCATCCCGAAAAATTTCAAAACTTATCCGAGATGTACTATTATCTTGCCCAATCGTAACGCAACTTGAAAATATAAAAACGAATATCCAAAAGGTTGAAAAGTTGTATCCCGAAGATTGCCAGCTAAAATGACACTAAGTCCTCATTACACTCACAAAAATTTTCAAGTTTTTAAGTCTAAGGGCACTCTATTAAAGGCTAATCCATGCACGAATTTTACGGGGTGTTATAATTTATTCCAAATTCATGGTCTCTTTTGTTGGTCACAATATAATATGGGGTATCAAGACATTATCATGCAAATTTGAAAGCAATTTATCATTCATATTTATTAAACTTCCATTGAAAATCTCAAATCACATATGCATGGTTTCAACCATTGAAGTATATAGGCAAACAATTCCCATGACAAAGAAAAATGACTTAGAAATCAAATTGAAAGCAAGTTATTAGTATTGGATTGAAAAGCCATATTTAAAAGCATGCATGTTCATAAAAACTACACCCATGAGATTTTTTGATAACCTCACATACCTTGATTACCACGAATATTAGATGCTTCTCGAAACCTACGTTGAGAGGATTCAAATTATGCAATTAGTTTGAAAAATCCCCGGTTGAATCTCGAGTTGCTTGGTTTTTTATTTTGAAACCCTAAGGAGAATCCTTGAGCACTTTTGATGAATTTTGGGGTCCTTGGAACTGAATTTCGTGTTTTAGGGCTAAGTAAGGGTGGAAAAGGACCATTTTTCCATTAAAACGGAGTGTTTAAGTCACTTGAATTCTCTACATAGGCGCCGCCCATCCCATCGCCTATGTTCACATAGGATCCAACTAGGATATCGCCAATGTTTACATAGGCGCCGCCTAGGCTATCTCCTATGCTTTCTAGTGGCCATGGGCGATTGGTTAGGTAACTCATATCACTTTGAAAGGCCATAACTTCTTGCTCAGGTGTCAGATTTTAGAAAAATTGGTATCGTTGGAAAGCTAACTCGAAGACCTATCCTTTGACACATAGTAGGATCCCTAATTCGACATACACAAAGAGTTATGGTCGATGGAAACCAATTCAACTTACATCGTCCACTAAACTTAGTCGATCAAAATAGTTTCAACTCGTCCTTGAGTTGAAAGACCTCTATGGTCTAAATTCAAGATTTAATGGATTCACATGATACACAAATAATTAATATTCCGTATTGGCATAGGATTTTTATGGCTTCGAGGTTTATCAACACATCGTAATCGTGGTCTATATTTTAGCCTAAAATGCGGGGCATTACAATGTGATTTTTTGGGGGGTCAAAAATGTTATTGAACTATTAAAAATAGAATGAACTGCTTTTGTTTTGATCAAATTACTCTACCTTGGTATATGTTTATTACCTAATTATAACCTTGGTGCAACTTCTTTTGAATTTATTCATTTGTTTCTAAAAGGGTTAATCTATTATGGGTTAATTTGGTTTACTTTTTTAAGTTTATTATCCCAATAACAACAGTTTCTTAAGTATTTTGTTTACATAAAAATATATGCATCATTCTTTGAGAATAGTCAGCTTACACTTATTTATTCCTTATAATACCGTGATAAATAGCAAATTAAAAACAACCTATTAAGAAAAAATCTTATATTGATTCATTTGTTGTTGCTTATTAGCAATAAATGCACAAATTGAGAACTTGATGAACTTAGAGCAAAGGCCAGCCAGCCAGCAAGTGAGGTACTCACTAGACCATTAAAGATTGTGATGGGTGCGATTATTATAGTCTACCATCTTAATCACTGTATGAAGTCGCATACTGATGAAAATCCTTATTAGTCACGCCCAAAATTAGTAAAATCCAAAAAAAAGGACGGAGAGACACAAAAAAAAAAGAATTAAAAAAGTGCAGCTGAATCAAAACCAAGGCTATGGTTGTGAAGATCACTTGAAGAAGGCATGGTTCTAGGTGGCTTGATATCATAGTTGTTAAAGATCCTATTACCATTAACACCAAAAAATTTAGAAGAATTAGCAATCTCATTAACCATAAACTTGCTTTCCTGATTAGTCACATATTTTTTCAAATCTTCTTTTCTTTCAATTTCTGTGCTTGCTTTATTTTCTAGGTTTTACCTCATCAAAAATCACGATACTATTGTAACCTTGTTTATCTAGGCATTTACATGTAAATTAAGGGATTTCTAGCCTTTTATCTGTCTCCCTGTTTGGCCCCTCACCTTCTCAGTGTATGCTTAGAAGCATATCTCCTAATCTCTCTTTCTCTCTCTCTCTCTTATTGCATATAAAGAAAGTAGGATTCCCATGACAATTTGAGACCATGTTAATGCATGACCTATAACTATGTGATTTCTTTTCAATATGAACACAAGTTTATACATAAGGAAGAACAACAAATAACTCTGTACAAGTCTAAAGACCAAATAAAGGAGTTGCATCAAATAAAACAGAGCCCTTCTATTTTGTTGAATCCAGTCAAGAGAGGATATCATGAAAAAGACCTTGTAGTTTAGTCCTCTGTTAAGTATTTTCTCTAGATCTTTTGCAAGGAGACGGGATAGGCACAATCTTAGCTTTACTACTCTTCTGATATATTCAGTTTAGTTTGTAAATTAACCAAATCCAAACAGGAAGAGGTTTCCAAGAAGTATATGACAAGGAATTGTGTGTTCGTTGGTATATATGAAAAAGAAATCTGATATGCAGGAGTTTATATCAATGATATTAGAGAAAACTCCAACTGTGCTGCAACCTCATTGATAAAGTGTGCAATAGCCCTTATTAATAAATTTTGTGTATGACTAATCCAAATTTTTAAGATCGAAGTAAATAAACTGGTATAAATCGACCAGCTCTTTAACTCCTTACAGGACTTTGGGTTGCGAAATAATATGGGATGTGGATCAACTATAAGCCCGATACTTGCTTCAGGAGTTGGAATCCGTACTGTTGATTGTGGTATTGCTCAACTATCCATGCACAGGTACCTTGTTATTTAGTTTCTCCATACAATTTTTAGTTACATGGTGATTTCCTAGCATTTTCTTTCACTTTTAAAATTTGTTATAAACTATTGACTGGTATCCATTAGGCAAATCGTACTACGAAAAAACTTCTGAAATCCAAAAAATTATTCCTTTACTCTTAGTTCCTGTCACAAAAGGAAAAAAAAACTACTAACGGACTTCCAAAAGCAAAAAATAAATAAATTCTTTACTCTCTTGTTCAAATCAAATTGTATTTACCGGAATGCAATAGAAGCAGCAGTCTTGAACTAGTTTCCTTCGAGTTTTGTCATGTTTCACCTTGCATAGAATTTTGCTTGAGTCCATATTCGGTAGAATGAGTTATATTTTCAAGTTGCAGTGCTTGTCCTTCAGTGCAAGTAGAGATCAGATGTTAGACGCATTACTGTTTTTGAGTTCAAGTAATGCTGAAATTAAAATGTTCCACCATCCAGAAACCTCGGGCAACCTTGTATAAAAATGTTTATTCTGTGTACTCTTTCAGACAAAAATTTCTATGGTGTAAATAAATGGCAGACAGCAGACAGCTAAATAATAACTTATGAAGTTTCCAGCTGTAATTGTGTCTGGTAGTTTGATAGGCTGAAATGGTTACATGTTGCTCGAGGGACGATAATATTTTAGTCTTGTTAATTTATATCTTCTTCATGTTTCTATTGGTCACCTGCTTTATTAAGTTGGTCATCAATTTTCCATTAATTTCACTTTGCTTTTCTGGAATTGCAGCGTGAGAGATATGTGGATATTCAATACAAGCATTTCAAGGCATTTTACCAGTCATTCTCAAGCATAGACAGGAAGTTGAATGTGGATTAATAACTGGTGAAGTGAAAACCTTAGCTTTTTAATTCATAAATTCATACCTACACTCTCATTAATAACAACAGGAACTTTAGTCCGTACATCCTAACACGTACGCTAAACATAAATGTAAGAGACAACACATAACAATAGTATACTAGTGAAATTTTACAAGTGGGGTTTTGGAACGCAGATCTTATCCGTATCTTTATTGAGTAGATAGGTTATTTTCGATAAATCCTCGGCACAAAAGGTGAAGCTGTTCGGGAAAGGGTTGCTGGAAGAAAAAGAAATGCAAATAAAATTTTAAGCTACAGTGCCAAATGTAGCATTCTAGCGCAAAAACATTGATGAAAAAGAAATTACGTGATTACTAAATACTACTACTAAATAATGACAAGACATGAGTCTAGCGTTGTCGTTCCCATCTACCGGGCAGCCACACTCAACTACTTACTAACCTGAGACCTACTAATTTTCCATATAATTCTCAACCTCCATATCTACCTGTCTAATTGTGCCATGAAGTTACAGCATGTATATCTACAAAAAACCTGCAATGCATGACATTGCAATCCAAAGCGTGCACGTACTTTTTAAACTACTCGGGTAATTGAAAACAAAGGAAACTTCCATTTAAATTCTTGATGTCGTAAGTTTCACCAAATGAAATTTACTTCTTTAGGCAAGATATGATGACTTTATATAAGCTTGGCAGAGAAACAACTAACAATAGAGTTATTGATGGGACCAAATGTAGCTATTGAGAAACACTAATTATGCTTACGATATATGCATCTCACACATTTAGTATAAATCGTCTACATTTTTGAATAATATGAGACGCAACACTTCGGTTTATACTAAATTAGATTTTGAACAGCCAAATTTCACAAACTACAAAAAATCTAAATAGTGACTACCAAAATAAAAGTGTGATGGTCTTGTCCAAGCTTTGTTACATAGAAAAAAAATGTTTCTTTTATCATATTTTTATTTGCTTAGTTCCTCGATTCATCCAGTCTTGTTACCTTCACTCAGAGAGCAGTTTGTCAATTGCAAAAAGATAACCACCTACAACCACAAAGGATGCAATTCCACTCCGTGCCATCCGCAATCCCAAGCCATGAAATAAGATATTCCGATCTGAAGGATGGATCCCGGTCCAACTCTCAAATCTCTTCCCAGGAAGTTGCCATTTGAGAAATCCTCTCTATGGATACATACTGCACATAAAGAGTGTTAAAAAACGAGGATACATCAGGTCCTGTATCGGCTATAATCCTACTAAGTGAATTCTTCAACTACTTTTGACCTGTTATCCTCACTTACAGATGCACCAATTATACGGTTGCAAATATACATACATTCTCGTCTACAACATCATCCAACCAAGGACTACCAATACTAAACCCATAGACAATGCATGTTAGTATGTGTTCTTAAGGGGGGAATGGGATAAAATTAAGTTCACCTACAAGAGAGATAATTTGCAAAAGACCTATCATATCAAAGTCGGATGATTTTGCCGCATTATGAAACAAAAACATTTGATATCAACTAATGAATTCCAGCACAGATCCTGTCAGATCAGCTGCACTAGAGAAAAGCTATACAGCAACCAAATATAGATGATTTAAAAATTACTTCAGGCTTGAATAGAGAGAAATGGGTACAAGGGATTCATATTGAAAACCGTAAAGAGTTTAGGATCTAGGTGTTAATTGATAATATTAACTGTTGACATTGTGCGCACAACCCAATTGAATTGACCATTCCAACACCAAGGCCGATAAGTTGAATTGACCATAGAAATTTGTCCAACACCAACTTATCCCGTATCATGTATACTCAGATTTTATGAGCTTAACTAATAAATACGCATTGTAACCGTAACTAAATAGCTCTCCCAAATACTTGTACCATATTTCACTACATGAATTGACCACCCAAGATTTCTTTGAGCATTAAGGTGCTCGAGTGGATTTTCATGTAGAAAAATATCATATAGATGATCAAATCCCTGGTAAGGCAACACACCTTGGGCAGAACCATGCATTGTGAACAAGATTTGGCAGTGAGAAGCAGCAGCAGCAAGTGAACCGGAGAATCCAGCTGTAAGACTAACAGCTGTTATTTCTGACAATACGGGTACGCAGAATCTGTATAATAGAATAACAACTTCAACTCTTGATTTCAAGTATGAACAAGAACACAAAGAAGTTGAACAAATACCGTCAACACAAGATCAAAATGATATTTCAAAGAGGTGTATTTTTTTTTTCTTTTTCTTTTTCAGAAAGTAGATGAAATAGAAAGTTGTTAAGGTCAAGTGGTCCGAATTCACGGATATTCCTTAAGGAAATAATTCCCCTCACTGTATCCAAGGTTGTGGAATCTTCCTCCCAGGATAAAATGGCCTTCAATCCGACTATACCGGTACCTCAAATAGGCAGATTCTTCGAACACACTCACGGTTAGAATGATCACACTTAAGAGTATTTTTATGACAAGAAGAAGAAGTTTGTAATCTAAAAATTTCAGTACAAAACCTGTGGATGAAACCAGGTTTATATAGCCATAAGATGCCTCTTTGTAAAGGTGGCAGCAGTTCAACTTAGAGGTGTGTTTGTTCTGAAAAATGCATGGTTGCAGTATTTATTATTGCTGAAACAGTCTGCAGTAATTTGCTGAAACAACACACCTTTTCACGAAATAGTGTGTATTTTCGTTGAAGAGTTGCAACTTTCTGAAGCAACAATCTGAAATAGTGCAACCCTCTGTAACAGAAGCAACAATCTGTTTAAACAGTGCAACCTTTCAAACCAACACATTAGTTCTGAAACACCTGTTCGAAATACTGGAGCAGTTAATTTTCCTTTTGAAGATCCATTTAAAACCAAAAGGTTTATTTCCTGGAGGAAGATCAACCAATTCCCACGTATGGTTACTTAAGATTGAATCAATCTCACTATTGACCGCCTCTTTCCGAAAGGATGAGTCTGATGACGACATCGCTTCTTTAAACGTTCGAGGCTCATTTTATAAGAGAAATGTTTCAAAATCTGATCCAAACGAAGTTGACGTTCTTGACGTGTACTACGTCTTGGATTTTCTTCATTATGTACATTCTCACTTGGTTCATCTCGGGGTCGTTTAGATCCTCCACTAGACTGTTCATGTCTAGTTTTATATGGATAAATGTTTTGAAAGAATTCAGCATTATCTGATTCAATTACCGTATTTTCATTTATATCCGAATGTTCGGATTTATGAACCAAAAATCGACATGGTTTGCTGCTTTTAGCATATCCTATGAACACGCAGTCCACTGTTTTAGGTCCTATCTTAACCCTTTTAGGTATAGGAACTTGAACCTTCGCTAGACACCCCCACACTTTGAAATATTTCAAGTTGGGTTTCCTTCCTTTCCATTTTTCGTAAGGAATTGATCGTGTCTTACTATGGGGAACTCTATTGAGTATACGATTGGCCGTAAGGATAGCCTCCCCCCACAAGTTTTGTGGTAAACCAGAACTTATTAGTAAGGCATTCATCATTTCCTTCAAAGTTCGGTTTTTCCTTTCCGCAATTCCATTAGATTGAGGTGAATACGGGGCCGTAGTTTGATGGATTATTCCATTCTCTACACATAATTGCGCAAAGGGAGATTCATATTCTCCGCCCCTGTTACTTCTTATCATTTTGATCCTTTTGTCTAATTGATTTTCAACTTCAGTTTTATATTGCCTAAACGCATCTATTGCTTCATCCTTACTATTTAGCAAGTAGACATAACAATATCTAGTGCAATCGTCAATAAAAGTTATGAAATACTTTTTTCCACCACGTGATGGTGTTGACTTCATATCACAAATGTTAGTGTGTATTAAGTCTAAGGGATTGGAATTCCTTTCAACAAACTTATAAGGATGCTTAGCATACTTTGATTCTACACACATTTGACACTTAGATTTATTGCACTCAAAATTTGGCAAAATTTCTAAGTTAATCAGTTTTCGTAACGTTTTGTAATTAACATGGCATAAACGTTCATGCCATAAATTATGAGACTCAAGCAAGTAAGAAGAATTTGAATGTTTATTCATTTCAACAGTCATTACATTCATCTTATAAAGGCCTTCCTATAGATAGCCTTTTCCTACATACATTTCTCCTTTGCTAACTACTATTTTTCCAGAAACGGTTACACATTTGAAACCATTTTTATCTAGGAGTAAAACAGAAATTAAGTTCCTACGTAACTCCGAAACATATAACACATTATTCAGTGTCAAAACCTTTCCGGATGTTATCTTTAGGCAAACTTTTCCTATTCCCTCCACCTTAGCAGTCGCGGAGTTGGCCATGTAAATTGTTTCTTCCGCTTGATTCGGAGCATATGTCGAGAACAACTCTTTGTTTGCGCAGACATGGCGTGTGGCCCCTGAATCCATCCACCAAGAGTGTGGATTGCTGACCATGTTGCATTCTGTGAACATAGCACACAGGTCGTCATAATCCTTGTTGGACTTAATCAGATTTTCTTGGTCCTTTTTCTTCCCTTTTTTTGGGGCTCGACAGTCTGTTGATTTGTGGCCAACTTTGCCACAGTTGAAGTACTTTCCCTTAAACTTTTTCTTGGGATGATTGCTTCCATGTTCAACATTCTTTCTTTTCTTCGAGTTGTTTTTGCCATCTTCTACAATATGTGCTCCACTCATTGTAGAATTTCCCTTTGACCTTCTTTCGGCAGCTTTATTGTCTTCTTCAATACGAAGTCGGACAATAAGATCTTCAACGGTCATCTCCTTGCGCTTATGCTTTAAGTAGTTTTTGAAGTCTTTCCACAAAGGTGGTAGCTTCTTAACTATTGTTGCTACTTGGAAAGCATCATTCACAATTAAACCTTCTGCTAGGAGATCATGTATGATGAATTGCACTCCTGTACTTGAGAGACAACAAATTTGCTATCAATCAATTTGAAGTCCAGGAATCGTGCAACAAGGAATTTCTTAATTCCTGCATCTTCCGTTTTATATTTCCGTTCAACTGCCTCCCACAGTTCTTTTGATGTCTTGGTTCCACTATAGACATTATAGAGATCATCTTGGAGACCACTCAGAATATAGTTCCTGCAAAGGAAATCTGAATGTTTCCAAGCTTCTACAATAACGAAGCGGTCCTTGTCCGAGGTTTTCTCGGGTACCTTGGGAGCGTCTTCGCTAGTGAACTGTTGTAGACATAACGTGGTGAGGTAAAAGAACATCTTTTGTTGCCACCGCTTGAAGTCAATGCCAGAAAATTTTCCGAGCTTCTCCGCCGGGGCCATCGTTGGCGGAGCATTTGTGCAACTTGATGTGGCAATATTAGTCGCCCCCATAGACGTTGTTGCATCCATCATTTGACTTTCAGTTGTCATTTTTCCTGTCACCACAAGACAGAAAAATTAGTATTTTTCAGAATACTATTAATAAAGTTAAATAACTTTACAACTTTTCCTTCTTGTTTCTAATTAACGATGAAGTTTTTATAACTTCAAATCGTCAATCGAGTGAACTTCAACTTTTGATGAAGATTTTATGTCTTCTAATCACAAGTTAAATTCAGACGGAGTAGAAAGCATAAGCTTTAATCTCCAAAAACAAGTTATACAGATTCTGTAGATTATTTCCTTAAGATTGTCATTTCCGACAATACGGGTACGTAGAATCTGTATAATAGAATAACAACTTCAACTCTTGAGTTAAAGTATGAACAAGAACACAAAGAAGTTGAACAAATACAGTCAACACAAGATCAAAATGATCTTTCAAAGAGGTGTATTTTTTTTTCTTTTTCAGAAAGTAAATGAAACAGAAAGTTGTTAAGCTTAAGTCGTCCGAATTCACGGACTTTCCTTAAGGAAATAATTCCCCTCACTGTACCCGAGGTTGTGGAATCTTCCTCCCAGGATAAAATGGCCTTCAATCCGACTATCGCGGTACCTCAAATAGGTCGATTCTTCGAACACACTCATGGTTAGAATGATCACACTTAAGAGTATTTTTAAGACAAGAAGAAGAAGTTTGTAATATTAAAATTTCTGTACAAAACCTGTGGATGAAACCAGGTTTATATAGCCATAAGATGCCTCTTTGTAAAGGTGGCAACGATTCAACTTAGAGGTGTGTCTGTTCTGAAAAATGCATGGCTGCAGTATTTATTATTGCTGAAACAACATACCTTTTCATGAAACATTGTGTATTTTCGTTAAAGAGTTGCAACTTTCTAAAGCAACAATCTGAAACAGTGCAACCCTCGGTAATAGAAGCAATAATCTGTTTAAACAGTGCAACCTTTCAAACCAACATATCAGTTCTGAAACACCTGTTCGAAATACTGCAGCAGTTCAGTTAGCAGATCTCATCGTTCGATCATTTGACCAAATCCAAATCAAAATTTGAAGCCGAAGCCGAAGCGAGCGACGATGACGACGGCGCGAGGCATCTCTATTTCCTTGCCTCACTTACCATGTGAAGTAAGTGTTTCACTTTATAAACACTTTAAACTTCTCTTCTTCCACCAATGTGGGAGAAGACTAAACTTTCCAATTTAAAGAGTACACTTTCCAATTTGGGTGTCTCCTTCCCTTCACTTGATTTCTCCATTTTCCATTCAACACACTATGAACCCAACAACAGCTAAAGGAGAAAATGGACCTACATCTTCTTAAGATCTGAATGATAATAAGGAAATTGGTAAGAAGGATCAAAGTTATTGAATAGGCCATGCGTCAATCTTGGAATAATGAAGTGACAAAATAGATACTTTGCAATTCACATGCAGAAATTTTATTCTAGGGGAGAATCGATTTTTCAAGCATAACGCAAGTTGAAAACAACATAAGGCTAATCCAATTAAGTTAAAGGAGCAAGCCTGAAAGCTGTTTGGAAACGTGCAGAAATAAGCAAACCACAAGAAAAAAGAAAACAAGAACACACAGATTTATATAGTAGAATGAGTATTTTCTGGATACGCAGAACAACCCACTAAGCACTTATATAATATGTGCATACAAATAAGTTCTAGGCTCAAAAAAAATATAGGTCCACAGGCCTCTCAGCCCAATCCCTACGCTACCACCATAGACCCCATTGAAAATCAGAAACATGGGTCGCACCGCGAAACTTTTTGGGCTGGATAACTAAAATTCGGTCACAACTTGTTTGTTTAAAACCGTTTAAGGAAAACAACGCAAGAATTCAATTTAAAGCTGGCCACAGAAACAAAGATGGAGTTTGAAGAAGAGAATATGTAGAGAGTAATTTTTTTCTTGTTGAAAGACCACTTCAAATTGATCATCAACTTAGCAATTTAAATAGTTGCTATTACAACTAAAAATAGGATAAAGAAACAACCTATTTCTATCAAAATTAGAATAACTAATTAGTTTCCTACCAAATATAGGATTCCTAATTTAACTAGGATTGTACGTAAAAAAAAATCTGGAGAAAAAAGAAAAAAAACAGCTGCATTCTTAAAGCAACTTTCAAAACTCCTCCTTGCTTTATGAAATGAAAACACCAATTCTTTTCTTTAGAAGCTCGAACTTGCTGATTTGAAGTGGCTTAGTGAACATGTCTTCTAGCTGTGGCAAATTTGAAGGTTGCAGAGGAAGAGAAGTCATTTGTTCAGGTAGTTACTGCTGCTGCTGAACTTGCTGCATGTTTTGTTGATATGGTTGTTGCTGATTACTTGCAAGAAGAGATGGATGTGGACCATAAGGAAGAGGAGGATCTCCTAAAGGCATTGACATTGTCATTGAAGTCTTCTGTTCTCCTTGAGGTGAAGAATTAAGTGATGGGATAGACAAAGGCACTGCAGTTCCAACTCCAGGTATTGTACCCTCAGTTTATAATATACCGAAGGCAAATACTCCAGGGGTTGAGGGGGCCTAAAGAGCTGGAAAATTACCAGGAATGCGACCAAGAACATTGTTTTGATAACCCAAACCTTACTGCCCTAAATTGAATTTATCACGAGCGGAGTCGCCAGGCCTTTTTCTGCACCAGAACTTTGTTGTCTGATCATTGCTGCCACTGCAAAGGAGGTAACCAATTGGCTGCCATGAATGATCCCACACACCAGTTTCATGTGCATTTGTAATTTCTACTTGAGGAGCTTCATGCCCCACAAGACAATGAAATATTGAATTATCATAGCTTCCGCTGACGAAATATTCTTCATGAAATGTATGCCAGGCAAATAATATCACGTCGTTCTGATGCCCATGGTACGACTCAAGATCCTTCGTAGCCCTTATGTCATAAAGCTTTATAATTTGATCCTTGGCAGCAGAACGGATCCAGTTACCATTCTGATTCCACTTCACGCAGAGAACGGTATTCTTATGCCCGTGAAATGACAAAAGCTCCTTACCTGACTTGGCATCCCAAAGTTTAACAAGATTATCGTTTCCATCAGATAACAAATGCTCTTCTTGGCAGCTTGTGAAATCACTGATGATAGGCGAATTTACACGCCTATATCAATATATTTTGCCTATATTTTAGCCTAGTTTTGAGAACAAATTATATATTTCATGCACTTTTAGTCCTCTTTCCTATAAATGAGCTAACAAACATGATTAGTAAAGTTTCAGGTATAAATGATGCAAAATTCAGCATTTTATGGCTTACTTGACGCAAAAGAAAGCTCACGAAGTAAGGAAAGGGAGTTTACACGCCTATGGACCAAAAATGCTGCATGGAAAATCTGTCCCGGGCTAAAACAGCATTACTGAAGACTTTGGGGACCTGGACCAAAACTGCTGCATGAAAAATCTGTCTCGGGCTAAAACATCATTTCTGAAGACTTTGGGGACTTACAGACACAAAGCAGGATTTTGACAAAGATACATTAACCTTGTACAATTAGGTTATGTATTTCAGTAGTTTATTTGGATTAGGAGAATGTTACATTAACCTAGTACAATTGGGTTAAGTATTTCATTAGCCTAGTAGGATTTGGTTATTTATTTCATTGGCATAGTAGGAGTAGGATAGGAGTATTATAAATACCCTATCATGCTAGAGATTTCTAGACATTCCTCCCTTAGTGGAGAGAATTCATTCCTCAATTAATACATTCATCCCTCACCACAATACATTCTTCCATCCCTCTCTTCTTCCACCACAACAATTCTACAACTCTTCTAATCATTACATTAATTCTATTTTTCTTCTTCTATTCATCTATTCAATTCTTAATTTCCGCAACAAGAGAAACGTTACTTGCTAAGGAATCACGCCTCACGCCTATCACTTGATCTACACGCCATTACTCAATAGTGTGATATAAAAACAATGTCAATCGTGATCTCCTTCGCATTCATGGGTAACTAAACCTCTCTGTTGGGGTTATGGAAACCGAATGAGATACTATCTATTGCTGTGAGTTTGTGAGTTCGTGACACATATATTGCTTATATCATTATTCTCTTCATCTTAATCTACATTCTTTGCGGTTGCAAACGCAAGAATACGCCAGTCTAACATTTAACTTGTTTGAGAGAAAGGTTATTTGTCTGGAAAAGAGATAATGTCAAGGTAGTAGGACACCCTTTCCTATTAAAAATCTAGTGCCGTAACTGGACTAACCTCTTGGAGAATTCGTACCGTTAGACACGCTTTAAGATCGAGAGAATTAAAGTGAAATAGTCCTTGTTTAGGTCGAGAGACGCTTGGATTTACCATTGACTACAATTCTCTATAAGCACTTGCATGTCAAGACTCTACACACTCATAGCCAATAGAGACGTATACCTCAGAAGGTGGACATAACCCCAACGCTTCAATTCTCATTGTTTACAACTTACGTAACAATCCTTCTCTCTTTACTTTATTATTTTCAACTTTTGTTTACATTACTTGCACAACAAGAATTCCCCCTTCTTATGAGACTTGCACCAAAAGTTTAGTAATTTTACTAACTTGTTGGCCAAGCTATTCCCAGTGGGATCGACACCCAACCTAGGTTGGGTTCTATATTTGACAAACGACCGCTTTACACTCACAAGAGCTGTAGATTGAGCGTTATCATTCACATACTTTAATGGTAGATTCATCAGAACTGGCCTCAACTTCAGAATCAACTTTTTTTTACATCTTGATTTTCAGGGTTGAAGTGATCATCCTTCGAGTCATCAGATGGAAGTTCAGAAATATCATCTCGCTTTTCCCCAGATGCATCAGCAACAACTTCCTTGGGATATACTATCACGACCCAAATCGGGGACCTGGCCGTGACGAACATTCCGAACCATGAAGGCCCAAAACACCCCTATCTATCCTGTAATCATGCACATAATTCATATGATAAAAATAAATGCGGAAGATACACAATATTACGGAAACATGGTCATGAATCTAATGAAACCAATAATGGGAAACAATGTCCCACAACCTCTATCGACATCTGAAAACCGTCTGCGAAATCTCTACTACATGACTGAAATAAATTACTGTCTGAAAACTAGGACAAGGCCCCCCACTAGACCGAAAACTACTAAATAATAAAATCTGCTAGACATTAGGCCTTGCGAAAGATAGAAGGCTCACCACCTGACTCCACAAAGCTGTCTGAAAAATGTACTGATTATCTGGACCTCTAGACTGTGCCTCTGTAACTAGGAAGGAAGGGGGTCAATAAAAAAGTACTGGTATGCATAGAAATCAAAACAAAAATATAACATTTTTACAGAATATAAGTGAGAGCCATTATAAAGCAGTTTCGTATCAAATCATTTGAAAAGGACATGGGCATAATGTAATAATTTTCCAACAACAATGCAATGCAGCTGAGCTAGGCGGAATACCCTACATATCACATTTACACCAACTGTCAAACCTCAGTTGCCGCCGATATTAGAGTATAAGTGAGGGAAAGACACACAAGACCACACAGTAGGGTGTCTCGACCCAATAAAGTATGGTAGTGCACAAGATCACAATGTAGGTCTCCTAACCATAGTCCAAATTTGGGAATGACATAAAGTCAGGTACACAAGATCACTTAGCCTGGTACCAAATTCCCATGTCGGCAAACAAGGTTTCTAGCGATGAGCCCTTACAACCAAACGCCTTTTTCGGGAATCCACCTATCTCGTATAAAATCAATGCATTCAACTCCATTAAATTCAACCACATATCTTATTCTGTAGGGTATCATCATACCCGAGTTGCAAGCCATCAATATAACATCATTACTTCATGTAACCATTATATTCATCATATTTCAACATAATAACCCTCTTCTTGCAAGTCAAAAATCATATCCACTTTCAAAATAGTTCATGTCATGCTTGTGAAGATGATTTCTAACAATTCACATCATATGAAAATTCAAAACAATTTCATGTCAAGAGAGGGGATTCATATAATTCATGCTCTCAAGTTAACATCTTTTGAATCACAAGCATATGCATATCAAAACACTTCGGAAATTGTCCTAAAGACAAAATCTATATCATAAAGATACTTAAAACATGTTTATATTCATAATTTCAAAAACTCCATTTTTAAAACATGAATTTTCTAAACCCATGAGATTTTTGAGATAACCCCACGTACCTCTATTTGCAAAAATAATAGGTGTTTCTTGAAACATACGATCTGGGATTCCGAATCTCCAGTTTGTTTTGAATTCCCATGGTTGAATCTTGAGTTACTAGAGATAATTGGATTGGAATTATAGCGAGGAAACCCTAATTCTTGCAATGGAAGAGAGAAAAAAAATGAGATTTTTCCCTTTATTAGGACATATATAGGGGTAGGAATGGGTTGAAAAGACCAAAATACCCTTGAGTGAAATTCTGAAACTGGAGCCCCATTTTTGGCCCCAGCGCGACGCGGAGCTTGGAAAAATGCCAATTATTGAGACCTGCAAATTTGGCGCGAAGCGGGACTATCGCGGAGGCTTGCTGAAAATTGACGAGTGCCATTTTGGCCTCTGCTGCGATGCACCATGCACTTAAATGGCATTTGTCTTATAGGTGAAACTTAAAATAGCCATAACTCTTTACCCGGTTATCGGATTTCGACAAATGTTATATCGTTGGAAAGCTTATTCAATTATCTACAGTTTGCTATATAGTAGGCCACCCAGTTCATCATATACAATGAGTTATGGTTGATTGAATTTAATCCAAGTTTTGATGCTTACTCAAACTCGAACGATTGGAAATCCTTCAACTTGTCCTTGAGTTAGGGGACTTCAATGATCTTAATTCATTCTCAAATAGTTTTCCACACTACATAATTGATCAAAAAACTAAATTTGCATTAGATTTATGGATTTTGTAACCTTTATGAGAATAAATAACAGTTTACGTTCTGGCACAAAAATGCAGGGTGTTACATTATCTCCCCCTGGGGATTATTCGTCCCGGAATGATGGGCAGGGACTTTGAAGCTTTAAAATATGGAATAACACGGACATGCTATGTTCTTTAAGAAAGAATACACTGATGTGAAACATAACTATAAGGCTGGAACTACTGATATTCTGAATTCTTATACCGGACGTGCATATCTGATGCATGGAATAAACGAATGAATCTACTCATAAGATGAATTCTCATAATGAACATGCCTTTCTAATGCTTGCATATTTACTGAACTGACGTATGAATATATGGTTGAATACGCAATAATAACTGATGTGAAGCTTTAAATAAGAATCTATGCATGCAACTGAATGGGGGTATCTCCCCCTTGGGACACTATGTCCTTCTATGAATGCTCAAATCGCTAAGATACTCGGAAAAATTGAGGCAATGCACTAGGCACTTTCGAATTGAATAATAACTGAACATTTGGAATCTGAATCTAGTACATGAAGCATGAACTAAGTTATACTCGCAACTACTAGTATACTCTATCTTGGAATAGTAATATATCTGAGATTTTTGGGTAGCATGATTTAATGAAAAGATGAAAAAAAAAAACAAGTCATGCGAATCGGACGGCTAAACTGATTTGCTGGCCACATAGACTGAACTATACTGGAAACTCATACTCAATTTGGAGTATCTTATGAACACTCTTCCTTATGAAGTCCTGGTAGCATTAGATAGCAAAAGATTTGGGCATGAGTCATACAAGACATCCGAATATAGGATCCCAACATTGACATTACTCTACATCCTGGAATATAGACATATAACTCATAAATCAGGATGGAATTGCCAGGCCTTCGGTAATACAACTTTTTAAATACCATATTCATTCTATTCAACTTATAATTATCATATGGGCATTGATAAATCTTTCCACTAATGTCTATAGTAGCTTATATCCTTTCACTACGATCACACCTAATTCCAAGTCAAAAAAATACATCATGTCATGCCGCACTATTATTCTAAACCATATGATGCAACCTTCTATATCTATTTTAAAGATCACAACCTAAGCATAACATGCCTTACCACTTCAATGGCTACTCTAAATTCTTACAAAAATCCTAACATGTCATTCAAGCCTATCTTTATAACCACATATGAACTTCAAATCAAACACTCATAAGGACATTATTCGCATATTTCCTAAACCATTGTCAATATCACTCCCACGCGCTACCTCAAAAAAATATATGCACACACAAATTTTCACTAACCATCACATATATCACAGACTTAGCCCCAAATCTTACTTCACACTTATGGCCTTATCTAAACAAGCATACAATGATCTTTTATCAATAGGAAGAATTTACTAAACGCCACTATCATTTAATAAGGAGGGTATTATGCATAACTTGGCACTTAACTGAGGCCTGAAGAATAGAAAAACAACATCAGGGATTCATCAAAGTGATCTGAGTTGAGAGTACACCCATCTCAAAGTTGAATCTCTCCAATGATTTGGTGTATAGCATGTGTTATGGGAACTGAGCACACTATAAAGAGTTAGTACATGAGTCATGAGCTGCATGACCTCAATTCGGAGTTCATAACTTATGGAATGTGATCCCGACTATAGAATGAATTGGAATTTCTCATTTAGGAACTGGAAGAGCACATGATCTCTATCGTGTGCATGAACATGAACTATGATCATGGCACTATAATGTAAGGCATGAGTAGGCATTAGGGTAACTGGAAAACACTAAGATAAGAATGGGTGGAGTCTCACCCTCACTTTCTATTGCTCTATATCATACTTTCATTACTACTAGAATCTGAGAGTCTGACTCGGTCACTTGTACTATTATCTCCTTCTTTGCATTAAGCCATCACCTTAAGCTTGAGATATCCCTTACTAGACTCTAAACAGAACTACCCTTACTACACTCTGGGGTATGAAAAACGACAGTGCACATAGTTAATAGAAATTAACCCGAATGACTATATCTGGAAGTGGAAAACCCACTACTAATACCACCTTCTGAGAGACACTCTATCATTCTTTAACCCCAATAGTCATCACATATTACTAGAACACTCATTTACTTCTAATCCTCGTGAGTATCCCCATAGTTGGAGTGCACAACCTCTTGCGCTTGAACTTTTATTTCTAATAGCGCAACCCTCAAGGACTCAAACTTAGATTTGAACACTTAACAAGGATGTCACCAAATCTTTAATGAATCACTCTACTTCTGTCATAGCCTACCAATATAGCCACCTTAACATTATATTCCTCTACCATGAGAATCAGGATAATATCAAAAAGGTTTACCACTATCAATTAAAGTTCCTTAATTTGGCTATTTAGAATACCATATACAATCTAACTAGTCCTTTTCCCACCTAGCAACTCAATGGTACCAATAGCCACACACAATATGTAATAGCCTTAGAATAAATACCGCAGCTTTAAAGCACCCTAGGCATACTTCTACATCATACATACACCGTCATACTTCATTGCAAAATCAAATAAACTTAGGCACTCGCATACACTATTTAAGCCTATAGATCACTTCCCTATAACTAGTATCATTAATCAAGAAATCATCACACCCACCTTCATGGCCATCAATTGTTTTAAACTTAATGTCTAGTGATAAACCTGATTTACAACCCAACCATACACACAAAATTTTCACTTGGAAACTATGAAATAAACATCACGAAAACACTAGTGCACTAGAACTTCATAACCATAATAATCGATCATTACCTAATGGTTTTCCTTATCATAATCCATTAGCATGTACTATTTCAGTGCATCAAGCCTAATAATTTAATCCCACAAAACATGTGTCATCAAACTCTTGCCACTATTTACCACTACACCATTTAAATTCAAGTCTATAGTTTAGTATCAATCATTTACCACCAATGAAGAATGTAACATAATATAAATATACTAATCCATCAAAGTGGGACATTTTACCCAAATATCTTAAAAATCTACTACGTACCTGTTGGCGAGTAGTACTAGTTTACAACTACTATAGAAAAGAGGGGCAAGGGGGGGGGGGGGGGGGGGGGGGTTAAAGCCTCATAATAGACATGGTCAACCTTATCCTTATATTATAACCCTGCATAATCGTATCTACTTATACTTCTTTCTCACATCACCATTACTTAACCAAGCATACATTTACACTACCTTTAAAGTCCACAACAACCATGAGTCTATACTTATAACCTACCGGCTAATCTGTCCATTTTTATACTTCAAGAAAGGACAATTCACCTCGCCTAATAACTCCTTCTCTATCTTCTACTAATAAACTAACACACAAGGATGAATCCCTTCATTACCAAATTTATCTCATGCAAAAAGATTCAGCTATACATATATTCAACCAACACAAGAACAACATGTTGAACGACAAATTGCTAGTGAATCGAAAGAGCCCCACACGGCTTCACTAGATTTTTTAGTTTCATCAACACGATGGTAAAATAATTTCAAGAGATGGAGAATTGTCACACAATAATCCATAATCTGAGAATGCACATCTTACTTTGTATAGATAAAAAAATGAGTCAAATATTTTCCCCACAGATTATCATACAATCCACACACGCTACTAGCTACCAATAGGTCATGACACCGACACTTTAACTTATACTACTATTTGGGTGGAAATACAATGCCAACACTTCTACTACACATCTTTTCCCTTAAGTATGACATCTGCAATATAAATTTCTGAAAAGGGCCGAATATACTCAATACAGAAGGCTAAAAAGAACTATTTCGTCAAGATAAAGGTTCACACTAGAAATAATACACTCTAAAGCAATAACAGACTCTTCTCAAGTCCTTTCACAATTTTAAGATCTTATATGAAGCGATCCGAATGGACCATACCATTTAGATTCTAAACATTTGCATTTGAATGACCCTAGTAATGTGATGGGTCTGAGAACATCATAGTAAAGAAAGAATTTGGGATGATTTTACTTTCGTATGGACGTCACCATAGCACAAATTAGAGTATGAAGGAGGAACATTCTGACTCTATTGCACGAACTAGAACATAATGAAAGAGAGACATTCTTAAATGCCTTGTAGCCTCCTACTTATAAGTATGGCGTGCTACAAACCCATAAACAAGACTCTACTCAATGTAATTTTGCTGACACTCTGGGAACACGAAACGTGCTTTGATACCAACTTTTTTATGACCCAAACTAGGGCCCTGGTTGTGATGAACATTCTAAACCATGAAGTCCTAAAACACCCCTTTCTGTCCGGTAATTATGCACATAATCCATATGATAAAAATAAATGTAAAAGATACAAAATATTACGGAAACATGGTCATGAATCTAATGAAACCAATAATGGGAAATAATGTCCCACAACCTCTATCGACATCTGAAAACCGTCTGCGAAATCTCTACTACATGACTAAAACAAATTACTATCTGAAAACTGGGACAAGGCCCCCCAGTAGACCGAAAACTACTAAATAATAATTAATCTATCAGACATTAGGACTTTCAAAAGATAGAAGGCTCACACCCGACTCCGTAAATCTATCTAAAGAATCTACTGATTATGTGGAACTCTAGACTCTGCCTCCAAACCTGGGAAGGAAGGGGGTCAATACAAAAGTACTGGTACGCAGAGAAATACAAAACAAAAGTATAACATTTTTATAGAATATAAGTGAGAGACATTATAAAGAAGTTTCATATCAAATCATTTGAAAAGCGCATGGGCATAATGTAATAATTTTCCAATAACAATGCAATACAGCTGAGCTAGGTGGAATACCCTACATATTACATTTACACCAACTGTCAAACCTCGGTTGCCGCCGATATTAGAATATAAGTGAGGGAAAGACACACAAGACCACACAGCAGGGTGTCTCGACCCAATAAAGTATGGTAGTGCATAAAATCACAAAGCAGGGTGCCTAACCATTGTCCCAATTTGGGAATGACATAAAGTCAGGTATACAAGATCACTTAGCCTAGTACCAAATTCCCATGTCGGCAAACATGATTTTCGGAGATGACACCTTACACTCAAACACCTTCTTCGGGTATCCACCTATCTCGTATAAAATTAATGCATTAAACTCTATTTAATTCAAACACATATCTTATTCTGTAGGGTATCATCATACCCGAATTGCAAGCCATCAATATCGCATCATTACTTTATGCAACCATTATATTCAACATAATAACCCTCTCCTTGCAAGTCAAAAATCATATCCACTTTAAAAATAGTTCATGTCATGCTTGTGAAGATGATTTCTAACAATTCACATCATATGAAGATTCAAAACAATTTCATATCAAGAGAGGGGTTTCATATAATTCATGTTCTCAGGTTAACATCTTTTGAATCACAAGCATATGCATATATAATTTATCAAATCACTTCGGAAATAGGCCTAACAACCAAATCAATATCATAAATATGCTTAAACTATGTTTATATTCATAATTTCAAAACCTCATTTTTAAAACATGAATTTTTTAAGCCCATAAGATTTTTGAGATAACCCCGCATGCCTCTATTTGTGAAAATAATAGGTCCTTCTTGAGCTTACAATCTAGGGATTCCAAATCTCCAGTTTGTTTCGAATTCCCATGGTTGAATCTTGAGTTACTAGAGATAATTGGAATAGAATTATAGGGAGGAAACCCTAATTATTGCAATGGGAGAGATAAAAAATGAGATTTTTCTCTTTACTAGGACATATATAGAAGGTAGGAATGGGTAGAAAAGACCAAAATACCCTTGGGTGAAATTCTGAAATTGGATCCCCATTTTTGGCCCCAAAGCGACGTGGAGCTTGGAAAAATGCCAGTTATTAAGACCTGGATGTTTGGCGCGAACTGGGACTATCGCGGAGGCTTGCTGGAAATTGACGAGTGCCATTTTGGCCTCTGGCGCGACTTGCCATGCACTGAAATGGCATTCGTCTTACAGCTGAAAATTAAAATAGCCATAACTCCTTACCCGGTTATCAAATTTTGACAAATATTATATCATTGGAATGCTTATTCAATTATTACAATTTGGTATATAGTAGGCCATCCAATTCATCATATATAATGAGTTATGGTTGATTGAAGTTGACTCGTGTTTCGATGCCTACTCAAACTTGAACGATTGGAAATCTTTCAACTCGTCTTTGAGTTAGGGGACTTTTATGATCTTAATTCATGCTCAAATGGATTTCCACACTACCTAATTGATCAACACACTAAATTTACATTAGATTTATGGATTTTTTAACCTTTATGAGAGGAATTGATTATTTACATTCTAGCCCAAAAATATGGGGTGTTATATATACTTTCTCCGTGCTGTCAGTGAAGAAAAGGTTGGTTCCTTGTCTATCATTAAGAAAGTCAATGCAGTAAACTTTGAAATCACAACCAGGACAAAGTCAACCTTTATCATAAGGTGGAATGTCTTCTTTTAGCAGAGGTGTATCCATACACAACTCATGAAATCCACATTCTTCTTTCAATGGATTTAATGAGAAACTTTTGCAGCTTATTTTGACTTTAAATAGGTCTTTTCCAGATTCTTCTTTGATCAAGCAATGTTTATATTTGAAATACAATTTGAAACCTTTTTCTAATAACTGACCAACACTTAACAAGTTCTGGTCCAAATCGGGTACATAAAGAACCTCAGAAATTATTTTAGTGCCTTATTGTATTTCAATTGTAATGGTTCCCATTCCTTTTGATAGAATATAACCACCATGGCCGATTCTAACTTTTCTAACTTTAGTAGGGCTCAAATATTTAAAAATATCTTTATCTCAAGTCATATGATTTGTGCTTCCGCTATTGATCAACCACGAATCATTTGAGACACTACTTGTTAAACATGATGCGACAAAGAGATGATCTTCTTCCTGTTCATCAACAACTCGAGTCTCTACATCTTGTTTCTAAGTTTTGTTCTTGAAGATTATCGCTTCATGCCCAAGCTGATTGCACTTAGTGCACTTGACATCAAGCCTTTCCCAACACTTAAAAGGTGCATGTCCGAGCATTCCGCAATGCTTACAAGGAGGGTAGTTTCTTTTGAAACCACCTGTTTTGTTTTTGTTGCTATGCACTGCACCTTCTCCATCAGTTGGTTGGTGCTTATTATTCTTCTTCTTCTTAGAACGACTATCATCGTGATGCTTGGCTTGCAAGGCACCTTCGATAACTTCTCCTTGTCTCATAACACGTCGTTGCTCTTGCACTTGAAAAGTACTTGACAGCTCTGCAAGTGTTATCTTGGACAAGTCCTTAGAATTTTCTAAGGTTGTTATGGTAGCTTCAAATCTTTCAGGTGCCATTACTAGGATTTTCTCAACGATCCTTGAATCATTGAAAGCGGAACCCAACAAGCTGATGCAATTTGCTAAATTAAGGAGTCTGTCAGAGTACTCCTCTATGGTTTCAATTTATTTCATCCTTTGCAGCTCAAACTCATGTACCAGATTAAACAGTTACATCCCTAGAATCCTTTCATCTCCTTCATACCCAGTCTTGAGATAAGCTCATACCTCTTTTGCTGATTACAGAGACATGATACGAGCAAAGATATTAGATAAAATTGCAGTAAATAAGCATGCCAATGCCTTTGATTTTTCGATTTTCCTCTCCTTGTGAGTTTTAATCTGCACCACCGTGGGATGGTCTGGCAAGAGAGCTATGTCGTATTCATTTTCAACAGCTTCCCAGAGATCCAAAGCTTGCAGATATATCCTTATTCTAACTGCCCAGATTCAATAACTTTCTCCATCGAAAGTTGGTGGTGCCATTGAGGAAAATTTTCTTCTCCGTTCATGGTATCTACTGGAACAGATTGATGCAAACACTCAAAGGTCCCTTAAGATTAAAGCTTTGATACCAATTGTTGGTTTAAAACTGTTAAAGGGAAACAATGCAGGAATTCAATTTAAAGCTGGCCGCATAAACAGAGATGGAGTTTAAAGAAGAGAATATGTAGAGATTAATTATATTCTTGTTGAAAGACCACCTCAAATTGATCATCTTGTAAGCTAAAACTATGTGAATATATTAGTGATAGCAAAAAGTTCTAAATTTCATAATTCTATTTGTATAGTTGAGAAAATAATGGTTAAGAAAACATGTTTTACTCCAAAAATAATGGAGTTTTTTAATTCTTCTTTGTTGAAATAGATAAAATATCAAGAACAATTCTGGATATGGTCCCAAACAAACTGAGGTCGGGAATTTATTAAAAGCATTTATGTTGGAGTATGGTAATGTGGCTTCTAGGTGGGAAACTATTCCGATGTGGTAATAACCTTTTTTTCAAGTACTTCATCTATTATTTCGGGCGATTCTATATGGCTTCTTTAATAGGGCGTATGTTCTAGAACTTCCATTTACAAGACAAGTACATAAACTAACATAATCATGCCAAAATATCCTTCTTGGTCTAGGTTTGGATTTTTTGATCAGAAGACAGGCAAAAAGGTTAAAAAACAGTTAAGCAGCTGAAAAAATCATACCTTTGCAAAAATTTGTTAATATTTCATAAACATCAAAGCGAGCTCCCAAACCCAATGACCTTCCAAGTGTCAACCACCCCACACCATTATACTAGCCTTCAATGGTCATAAAAGATTAAAAGAACATTAACATTTAAGATTGAAAGATGTCCATAAAACAACCATCCATACGAGAAAATTTATGAACTTCTCATCGGTCTTTTATAAGACCTATAATGCATGTATTTCCCATAAAAGCGGTAATACAATTGATACATCATACATTATCTGAATAACTTTTGTCACGAGGCAAAATGTGAGAGCAGAGTAGCATCACTTCTGGTTACCATAAAACTAAAATACCTGATTGAGTCACCTGAACTTCCTTACAAAGTTCTAACCTTGTTGATGACATCAGCACCAGTGAGTTGTTTACCGCTAATTGATCGCACCTGCATTCCATTCCACAGAATATATAACCAAAGCACAATAAGACATTAAAGATTCTCCCCTCAGTGTAAGATAATACATTTAAGTGAATTCTCAGGGTCAATATCAATTTTCACACCTGTACAAAGGCATTAAGGCTATCAAAAGGGTAACTGATGGCAGTGCCTAATGTAGAAAATCCTGCAGCAATAACTGCATGCGTTACAAATATTGGATTCTTCAAAAGCTCATTCATTTGATAGATTAACGTGGATAACTGCGTGTTGCAATTAATCATCTCCTCGAGTCACAAAGAGTTAGTACTTTAAATGCGCTATCAAGTTGGTCATCATGAACGTTAACACTAAAGTCGTTAAGAAAACTCGAGGGCGGAGAAAAATTGCAATCTAGCCAATTGACAATCAAAACAGTAGACATGTTACTTTCTCAAAACGTCGTTTAGGACATTTAAAAAAAGCTAGTGAACTTTGTATACTAACTGGTGCAGAAATTGTTATTCTGGTTTAGTCTTTAAAGCGCCAACGTCTTTTCACTTTCGGTCATCCTAGTGCTGATGCTGATATTGACCGTTACGTCACTAGAATATCATCTTCGTCGTTTTCATCATCGACCACTTGCAACAAAATAACTAGTATTATTCTCATATGTGTAAAGATTTGGAAGCGGAGAAGAAGAAGAAAGAGAATATTGAAGAAGAGAAGTTGGTGAATATTGATGATAATAACAATGTGGGATATTGGTGGAATGAACCAATTGATACAAAGGGTATTGATGAACTTGAAGAATTTATGGTTGCACTGGAAAATTTGAAGAAGAACGTAACAACAAGAGTTGATGAATTGAGTATGTTAAATGGATCTTCTTCGTCCAATTCAACGAAGAAAATAGAAATATTTGGAGCTGAGGATCAATTTTTGAATCAGGTTTCAATTGATTATTCTTCTTCAATTGTTCCTTATGAACTCAATAGCTCAGGAGATGGCCAATTTTGAAGCAATTAGTAGTTAGTACTAATATTAAAGCATTATTAGTTACTAAGTAAGCATGTTTTTGGTTTTATTTTCCTTTTCTTGTTCATGAAGTAGTAGCATGTGATTGTTAGGGGGGTCAAAAATATTATTTAACTATTAAAAATAGAATCAACTGCTTTTGTTTTGATCAAATTACTCTACCTAGGCATATGTATATTACCTAATTATTACCTTGGTGCAACTTCTTTTGAATTTCTTCATTTGTTTCTAAAAGGGTTAATCTATTATGTGTTAATTTGGTTTAGATTTTTAAGTGTATTATCCTAATAACAACAGTTTGTTAAGTATTTTGTTTACCTAAAAATATATGCATCATTCTTTGAGAATAGTCAGTTTATACTTATTAATTCTTTATAATACCATGATAAATAGAAAATTAAAAATAACCTATTAAGAAAAAAAATCTTATATTGATTCATTTGTTGTTGCTTATTAGCAATAAATGCACAAATTGAGAACTTGAAGAACTTAGAGCAAAGGCCAGCCAGCAAGTGAGGTACTCACTGGGCCATTAAAGGTTGTGATGGGTGTGATTATTATAGTCTGCCATCTTAATCAGTGTATGAAGTTGCACACTGATGAAAATCTTAATTAGTAAGCCCCAAATTAGTGTCTAGAATCCGAATGAAAATCCAAAAAAAGGAACGGAGAGACACAAAAAAAAAGAATTAAAAAAGTGCAGCTGAATCAAAACCAAGGCTATGGTTGGGAAGATCACTTGAAGAAGGCATGGTTCTAGCTGGCTTGATATCATAGTTGTCAAAGATCCCATTACCATTATCACCAAAAAAAGTAGAAGAATTTGCAATCTCATTAACCATAAACTTGCTTGCCTGATTAGTCACATATTTTTTTAAAGCTTCCATTGAATCCTTTAATTGTTCAAGTTCTTGAAAATCAAGTTGACTTATGGGAGCTTCCCAGAAACATTGGCTCTGACTAGTTTTCCTCATTTGATCAAGTGATTCACCTCTTTTCTTCTCAATTTCAACCTTACCAAGAATTTGAGTGAGTTGACAATTGAGCCCACAAACATTTGTATTTTGATGATCCTCAACAAGTTGAAGTGAATTATTTGCGATTGGATTATTTTTATTATTATTTCTCAGGAGGAACCTATCAATAAGGGACTCAACATTACGGTGGCTGAAGGAAAGACTTTTCTTGCAAGGAAAAAACTATGATGGCAATTTCAACCCCACAAAGAGTGCACAGTTCACTTGCTTTTTTTAAAAGACTAGAGCGGCGTTTTGAGAAGGTAACCTGGAGGTGATTCTTGACCTCTATCTTGGCAATTTTGATCTTTTGACGACCCATGCTACTAGGTTTCTTTGCATGTTTGATAAAATAAGTTGTAAGTAAAGAGTAAGAGATAATATATTCTTGTGATTTTGAATTGACATTGAGAGTGAAAATAATGGACTATTTAAAGGTATACATGCTACACTCTCAAACAATTGATGTTATTATTCTATGTAATATGTTTATTTGGGGGTTAGAAAATCTTATGCCATTAATGGATAAATAATGGTGATTACTCAATAATGCACCTTAGTTGGCATTATATGTTAATTCCTTAATAAATGGAGTAATGAGTTAATTGTTAATTTGTGACAAATTGTCAACCCTTCTATCTATTGGTTGTTTTTTTAATTAAGAGAATAATTATTTTAAACAATAAATGATGGAGAATAAGAAAAGGAGAAATATATTCCAACATTTGATACTAATTTTTATTTTTGACTTGTAACCTAAATTAAAGAAAATCATGTTTGACATTTAAGTTTTTAGTTGTAACCTAATTAAGGAGAAGCCAATTATGATATTAGTTGGATAATATAATTAATAGTGTCTTAAGTTGGTAATAAGTTAAGATATGGGGCAAGTTTGTTAAAAAGATGCTATGGAAAACAATTTTACCAAAGTTATAAACTTCTTGAAAAATTTGTCAAAAGGACACTTAAATCCACATCATCATCAACTTTTCCAACTTAACAACTTCATCCACAAAATTTATAATAATTCAGTTTAACCCAATACTTTCAATTTAATAAATTCATCCACAAGTTTATACACAAGGAAGAAGAACAAATAATTCGCTACAAGTCTAAAGAGCAAATAAAGGAGTTGCATCAAATAAAACAGAGCCCTTTTATTTTGTTGAATCCAGCCAAGAGAGGATATCATGAAAAAGACCATGTAGTTTAGTCCTCTGTTAAGTATTTTCTCTAGATCTTTTGCAAGTAGACGGGCTAGGCACAATCTTAGCTTTACTACTCTTCTGATATATTCAGTTTAGTTTGTAAATTAACCAAATCAAAACAGGAAGAGGTTTCCAAGAAGTATATGACAAGGAATTGTGTGTTCGTTGGTATATATGAAAAAGAAATCTGATATGCAGGAGTTTATATCAATGATATTAGAGAAAACTCCAACTGTGCTGCATCCTCATTGATAAAGTGTGCAATAGCCCTTATTAATAAATTTTGTGTATGACTAATCCAAATTTTTAAGATCGAAGTAAATAAACTGGTATAAATCAACCAGCTCTTTAACTCCTTACAGGACTTTGGGTTGCGAAATGATATGGGATGTGGATCAACTATAAGCCCGATACTTGCTTCAGGAGTTGGAATCCGTACTGTTGATTGTGGTATTGCTCAACTATCCATGCACAGGTACCTTGTTATTTAGTTTCTCCATACAATTTTTAGTTACATGGTGATTTCCTAGCATTTTCTTTCACTTTTAAAATTTGTTATAAACTATTGACTGGTATCCATTAGGCAAATCGTACTACGAACAAACTTCTGAAATCCGAAAAATTATTCCTTTACTCTTAGTTCCGTCACAAAAGAAAAAATAAAACTACTAATGGACTTCCAAAAGAAAAAATAAATAAATTCTTTACTCTCTTGTTCAAATCAAATTGTATTTACCGGAATGCAATAGAAGCAGCAGTCTAGAACTAGTTTACTTCGAGTTTTGTCATGTATCACCTAGCATATAATTTTGCTTGAGTCCATATTCGGTAGAATGAGTTATATTTTCAAGTTGCAGTGCTTGTCCTTCAGTGCAAGTAGAGATCAGATGTTATACGCATTGTTGGAGAGAGAACAGAGGAGAAACTCTTAAAATCAGAGAAACACAGAGAAGAATAAAAAACTGCTTTGTTTTAATTTGCTTTTAACTTAACGTTATACTATAACAAAACACAAATCCAAACTATATAGGCTAACAAATAAAAAAACTACTCCTAAAATATAGGTCCTATAACCCACTAAGACTCTATTTTAGCTACACTAAATAAACTTGTGTAAATATAGGAACCTACTTAACAGAATCCAAAAGACTAGTTCCTACTTTGTTTTGAATCATTATTCAACATTCCCTCTTGATTCAAAATTACATACATCAAACACTCCTCTGAAATGGATGAATTTCTCCTTGATAAAGCCTTGGTCAGTACATCCGCCAGCTGCTCTTGTGTCGTGCAATATTCCAGCAATATTTCCTCCTTTGCTACCAAGTCACTGATAAAATGATAACGAATACCAATATGCTTTGTCCTGCTATGTAATATTGGGTTCTTTGTCATGGAGATAGTTGCTTTATTGTCGCAAAATATCTTCATTGCTCCCTTCTGCTCTTGTTGAAGATCTGCTAGCACTCTTCTTAGCCAGACTGCTTGACAAGCTGCTGAAGTTACTGCAACATACTCAGCTTCTGAGGTTGACAATGTTGCCGTAGCTTTCTTCTTTGAACTCCAAGTCACTGCACCTGAGCCTAGAGTGAAAAAATTCGCTGAAAGACTTCGTCTATCATCCAATTAACTTCCATAGTCGCTATCCGTGTACCCGCACAATTTGAAATTATTGGTACGTGAGTACCAGATGCCAAAGTCCAAAGTTCCACCAATGTATCGCAAGATTCTCTTTGCTGCTCCATAATGTACCTTTGAAGGTTGCTGCATAAACCTGGAAACAACATGAACAGAGAATGGAATATTGGGTCTAGTGTGTGTCAAATATATTAGACCTCCAACCAAGCTTCTCAACCTCCTTGCATCTGTCAACTCTTCTTCTTCATTAACCTGTTGCAACTTTTCATTTATATTCATTGGTGTAGCTGCAGGCTTGCAATTAAGCATGCCAAATTTATTGAGAAGGTCTTTGCCATATTTCCTTTGTGAAAGAAATATTCCATTATCGATTTGGTCGACATCAAGGCCAGGAAAACAATGTAATAACCCCATATCCAACATCTCAAACTCATTCATCATTTCAGACTTGAAATTATCCACATGAAAATTAGAAGAACTAGTGTAAATGATATCATCAACATAAAGACATACAATGATGAAATTATTACCTTCCTTCTTCACATACAACGTGGGTTCATTCTCACTTCTTATGTACCCATTTTTCTGGAAGTAACCATCGATTTTGCTATACCATGCTCGAGGGGCTTTCTTCAAGCCGTACAATGCCATTTTTAGCCTGAACACCTTTGTTTTGTTGCCTTCCTTTATGAAACCTTCAGGTTGCGTTACATAAACTTCTTCTAGTAAGTCTACATTGATAAATGCGGACTTGACATTAAATTGGTAAACTAGCCATTGCAACTGTGCAGCCATTGCTAGAACCAGCCTTACCGTCTCAAATCGAGCTACCGGAGAAAATGTTTCTTCAAAATCAACACCATACTGTTGTGCATAGACTTTTTCCATAAGATGAGCTTTGTGCTTTTGTAGGCTACCATCTGCAGCAAATTTTGTCTTAAACTCCCACTTCAAACCAATTGCATTTTTCCCTTTCAGTAACTCCATCATTTCCCATGTTCTATTCTTTTCAATGGACTGCATTTCATCCACAATTCCTCTCCTCCACTCTTTTTTTGGGCAACTTCTTCATAATTTAAGGGATCTGAGACAAAGAGAGCATATTGACAAGTCGCATAAAAGTTATTAGCATACTTGGGATTTGGCTTTTTTGATCTTGTTGATCTTCTTAATGGAATTATCTCATCTGAAGACTCTTCATTAGTTGCTGAAAATGGTAACTCCATGGAAGAACCTGAAGGTGAACTTGCAGGGGTTGCCTCTTTTCCACCATCTTTAGTGATTCCAAGAGGCATAGGAGTCTCTTGTTGGACCAGCGTTTTACTCCATTCCCAGCTTGCATTTTCATCAAATATTACATCCCTTCTGACTGAGATCTTTCCATTACGAGGCTTATATAATCTATATGGTTTAGATTGAGTACAATACCCAACAAAAATGCATTTTTCTGATTATTCATCAAGCTTTTGACGAGCTTGTGAGTTTACCAAAGCATAAGCTACACTCCCAAAAAACCTGTAAATGACTTACATTTGGTCTCCTGCAATGCCAAGATTTGTAAGGAGTTTTATTCATAACTGCTTTCGTTGGTGAGTTTCAGTAAGCAGATGCTGCCATAGCTTCTTCCCAGAACTGATTTGAGAGTTGCTTCGCTCGCAATATGCTTCTTTCCATCTCCACAATGGTCCGATTCTTCCATTCATCAACCCCATTCTACTCTGGAGTATAGGATTTGTTAACTCCTTATTGAAACCATTCTTTTCACAAAGCGAATTGAATTCGTTGGACAAGAACTCTCCTCCTCTATCTGTGCGAAGAACTTTGATACTGGTGCTTCTTTGGATTTCCACCAAGGCTTTAAATTTCAGAAACTTTTTAAATGTTTTTGACTTGTTCTCCAGAAAATATACCCAGCTCATGTGACTATAATCGTCAGTAAACAATAAAAAGTAATGACTCCCACATAAGGACTTAGTCTGCATAGGACCACATAAGTCAGCATGTATTAATTCTAAACAATTAGAAGCTCTCCATGCTTTTCCAACAGGAAAAGTTTTCCTGGTTTGTTTCCCATAAATACACCCTTCACAGTAATCAAGAAAACTAATTTTTGGTAGTCCTAGAACCATACCTTTATCACCTAGTAATTTCAGGCCTTTTATATTGAGATGACCGTACCTTAAATGCCATAACTTCGACTCATCCTTTGTACAAGCAGTGAGAGCAAAAATTTTCATATTGGAAACGTCCAGCAGAAACATATTATTTGGTGTCATGGTGATAGAACCTTTTTGCCCGACTTCTTGTTTGTAATGACACACGCATCATCATCAAACCAAAAAGAATATCCTTCAGTCATCATTTGTCCAACACTTATCAAATTGTATCCTAGATCAGGTACTAACTAAACAGTATCCATCACTTTTACTTTGTCATGGCTAGTGTCGACAATCACCTTGCCTTTTCCTTCAACCTACATCTCTTTTGTGTTGCCAAGTTGAACCTTCTTCCTTTGCTACTCATCAATCTTTTGGAACATAGATTTGGCGCCTATCTATGATTTGAACAACCACTATATACAAACCATAAATCACTTGGCTTATGGTCTGTATCAACGCAAGCAAAGAGATAATTCTCTTCCTCATTTTAACCTACTGTAAAGTTTATTTTCTAATCTCTATACAAGCCTTTAACTTTTATATGCCCGTAGAGCTGACAATGATGACATTGAATGCCATTTTTCTTTTTACCTTGCTCATTAGACTGCTTGTGCCCATCATCCCTTCCTCTTCCTCTTCCATAACCATGACCTCGACCACCGCGAAATCCTCTTCTCCTCCGGCCTCTGCTTGCTGGACCATGGTTTTCTCCATACTTATTTGTTGCATCCTTCACCTGGAATGCGTTCCCTTCATTCTTTTTAGTAGATCAATTGAGTCTCGCCTCATGAGCTTGAACAGATCCCATCAATTCATCAAAGGAAAAAACTGAAAGATCCTTGGACTCTTCTATCGCAGCAACTACATGAACAAATTTTGGAGTCAAGATTCACAGTATCTTCTCAACAATGGTCTGATCAGTAACTTTCTCACCGTAGGATCGCATTTTGTTGACAATTGCCACTGATTTGGACAAAAAATCAGCAATAGATTCTCCACTTTTCATCATCAAGGTTTCAAAGTCAGGCCGAAGTGATTGCAGTCTCACCACAATGATCTTTGAATCACCTTGAAACTCTTTCTGTGGAATGGACCAAGATTGTTTTGATGTAGTTGCTGCCGGAATCCATGAAAATATACTATCATGGACATCTTGTTGGATAAACACCAACGACTTAGCATCATTTTGCTTGCTGTTTCGCAGTCTATCTCTTTCGTAGGGATCTGCAAATCCATTTTCTACCATGTCCCAAAGATTTTTGGATTCGAGTATAGTTCTCATACGAATACTCCAGAATTCGTAACTATCTCCGGAGAAGATGGGAATGAGTGGTTATGTCACATCTGAAGAATTGCTACTACTTGCCATGGCTCTGATACCAAATCTTGTTGGAGAGAGAACATAGGAGAAACTCTTAAAATAAGAGAAATAGTAAGCTACAGTGAAGAATAAAAAACTGCTTTGTTTTAATTTGCTTTTAACTTAACGTAATACGATAACAAAACACAAATGCCCAAATACATAGGCTAATAGATAAAACAATTACTCCTAAAATATAGGTCCTATAACCCACTAAGACTCTATTTCAACTATACTAAATAAACTTGAGCAAATATAGGAACCTACTTAACAAAATCCAAAAGACTAGTTCCTACTTTGTTTTGAATTATTATTCAACACGCATTACTTTTATTGAGTTTAACTAATGCTGAAATTAAAATGTTCCAACATCCAGAAACTTCGGGCAGCCTTGTATAAAAATGTTTATTCTGTGTACTCTTTCAGACAAAAATTTCTATGGTATAAATAAATGGCAGACATCAGACAGCTAAATGATAACTTATGAAGTTTCCAGCTTTAATTGTCTCTTGTAGTTTGATAGGCTGAAATGGTTACATGTTGCTCGAGGGACGATAATATTTTAGTATTGTTAATTTATATCTTCTTCCTGTTTCAATTGGTCACCTGCTTTGTTAAGTTGGTCATCAATTTTCCATTAATTTCACTTTGCTTTTCTGGAATTGCAGCGTGACAGAGATATGTGGAAAGGAAGATGTGGATATTGCATACAAGTACTTCAAGGCATTTTACCAGTCATTCTCAAGCATAGACATGAAGTTGAATGTGGATTGATAACTGGTGAAGTGAAAACCTTAGTTTTTAATTCATATATTCATACCTACACTCTCATTAATAACAACAGGAACTTTAGTCCGTACATACTAACATGTACGCGAAACATAAATGTAAGCAACAACACATAACAATAGTATACTAGTATAATTTTACAAGTGGGGTTTTGGAACGCAGATCTTATCTATATCTTTATTGAATAGATAGGTTGTTTTCGATAAATCCTCGGCACAAAAAGTGAAGCTGTTCAGGAAACGGTTGCTGGAAGAAAAAGAAATGCAAATAAAATTTCAAGCTACAGTACAAAATGCAGCATTGTAGCGCAAAAACATTGATGAAAAAAAAATTACGTGATTACTAAATACTACAACTAAATAATGGCAAAACACGAGTCTAGCCTCGTCGTTCCCATCTACCTGGCGGCCACACTCAACTACTTACTAACCTGAGACCTACTAATATTCCATATAATTCTCAACCACCATATCTACTTGTCTAATTGTGCCATGAAGTTACAGCATGTATATCTACAACAAACCTGCAATGCATGACATTGCAATCCAAAGCGTGTATGTACTTTTTAAACTACTCGGGTAATTGAAAACAAAGGCAACTTCCATTCAATTTCTTGATCTCGCAAGTTTCAACAAATGAAATTTACTTCTTTAGGGAAGATATCATGACTTTATATAAGTTTGGCAGAGAGACAACTTACAATAGAGTTATTGATGGGACCAAATGTAGCTATTGAGCAACACTAATTGTGCTTACAATATATGCATCTCACTCATTTGATATAAATCGTTTACATTGTTGAATCATATGAGACGCAACACTTCGGTTTATACTAAATTAGATTTTGAACAGCCAAATTTCACAAACTACAAAAAATCTAAATAGTGACTGCCAAAATGAATGTGTGATGGTCTTGTCCAAGCTTTGTTACAGAGAACAAAAATTCTTCTTTTATCATATTTTGATTTGCTTAGTTCCTCAATTCATCCAGTCTTGTTACCTTCACTAAGAGAGCAGTTTGTCAATTGCAAAAAGATAACCACCTACAACCACAGAGGATGCAATTCCACTCCGTGCCATCCGCAATCCCAAGCCACGAAATAAGATATTCCGATCTGCAGGATGGATCCCGGTCCAACTCTCAAATCTCTTCCCGGGTAGTTGCCATTTGACAAATCCTCTCCATGGATACATACTGCACATAAAGAGTGTAAAAAACGAGGATACATCAGGTCCTGTATCGGCTATAATCCTACTAAGTGAATGCTTCAACTACTTTGTACCCGTTATCCTTACTTACAGATGCACCAATTATACGGTTGCAAATATACATTCTTGTCTACTCCATCATCCAACCAAGGACTACCAATACTAAACCCCATAGACAATGCATGTTAGTATGTGTTCCTAAGGGGGGAATGGGATAAAAGTCCACCTACAAGAGAGAGATCATTTGCCAAAGACCTATCAAAGTCGGATGATTTTGCACAGGGGCTGTAATTGCCACATTATGAAACAAAAACGTTTGATATCAACTAATGAATTCCTCCATAGGTCCTGTCAGACCAGCAGCACTAGAGAAAAGCTATACACAAACCAAATATAGATGACTTAAAAATTACTTCAGGCTTGAATAGAGCGAAATGGGCACAAGGGATTTGTATAGAAAACCTTAAAGAGTTTAGGATCGAGGTGTTAATTGATAATATTGACTGTTGACATTGTGCACACAACCCAATGGAATTGACCATTCCAACTCCAAGGGCGATAAGTTGAATTGACCATAGAAATTTGTCCGACACCAACTCATCCCGCAGCATGTAAACTCAGATTTATGAGCTTAACTAACAAATACGCATTGTAACTGTAACTAATAAGCTCTCCCAAATAATTATACAATATGTCTCTACATGAATTGACCACCAAAGATTTCTTTGAGCATTAAGGTGCCCGGGTGGATTTTCATGTAGAAAAATATCATTTAGATGATCAAATACAGATGATAGAATCCCTGGTAAGGCAACATACCTTGGGCAGAAACATGCATTGTGAACGAGATTTGGCAGTATCAAAACCATGAGAAGCAGCAGCAACAAGTGAACCAAAGAATCCAGCTGCAAGACTAACAGCTAAAGGAGACAATGGACCAATATCTACATCAGATCTGAATGATAACAAGGAAATTGGTAAGAAGGATCAAAGTTATTGAATAGGCCATGCGTCAATCTTGGAATAATGAAGTGACAAAATAGATACTTAGTAATACACGTACAGAAATTTTATTCTAAGGGAGAATCAATTTGTCAAGCATAACGCAAGTTGAAAATAACATAAGGCTAATCCAATTAAGTTAAAGAAGAAATCCAAAAAGATGTTAGGAAACGTGCAGAAATAAAGCAAAACACAAGTAAAAAGAAAACAAGAACACACAGATTTACGTAGTAGAATGAGTATTTTCGGGATAAACAAAACAACCCACTAAATGCACTTATATAATATGTGCATACAAATAAGTCCTAGGCTCAAAAATAATAAAGGTCCACGGGCCTATCGGCCCGATCCCTACGCTACCACCACAGACCCCATTGATAATCACAAACATGGGTTGCACCGCGAAACTTTTTGGCTGGATCAACAAAATTCGGTCACACCTCTAAAAATCTCCACCATTACACGAATTCTAATTCATAACTCAAATCTATTTCAAGACAAATTCTCCACCTCTTCCACAAAAGCCTCTGAGGGCACATCTTAACAACTAACACTAACCAAGTCCAAGCAATGCTCAAACTTGGAACTGGTAGTGTCTTGGTCATCATATCAGCAAGACTATCATGAGTACTAATCTTGCTTACCACAATATCACCACGTGCATTAATTTGATGCACAAAATGATACTGAACATCAATGTGCTTTGTCCTCTCATGAAACATCTGATCTTTCGTAAGGAAGATAGCACTCTGACTGTCGCAAAAGACCGTAGTTAAGGATGGCCAATTGAACTTGTTCAATTAAGGATGGCCGAATTAACCAATTATTGTTTCAATTTTTGCATATTATTCAACCCTTTTTTATAACATCTGTACGCTAAAACTATGTGAATATATTAGTGATAGCAAAAAGCTCTAAATTTCATAATTTTATTTATATAGTTGAGAAAATAATGGTTAAGAAAACATATTTTACTCCAAAAATAATGGTGTTTTTTAATTCTTCTTTGTTGACATAGATAAACTATCAAGAACAGTTCTGGATATGGTCCAAAACAAACTGAGGACGAGAATTTATTAAAACCATTTATGTTGGAATATGGTAATGTGGCTTCTAGGTGGGCAACTATTCCGATGTGGTAATAACCTTTTTTTCAAGTACTTCATATATTATTTCGGGAAATTCTATATGGCTTATTTAATAGAGCGGATGTTCTAGAACATCAATTTACAAGACAAGCACACAAACCAACAGAATCATGCGAAAAAATCCTGCTTGGTCTACATTTGGATTTTCTGTTCAGAAGACTGGCAAAACACTTAATAAACAGTTAAGCAGCTGAAGAAATCATACCTTTGAAAAAAGCCGTTAATTTTTCATAAACACCAAAGCGAGCTCCCAAACCCAATGACCTTCCAAGTGTTAACCACCCCACACCATTATACTAGCCATCAATGGTCATAAAAGTTTAAAAGAACAATAACATTTAAGATCGAAAGATGTCCATAAAACAGCCATCCATAGGAGAAGATTTATGAACTTTTCATCGTTCTTTTATAAGACATATAATGTATGCATTTCCCATCAAAGCAGTAATACAATTGATACATCATACATCATCCGAATAACTTTTTCCATGAAGCAAAATGGGAGAGCAGAGTAGCATCACTTCTGGTTGCCATAAAACAAAAACAGCTGATTGAGTCACCTGAACTTCCTGACAAAGTTCTAACCTTGTTGATGACATCAGCACCAGTGAGTTGTTTACCGCTACCTGATCCCACCTGCATTCCATTTCACAGAATATACAACCAAAGCACAATAAGACATTAAAGATGCTCCCCTCAGGGGAAGATAATACATTTAAGTGAATGCTCAGGGTTAACATAAATTTTCACACTTGTACAAGGGCCTTAAGGTTATCGAAAGGGTAACCGATGGAAGTGGCTAATTTAGATAATCCTGCAACAATAACTGCATGCGTTGCAAATATGGATTCTTCAAAAGTTCGTTCATTTGATAGATTAACGTCGATAACTCCGTGTTGCAATTAATCATCTCATCGAGTCACAATCAATATATTCAGAGATTCACAATTCCCTGCAATGCCATTAGATTGGCACAAAGAGTTAGTACTTCGATTGCGCTATAAAGTTGGTCACCATGAACGTTAACACTAACGTCATTAAGAAAACTCAAGGGCGGAGAAAAATTGCAATCAAGACAATTGACAATCAGAACAGTAGACATGTTACTTTCTCAAAACGTTGTTTAGGAATTTTCAAAAAAGCTAGTGAACTTTGCATATTAACTAGTGCAGATATTGTTATTCTATTCCACTCTTTAAAGTGCCAACATCTTTTCACTTTCGGTCATCCTAGTGCTGATGCTGTTATTGACCGTTATGTCAATGGAATATCATCTTGGTCGTTGTCATCATTTACCACTGATGAATTCAACTTTGCAACAAAATAAACAATATTATTCTCATATGTGTAAATATTTGAAAGCAGAGAAGAAGAAGAAAGAGAATATTGAAGAAGAGAAGTTGGTGAATATTGATGACAATAATAATGGGGGATATTGGTGGAGTTAACCAATTGATACTAAGTGTATTGATGAACTTGAAGAATTTATGGTTGCATTGGAAAATTTGAAGAAGAACGTAACAACAAGGGTTGATGAATTGAGTATGTTAAATGGATCTTCTTTGTCGAATTCAATATGAAAATATCAAAATTTGGAGCCAAGGATTAATTTTGGAATCAGGTTGCAATTTATTATTGTTCTTCAATTGTTCCTTATGAACTCAATAGTTCAGGAGATGGCCAATTTTGAAGCAATTAGTAGTTAGTACTAATATTAAAGCATTATTAGCTACTAAGTAAGCATGTTTTTGTTTTTATTTTCCTTTTCTTGTTCATGAAGTAGTAGCATGTGTTTTTTGGGTGTTATTGAACTATTAAAAATAGAATGAACTATTACCTAATTATTACCTTGGTGCAACTTCTTTTGAATTTCTTCATTTGTTTCTAAAAGGGTTAATCTATAATGTGTTAATTTGGTTTACTTTTTTAAGTTTGTTATCCTAATAACAACAGTATCTTAAGTATTTTGTTTACATAAAAATATATGCATCATTCTTTGAGAATAGTCAGTTGAATAATTCTTTATAATACTGTGATAAATAGCAAATTAAAAACAACCTATTAAGAAAAAATCTTATATTGATTCATTTGTTGTTGCTTATTAGCAATAAATGCACAAATTGAGAACTTGAAGAACTTAGGGCAAAGGTCAGCCAGCAAGTGAGGTACTCACTGGACCATTAAAGGTTGTGATGGGTGAGATTATTATAGTCTACCATCTTAATCATGTATGAAGTTGCATACTGATGAAAATCTTAATTAGTCAGGCCCCAAATTAGTGTCTAGACTCCAAATGAAAATCCAAAAAAAAAGGGACTGAGAGACACAGACAAAAAAAAAAGAATTAAAAAAGTGCAGCTGAATCAAAATCAAGGCTATGGTTGTGAAGATCACTTGAAGAAGGAATGGTTCTAGGTGGCTTGATATCATAGTTTTCAAAGATCCGATTACCATTATCACCCAAAAAAAAGTAGAAGAATTAGCAATCTCACTAACCATAAAGTTGCTTGCGTGATTAGTCACATATTTTTTCAAAGCTTCCATTGAATCCTTTAATTGTTCAAGTTGACTTATGGGAGCTTCCCACCAACATTGGCTCTGACTAGTTTTCCTCATTTGATCAAGTGATTCACCTCTTTTCTTCTCAATTTCAACCTCAAAAAGAATTTGAGTGACTTGCAAATTGAGCCCACAAACATTAGCATTTCGATGAGCCTCAACAAGTTGAAGTGAATTATTTGCGATTGGATTATTTTTATTATTATTACTCAAGAGGAACCTATCAATAAGGGACTCAAAATTAGGGTGGCTGAAGGAAAAGACTTTTCTTGCAGGGGAAAAACTATGATAGCTATTTCAACCCCACAGAGAGTTTGCACAGTTCAATTGCTTTTTTTAAAAGACTAGAGCAACGTTTTGAGAAGGTAACCTGGAGGTGATTCTTGACCTCTATCTTGGCAATTTTGATCTTTTGACGACCCATGCTACTAGGTTTCTTTGCCATGTTTGATAAAATAAGTTGTAAGAAAAGAATAAGAGATAATATATTCTTGTGATTTTGAGTTGACATTGAGAGTGAAACATATGGACTATTTAAAGGGATACATGCTACACTCTCAAACAATTGATGTTATTATTTTATGTAAAATGTTGATTTGGGGGTTAGAAAATGTTATACCATTAATAAATAAGTAATGGTGATTACTCAATAGTGCACCTTAGTTGCCATTATATGTTAATACCTTAATAAATGGAGTAATGAGTTAATTGTTAATTTGTGACAAATTGTCAGCCCTTCTATCTATTGGTTGTTTTTTCAATTAAGAGAAAAATTATTTTATATAATAAATGATGGTGAATAAGAAAAGGAGAAATATATTCCAACATTTGATACTAAGTTTTATTTTTTACTTGTAACCTAACTTAAAGAAAATCATGTTTGACATTTACCTTTCTAGTTGTAACCTAATTAAGGAGAAGCCAATTATGATATTAGTTGGATAATATAATTAATAGTGTCTTAAGTTGGTAATAAGTTAAGATATGGGGCAAGTTTGTTAAAAAAATACTATGGAAAACTATTTTGCCAAAGTTATAAAATTCTTGAAAAATTTGTCAAAAGGACACTTAAACCCACATCATCATCAACTTTTCCAACTTAACAACTTCACTCACAAATTTTATAATAATTCACTTTAACCCAATACTTTCAACTTAATAAATTCATCCACAAGTATTAAATAGTATACTTCAACCCACTCCATCATCCAACATTATATATATGAAAATATCTAGATTTTCAAAAATATTAAATAAAAAAAATTCAAAAGCTAAAAATAGAATGTTGTTGTTTTCCCCTCTAAGAAGCTCCAATTCCGACCACTTTTTCGACGTTATTTTCTGGCAATCAACTCTAAATCAGTCCATAATTATCATAAGTTTGTCCATTGCATTGTTACTCCATTTGGTTGGTATCTTATCAAACACACTTTCCACCATTGTTCAAAAGCTTGAAACCACTCACATGACTCAACACCACTTTAGAAAGTACATTACAACAGCCCGGGCAACTCCAAGTTCATTTCTCTATTCCATTACCCAACGATCATTGATTAGAAGCAATATTTTTAATTTCAAGGTTTTCATAAAATAGTTGCCCAGTCATCGACAACTGATCGTCATTCGTGCATATAACCCGACCTAGACCATAAGCATAATCTACTGTCGACCAAAGCCTAATTCCAGTATGTCTATTCCAGAATTTGTTTTAGTTTTTGGTGATTTCATGGAATAATATGTGGAGACTCCCAAATGCTGAAAATAAAGATATTTTACCAAGGTGACAATCCCCATTACTGTTTGCCACAATAGTTCATACGATGAATTGGTTACAAGGGTAATGTGAAGCGGGGATGTAGATTGTGCATCGGGCAATGTGGTGATTAGTTATCTAATGCATTCGAGGGAAAACGTGCATCCTATTATCATAAATAATGATGTACGTGCGCAGATGTACATGATGGATGTTGATGCAGATGGATTTAGGCCTATTTTGAGGATAAATGTAGTTGAGAGGTCCTTCAAAGGACTGGTAAATTCATCAGAACCCTCACCTCCACGCCCGGCAGTCGATGACGATTCACTGATTGTGAGAATGATGGAGATGATCTGTTAATAGAGAAGATGATTGTATGCATATGGAAAACCTTTTCATCGAACTCACAAGACGATGATGAAGACCATGGAGCGGGATCACAACTAGGATATTTCTTCACCGACAAAACCAATTTCTATATCGATAAATAATTCACCGACAATAAAGAGCTCAAAATACTACTAGACTCAGCAACGGTGTGGCAGTGTTTGGATTATTGTTTGGAGAAGAACTGCTCTAAATTCTTTAAGAAAAAATGTTTATCTTGTGCTTGCGGCTGGTTGTTAAGGGCAATGACGTATGAAATCTCATGCAGATTTTGCATATCCAAGTATGTCGGGTTGCACACGTGCAATGTTGAACACGCTACCCGCAGGCATAAGAGATTTTCCTCTAAATTGATTGCTTCACTATGCGTAAATCATTTTCAGGATGGTAAGGGCCTAAGCATAAGAGAAATTCAAAAAATTATGTTCAAGGAGTTTCATTTTCACGCAAGCTATTGGATGTGTTGGAAAGAAAGTGTAATTTCGAAGAACATCATTCGTGGGACATCCAAGCACGGATATGCTTTCTTGCCGGCTTTTTCCCACATGGTGGAGTTGTTGAATCTAAGGTCTTCCTACTCTATCATAGTAAACCAGATTGATCGATCATTTGTTTACTAAATCTTATCATTTGGAGCTGGCATACGGGGATATGCCCATATGAGAAAGGTAATTGCCATCAATGGCACACATTTGTATCGAAAGTATAAGGGCGTGTTTGCTGAGTGTAGTGGAACAGGACACCGAAAATGATATCTTTCCAATTGCCTTTTGTGTCATCAATAAAGAGAATGATGCTTCTTGGACCTACTTCTTCCAGAAGTTGAAGTCTATCATAGAAGATGAACCAGATCTATGTGTCATCTCTGACAGGTTGATGTTTCGGCATTTAACGGAATATTTTGCATTTTTTTCTTGGGAAAATTATATGTTTTCAAAAAAACAAGGTTGCATTTAATGTTGGATTTTAGTGTTTCAGGGTAAAGAGATAACTGAAGGAAAAAACTAAGAAAAGTAGCAGAAAAACACTTCTGACGGTTAAATTAGTGGACCAATTCAACTGTTAGTGTTAAACAGAACAAGGCATCCTTAAATACTCAGCGACAGCCAACATGGTGGACCATCAGTCTTGCGAAGAACCACTACTTTGGCCTTCAATGTTATCCAGAACTTGGATCTCAAGGATCATCAGCAACGGCCTAAGTGGTGGACCACCAGTCTTGTGACGGACCACTACTTTGGCCGTCAGTGCTAAGCACAACCAGCCTCCTCAGGATCATGAGCGACGGCTCATATAGTGGACTGTCAGTCTTGCGATGGACCACCACTTTGGCTGTCAGTGCAGAATCATCCTCTTCATGATCATCAGCGACGACCCAAATGGTGGACCGTCACTCTTGCGATGGACTATCACTTTGGCCGTCAAAACTAAGCATAACTTGGCTTTCAAGGATCATCAACGACGGCTAATACGATGGACCTTCTGAATTCCGATGGACCACCACTTTGGCTATCACTTTGGGCGCGGATTTATAATTTTATAATTTTAAATCCTTTTTACCTTGGAACATATAAATACCCAATTTTAGGTATTATTAGAGATCATTTTATCTTTTATCCATCTTTTATCTTTTATTAGAGGGTTACCATACTAGAAACATATTGCACATAGTTTTTCTCTGAGATTCATTCTAGAACTGTGGATCTAGATTCCATTATTATTTTCTCCATTAATGATTGAAAAACAATAATTGTGAATTTTGTAGGTAAATTTTGAATTAATTTATGAATAACACAATAACTTCTTCTCTTTCTGTGATGGAGATGTATGGCTAAGTTCCTATAACTAGGGTTATGGGAGCCTTGATGTGAATAGCTGATTGGGGGTTGCGAATCTAGTAGATTTCCATGATTAATTGATATTGAATAAACCCTTCTTCACTTTAATGACTTTTCTTGGTTGCAAACTTAAAAAATGAGCACAAGAATAACGCTTGTTCGAATGGAAAAGTGTTTGTTGGGAAAAAGAGAGGGTTTACATAAATCTAAAGGCTTTAACTTTTGGATAGAGGGTAGACGCCTTAACCGGATCAACCCATGTGGGAATATAATTAAATAAATAATACGCTCCTTAAGTTTGAAAGAATTAAGGGATTAGCTACTCATTTAGGTTGAGAAACTTATGGGTAAACCATATAATTCAATTACACTTGCAATTGGAATTGTTTATTGGGAATTCAAAATAGTTCACAACCCTAGCTACTTAAGCATCTTGGTAACCATAACTCTAGTTTGACTACTCTTACTGAATTACTATTTGCAATGCATTCGACATTTGGATTACTTTCTATGACAAAGATTTGAATATAGTTGATAAATCAAAACCTCCACTTTATTATGGAACCCTTGATCAACAATCTAGTAAAAACCACAATACTTAGTGAATACAGTATTTCCTGTGGGATTTGACACCCAACCCATTTGGGTTCTATATTTGACAGCGACCGCTTACACTTTCTAATGAGAGTTGTAATTTGGGCGTATCAACTAATAGCCCCATTTTCGGGGAGTACAGTTGTTAATTAATTTTGTGTTTGTTATCTGACCTATGGTCAAGTTTCCTAAATTTTACTTTTATTTTTTATTTTTGTTTTGTGTAGGTTATTTATTGTAAATACCAAGTACACGGAGATCGGGTGCACCGTTATTACTAGGACATTTGGAACCACAGTTAATTGGAAGAGTGGCAAACCCGCAAGATACTGAAAGACTAGCTGCTCTAGCTAGAGCTCAACTTAATCAGCAAAATAAAGGCCAGCCGGTACATCATCCTAATCCTGATGATGGTTTGGGGGATGATGATTTGTTAGATCCTGTCAATCTAAGGTGTGTAGAGTATGTGTTAAATAGAACAAGGCATCCTAAAATACTCAGCGACGACCAATATGGTGGACGACCACTCTTGCAATAGACCACCACTTTGGCAGTCAATGTTATCTAGAACTTGGCTCTCAAGGATCATCATCGACAGTCCAAGTGGTGGTCCACCAGTTTTGTGACAGACAACCACTTTGGCCATCAACGCTAAGCAGAACCAACCTCTTCAAGGTAACCACCAATGGCTCACATGGTGGACCGTCATTCTTTCGATGGACCACCACTTTGGCCATTAGCGCTAAGCAGAACCAGTCTCTTCAGGATCATCAGCGACAACCCATATGGTAGACCATTAGTCTTGCGATGTACCACTACATTGGCCATCTGCACTAAGAATAACTTGGCTTTCGAGGATCATCAGCGACAACTAATATGGTGGACCATCAGATTTTCGACGAACCACAACTTTGGTCGTCAATTTTGATGCGGATTTTATAATTTTTGAATTTTAAATCCTTTTTACCTGGAAACTTATGAATACCCAGTTTAAGGTTTTATTAGAGATCTTTTTATCTTTTATCCATCTTTTATCTTTTATTAGAGGGTTTCCATACTAGAAACATATTGTACGTAGTTTTTCTCTGAGGTTCATTCTAGAATTGTGGATCTAGATTCCATTATAATTTTCTCCATTGAAGATTGAAGAACAATAATTGTGACTTTTGTAAGTAAATTTTGAATTAATTTATGAATAACACAATAACTTCTTTTCTTTCTGTGATGGAGATGTATGGCTAAGCTCCCATAACTAGGGTTATGGGAGCCTTGATATGGATAGCTGATTGGGGGTTGTAAATCTCATAGATTCCCATGATTAATTGATATTGAATAAACCCTTCTTCACTTTAATGACTTTTCTTGGTTGCAAACTTGAAAAGTAAGCCCAAGAACAACAGTTGTTTGAATAGAAAAGTGTTTCTTGGGAAAAAAAAGGGTTTACATAAACCTAAAGACTTTAACTTTTGGATAGAGGGTAGATGACTTAACTGGATCAGCCTACGTGAGAATATAATTGAATAAATAATACGTTCCTTAAGTTTGAAAGAATTAAGGGATAAGCTACTCATTTAGGTTGAAAAATCAATGGGTAAACTATAGAATTCAATTACTCTTACAATTGAAATTGTTCATTGGAAATTCAAAATAGTTCACAACCCTAGTTGCTTAAGCATCTTGGTAACCATAACTCTAGTTTGACTACTCTTACTAATTACTATTTGCAATACAATCTACAATTGGATTACTTTCTGTGAAAAATATTTGAATACAGTTGATAAATCAAAACACCCACTTTATTATGGAATTCTTGATCAATAGTCTAATAACAACACAATACGTAGTGAATACAATATTCACTGTGGAATTTGACACCCAACCCATTTGGGTTCTATACTTGACAGCGATCGCTTACACTTTCTAACGAGAGTGGTAATTTAGGCGTATAACACGCACATCAGCATTGACAATTTATTCTCCCATATTTACAGTCGTGCACATCATGGACTTTACATGAGGAACCACGCCAAAAATCTGCGTGTAAATCAGGACTATGGAGAACATCTTTATCTATTTATGCCGTAGCAAAGGCATATACAGTTGATGATTTTAGCAAGCATTTTTCCGAATTGAAGAATAACAGCCTCGAGGCAGCACATGTCCTTGAAAATGTACTTGATTTTGAGAAATGGAGTAGATCACAATTCCCGGGCAATAGGTACGATATGATGACCACAAACATCGCCGAGTCGCTCATCTCGGTGTTGATGGATTAACGGAAGTACCCCGTGTTATACATATTCAATTTAATTGCTAGAAATTTTGGTGAAAAGTTTAGGGAGCAGTATGCCTTTGTCGATGGTCAAAACAACAAATTTGTACCTTGTGCGGAAAGGATCCCAAGGGATAACAAGAGTGCGAGCGATTTCTTGTATATGACTAATGTAAATAGGGTTCTCCACCAACTCACAGTGTTTGGAAACGATGTTACTGCCAAGGTCAATCTTTTGGAGTGGAGTTATTCTTGTTGAAAATCTTACTTGGTTAAAATGTCATGCGAACATGCGATGGCAGTTTTAAGAGCAAAGTATGGCGATGGCGTAGGTTACGGTAACATCATCTATGAGTACTCTTTGTCAATTTATAAAGCTGAAACTTACCTCCTCGCATACTCAGAATCTGTTAACATTATCTCCAGAGGCCGAATGGACTGTGCTACAGGAAGTGCAATACAGTAATATTTCTCTACCCCCTACAATCGCAAACTTGAAGGAAGAAATTTAAACACACTAAGGAAGTCAGTGAGCATTCATGTCCAAAAGGAGTAATAGGTGTTCAATATGCCAGAAATTTGGGCACAAAAGAACCATATGTAGAATGGCCAACAAATTGTAGACAACTTTTTTTTTTCTTCAATTGTAAAGTTACTATTTTGGGGGATAAATGTTCATTTCTATAGTATTTCATGTTTAGTTGTAATCAACTTAAATCATTGTCTATGATAGATATGTAAATGCTATGGTATATCGTTCACACGGTCTTTAAAATCTTATGTATTAGTTATATGATTACTTCTCAAACACGCTATTTTGGTCTTTTTACCGCCTTATCTATCCAATCGATGCAATGAATCATTTTTTCCCATTCCCATTTGGTGAAAAATTTTATAAATGTCTGTTCTCAAGAAAAATCATTGGTATACATTAAGTAAGCCTTTTCTATTCGCACACACGTCGACTCACCATTGGGTGAGAATTTGGAAGGCCACATACTATAGGTCTATAAATGTAACACCTATTTCTATCTAACCCTTTAGTTGTACGTAAACCCAACACACCAGAAACCCTCTTCTTCTTCCTCACCAAACTGAAATAATGCCACCCAAAAGGATACCCCTATGCCCCATCCGACGTGTTCCCCCAAGACATTACGATCTCATCCTACTTAGGAGTGATTTTGATCGTCTTTTCTTTGGCCTGGGTCAAGACCACATCTACCTCAATCGCGAACTCCGATGAATCGCTCATTTCTTACGGGCAATTCTTGAAAGGCTTGGAATGGAAGGACCTGACTACATCACCCCCAGCATCCCCCTGAAATTTGTTTTTAAGTTTTTATTTTATTTTGTGTTTTTAAAATCTTTTGTATGGTTCATTGTTGTAGAAGCTTTCGTAATAGAATGTTGTTAGAAGAAAGCTTCTACAATTCTGCTTTTTTTGCTTAAAATCCATGTAATGCAATGAGCAGGTTCAATCAATATAAGTATTTTCAGTTTAAACATTATATTTTCCCTCTTTTTTGTGACTGTTATTTTTTTGTGGTTATTCATCTGTGCAGACAACGTTTCAAAAATTTATGCATTGTTAGATCGTATAGTCTATCATCGATCGTATACTCTATCAATTCTCGACCTAACATAGTGGCCGATCGTCGACCATGTGAATCGATGGGCAATGTTTTGGGGGTGATGGGATAAAATAAATAAATTAAAAATGATATAAATAAATAATAACCCGTATTGGGATTGGTGAAATAAAATAATAAAATTTAAAATGATATAAACAGATAATAACACATTTTGGAGTTGGTGAAATAAAATAATTAAATTAAAAATATTTTAAATTGATAATAACATATTTTGGGGTTGTTGGAGTAAAATAATAAAATTAAAAATGATTTAAATAGACAATCTTAAACTGTCAGTGAAAATGAATAGGCTGTCATCGATGTTGGCCCATGTCAAATATTAGTAAAAGTTATACTTGTGCTTTGAGGGGTCCATGAACTCTTCTGGTCTATTGTAGGCCTAAACCTTTAGGAGTGCATCGATGGATCTCTTAATTATGCGTCGACCACGGTGATCTATGTACACTGCTATATACCAATACTTGGATGTTGTGTAAAGAGAATAAATAAATTAAAAATAAATGTAGAGTGAGTTTCTGCACATGTGAGGGAGTGTAAACATGTCACACAATAATATAATAGCTTATACAAATTAGGGGTGGTGTATTAAGTAGTGTGTGGATGGGTAATGGTTGAATGTTCAATAGTCAAAGGGTAATGTTTGTCAAAGCACAAGTATATTTTGAGTATATATTTTGTATTTGATAACTACATATTTCACATACTCCTTCAATCACCACCCACAATTCAAAAGAGTATGTGGAATGGATAGTGGTTGAATAATCATCATTTGCGATACATACTTATGCTTTGAGAAGTATTACTCTTAGGAGAATGAACATTCAACCACTACCCATCCACATACTCCTTAATACACTATCCCTAATTTGTATAAGCTTTAATATTATTGCGTGACTTGTTTACACTCCCTCACATGTGTAGAAACCCACCCTACATTTATTTTTAATTTATTTATACTCTTTTAACATCATTCAAGTATTGGTCTATAGCAGTGCACTTACATCACCCTGGTCTAAGCATAATTAAGAGATCTACTGACGCACACTTAAAGGTGTAGGTATACGATAGACCAGATGAGTCTACAATATATGTTAGTATCTAGTTGATGCCTGACATTGGTCATCATTTATGATAGTACCAGTTCCGAAAAGCAAAATTACTGTTCCAACGATAATAAACGGCTAATTTTGTACTTAACACATCTTTTTACTTCATATATAAAGTCGTCACTCCATCATTATTTTATTTCATCAAATTTGTTTTTATTTAAAACTTCTACAATGTCTCAAGCATCTCACGCATCTAATTCTAAAAATACTCTAATTTGTTATTGTGGGAATGCGACTGTCTTGAGGACATCATGCATAGACTCAAATCCAGGTCGCAAATTTTATAACTGTGTAATTGCGAAGGTGAGTAGTGTATGTCTTTTTTATAATGTTAAGATAATTGTTATAAAATTATAATTTATTTTCCAGCATAATGGCACATTCTCATTTTTTAAATGGCTGTATGAGCTATTACCTCCAAGCAATCCATCAAAGTTGAGTCCGGGACCCGAGACATCAAATTTTTGGTGCTTGGCAAAATTTAATCTACTACAAAGGCTCCAAGAATCCGAAGAAAATAGAGATTTTCTTATGAATTTGTTCAAAGAAGATGAAGAACAAAGGGAGCACCTTAAAGTATTTCTACATGACACACATATAAAGAGGGATCAACTAAAACTAAAATTGATTTTGGCCGAACAAAGGCATAATGGCCTAAAAATGATGTTATGTACTATAATGCTAGTATTCGTTCTTTGAAAAAGTGTAACATGGATGTAGTGATACTGAATAAATAATAATACTTCTATTTTTCTACAATGTTATCACTATTTTTGATAGAATCATAGTCGAGCAATAAACGATCAGCTTAAAATGAAGTAGTATTGTAATGATAGACTATGAAAGAAGTATACGAAATATTAAATAAATATTCTATGAAATAAAAGAATGTGTCAAATATCCTACCAACAGATCATTCAACACATTAACAATAATATCATTCAAATTGCTTTTTTACTATTTTCCTCCTCATCGACATAGGTGTTGTTGATTTCATCAACGATATCCATGAACCCATCTTGTTTTTCTTCCTCAGCTTCTTTTTTCCCTTTAACTTCAACTGCGGCTTCTTTCTCACCTTCTTTTTTATTACTCAGCTTCTTTTTTTACTTCACCTTCAATAACTGCTTCTTTCTCACCTTCCTTTTCTTCCTCATTTTTTTCTTTTTCTTCACCCGTTGTAGCTTTATCAGTTTCTTTGTTCGTTTCTTCTTCATCATCAGCTGTTGCTCCTATTTTTCAGCTCTTTCTTTTTCATTTCCTTCTTCAACTATAACTCCTTCATTTTCCTTGCCTTCTTCTTCAACTGTTGTTGTTTCTTTTTCAACATTTTCTTCTTCTACTGCAGCTGCTTCTTTTGCACTTTCTTCTGGGCTATTATCTTCTTCAATTTCTCCTTCTTCATACTTCTTTTCTTCTTCTTTTTCCTTTTTCGCAACAACAGTGGCAAACTCATCCATTTTGCTCTTTTTTTTCTACTTCTTCATTCCTCTCTGATTCATGAAGTTCCACATGGACTGTATAATCATATTACAAAGTGTAACTAATATTTAAAGCTAAATTCATTAACAATAAGAATTATTGGATGAAGTTACCTTGCTCGTGTTGTCACTCATCCTTTTTCATTTTATTCATTTTTTTCTCTCTAATATAGGCAGCAATATCCAACACCACTTCCCCTAGCGTAACAACACACTTATGAAGATCCCCAACGAATGAGGTACCTTTTATATCTTTCGATGTGCTCAGAGTATCATCATCGCCAATGCGTACTCCAATGGGGTTACCACCCAAATCCCTATTATCTTAGCATGCTCATTTGAAATAAGGACAACTACCACTTCTAACTCTTTTTTAAGCCATCGAAAACATTATTCTTTACCTGATCCCTATATGGATTAAGCGTAATCATGTAATCTATCTTCGTCTCACGAACAGTAGGGATGATTTAAGGGTGCACGTTCTATAAAATATCAATTAACAATTACATAGCATTTGATACGATAGTAGTATTATTGCATAGTAAAAAATCAGTTCATACCTAGGTAACTTTTCCTTTGTACTTGAATAGGTCGCCTCCGATTATCTAGTCACATTTTGTAGTGTGCCATCTGAGGATGCAGGGAATGGGAAAGGGCTCATCCGTTGATTTTCCAGCTAATTTTCCAAGATGAGGAAAGACCTCATAGAAATAAACCTATAAGCAGTACAACAGTGGAAAAAAACTTAGAGACTATGACAGAGTATAAATAAAATAAGAATCTATGATAAACTCACTAAAGGGTTTATGGTAGATTTCATGAATACCAAAGAAAATCCTAATAGAGCATAGGATGCCTTCTGCTTCTCATCAAATACTTCTCTCTATTTTTCAGGTCACTTTTCTTCTTCAGATAGGCCAAGTTCAATTAAAATATCTCTTCCCCCATGGATAATACTCAAAGAAACTCAAAAAATCAACCATTCAAATCAGTTTCGTGTCTACAACCTTCGTCGAATCTTTTGCAAGCAACATGGTATGCAAGAATCATAGTAAAAAATACTTAATCTTCTGGTCGTCATTCAGCTTATTCCCTCTGATCAAGTGCAACAAGTTGGCCACCGTAATGTCTTTATTTTTGGTCACCTTAAAGAAAAAATGCTCCCCTTTGTCTAACACCTTCTTCATTTTTTATTCACTAGGGTATGATGAGCAATTCATCCAGTGATCAAAAAAATTCTTTTAACCCAAAACAAACAGGCTTGTTGTTAACGCAGCACCACATCTCATGACGCAGGTTATCTCTCTTGACGTGTCGCAACGATAAATAATGAACCAACTTTCCATTGAACTTATGATGTTCTGACAAGTTTCTCAGGTGTCGAAAACAGAACCAGTTGAATCTTTTCTTCACTCCTGGTCAACAAGTTAAATTCTTGATTAGCATCCATTCTTGATCTGACCGATATCTTTTCCAGGAAAGATCCAACCTCATCTATTATCGTTTGAAGGTCATACTACTCCACAAAAATAAATCTTGACAAACTTGGCACGGACAAGGGATCATTATCCTCATCATCACTATTTCTCCCACTTCCCTTGCTCTCTTCACTGTCATCACCAACACTGCACTCGGGAAGGACATCTTCACTAGACTTGGCGTAGTCGCTTATCTCCTTTAACTCCGGATCACATTTGGTCACTTCCTCGTCAATTTTATTTCTTTTTGAGACATTTTCAACTACCTCGACTTTTTTTTCTACTGCTACCAGCAGAATAAGAACGAATACCAGCTTTGCATTTAAGATTGATGGTTTTTATACCTATTTTCAACACAATCTACACCTGTAGAACAAATCTCCCATTTTCAATTCATAGACCACAAGTCTATCAATAGAAATAAGTCAATGCTCAAATGAACACCCCTTCCTCCCATAAAAAAAACAAAGAAACACCCCACCAAAATCCAACATGCAGCATCAAAATCAAACTAGTACACCTAATCAAACTAATTAGCTATTAATATTTCAATTTTCACTATTTCAGCCATCATATTATAAAATAATTTCATACGTCTAAAAAATTGATTTCAATCAAGGGCATTTCGATTTCATTGGCCACGGGTCGATTTCATATACTATGGGTCTACGGACAGAAACAGGTGACTATTGGAATCAAACTGCCAAAATAACTCTTCAAATAACGATTATCCCACCATTCCACCATCAAACAGTTTACTCCACATATCAATAATTGAACCAAAATCCAACATGCAAATTCAAAACACAATAATTGCTAAAAATCAAACCAGTGCACCTAATCGAACTAATTAGCTATTAATCTTTCAATTTCCACTATTTAAGCAACCATTTTTTAAAAGAATTTCATACATCTAAAAATAATTGATATATAATTTATATTATTTTAAAAAAACATAATATCTATTTATTTTTAAAATTATCCCTACCCTCTCTCCGCTCCCCCTAACCCACCCACTCTTTCTTCTTCAACTCAATTCACCATTAAAGCTTTCATTGAAGGTTTTTTTTCTTTTAAATCACTCATTAAATGTCATGGCCCAAAATCCCATCTGGCCGGACTAGCACCCGAAGCCGAGAAGGCCCGGGAGAACTCGGTCAAATACCTGTACTTTCACTTACATGTCACTAAAAATTTGGGCAGCACTTCGCTGCATATAAAAGGGTCTAATTACCTATATCAGCACAACACACACAAATATATATACATATATATATGTAATACTTGGCCGTCGGGGCCACCCCATATACGAATATAACATCACTACATAAACTTCCATGACTTTACCCTTCCTTATTTCTACAAAGCCTCTAGGATATACATGACATAACTAGGGTCGGGACAACCCCCCCCCCCCACACACACACATGACTCCTGTACAATAACAAAATATAAGGAACCGAATCGGAAAGCTCCGAAGTAAACTGGAGCTCACCAACAGTAGTTGTATGACCTGGCTCCTACTGGTGCGGTGTATGAGCTGAGGTACCTATGCCTGCAGCATGAAATGCAGGTCCCCCGTAAGGGACGTCAGTACGAGATATGTACTAAGTATGTAAAGCTGTAAATAATCATATGTTATATGGGGGATCAAGAAAATCAGACACAAGTGAATAAATCATAATAGAAGTGAACCACACTTCATAAACATTTTTATGATCACGAACATTATCATTAATCTGAATTGGGTTCTTGAATTCAAACACATTTGTGGAACGGTATACATTCGTTCATTTCATTCTTTACAATTATTATTCGCCATTACCTCCTCCTCCCGAACCTCCAACAACCTAACAATAATCAATACTGTACCGTACTGTGACCATTAGGCTGCCCCCAGTACATATCAATTGGGATCGACCCATGCTAGGCTTATGCCCCTAGGATACAACCCATAAATACATAAATAGGGATTGACCCATGCTAGGCTTATGCCCTTGGGATACCACCCACACGTATATCAAGTAACACATAAGAGATTTTTCCAATAACTTAGTTCAAAAGCTTTTGAGATTATTACATTAGTGTTCATGCCAATATAGTACCTTTGGAACAATGATACATCAATAGGAATCAAGTAATAGACCTTCTATAAAATAACGATGTAATAAGGACACATTGGTACATCAACAGTATGTTTTAGAATCATCAATATCACAACAATGAAATAGGAGCCTCTTGGTATATCAATGAAACATTTTGACACTTTATAGAATGGAAACAACTTCATTGGTAATGTAGAACAATACATGTGTTTGGATAACCTCGGAGTCTTACTTGATGGAACATTGGTGTTTTCATGCCAAAGAACATCGTTAGAGTATGCTTTACATACCTCATTGTAGATTCGGATACCAATTCAATACAACTTCCCGCCTTTACAAATCACTTATCTACAATGAAATATTTGGCATCTAGTATTAGCAACCCAACACCACAATTCTCTTCCATAATTCCATACAACCAATATTTGCAAAGCATTCCAAAAACCAACTTGAACAATAGGTTTATGTGTGTGTATATATATATATATATATAATCATCATTTCAATACCACATCATCAATACCACATCATCCCTTCACAATTCAACATAATCCAACCATGCACAAGAATGATCCAACATCATTTCCAATCATCTTTCAACAACAATCAAATAACATACTTCTTATGCTCACATGCATATATATATATACATATCCATATAAATAACACCAACATAATTTACATCCTTCCCATAGAATGGCCCTTTGCATTTTTAAGTCCTGTTGGCACAAATAAGGGGTGCTTCTCGAAGCCCTTGAGACGATGAACACAACTACGAAATCAATTTGGACTTTCCACGGTTGAATCACAAGATAATTAGAGTTAAAATTAGGCTAGGGTTTGTTCTTTCCTATAATTGATGATGAATATGAGTTTTTGAACTCATATACATGTATATATACACATATTCCCATCAATAATATCATAGAAAATGACCAAAGTGCCCTTAAAATTTAAATAATGTCAAATATGTCCTCCGGTGGACTGTTTTGACAAGCTGAAGTAGATAGACCATAAATCTTTTATCCGATATCGGATTTGGGTGAAATTGGTATCATTGTAAAGATAATTCAAAGTTCTTTCATTTCATATAAATTAGGCCACCCATTTCGTCCTGTAAAAGGAGTTATGATCGTTTGAAGTTGAACCTAAAAATCTGTTTTGAGAGGCTGAAGTAAAACGCGTATAACTCCTTACGCAGATGTTGGATTTGGATGAAACCAATTGAATTGGAAAGAAGACTCAAAGCTCTTTCTTTTTCTATGTGGTAGATCTCCCAGTTCATTATATTGAAGGATTTATGATTGTTCAAAGTTGACCCAAAAACTGGCAGGCCTCAGTATTTTTCCTGCTAATTTACTGTTCACAAAAATCTGTTTTGAGAGGCTGAAGTAAAACGAGTATAACTCCTTACTCAGATGTTGGATTTGGATGAAACCAATTTCATTAGAGAGAAGACTCAAATATATTTCTTTATATAGGTGGTAGCTCGCCCAGTTCATTATATTGAGGGAGTTATGATCGTTCAAAGTTGACCCAAAAACTGGCAGACCTTAGTATTTTCCTGCAAATATACTGTTCACATCCCGGCCACCGTTTTATAGTTTTGAATGTGCTCGCTTATATCCGAAACTTATCCGTTTTTGAAAATCTTTATATCGTCGGAAAGCTTATTCAATAACCTTCGCATGGAAACATCAGCGGGCAAATTCCGGTATAAATAAGGTCGATTCCTATACACATATAATCAAACTATACACTTGAAACCATCTCAAAATAATCAATACTCATACTTAAACTCATATGTACCTAACTTAGGATCAATACATATAATCCAACACATATAACAATGGCTAATGACCGTAATTAAGTACGGAGTGTGCATTCACTTAGGCAAATCCCACATCGGTAGTGAAAGGGAACGAAGTGTGCCTTATAGGTGCATGGATACCTTCCACGTATGTGGCGCGTTCACGGGGACGGCGATACGTAATTACCGTGGAACAAATCCGTGAGGTCGGGGACGGCGATATGTAATGCCTGGCCAAAGCGGACAACATCTCATGTGCCAGGGCCCAGTTCGCTGCGTAACTCTGACATGTGTGACACGTTCACAGGGACGGCGATACGTAATGCCCGTGGAACAAATCCGTGAGGTCGGGGACGGTGATACGTAACGCCTGGCCAAAGTGGACAATATCTCATGTGCCAGGGCCCAGTCCACTGTGTAACTCTGACATGTGTGACGCGTTTTAAAACCGTGAGGGGACGAGGCTCCAAAGCGGACAATTTCGCATGCGCCGGTGGGCTAGGCTGTTACAGTTGGTATCAGAGCCAGCGTCGGTGCCGGTGGTGGGGCAAACCTCAGCGAGGATGCTGAGTCCCTACGGGGGGTGAGTGTAGGGACGGCAATACGTAACGCCTGCATTCACTTAGGCAAATCTCACATCGGTAGTGAAGGGGAACGAAGTGTGCCTTATAGGTGCATGGATACCTTCCACGTATGTGACGCATTCACGGGGACGGCGATACGTAATGCCCATGGAACAAATCCATGAGGTCGGGGACGGCCATACGTAACGCCTGGCCAAAGCGGACAATATCTCATGTGCCAGGGTCCAGTTCACTGCGTAACTCTGACATGTGTGACGCGTTCATGGGGACGGCGATACGTAACGCCCGTGGAACAAATACGTGAGGTCGGGGATGGCGATACGTAACGCCTGGCCAAAGCGGACAATATCTCATGTGCCAGGGCCCAGTACGCTATGTAACTCTGACATGTGTGACGCGTTTTAAAACCGTGAGGGGCCGAGGCTCCAAAGTGGACAATTTCGCATGCGACGGTGGGCTGGGCTGTTACATTAAAGCACCATTTCACAATTAAATCATATCATTTAACTACCCACCATTTCTTCTTCAACAAAATGTCTTCTTCGACACCATTAAAGCACTTCAACACAGTGTCACCATTAAAGCTCCTCCATTGAAGCTTTTTTTAAAATCATATCATTAAATCCCCATTTTCAGTTAAATCAAATAATTTAACTATCTTTAAATCTCAATTCAATCATAAAACTTTCAATTCAATCATAAAACTATTTTTTAAAGTGATTTAAAAAAAATGGACGAAAATACATGCTGACGGAGCGGGGGTTTGAGGGAGATGCAGATGGGTTGGGGGTGTTGGACGAGGGGTGAGGGTGCTGAATGAGAGTGGGGGGTAGAGTGGAGCTGCTGGAGAGGGTTGCTGGATGAGGTGGGGTGGGGGATGAGGGGGTGGGGTGGGGTGGGGTGTTAAATTAAATAAAAATTAAAATTTTATTAATAAAATAACAAAAATATAAATTAAACGTATTTAACATGTGCCAGCACCTGATTGGTGTATGTGTTCACTCTCTTTGTTGTGCCTGAGATTCAGCGAAAAATGGTGTATTTTCAATGGATTAAGTAAGAATCATGGGGTAATAGGTCAAATTCAAAGTTTAGGTGTCTTTTTGAAAATCTCGGCCAACATTAGGGGGGTAATTATGTATTTACTCTTAAATTAAAAATGATATAAATAGATAATAACATGTATTGGGGCTGGCGGAATAAAGTAATTAAATTAAAAATGATATAAATAGATAATAGCATGGTTTGGGGCTGGTGGAATAAAATAATTAAATTAAAAATAATTTAAACTGATAATAACATATTTTAGGGCTGGTGGAGTAAAATAATTAAATAAAAAATGATTTAAATAAACAACCTTGAATTATTGGTGAAAATTAATAGACTGTCATCGATGTTGACCCATGTCAAATATCAGTAAAAGATATACTTGTGCTTTGAGGGTCCATCAACTCGTCTGGTCTATCGTAGACCTACACCTTTAGGAGTACATCGATGGATCTCTTAATTATGCGTCGACCACAATGATCTATGTACACTGCTATAGACCAACACTTGGATGTATTGTAAAAGAGAATAAAGAAATTAAAAATAAATATAGAGTGGGTTTCTACACATGTGAGGGAGTGTAAACAAGTCATACAATCATGTTAGAGCTTATACAAGTTAGGGGTGGTGTATTAAGGAGTGTGTGGATGGGTAGTGGTTTAATTTTCAATAGCCTAAGGGTAATGTTTGTCAAAGCACAAGTATATTTTGAGTATATATTTTGTATTTGATGACTACATATTTCACATACTCCTTCAATCACCACTCCAAATCAAACGAGTATGTGGAATGGATAGTGGTTGAAGAATCATCATCCTCAATACATACATATGCTTTGAGAAACATTGCTCTTAGGAGATTGAACATTCAACCACTACCCATCCATACACTCCTCAATACACTATTCCTAATTTTTATAAGCTCTAATATGATTGTGTGACATGTTTACAATCCCTCACATGTGTAGAAACCCACCCTACATTTATTTTTAATTTATTTATTCTCTTTTAAGAAACCTTCAAGTATTGGTCTATAGTAGTGTACATAGATCACCGTGTTCTAAGCATAATTAATAGATCCACTGATGCACACCTAAAGGTTTAGGTCTACGATAGACCAAACAAATCTACGGTAGAAGTTAGTATGTAGTTGATGGCTGACATTGGTCATGATATACGACAGTGTATTAAGTGTCACCACAACTTCGAAAAATAAAATTACTGTTCCAATGATAATAAAGTGATAATTTTGCACTTAACACATCTTTTTTACTTCATATATAAAGTCGTCACTCCCTCATTATTTTATTTCATAACTTTGTTTTTATTTAAAACTTCTACAATGTCTCAAGAATCTCAAACATTCAATTCTAAAAAGTCTCTAATTTGTTATTGTGGGAATGTGGCTGTCTTGAGGACGTCACGCACAGACTCAAATCCAGGTCTCAAATTTTATAACTGTGTAATTGCGAAGTTGACTCGTGTATGTCTTTTTTTATAATGTTAAGTTAATCTTTATGTAATTATAATATATTTTCTAGGATAATGGAATATGCTTATTTTTTAAATGGCTCGATGAGCTATCACCTCCAAGCAGACCATCAACGTTGAGTCCAGGACCAGAGACATCAAATTTTAGTGGCTTGGTAAAATTTAATCTACAACAAAGGCTCCAAGAATGTGAAGAAAATAGAGATTTTATTATAAATTTGTTCAAAGAAGCCGAAGAACAAAGGGATCACCTTAAAGTATTGCTACATGACACACAAATAAAGAGGCATCAACTAAAAAAAAAATTGATTTTGGCCGAAGAAAGGGATAATGGACTAAAAATAATGTTATGTGCTATAATGTTTGTATTCGTTCTTTGGAAAAGTTTAACCTGGATGTAGTGATATTGAATAAATAATAATACTTCTATTTTTCTACAATGTTAACATTGTTTTTGATAGAATCATAGTCGGTCAATAAGCAGATCAACTTAAAATGAAGAAGTATGGTAATGATAGACTATGAAAGAAGTATACGAAATATTAAATAAATATTATATGAAATAAAAGAATGTTTCAAATATCCTACCAATAGATCATTCAACACATTAAAGATAATAGCATTCAAATTTCTTTTTCACTATTTTCATCCTCATCGACATAGGTGTTGTTGATTTTATCAACGATATCTATGAACCCATCTTTTTTTTCTTCCTCAGCTTCTTTTTTCCCTTCACCTTCAACTGGTGCTTCTTTCTCACCTTCTTTTTCCTCCACAACTTTTTTTTTTACTTCACCTTCAATAGCTGCTTCTTTTTCACCTTCCTTTTCTTCCTCAGTTTTTCCTTTTTCTTCACCTGTTGTAGCTTTATCAGATTCTTTGTTAGCTTCTTCTTCTTTATTAGCTGTTGCTCCTATTTTTTCAGCTTCTTCTTTTTCTTTACCTTCTTCAGCTATAGCTACTTCGTTTTCCTTGCCTTCTTCTTCAACTGTTGTTGTTTCTTTTTCAACATTTTCATCTTCTACTGCATCTACTTCTTTTACACTTTCTTATTGGCTCTTATCTTCTTCCATTTCTTCTTCTTCATCCTTCTTTTCTTCATATTTTGCCTCTTTTGCCACACTAGTGGCCAACTCATCTAGTTTGCTCTTTTTTTCTACTTCTTCATTCCTCTTCGATTCAAGAAGGTCCACATGCACTGTATAATCATATTAAAAAGTGTTACTAATATTTAAAGCTAAAAATTCATTAACAATATTAACTATTGAATGAAGTTACTTCGCTTGTGTTGTCGCTCATCCTTTTTCTTTTTATTCAGTCTTTTCTCTCTGATATAGGCATCAATATCTCACATTGCTTCCTCAAGCGCTACAACACGCTTATGAAGATCCCCAGGGAATGAGGTGCCTTCTGTATCTTTTGATGTGCTTAGAGTATCATCATCGCCAATGCATACTCCAATGGGGTTACCACCCAAATCCCCGTCATCTTCACTGTTCTCATTTAAAATAAGGACAATCACCCCTTCTAACTCTTTTTTTTAAGCCATTGAAGATGTTATTCTTCACCTCATCCGTATAAGGCTTAAGCATAATCATGTGATCCATCTTCGTCTCACAAACAGTAGGGATGATGTACGGGTGCACATTCTATAAAATATCAATAAACAATTACATAAAAAATAAGTTCATACCTAGGTATCTTTTCCTTTTTACTTGAATGGGTCGCCTTTGATTATCTGGTCACTTTTTGTAATGTGCCATCTGAGGATGCAGGGAATGAGAAAGGGCTCATCTATTGATTTTCCATCAAAGTTTCCAAGATGAGGAAAGACCTTATAGATCCAAACCTATAAGCAGTACAACAGTGAAAACAAAACTCAGAGACTATGACAGAGTATAAATAAAACAAGAATCTATGATAAACACACTAAAGGGATTATGGTAGATACCATGAATGCCAAGGGAAATCCGAATAGAGCATAGGATGCCTTCTGCTTCTCATCAAATACTTCCCTCTGTTTCTCCATGTCAATTTTATTCTTCAGATAGTCTAGGGTCAATTGAAATGGCTTTTTTCCCCCAAGGATAATACTTGAAGAAACTCAAAGAATCGACAATTCGAATCAGTTTCGTGTAGACAACCTTCGTTGAATCTTTTGCAAGCAGCAAGGTGTGCAAGAACCACAGTAAACAACACTTAAACTTTTGTTCCTCGTTCAGCTTATTCCCTTTGATCAAGTGCAACAATTTAGCTGTCGTAACATTTCTATTTTTGGTCACCTTAAAGCAAAAATGCTCCCCCTTGTCTAACACCTTCTTCATTTTTTATTCACTAGGGTATGAAGAGCAGTTCAACCCGTGATCAAACAAAATTCCTTCAATCCAAAACAAACAGGCTTGTTGTTAATGCAGAACCACATCTCATGACGCAGCTTATTTCTCTTGACGCACCGTAACAGTAAATAATGGACCAACTTCCCATTGAACTTGAGTTGTTTCGATTGTTTTCTCAGGTGTCCGAAATAGGACCGCTTTAATCTTTTCTTCACACCTGGTAAACAAGAACTTGCTTAAATTATCGATAAGCAGCCATTATTAAACTGACCGATATCTTCGCTGGAAAAGATCCGACCTCGTCTATTATTGTTCGAAGGTCATATCGCTCCACAAAAATGAATCTTGGAAAACATGGCATAGAGAAGGGATCATTATCCCTATCATCACTGTTTCTCCTACTTCCCTCGCTCTCTATACTGTCATCACTAACACTACACTCGGGTAAGACATCTTCATTAGACTTGGCATAGTTGCTTATCTCCTTTAACTCCGGATTTGATTCAGCCACTTCCTCATCAATTTTATTTCTTTTTGAGACATTTTCAACTGCCTGGACTTTTTCATTTCTAATGCTACCAGTAGAAGAAGAATCGGTACCGGATTTGCTTCTTCGTGTTTCAATTGGTCACCTGCTTTGTTAAGTTGGTCATCAATTTTCCATTAACTTCACTTTGTTTTTCTAGAATTGCAGCATGAGAGAGATATGTGGATATTGCATACAAGCACTTCCAGGCATTTTACCAGTCATTCTCAAGCATAGGCAGGAAGTTGAATGTGGATTGATAACTGGTGAAGTGAAAACCTTAGATTTTTAATTCATATATTCATACCTACATACTAATTAACAACAACACGAACTTTAGTCCGTACATCCTAACATGTACGCGAAACATTGTAAGAGACAACACATAACAATAGTATACTAGTGTAATAGAACTTATCCATATCTTTATTGAGTAGATTGTTTGTTTTCGATAAATCCTTGGCACAAAAAGTGAAGTTGTTCGGGAAAGGGATGCTGGAAGAAAAGGAAATGCAAATAAAATTTCAAGGTACAGTGCCAAATGCAGAATTGTAGTGCACTAAATAATGACATGACATGAGTCTAGCCTTGTCGTTCCCATCTACCGGGCGGCCACACTCAACTACATACTAACCTGAGACCTACTAATCTACCATATAATTCTCAACCTCCATATCTACCTGTCTAATTGTGCCATGAAGTTACAACATGTATATCTACAACATACCTGCAATGCATGACATTGCAATCCAAAGCGTGCACCTACTTTTTAAACTACTCGGGTAATTGAAAACAAAGGCAACTTCCATTCAATTTCTTGATGTCGTAAGTTTCACCAAATAAAATTGTAACACCCCGCATTTCGGGCTAAAATATAGACCATGATTCCTATGGGTTGATAAATCCCAAAGCCATAAAATCCTATGCCAATACGGCATGTTAATTATTTGTGTAGCATGTCAATACATTCAATCTTGAATTTAGACCATAGAGGTGCTTTAACTCAAGGACGAGTTGAAACTATTTTGACCGACTAAGTTTCAGTAGATGTTGAAAATTATGTCAGCTTCCATGGACTATACTCTCTGTATATGTCGAATTAGGGAGCCTACTATATGTCAAATGATAGGTCTTCGAGTTATCTTTTCAACAATACCAATTTTGCTAAAATCCGACACTTGAGCAAGAAGTTATGGCCTTTTAAATTGATATGCATTGCCTAACCTATCACACATGGCCACTGGAAAGCATAGGCGATAGCCTGGGCGGTGCCTTTGTAAACATAGGTGATATCCTAGGCGGCGCCTATGTAAACATAGGCGATATCCTAGGCGGCTCCTATGTAAATATAGGCGATGGAAAGGGCGGCGCCTATGTAAAGAATTCAAGTGACTTAAACACTCCATTTTTGGGATAAAATGGTCCTTTTCCACCCTTACTTAACCCTAAAACAGGAAATTCAGTTCCAAGGACCCCAAAATACACCTTCATTCATCAAAAGTGCTGAACGATTCTCCTTAGGGTTTAAAAATAAAAACCCAAGTGACTCGAGATTCAACCAGGGGTTTTAGGAACAAATTGCATATTTTGAATCCTCTCAACGTAGGCTTCGAAAAGAAACTAATATTCGTAGTAATCAAGGTATGTGGGGTTATCCTAAAATCTCATGGGTGTAGTTTTTATGAACATGCATGCTTTTAAATGTGGGTTTTCAATCAAATGCTAATATCTTGCTTTCAATATGATTTTTATGTCATTTTCTTTATGTTATGGGAATTATTTGCCTGTATACTTTAATGGTTGAAAACATGCATATGTGAATTGAGATTTTCTATGGATGTTTGATAAATATGAATGATAAATTGTTTTTAGATTCCCATGAAAATGTTTTGATACTCAATATTATATTGTGATCAACAAAAGAGAGCATGAATTTGAAATAAATATTGTTCACCACTTGTAAATGATGAAGCACCTTGGTTTTTACATGATTATGCATATGTGGATGTGATATTGATAACTTGCAAGTTGGGTATGACGATACCCTACAGAATATGATATATGATTGAGTCAAATGAAATTTGAATGGATTGATTTTACAAGAGATAGGTGGATGCCTAAAGAAGGCGTTTGAGTGTAAGGGCTCATCGCTGGAAACTGTGTTTGCTGACACAGAATTTAGTACCAGGCTTAGTGATCTTGTTTACTTGACTTTATGTGATTTCCAAATTGGGACTATAGGTAGGAGCCTAGGCAAAGTGATCTTGGGCACTACCATTTGGTCGAGACACCATGCTTCGAGGTCTTGTGTGTCTCTCCCTCACTTATACTCTAGTCTCAGCGTCAAATTGACAATCAAAACAGTAGACATGTTATTTTCTCAAAACGTGTTTAGGACTTTTCAAAAAAGATAGTGAACTTTGCATATTAACTGGTGCAGAAATTGTTATTCTCGTTCAGTCTTTAAAGCCCCAATGTCTTTTCACTTTCGGTCATCCTAGTGCTGATGCTATTATTGACCATTACATCACTGGAATACCATCTTCATAATTGTCATCATTGACCACTGATGAATTCAAATTGCAACAAAATAACTAGTATTATTCATCAAACCAAAGAGAATATCCATCACTCATCAGTTGTCCAACACTTATCAAATTGTATCCTAGATCAGGTACAAACTGAATATTATCCAACACGTTTACTTTGTCATGGCTTGTGTCGACAATCACCTTGACTTTTCCTTCAGCCTGCATCTCTTTTGTGTTGCCAAGTTGTACCTTCTTCCTTTGCTTCTCATCAAGCTCATGGAATATATATTTGGTGCCTATCATATGATTTGAACAACCACTATCTACAAACCATAAATCACTTGGCTTATGGTCTGTATCAACGCAACTAAAGAGATAATTCTCTTCCTTATTTTCTCCTGCTGTAAAGTTTATTTACGGTCTTTATACCAGCAGTCAGCATTTATGTGCCCGTAGCACTGAAAGTGATGACATTGAATGCCATTTTTCTTTTTACCTTGCTTATTGGACTACTTGTGCCTATCATTCCTTCCTCTTCCTCTTCCATAACTATGACCTCGACCACCGAAAAATCCTCTTCTTCCCCAGCCTTTGCTTGCTGGACCATGGTTTTCTCCATAATTAGTTGTTGCATCCTTCACCCGGAATGCCTTCTCTTCATTCTTTTCAGTAGATTAATTGAGTCTCGCCTCATGAGCTTGAAGAGATCCCATCAATTCATTAAAGGAAAATACTGAAAGATCCCTAGACTCTTCTATCGCAGAAACTACATGATCAAATTTTGGAGTCAAGCTTTGCAGTATCTTTTCCACAATGGCCTGATCAGTAACTTTCTCGCCGTAGGATCACATTTTGCTGCCAATTGCCATTGCTTTGGAAAAATAAATCAGCAATAGATTCTCCACTTTTCATCATCATGGTTTCAAAGTCACGCCGAAGTGATTGTAGTCTCACTACAATGATCTTTGAATCACCTTGAAGCTCTTTCTGTAGAATGGACGAAGCTTGTTTTGATGTAGTTGCTGCTGCAATCCATGAAAAAAATACTATCATGGACAGCTTGTTGGATAAAAACCAATGCATTAGCATCTTTTTGCTTGTTGTTTTGCATTCTATCTCCTTCGTCAGGATCTGCAAGTCCATCATCTATCACGTCCCAAAGATTTTGGGATTTGAGTATAGTTCTCATACGAATACTTCATAATTCGTAACTATCTCCGGAGAATATGGGAATGAGTGGTTGTGTCGCATCTGAGGAATTACTGCTACTTGCCATGGCTCTGATACCAAATGTGGTTGGAGAGAGAACAGAGGAGAAACTTTTAAAATCAGAGAAGTAATAAGCTACAGAGAAGAATACAAATCTGCTTTGTTTTAATTTTCTTTTAACTTAACATTATACTATAACAAAAAAACACAAATGCCCAAATATATATGCTAACAGATAAAACAATTACTCCTAAAATGAAGGTCCTATAACCCACTAAGACTCTATTTCAGCTACACTAAATAAACTTGAGTAAATATAGGAACCTACTTAACAGAATCCAAAAGACTAGTTCCTACTTTGTTTTTAATCATTATTCAACAGACATTACTTTTTTTGAGTTTAAGTAATGCTTAAAATGTTCCAACATCCAGAAACCTTGGGAAACCTTGTATAAAAATGTTTATTCTGTGTACTCTTTCAGAAAAAAAATTTTATGGTATAAATAAATCGCAGACAGCAGACAGCTCAATGATAACTTATGAAGTTTCGAGCTGTAATTGTCTCTGGTAGTTTGATAGGCTGAAATGGTTACATGTTGCTCGAGGGACGATAATATTTTAGACTTGTTAATTTATATCTTCTGCCGGTTTCAATTGGTCACCGGCTTTGTTAAGTTGGTCATCAATTTTCCATTAATTTCACTTTGCTTTTCTGGAATTGTAGCGTGAGAGAGATATGTGGAAAGGAAGATGTGGATATTGCATACAAGCACTTCAAGGGATTTTACCAGTCATTCTCAAGCATAGACAGGAAGTTGAATGTGGATTGATAACTGGTGAAGTGAAAACCTTAGCTTTTTAATTCATATATTCATACCTACACTCTCATTAATAAAAACAGGAACTTTAGTCCATACATCCTAACATGTACGAGAAACATAAATGTAAGTGACAACACATAACAATAGTATACTAGTGTAATTTTACATGTGGGGTTTTGGAACGCAGATCTTATCCATATCTTTATTGAGTAGATAGGTTGTTTTCGATAAATCCTCGACACAAAAAGTGAAGCTGTTCGGGAAAGGGTTGCTGGAAGAAAAAGAAATGCAAATAAAATTTCAAGCTACAGTGCAAAATGTAGCATTTAGCGCAAAAACATTGATGAAAAAGAAATTACATGATTACTAAATACTACTACTAAATAATGACAAGACATGAGACTAGCCTCGTCGTTTCCATCTACCAGGTGGCCACACTCAACTACTTTCTAACCTGAGACTTACTAATCTTCCATATAATTTTCAACCTCCATATCTACCTGTCTAATTGTGCCATGAAGTTACAGCATGTATATCTACAACAACCAGCAATGCATGACATTGCAATCCAAAGCGTGCACGTACTTTTTAAACTACTCGGGTTATTGAAAACAAAGGAAACTTCCATTCAATTTCTTGATGTCATAAGTTTCACCAAATGAAATTTACTTGTTTAGGCAAGATATGATGACTTTATATAAGTTCGGCAGAGAGACAACTAACAATAGAGTTACTGATGGGACCAAATGTAGCTATTGAGCAACACTAATTATGCTTACGATATATGCATCTCACACATTTGATATAAATCATCTACATTGTTGAATCATATGAGATACAACACTTCGATTTATACTAAATTAGATTTTGAACAGCCAAATTTTACAAACTACCAAAAATCTAAATGGTGACTGCCAAAATGAATGTGTGATGGTCTTGTCCATGCATTGTTACAGAGAAAAAAATGTTTCTTTTATCATATTTTGATTTTCTTTGTTACAGAGATTTACCGTTGTACATCATGTTCCTTGCCCTACCTATTACCGCCTGGCTATCACAGTGTATACATACTGGTGCCATTGGTTTGGGCCAATAAGAAATATCTTGCCAGAAATTCTGGAGTCATTCTGCTTCTTCACCGGCATTATCCAATGCGATAAATTCAGATTCCATTGTAGAGCGAGCAATACAAGTGTGTTTGGATGATTTCTAAGAGACTGATCCTTCAGCTATAGTAAATACATATGCACTTGTTGATTTTACTTCATTCGATCCGGTGATCCAATTTGCATCACTATATCCTTCGAGTACTGCGGGATACTTATTATAATGCAAGGCATAGTCTTGACTGTATTTTTCCCTTTTAGTAACTCCATCATTTCCCATGTTCCATTCTTTTCAATGGACTGGATTTCATCCACCATTGCTTTCCTCCACTCTTCTTTTTCGGTAGCTTCTTAATAATTTAAGGGATCTGAAATAAAGAGAGCATATTGACAAGTCGCATAAAAGTTATTAGCATACATGGGAATTGGGTTTTTTTGATCTTGTTCATCTTCTTAATGGAATTATCTCATCTGAAGACTCTTCATTGGTTGCTGAAATTGGTGAACTTGGTAACTCCATGGAAGAACCTGAAGGTGAACTTGTAGGGGTTGCCTCTTTTCCTTCATTTTTAGTGATTCCAAGAGGCATAGGAGTCTCTTGTCGGACCAACGTTTTACTCTATTCCCAGCTTGCATTTTCATCAAATATTACATCCCTTCTGACTGAGATCTTGCCATTATGAGGGTTATATAATCTATATGCTTTTGATTGAGTACAATACCCAACAAAAATGCATTTTTCAGATTTTTAATCAAGCATTTGACGAGCTTGTGAGTTTATCAAAGCATAAGCTACACTCCCAAAAACCCGTAAATGACTTACATTTGGTCTCCTGCAATGCCAAGACTCATAATGAGTTTTATTAATAACTGCTTTCGTTGGTGAAGGATTAAGTAAGCAGATGCTGCCACAGCTTCTGCCCAGAACTGATTTGAGCGTTCCTTCGCTCGCAACATGCTTCTTTCCATCTCCACAATGGTCCGGTTCTTCCATTCAGCAATTCCATTCTGCTCTGGAGTATATGAGTTGTTAAATCGTTATGGATACCATTCTTTTCACAAAATGAATTGAATTCGTTGGAAATGAAATCTCCTCCTTTATCTGTGCGAAGAACTTTCATACTGCAGCTTCTTTGGTTTTCCACCAAGGCTTTATGTAACACCCCGTAAAAGTCGTGCATGGATTAGCCTTTAATAGAGTGCCCTTATACTTAAAAACTTGAAAAATTTTCTAAGTGTAATGAGGACTTAGTTTCATTTTAGCTGGCAATCTTCGGGATACAACTTTTCAACCTTCCCGATATCCGTTTTTAGATTTTAAAGTTGTATTACGATCGGGCAAGCTCATAGTACATCTCAGATAAGTTTTGGAATTTTTTGGAATGCATAAGGCTGCGTTTGGATTTCAAAACAGTAGCAAAACGCATAGCCTCTTGCCCAGTTTTCAGCATTTCAGGGTCAACTTCAAATTATCATAACTCCCTGCATATAATGAACTGTGTGAGCTATAATATATCAAACGAACGCTATTTGATTCCTATTTAAAATGAAGTTGGTTTCATATAATTTGAGTATATGAGTAAAAAGTTATAATCGATTTACTCCAGCCTATCAAACTGTCAACTGAGGGACAGATTTGACCTTAATTGTTCCTTAGGGGTATTTTGGTCATCCTCCACCCCAATATATACGTCTAATACGGGATTTAATCCCTCAAACACCATAATACACCTACTTTCTCCAAAATTGCTCAAGAACACTCCTTAGGGTTTCAAAATAAAAACCCAAATAGTTCAAGATTCGACCGTAGGTTTTCGATGATAATTACATATTCGGAATCACCAATCCGCAAGCTTCAAGAAACATCTATTGTCCTTGGAAATAGATGTACACGGGGTTTTTCCTAAATTCTCATGGGCATAGAAAAATCATGTTTTAGAATGGGGTTTTAAATTATGTATATATATTTATGTATAAGATGTTCTAACATCATTGTTTTGGTCTTTTGACCATTTCCAAAGCGATTTGACAGTTTATATACATATATGAATGAATGTGTTTCAATTTTGAATACATGAACTTGCTAAAGGCATTTGACCACCAGGTGTTTGATGGAATTTCTGCATGAATTGAATTTTAAGTTTCGGAATATGAAATCCTTTACATCAGTTACATGTTTTGGTGGTCTAAACTATGTTTTGAATAAAAGTTCTTTCTTAATACATTATGGCTCAGAAAGATCATGACTTGAATGTCTTGGTATGAAGATACCAATTCATACTAATGCCATATTAGACTCAGACTAACAGACATTTCGGACTTTCATGATTTTAGACATTCAGAATGTTGCATGTACAGAAAAGGTTAAAAATGGGCATACAAAGATGTTAGGTGGTTCCCCGAAGAGGGCTTGAGTTCAAGCGACTCATTGCCTAAAACTGTGGTTTGCCGACCTGGGTATACTATTATGCGCTGACATAAATGTCCTGTGGCGTATCAAACTCAGACACTCCAAACCTTGCGGCACACTTGGGTTGGGGGCTTCCCCGCCGAGTCAATGGCGGATTCCATACAGCCCGTGGAATATCAGACTTGTAAGGGAATACCACCTAACTCAGAAGTAAAACACAGATCATGATTTGAAATGAACAGACGGGTTACATGTTTTCAGAAAGTGCCCATGTATTTTTCAGAAATAGTTTTATACATGATGTCTTGATGAAAAATTGCTTTCACTTAATATTTATATATATATATATATATATATTCAATTATAGTATTTTTGGTTTGCTTCGCGTGCCAGTACTTTTGTGCTGAGCCCCCCCCCTTCCTTCCAGGTTCTGAGACACAGTCTAGGGGTCCAGCTACTCAGTAGACATTCTCGGATTTGCAAAATTGATCTCACAGTGGTGAGCCTTCTATCATTCGGAAGGCCTAATTATGTCAGACAATATCTTATTTATTATGTTTTTGGTTTACTGGGGGCCTTGTCCCAGTTTCATTTCAGACAGATGTTTGTGTTCTTAGTAGAGATTTCGCACACTGATGTCAGATAGTATTATTCAGAAATGTCGCAGAACTTGACCATGTTTTTCGTACTCAGTTTAAATTCTGCATTTTATTATGATTACGAATGTTGTGCATGATAACTAGATAGAGAATGGATGTTCCGGGCCTTCATGGTTCGGGATGCTCATCACGGCTAGGGCCTAGGCTCAGGTCGTGACACTTTAAATTTCAAAAACTTTTCAAATGTTTCTGACTTGTTCTCCAGAAAATATACCCATCTCATGCGACTATAATCTTCAGTAAACAAGAAAAAGTAACGACTCCCACCTAGGGACTTAGTCTTCATAAGGCCACATAAGTCAGCATGTATTAATCCTAAACAATTAGAAGCTATCCATGCTTTTCAACGGTAAAAGTTTTCCTGGTTTGTTTCCCAAAACTACACCCTTCACATAAATCAAGAAAACTAATTTTTGATAGTCCTAGAACCATACCTTTATCACCTAGCAATTACAGGCCATTTATATTGAGACGACCGTACCTTAAATGCCATAACTTCGACTCATCCTTTGCACTTGCAGTGAGAGCAAAATTTTTAATATTGGTAACGTCCAGAAAAAACATATTATTTGCTGTCATGGTGATAGAACCTTCTTGACCGACTTCTTGTTTGTAATGACACACGCATCGTCATCAAACCAAAGAGAATATCCATCAGTCATCAGTTGTCCAACACTTATCAAATTGTATCCTAGATCAGGTACAAACTAAATATTATCCAACACTTTTACTTTGTCATGGCTAGTGTCGACAATCACCTTGACTTTTCCTTCAACCTGCATCTCTTTTGTGTTGCCAAGTTGCACCTTCTTCCTTTACTTCTCATCAAGCCCTTGGAACATAGATTTGGTGCCTATCATATGATTTGAACAACCACTATCTACAAACCATAAATCACTTGGCTTATGGTCTGTCTCAATGCAAGCAAAGAGATAATTCTCTCCCTCATTTTCTCCTGCTGTAAAGTTTATTTTCTGGTCTTTATACCAGCAGTCAGCCTTTATGTGCCCGTAGCACAGAAAGTGATGACACTGAATGCCATTTTTCTTTTTACCTTGCTCATTAGACCTCTTGTGCCCATCATTCCTTCCTCTGCCTCTTCCATAACCATGACCTCGACCACCGCAAAATCCTCTTCTTCCCCAGCCTCTGCTTGCTGGACCATGGTTTTCTCCATAATTAGTTGTTGCATCCTTCACTCGGAATGCCTTCTCTCCATTCTTTTCAGTAGATCAATTGAGTCTCGCCTCATGAGCTTGAAGAGATCCCATCAATTCATCAAAGGAAAATACTAAAAGATCCTTAGAATCTTCTATCGCAGCAACTACATGATCAAATTTTGGAGTCAAGCTTTGCAGTATCATTTCCATAATGGCCAGATCAGTAACTTTCTCGCCGTAGGATCACATTTTGCTGCCAATTGCCATTGCTTTGGAAAAATAAATCAGCAATACATTCTCCACTTTTCATCATCAAGGTTTTAAAGTCACGCCGAAGTGATTGCAGTCTCACTACAATGATCTTTGAATCACCTTGAAACTCTTTATCTAGAATGGACCAAGCTTGTTTTGATGTAGTTGCTGCCGCAATCCATGAAAAAAATACTATCATGGACAGTTTGTTGGATAAACACCAATGCCTTAGCATCTTTTTTCTTGCTGTTTTGCAGTCTATCTCCTTCGTCGTGATCTGCAAATCCATTTTCTATCACATCCCAAAGATTTTGGGATTTGAGTATAGTTCTCATACGAATACTCCATAATTCGTAACTATCTCCAGAGAAGATGGGAATGAGTGGTTGTGTCGCATCTGAGGAATTGCTGCTACTTTCCATGGCTCTGATACCAAATCTTGTTGGAGAGAGAATAGAGGAGAAACTTTTAAAATCAGAGAAGCAATAAGCTACAGAGAAGAATAAAAATCTTCTTTGTTTTAATTTGCTTTTAACTTAACATTATACTATAACAAAACACAAATGCCCAAATATATAGGCTAACAGATAAAACAATTACTCCCAAAGTGAAGGTCCTATCACCCACTAAGACTCTATTTCAGCTACACTAAATAAACTTGAGTAAATATAGGAACCTACTTAACAGAATCCAAAAGACTAGTTCCTACTTTGTTTTGAATCATTATTCAACACACATTACTTTTTTTGAGTTTAAGTAATGCTGAAATTAAAATGTTCCAACATCCAGAAACCTTGGGCAACCTTGTATTAAAATGTTTATTCTGTGTACTCTTTCAGACAAAAAGTTTTATGGTATAAATAAATCGCAGACAGTAGACAGCTAAATGATAACTTATGAAGTTTCCAGCTGTAATTGTCTCTGGTAGTTTGATTGGCTGAAATGGTTACATGTTGCTCGAGGGACGATAATATTTTAGACTTGTTAATTTATATCTTCTGCCTGTTTCAATTGGTCACCAGCTTTGTTAAGTTGGTCATCAATTTTCCATTAATTTCACTTTGCTTTTCTGGAATTGCAGCGTGAGATAGATATGTGGAAAGGAAGATGTGGATATTGCATACAAGCACTTCAAGGCATTTTACCAGTCATTCTCAAGCATAGACAGGAAGTTGAATGTGGATTGATAACTGGTGAAGCGAAAACCTTAGCTTTTTAATTCATATATTCATACCGACACTCTCATTAATAACAACAGGAACTTTAGTCCATACATCCTAACATGTAAGCGAAACATAAATGTAAGTGACAACACATAACAATAGTGTACTAGTGTAATTTTACAAGTGGGGTTTTGGAACGCAGATCTTATCCATATCTTTATTGAGTAGATAGGTTATTTTCGATAAATTCTCGACACAAAAAGTGAAGCTGTTTGGGAAAGGGTTGCTGGCAGAAAAAGAAATGCAAATAAAATTTCAAGCTACAGTGCGAAATGCAGCATTTAGCGCAAAAATATTGATGAAAAAGAAATTACGTGATTACTAAATACTACTACTCAATAATGACAAGACATGAGTCTAGCCTCGTCGTTTCCATCTACCAGGCGGCCACACTCAACTACTTACTAACCTGAGACCTACTAATCTTCCATATAATTCTCAACCTCCATATCTACCTGTCTAATTGTGCCATGAAGTTGCAGCATGTATATCTACAACAACCAGCAATGCATGACATTGCAATCCAAAGCGTGCACGTACTTTTTAAACTACTCGGGTGATTGAAAACAAAGGCAACTTCCATTCAATTTCTTGATGTCATAAGTTTCACCATATGAAATTTACTTCTTTAGGAAAGATATGATGACTTTATATAAGTTCGGCAGAGAGAAAACTAACAATAGAGTTACTAATGGGACCAAATGTAGCTATTGAGCAACACTAATTATGCTTACGATATATGCATCTCACACATTTGATATAAATCGTCTACATTGTTGAATCATATGAGACGCAACATTTCGATTTATACTAAATTAGATTTTGAACAGCCATATTTTACAAACTAAAAAAAATCTAAATGGTGACTGCCAAAAAGAATGTGTGATGGTCTTGTCCATGCTTTGTTACAGAGAAAAGAATGTTTCTTTTATCATATTTTGATTTGCTTTGTTACAGAGATTTACCGTTGTACATCATGCTCCTTGCCCTACCTATTACCGCCTGGCTATCACAGTGTATACATACTAGTGCCATTGGTTTGGGCTAATAAGAAATATCTTCCAAGAAATTCTGGAGCCATTCTGCTTTTTTACCGGCTTTATCTAATGCGATAAATTCAGATTCCATTGTAGAGCAAGCAATAGAAGTGTGTTTAGATGATTTCTAAGAGACTGATCCTTCACCTATAGTAAATACATATCCACTTGTTGATTTTACTTCATTCGATCTGGTGATCCAATTTGCATCACTATCTCCTTCGAGTACAGTGGGATACTTATTATAATACAAGGCATAGTCTTGAGTGTATTTAAGATACCCCAAAATTCTTTTCATTGCCAGCCAATGAGTTTTGTTCGGATTACTCGTGTACCGACTCAACTTACTGATAGAGCAGGATATATCTGGTTGTGTATAGTTCAGTATATACATTAAACATCCCAATACTCTTGCATACTCCAATTCTGAGTCACTTTTACCTTTATTTTTCAAAGTGCAAAGCTCACATCCAACGGAGTCTTGGCAATACCGAATTGCATATACTTGAATTTGTCATGTACCTTTTTGATATAATGAGACTGTGACAATATCAACCCTTATGGATTTCTATGGATTCTTGTACCTAAGATCACAACCGCAACTCCAAGTTCTTTCACATCAAACTTTCTCTCAAGCATTCATTTCGTTGCATTTATGTCAGAAATGTCTACTGATGATCAACATATCATCCACATATAATCACACAATGACTTGGTGATTTGGAGTGTCTTTAATATAAACATATTTATCACATTCATTTATTTTGAACCTGTTTGCCAACATGGTTTGGTCAAACATCGCATGCCATTGTTTAGGTGCTTGCTTTAGTCCATACAATGACTTAATAAGTTTACACACCTTATTCTCCTTTCCCGGAATCACAAAACCCTCAAGTTGTTTAATGTAAATTTCTTACTCTAATTCTATATTTAGGAATGCGGTTTTTACATCCACCTACAACAACGAAGTATTCAATTCCACTCCGTACCATCCGCAATCCCAAGCCACAAAAAAGGATATTCCGATCTGCGGGATGGATCCCGGTCCAACTCTCAAATATCTTCCTGGGAAGTTGCCATTTGAGAAATCCTCTCCATGGATACATACTGCACATAAAGAGTGTAAAAAAACGAGGATACATCAGGTCCTGTATTGGATATAATCCTACTAAGTGAATGCTTCAATTACTTTTGACCCATTATCCTCACTTACAGATGCACCAATTATACGGTTGCAAATATACATACATTCTCATCTACTCCATCATCCAAACAAGGACTACCAATACTAAAGCCCATAGACAATGCATGTTAGCATGTGTTCCTAAGGGGGGAATGGTTGTGCAGATCACTTGAAGAAGGAATGGTTCAAGGTGGCTTGATATCATAGTTTTCAAAGATCCGATTACCATTATCACCCAAATAAAGTAGAAAAATTAGCAATCTCATTAACCATAAATTTGCTTGCGTGATTATTCACATATTTTTTCAAAGCTTCCATTGAATCCTTTAATTGTTCAAGTTCTTGCAAATCAAGTTGACTTATGGGAGCTTCCCACCAACATTGGGTCTAACTACTTTTACTCATTTGATCAAGTGATTCACCTCTTTTCTTCTCAATTTCAACATCAATAAGAATTTGAGTGACTTGAAAATTGAGCCCACAAACATTAGCATTTCGATGAGCCTCAACAAGTTGAAGTGAATTATTTGAGATTGGATTATTTTTATTATTATTACTCAAGAGGAACCTATCAATAAGGGACTCAACATTAGGGTGGCCGAAGGAAAAGACTTTTCTTGCATGGGAAAAAATATGATAGCTATTTCAACCCCACAGAGAGTTTGCACAGTTCAATTGCTTTTTTTAAAATACCAGAGAAACGTTTTGAGAAGGTAACGTGGAGGTGATTCTTGACCTCTATCTTGGCAATTTTGATCTTTTGACGACCCATGCTACTAGGTTTCTTTGCCATGTTTGATAAAATAAGTTGTAAGAAAAGAATAAGAGATAATATATTCTTGTTATTTTGAGTTGACATTGAGAGTGAAAAATATGGACTATTTAAAGGGATACATGCTACACTCTCAAACAATTGATGTTATTATTTTATGTAGTATGTTGATTAGGGGGTTAGAAAATCTTATCCCATTAATGAATAAGTAATGGTGATTACTCAATAATGCACCTTAGTTGGCATTATATGTTAATCCCTTAATAAATGGAGTAATGAGTTAATTGTTAATTTGTGACCAATTGTCAACCCTTCTATCTATTGGTTGTTTTTTCAATTAAGTGAAAAATTATTTTATAAAATAAATGATGGTGAATAAGAAAAAGAGAAATTGCCCTATAAATATAGCCCAATTGACAATCAGAACAGTAGACATGTTATTTTCTCAAAACGTATTTAGGACTTTTCAAAAAAGATAGTGAACTTTTCATATTAACTGGTGCAGAAATTGTTATTCTCATTCAGTCTTTAAAGCGCCAACGTCTTTTCAATTTCGGTCATCCTAGTGCTGATGATGTTATTGACCGTTACATCACTGGAATACCATCTTCATCGTTGTCATCATTGACCACTGATGAATTCAACTTGCAACAAAATAACCACTATTATTCTCATATGTGTAAACATTGGGAAGCGGAGAAGAAGAAGAAAGAGAATATTGAAGAAGAGAAGGTGAATATTGATGATAATAATAACGGGGGATATTGGTGGAATGAACCAATTGATACTAAGGGTATTGATGAACGTGAAAAATTTATGGTTGCATTGGAAAATTTGAAGAAGAACGTAACAACAAGGGTTGATGAGTTGAGTATGTTAAATGGATCTTCTTCATCGAATTCAATGATGAAAATAGCAAGATTTGGAGCTGAGGATCAATTTTTGAATCAGGTTGCAATTGATTATTGTTCTTCAATTGTTCCTTATGAACTCAATAGCTCAGGAGATGGCCAATTTTGAAGCAATTGGTAGTTAGTACTAATATTAAAGCATTATTACCAACTAAGTAAGCATGCTTTTGCTTTTATTTTCCTTTTCTTGTTCATGATGTAGTAGCATGTGTTTTTTTCTGGGGGGCCAAAAATGTTATTGAACTATTAAAAATAGAATGAACTGCTTTTGTTTTGATCCAATTACTCTACCTAGGTATATATTTATTACCTAATTATTACCTTGGTGCAACTTCTTATGATATTCTTCATTTATTTCGAAAAGGGTTAATCTATTATGTGTTAATTTGGTTTACTTTTTTAAGTTTATTATCGTAATTACAATAGTTTCTTACGTATTTTATTTACATAAAAATATATGCATCATTCTTTGAGAATAGTCCGTTTACACTTATTTATTCTTTATAATACCGTGATAAATAGCAAATTAAAAACAACCTATTAAGAAAACAAATCTCATATTGATTCATTTGTTGTTGCTTATTTGCAATAAATGCACAAATTGAGAACTTGAAGAACTTAGAGCAAAGGCCAGCCAACATGTGAAGTACTCACTGGACCATTAAAGGTTGTGATGGGTGCGATTATTATAGTCTACCATCTTAATCAGTTTATACTGATGAAAATCTTATTTAGCCAGGCCCCAAATTAGTGTCTAGACTTCGAATGAAAATCCAAAAAAAGGGACGGAGAGACAAAAAAAAAAAAAAAAATTAAAAAAGTGCAGCTGAATCAAAACCAATGCTATGGTTGTAAAGATCACTTGAAGAAGGCATGACTCTTTGTGGCTTGATATCATAGTTGTCAAAGATCCCATTACCATTATCACCAAAAAAAGTAGAAGAATTAGCAATCTGATTAACCATAAACTTGCTTGCTTGATTAGTCATATATTTTTTCAAAGCTTCCATTGAATCCTTTAATTGTTCAAGTTCTTGCAAATCAAGTTGACTTATGGGAGCTTCGCACCAACATTGGCTCTGACTAGTTTTCCTCATTTGATCAAGTGATTCACCTCTTTTCTTCTCAATTTCAACCTCACCAAGAATTTGGGTGAGTTGCAAATTGAGCCCACAAACATTAGCATTTCGATGAGCCTCAACAAGTTGAAGTGAATTATTTGTGCACGGATTATTATTAGTATTATTTCTCGAGAGGAACCTATCAATAAGGGACTCAACATTAGGGTGGCCGAAGGAAAAGACTTTTCTGGCAGGGGAAAACACTATGATGGCTATTTCAACACCACAGAGAGTGCACAGTTCACTTGCTTTTTTGAAAAGACCAGAGTGACGTTTTGAGAAGGTAACCTGGAGGTGATTCTTGACCTCTATCTTGGCAATTTTGATCTTTTGATGACCCATGCTACTAGGTTTCTTTGCCATATTTGATAACACAAGTTGTAAGAAAAGAATAGGAGATAATATATTCTTGTAATTTTGAGTTGACATTGAGAGTGAAAAATATGGACTATTTAAAGGTATACATGTTACTCTCTCAAACAATTGATGTTATTATTCCATTTAATATGTTGATTTGGGGGTTAGAAAATCTTATCTCATTAATGGATAAATTATGGTGATTACTCAATAATGCACCTTAGTTGGCATTATATGTTAATCCCTTAATAAATGGAGTAATGAGTTAATTGTTAATTTGTGTCAAATTGTCAACACTTCTATCTTTTGGTTTTTTTTTTTGGTTGTTTTTTTTTTATAAAGAGAACAATTATTTTAAAAAATAAATGATGGTGAATAAGAAAAGGAGAAATATATTCCAACATTAGATACTAATTTTTATTTTTGACTTGTAACCTAAATTAAAGAAAATCATGTTTGACATTTAAGTTTTTAGTTGTAACCTAATTAAGGAGAAGCCAATTATGATATTAGTTGGATAATATAATTAAGAGTGTCTTAAGTTGGTAATAAGTTAAGATATGGGGAAAGTTTGTTAAAAAGATACTATGAAAAACTATTTTGCCAAAGTTATAAACTTCATGAAAAATTTGTCAAAAGGACACTTAAATCCACATCATCATCAACTTTTGCAACTTAACAACTTCACACATAAATTTTATAATAATTCACTTTAACCCAATACTTTCAACTTAATAAATTCATCCACATGTTTTAAATAATACACTTCAACCCACTCCATCATCCACCATTATATATACAAAAATATTTAGAATTTCAAAAATATTAAATAAAAAAAATTCAAAAGCTAAAAATAGAAAGTAGTTGGTTTTCCCTCCAAAAACCTCCGATTCCGACTATTTTTTCTGCGTTATTTTCTGGCAATCAGCTCTAAATCAGTCCATAATTATCATAAGCTTGTCCATTGAACCCATTGTTACCCCATTTGGTTGGTATCTTATCAAACACACTTTTCACCATTGTTCAAAAGCTTGAAACCCCTCAAATTACTTAATACCACTTTAGAAAGTACATTACAGCAGCTCAGGCGACTCCAAGTTCATTTCTCTCTTCCATTAACCCAACGATCATTGGATAGAAGCAATATTTGAAATTTCAAGGTTTTCGTACAAATAGTTTCCCAGTCATCGACCACTGATCGACATTCATCGATCGTGCATATAACCCGACCTAGACCATAAGCATAATCTACTGTCGACCAAAGCCTAATTCCAGGATGTCTATTATAGAATTTTTTCTAGTTTTTGGTGATTTCATGGGAGAATAGGTGGAGACTCCCAAATGCTGAAAATGGAGATCTTTTACCCAGGTGACAATCCCCGTTGCTGTTTGCCGCAACCGTTCGTACGATGAATTGGTTGCAAACATAATGTAGAGCGGGGATGTAGATTGCGTATCGGGCAATGTGGTGATTAGTTATCTAATGCATTCGGGGGAAAGGTGAATCCTACGATCATAAATAGTGATGTACGTGTGATGATGTACATGATGGATGTCGATGAAGATGGATTTAGGCCTAGTTTGAGGATAAATGTAGCTGAGAGGTCCTTCGAAGGACCGGTAAATTCATCAGAACCCCCACCCCCACCTCCACGCCCGACAGTCGACGATGATTTCAGTGATTATGAGTGATGGCAATGATCCTATTTATACGGAAAATGATTGTATACATATGGGAGACGTTTCATCGGACTCACAAGACGATGATGAAGACCATGGAATGGGATCAGAACCCGGATATTTCTTCACTGACGGAACCAATTTCTATATCGATAAAAAATTTGCCGACAAGAAAGAGGTCAAAATGCTACTAGACTCAACAGCAGTGAGGCAGTGTTTTGATTATTGTTTGTAGAAGAACTGCTCCAAATTCTTGAAGGCAAATTCCAGTTCATTTATTCTAAAGCGCTTGGAAGTTGCCAGTTCATTTATTCTGAACTGGAAATCATCAAAGAAATAGAAAGAGGGAATGGAAGCCATGGCTTGTAATTTCCCTTATTCAAGAGTTCAACTTGTAATTTCTAGTATGGATTCAAATCCTACGTGTTAATGCTGCAAATATATTGATTGGTTTTTCACTATCTCAACCATAACTTGCACTAACTATTCCAGAGTGCATTAGTCAAACTAGTTATGTTAGCTGCTTAGGTTTTCTCTCGTGATCTTTTGAGAAGAGAGCCTTCTTTTCCAGGCATAAGGTATTCGATCTACTCTTTTTATTATCTTGATAGATTGTTCTTCTTTGTTTACCATTCTTGATATTCATGTACTTCTCTCATGCTTTCTTAATCTTCAAGTGCATATCATCTTTTTTCTTTTCTTTCATTTTCTGTACTTGCTTTATTTTCTACGTTTTACCTCATCACAAATCACGATACTATTGTATCCTTTTTTATCTAGGCATTTACATGTAAATTAAGAGATTTCTAGCCTTTTATCTGTCTCCCTGTTTGGCCCCTCACCTTCTCAGTGTATGCTTAGAAGTATAGCTCCTAATCTCTCTCTCTCTCTCTCGTATTGCATATAAAGAAAGTAGGATTCCCATGACAATTGAGACCATGTTAATGCATGACTTATAACTATGTGATTTCTTTGCAATATGAACACAAGTTTATACACAAGGAAGAAGAACAAATAACTCGCTACGAGTCTAAAGATCAGATAAAGGAGTTGCATCAAATAAAACAGAGCCCTTCTATTTTGTTGAATCCAATCAAGAGAGGATATCATGAAAAAGACCATCTAGTTTAGTCCTCTGTTAAGTAATTTCTCAAGATCTTTGGCAAGGAGACGGGCTAGGCACAATCTTAGCTTTACTACTCTTATGATATATTCAGTTTAGTTTGTAAATTAACCAAATCCAAACATGAAGAGGTTTCCAAGAAGTATATGACAAGGAATTATGTGTTGGTTGGTATATATGAAAAAGAAATCTGATATGCAGGAGTTTATAACAATGATATTAGAGAAAACTCCATCTGTGCTGCAGCCTCATTGATAAAGTGTGCTATAGCCTTTGTTGATAAATTTAGTGTATGACTAATTTAAATTTTTAAGATCCAAGTTAATAAACAGGTATAAAGCGAACAACTCTTTAACTCCTTACAGGACTTTGTGGTGCGAAATGATATGGGATGTGGATCAACTATAGTTCCGATACTTGCTTCAGGAGTAGGAATCCGTACTGTTGATTGTGGTATTGCTCAACTATCCATGCTCTCCGTACAATTTTTGGTTACATGGTGATTTACTAGCATTTTCTTCTACTTTGAAAATTGGTTAGACACCCATTGACTGGTATCCATTAGGCAAATTGTACTACGAACAAACTTGTGAAATCAAAAAAATTATTCATTTACTCTTAGTTCCTGTCACAAAAGGAAAAATAAAACTACTAACGGACTTCCAAAATCAAAAATAAATAAATTCTTTACTCTCTTGTCCAAATTAAATTGTATTTACCGGAATGCTATAGAAGCAGCAGTCTAGAACTAGTTTACTTCTTGTTTTGTCATGTGTCACCTAGCATAGAATTTTGCTTGAGTCCATATTCGGTAGAATGAGTTATATTTTCCAGTTGCAGTGCTTGTCCTTCAGTGTAAGTAGAGATCATATGTTATACGCATTGTTGGAGAGAGAACAGAGGAGAAACTTTTAAAATCAGAGAAACAATAAGCTACAGAGAAGAATAAAAAACTGCTTTGTTTTATTTTGTTTTTAACTTAACGTTATACAATAACAAAACACAAATGCCCAAATATATAGACTAACAGATAAAATAACTACTCCTAAAATATAGGTCCTATAACCCACTAAGACTCTATTTCAGCTACACTAAATAAACTTGAGTAAATATAGGAACCTACTTAACAGAATCCAAAAGACTAGTTCCTACTTTGTTTTGAATCATTATTCAACATTCCCTCTTGATTCAAAACTACATACACCAAACACTCCTCTGAAATAGATGAATTTCTCCGTTGATAAAGCCTTGGTTAGTACATCCGCCAGCTGCTCTTGTGTCTTGCAATATTCCAGCAATATTTCCTCCATTGCTACCAAGTCACGGATAAAATGATAACGAATATCAATATGGTTTGTCCTTCTATGGAATGTTGGGTTCTTTGTCATGGAGATAGTTTCTTTATTGTCTCAACATATCTTCGTTGCTACCTTCTGCTCTTGTTAAAGATCTGCTAGCACTCTTCTCAGCCAGACTGCTTGACAAGCTGCTAAAGTTACCGCAACATACTCAGTTTCTGAGGTTGACAATGTTTCCGTAGCTTGCTTCTTTGAAGTCCAAGTCACTGCACCTGAGCCTAGAGTGAAAACATTTGCTGAAAGACTTCGTGTATCATCCAATGAACTTCCATAGTCGCTATCCGTGTACCCGCACAATTTGAAATTATTGGTACGTGAGTACCAAATGCCAAAGTCCAAAGTTCCACCAATGTATCACAAGATTCTCTTTGCTACTCCATAAAGGGAGCATATTGACAAGTCGCATAAAATTTATTAGCATACTTGGGACTTGGGTTTTTTTGATCTTGTTGATCTTTTTAATGGAATTATCTCATCTGAAGACTCTTGATTGGTTGCTGAAATTGGTAAACTTGGTAACTCCATGGAAGAACCTGAAGGTGAACTTGCAGGGGTTGCCTCTTTTCCTTCATATTTAGTGATTCCAAGAGGCATAGCAGTCTCTTGTCGGACCAACGTTTTACTCTATTCCCATCTTGCATTTTCATCAAATATTACATCCCTTCTGACTGAGATCTTGCCATTACGAGGGTTATATAATCTATATGCTTTAGATTGAGTACAATACCCAACAAAAATGCATTTTTCAGATTTTTCATCAATCTTTTGACGAGCTTGTGAGTTTATCAAATCATAAGCTACACTCCCAAAAACCCGTAAATGACTTACATTTGGTCTCCTGCAATGCCAAGCTTCTGCCCATAACTGATTTGAGCATTCCTTCGCTCGCAACATGCTTCTTGCCATCTCCACAATGGTCTGGTGCTTCCATTAAGCAACTCCATTCTGCTCTGGAGTATAGGAGTTGTTAAATCCTTATGGATACCATTCTTTTCACAAAATGAATTGAATTCGTTGGACATGAAATATCCTCCTTTATCTATGCGAAGAACTTTCATACTGCACCTTCTTTGGTTTTCCACCGTGGCTTTAAATTTCAGAAACTTTTCAAATGTTTCTGACTTGTTCTCCAGAAAAGAAAAAGTAACGAATCCCACCTACGGACTTAGTCTTCATAAGACCACATAAGTCAGCATGTATTAATCCTAAACAATTAGAAGCTCTCCATGCTTTTCAACGGTAAAAGTTTTCCTGGTTTGTGTCCCAAAACTACATCCTTCACATAAATCAAGAAAACTAATTTTTGATAGTCCTAGAACCATACCTTTATCACCTAGCAATTACAGGTCATTTATATTGAGAAGACCGTACCTTAAATGCCATATTTTCGACTCATCCTTTGCACTTGCAGTGAGAGCAAAGTTTTTAATATTGGAAACGTCCAGCAGAAACATATTATTTGTTGTCATGGTGATAGAACCTTTTTTACCGACTTCTTGTTTGTAATGACACACACATCGTCATCAAACCAAAGAGAATATCCTTCAGTCATCAGTTGTCCAACACTTATCAAATTGTATCCTAGATCAGGTACAAACTGAATATTATCCAACACTTTTACTTTGTCATGGATAGTGTCGACAATCACCTTGACTTTTCCTTCAACCTGCATCTCTTTTGTGTTGCCAAGTTGCACCTTCTTCCTTTGCTTCTCATCAAGCTCTTGGAACATAGATTTGGTGCCTATCATATGATTTGAACAACCACTATCTACAAACCATAAATCACTTGGCTTATGGTCTGTCTCAACGCAAGCAAAGAGATAATTCTCTCCCTCATTTTCTCCTACTGTAAAGTTTATTTTCTGGTCTTTATACCAGCAGTCAGCCTTTATGTGCCCGTAGCACAGAAAGTGATGACACTGAATGCCATTTTTCTTTTTACCTTGCTCATTAGACCTCTTGTGCCCATCATTCCTTCCTCTGCCTCTTCCATAACCATGACCTCGACCACCGCAAAATCCTCTTCTTCCCCAGCCTCTGTTTGCTGGACCATGGTTTTCTCCATAATTAGTTGTTGCATCCTTCACTTGGAATGCCTTCTCGCCATTCTTTTCAGTAGATCAATTGAGTCTCGCCTCATGAGCTTGAAGAGATCCCATCAATTCATAAAAGGAAAATACTAAAAGATCCTTAGACTCTTCTATCGCAGCAACTACATGATCAAATTTTGGATTCAAGCTTTGCAGTATCATTTCCATAATGGCCTAATCAGTAACTTTCTCGCTGTAGGATAATATTTTGCTGCCAATTGCCATTGCTTTGGAAAAATAAATCAGCAATACATACTCCACTTTTCATCATCAAGGTTTCAAAGTCACGCTGAAGTGATTGCAGTCTCACTACAATGATCTTTGAATCACCTTGAAACTCTTTCTCTAGAATGGACCAAGCTTGTTTTGATGTAGTTGCTTCCGCAATCCATGAAAAAAATACTATCATGGACAGCTTGTTTGATAAACACCAATGCCTTAGCATCTTTTTGCTTGCTGTTTCGCAGTCTATCTCCTTCGTCGTGATCTGCAAATCCATTTTCTATCACTTCCCAAAGATTTTGGGATTAGAGTATAGTTCTCATACGAATACTCCAGAATTCGTAACTATCTCCGGAGAAGCTGGGAATGAGTGGTTGTGTCGCATCTGAGGAATTGCTGCTACTTTCCATGGCTCTGATACCAAATCTTGTTGGACAGAGAATAGAGGAGAAACTTTTAAAACCAGAGAAGCAATAAGCTACAGAGAAGAAGAAAAATCTGCTTTGTTTTAATTTGCTTTTACCTTAACATTATACTATAACAAAACAGAAATGCCCAAATATATAGGCTAACAGATAAAACAATTACTCCTAAAGTGAAGGTCCTATAACCCACTAAGACTCTATTTCAGCTACACTAAATAAACTTGAGTAAATATAGGAACCTACTTAACAGAATCCAAAAGACTAGTTCCTACTTTGTTTTGAATCATTATTCAACACACATTACTTTTTTTGAGTGTAAGTAATGCTGAAATTAAAATGTTCCAACATCCAAAAACCTTGGGCAACCTTGTATAAAAATGTTTATTCTGTGTACTCTTTCAGACAAAAATTTTTATGGTATAAATAAATCGCAGACAGCAGACAGCTAAATGATAACTTATGAAATTTCCAGCTGTAATTGTCTCTGGTAGTTTGATAGGCTGAAATGGTTACATGTTGCTCGAGGGACGATAATATTTTAGACTTGTTAATTTATATCTTCTGCCTGTTTCAATTGGTCACCTGCTTTGTTAAGTTGGTCATCAATTTTCCATTAATTTCACTTTGCTTTTCTGGAATTGCGGGGTGGGAGAGATATATGGAAAGGAAGATGTGGATATTGCATACAAGCACTTCAAGGCATTTTACCAGTCATTCTCAAGCATAGACAGGAAGTTGAATGTGGATTGATAACTGGTGAAGCGAAAACCTTAGCTTTTTAATTCATATATTCATACCTACACTCTCATTAATAACAACACGAACTTTAGTCCATACATCCTAACATGTACGCGAAACATAAATGTAAGCGACAACACATAACAATAGTATACTAGTGTAATTTTACAAGTGGGGTTTTGGAACGCAGATCTTATCCATATCTTTATTGAGTAGATAGGTTGTTTTCGATAAATCCTCAACACAAAAAGTAAAGCTGTTCGGGAAAGGGTTGCTGGAAGAAAAAGAAATGCAAATAAAATTTCAAGCTACAGTGCAAAATGCAGCATTTAGCACAAAAACATTGATGAAAAAGAAATTACGTGACTACTAAATACTACTACTAAATAATGACAAGACATGAGTCTAGCCTCGTCGTTTCCATCTACCAGGCGGCCACACTCAACTACTTACTAACCTGAGACCTACTAATCTTCCATATAATTCTCAACCTCCATATCTACCTGTCTAAATGTGCCATGAAGTTACAGCATGTATATCTACAACAACCAGCAATGCATGACATTGCAATCCAAAGCGTGCACGTACTTTTTAAAATACTCGGGTGATTGAAAACAAAGGCAACTTCCATTCAATTTCTTGATGTCATAAGTTTCACCAAATGAAATTTACTTCTTTAGGCAAGATATGATGACTTTATATAAGTTCGGCAGAGAGACAACTAACAATAGAGTTACTGATGGGACCAAATGTAGCTATTGAGCAACACTAATTATGCTTACGATATATGCATCTCACACATTTGATATAAATCGTCTACATTGTTGAATCATATGAGACGCAACACTTCGATTTATACTAAATTAGATTTTGAACAGCCATATTTTACAAACTACAAAAAATCTAAATAGTGACTGCCAAAATGAATGTGTGATGGTCTTGTCCATGCTTTGTTACAGAGAAAAAAATGTTTCTTTTATCATAGTTTGATTTGCTTTGTTACAGAGATTTACCGTTGTACATCATGCTCCTTGCCCTACCTATTACCGCCTGGCTATCACAGTGTATACATACTGGTTCCATTGGTTTGGGCACATAACAAATATCTTCCAAGAAATTCTGGAGCCATTCTGCTTCTTTACCGGCTTTATCAAATGCGATAAATTCAGATTCCATTGTAGAGCGAGCAATACAAGTGTGTTTGGATGATTTCTAAGAGACTGATCCTTCACCTATAGTAAATACATATCCACTTGTTTATTTTACTTCATTCGATCTGGTGATCCAATTTGCATCACTATATCCTTTGAGTACTGCGGGATACTTATTATAATGCAAGGCATAGTCTTGAGTGTATTTAAGATACCCCAAAATTCTTTTCATTGCCAGCCAATGAGTTTTGTTGGGATTACTCGTGTACCGACTCAACTTACTGATAGCGCAGGATATATCTGGTTGTGTATAGTTCAGTATATACATTAAACATCCCAATACTCTTGCATACTCCAATTCTGAGTCACTTTCACCTTTATTTTCCAAAGTGCAAAGCTCACATCCAACGTAGTCTTGGCAATACCGATTTGCATATACTTGAATTTGTCATGTACCTTTTTGATATAATGAGACTGTGACACTATCAACTCTTATGGATTTATATGGATTCTTATACCTAAGATCACATCCGCAACTCCAAGGTCTTTCACATCAAACTTTCTCTCAAGCATTCGTTTCGTTGCATTTATGTCAGAAATGTCTACTGATGATAAACAATTCATCCACATATAATCACACAATGACTTGGTGATTTGGAGTGTCTTTAATATAAACATATTTATGACATTCATTTATTTTGAACCTGTTTGCCAACATGGTTTGGTCAAACATCGCATGCCATTGTTTATGTGCTTGCTTTAGTCCATACAATGACTTAATAAGTTTACACACCTTATTCTCCTTTCCCGGAATCATAAAACCCTCAAGTTGTTTCATGTAAATTTCTTCCTCTAATTCTATATTTAGGAATGCGGTTTTTACATCCACCTACAACCATGAAGGATGCAATTCCACTCTGTACCATCCGCAATCCCAAGCCACAAAAAAGGATATTCCGATCTGCGGGATGGATCCCGGTCCAACTCTCAAATCTCTTCCTGGGAAGTTGCCATTTGAGAAATCCTCTCCATGGATACATACTGCACATAAAGAGTGTAAAAAAATGAGGATACATCAGGTCCTGTATTGGATATAATCCTACTAAGTGAATGCTTCAATTACTTTTGACCCATTATCCTCACTTACAGATGCACCAGTTATACGGTTGCAAATATACATACCTTCTCGTCTACTCCATCATCCAACCAAGGACTACCAATACTAAACCCCATAGACAATGCATGTTAGCATGTATTCCTAAGGGGGGAATGGTTGTGCAGATCACTTGAAGAAGGAATGGTTCTAGGTGGCTTGATATCATAGTTTTCAAAGATCCGATTACCATTATCAGCAAAAAAAAGTAGAAGAATTAGCAATCTCATTAAGCATAAACTTGCTTGCGTGATTAGTCACATATTTTTTCAAAGCTTCCATTGAATCCTTTAATTGTTCAAGTTCTTGCAAATCAAGTTGACTTATGGGAGCTTCCTACCAACATTGGCTCTGACTAATTTTCCTCATTTGATCAAGTGATTCACCTCTTTTCTTCTCAATTTCAACCTCAATAAAAATTTGAGTGACTTGCAAATTGAGCCCACAAACATTAGCATTTCGATGAGCCTCAACAAGTTGAAGTGAATTATTTGCGATTGGATTATTTTTATTATTAATACACAAGAGAAAACTATCATTAAGGGACTCAACATTAGAGTGGCCGAAGGAAAAGACTTTTCTTGCAGGGGAAAAACTATGATAGTTATTTCAACCCCACAGAGAGTTTGCACAGTTCAATTGCTTTTCTTAAAAGACCAAAGCAACGTTTTGAGAAGGTAACCAAGAGGTGATTCTTGACCTCTATCTTGGCAATTTTGATCTTTTGACGACCCATGCTACTAGGTTTCTTTGCCATGTTTGATAAAATAAGTTGTAAGAAGAGAATAAGAGATAATATATTCTTGTGATTTTGAGTTGACATTGAGAGTGAAAAATATGGACTATTTAAAGGTATACATGCTACACTCTCAAACAATTGATGTTATTATTTTATGTAATATGTTGATTTGGGGATTAGAAAATCTTATCCCATTAATGAATAAGTAATGGTGATTACTCAATAATGCACCTTAGTTGGCATTATATGTTAATCCCTTAATGAATGGAGTAATGAGTTAATTGTTAATTTGTGACCAATTGTCAACCCTTCTATCTATTGGTTGTTTTTTCAATTAAGAGAAAAATTATTTTATAAAATAAATGATGGTGAATAAGAAAAGGAGAAATTGCCCTATAAATATAGCCCAATTGACAATCAGAACAGTAGACATGTTATTTTCTCAAAACGTGTTTAGGACTTTTCAAAAAAGATAGTGAACTTTTCATATTAACTGGTGCAGAAATTGTTATTCTCATTCAGTCTTTAAAGCGCCAACGTCTTTTCAATTTAGGTCATCCTAGTGCTGATGATGTTATTGACCGTTACATCACTGGAATACCATCTTCATCGTTGTCATCATTGACCACTGATAAATTCAACTTGCAACCAAATAACCAGTATTATTCTCATATGTGTAAAGATTGGGAAGCGGAGAAGAAGAAGAAAGAGAATATTGAAGAAGAGAAGGTGAATATTGATGATAATAATAACGGGGGATATTGGTGGAATGAACCAATTGATACTAAGGGTATTGATGAACTTGAAGAATTTATGGTTGCATTGGAAAATTTGAAGAAGAACGTAACCACAAGGGTTGATGAGTTGAGTATGTTAAATGGATCTTCTTCGTCGAATTCAATGATGAAAATAGCAAGATTTGGAGCTGAGGATCAATTTTTGAATTAGGTTGCAATTGATTATTGTTCTTCAATTGTTCCTTATGAACTCAATAGCTCAGGAGATGGCAAATTTTGAAGCAATTAGTAGTTAGTACTAATATTAAAGCATTATTACCAACTAAGTAAGCATGTTTTTGCTTTTATTTTCCTTTTCTTGTTCATGAAGTAGTAGCATGTGTTTTTTTTGGGGGGTCAAAAATGTTATTGAACTATTAAAAATAGAATGAACTGCTTTTGTTTTGATCCAATTACTCTACCTAGGTATATATTTACTACCTAATTATTACCTTGGTGCAACTTCTTATGAATTTGTTCAATTATTTCGAAAAGGGTTAATCTATTATGTGTTAATTTGGTTTACTTTTTTAAGTTTATTATCGTAATAACAATAGTTTCTTAAGTATTTTATTTACATAAAAATATATGCATCATTCTTTGAGAATAGTCAGTTTACACTTAGTAATTCTTTATAATACCGTGATAAATAGCAAATTAAAAACAACCTATTAAGAAAAGAAATCTCATATTGATTCATTTGTTGTTGCTTATTTGCAATAAATGCACAAATTGAGAACTTGAAGAACTTAGAGCAAAGGCCAGCCAACATGTGAAGTACTCACTGGACCATTAAAGGTTGTGATGGGTCCGATTATTATAGTCTACCATCTTAATCAGTTTATAACATTGCATACTGATGAAAATCTTATTTAGCCAGGCCCCAAATTAGTGTCTAGACTTCGAATGAAAATCCAAAAAAAGGGACCGAGAGACACACACAAAAAAAAAAGAATTAAAAAAGTGTAGCTGAATCAAAACCAAGGCTATGGTTGTAAAGATCACTTGAAGAAGGCATGGTTCTTGGTGGCTTGATATCATAGTTGTCAAAGATCCCATTACCATTTTCACCAAAAAAAGTAGAAGAATTAGCAATCTCATTAACCATAAACTTGCTTGCTTGATTAGTCACATATTTTTTCAAAGCTTCCATTGAATCCTTTAGTTGTTCAAGTTCTTGCAAATCAAGTTGACTTATGGGAGCTTCCCACCAACATTGGCTCTGACTATTTTTCCTCATTTGATCAAGTGATTCACCTCTTTTCTTCTCAATTTCAGCCTCACCAAGAATTTGAGTGAATTGTAAATTGAGCCCACAAACATTAGCATTTCGATGAGCCTCAACAAGTTGAAGTGAATTATTTGCGTAGGGATTATTATTAGTATTATTTCTCGAGAAGAACCTATGAATAAGGGACTCAACATTAGGGTGGCCGAAGGAAAAGACTTTTCTGCCAGGGGAAAACACTATGATGGCTATTTCAACACCACCGAGAGTGCACAGTTCACTTGCTTTTTTGAAAAGACCAGAGCGACGTTTTGAGAAGGTAACCTGGAGGTGATTCTTGACCTCTATCTTGGTAATTTTGATCTTTTGACGACCCATGCTACTGGGTTTCTTTGCCATATTTGATAAAATAAGTTGTAAGAAAAGAATAGGAGATAATATATTCTTGTGATTTAGAGTTGACATTGATAGTGAAAAATATGGACTATTTAAAGGTATAGATGCTACTCTCTCAAACAATTGATGTTATTATTCTATTTAATATGTTGATTTGGCGGTTAGAAAATCTTATCCCATTAATGGATAAATAATGGTGATTACTCAATAATACACCTTAGTTGGTATTATATGTTAATCCCTTAATAAATGGAGTAATGAGTTAATTGTTAATTTGTGACAAATTGTCAACCGTTCTATCTTTTGGTTTTTTTTTTGGTTGTTTTTTTTAATAAAGAGAACAATTATTTTAAAAAATAAATGATGGTGAATAAGAAAAGGAGAAATATATTCCAACATTAGATACTAATTTTTATTTTTGACTTGTAACCTAAATTAAAGAAAATCATGTTTGACATTTAAGTTTTTAGTTGCAACCTAATTAAGGAGAAGCCAATTATGATATTAGTTAGATAATATAATTAATAGTGTCTTAAGTTGGTAATAAGTTAAGATATGGGGCAAGTTTGTTAAAAAGATACTATGAAAAACTATTTTGCCAAAGTTATAAACTTCATGAAAAATTTGTCAAAAGGACACTTAAATCCACATCATCATCAACTTTTGCAACTTAACAACTTCACACATAAATTTTATAATAATTCACTTTAACCCAATACTTCCAGCTTAATAAATTCATCCACAAGTTTTAAATAATACACTTCAACCCACTCCATCATCCACCATTATATATAAAAAAATATTTAGAATTTCAAAAATATTAAATAAAAAAAATTCAAAAGCTAAAAATAGAAGGTAGTTGGTTTTCCCTCCAAAAACCTCCGATTCCGACTATTTTTTCTGCGTTATTTTCTGGAATCAGCTCTAAATCAGTCCATAATTATCATAAGCTTGTCCATTGAACCCATTGTTACCCCATTTGGTTGGTATCTTATCAAACACACTTGCCACCATTGTTCAAAAGCTTGAAACCCCTCACATTACTTAATACCACTTTAGAAAGTACATTACAGCAGCTCAGGCGACTCCAAGTTCATTTCTCTCTTCCATTAACCCAACGATCATTTGATAGAAGCAATATTTGCAATTTCAAGGTTTTCGTACAAATAGTTTCCCAGTCATCGACCACTGATCGGCATTCATCGATCGTGCATATAACACGACCTAGACCATAAGCATAATCTACTGTCGACCAAAGCCTAATTCCAGGATGTCTATTATATAATTTTTTCTAGTTTTTGGTGATTTCATGGGAGAATAGGAGGAGACTCCCAAATGCTGAAAATGGAGATCTTTTACCCAGGTGACAATCCTTATTGCTTTGTGCCGCAACTGTTCGTACAATGAATTGGTTGCAAACATAATGTAGAGCGGGGATGTAGATTGCGCATCGGGCAATGTGGTGATTAGTTATGTAATGCATTCGGGGAAAAGGTGAATCCTACGATCCTAAATAATGATGTACGTGTGATGATGTACCTGATGGATGTCGATGAAGATAGATTTAGGCCTAGTTTGAGGATAAATGTAGCTGAGAGGTCGTTCAAAGGACCGGTAAATTCATCAGAACCCCTACCCCCACCTCCACGCCCGACAATCAACGATGATTTCAGTGATTATGAGTGATGGCAATGATCCTATTAATACGGAAAATGATTGTATACATATGGGAGACGTTTCATTGGACTCACAAGACGATGATGAAGACCATGGAATGGGATCAGAACCTGGATATTTCTTCACTAACGGAACCAATTTCTATATCGATAAAAAATTCGCCGAGAAGAAAGAGCTCAAAATGCTACTAGACTCAGCAGCAGTGAGGTAGTGTTTTGATTATTGTTTGGAGAAGAACTGCTCCAAATTCTTGAAGGCGAATTCGAGTTCATTTATTCTAAACGCTTGGAAGTTGCCAGTTCATTTATTCAGAACTGGAAACCATCAAAGAAATAGAAAGAGGGAATGGAAGCCATGACTTGTAATTTCCCTTATTCAACAGCTCAACTTATAATTTCTAGTAGGGATTCAAATCCTACGTGTTAATGCTGAAAATGTATTGATTGGTTTTTCACTATCTCAACCATAACTTGCACTAACTATTCCAGAGTGCATTAGTCAAACTATTTATGTTAGCTGCTTAGGTTTTCTCTCGTGATCTTTTGAGAAGAGAGCCTTCTTTTCCAGGCATAAGGTATTCGATCTACTCTTTTTATTATCTTGATAGATTGTTCTTCTTTGTTTACCATTCTTGATATTCATGTACTTCTCTCATGCTTTCTTAATCTTCAAGTGCATATCATCTTTTTTCTTTTCTTTCATTTTCTGTACTTGCTTTATTTTCTACGTTTTACCTCATCACAAATCACGATACTATTGTATCCTTTTTTATCTAGGCATTTACATGTAAATTAAGAGATTTCTAGCCTTTTATCTGTCTCCCTGTTTGGCCCCTCACCTTCTCAGTGTATGCTTAGAAGCATAGCTCCTAATCTATCTCTCTCTCTCTCTCTCTCTCTCTCTCTCTCGTATTGCATATAAAGAAAGTAGGATTCCCATGACAATTGAGACCATGTTAATGCATGACTTATAACTATGTGATTTCTTTGCAATATGAACACAAGTTTATACACAAGGAAGAAGAACAAATAACTCGCTACAAGTCTAAAGACCAGATAAAGGAGTTGCATCAAATAAAACAGAGCCCTTCTATTTTGTTGAATCCAGTCAAGAGAGGATATCATGAAAAAGACCATGTAGTTTAGTCCTCTGTTAAGTAATTTCTCTAGATCTTTTCCAAGGAGACGGGCTAGGCACAATCTTAGCTTTACTACTCTTCTGATATATTCAGTTTAGTTTGTAAATTAACCAAATCCAAACATGAAGAGGTTTCCAAGAAGTATATGACAAGGAGTTGTGTGTTGGTTGTTATATATGAAAAAGAAATCTGATATGCAGGAGTTTATAACAATGATATTAGAGAAAACTCCATCTGTGTTGCAGCCTCATTGATAAAGTGTGCTATAGCCTTTGTTGATAAATCTAGTGTATGACTAATTTAAATTTTTAAGATCCAAGTAAATAAACAGGTCTAAAGCGAACAACTCTTTAACTCCTTACAGGACTTTGTGGTGCGAAATGATATGGGATGTTGATCAACTATAGGTCCGAGACTTGCTTCAGGAGTAGGAATCCGTACTGTTGATTATGGTATTGCTCAACTATCCATGCACAGGTACCTTGTTATTTAGTTTCTCCATACTATTTTTTGTTACATGGTGATTTACTAGCATTTTCTTCTACTTTGAAAATTGGTTAGACACCCATTGACTGGTATCCATTAGGCAAATTGTACTACGAACAAACTTGTGAAATCAAAAAAATTATTCATTTACTCTTAGTTCCTGTCACAAAAGGAAAAATAAAACTACTAACGGACTTCCAAAAGCAAAAATAAATAAATTCTTTACTCTCTTGTCCAAATTAAATTGAATTTACCGGAATGCAATAGAAGCAGCAGTCTAGAACTAGTTTACTTCTTGTTTTGTCATGTGTCACCTAGCATAGAATTTTGCTTGAGTCCATATTTGGTAGAATGAGTTATATTTTCAAGTTGCAGTGCTTGTCCTTCAGTGTAAGTAGAGATCATATGTTATACGCATTGTTGGAGAGAGAACAGAGGAGAAACTTTTAAAATCAGAGAAACAATAAGCTACAGAGAAGAATAAAAAACTGCTTTGTTTTAATTTGCTTTTAACTTAACGTTATACTATAACAAAACACAAATGCCCAAATATATAGACTAACAGATAAAATAACTACTCCTAAAATATAGGTCCTATAACCCACTAAGACTCTATTTCAGCTACACTAAATAAACTTGAGTAAATATAGGAACCTACTTAACAGAATCCAAAAGACTAGTTCCTACTTTTTTTTGAATCATTATTCAACATTCCCTCTTGATTCAAAACTACATACACCAAACACTCCTCTGAAATAGATGAATTTCTCCGTTGATAAAGCCTTGGTTAGTACATCCGCCAGCTGCTCTTGTGTCTTGCAATATTCCAGCAATATTTCCTCCTTTTCTACCAAGTCACGGATAAAATGATAACGAATATCAATATGGTTTGTCCTGCTAGGGAATGTTGGGTTATTTGTCATGGATATTGTTTCTTTATTGTCTCAACATATCTTCGTTGCTACCTTCTTCTCTTGTTAAAGATCTGCTAGCACTCTTCTCAGCCAGACTGCTTGACAAGCTGCTAAAGTTACTGCAACATACTCAGTTTCTGAGGTTGACAATGTTTCCGCAGCTTGCTTTTTTGAACTCCAAGTCACTGCACCTAAGCCTAGAGTGAAAACATTTGCTGAAAGACTTCGTGTATCATCCAATTAACTTCCATAGTCGCTATCCGTGTACCCGCACAATTTGAAATTATTGGTACGTGAGTACCAAATGCCAACATCCAAAGTTCCACCAATGTATCACAAGATTCTCTTTGCTGCTCCATAATGTACCTTTGAAGGTTGCTGCATAAACCTGCAATCAACACCAACAGAGAATTCAATATCGGGTCTAGTGTACGTCAAATATATTAGACCTCCAACCAAGCTTTTGAACCTCCTTGCATCTGTCAACTCTTCTTCTTCAATCACCTACTGCAACTTTTCATGTATATTCATTGGTGTAGCTGCAGGCTTGCAATTTAGCATGCCAAATTTATTGAGAAGGTCTCTGTCATATTTCCTTTGTGAAAGAAATATTCAATCATCGGTTTGGTGGACTTCAAGGCCAAGAAAATAATGTAATAACTCCATATCCGACATCTGAAACTCATTCATCATTTGAGACTTGAAATTATTCACAAGAAAATTAGAAGAACTAGGGTAAATGATATCATCAACATAAAGACATACAATGATGAAATTATTACCTTCCTTTTTCACATACAATATGGGTTCGTTCTCACTTCTCATGTACCTATTTTTCTGGAAGTAACCATCGATTTTGCTATACCATGCTCGAGGGGCTTCCTTCAAGCCATACAATGCCTTTTTCAGCCTGAATACCTTTGTTTCGTTGCCTTCCTTTATGAAACCATCAGGTTGCGTTACATAAATTTCTACTAGTAAGTCTCCATTGAGAAATGCGGACTTGACATTAAATTGGTAGACTGGCCATTGCAACTATGCAGCCACTGCCAGAACCAGCCTTACCGTCACAAATTGAGCTACCGGAGAAAATGTTTCTTCAAAATAAACACCATACTCCTATACATAGCCTTTTGCCACAAGACGATATTTGTGCTTTTGTAGGCTACCATCTGCAACAAATTTTGTCTTAAACACCCACTTCAAACCAATTGCATTTTTCCCTTTTAGTAACTCCATTGTTTCCCATGTTCCATTCTTTTCAATGGACTGCATTTCATCCACCATTGCTTTCCTCCACTCTTCTTTTTCGGCAGCTTCTTCATAATTTAAGGGATCTGAAATAAAGAGAGCATATTGACAAGTCGCATAAAATTTATTAGCATACTTGGGATTTGGGTTTTTTTTATCTTGTTGATCTTCTTAATGGAATTATCTCATCTGAAGACTCTTCATTGGTTGTTGAAATTGGTGAACTTGGTAACTCCATGGAAGAAACTAAAGGTGAACTTGCAGGGGTTGCCTCTTTTCCTTAATATTTAGTTATTCCAAGAGGCATAGGAGTCTCTTGTCAGACCAATGTTTTACTCCATTCCCAGCTTGCATTTTCATCGAATATTACATCCCTTCTGACTGGGATGATGCCATTACGAGGGTTATATAATCTATATGCTTTAGATTGAATACAATACCCAAAAAAAAATGCATTTTTCTGATTTTTCATCAATCTTTTGACGAGCTTATGAGTTTATCAAAGCATAAGCTACACTCCCAAAAACCCGTAAATGACTTACATTTAGTCTCCTGCAATGCCAAGCTTCATAAGGAGTTTTATTCATAACTGCTTTTGTTGGTGAAGGATTCAGTAAGCAGATGCTGCCACAGCTTCTGCCCAGAACTGATTTAAGCGTTCCTTCGCTCGCAATATGCTTCTTGCCATCTCCACAATGGTCCGGTGCTTCCATTAAGAAACTCCATTCTGCTCTGGAGTATAGGAGTTGTTAAATCCTTATGGATACCATTCTTTTCAGAAAATGAATTGAATTCGTTGGACACGAAATCTCCCCCTTTATCTGTGTGAAGAACTTTCATACTGCAGCTTCTTTGGTTTTCCACCATGGCTTTAAATTTCAGAAACTTTTCAAATGTTTCTGACTTGTTCTCCAAAAAATATACCCAGCTCATGCGACTATAATCATCAGTAAACAATAAAAAGTAACGACTCCCACCTAGGGACTTAGTCTTCATAGGACCACATAAGTCAGCATGTATTATTTATAAACAATTAGAAGCTCTCCATGCTTTTCCAACGGTAAAAGTTTTCCTGGTTTGTTTCCCAAAAATACACCCTTCACATAAATCAAGAAAACTAATTTTTGGTAGTCCTAGAACCATACCTTTATCACCTAGCAATTACAGGACATTTATATTGAGACGACCGTACCTTAAATGCCATAACTTCGACTCATCCTTTGCACTTGCAGTGAGAGCAAAATTTTTAATATTGGAAACGTCCAGCAGAAACATATTATTTGCTGTCATGGTGATAGAACCTTCTTGACCGACTTCTTGTTTGTAATGACACACGCATCGTCATCAAACTATAGAGAATATGCATCAGTCATCAGCAGTCCAACACTTATCAAATTGTATCCTAGATCAGGTACAAACTGAATATTACCCAACACTTTTACTTTGTCATGGCTAGTGTCGACAATCACCTTGACTTTTCCTTCAACCTGCATCTCTTTTGTGTTGCCAAGTTGCACCTTCTTCCTTTGCTTCTCATTAAGCTCTTGGAACATAGATTTGGTGCCTATCATATGATTTGAACAACCACTATCTACAAACCATAAATCACTTGGCTTATGGTTTGTATCAACGCAAGAAAAGAGATAATTGTCTTCCTCATTTTCTCCTGCTGTAAAGTTTATTTTCTGGTCTTTATACCAGCAGTCAGCCTTTATTTGCCCGTAGCACTGAAAGTGATGACATTGAATGCCGTTTTTCTTTTTACCTTGCTCATTAGACTGCTTGTGCCCATCATTCCTTCCTCTTCCTCTTCCATAACCATGAACTCGACCACCGCAAAATCCTCTTCTTCCCCAGCCTCTGCTTGCTGGACCACGGTTTTCTCTATAATTAGTTGTTGCATCCTTCACACGGAATGCCTTCTCTTCATTCTTTTGAGTAAATCAATTGAGTCTCGCCTCATTATCTTGAAGAGATCCCATCAATTCATCAAAGGAAAATACTTAAAGATCCTTAGACTCTTCTATCGCAGCAACTACATGATCAAATTTTGGAGTCAAGCTTTGCTGTATCTTTTCCACAATGGCCTGATCAGTAACTTTCTCACCGTAGGATCACATTTTTCTGCCAATTGCCATTGCTTTGGAAAAATAAATCAGCAATAGATTCTCCACTTTTCATCCTCAAGGTTTCAAAGTCACGCCGAAGTGATTGCAGTCTCGCTACAATGATCTTTGAATCACCTTGAAACTCTTTCTGTAGAATGGACCAAGCTTGTTTTGATGTAGTTGCTGCCGCAATCCATGAAAAAAATGCTATCATGGACAGCTTGTTGGATAAACACCAATGCCTTAGCATCTTTTTGCTTGCTGTTTCGCAGTCTATCTCCTTTGTCGGGATATGCAAATCCATTTTCTATAACGTCCCAAAGATTTTGGGATTTGAGTATAGTTCTCATATGAATACTCCAGAATTCGTAACTATCTCCGAAGAAGATGGGAATGAGTGGTTGTGTCGCATCTGATGAATTGTTGCTACTTGCCATGGCTCTGATACCAAATCTTGTTGGAGAGAGAACAGAGGAGAAACTTTTAAAATCAGAGAAGCAATAAGCTACAGAGAAGAATAAAAATCTGCTTTGTTTTAATTTTCTTTTAACTTAACATTATACTATAACAAAACACAAATGCCCAAATATATAGGCTAACAGACAAAACAATTACTCCTAAAATAAAGGTCCTATAACCCACTAAGACTCTATTTCATCTACACTAAATAAACTTGAGTAAATATAGGAACCTACTTAACAGAATCCAAAAGACTAGTTCCTACTTTGTTTTGAATCATTATTCAACACACATTACTTTTTTTGAGTTCAAGTAATGCTGAAATTAAAATGTTCCAACATCCAGAATCCTTGGGCAACCTTGTATAAAAATGTTTATTCTGTGTACTCTTTCAGACAAAAATTTTTATGGTATAAATAAATCGCAGACAGCAGACAGCTAAATGATAACTTATGAAGTTTCCAACTGCAATTGTCTCTGGTAGTTTGATAGACTGAAATGGTTACATGTTTCTCGAGGGACGATAATATTTTAGACTTGTTAATTTATATCTTCTGCCTGTTTCAATTGGTCACCTGCTTTGTTAAGTTGGTCATCAATTTTCCATTAATTTCACTTTGCTTTTCTGGAATTGCAGCGTGAGAGAGATATATGTAAAGGAAGATGTGGATATTGCATACAATAACTTCAAGGCATTATACCAGTCATTCTCAAGCATAGACATGAAGTTGAATGTGGATTGATAACTGGTGAAGCGAAAACCTTAGCTTTTTAATTCATATATTCATACCTACACTCTCATTAATAACAACACGAACTTTAGTCCGGGCATCCTAACATGTACGCGAAACATAAATGTAAGCGACAACACATAACAATAGTATCCTAGTGTAATTTTACAAGTGGGGTTTGGAACACAAATCTTATCCATATCTTTATTGAGTAGATAGGTTGTTTTCGATAAATCCTCGGCACAAAAAGTGTAGCTGTTCGGGAAAGGGTTGCAGGAAGAAAAAGAAATGCAAATAAAATTTCAAGCTACAGTGCAAAATGCAGCATTTAGCCCAAAAACACTGATTAAAAAGAAATTACGTGATTACTAAATACTACTACTAAATAATGACAAGACATGAGTCTAGCCTCGTCGTTTCCATCTACCAGGCGGCCACACTCAACTACTTACTAACCTGAGACCTACTAATCTTCCATATAATTCTCAACCTCCATATCTACCTGTCTAATTGTGCCATAAAGTTACAGCATGTATATCTACAACAACCAGCAATGCATGACATTGCAATCCAAAGCGTGCACGTACTTTTTAAACTACTCGGGTGATTGAAAACAAAGGCAACTTCCATTCAATTTCTTGATGTCATAAGTTTCACCAAATGAAATTTACTTCTTTAGGCAAGATATGATGACTTTATATAAGTTCGGCAGAGAGACAACTAACAATAGAGTTACTGATGGGACCAAATGTAGCTATTGAGCAACACTAATTATGCTTTCGATATATGCATCTCACACATTTGATATAAATCGTCTACATTGTTGAATCACATGAGACGCAAAACTTCGATTTATACTAAATTAGATTTTGAACAGCCATATTTTACAAACTAAAAAAAATCTAAATGGTGACTGCCAAAATGAATGTGTGATGGTCTTGTCCATGCTTTGTTACAGAGAAAAAAATGTTTCTTTTATCATATTTTGATTTTCTTTGTTACAGATATTTACCGTTGTACATCATGCTCCTTGCCCTACCTATTACCGCCTGTCTATCACAGTGTATACATACTGGTGCCATTGGTTTGGGACAATAAGAAATATCTTCCAAGAAATTCTGGAGCCATTCTGCTTCTTCACCAGCTTTATCCAATGCGATAAATTCAGATTCCATTGTAGAGCGAGCAATACAAGTGTGTTTGGATAATTTCTAAGAGGCTGATCCTTCACCTATAGTAAATACATATCCACTTGTTGATTTTACTTCATTCGATCTGGTGATCGAATTTGCATCACTATATCCTTTGAGTACTGCGGGATACTTATTATAATGCAAGGCATAGTCTTGAGTGTATTTAAGATACCCCAAAATTCTTTTCATTGCTAGCCAATGAGTTTTGTTGGGATTACTCGTGTACCGACTCAACTTACTGATAGCGCAGGATATATCTGGCTGTGTATAGTTCAGTATGTACATTAAACATCCCAATACTCTTGCATACTCCAATTCTACGTCACTTTCACCTTTATTTTCCAATATGCAAAGCTCACATCCAACGGAGTCTTAGCAATACCGAATAGCATATACTTGAATTTGTCATGTACCTTTTTAATATAATGAGACTGTGACAATATCAACCCTCATGGATTTCTATAGATTCTTATACCTAAGATCACATCCGCAACTCCAAGGTCTTTCATATCAAACTTTCTCTCAAGAACTCGTTTCGTTGCATTTATGTCAGAAATGTCTACTGATGATCAACATATCATCCACATATAATCACACAATGACTTGGTGATTTGGAGTGTCTTTAATATAAACATATTTATCACATTCATTTATTTTGAACCTGTTTGCCAACATGGTTTGGTCAAACATCGCATGCCATTGATTAGGTGCTTGCTTTAGTCCATACAATGACTTAATAAGTTTACACACCTTATTCTCCTTTCCCGGAATCACAAAACCCTCAGGTTGTTTCATGTAAATTTCTTTCTCTAATTCTCTATTTAGGAATGCGGTTTTTACATCCACCTACAACCACGAAGGATGCAATTCCACTCTGTACCATCCGCAATCCCAAGCCACAAAAAAGGATATTCCGATCTGTGGGATGGATCTCGGTCCAACTCTCAAATCTCTTCCTGGGAAGTTTCCATTTGAGAAATCCTCTCCACGGATACATACTGCACATAAAGAGTGTAAAAAAATGAGGATACATCAGGTCCTGTATTGGATATAATCCTACTAAGTGAATGCTTCAATTACTTTTGACCCATTATCCTCACTTACAAATGCACCAATTATACGGTTGCAAATATACTTACATTCTCGTCTACTCCATCATCCAACCAAGGAATAACAATACTAAACCCCATAGACAATGCAGGTTAGCATGTGTTCCTAAGGGGGAATGGGATAAAAGTCCACCTTCAAGAGAGAGATCATTTGCAAAAGTCCTATCAAAGTCTGATGATTTTTCATCGGGGCTGTAATTGACAAATTATTAAACAAAAACGTTTGATATCAACTAATGAATTCCTGCATAGATCCTGTAAGACCAGTATCACTAGAGAAAAGATATACACAAACCAAATATAGATGACTTAAAAATTACTCCAGGCTTGAATAGAGCAAAATGGGTACAAGGGATTCATATAGAAAATTTTAAAGAGTTTAGGAGCGAGGTGTTAATTGATAATATTGACTGTTGACATTGTGCACATAACCCAATGGAATTGACCATTCCAACTCCAAGGCCGATAAGTTGAATTGACCATAGAAATTTATCCGACAGCAACTCATCCCACAACATGTATACTCATATTTTATGAGCTTAACTAACAAATACGCATTGTAACTATAACTAATCAGCTCTCCCAAACACTTGAACGGTATTTCACTACATGAATTGACCACCCAATTTTTCTTTGAGCATTAAGGTGCCCGGGTGGATTTTCATGTAGAAAAATATCATATAGATGATTGAATCCCTGGTAAGGCAACACACCTTGGGAAGAACCATGCATTGTGAACAAGATTTGGCAGTATCAAAACCATGAGAAGCAGTAGCGGCAAGTGAACCAGATAATCTAGCTGCAAGACTAACAACTAAAGGAGACAATGGACCAACATCTTCATCAGATCTGAATGATAACAAGGAAATTGGTAAGAAGATGAATGTTATTGAATAGGCCATGCGTCAATCTTGGAATAATGAAGTGACAAAATAGATACTTCGTCATTCACATACAGAAATTTTATTCTAGGGGAGAATGGATTTGTCAAGCATAACGCAAGTTAAAAACAACATAAGTCTAATACAATTAAGTTAAAGTAGAAATCCTGAAATCTGCTAGGAAACATGCAAAAATAAAGCAAACCAAAAGAAAAAAGAAAACAAGAACACACAGATTTACGTAGTAGAATGAGTATTTTCTGGATACACAATACAACCCACTGCATGCACTTATATAATATGTGCATAGAAATAAGTCCTAGGCTCAAAAAAATAAAGGTCCACGGGCCTATCGGCCCGATCCCTACGCTACCATCACAAACTTGCACCGCGAAACTTTTTGGGTTGGATCAACAAAATTCAGTCACAACTCTAACAATCTCCACCTTGACGCGAATTCTAATTCATAATCCAAATCTATTTCAAAACAAATTCTTCACCTCTTCCACAAAAGCCCCTAAGGGCACGTCTTAACAACTAACACTAACCATGTCCAAGCAATGCTCAAACATGGCACTTGGTAGTGTCTTGGTCAACATATCAGCAGGATTATCCTAAGTACTAATCTTGCTCACCACAATATAACCATGTGCATTAATTTGATGAACAAAATGATACCGAACATCAATGTGCTTTGTCCTCTCGTGAAACATCTGATCTTTCGTAAGGAAGATAACACTCTGACTGTCGCAAAAGACTGAAGTTAAGGATGGCCAATTGAACTTGTTCAATTAAGGATGGCCAAATTAACCAATTCTTCTTTCAATTTTTGCATATTATTCAACCATTTTTTATAACATCTGTACGCTAAAACTATCTGAATATATTAGTGATATCAAAAAGCACTAAATTTCATAATTCTATTTGTATAGTTGAGAAAATAAGGGTTAAGAAAACATATTTTACTCCAAAAATAATGGTGTTTTTTAATTCTTCTTTGTTGACATAGTTAAACTATCAAGAACTGTTCTGGATATGGTCCAAAACAAACTGAGGTCGGGAATTTATTGAAACCATTTATGTTGGAATATGGTAATGTGGCTTCTAGGTGGGAAACTATTCTGATGTGGTAATAACCTTTTTTTCAAGTACTTCATCTATTATTTCAGGAGATTCTATATGGCTTTTTTAACAGAGCGGATGTTCTAGAATTTTCATTGACAAGACAAGCACACAAACCAACATAATCATGCGAAAAAAATCCTGCTTTGTCTAGGTTAGGATTTTCTGTTTAGAAGACTGGAAAAACGGTAAATAAACAGTTAAGCAGCTGAAGAAATCACTCCTTTGTAAAAAGTTGTTAATATTTCAGAAACACCAAAGAGAGCTCCTAAACCCAATGACCTTCCAAGTGTCAACCATCCTACACCATTATACTAGCCTTCAATGGTCATAAAAGATTAAAAGAACATTAACATTTATGATCGAAAGATGTCCATAAAATAGCCATCCATATGTGAAAATTTATGAACTTTTCATCGGCCTTTTATAAGACCTATACTGCATGCATTTCCCATAAAATCAGTAATACAATTGATAAATCATACATCATCCGAATAAGTTTTTTCATGAAGAAAAATGGGAGAGCAGAGTAGCATCACTTCTGGTTACCATAAAACAAAAATAGCTTATTGAGTCACTTGAACTTCCTGACAAAGTTCTAACCTTGTTGACAACATCAGCACCAGTGAGTTGTTTACTGCTACTTGATCCCACCTGCATTTCATTCCACAAAATATACAACCAAAGCACAATAAGACATTAAAGATGATCCCCTCAGTGTAAGATAATACATTTAAGTGAATGCTCAGGGTGAATATCAATTTTCACACCTGTACAAGGGCCTTAAGGCTATCGAAAGGGTAACCGATGGCAGTGGCTAATGTAGAAAATCCAGCAGCAATAACTGCATGCGTTGCAAATATTCGATTCTTCAAAAGTTCGTTCATTTGATAGATTAACGTGGACAACTGCGTGTTGGAATTAATCGTCTCCTCGAGTCACAATCAATATATTCATGGATTCACAATTCCCTATAATTCCATTAGATTGGCACAATCAGAACTGTAGACATGTTACCTTCTCAAAACATCATTTATGACTTTTCAAAAAAGCTAGTGAACTTTGCATATTAACTGGTGCAGAAATTGTTATTCTGGTTCTATCTTTAAAGCGTCAACGTCTTTTCACTTTTGGTCATCCTAGTGCTGATGCTGTTATTGACCATTATGTCACTGGAATATCATCTTCGTCGTTGTCATCATCGACCACTGATGAATTCAGCTTGCAACAAAATAACCAGTATTATTATCATATGGTAAAGATTTGGAAGCGGAGAAGAAGAAGAAAGAGAATATTGAATAAGAGAAGTTTGTAAATATTGATAATAATAATAATGGGGGATATTGGTGGAATGAACCTATTGATACTAAGGGTATTGATGAACATGATGAATTTATGGTTGCATTGGAAAATTTGAAGAAGAATATAACAACAAGGGTTAATGAATTGAGTATGTTAAATGGATCTTCTTCGTCGAATTCAACGATGAAAATAGCAAGATTTGGAGGTCAGGATCAATTTTTGAATCAGGTTGTAATTGATTATTGTTCTTCAATTGTTCTTTATGAACTCAATAGCTCAGGAGATGGCCAATTTTGAAGCAATTAGTAGTTAGTACTAATATTAAAGCATTATTAGCTACTAAGTAAGCATGTTTTCATTTTTAATTTCCTTTTCTTGTTCATGTAGTAGTAGCAGGTGTTTTTTTGGGGGGTCAAAAATGTTATTTAACTATTAAAAATAGAATGAACTGCTTTTGTTTTGATCCAATTACTCCACCTAGGTATATGTTTATTACCTAATTATTACCTTGGTGCAACTTGTTTTGACTTTCTTCATTTGTTTCTGAAAGTGTTAATCTATTATGTGTTAATTTGGTTTAGTTTTTTAAGTTTATTATCCTAATAACAACTTATTCTTATGTATTTTGTTTGCATAAAAATATATGCATCATTCTTTGAGAATAGTCAGTATACACTTATTAATTCTTTATAATACCATGATAATAGCAAATTAAAAACAACCTATTAAGAAAAAATCTCATATTGATTCATTTGTTGTTGCTTATTTGCAATAAATGCACAAATTGAGAACTTGAAGAACTTAGAGCAAAGGCCAGCCAACAAGTGAGGTACTCACTGGACCATTAAAGGTTGTGATGGGTGCGATTATTATAGTCTACCATCTTAATCAGTGTATGAAGTTCCATACTAATGAAAATCATAAATAGTCAGGCCCCAAATTAGTGTCTAGACTCTGAATGAAAATCCAAAAAAACAGACGGAGAGACACAAAAAGAAAAAAGAATTCAAAAGTGCAGCTGAATCAAAACCATGGCTATGGTTGTGAAGATCACTTGAAGAAGGCATGGTTCTTGGTGGCTTGATATCATACTTGTCAAAGGTCCCATTACCATTATCACCAAAAAAAGTAGAAGAATTACCAATCTCATTAACCATAAACTTGCTTGCCTCATTAGTCATATATTTTTTCAAAGCTTCCATTGAATCCTTTAATTGTTCAAGTTCTTGCAAATCAAGTTGACTTATGGTATCTTCCCACCAACATTGGCTCTGACTAGTTTTCCTCATTTGATCAAGTGATTCACCTCTTTTCTTCTCAATTTCAACGTCACCAAGAATTTGAGTGAGTTACAAATTGAGCCCACAAACATTAGCATTTGGATGAGCCTCAACAAGTTGAAGTGAATTATTTGTGATTGGATTATTATTAGTATTATTTCCCGAGAGGAACCTATCAATAGGGACTCAACATTAGGGTGGCCGAATGAAAAGACTTTTCTGGCAGGGGAAAAAAATATGATGGCTATTTCAACATCACAGAGAGTACACAGTTCACTTGCTTTTCTGAAAAGACAAGAGCGACGTTTTGAGAAGGTAACCTGGAGGTGATTCTTGATCTCTATCTTGGCAATTTTGATCTTTTGACGACCCATGCTACTAGGTTTCTTTGCCATGTTTGATAAAATAAGTTGTAAGAAAAGAATAAGAGATAATATCTTCTTGTGATTTTAAGTTGACATTGAGAGTGAAAAATATGGACTATTTAAGGGTATACATGCTACACTCTCAAAAAATTGATGTTACTATTCTATAAAATATGTTGATTTGGGGGTTAGAAAATCTTATCCAATTAATGGATAAATAATGGTGATTACACAATAATGCACTTTAGTTGGCATTATATGTTAATCCCTTAATAAATGGTGTAATGAGTTAACTGTTAATTTTTGACAAATTGTCAACCCTTCTATCTATTGGTTGTTTTTTTTTAGTGTTTTTTAAATTAAGAGAATAATTATTTTAAAAAATAAATGATGGTGAATATGAAAAGGAGAAATATATTCCAACATTAGATACTAATTTTTATTTTTGTCTTGTAACCTAAATTAAAGAAAATCATGTTTGACATTTAAGTTTTTAGTTGTATCCTAATTAAGGAGAAGCCGATTATGATATTAATTGGATAATATAATTAATAGTGTCTTAAGTCGGTAATAAGTTAAGATATCGTGCAAGTTTGTTGAAAAGATACTATGGAAAACTATTTTGCCAAAGTTATAAACTTCTTGAAAAATTTGTCAAAAGGACACTTAAATCCACATCATCATCAACTTTTCCAACTTAACAACTTTACCCATAAATTATATAATAATTCACTTTAGCCCAATACTTTCAACTTAATAAATTCATCCACAAGTTTTAAATAATACACTTCAACCTACTCTATTATCCACCATTATAACACAAAAATATTTAGAATTTCAAAAATATTAAATAAAAAAAATTCAAAAGCTAAAAATAGAAGGTAGTAATTTTTCCCTCCAAAAAGCTCCGATTCCGACCACTTTTTCAGTGTTATTTTCTGGCAATCAACTCTAAATCAGTCCATAATTATCATAAGCTTGTCCATTACACCCATTGTTACCCCATTTGGTTGGTATCTTATCAAACACACTTTCCACCATTGTTCAAAAGCTTGAAACCAGTTACATTAACCCAACGATCATTGATTAGATGCATATATTTGCAATTTCAAGGTTTTAGTACAAATAGTTGCCCAGTCATCAACCACTGATCATCATTCATCGATCTTGCATATAACCCGACCTAGACCATAAGCATAATCTACTGTCGACCAAAGCCTAATTCCAGGATGTCTATTGTAGAATTTGCTCTAATTTTTGGTTATTTCATGGGAGAATAGGTGGAGACTCCCAAATGCTGGAAATGAAGATCTTTTACCAAGGTGACAATCCCCGATGCTGTTTGCCGCAACTGTTCATACGATGAATTGGTTGCAAACATAATGTAGAGCAGGGATGTAGATTACGCATCGGGCAATGTGGTGATTAGTTATCTAATGTATTCGAGGGAAACGGTGAATCCTATGATCATAAATAGTGATGTACGTGTGCTGATGTACATGATGGATGTTGATGTAGATGGCTTTAGGCCTATTTTGAGGATAAATGTAGCTGAAAGGTCCTTCGAAGGAACGGTAAATTCATCAGAGCCCCCACTCCCACATCCACGCCCGACAGTCGACGACGATTTCAGTGATTATTAGAATGATGGCGATGATCCTGTTAATACAGAAAATGATTGTATGAATATAGGAGATGTTTCATCGGACTCACAAGACGATGATGCAAAACCAAGGAATGAGATCAGAAATAGGATATTTCTTCACCGATGGAACCAATTTCTATATCGATAAAAAATTCGCCGACAAGAAAGAGCTCAAAATGCTACTAGACTCAGCAATGGTGAGGCAGTATTTTGATTATGGTTTGGAGAAGAACTTCTCCAAATTCTTGAAGGTGAATTCTAGTTCATTTATTCTAAAGCGCTTGGAAGTTGCTAGTTCATTTATTTTGAACTAGAAACCATCAAAGAAATAGAAAGAGGGAATGGAAGCTATGGCTTGACCTATTACACAAATCCCTTCTTTCCCTTATTCAACCACTCAACTTGTAATTTATAGTAGGGATTCAAATCCTACATGTTAATGCTGAAAATGTATTGATTGGTTTGTCACTATCTCAACCATAAGTTGCACTAACTATTCCAGAGTGCATTAGTCAAACTATTTATGTTAGCTGCTTAGGTTTTCTCTCATGATATTTTGAGAAGAGAGCCTTCTTTTTCAGGCATAAGGTATTCGATCTACTCTTTTGATTATCTTGATATATTGTTTTTCTTTGTTTACCATTCTTGATATTAATGTACTTCTGTCACGCTTTCTTAGTTTTCAAGAGCATATCATCTTTTTTGTTTTCTTTTGGATATAATTTAATAATAATTGATCTTATTGATATTGAAGGGGTTACAGCTGTATATATAGAGAGCTGAAGAATAACTAATTACAGAATAACCCAGATGTATTTAATAATTATATATGTAGTCTATTATACCCCCGCAAGCTGATCAGCGGTAACGAGGGGCAGCTTGGAGCAGAGATACTGAAAAGGCTGTAACGGAAGAGGCTTGGTGAGAATATCAGCAAGCTGGTCAGTAGATGGGACATAGTGCGTGACCATCGTTCCTGCAAGTACCTCATCGCGAACAAAGTGACAGTCGGACCCAACATGCTTCATACGATCATGAAGGACTGGATTTTTGGTAACACAAATAGTGGACTGATTGTCATAATAAATCTGTGGTTTCGTCGGGGGAATGCCAAGTGCATCTGTAAGGTATCGTAACCACATGGCTTCAGCAACACCCGCAGCCATGGCACGATATTCTGCTTCTGTGGAGGAACGGGACACTCGCGTTTGCTTCTTGGTGCACCAGGAAATCAGATTCGGTCCCATCATAACAATATATCCAGTAGTGGACTTCCGATCATCTTTGTCGTTAGCCCAATCCGAATCAGAAAAAACAGATATATCAAACGAGCCCTTTTGAAATAAAATTCCACATTGAAGAGTACCTTTAAGATAGCGCAGAATGCGTTTCAAGGCCTGAAAGTGTTGTTCTGTGGGAGCATGCATTGATTGGGAGACACGATTGACTGCATATTGGATGTCCGGATGAGTAACAGCAAGATAATGAAGTCCACCAACGAGGCTCCGATATAGTGTAGGATCGGCAAAGGGAGTATTCGGCCCTGGGGATTGGCGGACTGCCATGGGAGTGACCGCGGGTTTGCAGTCTATCATGCCAGCTCGATTTAGAAGTTCAAGGGTATATTTTGTCTGATGCATCAATATGGTTCCCGATTTGCGGATGAGTTCGAGGCCAAGAAAGAAATCCAGAGGACCAAGGTCCTTAAGTTTGAAGTCACGATGCATAGCCTCAGTAATTTCAGTGATGAGTGATGACGAGCTGCCTGTAATAACAATATCATCCACATAGATAAGAATGATGACTGTGCCTAGAGAACAGTGAAGGGTGAAGAGGCTGTTGTCATGATGGTAGGTGCGAAAACCAAGACCCTGCAGAAAAGTAGAGAGGCATGTGTACCAGGCACGTGGGGCCTGTTTCAAGCCATACAGTGATTTGCGAAGCTTGCAAACATAGTGAGGACGGTTGGGATTAACATATCCCGGTGGCTGAACCATATAGATGTCTTCCTCAAGATGACCATGAAGAAAGGCATTGCTGACGTCTAACTGATGAAGCGGCCAATCATAGTGAAGAGCAAGAGACAAGACCAGACGAATAGTCTGTTGCTTAACAACAGGGCTGAAGGTCTCCTTATAATCCACACCATACTCCTGATGATACCCTTTTGCAACCAGACGTGCTTTATAGCGAGAAAAAGATCCATCTGAATTTCGTTTGATGCGAAACACCCATTTGCACCCAATAGACTTTCGGTTACTAGGCAGAGGCACCAAATCCCATGTACGTTGTTCATTCAGAGCCTGAAATTCCTCATCCATAGCTTGGCACCAGAAACTATTTTTGGAGGCTTGGTTGTAGTTAGTAGGCTCAGTTATGGGATGTGCATCAAAGGGTATTTGAGTGTGGTAGACTTTGGGTTTGAAGGTACCGGCCTTGGCTCGGGTTGTCATAGGGTGAGTGTTGAGTGGAGGGTGATAAAGGGGTGGTGGAGTTGTATGATGTGTGGACGGGGGTTGGGTGGGGCTGCCGTGGGAGCTGGGATGTGAAGCGGTGGATGGGGTGGCTGTATGTGTGTTAGGAGTATGATGTAGGGAAGTGGTGGGTTGTGTGGCAGTCGGCTGGGTGTTCGGGTGGGAGGTTTGGGGGTTCGGGTGGGTGGGTGGGTGGTTCGAGTGGGTAGTGGTGTAGTGGGGTACCGGGTTAGGTGCCGAGTGAGCCGGAGCATGAGCATGTGAAAAGGATGGAAATAATGGCACAATGCCAAGTGGATTGGGGGAGTATGGAGTAGAGGAAAGACTTGTGTAAGGAAATTGTTCCTCCACAAAACGAACATGACGGGAAACATATGTTTTCTGAGATACAGGATCGAAACATTTGTAACCTTTGATAGTGGGATGATAGCCTAGAAAGACACAAGGGGTGGACCGAGGTTGAAGTTTATGTTGAGTGTGTGGACGCAACCAGGGATAAACCAGACACCCAAACGGGCGGAGATGGATGTAGTCGGGTGGATGATTGTAGAGACGGGCATATGGAGTGGAGTTGGAGAGAGTGTGAGTAGGCATGCGATTTATGAGGTAGTTGGCAGTAGCAAGGGCATCAACCCAAAAGGAAACGGGTAAGGTGGAATCATGGAGGAGCGCAATAACTGTTTCTATTAGGTGACGGTGTTTGCGCTCAGCAACGCCATTTTGTTCTGGGGTATATGGACATGAAGTGTGATGAAGAGCCCCTAGACTTTGAAGAAAAACACCAAATGCATTGTTGACAAATTCTTTGCCATTGTCACTTCGAAAAATTTTGATTTTGGCATTAAATTGATTTTGAACCATTCGGTCAAAGTTGACAAAAACAGTATAAGCTTTGGATTTAAATTTCAGAGGATAAAGCCAAGTGAATTTACTGTAATCATCAACAAAATAGATATAATAACGAAAACCTTGAACAGAAGGAACTGAGGTTGGACCCCAAACATCAGAATGAATTAATTGAAATGGCGCAGTGGCCTTGTGTTCAGACAGTGAAAAAGGTAAACGACAAGATTTAGACACTGAACAGGACTTGCAATGTAATTTCTCTGAAAAATTAAAACCTAAGGAAGATAAAATGGATTTGGTGATGGCGGATGATGGGTGCCCAAGCCGGCGATGCCAGGTGGACAAGAGAATGGCTTGACTCACAACAGACGGAGACCTGGATGGAAGAGTGTATAGCCCATGCTCACAGCGGCCCGTGTACCGCACCCGGTTCGTGGTATTGTCCACTATCTGGAAATTGGTGTCATTAAAAATGAGGGTGCAGTTATTATCTTTAGTAAAGCGATAAACAGATAAAAGATTGGATGTGAGGGAAGGGACGTGGTGAAGGGTTGAGACATGAAATTTACCATTTGGGGTATAGACATACCCAGAGCCGGTGTTTGTGATGGGAAGGGATTGACCATTGCCTACTGTAATAGTTTCTGAGCCATGATACGGATGAGGAGCTTGAAGTTGTGAATAATCCAACGTCACATGGGTGTTAGAACCTGTGTCTAGATACCAATCGCCAGATTGAGCGTTTGTGGACGCATGCATCGCCCTTGATCCACCGGACTGGCGATTTACATTCTGCGAGTCATCATAACGATACCAGCAATTAGCCGCAGAATGGCCCCGTTTAGCACAAATTTGGCACGTCGGAAGATCTCGTGTGGGCCCCCGCTGGTTTCCTCGTCCCTGTCCGTGGCCTGACTGGAAGCCGTCCCTCGGTGGAGGCCCGTCTCTGCCTTGCTGCCCGGAATTTCGACGGTCACCGCCGCCGCTGCCTCGCCCTTGGTTACGGCGATCATCACCGCGACCCCTGGCCGAGCCCCCGCTGCCAGCCGAGTAAAGAGCCGTGACGCCAGGGGTGGAACTGGCTTCTCCGAGCAGTAATTTGTGTTCCATGTCTAGATTCAATTCTTCTGCATTAAGCCATCCAGACAGTTGATTCAGAGTGATTTCGACAGGTGAGAGGCGAATATGCTGTTTGAGAGAGGAATAGCCAGACGGAAGACCACGTAGCACGGCATTCACCAGGTCTCGTTCAGGAATAATCTCGTTCACAGCATCTAGGTCAGACAGAATAGAGGCCACATCATCAAGGTATTGAGTCATCGTCTTCGTTCCCTTCCGAAGAGTATGCAATCTGTCACGCAACTGAAAGATATGAGCCGTGGATACAGAGTTGTACCTTGTGGCTAGTGCGTCCCAAAGTGAAGCCGATGTGAGAAAACCCCGGGCGTGTTTGTGCACAGAGGGGCTAATAACTGCGAGAAGACAGGCTCGGATCTGAGTGTCTACGATCATCCACGGAAGGTAGTCGGGATTTGGGAGCATGACGCCGTCCTCCTCGGCTGTCTCGGGCGGCGGCTTCTCCGCACCGTCAATCCATCCGAGCGGCAAGTTGGCTGCGAGGGCGGTGCGGACGTTAAGTGCCCAGGCCGGGTAGTTGTTGTCAGATAATTTTTCGGGGATGAGATTATGGAGATTCCTGAGCAGTAATTTTACTCCAGACGGTAAATTTGACAGAGGATCAACAACCTTGTCCATGGCGCCGACCTACGACGGAGGAGGGAGGCCGTGCGGCGTGGTGTAGACGGTGGCGGCGGCGCACACACGTCGGAAAAGAGAGATTAGGGTTTGGGCGGAAGAAGAAACCCTAGCTTTGATACCATGATATAATTTAATAATAATTGATCTTATTGATATTGAAGGGGTTACAGCTGTATATATAGAGAGCTGAAGAATAACTAATTACAGAATAACCCAGATGTATTTAATAATTATATATGTAGTCTATTACTTTCATTTTCTGTACTTGCTTTATTTTCTACGTTTTACCTCATCACAAATCACAATACTATTGTAACCTTGGTTATCTAGGCATTTTCATGTAAATTAAGAGATTTCTAGCCTTTTATCTATCTCCCTGTTTGGCTCCTAACCTTCTCAGTGTATGCTTAGAAGAATAGATCCTAATCTCTCTCTCTCTCTCTCTTATTGCATATAAAGAAAGTAGGATTCCCATGACAATTTGAGACCATGTTAATACATGACCTATAACTATGTGATTTCTTTTCATTATGAACACAAGTTTATACACAAGGAAGAAGAACAAATAACTCGCTACAAGTCTAAAGACCAAATAAAGTAGTTGCATCAAATAAAACAGAGCCTTCTATTTTGTTGAATCCAGTCAAGAGAGGATATCATGAAAAAGAACATGTAGTTTATACCTCTGTTAAGTATTTTCTCTAGATCTTTTGCAAGGAGACCGGCTAGGCACAATCTTAGCTTTACTACTCTTCTGATATATTCAGTTTAGTTTGTAAATTAACCAAATCCAAACATGAAGTGGTTTCCAAGAAGTATATGACAAGGAATTGTGTGTTGGTTTATATATATGAAAAAGAAATCTGATATGCAGGAGTTTATATCAGTGATATTAGAGAAAACTTGTCACGACCCGAACCGGGGCCCTGGCCGTGACGAGCATTCTGAACCATAAAGGCCCGAAACAACCCTATCTGTCTAATAATCATGCACATAATTCATGAAAAAAGCAATGCGGAAGAGATACAATATAACAGAAACATGGTAAAGAATCATATGAAAACGAAAATGAGGAATAGTATCCCACAATCAAAATCAAAATCTCTAAAAACGTCTGTGAAATCTCTACTACATGACTGAAACAATGTCTATCTGAAAACTTAAACAAGGCCCCAGCAGACCCAAAACTAATAAATGATAAATGAAATAGCAGACGTCAGGCCTTCCGAAATAAATGTCTCACCACTTCTTAAATGTGTTGGTCGGTATATATGAAAAAGAAATCTGATTTTATATCAATGATATTAGAGAAAACTCCATCTGTGCTGCAGCCTCATTGATAAAGTATGCTATAGCCCTTATTGATAAATCTTGTGCATGGCTAATTTAAATTCTTAAGTTCCAAGTAAATAAACTGGTATAAAGCGACCGGCTCTTTAACTCCTTACAGAATTTTGTGGTGCGAAATTATATGGGATGTGGATCAACTATAGGTCCGATGCTTCAGGAGTTGGAATCCGTACTGTTGATTGTGGTATTACTCAACTATCCATGCACAGGCACCTTGTTCTTTAGTTTCTCCTTACAATTTTTTGTTACATGGTGATTTCCTTCTTCCACTTTGAAAATTGGTTATACACCATGTTAGCCCATATGTTATTGGGCCTTTAGTTTATGGACCTTTAGGTTATTGGCTATGTATATATAGCCTCCTTTTGGTTTAGTCAGTTTTCATGCTTTTCAGATTATATTGTAAACCTTAGCCTTTCTTTCTTTCAATAAAGTTCTATTAATATGGTATCAAAGCTAGTTCGATCCATGTCCTTTGATTTGTTGGTTGAAGATTTTGCAGCAGGCACCTACTGCGCGGTGCTGCTGTATTCGTTTGCTGTTTGGTATTGTTCGTCTTTCGTTCTTTTGCTTGCTGCCATTGTTGTTCGTTCGGAATTGTTCAACCTAGGGTTTTGCATCTTTTTATTTTTTGAATTATTTGTGTGTTGCTGTGTTTACAATGACTGGAAAGGATGATTCTCTCCAGTCCATTAGTACTCAATTAGATGGTAAGAACTATGCCTATTGGAGTTATGTCATGAAGAATTTTCTTCGTGGGAAGAATATGTGGGGTTATATCACTGGAGTAAAACCAAGACCTATCGATGATACAACTGAAAATTTTGATTTGTTGGTGGACTTATGGGAAACTAATAACTCCAAGATTATCACTTGGATCAACAATTCTGTAACTCAGTCAATTGGTATGCAATTGGCTAAGTATGACACAGCAAAGGAGGTCTGGGATCATTTGGAAAGACTGTACACTCAGTCTAATTTTGCTAAACAGTACCAGTTGGAGTATGATATCCGTGCTCTTCAACAGCATGACCTCAGTATTCAAGATTTTTATGCTGCCATGTCGGATTTGTGGGATCAATTGGCACTTACTGAATCTGCAGAGTTAAAAGGTTTTGGGCCGTACATTGCTAGACGGGAAGAGCAACGCTTGGTTCAGTTTTTGATGGCACTACGTTCTGACTTTGAGGGCCTACGTGGAACAATCCTTCATCGATCTCCCCTCCCTACTGTTGATTATGTGGTTCATGAACTGATTGCAGAGGAGACTCGTATCAAGTCTCAAGTGGTTCAAGGGTCTAAAGTAACTACTACTCCTGTCGTGTTTGCTGCTTCAACTGATCAGTCTAGGCCACCACGTACTCAGACTCGACAATCTCCTAAAGTTGCATTTGATGAGTGTGCATTCTGCAAACAGAAAAATCATTGGAAGGCTCAGTGTCCGTTGTTACTTAACAAGGTCAAACAGCCTCAATCTGGGCAGCAACAGAAATATGGGCAGCAAAAGTCTCCGTCACGCTCCTCTGGTGCTCCTCCATGGTCATCTCGTCCTCCACAGTTCGCTGCTGCTGCACCATCTGTAGATGTTGAGTCTGTTAGCACTATGCCACCTTCTGCGTTGGATCCCCAGGTTTTCGAACAGTTCAGACAGTTCTTCGTTTCTAATCCTACGGCCATGTCAGCATCTCTGTCTCATTCGGGTTCGGTTTCTTCTAGTACCTCAGGTATTCCTTCCTCCTTGTGGATATTGGATTCTGGTGCGTCTCATCACATGTCCCCTCATTTGTCATCGTTTGGTTCTTTGTCACCCATTTCACCAATTTCTGTTATGTCCGCGAGTGCTGTACCTATGTCAGTCGAGGGTGTTGGTTCTGTTACTACCCCTCACATTGTCCTCTCTGATGTTTATTACATTCCCAAACTTGCTTTAAATCTTGTTTCGGTCAGTCAGTTGTGTAAGGCTGGTAATTGGGTGTTTTTTTCTGAATCTGTTTGTGTTATACAGGACCAACACACTCAGAGGGTGATTGGGACCGGCCGTAGGTTGGGGGAACTCTATGTCTTGGAGAATCTCAAAGTGTCTGCAGTTGCTGCCTCTAGCATAGATTTATCTTCTTTTCGTTTGAGTCCTTTGTCTTCTCCGTTTTATCTTTGGCATTCCAGATTAGGACATGTGTCAGTTTCACGTTTACGTTTTTTGGTCTCTAGTGGTGCTTTGGGTCATGTGAACACTAGTGATATTTCAGATTGTAGTGGTTGTAAACTGGCAAAATTTTCTGCCTTACCGTTTAATAAAAGTGTGTCTTATTCTGTTGCTCCTTTTGATATTATTCATTCTGATGTATGGGGACCAGCGCCAGTTTCCACTAAGGGTGGATCGACCTATTATGTTTCGTTTATAGATGACTATACTCGTTATACCTGGGTGTATCTTATGAAACGCAGATCTGATTTCTTTGGCATTTACAACAACTTTAGAGCCCTTGTTAAAACACAACATTCGGCTGTGATAAAGTGTTTCAGGTGTGACTTAGGGGGTGAATATACCTCTAATGACTTCACTCAGTTACTTGCCTCTGATGGTACCATACACCAGTCATCTTGTACCGACACTCCTGAGCAGAATGGTCTGGCAGAAAGAAAACATCGTCATATTGTTGAGACAGCACGCTCTTTACTTTTGTCTGCAGAGGTTCCTAGTATTTTTTGGGGAGAAGCAGTCCTAACTGCTGTATATGTGATTAATCGTATTCCTACTGCATTGACTTCAGGGATGTCTCCGTTTGAGAAACTATATGGTCACCCGCCGAATTATTCTGCATTACGAGTTTTTGGATGTACTTGCTTTGTTCTTCGTCCTCATGTTGAACGAAATAAGTTAGGGTCAAAATCAGCTATATGTGTGTTTTTGGGGTATGGTATTGGACAAAAAGGATATCGTTGCTATGATCCTGTAAGTCAGAAATTATATGTTTCACGACATGTCACTTTTTTGGAACATATTCCTTTTTATTCCATTCCAGCTAAAACCCATGATGTGACAAAGTCAGATATTCAGCTTATTGATCCCTTTGGGATTGACATAGAGGTTCCAGTTCCGGATTCATCCATGCCATCTGGTGTGCCACCTGATAGTGCTTCAGCCTCGCCTGTGCCTGAGTCTGCTCCTTCGACTGTTGAGACTGGAGACCCACCACCTCTGAGGAGGTCTACTCGACCTTGTAAGTCCACCAAACTGCCAGATTTTTCCTATTCTACATATTCAGCCTCATTTGCTTCCTTTATTGCAAACATACATCATTTGTCTGAACCTGAGTCGTATAGAGAGGCTGTGTCTGATCCTCTTTGGCAGAATGCTATGGCTGAGGAACTTGCTGCTCTTCATCATACACATACATGGGATTTGGTTACTCTCCCACCTGGTAAGCATGCGGTTGGTTGTCGATGGGTGTATAAGATAAAAACAAAATCTGATGGGTCTGTTGAGCGATACAAGGCGAGACTTGTGGCAAAAGGGTACTCACAACAATATGGTATGGATTATGAGGAGACTTTTTCCCCCGTAGCAAAGATGACGACTGTTCGCACTATGATTGCTGTTGCATCCGTTCGACAGTGGAAGATATTTCAGATGGATGTCAAGAATGCTTTTCTGAACGGTGATCTCCACGAGGAAGTTTATATGACTCCTCCCCCAGGTATTGACCACCAGCCAGGTGAAGTTTGTCGGCTTCGAAAAGCTTTATATGGTCTCAAACAAGCCCCTCGTGCTTGGTTTGAGAAATTCTCCACTGTTATTACTTCCCTTGGATTTGTCCCGAGTAACCATGATTCAGCATTGTTTGTTAGATATACAAGTGCAGGGCGAATTCTATTGTCCTTATATGTAGATGATATGATTATTACTGGTGATGATCATAGTGGTATTGAGTTATTGAAGCATGATTTGGCTCATCGATTTGCAATGAAGGACTTGGGCTTGCTGCGTTATTTTCTGGGTATTGAGGTGGCTCAGTCTAAGAAAGGGTATCTTCTTTCTCAGACTAAGTATATATCTGACTTGTTTACACGGGCGCGTCTTTCTGACAACAGGACTGTAGATACTCCCCTTGAAACCAATGCACGTTACTCTCCTAGTGATGGTGTTCCATTATCAGATCCGAGTCTTTATCGGACTATTGTGGGTAGTTTGGTTTATCTTACGGTTACTCGTCCAGATATAGCACATGCAGTTCATGTTGTTAGCCAGTTTGTTACTGCTCCTACTTCTGTGCACTGGGGAGCTGTACTTCGTATTCTAAGGTATCTTCGTGGCACTCAGTTTCAGAATCTCTTGTTTCCCTCGACGTCATCTCTCGAGTTGCGAGCCTATAGTGATGCTGATTGGGATGGAGATCGCAATGATCGTAAATCCACCACTGGTTTTTGTGTGTTTCTTGGAGACTCTTTAATCTCGTGGAAGAGCAAGAAACAAGATGTTGTCTCTAGATCTTCCACGGAGGCTGAGTATCGTGCCATGGCTGTGACTACATGTGAGATTATTTGGTTACGTTGGCTTCTTGCAGATATGGGGGTTCACATTTCTATGCCTACTCCCCTGCATTGTGATAACAAAAGTGCGGTACAAATTGCAAAGAATTCTGTCTTCCATGAGCGTACGAAGCACATTGAGATTGATTGTCACTTCACCCGTCATCATTTGCAGCTCGGGACCATATCGCTTCCTTTTGTTCCATCGTCTTTGCAGATTGCTGACCTTTTTACGAAGGCTCAGTCGGCGTCTCGATTTCGTTTTTTGTGTGACAAACTCTCAATGCTTATTGCTGTTGCATTGTGAGTTTGAGGGGGGATGTTAGCCCATATGTTATTGGGCCTTTAGTTTATGGACCTTTAGGTTATTGGCTATGTATATATAGCCTCCTTTTGGTTTAGTCAGTTTTCATGCTTTTCAGATTATATTGTAAACCTTAGCCTTTCTTTCTTTCAATAAAGTTCTATTAATACACCATTGACTGGTATCCATTAGGCAAATAGTACTACTAACAAAAACAACAACAACAAAAAATTCTTTACTCTCTTGTTCAAATCAAATTGTATTTACCGGAATGCAATAGAAGCAACAGTCTAGAACTAGTTTACTTCGAGTTTTGTCATGTATCACCTAGCGTAGAATTTTGCTTGAGTCAATATTCAGTAGAATGAGTTATATTTTCAAGTTGCAGTGTTTGTCCTTCAGTGCAAGTAGAGATCAGATGTTAGACGCATTACTTTTTTTGAGTTCAAGTAATGCTGAAATTAAAATGTTCCAACTTCCAGAAAACTCGGGAACCTTGTATAAAAATGTTTATTCTGTGTACTCTTTCAGACAAAAATTTCTATGGTGTAAATAAATGGCAGACAGTAGACAGCTAAATGATACCTTATGAAGTTTCCAGCTGTAATTGTCTCTGGTAGTTTGATAGGCTGAAATGGTTACATGTTGCTCGAGGGACGATTATATTTTAGTCTTGTTAATATATATCTTCTTCCTGTTTCAATTGGTCACCTGCTTTGTTAAGTTGGTCATCAATTTTCTCTTAATTTCACTTTGCTTTTCTGGAATTGCAGCGTAAGAGAGATATGTGGAATGGAAGATGTGGATATTGCATACAAGCACTTTAAGGCATTTTACCAGTCATTCTCATTAATAACAACACGAACATTAGTCCGGGCATCCTAACATGTACGCGAAACATAAATGTAAGCGACAACACATAACAATAGTATCCTAGTGTAATTTTACAAGTGGGGTTTGGAACACAGATCTTATCCATATCTTTATTGAGTAGATAGGTTGTTTTCGATAAATCCTCGGCACAAAAAGTGAAGCTGTTCGGGAAAGGGTTGCTGGAAGAAAAAGAAATGCAAATAAAATTTCAAGCTACAGTGCAAAATGCAGCATTGTAGCGCAAAAACATTGATGAAAAAGAAATTACGTGATTACTAAATACTACTACTGAATAATGACAAGACATGTGTCAAGCCTTGTCTTTCCCATCTATCAGGCGGCCACACTCAACCACTTACTAACCTGAGACCTACTAATCTTCCATATAATTCTCAACCTCCATATCTACCTGCCTAATTGTGCCATGAAGTTAGAGCATGTATATCTACAACAAACCTGCAATGCATGACATTGCAATCCAAAGCGTGCACGTTATTTATAAACTACTCGGGTAATTGAAATGAAAGGCAACTTCCATTCAATTTCTTGATGTCATAAGTTTCACCAGATGAAATTTACTTCTTTAGGCAAGATATGATGACTTTATATAAGTTTGGCAGAGAGACAACTAACAATAGAGTTATTGATGGGACCAAATGTAGCTATTGAGCTACACTAATTATGCTTACGATATATGCATCTCACACATTTAATATAAATCGTCTACATTTTTGAATCATATGAGACGCAACACTTCGGTTTATACTAAATTAGAATTTGAATAGCCAAATTTTACAAACTACAAAAAATCCAAATAGTGACTGCCAAAATGAATGTGTGATGGTCTTGTCCAAGCTTTGTTACAGAGAAAAAAAATGTTTCTTTTATCATATTTTGATTTGCTTAGTTCCTCAATTCATCCAGTCTTGTTACATTCACTCAGATAGCAGTTTGTCAATTGCAAAAATATAACCACCTACAACCACAAAGGATGCAATTCCACTCCGTTCCATTCGCAATCCCAAGACACGAAATACGATATTCCGATCTGCAGGATGGATCCCGGTCCAACTCTCATATCTCTTCCCAGGAAGTCTCCATTTGAGAAATCCTCTCCATGGATACATACTGCACATAAAGAGTGTAAAGAAAAGAGGATACATCAGGTCCTGTATCGACTATAATCCAACTAAGTGCATGCGTCAACTACTTTTGACCTGTTATCCTCATTTACACATGCACCAATTATACGATTGCAAATATACATACATTCTCGTCTACTCCATCATCCAACCAAGGACTACCAATACTAAACCCCATAGACAATGCATGTTAGTATTTGTCCTAAGGGGGGAATGGGATAAAAGTTCACCTACAAGAGAGATAATTTGCAAAAGACCTATCAAAGTCGGATGATTGTGCACCGGGGCGGTAATTGCCATATTATGAAACAAAAACGTTTGATATCAACTAATGAATTCCTGCATAGATCCTATCAGACAGCACTAGAGAAAAGCTATACACCAACCAAATATAGATGACTTAAAAATTACTTCAGGCTTGAATAGAGTAAAATGGGTACAAGGGATTCATATAGAAAACCATAAAGAGTTTAGGACCGAGATGTTAATTGATAATATTGACTGTTGACATTGTGCACACAACCCAATGGAATTGACCATTCCCACTCCAAGGCCAATAAGTTGAATTGACCATAGAAATTTGTCCGACACCAACTTATCCCGCATCATGTATACTCAGATTTTATGAGCTTAACTAACAAATATGCATTGTAACTGTAACTAATAAGCTCTCCCAAATACTTGTACGATATTTCACTACATGAATTGACCACCCAAGATTTCTTTGAGCATTAAGGTGCCCATGTGGATTTTCATGTAGAAAAATATCATATAGATGATCAAATACAGATGATCGAATCCCTGTTAAGGCGACACACCTTGGGCAGAACCATGCATTGTGAACGAGATTTGGCAGTATCAAAACCATGAGAAGCAGCAGCTGAAAGTGAACCAGAGAATCCAGCTGCGAGACTAACAGCTAAAGGAGACAATGGACCAACATCTTCATCATATCTGAATGATAACAAGGAATTTAGTAAGAAGGATCAAAGTTATTGAATAGGCCATGCGTCAATGTTGGAATAATGAAGTAACAAAATAGATACTTCGCAATTAACATGCAGAAATTTTATTCTAGGGGAGAAATGATTTTTCAAGCATAACACAAGTTGAAAACAACATAAGGCTAATCCAATTAAGTTAAAGCAGCATGCCTGAAAGCTGTTAGGAAACGTGCAGATATAAAGCAAACCACAAGCAAAATGAAAACAAGAACACACAGATTTACGTAGTAGAATGAGTATTTTTTGGATACACAAAACAACCCACTAAATGCACTTATATAATATGTGCATAAAAATAAGTCCTAGGCTCAAAAAACATAAAGGTCCACGGGCCTATCGGCCCTATCCCTATGCTACCACCATAGACCCCATTGAAAATCACAAACATGGGTCGCACCGCGAAACTTTTTGGGCTGGATCAAAAAAATTCGGTCGCAACTTGTTGGTTTAAAACCGTTAAAGGGAAACAACGCAGGAATTCAATTTTAAACTGGCCGCAGAAACAAAGATGCAGTTTCATGAAGAGAATATGCAGAGAGTAATTATTTTCTTGTTGAAAGACCACCTCAAATTGATCATCAACTTAGCAACTTAGAAGCTCTAACTTGCTGATTTGATGTGACTTAGTGAACAGGTCTTCTAGCTGTGGCAAATTTGAAGGATGCAGAGGAAGAGAAGTAAGTTGATGAGGTAGTGACTGCTGCTACTGAACTTGCTGCATGTTTTGTTGATATGCTTGTTACTGATTACTTGCAAGAAGAGATGGAGGTGGACCATGAGGAAGAAGAATAGCTCCTAAAGGCATTGAAACTGGCATTGAAGTCTTCTTCTATCTTTGAGGTGATGAATCAAGTGATGGGATAGACAGAGGCAATGCAGTTCTAATTCCAGGTATTGTACCCTCAGTTTGTAATATACTGGAGGCAAATGCTCCAGGGGTTGAGGGGGCCTCAAGACCTGGAAAATTACCAGGAATGCGACCAAGAACATTGTTTTGATCACCCAGACCTTGCTGTCCTAAATTGAATTTATCACGAGCGGAGGTGCCAGGCCTTTTTCTGCACCAGAACATTGTTGTCTGATCATTGCTTCCATTGCAAAGGAGATAACCAATTGGCTGCCATGAAAGATCCCACACACCAGTTTCATGTGCATTTGTAAGTTCTACCAGAGGATCTTCATGCCCCACAAGCCAATCAGGAAGTGGATGCCAGGCCAATAATGTCACGTCGTTCAGATGCCCACGGAACGACTCAAGATCCTTCATAGCCTTTATGTCATAAAGAATTTTAATTTGATCCTTGGAAGTAGAAAGGATCCAGTTACCCGATAACAAGCGCTCTTCTTGGCATCTTATGCAGTCACATACTTTAATGGTAGATTCATTAGAACTGGTCTTAACTTCGGAATCTTTTTTTTACATCTGATTTTCAGGGTTGAAGTCATCATCCATCGAGTCATCAGATGGAAGTTCAAAAATATCATCTAGCTTCTCCCCAGACGCACCAGTAACAACTTCCTTGAGATATACTGTCACGACCCGAACTGGGGACCTGGCCGTGACGAACATTCCAAACCATGAAGGCTGAAACACCCCTATCTATCTGGTAATCATGCACATAATTAATATGATAAAAAGAAATACGGAAGATACACAATATTATGGAAACATTGTCATGAATCTAATGAAACTAATAATGGGAAATAATCTCCAACAACCTTTATCGACATCTGAAAACTGTCTGCGAAATCTCTATTACTGTCTGAAAATTGGGACAAGGCCCCCGTAGAACGAAAACTATTAAATAATAATTAATCTGCTAGACATTAGGCCTTCCTAAAGATAGAAGGCTCACCACCTGACTACGTAAATCTGTCTGAAGAATCTACTGATTATCTGGATCTCTAGATTGTGCCTCCGAACCTTGGAGGGAAGGTGGTCAATACAAAAGTACTGGTAAGCAGAGAAATTCAAAACAAAAATATTACATTTTTACAAAATATGAGTGAGAGCCATTATAAAGCAGTTTTGTATCAAATCATTTGAAAAGAACATGGGCATAATGTAATAATTTTCCAACAACAATGCAATGCAGCTGAGCTAGGTGGAATACCCTACATATCCCATTTACACCAACTTTCAAACCTCGGTTGCTGCCGATATTAGAGTATAGGTGAGGGGAAGACACACAAGATCACACAGCAGGAAGTCTTGACCCAATAAAGTATGGTAGTGCACAAGATCACAAAGAAGGGCTCGTAACCATAGTGCCAATTTGGGAATGACATAAAGTCAGGTACAAAAGATCACTTAGCCAAGTACCAAATTCCCATGTCGGCAAACACGGTTTCCAGCGATGATCCCTTACACTCAAATGCCTTCTTCGGGCATCCACCTATCTAGTATAAAATCAATGCATTTAACTCCATTTAATTCAACCACATATCTTATTCTGTAGGGTATCGTCATACCCAACTTGTAAGCCGTCAATATCACATCATTACTTCATGCAACCATTATATTCATCATATTTCAACATAATAACCCTCTCCTTGCAAGGCAAAAATCATATCCATTTTCAAAATAGTTCATGTCATGCTTGTGAAGATGATTTCTTACTCTCCTTGCAAGTAAAAAATCATATCCATTTTCAAAATATTTCATGTCATGCTTGTGAAGATGATTTCTTACAATTCACATCATATGAAAATTCAAAACAATTTCATATCAAGAAAGGGGTTTCATATAATTTATGATCTGAAGTTAACATCTTTTGAATCATAAGCATATGCATATATAATATATCAAATCACTTCGAAAATAGGCCTAAATACCAAATCAATATCATAAAGATGCTTAAAACAAGTTTATATTCATAATTTCAAAACCCCCATTTTTAAAACATGAATTTTTTAAGCTCATGAGATTGTTGAGATAACCCCACGTACTTCTATTTGCAAAAATAATAGGTGCTTCTTGATGCTTACGATCTGGGATCCCAAATATCAAATTTGTTTCGAATTCCCATGGTTGAATCTTGATTTAATAGAGATAACTGGATTGGAGGTATTGGGAGGAAACCCTAATTCTTGCAATGAAAGAGAGAAAAAATAGAGATTTTCCCTTTAATATGACATATATAGAGGGTAGGAATGGGTAGAAAAGACCAAAATACCCTTGAGTGAAATTCTGAAACTGGAGCCCCATTTTTGGCCCAGCGCAACGCGGAGCTTGCAAAAATGCCAATTATTGAGACCTGGAAGTTTGGCGCAAAGCGGGACTAACACGGAGGCTTCCTAGAAATTGACAAGTGCCATTTTGGCCTCTGGCACAACACGCCATGCACTGAAATGGCATTTGTCTTACAGCTGAAACTTAAAATAGCAATAACTTCTTACCCGGTTATCGGATTTTGACAAATCTGATATTGTTGGAAAGCTTATTCAGTTATCTACAATTTTGTATATAGTAGGCCACTCAGTTAATGATATACAATGAATTATGATTGATTGAAGTGGACTCGAGTTTTGATGCTTACTCAAACTCGAACGATTGGAAATCTTTTAGCTCGTCCTTGAGTTAGGGGACTTCTATGATCTTAATTCATGCTAAAATAGATTTCCACACTACATAATTGATCAACACACTAAATTTTTATTGGATTTATCTTTTTTGTAACCTTTATGAGATGATATTACAGTTTACGTTCTAGCCCAAAAATGTGGGGCGTTACATTATCTCCCCCTTGGGATCATTCGTCCCCGAATGATGGGTAGGGACATTGAATCTTTAAAATATAGAATAACACGGACATGATATGTTCTCTAAGAAAGAATACACTGATCTGAAACATTACTATAAGACTGGAACTACTGATGTTCTGAATTTTTATACCGGACGTGCATATCTGATGCATGGAATACACGACTGAAGCTACTTATAAGTTGAATTCTCATAATGAACATGCCTTTCTATTGCATGCGTATCTAACTGAACTGACGTATGAACGTGTGATTGAATACGCAATAATAACTAATGCGAAGCTTTACATAAGAATCTATGCATGCAACTGAATGGGGGTACTCCCCCTTGGGGCACCATTTCCTTCTATGAAAGCTGAAATCACTAAGATACTCGGAAAAATTAATGCGATGCACTAGGCACTTACGAATTGAATTATAACTGAAAATCTGGAATTTGAATCTACTACATGAAGCATGAACTGAGTTATACTCGCAACTACCAGTATACTCTATCTTGGAATAGTAACATATCTGAGATTTTTGGGTAGCATGATTAAATGAAAAGACGAAAAAAAAACAAGTCATGTGAATTTGATGGCTAAACTGATTTGCTGGCCACATAGACTGAACTATACTGGAAACTCATACTCAATTTGGAGTTTCTTATCAACACTCTTCCTTACGAAGTCCGGGTAGTATTAGATAGCAAAAGATTTGGGCATGGGTCATACAAGACATCCGAGTATAGGATCCCAACATTGACATTACTCTACAGCCTAGAATATAGACATATAACTCATAAATCAGGATGGAATTGCCAGGCCTCCGGCAATACAACTTCTTAAATACCGTATTCATTCTATTCAACTTATAATTATCATATGGTCATTGAAAAATCTTTCCACTAAAGTCTATAGCAGCTGAAATCCTTTCACTGCGATTACACCTAATTCCAATTCACAAAAATACATCATGTCATACCACACTATTATTCTAAACCATATGATAAAACCTTCTATATCTCTTTTAAAGATCACAACCTAAGCATAGCATGCCTTACCACTTCAATGGCTACTCTAAATTGTTACTATGAAGTCGTTAGCACATATAGCGTTCCTTTACAAAAATCCTAACATGTCATTCAAGCATATCTTTATAACCATATATGAACTTCAAAGCAAACACTCATAAGGACATGCTTCGCATATTCCCTAAACCACTGTCAATATCACTCCCACGCGCTACCTCAAAAACATACAATGATCTTTTATCAACAGGAAGCATTTACTAAATGCCACTATCATTACATAAGGAGGGTATTATGCCAGACTTGGCACTTAACTGAGGCCTTAGGAATAGCAAAACAACATTAGGGATTCATCAAAGTGATCTGAGTTGAGAGAACACCCATCTAAAAGCTGAATCTCGCCAATAATTTGGCATATAGCATGATTTATGGGAACTGAGCGCACATTAAAGCGTGAGTACATGAGTCATGAGCTGCATGACCTCAATTTAGAGTTCATAACTTATGGAATGTGATCCCGACTGTTGAATGAATTTTAATTGCTCATTTAGGAACTGGAAGAGCACATGATTCTCTATCATATGCATGAACACGAACTATGATAATGGAACTATAATGTAACGCATGAGTAGGCATTAGGGTAACTGAAGAACACTGAGATAAGAATGGGTGGAGTCTCATCCTCACTTTCTGATGCTATATATCATACTGACATTACTACTAGAATCTGAGAGTCTGACTCGGTCACTTGTACTATTATCGCCTTCTTAGCATTAAGCCATCATCTTAAGCTTGAGAGATCCCTTGCTAGACTCTAAACAGAACTACCCTTACTACACTCTAGGGTATAAAAATTAACCCGAATGACAACATCTGGAAGTGGAAAATCCACTACTAATACCACTTTCTTAGACACACTCTATCATTCTATAGCCACAATAGTCATCATATAATACTAAAACACTTACTTACTTCGAATCCTCGTGAGTATCCCCACAGTTGGAGTGTACACCCTCTAGAGCTTCAACTCTTATTTCTAATAGTGCAACCCTCAAGGACACAAACTCAGATTCTAACACTTAATATGGATGTCACCAAGTCTTTAATGAATCACTCTACTTCGGTCATAGCCTACCAATATAGCCACCTTAAAATTATATTCCTCTACCATAAGAATCAGGGTCATATAAAAAAGGCTCAACACTATCAATTAAAGTTCCTTAATTTGGAAATTTAGAATACCATATACCATCTAACTAGTCCTTTTCCCACCTAGCAACTCAACGGTACCACTAGCCTCACACAACAAGTAATAGCCTTAGAATAAATACCGCAGCTTTAAACCACCATGGGCATACTTATACATCATACATACACTGTCATACTTCATTACGAAATCAAATAAACTTAGGCACTCGCATACACTGTTCAAGCTTATAGATCACTTCCCTATAACTAGTATTATTAATAAAGAAATCATCACATCCACCTTCCTGGCCATCAATTGTTTCAAACTTAATGTCTAGTGCTAAACATGATTTACAACACAACTATACACAAAAATTTTTTACTTGGAAACTATGAAATAAACATCACAAAAACACTAGTGCACTAGAACTTCATAACCATAATAATCAATCATGACCTAACGGTTTTCCTTATCATAATCCATTAGCATGTACTATTTCAGCACATCAAGCCTACTAATTTAATCCCACAAAACATGCATCATCAAACTCTTGCCACTATTTACGACCACACCATTTAAATTCAAGCCTATAGATTAGTATCAATCATTTACCACCAATGAAGAATGCAAACATAATATAAATATACTAATCCATCAAATTGGGACATTCTACCCTAATATCTCAAAAATCGACTACATACCTTTTCAGGAGTAGTACTAGTTTACAACTACCAATGAAAAGAGGGGTGGGGGTGGGGTGGGGTGGGGGGTTAAAGCCTCATCCTTATATTATAACCCTGCACAATCGTATCTACTTATACTTCTTTCTCACATCACAATTACTTAACCAAGCATACATTTACACTACCTTTAAAGTCCATAACAACCATGAGTCTATACTTATAACCTACTAGCTAATCTGGCCATTTTATACTTCAAGCAATGACAATTCTCCTTGCCTAATAACTCCTTCTCTATCTTCTACTAATAAACTAACACATAAGAATGAATCGCATCATTACCAAATCTATCTTATGCAAAAAGATTCAGCTATACATATATTCAACCAACACAAGAGCAACACATTGAACGACAAATTGCTAGTGAATCGATATAGGCCTCACCCGGCTTTAATAAACTTTGATTTTTGTGGTTTGAATAAGAAAATCTAATGAATGACAAGGCAACTATGCTAGTGAATTGAAAGAGCCCCACACGGCTTCACTACACTTCTTAGTTTCATCAACACGATGATAAAATAATTTCAAAAGATGGAAACTTTTCACACAATATTCCATAATCTGAGAATACACATCTTACTTTGTATAGAAAAAAAAAAATCTGAGTCAAATATTTTCCCCACAGATTATCATACAATCCACACACGCTACTAGCTACAAATAGGTCATGACACCGACACTTTAACTTATACTACTATTTGGGTGGAAATACACTTCTAATACATCTACTACACATCTTTTCCCTTAAGCAAGACATCTGAAATATAAATTTCTAAAAAGGGTCAAATATAGTCTATACAGAGGCTGAAAGGCACTATTTTGTCAAGATCAAGGATCACACTAGAACCAATACACTCTGAAGCAATAATGGACTCTTCTCAAGTCCTTGCACAATTTTAAGATCTTATATAATGCGATCTGAAGGGACCATAGCATTTAGACTCCAAACTTTTGCACTTGAATCACCCCAGTAATGTGATGGGTCTAAGAACATCATAGTAAGGAAAGAATTTGGGATGATTTTACTTTCATATGGACATCACCATAGTACAAATTAGAGTATGAAGGAGGAACATTATAAATCTATTGCATGAACTAGAACATGAAGAAAGAGAGACATTCCTAAACGCCTTGTAGCTTCCTGCTTATAAGTGTGGCACGCTACACACTCATAAATAAGACTCTACTCGACATGATTTTGCAGACACCCTGGGACCATGAACTGTGCTTTGATACCAAGTTTGTTACGACCTGAACCGGGGCCCTGGCCGGGACGAACATTCCAAATCATGAAGGCCCGAAATACCCCTTTCTATCTGGTAATCATGCACATAATTCATATGATAAAAAGAAATGCGAAAGATACACAATATTACGGAAACATGGTCATTAATCTAATGAAATCAATAATGGGAAATAATTTCCCACAACCTCTATCAACATCTGAAAACTATCTGTAAAATCTCTACTACATGACTAAAACAAATTACTGTCTGAAAACTAGGACAATCCCCCAGTAGACCCAAAAATACTAAATAATAATTAATCTTCCAGACATTAGGCCCCCTCGAAAGATAGAAGGCTCACCACCCGTCTTTACAAATCTATTTGAAGAATCTATTGATTATCTCGACCTCTAGACTATGCCTCCGAACCTAGGAGTGAAGGGGGACTGTACAAAAGTACTGGTACGTAGAGAAATCCAAAACAAAAATATAACTTTTTTACAGAATATTAGAGAGAGCCATTATAAAGAAATTTCGTATCAAATCATTTGAAAAGAACATGGGCATAATGTAATAATGTTCCAACAACAATGCAATGCAACAGAGCTGGGTGGAATACCTTACATATCACATTTACACCAACTGTCAAACCTCTGTTGCCGCCAAGATTAGAGTATAAGTGAGGGGAAGACACACAAGATCACACAGTAGGGTGTCTCGACCCAATAAAGTATGGTAGTGCATAAGATCACAAATCAGGGCTCTTACCCATAGTCCCAATCTGAGAATAACATAAAGTCAGGTACACAAGATCACTTAGCCTAGTACTAAATTCCCATGTCGGTAAATACGGTTTCCAGTGATGAGCCCTTATACTCAAATGACTTCTTCAGGTATCCACCTATCTCGTATAAAATCAATGCATTCAACTCTATTTAATTCAACCACATATCTTATTCTGTAGGGTATCGTCATGCCCAATTTGCAAGCCATCAATATCGCATCATTACTTCATGCAACAATTATATTCATCATATCTTAACATAATAACCCTCTCCTTGCAAGTCAAAAATCATATCCACTTTCAAAATAGTTCATGTCATGCTTGTCAAGATGATTTCTAAAAATTAACATCATATGAAAATTCAAAACAATTTCATATCAAAAGAGGGGATTAATATAATTCATGCTCTCAAGTTAACATCTTTTGAATCACAAGCATATGCATATATAATATATCAAATCACTTCGGAAATAGGCCTAAAGGCCAAATCAATTTCATAAAGATGCTTAAAACATGTTTATATTCATAATTTCCAAACCCTCATTTTTTAAACATGAATATTTTAAGCCCATGAGATTTTTGAGACAACCCCACGTACCTCTATTTGTGAAAATAATAGGTGCTTTTTGAAGCTTACAATTTGGGGATTCCAAATCTCCAGTTTGTTTCAAATTCCCATGGTTGAATCTTGAGTTACTAGAGATAATTGGATTTGAATTATAGGGAGGAAACCCTAATTCTTGAGATGGAAGAGAGAAAAAAATGAGATTTTTCCATTTACTAGGACATAAATAAAGGGTAGGAATGGTTGAAATGGCATTCGTCTTGCAGATGAAAATTAAAATAGTCATAACCTCTTACCCGGTTATCAGATTTCGACAAATCATATATCGTTGGAAAGCTTATTCAATTATCTACAATTTGGTATATAGTAGGCTATCCAGTTCATTATATATAATGAGTTATAGTTGATTTAAGTTGACCCAAGTTTCGAAGCTTACTCAAACTCGAACAATTGGAAATCTTTCAACTAGTCTTTAGTTAGGGGACTTCTATGATCTTAATTCATGCTCAAATATATTTCCACACTACATAGTTGATCAACACATTAAATTTGCATTGGATTTATGCATCTTGTAACTTTTATAAGAAGAAATGATGGTTTACGTTCTCGCACAAAAATGCGGGTTGTTACATATACTTTCTCCCAGCTGTCAGTGAAGGAAAGGTCGATTCCTTGATTATCATTAAGCAAGTCAATGTAGTCAACTTTGAAATCACAACCAGGACAAATCCAACCTTCATCATCAGGTGGAATGTTTATCTTTGTAATACAATTTGAAACCTTTTTCTAATAACTGACCAACTGTTAACAAGTTTTGGTCCAAATTGGGTACATAAAGAACATCAAAAATTGTTTTAGTGCCCGATTGTGTTTCAAATGTAATGGTTCCCATTCCTTTTGCTGGAATATAACCACCATGGCCGATTCTAACTTTTGTAACTTTATTAGGGCTCAAATCTTTAAAATGATCTTTATCTCAAGTACGAATCGCTTGAGACATTGTTTGTTAAATATGATACGACAAAGAGTTGATCTTCTATACCCTGGCCGTGACATGATTTCAAGGCCCGAAACACCCCTTATCTATCAAGTAGTTATGCACATAACTTATATGAAAAAAATGCGGAAGATACACTATATAACGAAAACATGGTTAAGAATCATATGAAAGCAATAATGGGGAATAATGTCCCACAATCTCTATCAACATCTCTATAGTATTTGCAAAATGTCTACTACATGACAGAAATAAATATCTATTTGAAAACTGGGACAAGGCCCCCAGTAGACCCAAAACTAATAAATGATAAATGAAACTGCCAGATAACAGGCCTTTCGAAATATAGAAGACTCACCAAGTGACTCTACGAATCTGTTTGAGGAAATCTACTGATTTTCTGAACCCCTAGACTGTGCCTCCAACCCTTGAAGGGAAGGGGGTAAATACAAAAGTACTGGCACACAGAGATATCAAAACGAAATATTATATATATATACAAAATATAGTTAAGAGCCATTATAAAGCAGTTTCATATCATATCATTTGAAAACACATGGGCATAATGTAATAGTTTTAAATACCAATGTAATGCGATTGAACTAGGTGGAATACCCTACAATTACAATTCCACGGCTATGTGGAATCCACCTCTGGTGCTCGGCGGCCAATCCTCCAATCCAATTAGCCGCCAGGATTTGGAGCCGGTATACCCCCCATGTGAGTACACAGTAGGGAATCACCCCATGTGAGATGTCCCAATTATTTTATTATCCTCCCATGTAGGATAAAATATCATATGATCCGCATCGGCAATTACGGTTACCAGCAATGAGCCCTTTCACTCAAACGTCTTCTTCGGGCATCCACCTTTCTCATAAAAATCAACCGCATGTCATACTCTATAGGGTATCGTCATACCCAACTTGAAAGTCATCAGTATCATATTATTCTCTTCATTCAATCATCATATGCAACATATTTCAACATGAACAAAACAACCCTCTCTTTGAAAGTCAAAAGCCATATTCAAATCATGACATTTTTAAGACATTTCATGACATCTATTTCAAGATGATTTCAAACGATTCATATCATGTGACAACTTAAAACAATATCATATCAAGAGAGGGGTTCCGTGTAAATCATGCTCTCAATTTATTATCATTATGAAACACATGCATATCCATAAATAATATATCAAATCACATTGGAATTAGGCCTAAAGACCAAATCAATATCATAAAACATTTAAAACATAATCATATTCGTAATTTCAAAACTCCCATTTTGAAAACATGAATTTTTAAAGACCATGAGATTTTTGAGATAACCCCACGTACCTCTATATGCGAATATGATAGGTGCTTCTTGAAGCCTACGTTGTAGAGATTCCAAATCTTCAATTGGTTTTGAAAACCCATGGCTGAATCTTGAACTATTGGGGTTTTTATTTTGAAACCCTAGAGAGAGTTCTTGAACAATTTTGATGAATGAAGTTGTATTTTGGGTTTTTGGGAACTGAATTTCGTGTTTATAGCTAAATAAGGGTGGAAAAGGACCATTTTGCCCCAAAAAAGGAGTGTTTAAGTAACTTGAAACCTTTACATAGGCGCTGCCTATGCTATCGCCTATGTTGACATAGGCACCGCCTATGCTATCGCCTATGTTTACATAGGCGCCGCCTATGCTATCGCCTATGTTTACATAGGCGCCACCTACTACTTTGAAAGGCCATAACTTCTTGCTCGGGTGTCGGATTTTAGCAAAATTGGTATCATTGGAAAGCTAACTCGAAGACCTATCATTTGACACATAGTAAGGTCTCTAATTGGACATATACAGAGATTTATGAGCGATGGAATCTAACAAAAATTACAACGTTCACTAAAACTTAATTGATCGAAATAATTTCAACTCGTTCTTGAGTTGAAAGACCTCTTTGGTCTAAATTCAGGCTTGAATGGATTCACATACTACGCAAATAATTAACATGCCATATTGGAATAGGATTTATGCCTTTGGGATTATCAGTGCATCTAAATCATGGTCTATATTGTAGCCCAAAATGCGGGGCATTACAAGAATAATTCAGTTTGGGTCTATATACGTAGGAACAACAGTCTAAACTCTAGCCCAAAAATATGTTACATTATCTCCCCCTTGGGATCATTCGTCCTTGAATGATGTAAGGAACATATTGAAGCTTAGAGGTATGGAATAACGTGGACATGATATGTTTCTCTAAGAAAGAATACACCGATCTGAAACATAACTATACGACTGGAACTACTAATGTTCTAAATTCTTATATCAGACGTGCATATATGATGCATGAAATACATAAATGAAGCGACTCATAGGCTGAATTCTCAAAATGAATCATGCATATCTGATGCATGGATTTGTTACTAAGTTGTTCTCATGAACGCAGAACTAAAATTTTTCTATTGAACATGCATTTCTAATGCATGCATATCAGACTGAAAAGACGAATGACGTATAACTTAATATGCAATGATAAATGGTGTGAAACTTGTAATAAGAATATATGCATGCAGATAAATATGGTATCTCCCCCTTGGGACCCTATGTCCCTCTATGAATGCTCAATTCACTAAGATGCTCAGAAAACTAAGGCGAGGAACAGGGCACCTACGAATCGAATCATAACTAAACACCTGGAATCTAAATTTAATGCATGATGCATGAACTGATCTATACTCGAAATTACCAGTATACTCTATCTTGGAATAGTAACATAGCTGAGATTTTTGGGTAGCATGATTAAGTAAAGAGACGAGAAAACAAGTCATGCGAATCTGACTGCTAAACTGATTTACTGGCCACATAGACTGAACTATACTAGAAATTTATACTCAATCTGGAGTATCTCTTCAATACTCTCTCTAAAGAAGTTCTAGCAGTAATAGAGAGCCACAAATGTTGGGTATGGATTACACGAGACATCCAACAGAGAAAATCACAACATTTACTCTACTCTGCCATTTGGAATATAGACATAGAACTCATAAATCAGGATATAATTACCAGAACTTTGGCAATACAACTTCTTACTTTCAAGCTTAGCATACTTCTCGAATATCCCTTAACTATACTATTCCCTATAAATATCATATCCATTCAATTCAGCTTAAAATTCTCATATGAGTATTGACAATTTTTTTCCTACTAATGTCTAAAATAGCTTAATCCTTACACCGTGATCAAGCCTAACTCTACGTCACAAAAATACAACATGCTACACCATACTATTATTCTAAACCATATGATGTCACCTTCTATACCACTTTTAAAGATCATCCTAAGGATAACATGCCTTACCACTTCAATGACTACTCTGAACTCTTAATATGAAGTCGCTAATGCATATTGCGACCTTTCACTACAATCCCAAAATGTCATTCAATCCTATTTTATAACCACATGTTAACTTCAAGGCAGCCATCCAATAATACATACTTCACATAGTCTCTAAACTATTGTCAATATAACTCCCACACGCTGCCCTAAAACATACACATACAAACTTTTCCACTAACCATCACATGTATCAAAGACATGGCCCAAAATATTACTTCATACTTATGTCCTTATCTAAACAAGCATACTATGATCTTCAATCAAAACGAACATTTAGTTCATTACCACTATCATTACATAGGGAGGGTCACTAAAAGGTTAAAATATATGACCTTGAAGCATCAAAAGATTTTTATATGGGACCGAGCATACTATAAAGAGTGAGTAGATGTGTCATGAGTTGCATAACCTCAACTAGAGTTCATAACATAGGAAATGTGATTCCGACTACTTGAATGAACTAGAACTCATTATCTTGGAACTGGAAGAGTACGTGGATCTCTATCATATATAGGGATCATAAACTATGATCACGGAACTGAATCGTAAGGCATGAGTAAGCACCAAGATAACTAAAAAAAGAAATACTAAGGTAGGAATGGGTTGAGATTCACCCTCACTTTATGATGATCTATATCATACTGCATCACTACTAAAATCTGAGAGCCTTACTTGGTTATTCATTCTATCATCTCCCCCTTGGCTTTAAGCCATCATCTTAAGTTTGGAAGATCCCTTACTAGACTTTAATCTTAACCACACTAACTACACTCTGGGGTCTAAAATATGACAATACACAAAATTAATAATCTCAACCCGAAAGCCCACACATGAAAGTGGAAAGTCCACTGCTAATACTACCTTCTGAGATACACTCTATATTTCGATAGCCCCAATAGTCATAGTATAATGCTTTCACACTTATATCTATCGGTTCAACTTTCAAGCTTCAAACTTGGATTCTAACACTTAACATGGATATCACCAAGCCTTTGATGAACCATACCACTTCCATCCAAGCTTACCAATATTGCTACTCCAAACCTATATCTCTCTACCATGAGAATGGAAATCATATCAAAAGGCTCAATATTATCAATCAAGGCTCCTTAACTTTGCTATCTACAACACCATATACCATCTAAGTAGTCTTTTTCCAACTAGCAACTCAATGGTACCACTAGTCACACACAACATGTAATAGTCTTAGAGAAATGCCACAACTATATATCGCCTTGGGCATACTTACACACCATACCTACAATATTACACTTCCTTACGAATGAACTTAAACTTAAGACATTTCATACACCGTTCAAGCCTATTAGATCACTTCCATTACCATATAACTAGCATCATTACCCAAGAGATCACCACATCCACCTTCATGGACTTCAACTGTTCAAAACTTAAGGTTTAGTGCTAAACATGATTTTTCAACCCAAACATACGCGTGATTCTCACTTGAAAACCATGAAATAAACATCAAGAAACACTAGTACACTAGAACTTCATAACCACAATAATCAATCTTGACCTTACAGTCTTCCTTATCATAACTCATTAGCACATACTATTTCAACACATCAAGCCTTCTAAATTCAAAACATACATCATTAATCTCATGCCACTATTTTTACCACCACATTCTACACTTGAATTCAAGCCTATAGTTTAGCGTCAATCGTCTACCACCAATGACGAGTGCGATATAATATACTAATCCATCAAATTGGAACTTTCTATCTAAATACCTTAAAATTTGCTACATACCTTCTCATAAGTAGTACTAGTTTACAACTACCAACAAAAGAAGGTCAAGGGGTAAGGTCGCATAATAGACATGATCAACCTTAATCTTATATTATAACCCCATAAAATCTTCTCTACTTATACGGATTTATCACCTCATACTTACTCACTCAATCATACATTTAGACTGCCTTTAAATTCCTCCAACAACCATGAGTCTATAATCATGACTTACTCGCTAATATAGCCATTTTCACCTTCAAGCAACCAACAAATCACCCTGACTAACAACTCCTTCTCTACCTTATACTAAACTAACTCACAAGGATGAATTACCTCTTTACCAACTCAAACTCATCCAAACAAATTTATCCATACATATATTAAACCAACGAAAGAACAACAAGTTGGACAATAAGTTGCTAGTGAATCGAAATAGGCCTCACACGGCTTCACTAGACTTTGGTTTTGTATTTTGAAAAAGAAAATAAGATGGATGACAAGGCAACTATGCTAGTGAATTGAAAGAGCCCCACACAACTTCACTAGACTTTAATTTTTAATTTTTTCAAAAGCACCATGTTAACACGATTACATATTGCAAGGGATGGAAAATTGACCCATAATATTTAATTGTCTAAGAATATACATATTACTCTGTATAATAAAAAATCTAAGTAAAATACTTCCCCCATGGACTACCATACAATCCACACGTGCTACTAGCTACCACATTAGTTTATCGCTATAAAGGGGGTAAATCATCCTCCAAATCGGTTATTCAACTGAAATATTCACTTACTCAAAAATCACCCTCACTCGGACTTCTAACTTTGAGACTTCACATCACTAACTTCTTGGTCTAGTTTCATTACCGATTGGTCATGACAACAACACTTTAACTTATGCTACTATTATGGTGGAAATACAGTTCCAATATTCTGCTTTGCATTGTTCACATTTGTAATAAGATTTTGAGAGAGACTAGATGCACTTAATACCTTAAGCTAGAAAGCACGATTCCATCAGGAACAATGTTTACATCATAATCAACAAATATCAAAGCACTGATAGACTCCTCTCAAGTCTTTGCATAATTCTTAAAATCTTATAGGACTCAATCCGAAAGGACTATATCATGTAGATTCAAAAATTTTTGCACTTGAATCAACCCAATAATGGGACATGTCTGAGAACATCAGAGTAAGGAATGAATTTAGGATGACTTTACTTTCATATGGGCGACACCATAGCACGAATTAGATCATTAAAGGGGAACATTTCAACTCTATTGCACAGACTAGAACATGAAGAAAGAGACACATTCCTAAACGCCTAGTAGCCTCCTGCTTATAAGTGTGGCTCACTACACACCCATAAACAAGACTCTACCCAATGCGATTTCGCAGACACCCTAGGACTATGAACCGTGCGTTGGTACCAAGTTTGTCACAACCTAAATTGGGGCCCAGGCCGGGATGAGTATTCCAAACGATGAAGGCCCGAAACACCCCTTATCTATCTGGTAATCATGCACATGACTTATATGAAAAAAAAATGCGGAAGATACACTATATAATGGAAACATGGTCAAGAATCATATGAAAAATATAATGGGGAATAATGTCCCACAATCTCAATCAATATCTCTATAAAGTCTGTGAAATCTCTACTACATGACTGAAATAAATATCTGTCTAAAAACTGGGACAAGGCCCCCAGTAGACCCAAAACTAATAAATGATAAATGAAACTGCCAGATATCAGGCCTTCCGAAATATAGAAGGCTTACCAAGTGACTTTGCTAATCTGTTTGAGGAAATCTATTAATTTTATGGACCCCTAGACTATTCCCCGAACCTGGGAGGGAAGGTGGTCAATACAAAAGTACTGGTACGCATTGATATCAAAACAAAACATAATATTTTTACAAAATATGGTTGAGAACCATTATAAAGCAGTTTCATATCAAATCATTTGAAAACACATGGGCATAATATAATACTTTTCAATACCAATGTAATGCGATTGTTCTAGGTGGAATACCCTACAATTTTAATTCCACGGATATGTGAAATCCACCTCTGGTGCTCGGTGGACAAGCCTCCAATCCAAGTAGCCGCTAGGATTTAGAGCTGGTGTACCCAGCATGTTTGTACACCGCAAGGAATCCCCCCATGTAAGATGTCCCAATTATTTTATTATCCTTCCATGTAGGATACAATATTATATGACCCACATCGGTAACTACAGTTTCCAGTGATGAGCCCTTTTACTCAAACGCCTTCTTCGGGCATCAACCTTTATCATAAAAATCAATACATTCAAACTTTGTTCAAATCAATCACATGTCATACTCTGTAGGGTGTCGTCATACCCGACTTTCAAGTCATCAGTATCATATCATTATCTTCATTCAATCATCATATACAACATATTTCAACACAAACAAAACAACCCTCTCTTTGAAAGTCATAAAACATATCCAAATCATGAAATTTTTAAGACATTTCATGACATGCATTTGAAGATGATTTCAAATGATTCATATCATGTGAAAACTTAAAAAAATGTCATATCAAGAGAGGGGTTCCGTGTAAATCATGCTCTCAATTTATTATCATTATGAAATACATGCATATCCATATATAATATATCAAATCACATTGGGATAAGGCCTAAAGACCAAATCAATATCATAAAACATTTAAAACATAATCATATTCGTAATTTCAAAACCCCTATTTTGAAAACATGAATTTTTAAAGCCCATGAGATTTTAGAGATAACCCCACGTACCTGTATATGCAAATATGATAGGTGCTTCTTGAAGCCTACGTTGCGGAGATTCCAAATTTACAAGTTGTTTTGAAAACCATTGGTTGAATCTTAAACTATTTGGATTTATATTTTGAAACCCTAGAGAGAGTTCTTGAACAATTTTGATGAATGAAGGTGTATTACTGGGGTCTTTTAGAATTGAATTTCGTGTTTATGGCTAAATAAGGGTGGAAAAGGACCATTTTGTGCCAAAAATGGAGTGTTTAAGTCACTTGAAACCTTTACATAGGTGCTACCTATGCTATCACCTATGTTAACACAGGAGCCGTCTATGTTATCGCCCATATTTACATAGGCGGCACCTATGTTATCGCTTATGTTTACATAAGCGTCGCCTACTACTTTGAAAGGCCATAACTTCTTGCTCGGGTGCCGGAGTTTCGCAAAATTGTTATCGTTGGAATGCTAACTCAAAGACCTATCATTTTACACATAGTAAGATCTCTATTTTGACATATACAGAGAGTTATGGTCAATGGAAGCTGACACATATTACAATGTCTACTAAAACTTAATCGATCAAAATAATTTCAACTCGTCCTTGAGTTGAAGGAACTCTATGGTCTAAACTCAAGCTTGAATAGATTCACATACTTTGCAAATAATTAACATACCATATTGGGATAGGATTTATTGCTTTAGGATTATCAATGCATCGAAATCATGGTCTTTATTGTAGCCCAAAATGTGGGGCATTACAAGAATAATTCAGTTCGTGTCTATATACGTAGGAATGATGGTCTAAACTCTAGCCCGAAAATACAGTGTGTTACATCTTCTTACTATTGATTAACAACTTGACTTCTGCATCTTGTTGCTGAGTTTTGTTCTTGCATATTATCACTTCATGCCCAAGATAATTGCACTTATTGAACTTGGCCTCAGGCTGTTCCCAACACTTAAAAGGTGAGCTTGCCGCATTGCTTACAAAGAGGGTAGTTTCTTTTGAAACCACCTATTTTGTTTTTGTTACTATATGCTGCACCTTCTCCATCAGTTGGTTGGTGCTTATTATTCTCCTTCTTCTTCGAACGTCTATTATCGTGATGCTTGGCTGGTAATTCACTTTCAGTAACTCCTTCTTGTCTCATAACACGCTATTGCTCTTGCGCTTGAAAAGTACTTGAGAGCTTTGCAAGTGTTATCTTGGACAAGTCCTTAGTATTTTCTAAGGTTGTTATGGTAGCTTCAAATCTTTAAGGTGCCGTTACTAGGACTTTCTCAACGATCCTTGAATCATTGATTGCGGAACCCAACAATCTGATGTGATTTGCTAAATTAAGGAGTCTGTCAGAGTACTCCTATATGATATCAATTTATTTCATCCTTTGCAGCTCGAACTCACGTACCATATTGAAGACTTGCATCCCTCGAATCCTTTTATCTCCTTCATATTCAGCCATGAGATAATCCCATACCTCTTTCGTTAATTCTAGAGACATGATACGAGTGAAGATATTAGATGAAACTGTAGTAAATAAGCATGCCAATTCCTTTGATTTTCTGGTTTTCCTCTCCTTGTGAGTTTTAATCTGGGCCACCGTGGGATTGTTCGCAAAGGGAGATATCTCGTATTCATTTTCAATAGCTTCCCAGAGATCCAAAGCTTGCAGATATATCCTTATTCTAACTGCCCAAATTTGAGAACTTTCTCCATCGAAAGTTGGTGGTGCCATTCAGGAAAAATTTTCTTCTCCGTTCATGGTATCCACTTGAACAGATTGATGCAAACACTCATAGTTTGTTTAAGATTAAGTCTTTGATACCAATTATTTGTTTAAAGTCGTTAAAGGGAAACAACACAGAAATTCAGTTTAAAGCTGGCCGCAGAAACAGAGATGGAGTTTGAAGAAGAGAATATGCAGAGAGTAATTATTTTCTTGTTAAATTGATCTTTTGTACGCTAAAACTATTTGAATATATTAGTGATAGCGAAAATCTCTAAATTTCATAATTATATTTGTATAGTTGAGAAAATAATGGTTACGAAAACATATTTTACTCCAAAAATAATGGTGTTTTTTAATTTTTCTTTGTTGACATAGTTAAACTATCAAGATATGTTCTGGATATGGTCCAAAACAAACTGAGGTCGGGAATTTATTAAAACCATTTATGTTGGAATATGGTAATGTTTCTTCTAGGTGGGAAACTCTTTTGATGTGGTAATAACCTTTTTTTCAAGTACTTCATCTATTTTTTCGGGCGATTCTATATGGCTTCTTTAACAGAGCGGATGTTCTAGAACTTCAATTTACAAGACAAGCACACAATCCAACATAATCATGCGAAAAAATCCTGCTTGGTCTAGGTTTGGATTTTCTGATCAGAAGACTGGTAAAAAGGTTAATAAACAGTTAAGCAGCAGAAGAAATCATACCTTTGCAAAAAGCTGTTAATATTTCATAAACACCAAAGCGAGCTCCCAAACCCAATGACCTTCCAAGTGTCAACCACCCCACACCATTATACTAGCCTTCAATGGTCATAAAAGATTAATAGAACATTATCATTTAAGATCGAAAGATGTCCATAAAACAGCCATCCATACGAGAAAAACTATGAACTTTTCATCGGTCTTTTATATGACCTATAATGGATGCATTTCCCATAAAAGTAGTAATACAATTGATACATCATACATCATCTGAATAACTTTTGTCATGAAGCAAAATGGGAGAGCAGAGTAGCATCACTTCTGGTTACCATAAAACAAAAATAGCTGATTGAGTCCCCTGAACTTTGTCACAAATTTCTAACCCTGTTGAGGACATCAGCACCAGTGTGTGGTTTACCGCCACTTTATCCCACCTGCATTCCATTCCACATAATATGCTACTATTCCAAGATAGAGTATACTAGTAGTTACGAGTATATCCCATTTTATGCATCAATGCATTAAATTTAGATTTCAGATGTTTAGTTATGATTCAATTCGTACGTGCCCTGCGCATCGCCTCAGTTTTCAAGGATCTTAGTGAATTGGGCATTCATAGAGGGACATAGGGTACCAAGGGAGAGATACCCTATTCAGTTGCATGCAAAGATTCTTATTACAAGCTTCACATCAGTTATTATTGTGTATTTGGCCATACGTTCATACGGTAGTTCAGTCAGATATGCATGCATTAGAAATGCATGTTCAATAGAAAAGTTAAGCTTATCAGTGTATTCAATCCTGCATTCATGAGAACAAATCGGTCATAGATCCATGCATCAGATATGCATGATTCATTATGAGAATTCAGCCTATGAGTAGCTTCAGTTGTGTATTCCATACCTCGGATATGCATGTCCGACATAAGCATTTAAAACATCAGTACTTCAATTCTTATAATAATGTTTTCGATCTGTGTAGTCTTTCTTAGGGAAAATATCATGTCCGTATTATCCCATACCCTTATGACTTCGACATTCTATCCATCATTCGGGGATGAATGATCCCAAGGGGAAGATAATGTAACACCCCATATTTCGGGCTAGAATAAAAACCATGACTCTAATGCGTTGATAATCTCAAAGCCTTAAATCCTATGTATATTTGGCATGTTGATGTAGTATGTGAATCCATTTGAGCATGAAGTTAGACCATAGAGGTCCTTCAACTCAAGGACGAGTTGAAACTATTTCGACTAATTAAGTTTTAGTGGACGTTGTAATTTGTGTCCGCTTCTATCGACCATAACTCTCTGTATATATTGAATTAGAGAGTCTACTATGTGTCAAATGATAGATCTTCGAGTTAACTTTCCAACGATATCAATTTTTCTGAAATACGACACCCGAGCAAGAAGTTATGGCCTTTTAAAGTAGTATGCATCTCCTAACCAATCGCACATGGCCACTAGAAAGCATATGTGATAGCATATACGGTGCCTATGTAAATATAGGTGATATCATATGCGGCGCCTATGTAAATATATGCGATATCATATTCAGAGCCTATGTAAATATATGCGATATCATATGAGGGGCATATCTTATTGTTTCAAGTTACTTAAACACTCCATTTTTGGGGCATAATGGTCTTTTTTCCACCCGTATTCAGCCATAAACACGAAATTCAGTCACCAATTCTCCAAAATACATCCACATTCATCTAGAAATTCTCAAGAACTCTCCCAAGGGTTTCAAACTAAGAACCCAAATAAATCAAGAATCAACCATGAGTTTTCAAAATTTATTAAAGATTCAACATCCCCAATCCACAGGCTTCAAGAAGCACCCATTATTTTTCGAAATAGAGGTACTTGGGGTTGTCCTAAATTCTCATGGGCATAGAAAAATCATGTTTTAGAATGGGGTTTTTGAATCTATGTACATATTCATGTATTAAATGTTTTAACATCATTGTTTTGATCTTTTGACCTTCCCCAAAGTGATTTGAGAATATGAATATATGAAACCATGTATTTAAGAATGAATTCTTGTTGAGAGCATGATTTTCGGTGAATTTCCTCTTATTATGAATTTTTCAGATTTCTCATAGCATATGAATTGTTTTGCAATGCATCCTTGAAAAGCACTATATGAAATGATTGAACTCTTGTTATGGTTTAAAGGTGGTTTTAAATCTCTAAATAGGGAATCTAGCATGAATGGTTAATGTTCATAATTCATGTAATAAAAGAGTACATGGTAGTGTCTTGGTCATCATATCAACAGGATTATCATGAGTACTAATCTTGCTCACCACAATAGCACCACGTGCAATAATTTCACACACAAAATGATACCGAACATCAATGTGCTTTGTCCTCTCGTGAAACATATGATCTTTCATAAGGAAGATAGCACTCTGACTGTCCCAAAAGACCGTAGTTAAGGATGGCCAATTGAACTTGTTCAATTAAGGATGGCCAAATTAACCAATTCTTCTTTTAATTTTTGCATATTATTCAACCCTTTTTTATAACATCTGTACGCTAAAACTATGTGAATATATTAGTGATAGCAAAAAGCTCTAAATTTCATAATTCTATTTGTATAATTGAGAAAATAATGGTTAAGAAAACATATTTTACTCCAAAAATAATGTTTTTTTTTAATTCTTATTTGTTGACATAGTTAAACTATCAAGAACTATTCTGGATATGGTCCAAAACAAACTAAGGTCGGGAATTTATTAAAACCATTTATGTTGGAATATAGTAATGTGGCTTCTAGGTGGGAAACTATTCCGATGTGGTAATAACCTTTTTTCCAAGTACTTCATCTATTATTTCGGGCAATTCTATATGGCTTCTTTAACAGAGCGGATGTTCTAGAACTTCCATTTACAAGACAAGAACACAAACCAACATAATCATGCGAAAAATTCTTGCTTGGTCTAGGTTTGGATTTTCTGTTCAGAACACTGGCAAAATGGTTAATAGCCAATTAAGTAGCTGAATAAATCATACCTTTGTAAAAAGCTGTTAATATTTCATAAACACCAAAGCGAGCTTCCAAACCCAATGACCTTCCAAGTATCAACCACCCCACACCATTATACTAGCCTTCAATGGTCATAAATGATTAAAAGAACATTAACATTTAAGATCGAAAGATGTCCATAAAATAGCCATCCATACGAGAAAATGTATGAACTTTTCATTGGTCTTTTATAAGACCTATAATGCATGAATTTCCCATAAAATCAGTAATACAATTGATACATCATACATCATCCGAATAACTTTTTTCATGAAGAAAAATGGGAGAGCAGAGTAGCGTCACTTCTGGTTAGAATAAAATAAATAAAACTGATTGAGTGACCTGAACTTCCTGACAAAGTTTTAACCTCATTGACGACATCTGCATGTGTGAGTTGTTTACCGCTACTTCATTCCACCTGCATTCCATTCCACAGAATATACAACCAAAGCACAATAAGGCAATAAAGATGCTCCCCTAAGTGTAAGATAATACATTTAAGTGAATGCTCAGGGTCAATATCAATTTTCACACCTGTACAGGGCCCTTAAGGCTATCGAAAAGGTAACTAATGGCCGTGGTTAATGTAGAAAATCCTGCAGCCATAACTGCATGCGTTGCAAATATTGGATTCTTCAAAAGTTCGTTCATTTGATAGATTCACATGGATAACTGCCTGTTGCATTTAATCGTCTCCTCAAGTCACAATCAATATATTCAGAGATTCACAATTCCCTATAATACAATTAGATTGGCACAAAGATTTAGTACTTCAAATACGCTATCAAGTTGGTCACCATGAATGTTAACACTAACATCGTTAAGAAAACTCAAGGGCGGAGGAAAATTGCAATCAAGCCAATTGACAATTAGAACAGTAGACATGTTACTTTCTCGAAACATTGTTTAGGACTTATCAAAAAAGCTAGTGAACTTTGCATATTAACTGGTGCAGAAATTGTATCTGGTTCAGTCTTTAAAGTGCCAACGTCTTTTCACTTTCGGTCATCATAGTGTTAATGCTGCTATTGACCGTTACGTCACTGGAATATCATCTTCTTCGTTGTTATCATCGACCAATGATGAATTCAACTTGCAACAAAATAACCAGTATTATTTTGATGTGTAAAGATTTGGAAGCGGAGAAGAAGAAGAAAGAGAATATTGAAGAAGAGAAGTTGGTGAATATTGATGATAATAATAATAGGGACTATAGGTGGAATGAACCAATTGATACTAAGGGTATTGACAAACTTGAAGAATTTATGGTTGCATTGGAAAATTTGAAGAAGAATGTAACAACAAGGGTTGATGAATTGAGTATGTTAGATGGATCTTCTTCGTCGAATTCAACGATAAAAATAGCAAGATTTGGAGCTGAGGATCAATTTTTGAATCAGGTTGCAATTGATTATTGTTCTTCAATTGTTCCTTATGAAATGAATAGATCAGGAGATGGCCAATTTTGAAGCAATTAGTAGTTAGTACTAATATTAAAGCATTATTAGCTACTAAGTAAGCATGTTTTTGTTTTTATTTTCCTGTTCTTTTTCATGAAGTAGTAGCATGTGTTTTTGGGGGGTCAAAAATGTTATTGAACTATTAAAAATAGAATGAACTGCTTTTGTTTTGATCCAATTACTCTACCTAGGTATATGTTTATTACCTAATTATTACCTTGGTGCAACTTCTTTTGAATTTCTTCATTTGTTTCTAAAAGGGTTAATCTATTATGTGTTAATTTGGTTTACTTTTTGAGTTTATTATCCTAATAACAAAAATTTCTTAAGTATTTTATTTACATAAAAATATATGCATCATTCTTTGAGAATAGTCAGTTTACACTTATTAGTTCTTTATAATACCGTGATAAATAGAAAATTAAAAACAACCTATTAAGAAAAAATCTTATATTGATTCATTTGTTGGTGCTTATTAGCAATAAATGCACAAATTGAGAACTTGAAGAACTTAGAGCAAAGTCCAGCCAGCAAGTGTGGTACTCACTGCACCATTAAAGGTTGTGATGGGTGCGATTATTATAGTCTACCATCTTAATCAGTGTATGAAGTTGCATACTGATGAAAATCTTAATTAGTCAAGCCCCAAATTAGTGTCTAGACTCCGAATGAAAATCCAAAAAAAGGGATGGAGAGACAAAAAAAAAGAATTAAAAAAGTGCAGCTGAATCAAAACCAAGGCTATGGTTGTGAAGATCACTTGAAGAAGGCATGGTTCTAGTGCCTGGCCGTGATGAGCATTTCGAACCATGGAGGCCCGAAACATCCCTGTCTGTCTGGTAATGATGCACCAAAGTCATATGATCAAAGTAATGCGGAAGAAACACAATAATTTAGAAACATGGTCATAAATATGTAAAGAAACAATAACGGGGAAATAAAGTTCCCCAAACATCAATCAACCTCTAAAAAATTGTCTACGAAAATCTCTAACAAATGACTGAGTTAAGTAACTGTATATAAAATGGGACAAGGACCCCAGTAGACCCCAAAACTAAATATAACATAAAAGGACTGCAGGACATAAGACCTTCCGAAACATAGAAGGCTCACCAATTGTCTCCGCAACTCTGTCTGAATGATCTACTAATTCTCTTGACGCCTAGGCTGGGCCTCTGAACCTGGGAGGTTGGAGAGGGTAGGGGGTTAGCACAAAAGTACTGGAAGGCAGAGATATCAAAACAAAACATAATATTTTTACAAAATATAGTTGAAAGCCATTATAAAGCAGTTTCATATCAAATCATTTGAAAAAACATGGGCATAATGTAATTTTTTTCAATAACAATGAAATGCAACTGAGCTAGGTGGAATACCCTACATAATTTACACCAACTTTTAAGCCCCAGTTGCCGCCGAGATTAGAGTATACGTGAGGGGAAGACACACAAGATCCGATAGCATGGTGTCTCGACCCAATGGTAGTGCCCAAGATCACATAGGCCGGCCTCCTACCCATAATCCCAATTTGGGAATAACATAAAGTCAAGTACTCAAGATCACTTAGCATGGTACCAAATTTCCGTGTCGGCAAACACGGTTTCCAGCGATAAGCCCTTACACTCAAATGCCTTCTTCGGGCATCCACCTATCTCATGTAAAATCAGTGCATTCAAATTTCATCTAATTCAATCACATATCATATTCTGTAGGGTATAGTCATACCCGACATGAAAGTACTCAATATAACATACACATATGCATAATCATGTAAAAACCAAGGTGCTTCATCATTTACAAGTAGTGAACAATAATTATTTCAAATTCATGCTCTCTTTTGTTGGCCACAATATGATATGGGGTATCAAAACATTATCATGGAAATTTGAAATCAATTTATCATTCATATTTACCAACCTTCCATAGAGAATCTCAAATAACATATGCATGGTTTCAACCATTGAAGTATATAGGCAAACAATTCCCATGACATAAGGAAAAATGACTTAGAAATCATATTGAAAGCAATTTATTACCGTTTGATTGAAAACCCCAATTTAAAAGCATGCATGTTCATAAAAACTACACCCATGAGATTTTAGAATAACCCCACGTACCTCTATATGCGAATATGATAGGTGCTTCTTGATGCCTACTTTCTGGGGATTCCAAATATGTAATTGGTTTAAAAAACCCACGGCTAAATGTTGAGTTAATTGAGTCTTTAATTTGAAACTATAAAAAGAGTTCTTGAACAATTTTGATGAATGAAGGTGTATTTTGGGGTCTTTGGGAACTAAATTTCGTGTTTAGGGCTAAGTAAGGGTGGAAAAGGACCATTTTCCCCCCAAAAACGGAGTGTTTAAGTCACTTGAAATCTTTACATAAGCGCCGCCCATTCCATCGCCTATGTTTACATAGGCGCCGCCTAGGCTATCGCCTATGTTTAAATAGGCACCACCTAGGCTATCGCCTATGTTTACATAGACGCCGCCTAGGCTATCGCCTAGGCTTTCAAGTGGCCATGGGCGATTGGTTAGGGAACACATATCACTTTGAAAAGCCATAACTTCTTGCTTAGGTGCCGTATTTTAGAAAAATTGGTATCGTTGGAAAGCTAACTCAGAAACCTAACGTTTTACACATAGTAGGCTTTCTAATTCGACATATACAAGGAGTCATGATCGATAGAAATTGGCACAAACTATAATGTCCACTTAAGCTTAATCGGTCAAAGTAGTTCTCAACTCTTCCTTGAGTCAGATGACCCTTATGGTCTAAATTCAAGCTTTGATGTACTCACATGCAACACAAATAATAACACGCCATATTGGCATAGGATTTATGGCTTTGGGATTTATCAACACATCAAAATCATGGTCTATCTTGTAGCCCGAAATGCGGGGTGTTACATTATACCCTCCTTAGGATCATATGTCCCCGAATGATAATATGGGACACAGAAAGACACAATTTCTAGCATAATAGAGGACTAGGAAAGATAAGATAGGAATAGTACGTTGTTTCTCCTCCTCCATTGAAGCAAAAAAATTGGGATATCTAATGCTCATGTTATCTTCTGTCTCCCAAGTTGCTTCTTCAACTTTCTGATTCCTTCGTAATACCTTTATTGGGGCCATCTCTTCGCTCCTTCGCTTTCGAACTTAGAGATCTAAAATTTCAATGAGCTCTTCCTCGTAAGACAAGGATTCTGTCACTTTCATACACTCTACTGTCAATACCAGAGAATTATCTCCAATGCATTTCTTCAACATGGATACATGGAATGCCGAATGAACGGAACCCAAACTTGCAGGCAATTCTAGCTCATAAGCAACTGTACCAATCTTTTTGAGAATTTGATATGGCCCTATATAGTGAGGGCTCAATTTACCCCCTTTTCCAAACCATATAACTCCTTTCATAGGAGAAACCTTGAGAAACACCCAATCACCAACTTCAAACTCTAGTTCTCTTCTTAGAACATCAGAATAGGACTTTTGACGACTCTGAGCAGTCTTGAGTCATTCTCTAATGAGGCCCATACAACTGAGTCTCACCCACTTCATACCATCCTATTAAAGACCTAAATCTCCTCCCATATAAATCCTCAAAAGGAGCTATTTTGATGATGGCCTGGTAACTATTATTGTAAGCGAATTCAACCAGTGGTAGGTGATCTACCCAACTACCTTTGAAAGCAATGACGTATGCCCTCAACATATCCTAGGGGGTCTGAACGGTACTCTAAGCTTGCCTATCCGTCTGAGGGTGGAAAGTTGTGTTCAAATTCACTTGTGTACCTAAACCCTTCTGAAATGATCTCCAGAATTAAGATGAAAACTGTGTACCTCTATTGGATATAACGGACACTGGTGCCCTATGCAACTGAACTATCTCCACAATGAAAATCTTAGCTTAACCCTCTCCTAAATAATTAGTCCTTATAGGCAAAAAGAGGGATGACTTTGTAAACTGATCTACAATCACCCATATAGAATCATACTGGTTTCGGGATCTTAGAGGTCCTGTAATAAAGTCCATGTTTATCATCTCCCACTTCCATAAAGGCAGGGCTATCTCTTGGGAAGTACCACCTGGCCTCATGTGTTCTACCTTTACTTGTTGACAGTTCAAACACTTGGACACAAAATCAGCTACATCACATTTCATGTTATTCCACCAGTACAAGGTTTTCAGATCATGGTACATCTTAGTAGAGCCTAGGTGAACGACATACCTCGAAGTGTGCACCTCATTAAGGATTCTTTACCGTAGCCCATCAACATTTGGAACGCACAACCTACCCTGAAATCTCAGAATACCATCACCACCAATTTTAAATGACATAACCTTTTCTTGACCCACATCTTTCTTGATTTGCATAAACATAGGATCTTCAACCTACTTCTCCTTAACTTCAACACAAAGGGATGACTTAGCTAACTCATGAACAATCACCCCTCCATCTTTGGAATCTAAGAGTCGCACTCCCAGATTTGCACGGTAGTGAATATCCTTCACTATCTCTTTCTTTCCTTCTTTTACATAAGAAAAGCTGCCAATAGACAACCTGCTAAGGGCGTCGGCTACAACATTTGCCTTGCCTGGATAGTAATACAGACTCATATCATAGTCTTTCAAAAGTTCCACCCAACGCCTTTGCCTGAGGTTCTGTTCATTCTGTAAGAAAACATACTGCAAACTCCTATGGTCAGTATAAATATCAACATGCACTCCATAGAGATAGTACCTTCAGATTCTAAGTGTAAATACCACGACTGCTAACTCCAAGTCATGAGTGAGTTAATAGCTCTCATGCATCTTTAACTGCCTAGATGCATAAGCTATCACCTTACCACGATGCATCAATACACAACCAACCACATGGACGCATCATAATAAACCACAAAATCATCTACGCCCTTGGGAAGGGTCAAAACAGGAGTAGTAGTCCGCTTGTCCTACAACTTCTCAAAACTGTTTTCACACAAGCCATACCATACAAACTTCATCTTTTTCTGAGTCATTTTAGTAAGCGGAGCAGCTATGAAAGAAAAACTCTCTACAAACCTTCTGTAATACCCTGCCAAGCCCAAGAAGCTCTGAATATCGGTTGGAGTCGTGGTTCTGGGCCATTGACTTGTAACCTAAATTAAAGAAAATTATGTTTGACATTTAAGTGTTTAGTTATAACCTAATTAAGGAGAATCCAATTATGATATTAGTTGGATAATATAATTAATAGTGTCTTAAGTTGGTAATAAGTTAATATATGGGGCAAGTTTGTCAAAAAGATATTATGGAAATTTATTTTGCCAAAGTTATAAACTTCTTGAAAAATTTGTAAAAGGACACTTAAATACACATTATCATAAACTTTTCCAACTTAACAACTTCACCCACAAATTTTATAACAATTCACTTTAACTCAATACTTCCAACTTAAAAAATTCATCCACAAGTTTTAAATAATACCCTTCAACACACTCCATCATCCACCATTATATATACAAAAACATCCAGATTTTCAAAAATATTAAATAAAAAAACTTTCAAAAGCTAAAAATAGAAGGTAGTTGTTTTTTCCTCCAAAAAGCTCCGATTCCGACCACTTTTTCGGTGTTATTTTTCGGCGATCAGGTCTAAATCAGTCCATAAATATCATAAGTTTGTCCATTGCACCCATTCTTACCCTATTTGGTTGGTATCTTCTCAAACACACTTTTCACCGTTTTTCAAAAGCTTGAAACCACTCACATTACTCAAACCTCTTTAGAAAGTAACATTACAGCATCTCAGGCGCCTCCAAGTTCATTTCACTATTCCATTAACCCAACGATCATTGATTAGAAGCAATATTTGCAAATTTCAAGGTTTTCGTACGAATAGTTATCCGGTCATAGACCATTGATCGTTATTCATCGACAGTGCATATAACCTGACCTAGACCATAAGCATAATCTACTGTCGACCAAAGCCTAATTCCAAGATGTCTATTGCAGAATTAGTTCTGATTTCTGGTGATTTCATGGGAGAATGGGTGGAGACTCCCAGATGTTGGAAATGGAGATCTTTTACCAAGGTAACAATCCCCATTGTTGTTTGCCACAACAGTTTGTATGATGAATTGGTTGCAAGGCTAATGTAGAGCGGGGATGTAGATTGCGCATCAGGCAATGTGGTGATTAGTTATCTAATGCATTCGAGGGAAAAGGTGAATCCTGTGATAATAAATAATGATGTATGTGTGCTGATGTACATGATGGAGGTCGATGTAGATGTCTTGAGGACTATTTTGAGGATAAATGTAGTTGAGAGGTCCTTCGAAGGACTGGTAAATTCATCAGAATCCCCACTCCCACCTCCACGACCGGCAGTCGATGATGATTTCAGTGATTATGAGAATGATGGCAATGATCCTATTAATACGGAAAATGAATGTATGCATATGGGAGATGTTTCATTGGACTCTCAAGACGATGATGAAGGCCGTAGTATGGGATCACAACTAGGATATTTCTTCACCGACAGAACCAATATCTATATTGATAAAAAAATTTCCGACAAGAAAGAACTCAAAATGCTACTCGACTCAACAGCGGAGAGGCAGTGTTTTGATTATTGTTTGGAGAAGAAATGCTCCAAATTCTTGAAGGAGAATTCTAGTTCATTTATTCTAAATTGCTTGGATGTAGCCAGTTCATTTATTCAGAACAGGAAACCATCAAAGAAGTAGAAAGAGGGAATGGAAGCCATGGCTTGACCTATTACGTGAATTCCTTCTTTCCCTTACTCAAGATCTCAACTTGTAATTTCTAGTAGGGATTCAACCATAAGTTGCACTAACTATTCCAGAGTATATTAGTCAAACTATTTACGTTAGCTGCTTAGGTTTTCTCTCGTGATCTTTTGAGAAGAGAGCCTTCTTTTCCAAGCATAAGGTATTTGACCTGCTCTTTTTATCATCTTGATATATTGTTCTTCTTTGTTTACCATTCTTGATATTCATGTACTTCTCTCACACTTTCTTAGTCTTCAAGTGCATATCATCTTTTTTCTTTTTAATCTTTTTTTCTTTCAATTTCTGTACTTGCTTTATTTTCTAGGTTTTACCTCATCAAAAATCACGATACTATTGTAACCTTGTTCATCTAGGCATTTACATGTAAATTAAGAGATTTCTAGACTTTTATCTATCTCCCTGTTTAGCCCCTCACCTTCTCAGTGTATGCTTAGAAGCATAGCTCCTAATCTCTCTCTCTCTCTCTTATTGCATATAAAGAAAGTAGGATTCCCATGACAATTTGAGACCATGTTAATGCATGACCTAAAACTATGTGATTTCTTTTCAATATGAACACAATTTTATACACAAGGAAGAAAAACAAATAACTCGCTGCAAGTCTAAAGACCAAATAAAGGAGTTGCATCAAATAAAACAGAGCCCTTCTATTTTGTTGAATCTAGTCAAGAGAGGATAGCATGACAAAGACCATGTAGTTTAGTCCTCTGTTAAGTATTTTCTCTAGATCTGTTGCAAGGAGACGGGCTAGGCACAATCTTAGATTTACTACTCTTCTGATATATTCAGTTTAGTTTGTAAATTAACCAAATCCAAACAGGAAGAGGTTTCCAAGACGTATATGACAAGGAATTGTGTGTTGGTTGGTATGTATGAAAAAGAAATCTGATATGCAGGAGTTTATATCAATGATATTAGAGAAAACTCCATCTGTGCGGCAGCCTCATTGATAAAGTGTGCTATAGCCCTTATTGATAAATCTTGTGTATGTCTAATCTAAATTTTTAAGATCGAAGTAAATAAACTGGTATAAATGGACCAGCTCTTAAACTCCTTACAGGACTTTGGATTGCGAAATGATATGGGATGTAGATCAACTATAGGCCCGATACTTGCTTCAGGAGTTGGAATCCGTACTGTTGATTGTGGTATTGCTCAACTATCCATGCACAGGTACCTTGTTATTTAGTTTCTCCATACAATTTTTAGTTACATGGTGATTTCCTAGCATTTTCTTCCACTTTGAAAATTTGTTATAAACCATTGACTGGTATCCATTAGGCAAATTGTAAGTGCTGAAATCCAAAAAATTATTCCTTTACTCTTAGTTCCTGTCAGAAAAGGAAAAATAAAAGTACTAAGGACTTCCAAAAGCAAAAAAAATAAAAAATTCTGTACTCTCTTGTTCAAATAAAATTGTATTTACCGGAATGCAGTAGAAGCAGCAGTCTAGAACTAGTTTAGTTCGAGTTTTGTCATGTTTCACCTTGCATAGAATTTTGCTTGAGTCCATATTCGGTAGAATGAGTTATATTTTCAAGTTGCAGTGCTTGTCCTTCAGTGCAAGTAGAGATCAGATGTTAGACGCATTACTTTTTTTGAATTCACGTAATGCTGAAATTAAAATGTTCCAACATCCAGAAACCTCGGGCAACCTTGTATAAAAATGTTTATTCTGTGTACTCTTTCAGACAAAAAATTCTATGGTGTAAATAAATGGCAGACAGCAGACAGCTAAATGGTAACTTATGAAGTTTCCAGCTGTAATTGTCTCTGGTAGTTTGATAGACTGAAATGGTTACATGTTGCTCGAGGGACGATAATATTTTAGTCTTGTTAATTTATATCTTCTTCCTGTTTTAATTGGTCACCTGCTTTATTAAGTTGGTCATCAATTTTCCATTAATTTCACTTTGCTTTTCTTGAATTGCAGCGTGAGAGAGATATGTGGATATTGCATACCAGCACTTCAAGGCATTTTACCAGTCATTCTCGAGCATAAACAGGAAGTTGAATGTGGATTGATAACTGGTGAAGCGAAAACCTTAGCTTTTTAATTCATATATTCATACCTACACTCTCATTAATAACAACAGGAACTTTAGTCCGTACATTCTAACATGTACGCAAAACATAAATGTAAGCGATAACACATAACAATAGTATACTAGTGAAATTTTACAAGTGGGGTTTTGGAAGGCAGATCTTATCGATATCTTTATTGAGTAGATAGGTTGTTTTCGATAAATCCTCGGCAAAAAAAGTGAAGCTGTTCGGGAAAGGGTTGCTGGAAAAGAAAGAAATGCAAATAAAATTTTAAGCTACAGTGCCAAATGTAGCATTCTAGCGCAAAAACATTGATGAAAAAGAAATTACGTGATTACTAAATACTACTACTAAATAATGACAAGACATGAGTCTAGCCTTGTGGTTCCCATCTACCGGGCGGCCACACTCAACTACTTACTAACCTGAGACCTACTAATTTTCCATATAATTCTCAACCTCCATATCTACCTGTCTAATTGTGCTATGAAGTTACAGCATGTATATCTACAACCAACCTGCAATGCATGACAATGCAATCCAAAGCGTGCACGTCCTTTTTAAACTACTCGGGTAATTGAAAACAAAGGCAACTACCATTTAATTTCTTGATGTCGTAAGTTTCACCAAATGAAAATTACCTCTTTAGGCAAGATATGATGACTTTACATAAGTTTGGCAGAGAGACAACTAACAATAGAGTTATTGATGGGACCAAATGTAGCTAGTGAGCAACACTAATTATGCTTACGGTATATGCATCTCACACATTTAATATAAATCGTCTACATTGTTGAATCATATGAGACGCAACACTTCGGTTTATACTAAATTAGATTTTGAACAGCCAAATTTTACAAACTACAAAAAAATCTAAATAGTGACTACTAAAATGAATGTGTGATGGTCTTGTCCAAGCTTTGTTACAGAGAAAAAAAATGTTTCTTTTATCATATTTTGATTTGCTTAGTTCCTCGATTCATCCAGTCTTGTTACCTTCACTCAGAGAGCAGTTTGTCAATTGCAAAAAGATAACCACCTACAACCACAACGGATGCAATTCCACTTCGTGCCATCCGCAATCCCAAGCCATGAAATAAGATATTCCGATCTGCAGGATGGATCCCGGTCCAACTCTCAAATCTCTTCCCAGGAAGTTGCCATTTGAGAAATCCTCTCTATGGATACATACTGCACATAAAGAGTGTAAAAAAACGAGGATACATCAGGTCCTGTATCGGCTATAATCCTACTAGTGAATGCTTCAACTACTTTTGACCCATTATCCTCACTTAAAGATGCACCTATTATACGGTTGCAAATATACATACATTCTCGTCTACTCCATCATCCAACCAAGGACTACCAATACCAAACACCATAGACAATGCATGTTAGTATGTGTTCCTAAGGGGGAATGGGATAAAATTAAGTTCTCCTAAAAGAGAAATAATTTGAAAAAGACCTATCATATCAATGTCGGATGATTTTGCCGCATTATGAAACAAAAACGTTTGATATCAACTAATGAATTCCTGCACAGATCCTGTCAGGCCAGATGCACTAGAGAAAAGCTATACACCAACCAAATATAGATGACTTAAAAATTACTTCAGGCTTGAATAGAGTAAAATGGGTACAAGGGATTCATATAGAAAACCATAAAGAGTTTAGGACCGAGATGTTAATTGATAATATTGACTGTTGACATTGTGCACACAACCCAATGGAATTGACCATTCCCACTCCAAGGCCAATAAGTTGAATTGACCATAGAAATTTGTCCGACACCAACTTATCCCGCATCATGTATACTCAGATTTTATGAGCTTAACTAACAAATATGCATTGTAACTGTAACTAATAAGCTCTCCCAAATACTTGTACGATATTTCACTACATGAATTGACCACCCAAGATTTCTTTGAGCATTAAGGTGCCCATGTGGATTTTCATGTAGAAAAATATCATATAGATGATCAAATACAGATGATCGAATCCCTGTTAAGGCGACACACCTTGGGCAGAACCATGCATTGTGAACGAGATTTGGCAGTATCAAAACCATGAGAAGCAGCAGCTGAAAGTGAACCAGAGAATCCAGCTGCGAGACTAACAGCTAAAGGAGACAATGGACCAACATCTTCATCATATCTGAATGATAACAAGGAATTTAGTAAGAAGGATCAAAGTTATTGAATAGGCCATGCGTCAATGTTGGAATAATGAAGTAACAAAATAGATACTTCGCAATTAACATGCAGAAATTTTATTCTAGGGGAGAAATGATTTTTCAAGCATAACACAAGTTGAAAACAACATAAGGCTAATCCAATTAAGTTAAAGCAGCATGCCTGAAAGCTGTTAGGAAACGTGCAGATATAAAGCAAACCACAAGCAAAATGAAAACAAGAACACACAGATTTACGTAGTAGAATGAGTATTTTTTGGATACACAAAACAACCCACTAAATGCACTTATATAATATGTGCATAAAAATAAGTCCTAGGCTCAAAAAACATAAAGGTCCACGGGCCTATCGGCCCTATCCCTATGCTACCACCATAGACCCCATTGAAAATCACAAACATGGGTCGCACCGCGAAACTTTTTGGGCTGGATCAAAAAAATTCGGTCGCAACTTGTTGGTTTAAAACCGTTAAAGGGAAACAACGCAGGAATTCAATTTTAAACTGGCCGCAGAAACAAAGATGCAGTTTCATGAAGAGAATATGCAGAGAGTAATTATTTTCTTGTTGAAAGACCACCTCAAATTGATCATCAACTTATCAATTTAAATAGTTGCTATTACAACTAAAAATAGGATAAAGAAACAACCTATTTCTACCAAAATTAGAATAACTAATTAGTTTCCTACCAAAGATAGAACTCCTAATTTAACTATGATTGTACGTGAAAAAAAATCTGGAGAAAACAGAAAAAAAACAGTTGCATTCTTAAAGCAACTTTCAACACTACTCCTTGCTTTATGAAATGAAAACACCAATTCTTTGTCTTAGAAGCTCGAACTTGCTGATTTGAAGTGGCTTAGTGAACATGTCTTCTAGCTGTGGCAAATTTGAAGGCTGCAGAGGAAGAGAAGTCATTTGTTGAGGTAGTGACTGCTGCTGCTGAACTTGCTGCATGTTTTGTTGATATGCTTGTTGCTGATTACTTACAAGAAGAGATGGATGTGGACCATGAGGAAGAGGAGGATCTCCTAAAGGCATTAAAATTGGCATTGAAGTCTTCTGTTCTCCGTGAGGTGAAGAATCAAGTGATGGGATAGACAGAGGCACTGCAGTTCCAACTCCAGGTATTGTACCCTCAATTTGTAATATAGCGAAGGCAAATGCTCCAGGGGTTGAGAGGGCCTCAAGACCTGGAAAATTACCAGGCATGCGACCAAGAACATTGTTTTGATCGCCCAAACCTTGTTGCCCTAAATTGAATTTATCACGAGCGGAGTTGCCAGGCCTTTTTCTGCACCAGAACTCTGTTGTCTGATCATTGCTGCCACTGCAAAGGAGGTAACCAATTGGGTTCCATGAATGATCCCACACACCAGTTTCATGTGCATTTGTAATTTCTACTTGAGGATCTTCATGCCCCACAAGCCAATGAAATATTGAACTATCATAGCTTCCGCTGACGAAATATTCTTCATGAAACGGATGTCAGGCCAATAATGTCACGTCGTTCTGATGCCCACGAAATGACTCAAGATCCTTCATAGCCATTATGTCATAAAGATTGATAATTTGATTCTTGGTAGCAGAAACGATCTAGTTACCATTCTGATTCCACTTCACGCAGAGAACGGTATTCTTATGCCCGTGAAATGACAAAAGCTCCTTCCCTGACTTGGCATCCCAAAGTTTAACAAGATTATCTTTTCCATCAGATAACGAGTGCTCTTCTTGGCAGCTTGTGAAGTCACATACTTTAATGGTAGATTCATCAGAACTAGCCTCATCTTCGGAATCAACTTTTTTTTACATCTTGATTTTCATGGTTGAAGTGATCATCCTTCGAGTCATCAGATGGAAGTTCAGAAATATAATCTAGCTTTTCCCCAAATGCATCAGCAACAACTTCCTTGTGATATACTGTCATGACCCGAACCAGAGACCTGGATGTGACGAACATTCCGAACCGTGAAGGCCCAAAACACCCCTATCTATCCGGTAATCATGCACATAATTCATATGATAAAAAGAAATGCGGAAGATACACAATATTACGGAAACATGGTCATGAATCTAATGAAACCAATAATGGGAAATAATGTTCCACAACCTATATTGACATCTGAAAACCGTTTGCGAAATATCTACTACATGACTGAAATAAATTACTGTCTGAAAACTGGGACAAGGCCTCCCAGTAGACCGAAAACTACTAAATAATAAAATATGCTAGAAATTAGGTCTTCCGAAAGATAGAAGTCTCACCACCTGACTCCACAAAGCTTTCCGAAAAATGTACTGATTATCTGGACCTCTAGACTGTGCCTCCAAACCTGGGGAGGGAAGGGGGTCACTACAAAAGTACTGGTATGCAGAGAAATCAAAACAAAAATATAACATTTTTACAAAATATAAGTGAGAGCCATTATAAAGCAGTTTCGTATCAATTCATTTGAAAAGCACATGGGCATAATGTGATAATTTTCCAACAACAATGCAATATAGCTGAGCAAGGTGGAATACCCTACATATCACATTTACACCAACTATAAAACCTCGGTTGCCACCTGTATTAGTTTATAAGTGAGGGAAAGACACACAAGACCACACAGCAGGGTGTCTCGACCCAATAAAGTATGGTAGTGTACAAGATCACAAAGCAGGGCTCTTAACCATAGTCCCAATTTTGGAATGACATAAAGTCAGGTACACAAGATCACTTAGCCTGGTACCAAATTCCCATGTCGGCAAACACGGTTTCCAGCGATGAGCCCTTACACCCAAACGCCTTCTTCGTGAATCCACCTATCTCGTATAAAATCAATGCATTCAACTCCATTTAATTCATCCATATATCTTAATCTGTAGGGTATCGCCATACCCGACCTGCAAGCTATCAATATCACATCATTACTTCATGCAACCATTATATTTATCATATTTCAACATAATAACCCTCTCCTTGCAAGTCAAAAATCATATCCACTTTCAAAATAGTTAATGTCATGCTTGTGAAGATGATTTCTAACAATTCACATCATATGAAAATTCAAAACAATTTCATGTCAAGAGAGGGGTTTCATATAATTCATGCTCTCAAGTTAACATCTTTTGAATCACAAGCATATGCATATATAATATATCAAAACACTTCGGAAATTGGCCTAAAGACAAAATCAATATCATAAAGATGCTTAAAACATGTTTATATTCATAATTACAAAACCCCCATTTTTAAAACATGAATTTTCTAGGCCCATGAGATTTTTGAGATAACCCCATGTACCTCTATTTTCAAAAATAATAGGTGTTTCTTGAAGCTTACGATCTGGGGATTCCAAATCTCCAGTTTGTTTCGAATTCCCATGGTTGAATCTTAAGTTACTAGAGATAATTGGATTGGAATTATAGGGAGGAAACCCTAATTGTTGAAATGGAAGACAGAAAAAAATGAGATTTTCCCTTTACTAGGACATATGTAGGGGTAGGAATGGGTAGAAAAGACCAAAATACCCTTGAGTGAAATTTTGAAATTGGAGCCCCATTTTTGGTCCAAGCGCGATGCGGAGCTTAGAAAAATGCCAATTATTGAGACCTGGAAGTTTGGCGCGAAGCGGGACTATCACGGAGGCTTGCTGAGAATTGACGAGTTCCATTTTGGCCTCTGGTGCGATGCGCCATGCACTAAAATGGCATTCGTCTTACAACTGAAACTTAAAATAGCCATAACTCCTTACCCGGTTATTGGATTTCGACAAATATTATATCGTTAGAAAGATTATTCAATTATCTACAATTTGGTATATAGTAGGACACCCATTTCATCATATACAATGAGTTATGGTTGATTGAAGTTAATCCAAGTTTTGATGCTTACTCAAACTCGAACAATTGGAAATCCTTTAACTCGTCCTTGAGTTAGGGGACTTCTATGATCATAATTCATGCGCAAACAGATTTCCACACTACATAATTGATCATAATTCATGTTCTCATAATGAACATGCCTTTGTAATGCTTGCATATTTTCTTAACTGACGTATGAATGTATGATTGAATACACAATAATAACTGATGTGAAGCTTTAAATAAGAATCTATGCATGCAACTGAATGGGGGTATCTCCCCCTTGGGACACTATGTCCTTCTATGAATGCTCAAATCGCTAAGGTACTCGGAAAAATTGAGGCAACGCACTAGGCACTTACGAATTGGATCATAACTGAACATTTGGAATCCGAATCAAGTACATGAAGCGTGAACTGAGTTATACTCGCAACTACTAGTATACTCTATCTTGGAATAGTAATATATCTAAGATTTTTGGGTAGCATGATTTAATGAAAAGATGAAAAAAAAACAAGTCATGCGAATCGGACGGCTAAACTGATTTGCTGGACACATAGACTGAACTATACTGGAAACTCATACTAAATTTGGAGTATCTTATCAACACTCTTCCTTATGAAGACCTGGTAGCATTAGATAGCAAAATATTTGGGCATGAGTAATACAAGACATCCGAATATAGGATCCCAACATTGACATTACTCTATATCCTGGAATATAGACATATAACTCATAAATCAGATGGAATTGCCAGGCCTTCGGCAATACAACTTTTAATTACCATATTCATTCTATTCAACTTATAATTATCATATGGGCATTGATAAATCTTTCCAATAATGTCTATAGTAGCTTAAATCCATTCACTGCGATCACACCTAATTCTAATTCAAAAAAATACATCATGTCATTCCACACTATTATTCTAAACCATATGATGCAACCTTCTATATCTATTTTAAAGATCAAAACCTAAGCATAACATGCCTTACCACTTCAATGTCTACTCTAAATTCTTGCAATGAAGTTGCTAGCACATATAGCGTTCCTTTACAAAAATCCTAACATGTCATTCAAGCTTATCTTTATAACCACATATGAACTTCAAAAAAAACACTCATAAGGACATTCTTCGTATATTCCCTAAACCACTGTCAATATCACTCCCACGCGCTACCTTAAAAAAATATATGCACACACAAATTTTCATTAACCATCACATATATCACAGACTTAGCCCTAAATCTTACTTCACACTTATGTCCTTATCTAAACAAGCATACAATGATCTTTTATCAACATGAAGAATTTACTAAACGCCACTATCATTAAATAAGTAGGGTATTATGCGAAACTTGGAACTTAACTGAGGCTTGAGGAATAGTAAAACAACATCAGGGATTCGTCAAAGTAATCTGAGTTGAGAGTACACCCGTGTCAAAGTTGAATCTCTCCAATCATTTGGTGTATAGCATGAGTTATGGGAACTGAGCACACTATAAAGCATGAGTACATGAGTCATAAGCTGCATGACCTCAATTTGGAGTTCATAACTTATGGAATGTGTTCCCGACTATTGAATGAATTGGAATTTCTCATATAGGAACTGGAAGAGCACATGATTCTCTATCATATGCATGACCATGAACTATGATCATGGCACTATAATGTAAGGCATGAGTAGGTAGTAGGGTAACTGGAAAACACTAACATAAGAATGGGTGGAGTCTCACCCTCACTTTCTAATGCTCTATATCATACTTACATTACTACTAGAATCTGAGAGTCTGACTTGGTCACTTGTACTATTATCTCCTTCTTAGCATTAAGCGATCACCTTAAGCTTGAGAGATCCCTTACTAGACTCTAAACAGAACTACTCTTACTACACTCCGCGGTATGAAAAACGACAATACACATAATTAATAGAAATTAACACAAATCACTACATCTGGAAGTGGAAAACCCACTACTAATACCACCTTTTGAGACACACTCTATCATTCTTTAACCCCAATAGTCATCACATAATACTAGAAAACTTATTTACTACGAATCCTCGTGAGTATCCCCGTAGTTGGAGTGCACACCCTCTAGCGCTTCAACTTTTATTTCTAATAGCGCAACCCTTAAGGACTCAAACTTAGATTCTAACACGTAACAAGGATGTCACCAAATCTTTAATGAATCACTCTACTTCTGTCATAGCCTACCAATATAGCCACCTTAAAATTATATTCCTCTACCATGAGAATCAAGATCATATCAAAAAGGTTTAACACTATCAATTAAAGTTCCTTAATTTGGCTATTTAGAATACCATATACCATCTAACTAGTCCTTTTCCCACCTAGCAACTCAATGGTACCACTAGCCACACGCAATATGTAATAGCCTTAGAATAAATACCGCAGCTTTAAAGAACCCTGGGCATAATTCTACATCATACATACACCGTCATACTTTATTACAAAATCAAATAAACTTAAGCACTCGCATACACTATTTAAGCCTATAGATCACTTCCCTATAACTAGTATCATTAATCAAGAAATCATCACACCCAACTTCATGGCCATCAATTGTTTCAAACTTAATGTATAGTGCTAAACCTGATTTATAACCCAACCATACGCACAAAATTTTCACTTGGAAACTATGAAATAAACATCACGAAAAAACTAGTGCACTAGAACTTCATAACCATAATAATCGATCATGACCTAATGGTTTTTCTTATCATAATCCATTAGCATGTACTATTTCAGCACATCAAGCCTAATAATTTAATCCCACAAAACATGCATCATCAAACACTTGCCACTATTTACCACCACACCATTTAAATTCAAGTCTATAGTTTAGTATCAATCATTTACCACCAATGAAGAATGTAACATAATATAAATATACTAATCCATCAAATTGGGACATTTTACCCAAATATCTTAAAAATCTACTACATACTTTCTCACGAGTAGTACTAGTTTACAACTACTAATGAAAAGAGGAGGGGGGGGGGGGGGGGTAAAGCCTCATAATAGACATGGTCAACCTTATCCTTATATTATAACCCCGCACAATCGTATCTACTTATACTTCTTTCTCACATCACAATTACTTAACCAATCATACATTTACACTACCTATAAAGTCCACAACAACCATGAGTCTATACTAAAAACCTACCGGCTAATCTGGCCATTTTTATACTTTAAGCAAGGACAATTCACCTCGCCTAATAACTCCTTCTCTATCTTCTACTAATAAACTAAAAAACAAGGATGAATCCCTTCATTACCAAATTTATCTCATGCAAAAAGATTCAGCTATACATATATTCAACCAACACAAGAGCAACACGTTGAACGACAAATTGCTAGTGAATCGATATAGGCCTCACACGGCTTCACTAAACTTTTATTTTTGTGGTTTGAATAACAAAATCTATTGAATGACAAGGCAACTATGCTAGGGAATTGAAAGAGCCCCACACGGCTTCACTAGATTTTATAGTTTCATCAACACGATGACAAAATAATTTCAAGAGATGGAAAATTGTCACACAATAATCCATAATCTGATAATACACATCTTACTTTGTATAGATAAAAAAATTTTGAGTCAAATATTTTCCCCACAGATTATCATGCAATTCACACACGCTACTACCTACCAATAGGTCATGACACCGACACTTTAACTTATACTACTATTTGGGTGGAAATACAATTCCAACACTTCGACTACATATCTTTTCCCTTAAGTATAACATCTGCAATATAAATTTCTGAAAACGGCCGAATATACTCAATACAGAAGGCTAAAAAGAACTATTTCGTCAAGATAAAGGTTCACACTAGAAATAATACACTCTAAAGCAATAACGGACTCTTCTCAAGTCCTTTCACAATTTTAAGATCTTATATGACGCGATCAAAAGGGACCATACCATTTAGATTCTAAACTTTTGCACTTGAATCACCCTAGTAACGTGATGGGTCTGAGAACATCATAGTAAAGAAATAATTTGGGATGATTTTACTTTCGTATGGACGTCACCATAGCACAAATTAGAGTATGAAGGAGGAACATTCTGACTCTATTGCATGAACTAGAACATAATGAAAGAGAGACATTCTTAAACGCCTTGTAGCCTCCTACTTATAAGTATGGTGCGCTACACACCCATAAATAAGACTCTACTTAATGTAATTTTACAGACACTCTGGGAACATGAACCGTTTTTTGATACCAAGTTTGTCATGACCCGAACTAGGGCCCTGGCTGTGATGAACATACCAAACCATGAAGTCCCCAAACACCCCTTTTTATCTGGTAATCATGCACATAATCCATATGATAAAAAGAAATGCAGAAGATACAAAATATTACAGAAACATTGTCATGAATCTAATTAAACCAATAATGGGAAATAATGTCCCACAACCTCTATCGACATCTGAAAACCGTCTGCGAAATCTCTACTACATGACAAAAACAAATTATTGTCTAAAGACTGGAACAAGGCCCCCAGTAGACCCAAAACTACTAAATAATAATTAATCTATCAGACATTAGGCTTTTCAAAAGATAGAAGGCTCACCCCCGACTCTGTAAATCTGTCTAAAGAATCTACTGATTATCTGGACCTCTAGACTCTGCCTCCAAACCTGGGAGGGAAAAGGGTCAATACAAAAGTACTGGTACGCATAGAAATACAAAACAAAAGTATAACATTTTTACAGAATATAAGTGAGAGCCATTATAAAGCAGTTTTGTATCAAATCATTTAAAAAGCACAAGGGCATAATGCAATAATTTTCCAACAACAATGCAATGCAGCTGAGCTAGGCGGAATACCCTACATATCACATTTACACCAACTGTCAAACCTCGGTTGCCGCTGATATTAGAGTATAAGTGAGGGGAAGACACACAAGACCACACAGCAGGGTGTCTCAACCCAATAAAGTATAGTAGTGCATATGATCACAAAGCAGGGTTCCTAACCATTGTCCTAATTTGGGAATAACATAAAGTCAGGTACACAAGATCACTTAGCCTAGTACCAAATTCCCATGTCGGCAAACATGGTTTCCAGTGATGACACCTTACATTCAAACACCTTCTTCGGGTATCCACCTATCTCGTATAAAATCAATGCATTCAACTCTATTTAATTCAAACACATATCTTATTCTGTAGGGTATCGTCATACCCGAATTACAAGCCATCAATATCGCATCATTACTTCATGGAACTATCATATTCATCATATTTCAACATAATAACCCACTCCTTGCAAGTCAAAATCATATACACTTTCAAAATAGTTCATGTCATGCTTGTGAAGATGATTTCTAACAATTCACATCATATGAAAATTCAAAACAATTTCATATCAAGAGAGGGGTTTCACATAATTCATGTGCTCAAGTTAACATCTTTTGAATCACAAGCATATGCATATATAATATATCAAATCACTTCGAAAATAGGCCTAACGACCAAATCAATATCATAAAGATGCTTAAAGTATGTTTATATTCATAATTACAAAACCTCTATTTTTAAAACATGAATTTTTTAAGCCCATGAGATTTTTGAGATAACCCCGCATACCTCTATTTATGAAAATAATAGGTCCTTCATGAAGCTTGCAATCTGGGGATTCGAAATCTCCAGTTTGTTTTGAATTCCCATGGTTTAATCTTGAGTTACTAGAGATAATTGGATTAGAATTATAGGGAGGAAACCCTAATTATTGAAATGGAAGAGAGAGAAAAAATGGGATTTTTCTCTTTACTAGGAAATATATAGAAGGTAGGAATGGGTAGAAAAGACCAAAATACCCTTGAGTGAAATTCTGAAACTGGATCCCCATTTTTGGCCCCAGAGTGACGCGGAGCTTGGAAAAATGTCAGTTATTGAGACCTGGAAGTTTGGCGCGAAGCGGGACTATCGCGGATGATTGCTGGAAATTGACGAGTGCCATTTTGGCCTCTGGCGCGACTTGCCATGCACTGAAATGGCTTTCGTCTTACAGCTGAAAATTAAAATAGCCATAACTCCTTACCTGGTTATCGGATTTCGAGAAATATTATATCGTTGGAAAGCTTATTCAATTATATACAATTTGGTATATAGTAGGCCATCCAATTCATCATATATAATGAGTTATGGTTGATTGATGTTTACCCAAGTTTCGATGCCTACTCAAACTCGAACGATTGGAAATCTTTCAACTCGTCTTTGAGTTAGGGGACTTTTATGATCTTAATTAATGCTCAAATGGATTTCCACACTACATAATTGATCAAAACAATAAATTTACATTAGATTTATGGCTTTTGTAACCTGTATGAGAAGAATTGATGATTTACGTTCTAGCCCAAAAATGTGATGTATTACATATACTTTCTCCGAGCTGTCAGTGAAGAAAAGGTTAGTTCCCTTTCTATCATTAAGCAAGTCAATGCACTGAACTTTGAAATCACAACCAGGACAAAGTCAAACTTCATCATAAGGAGGAATGTCTTCTTTTAGCAGAGGTGGATCCACACACAACTTGTGAAATCCACATATTCTTTCAATAGATTTAGTGAGAAACTTTTGCCGCTTATTTTCACTTTAAATAGGTATTTTCCAGATTCTCCTTTGATCAAGCAATGTTTATCTTTGAAATACAACTTGAAACCTTTTTCTAATAACTGACCAACACTTAACAAGTTCTGGTCCAAATAGGGTACATAAAGAACCTCAGAAATTATTTTAGTGCCCGATTGTGTTTCAATTGTAATGCTTCCCATTCCTTTTGCTGGAATATAACAACCATGGCCGATTCAAACTTTTGTAACTTTAGTAGGGCTCAAATCTTTAAAAATATCTTTTTCACAAGTCATATGATTTGTGCTTCCGCTATTGATCAACCACAAATCGTTTGAGACACTGCTTGTTAAACATTATGCGACAAAGAGATGATCTTCTTCCTGTTCATCAACAACTCGAGTCTCTACATCTTGTTGCTAAGTTTTGTTCTTGCATATTATTGCTTCATGCCCAAGCTGATTGCATTTAGTGCACTTGATATCAAGCCTTTCCCAACACTTAAAAGGCGCATGTCGGAGCTTTCCACAATGCTTACAAGGAGGGTAGTTTCTTTTGAAACCACCTATTTTGTTTTTGTTGCTATGCACTGCACCTTCTCCATCAGTTGGTTGGTGCTTATTATTCTCCTTCTTCTTAGAACGATTATCATCGTGATGCTTGGCTTGTAAGGCACCTTCGATAACTCCTCCTTATCTCATAACACGCCGTTGCTCTTGCGCTTGAAAAGTACTTGAGAACTCTACAAGTGTTATCTTGGACAAGTACTTAGTATTTTCAAAGGTTGTTATGGTAGCTTCAAATCTTTCAGGTGCCGTTACTAGGATTTTCTCAACGATCCTTGAATCATTGAAAGAGGAACCCAACAAGCTGATGCAATTTGCTAAATTAAGGAGTCTGTCAGAGTACTCCTCTATGGTTTCGATTTCTTTCGTCCTTTGCAGCTCAAACTCATGTACCAGATTCAACACTTACATCGCTAGAATCCTTTCATCTCCTTCATACTCAGTCTTGAGATAATCCCATACCTATTTTGCTCATTCCAGAGACATGATACGAGCAAAGATATTATATAAAACTGCAGTAAATAAGCATGCCAATGCCTTTGATTTTTCGGTTTTCCTCTCCTTGTGAGTTTTAATCTGCACCACCGTGGGATTGTCCAGAAAGAGAGCTATCTCGTATTCATTTTCAAAAGCTTCCCAGAGAACCAAAGCTTGCAGATATATCCTCATTCTAACTGCCCAAAATCGATAATTTCTCCATCGAAAGTTGGTGGTGCCATTGAGGAAAATTTTCTTTTCCGTTCATGGTATCTACTAGAAAAGATTGATGCAAACACTCAAAGGTCCCTTAAGATTAAAGCTTTGATACCAATTGTTGGTTTAAAACCGTTAAAGGGAAAGTACGCAGGAATTCAATTTAAAGCTGGCCTTAGAAACAGAGATGGAGTTTAAAGAAGAGAATATGCAGAGATTAATTATTTTCTTGTTGAAAGACCACCTCAAATTGATCATCTTGTATGCTAAAACTATGTGAATATATTAGTGATAGCAAAAAGCTCTAAATTTCATAATTCTATTTGTATAGTTGAGAAAATAACGGTTAAGAAAACATGTTTTACTCCAAAAATAATGGTGTTTTTTAATTCTTCTTTGTTGACATAGATAAACTATCAAGAACAATTCTGGATATGGTCCAAAACAAACTGCGGTCGGGAATTTATTAAAAGCATTTATGTTGGAGTATGGTAATGTGGCTTCTATGTGGGCAACTATTCCGATGTGGTAATAACCTATTTTTTAAGTACTTCATCTATTATTTCGGGTGATTCTATATGGTTTCTTTAACAGAGCGGATGTTCTAGAACTTCCATTGACAAGACAATCACACAAACCCAACATAATCATGCGAAAAAATCCTGCTTGGTCTAGGTTTGGATTTTTTGATTAGAAGACTGGCAAAAAGGTTAAAAAACAGTTAAGCAACTGAAGAAATCATACCTTTGCAAAAATTTGTTAATATTTCATAAACACCAAAGCGAGATCCCAAACCCAATGAGCTTCCAAGTGTCAACCACCCCACACTATTATACTAGCCTTCAATGGTCATAAAACATTAAAAGAACATTAACATTTAAGATCGAAAGATGTCCATAAAACAACCATCCATACGAGAAAATTTATGAACTTCTCATCGGTCTTTTATAAGACCTATAATGCACACATTTCCCATAAAAGCAGTAATACAATTGATACATCATACATCATCCGAATAACTTTTGTCACGAGGAAAAATGAGAGAGCAGAGTAGCATCACTTCTGGTTACCATAAAACTAAAATAGCTAATTGAGTCACCTGAACTTCCTGACAAAGTTCTAACCTTGTTGACGACATCAACACCAGTGAGTTGTTTACCGCTAATTGATCCCACCTGCATTCTATTCCACAGAATGTACAACTAAAGCACAATAAGACCTTAAAGATGCTCCTCTAAGTGTAAGATAATACATTTAAGTGAATGCTCAGGGTCAATATCAATTTTCACACTTGTACAAGGGCTTTAAGGCTATCGAATGGGTAACCGTTGGCAGTGGCTAATATAGAAAATCCTGCAGCAATAACTGCATGCGTTGCAAATATTGGATTCTCCAAAAGCTCGTTCATTTGATAGATTAACGTGGATAACTGCGTGTTGCAATTAATCGTCTCCTAAAGTCACAATCAATATATTCAGAGATTCAAAATTCCCTACAATTCCATTAGATTGGCACAAACAGTTAGTACTTCAAATGCGCTATCAAGTTGGTCATCATGAACGTTAACACTAAAGTCATTAAGAAAACTCGAGGGCGGAGAAAAATTGTAATCTAGCCAATTGACAATCAGAACTGTAGACATGTTACTTTCTCAAAACGTCGTTTAGGACTTTTAAAAAAAGCTAGTGAACTTTGTATATTAACTGGTGCAGAAATTGTTATTCTGGTTCAGTCTTTAAAGCGCCAACGTCTTTTCACTTTCGGTCATCCTATTGCTAATGCTGATATTGATCGTTACGTCACTGGAATATCATCTTCGTCTTTTTCATCATCGACCACTAATGAATTCAACTTGCAACAAAATAACTAGTATTATTCTCATATGTGTAAAGATTTGGAAGCGGAGAAGAAGAAGAAAGAGAATATTGAAGAAGAGAAGTTTGTAAATATTGATCATAATAATAATGGGGGATATTGGTGGAATGAACCTATTGATACTAAGGGTATTGATGAACTTGATGAATTTATGGTTTCATTGGAAAATTTGAAGAAGAACGTAACAACAAGAGTTGATGAATTGGGTACGTTAAATGGATCTTCTTCGTCCAATTCAACGATGAAAATAGAAAGATTTGGAGCTGAGGATCAATTTTTGAATCAGGAGCTGAGGATCAATTTTGGAATCAGGTTTCAATTGATTACTGTTCTTCAATTGTTCCTTATGAACTCAATAGCTCAGGAGATGGCCAATTTTGAAGCAATTAGCAGTGAGTACTAATATTAAAGCATTATTATCTACTAAGTAAGCATGTTTTTGTTTTTAGTTTCCTTTTCATGTTCATGAAGTAGTAGCATGTGTTCTTTTGGGGGGTCAAAAATGTTATTGAACTATTAAAAATAGAATGAACTGCTTTTGTTTTGATCGAATTACTCTACCTAGGCATATGTTTATTACCTAATTATTACGTTGGTGCAGCTTCTTTTGAATTTCATCATTTGTTTCTAAAAGGGTTAATCTATTATGTGTTAATTTGGTTTACTTTTTTAAGTTTATTATCCTAATAACAACAATTTCTTAAGTATTTTGTTTACATAAAACTATATGCATAATTCTTTGAGAATAGTCAGTTTACACTTATTAATTCCTTATAATACCGTGATAAATAGAAAATTAAAAACAACCTATTAAGAAAAGAAATTTTATATTGATTCACTTGTTGTTGCTTATTAGCAATAAATGCACAAATTGAGAACTTGAAGAACTTAGAGCAAAGGCCAGCCAGCAAGTGAGGTACTCACTGGACCATTAAAGGTTGTGATAGGTGTGGTTATTATAGTCTGCCATCTTAATCAGTGTATGAAGTTGCATACTGATGAAAATCTTAATTAGTTAGCCCCAAATTAGTGTCTAGACTCCGAATGAAAATCCAAAACAAGGGACATAGAGACACAAAAAAAAAAAAGAATTAAAAAAGTGCAGCAGAATCAAAACCAAGGCTATGGTTGTGAAGATCACTTGAAGAAGGCATGGTTCTATCTGGCTTGATATCATAGTTGTCAAAGATCCCATTACCATTATCACCAAAAAAAGTAGAAGAATTTGCAATCTCATTAACCATAAACTTGCTTGCCTGATTAGTCACATATTTTTTTAAAGCTTCCATTGAATCCTTTAATTCTTCAAGTTCTTGAAAATAAAGTTGACTTATGGGAGCTTCCCCCCAACATTGGCTCTGACTAGTTTTCCTCATTTGATCTAGTGATTCACCTCTTTTCTTCTCAATTTCAACCTCACCAAGAATTTGAGTGAGTTGCAAATTGAGCCCACAAACATTAGCATTTTGATGAGCCTCAACAAGTTGAAGTTAAATATTTGCGATTGGATTATTTTTATTATTATTTGTCGAGAGGAACCTATCAATAAGGGACTCAAAATTACGGTGGCCGAAATAAAAGACTTTTCTTGCAGGGGAAAGAACTATGATGGCGATTTCAACACCACAGAGAGTGCACTGTTCACTTGCTGTTTTGAAAAGAGTAGTGCGGCGTTTTGAGAATGTAACCTGGAGGTGATTCTTGACCTCTATCATGGCAATTTTGATCTTTTGACGACCCATGATACTAGGTTTCTTTGCCATGTTTCATAAAATAAGTTGTAAGTAAAGAATAAGAGATAATATATTCTTGTGATTTTTAGTTGACATTGAGAGTGAGAAATATGGACTATTTAAAAGTATACATGCTACACTCTCAAACAATTGATGTTATTATTATATGTAATATGTTTATTTGGGGTTAGAAAATCTTACCCATTTTTGGATAAATAATGGTGATTACTCAATAATGGACCTTAGTTGGCATTATATGTTAATCCCTTAATAAATGGAGTAATGAGTTAATTGTTATTTTATGACAAATTGTCAACCCTTCTATCTATTGGTTGTTTTTTTAATTAAGAGAATAATTATTTTAAAAAATAAATGATGGTGAATAAGAAAAGGAGAAATACATTCCAACATTTGATACTAATTTTTATTTTTGACTTGTAACCTAAATTAAAGAAAATCAGGTTTGACATTTAAGTTTTTAGTTGTAACCTAATTAAAGAGAAGCCAATTATGATATTAGTTGGATAATATAATTAATAGTGTCTTAAGTTGGTAATAAGTTAAGATATGGGGCAAGTTTGTTAAAAAGATGCTATCGAAAACAATTTTACCAAAGTTATTAACTTTTTGAAAAATTTGTCAAAAGGACACTTAAATCCACATCATCATCAACTTTTCCAACTGAACAACTTCATTCACAAATTTTATAATAATTCACTTTAACCCAATAGTTCCAATTTAATAAATTTATCCACAAGTTTTAAGTAATAAACTTCAACCCAATCCATCATCCACCATTATATATAAAAAAATATCTATATTTTCAAAAATATTAAATAAAAAAAATTCAAAAGCTACAAATAGAAAGTAGTTGTTTTTCCCTCCAAAAAGCTCCGTTTCCGACCACTTTTTCGGCGTTATTTTCTGGCAATCAGCTCTAAATCAGTCCATAATTATTATAAGCTTGTCCATTGCACCCATTGTTACCCCATTTGTTTGGTATTTTATCAAACACACTTTCCACCATTGTTCCAAAGAATGAAACCACTCACATTACTCAAAACCACTTTAGAAAGTACATTACAACAGCTCAGGTGACTCTAAGTTCATTTCTCTATTCCATTAACCCAATGATCATTGATTAGAAGAAATATTTGCAATTACAAGGTTTACATACAAATAGTTTCCCAGTCATCGACCACTGATCGTCATTCATTGATCGTGCATATAACCTGACCTAGACCATAAGCATAATCTACTGTCGACCAAAGCCTAATTCCAGGATGTCTATTGTAAAATTTGCTGGAAATTGAGATCTTTTACCAAGGTGACAATCCCCATTGTTGTTTGCCGCAACAATTCGTACGATGAATTGGTTGCAAGGGTAATGTAGAGCGGGGATGTAGCTTGCACATCGGGCAATGTGGTGATTAGTTATCTAATGCATTCGAGAGAAAAGGTGAATCCTACAATCATAAATAGTGATGTACGTGTGCTGATGTACATGATGGATGTCGATGCAGATGGCTTTAGGCCCATTTTGAGGATAAATGTAGTTGAGAGGTCCTTCGAAGGACCGGTAAATTCATCAGAACCCCTACCTCCACGCTTAGCAGTCGACGACGATTTCAGTGATTATGAGAATGATGGCGATAATCCTATTAATACGGAAAATTATTGTATGCATATGGGATTTGTTTCATCAGACCCGCAAGACAATGATGAAGAGCATGGAATGGGATCACAACCAGGATATTTCTTCACCGACGGAACCAATTTCTATATCGATAAAAAATTCGCCGACAAAAAAGAGCTCAAAATGCTACTAGACTCAGCAGCAGTGAGGAAGTGTTTTGATTATTATTTGGAGATGAACTGCTCCAAATTCTTGAAGGCGAATTCCAGTTCATTTATTCTAAAGCACTTGGAAGTTGCCAGTTCATTTATTCTGAACTGGAAACCATCAAAGAAAATAGAAAGAGGGAATGGAAGCCATGGCTTGACCTGTTATGCGAATCCCTTCTTTCCCTTATTCAAGATATCAACTAGTAATTTCTAGTAGGGATTCAAATCCCACGTGTTAATGCTGGAAATGTATTGATTGGTTTATCACTATCTCAACCATAAGTTGCACTAACTATTCCAGAGTGCATTAGTCAATCTATTTATGTTAGCTGCTTAGGTTTTATCTCGTAATCTTTTGAGAAGAGAGCCTTATTTTCCAGGCATAAGGTATTCGATCTACTCTTTTTATTATCTTGATATACAATTTTTCTTTGTTTACCATTCTTGATATTCATGTAATCGTCTCACGCTTTCTTAGTCTTCAAGTGCGTATCATCTTTTTTCTTTTCTTTCATTTTCTGTACTTGCTTTATTTTCTACGTTTTACCTCATCACAAATCACGATACTATTTTAACATTATTTATCTAGGCATTTACATGTAAATTAAGAGATTTCTATCGTTTTATCTGTCTCCCTGTTTGGCCCCTCACCTTCTCAGTGTATGCTTAGAAGCATTGCTCCTGATCTCTCTCTCTCTCTTATTGCATATAAAGAAAGTAGGATTCCCATGACAATTTGAGACCATGTTAATGCATGACCTATAACTGTGTGATTTCTTTTCAAAATGAACACAAGTTTATCCACAAGGAAGAAGAACAAATAATTCGCTACAAGTCTAAAGAGAAAATAAAGGTGTTGCATCAAATAACGCAGAGCCCTTCTATTTTGTTGAATCCAGTCAAGAGAGGATATCATGAAAAAGACCATGTAGTTTAGTTTAGTCCTCTGTTAAGTATTTTCTCTAGATCTTTTGCAAGTAGACGGGCTAGGCACAATCTTAGCTTTACTACTCTTCTGATATATTCAGTTTAGTTGGTAAATTAACAAAATCAAAACAGGAAGAGGTTTCCAACAAGTATATGACAAGGAATTGTGTGTTGGTTGGTATATATGAAAAAGAAATCTGATATGCAGTAGTTTATATCAATGATATTAGACAAAACTCCATCTTTGCTGCAGCCTCATTGATAAAGTGTGCTATATCCCTTATTGATAAATCTTGTGTATGACTTTTTTAAATTTTTAAGATCCAAGTAAATAAACTGGTATAAAGCGACCAGCTCTTTAACTCCTTACAGGACTTTGTGGTACGAAATGATATGGGATGTGGATCAACTATAGGTCCGATACTTGCTTCAGGAGTTGGAATCCGTACTGTTGATTGTGGTATTGCTCAACTATCCATGCACAGGTACCTTGTTATTTAGTTTCTCCATACAATTTTTTGTTACATGGTGATTTTCTAGAATTTTCTTCCACTTTGAAAATTGGTTATACACCCATTGACTGGTATCCATTAGGCAAATCGTACTACGAATAAACTTGTGAAATCCGAAAACTTATTCCTTCACTCTTAGTTCCGTCACAAAAGGAAAAATAAAACTACTAACGGACTTCCAAAAGAAAAAATAAATAAATTCTTTACTCTCTTGTTCAAATCAAATTGTATTTACTGGAATGCAATCGAAGCAGAAGTCTAGAACTAGTTTACTTCGAGTTTTGTCATTTATCACCTAGCATAGAATTTTGCTTGAGTCCATATTCGGTAGAATGAGTTATATTTTCAAGTTGCAGTGCTTGTCCTTCAGTGCAAGTAGAGATCAGATGTTATACGCATTGTTGGAGAGAGAACAGAGGAGAAACTCTTAAAATCAGAGAAACACAAAGAAGAATAAAAAACTGCTTTGTTTTAATTTGCTTTAACTTAACGTTATACTATGACAAAACACAAATGCCCAACTATATAGGCTAACAAATAAAACGATTACTCCTAAAATATAGGTCCTATAACCCACTAAGACTCTATTTCAGCTACACTAAATAAACTTGTGTAAATATAGGAACCTACTTAACAGAATCCAAAAGACTAGTTCCTACTTTGTTTTGAATCATTATTCAACATTCCCTCTTGATTCAAAACTACATACACCAAACACTCCTCTGAAATAGATGAATTTCTCCTTGATAAAGTCTTGGTCAGTACATCCGCCAGCTGCTCTTGTGTCTTGCAATATTCCAGCAATATTTCCACCTTTGCTACCAAGTCACGGATAAAATGATAACGAATACCAATATGCTTTGTCCTGCTATGTAATGTTGGGTTCTTTGTCATGTTGATAGTTGCTTTACTGTCGCAAAATATCTTCATTGTTCCCTTCTGCATTTGTTGAAGATCTGCTAGCACTCTTCTTAGCCAGACTGCTTGACAAGCTGCTGAAGTTACTGCAATATACTCAGCTTCTGAGGTTGACAATGTTGCCGAAGCTTGCTTCTTTGAATTCCAAGTCTCTGCACCTGAGCCTAGAGTGAAAACATTTGCTGAAAGACTTCGTCTATCATCCAATGAACTTCCATAGTCGCTATCCGTGTACCCGCACAATTTGAAATTATTGGTACGTGAGTACCAAATGCTTAAGTCCAAAGTTCCACCAATGTATCGCAAGATTCTCTTTGCTGCTCCATAATGTACCTTTGAAGGTTGCTGCATAAACCTGGAAACAACACAAACAGAGAATGCAATATCGGGTCTAGTGTGTGTCAAATATATTAGACCTCCAACCAAGCTTCTGAACCTCCTTGCATCTGTCAACTCTTCTTCTTCATTCACCTGCTGAAACTTTTCATTTATATTCATTGGTGTAGCTGCAGGCTTGAAATTAAGCATGCCAAATTTATTGAGAAGGTCTTTGCCATATTTCCTTTGTGAAAGAAATATTCCATCATCGGTTTGGTGGACTTTATGGCCAAGAAAACAATGTAATAACCCCATATCCAACATCTCAAACTCATTCATCATTTTAGACTTGAAATTATCCACATGAAAATTAGAAGAACTAGTGTAAATGATATCATCAACATAAAGACATACAATGATGAAATTATTACCTTCCTTCTTCACATACAATGTGGGTTCGTTCTCACTTCTTATGTACCCATTTTTCTGGAAGTAACCATCGATTTTGCTATACCATGCTCGAGGGGCTTTCTTCAAGCCGTACAATGTCGTTTTCAGCCTGAACACCTTTGTTTCGTTGCCTTCCTTTATGAAACCTTCAGGTTACGTTACGTAAACTTCTTCTAGTAAGTCTCCATTGAGAAATGCGGACTTGACATTAAATTGGTAAACTAGCCATTGCAACTGTGCAGCCATTGCCAGAACCAGCCTTACCGTCACAAATCGAGCTACCGGAGAAAATGTTTCTTCAAAATCCACACCATACTGCTGTGCATAGACTTTTTCAACAAGACGATCTTTGTGCTATTTTAGGCTACCATCTGCAGCAAATTTGTCTTAAACACCCACTTCAAACCAATTGCATTTTTCCCTTTCAGTAACTCCATCATTTCCTATGTTCCGTTCTTTTCTATGGACTGCATTTCATCGATAATTTCTTTCCTCCACTCTTCTTTTTTTGCAGCTTCTTCATAATTTAAGGGATCTGAAACAAAGAGAGCATATTGACAAGTCACAAAAAAGTTATTAGCATACTTGGGATTTGGCTATTTTGATCTTGTTGATCTTCTTAATGGAATTATCTCATCTGAAGACTCTTCATTAGTTGCTGAAATTGGTAACTCCATGCAAGAACCTGAAGGTGAACTTGCAGGGGTTGCCTCTTTTCCTCCATCTTTAGTGATTCCAAGAGGCATAGGAGTCTCTTCTTGGACCAGCGTTTTACTCCATTCCCAGCGTGCATTTTTCATCAAATATTACATCCCTTCTGACTGAGATCTTGCCATTACAAGTCTTATATAATCTATATGCTTTAGATTGAGTACAATACCCAATAAAAATGCATTTTTTTGATTTTTGATCAAGTTTTTGACGAGCTTGTGAGTTTATCAAAGCATAAGCTACACTCCCAAAAACCTGTAAATGACTTACATTTGGTCTCCTGCAATGCCAAACTTCATAAGGAGTTTTATTCATAACTGTTTTTGTTGGTGAGATTCAGTAAGCAGATGCTGCCACAGCTTCTGCCCAGAACTGATTTGAGAGTTCCTTGGCTCGCAACATGCTTCTTTCCATCTCCACAATGGTCCGGTTCTTCCATTCAGCAACCCCATTCTACTATGGAGTATAGGATTTGTTAACTCCTTATGGATACCATTATTTTCACAAAACGAATTAAATTCGTTGGACACAAACTCTCCTCCTCTATCTGTGCGAAGAACTTTGATAGTGCTGCTTCTTTGGTTTTCCACCAAGGCTTTAAATTCCAGAAACTTTTCAAATGTTTCTGACTTGTTCTCCAAAAAATATACCCAGCTCATGTGACTATAATCGTCAGTAAACAATAAGAAGTAATGACTCCCACATAAGGACTTAGTCTGCATAGGACCACATAAGTCAGCATGTATTAATTCTAAATAATTAGAAGCTCTCTATGCTTTTCCAACGGGAAAAGTTTTCCTGGTTTGTTTCCCATAAATACACCCTTCACATAAATCAAGAAAACTAATTTTTCGTAGTCCTAGAACCATAGCATTATTACCTAGAAATTTCAGGCCTTTTATATTGAGATGGTCATACCTTAAATGCCATGATTCAACTCATCCTATGCACAACCAGTGAGAGAAAAATTTTTCATATTGGAAACATCCAGCAGAAACATATTATTTTATGTCATGGTGATAGAACCTTTTTGCCCGACTTCTTGTTTGTAATGACCCACGTATCATCATCAAACCAAAAAGAATATCCATCAGTCATCATTTGTCCAACACTTATCAAATTGTATCATAGATCAGGTACAAACTGAACATTATCCAACAATTTTACTTTGTCATGGCTAGTGTCGACAATCACCTTGCCTTTTCCTTCAACCTACATGTCTTTTGTGTTGCCAAGTTGAACCTTCTTCCTTTGCTACTCATCAAGCTCTTGGAACATAGATTTGGTGCCTATCATATGATTTAAACAACCACTATCTACAAACCATAAATTACTTGGCTTATGGTCTGTATCAACGCAAGCAAAGAGATAATTCTCTTCTTCATTTTCTCCTGCTGTAAAGTTTATTTTCTTATCTTTATACCAGCAGTTAGCCTTTATATTCCCGTAGAGCTGACAGTGATGACATTGAATGACATTTTTCTTTTTACCTTGCTTATTGGACTGCTTGCGCCCATCATTCCTTCCTCTGCCTCTTCCATAACCATGACCTCGACCACCGCGAAATCCTCTTCTTCCCCGGCCTCTGCTTGCTGGACCATGGTTTTCTCCATACTTAGTTGTTGCATCCTTCACCTGGAATGCGTTCTTTTCATTCTTTTCAGTAGATCAATTGAGTCTCGCCTCATGATCTTGAAGAGATCCCATCAATTCATCAAAGGAAAAAACTGAAAGATCCTTAGACTCTTCAATCGCAGCAACTACATGATCAAATTTTCGAGTCAAGATTCACAGTGTCTTTTCCACAATGGTCTGATCAGTAACTTTCTCACCGTAGGATCGCATTTTGTTGACAATTGCCACTAATTTGGACAAAAAATCAGCAATAGATTCTCCACTTTTCATCATCAAGGTTTCAAAGTCACGCCAAAGTGATTGCAGTCTCACCACAATGATCTTTGAATCACGTTGAAACTCTTTCTGTAGAATGGACCAAGCTTGTTTTGATGTAGTTGCTGCCGGAATCCGTGAAAAAATACTACCATGGACAGCTTGTTGGATAAACACCAATGCCTTAGCATCTTTTTGCTTACTGTTTCGCAGTCTATCTCTTTCGTCGGGATCTGCAAATCCATTTTCTACCAAGTCCCAAAGATTTTGGGATTCGAGTATAGTTATCATACGAATACTACAAAATTTGTAACTATCTCCGGAGAAGACGGGAATGAGTGGTTGTGTCACATCTGAAGAATTGCTGCTACTTGCCATAGCTCTGATACCAAATCTTGTTGGAGAGACAACATAGGAGAAACTCTTAAAATAAGAGAAACAGTAAGCTACAGAGAAGAATAAAAAACTACTTTGTTTTAATTTGCTTTTAACTTAACGTAATACGATAACAAAACACAAATGCCCAAATATATAGGCTAATAGATAAAACAATTACTCCTAAAATATAGGTCCTATAACCTACTAAGACTCTATTTCAGCTAAACTAAATAAACTTGAGTAAATGTAGGAACCTACTTAACAGAATCCAAAAGGCTAGTTTGTAGTTTGTTGTGAATCATTATTCAACACGCATTACTTTTTTTGAGTTTAAGTAATGCTGAAATTAAAATGTTCCAACATACAGAAATATCGGGCAACCGTGTCTAAAAATATTTATTCTGTGTACTCTTTCAGACAAAAATTTCTATGGTATAAATAAATGGCAGACAGCAGACAGCTAAATGATAACTTATGAAGTTTCCAGCTGTAATTGTTTCTGGTAGTTTGATAGGCTGAAATGGCTACATGTTGCTCGAGGGACGATAATATTTTAGTATTGTTAATTTATATCTTCTTCCTGTTTCAATTGGTCACCTGCTTTGTTAAGTTGGTCATCAATTTTCCATTAATTTCACTTTACTTTTCTGGAATTGCAGCGTGAGAGAGATATGTGGAAAGGAAGATGTGGATATTGTATACAAGCACTTCAAGGCATTTTACCAGTCATTCTCAAGCATAGACAGGAAGTTGAATGTGGATTGATAACTGGTGAAGTGAAAACCTTAGCTTTTTAATTCATATATTCATACCTATACTCTCATTAATAACAACAGGAACTTTAGTCCGTACATCCTAACATTTACGCGAAACATAAATGTAAGCGACAACACATAACAATAGTATACTAGTATAATTTTACAAGTGGGGTTTTGGAACGCAGATCTTATCTATATCTTTATTGAATAGATAGGTTGTTTTCGATAAATCCTCTGCACAAAAAGTGAAGCTGTTCGGGAAAGGGTTGCTGGAAGAAAAAGAAATGCAAATAAAATTTCAAGCTACAGTGCAAAATGCAGCATTACATCGCAAAAAGATTGATGAAAAAGAAATTAAATGATTACTAAATACTACAACTAAATAATGACAAAACATGAGTCTAGCCTCGTCGTTCCCATCTACCTGGCGGCCAGACTCAACTACTTACTAACTTGAGACCTACTAATATTCCACATAATTCTCAACCTCCATATCTACCTGTCTAATTGTACCATGAAGTTACAACATGTATATCTACAACAAACCTGCAATGCATGACATTGCAATCCAAAGCATGCATGTACTTTTTAAACTACTCGGGTAATTGAAAACAAAGGCAACTTCCATTCAATTTCTTGATCTCGTAAGTTTCAACAAATGAAATTTACTTCTTTAGGCAAGATATGATGACTTTGTATAAGTTTGGCAGAGAGACAACTAACAATAGAGTTATTGATGGGACCAAATGTAGCTATTGAGAAACACTAATTATGCTTACGATATATGCATCTCATTCATTTAATATAAACGGTTTACATTGTTGAATCATATGAGAGGCAACACTTCAGTTTATACAAAATTAGATTTTGAACAGCTAAATTTCACAAACTACAAAAAATCTAAATATTGACTGCCAAAATGAATGTGTGATGGTCTTGTCGAAGCTTTGTTATAGAGAACAAAAATGTTTCTTTTATCATATTTTGATTTGCTTAGTTCCTCAATTCATCCAGTCTTGTTACCTTCACTAAGAGAGCAGTTTGTCAATTGCAAAAAGATAACCACCTACAACCACAGAGGATGCAATTCCACTCCGTGCCATCTGCAATCCCAAGCCACGAAATAAGATATTCCAATCTGCAGGATGGATCCCGGTCCAACTCTCAAATCTCTTCCCGGGAAGTTGCCATTTGACAAATCCTCTCCATGGATACATACTGCACATAAAGAGTGTAAAAAACGAGGATACATTAGGTCCTGTATCGGCTATAATCCTACTAAGTGAATGCTTCAACTACTTTTGACCCGTTATCCTCACTTACAGATGCACCAATTATACAGTTGCAAATATACATTCTCGTCTACTCCATCATACAACCAAGACCTACCAATACTAAACCCTGTAGACAATGCATGTTAGTATGTGTTCTTGAGGGGGGAATGGGATAAAAGTCCACCTACAAGAGAGAGATCATTTGCAAAAGACCTATCAAACTCGGATGATTTTGCACAGGGGCTGTAATTACCATATTATGAAACAAAAATGTTTTATATCGACTAACAAATTCCTGCATAGAACCTGTCAGACCAGCAGCACTAGAGAAAAGATATACACAAACCAAATATAGATGACATAAAAATTAGTTCAGGTTTGAATAAAGCGAAATGGGTACAAGGGATTCGTATAGAAAACCTTAAAGAGTTTAGGATCGAGGTGTTAATTGATAATATTGACTGTTGACATTGTGCACATAACCAAATGGAATTGACCCTTCCAACTCCAAGGCCGATAAGTTGAATTGACCATAGAAATTTGTCCGACACCAACTCATCCCGCAGCATGTATACTCAGATTTTATGAGCTTAACTAACAAATACGCATTGTAACTGTAACTAATAAGCTCTCCCAAATACTTATACGATATTTCACTACATGAATTGACCACCCAAGATTTCTTTGGGCATTAAGGTGCCCGGGTGGATTTTCATGTAGAAAAATATCATATAGATGATCAAATATAGAAGATCGAATCCCTGGTGAGGCAACACACCTTGGGCAGAACAATGCGTTGTGAAGGAGATTTGGCAGTATGAAAACCATGAGAAGCAGCAGCAGCAAGTGAACCAGAGAATCCAGCTGCAAGACTAACAGCTAAAGGAGACAATGGACCAACATCTACATCAGATCTGAATAATAACAAGGAAATTGGTAAGAAGGATCAAAGTTATTGAATAGGCCATGCGTCAATCTTGGAATAATGAAGTGACAAAATAGATACTTCGTAATTCACATACAGAAATTTTATTCTAGGGAGAATAGATTTGTCAAGCATAACGCTAGTTGCAAATAACATAAGCCTAATCCAATTAAGTTAAAGCAGAAAGCCTGAAAGCTGTTAGGAAACGTGCAGAAATAAAGCAAACCACAAGTAAAAAGAAAACAAGAACACACAGATTTACGTAGTAGAATGAGTATTTTTCGGATACACAAAACAACCCACTAAATGCACTTATATAATATGTGCATACAAATAAGTCCTAGGCTCAAAAAACATAAAGGTCCACGGGCCTATCGGCCCGATCCCTACGCTACCACCACACACCCCATTGAAAATCACAAACATGGGTTGCACCGCGAAACTTTTTGGGCTGTATCAACAAAATTCGGTCACATCTCTAACAATCTCCACCTTTACACGAATTCTAATTCATAACTCAAATTTGTTTCAAGACAAATTCTCCACCTCTTCCACAAAATGCTCTGAGAGCACATCTTAACAACTAACACTAACCAAGTTCAAGCAATTCTCAAACTTGGCACTTGGTAGTGTCTTGGTCATCATATCAGCAGGACTATTATGAGTACTAATCTTGCTCACCACAATATCACCACGTGCATTAATTTGATGCACAAAATGATACCGAACATCAATGTGCTTTGTCCTTTCGTGAAACATCTGATCTTTCGTAAGGAAGATAGCACTCTAACTGTCGCAAAAGACCGTAGTTAAGGATGGCCAATTGAACTTGTTCAATTAAGGATGGCCAAATTAACCAATTATTGTTTCAATTTTTGCATATTATTCAACCATTTTATAACATCTGTACGCTAAAACTATGTGAATATGTTAGTGATAGCAAAAAGATCTAAATTTCATAATTCTATTTGTATAGTTGAGAAAATAATGGTTAAGAAAACATATTTTACTCCAAAAATAATGGTGTTTTTTAATTCTTCTTTGTTGACATAGATAAACTATCAAGAACAGTTCTGGATATTGTCCAAAACAAACTGAGGACGAGAATTTATTAAAACCATTTATGTTGGAATATGGTAATGTGGCTTCTAGGTGGGAAACTATTCCGATGTGGTAATATTCTTTTTTTCAAGTACTTCATCTATTATTTCGGGAAATTCTATATGGATTCTTTAACAGAGCGGATATTCTAGAAATTCAATTTACAAGACAAGCACACAAAGCAACAGAATCATGCGAAAAAATCCTGCCTGGTCTATATTTGGATTTTCTGTTCAGAAGACTGGCAAAACAGTTAATAAACAGTTAAGCAGCTGAAAAAATCATAACTTTGTAAAAAGCTGTTAATATTTGATAAACACGAAAGCGAGCTCCCAAACCTAATGACCTTCCAAGTGTCAACCACCCCACACCATTATACTAGCCATCAATGGTCATAAAAGTTTAAAAGAACATTAATATTTAAGATCGAAAGATGTCCATAAAACATCCATCCATACGAGAAAATTTATGAACTTTTCATCGGTCTTTTATAAGACCTATAATGCATGCATTTCCCATTAAAGCAGTAATACAATTGATACATCATATATCATCCAAATAACTTTTTTCATGAAGAAAAATGGGAGAGAAGAGTAGCATCACTTCCCGTTACAATAAAAAAAAAATAGCTGATTAAGTCACTTGAACTTCCTGACAAAGTTCTAACCTTGTTGAAGACATCAGCACCAGTGAGTTGTTTATTGCTACCTGATCCCACCTGCATTCCATTCCACAGAATATACTACCAAAGCACAATAAGACATTAAAGATGCTCCCCTGATTGGATGATAATAAATTTAAGTGAATGCTCAGGGTCAATATCAATTTTCACACTTGTAGAAGGGCCTTAAGGCTATCAAAAGGGTAACCGATGGAAGTGGCTAATTTAGACAATCCTGCATCAATAACTGCATGCGTTGCAAATATTGGATTCTTCAAAAGTTCGTTCATTTGATAGATTAACGTGGATAACTATGTGTTGCAATTAATCATCTCCTCGAGTCACAATCAATATATTCAGATATTCACAATTTCCTGCAATTCCATTAGATTGGCACAAAGAGTTAGTACTTCAATTGCGCTTTAAAGTTGGTCACCATGAAAGTTAACACTAACGTCGTTAAGAAAACTCAAGGGCGGAGAAAAATTAGAATCAAGCCAATTGGCAATCAGAACAGTAGACATGTTACTTTCTCAAAACGTTGTTTAGGACTTTTCAAAAAAGCTAGTGAACATTGCATATTAACTGGTGCAGATATTGTTATTCTGGTCCAGTCTTTAAAGTGCCAACAACTTTTCACTTTCGGTCATCCTGCTGATGCTGTTATTGACCGTTATGTCAATGGAATATCATCTTCATCGTTGTCATCATTGACCACTGATGAATTCAACTTTGCAACAAAATAACCAGTACTATTCTCATATGTGTAAAGATTTGGAAGCAAAGAAGAAGAAGAAAGGGAATATTGAAGAAGAGAAGTTGGTGAATATTGATGACAATAATAATGGGGGATATTGGTGGAGTTAACCAATTGATACTAAGGGTATTGATGAACTTGAAGAATTTATGGTTGCATTGGAAAATTTGAAGAAGAACGTAACAACAAGGGTTGATGAATTGAGTATGTTAAATGGATCTTCTTTGTCGAATTCAATGATGAAAATAGCAAAATTTGGAGCTAAGGATAAATTTTGGAATCAGGTTGCAATTTATTATTGTTCTTCAATTGTTCCTTATGAACTCAATAGTTCAGGAGATGGCCAATTTTGAAGCAATTAGTAGTTATTACTAATATTAAAGCATTATTAGCTACTAAGTAAGTATGTTTTTGTTTTTATTTTCCTTGTCTTGTTCATGAAGTAGTAGCATGTGTTTTTTGGGTGTTATTGAACTATTAAAAATAGAATGAACTATTACCTAATTATTACCTTGGTGCAACTTTTGAATTTCTTCATTTGTTTCTAAATAGGTTAATCTATAATGTGTTAATTTGGTTTACCTTTTTAAGTTTATTATCCTAATAACAACAGTATCTTATGTATTTTGTTTACATAAAAATATATGCATCATTCTTTGAGAATAATCAGTTTACAGTTATTAATTCTTTATAATACCGTGATAAATAGCAAATTAAAAAAAAACCTATTAAGAAAAAATCTTATATTGATTCATTTCTTGTTTCTTATTAGCAATAAATGCACAAATTGAGAACTTGAAGAACTTAGAGCAAAGGTCAGCCAGCATGTGAGGTACTCACTGGACCATTAAAGGTTGTGATGGGTGCGATTATTATGGTCTACCATCTTAATCAGTGTATGAAGTTGCATACTGGTGAAAATCTTAATTATTCAGGCCCCAAATTAGTGTCTAGACTCCGAATGAAAATCCAAAAAAAGGGACTGAGTGACACAGACAAAAAAAAAAGAATTTAAAAAGTGCAGCTGAATCAAAACCAAGCCTATGGTTGTGAAGATCACTTGAAGAAGGCATGGTTCTAGGTGGCTTGATACCATAGTTTTCAAAGATCCATTTACCATTATCACCCAAAAGAGGTAGAAGAATTAGCAATCTCATAAACCATAAACTTGCTTGCGTGATTAGTCACATATTTTTTCAAAGCTTCCATTGAATCCTTTAATTGTTCAAGTTCTTGCAAATCAAGTTGACTTATGGGAGCTTCACACCAACATTGGCTCTGACTACTTTTCATCATTTGATCAAGTGATTCAACTCTTTTCTTCTCAATTTCAACCTCACCAAGAATTTGAGTGAGTTGCAAATTGAGCCCACAAACTTTAGCATTTCGATGAGCCTCAACAAGTTGAAGTGAATTATTTGCGATTGGATTATTTTTATTATTATTTCTCGAGAGGAACCTATCAATAAAGGACTCAACATTAGGGTGGCCGAAGGAAAAGACTTTTCTTGCAGGGGAAAAACTATGATGGCTATTTCAACACCACAGAGAGTGCACAGTTCAATTGCTTTTTTTAAAAGACCAGAGCAACGTTTTGAGAAGGTAACCTGGAGGTGATTCTTGACCTCTATCTTGGCAATTTTGATCTTTTGACGACCCATGATACTAGGTTTCTTTGCCATGTTTGATAAAATAAGTTGTAAGAAAAGAATAAGAGATAATATATTCTTGTTATTTTGAGTTGACATTGAGAGTGAAAAATATGGACTATTTAAAGGGATACATGCTACACTCTCAAACAATTGATGTTATTATTTTATGTAATATGTTGATTTGGGGGTTAGAAAATCTTATCCCATTAATGAATAAGTAATGGTGATTACTCAATAATGCACCTTAGTTGGCATTATATGTTAATCCCTTAATAAATTGAGTAATGAGTTAATTGTTAATTTGTGACAAATTGTCAACCCTTCTATCTATTGGTTGTTTTTTCAATTAAGAGAAAAATTATTTTGAAAAATAAATGATGGTGAATAAGAAAAGGAGAAATATATTCCAACATTTGATACTAATTTTTATTTTTGACTTGTAACCTAACTTAAAGAAAATCATGTTTGACATTTACGTTTTTAGTTGTAACCTAATTAAGGAGAAGCCAATTGTGATATTAGTTGGATAATATAATTAATAGTGTCTTAAGTTGGTAATAAGTTAAGATATGGGGCAAGTTTTTTAAAAAAATACTATGGAAAACAATTTTGCCAAAGTTATAAACTTCTTGAAAAATTTGTCAAAAGGACACTTGAATCCACATCATCATCAATTTTTCCAACCTAACAACTTCACCCACAAATTTTATAATAATTCACTTTAACTCAATACTTCCAACTTAATAAATTCATCCACAAGTATTAAATAGTATGCTTCAACCCACTCCATCATCCACCATTATATATACAAAAATATCTAGATTTTCAAAAATATTAATTAAAAAAAATTCAAAAGCTAAAAATAGAAGGTAGTTGTTTTTTCCTCCATAAAGCTCCGATTCCGACCACTTTTTCGACGTTATTTTCTGGCAATTAACTCTAAATCAGTCCATAATTATCATATGCTTGTCCATTGCACCCATTGTTACCCCATTTGGTTGGTATCTTATCAAACACACTTTCTACCATTGTTCAAAAGCTTGAAACCGCTCATATTACTCAAAACCACTTTAGAAAGTACATTACAGCAGCTCGGGCGACTCCAAGTTCATTTCTCTATTTCATTAACCCAACGATCATTGATTAGAAGCAATATTTTTAATTTCAAGTTCTTCATAAAAATAGTTGCCCAGTCATCGACGAATGATCGTCATTCATCGATCGTGCATATAACCCGACCTAGACCATAAGCATAATTTACTGTCAACCAATGCCTAATTCCAGTATGTCTATTGTAGAATTAGTTTTAGTTTTTGGTGATTTCATGGAAGAATAGGTGGAGACTCCCAAATGCTGAAAATAGAGATATTTTACCAAGGTGACAATCCCCGTTGCGGTTTGCTGCAACAGTTCATACGATGAATTGGTTGCAAGGGTAATATGGAGTGGGGATGTAGATTGTGCATCGGGCAATGTGGTGGTTAGTTATCTAATGCATTCGAGGGAAAAGGTGAATCCTATTATGATAAATAGTGATGTACATGTGCTAATGTACATGATGGATGTCGATGCAGATGGATTTAGGCCTATTTTGAGGAAAAATGTAGTTAAGAGGTCCTTCGAAGGACCGGTAAATTCATCAGAACCCCCACCTCCACGCCCGACAGTCGACGACGATTCACTGATTATGACAATGATGGAGATGATCCTGTTAATACAGAAAATGATTGTATGCATATGGAAGACATTTCATCGGACTCACAAGACGATGATGAATACCATGGAGCGGGATTACAACCAGGATATTTCTTAACCGTCCAAACCAATTTCTATATCGATAAATAATTCACCTACAAGAAAGAGCTCAAAATACTACTAGACTCAGCAATGGTGTGGCAGTGTTTTGATTATTGTTTGGAGAAGTACTACTCTAAATTCTTGAAGGAAAAATGTTTATCTCATGGTTGCAGCTGGTTGTTGAGGGCAATGACGTATGAAATCTCATGCAGATTTTGCATATACAAGTATGTCGGTTGCACACATGCAATGTTGAACACGCTACCCGCAGGCATAAGAGATTTTCCTCTGAATTGATTGCTTCACTATGAGTAAATCATTTTCTGGATGGTAAGGTTCTAAGCATAAGAGAAATTCAAAAAATTATGTTCAAGGAGTTTAATATCCATGCAAGCTATTGGATGTTTGGGAAAGAAAGTGTAATTTTGAAGAACATCATTCACGGGACATCAAAGTACAGATATGCTTGCTTGTCAGCTTTTTCCAACATTGTGGAGTTATTGAATCTAAAGTCTTCCTACTCTATCATGGTAAACCATATTGATGGATCATTAGTTTACTACTTTTTCGCATTTGGTGCATGCATACGGGGATATGCCTATATGAGAAAGGTAATTGCTGTAGATGGCACACATTTGTATCGAAAGTATAGGGAGGTGTTTGCTGAGTGTAGTGGCATAGGACACCGAAAGTGATATCTTTCCAATTGCCTTATGTGTCATCGATAAAGAGAATGATGCTTCTTGGACCTACTTCTTCCAGAAGTTGAAGTCTATCATAGAAGATGAACCAGATCTATGTGTCATTTCTAACAGGTTGATGTTTCGGCATTTAACGGAATATTTTACATTGTTTTCTTGGTAAAATTATATGTTTTCAAGAAACCAAGGTTGCATTTAATGTTGGATTTTAGTGTTTCAGGGTAAAGAGCTAACTGAAGGAAAAAACAAAGAAAAGTAGCAGAAAAACACTTCTGACGGTCAAATTAGTGGACTAGTTCAATTGTCAGTGTTAAACAGCACAAGGCATCCTTAAATATTCAGCGACAGCCAACATGGTGGACCATCAGTCTTGAGAAGAACCACTGCTTTGGCCGTCAGTGTTATCAAGAACATGGCTCTCAATGATCATCAGCAACAGCCTAAGTGGACCCCCAGTCTTGTGACGGACCACTACTTTGGCCGTCAGTGCTAAGCAGAACCAGCCTCTTCAGGATCATCAGCAACAGCTCATATAGTGGACTGTCAGTCTTGCGATGGACCACCACTTTGGCTGTCAACACTAAGCATAACTTGGTTTTCAAGGATCATCAGCGATGGCTAATACGATGGACCTTCTGAATTCCGATGGACCACCACTTTTGCTATCACTTTGGGCGCAGATTTATAATTTTTGAATTTTAAATCCTTTTTACCTGGGAACATATAAATACCCAATTTTAGGTATTATTAGAGATCATTTTATCCATCTTTTAATTGAATAAATAATACGTTCCTTAAGTTTGAAAGAATTAAGGGATTAGCTACTCATTTAGGTTGAGAAATTAAGGGGTAAACCATAGAATTCAATTACTCTTGCAATTGGAATTGTTTATTAGGAATTCAAAATAGTTCACAACCCTAGCTGCTTAAGCATCTTGGTAACCATAACTCTAGTTTGACAACTCTTTCTGAATTACTATTTGTAATGCATTCGACATTTGGATTACTTTCTATGACAAACATTTGAATATAGTTGATAATCAAAACCTCCACTTTATTATGGAAACCATGATCAACAATCTAATAACAACCACAATACTTAGTGAATACAGTATTTCCTGTGGGATTCAACACCCAACCCATTTGGGTTCTATATTTGACAGCGACCGCTTACCCTTTCTAATGAGAGTTGTAATTTGGGCGTATCAAATAATAGCCCCATTGCCGGGGAGTACGGTTTTCAATTAATTTTGTGTTTTTTATCTGACCTATGGTCAAGTTTCCTAAATTTTACTTTTATTTTTTATTTTTGTTTTGCGTAGGTTATTTATTGTAAATGCCAAGTACGCGGAGATCGGGTGCACCGTTATTACTAGTACATTCGGAATGACAGTTAATTGGAAGAATGGCAAACCCCCAAGATACTGAAAGACTAGCCGCTCAGGCTAGAGCTCAACTTAATCAGCAAAATGAAGGCCAGCAGGTACATCATCCTAATCCTGATGATGGTTTAAGGGATGATGATTTGTTAGATCTTGTCAACCTAAGGCGTGTACAGTATGTGTTAAATAGAACAAGGCATCCTGAAATACTCAGCGACGGCCAATATGGTCGACGACCACTCTTGCAATGCACCGCCACTTTGGCAGTCAATGTTATCTAGAACTTGGCTCTCAAGGATCATCATCGACTGTCCAAGTGGTGGACCACCAGTTTTGTGACAGACAACCACTTTGGCCGTCAGTGCTAAGCAGAACCAACCTCTTCAAGATCACCACCGATGTCTCACATGGTGGACCGTCATTCTTCCGACGGACCACCACTTTGGCCATCAGCGCTAAGTAGAACCAGTTTCTTTAGGATCATCAGCGACAACCCATATGGTGGACCGTCAGTCTTCCGATGGACCACTACTTTGGCCATGAACACTAAGAAGAACTTGGATTTCAAGGATCATCAGCGACGGCTAATATGGTGGACCATCAGATTTTTGACGAAGCACAACTTTGGTCATCAATTTTGATGCAGATTTTATAATTTTTGAATTTTAAATCCTTTTTACCTAGAAACTTATAAATACCTAGTTTATGGTTTTAATAGAGATCTTTTTATCTTTTATCCATCTTTTATCTTTTATTAGAGGGTTTCCATACTAGAAACATATTGTACGTAGTTTTTCTCAGAGGTTCATTCTAGAATTGTGGATTTAGATTCCATAATTTTCTCCATTGAAGATTGAAGAACAATAATTGTGACTTTTGTAAGTAAACTTTGAATTAATTTATGAATAACACAATAACTTCTTCTCTTACTGTGATGCAGATGTATGGCTAAGCTCCCATAACTAAGGTTATGGGAGCCTTGATGTGGATAGCTGATTGGGGGTTGTAAATCACGTAGATTACTATGATTAATTGATATTTCATAAACCTTTCTTCACGTTAATGACTTTTCTTGGTTGCAAACTTTAAAAGTAAGCCCAAGAACAACAGTTGTTCGAATAGAAAAGTGTTTGTTGGGAAAAAAAGGGTTTACATAAATCTAAAGGCTTTAACTTTAGGATAGAGGGTAGATGCCTTAACCGGATCAGCCCACGTGAGAATATAATTGAATAAATAATACGTTCCTTATGTTTGAAAGAATTAAGGGATAAGCTACTCATTTAGGTTGAGAAACTGATGGGTAAACCATAGAATTCAATTACTCTTGCAATTGAAATTGTTCATTGGAAATTCAAAATAGTTCACAACCCTAGTTGCTTAAGCATCTTGGTAACCATAACTCTAGTTTGACTACTCTTACTGAATTACTATTTGCAATACAATGACAATTGGATTACTTTCTGTGAAAAATATATGAATACAGTTGATAAATCAAAACCCCCACTTTATTCTGGAATTCTTGATCAACAGTCTAATAACAACACAAACTTAGTGAATACAATAGTCACTGTGGAATTCGACACCCAACCCATTTGGGTTCTATACTTGACAGCGATCGCTTACACTTTCTAACGAGAGTGGTAATTTAGGCGTATAACACGCACATCAGCATTGCCAATTTATTCTCCCATATTTACAGTCGTGCACATCATGGACTTTACATGAGGCACCTCTCTGAAAATCTGCGTGTAAATCAGAACTGTGGAGAACATCTTTATCTATTATGCCGTACCAAAGGCATATACAGTTGATGAGTTTAGCGAGCATTTTTTTTAATTGAAGAATAATAGCCCCGAGGCAGCACAGGCCCTTGAAAATGTACTTAATTTTGAGAAATGGAGTAGAGAACACTTCCTAGGCAATAGGTACGATATGATGACCACAAACATCGCCAAGTCGCTCAGCTCGGTGTTGATGGATTAACAGAACTACCCCGTGCCATACATATTCAATTTAATTGCTAGAAATTTTGGTAAAAAGTTTAGGGAGCAGCATGCCTTTGTCGATGGTCAAAACAACAAATTTGTGCCTTGTGCGGAAAGGATCCTAAGGGATAACAAGAGTGCGAGCAATTTCTTGTATATGACTAATGTTAATGGGGTTCTCGAACAATTCACGGTGTTTGGAAATGATGTTACTGCCAAGGTCAATCTTTTGGAGTGGAGTTATTCTTGTTGAAAATTTGACTTGGTTAAAATGTCGTGCGAACATGCAATGGCAGTTTTGCGAGCAAAGTATGGATATGGCATAGGTTACAATAACATCATCTATGAGTACTCTTTGCCAATTTATAAAGATGAAACTTACCTCCTCGCGTACTTGGAATCTATTAATGTTATCTCTCCAGAGGCCAAATGGACTGTGCTACAGCAAGTGCAATACAGTAATATTTCTCCACCCCCTACAATCGCAAACTTGAAGAAAGAAGTTTAAACGCACTAAGGGCGTCGGTGAGACATTCAAGTTCAAAAGGAGGAATAGGTGTTCAATATGCAAGAAATTTGGGCACAAAAGAACCACATGTAGAATGACCAACAAATTGTAGACAACTTTTTTTTGCTTCAGTTGTAAAGCTACTGTTTTGGGGGATAAATGCTTCATTTCTATAGTATTTCACGTTCTGTTTTAATCGACTTAAAGCATTGTCTATGATAGACTATGTAAATTCTATGGTATATCGTTCACACGGTCTTTAAAATCTTATGTATTAGTTATATGATTACTTCTCAAACACGCTATGTTGGTCTTTTTACCGCCTTATCTATCCAATAAATGCAATGAATCATTTTTCTCATTCCCATTTAGTGAAAAATTTTATAAATGTCTGTTCTCAAGAAAAATCATTGGTATACGTTAAGTAAGCCTTTTCTATTCCAACACACCTCGACTCACCATTGGGTGAGAATTTGAAAGGCCACATTCTATAGGTCTATAAATGCAACACCTATTTCTATCTAACCCTTTAGTTGTACGTAAACCCAACACACTAGAAACCCTCTTCTTCTTCCTCACCAAACTGAAATAATGCCACCTAAAGGAAACCCCTACGCCCCATCCGACGTGTTCCCCCAAGACATTACGATCTCATCCTACTTAGGAATGATTTTGATCGTCTTTTATTTGGCTTGGGTGAAGACCACATCTACCTCAATCACGAACTCCGATGAATCACTCATTTCTTACGGGCAATTCTTGAAAGGCATGGAATGGAAGGACCTGACTACATCACCCCCCGCATCCCCCTGAAATTGGTTTTTAAGTTTTTATTTTGTTTTGTGTTTTTAAAATTTTTTGTATGGTTCATTGTTGTAGAAGCTTTCATAATAGAATGTTGTTAGAAGAAAGCTTCTTCAATTCTGCCTTTTTTACTTAAAATCCAGGTTCAATGCAATGAGTAGGTTCAATCAATATAAGTATTTTCAATTTGAACATTATATTTTCCCTCTTTTTTGTGACTGTTATTTTTTTGTGGTTATTCATTTGTGCAGACAATGTTTCAAAAATTTATGCATTTTTAGATCATATAGTCTATCATCGATCGTATACTCCATCAATTCTCGACCTAACATAGTGGTCGATCGTCGACCATGTAAATTGATGGGCCATGCTTTGGGGCTGATGGGATAATATAAATAAATTAAAAATGATATAAATAAATAATAACATGTATTGGGATTGGTGAAATAATATAATAAAATTAAAAATGATATAAACAGATAATAACATGTTTTGGGGCTGGTGAAATAAAATAATTAAATTAAAAATAATTTAAAATGATAATAACATATTTTGGGGCTGGTGGAGTAAAATAATTAAATTAAAAATGATTTAAATAGACAATCTTGAACTGTTAGTGAAAATTAATAGACTGTCATCGATGTTGGCCCATGTCAAATATTAGTAAAATCTATACTTGTGTTTTGAGGGGTCCATGAATTCATCTAGTCTATTGTAGGCCTACACCTTTAGGAGTGCATCGATGGATCTCTTAATTATGCGTCGACCACGATGATCTATGTACATTGGTATATACCAACACTTGGATGTTGTGTAAAGAGAATAAAAAAATTAAAAATAAATGTAGAGTGAGTTTCTGCACATGTGAGGGAGTGTAAACATGTCACACAATAATATTAAAGCTTATACAAATTAGGGGTGGTGTATTAAGTAGTATGTGGATGGGTAATGGTTGAATGTTCAATAGCCTAAGGGTAATGTTTCTCAAAGCACAAGTATATTTTGAGTATATATTTTGTATTTGATGACTACATATTTCACATACTCCTTCAATCACCACCCCTAATTCAAAAGAGTATGTGGAATGGATAGTGGTTGAATAATCATCATCCGCAATACATACTTATGCTTTGAGAAATATTACTCTTAGGAGATTGAACATTCAACCACTACCCATCCACATACTCCTTAATACACTATCCCTAATTTGTATAAGCTTTAATATGATTGCGTGACTTGTTTACACTCCCTCACATGTGTAGAAACCCACCCTACATTTATTTTTAATTTATTTATTCTCTTTTAACATTGTTCAAGTATTGGTCTATAGCAGTGTACTTACATCACCGTGGTCTAAGCATAATTAAGAGATCCATTGATGCACTCTTAAAGGTGTAGGTGTACGATAGACCAGATGATTCTACAATACACGTTAGTATCTAGTTGATGCCTGACATTGGTCATCATCTATGATAGTACCAGTTCCAAAAAACAAAATTACTGTTCCAACGATAATAAACGGCTAATTTTGTACTTAACACATCTTTTTACTTCATATATAAAGTCGTCACTCCCTCATTATTTTATTTCATCAATTTTGTTTTTATTTACAACTTCTACAATGTCTCAAGCATCTCACACATCTAATTCTAAAAATACTCTAATTTTTTATTGTGGGAATGCGACTGTCTTGAGGACATCATGCACAAACTCAAATCCTGGTCGCAAATTTTATAACTGTGTAATTGCGAAGGTGAGTAGTGTATGTCTTTTTTATAATGTTAAGTTAATTGTTATATAATTATAATTTATTTTCCAGCATAATAGCACATGCTCATTTTTTAAATGGCTCTATGAGCTATTACCTCCAAGCAGTCCATCAAAGTTGAGTCCGGAACCCGAGACATCAAATTTTTGGGACTTGACAAAATTTAATCTGCTACAAAGGCTCCAATAATCCGAAGAAAATAGAGATTTTCTTATGAATTTGTTCGAAGAAGACGAAGAACAAAGGGATCACCTTAAAGTATTGCTACATAACACACAAATAAAGAGGGATCAACTAAAACAACAATTGATTTTAGCCCAACAAAGGGATAATGGCCTAAAAATGATGTTATGTACTATAATGCTAGTATTCGATCTTTGAAAAAGTGTAACATGGATGTAGTGATATTGAATAAATAGTAATACTTCTATTTTTCTGCAATGTTAACACTATTTTTGATAGAATCATAATCGAGCAATAAACGATCAACTTAAAATGAAGCAGTATTGTAATGATAGACTATGAAAGAAGTATACGAAATATTAAATAAATATTCTATGAAATAAAAGAATGTTTCAAATATCCTACCAACAGATCATTCAACACATTAACAATAATAGCATTCAAATGTCTTTTTTACTATTTTCCTCCTCATCAACATAGGTGTTGTTGATTTCATCAACGATATCTATGAACCCATCTTGTTTTTCCTCCTCAGCTTCTTTTTTCCCTTTAACTTCAACTGCTACTTCTTTCTCACCTTCTTTTTATTACTCAGCTTCTTTTTATACTTCACCTTCAACAACTGCTTCGTTCTCACCTTCCTTTTCTTCCTCAGTTTTTTCCTTTTCTTCACTGCGGTAGATTTATCAGTTTCTTTGTTAGTTTCTTCTTCATCATCAGCTGCTGCTCCTATTTTTCAGATTCTTCTTTTTCTTTTCCTTCTTCAACTATAACTCCTTCATTTTCCTTTCCTTCTTCTTCAACTGTTGTTGTTTCTTTTTCAACATTTTCTTCTTCTACTGCATCTGCTTCTTTTGCACTTTCTTCTTGGCTATTATCTTCTTCCATTTCTCCTTCTTCATCCTTCTTTTCTTCTTCTTTTTCCTTTTTCACCACAACAGTGGCCAACTCATCCATTTTGCTGCTTTTTTTCTACTTCTTCATTCCTCTCTGATTCATGAAGTTCCACATGCACTGTATAATCATATTACAAAGTGTAACTAATATTGAAAGCTGAATTCATTAACAATAACAATTATTGAATAATGTTACCTCGCTCGTGTTGTCGCTCATCCTTTTTCTTTTTATTCATTTTTCTCTCTCTAATATAAGCAGCAATATCCAACACCACTTTCCCTAGCGTAACAATACGCTTATGAAGATCCCCAGGGAATGAGGTACCTTTTATATCTTTCAATGTGCTCGGAGTATCATCATCGCCAATGCATACTCCAACGGGTTTACCACCCAAATCCCTGTTATCTTAGCGTGCTCATTTGAAATAAGGACAGTCACCCCTTCTAAATCTTTTTTTAAGCCATCGAAAACATTATCTTCACCTCATACGTATATGGATTAAACGTAATCATGTAATCCATCTTCGTCTCAATAACAGTTGGGATGATGTAAGGGTGCACGTTCTATAAAATATCAATTAACAATTACATAGCATTTGATACGATAGTAGTATTATGGCATAATAAAATATTAGTTCATACCTAGGTAAATTTTCATTTGTACTTGAATGGGTCGCCTTCTATTATCTGGTCAGTTTTTGTAGTGTGCCATCTGAGGATGCAGGGAATGGAAAAGGGCTAATCCGTTGATTTTCCAGCTAATTTTCCAAGACGAGGAAAGACCTCATGGATACAAACCTATAAGCAGTACAACAGTGGAAAACAAACTCTAAGACTATGACAGAGTATGAATAAAATAAGAATCTACGATAAACTCACTAAAGGTTTATGGTAGATATCATGAATACCAAAGAAAATCCTAATAGAGCATAGGATGCCTTCTGCTTCTCATCAAATACTTCTCTCTATTTCTTCAGGTCACTTTTATTCTTCAGATAGTCCAAGGTCAATTAAAATATCTCTTTTCCCCATGGATAATACTCAAAGAAACTCAAAAAATCAACCATTCAAATCAGTTTCGTGTTGACAAGCTTCGTCGAATCTTTTGCAAGAAACATTGTATGCAAGAATCATAGTAAACAATACTTAATCTTCTGGTCCTCATTCAGCTTATTCCCTCTGATCAAGTGCAACAAGTTGGCCACCGTAATGTCTTTATTTTTGGTCACCTTAAAGCAAAAATGCTCCCCTTTGTCTAACACCTTCTTCATTTTTTATTCACTAGGGTATGATGAGCAGTTCATCCCGTGATCAAACAAAATTCTTATAAGCCAAAACAAACAGGCTTGTTGTTAACACAGCACCACATCTCATGACCCCAGCTTATCGCTCTTGACGCGTCACAACAATAAATAATGGACCAACTGCCCATTGAACTTATGATGTTCCGACAGGTTTCTCAGGTGTCCAAAACAGAACCGCTTGAATCTTTTCTTCACTCCTGGTCAAAAAGTTAAATTCTTGATTAGCAACCATTCTTGATCTGACCGATATCTTTGCTGGGAAAGATCAAACCTCATATATTATCGTTCGAAGGTCATACCGCTCCACAAAAATAAATCTTGACAAACATGGCACGGACAAGGGATCATTATCCTAATCATCGATGTTTCTCCCACATCCCTTGCTCTCCTCACTGTCATCACTAACACTGCACTCGGGAAGGACATCTTCACTAGACTTGGCATAGTCACTTATCTCTTTTAACTCCGGATCTGATTTGGTCACTTCCTCGTCAATTTTATTTCTTTTTGAGACATTTTCAACTGCCTTGACTTTTTTTTCTACTGCTACCAATAGAATAAGAACCAATACCGGCTTTGCTTTTAGGATTGATGGGTTTTATACCTATTTTCAACACAATCTACACCTGTACAACAAATCTCCCATTTTCAATTCATAGACCACAAGTCTATCAATAAAAATAAGTCAATGCTCAAATGAATCCCCCTTCCTCCCAGAAAAAAAAAACAAAGAAACACCCCACCAAAATCCAACATGTAGTATCAAAATCAAACTAGTACACCTAATCAAACTAATTAGCAATTAATCTTTCAATTTGCACTATTTCAGCCATCATATTTTAAAAAAAAATTCATAAGTCTAAAAAATTGATTTCAATCAAGGGCATTTTGATTTCATAGGCCACGGGTCGATTTCATAGACTACGGGTCTACGGACAAAAACAGGTGACTATAGGAATCAAACTGCCAAAATAACTCTTCAAATAACGATTATCCCACCATTCCACCATCAAACAGTTTACTCCACATATCAATAATTGAAACAAAATCCAACTTGCAATTTTAAAACACAACAATTGCTAAAAATCAAACTAGTGCACCTAATAGAACTAATTAGCTATTAATCTTTCAATTTCCACTATTTAAACAAACATTTTTTAAAAGAATTTCATACATCTAAAAATAATTGATATATAATTTATATTATCTTAAAAACCACATAATATCTATTTATTTTTCAAAAATATCCCTACCCCCTCTCCGCTCCCCCTCTCCGCTCCCCCTAACCCACGCACTCTTTCTTCTTCAACTCAATTCACCATTAAAGCTTTCATTGAAGTTTTTTTTTTGTTTTAAATCACTCATTAAAGCTCCACTTTACAATTAAATCATATCATTTAACTACCCACCATTTCTTCTTCGACACCATTAAAGCTCTTCAACACAATGTCACCATTAAAGCTCCTTCATTGAAGCTTTTTTTTAAATCATATCATTAAAGACCCATTTTCAGTTAAATCAAATAATTTAACTATATTTAAATCTCAATTCAATCATAAAACTTTCAATTCAATCATAAAACTATTTTTTGAAGTGACTTAAAAAAAATGGACGAAAATACATGCTGATGGAGCGGGGGTTTGGGGGAGATGCTAATGGGGTGGGGGTGTTGGACGAGGGGTGAGGGTGCTGAATGGGAGTGGGGTGTAGAGGAGAGCTGTTGGAGAGGGTTGCTGGATGAGGTGGGGTGGGGGAAGAGGGGGTGAGGTGGGGTGTTAAATTAAATAAAAAGTAAAATTTTGATTAAGAAAATAACAAAAATATAAATTAAACGTATTTAACATGTGGCAGCACCTGATTGGTGCATGTGTTCACTCTCGTTGTTGTGACTGAGATTCAGCAAAAAATGGTGTATTTTCAACGGATTAAGTAAGAATCATGGGGTAATAGGTCAAATTCAAAGTTTAGGTGTCTTTTTGAAAATCTCGGCCAACATTAGTGGGGTAATTATGTATTTACTCTTAAATTAAAAATGCTATAAATAGATAATAAAATGTATTGGAGCTAGTGGAATAAATTAATTAAATTAAAAATGATATAAATAGATAATAACATGGTTTAGGGCTGGTGGAATAAAATAATTAAATTAAAAATAATTTAAACTGATAATAATATATTTTAGGACTGGTGGAGTAAAATAATTAAATAAAAAATGATTTAAATAAACAACCTTGAATTGTTGGTGAAAATTAATAGACTGCCATCAATGTTGACCCATGTCAAATATCAGTAAAAGATATACTTGTGCTTTGAGGGTCCATCAACTCGTCTGGTCTATCGTAGACCTACACCTTTAGGAGTACATCGATGGATCTCTTAATTATGCATCGACCACAGTGATATATGTACATTGCTATAGACCAACACTTGGATGTAGTGTAAAAGAGAATAAATAAATTAAAAATAAATATAGAGTGGGTTTCTACACATGTGAGGGAGTGTAAACAAGTCATATAATCATGTTAGAGCTTATACAAGTTAGGGGTGGTGTATTAAGGAGTGTGTGGAAGGGTAGTAGTTGAATTTTCAATAGCCTAAGGGTAATGTTTGTCAAAGCACAAGTATATTTTGAGTATGTATTTTGTATTTGATGACTACATAATTCACATACTTCTTCAATCACCAGCCCCAAATCAAAAGAGTATGTGGAATGGATAGTGGTTGAAGAATCATCATCCTCAATACATACTTATGCTTTGAGAAACATTGCTCTTAGGAGATTGACCATTCAACCACTACCCATCCACACACTCTTTAATACACTATACCTAATTTTTATAAGCTCTAATATGATTGTATGACTTGTTTACAATCCCTCACATATGTAGAAACCCACCCTGTATTTATTTTTAATTTATTTATTCTCTTTTAAAAAACATTCATGTATTGGTCTATAGCAGTGTACATAGATCACCGTGGTCTAAGCATAATTAAGAGATCCAATGATGCACTCCTAAAGGTTTAGGTCTACGATAGACCAGACGAGTCTACGGTAGAAGTTAGTATCTAGTTGATGGCTGACATTGGTCATGATCTACAACAGTCTATTAAGTGTCACCACAGTTTCGAAAAATAAAATTACTGTTCCAATGATAATAAAGTGATAACTTTGCACTTAACACATCGTTTTTACTTCATATATAAAGTCGTCACTCCCTCATTATTTTATTTCAGAACTTTGTTTTTATTTAAAACTTCTACAATATCTCAAGCATCTCAAACATTCAATTCTAAAAAGACTCTAATTTGTTATTGTGGGAATGTGGCTGTCTTGAGGACGTCACGCACAGACTCAAATCCATGTCTCAAATTTTATAACTGTGTAATTGTAAAGGAGAGTCATGTATGTCGTTTTTATAATGTTAAGTTAATCGTTATGTAATTATAATTTATTTTATTGGATAATGGAACATGCTCATTTTTTAAATGGCTCGATGAGCTATCACCTCCAAGCAGTACATCAAGGTTGAGTCCAGGATCCGAGACATCAAATTTTACTGGCTTGGTAAAATTTAATCTACTACAAAGGCTCCAAGAATGTGAAGAAAATAGAGATTTTCTTATAAATTTGTTCAAAGAAGCCGAAGAAAAAAGGGATCACCTTAAAGTATTGCTACATGACACACAAATAAAGAGGGCTCAACTAAAACAAAAATTGATTTTGGCTGAAGAAAGGGATAATGGACTAAAAATAATGTTATGTGCTATAATGTAAGTATTCGTTCTTCGGAAAAGTGTAACATGGATGTAGTGATATTGAATAAATAATAATACTTCTATTTTTCTACAATGTTAACACTGCTTTTGATAGAATCATAGTCGATCAATAAGCAGATCAACTTAAAATGAAGCAGTATGGTAATGATATACTATGAAAGAAGTATACGAAAGAATAAATATTCTATGAAATAAAAGAATGTTTCAAATATCCTACCAACAGATTATTCAACACATTAATGATAATAGAATTCAAATTTCTTTTTCACTATTTTCATCCTCATCGACATAGGTGTTGTTGATTTCATCAACGATATCTATGAACCCATCTTGTTTTTCTTCCTCAGCTTCTTTTTTCCCTTCACCTTCAACTGATGCTTCTTTCTCACCTTCTTTTTCCTCCTCAACTTCTTTTTTTACTTCACCTTCAATAGAGGCTTCTTTTGCACCTTCCTTTTCTTCCTCAGTTTTTCCTTTTTCTTCACCTAATGTGGCTTTATGAGCTTCTTTGTCATCTTCTTCTTCTATATCAGCTGCTGCTCCTATTTTTTCAGCTTTTTCTTTTTCTTTGACTTCTTCAACTATAGCTCCTTTGTTTTCCTTGCCTTCTTCTTCAACTGTTGTTGTTTCTTTTTCAACATTTTTTTCTTCTACTGCATCTACTTCGTTTACACTTTCTTTTTGACTCTTATCTTCTTCCATTTGTTCTTCTTCATCCTTCTATTCTTCATATTTTGCCTCTTTCGCCACACCAGTGGCCAACTCATCTAGTTTTCTCTTTTTTTCTACTTCTTCATTCCTCTTCGATTCAAGAAGGTCCACATGCACTGTATAATCATATTACAAGGCGTTACTAATATTTAAGGCTGAAAATTCATTAACAATATTAACTATTGAATGAAGTTACCTCTCTTGTGTTGTGGCTCATCCTTTTTCATTTTATTCAGTCTTTTCTCTCTGATATGGCAACAATATCTAACATCACTTCCTCGAGCGCAACAACATGCTTATGAAGATCCCCAGGGAATGAGGTGCCTTCTGTATCTTTCGATGTGCTCAGAGTATCATCATCGCCAATGCACACTCCAACGGGGTTACCACCCAAATCCCCGTCATCTTTACTGTCCTCATTTGAAAAAAGGACAATCACCCCTTCTAACTCTTTTTGTAAGCCATCGAAGACGTTATTCTTCGCCTCGTCCGTATATGGCTTAAGCATAATCATGTGATCTATCTTCGTCTCAAAAATAGTAGGGATGATGTACGGGTGCACATTCTACAAATTATCAATAAACAATTATATAGAATTTGATACGACAGTAGTATTATTGCATAATAAAAAATAAGTTCATACCTAGGTAACATTTCCTTTGTACTTGAATGGGTCGCCTTTGATTATCTGGACACTTTTTATAGCGTGCCATCTAAGGATGCGGGTAATGAGAAAGGGCTCATCCATTGATTTTCCATCAAAGTTTCCAAAATGAGGAAAGACCTTATAGATCCAAACCAATAAGCAGTACAACAGTGAAAACAAAACTCAGAGACTATGACAGAGTATAAATAAAACAAGAATCTATGATAAACTCACTAAAGGGTTTATGGTAGATACCATGAATGTCAAGGGAAATCCGAATAGAGCATAGGATGCCTTCTGCTTCTCATCAAATACTTCCCTCTGTTTCTCCATGACACTTTTCTTCTTCAGATAGTCTAGGGTCAATTGAATTGTCTTTTTCCCCCTTGGATAATACTCGATGAAACTCAAAGAATCGACCATTCAAATCAGTTTCGTGTCGACAACCTTTGTCGAATCTTTTTCAAGCAGCATGGTGTGCAAGAAGCACAGTAAACAACACTTAAACTTCTGGTCCTTGTTTAGCTTATTCCCTCTGATCAAGTGCAATAATTTGGCCGCTGTAATATTTTGTTTTTGGTCACCATAAAGAGAAAAATGCTCCCCCTTGTCTAACACCTTCTTTATTTTTTATTCACTAGGGTATGATGAGCAGTTCAGCCCGTGATCAAAAAAAATTCTTTCAAGCCAAAACAAACAGTCTTGTTGTTAAGGCAGAACCACATCTTATGACGCAGCTTATTGCTCTTAACACGTCACAACAGTAAATAATGGACCAACTGCCCATTGAACTTGAGATGTTCCGACTGGTTTCTTAGGTGTCCGATACAGGACCGCTTTAATCTTTTCTTCACTCCTGGTCAACAAGAACTCTCTTAAATTCTCAATAAGCAGCCATTATTAAACTGACCGATATCTTTGATGGAAAATATCCGAACTCATCTATTATTGTTCGAAGGTCATATCGCTCCACGAAAATGAATCTTCACAAACATGTCATGGTCAAGGGATCATTATCCCTATCATCACTGTTTCTCCTACTTCCCTCGCTCTCTTCACTGTCATCACTAACACTGCACTCGGGAAGGACATATTCAGTAGACTTGGCATAGTTGCCTATCTCCTTTAACTCCATATTTGATGCGGACACATCCTCATTAATTTTATTTATTTTTGAGACATTTTTAACTGCCTCGACTTTTTTATTTCTACTGCAACCAGCAGAATAAGAAACAGTACCAAATTTTCTTCTTCGTGTTTCAATTGGTTACCTGCTTTGTTAAGTTGGTCATCAATTTTCCATTAACTTCACTTTGTTTTTTCTAGAATTGCAGAGTGAGAGAGATTTGTGGATATTGCATACAAGCACTTCAAGGCATTTTACCAGTCATTCTCAAGCATAGACAGGAAGTTGAATGTGGATTGATAACTGGTGAAGGGAAAACCTTAGATTTTTAATTCATATATTCATACCTACACTCTCATTAACAACAAGAGGAACTTTAGTCCGTACATCCTAACATGTACGCGAAACATTAATGTAAGCGACAACACATATCAATAGTATACTAGTGTAATTTTACAAGTGGGGATTTGGAATGCAGATCTTATCCATATCTTTATTGAGTAGATAGGTTGCTTTCAATAAATCCTTGGCACAAAAAGTGAAGCTGTTCGGGAAAGGGTTGCCGCAAGAAAAGGAAATGCAAATAAAATTTCAAGGTACAGCGCAAAATGCAGCATTGTAGTGCAAAAACATTGATGAAAAATAAATTATGCGATTACTAAATACTACTACTCGTCGTTCCCATCAACCGGAAGGACACACTCAACGACTTACTAACCTGAGACCTACTAATCTTCCATATAATTTTCAACCTCCATATCTACCTGTCTAATTGTGCCATGAAGTTACAACATGTATATCTACAACAAACCTTCAATGCATGACATTGCAATCCAAAGCGTGCACATACTATTTAAAATACTCGGGTAATTGAAAACAAAGGCAACTTCCATTCAATTTCTTGATGTTGTAAGTTTCACCAAATGAAATTGTAACGCCCCGCATTTCGGGCTACAGTATTGACCATGATTCCAATGTGTTGATAAATCCCAAATCCATAAAATCCTATTCCAATAGGGCATGTTAATTATTTGTGTAGCATGTCAATCCATTCAAGCTTGAATTTAGACCATAGAGGTGCTTCAACTCAACGATGAGTTGAAACTATTTCGATCAACTAAGTTTTAGTAGATGTTATAAATTATGTCAGCTTCCATGGACTATAAATCTTTGTATATGTAGAATTATGGAGCCTACTATATGTCAAATGATAGGTCTTTGAGTTATCTTTCCAACGATACCAATTTTTCTAAAATCCGACACCTGAGCAAGAAGTTATGGCCTTTTAAATTTATATGTATTGCCTAACCTATCACCCATGACCACTGGAAAGCCTAGGCGGTGCCTATGTAAACATAGGCGATATTCTAGGTGGTGCCTATGTAAACATAGGCAATATCCTAGGCGGCGCCTATTTAAATATAGGCGATGGAAAGGGCGGCGCCTATTTAAAGAATTCAAGTGACTTAAACACTCAATTTTTGGGACAAAATGGTCCTTTTCCACCCTTACTTATCCCTAAAACAAGAAATTCAGTTCCAAGGACCCCAAAATACACCTTCAATCATCAAAAGTACTCAAGGATTCTCCTTAGTGTTTAAAAATAAAAACCCAAGAAACTTGAGATTCAACCGGGGTTTTAGGAAAAAATTGCATATTTTGAATCCTCTCAACGTAGGCTTTGAAAAGCAACTAATATTCGTAGTAATAAAGGTACGTGGGGTTATCCTAAAATCTCATGGGTGTAGTTTTGATGAACATGCATGCTTTTAAATGGGGGTTTTCAATCAAATGCTAATATCTTGCTTTCAAAATGATTTTTATGTCATTTTCTTTATGTCATGGGAATTATTTGCCTATATACTTCAATTGTTGAAAACATGCATATGTGAATTGAGATTTTCCATGGAAGTTTGATAAATATGAATGATAAACTGTTTTCAAATTCCCATGAAAATGTTTGATACAAAATATTATATTGTGATCAACAAAAGAGAGCATGAATTTGAAATAAATATTGTTCATCACTTGTAAATGATGAAGCACCTTGGTTTTTACATAATTATTCATATGTGGATGTGATATTGATGACTTGCAAGTCGGGTATGATGATACCCTACAAAATATGATATGTGATTGAGTCAAATGAAATCTGAATGGATTGATTTTACATGAGATAGGTGGATGCCTAAAGAAGGCGTTTGAGTGTAAGGGCTCATCGCTGGAAACCGTGTTTGCCGACACAGAAATTTAGTACCAGGCTTAGTGATCTTGTTTACTTGACTTTATGTCATTCCCAAATTGGGACTATAGGTAGGAGCCTGGGCTAAGTGATCTTGGGCACTACCATTGGGTCGAGACACCATGCTTCGTGGTCTTGTGTGTCTCTCCCTCACATATACTCTAATCTCGGCGGCAACCGAGGTTTGGCAGTTGCTATAAATGATGTAGGGTTTTCCACCTAGCTTAGTTGCATTTCATTGTTGTTGAGAAACTATTGCATTTCACCCATTTTATTTAAAATGATTTAATATGAAATTTCTTTATAATAGCTCTCAACTATATTTTGTAAAAATAATATTAAGTTTCGTTTTGGTATCTCAGCGTGCTAGTAATTTTGTGCTGAACCCCTCCCCTCTCCAACCTCTCTGGTTCAGAAACACAGTCTAGGGGTCAAGAGAATCAGTAGATCATTCAGACAGAGTTGCAGAGACAAATGGTGAGCCTTCTATGTTTCGGAAGATCTTATCTCCTGCAGTCCTTTTATCTTATATTTAGTTTTGGGGTCTACTGGGGGCCTTGTCCCAGTTTATATACAGTTACTTGACTCAGTCATTTGTTAGAGATTTTCGCAGACAGTTTTTTAGAGGTTGATTGATGTTGGGGGACCTTATTTACCCGTTATTGTTTCTTTTCATATTGATGACCATGTTTCTAAATTATTGTGTTTATTCCGCATTACTTTGATCATATGAATTAGGTGCTTAATTACCAGATAGATAGGGGTGTTTGGGGCCTTCATGGTTCGAAATGCTCGCCACGGACAGGCCCTGATTCGGGTCGTGACAAACTTTGTATCAAAGCACGGTTCATGGTCCCAGGGTGTCTGCGAAATCATATTGGGTAGAGTCCTGTTTATGGGTGTGTAATGCGCCACACTTATAAGCAGGGATATGGTAATTAATTAAATCAAACTGAGGTTGGGAATTTATTAAAACCAATTATGTTGGAATATGGTAATGTGGCTTCTAGGTGGGCAACTATTCCGATGTGGTAATTAACCTTTTTTTCAATTACTTCATCTGTTTTTTGGGAGATTCTATATGGCTTGTTTAACAGGGCGGATGTTCTAGAACTTCCATTTACAAGACAAGCACACAAACCAACATAATCATGCGAAAAAATCCTTCTTGGTCTAGGTTTGGATTTTCTGTTCAGAAGACTGGCAAAACGGTTAGTTAACAGTTAAGCAGCCAAAGAAATCATACCTTTGTAAAAAGCTGTTAATATTTCATAAACACCAAAGCGATCTCCCAAGCCCAATGACCTTCCATGTGTCAACCACCCCACACTATTATACTAGCCTTCAATGGTCATAAAAGATTAAAGGAACATTAACATTTAAGATCGAAAGATGTCCATAAAACAGTCATATACGAGAAAATTTATGAACTTTTCATCAGTCTTTTATAAGACCTATAATACATACATTTCCCATAAGATCAGTAATACAATTGATACATCATACATCATCCGAATAACTTTTTTGCTGAAGCAAAATGGGAGAGCAGAGTAGCATCACTTCTGGTTACCATAAAACAAAAATAGTTGATTGAGTCACCTGAACTTCTTGACAAAGTTCTAACCCTTTTGAGGACATCCGCACCAGTGAGTTGCTTACCACTACTTGCTCCCACCTGCATTCCATTCCACAAAATATACAACCAAAGCACAATAAGACATTAACGATGGTCCCCTCAGTGTCAGATAATACATTAAAGTGAATGCTCAGGGTCACTAAAAATTTTCACACCTTTACAAGGGCCTTAAGGCTATCGAAAAGGTAACCAATGGCACTGGCTAATGTAGAAAATCCTGCAGCAATAACTGCATGCGTTGCAAATATTGGATTCTTCAAAAGTTCGTTCATTTGATACATTAACGTGGATAATTATGTGTTGCAATTAATCGTTTCCTCCAGTCACAATCAATATATTCAGAGATTCACAATTCCCTGCAATTCCATTAGATTGGCACAAAGAGTTAGTACTTCAAATGCGCTATAAAGTCGGTCACCATGAACGTTAACACTAACGTCATTAAGAAAACTCATGGGCGGAGGAAAATTGCAATCAAGCCACGAAATAAGATATTCCGATCTGCAGGATGAATCCCGGTCCAACTCTCAAATCTCTTCCCAGGAAGTTGCCATTTGAGAAATCCTCTCCATGGATACATACTGCACATAAAGAGTGTGAAGAAAAGAGGATACATCAGGTCCTGTATCGGCTATAATCCAACAAAGTGAATGCGTCAACTACTTTTGGCCCGTTATCCTCACTTACAGATGCACCAATTATGTGGTAGCAAATATACATACATTCTCGTCTACTCCATCATCCAACCAAGGACTACCAATACGAAACCCCATAGAAAATGCATGTTAGTAATTGTTCCTAAGGGGGGAATGGGATAAAAGTTCACCTACAAGAGATAATTTGCAAAAGACCTATCAAAGTCGGATGATTGTGCACCGGGGCTGTAATTGACACATTATGAAACAAAAATGTTTGACATTAACTAATGAATTCCTGCATAGATCCTGTCAGACCAGCAGCACTAGAGAAAAGCTATACACCAACCAAATATAGATGATTTAAAAATTACTTCAGGCTTGAATAGAGTAAACTGGGTACAAGGGATTCACATGGAAAACCTTAAAGAGTTTAGGATCGAGATGTTAATTGATAATATTGACTGTTGACATTGTGCACACAACCCAATAGAATTGACCATTCCCACTCCAAGGCTGATAAGTTGAATTGACCATAGAAATTTGTCCGACACCAACTCATCCCGCATCATGTATACTCAAATTTTATGAGCTTAACTTACAAATACGCATTGTAACTGTAACTAATAAGCTCTCCCAAATACTTGTACGATATTTCACTACATGGATTGACCACCCAAGATTTCTTTGAGCATTAAGGTGCCCGGGTGGATTTTCATGTAGAAAAATATCATATAGATGATCAAATACAGATGATAGAATCCCTGGTAAGGCAACACACCTTGGGAAGAACCATGCATTGTGAACAAGATTTGGCAGTATCAAAACCATGAGAAGCAGCAGCATCAGGTGAACTAGAGAATCCAGCTGCAAGACTAACAGCTAAAGGAGACAATGGACCAACATCTTTAGCAGATCTGAATGATAACAAGGAAATTGGTAAGAAGGATCAAAGTTCTTGAATAGGCCATGCGTCAATCTTGGAATAATGAAGTGACAAAATAGATACTTTGCAATTAACATGCAGAAATTTTATTCTAGGGGAGAAATGATTTTTCAAGCATAACGCAAGTTGAAAACAACATAAAGCTAATCCAATTAAGTTAAAGCACCAAGACTGAAAGCTGTTAGGAAACGTGTAGATATTAAGTAAACCACAAGCAAAAATAAAACAAGAACACACAGATTTACATAGTAGAATGAGTATTTTCTGGATACACAAAACAACCCACTAAATTCACTTATGTAATATGTGCATACAAATAAGTCCTAGGCTCAAAAAACATAAAGGTCCACGGGCCTATCGGCCCTATCACTATGCTACTACCACAAACCCCATTGAAAATCACAAACATAGGTCGCAGCGCGAAACTTTTTGGGCTGAATTCGGTCACAACTTATTGGTTTAAAACCGTTAAAGGGAAACAATGCAGGAATTCAATTTTAAGCTGGCCGCAGAAACAAAGATGGAGTTTGAAGAAGAGAATATGCAGAGAGTAATTATTTTCTTGTTGAAAGACCACCTCAAATTGATCATCAACTTAGCAACTTAGAAGCTCGAACTTGCTGATTTGATGTGGCTTAGTGAACAGTTCTTCTAGCTGTGGCAAATTTGAAGGCTGCAGAGGAAGACAAGTCCGTTATTGAGGTAGTGACTGCTGCTGCTGAACTTGCTGTATGTTTTATTGATATGCTTGTTGCTGATTACTTGCAAGAAGAGATGGATGTTGACCATGAGGAAGAGGAGGAGCTCCTAAAGGCATTGAAACTGGCATTGAGGTCTTCTGTTCTCCTTGAGGTGATGAATCAAGTGATGGGATAGACAGAGGCACTGCAGTTCCAACTCCAGTTATTGTACCTTAAGTTTGTAATATACAGGAGGCAAATTCTCTAGGGGTTGAGGGGGCCTCAAGACCTGGAAGCGACCAAGAACATTGTTTTGATCACCCAAACCTTGCTGTCCTAAATTGAATTTATCACGAGCAGAGTCGCCAGGCCTTTTTCTGCACCAGAATTTTGTTGTCTGATCATTGCTTCCACTGCAAAGGAGATAACCAATTGGCTTCCATGAAAGATCCCACAAACCAGTTTCATGTGCATTTGTAAGTTCCACCAGAGGAGCTTCATGCCCCACAAGCCAATCAGGAAACGGATACCAGGCCAATAATGTCACGTCGTTCTGATACCCACGGAACGACTCAAGATCGTTCATAGCCTTTATGTCATAAAGAATTTCAATTTGATCCTTGGAAGCAGAAAGGATACAGTTACCAGATAACGAGCGCTCTTCTTGGCATCTTGTGAAGTCCCATTCTTTAATGGTAGATTCATTAGAACTGGCCTTAACTTCGGAATCATTTTTTTTACATCTGATTTTCAGGGTTGAAGTCATCATCCATCGAGTCATCAGATGGAAGTTCAGAAATATCATCTAGCTTCTCCCCAGACGCACCAGCAACAACTTTCTTGAGATATACTGTCACGACCCGAACTGGGGACCTGGCCGTGACGAACATTCCAAACCATAAAGGTCGAAACACCCCTATCTATCCGGTAATCATGCACATAATTCATATGATAAAAATAAATGCGGAAGATACACAATATTATGGAAACATGGTCATGAATCTAATGAAACCAATAATGGTAAATAATGTCCCACAACCTCTATCGACATCTGCGAAATCTCTATTACTGTTTGAAAATTGGGACAAGGCCTTCCGAATAATTAAATAATAATTAATCTGCCAGACATTAGGCCTTCCGAAAGATTGAAGGCTCACCACCTGACTCCGCAAATCTGTCTGAAGAATCTACTGATTATCTGGACCTCTAGATTGTGCCTCCGAACCTGGGAGGGAAGGTGGTCAATACAAAAGTACTGGTACGCTGAGAAATTCAAAACAAAAATATTACATTTTTACAAAACATGAGTGAGAGCCATTATAAAGCAGTTTTGTATCAAATCATTTGAAAAGCACAAGGGCATAATGTAATAATTTTCCAACAACAATGCAATGCAGCTGAGCTAGGTGGAATACCCTACATATCTCATTTACACCAACTGCTAAATCTCGGTTGATGACGATATTAGAGTATAAGTGAGGGGAAGACACACAAGATCACACAACAGGGTGTCTCGGCCCAATAAAGTATGGTAGTGCACAAGAACATAAAGAAGGGCTCGTAACCATAGTCCCAATTTGGGAATGACATAAAGTCAGGTACACAAGATCACTTAGCCAGGTACCAAATTCCCATGTCGGCAAACACGATTTCCAGCGATGAGCCCTTACACTTAAACGCCTTCTTCGGGCATCCACCTATCTAGTATAAAATCAATGCATTCAACTCCACTAAATTCAACCACTCATCATACCCAACTTGCAAGACGTCAATATCACATCATTACGTCATGCAACCATTATATTCATCATATTTCAACATAATAACCCTCTCCTTGCAAGTCAAAAATCATATCCACTTTCAAAATAGTTCAAGTCATGCTTGTGAAGATGATTTCTAACAATTCACATCATATGAAAATTCAAAAAAAATTCATCTCAAGAGAGGGTTTCATATAATTCATGCTCTCAAGTTAACATCTTTTGAATCATAAGCATATGCATATATAATATATCAAATCACTTCAAAAATAGGCCTAAAGATCATATCAATATCATCAAGATGCTTAAAACAAGTTTATATTCATAATTTCAAAATCCCCATTTTAAAACATGAATTTTTTAAAATCATGAGATTTTTGAGATAACCCCACGTACTTCTATTTGCAAAAATAAATAGGTGCTTCTTGAAGCTTACGATCTGGGATCCCAAATCTCAAGTTTGTTTTGAATTGCCATGGTTGAATCATGATTTACTAGAGATAATTGCATTGGACTTATTGGGAGGAAAACCTAATTCTTGCAATGGAAGAGAGAAAAAATAGAGATTTTTCCCTTTACTAGGACATATAGAGGGTAGGAATGGGTAGAAAAGACCAAAATACCCTTGAGTGAAATTCTGAAATTGGAGTCCCATTTTTGGCCCCAGCACAACGCGGAGCTTGCAAAAATGCCAATTATTGAGACCTGGAAGTTTAGCGCAAAGCGGGACTATCACGGAGGCTTGCTAGAAATTGACAAGTGCCATTTTGGCCTCTGGCGCGACATTCCATGCACTGAAATGGCATTCGTCTTATAGCTAAAACTTAAAATAGCAATAACTTCTTACCCGGTTATTGGATTTTGACAAATCTTATATTGTTGGACAGCTTATTCAAATATGTACAATTTGGTATATAGTAGGCCACCCAGTTAATCATATACAATGAGTTATAGTTGATTGAAGTTGACCCGAGTTTTGATGCTAACTCAAACTCGAACGATTGGAAATCTTTCAACTCGTCCTTGAGTTAGGGGACTTCGATGATCTTAATTCATGCTCAAATAGATTTCCACACTACATAATTGATCAACACACTAAATTTTTATTGGATTTATATTTTTGGTAACCTTTATTAGATGAAATTACGGTTTACCTTCTAGCCCAAAAATGCAGGGCGTTACATTATCTCCCCCTTGGGATCATTCATCCCCGGATGATGGGTAGGGACTTTGAAGCTATAAAATATAGAATAATGCGGACATGATATGTTCTCTAAGAAATAATACACTGATCTAAAACATTACTATAAGCCTAGAACTATTGATGTTCTAAATTCTTATACCAGACGTGCATATCTGATGCATGGAATACACGACTGAAGCTAATTATAAACTAAATTCTCATAATGAACATGCCTTTCTAATGCATGCGTATCTGACTGAACTGACGTATGAACGTATGATTGAATACGCAATAATAACTGATGCGAAGCTTTAAATAAAAATCTATGCATGCAACTGAATGGGGGTACTCCCCCTTGGGACACTATGTCCTTCTATGAATGCTCAAACAACTAAGATACTCGGAAAAATCGAGGCGATGCACTAGGTACTTACGAATTGAATTATAACTGAACATCTAGAATTTGAATCTAGTACATGAAGCATGAATTGAGTTATACTCGCAACTACTAGTATACTCTATCTTGGAATAGTAACATATCTGAGATTTTTGGGTAGCATGATTAAATGAAAAGACGAAAAAAAACAAGTCATGCGAATCTGACGGCTAAACTGATTTGCTGGCCACATAGACTGAACTATACTCAAAAATCATACTCAATTTGGATTATCTTATCAACACTCTTCCTTACGAAGTCCGAGTAGTATTAGAAAGCAAAAGTTTTGGGCATGAGTCATACAAGACATACGACTATAGGATCCCAACATTGGCATTACTCTGTAGCCTAGAATATAGACATATAACTCATAAATCAGGATGGAATTGCCAGGCCTTCGGCAATACAACTTCTTAAATACCATATTCATTCTATTCAACATATAATTATCATATGAGAATCGAAAAATCATTCCACTAATGTCTATAGTAGCTTAAATCCTTTCACTGCGATCACACTAATTCCAATTCACAAAAATACATCATGTCATACCACATTATTATTCTAAACCATATGATGCAACCTTCTTTATCTTTTTTAAAGATCACAACCTAAGCATAGCATGCCTTACCACTTCAATGGCTACTCTGACTTCTTACTATGAAGTCGCTAGCACATATAGCGTTCCTTTACGAAAATCCTATCATGTCATTCAAGCCTATCTTTATAACCATATATGAACTTCAAAGCAAACACTCATAAGGACATGCTTCACATATTCCCTAAACCACTGTCAATATGACTCCCACGCGCTACCTCAAAAAAATATATGCACACACAAATTTCCACTAATAATCACATACATCACAAACTTAGCCCCAAATCTTACTTTGCACTCATGGCCTTATCTAAACAAGCATAAAATGATCTTTTATCAACAGGAAGCATTTACTAAACGCCACTATGATTACATAAGAAGGGTATTATGCGAGACTTGGCACTTAACTGAGGCCTTAGTAATAGCAAAACAACATTAGGGATTCATCAAAGTGATCTGAGTGGAGAGTACACCCGTCTCAAAGCTGAATCTCGCCAATAATTTCGCATATAGCATGAGTTATGGGAACTGAGCACATAATAAAGCATGAGTACATGAGTCATGAGCTGCATGAACTTAATTTGGAGTTCATAACTTATGGAATGTGATCCCGACTATTGAATGAATTTTAATTTCTCATTTAGGAACTGGAAGAGCACATGATTCTCTATCTATGCATGAACATAAACTATGATCCTGGAACTATAATGTAAGGCATGATTAGGCATTAGGTAACTGAAAAACACTGAGATAAGAAGGGTGGAGTCTCACCCTCACTTTCTGATGCTCTATATCATACTGACATTACTACTAGAATCTGAGAGTCTGACTCGGTCACTTGTACTATTATCTCCTTCTTAGCATTAAGCCATTATCTTAAGCTTGAGAGATCCCTTACTAGACTCTAAACAGAACTACCCTTACTACACTCTAGGGTATGAAAAACGACAATACACGTAATTAATAAAAATTAACCCGAATGACTACATCTGGAAGTGGAAAACCCGCTACTAATACCACTTTCTTAGACACACTCTATCATTTTATAGCCTCAATAGTCATTATATAATACTAAAGCACTTACTTACTTTGAATCTTCGTAAGTATCCCCGCAGTTAGAGTGTACACCCTCTAGCGCTTCAACTCTTATTTCTAATAGCGCAACCCTCAAGGACTCAAACTTAGATTCTAAAACTTAACATGGATGTCACCAAGTCTTTAATGAATCACTCTACTTCTGTCATAGCCTACCAATATAGTCACCTTAAAATTATATTCCTCTACCATAAGAATCAAGGTCATGTAAAAAAGGCTCAACACTATCAATTAAAGTTCCTTAATTTGGCAATTTAGAATACCATATACCATCTAACTAGTCCTTTTCCAACCTAGCTACTCAACGGTACCACTAGCCACACACAACATGTAATTGCCTTAGAATAATTACCGCATCTTTAAACCACCATGGGCATACTTATACATCATACATACACTGTCATATTTCATTACGAAATCAAATAAACTTAGGCACTTGCATGCACCGTTCAAGCCTATAGATCACTTCCCTATAACTAGTATCATTAATCAAGAAATCATTACATCCACCTTCCTGGCCATCAATTTTTTCAAAGTTAATGTCTAGTGCTAAACATGATTTACAACCCAACTATACACAAAAATTTTTTACTTGGAAACTATGAAATAAACATCACAAAAACACTAGTGCACTAGAACTTCATAACCATAATAATCGATCACGATCTAACGGTTTTCCTTATCATAATCCATTAGTATGTACTATTTTAGCACATCAAGGCTACTAATTTAATCCCACAAAACATGCATCATCAAACTCTTGCCACTCTTTTACCACCACACCATTTAAATTCAAGCCTATAGTTGAGTATCAATCATTTAGCACCAATGAAGAATGCAAAATTAATAAAAATATACTAATCCATCAAATTGGGACATTCTACCCAAATATCTCAAAAATCTACTACATACCTTTTCACGAGTAGTACTAGTTTACATCTACCAATGAAAAGAAGGGGGGGGGGGTTAAAGCCTCATAATAGACATGGTCATCCTTATCCTTATATTATAACCCTGCACAATTGTATCTACTTATACTTCTTTCTCACATCACAATTACTTAACTAAGCATATATTTACACTACCTTCAAAGTCCATAACAACCATGAGTCTATACATATAACCTACTAGCTAATCTGGCCATTTTTATACTTCAAGCAAGGACAATTCTCCTCTCCTAATAACTCCTTCTCTATCTTCAACTAATAAACTAACACACAAGGATAAATCGCATCATTACAAAATCTATCTCATGCAAAAAGATTCAGCTATACATATATTCAACCAACACAAGAACAACATGTTGAACGATAAATTTCTAGTGAATCGAAAGAGGCCTCACACGGCTTAACTAGACTTTAATTTTTGTGGTTTGAATAAGAAAATGAAATGAATGACAAGGAAGCTATGCTAGTGAATTGAAAGAGCCCCACACGGCTTCACTAGACTTTTTAGTTTCATCAACACGATGATAAAATAATTTCAAATGTTGCAAACTTGTCACACAATATTCCATAATCTGAGAATACATATCTTACTTTTTATAGATAAAAAAAATATGAGTCAAATATTTTCCCCACAGATTATTATACAATCCACACACGCTACTAGCTACCAATAGGTCATCACACCGACACTTTAACTTATATTACTATTTGGGTGGAAATACAATTCCAACACTTTTACTACACATCTTTTCCCTTAAGCAAGACATCTGCAATATAAATTTCTAAAAAGGGCCGAATATACTCAATACAAAAGGCTGAAAAGCACTATTTTGTCAAGATCAAGGATCACACTAGAACCGACACACTCTTCATGATGCGATCCGAAGGGACCATACCATTTAGACTCCAAACGTTTGGACTTGAATCACCCCAGTAATATGATGGGTCTGAGAACATCACAGTAAGGAAAGATTTTGGGATGATTTTACTTTCATATGGACATCACCATAGTACGAATTAGAGTATGAAGGAGGAACATTCTAAATCTATTGCATGAACTAGAACATGAAGAAAGAGAGACATTCCTAAACGCCTTGTAGCCTCCTACTTATAAGTGTGGCACGCTACACACTCATAAACAAGACTCTATCCGACACGATTTTGTAGACGCCCTGGGACCATGAACCGTGCTTTGATACCAAGTTTGTTATGACCTGAACCGGGACCCTGGACGTAACGAACATTCCAAACCATGAAGGCCCGAAACACCCTTTTCTATCCAGTAATCATGCACATAATTCATATGATTAAAAGAAATGCGAAAGATACACAATATTACGAAAACATGGTCATGAATCTAATAAAATCAATAATGGGAAATAATTTCCCACAATCTCTATCGACATCTAAAAACCATCTGCGAAATCTCTACTACATGAATAAAACAAATTACCATCTGAAAACTGGGACAAGGCCCCCAGTAGACCCAAAACTACTAATTAATAATTAATCTTCCAGACATTAAGCCCCCTGAAAGATAGAAGGCTCACCACCCAACTTTGTAAATCTGTTTGAAGAATCAATTAATTATGTGGACCTCTATACTGTGCCTCCGAACCTAGGAGTGAAGGGGGCCAGTACAAAAGTACTGGGACGCAAAGATATCCAAAACAAAAATGTAACATTTTTACAAAATATAAGTGAGAGCAATTTTAAAGCAGTTTTATATCAAATCATTTGAAAAGCACATGGGCATAATGTAATAATGTTCCAACAATAATGCAATACAGCTGAGCTGGGTAGAATACCTTACATTTCACATTTACACCAACTGTCAAACCTCGGTTGCCGCCGAGATTAGAGTATAAGTGAGGGGAAGACACAGAAAATTACACAGTAGGGTGTCTCGACCCAATAAATAATGGTAGTGCATAATATCACAAAGAAGGGATCCTACCCATAGTCCCAATCAAGGACTGACATAAAGTCAGGTACACAAGATCACTTAGCCTACTACCAAATTCCCATGTCGGCAAATACGGTTTCCAGTGATGAGCCCTTACACTCAAATGCCTTCTTCGGGTATCCAACTAACTCGTATAAAATCAATGCATTCAACTCCATTTAACTCAACCACATATCTTATTCGGTAGGGTATTGTCCTACCCGACTTGCAAGCCATCAATATCGCATCATTACTTCAGGCAACCATTATATTCATCATATTTCAACATAATAACCCTCTCCTTGCAAGTCAAAAATCATATCCACTTTCAAAATAGTTCATGTGATGCTTGTGAAGATGATTTCTAAAAATTAACATTATATGAAAATTCAAAACAATTTCATATCAAGAGAGGGGTTTCATATAATTCATGCTCTCAAGTTAAAATCTTTTGAATCACAAACATATGCATATATAATATATCAAATCACTTCGGAAATAGGCCTAAAGGCCAAATCAATTTCATAAAGATGCTTAAAACATGTTTATATTCATAATTTCAAAACCCCCATTTTTTAAACATGAATTTTTTAAGCCCATGAGATTTTTTAGACAACCCCACGTACCTCTATTTTCAAAAATAATAGGTGTTTCTTGAAGCTTACGATTTGGGGATTCCAAATCTCCAGTTTGTTTCGAATTCCTATGGTTGAATCTTGAGTAACTAGAGATAATTGGATTTGAATTATTGGCAGGAAACCCTAATTCTTGAGATGGAAGAAGGAAAAAATGAGACTTTTCCATTTACTAGTACATAAATAAAGGGTAGGAATTGTTAGAAAAAGACCAAAATACCCTTGAGTGAAATTCTAAAACTGGAGCCCCATTTTTGGCCCCAGCGCGATGCGGAGCTTGGAAAAATCCCAATTATTAAGACCTGTAGGTTTGGCGGAAAGTGGGACTATCGTGGAGGCTTGCTGGAAATTGACGAGTGCCATTTCGGCCTCTCGCGCGATGTGCCATGAACTGAAATGGCATTCGTTTTACAGCTGAAAATTAAAATAGCCATAACTCTTTACCCGATTATCAGAGTTCGACAAATCTTATATCATTGGAAAGCTTATTCAATTATCTACAATTTGGTATATAGTAGGCCACCCAGTTTATTATATATAATGAGTTATAGTTGATCAAAGTTGACCAAAGTTTTGAAGCTTACTCAAACTCGAGAAATTGGAAATCTTTCAACAAGTCTTGAGTTAGGGGACTTCTATTATATTAATTCATGCTCAAATAGATAGTTGATCAACACACTAAATTTGCATTGGATTTATGGATCTTGTAACCTTTATGAGAAGAAATAACGGTTTACGTTCTACCCCAAAAATGCGGGTTGTTACATATACTTTCTCCTAGCTGTCAATGAAGGAAAGGTCGATTCCTTGACTATCATTAAGCAAGTCAATGCAGTCTACTTTGAAATCACAACCAGGACAAAGCCAACCTTCATCATCAGGTGGAATGTTTATCTTTGTAATACAATTTGAAACCTTTTTCTAATAACTGACCAACTGTTAACAAGTTTTGATCCAAATTGGGTACATAAAGAACATCAAAAATTATTTTAGTGCCCTATTGTGTTTCAATTGTAATGGTTCCCATTCCTTTTGCTGGAATATAACTACCATGGCCGATTCTAACTTTTGCAACATTAGTAGGGCTCAAATCTTTAAAAAGATATTTATCTCAAGTCATATAATTTGTGCATCCGCTATCGATCAACTACGAATCGCTTGAGACACTTCTTGTTAAATATGATGCGACAAAGAGTTGATCTTCTGTACCCTGTCCATGATGAGTATTTCTAACTATCAAGGCCCGAAACACCCTTTATCTAACAAGTAATCATGCACATGACTTATATGAAAAAAAAGCGGAAGATACACTATGTAACGGAAACATGGTCAAGAATCATATGAAAACAATAATGGGGAATATTGTCCCACAATCTCAATCAACATCTTTATAACGTCTACGAAATCTCTACTACATGACTAAAATAAATATCAATTTGAAAACTGGGACAAGGCCCCCAGTAGACCCAAAACTAATAAATGATAAATGAAACTGCCAGATATCAGGATTTTCAAAATATAGAAGCCTCATCAAGTGACTCTGCAAATCTGTCTGAGGAAATCTACTGATTTTTTGGACCCCTAGAATGTGGCTCCAAACCTGGGAGAGAAGGGGGTAAATACAAAAGTACTGGTACACAGAGATATCAAAACAAAATATAATATTTTTACAAAATATGGTTGAGAGCCATTATAAATCAGTTTCATATCAAATCATTTGAAAACACATGGGCATAATTTAATAGTTTTGAATACCAATGTAATGCGATTGATCTAGGTGGAATACCCTACAATTACAATTCCACGGCTCTGTGGAATCCGCCTCTGGTGCTCGGCGGCCAATCCTCCAATCCAATTAACCGCCAGGATTTGGAGCCGGTATACCCCCATGTGAGTACACCGCAGGGAATCCCCCATGTGAGATGTCCCAATTATTTTTTATACTACCATCGAGGATACAATATCATATGATCCACATCGGAAACTACGATTTCCATCAATGAGCCCTTTCACTCAAATGCCTTCTTCGTGCATCCACCTTTCTCATAAAAATCAATGCATTCAAACTTTGTTCAAATCAATCACATGTGATACTCTGTAGGGTATCGTCATACCCGACTTGCAAGTCATTAGTATCTTATCATTCTCTTCATTCCATCACATTGGAAGTAGGCCTAAAGACCAAATAAATATCATAAAACGTTCAAAACATAATCATATTCATAATTTCAAAAACCCCATTTTGAAAACATGAATTTTTAAAGCCCATGAGATTTTTGAGATAACCCCACGTACCTCTATATGTGAATATGATAGGTGCTTCTTGAAGCCTACGTTGCGGAGATTCCAAATCTTCAAGTGGTTTTGAAAACCCATGGCTGAATCTTGAACTATTGGGGTTTTTATTTTGAAACCCTAGAGAGAGTTATTGAACAATTTTGATGAATAAAGGTGTATTTTAGGGTCTCTGGGAACTAAATTTTGTGTTTATGGCTAAATAAGGGTGGAAAAGGACCATTTTGCCCCAAAGACGGAGTGTTTAAGACACTTGAAACCTTTACATAGGCGCTGCCTATGCTATCGCCTATGTTTACATAGGCGCCGCCTATGATATCGCCTATGTTTACATAGGCGCCAACTACTACTTTGAAAGTCCATAACTTCTTGCTTGGGTGTTGGATTTTAGAAAAATTGGTATCATTGGAAAGCTAACTCGAAGACCTATCATTTGACACATAGTAAGCTCTCTAATTAGACGTATACAGAGATTTATGAATGATGGAAGCTGACACAAATTACAACGTTCACTAAAACTTAATCGATTGAAATAATTTCAACTCGTTCTTGAGTTGAAAGACCTCTTTGGTCTAAATTAAAGCTTGAGTGGATTCACATACTACGCAAATGATTAACATGCCATATTGGCATAGGATTTATGGCTTTGGGATTATCAATGCATCAAAATCATGGTCTATATTGTAGCCCAAAATGCGGGGCGTTACAAGAATAATTCAGTTCGGGTCTATATACGTAGGAACGACAGTTTAAACTCTAGCCCAAAAATATGTTACATTATCTCCCTCTTGGGATCATTCGTCCTCAAATGATGGGTAGGAACATATTGAACCTTAGAGGTATGGAATAACATGGGCATGGTATGTTTCTCTAAGAAAGAATACACTGATCTGAAACATAACTATAAGACTGGAACTACTGATGTTCTAAATTCTTATACCAGACGTGCATATCTGATGCATGGAATACATAAATGAAGTGACTCATAGGCTGAATTCTCATAATGAATCATGCATATCTGATGCATGGATTTGTTACTAAGTTGTTCTCATGAATCCAGAACTAAAACTTTTCTATTGAACATGCATTTCTAATGCATGCATATTTGACTGAACTGACGTATGGCGTCTAACTGAATACGCAATGATAAATGGTGCGAAGCTTGTAATAAGAATCTATGCATGCAGATGAATGTGGTATCTACCCCTTGGGACCCTATGTCCCTCTATGAATGCCCAATTCACTAAGATACTCGGAAAACTGAAGCGAGGCACAGGGCACCTACGAATCGAATCATAACTAAACATCTGGAATCTAAATTTAATGCATGATGCATGAATTGATCTATACTCGAAATTACTAGTACACTATATCTTGGAATAGTAACATATCTGAGATTTTTGGGTAGCATGATTAAATAAAGAGACGAGAAAACAAGTCATGCGAATCTGACTGCTAAACTGATTTGCTGGCCACATAGACTGAACTATATTGGAAACTTGTACTCAATCTAGAGTATCTCTTCAATACTATCTCTAAAGAAGTTCTAGTAGTAATAGAGAGCCACGAATCTTGGGTATGGATTACACGAGACATCCAACTGAGGAAATCACAATATTTACTCTACTCTGCCGTCTGGAATATAGACATAGAACTCATAAATCAGATAGAATTACCAGAACTTTGGCAATACAACTTCATACTTTCAAGCTTAGCACACTTCTCGAATATCCCTTAACTATACTATTCCCTATAAATATCATATCCATTAAATTCAGCTTAAAATTCTCATATGAGTATTGAAAATTTTTTTCTACTAATGTCTAAAATAGCTTAATCCTTACACCGCGATCAAGCCTAACTCTACGTCACAAAAATACAACATACTACACCACACTATTATTCTAAACCATATGATGTCACCTTCTATACCTCTTTTAAATATCACATCCTAAGCATAACATGCCTTACCACTTCAATGACTACTCTGAACTCTTAATATGAAGTTGCTAATGCGTATTGCGACCTTCCACTACAATCCCAAAACATCATTCAAGCCTATTTTAAAACCACATGTTAACATCAAGGCACCCACCCATAAATATATACTTCACATAGTCTCTAAAATATTGTCAATATAACTCCCACGCACGGCCCTAAAACATACACACACAAACTTTTCCGCACCCAGATAACTGAAAAAAAAATACTGAGGTAGGAATAGGTTGAGATTCACCCTCACTTTATGATGATCTATATCATACTGCATCACTACTAAAATCTGAGAGCCTTACTTGGTTATTCATTCTATCATTTCCCGCTTGGCTTTAAGCCATCATCTTAAGTTTGGGAGATCCATTACTAGACTTTAAACATAACCGCTCTAACTGCACTATGGGTTCTAAAATATGACAATACACAAAATTAATAGAACTTAACCCGAAATCCCACACATGAAAGTCGAAAGCCCAATACTAATACAACCTTCTGAGATACACTCTATATTTCGATAGCCCCAATAGTCATAGTAGAATGCTTGCACACTTATTTCTATCGGTTCAACTTTCAAGACTCAAATTTAGATTCTAACACTTATCATAGATATCACCAAGCCTTTGATGATCCATACCACTTCCATCCTAGCATACCAATATTGCTACTCCAAACTTATATCTCTCTACCATAAGAATCGAGATCATATCAAAAGGCTCAATACAATCAATCAAGGCTACTTAAGTTGGCTATCTAGAACACCATATACCATCTAACTATCTTTTTCCAACTAGCAAATCAACGGTACCACTATTCGCACACAACATGTAATAGTCTTAGAGAAATCCCACAACTCCATATCGCCTTGGGCATACTTACACACCATACCTACAACATTACATTTCATTACGAATCAACTTAAACCTAAGCCATTTCATACACCGTTCAACCCTATTAGATCACTTCCATTACCATATAACTAGCATCATTACCCAAGAAATCATCACATCTACCTTCATGGACATCAACTGTTCAAAACATAAGGTCTAGTGCTAAACATGATTTTTCAACCCAACCTTACGCGTGATTCTCACTTTGAAACCTTGAAATAAACATCAAGAAACACTAGTACACTAGAACTTCATAACCACAATAATCAATCTTGACCTTACGGTCTTCCTTATCATAACTCATTAGCACATACTATTTCAACACATCAAGATTACTAAATTCAAAACATACATCATTAATCTCAAGCCACTATTTTTACCACCACATTCTACACTTGAATTCAAGCCTATAGTTTAGTGTCAATCGTCTACCACCAATGACGAGTGCAACATAATATACTAATCCATCAAATTGGAACATTCTATCTAAATACCTTAAAATATGCTACATACCTTCTCTAAAGTAGTACTAGTTTACAACTACCAACAAAAGAAGGTCAAGGTGTAAGGTCGCATAATAGACATGATCAACCTTAATCTTATATTATAACCCCATACAATCTTCTGTACTTATACGGATTTATCACCTCATACTTACTCACTCAATCATACATTTAGACTGCCTTTAAATTCCTCAAACAACCATGAGTCTATAATCACAACTTACTCGCTAATATAATCATTTTCACCTTCAAGCAACCAACAAATAACCCTGACTAACAACTCCTTCTCTACATTATACCAAACTAACTCACAAGGATGAATTACCTCTTTACCAACTCAAACTCATCCAAACAAATTTATCCTTACATATATTAAACCAACGAAAGAACAACAAGTTGGACAATAAGTTGCTAGTGAATCGAAACAGGCCTCACACGGCTTTACTGGACTTTGGTTTTGTATTTTGAACAAGAAAATAAGATAGATGACAAGGAAACTATACTAGTGAATCGAAAGAGCCCCACACAACTTCACTAGACTTTAATTTTTAATTTTTTTTCAAAATCACCATGTTAACAAGATTACATATTGAAAGGGATGGAAAATTGACCCATAATATTTAATGGTCTAAGAATATACATATTACTCTGTATAATTAAAAATCTGATTAAAATACTTCCCCCATGTACTACCATACCATCCACACGTGCTACTAGCTACCACATTAGTTTATCACTATAAAGGGGGTAAATCATCCTCAAACATCGGTTATTCAAATGAAATATTCACTTACACGAAAATCACCTCACTCTGACTTCTAACTTTGAGATTCCACATCACTAACTTCTTGGTCTAGTTTCATTACCGATGGGTCATGAAAACAACACTTTAACTTATGCTACTATTCGGGTGAAAATATAGTTCCAATATTCTGCTTTTCATTGTTCACATCTGTAATAAGATTTTAAGAGAGACTAGATGCACTTAATACCTTAAGCTGGAAAGGACGATTCCATCAGGATCAATGTTTACATCGTAATCAACAAATATCAAAGCACTGACAGGCTCCTCTCGAGTCTTTGCATAATTATTAAAATCTTATAGGACTAAATCCGAAAGGACTATATCATGTAGATTCAAAAAATTTTGCACTTGAATCAGCCCAATAATGGGACATGTCTGAGAATATCAGAGTAAGAAAAGAATTTAGGATGACTTTACTTTCATATGGGCGACACTATAGCACGAATTAGAGCATTAAAGGGGAACATTTCGACTCTATTACACAGACTAGAACATGAAGAAAGAGAGAAATTCCTAAACACCTAGTAGCCTCCTTCTTATAAGTGTGGCGCACTACACACCCACAAACAAGACTCTACCCAATGCAATTTCGCAGAAACCCTAGGACTATGAATCATGTGTTGATACCAAGTTTGTCATGACCCAAACTGGGGCCCAGGCCGGGATGAGTATTCAAAACGATCAAGGACCAAAACACCCCTTTTCTATCTGGTAATCACTCACATGACTTGTATGAAAAAAATGCGGAAGATACACTTTATAATGTAAAAATGGTCAAGAATCATATGAAAACAATAATGGGGAATAATGTCCCACATTCTCAATGAACATCTCTATGACGTCTGCAAAATCTGTACTACATGACTGAAATAAATATCTATCTAAAAACTGGGACGAGGCCCCCAGTAGAACCAAAACTAATAAATGATACATGAAACTTGCAGATATCACGCCTTCCGAAATATAGAAGGCTTACCAAGTGACTCTGAGAATCTGTTTAAGGAAATCTATTGATTTTATGGACCCCTAGACTGTGCCCCGAACTTGAGAGGGAAGGTGGTCAATACAAAAGTACTGGTATGCATTGATATCAAAACAAAACATAATATTTTTACAAAATATAGTTGAGAGCCATTATAAAGCAGTTTCATATCAAATCATTTGAAAACACATGGGCATAATGTAATAGTTTTCAATACCAATGTAATGCGATTGAGCTAGGTGGAATACCATACAATTCTAATTCAACGGCTATGTGAAATCCGCCTCTGGTGCTCTATGGCCAAGCCTCCAATCCAAGTAGCCGCTAGGATTTACAGCTGGTATACCCCCCATGTTAGTACACCGTAAGGAATCCCCCATGTAAGATGTCCTAATTATTTTATTATCCTTCTTTGTAGGATACAATATCATATGACCCACATCGGTAACTACTGTTTCCAGTGATGAGCCCTTTCACTCAAACGCCTTCTTCGGGCATCCACCTTTCTTATAAAAATCAATGCATTCAAACTTTGTTCCAATCAATCACATGTCATTCTATGTAGGGTATCATCATACCCGACTTCTAAGTCATTAGTATCATATCATTCTCTTCTTTCAATCATCATATGCAACATATTTTGAACATAAACAAAACAACCCTCTCTTTGAAAGTCAAAAACCATATCCAAATCATAACATTTTTAAGACATTTCATGACATGCATTTCAAGATGATTTCAAATGATTCATATCATGTGAAAACTTAAAACAATATCATATCAAGAGAGGGGTACCGTGTAAATCATTCTCTCAATTTGTCATCATTATGAAATACATGCATATCCATATATAATATATCAATTCACATTGGAATTAGGCCTAAAGACCAAATCAATATCATAAAACATTTAAAACATAATCATATTTGTAATTTCAAAACCTCCATTTTGAAAACATGAATTTTTAAAGCCGATGAGATTTTGGAGATAACCCCATGTACCTCTATATGCGAATATGATAGGTGTTTCTTGAAGCCTACGTTGCAGAGATTCCAAATCTTCAAGTTGTTTTGAAAACCCATGGTTGAATCTTGAACTATTTGGGTTTTTATTTTGAAACCCTAGAGAGAGTTATTGAACAATTTTGATAAATGAATGTGTATTTTGGGGTCTTTAAGAACTGAATTTCGTGTTTATGGCTAAATAAGGGTGGAAAAGGACCAATTTGCCCCCAAAATGGAGTGTTTAAGACACTTTAAACCTTTACATAGGTGCTGCCTATGCTATCGCCTATGTTAACACAGGCGCTGTCTATGCTATCTCCTAAGTTTACATAGGCGCTGCCTATGCTATCGCTTATGTTTACATAGGCGTCGCCTACTACTTTAAAAGGCCATAACTTCTTGCTCGGGTATCGGCTTTTAGCAAAATTGGTATCGTTGGAAAGCTAACTCGAAGACTTATCATATTACAAATAGTAGGATCTCTATTTTGACATATACAGAGAGTTATGGTCAATGTAAGATGACATATATTACAACGTCTAATAAAAGTTAATCGATCGAAATAATTTCAACTCGTCCTTGAGTTGAAGGACCTCTATGGTCTAAATTCAAGCTTGAATAGATTCACATACTATGCAAATAATTAACATACAATATTGGGAAAGGATTTATGGCTTCGGGATTATCAATGCATCGAAAGCATGGTCTATATTGTAGCCCAAAATGCGGGGCATTACAAGAATAATTCAGTTCGGGTCTATATACGTAGGAATGATGGTCTAAACTCTAGCCCGAAAATACAGGGTGTTACATCTTCTTCCTGTTCATTAACAACTTGACCTCTGCATCTTGTTACTGAGTTTAATTCTTACATATTATCGCTTCATGCCCAAGATAATTGCACTTATTGCACTTGGCATCAGGCCTTTCCCAACACTTAAATGGTGCACGTCTGAGCTTGCCGCATTTCTTACAAGGAGGGTAGTTTCTTTTGAAACCACCTATTTTGTTTTTGTTGCTATGCGCTGCACCTTCTCCATCAGTTGGTTGGTGCTTATTATTCTCCTTCTTCTTCGAACGTCTATTATCGTGATGCTTGGATGGTAATTCACTTTCAACAACTCCTCCCTGTCTCATAACACGTCGTTGCTGTTGCAGTTGAAAAGTACTTGACATCTCTACAAGTGTTATCTTGGACAAGTACTTAGTATTTTCTAAGGTTGTTATGGTATCTTCAAATCTTTCAGGTGCCACTACTAGGATTTTCTCAACGATCCTTGAATCATTGAATGCGGAACCCAACAATCTGATGCGATTTGCTAAATTAAGGAGTCTATCAGAGTACTTCTTTATGGTTTCAATTTATTTCATCCTTTGCAGCTCAAACTCACGTACCATATTCAATACTTGAATCCCTTGAATCCTTTCATCTCCTTCATATTCAGTCTTGGGATAATCCCATACCTCTTTCGCTTATTCTAGAGACATGATACGAGTAAAGATACTAGATGAAACTGTAGTAAATAATCATGCCAATGCCTTTAATTTTTTGGTTTTCCTCTTCTTGTGAGTTTTAATCTGCGCCACTGTGGGATTGTCCGGCAAGGGAGATATCTCGTATTCATTTTCAATAGCTTCCCAAAGATCCAAAGCTTTCAGATATATCCTCATTCTAACTGCCCAGATTTGATAACTTTCTCCATCGAAAGTTGGTGGTGCCATTGAGGAAAAATTTTCTTCTCCGTTCATGGTATCCACTGGAATAGATTGATGCAAACACTCATAGGTACCTTAAGATTAAATCTTTGATACCAATTATTGGTTTAAAATCATTAAAGGGAAACAACACAGGAATTCAATTTAAAGCTGGCCGCAGAAATAGAGATAGAGTTTGAAGAAGAGAATATGCAGAGAGTAATTATTTTCTTGTTGAAAGACCACCTCAAATTGATCATCTGTACGCTAAAACTATGTGAATATATTAGTGATAGCAAAAAGCTCTAAATTTCATAATTATATTTGTATAGTTGAGAAAATAATGGTTAAGAAAACATATTTTACTCCAAAAATAATGGTGGTTTTTCATTCTTCTTTTTGACATAGTTAAACTATCAAGAACTGTTCTGGATATGATCCAAAACAAACTGAGGTCGGGAATTTATTAAAACCATTTATGTTGGAATATGGTAATTTTTCTTCTAGGTGGGCAACTATTCCGATGTTGTAATAACCTTTTTTTCAAGTACTTCATCTATTTTTTCTGGCGATTCTATATGGCCTCTTTAACAGAGCGGATGTTCTAGAAGTTCAATTTACAAGACAAGCACACAAACCAACATAATCATACAAAAAAATCCTGCTTAGTCTAGGTTTGGATTTTCTAATCAGAAGACTAGCAAAAAGGTTAATAAACAGTTAAGCAGTAGAAGAAATCATACCTTTTCAAAAAGCTGTTAATATTTCATAAACACCAAAGCGAGCTCCCAAACCCAATGACCTACAAAGTGTCAACCACCCCCACACCATTATACTAGCCTTCAATGGTCATAAAAGATTAATAGAACATTAACATTTAAGATCGAAAGATGTCCATAAAACAGCCATCCATACGAGAAAAATTATGAACTTTTCATCGGTCTTTTAAATGACCTATAATGGATGCATTTCCCATAAAAGCAGTAATACAATTGATACATCATACATCATCCGAATAACTTTTGTCATGAAGCAAAATAGCAGAGCAGAGTAGCATCACTTCTGGTTACCATAAAACAAAAATAGCTGATTGAGTCACCTAAACATCGTGACAAAGTTCTAACCTTGTTGAGGACATCAGCAACAGTGAGTTGTTTACCTCCACTTGATCCCACCTGCATTCCATTCCACAGAATATGCTACTATTCCAAGATAGATTATACTAGTAGTTATGAGTATATCCCATTTCATGCATCATGCATTAAATTTAGATTTCAGATGTTTAGCAATGATTCAATTCGTAGGTACCCTGTGCATCGCCTCAGTTGTCAAGTATCTTAGTGAATTGAGCATTCATAGAGGGACATAGGGTACCAAGGGGGAGATACCCTATTCAGTTGCATGCATTGATTTTTATTACAAGCTTCACATCAGTTATTATTGCGTATTTGGTCATACGTTCATAAGTTAGTTCGGTCAGATATATATGCATTAGAAATGCATGTTCAATAGAAAAGTTCAGCTTATCAGTGTATTCAATCCTATATTCATGAGAACAAATCGGTCAAAGATCCATGCATCAGATATGCATGATTCATTATGAGAATTCAGCCTATGAGTTGCTTCAGTTGTGTATTCCATACCTCGGATATGCATGTCCAGCATAAGCATTTAAAACATCAGTAGTTTAAGTCTTATAGTCATGTTTTCGATCTGTGTATTCTTTCTTAGGGAAAATATCATGTCCGTATTATCCCATACCATTATGACTTAGACATTCTATCCATCATTTGGGGATGAATGATCCCAAGGGGGAGATAATGTAACACCCCACATTTCGGGCTAGAATAAAAACTGTGACTCTGATGCGTTGATAATCCCAGAGCCTTAAATCCTACACAAATTTGGCATGTTTATGTAGTATGTGAATCCATTTGAGCATGAATTTAGACCATAGAGGTCCTTCAACTCAAGGAGTAGTTGAAACTATTTTGATTGATTAAGTTTTAGTGGACGTTGTAATTTATGTCCGCTTCTATCGACCATAACTCTCTGTATATATATTGAATTAGAGAGCCTACTATGTGTCAAATTATAGGTCTTCGAGTTAACTTTCCAATGATACCAATTTTGCTAAAATACAACACCCGAGCAAGAAGTTTTGGCTTTTAAAAGTAGTATGCATCGCCTAACCAATCGCACATGGCCACTAGAAAGCATATGCGATAGCATATGCGGCGCCTATGTAAATATAGGCGATATCATATGTGGTGCCTATGTAAATATAGGCAATATCATATGAGGATCCTATGTAAATATATGCGATATCATATGCGGCGCATATCTGATGGTTTCAAGTGACTTAAACACTCCGTTTTTTGGGCAAAATGGTCCTTTTCCCACCCGTATTCAGCCATAAACATGAAATTCAGTTACCAATTCTCCAAAATACATCCACATTCATCTAAAAACTCTCAAGAACACTCCCAAGGGTTTCAAACTAAAAACCCAAATAAATCAAGACTCAACCGTGAGTTTTCAAAATTGATTAGAGATTCAGCATCCCCAATCCACAGGCTTCAAGAAGCACCCATTATTTTTCAAAATAAAGGTACGTGGGGTTGTCCTAAATTCTCATGGTCATAGAAAAATCATGTTTTAGAATGGGGTTTTAAAATCTATGTATATATTCATGTATTAAATGTTTTAACATCATTGTTTTGATCTTTTGACTTTCCCCAAAGTGATTTGAGAATATGAATATATGAAACCATGTATTTAAGAATGAATTATTGTTGAGAGCATGATTTTTGGTGAATTTCCTATTATTATGAATTTTTCAGATTTCTCATAGCATATGAATTGTTTTGCAATGCATCCTTGAAAAGCACTATATGAAATAATTGAACTCTTGATATGATTTAAAGGTGGTTTTAAATAGCCCTGTTGCATATGAACGATCAGTCGAGCAAAATCTAACTCCTTATTTAACATAGCCCCTAGAACTCAAGTACCAAGTTACCAGTAAGGCCAGATGCAAATTTTCTCATCCGAGATCTCATATCACTAGCCAATTCTGGTGCATAGCGGGCTAGTTTATTAAACTTGAAAGTGTACTCCTGGACACTCATACTGCCCTACTTCAGAATCATAAACTCCTCTACTTTGGTCTCCCTCAACTCCAATGAAAAGAATCAATCAAGGAAAGCTTCCACAAATTCGCCCCAAACTGTGTGCTCAACACTCTCACGTTTTGTAACCTCCCAGTCGGCATACCACTAATTTGCAATATCCTTGAGCTGATAAGTTGCTAGTTCCACCCCTTCAACCTCATCCACATGCATTACCTTAAATATTTTTTCCATCTCATCCACGAACTCCTATGTATCTTCCTCCACCTTGGTTCCAGTGAACTTAGGTGGGTTCATCTTTATGAAATGTCCGACTCTAGTATCCTTAGATGTAATATATACAGACCAAACATCTTCCAATTGTTGAGCCTGATTAGCTACCAACTGTGTTAGCATATTAAAAGACTGTCTAAATTCTACGTTTGAAATATCTTCCTGATTAGTTGGGAGATGGTTGACATTAGTCCGCAAAGCTCGAGGTGGACTGGTCAAGACTGGAGGGACTCCCAGAGTAGGGACAAATTCTAGAGTGCGAGCCCTGTTGCGGGTCCACATCCCATGGGTGGGATGGATATATTCATACCTACACTCTCATTAATAACAACAGGAACTTTAGTCCGTGCATCCTAGCATGTACACGAAACATAAATGTAAGCGACAAATCATAACAATAGTATCCTAGTGTAATTTTACAAGTGGGGTTTTTGAACGCAGATCTTATCCATATCTTTATTGAGTAGATACGTTGTTTTCGATAAATCCTCGGCACAAAAAGTGAAGCTGTTCGGGAAAGGGTTGATGGAAGAAAAAGAAATGCAAATAAAATTTCAAGCTACAGTGCAAAATGCAACATTGTAGCGCAAAACCATTGATGAAAAAGAAATTAAGTGATTGACAAGACATGAGTCTAGCCTCGTCGTTCCCATCTACTGGGTGGCCACACTCAACTACTTACTAACCTGAGACCTACTAATCTTCCATATAATTCTCAACCTCCATATCTACCTGTCTAATTGTGCCACGAAGTTATAGCATGTATATCTACAACAAACCTGCAATGCATGACCTTGCAATCCAAAGCGTGCATGTATTTTTTAAACTACTCGGGTAATTGAAAAGAAAGGCAACTTCCATTTAATTTCTTGATGTCGTAAGTTTCACCAAATGAAATGACTTTATATAAGTTTGGCAGAGAGACAACTAACAATAGAGTTATTGGTGGGACCAAATGTAGCTATTGAGCAACACTAATTATGTTTACGATATATGCATCTCATACATTTAATATAAATCGTCTACTTTGTTGAATCATATGAGACGCAACACTTCGGTTTATACTAAATTAGATTTTGAACAGCCAAATTTTACAAGACCCATAAACAAGACTCTACTCGATGTAATTTTGCAGACACTCTAGGAACACGAATTGTGCTTTGATACCAAGTTTGTCATGACCCGAACTAGGGCCCTGGCTGTGATGAACATTCCAAACCATGAAGTCCCGAAACACCCCTTTCTATCTGGTAATTATGCACATAATCCATACGATAAAATGAAATGCAGAAGATACAAAATATTACGAAAACATGGTCATGAATCGAATGAAACCAATAATGGGAAATAATGTCCCACAACCTCTATCTACATCTGCGAAATCTCTACTATATAGCTAAAACAAATTACTATCTAAAAACTGGGACAAGGACCCCAGTAGACCCAAAACTACTAAATAATAATTAATCTAACAGACATTAGGACTTTCAAAATATAGAAGGCTCACCCCCGACTCCACAAATCTGTCTAAAGAATCTACTGATTATCTGTACATCTAGACTCTGCCTCCAAAACTGGGAGGGAAGGGGGTCAATACAAAAGTACTGGTACGCAGAGAAATACAAAACAAAAGTATAACATTTTTACAGAATATAAGTGAGAGCCATTATAAAGAAGTTTCGTATAAAATCATTTGAAAAGCACATGGGCATAATGTAATAATTTTCCAACAATGCAATGCAGCTGAGCTAGGCAGAATACCCTACATATTACATTTACACCAACTGTCAAAGCTCGGTTGTAATGCATAATATCACAAAGAAGGGTGTCTCGACCCAATAAAGTATGGTAATGCATAAAAACACAAAGTAGGGTGCCTAACCATTGTCCCAATTTGGGACTGACATAAAGTCAGGTACACAAGATCACTTAGCCTAGTATCAAATTCCCATGTCGGCAAACACAGTTTCCAGCGATAACACCTTACACTCAAACACCTTCTTCGGGTATCCACCTATCTCGTATAAAATCAAAGCATTAAACTCCATTTCATTCAAACACATATCTTATTCTGTAGGGTATCGTCATACCCGAATTGCAAGCCATCAATAACGCATCATTACTTCATGCAACCATTATATTCATCATATTTTAACATAATAACCCTCTCCTTGCAAGTCAAAAATCATATCCACTTTAAAAATAGCTCATGTCATGCTTGTGAAGATGATTTCTAACAATTCACATCATATGAAAATTCAAAACAATTTCATATCAAGAGAGGGGTTTCATATAATTCATGTTCTCAAGTTAACATCTTTTGAATAAAAAGCATATGCATATATAATATATCAAATCACTTCGGAAATGGGCCTAACGACCAAATCAATATCATAAAGATGCTTAAACTATGTTTATATTCATAATTTCAAAACCCCCATTTTTAAAAACATGAATTTTTTAAGCCCATGAGATTTTTGAGATAACCCCGCATACCTCTATTTGTGAAAATAATAGGTCCTTCTTGAAGCTTACAATCTGAGGATTCCAAATCTCCAGTTTGTTTCGAATTGCCATGGTTGAATCTTGAGTTACTAGAGATAATTGGATTAGAATTATAGGGAGGAAACCCTAATTGTTGCAATGGAAGAGAGAAAAAAATAAGATTTTTCTCTTTATTGGGACATATATAGAAGGTAGGAATGGGTAGAAAAGAAAAAAATACCCTTGAGTGAAATTCTGAAACTGGATCCCCATTTTTGGCCCCATAGCGACGTGGAGCTTGGAAAAATGCCAGTTATGGAGACCTGGAAGTTTGGCGCGAAGTGGGACTATCGCAGAGGCTTGCTGGAAATTGACGAGTGCCATTTTGGCCTCTGGCGCGACTTGCCATGCACTGAAATGGCATTCGTCTTACAGCTGAAAATTAAAATAGCCATAACTCCTTACCCGTTTATCGAATTTGGACAAATATTATATCGTTGGAAAGCTTATTCAATTATCAAAATTTGGTATATATTAGGCCATCCAATTCATCATATATAATGAGTTATGGTTGATTGAAGTTGACCCATGTTTCGATGCCTACTCAAACTTGAACGATTGGAAATCTTTCAACTCGTCTTTGAGTTAGGGGACTTTTTAATCTTAATTCATGCTCCAATGGATTTCCACACTACATAATTGATCAAAACACTAAATTTACATTGGATTTATGGCTTTTGTAACCTTTATGAGAAGAATTGATGATTTACGTTCTAGCCCAAAAATGCGGGGTGTTACATATACTTTCTCCCAGCTGTCAGTGAAGGAAAGTTTGGTTCCTTGTCTATCATTAAGAAAGTCAATGCAGTAAACTTTGAAATCACAACCAGTACAAAGTCAACCTTCATCATAAGGTGGGAATGACTTCTTTTAGCATAGGTGGATCCACACACAACTCGTGAAATCCACGTTCTTCTTTCAATGGATTTAATGAGAAACTTTTGCCGCTTATTTTGACTTTAAATAGGTCTTTTCCAGATTCTTCTTTCATCAAGAAATTTTTATATTTGAAATACAATTTGAAACCTTTTTCTAATAACTGACCAACACTTAACAAGATCTGGTCCAAATCGGGTACATAAAGAACCTCAGAAATTATTTTAGTGCCCGATTGTGTTTCAATTGTAATGGTTCCCATTCGTTTTGCTGGAATATAACCACCATGGACGATTCTAACTTTTGTAACTTTAGTAGGGCTCAAATATTTAAAAATATCTTTATCGCAAGTCATATGATTTGTGCTTCCGTTATTGATCAACCACGAATCAGATGAGACACTACTTGTTAAACATGATGAGACAAAGAGATGATCTTCTTCCTGTTCATCAACAACTCGAGTCTCTACATCTTGTTGCTAGGCTTTGTTCTTGCAGATTATCTCTTCATGCCCAAGATGATTGCACTTAGTGTACTTGACATCAAGCCTTTCCCAACACTTAAAAGGTGCATGTCCGAGCTTTCCGCAATGCTTACAAGGAGGGTAGTTTCTTTTGAAACCACCTGTTTTGTTTTTGTTTCTATGCACTGCACCTTCTCCATCAGTTGGTTGGTGCTTATTATTCTCCTTCTTCTTAGAACGACTATCATTGTGATTCTTGGCTTGTAAGGCACCTTTGATAACTCTTCCTTGTCTCATAACACGCTGTTGCTCTTGCGCTTGAAAAGTACTTGAGAGCTCTGCAAGTGTTATCTTGGACAAGTCCTTAGTATTTTCTAAGGTTGTTATGGTAGCTTCAAATCCTTCAGGTGTCGTTACTAGGATTTTCTCAATGATCCTTAAATCATTGAAAGCGGAACCCAACAAGCTGATGCAATTTGCTAAATTAAGGAGTCTGTCAGAGTACTCCTCTATGGTTTCAATTTTTTTCATCCTTTGCAGCTCAAACTCATGTACCAGATTCAACACTTACATCCCTAGAATCCTTTCATCTCCTTCATACTCAGTCTTGAGATAATCCCATACCTCTTTTGCTGATTCCAGAGACATGATACGAGCAAAGATATTAGATAAAACTGCAGTAAATAAGCATGCCAATGCCTTTGATTTTTCCATTTTCCTCTACTTGTGAGTTTTGATCTGCACCACCGTGGGATGGTCCGGCAAGAGAGATATCTCATATTCATTTTCAGCAGCTTCCCAGAGATCCAAAGCTTGTAGATATATCCTTATTCTAACTGCCCAGATTCGATAACTATCTCGGTGGTGCCATTGAGAAAAATTTTCTTCTCCGTTCATGGTATCTACTGGAACAGGTTGATGCAAACACTCAAAGATCCCTTAAGATTAAAGCTTTGATACCAATTGTTGGTTTAAAACCGTTAAAGGGAAACAACGCAGGAATTCAATTTAAAGTTGGCTGCATAAACAGAGATGGAGTTTAAAGAAGAGAATATGTAGAGATTAATTATTTTCTTGTTTAAAGACCACCTCAAATTGATCATCTTGTACGCTAAAACTATGTGAATATATTAGTGATAGTAAAAAGCTCTAAATTTCATAATTCTATTTGTATAGTTAAGAAAATAATCGTTAAGAAAACATGTTTTACTCCAAAAATAATGGTGTTTTTTAATTCTTCTTTGTTGACATAGATAAACTATCAAGAACAATTCTGGATATGGTCCAAAACAAACTGAGGTCGGGAATTTATTAAAAGCATTTATGTTGGAGTATGGTAATGCGGCTTCTAGGTGGGCAACTATTCCGATGTGGTAATAACCTTTTTTTCAAGTACTTCATCTATTATTTCGGGCGATTCTATATGGCTTCTTTAATAGAGCGGATTTTGTAGAACTTCCATTTACAAGACAAGCACACAAACCAACATAATCATGCCAAAAAATCCTGCTTGGTCTAGGTTTGGATATTTTGATCAGAAGACTGGCAAAAAGGTTAAAAAACAGTTAAGCAGCTGAAGAAATCATACCTTTGCAAAAAATTGTTAATATTTCATAAACACCAAAGAACCCAATGACCTTCCAAGTGTCAACCACCCCACACCATTATACTAGCCTTCAATGGTCATAAAAGATTAAATGAACATTAACATTTATGATCGAAAGATGTCCATAAAATAGCCATCCATACGAGAAAATTTATGAACTTCTCATCGGTCTTTTATAAGACCTATAATGCATGCATTTCCCATAAACTTTTGTCACGAGGCAAAATGTGAGAGCAGAGTAGCATTACTTCTGGTTACCATAAAACTAAAATATCTGATTGAGTCACCTGAACTTCCTGACAAAGTTCTAACCTTGTTGACGACATCAACACCAGTGAGTTGTTTACCGCTAATTGACCCCACCTGCATTCCATTCCACAGAATATACAACCAAAGCACAATAAGACATTAAAGATGCTCCCCTCAGTGCAAGATAATACATTTATGTGAATGCTTAGGGTCAATATCAATTTTCACACCTGTACAAGGGCCTTAAGGATATCGAAAGGGTAACTGATGGTAGTGGCTAATGTAGAAAATCCTACAGCAATAACTGCATGCGTTGCAAATATTAGATTCTTCAAAAGCTCATTCATTTGATAGAATAACGTGGATCACTGCGTGTTGCAATTAATCATCTCCTCGAGTCACAATCAATATATTCTGAGATTCAAAATTCCCAACAATTCCATTAGATTGGAACAAATAGTTAGTACTTCAAATGCGCTTTCAAGTTGGTCTTCATGAACGTTAACACTAAAGTCATTAACAAAACTCGAGGGCGGAGAAATATTGCAATCTAGCCAATTGACAATCAGAATATATTCTGAGATTAAAAATTCCCAACAATTCCATTAGATTGGCACAAATAGTTAGTACTTCAAATGCGCTATCAAGTTGGTCTTCATGAACGTTAACACTAAAGTTATTAAGAAAACTCGAGGGTGGAGAAAAATTGCAATCTAGCCAATTGAAAATCAGAATAGTAGACATGTCACTTTCTCAAAACGTCGTTTAGGACATTTAAAAAAAGATAGTGAACTTTGAATATTAACTGGTGCAGAAATTGTTATTCTGGTTTAGTCTTTAAGGCGCCAACGTCTTTTCACTTTCGGTCATCCTAGTGCTGATGCTGATATTGACCGTTACGTCACTGGAATATCATCTTCATCATTTTCACCATCGACCACTTGCAACAAAATAAGTAGTAGTATTCTCATATGTGTAAAGATTTGGAAGCGGAGAAGAAGAAGAAAGATAATATTGAATAACATAAGTTGGTGAATATTGATGATAATAACAATGGGGGACATTGGTGGAATGAACCAATTGATACTAAGGGTATTGATGAACTTGAAGAATTTATGGTTGCACAGGAAAATTTGAAGAAGAATGTAACAACAAGAGTTGATGAATTGAGTATGTTAAATGGATCTTCTTCGTCCAATTCAACGATGAAATAGAAAGATTTGGAGCTAAGGATCAATTTTTGTATCAGGTTTCAATTGATTATTCTTCTTCAATGTTTCCTTATGAACTCAATAGCTCAGGAGATGGCCAATTTTGAAGCAATTAGTAGTCAGTACTAATATTAAAGCATTATTAACTACTAAGTAAGCATGTTTTTGTTTTTATTTTCCTTTTGTTGTTCATGAAGTAGTAGCATGTGTTTTTTAGGGGGGTCAAAAATGTTATTGAACTGTTAAAAATAGAATGAACTGCTTTTGTTTTTATCAAATTACTCTACCTAGGCATATGTTTATTACCTAATTATTACCTTGGTGCAACTTCTTTTGAATTTCTTCATTTGTTTCTAAAAAGGTTAATCTATTATGTGTTAATTTGGTTTACTTTTTTAAGTTTATTATCCTAATAACAACAGTTTCTTAAGTATTTTGTTTACATAAAAATATATGCATCATTCTTTGATAATAGTCAGTTTACACTTATTAATTCTTTATAATACCGAGATAAATAGAAAATTAAAAACAACCTATTAAGAAAAAAAAACTTATATTGATTCGTTTGTTGTTGCTTATTAGCAATAAATGCACAAATTGAGAACTTGAAGAACTTAGAGCAAAGGCCAGCCAGCAAGTGAGGTACTCACTGGGCCATTAGAGGTTGTGATGGGTGTGATTATTACAGTCTGCCATCTTAATAAGTGTATGAAGTTGCACACTGATGAAAATCTTAATTAGTCAGCCCCAAATTAGTGTCTAGACTCCGAATAAAAATCCAAAAAAAAGGGATGGAGAGACAAAAAAAAAAAATTTAAAAAGTGCAGCTGAATCAAAACCAAGGCTATGGTTGTGAAGATCACTTGAAGAAGGCATGGTTCTAGCTGGCTTGATATCATAGGTGTCAAAGATCCCATTACGATTATCACCAAAAACGTAGAAGAATTTGCAATCTCATTAACCATAAACTTGCTTGCCTGATTAGTCACATATTTTTTTAAAGCTTCCATTGAATCCTTTAATTGTTCAAGTTCTTGAAAATCAAGTTGACTTATGGGAGCTTCCCAGCAACATTGGCTCTGAGTAGTTTTCCTCATTTGATCAAGTGATTCACCTCTTTTCTTCACAATTTCTACCTCACCAAGAATTTGAGTGAGTTTCAAATTGAGCCCACAAACGTTAGCATTTTGATGAGCCTCAACAAGTTGAAGTGAATTATTTGCTATTGGATTATTTTTATTATTATTTCTCGAGAGGAACCTATCAATAAGGGACTCAACATTACGGTGACCGAAGGAAAAGACTTTTCTTGTAGGGGAAAACACTATGATGGCGATTTCAACACCATAGAGAGTGCACAGTTCACTTGCTCTTTTGAAAAGACTAGAGCGGCGTTTTGAGAAGGTAACCTGGAGGTGATTCTTGACCTCTATCTTGGCAATTTTGATCTTTTGACGACCCATGCTACTAGGTTTCTTTGCCATGTTTGATAAAATAAGTTGTAAGTAAAGAATAAGAGATAATATATTCTTGTGATTTTGAGTTGACATTGAGAGTGAAAAATATGGACTATTTAAAGGTATACAAATTGTCAACCCTTCTATCTATTGGTTGTGTTTTTGGTTGTTTTTTTAATTAAGAGAATTATTATTTTAAAAAATAAATGATGGTGAATAAGAAAAGGAGAAATATATTCCAACATTTGATACTAATTTTTATTTTTGACTTGTAACCTAAATTAAAGAAAAGCATGTTTGACATTTAAGTTTTTAGTTGTAAACTAATTAAGGAGAAGAAAATTATGATATTAGTTGGATAATATAATTAATAATGTCTTAAGTTGGTAATAAGTTAAGACATGGGGCAAGTTTGTTAAAAAGATGCTATCGATAACAATTTTGCCAAAGTTATAAACTTCTTGAAAATTTTGTCGAAAGGACACTTAAATCCACATCATCATCAACTTTTCCAACTTAACAACTTCATCCACAAATTTTATAATAATTCACTTTAACCCAATAATTCCAATTTAATAAATTCATCCACAAGTTTTAAATAATACACTTCAACCCACTCCATCATCCACCATTATATATAAAAAAATATCTAGATTATCAAAAATATTAAATAAAAAAAATTCAAAAGCTAAAAATAGAAGGTAGTTGTTTTTCCTTCCAAAAAGCTCCGATTCCGACCAGTTTTTCAACGTTATTTTCCGGCAATCAGCTCTAAATAAGTCCATAATTATCTTAAGCTTGTCCATTGCACCCATTGTTACCCCATTTGGTTGGTATCTTATAAAACACACTTTCCACCATTGTTAAAAAGCATGAAACCACTCACATTACTCAAAACCACTATAGAAAGTACATTACAGCAGCTCAGGCGACTCCAAGTTTATTTCTCTATTCCATTAACCCAATGATCATTGATTAGAAGCAATATTTACGATTTCAAGGTTTACGTACAAATAGTTTCCCAGTCATCGACCACTAATCGATGATTCATCGATCATGCATATGACCTGACCTAGACCATAAGCATAATCTACTGTCGACCAAAGCCTAATTCCAGGATGTCTATTGTAAAATTTGTTCTAGTTTTTGGTGAGTTCATGGTAGAATAGGTGGAGACTCCCAAATGCTGGAAATGGAGATCTTTTACCATGGTGACAATCCCCGTTGCTGTTTGATGCAATAGTTCGTACGATGAATTGGTTGCAAGGGTAATGTAGATCGGGGATGTAGATTGCGCATCGGGCAATGTGGTGATTAGTTATCTAATGCAATCGAGATAAAAGGTGAATCCTACGATCATAAATAGTGATGTACGTGTGCTGATGTACATGATGGATGTCGATGCAAATGGCTTTAGGCCTATTTTGAGGATAAATGTAGTTGAGACATCCTTCGAAGGATCGGTAAATTCATCAGTACCCCCACATCTACGCGTAGCAGTCGACAATGATTTCAGTGATTATGAGAATGATGGCAATGATCCTATTAATACGGAAAATGATTGTATGCATATGGGAGACATTTCATCAGACTCGCAAGACAATGATGAAGAGCATGGAATGGGATCACAACCAGGATATTTCATCACCGACGGAACCAATTTCTATATCGATAAAAAATTCGCCGACAAAAAAGATCTCAAAATGCTACTAGCCTCAGCAGCGGTGAGGAAGTATTTTGATTATTGGTTGGAGATGAACTACTCCAAATTCTTGAAGGTGAATTCCATTTCATTTATTCTAATGCGCTTGGAAGTTGCCAGTTCATTTATTCTGAACTAGAAACCATCAAAGAAATAGAAAGAGGGAATGGAAGCCATGGCTTGACCTATTACGCGAATCCCTTCTTTCCCTTATTCAGGATCTCAACTTATAATTTCTAGTAGGGATTCAAATCCTACGTGTTAATGCTGCAAATGTATTGATTGGTTTATCACTATTTCAACCATAAGTTGCACTAACTATACCAGAGTGCATTAGTCAATCCATTTATGTTAGCTGTTTAGGTTTTATCTCATGATCTTTTGAGAAGAGAGCCTTCTTTTCCAGGCATAAGGTATTCGATCTAATCTTTTTATTATCTTGATATACTATTTTTCATTGTTTACCATTCTTGATATTCATGTACTTCTCTCACGCTTTCTTAGTCTTTAAGTGCATATCATCTTTTTTCTTTTCTTTCATTTTCTGTACTTGCTTTATTTTCTAGGCTTTACCTCATCACAAATCACGATACTATTGTAACCTAATTTATCTAGGCATTTACATGTAAATTAAGAGATTTCTATCCTTTTATCTGTCTCCCTGTTTGGCCCCTCACCTTCTCAGTGTATGCTTAGAAGCATAGCTCCTGATCTCTATCTCTCTCTCTCTTATTGAATATAAAGAAAGTAGGATTCCCATGACAATTTGAGACCATGTTAATGCATGACCTATAACTATGTGATTTCTTTTCAATATGAACACAAGTTTATACACAAGGAAGAAGAACAAATAATTCGCTACAAGTCTAAAGAGCAAATAAAGGAGTTGCATCAAATAAAAAAGAGCCCTTCTATTTTGTTGAATCCAGTCAAGAGAGGATATCATGAAAAAGACCATGTAGTTTAGTCCTCTGTTAAGTATTTTCTCTAGATCTTTTGCAAGTAGACGGGCTACGCACAATCTTAGCTTTACTACTCTTCTGATATATTCAGTTTAGTTTGTAAATTAACCAAATCAAAACAGGAAGAGGTTTCCAACAACTATATGACAAGGAATTGTGTGTTGGTTGGTATATATGAAAAAGCAATCTGATATGCAGGAGTTTATATCAATGATATTAGAGAAAACTCCAGCTGTGCTGCAGCCTCATTATTAAAGTGTGCTATAGCCCTTATTGATAAATCTTGGGTATGTCTAATTTAAATTTTTAAGATCCAAGTAAATAAACTGGTATAAAGCGACCAGCTCGTTAACTCCTTACAGGACTTTGTGGTGCGAAATGATATGGGATGTGGATCAACTATAGGTCTGATACTTGCTTCAGGAGTTGGAATCCGTACTGTTGATTGTGGTATTGCTCAACTATCCATGCACACGTACCTTGTTATTTAGTTTCTCCATACAATTTTTTGTTACATGGTGATTTCCTAGCATTTTCTTCCACTTTGAAAATTGGTTATACACCAATTGACTGGTATCCATTAGGCAAATCGTACTACGAACAAACTTGTGAAATCCGAAAAATTATTCCTTTACTCTTAGTTCCGTCACAAAAGGAAAAATAAAACTACTAACGGACTTCCAAAAGCAAAAATAAATAAATTCTTTACTCTCTTTTTCAAATCAAATTGTATTTACCGGAATGCAATAGAAGCAGCAGTCTAGAACTAGTTTACTTCGAGTTTTGTCATGTATCTCCTAGCATATAATTTTGCTTGAGTCCATATTCGGTAGAATGAGTTATATTTTCAAGTTTCGGTGCTTGTCCTTCAGTGCAAGTAGAGATCAGATGTTATACGCATTGTTGGAGAGAGAACAGAGGAGAAACTCTTAAAATCATAGAAACACAGAGAAGAATAAAAAACTGCTTTGTTTTAATTTGCTTTTAACTTAACGTTATACTATAACAAAACACAAATGCCCAACTATATAGGCTAACAAATAAAACAACTACTCCTAAAATATAGGTCCTATAACCCACTAAGACTCTATTTCAGCTACACTAAATAAACTTGTGTAAAATTAGGAACCTACTTACCAGAATCCAAAAGACTAGTTCCTACTTTGTTTTGAATCATTATTAAACATTTCCTCTTGGTTCAAAACTACATACACCAAACACTCCTCTGAAATAGATGAATTTCTCCTTGTTAAAGACTTGGTCAGTACATCCGCCAGCTGCTCTTGTGTCTTGCAATATTCCAGCAATATTTCCTCCTTTGCTACCAAGTCACGGATAAAATGATAACGAATACCAATATGCTTTGTCCTGCTATGTAATGTTGGGTTCTTTGTCATGGAGATAGTTGCTTTATTGTCGCAAAATATCTTCATTGCTGCCTTCTGCTCTTGTTGAAGATCTGCTAGCACTCTTCTTAGCCAGACTGCTTGACAAGCTGCTGAAGTTACTGCAACATACACAGCTTCTAAGGTTGACAATGTTGTCGTAGCTTGCTTCTTTGAACTCCAAGTCACTGCACCCGAGCCTAGAGTGAAAAAATTTTCTGAAATACTTCGTCTATCATCCAATGAACTTCCATAGTCGCTATCCGTGTACCCGCACAATTTGAAATTATTGGTACGTGAGTACCAAATGCCAAAGTCCAAAGTTCCACCAATGTATCACAAGATTCTCTTTGCTGCTCCATAATGTACCTTTGAAGGTTGCTGCATAAACCTGGAAACAACACCAACAGAGAATGCAATATCGGGTCTAGTGTGTGTCAAATATATTAGACCTCCAACCAAGCTTCTCAACCTCCTTGCATCTGTCAACTCTTCTTCTTCATTAACCTGCTGCAACTTTTCATTTATATTCATTGGTGTAGCTGCAGGCTTGCAATTAAGCATGCCAAATTTATTGAGAAGGTCTTTGCCATATTTCCTTTGTGAAATAAATATTCCATCATCGGTTTGCTGGACTTCAAGGCCAAGAAAACAATGTAATAACCCCATATCCAACATCTCAAACTCATTCATCATTTGAGACTTGAAATTATCCACATGAAAATTAGAAGAACTAGTCTAAATGATATCATCAACATAAAGACATATAATGATGAAATTATTACCTTCCTTCCTCACATACAATGTGGGTTCGTTCTCACTTTTTATGTACCCATTTTTCTAGAAGTAACCATCGATTTTGCTATACCATGCTCGAGGGGCTTTCTTCAAGCTGTACAATGCTGTTTTCAGCCTAAACACCTTTGTTTCGTTGCCTTCCTTTATGAAACCTTCAGGTTGCTTTACATAAACTTCTTCTAATAAGTCTCCATTGAGAAATGTGGACTTGACATTAAATTGGTAAACTAGCCATTGCAACTGTGTAGCCATTGCCAGAACCAGCCTTACCGTCTCAAATCGAGCAACCGGGGAAAATGTTTCTACAAAATCAACACCATACTGCTGTGCATAGACTTTTTCCACAAGACGAGCTTTGTGCTTTTGTAGGCTACCATCTGCAGAAAATTTTGTCTTAAACACCGACTTCAAACCAATTGCATTTTTCCCTTTCATTAACTCCATCATTTCCCATGTTCTATTCTTTTCAATGGACTGCATTTAATCCACAATTCCTTTCCTCCACTCTTCTTTTTCTTTAGCTTCTTCATAATTTAAGGGATCTAAAACAAAGAGAACATATTGACTAGTCGCATAAAAGTTATTAGCATACTTGGGATTTTGCTTTTTTGATCTTGTTGATCTTCTTAATGGAATTATCTCATCTGAAGACTCATCATTAGTTGCTGAAAATGGTAACTCCATGGAAGAAGAACCTGAAGGTGAACTTGGAGGGGTTGCCTCTTTTCCTCTATCATTAGTGATTCCAAGAGGCATAGGAGTCTCTTGTTGGACTAGTATTTTACTCCATTCCCAGCTTGCATTTTCATCAAATATTACATCCCTTCTGACTGAGATCTTGCCATTACGAGGCTTATATAATCTACATACTTTAGATTGAGTACAATACCCAACAAAAATGCATTTTTCTGATTTTTCATCAAGCTTTTGACGAGATTGTGAGTTTATCAAAGCATAAGCTACACTCCCAAAAACCTGTAAATGACTTACATTTGGTCTCCTACATTGCCAAGCATCATAAGGAGTTTTATTCATAACTGATTTCGTTGGTGAGATTCGGTAAGCAGATGCTGCCACAGCTTCTGCCCAGAACTGATTTGAGAGTTCCTTCGCTCGCAACATGCTTCTTGCCATCTCCACAATGGTCCGGTTCTTCCATTCAGCAACCCCATTCTACTCTAGAGTATAGGAGTTGTTAAATCCTTATGGATACCATTCTTTTCACAAAACGAATTGAATTTATTGGACACGAACTCTCCTCCTCTATCTGTGCGAAGAACTTTGATACTGGTACTTCTTTGGTTTTCCACCAAGGCTTTAAATTTCAAAAACTTTTCAAATGTTTCTGACTTGTTCTCCAGAAAATATACCCAGCTCATGTGACTATAATCGTTAGTAAACAATAAAAAGTAATGACTCCCACATAAGGACTTAGTCTGCATAGGACCACATAAGTCAGCATGTATTAATTCTAAACAATTAGAAACTCTCCATGCTTTTCCAACAGGAAAAGTTTTCCTGGTTTGTTTCCCATTAATACACCCTTCACATAAATCAAGAAAACTAATTTTTGGTAGTCCTAGAACCATACCTTTATCACCTAGCAATTTTCAGGCCATTTATATTGAGATGATCGTACTTTAAATGCCATAACTTCGACTCATCCTTTTCACAAGCAGTGAGAGCAAAATTTTTCATATTGGAAACGTCCAGCAGTAACATATTATTTGGTGTCATGGTGATAGAATCTTTTTTCCTGACTTCTTGTTTGTAATGACACAGGCATCATCATCAAACCAAAAAGAATATCCATCAGTCATCATTTGTCCAACACTTATCAAATTGTATCCTAGATCAGGTACAAACTGAACATTATCCATCACTTTTACTTTATCATGGCTAGTGTCGACAATCACCTTGCCTTTTCCTTCAACCTACATCTCTTTTGTGTTGCCAAGTTGAACCTTCTTCCTTTGCTACTCATCAAGCTCTTGGAACATATATTTGGCCCCTATCATATGATTTGAACAGCCACTATCTACAAACCATAAATCACTTGGCTTACGGTCTGTATCAACGCAAGCAAAGAGATAATTCTCTTCCTCATTTTCTCCTACTGTAAAGTTTATTTTCTGATCTTTATACAAGCCTTTAGCCTTTATATGCCCGTAAAGCTGACAGTGATTACATTGAATGCCATTTTTCTTTGTACCTTGCTCATTGGACTGCTTGTGCCCATCATTCCTTCCTATTCCTCTTCCATAACCATGACCTCAACCACCGCAAAATCCTCTTCTCCCCTGGCCTCTGCTTGCTGGACCATGGTTTTCTCCATACTTAGTTGTTTCATCCATCACCTGGAATGCGCTCCCTTCATTCTTTGCAGTAGATCAATTGAGTCTCTCCTCATAAGCTTGAAGAGATCCCATCAATTCATCAAAGGAAAAAATGGAAAGATCCTTAGACTCTTCTATCGCAGCAACTACATGATCAAATTTTGGAGTCAAGCTTCATAGTATCTTTTCCACAATGGTCTAATCAGTAACTTTCTCGCCGTAGGATCGCATTTTGTTGAAAATTGCCATTGATTTGGACAAAAAGTCAGCAATAGATTCTCCACTTTTCATCATGAAGGTTTCAAAGTTACGCCGAAGTGATTGCAGTCTCACCAAAATGATCTTTGAATCACCTTGAAACTCTTTCTGTAGAATGGACCAAGCTTGTTTTGTTGTAGTTGCTTCCGAAATCCGTGAAAAAATACTATCATGGACAGCTTGTTGGATAAACACCAATGCCTTAGCATCTTTTTACTTGCTGTTTCGCATTCTATGTCTTTCGTCGGAATCTGCAAATCCATTTTCTACCATGTCCCAAAGATTTTGGGATTCGAGTATAGTTCTCATACGAATACTCCAGAATTTGTAATTATCTCCGGAGAAGATGGGAATAAATGGTTATGTCACATCTGAAGAATTGCTGCTACTTGCCATGGCTCTGATACCAAATCTTGTTGGAGAGAGAACATAGGAGAAACTCTTAAAATAAGAGAAACAGTAAGCTACAGAGAAGAATAAAAAACTGCTTTGTTTACTACAGAGAAGAATAAAAAACTGCTTTGTTTCAATTTGCTTTTAACTTAACGTAATACGATAACAAAACACAAATGCCCAAATATATAGGCTAATAGATAAAATAATTACTCCTAAAATATAGGTCCTATAACCCACTAAGACTCTATTTCATCTAAACTAAATAAACTTGAGTAAATATAGGAACCTACTTAACAAAATCCAAAAGACTAGTTCCTACTTTGTTTTGAATTATTATTCAACATGCATTAGTTTTATCGAGTTTAAGTAATGCTGAAATTAAAATGTTCCAACATCCAGAAACCTCGGGCAACCTTGTATAAAAATGTTTATTCTGTGTACTCTTTCAGAAAAAAATTTCTATGGTATAAATAAATGGCAGACATCAGACAGCTTAATGATAACTTATGAAGTTTCTAGCTGTAATTGTCTCTTGTAGTTTGATAGGCTGAAATGGTTACATGTTGCTCGAGGGACGATAATATTTTAGTATAGTTAATTTATATCTTCTTCCTGTTTCAATTGGTCACCTGCTTTGTTAAGCTGGTCATCAATTTTCCATTAATTTCACTTTGCTTTTCTGGAATTGCAGCGTGAGAGAGATATGTGGAAAGGAAGATGTGGATATTGCATACAAGCACTTCAAGGCATTCTACCAGTCATTCTCAAGCATAGACAGGAAGTTGAATGTGGATTGATAACTGGTGAAGTGAAAACCTTAGCTTTTTAATTCATATATTCATACCTACACTCTCATTAATAAAAACAGGAACTTTAGTCCGTACATCCTAACATGTACTCGAAACATAAATATAAGCGACAGCACATAACAATAGTATACTAGTATAATTTTACAAGTGGGGTTTTGGAACGCAGATCTTATCTATATCTTTATTGAATAGATAGGTTGTGTTCGATAAATCCTCGGCACAAAAAGTGAAGCTATTCGGGAAACGGTTGTTGGAAGAAAAAGAAATGCACATAAAATTTCAAGCTACAGTGAAAAATGCAGCATTGTAGCGCAAAAACATTGATGAAAAAGAAATTACATGATTACTAAATACTACAACAAAATAATGGCAAAACATGAATCTAGCCTCGTCGTTCCCATATACCTGGCGGCCACACTCAACTACTTCCTAACCTGAGACCTACTAATATTCCATATAATTCTCAACCTCCATATCTACCTGTCTAATTGTGCCATGAAGTTACAGCATGTATATCTGCAAGAAACCTGCAATGCATGACATTGCAATCCAAAGCGTGCATGTACTTTTTAAACTACTCGGGTAATTGAAAACAAAGGCAACTTCCATTCAATTTCTTGATCTCGTAAATTTCAACAAATGAAAATTACTTCTTTAGGCAAGATATCATGACTTTATATAAGTTTGGCAGAGAGACAACTTACAATAGAGTTATTGATGGGACCAAATGTAGCTATTGAGCAACACTAATTATGCTTACGATATATGCATCTCACTCATTTAATATAAATCGTTTACATTGTTGAATCATATGAGACGCAACACTTCGGTTTATACTAAATTAGATTTTGAACAGCCAAATTTCACAAACTACAAAAAATCTAAATAGTGACTGCCAAAATGAATGTGTGATGGTCTTGTCCAAGCTTTGTTACAGATTTTTGGCAGTTTGTCAATTGCACTAAGAGAGCAGTTTGTCAATTGCAAAAAGATAACCACCTACAACCACAGAGGATGCAATTCCACTCCGTGCCATCCGCAATCCCAAGCCACAAAATAAGATATTCCGATCTGCAGGATGGATCCCGGTCCAACTGTCAAATCTCTTCCCGGGAAGTTGCCATTTGGCAAATCCTCTCCATGGATACATACTGCACATAAAGAGTGTAAAAACAAGGATACATCAGGTCCTGTATCGGCTATAATCCTACTAAGTGAATGCTTCAACTACTTTTGACCCGTTATCCTCACTTACAGATGGACCAATTATACGGTTGCAAATATACATTCTCGTCTACTCCATCATCCAACCAAGGACTACCAATACTAAACCCCATAGACAATGCATGTTAGTATGTGTTCCTAAGGGGTGAATGGGATAAAAGTCCACCTACAAGAGACAGATCATTTGCAAAACACCTATCAAAGTCGGATGATTTTGCACAGGGGCTGTAATTGCCACATTATGAAACAAAAAGGTTTGCTATCAACTAATGAATTCCTGCATAGATCCTGTCAGACCAGCAGCACTAGAGAAAAGCTATACACAAACCAAATATAGATGACTTAAAAATTACTTCACGCTTGAATAGAGAGAAATGGGTACAAGGGATTCGTATAGAAAACCTTAAAGAGTTTACGATCGAGGTGTTAATTGATAATATTGACACTTGACATTGTGCACATAACCCAATGGAATTGACCATTCCAACTCCAAGGCCGATAAGTTGAATTGACAATAGAAATTTGTCCGACACCAACTCATCCCGCAGCATGTATACTAAGATTTTATGAGCTTAACTAACAAATACGCATTGTAACTGTAACTAATAAGCTCTCTCAAATAATTATACGATATTTCACTACATGAATTGACCACCCAAGATTTCTTTGAGCATTAAGGTGCCCAGGTGGATTTTCATGTAGAAAAATATCATATAGATGATCAAATACAGCTGATCGAATCCCTGGTAAGGCAACACACCTTGGGCTGAGAGACCCAGACAAAAAAAAAAGAATTAAAAAAGTGCAGCTGAATCAAAACCAAGGTTATGGTTGTGAAGATCACTTGAAGAAGGAATGGTTCTAGGTGGCTTGATATCATAGTTTTCAAAGATTCGATTACCATTATCACCCAAAAAAAGTAGAAGAATCAGCAATCTCATTAACCATAAACATGCTTGCGTGATTGGTCACATATTTTTTCAAAGCTTCCATTGAATCGTTTAATTGTTCAAGTTCTTGCAAATCAAGTTGACTTATGGGAGCTTCCCAACAACATTGGCTCTGACTAGTTTTCCTCATTTGATCAAGTGATTCACCTCTTTTATTCTCAATTTCAACCTCACCAAGAATTTGAGTGAGTTGCAAATTGAGCCCACAAACATTAGCATTTCGATGAGCCTCAACAAGTTGAAGTGAATTATTTGCGATTGGATTATTTTTATTATTATTTCTCAAGAGGAACCTATCAATAAGGGACTCAACATTAGGGTGGCCGAAGGAAAAGACTTTTCTTGCAGTGGAAAAACTATGATAGCTATTTCAACCCCACAGAGAGTTTGCACAGTTCAATTGCTTTTTTTAAAAGACCAGAGCAACGTTTTGAGAAGGTAACCTGGAGGTGATTCTTGACCTCTATCTTGGCAATTTTGATCTTTTGACAACCCATGCTACTAGGTTTATTTTCCATGTTTGATAAAATAAGTTGTAAGAAAAGAATAAGAGATAATATATTCTTGTGATTTTAAGTTGACATTGAGAGTGAAAAATATGGACTATTTAAAGGGATACTTGCTACACTCTCAAACAATTGATGTTATTATTTTATGTAATATGTTGATTTTGGCGTTAGAAAATCTTATCCCATTAAAGAATAAGTAATGGTGATTACTCAATAATGCACCTTAGTTGGCATTATATGTTAATCCCTTAATAAATGTAGTAATGAGTTAATTGTTAATTTGTGACAAATTGTCAACCTTTCTATCTATTGGTTGTTTTTTCAATTAAGATAAAAATTATTTTAAAAAATAAATGATGGTGAATAAGAAAAGGAGAAATATATTCCAACATTTGATACTAATTTTTATTTTTGACTTGTAACCTAACTTGAAGAAAATCATGTTTGACATTTACGTTTTTAGTTGTAACCTAATTACGGAGAAGCCAATTATGATATTAGTTGGATAATATAATTTATAGTGTCTTAAGTTGGTAATAAGTTAAGATATGGGGAAAGTTTGTTAAAAAAATACTATGGAAAACTATTTTGCCAAAGTTATAAAATTCTAGAAAAATTTGTCAAAAGGACACTTAAATCCACATCATCATTAACTTTTCCAACTTAATAACTTCACCCACAAATTTTATAATAATTCACTTTAACTCAATACTTCCAGCTTAATAAATTCATCCACAAGTATTAAATAGTATACTTCAACCCACTCTATCATCGACCATTATATATACAAAAATATCTAGATTTTCAAAAATATTAAATAAAAAAAATTCAAAAGCTAAAAATACAAGGTAGTTGATTTTCCCTCAAAAAATCTCCGATTCCGACCACTTTTTCGATATTATTTTCTGGCAATCAACTCTAAATCAGTCCATAATTATCATAAGGTTGTCCATTGCACCCATTGTTACCCCATTTGGTTGGTGTCTTATCAAACACACTTTCCACCATTGTTCAAAAGCTTAAAACCACTCACATTACTCAAAACCACTATAGAAAGTACATTACAGCAGCTCGGGCGACTCCAAGTTCATTTCTCTATTCCATTAACCCAACGATCATTGATTAGAAGCAATATTTTTAATTTCAAGGTTTTCATAAAAAGAGTTGCCCAGTCATCGACCGCTGATCATCATTCATCGATCGTGTATATAACCCGACCTAGACCATAAGCATAATATACTATTGGCTAAAGCCTAATTCCATTATGTCTATTGCAAAATTTGTTTTAGTTTTTGGTGATTTCATGGAAGAATATGTGGAGACTCCCAAATGCTGAAAATAGAGATATTTTACCAAGGTGACAATCCCCGTTACTGTTTGTCGCAACCGTTCATATGATGAATTGGTTACAAGGGTAATGTGGAGCGGGGATGTAGATTGTGCATCGGGCAATGTGGTGATTAGTTATCTAATGCATTCGAGGGAAAACGTGAATCCTATTATCATAAATAGTGATGTACGTGTACAGATGTACATGATGGATGTCGATGCAGATGGATTTAGGCCTATTTTGAGGATAAATGTAGTTGAGAGGTCCTTCGAAGGACCGGTAAATTCATCAGAACCCCCACCTCCACGCCCGAAAGTCGATGACGATTCACTGATTATGAGAATGATGGAGATGATCTGTTAATACAGAAAATGATTGTATGCATATGGAAGATATTTCATCGTACTCACAAGACGATGATGAAGACCATGTAGCGGGATCACAACCAGGATATTTCTTCACCGAAGAAACCAATTTCTATATCGATAAACAATTCACCGATAAGAAAGAGCTCTAAATATTAATAGACTCAGCAACGGTGTGGCAGTGTTTTGATTATTGTTTGGAGAAGAACTGCTCTAAATTCTTGAAGGAAAAATGTTTATCTTGTGGTTGCAGCTGGTTGTTAAGGGAAATGACGTATGAAATCTCGTGCAGATTTTGCATATACAAGTATGTTGGGTTGCACACGTGCAATGTTGAACACACTACCCGTAGGCATAAGAGATTTTCCTCTAAATTGATTGCTTCACTATGCGTAAATCATTTTCAGGATGGTAAGGGTCTAAGCATAAGAGATATTCAAAAAATTATGTTTAAGGAGTTTCATTTCCACGCAAGCTATTGGATGTGTTGGAAAGAAAGTGTAATTTCGAAGAACATCATTCGTGGGACATCAAAGTACGGATATGCTTGCTTGCCAGCTTTTTCCCACATGGTGGAGTTGTTGAATATAAGGTCTTCCTACTCTATCATGGTAAACCAGATTGATGGATCATTCGTTTACTACATCTTAGCATTTGGAGCTGGCATATGCCCATAAGAGAAAGGTAATTACCATCGATGGCACACATTTGTATCGAAAGTATAGGGGCGTGTTTGCTGAGTGTAGTGGCACATGACACCGAAAATTATATCTTTCCAATTGCCTTTTGTGTCATTGATGCTTCTTTGACCTACTTCTTCAACAAGTTGAAGTCTATCATAGAAGATGAACCATATCTATGTGTCATCTCTGACAGGTTGATGTTTCGGCATTTAACAGAATATTTTGCATTGTTTTCTTGGGAAAATTATATGTTTTCAGAAAACCAAGGTTGCATTAAATGTTGGATTTTAGTGTTTCAGGGTAAAGAGATAACTGAAGAAAAAAACTAAGAAAAGTAGCAAAAAAATACTTCTGACGGTCAAATTAGTGGACTAGTTCAATTGTCAGTGTTAAACAGAACAAGGCATCCTTAAATACTCAGCGACAGCAAACATGGTGGACAATCAGTCTTACGAAGAACCACTACTTTGTCCGTCAATGTTATCCAGAACTTGGCTCTCAAGGATCATCAGCAACGGCCTAAGTGGTGGACCACCAGTCTTGTGACGGACCACTACTTTGGCCGTCAGTGCTAAGCAGAACCAGCCTCTTCAGGATCATCAGCGACAGCTCATATAGTGGACCGTCAGTCTTACGATGGACCATCACTTTGGCTGTCAGTGGTAAGTAGAATCATCCTTTTCAGGATCATCAGCGACGACCCATATGGTGGACCGTCACACTTGCGAGGGACAATCACTTTGTCCATCAACACTAAGCATAACTTGGCTTTCAAGGATCATCAGTGATGATGGACCTTCTGAATTCTGATGGACCACCACTTTGGCTATCACTTTGGGCGCGGATTTATAATTTTTGAATTTTAAATCCTTTTTATCTTGGAACATATAAATATCCAATTTTAGGTATTATTAGAGATCATTATATCTTTTATCCATCTTTTATCTTTTATTAGAGGGTTACCATACTAGAAACATATTGCACGTAGTTTTTCTCTGAGATTCAGTCTAGAACTGTGGATCTAGATTCCATTATTATTTTCTCCATTAATGATTGAAGAACAATAATTGTGAATTTTGTAGGTAAATTTTGAATTAATTTATGAATAACACAATGACTTCTTCTCTTTCTGTGATGGAGATGTGTGGCTAAGTTCCTATAACTAGGGTTATGGGAGCCTTGATATGAATAGCTGATTGGGGGTTGCGAATCTAGTAGATTTCCATGATTAATTTATATTGCATAAACCCTTCTTCACTTTAATGACTTTTCTTGGTTGCAAACTTAAAAAATGAGCCCAAGAGTAACTCTTGTTCGAATGGAAAAGTGTTTTTTGGGAAAAGAAAGGGTTTACATAAATCTAAAGGCTTTAACTTTTGGATAGGGGGTTTGATGCCTTAACTGGATCAACCCATGTGAGAATATAATTAAATAAATAATACGTTCCTTAAGTTTGAAAGAATTAAGGGATTAGCTACTCATTTAGGTTGAGAAACTAATGGGTAAACCATCGAATTCAATTGCTCTTGCAATTGGAATTGTCTAGTGGGAATTCAAAATAGTTCACAACCCTAGCTGCTTAAGCATCTGGGTAACCATAAGTCTAGTTTGACTAATCTTACTAAATTACTATTTGCAACGTATTCGATATTTGGATTACTTTCTATGACAAACATTTGAATATAGTTGATAAATCAAAACCTCCACTTTATTATGGAACCCTTGATCAACAATCTAATAACAACCACAATACTTAGTGAATACAGTATTTCCTGTGGGATTCGACACCCAACCCATTTGGGTTCTATATTTGACAGCGACCGCTTACACTTTCTATTGAGAGTTGTAATTTGGGCGTATCAAATAATAGCCCCATTGCCGGGGTGTACGGTCGTTAATTAATTTTGTGTTTGTTATCTGACCTATGGTCAAGTTTCCTAAATTTTACTTTTATTTTTTATTTTTGTTTTGTGTAGGTTATTTATTGTAAATACCAAGTACACGAAGATCGGGTGCACCGTTATTACTAGTACATTTGGAACCACAGTTAATTGGAAGAATGGTAAACCCCCAAGATACTGAAAGACTAGCCGCTCTGGCTAGAGCTCAACTTAATCAGCAAAATGAAGGCCAGCCGGTACATCATCCTAATCCTGATGATGGTTTGGGGATGATGATTTGTTAGATCCTGTCAACCTAAGGCGTGTAGAGTGTGTTGAATAGAACAAGGCATCCTGAAATACTCAGCGACGGCCAATATGGTGGACGACCACTCTTGCAATGGACCACCACTTTGGCAGTCAATGTTATCTAGAACTTGGCTCTCAAGGATCATCATCGACAGTCCAAGTGGTGGACCACCAATTTTGTGAAAGACAACCACTTTGGCCGTCAGTACTAAGTAGAACCAACCTCTTCAAGATCACCACCGATGGATCACATGGTAGACCGTCATTCTTTCGACGGACCCCCACTTTGGCCATCAATGCTAAGAAGAACCAGTCTCTTCAGGATCATCAGCGACAACCCATATGGTAGACCGTTAGTCTTGCGATGTACCACTACTTTGGCCATCAGCACTAAGAAGAACTTTGCTCTCAATGATCATCAGCGACGGCTAATATGGTGGACCATCAGATTTTCGACGAACCACAACTTTGGTCGTCAATTTTGATGTAGATTTTATAATTTTTGAATTTTAAATCCTTTTTACCTGGAAACTTATAAATACCCAGTTTAAGGTTTTATTAGAGATATTTTTATCTTTTATCCATCTTTTATCTTTTATTAGAGGGTTTCCATACTAGAAACATATTGTACGTAGTTTTTCTCTGAGGTTCATTCTAGAATTGTGGATCTAGATTCCATTATAATTTTCTCCATTGAAGATTGAAGAACAATAATTATGACTTTTGTAAGTAAATTTTGAATTAATTTATGAATAACACAATAACTTCTTCTCTTTCTGTGATGGAGATGTATGGCTAAGCTCCCATAACTAGGGTTATGGGAGTCTTGATGTGGATAGCTGATTGGAGGTTGTAAATATCATAGATTCCCAAGATTAATTGATATTGCATAAACCCTTTTTCACTTTGATGACTTTTCTTGGTTTCAAACTTGAAAAGTAAGCCCAAGAACAACAGTTGTTTGAATAGAAAAGTGTTTGTTGAAAAAAAAAAGGGTTTACATAAATCTAAAGGATTTAACTTTTGGATAGAGGGTAGATGCCTTAACCGGATCAGCCCATGTGAGAATATAATTGAATAAATAATACGTTCCTTAAGTATGAAAGAATTAAGGGATAAGCTACTCATTTAGGTTGACAAACTGATGGGTAAACTATAGAGTTCAATTACTCTTGCAATTGAAATTATTCATTCGAAATTCAAAATAGTTCACAACCCTAGTTGCGTAAGCATCTTGGTAACCATAACTCTAGTTTGACTACTCTTACTGAATTACTATTTGCAATACAATCTACAATTGGATTACTTTCGGTGAAAAATATTTGAATACAGTTGATAAATCAAAACACCCACTTTATTCTAGAATTCTTGATCAATAGTCTAATAACAACACAATACTTAGAGAATACAATATTAACTATGGAATTCGACACCCAACCCATTTGGGTTCTATACTTGACAACGATCGCTTACACTTTCTAACGAGAGTGGTAATTTAGGCGTATAACACGCACATCAGCATTGCCAATTTATTCTCCCATATTTAAAGTCGTGCACATCATGGACTTTACATGAGGCACCTCGCTAAAAATCTGCGTGTAAATCAGCACTGTGGAGAACATCTTTATCAATTTATGCCATAGTAAAGGCATATATAGTTGATGACTTTAGCGAGCATTTTTTTGAATTGAAGAATAATAGCCCCGAGGCAGGACATGTCCTTGAAAATGTACTTGATTTTGAGAAATAGAGTAGAGCACACTTCCCGGTCAATAGGTACGATATGATGACCACAAACATCGTCGAGTCACTCATCTCGGTGTTGATGGATTAATGGTAGTACCCCGTGTCATACATATTCAATTTAATTGCTAGAAATTTTGGTAAAAAGTTTAGGGAGCAGCATGCCTTTGTCGATGGTCAAAACAACAAATTTGTGCCTTGTGCGGAAAGGATCCTAAGGGATAACAAGAGTGCGAGCAATTTCTTGTATATGACTAATGTAAATGGGGTTCTCTACCAATTCACGGTGTTTGGCAACGATGTTACTGCCAAGGTCAATCTTTTGGAGTGGAGTTACTCTTGTTGAAAATCTGACTTGGTTAAAATGTCGTGCGAACATGCGATGGCAGTTTTACGAGCAAAATATGGCGATGGCGTAGGTTACGGTAACAACATCTATGAGTGCTCTTTTCCAATTTATAAAGCTGAAACTTACCTCCTCGCGTACTCAGAATCTATTAACGTTATCTCTCCAGAGCCCGAATGGACTGTGCTACAGGAAGTGCAATACAGTAATATTTCTCCACCCCCTACAATCGCAAACTTGAAGGAAGAAATTTAAACACACTAAGGGCGTCGGTGAGACATTCATGTCCAAAAGAAGGAATAGGTGTTCAATATGTAAGAAATTTGGGCACAAAAGAACCACATGTAGAATGGCCAACAAATTGTAGACAACTTCTTTTTTGCTTCAGTTGTAAAGCTACTATTTTGGGGGATAACTGTTTATTTCTATAGTATTTCATTTTCAATTGTAATCGACTTAAAGCATTGTCTATGATAGACTATGTAAATTCTACGATATATCATTCACACGGTCTTTAAAATCTTATGTATTAGTTATATGATTACTTCTCAAACACGCTATGTTGGTCTTTTTACCGTCTTATCTATCCAATCGATGCAATGAGTCATTTTTTTCCGTTCCAATTTAATGAAAAATTTTATAAATGTCTGTTCTCAAGAAAAATCATTGGTATACGTTAAGTACTCCTTTTCTATTCCCACACACGTCGACTCACCATTGGGTGAGAATTTGAAAGGCCACATTCTATAGGTCTTTAAATGCAACACCTATTTCTATCTAACCCTTTAGTTGTACGTAAACCCAACACACCAGAAACCCTCTTCTTCTTCCTCACCAAACTAAAATAATGCCACCCAAAAGGATACCCCTACGCCCCATTCGACGTGTTCCCCCAAGACATTACGATCTCATCCTACTTAGGAATGATTTTGATTGTCTTTTCTTTGGCCTGGGTCAAGACCACATCTACTTCAAGCGCGAACTCCAACGAATTGCTGATTTCTTATGGGAAATTCTTGAAAGGCTTGGAATGGAAGGACCTGACTACAGCACCCCCAGCATCCCCTTGAAATTAGTTTTTAATTTTTTATTTTATTTTGTGTTTTTAAAATTTTTTGTATGGTTCATTGTTGTAGAAGCTTTCGTAACAGAATGTTGTTAGAAGAAAGCTTCTACAATTCTACTTTTTTTGCTTAAAATCCATGTAATGCAATGAGCAGATTCAATCAATATAAGTATTTTCAGTTTGAACATTATATTTTTCCTCTTTTTTGTGACTGTTATTTTTTTGTGGTTATTCATCTGTGCAGACAACGTTTCAAAATTTTTTTGCATTGTTAGATCGTATAGTCTATCATCGATCGTATACTCCATCAATTCTCGACCTAACATAGTGGCCGATCGTCGACCATGTGAATTGATGGGCCATGTTTTGGGGATGATGGGATAAAATAAATAAATTAAAAATGATATAAATAAATAATAACCTGTATTGGGATTGCTGAAATAAAATAATAAAATTAAAAATGATATAAACAGATAATAACATGTTTTGGGGCTGGTGAAATAAAATAATTAAATTAAAAATAATTTAAACTGATAATAACATATTTTGGGGCTGGTGGAGTAAAATAATTAAATTAAAAATGACTTAAATCGACAATCTTAAATTGTTAGTGAAAATTAATAGGCTGTCATCGATGTTGGCCTATGTCAAATATTAGTAAGCTATACTTGTGCTTTGAGGGGTCCATGAACTTGTCTGGTCTATTGTAGTCCTACACCTTTAGGAGTGCATCGATAGATCTCTTAATTATGCGTCGACCACGGTGATCTATGTACATTGCTATATACCAACACTTGGATGTTGTGTAAAGAGAATAAATAAATTAAAAATAAAGGTAGAGTGAGTTTCTGCACATGCGAGGGAGTGTAAACATGTCACACAATAATATTAGAGCTTATACAAATTAGGGGTGGTGTATTAAGTAGTGTGTGGATGGGTAATGGTTGAATGTTCAATAGTCGAAGGGTAATGTTTGTCAAAGCACAAGTATATTTTGAGTATATATTTTGTATTTGATGACTACATATTTCACATACTCCTTCAATCACCACCCCCAATTCAAAAGAGTATGTGGAATGGATAGTGGTTGAATAATCATCATCTGCAATACAAACTTATGCTTTGAGAAATATTACTCTTAGGAGATTGAACATTCAACCACTACCCATCCACATACTCCTTAATACACTATCCCTAATTTGTATAAGCTTTAATATGATTGCGTGACTTTTTTACACTCCCTCACATGTGTAGAAACCCACCCTACATTTATTTTTAATTTATTTATTCTCATTTAACATCATTCAAGTATTGGTCTATAGCAGTGTACTTACATCACCGTGGTCTAAGCATAATTAAGAGATCCATTGACGCACTCTTAAAGGTGTAGGTCTACGATAGACCAGATGAGTCTACGGTAGATGTTAGTATCTAGTTGATGCCTGACATTGGTCATCATCTATGATAATACCAGTTCCAAAAAACAAAATTACTGTTCCAACGATAATAAACGGCTAGTTTTGTACTTAACACATCTTTTTACTTCATATATAAAGTCGTCACTCCCTCATTATTTTATTTCATCAAATTTGTTTTTATTTAAAACTTCTACAATGTCTCAATAATCTCATGCATCTAATTCTAAAAATACTCTAATTTGTTATTGTGGGAAAGCGACTGTCTTGAGGACGTCATGCACAGACTCAAATCCAGGTCGCAAATGTTATAACTGTGTAATTGCGAAGGTGAGTCGTGTATTTCTTTTTTATAATTTTAAGTTAATTGTTATATAATTATAATTTATTTTCCATCATAATGGCGCATGCTCATTTTTTAAATGGCTCTATGAGCTATTACCTCCAAGCAGGCCATCAAAGTTGAGTCCGGGACCCGAGACATTAAATTTTCGGGGCTTGGTAAAATTTAATCTACTACAAAGGCTCCAAGAATCCGAAGAAAATAGAGATTTTCTTATGAATTTGTTCAAAGAAGACGAAGAACAAAGGGATCACCTTAAAGTATTGCTACATGACACACAAATAAATAGGGATCAACTAAAGCAAAATATGATTTTGGCCGAACAAAGGGATAATGGCCTAAAAATGATGTTATGTACTATAATGCTAGTATTCGTTCTTTGAAAAAGTGTAAAATGGATGTAGTGATATTGAATAAATAATAATACTTCTATTTTTCTGCAATGTTAGCACTATTTTTGATCGAATCATAGTCGAGCAATAAACGATCAACTTAAAATGAAGCAGTATTGTAATGATAGACTATGAAAGAAGTATACAAAATATTATATAAATATTCTATGAAATAAAAAAATGTTTCAAATATCCTACCAACAGATCATTCAACACATTAACAATAATAGCATTCAAATGTCTTTTTTACTATTTTCCTCCTCATCGACATAGGTGTTGTTGATTTCATCAACGATATCCATGAACCCATCTTGTTTTTCTTCCTCAGCTTCTTTTTTCCCTTTAACTTCAACTGTTGCTTCTTTCTCACCTTCTTTTTATTACTCAGCTTCTTTTTTTATTTCACCTACAACAACTGCTCCTTTCTCACCTTCCTTTTCTTCCTCAGTTTTTTCTTTTTCTTCACCTGCTGTAGCTTTATTAGTTTCTTTGTTTGTTTCTTCTTCATCATCAGCTGTTGCTCCTATTTTTCAGCTTCTTCTTTTTCTTTTCCTTCTTTAACTATAACTCCTTCATTTTCCTTGCCTTCTTCTTCAACTGTTTTTATTTCTTTTTCAACATTTTCTTCTTCTACTGCAGCTGCTTCTTTTGCACTTTCTTCTTGGCTATTATCTTCTTCCATTTCTCCTTCTTCATCCTTCTTTTCTTATTCTTTTTCCTTTTTCGCCACAACAGTGGCCAACTCATCCATTTTGCTCTTTTTTTTCATCTTCTTCATTCCTCTCTTATTCATGATTTTCCACATGCACTGTGTAATCATATTAAAAGTGTAACTAATATTTAAATTTGAATTCATTAACAATAACAATTATTGAATGAAGTTACCTCGCTTATGTTGTCGCTCATCCTTTTTCTTTTTATTCATTTTTTCTCTCAAATATAGGCAGCAATATACAACACCACTTCCCCTGGTGAAACAACACGCTTATGAAGATCCCCAACGAATGAGGCACCTTTTATATCTTTTGATGTGCTCGGAGTATCGTCATCGCCAATGCATACTCCAACCGGGTTACCGCTCAAATCCCTGTTATCTTAGCGTGCTCATTTGAAATAAGGATAGCCACCCCTTCTAACTCTTTTTTTAAGCCATCGAAAACATTATTCTTTACCTCATCCCTATATGGATTAAATGTAATCATGTAATCTATCTTTGTCTCACGAACAATAGGGATGATGTAAGGGTGCACGTTCTATAAAATATCAATTAACAATTACATAGCATTAGATACAATAGTAGTATTATTTCATAGTAAAAAATCAGTTCATACCTAGGTAACTTTTCCTTTGTACTTGAATGGGTCGCCTTCGATTATCTGGTCATATTTTGTAGTGTGCCATCTGAGGATGCACGGAATGGGAAAGGGCTCATCCGCTGATTTTCCAGATAATTTTCCAAGATGAGGAAAGACCTCATAGATACAAACCTATAAGCAGTACAACAGTGGAAAAAAACTCAGAGACAATGATAGAGTATAAATAAAATAAGAATCTAAGATAAACTCAATAAAGGGTTAATGGTAGATATCATGAATACCAAAGAAAATCCTAATAGAGCATAGGATGCCTTCTGCTTCTCATCAAATACTTCTCTCTATTTTTCAAGTCACTTTTCTTCTTCAGATAGTCCAAGGTCAATTAAAATATCTCTTTCCCCCATGGATAATACTCAAAGAAACTCAAAAAATCAACCATTCAAATCAGTTTCGTGTCGACAACCTTCGTTGAATCTTTTGCAAGCAACATAGTATGCAAGAATCATAGTAAACAATACTTAATCTTCTGGTCCTCATTCATCTTATTCCCTTTGATCAAGTGCAACAAGTTAGCCACCGTAATGTCTTTATTTTTGGTCACCTTAAAGCGAAAATGCTCCCCTTTGTCTAACACCTAATTCATTTTTTATTCACTAGGGTATGATGAGCAGTTCATCCCATGATCAAACAAAATTATTTTAAGCCAAAACAAATAGGCTTGTTGTTAACGCAGCACCACATCTCATGATGCAGCTTATCGCTCTTGACGTGTCACAATGATAAATAATGCACCAACTGCCCATTGAACTTATGATGTTCCGACAAGTTTCTCATGTGTCGAAAATAGAACCGCTTGAATCTTTTCTTCACTCCTGGTCAACAAGTTAAATTCTTGATTAGCAGCCATTCTTGATCTGACCGATATCTTTTCCGGGAAAGATCCAACCTCATATATTATCGTTCGAAGGTCATACTTCTCCACGAAAATAAATCTTGACAAACATGGCACGGAAAAGGGATCATTATCCTCATCATCACTATTTCTCCCACTTCCCTTGCTCTCTTCACTGTCATCTCTAACAGTGCACTCGGGAAGGACATCTTCACTAGACTTGGCGTAGTCGCTTGTCTCTTTTAACTCCGGATCTGATTTGGTCACTTCCTTGTCAATATTATTTCTTTTTGAGACATTTTCAACTACCTCGACTTTTTTTCTACTGCTACCAGCAGAATAAGAACCAATACCGGCTTTGCTTTTAGGATTGATGGTTTTTATACCTATTTTCAACACAATCTACACCTGTAGAACAAATCTCCCATTTTCAATTCATAGACCCCAAGTCTATCAATAGAAATAAGTCAATGCTCAAATGAACCCCCCTTCCTCCCATAAAAAAACAACAAAGAAACACCCCACCAAAATCCAACATGCAGTATCAAAATCAAACTAGTACACCTAATCAAACTAATTAGCTATTAATCTTTCAATTTTCACTATTTTAGCCATCATATTTTAAAAAAAATTCATACGTCTAAAAAATTGATTTCAATCAAGGGCATTTCGATTTCATAGGCCACGGGTCGACTTCATAGACTACGGGTCTACGGACAGAAATAGGAGACTATTGGAATCAAACTGCCAAAATAACTCTTCAAATAACGATTATCCCACCATTCCCCCATCAAACAGTTTACTCCACATATCAATAATTGAACCGAAATCCAACATGCAATTTCAAAACACAACAATTGCTAAAAATCAAACCAGTGCACCTAATCGAACTAATTAGCTATTAATCTTTCAAGTTCCACTATTTAAGCAGCCATTTTTTAAAAGAATTTCATACATCTAAAAATAATTGATATATAATTTTATTCTTTTAAAAAAAACATAATATCTATTTATTTTTAAAATTATCCCTACCCCCTCTCCGCTCCCCCTAACCCACCCACTCTTTCTTCTTCAACTCAATTCACCATTAAAGCTTTCATTGAAGTTTTTTTTTTAAATCACTCATTAAAGCTACATTTTACAATTAAATCATATCATTTAACTACCCACCATTTCTTCTTCAACAAAATGTCTTCTTCGACACCATTAAAGCTCTTCAACACAATGTTACCATTAAAGCTCCTCCATTGAAGCTTTTTTTAAAATCATATCATTAAAGCCCCATTTTCAGTTAAATCAAATAATTTAACTATCTTTAAATCTCAATTCAATCATAAAACTTTCAATTCAATCATAAAACTATTTTTAAAAGTGATTTAAAAAAAATAAACTAAAATACATGCTGACGGAGCGGGGGTTTGGGGGAGATGCTGATGGTGTGGGGGTGTTGGACGAGGGGTGAGGGTGCTGAATGGGAGTGGGGGGTAGATGGAAGCTGCTGGAGAGGGTTGCTAGATGAGGTGTGGTGGGGGAAGAGGAGGTGGGGTGGGGTGTTAAATTAAATATAAAGTAAAATTTTATTAAGGATATAACAAAAATATAAATTAAACGTATTTAACATGTGGCAGCACCTGATTGGTGCATGTGTTCACTCTCTTTGTTGTAACTGAGATTTAGTGAAAAATGGTGTATTTTCAATGGATTAAGAATCATGGGGTAAAAGGTCAAATTCAAAGTTTAGGTGTCTTTTTGAAAATCTCGGCCAACATTAGGGGGGTAATTATGTATTTACTCTTAAATAAAAAATGATATAAATAGATAATAACATGTATTGGGGCTGATGGAATAATGTAATTATATTAAAAATGATATAAATAGATAATAACATTGTTTGGGGCTGGTGGAGTAAAATAATTAAATTAAAAATAATTTAAACTGATAATAACATATTTTAGGGCTGGTGGAGTAAAATAATTAAATAAAAAATATTTAAATAAACAACCTTGAATTGTTGGTGAAAATTAATAGACTGTCATCGATGTTGACCCATGTCAAATATCAGTAAAAGATATACTTGTGCTTTGAGGGTCCATCAACTCGTTTGGTCTATCGTAGACCTACACCTTTAGGAGTACATCGATGGATCTCTTAATTATGCATCGCTATAGACCAACACTTGGATGTATTGTAAAAGAGAATAAAGAAATTAAAAATAAATATAGAGTGGGTTTCTACACATGTGAGTAAGTGTAAACAAGTCATACAATCATGTTAGAGGTTATATAAGTTAGGGGTGGTGTATTAAGGAGTGTGTGAATGGGTAGTGGTTTAATTTTCAATAGCCTAAGGGTAATGTTTGTCAAAGCACAAGTATATTTTGAGTATATATTTTGTATTTGATGACTACATATTTCACATACTCCTTCAATCACCACTCCAAATCAAAAGAGTATGTGGAATGGATAGTAGTTGAAGAATCATCATCCTCAATACATACTTATGCTTTGAGAAACATTACTCTTAGGAGATTGAAAATTCAACCACTACCCATCCACACACTACTTAATACACTATACCTAATTTTTATAAGCTCTAATATGATTGTGTGACTTGTTTACAATCCCTCACATGTGTAGAAACCCACCCTACATTTATTTTTAATTTATTTATTCTCTTTTAAAAAATATTCAAGTAATGGTCTATAGCAGTGTACATAGATCACCTTGGTCTAAGCATAATTAAGAGATCCACTGATGCACACCTAAAGGTTTAGGCCTACGATAGACCAGACGATTCTACGGTAGAAGTTAGTATGTAGTTGATGACTGACATTGGTCATGATCTACGACATTCTATTAAGTGTCACCACAGTTTCGAAAAATAAAATTACTGTTCCAATGATAATAAAATGATAATTTTGCACTTAACACATCTTTTTTACTTCATATATAAAGTCGTCACTCCCTTATTATTTTATTTCATAACTTTGTTTTTATTTAAAACTTCTACAATGGCTCAAGCATCTCAAACATTCAATTCTAAAAATACTCTAATTTGTTATTGTGGGAATGTGGCTGTCTTGAGGACGTCACGCAGAGACTCAAATCCATGTCTCAAATTTTATAACTGTGTAATTGCGAAGTTGAGTCATGTATGTCTTTTTTATAATGTTAAGTTAATCTTTATGTAATTATAATTTATTTTACAGGATAATGGCGTATGCTTATTTTTTAAATGGCTCGATGAGCTATCACCTCCAAGCAGTACATCAAGGTTGAGTCCAGGATCCGAGACATCAAATTTTACTGGCTTGGTAAAATATAATCTACTACAAAGGCTCCAAGAATGTGAAGAAAATAGAGATTTTCTTATAAATTTGTTCAAAGAAGCCGAAGAAAAAAGGGATCACCTTAAAGTATTGCTACATGACACACAAATAAAGAGGGCTCAACTAAAACAAAAATTGATTTTGGCTGAAGAAAGGGATAATGGACTAAAAATAATGTTATGTGCTATAATGTAAGTATTTGTTCTTCGGAAAAGTGTAACATGGATGTAGTGATATTGAATAAATAATAATACTTCTATTTTTCTACAATGTTAACACTGCTTTTGATAGAATCATAGTCGATCAATAAGAAGATCAACTTAAAATGAAGCAGTATGGTAATGATAGACTATGAAAGTAGTATACGAAAGATTAAATAAATATTCTATGAAATAAAACAATGTTTCAAATATCCTACCAACAGATCATTCAGCACATTAAAGATAATAGCATTCAAATGTCTTTTTCACTATTTTCATCCTCATCGACATAGGTGTTGTCGATTTCATCAATGATATCTATGAACCAATCTTGTTTTTATTCCCCAGCTTTTTTTTCCCTTCACCTTCAACTGATGCTTCTTTCTCACCTTCTTTTTCCTCATCAACTTCTTTGTTTACTTCACCTTCAATAGCTGCTTCTTTTTCACCTTCCTTTTCTTCCTCATTTTTTTCTTTTTGTTCACCTGCTATAGCTTTATCAGATTCCTTGTCAGCTTCTTCTTCTTTATCAGCTGCTGCTCCTATTTTTTTTAGCTTTCTTTTTTTCTTTACCTTCTTCAACTATAGTTCCTTCGTTTTCCTTGCCTTCTTCTTCAACTGTTGTTTCTTTTTCAATATTTTCGTCTTCTACTGCGTCTAATTCTTTTACACTTTCTTCTTGGCTCTTATCTTCTTCCATTTCTTATTCTTCATCCTTCTTTTCTTCATATTTTTCCTCTTTCGCCACACCAGTGGCCAACTCATCTAGTTTGATCTTTTTTTCTACTTCTTCATTCCTCTTCGATTCCAGAAGGTCCACATGCACTGTATAATCATATTACAAAGTGTTACTAATATTTAAAGATGAAAATTCATTAACAAAATTAACTATTGAATAAAGTTACCTCGCTTGTGTGGTCGCTCATCCTTTTTCTTTTTATTCAGTCCTTTCTCTCTGATATAGGCAGCAATACCTCACATCGCTTCCTCGAGTGCAACAACACGCTTATAAAGACCCCCAGGGAATGAGGTGCCTTCTGTATCTTTTGATGTGCTCAGAGTATCATCATCACCAATGCATACTCCAATGGGGTTACCACCCAAATCCCCGTCATCTTCATTGTCCTTATTTAAAATAAGGATAATCACCCCTTCTAACTCTTTTTTTAAGCCATCGAAGACGTTATTCTTCACCTCATCCGTATAAGGCTTAAGCATAATCATGTGATCCATCTTCGTCTCACAAACAGAAGGGATGATGTACGGGTGCACATTCTACAAAATATCAATAAACAATTACATAAAAAATAAGTTCATACCTAGGTAACTTTTCCTTTGTACTTGAATGGGTCGCCTTTGATTATCTGGTCACTTTTTGTAATGTGCCATCTGAGGATGCGGGGAATGAGAAAGGGCTCATCCATTGATTTTCCATCAAAGTTTCCAAGATGAGGAAAGACCTTATAGATCCAAACCTATAAGCAGTACAACAATGAAAACAAAACTTAGAGACTATGACAGAGTATAAATAAAACAAGAATCTACGATAAACTTACTAAAGGGATTATGGTAGATACCATGAATGCCAAGGGAAATCCGAATAGAGCATGGGATGCCTTCTTCTTCTCATCAAATAATTCCCTCTGTTTCTCCATGTCACTTTTCTTATTCAGATAGTCTAGGGTCAATTGAAATGTCTTTTTTCCCCAAGGATAATACACAAGGAAACTTAAAGAATCGACCATTCGAATCAGTTTCGTGTCGACAACCTTCATTGAATCTTTTGCAAGCAGCATGGTGTGCAAGAACCACAGTAAACAACACTTAAACTTCTGGTCCTCATTCAGCTTATTCCCTCTGATCAAATACAACAATTTGGCCGCCGTAATGTTTTTGTTTTTGGTCACCTTAAAGCAAAAATGCTCCCCCTTGTCTAACACCTTCTTCATTTTTTATTCACTAGGGTATGATGAGTAGTTCACCCCGTGATCAAACAAAATTCGTTCAAGCCAAAATAAACAGGCTTGTTGTTAATGTAGAACCACATCTCATGACGCATCTTATTACTCTTGACGCATCGCAACAGTAAATAATGGACCAACTGCCCATTGAACTTGAGATGTTTTGACTGGTTTCTCAGGTGTCTATAATAGAACCGCTTTAATCTTTTCTTTACTCCTGGTCGACAAGAGCTTGCTTAAATTCTCGATAAGCAGTCATTATTAAACTGACCGATATCTTCGCTAAAAAAGATGCGACCTCATCTATTATTGTTCGAAGGTCATATCGCTCCACAAAACTGAATCCTGACAAACATGGCATGGACAAGGGATCATTATCCCTATCATCACTGTTTCTCCTACTTCCCTCGCTCTCTTTACTGTCATCACTAACACTGCACTCGGGAAGGACATCTTCACTAGACTTGGCATAGTTGCTTATCTCCTTTAACTCCGGATTTGATTCGGATACTTCCTCATCCATTTTATTTCTTTTTGAGACATTTTCAACTGCCTCGACTTTTTTATTTCTACTGCTACCAGCAAAATAAGAATCGGTACCGGATTTTCTTTTTCGTATTTCAATTGGTCACCTGCTTTGTTAAGTTGGTAATCAATTTTCCATTAACTTCACTTTGTTTCTCTAGAATTGCAGCGTGAGAGAGATATGTGGATATTACATACAAGCACTTCAAGGCATTTTACCATTCATTCTCATGCATAGACAAGAAGTTGAATGTGGATTGATAACTGGTGAAGTGAAAACCTAAGATTTTTAATTCATATATTCATACCTACACTCTCATTAACAACAACAGGAACTTTAGTCCGTACATCCTAACATGTACGCGAAACATTAATGTAAGAGACAACACATAACAATAGTATACTAGTGTAATTTTACAAGTGGGATTTTGGAATGCAGAAATTATCCATATCTTTATTGAGTAGATAGGTTGTTTTCGATAAATCCTTGGCACAAAAAGTGAAGCTGTTCGGGAAAGGGTTGCTGGAAGAAAAGGAAATGCAAATAAAATTACAAGGTGTAGTGCAAAATGTAGCATTGTAGTGCAAAAACATTGATCAAAAAGAAATTATATGATTACTAAATACTACTACTAAATAATGACATGACATGAGTCTAGCCTCGTAGTTCCTATCTACTGGGCAGCCACACTCAACTACTTACTAACTTGAGACCTACTAATCTTCCATATAATTCTCAACCTCCATATCTACTTGTCTAATTGTGCCATGAAGTTACAACATGTATATCTACAACATACCTGCAATGCATGACATTGCAATCAAAAGCGTGCACATACTTTTTAAACTACTCGGGTAATTGAAAACAAAGGCAACTTCCATTCAATTTCTTGATGTCGTAAGTTTCACCAAATAAAATTGTAACGCCCCGCATTTTGGGCTACAATATAGACCACGATTCCTATGGGTCGATAAATCCCAAAGCCATAAAATCCTATGCCAATACGGCATGTTAATTATTTGTGTATCATGTAAATCCATTCAATCTTGAATTTAGACCATAGAGGTGCTTCAACTCAAGGACGAGTTGAAACTATTTCGATCGACTAAGTTTTAGTAGATGTTGTAAATTGTATCAGCTTTCATAGACTATAACTCTCTTGATATGTCAAATTAGGGAGCCTACTATGTGTCAAATGATAGGTCTTCGAGTTATCTTTCTAACGATACCAATTTTACAAAAATTCGACACTCGAGTAAGAAGTTATGGCCTTTCAAATTGATATGCATCGCGTAACCTATCGCACATGGCCACTATAAAGCATAGGCGATAGCCTGGGCGGTGCCTATGTAAACATAGGCGGCGCCTATGTAAACATAGGCGATATCCTAAGTGGCGCCTATGTAAATATAGGCGATGGAAAGGGCGGCGTATATGTAAAGAATTCAAGTGACTTAAACACTCCATTTTTAAGATAAAATGGTCCTTTTCCACCCTTACTTAGCCCTAAAACACGAAATTCAGTTCCAAGGACCCCAAAATACACCTTCATTCATCAAAAGTGCTGAAGGATTCTCCTTAGGGTTTAAAAATAAAAACCCAAGCGACTCGAGATTCAACCGGGGGTTTTAGGAACAAATTGCATATTTTGAATCCTCTCAACGTAGGCTTTGAAAAGCAACTAATATTCATAGTAATCAAGGTACGTGGGGTTATCCTAAAATCTTATGGGTGTAGTTTTTATGAACATGCATGCTTTTAAACGGGGGTTTTCAATCAAATGCTAATATCTTGCTTTCAATATGATTTTTATGTCCTTTTCTTTATGTCATGGGAATTATTTGCCTATATACTTCAATGGTTGAAAACATGCATATGTGAATTGAGATTTTCCATGGAAGTTTGATCAATATGAATGATAAATTGTTTTCAAATTCCCATGAAAATGTTTTGATACTCCATATTATATTGTGATCAATAAAAGAGAGCATGAATTTGAAATAAATATTGTTCACCACTTGTAAATGATGAACCACCTTGGTTTTTACATGATTATGCATATGCGGATGTGATATTGATGACTTGCAAGTCGGGTATGATGATACCCCACAGAATATGATATGTGATTGAGTCAGATGAAATTTGAATGGATTGATTTTACATGAGATAGGTGGATGTCTGAAGAAGGCGTTTGAGTGTAAGGGCTCATCGCTGGAAATCGTGTTTGCCGACACAGAATTTAGTACCAGGATTAGTGATCTTGTTTACTTGACTTTATTTCATTCCCAAATTGGGACTATAGATAGGGGCCCTGGCTGAGTGATCTTAGGCACTACCATTGGGTCGAGACACCATACTTCGTGGTCTTGTGTGTCTCACCCTCACTTATACTCTAATATCAGCGGCAACTGAGGTTTGGCAGTTGGTGTAAATTATGTAGGGTATTCCACCTAGCTTACTTGCATTTCATTGTTGTTGAGAAACTATTGCATTTCTCCCATGTTTTTTCAAATGATTTGATACGAAATTTCTTTATAATGGCTCTCAACTATATTTTGTAAAAAAAATATAAAGTTTTGCTTTGATATCTCTGCGTGCCAGTACTTTTGTGCTGAACCCCTCCCCTCTCCAACCTCTCTGGTTCAGAGGCACAGTCTAGGGGTCAAGAGAATCAGTAGATCATTCAGACAGAGTTGCAGAGACAAGTGGTGAGGCTTCTATGTTTCGGAAGGTCTTATGTCCTAGATTCCTTTTATCTTACATTTAGTTTTGGGGTCTACTAGGGCCTTGTCCCAATTTATATACAGTTACTTGACTCAGTCATTTGTTAGTGATTTTTGCAGACAATTGTTTAGAAGTTGATTTGGGGGAACCTTATTTCCCCGTTATTGTTTCTTTTCATATATATGAACATATTTATAAATTATTGTATTTCTTCCGCATTACTTTGATCGTATGAATTAGGTGCATGATTACCAGATAGATAGGGGTGTTTGGGGTCTTCATGTTTCGAAATGCTCGTCACGGCCAGGCCCTGATTCAGGTCGTGACAAACATTGTATCAAAGCACGATTCATGGAACAAGGGTGTTTGCGAAATCATATTGGGCAGAGTCCTGTTTATGGGTGTGTAGCACGCCACACTTATAACCAGGGTTATGGTAATTTATTAAATCAAACTGAAGTTGGGAATTTATTAAAACCATTTATGTTGGAATATGGTAATGTGGCTTCTAGGTGGGAAACTATTCCGATGTGGTAATTAACCTTTTTTTCACGTACTTCATCTATTTTTAGGGAGATTCTATATGGCTTTTTTAACAGAGCGGATGTTCTAGAACTTCCATTTACAATACAAGCACACAAACCAACATAATCATGCGAAAAAATCCTGCTTGGTCTAGGTTTGAATTTTTTGTTCAAAAGACTGGCAAAACGGTTAATAAATAGTTAAGCAGCTGAAGAAATCATACCTTTGTAAAAAGCAGTTAATACTACATAAACACCAAAGCGAGCTCCCAAACCAAATGACCTTCCAAGTGTCAACCACCCCACACCATTATACTAGCCTTCAATAATGATAAAAGATTAAAAGAACATTAACATTTAAGATCTAAAGATGTCCATAAAACAACCATCCATACGAGAAAATTTATGAACTTTTCATCGGTCTTTTATAAGACCTATAATGCATGCATTTCCCATAAAAGCAGTAATACAATTGATACGTCATACATCATCCGAATAACTTTTTCCCTGAAGCAAAATGGGAGAGCAGAGTATCATCACTTCTGGTTACCATAAAACAAAAATAGCTGATTGAGTCACCTGAACTTCTTGACAAAGTTCTAACCCTGTTGATGACATCAGCACCAGTGAGTTGCTTACCGCTACTTGAACCCACCTGCATTCCATTCTACAGAATATATAACCAAAGAACAATAAGACATTAACGATCCTCCCCTCAGTGTAAGATAATACATTAAAGTTAATGCTCAAGGTCAATATCTATTTTCACACCTTTACAAGGGCCTTAGGCTATCGAAAGGGTAACCGATGGCAGTGGCTAATGTAGAAAATCCTGCAGCAATAACTGCATGGGTTGCAAATATTGGATTCTTCAAAAGTTCATTCATTTGATAGATTAACGTGGTTAACTACGTGTTGCAATTAATCATCTCCTCTAGTCACAATCAATATATTCAGAGATTCACAATTCCCTGCAATTCCATTAGATTGGAACAAAGAGTTAGTACTTCAAATGCGCTATAAAGTCGGTCACCATGAATGTTAACACTAACGTCGTTAAGAAAACTCATGGGCGGAGGAAAATTGCAATAAAGACAATTGAAAATCGGAACAGTAGATATGTTATTTTCTCAAAACGTGTTTAGGACTTTTCAAAAAAGATAGTGAACTTTGCATATTAACTGGTGTAGAAATTGTTATTCTCGTTCAGTCTTTAAAGCGCCAACGTCTTTTCACTTTCGGTCATCCTAGTGGTGATGCTGTTATTGACCGTTACATCACTGGAATACCATCTTCATCGTTGTCATCATTGACCACTGATGAATTCAACTTGCAACAAAATAACCAGTATTATTCTCATATGTGTAAAGATTGGGAAGCGGAGAAGAAGAAAAAAGAGAATATTGAAGAAGAGAAGGTGAATATTGATAATAATAATAACGGGGGATATTGGTGGAATGAACCAATTGATACTAAGGGTATTGATGAACTTGAAGAATTTATGGTTGCATTGGAAAATTTGATGAAGAACGTAACAACAAGGGTTGATGAATTGAGTATGTTAAATGGATCTTCTTCGTCGAATTCAATGATGAAAATAGCAAGATTTGGAGCTGAGGATCAATTTTTGAATCAGGTTGCAATTGATTATTGTTCTTCAATTGTTCCTTATGAACTCAATAGCTCAGGAGATGGCCAATTTTGAAGCAATTAGTAGTAGGTACTAATATTAAAGCATTATTACCAACTAAGTAAGCATGTTTTTGCTTTTATTTTCCTTTTCTTGTTCATGAAGTAGTAGCATGTGTTTTTTTGGGGGGGTCAAAAATGTTATTGAACTATTAAAAATAGAATGAACTGCTTTTGTTTGGATCCAATTACTCTACCTAGGTATATATCTATTACCTAATTATTACCTTGGTGCAACTTCTTTTGAATTTCTTCATTTATTTCTAAAAGGGTTAATCTATTATGTATTAATTTGGTTTACTTTTTTAAGTTTATTATCATAATAACAATAGTTTCTTAAGTATTTTATTTACATAAAAATATATGCATCATTCTTTGAGAATAGTCATTTTACACTTATTAATTCTTTATAATTCCGTGATAAATACCAAATTAAAAACAACCTATTCAGAAAACAAATCTTATATTGATTCATTTGTTGTTGCTTATTAGCAATAAATGCACAAATTAAGAACTTGAAGAACTTAGAGCAAAGGCCAGCCAGTATGTGAAATACTCATTGGACCATTAAAGGTTGTGATGGGTGCGATTATTATAGTCTACCATCTTAATCAGTGTATGACGTTGCATACTGATGAAAATCTTATTTTGTGAGGCCCCAAATTAGTGTCTAGACTTCGAATGAGAATCCAAAAAAAGGGACGAAGAGACACAAAAAAAAAAGAATTAAAAAAGTGCAGCTGAATCAAAACCAAGGCTATGGTTGTAAAGATCACTTGAAGAAGGCATGGTTCTTGGTGTCATGATATCATAGTTTTCAAAGATCCCATTACTGTTATCACCAAAAAAAGTAGAAGAATTAGAAATCTCATTAAGCATAAACTTGCTTTCCTGATTAGTCACATATTTTTTCAAAGCTTCCATTGAATCCTTTAATTGTTCAAGTTCTTGCAAATCAATTTGACTTATGGGAGCTTCCCACCAACATTGGCTCTGACTAGTTTTCCTCATTTGATCAAGTGATTCCCCTCTTTTCTTCTCAATTTCAACCTCACCAAGAATTTGAGTGAGTTGCAAATTGAGCCCACAAACACTAGCATTTCGATGAGCCTCAACAAGTTGAAGTGAATTATTTACTATTGGATTATTATTAGTATTATTTCTTGAGAGGAACCTAACAATAAGGGACTCAACATTAGGGTGGCCGAAGGAAAAGACTTTTCTGGCAGGGGAAAACACTATGATGGCTATTTCAACACCACAGAGAGTGCACAGTTCACTTGCTTTTTTGAAAAGACTAGAGCGACGTTTTGAGAAGGTAACCTGGAGGTGATTCTTGACCTCTATCTTGGCAATTTTGATCTTTTGACGACCCATGCTACTAGGTTTCTTTTCCATATTTGATAAAATAAGTTGAAAGAAAAGAATAAGAGATAATATATTCTTGTGATTTTGAGTTGACATTGAGAGTGAAAAATATGGACTATTTAAAGGTATACATGCTACTCTCTCAAACAACTGATGTTATTATTCTATTTAATATGTTGATTTGGGGATTAGAAAATCTTATCCGATTAATGGATAAACAATGATGATTACTCAATAATGCACCTTAGTTGGCATTATATGTTAATCCCTTAATAAATGGAGTAATGAGTTAATTGTTAATTTGTGACAAATTGTCAACCCTTCTAGCTATTGGGTTTTTTTTTTTAATAAAGAGAATAATTATTTTAAAAAATAAATGATGGTGAATAATAAAAGGAGAAATATATTCCAACATTAGATACTAATTTTTATTTTTGACTTGTAACCTAAATTAAAGAAAATCATGTTTGACATTTAAGTTTTTAGTTGTAACCTAATTAAGGAGAAGCCAATTATGATATTAGTTGGATAATATAATTAATAGTGTCTTAAGTTGGTGATAAGTTAAGATATGGGGCAAGTTTGTTAAAAAGATACTATGAAAAACTATTTTACCAAAGTTATAAACTTCTTGAAAAATTTGTCGAAAGGACACTTAAATCCACATCATCATCAACTTTTGCAACTTAACAACTTTACATATAAATTTTATAATAATTCACTTTAACCCAATACTTCCAACTTAATAAATTCAGCCACAAGTTTTAAATAATACACTTCAACCCACTCCATCATCCACCATTATATATACAAAAATATTTAGAATTTCAAAAATATTAAATAAAAAAAATTCAAAAGCTAAAAATAGAAGGTAGTTGGTTTTCCCTCAAAAAAGCTCTGATTCCGACTATGTTTTCTGCCTTATTTTCTGGCAATCAGCTCTAAATCAGTCCATAATTATCATAAGATTGTCCATTGCACCCATTGTTACCCCATTTGGTTGGTATCTTATCAAATGCAGTTTCCACCATTGTTAAAAAGCTTGAAACACCTCACATTACTTAATACCACTTTAGAAAGTACATTATAGTAGCTCAGGTGACTCCAAGTTTATTTCTCTCTTCCATTAACCCAACGATCATTAATTAGAAGCAATATTTGCAATTTCAAGGTTTTCGTACAAATAGTTTCCCAGTCATCGACCACTGATCTTCATTCATCGATCGTGCATATAACCCGACCTAGGCCATAAGCATAATCTACTATCGACCAAAGCCTAATTCCAGGATGTCTATTGTAGAATTTTTTCTAGTTTTTGGTGATTTCATGGGAGAATTGGTGGAGACTCCCAAATGCTGAAAATGGAGATCTTTTACCAAGGTGACAATCCCCGTTGCTGTTTTCCGCAACCATTCGTACGATGAATTGGTTGCAAGCATAATGTAGAGCGGGGATGTAGATTGCGCATCGGGCAATGTGGTGATTAGTTATCTAATGCATTCGAGGGAAAAGGTGAATCCTACGATCATAAATAGTGATGTACGTGTGATGATGTACATGATGGATGTCAATGCAGATAGATTTAGGCCTAGTTTGAGGATAAATGTAGTTGAGAGGTCCTTCAAAGGACCGGTATATTCATCAGAAGCCCCACCCCCACCTCCACGCCCGGAAGTCGACGACGATTTCAGTGATTATGAGTGATGGCGATGATCCTATTAATACGGAAAATGATTGTATGCATATGGGAGACTTTTCATCGGACTCACAAGACGATGATGAAGACCATGGAATGGGATCAGAACCAAGATATTTCGTCACTGACGGAACTAATTTCTATATCGATAAAAAATTCACCGACAAAAAAGAGGTAAAAATGGTACTAGACTCAGCAGAAGTGAGGCAGTGTTTTGATTATTGTTTGGAGAAGAACTGCTCCAAATTCTAGAAGGCGAATTCCAGTTCATTTATTTTAAAGCGCTTGGAAGTTGCCAATTCATTTATTCTGAACTGGAAACCATCAAAGAAATAGAAAGAGGGAATGGAAGCCATGGCTTGTAATTTCCCTTATTCAAGAGGTCAACTTGTAATTTATAGTAGGGATTTAGATCCTACGTGTTAATGCTGCAAATATATTGATTGTTTTTTCACTATCTCAACCATAAGTTGCACTAACTATTCCAGAGTGCATTAGTCAAACTATTTATGTTAGCTGCTTAGGTTTTCTCTCGTGATCTTTTGAGAAGAGAGTCTTCTTTTCCAGGCATAAGGTATTCGATCTACACTTTTTATTATCCTGATAGATTGTTCTTCTTTGTTTACCATTCTTGATATTCATGTACTTCTCTCATGCTTTCTTAGTCTTCAAGTGCATATCATCTTTTTTCTTTTCTTTTATTTTCTGTACTTGCTTTATTTTCAAGGTTTTACCTCATCACAAATCACGATACTATTGTATTGTAACACCCTGTAAAAGTCGTGCATGAATTAGCCTTTAATAGAGTGCCCTTAGACTTAAAAACTTGAAAATTTTTGTTAGTGTAATGAGGACTTAGTGTCATTTTAGCTGGCAATCTTCGGGATACAACTTTTCAACCTTTCCGATATTCGTTTTTAGATTTTCAAGTTGCGTTACGATCGGGCAAGCTCATAGTACATCTCGTATAAGTTTTGAAATTTTTCGGAATGCATAAGGCTGCGTTTGGATTTCAAAACGGTAGCAAAACGCATAGCCTATTGCCCAGTTTTCAGCATTTCAGGGTCAACTTCAAATGATCATAACTCCCTGCATATAGTGAACTGTGTGATCTATAATATATCAAACGAAATCTATTTGATTCCTCTTTAAAATGAAGTTGGTTTCATCCAATTTTAATAAATGAGTAAAACGTTATAATCGATTTACTCCAGCCTATCAAACTGTCAACTGAGGAACAGATTTGACCTTAATTGTTCCTTAGGGGTATTTTGGTCATCCTCCACCCCTATATATACCACCAACACGGGATATAATCCCTCAAACACCATAATACACATACTTTCCCCAAAATTGCTCAAGAACTCTCCTTGGGGTTTCAAAATAAAAACCTAAATAGTTCAAGATTCGACCATAGGTTTTCGAAGATAATTACATATTCGGAATCACCAATCCTCAAGCTTCAAGAAACATCTATTATCTTTGGAAATAGAGATGGGCATAGAAAAATCATGTTTTAGAATGGGTTTTAAATTATGTATATATATTTATGTATAATATGTTTTAACATCATTGTTTTGGTCTTTTGACCATTTCCAAAGTGATTTGACAGTTTATATACATATATGAATAAATGTGTTTCAATTTTGAATACATGAACTTGCTAGAGACATTTGACCACCAGGTGTTTGATGGAATTTCTGCATGAATTGAACTTTAAGTTTTGGAATATGAAATCCTTTACATCAGTTACATGTTTTGGTGGTCTAAACTATGTTTTGAATGAAAGCACTTGCTTAACACATTATGGCTCAAAAAGATCATGACTTGCAATGTATTGGTATGACGATACCAATTCAAACTAATGCCATATCAGACTCAGACTAACAGACATTGCGGACTTTCATGATTTTAGACATTCAGAATGTTGCATGTACAGAAAAGGTTAAAAATGGGCATACAGAGATGTTAGGTGGTTCCCCAAAGAGGGCTTGAGTTCAAGCGACTCATTGCCTAAAACCGTGGTTTGCCGACCCATGTATACTATTATGCGATGACTTAAATGTCCTGTGGCGTATCAGACTCAGACACTCCAACCCTTCCGGCACACTTGGGTTGGGGGCTTCCCTGCCGAGTCAATGGCGGATTCCATACAGCCCGTGGAATATCAGACTTGTAGGGGAATACCACCTGACTCAGAAGTAAAACACAGATCTTGATTTGAAATGAACAGACGGGTTACATGTTTTTAGAAAGTGCCCATGTATTTTTCAGAAACAATTTTATACATGATGTCTTGATGAAAAATTGCTTTCACTTAATATATATATATATATATGTATGTTCCATTATACTATTTTTGGATTGCTTTGCGTGCCAGTACTTTTGTGCTGACCCCTCTCCTTCCAGGTTCTGAGGCACAGCCTAGGGGTCTAGCTACTCAGTAGACATTCTCGGATTTGCAGACTTGATCTCACACTGGTGAGCCTTCTATCATTCGGAAGGCCTAATTATGTCAGACATTATCTTATTTATTATGTTTTTGGTTTACTGGAGGCCTTGTCCCAGTTTCTTTTCAGACAGATGTTTGTGTTCTTAGTAGAGATTTCGCAGACTGATGTTAGATAGTATTTTTCAGAAATGTTGCACAAATTGACCATGTTTTCCGTACTCAGTTTCAATTCCACATTTTCTTATGATTACGAATGTTATGCATGATAACCAGATAGAGAATGGGTGTTCCGGGACTTCATGGTTCGGGATGCTCATCACGGCTAGGGCCTAGGCTTGGGTCATGACAAACTTGGTATCAAAGACCAGTTCATGGTCCCAGGGTATCTGCGAAATCGCATCGGGTAGAGTCTTGTTTAAGGGTGTGTTGCGCGTCACACTTATAAGCAGGAGTCTACAAGACGTTTAGGAATGTCTCTCTTTCTTTATGTTCTAGTTCGTGAAACAGAGTCAGAATGTTCCTCCTTCATACTCTAATTCATTCTATGGTGACGTCCATACGAAAGTAAAATCATTCCAAATTCTTTCCTTACTTTGATGTTCTCAGACCCATCACATTTCTAGGGTGAATCAAGTGCAGAAGTTTAAAGTCTAAATGGTATAGTCCCTTCGGATCACGTCATATAAGATCTTAAAATTGTGCAAGGACTTGAGAAGAGTCCGTTATTGCTTCAGAGTGTATGGGTTCTAGTGTGATCCTTGATCTTGACGAAATCGTGCTTTTCAGCCTTCTGTATTGAGTATATTTGGCCTTTTTTAGAAATTTATGTTGCAGATGTCATGCTTAAGGGAAAAGATGTGTAGTAGAAGTGTTGGAATTGTATTTCCACCCAAATAGTAGTATAAGTTAAAGTGTCGGTGTCATGACCTATTAGTAGCAAGTAGCCTGTGTGGATTGTATGATAATCTGTGGGGGAAATATATGACTAAGATTTTTTTTGTCTATACAAAGTAAGATGTGTATTCTCAGCTTAGGGAATATTGTGTGACAAGTTTCTATCTCTTGAAAATATTTTATCATCGTGTTGGTGAAACTAAAAAGTCTAGTGAAGCCGTGTGGGGCTCTTTCGATTCACTAGCATAGTTGACTTGTCATTATTCTTATTTTCTTGTTCAAACTACAAAAAAATCAAAGTCTAGTGAAGCCGTGTGGGGCCTATTTCGATTCACTAGCAATTTGTCATTTAACGTGTGGTTCTTGTGTTGGTTGAATTTATGTATACATGAATCTTTTTGCATGAGATAGAGTTGGTAATGAAGCGGTTAGTCTTTGTGTGTTAGTTTATTAGTAGAAGACAGAGAAGGAGTTATTAGGCGAGGTGAATTTTCCTTGCTTGAAGTATGAAAATGGCCAGATTAGCCAGTAGGTTATAAGTATAGACTCATGGTTGTTGTGGATTTTGAAGGTAGTGTAAATGTACGCTTGGGTAAGTAATTGTGATGTGAGAAATAAGTATAAGTAGATACGATTGTACGGGGTTATAATATAAGGATAAGGTTGACCATGTCTATTATAAGGCTTTAACCCCCTTGACCCTCTTTTCATTGGTAGTTGTAACCTACTGCTACTTGTGAGAAGGTATGTAGTAGATTTTTGAGATATTTGGGTAGAATATCCCAATTTGATGGATTAGTATATTTATATTATGTTGCATTCTTCGTTGGTGGTAAATGATTGATACTAAACTATAGGCTTGAATTTAAATGGTGTGGTGGTAAATAGTGGCACGAGTTTGATGATGCATGTTTTGTGGGATTAAATTAGTAGGCTTGATGTGCTGAAATAGTACATGCTAATGGATTATGATAAGGAAAACCATTAGGTCATGATCGATTATTGTGGTTATGAAGTTCTAGTGCACTAGTGTTTCGTGATGTTTATTTCATAGTTTCCAAGTGAAAATTTCGTGTAAGGTTGGGTTGTAAATCATGCATAGCACTAGATATTAAGTTTGAACAGTTGATGTCCATGAAGGTGGATGTGAAAATTTCTTGGTTAATGAATACTAGTTGTATAGAAGTGATCTAATAGACTTAAACGGTGCATGCAATAGAGTAAGTTTATTTGATTCGTAGTGGTGTATGATGTTGCATGCATGATGTAGAAGTATGCCTAAGGTGAAATGAGGTTGTGGCATTTTTCTAAGGCTATTACTTGTTGTGCGTGTCTAGTGGTACCATTGAATTGTTAAGTGGAGAAAGACTAGTTAGATGGTACATGGTGATCTAAATAGCCATGTTAAGGTTTTTTTATTGATAGTGTTGGGCTTTTTGCGGTGATCTTGATTCTCATAGTAGAGGGATATAAATTTGGAGTCGCAATAGTGGTATGCTCTATCGAAAGAGATATGGTTCATCAAAGGCTTGGTGATATCCATGTTAAGTGTTAGCATCTAAGCTTGACTTTTGAAGGTTAAACCGATAGAATAAGTGTGCAAGCATTATACTATGACTATTAGTGGCTAGAGAAAGATAGAGTGTATCCTGGAAGGTAGTCATTCGGTCTAAGGTCTATGATATGCATGTATTGTTATTTTTTTTCAGACCCTAGAGTGTAGTAAGTGTAGTTCAGTTAAAATATGGTAAAGGATCTCCCAAACTCTAGATGATGACTTGAAGCTAAGGGGGAGATGACAGAACGAATGACCAAGTAAGGCTCTCAGATTCTAGTAGTGATGCAGTATGATTTAGAACGTTAGAAAGTGAGGGTGAGACTCAACCCATTCTTATCTTAGTATTTTTCAGTGATCCCAATGCCTACTCATAGTACGTTTTTTTAGATAAGGCCATAAGTATGAAGTGAGATTTGGGGCCAATCTTTGATACATGTGATGTTTAGTGGAAAAGTTTGTGTGTGTATGTTTTTAGGATAGTGCGTGGGAGTTATATTGATAATAGTTTAGAATCTATGTGAAGTATGTATTTATGGGTGTTTGCCTTGAAGTTAACATGTGGTTATAAATTAGGCTTGAATAACGTTTTGGGATTGTAGTGAAAGGTTGCAATATGCATTAGCGACTTCATATTAAGAGTTCAGAGTAGTCATTAAAGTGGTAAGGCACGTTATGCTTAGATTGTGATCTTTAAAAGAGGTATAGAAGGTGGCATCATATGATTTAGAATAATAGCGTGGTGTAGCATGTTGTATTTTTGTGACTTAGAGTTAGGCTTGATCGCGGGGTAAGGATTAAGCTATTTTAGGCATTAGTAGAAAAATTTGTCAATGCTCATATGAGAAATTTAAGCTGAATTGAATGAATATAATATTTATAGGGAATAGTATAGTTAAGGCATATTCGGGAAGTGCGCTAAGCCTGAAAGTAAGAAGTCGTATTGCCAAAGGTCTGAAAATTCTATCCTAATTTAGGAGTTATATGTCTATATTTCAGACTGCAGAGTAGAGTTAATGTTGATCCATACCCAAGATTCGTGGCTCCCTATTACTGTTAGAACTTCTTTAGAGAGAGTGTTGAAGAGATACTCCAGTTAAGTATGAGAGTCTAGCATAATTCAATCTGTATAGTCAGTAAGTCAGTTTAACAGGCAGATTCGCATGACTTGTTTTCTCGTCTTTTCATTTATTCATGCTACCCGAAATCTCAGACATGCTACTATTACAAGATAGAGTATACCAGTAGTTGCGAGTATAGCTCAGTTCATGTGTCATGCATTAGATTCAGATTCCAGATGTTCAGTTCTGATTCAATTTGTAGGTGCCTAGTGCATCGCCTCAATTTTTTTTTCCGAGTATCTTAATGAATTGAGCATTCATAGAGGGACATAGTGTCCCAAGGGGGAGATACCTCATTTAGTTGCATGTATAGATTCTTATTACAAGCCTTGCACCAGTTATCTTTGCGTAATCAGTCATACATTCATACGTTAGTCCAGTCAGATATGCGTGCATTAAAAATGCATGTTCAATAGAAAAAGTTCAGCTTATCAGTGTATTTAGTCCTGCGTTCATCAGAACAACTCAAGGACAGATCCATGCATCAGATATGCATGTTCATTATGAGAATTCAGCTTATGAATAGCTTCAGTCATGTATTCGATGCATCAGATATGCGTGTCCGATATAAGAATTCAAAATATCAGTAGCTCCACCCATATGGTCATGTATCAAATCAATGTATTCTTTATTAAAGGACATGTCGTGTCTGCGTTATTCTATATCTTTAAGGATTCAACAAGTTCCTATCCATCATTCGAGGACGAATAATCCCAAGGGGGAGATAATGTAACACCCTGTAAAAGTCGTGCATGGATTAGCCTTTAATAGAGTGCCCTTAGACTTAAAAACTTGAAAATTTTTGTGAGTTTAATGAGGACTTAGTGTCATTTTAGCTGGCAATCTTCGGGATACAACTTTTCAACCATTCTGATATTCTTTTTTAGATTTTCAAGTTGCGTTACGATCGGGCAAGCTCATAGTACATCTCGTATAAGTTTTGAAATTTTTCGGAATGCATAAGGCTGCGTTTGGATTTCAAAACGGTCGCAAAACGCATAGCCTATCGCCCAGTTTTCAGCATTTCAGGGTCAACTTCAAATGCTCATAACTCCCTCCATATAATGAACTGTGTGAGATATAATATATCAAACGAAATCTATTTGAGTCCTCTTTAAAATGAAGTTGGTTTCATCAAATTTTAATAAATGAGTAAAACGTTATAATCGATTTACTCCGGCCTATCAAGCTGTCAACTGAGGGACAGATTTGACCTTAATTTTTCCTTAGGGGTATTTTGGTCATCCTCCACCCCTACATATACCACCAACACGGGATTTAATCCCTCAAACACCATAATACACATACTTTCCCCAAAATTGCTCAAGAACTCTCCTTAGAGTTTCAAAATAAAAACTCAAATAGTTTAAGATTCGACCGTAGGTTTTCGAAGATAATTACATATTCGAAATCACCAATCCGCAAGCTTCAAGAAACATATATTATCCTTGGAAATAGAGGTACGCGGGGTTTTTCCTAAATTCCCATGGGCATAGAAAAATCATGTTTTAGAATGGGGTTTTAAATTATGTATATATATTTATGTATAATATGTTTTAACATCATTGTTTTGGTCTTTTGACCATTTCCAAAGCGATTTGACAATTTATATACATATATGAATGAATGTATTTCAATTTTGAATACATGAACTTGCTAAAGACATTTGACCACCAGTTGTTTGATGGAATTTCTGCATGAATTGAACTTTAAGTTTCGGAATATGAAATCCTTTACATCAGTTACATGTTTTGGTGGTCTAAACTATGTTTTGAATGAAAGCTCTTGCTTAATACATTATGGCTCAGAAAGATCATGACTTGCAATGTCTTGGTATGACGATACCAATTCAGACTAATGCTATATCAGACTCAGACTAACAGACATTTTGAACTTTCATGATTTTAGACATTCAGAATGTTGCATGTACAGAAAAGGTTAAAAATGGGCATACAGATATGTTAGGTGGTTCCCCAAAGAGGGCTTGAGTTCAAGCAACTCATTTCCTAAAACCGTGATTTGCCGACCCGGGTATACTATTATGCGCTGACTTAAATTTCCTGTGGCGTATCAGACTCAGACACTCCAACCCTTGCGGCACACTTGGGTTGGGGGCTTCCCCGCCGAGTCAATGGTGGATTCCATACAGCCCGTGGAATATCAGACTTGTAGGGGAATACCACCTAACTCAGAAGTAAAACACAGATCATGATTTGAAATGAACAGACGGATTACATGTTTTCAGAAAGTGCCCATGTATTTTTCAGAAACAGTTTTATACATGATGTCTTGATGAAAAATTGCTTTCACTTTATATATATATATATATATATATATATATATATATATATATATATATGTATGTATGTATGTATGTTCCATTATACTATTTTTGGATTGCTTCGCGTGCCAGTACTTTTGTGATGACCCCCCTCCTTCCAGGTTCTGATGCACAGTCTAGGGGTCCAGCTACTCAGTAGACATTCTCGGATTTGCAAACTTGATCTCACAGTGGTGATCCTTCTATCATTCGGAAGGCCTAATTATGTCAGACATTATCTTATTTATTATGTTTTTGGTTTACTGGAGGCCTTGTCCCAGTTTTTTTTCAGACAGATGTTTGTGTTCTGAGTAGAGATTTCGCAGACTGATGTCAGATAATATTATTCAGAAATGTTGCAGAACTTGACCATGTTTTCCGTACTCAGTTTCAATTCCGCATTTTATTATGATATCGAATATTGTGCATGATAACCAGATAGACAATGGTTGTTCCGGGCCTTCATGGTTCGGGATACTCGTCACGGCTAGGGCCTAGGATCGGGTCGTGACATGTATACTTTTTTATCAAGGAATTTCCATGTAAATTAAGAGATTTCTAGCCTTTTATCTGTCTCCCTGTTTGGCCCCTCACCTTCTCAGTGTATGCTTAGAAGCATAGCTCCTAATCTCTCTCTCTCTCTCTCATATTGCATATAAAGAAAGTAGAATTCCCATGACAATTGAGACCATGTTCATGCATGACTTAAAACTATGTGATTTCTTTTCAATATGAACACAAGATTATACACAAGCAAGAAGAACAAATAACTCGCAACAAGTCTAAAGACCAAATAAAGGAGTTGCATCAAATAAAACAGAGCCCTTCTATTTTGTTGAATCCAGTCAACAGAGGATATCATGAAAAAGACCATGTAGCTTAGTCCTCCGTTAAGTAATTTCTCTAGATCTTTTGCAAGGAGACAGGCTAGGCACAATCTTAGCTTTACTACTCTTCTGATATATTCAGTTTAGTTTGTAAATTAACAAAATCCAAACATGAAGAGGTTTCCAAGAAGTATATGACAAGGAATTGTGTTGGTATATATGAAAAAGAAATCTGATATGCAGGAGTTTATATCAATGATATTAGAGAAAACTCCATCTGTGCTGCAGCCTCATTGATAAAGTGTGCTATAGCCCTTATTAATAAATCTAGTGTATGACTAATTAAAATTTTTAAGATCCAAGTAAATAAATAGGTATAAAGCGAACAACTCTTTAACTCCTTACAGGACATTGTGGTGCGAAATGATATGGGATGTGCATCAACTATAGGTCTGATACTTGCTTCAGGAGTTGGAATCCGTACTGTTGATTGTGGTATTGCTCAACTTTCCATGCACAGGTACCTTGTTATTTAGTTTCTCCATACTATTTTTTGTTAAATGGTGATTTCCTAGCATTTTCTTCTACTTTGAAAATTGGTTAGACACCCATTGACTGGTATCCATTAGGCAAATTGAACTACGAACAAACTTGTGAAATCAAAAAAAATATTCATTTACTCTTAGTTCCTGTCACAAAGGAAAAATATAACTACTAACGGACTTCCAAAAGCAAAAATAAATAAATTCTTTACTCTCTTGTTCAAATCAAATTGTATTTACCGGAATGCAATAGAAGCAGTAGTCTAGAACTAGTTTACTTTGAGTTTTGTCATGTGTCACCTAGCATAGAATTTTGCTTGAGTCCATATTCGGTAGACTGAGTTATATTTTCAAGTTGCAGTGCTTGTCCTTCAGTGCAAGTAGAGATCATTTGTTATACGTATTGTTGGAGAGAGAGCAGAGGAGAAACTTTTAAAATCAGAGAAACAATAAGCTACAGAGAAGAATAAAAAACTGCTTTGTTTTAATTTGCTTTTAACTTATCGTTATACTATAACAGAACACAAATGCCCAAATATATAGACTAACAGATAAATTAACTACTCCTAAAATGTAGGTCCTATAACCCACTAGGGCTCTATTTCAGCTACACTAAATAAACTTGAGTAAATATAGGAACCTACTTAACAGAATCCAAAAGACTAGTTCCTACTTTGTTTTGAATCATTATTCAACATTCCCTCTGGATTCAAAACTACATACACCAAACACTCCTCTGAAATAGATGAATTTTTCCTTTGATAAAGCATTGGTCAGTACATCTTCCAGCTGCTCTTGTGTCTTGCAATATTCCAGCAATATTTACTCCTTTGCTACCAAGTCACGGATAAAATTATAACGAATATCAATATGCTTTGTCCTACTATGGAATGTTGGGTTCTTTGTCATGGAGATAGTTTCTTTATTGTCGCAACATATCTTCTTTGCTACCTTCTGCTCTTGTTAATGATCTGCTAGCACTCTTCTCAGCCAGACTGTTTGACAAGCAATATTTGCAATTTCAAGGTTTTCGTACAAATAATTTCCAGTCATCGACCACTGATCGTCATTCATAGATCGTGCATATAACCCGACCTAGACCATAAGCATAATCTACTGTCGACCAAAGCCTAATTCCAGGATGTCTATTGTAGAATTTTGTCTACTTTTTGGTGATTTCATGGGAGAATAGGTGGAGACTCCCAAATACTAAAAATGGAGATCTTTTACCAAGGTGAAAATCCCCATTGCTGTTTACCGCAACCGTTCGTACGATGAATTGGTTGCAAGCATAATGTAGAGTGGGGATGTAGATTGCGCATCGGACAATGCGGTGATTAGTTATCTAATGCATTCGAGGGAATAGGTGAATCCTACAATCATAAATAGTGATGTACGTGTGATGATGTACATGATGGATGTCGATGCAGATGGATTTAGGCCTAGTTTGAGGATAAATGTAGCTGAGAGGTCCTTCGAAGGACCGATAAATTCATCAGAAGCCCCACCTCTACCTCCACGCCTGGCAGTCGATGACGATTTCAGTGATTATGAGTGATGGCGATGATCCTATTAATACGGTAAATGATTGTATGCATATGGGAGATGTTTCATCGGACTCACAAAATGATGATGAAGACCATGGAATGGGATCAGAACCAGGATATTTCTTCACTGACGGAACCAATTTCTATATCGATAAAAAATTCGCCGACAAGAAAGAGCTCAAAATGCTACTAGACTCAGCAGCAGTGAGGCAGTGTTTTGATTATTGTTTGGAGAAGAACTGCTCCAAATTCTTGAAGACGAATTCCAGTTCATTTATTCTAAAGCGCTTGGAAGTTGCCACTTCATTTATTCTGAACTGGAAACTATCAAAGAAATAGAAAGAGGGAATGGAAGCCATGGCTTGTAATTTCCCTTATTCAAGAGGTCAACTTGTAATTTCTAGTTGGGATTTAAATCTTACGTGTTAATGCTGCAAATATATTGATTGGTTTTTCACTATCTCAACCATAAGTTGCACTAACTATTCCAGAGTGCATTAGTCAAACTATTTATGTTAGCTGCTTAGGTTTTCTCTCGTGATCTTTTGAGGAGAGAGCCTTCTTTTCCAGGCATAAGGTATTTCATCTACTCTTTTTATTATCTTGATAGATTGTTCTTCTTTGTTTACCATTCTTGATATTCATGTACTTCTCTCATGCTTTCTTAGTCTTCAAGTGCATATCATATTTTTCTTTTTTTTCATTTTCTGTACTTGCTTTATTTTCTAGGTTTTACCTCATCACAAATCACGATACAATTGTATCCTTTTTTATCTAGGCATTTCCATATAAATTAAGAGATTTCTAGCCTTTTATCTGTCTCCCAGTGTGGCCCCTCACCTTCTCAGTGTATGCTTAGAAGCATAGCTCCTAATCTCTCTCTCTCTCTCGTATTGCATATAAAGAAAGTAGGATTCCCATGACAATTGAGACCATGTTAATGCATGACTTATAACTATGTGATTTCTTTTCAATATGAACACAAGTTTATACACAAGGAAGAAGAACAAATAACTCGCAACAAGTCTAAAGACCAAATAAAGGAGTTGCATCAAATAAAACAGAGCCCTGCTATTTTGTTGAATCCAGTCAAGAAAGGATATCATGAAAAAGACCATGTAGTTTAGTCCTCTATTAAGTAATTTCTCTAGATCTTTTTCAAGGAGACGGGCTAGGCACAATCTTAGCTTTATTACTCATCTGATATATTCAGTTTATTTTGTAAATTAACAAAATCCAAACATGAAGAGGTTTCCAAGAAGTATATGACAAGGAATTGTGTGTTGGTTGGTATATATGAAAAGGAAATCTGATATGCAGGAGTTTATATCAATGATATTAGAGAAAACTCCATCTGTGCTGCTGCCTCATTGATAAAGTGTGCTATAGCCCTTATTGATAAATCTAGTGTATGACTAATTTAAATTTTTAAGATCCAAGTAAATAAACAGGTATAAAGCGAACAACTCTTTAACTCCTTACAGGACTTTGTGGTGCGAACTGATATGGGATATGGATCAACTATAGGTCTGATACTTGCTTCAGGAGTTGGAATCCGTACTGATGATTGCGGTATTGCTCAACTATCCATGCACAGGTACCTTGTTATTTAGTTTCTCCATACTAATTTTTGTTACATGGTGATTTCATAGCATTTTCTTCTACTTTGAAAATTGGTTAGACACCCATTGACTGGTATCCATTAGGTAAATTGTACTACGAACAAACTTGTGAAATCAAAAAAAATATTCATTTACTCTTAGTTCCTGTCACAAAAGGAAAAATAAAACTACTAACGGACTTCCAAAAGCAAAAATAAATAAATTCTTTACTCTCTTGTTCAAATCAAATTGTATTTACCGGAATGCAATAGAAGCAGCAGTCTAGAACTAGTTTACTTCGAGTTTTGTCATGTGTCACCTAACATAGAATTTTGCTTGAGTCCATATTGTAGAATGAGTTATATTTTCAAGTTGCAGTGCTTGTCCTTCAGTGCAAGTAGAGATCATATGTTATACGCATTGTTGCAGAGAGAGCAGAGGAGAAATCTTTAAAATCAGAGAAACAATAAGCTACAGAGAATAATAAAAAACTGCTTTGTTTTAATTTGCTTTTAACTTATCGTTATACTATAACAAAACACAAATGCCCAAATATATAGACTAATAGATAAATTAACTACTCCTAAAATATAGGTCCTATAACCCACTAAGACTCTATTTCAGCTACACTAAATAAATTTGAGTAAATATAGGAACCTACTTAACAGAATCCAAAAGACTAGTTCCTACTTTGTTTTGAATCATTATTCAACATTCCCTCTTGATTCCAAACTACATACACCAAACACTCCTCTGAAATAGATGAATTTTTCCTTTGATAAAGCATTGGTCAGTACATCTGCCATCTGCTCTTGTGTCTTGCAATATTCCAGCAATATTTCCTCCTTTGCTACCAAGTCACGGATAAAATCATAACGAATATCAATATGCTTCGTCCTGCTATGGAATGTTGGGTTCTTTGTCATGGAGATAGTTTCTTTATTGTCGCAACATATCTTCGTTGCTACCTTCTGCTTTTGTTAAAGATCTGCTAGCACTCTTCTCAGCCAGACTGCTTGACAAGCTGCTGAAGTTACTGCAACATACTCAGTTTCTGAGGTTGACAATGTTTCCGTAGCTTGCTTCTTTGAACTCCAAGTCACTGCGCCTGAGCCTAGAGTGAAAACATTTGCTGAAAGACTTCTTCTATCATCCAATGAACTTCCATAGTCGCTATCCGTGTAGCCTCACAACTTGAAATTATTGGTACGTGAGTACCAAATGCCAAAATCCAAAGTTCCACCAATGTATCACAAGATTCTCTTTGCTGCTCCATAATGTACCTTTGAAGGTTGCTGCATAAACCTGGAAACAACACCAACAGAGAATGCAATATCGGGTCTAGTGTACGTCAAATATATTAGACCTCCAACCAAGCTTCTGAACCTCCTTGCATCTCTCAACTCTTCTTCTTCATTCACCTGCTGCAACTTTTCATTTATATTCATTGGTGTAGCTGCAGGCTTGCAATTAAGCATGCCAAATTTATTGAGAAGGTCTCTGTCATATTTCCTTTGTGAAAGAAATATTACATCATCAGTTTGGTGGACTTCAAGGCCAAGAATATAATGTAATTACTCTGTATCCAACATCTCAAACTCATCCATCATTTGAGACTTGAAATTATCCACAAGAAAATTAGAAGAACTAGGGTAAATGATATCATCAACATAAAGACATACAATGATGAAATTATTACCTTTCTTCTTCACATACAATGTTGGTTCGTTCTCACTTCTCATGTACCTATTTTTCTGGAAGTAACCATCGATTTCGCTATACCATGCTTGAGGGGCTTGCTTCAAGCCGTACAATGCCCTTTTCAACCTGAACACCTTTGTTTCATTGCCTTCCTTTATGAAACATTCAGGTTGCATTACATAAACTTCTTCTAGTAAGTCTCCATTGAGAAATGTGGACTTGACATTAAATTGGTAAACTGGCCATTGCAACTGTGCAGCCACTGCCAGAACCAGCCTTACCGTCACATAACGAGTTACCGGAGAAAAAGTTTCTTCAAAATCATCACCATATTCCTGGGCATAGCCTTTTGCCACAAGACGATATTTGTGCTTTTGTAGGCTACCATCTGCAACAAATTTTGTCTTAAACACCCACTTTAAACCACTTGCATTTTTCCCTTTTAGTAACTCCATCATTTCCCATGTTCCATTCTTTTCAATGGACTGCATTTCATCCACCATTGCTTTCCTCCACTCTTCTTTTTCGGCAGCTTCTTCATAATTTAAGGGATCTGAAATAAAGAGAGCATATTGACAAGTTGCATAAAAGTTATTAGCATACTTGGGATTTGGCTTTTTTTGATCTTGTTGATCTTCTTAATGGAATTATCTCATCTGAAGACTCTTTATTGATTGCCGAAATTGGTGAACTTGGTAACTCCATGGAAGAACCTGAAGGTGAACTTGCAGGGGTTGCCTATTTTCCTTCACCTTTAGTGATTCCAAGAGGCATAGGAGTCTCTTGTCGGACCAACGTTTTACTCTATTCCCAGCTTACATTTTCAACAAATATTACATCCCTTCTGACTAAGATCTTTCCATTACGAGGGTTATATAAACTATATTCTTTAAATTGAGTACAATACCCAACAAAAATGCATTTTTCAGATTTTTCATCAAGTTTTCTACGATCTTGTGAGTTTATCAAATCATAAGCTACACTCCCAAAATCCCGTAAATGACTTACATTTCGTCTCCTACAATGCCAAGCTTCATAAGGAGTTTTATTCGTAACTGCTTTCATTGGTGAAGGATTCAATAAGCAGATGCTGCCACAGCTTCTGCCCAGAACTGATTTGAGCATTCCTTCGCTCGCAATATGCTTCTTGCCATCTCCACAATAGTCCGATTCTTCCATTCAGCAACTCCATTCTTCTCTAGAGTATAGGAGTTGTTAAATCCTTATGGATACCATTCTTTTCACAAAACGAATTGAATTCATTGGACACGAAATCTCCTCCTTTATCAGTGCGAAAAACTTTCATACTGCAGCTTCTTTGGTTTTCCACCAAGGCTTTAAATTTCAGAAACTTTTCAAATGTTTCTAACTTGTTCTCCAGAAAATATACCCAGCTCATGCGACTATAATCGTCAGTAAACAATAAAAAGTAACGACTCCCACCTAGGTACTTAGTCTATATAGGACCACACAACTCATCATGTATTAATTCTAAACAATTAGAAGCTCTCGATGCTTTTCCAATGGTAAAAGTTTTCCTGGTTTGTTTCCCAAAAATACACCCTTCACATAAATCAAGAAAACTAATTTTTGGTAGTCCTAGAACCATACCTTTATCACCTAGCAATTTCAAGTCATTTATATTGAGATAACCGTACCTTAAATGCCATAACTTCGACTCATCCTTTGCACTTGCAGTGAGAGCAAAATTTTTAATATTGGAAACGTCCAGCAGAAACATATTATTTGGTGTCATGGTGATAGAACCTTTTTGCCCAACTTCTTGTTTGTAATGACACACGCATCGTCATCAAACCAAAGAGAATATCCATTAGTCATCAGTTTTCCAACACTTATCAAATTGTATCCTAGATCAGGTACAAACTAAATATTATCCAACACTTTTACTTTGTCATGGCTAGTGTCGACAATCACCTTGACTTTTCCTTCAACCTGCATCTCTTTTGTGTTGCCAAGTTGTACCTTCTTCCTTTGCTTCTCATCAAGCTCTTGGAACATAGATTTGGTGCCTGTCATATGATTTGAACAACCACTATCTACAAACCATAAATCACTTGGCTTATGATCTGTATCAATGCAAGCAAAGTGATAATTCTCTTCCTCATTTTCTCCTGCTGTAAAGTTTATTTTCTGGTTCGTATACCAGCAGTCAGCCTTTATGTGGCCGTAGCACTGACAGTGATGACATTGAATGCCATTTTTCATTTTACCTTTCTCATTGGACTGCTTGTGCCCATCATTCCTTCCTCTGCCTCTTCTATAACCATGACCACGACCACCGCAAAATCCTCTTCTTCCCCAGCCTCTGCTTGCTGGACCATGGTTTTCTCCATAATTAGTTATTGCATCCTTCACCCGGAATGCCTTCTCTTCATTCTTTTCAGTAGATCAATTGAGTCTCGCCTCATGAGCTTGAAGAGATCCCATCAATTCATCAAAGGAAAATACTGAAAGATCCTTAGACTCTTCTATCGCAGCAACTACATGATCAAATTTTGGAGTCAAGCTTTGCAGTATCTTTTCCACAATGGTCTGATCAGTAACTTTCTCGCCGTAGGATCACATTTTGCTGTCAATTGCCATTGCTTTGGAAAAAAAATCAGCAATAGATTCTCCACTTTTCATCATGAAGCTTTTAAAGTCACGCCGAAGTGATTGCAGTCTCACTACAATGAGCTTTGAATCACCTTGAAACTCTTTCTGTAGAATGGACCAAGCTTGTTTTGATGTAGTTGCTGCCGCAATCCATGAAAAAAAAAATATTATCATGGACAGCTTGTTGGATAAACACCAATGCCTTAGCATCTTTTTGCTTGTTGTTCTGCAGTCTATCTCCTTCGTCGGGATCTGCAAATCCATTTTCTGTCACATCCCAAAGATTTTGGGATTTGAGTATAGTTCTCATACGAATACTCCAAAATTCGTAACTATCTCCGGAGAAGATGGGAATGAGAGGTTGTGTCGCATCTGAGGAATTGCTGCTACTTGCCATGGCGCTGATACCAAATCTTGTTGGAGAGAGAACAGAGGAGAAACTTTTAAAATCAGAGAAGCAATAAGCTACAGAGAAGAATAAAAAACTGCTTTGTTTTAATTTGCTTTTAACTTAACGTTATACTATAACAAAACACAAATGCCCAAATATATAGGCTAACAGATAAAACAATTACTCCTAAAATGTAGGTCCTATAACCAACTAAGACTCTATTTCAGCTACACTAAATAAACTTGAGTAAATATGGGAACCTACTTAACAGAATCCAAAAGACTACTTCCTACTTTGTTTTGAATCATTATTCAACACACATTACTTTTTTTGAGTTTAAGTAATGCTGAAATTAAAATGTTCCAACATGCAGAAACAATTACTTTATTCTGTGTACTCTTTCAGACAAAAATTTCTGTGGTATAAATAAATCGCAGACAGCAGACAGCTAAATGATAACTTATGAAGTTTCCAGCTGTAATTCTCTCTGGTAATTTGATAGGCTGAAATGGTTACATGTTGCTCGAGGGACGATAATATTTTAGACTTGTTAATTTATATCTTCTGCCTGTTTCAATTGGTCACCTGCTTTGTTAAGTTGGTCATCAATTTTCCATTAATTTCACTTTGCTTTTCTGGAATTGCAGCGTGCGAGAGATATGTGGAAAGGAAGATGTGGATATTGCATACAAGCACTTCAAGGAATTTTACCAGTCATTCTCAAGCATAGACAGGAAGTTGAATGTGGATTGATAACTGGTGAAGCGAAAACCATAGCTTTTTAATTCATTTATTCATACCTACACTCTTATTAATAACAACAGGAACTTTAGTCCATACATCCTAACATGTACGCGAAACATAAATGTAAGCGACAACACATAACAATAGTATACTAGTGTAATTTTACAAGTGGGGTTTTGGAACGCAGATCTTATCCATATCTTTATTGAGTAGATAGGTTGTTTTCGATAAATCCTCGACACAAAAAGTGAAGCTGTTCGGGAAAGGGTTGATGGAAGAAAAAGAAATGCAAATAAAATTTCAAGCTACAGTGCAAAATGCAGCATTTAGCGCAAAAACATTGATGAAAAAGAAATTACGTGATTACTAAATACTACTACTAAATAATGAGAAGACATGAGTCTATCCTCGTCGTTCCCATCTACCAGGAGGCCACACTCAACTACTTACTAACCTAAGACCTACTAATCTTCCATATAATTCTCAACCTCCTTATCTACCTGTCTAATTGTGCCATGAAGTTACAGCATGTATATCTACAACAACCAACAATGCATGACATTGCAATCCAAAGCATGCACGTACTTTTTAAACTACTCAGGTGATTGAAAACAATGGCAACTTCCATTCAATTTCTTGATGTCATAAGTTTCACCAAATGAAATTTACTTCTTTAGGCAAGATATGATGACTTTATATAAGTTTGGCAGAGAGACAACTAACAATAGAGTTACTGATGGGACCAAATGTAGCTATTGAGCAACACTAATTATGCTTACGATATATGCATCTCACACATTTGATATAAATCATCTACATTTTTGAATCATATGAGACGCAACACTTCGCTTTATACTAAATTAGACTTTGAACAGCCAAATTTTACAAACTACAAAAAATCTAAATGGTGACTGCCAAAATGAATGTGTTATGGTCTTGTCCATGCTTTGTTATAGAGAAAAAAATGTTTCTTTTATCATATTTTGATTTGCTTTGTTACAGAGATTTACCGTTGTACATCATGCTCCTTGCCCTACCTATTACCGCCTGGCTATCACAGTGTATACATACTGTTGCCATTGGTTTGGGAAATAAGAAATATCTTCCAAGAAATTCTGGAGCCATTCTGCTTCTTCACCGGCTTTATCCAATGCGATAAATTCAGATTCCATTGTAGAGCGAGCAATACAAGTGTGTTTGGATGATTTCTAAGAGGCTGATCCTTCACCCATAGTAAATACATATCCACTTGTTGATTTTACTTCATTTGATCTGGTGATCCAATTTGCATCACTATATCCTTTGAGTACTGCAGGATACTTATTATAATGCAAGGCATAATCTTGAGTGTATTTAAGATACCCCAAAATTCTTTTCATTGCCAGCCAATGAGTTTTGTTGGGATTACTCGTGTCCGACTCAACTTACTGATAGCGCATGATATATCTGGTTGTGTATAGTTCAGTATATACATTAAATATCCCAATACTCTTGCATACTCCAATTCTGAGTCACTTTCACCTTTATTTTCCAAAGTGCAAAGCTCACATCCAACGGAGTCTTGGCAATACCGAATTGCATATACTTGAATTTGTCATGTACCTTTTTGATATAATGAGACTGTGACAATATCAAACCCTTATGGATTTCTATAGATTATTATACCTAACATCACATCCGCAACTCCAAGGTCTTTCACATCAAACTTTCTCTCAAGCATTCGTTTCGTTGCATTTATGTCAGAAATATCTACTGATGATCAACATATCATCCACATATAATCACACAATGACTTGGTGATTTAGAGTGTCTTTAATATAAACATATTTATCACATTCATTTATTTTGAACCTGTTTGCCAACATGGTTTGGTCAAACATCGCATGCCATTGTTTAGGTGCTTGCTTTAGTCCATACAATGACTTAATAAGTTTACACACCTTATTCTCCTTTCCTAGAATCACAAAACCCTCAGGTTGTTCCATGTAAATTTCTTCCTCTAATTCTCTATTTAGGAATGCAGTTTTTACATCCACCTACAACCACGAAGGATGCAATTCCACTCTGTACCATCCGCAATCCCAATCCACAAAAAAAGATATTCCGATCTGTGGGATGGATCCCGGTCCAACTCTCAAATCTCATCCAGGGAAGTTGCCATTTGAGAAATCCTCTCCATGGATATATACTGCACATAAAGAGTGTAAAAAAACGAGGATACATCTGGTCCTGTATTGGATATAATCCTACTAAGTGAATGCTTCAATTACTTTTGACCCATTATCCTCACTTACAGATGCACCAATTATACGGTTGCAAATATACAGACATTCTTATCTACTCCATCATCCAACCAAGGCATACCAATACTAAACCCCATAGACAATGCATGTTAGCATGTGTTCGTAAGGGGGGAATAGGATAAAAGTTCACCTACAAGAGAGATAATTTTTAAAAGACCTATCAAAGTCGGATGATTGTGCACCGGGGCTGTAATTGCCACATTATGAGACAAAAACTTTTGATATCAACTAATGAATTCCTGCATAGATCCTGTCAGAACAGCAGCACTAGAGAAAAGATATACACCAACCAAATATAGATGACTTAAAAATTACTCCAGGCTTGAATAGAGCGAAATGGGTAAAAGGGATTCATATAGAAAACATTAAAGAGTTTAGGAGCGAGGTGTTAATTGATAATATTGACTGTTTACATTGTGCACATAACCCAATGGAATTGACCATTCCAACTCCAAGGCCGATAAGTTGAATTGACCATAGAAATTTGTCCAACAACATTTCATCCCATAGCATGTAAGCTCATATTTTATGAGCTTAACTAACAAATACGCATTGTAACTGTAACTAATCAGCTCTCCCAAATACTTGTACGATATTTCACTACATGAATTGACCACCCAATTTTTCTTTGAGCATTAAGGTGCCTGGGTGGATTTTCATGTAGAAAAATATCATATAGATGATCAAATACAGATGATTGAATCCCTGGTAAGGCAACACACCTTGGGAAGAACCATGCATTGTGAACAAGATTTGGCAGTATCAAAACCATGAGAAGCAGTAGCAGCAAGTGAACCAAAGAATCCAGCTGCAAGACTAACAGCTAAAGGAGACAATGGACCAACCATTTCATCACATCTGAATGATAACAAGGAAATTGGTAAGAACGATCAAAGTTATTGAATAGGCCATGCGTCAATCTTGGAATAATAAAGTGACAAAATAGATACTTCATCATTCACATACAGAAATTTTATTCTAGGGGAGAATTGATTTGTCAAGCATAACGCAAGTTAAAAACAACATAAGTCTATTCCAATTAAGTTAAAGCAGAAAGCGTGAAATCTGTTAGGAAACATGCAGAAATAAAGCAAACCAAAAGAAAAAAGAAAACAAGAACACACAGATTTACGTAGTAGAATGAGTATTTTCTGGATACACAAAACAACCCACTACATGCACTTATATAATATGTGCATACAAATAAGTCCTAGGCTCAAAAAACATAAAGGTCCACGGGCCTATCGTCCCGATCCCCACGCTACCACCACAGACTTGCACCGCGAAACTTTTTGGGTTGGATCAACAAAATTCAGTCACAACTCTAACAATCTCCACCTTGACACGAATTCTAATTCAAAATCCAAATCCATTTCAAGACAAATTCTTCACCTCTTCCATAAAAGCCCCTGAGGGCACATCTTAACAACTAACACTAACCATGTCTAAGCAATGCTTAAACATGGCACTTGGTAGTGTCTTGGTCATCATATCAGCAGGATTATCCTGAGTACTGATCTTGATCACCACAATATCACCACGTGCATTAATTTGATGAATAAAATGATACCGAACATCAATGTTCTTTGTCCTCTCGTGAAACATCTGATCTTTCGTAAGGAAGATAGCACTCTGACTGTCGCAAAAGACCGTAGTTAAGGATGGCCAATTGAACTTGTTCAATTAAGGATGGCCAAATTAACCAATTCTTCTTTCAATTTTTGCATATTATTCAACCATTTCTTTATAACATCTGTACGCTAAAACTATGTGAATATATTAGTGATAGCAAAAAGCACTAAATTTCATAATCCTATTTGTATAGTTGAGAAAATAATGGTTAAGAAAACATATTTTTCTCCAAAAATAATGGTGTTTTTTAATTCTTCCTTGTTGACATAGTTAAACTATCAAGAACTGTTCTGGATATGGTCCAAAACAAACTGAGGTCGGGAATTTATTGAAACCATTTATGTTGGAATATGGTAATGTGGCTTCTAGGTGGGAAACTATTCCGATGTGGTAATAACCTTTTTTCAAGTACTTCATCTATTATTTCGGGTGATTCTATATGGCTTCTTTAACAGAGTGGATGTTCTAGAACATCCATTGACAAGACAAGCACACAAACCAACATAATCATGTGAAAAAAATCCTGCTTTGTCTAGGTTGGGATTCTCTGTTCAGAAGACTGCCAAAACGGTTAATAAATAGTTAAGTAGCTGAAGTAATCACACCTTTGTAAAAAGATGTTAATATTTCATAAACACCAAAGCGAGCTCCTAAACCCAATGACCTTCCAAGAATCAACCACCCCACACCATTATACTAGCCTTCAATGGTCATAAAAGATTAAAAGAACATTAACATTTAAGATCGAAAGATGTCCATAAAACAGCCATCCATACGAGAAAATTTATGAACTTTTCATCGGTCTTTTATAAGACCTATACTGCATGCATTTCCCATAAAAGCAGTAATACAATTGATAAATCATACATCATCCGAATAAGTTTTTTTCATGAAGCAAAATGGGAGAGCAGAGTAGGATCACTTCTGGTTACCATAAAACAAAAATAGCTAATTGAGTCACCTGAACTTCCTGACAAAGTTATAACCTTGTTGACGACATCAGCACCAGTGAGTTGTTCACCGCTACTTGATCCCACCTCCATTCCATTCCATAGAATATACAACAAAAGCACAATAAGACATTAAAGATGATCCCCTCGGTGTAAGATAATACATTTAAGTGAATGCTCTGGGTCAATATCAATTTTCACACCTGTACAAGGGCCTTAAGTCTATCAAAAGGGTAACCGATGGCAGTGACTAATGTAGAAAATCCAGCAGCAATAACTGCATGCGTTGCAAATATTTGATTCTTCAAAAGTTCGTTCATTTGATTGATTAACGTGGTTAACTGCGTGTTGCAATTAATCGTCTCCTCGAGTCACAATCAATATATTCATGGATTCACAATTCCTTATAATTCCATTAGATTGGCACAAAGAGTTAGTACTTCAAATGCGCTATCAAGTTGGTCACCATGAACACTAACACTAACGTCGTTAAGAAAACTCAAGGGCGGAGGAAAATTGCAATCAAACCAATTGACAATCAGAACTGTAGACATGTTACCTTCTCAGAACATCGTTTATGACTTTTCAAAAAAGCTAGTGAACTTTGCATATTAATTGGTGCAGAAATTGTTATTCTGGTTCCGTCTTTAAAGCGTCAACGCCTTTTCACTTTTGGTCATCCTAGTGCTGATGCTGTTATTGACCGTTATGTCACTGGAATATCATCTTCGTCGTTGTTAACATCGACCACTGATGAATTCAACTTGCAACAAAATAACCAGTATTATTCTCATATGTGTAAAGATTTGGAAGCGGAGAAGAAGAAGAAAAAGAATATTGAAGAAGAGAAGTTGGTGAATATTGATAATAATATTGATACTAAGGGTATTGATGAACTTGAAGAATTTATGGTTGCATTGGAAAATTTGAAGAAGAACGTAACAACAAGGGTTAATGAATTGAGTATGTTAAATGGATCTTCTTCATCGAATTCAACGATGAAAATAGAAAGATTTGGAGCTGAGGATCAATTTTTGAATCAGGTTGCAATTGATAATTTTTGTTCAATTGTTCCTTATGAACTCAATAGCTCAGGAGATGGACAATTTTGAAGCAATTAGTAGTTAGTACTAATATTAAAGCATTATTAGGTACTAAGTAAGAATGTTTTTGTTTTTATTTTCCTTTTCTTGTTCATGTAGTAGTAGAATGTGTTTTTTTGGGGGGTCAAAAATATTATTTAACTATTAAAAATAGAATGAACTGCTTTTGTTTTGATCCAATTACTCTACCTAGGTATATGTTTATTACCTAATTATTACCTTGGTGCAACTTGTTTTGTCTTTCTTCATTTGTTTCTAAAAGGGTTAATCTATTATGTGTTAATTTGGTTTACTTTTTTAAGTCTATTGTCCAAATAACAACTTATTCTTAAGTATTTTGTTTACATAAAAATATATGCATCATTCTTTGAGAATAGTCAGTTTACACTTATTAATTCTTTATAATACTATGATAATAGCAAATTAAAAAAAACCTATTAAGAAAAAATCTCATATTGATTCATTTGTTGTTGCTTATTTGCAATAAATGCACAAATTGAGAACTTGAAGAAATTAGAGCAAAGGCCAGCCAGCAAGCGAGGTACTCACTGGACCATTAAAGGTTGTGATGGGTGCGATTATTATAGTCTGCCATCTTACCATACTGATGAAAATCATAATTATTCAGGCCCCAAATTAGTGCCTAGACTCTGAATGAATATCCAAAAAAAGGGACGGAGAGACACAAAAAAAAAGAATTAAAAAAGTGCAACTGAATCAAAACCAAGGTTATGGTTGTGAAGATCACTTGAAGAAGGCATGGTTCTAGGTGGCTTGATATCATAGTTGTCAAATATCCCATTACCATTATCACCAAAAAAAGTTGAAGAATTACCAATCTCATTAACCATAAACTTGCTTGCCTGATTAGTCACATATTTTTTCAAAGCTTCCATTGAATCCTTTAATTGTTCAAGTTCTTGCAAATCAAGTTGACTTATGGGATCTTCCCACCAACATAGGCTCTGACTAGTTTTCCTCATTTGATCAAGTGATTCACCTCTTTTCTTCTCAATTTCAACCTCACCAAGAATTTGAGTGAGTTGCAAATTGAACCCACAAACATTAGCATTTCGATGAGCCTCAACAAGTTGAAGTGCATTATTTGTGATTGGATTATTATTAGTATTATTTCTCGAGAGGAACCTATCAATAAGGGACTCAACATTAGGGTGGCCGAAGGAAAATACTTTTCTGGCAGGGGAAAAAACTATGATGTCTATTTCAACACCACATAGAGTGCACAGTTCACTTGCTTTTTTGAAAAGACCAGAGCGACGTTTTGAGAAGTTAACCTGGAGGCGACTCTTGACCTCTATCTTGGCAATTTTGATCTTTTGACGACCCATGCTACTAGGTTTCTTTGCCATGTTTGATAAAATAAGTTGTAAGAAAAGAATAAGAGATAATATATTCTTGTGATTTTGAGTTGACATTGAGAGTGAAAAATATGGACTATCTAAAGGTATACATGCTACACTCTCAAAAAATTGATGCTATTACTCTATGTAATATGTTGATTTGGGGGTTAGAAAATCTTATCCAATTAATGGATAAATAATGGTGATTACACAATAATGCACTTTAGTTGGCATTATATGTTAATCCCTTAATAAATGGAGTAATGAGTTAATTCTTAATTTGTGACAAATTGTCAACCCTTCTATCTATTGGTTGTTGTTTTTTTCGTGTTTTTTAAATTAAGAGAATAATTATTTTAAAAAATAAATGACGGTGAATATGAAAAGGAGAAATATATTCCAACATTAGATACTAATTTTTGTTTTTGTGTTGTGACCTAAAATAAAGAAAATCATGTTTGACATTTAAGTTTTTAGTTGTAACCTAATTAAGGAGAAGCCAATTATGATATTAATTGGAAAATATAATTAATAGTGTCTTCAGTCGGTAATAAGTTAAGATATGGGGCAAGTTTGTTGAAAAGATACTATGGAAAACTATTTTGCCAAAGTTATAAACTTCTTGAAAAATTTGTCAAAAGGACACTCAAATCCACATCATCATCAACTTTTTCAACTTAACAACTTCACCCATCAATTTTATAATAATTCACTTTAACCCAATACTTCCAACTTAATAAATTCATCCACAAGTTTTAAATAATACACTTCAACCTACTCCATTATCCACTATTATAACACAAAAATATTTAGAATTTCAAAAATATTAAATAAAAAAAATTCAAAAGCTAAAAATAGAAGGTAGTAATTTTCCCCTTTAAAAAGCTCCGATTCCGACCACTTTTTCGGTGTTATTTTCTGGCAATTAGCTCTAAATCAGTCCATAATTATCATAAGCTTGTCCATTGCACCCATTGTTACCCCATTTGGTTGGTATCTTATCAAACACACTTTCCACCATTGTTCAAAAGCTTGAAACCAGTCACATTAACCCAACGATCATTGATTAGATGCATATATTTGCAATTTCAAGGTTTTAGTACAAATAGTTGCCCAGTCATCGACCACTGATCGTCATTCATCGATCGTTCATATAACCCAACCTAGACCATAAGCATAATCTACTGTCGACCAAAGCCTAATTCCAGGATGTCTATTTTAGAATTTGCTCTAGTTTTTGGTTATTTCATGGGAGAATAGGTGGAGACTCCCAAATGCTAGAAATGGAGATCTTTTACCAAGGTGACAATCCCCGATACTGTTTTCCATAACTGTTCATACGATGAATTGGTTGCAAACGTAATGTAGAGTGGGGATGTAGATTACGCATCGAGCAATGTGGTGATTAGTTATCTAATGTATTCGAGGGAAACGGTGAATCCTACGATCATAAATAGTGATGTACGTGTGCTGATGTACATGATGGATGTCGATGCAGATGGCTTTAGGCCTATTTTGAGGATGAATGTAGCTGAGAGGTCCTTCGAAGGAATGGTAAATTCATCAGAGCCCCCACTCCCACATCCACACCCGACAGTTGACGACAATTTCAATGATTATTAGAATGATGGCGATGATCCTGTTAATACGGAAAATGATTGTATGAATATGGGAGATGTTTCATCGGACTCACAAGACGATGATGAAAACCATGGAATGAGATCAGAAACAGGATATTTCTTCACCGACGGAACCAATTTCTATATCGATAAAAAATTCGCCGACCAAAAAGAGATCAAAATGCTACTAGACTCAGCAATGGGGAGGCACTGTTTTGATTATGGTTTGGAGAAGAACTGCTCCAAATTGTTGAAGGCAAATTCCAGTTCATTTATTCTAAAGCGCTTGGAAGTTTCCAGTTCATTTATTCTGAACTGGAAACCATCAAAGAAATAGAAAGAGGGAATGGAAGCTATGGCTTGACCTATTAAGCGAATCCTTTCTTTCCCTTATTCAACAACTCAACTTGTAATTTTTAGTAGGGATTCAAATCCTACATGTTAATGCTGAAAATGTATTGATTGGTTTGTCACTATCTCAACTATAAGTTGCACTAACTATTCCAGAGTGCATTAGTCAAACTATTTATGTTAGCTGCTTAGGTTTTCTCTCGTGATCTTTTGAGAAGAGAGCCTTCTTTTCCAGGCATAAGGTATTCGATGTACTCTTTTTAATATCTTGATATATTGTTTTTCTTTGTTTACCATTCTTGATATTCATGTACTTCTCTCACGCTTTCTTAGTTTTCAAGAGCATATCATCTTTTTTCATTTCTTTCATTTTCTGTACTTGCTTTATTTTCTAGGTTTTAGCTCATCACAAATCACAATACTATTGTAACCTTGGTTATCTAGGCATTTTCATGTAAATTAAGAGATTTCTAGCCTTTTATCTGTCTCCGTGTTTGGCTCCTCACCTTCTCAGTGTATGCTTAGAAGAATAGCTCCTAATCTCTCTCTCTCTCTCTTATTGCATATAAAGAAAGTAGGATTCCCATGACAATTTGAGACCATGTTAATACATGACCTATAACTATGTGATTTATTTTCAATATGAACACAAGTTTATACGGAAGGAAGAAGAACAAATAACTCGCTACAAGTGTAAAGACCAAATAAAGTAGTTGCATCAAATAAAACAGAGCCCTTCTATTTTGTTGAATCCAGTCAAGAGAGGATATCATGAAAAAGACCATGTAGTTTAGTCCTCTGTTAAGTATTTTCTCTAGATCTTTTGCAAGGAGACCGTCTAGGCACAATCTTAGCTTTACTACTCTTCTGATATATTCAGTTTAGTTTGAAAATTAACCAAATCCAAACATGAAGAGGTTTCCAAGAAGTATATCACAAGGAATTGTGTGTTGGTTTGTATATATGAAAAAGAAATCTGATATGCAGGAGTTTATATCAGTGATATTAGAGAGAACTTGTCACGACCCGAACCGGGGCCCTGGCCGTGACGAGCATTCTGAACCGTCAAATTATCTGTCTAATAATCATGTAAATAATTCATGAAAAAAGAAATGCGGAAGATATACAATAGTGTCCCACAATCAAAATCAAAATCTCTAAAACTGTCTGCGAAATCTCTACTACATGACTGAAACAATGTCTATCTGAAAACTAGAACAAGGCCCCAGCAGACCCAAAACTAATAAATGATAAATGAAATAGCAGACGTCAGGCCTTCCGAAATAAAGATGTCTCACCACTTCTGACATGTGTTGGACGGTATATATGAAAAAGAAATCTGATTTTATATCAATGATATTAGAGAAAACTCCATCTGTGCTGCAGCCTCATTGATAAAGTGTGCTATAGCCCTTATTGATAAATCTTGTGCATGACTAATTTAAATTTTTAAGATCCAAGTAAATAAACTGGTATAAAGCGACCGGCTCTTTAACTCCTTACAGAACTTTGTGGTGCGAAATTATATGGGATGTGGATCAACTATAGGTCCGATGCTTCAGGAGTTGGAATCCGTACTGTTGATTGTGGCATTGCTCAACTATCCATGCACAGGTACCTTGTTCTTTAGTTTCCCCTTACAATTTTTTGTTTCATGGTGATTTCCTTCTTCCACTTTGAAAATTGGTTATACACCATTGACTGGTATCCATTAGGCAAATAGTACTACGAACAAAAACAACAACAAAAATAATTCTTTACTCTCTTGTTCAAATCAAATTGTATTTACCGGAATGTAATAGAAGCAGCAGTCTAGAACTAGTTTACTTCGAGTTTTGTCATGTATCACCTAGCGTAGAATTTTGCTTGAGTAAATATTCAGTAGAATGAGTTATATTTTCAAGTTGCAGTGTTTGTCCTTCAGTGCAAGTAGAGATCAGATGTTAGACGTATTACTTTTTTTGAGTTCAAGTAATGCTGAAGTTAAAATGTTCCAACATCCAGAAAACTCGGGCAACCTTGTATAAAAATGTTTATTCTGAGTACTCATTCAGACAAAAATTTCTATGGTGTAAATAAATGGCAGACAGCAGACAGCTAAATGATACCTTATGCAGTTTCCAGCTGTAATTGTCTCTGGTAGTTTGATAGGCTGAAATGGTTACATGTTTCTCGAGGAACGATTATATTTTAGTCTTGTTAATTTATATCTTCTTCCTGTTTCAATTGGTCACCTACTTTGTTAAGTTGGTCATCAATTTTCTCTTAATTTCACTTTGCTTTTCTGGAATTGCAGCGTGAGAGAGATATGTGGAAAGGAAGATGTGGATATTGCATAAAAGCACTTCAAGGCATTTTACCAGTCATTCTCATTAATAACAACACAAACTTTAGTTCGTGCATCCTAACATGTACGCGAAACATAAATGTAACCGACAACACATAACAATATTATCCTAGTGTAATTTTACAAGTGGGGTTTGGAACGCAGATCTTATCCATATATTTATTGAGTAGATAGGTTGTTTTCGATAAATCCTCGGCACAAAAAGTGAAGCTGTTCGGGAAAGGGTTGCTGGAAGAAAAAGAAATGCAAATAAAATTTCAAGCTACAGTGCAAAATGCAGCATTGTAGCGCAAAAACATTGATTAAAAAGAAATTACGTGATTACTAAATACTACTACTAAATAATGAGAAGACATGAGTCTATCCTCGTTGTTCCCATCTATCGGGCGGCCACACTCAACCACTTACTAACCTGAGACCTACTAATCTTCCATATAATTCTCAACCTCCATATCTACCTACCTAATTGTGCCATGAAGTTAGAGCATGTATATCTACAACAAACCTGTAATGCATGACATTGCAATCCAAAGCGTGCACGTTATTTTTAAACTACTCGGGTAATTGAAGTCAAAGGCAACTTCCATTCAATTTCTTGATGTCGTAAGTTTCACCAGATGAAATTTACTTCTTTAGGCAAGATATGATGAGTTTATATAAGTTTGGCAGAGAGACAACTAACAATAGAGTTATTGATGGGACCAAATGTAGCTATTGAGCTACACTAATTATGCTTACGATATATGCATCTCACACATTTAATATAAATCGTCTACATTGTTGAATCATATGAGACGCAACACTTTGGTTTATACTAAATTAGATTTTGAATAGCCAAATTTTACAAACTACAAAAAATCTAAATAGTGATTGCCAAAATGAATGTGTGATGGTCTTGTCCAAGTTTTGTTACAGAGAAAAAAAAAGTTTCTTTTATCATATTTTGATTTGCTTAGTTCCTCAATTCATCCAGTCTTGTTACATTCACTCAGAGAGCAGTTTGTTAATTGCAAAAATATAACCACCTACAACCACAAAGGATGCAATTCCACTCTGTTCCATTCTCAATCCCAAGCCACGAAATACGATATTCCGATCTGCAGGATGGATCCCGGTCCAACTCTCAAATCTCTTCCCAGGAAGTTGCCATTTGAGAAATCCTCTTCATGGATACATACTGCACATAAAGAGTGTAAAGAAAAGAGGATATATCATTTCCTGTATCGGCTATAATCCAACTAAGTGCATGCGTCAACTACTTTTGACCTGTTATCCTCACTTACAGATGCACCAATTATACGGTTGCAAATATACATACATTCTCGTCTACTCCATCATCCAACCAAGGACTACCAATACTAAACCCCATAGACAATGCATGTTAGTATTTGTTCCTAAGGGGGGAATGGGATAAAAGTTCACCTACAAGAGAGATAATTTTTAAAAGACCTATCAAAGTCGGATGATTGTGCACCGGGGCTGTAATTACCACATTATGAGACAAAAACGTTTGATATCAACTAATGAATTCCTGCATAGATCCTGTCAGACCAGCAGCACTAGAGAAAAGCTATACACCAACCAAATATAGATTACTTAAAAATTACTTCAGGCTTGAATAGAGTAAAATGGGTACAAGGGATACATATAGAAAACCATAAAGAGTTTAGGATCGAGATGTTAATTGATAATATTGACTGTTGACATTGTACACACAACCCAATGGAATTGACCATTAGCACTCCAAGGCCGATAAGTTGAATTGACCATAGAAATTTGTCCGACACCAACTCATCCAGCATCATGTATACTCAGATTTTATGAGTTTAACTAACAAATACGCATTGTAACTGTAGCTAATAAGCTCTCCCAAATACTTGTATGATATTTCACTACATGAATTGACCACCCAAGATTTCTTTGAGCATTAAGGTGCCCGGGTGGATTTTCATGTAGAAAGATATCATATAGATGATCAAATACAGATGATTGAATCCCTGGTAAGGCAACACACCTTGGGCAGAACCATGCATTGTGAACGAGATTTGGCAGTATCAAAACCATAAGAAGCAGCAGCAGCAAGTGAACCAGAGAATCCAGCTGCAAGACTAACAGCTAAAGGAGACAATGGACCAACATCTTCATCAGATGATAACAAGGAAATTGGTAAGAAGGATCAAAGTTATTGAATAGGCCATGCGTCAATCTTGGAATAATGAAGTGACAAAATAGATACTTCGCAATTAACATACAGAAATTTTATTCTAGGGGAGAAATGATTTTTCAAGCATAACGCAAGTTGAAAAAAACATAAGGCTAATCCTATTAAGTTAAAGCAGCAAGCCGGAAAGCTGTTAGGAAACGTGCAGATATAAAGCAAACCACAAGCAAAATGAAAACAAGAACACACAGATTTACGTAGTAGAATGAGTATTTTTTGGATACACAAAACAACCCACTAAATGCACTTATATAATATGTGCATACAAATAAGTCCTAGGCTCAAAAAACATAAAGGTCCACGGGCCTATCGGCCCTATCCCTATGCTACCACCACAGACCCCATTGAAAATCACAAACATGGGTCGCACCGCAATACATTTTGGGCTAGATCAACAAAATTCGTTCGTAACTTGTTGGTTTAAAACCGTTAAACGGAAACAACGCAGGAATTCAATTTTAAGCTGGCTGCAGAAACAAAGATGGAGTTTGAAGAAGAGAATATGCAGAGAGTAATTATTTTCTTGTTGAAAGACCACCTCAAATTGATCATCAACTTAGCAACTTAGAAGCTCTAACTTGCTGATTTGATGTGGCTTAGTGAACAGGTCTTCTAGCTGTGGCAAATTTGAAGGCTGCAGAGGAAGAGAAGTCAGTTGTTGAGGTAGTGACTGCTGCTGCTAACTTGCTGCATGTTTTGTTGATATGCTTGTTGCTGATTACTTGCAAGAAGAGATGGATGTGGACCATGAGGAAGAGGAGGAGCTCCTAAAGGCATTGAAACTGGCATTGAAGTCTTCTGTTCTCCTTCAGGTGATGAATCAAGTGATGGGATAGACAGAGGCACTGCAGTTCCAACTCCAGGTATTGTACCCTCAGTTTGTAATATACTGGAGGCAAATGCTCCAGGGTTTGAGGGGGCCACAAGACCTGGAAAATTACCAGGCATGCGACCAAGAACATTGTTTGGATCACCCAAACCTTGCTGTCCTAAATTGAATTTATCACGAGCGGAGTCGCCAGGCCTTTCTCTGCACCAAAACTTTGTTGTCTGATCATTGCTTCCATTGCAAAGGAGATAACCAATTGGCTGCCATGAAAGATCCCACAACCAGTTTCATGTGCATTTGTAAGTTCTACCAGAGGAGCCTCGTGCCCCACAAGCCAATCAGGAAACGGATGCCAAGCCAATAATGTCACGTCGTTCTGATGCCCACGGAACGACTCAAGATCCTTCATAGCCTTTGTGTCATAATGAATTTTAATTTGATCCTTGGAAGCAGAAAGGATCCAGTTACCAGATAACGAGCGCTCTTCTTGGCATCTTGTGAAGTCCCATACTTTAATGGTAGATTCATTAGAACTGGCCTTAACTTCAGAATCATTTTTTTTTACATCTGATTTTCAGGGTTGAAGTCATCATCCATCGAGTAATCAGATGGATGTTCAGAAATATCATCTAGCTTCTCCCCAGAAGCACCAACAACAACTTCCTTGAGATATTGTCACGACTCGAACCGGGGACCTGGCCGTGACGAACATTCCAAACCATGAAGGCCGAAACACCCCTATCTATCTGGTAATCATGCACATAATTCATATGATAAAAAGAAATGCGGAAGATACACAATATTACTGAAACATGGACATGAATCTAATGAAACCAATAATCGGAAATAATGTCCCACAACCTCTATCGACATCTGAAAACCGTCTGCGAAATCTCTATTACTGTCTGAAAATTGGGACAAGGCCCCCAGTAGAACCAAAACTATTAAATAATAATTAATCTGCCAGACATTAGGCCTTCCGAAAGATAGAAGGCTCACCACCCGACTACGCAAATCTGTCTGAAGAATCTACTGATTATCTGAAACTCTAGATTGTGCCTCCGAACCTGGGAGGGAAGGTGGTCAATACAAAAGTACTGGTACGCAGCGAAATTCAAAAAACAAAATATTACATTTTTACAAAATATAAGTGAGAGCCATTATAAAGCAGTTTCGTATCAAATCATTTGAAAAGCACATGGGCATAATGTAATAATTTTCCAACAACAATGCAATGCAGCTGAGCTAGGTGGAATACCCTACATATCACATTTTCACCAACTGTCAAACCTCGGTTGCTGCCGATATTAGAGTATAAGTGAGGGGAAGAGACACAAGATCACAGAGCAGCGTGTCTCGACCCAATAAAGTATGGTAGTGCACAAGATCACAAAGAAGGGCTCGTAACCATAGTCCCAATTTGGGAATGACATAAAGTCAAGTACACAAGATCTCTTAGCCAGGTACCAAATTCCCATGTCGGCAAACACGGTTTCCAGCGATAAGCCCTTACACTCAAACACCTTCTTCGGGCATCCACCTATCTAGTATAAAATCAATGCATTCAACTCCACTTAATTCAACCACATATCTTATTCTGTAGGGTATCGTCATACCCAACTTGCAAGACGTCAATATCACATCATTACTTCATGCAACCATTATATTCATCACATTTCAACATAATAACCCTCTCCTTGAAAGTCAAAAATCATATCCACTTTCAAAATAGTTCATGTCATGCTTGTGAAGATGATTTCTAACAATTCACATCATATGAAAATTCAAAACAATTTCATATGAAGAAAGGGGTTTCATATAATTCATGAACTGAAGTTAACATCTTTTGAATCTTAAGCATATGCATATAAAATATATCAAATCACTTCGAAAATAGGCCTAAAGACCAAATCAATATAATAAAGATGCTTAAAACAAGTTTATATTCATAATTTCAAAACCCCCATTTTTAAAACATGAACTTTTTAAGCTCATGAGAATATTGAGATAACCCCACGTACTTCTATTTGCAAAAATAATAGGTGCTTCTTGAAGCTTACGATCTGGGATCCCGAATCTCAAGTTTGTTTCGAATTCCCATGGTTGAATCTTGATTTAATAGAGATAACTGGATTGGACGTATTGGGAGGAAACCCTAATTCTTGCAATGGAAGAGAGAAAAAATAGAGATTTTCCCTTTACTAGGACATATATAGAGGATAGGAATGGGTAGAAAAGACCAAAATACCCTTGAGTAAAATTCTAAAACTGGAGCCCCATTTTTGGACCAGCGCAACACGGAGCTTGCAAAAATGCCAATTATTGAGACCTGGAAGTTTGGCGCAAAGTGGGACTATCACGGAGGCTTCCTAGAAATTGACAAGTGCCATTTTGGCCTCTGGCGCGACACGCCATGCACTGAAATGGCATTCGTCTTACAGCTGAAACTTAAAATAGCAATAACTTCTTACCCGGTTATCGGATTTCGACAAATCTTATATTGTTGAAAAGATTATTCAATTATCTACAATTTGGTATATAGTAGGCCACACAGTTAATCATATACAATGAGTTATGATTGATTGAAGTTGACCCAAGTTTTGATGCTTACTCAAACTCGAACGATTGGAAATCTTTCAACTCGTCCTTGAGTTAGGGGACTTCTATGATCTTAATTCATGCTCAAATAGATTTCCACACTACATAATTGATCAACACACTAAATTTTTATTGGATTTATCTTTTTTTTAACCTCTATGAGATGAAATTACGGTCTACGTTCTAGCCCAAAAATGTGGGGAGTTACATTATCTCCCCCTTGGGATGATTCATCCCCGAATGATGGGTAGGGACATTGAAGCTTTAAAATATAGATTAAAGCGGACATGATATGTTCTCTAAGAAAGAATACACTGATCTGAAACATTACTATAAGACTGGAACTACTGATGTTCTGAATTCTTATACCGGACGTGCATATCTAATGCATGGAATACACGACTGAAGCTACTCATAAGCTGAATTCTCATAATGAACATGCCTTTCTAATGCATGCATATCTGACTGAACTGACGTATGAATGTATGATTGAACACGCAATAATAACTTATGCGAAGCTTTAAATATGAATCTATGCATGCAACTGAATGGGGGTACTCCCCCTTGGGACACTATGTCCTTCTATGAATGCTCAAATCACTAAGATAATCGGAAAAATTGAGGCGATGCACTAGGCACTTACGAAATGAATTATAACTGAACATCTGGAATTTGAATCTAGTACATGAAGCATGAACTGAGTTATACTCGCAACTACTAATATACTCTATCTTGGAATAGTAACATATCTGAGATTTTTGGGTAGCATGATTAAATGAAAAGACGAAAAAAAAACAAGTCATGCAAATCTGACGGCTAAACTGATTTGCTGGCCACATAGACTGAACTATACTGGAAACTCATACTTAATTTGGAGTATCTTATCAACACTCTTCCTTACGAAGTCCGGGTAGTATTAGATAGCAAAAGATTTGGGCAAGAGTCAAACAAGACATCCGACTATAGGATCCCAACATTGACATTACTCTGCAGTCAAGAATATAGACATATAACTCATAAATCAGGATGGAATTGCCAGGCCTTTGGCAATACAACTTCTTAAATACCATATTCATTCTATTCAACTTATAATTATCATATGGGCATTGAAAAATCTTTCCACTAATGTCTATAGTAGCTTAAATCCTTTCACTGCGATCACACCTAATTCTAATTAACAAAAATACATCATGTCATACCACACTATTATTCTAAACCATATGATGCAACCTTCTATATCTCCTTTAAAGATCACAACCTAAGAATAGCATGCCTTACCACTTCAATGGCTACTCTGAATTCTTACTATGAAGTCGCTAGCACATATAGCGTTCCTTTACAAAAATCCTAACATGTCATTCAAGCCTATCTTTATAACCATATATGAACTTCAAAGAAAACACTCATAAGGACATGCTTCGCATATTCCCTAAACCACTGTCAATATCACTCCCACGCGCTACCTCAAAAAACTATATGCACACACAAATTTCCACTAACCATCACATACATCACAAACTCAGCCCCAAATCTTACTTCACGCACATGGCCTTATCTAAACAAGCATACAATGATCTTTTATCAACATAAAGCATTTACTAAACACCACTATCATTACATAAGGAGGGTATTATGCGAGACTTGGCACTTAACTGAGGCCTTAGGAATAGCAAAACAACATTAGGGATTCATCAAAGTGATTTGAGTTGAGAGTACACCCGTCTCAAAGCTGAATCTCGCCAATAATTTGGCATATAGCATGAGTTATGGGAATTGAGCACACAATAAAGCGTGAGTACATGAGTCAAGAGCTATATGACCTTAATTTAGAGTTCATAACTTAGGGAATGTGATCCCGACTATTGAATGAATTTTAATTTCTCATTTAGGAACTGGAAGAGCACATGATTCTCTATCGTATGCATGAACATGAACTATAATCATGGAACTATAATGTAACGCATGAGTAGGCATTAGGGTAACTGAAAAACACTGAGATAAGAATGGGTGGAGTCTCACCCTCACTTTCTGATGCTCTATATCATACTGACATTACTACTAGAATCTGAGAGTCTGACTCGGTCACTTGTACTATTATCTCCTTCTTAGCATTAAGCCATCGTCTTAAGCTTGAGAGATCCCTTACTAGACTCTAAACAGAACTACCCTTACTACACTCTAGGGTATGAAAAACGACAATACACATAATTAATAAAAATTAACCCGAATGACTACATCTGGAAGTGGAAAATCCACTACTAATACCACTTTCTTAGACACACTCTATCATTCTATAGCCCTAATAGTCATCATATAATACTAAAACACTTACTTACTTCGAATCCTCATGAGTATCCTCGCAGTTAAAGTGTACACCCTCTAGCGCTTCAACTCTTATTTATAATAGCGCAACCCTCAAGGACTCAAACTTAGATTCTAACAATTAACATGGATATCACCAAGTCTTTAATGAATCACTCTACTTCTGTCATAGCCTACTAATATAGCCACCTTAAAATTATATTCCTCTACCATGAGAATCAGGGTCATATAAAAAAGGCTCAACACTATCAATTAAAGTTCCTTAATTTGGTAATTTAGAACACCACATACCATCTAACTAGTCCTTTTCCCACTAGCAACTCAACGGTACCACTAGCTTCACACAACAAGTAATAGCCTTAGAATAAATACCGCAGCTTTAAACAACCATGGGCATACTTATACATCATACATACACTGTCATACCTCATTACGAAATCAAATAAACTTAGGCACTCGCATACACTGTTCAAGCCTATAGATCACTTCCCTATAACTAGTATCATTAATCAAGAAATCATCACATCCACTTTCCTGGCCATCAATTGTTTCAAACTTAATGTCTAGTGCTAAACATGATTTACAACCCAACTACACGCACAAATTTTTTACTTGGAAACTATGAAATAAATATCACAAAAACACTAGTGCACTAGAACTTCATAACCATAATAATCGATCATGACCTAACGGTTTTCCTTGTCATAATCCATTAGTATGTACTATTTCAGCACATCAAGCCTACTAATTTAATCCCACAAAACATGCATTATCAAACTCTTGCCACTATTTACCACCACACCATTTAAACTCAAGCCTATAGTTTAGTATCAATCATTTACAACCAATGAAGAATGCAAACATAATATAAATATACTAATCCATAAAATTGGGACATTCTACCCAAATATCTCAAAAATCGACTACATACCTTTTCACGAGTAGTACTAGTTTACAACTACCAATAAAAAGAAGGGGGGGGGGGGGGTTAAAGCCTCATAATAGACATGGTCAACCTTATCCCTATATTATAACCCTGCATAATTGTATCTACTTATACTTCTTTCTCACATCACAATTACTTAACCAAGCATACATTTACACTACCTTCAAAGTCCATAACAACCATGATCTATACTTATAACCTACTAGCTAATCTAGCCATTTTTATACTTCAAGCAAGGACAATTCTCCTCGCCTAATAACTCCTTCTCTATCTTCTACTAATAAACTAACACACAAGGATGAATCGCATCATTACCAAATCTATCTCATGCAAAAAGATTTAGCTATACATATATTCAACCAACACAAGAACAACACGTTGAACGACAAATTTCTAGTGAATCGAAATAGGCTTCACACGGCTTAACTAGACTTTGATTTTTGTGGTTTGAATAAGAAAATGAAATGAATGACAAGGCAACTATGCTAGTGAATCGAAAGAGCCCCACACGACTTCACTAGACTTTTTAGTTTCATCAACACGATGATAAAATAATTTCAAAAGATGGAAACTTTTCACACGATATTCCATAATCTGAGAATACACATCTTACTTTGTATAGATAAAAAAAATTCGAGTCAAATATTTTTCCCACTGATTATCATACAATCCACACACGCTACTAGCTACCAATAGGTCATGACACCAACACTTTAACTTATACTACTATTTGGGTGGAAATACACTTCTAACACTTCTACTACATATCTTTTCCCTTAAGCAAGACATCTGCAATATAAATTTCTAAAAAGGGTCGAATATACTCAATATAGAGGCTGAAAAGTACTATTTTGTCAAGATCAAGGATCACACTTGAACCAATACACTATGAAGCAATAACGGACACTTCTCAAGTCCTCGCACAATATTAAGATCTTATATGATGCGATCCGAAGGGACCATACCATTTAGACTCCAAACTTTTGCACTTGAATCACCCCAGTAATGTGATGGGTCTAAGAACATCACAGTAAGGAAAGAATTTGTGATGATTTTACTTTCATATGGACATCACCATAGTATGAATTAGAGTATGAAGGAGGAACATTCTAAATCTATTGCATGAACTAGAACATGAAGAATGAGAGACATTCCTAAACGCCTTGTAGCCTCCTTCTTATAAGTGTGGCGCGCTACACACTCATAAATAAGACTCTACCCTCCATGATTTTGCAGACACCCTGGGACCATGAACCGTGCTTTGATACCAAGTTTGTTACGACCTGAACCGGGGCCCTGGCCGTGACAAACATTCCAAATCATGAAGGCTCGATACACCCCTTTCTATCTGGTAATCATGCACATAATTCATATGATAAAAAGAAATGCTAAAGATACACAATATTACGGAAACATGGTCATTAATCTAATGAAATAAATAATGGGAAATAATTTCCCACAATCTCTATCGACATCTGAAAACCATTTGCAAAATCTCTACAACATGACTAAAAGAAATTACTATCTGAAAACTGGGACAAGGCCCTAGTAGACCCAAAACTACTAAATAATAATTAATCTTCCAGACATTAGGCCCCCCGAAAGATAGAAGGCTCACCACCTGACTTTACAAATCTATTTGAAGAATTTATTGATTATCTGGACCTCTAGATTGTGCCTCCGAACCTAGGAGTGAAGGGGGCCAGTACAAAAGTACTGGTACGCAGAGAAATCCAAAACAAAAATATAACATTTTTACAGAATATAAGAGAGAGCCACTATAAAGTAATTTCATACCAAATCATTTGAAAAGAACATGGGCATAATGTAATAATGTTCCAACTACAATGCAATGCAATAGATCTGGGTGGAATACCCTACATATCACATTTACACCAACTATAAAACCTCGATTGCCGCCGAGATTAGAGTATAAGTGAGGGGAAGACACACAAGATCAGACAGTAGGGTGTCTCGACCCAATAAAGTATGGTAGTGTATAAGATCACAAAGCAGGGCTCCTACCCATAGTCCCAATCTGGGAATGACATAAAGTCAGGTACACAAGATCACTTAGCCTAGTACTAAATTCCCATGTCGGCAAATACGGTTTTCAGTGATGAACCCTTACACTCAAATGACTTCTTCAGGTATCCACCTATCTCCTATAAAATCAATGCATTCAACTCCATTTAATTCAACAACATATCTTATTCTGTAAGGTATCGTCATGCCAAACTTGCAAGCCATCAATATCGCATTATTACTTCATGCAACCATTATATTCATCATATCTTAACATAATAACACTCTCCTTGCAAGTCAAAAATCATATCCACTTTAAAAATAGTTCATGTCATACTTGTCAAAATGATTTCTAAAAATTAACATCATATGAAAATTCAAAACAATTTCATATCAGGAGAGGGGTTTCATATAATTCATGCTCTCAAGTTAACATCTTTTTAATCACAAGCATATGCATATATAATATATCTAATCACTTCGGAAATAGGCCTAAAGGCCAAATCAATTTCACAAAGATGCTTAAAACATGTTTATATTCATAATTTCAAAACCCTCATTTTTTAAACATGAATTTTTTAAGCCCATGAGATTTTTGAGACAACCCCACGTACCTCTATTTGTGAAAATAATAGGTGCTTCTTGAAGCTTACGATTTGGGGATTCCAAATCTCCAGTTTGTTTCTAATTCCCATGGTTGAATCTTGAGTTACTAGAGATAATTGGATTTGAATTATAGGGAGGAAACCCTAATTCTTGAGATGGAAGAGAGAAAACAATAAGATTTTTCCATTTACTAGGACATAAATAAAGGGTAGGAGTGGTTAGAAAAAGACCAAAATACCCTTAAGTGAAATTCTAAAACTGGATCCCCATTTTTGGCCCCAGCACGATGCGGTGCTTGGAAAAATACCAATTATTAAGACCTGTAAGTTTGGCGCAAAGTGGGACTATTGCGGAGGCTTGCTGGAAATTGACGATTGCCATTTTTCCCTCTGGCGCGACGCGTCATGAATTGAAATGGCATTCGTCTTACAGTTGAAAATTAAAATATCCATAACTCCTTACCCGGTTATCAGATTTTGACAAATCTTATATCGTTTGAAAGCTTATTCAATTATATACAATTTGGTATATAGTAGGCCACCCAGTTCATTATATATAATGAGTTATAGTTGATTGAAGTTGACCCAAGTTTCGAAGCTTACTCAAACTCGAACAATTGGAAATCTTTCAACTAGTCTTTAGTTAGGGGACTTCTATGATCTTAATTCATGCTCAAATAGATTTCCAAACTACATAGTTGATCAACACACTAAATTTGAATTGGATTTATGGATCTTGTAACCTTTATGAGAATAGATGACGGTTTACGTTCTAGCCCAAAAATGCGGGTTGTTACATATACTTTCTCCCAGCTGTCAGTGAAGGAAAGGTTGATTCCTTGACTATCATTAAGCAAGTCAATGCAGTCAACTTTGAAATCACAACCAGGATAAAGCCAACCTTCATCATCTGGTGGAATGTTTATCTTTGTAATACAATTTGAAACCTTTTTCTAATAACTGACCAACTGTTAACAAGTTTTGGTCCAAATTGGGTACATAAAGAACATCAAAAATTGTTTTAGTGCCCGATTGTGTTTCAATTGTAATGGTTCCCATTCCTTTTACTAGAATATAACCACCATGGCCTATTCTAACTTTTGTAACTTTATTAGGGTTCAAATCTTTAAAAAGATCTTTATCTCACGTCATCTGATTTGTGCATCCGCTATCGATCAACTACGAATCGCTTGAGACACTGTTTGTTAAATATGATGCGACAAAGAGTTGATCCTCTGTACCCTGGCCGTGATGAGTATTCAAGGCCCTAAACACCCCTTATCTATCAAGTAATTATGCACATGACTTATATGAAAAAAATGCGAAAGATACACTATATAACGGAAACATGGTCCAGAATCATATGAAAACAATAATGGGGAATAATGTCCCACAATCTCAATCAATATCTCTATAACGTCTGCAGAATCTCTACTACATGACTGAAATAAATATCCATTTGAAAACTGGGACAAGGCCCCCAGTAGACCCAAAACTAATAAATGATAAATGAAACTGCCAGATAACAGGCCTTTCAAAATATAGAAGGCTCACCAAGTGACTCTGCGAATCTGTCTGAGGAAATCTACTGATTTTTTGAACCCCTAGACTGTGCATCCAAACCTGGGAGGGAAGGGGGTAAATACAAAAGTACTGATACACAGAGATATCAAAACAAAATATAATATTTTTACAAAATATAGTTGAGAGCCATTATAAAGCCGTTTCATATCAAATCATTTGAAAACACATGGGCATAATGTAAAAGTTTTAAATACAAATGTAATGCGATTGAGCTAGATGGACTACCCTACAATTATAATTCCACGGCTATGTGGAATCCGCCTCTGGTGCTCAGTGGACAATCCTTCAATCCAATTAGCCGCCAGGATTTGGAGCTGGTATACCCCCCATGTGATTACACCGCAGGGAATCACCCCATGTGAGATGTCCCAATTAATTTATTATCCTCCCATGTAGGATACAATATCATATGATCCGCATCGGCAACTACGGTTTCCAGCAATGAGCCCTTTCACTCAAACGCCTTCTTCGGGCATCCACATTTCTCATAAAAATCAATGCATTCAAACTTTGTTCAAATCAATCACATGTCATACTCTGTAGGATATCGTCATACCCGACTTGCAAGTCATCAGTATCATATCATTCTCTTCATTCAATCATCATATGTAACATATTTCAACATGAACAAATACAACCCTCTCTTTGAAAGTCAAAAGCCATATTCAAATAATGACATGTTTAAGACATTTCATGACATGCATTTCAAGATGATTTCAAACGATTCATATCATATGAAAACTTAACCAATATCATATCAAGAGAGGGGTTCCGTGTAAATCATGCTCTCAATTTATTATCATTATGAAACACATGCATATCCATAAATAATATATCAAATCACATTGGAGTTAGGCCTAAAGACCAAATCAATATCATAAAACGTTTAAAACATAATCATATTCGTAATTTCAAAACTCCCATTTTGAAAACATGAATTTTTAAAGACCATGAGATTTTAGGGATAACCCCACGTACCTCTATATGCGAATATGATAGGTGCTTCTTGAAGCCTACGTTGCGGAGATTCCAAATCTTCAATTGGTTTTGAAAACCCATGGCTGAATCTTGAACTATTGGGGTTTTTATTTTGAAACCCTAGAGAGAGTTCTTGAACAATTTTGATGAATGAAGGTGTATTTTGGGTTTTTGGGAACTGAATTTCGTGTTTATGGCTAAAAAAGGGTGGAAAAGGACAATTTTACCCCAAAAACAGAGTGTTTAAGTAACTTGAAACCTTTACATAGGCGCTGCCTATGCTATCGCCTATGTTTACATAGGCGCCGCCTATGCTATCGCCTATGTTTACATAGGCGCCATGCTATCGCCTATGTTTACATAGGCGTCGCCTATGATATCGCCTATGTTTACATAGGCGCCGCCTATGTTATCGCCTATGTTTACATAGGCGCCACCTACTACTTTGAAAGGCCATAACTTCTTGCTCGGGTGTCGGATTTTAGCAAAATTGGTATCATTGGAAAGCTAACTCGAAGACCTATCATTTGACACGTAGTAAGCTCTCTAATTGGACATATACAGAGATTTATGAATGATTGAAGCTGACAAAAATTGCAACGTTCACTAAAACTTAATCGATCGAAATAATTTCAACTCGTTCTTAAGTTGAAAGACCTCTTTGGTCTAAATTCAAGCTTGAAAGGATTCACATACTACACAAATAATTAACATGCCATATTGGCATAGGATTTATGACTTCGAGATTATCAATGCATCGAAATCATGGTCTATATTGTAGCCCAAAATGCAGGGCATTACAAGAATAATTTAGTTCGGGTCTATATACGTAGGAACGATAGTCTAAACTCTAGCCCAAAAATATGTTACATTATCTCCCCCTTGGGATCATTCGTCCTCGAATGATGGGTAGGAACATATTGAAGCTTAGAGGTATGGAATAACGTGGAAATGATATGTTTCTCTAAGAAAGAATACACTGATCTGAAACATAACTATAAGACTGGAACTACTGATGTTCTTAATTCTTATACCAGACGTGCATATTTGATGCATGGAATACATAAATGAATAGACTCATAGGCTGAATTTTCATAATGAATCATGCATATCTGATGCATGGATTTGTTAGTAAGTTGTTCTCATGAACGCAGAACTAAAACTTTTCTATTGAACATGCATTTCTAATGCATGCATATCTGACTGAACTGATGTATGACGTATAACTTAATACGCAATGATAAATGGTGTGAAGCTTGTAATAAGAATCTATACATACAGATGAATGTGGTATCTCCCCCTTGGGACCCTATGTCCCTCTATGAATGCTCAATTTACTAAGATACTCAGAAAACTAAGGCGAGGCACAGGGCACCTACGAATCGAAACATAACTAAACATCTGGAATCTAAATTTAATGCAGGATGCATCAACTGATCTATACTCGAAATTACTAGTATACTCTATCTTGGAATAGTAACATATCTGAGATTTTTGGGTAGCATGATTAAATAAAGAGATGAGAAAACAAGTCATGCGAATCTGACTGCTAAACTGATTTGCTGGCCACATAGACTGAACTATACTAAAAATTTATACTCAATCTGGAGTATCTCTTCAATACTCTCTCTAAAGAAGTTCTAGCAGTAATAGAGAGCCACGAATCTTGGTTATGGATTACACGAGACATCCAATTGAGGAAATCACAACATTTACTCTACTCTGTCGTCTGGAATATAGACATAAAACTCATAAATCAGGATAGAATTACCAGAACTTTGGCAATACAACTTCTTACTTTCAAGCTTAGCACACTTCTCGAATATCCCTTAACTATACTATTCCCTATAAATATCATATCCATTCAATTCAGCTTAAAATTCTCATATGAGTATTGACAATTTTTTTTCTACTAATGTCTAAAATAGCTTAATCCTTACACCGCGATCAAGCCTAAATCTACGTCACAAAAATACAACATGCTACACCACACTATTATTCTAAACCATATGACGTCACCTTCTATACCTCTTTTAAAGATCACATCCTAAGGATAACATGCCTTACCACTTCAATGACTACTCTGAACTCTTAATATGAAGTCGCTAATGCATATTGCGACCTTCCACTACAATCCCAAAACGTCATTCAAGCCTATTTTATAACCACATGTTAACTTCAAGGCACCCACCCATAAATACATACTTCACATAGTCTTTAAACTATTGTCAATATAACTCCCACGCGCTGCCCTAAAACATACACACACAAACTTTTCCACTAACCATCACATGTATCAAAGACTTGGCCCAAAATCTTACTTCATACTTATGTCCTTATATAAACAAGCATACTATGATCTTCCATCAACACGAACATTTACTTCATCACCACTATCATTACATAGGGAGGGTCACTAAAACGTTAAAATATATGACCTTGAAGCATGAAAAGATTTTTATATGGGACCGAGCATACTATAAAGAGTGAGTAGATGTGTCATGAGTTGCATAACCTCAATTAGAGTTCATAACATAAAGAATGTGATTTCGACTACTTGAATGAACTAGAACTCATTATCTTGGAACTGGAAGAGTACGTGGCTCTCTATCACATATAGGGATCATGAACTATGATCACGGAACTGAATCGTAAGGCATCCGATTACTAAAAAAAGAAATACTGTGGTAGGAATGGGTTGAGATTCACCCTCACTTTATGATAATCTATAGCATACTGCATCACTACTAAAATTTGAGAGCCTTACTTGGTTATTCATTCTATCATCTCCCCCTTGGCTTTAAGCCATCATCTGAAGTTTGGAAGATCCCTTACTAGACTTTAAACTTAACCGCACTAACTGCACTCTGGGTCTAAAATATGACAATACACAAAACTAATAGAACTCAACCTGAAAGCCCACACATGAAAGTGGAAAGCCCACTGCTAATACTACCTTCTGAGATACACTCTATATTTCGATAGCCCCAATAGTCATAGTATAATGCTTGCACACTTATTTCTATCGATTCAACTTTCAAGACTCAAACTTAGATTCTAACACTTAACATGGATATCGCCAAGCCTTTGATGAACCATACCACTTCCGTCCTAGCTTACCAATATTGCTACTCCAAACTTATATCTCTCTACCATGAGAATCGAGATCATATCAAAAGGCTCAATATTATCAATCAAGGCTCCTTAACTTGGCTATCTACAACACCATATACCATCTAACTAGTCTTTTTCCAACTAGCAACTCAACGGTACCACTAGTTACTCACAACATGAAATAGTCTTAGAGAAATGCCACAACTCCATATCGCCTTGGGCATACTTACACACCATACCTATAATATTACACTTAATTACGAATGAACTTAAACTTAAGCCATTTCATACACCCTTCAAGCCTATTAGATCACTTCCATTACCATATAACTAGCATCATTACCCAATAGATCATGACATCCACCTTCATGGACTTCAACTGTTCAAAACTTAAGGTCTAGTGCTAAACATGATTTTTCAACCCAAACTTACGCGTGATTCTCACTTGGAAACCATGAAATAAACATCAAGAAACACTAGTACACTAGAACTTCATAACCACAATAATCAATCTTCACCTTACGGTCTTCCTTATCATAACTCATTATCACATACTATTTCAACACATCAAGCCTACTAAATTCAAAACATACATCATTAATCTCATGCCACTAGTTTTAGCACCACATTCTACACTGGAATTCAAGCCTATAGTTTTGCGTCAATCATCTACCACCAATGACGAGTGCGACATAATATACTAATCCATCAAATTGGAACATTCTATCTAAATACCTTAAAATTTGCTACATACCTTCTCATAAGTAGTACTAGTTTACAACTACCAACAAAAGAATGTCAAGGGGTAAGGTCGCATAATAGACATGATCAACCTTAATATTATATTATAACCCATACAATCTTCTCTACTTATACGAATTTATTACCTCATACTTACTCACTCAATCATACATTTAGACTGCCTTTAAATTCCTCAAACAACCATGAGTCTATAATCATAACTTACTCGCAAATATAACCATTTTCACCTTCAAGCACCAACAAATCACCCTGACTAACAACTCCTTCTCTACCTTATACTAAACTAACTCACAAGGACGAATTAGCTCTTTACCAACTCAAACTCATCCAAACAAATTTATCCATATATATATTAAACCAACGAAAGAACAACAAGTAGGACAATAAGTTGCTAGTGAATCAAAAAAGGCCTCATACGGATTCACTAGACTTTGATTTTGTATTTTGAATAAGAAAATAAGATGGATGACAAGGCAACTATGCTAATGAATCGAAAGAGCCCCACACAACTTCACTAGACTTTAATTTTTAATTTTTTCAAAAGCACCATGATAACACGATTACATATTGCAAGGGATGGAAAATTGACCCATAATATTTAATGGTCTAAGATTATACATATTACTCTGTATAATTAAAAATATAAGTAAAATACTTCCCCCATGGACTACTATACAATCCATACGTGCTACTAGCTACCACATTAGTTTATCACTATAAAGGGGGTAAATCATCCTCAAAATCGGTTATTCAACTGAAATATTCACTTACACAAAAATCACCCTCACTCTGACTTCTAACTTTGAGACTTCACATCACTAACTTCTTGGTCTAGTTTCATTACCGATGGGTCATGACAACAACGCTTTAACTTATGCTACTATTCGGGTGGAAATACAGTTCCAATATTCTGCTTTACATTGTTCACATCTGTAATAAGATTTTGAGAGAGCCTAGATTCACTTAATACCTTAAGCTGGAAAGCACGATTCCATCAGGAGTAATGTTTACATCATAATCAACAAATATCGAAGCACCGATAGGCTCCTCTCGAATCTTTGCATAATTCATAAAATCTTATAGGACTCAATCCGAAAGGACTATATCATGTAGATTCAAAAATTTTTGCACTTGAATCAGCCCAATAATGGGACATGTCTGAGAACATCAGAGTAAAGAAAGAATTTAGGATGACTTTACTTTCATATGGGCGACACCATAGCACAAATTAGAGCATTAAAGGGGAACATTTAGACTCTATTGCACATACTAGAACATGAAGAAAGAGAGACATTCCTAAACGCCTAGTAGCCTCCTGCTTATAAGTGTGGCGCACTACACACACATAAACAAGACTCTACCCAATGTGATTTCACAGACACCCTAGGACTATGAACCGTGCGTTGATTCCAAGTTTTTCACAACCGATCAAGGCCCAAAACACCCCTTATCTATCTGGTAATCATACACATGACTTAAATGAAAAAAAAATAAGGAAGATACACTATATAATGTAAACATGGTCAAGAATCATATGAAAACAATAATGGGGAATAATGTCCCACAATCTCAATCAATATCTCTATAACGTCTGTGAAATCTCTACTACATGACTGAAATAAATATCTGTCTAAAAACTGGGACAAGGCCCCCAGTAGACCCAAAACTAATAAATGATAAATGAAACTGCCAGATATCAGGCCTTCCGAAATATAAAAGGCTCACCAAGTGACTCTACGAATCTGTTTCAGGAAATCTAATGATTTTATGGACCCCTAGACTGTGCCCCGAACCTGGGAGGGAAGGTGGTTAATACAAAAGTACTGGTAGGCATTGATATCAAAACAAAATATAATATTTTGACAAAATATAGTTGAGAGCCATTATAAAGCAGTTTCATATCAAATCCTTTGAAAACACATGGGCATAATGTAATAGTTTTCAATACCAATGTAATACGATTGAGCTAGGTGAAATACCCTACAATTCTAATTCCATGGCTATGAGAAATCCGCCTCTGGTGATCGATGTCCAAGCCTCCAATCTAAGTAGCCGCTAGGATTTAGAGCCGGTTTACCCCCCATGTTAGTACACCGCAAGGAATCCCCCCATGTAAGATGTCCCAATTATTTTATTATCCTTCCATGTAGGATACAATATAATATTACCCATATCAGTAACTACAATTTCCAGTGATGAGCCTTTTCACTCAAACGCCTTCTTCGGGCATCCACCTTTATCATAAAAATTAGTGCATTCAAACTTTGTTCAAATCAATCACATGTCATACTCTGTAGGGTATCGTCATACCCGATTTACAAGTAATCAGTATCATATCATTCTCTTCATTCAATCATCATATGCAACATATTTTAACATAAACAAAACAACCCTCTCTTTGAAATTCAAAAATCATATCCAAATCATGAAATTTTAAAGACATTTCATGACATGCATTTCAAGATGATTCCAAATGATTCATATCATGTGAAAACTTAAAATAATATCATATCAAGAGAGGGGTTCCATGTAAATAATTCTCTCAATTTATCATCATTATGAAATACATGCATATCCATATATAATATATCAAATCACATTGGGATTAGGCCTAAAGACCTAATCAATATCATAAAACATTTAAAACATAATCATATTCGTAATTTAAAAACCCACATTTTGAAAACATGAATTTTTAAAGCCCATGAGATTTTAGAGATGACCCCACGTACCTCTATATGAGAATATGATAGGTGCTTCTTGAAGCCTACGTTGCGGAGATTCCAAATCTTCAAGTTGTTTTGAAAACCCATGGTTGAATCTGGAACTATTTGGGTTTTTATTTTGAAACCCTAGAGAGAGTTCTTGAACAATTTTGATGAATGAAGGTGTATTTTGGGGTCTTTTAGAACTGAATTTTGTGTTTATGGCTAAATAAGGGTGGAAAAGGACCATTTTGCGCCAAAAATGGAGTGTTTAAGTCACTTGAAACCTTTACATAGGTGCTTCCTATGCTATCGCCTATGTTAACACAGGCTTCGTCTATGCTATCACCTATGTTTACATAGGCGCTGCCTATGCTATCGCTTATGTTTACATAGGCGTCGTCTATTACTTTGAAAGGCCATAACTTCTTGCTCGGGTGCCCGATTTTAGCAAAATTGTTATTGTTGGAAAGCTAACTCGAAGACATATCATTGTACACATAGTAGGATCTCAATTTCTACATATACAGAGAGTTATGGTCAACGGAAGCTAACCCATTTTACAACGTCTACAAAAACTTAATCGATCGAAATAATTTCAACTCGTCCTTGAGTTGAAGGACCTCTATGGTCTCAATTCAAGCTTGAATGGATTCACATCCTATGCAAATAATTAACATACCATATTTGGATAGGATTTAGGACTTCGGGATTATCAATGCATCGAAATCATGATCTATAGTGTAGCCCAAAATGCGGGGCATTACAATAATAATTCAGTTCGGGTCTATATACGTCGGAATGATGGTCTAAATTCTAGCCCAAAAATACAGTGTGTTACATCTTCTTCCTGTTCATTAACAACTTGACCTCTGTATCTTGTTGCTGAGTTTTGTTCTTGCATATTATCACTTCATTCCTAAGATAATTGCACTTATTGCACTTCGCATCAGGCCTTTCTCAATACTTAAAAGGTGCATGTCTGAGATTGCCGCATTGCTTACAAGGAGGGTAGTTTCTTTTGAAACCCCCTATATTGTTTTTGTTGCTATATGCTCCACCTTCTCCATCAATTGGTTGGTGCTTATTATTCTCCTTCTTCTTCGAACGTCTATTATCGTAATGCTTGGCTGGTAATTCACTATCAACAACTCCTTCTTGTCTCATAACACGCCGTTGCTCTTGCGCTTGAAAAGTACTTGAGAGCTCTGCAAGTGTTATCTTGGACAAGTCCTTAATATTTTCCAAGGTTGTTATGGTAGCTTCAAATCTTTCAGGTGCCATTACTAGGATTTTCTCAACGATCCTTGAATCATTGAATGCGGAACCCAACAATCTAATGTGATTTGCTAAATTAAGGAGTCTGTCAGAGTACTCCTTTATGGTTTCAATATATTTCAAACTTTGCAGCTCAAACTCACATACCATATTCAAGACATGCATCACTTAAATCCTTTCATCTCCTTTATATTCAGCCGTGAGATAATCCCATACCTCTTTTGCTGATTCTAGAGACATGATACAAGTAAAGATATTAGATGAAACTGTAGTAAATAAGCATGCCAATGCCTTTGATTTTCTGGTTTTCCTATCCTTGTGAGTTTTAATCTGCTCCACCGTGGGATTGTCCGGCAAGGAAGATATCTCGTATTCATTTTCAATAGCTTCCTAGAGATCCAAATCTTGCATATATATCCTCATTCTAACTGCCCAGATTTGATAACCTTCTCCATCGAAAGTTGGTGGTGCCATTCAGGAAAAATTTTCTTCTCCGTTCAGGGTATCCACTGGAATAGATTGATGCAAACACTCATAGTTCCCTTAAGATTAAATCTTTGATACAGGAATTCAATTTAAAGCTGGCCGCAGAAACAAAGTTGGAGTTTGAAGAAGAGAATATGTAGAGAGTAATTATTTTCTTGTTAAATTGATCATTTGTACACCAAAACTATGTGAATATATTATTGATAGCAAAAATCTCTAAATTTCATAATTATATTTGTATAGTTGAGAAAATAATGGTTAAGAAAACATATTTTACTCCAAAAATAATGGTGTTTTTTAATTCTTCTTTGTTGACATAGTTAAACTATCAAGAACTGTTTTGGATATGGTCCAAAACAAATTGAGGTCGGGAACTTATTAAAACCATTTATGTTGGAATATGGTAATGTTGCTTCTAGGTGGGAAACTATTTTGATGTGGTAATAACCTTTTTTTCAAGTACTTCATCTATTATTTCGGGTGATTCTATATGGCTTCTTTAACAGAGCGGATGTTCTAGAACATCAATTTACAAGACAAGCACACAAACCAACATAATCATGCGAAAAAATCCTACATGGTCTAGGTTTGGATTTTCTAATCAGAAGACTGGAAAAAAGGTTAATAAACAGTTAAGCAGCAGAAGAAATCATACCTTTGCAAAAAGTTGTTAAAATTTCATAAACACCAAAGCGAGCTCCCAAACCCAATGACCTTCCAAGTGTCAACCACCCCTCACCATTATACTAGCTTTGAATGGTCATAAAAGATTAATATAGCATTAACATTTAAGATCGAAAGATGTCCATAAAACAGCCATCCATACGAGAAAAATTATGAACTTTTCATCGGTCTTTTATATGACCTATAATGGATGCTTTTCCCATAAAAGCAGTAATACAATAGATACATCATACATCATCCGAATAACTTTTGTCATGAAGCAAAATGGGAGAGCTGAGTATCATCACTTCTAGTTACCATAAAACAAAAATATCTGATTGAGTCACCTGAACTTCGTGACAAAGTTCTAACCCTGTTGAGGACATCAGCACCAGTGAGTTGTTTACCCCCACTTAATCCCACCTGCATTCCATTCCACAAAATATGCTACTATTCCAAGATAGAGTATACTAGTAGTTACAAGTATATCCCGTTTCATGCATCATGCATTAAATTTAGATTTTAAATGTTTAGTTATGAAACAATTTGTAGGTGCCCTGTGCATCGCCTCAGTTTTCAAGTATCTTAGTGAATTGGGCATTCATAGAGGGACATAGGGTACCAAGGGGGAGATACCCCATTCATTTGCATGCATAGATTCTTATTACAAGCTTCACGTCAGTTATTATTGCGTATTTGTCCATACGTTCATACGTTAGTTCAGTCAGATATGCATGCATTAGAAATGCATGTTCAATAGAAAAGTTCAGCTTGTCAGTGTATTCAATCCTGCGTTCATGAGAACAAATCTGTCACAGATCCATGCATCAGATATGCACGATTCATTATGAGAATTCAGCCTATGAGTGATCCATGCATCAGATATGAATGATCCCAAGGGGGAGATAATGTAACACCCCATATTTCGGGCTAGAATAAAAACCATTACTCTGATGCGTTGATAATCCCAGAGCCTTAAATCCTATGCCAATTTGGCATGTTTATGTAGTATGTGAATCCATTTGAGCATGAATTTAGACCATAGAGGTCCTTCAACTCAAGGACGAGTTGAAACTATTTCGACTGATTAAGTTTTACTGGACATTGTAATTTGTTTCTGCTTCTATCGACCATAACTCTCTGTATATGTTGAATTAGAAAGCGTACTATGTGTCAAATGATAGGTCTTCGAGTTAACTTTCCAACGATACCAATTTTTTCTAAAATACGACACCCGAGCAAGAATTTATGGCCTTTCAAAGTAGTATGCATTGCCTAACCAATCGCACATGGCCACTGGAAAGCATATGCGATAGCATATGCGGCGCCTATGTAAATATAGGTGATATCATATGCAGCGTCTATGTAAATAAAGGTGATATCATATGCGGAGCCTATGTAAATATATGCGATATCATATACGGCGCATATCTTATGGTTTCAAGTGACTTAAACACTCCGTTTTGGGGGCAAAATGTTCTTTTTCCCACCCGTATTCAGCCATAAACACGAAATTCAGTCACCAATTCTCCAAAATACATCCACATTCATCTAGAAATTCTCAAGAATACTCCCAAGGGTTTCAAAATAATAACCCAAATAAATCAAGAATCAACCATTAGTTTTTAAAATTTATTGGAGATTCGGCATCCCCAATCCACAGGCTTCAAGAAGCACCCATTATTTTTCGAAATAGAAGTACGTGGGGTTGTCCTAAATTCTCCTGGGCATAGAAAAATCATGTTTTAGAATGATGTTTTTGAATCTATGTATATATTCATGTATTAAATGTTTTAACATCATTGTTTTGATCATTTGCCTTCCCCAAAGTGATTTGAGAATATGAATATATGAAACCATGTATTTAAGAATGAATTCTTGTTGAGAGCATGATTTTCGGTGAATTTCCTCTAATTATGAATTTTTCAGATTTCTCATAGCATATGAATTGTTTTGCAATGCATCCTTGAAAAGCACTATATGAAATAATTGAACTCTCGTTATGATTTAAAGGTGGTTTTAAATCACTAAATAGGGAATATAGAATGAATGGTTAATGTTCATAATTCATGTAATGAAAGAGTGCATGGTAGTGTCTTGGTCATCATATCAACAGGATTATCATGAGTACTAATCTTGCTCACCACAATATCACCACGTGCAATGATTTCACACAGAAAATGATACCGAACATCAATGTGCTTTGTCCTCTCGTGAAACATATGATCTTTCACAAGGAAGATAACACTCTGACTGTCCCAAAAGACCGTAGTTAAGGATGGCCAATTAAACTTGTTTAATGAAGGATGGCTAAATTAACAAATTCTTCTTTTAATTTTTGCATATTATTCAACCCTTTTTTATAACATCTGTACGCTAAAACTATGTGAATATATTAATGATAGCAAAAAGCTCTAAATTTCATAATTATATTTGTATAATTGAGAAAATAATGGTTAAGAAAACATATTTTACTCCAAAAATAATGGTGTTTTTTAATTCTTATTTGTTGACATAGTTAAACTATCAAGAACTGTTCTGGATATGGTCCAAAACAAACTAAGGTCGGGAATTTATTAAACCCATTTATGTTGGAATATAGTAATGTGGCTTCTAGGTGGGAAACTATTTCGATATGGTAATAACCTTTTATTCAAGTACTTCATCTATTATTTGGGGAAATTCTATATGGCTTCTTTAACAGAGCGGATGTTCTAGAACTTCCATTTACAAGACAAGAACACAAACTAACATAATCATGCGAAAAAATCCTGCTTGGTCTAGGTTTGGATTTTTTGTTCAGAAGACTGGCAAAACGGTTAATAACCAATTAAGTAGCTGAAGAAATCATACCTTAGTAAAAAGATGTTAATATTTCATAAAAACCAAAGCGAGCTTCCAAACGCAATGACCTTTCAAGTATCAACCACCCCACACCATTATACTAGCCTTCAATGGTCACAAAAGATTAAAAGAACATTAACATTTAAGATCGAAAGTTGTCCATAAAACAGCCATCCATACGAGAAAATGTATGAAGTTTTCATCGGTCTTTTATAAGACCTATAAGGCATACATTTCCCATAAAAGTAGTAATACAATTGGTACATCATACATCATCCGAATTACTTATTTCATGAAGCAAAATGGGAGAGTAGAGTAGCATCACTTCTGGTTAGCATAAAACAAATAAAGCTGATTGAGTGACCTGAACTTCCTGACAAAGTTCTAACCTTCTTGACGACATCAGCACCTGTTAGTTGTTTACCGCTACTTGATCCCACCTGCATTCCATTCCACAGAATATACAACCAAAGCACAATAAGGCAATAAAGAAGCTCCCCTAAGCGTAAGATAATACATTTAAGTGAATGCTCATGGTCAATATCAATTTTCACACCTGTACAGGGACCTTAAAGCTATCGAAAGGGTAACCAATGGCCGTGGTTAATGTAGAAAAACCTACAGCCATAACTGCATTCGTTGCAAATATTAGATTCTTCAAAAGTTCGTTCATTTGATAGATTAACATGGATAACTGCGTGTTGCAATTAATCGTCTCCTCGAGTCACAATCAATATATTCAGAGATTCACAATACCCTACAATACAATTAGATTGGCACAAAGATTTAGTACTTCAAATGAGCTATCAAGTTGGTCACCATGAACATTAACTCTAACGTCGTTAAGAGAACTCAAGGGCAGAGGAAAATTGCAATCAAGCCAATTGAAAATCCGAACAGTAGACATGTTACTTTCTCGAAACATCGTTTAGGACTTTTCAAAAAAGCTAGTGAACTTTGCATATTAACTGGTGCAGAAATTGTTATCTGGTTCAGTCTTTAAAGTGCCAATGTCTTTTCACTTTCGGTCATTATAGTGCTGATGCTGCTATTGACCGTTACATCACTAGAATATCATCTTTGTTATATTCAACTTGCAACAAAATAACCAGTATTATTCTCATTTGTTTAAAGATTTGGAAGCGGAGAAGAAGAAGAAAGAGAATATTGAAGAAGAGAAGTTGGTGAATATTGATGATAATAATAATGGGGGATGTAGGTGGAATGAACCAATTGATACTAAGGGTATCGATGAACTTGAAGAATTTATGGTTGCATTGGAAAATTTGAAGAAGAACGTAACAACAAGGGTTGATGAATTGAGTATGTTAAATGGATCTTCTTCGTCGAATTCAACGATAAAAATAGAAAGATTTGGAGCTGAGGATCAATTTTTGAATTAGGTTGCAATTGTTTATTGTTCTTCAATTGTTCCTTATGAACTCAATAGCTCAGGAGATGGCCAATTTTGAAGCAATTAGTAGTTAGTACTAATTTTAAAGCATTATTAGCTACTAAGTAAGCATGTTTTTGTTTTTATTTTCCTTTTCTTGTTCATGGAGTAGTAGCATGTTTTTTTTGGGGGGTCAAAAATGTTATTGAACTATTAAAAATAGAATGAACTACTTTTGTTTTGATCCAATTACTCTACCTAGGTATATGTTTATTACCTAATTATTACCTTGGTGCAACTTCTTTTTAATTTCTTCATTTGTTTCTAAAAGGGTTAATCTATTATGTGTTAATTTGGTTTACTTTTTTAAGTTTATTATCCTAATAACAAAGGTTTCTTAAGTATTTTGTTTACATAAAAATATATGCATCATTCTTTGAGAATAGTCAGTTTACACTTATTAGTTCTTTATAATACCGTGATAAATAGAAAATTAAAAACAACCTATTAAGAAAAAATCTTATACTGATTCATTTGTTGGTGCTTATTAGCAATAAATGCACAAATTGAGAAATTGAAGAACTTAGAGCAAAGGCTAGCCAGCAAGCGAGGTACTCACTGCACCATTAAAGGTTGTGATGGGTGCAATTATTATAGTCTACCATCTTAATCAGTGTATGAAGTTGCATACTGATGAAAATCTTAACTAGTCAAGCCCCAAATTAGTTTCTAGACTCCGAATGAAAATCCAAAAAAAGGGATGGAGAGACACAAAAAAAAAAGAATTAAAAAAGTGCAACTTAATCAAAACCAAGGGTATGGTTGTGAAAATCACTTGAAGAAGGTATGGTTCTAGTGCCTGGCCGTGATGAGCATTATAAAGCAGTTTCATATCAAATCATTTGAAAATACATGGGCATAATGTAATTTTTTCAATAACAATGAAATGCAACTGAGCTAGGTGGAATACCCTACATAATTTACACCAACTGTTAAGCCCCAGTTGCCATCGAGATTAGAGTATACGTGAGGGGAAGACACACAAGATCACACAGCATGGTGTCTTGACCCAATGGTAGTGCCCAAGATCACTTAACCCGGGCTCCTACCTATAATCCCAATTTGGGAATGACATAAAGTCAAGTACTCAAGATCACTTAGCATGGTACCAAATTTCCGTGTCGGCAAACACGATTTCCAGCGATAAGCCCTTACACTAAAATGCCTTCTTCGGGCATCCACCTATCTCATGTAAAATCAGTGGATTCAAATTTCATCTGATTCAATCACATATCATATTTTGTAGGGTATAGTCATACCCGACATAGAAGTACTCAATATCACATACACATATGCATAATCATGTAAAAACCAAGGTGCTTCATCATTTACAAATAGTGAACAATAATTATTTCAAATTCATGCTCTCTTTTGTTGGTCACAATATGATATGGGGTATCAAAACATTATCATGGAAATTTGAAATCACTTTATCATTCATATTTACCAACCTTCCATAGAAAATCTCAATCACATATGCACGGTTTCAACCATTGAAGTATATAGGCAAACAATTCCCATGACATAAGCAAAAATGACTTAGAAATCATATTGAAAGCAAGTTATTACCGTTTGATTGAAAACCCCCATTTAAAAGCATGCATGTTCATAAAAACTACACCCATGAGATTTTAGAATAACCTCACGTACCTCTATATGTGAATATGATAGGTGTTTCTTGATGCCTACGTTCTGGGGATTCCAAATATGTAATTGGTTTCAAAAACCCACGGCTTAATCTTGAGTTAATTGGGTCTTTATTTTGAAATCCTAAGGAGAGTTCTTGAATAATTTTGATGAATGAAGGTGTATTTTGGGGTATTTGGGAACTGAATTTCGTGTTTAGGGATAAGGGTGGAAAAGGACCATTTTCCCCCAAAAATGGAGTGTTTAAGTCACTTTAAATCTTTACATAAGCGCCGCCCATTCCATCTCCTATGTTTACATAGGTGCCGCCTAGGCTATCGCCTATGTTTACATAGACGCCGCCTAGGCTATCGCCTATGCTTTCCAGTGGCCATGGGCGATTGGTTAGGAAACACATATCACTTTGAAAGGCCATAACTTCTTGCTCAGGTGTTGGATTTTAGCAAAATTGGTATCGCTGGAAAGCTAACTCAGAAAACTATCATTTTACACATAGTAGTCTTTCTAATTCGACATATACAAGGAGTCATGATCGATAGAAATTGGCACAAACTATAATGTCCACTTAAGCTTAATCGGTCAAAGTAGTTCTCAACTCGTCCTTGAGTCAGATGACCCTTATGGTCTAAATTCTAGCTTGGAGGTACTCACATGAAACACAAATAATTAACACGCCGTATTGGCATAGGATTTATGGCTTTGGGATTTATCAACACATTAAAATCATGGTCTATCTTGTAGCCCGAAATGCGGGGTGTTACATTATCCCCTCCGTAGGATCATAAGTCCCCAAATGATGATGCAGGACACAGACAGACACGATTTCTAGCGTAATAAAGGACTAAGAAGGATAAGATAGGAATAGTTCCTTGTTTCTCCTCCTCCATCGAAGTAAAAAAATTGGGATATCTAATTCTCATATTATCTTCTGACTCCCAAGTTACTTCTTCGACTTTCTGATTCCTTCACAATACCTTTATTGGGGCCATCTCTTTGCTCCTTAGCTTTCGAACTTGGCGATCTAAAATTTAAATGATCTCTACTTCGTAAGACAAGGAGTCTGTCACTTTGATACACTCTACTGGCAATACCAGAGAATGATCTCCAATGCATTTCTTCAACATGGATACATGGAATACCGGATGAACGGAACCCAAACTTGCAGGCAATTCTAGCTCATAAGCAACTGTACCAATCTTTTTCAGAATTTGATATGGCCATATATAGTGAGGGCTCAATTTACCCCTTTTTCCAAACCATATAACTCCTTTCATAGGAGAAACCTTGAGAAACACCCAATCACCAACTTCGAACTCTAGTTCTCTTCTCGGAACATCGGAATAGGACTTCTGATGACTCTGAGCAATCTTGAGTCATTCTCTAATGATCTTAACTTTCTCTATTGCCAGATGAACAAGATCAGGACCATACAACTGAGTCTCACCCACTTCATACCATCCTATTAGAGACCTAAATCTCCTCCCATATAAATCCTCAAAAGGAGCCATTTTGATGATGGCATGGTAACTATTATTATAAGCAAATTCAACCAGTGGCAGGTGATCTACCCAACTACCTATCAAAGCAATGACACATGCCCTCAACATATCCTAGGGGGTCTGAATGGTACTCTCAGCTTGCCCATCCGTCTGAGGGTGGAAAGCTGTGTTCAAATTCACTTGTGTACCTAAACCCTTCTGAAATAATCTCCAGAACTGAGATAAAAATGTGTACCTCTATTGGATATAATGGACACTGGTGCCCTATGCAATTGAACTATCTCCACAATGTAAATCTTAGCTTAACCCTCTCCCAAATAATTAGTCCTTATAGGCAAAAAGTCGGCTGACTTTGTCAACCGATCTACAATCACCCATATAGAATCATACTGGTTTCGGGATCTCAGAAGTCCTGTAATAAAGTCCATGTTTATCTTCTCCCACTTCCATAAAGTCAGGGGTATCTCTTGGGAAGTACCACCTGGCCTCATGCGTTCTACCTTCACTTGTTGACAGTTCAAACACTTGGACACAAAATCAGCTACATCACATTTCATATTATTCCACCAGTACAAGGTTTTCAGATCATGGTACATCTTAGTAGAGCCTGGGTGAACGACATACCTCAAAGTGTGAACCTCATTAAGGATTCTTTACCGTAGCCCATCAACATTTGGAACGCACAACCTACCCTAAAATCTCAGAATACCATCACCACCAATTTTAAATGACATAACCTTTTCTTGACCCACATCTTTCTTGATTTGCATCAACATAGAATCTTCAACCTACTTCTCCTTAACTTCAGCACAAAGGGATGACTTAGCTAACTCATGAACAATCACCCCTCCATCTTTGGAATCTAAGAGTCTCACTCCCAAATTTGAACGGCGGTGAATATCCTTCACCATCTCTTTCTTTCCTTCTTTTACATGAGAAAAGCTGCCCATAGACAACCTGCTGAGGGCGTCGACTACAACATTTGCCTTTCCCGGATAGTAATAGAGACTCATATCATTGTATTTCAAAAGTTCAATCCAACGCCTCTGCCTGAGGTTCAGTTCTTTCTGTAAGAAAACATACTGCAAGCTCTTATGGTCAGTATAAATATCAACATGCACTCCATAGAGATAGTGCCTCCAGATTCTAAGTGTAAATACCACGACTGCTAACTCCAAGTCATGAGTGATTTAATAGCGCTCATGCATCTTTAACTGCCTAGATGCATAAGCTATCACCTTACCACGCTGCATTAATGCACAACCAACTACACGGACGCATCACAATAAACCACAAAATCATCTACACCCTTGGGAAGGGTCAAAATAGGAGCAGTAGTCAGCTTGTCCTTCAACTTCTCAAAACTATTTTCACACAAGTCATAACACACAAACTTCATCTTTTTCTAAGTGAGTTTAGTAAGCGGAGAATCTATGGAAGAAAAAATCTTTACAAACCTTCTGTAATACCATGCCAAACCCAAGAAGCTCCGAATATCGGTTGGAGTCATGGTTCTGGACCATTTTCTCACTGCTTCAACTTTCTGGGGATCTACTCTTATCCTGTCACTGAACACAGTATGCCCCAGGAAGCAATAGCATGTAACCAGAATTCACACTTAGAAAATTTGGCATACAACTGATGATCCTTAAGGGTCTGAAGAATAATTTGGAGGTGATTGGCGTGATCCTCTTTACTCTTAGAATAGATCAGAATATCATCAATAAATACAATGATGAACAAGTCAAGAAACTGATGGAACACTCTATTCATAAGATCCATGAAGGCTGCAGGGGCGTTAATCAACTCAAAGGACATGACTAGAAGTTCGTAGTGACTATATCGATTTCAGAAGGCTATATTGGGAATTTCTGACTCCCTACCTTTCAACTGATGATAACCCGAATGAAGATCTATTTTCAAAAAACACTTAGCACCCTGAAGAAGGGCAAAAAGATCATCAATCCTAGGAAGAGGATACTTGTTTTTAATCGTGACCTTATTCAACTAGTGGTAGTTAATGCACATACGAAGGGACCCATCCTTCTTTCGCATGAAGAGCATAGGTGCACCATATGAGGAAACACTAGGACGAATAAAACCTTTGTCTAGGTGTTCTACAAGCTGTTTCTTTAACTTCTTTAGTTCCATGGGAGCCATTCTATATGGCATAGTAGAAATAGGATGAGTGTCTGGCAACACATCAATGCCAAAATCTATCTTTCTATCATGGGGGATCTTGGAAGATCTTTGGGAAAGACTTCTGGGAATTCATTCACTACAGGGACTGACTGCAGAGGAAGATTTTCAAATTTTGAATCTTTTACTCCAATTAGATGGTACATACAACCTTTGGAGATAAGCTTTCAGGCTCTAAGATAAGAGATAAAGTGACCTCTAGGTTCCACAGAACTCCTTGCCCATACAATTGGTGTCTCATTCGAAAAAGAGAAAGTGAACTTTTGGGTCCTGCAATCGAGTGTGGCATAGCACGAATAGAGCCAGTCCATCCCATGGATGGCATCAAAATCTATCATATCAAGTTCTATAAGGTCTGCCACAATTTCCCTACTATGAATACACACAACACAATTTCTATACACCCTTCTAGCAATAACAGAATCACCTACAATCGTAGAAATAGAGAAGGGTTCTACAATAACTTCTGGATCAAACCCAAAACCAATAGCCACATAAGGTTTCACATAAGATAAAGTAGACCCGGTATCAAGAAATACATAAACATCACGAGAAAAAATTCATAACATACCGATGACAACATCTGATAAAGATTCCGACTCCTCGAGGTTAGTCAAAGAATATAACCAGTTGCGACCGCTCTCGGCAGTTGAAGGGGCACCCTTAGGAAGAGGAGTTGTGGAGGTGGCTTGGGACTTAGCCCCCCACTCCCCCGCACATTTCCTCTAGCAGAAGGATAATATCTCTGAAGGTGACCCAGTTTGCCATACGCATAGCAGTTTCTCCCATAAACCTCACACCATGGATAAGTACAAAACTGTTGGGCCACACTCCCCTGTGACTTGGTATCTAGGGATCTCGATCTATGATGAGTCTGGAAATTCTAAAATCGTTTGTCTGCTGGTGGTCCGGGCACTGGGGCGCTGGCAGAAGAATGTGCATTATTCTAAAACTTCTTCTTCTTCGACCACTTATTACCCCAGTTACCACTCTGCAGCTGACTCTAGTTCTGATTCACAGATCTATCTCTCTTAGACTGTCTGTCTTTTACTCTAGATTCAGCAATCTTTTTTTCTTCTCTTCCACCTGCTGCATATGAATGGTCAGTTGAGCAAATTCTAACTCCTTATTCAACATAGCCCCCTGGCACTCAAGTACCAAGTTATCAGCAAGGCCAGATGCAAATTTCCTCATCCGAGCTCTCATATTACTATTCAACTCTGGTGCATAGTGGGCTAGTTTATTAAACTTAAAAGTGTACTCCTATTCACTCATACTGCCGTACTTCAGATTCATAAACTCCCCCACTTTGGCCTCCCTCAAATCCAGAGAAAAGAATCAATCAAGGAAAGCTTCCACAAATTCTCCCTAAACTGTGTGCTCAACACTCTCACCTTTTGTATCCTCCCAATTGGTATACCACTAATTCGCAATATCCTTGAGCTGATAAGTTGTTATTTCCACCCCTTCAACCTCATCCACATGCATTACCTTAAAAATCTTTTCCATCTCATCCACGAACTCCTGTGTATCTTCCTCCACCTTGGTGCCAGTGAACTTAGGTGGGATCATCTTTATGAAATGTTTGACTCTAGTAGCCTCAGATGTAATAGATGCAGACCAAACATCTTTCAATTGTTGAGCCTGATTAGCTACCAACTGTGTCAGCATATTAAAAGACTGTCTGAATTCAACATTTGAAATATCTTCCTGATCAGTTGGGGGACGGTTGACATTAGTCCGCGAAGCCCGAGGTGGATTGGTCAGGACTGGAGGTACTCCCTGAGTAAGGACAAATTCTTAAGTGTGATCTCTGTTATGGGTCCACATCCCATGGGTGGGACGGACCTAATCTCTTTGAGAATTTTGATCGACGATACGATGTGGAGGCATAAAAATATTACTGAAATACAATTAATCATTGATTAGGGGCAGTTCATACTCTGAAGCACGAACTAAATCACATAGAAGGGAAAATTTTCCTAAACGCCTAGTATCCTCCTGCTTATAAGTGTGGTGCGCTATATACCCATAAACAGGACTCTACCCGATGCAATTTTGCAGACACCCTAGGACCATGAACCCTGCTTTGATACCAAGTTTTTCACAACCTAAACCAGGGCCTGGCCATGACTAGCATTTTGAACCATGCAGAACCGAAACACCCTGTCTGTTTGGTAATCATGCACCTAATTCATATGATTAAATTTATGCAAAAGAAACACAATAATTTGGAAACATGGTCATAAATATGAAAAGAAACAATAACAGGGAAATAAAGTTCCCCCAACATAAATCAACCTCTAAACAACTGTCTACGAAAATCTCTAACTAATGACGGAGTCAAGTAACTGTATATAAACTGGGACAAAGCCCCTAGTAAACCCCAAAACTAAATATAAGATAAAAGGACTACAGAATATAAGACCTTTCGAAACATAAAAGGCTCACCACTTGTCTTTGCAACTCTTTCTGAATGATCTAGTGATTCTCTTGACCCCTAGACTGGGCCTCTAAACCTGGGAGGTTGGAGAGGGGAGGGGGTCAGCAAAAAAGTAATGGCACGCAAAGATATCAAAACAAAATATAATATTTTTACAAAATATAGTTGAGAGTCATTATAAAGCAGTTTCATATCAAATCATTTAAAAACAGATGGGCATAATGTAATTGTTTTCAATGACAATGAAATGCAGCTGAGCTAGGTGGAATACCCTACATAACTTATACCAATTGTCAAACCCCGGTTGCCGCTGAGATTAGAGTATATGTGAGGGGAAGACACACAAGATCACACAACATGGTGTCTCGACCAAATGGTTGTGCCCAAGATCACTTAGCCCTGGCTCCTATCTATAATCCCAATTTGTGAATGACATAAAGTCAAGTATTCAAGGTCACTTAGCAAGGTACCAAATTCCCGTGTTCGCAAACAGGGTTTTTAGTGATGAGCCCTTACACTCAAACGCCTTCTTTGGGCATCCACCTATCTCATGTAAATTCAATGCATTCAAATTTTATCTGATTCAATCACATATCATATTCTGTTGGTATCGTCATACCCAACATGCAAGTAATCAATATCACATCCACATATGCATAATCATGTAACAACCAAGGTGTTTCATCATTTACAAGTGGTGAACAATAATTATTTCCAATTCATGCTCTCTTTTGTTGGTCACAATATGATATGGGGTATCAAGACATTATCATGGGAATTCGAAAGTAATTTATTATTCATATTTATCAAACTTCCATGGAAAATCTCAAATCACATATGCATGGTTTGATTGAAACCAAGTTATTAGCATTTGATTGAAAACCCCTATTTAAAAGCATGCATGTTCATAAAAACTACACCCATGAGATTTTAGGATAACCCCACATACCTCTATATACGAATATGATAGATGCTTCTTGATGCCTACGTTCTGGGGATTCCAAATATGTAATTAGTTTCAAAAACCCACGGCTTAATCTTAAGTTAATTGGGTCTTTATTTTGAAATCCTAAGGAGAGTTCTTGAATAATTTTGATGAATGAAGGTGTATTTTGGGGTCTTTAGGAACTGAATTTCGTTTTTAGGGATAAGTACGGGTGGAAAAGGACCATTTTGCCCAAAACACGGAGTGTTTAAGTCACTTGAATTCTTTACATAGGCGCCACCCATTCCATTGCCTATGTTTACATAGCCTCCGCCTAGGCTATCTCCTATGTTTACATAGGCACCGCCTAGGCTATCGCCTATGTTTACATTGGCGCCGCCTAGGCTATTGCCTATGCTTTCCAGTGGCCATAGGCGATTGTTTAGGCGCATATCACTTTGAAAGGCCATAACTTCTTGCTCGGGTGCCGGATTTTAGCAAAATTGGTATCGTTGGAAAGCTAACTCAGAAACCTATCATTATGCACATAGTAGGCTTTCTAATTCGACATATACAAGGAATAATGGTCGATAGAAATTGGCAAAAACTATAATGTCCACTTAAGCTTAATTGGTCAAAGTAGTTCTCAACTCGTCCTTCAGTCAGATGACCCCTATGGTCTAAATTCAAGCTTGGATGGATTCTCATACTACACATATAATAAACACACCATATTGACATAGGATTTATGGGTTCGGGATTTATCAACACATCAAAATCATGGTCTATTTTGTAGCCCGAAATGCGGGGCGTTACAGCTTGATATCATAGTTGTCAAAGATCCCATTACCATTATCACCAATAAAGGTAGAAGAATTAGCAATCTCATTAACCATAAACTTACTTGCCTGATTAGTTACATATTTTTTCAAAGCTTCCATTGAATCCTTTAATTGTTCAAGTTCTTGCAAATCAAGTTGACTTATGGGAGCTTCACACCAACATTGGCTCTGACTAGTTTTCCTCATTTGATCAAGAGATTCACCTCTTTTCTTCTCAATTTCAACCTCACCAAGAATTTGAGTGAGTTGCAAGTTGAGCCCACAAACATTAGCATTTCGATGAGTCTCAACAAGTTGAAGTGAACCATTTGCGATTGGATTATTATTAGTATTATTTCTCACGAGGAACCTATCATTAAAGGACTCAACATTACGGTGGCCGAAGGAAAAGAATTTTCTTGTAGGAGAAAAAACTATGATGGCTATTTCAACACCACAAAGAGTGCACAGTTCACTTGCTATTTTGAAAAGACCAGAGCAATGTTTTGAGAAGGTAACCTGGAGGTGATTCTTCACCTCTATCTTGGCAATTTGGATCTTTTGACGACCCATGCTACTACGTTTCTTTGTCATGTTTGATAAAATAAGTTGTAAAAAAATAATAAGAGATAATATATTCTTGTGATTTTGAGTTGACATTGAGAGTGAAAAATATGGACTATTTAAATGTATATATGCTACACTCTCAAACAATTGATCTTATTATTCTATGTAATATGTTGATTGGGGGTTAGAAAATCTTATCGCATTAATGGATAAGTAATGGTGATTACTCAATAATGCACTTTAGTTGGCCTTATATGTTAATCCCTTAATAAATGGAGTAATGAGTTAATTGTTAATTTGTGACAAATTGTCAACCCTTCTAGATATTGGTTGTTTTTTTGGTTGTTTTTTGAATTAAGAGAATAATTATTTTAAAAAATAAATTATGGTGAATAATAAAAGGAGAAATATATTCCAACATTAGATACTAATTTTTATTTTTGACTTGTAACCTAAATTAAAGAAAATCATGTTTGACATTAAAGTTTTTAGTTGTAACCTAATTAAGGAGAAGCCAATTATGATATTAGTTGTATAATATAATTAATAGTGTCTTAAGTTGGTAATAAGTTAAGATATGGGGCAAGTTTGTTAAAAAGATACTATGGAAAACTATTTTGCCAAAGTTATAAACTTCTTGAAAAATTTGTCAAAAGGACACTTAAATCCACATCATCATCAACTTTACCAACTTAACAACACCCACAAATTTTAAAACAATTCACTTTAACCCAATACTTCCAACTTTAAAAATTCATCCACAAGTTTTAAATCATACACTTCAACCCACTCCATCATCCACCATTATATATACAAAAATATTAAATAAAAAAAATCAAAAGATAAAAATAGAAGGTAGTTTTTTTTCCTCCAAAAAGCTCTGATTCCGACCACTTTTTCGACGTTATTTTTTGACAATCAGCTCTAAATCAGTCCATAATTATCATAAGCTTGTCCATGCACCCATCGTTACTCCATTTGGTTGGTATCTTATCAAACACACTTTCTACCATTGTTCAAAACCTTGAGACCATTCACATTACTCAAAACAACTTTAGAAATTACATTACAGTAGCTCAGGCGACTCCAAGTTCATTTCTCTATTCCATTGACCCAACGATCATTGATTAGAGACAATATTTGCAATTTTATGGTTTTCGTACAAATAATTGCCCATTCATCGACCACTGATCGTCATTGATCAATTGTGCATATAACCCGACTTAGACCATAAATATAATCTACTGTCGACCAAAGCCTAATTACAGGATGTCTATTGTAGAATTTGTTCTAGTTTTAGGTGATTTAATGGGAGAATAGGTGGAGACTCCCAAATTCTAGAAAGGAGATCTTTTACCAAGGTGACAATACTCGTTGCAGTTTGCCGCAACTGTTCATACAATGAATTGGTTGCAAGCGTAATTTAGAGCGGGGATGTAGACTACGCATCGGGAATGTGGTGATTAGTTATCTAATGCATTCGAGGAAAAAGGTGAAATCTACGATCATAAATAGTGATGTACATGTGTTGATGTAAATGATGGATGTCGATGCAGATGGATTTAGAGCTATGTTGAGGATAAATATAGTTGAGAGGTCCTTCGAAGGACCGGTAAATTCATCAGAACTCCCATCTCCACGCCCGACAGTCGATGACGATTTCAGTGATTATGAGAATGATGGTGATGATCCTGCTAATATGGAAAATGATTGTATACATATGGGAGACGTTTCATCGAACTCGCAAGACAATGATGAACACCATGGAATGGGATCACAACCAGGATATTTCTTCACCGACGGAACCAATTTCTATATCGGTAAAAAATTAGCCAACAAGAAAGAGCTCAAAATGCTACTAGACTCAGCAGCGGTGGGGCAGTGTTTTGATTATTGTTTGGAGAAGAACTGCTCCAAATTCTTGAAGGTGAATTCCAGTTCATTTATTCTAAAGCGCTTGGAAGTTGCCAGTTCATTTATTCTGAACTGGAAACCATCAAAGAAATAGAAAGAGGGAATGGAAGCCATGGCTTGATCTATTACACAAATCCCTTCTTTCCCTTATTCAAGATCTCAACTTGTAATTTCTAGTAGGGATTCAAATCCTACGTGTTAATGCTGCTAATGTATTAATTGGTTTATCACTATCTCAACCATAAGTTGCTCTAACTATTTCTGAGTGCATTAGTCAAACTATTTATGTTAGCTACTTAGGTTTTCTCTCGTCATCTTTTGAGAAGAGAGCCTTCTTTTGCAGGCATACGGTATTCGATCTACTCTTTTTATTATCTTGATATATTGTTCTTTGTTTACCATTCTTGATATTCACGTACTTCTCTCACGCTTTCTTAGTCTTCAAGTACATATCATCTTTTTTCTTTTCTTTCATTTTCTATACTTGCTTTATTTTCTAGGTTTTACCACGTCATAAATCACCATACTATTGTAAACTTTTTTATCTAGGAATTTACATGTAAATTAAGAGATTTCTAGCCTATTACCTGTCTCCCTGTTTGGCCCCTCACCTTCTCAGTGTATGCTTAGAAGCATAGCTCCTAATGTCTCTCTCTCTCTCTTATTGCATATAAAGAAAGTAGGAGTCCCATGACAATTTGAGACCATGTTAATGCATGAACTATAACTATGTGATTTCTTTTCAATATGAACACAAGTTTATACACAAGGAAGAAGAACAAATAACTCGCTACAAGTCTAAAGACCAAATAAAGGAGTTGCATCAAATAAAACAGAGCCCTTCTATTTTGTTGAATCTAGTCAAGAGAGGATATCATGAGAAAGACCATGTAGTTTAGTCCTCTGTTAAGTAGTTTCTCTAGATCTTTTGCAAGGAGATGGGCTAGGCACAATCTTAGCTTTACTACTCTTCTGATATATTAAGTTTAGTTTGTAAATTAACCAAATTCAAACAGGAAGAGGTTTCCAAGAAGTATATGACAAGGAATTGTGTGTTGGTTGGTATATATGAAAAAGAAATCTGATATGCAGGAGTTTATATCAATGATACTAGAGAAAACTCCATATGTGCTGCAGCCTCATTGATAAAGTGTGCCATAGCCCTTATTGATAAATCTTGTGTATGACTAATTTAAATTTTTAAGATCCAAGTAAATAAACTGGTGTAAAGCGACCAGCTCTTTAACTCCTTACAGGACTTTGTGGTGCAAAATGATATGGGATGCGGATCAACTATAGGTCCGATACTTGTTTCAGGAGTTGGAATCCATACTATTGATTATGGTATTGCTCAACTATCCATGCACAGGTACCTTGTTATTTAGTTTCTCCATACAATGTTTTGTTACATGGTGATCTCCTAGCATTTTCTTCCACTTTGAAAATTGGTTATGCACCATTGAAACGGTATCCATTAGGCAAATCGTACTACGAAAAAACTTCTGAAATCCAAAAAATTATTCCTTTACTCTTAGTTCCTGTCACAAAAGCAAAAAAAAAAAAAAACTACTAACGGACTTCCATAAGCAAAAAATAAATAAATTCTTTACTCTCTTGTTCAAATCAAATTGTATTTACCGGAAAGCAATAGAAGCAGCAGTCTCGAACTAGTTTACTTCGAGTTTTGTCATGTATCACCTAGCGTAGAATTTTGCTTGAGTCCATATTCGGTAGAATGAGTTATATTTTCAAGTTGCAGTGCTTGTCCTTCTGTGCAAGTAGAGATCACATGTTAGACGCATTACTTTTTTTGAATTCAAATATTGCTGAAATTAAAATGTTCCAACATCCAGAAACCTCGGGCAACCTTGTATAAAACTGTTTATTCTGTGTACTCATTCAGACAAAAATTTATATGCTGTAAATAAATGGCAGACAGCAGACAGCTAAATGATAACCTATGAAGTTTCCAGCTGTAATTGTCTCTGGTAGTTTGATAGGCTGAAATGGTTACGTGTTGCTCTAGGGACGATAATATTTTAGACTTGTTAATTTATATCTTCTTCCTGTTTCAATTGGTCACCTGCTTTGTTAAGTTGGTCATCAATTTTCCATTAATTTCACTTTGCTTTTCTGGAATTGCAGCGTGTGAGAGATATGTGGATATTGCATACAAGCACTTCAAGGCATTTTACCAGTCATTCTCAAGCATAGACAGGAAGTTGAATGTGGATTGATAACTGGTGAAGTGAAAACCTTAGCTTTTTAATTCATATATTCATACCTACACTCTCATTAATAACAACAGGAACTTTAGTCCGTGCATCCTAGCATGTACACGAAATATAAATGTAAGCGACAACACATAACAATAGTATCCTAGTGTAATTTTACAAGTGGGATTTTGGAATGCACATCTTATCCATATCTTTATTAAGTAGATAGGTTGTTTTCGATAAATCCTCGGCACAAAGAGTGAAGCTGTTCGGGAAAGGGTTGCTGGAAGAAAAAGAAATGCAAATAAAATTTCAAGCTACAGTGCAAAATGCAGCATTGTAGCGCAAAACCATTGATGAAAAAGAAATTACGTGATTACTAAATACTACTACTAAATAATGACAAGACATGAGTCTAGCCTCGTCGTTCCCATCTACTGGGCGGCCACACTCAACTACTTACTAACCTGAGGCCTACTAATCTTCCATATAATTCTCAACCTCCATATCTACCTGTCTAATTGTGCCACGAAGTTACAGCATGTATATCTTCAACAAACCTGCAATGCATGACATTGCAATCCAAAGCATGCTCGTACTTTTTAAACTACTCGGGTAATTGAAAACAAAGGCAACTAACATTTAATTTCTTGAAGTCGTAAGTTTCACCAAATGAAATTTACTTCTTTAGGCAAGATATGATGACTTTATATAAGTTTGGCAGAGAGACAATTAACAATAGAGTTATTGATGGGACCAAATGTAGATAGTTAGCAACACTAATTATGCTTACGATATATGCATCTCACACATTTAATATAAATCGTCTACATTGTTGAATCATATGAGATGCAACACTTCGGTTTATACTAAATTAGATTTTGAACAGCCAAATTTTACAAACTACGAAAAATCTAAATAGTGACTACCAAAATGAATGTGTGATGGTCTTGTCCAAGCTTTGTAACCGAGAAAAAAAATGTTTCTTTTATCATATTTTGGTTTGCTTAGTTCCTCGATTCATCCAGTCTTGTTACCTTCACTCAGAGAGCAGTTTGTCAATTGCAAAAAGATAAACACCTACAACCACAAAGGATGCAATTCCACTCCGTGCCATCCGCAATCCCAAGCCATGAAATAAGATATTCCGATCTGCAGGATGGATCCCGGTCCAACTCTCACATCTCTTCCCAGGAAGTTGCCATTTGAGAAATCCTCTCTATGGATACATACTGCACATAAAGAGTGTAAAAAAACGAGGATACATCCGGTCCTGTATCGGCTATAATCCTACTAAGTGAATGCTTCAACTACATTTGACCCGTTATCCTCACATACAGATGCACCTATTATACGGTTGCAAATATACATACATTCTCGTCTACTCCATCATCCAACCAAGGACTACCAATACTAAACCCCATAGACAATGCATGTTAGTATATGTTCCTAAGGGGGGAATGGGATAAAATTAAGTTCACCTAAAAGGGAGATAATTTGAAAAAGACCTATCATATCAATGTCGGATGATTTTGCCGCATTATGAAACAAAAATGTTTGATATCAACTAATGAATTCCTGCACAGATCCTGTCAGACCAGCTGCACTAGAGAAAAGCTATACACCAACCAAATAAAGATGACTTAAAAATTACTTCAGGCTTGAATAGAAAGAAATGGGTAAAAGGGATTCATATAGAAAACCTTAAACAGTTTAGGATCGAGGTGTTAATTGATAATATTGACTGTTTAATAGAATTGACCATTCCAACTCCAAGGCCGATAAGTTGAATTGACCATAGAAATTTGTCCGACACCAAATCATCCCGCAGCATGTATACTCCGATTTTATGAGCTTAACTAACAAATACGCATTGTAACCGTAACTAATAAGCTCTCCCAAATACTTGTACGATATTTCACTACATGAATTGACCACCCAAGATTTCTTTGAGCATTAAGGTGCCCGGGTGGATTTCAATGTAGAAAAATATCATATAGAAGATCAAATACTGATGATCGAATCCCTGGTAAGGCAACACACCTTGGGCAGAACCATGCATTGTGAACGAGATTTGGCAGTATCAAAACCATGAGAAGCAGAAGCAGCAAGTGAACCAGAGAATCCAGCAGCAAGACTAACAGCTAAAGGAGACAATGGACCAACATCTTCTTCAGATCTGAATGATAACAAGGAAATTGGTAAGAAGGATCAAAGTTATTGAATAGGCCATGCGTCAATCTTGGAATAATGAAGTGACAAAATAGATACTTCGTAATTCACATACAGAAATTTTATTCTAGGGGAGAATCAATTTGTCAAGCATAACGCATGTTGAAAACAACATAAGGCTAATCCGATTAAGTTAAAGCAGCAAGCCTGAAAGCTGTTAGGAAACGTGCAGAAATAAAGCAAACCACAAACAAAAAGAAAACAAGAACACAGATTTACGTAGTAGAATGAGTATTTTTGGATACACAAAACAACCCACTAAACGCACTTATATAATATGTGCATACAAACAAGTCCTAGGCTCAAAAAGAATAAAGGTCCACGGGCCTATCGGCCCAATCCCTACGCTGACACCACAGAGCCCATTGAAAATCATTAACATGGGTTGCACCACGAATTCTAATTCATAACTCTAACAATCTCCATCTTGACACGAATTCTAATTCATAACTCAAATCCATTTCAAGACAAATTCTCCACCTCTTCCACAAAAGCCCATGAGGGCACATCATAACAACTAACACTAACCAAGTCCAAGCAATGCTCAAACTTGGCACTTGGTAGTGTCTTGGTTATCACATCAGCAGGATTATAATGAGTACTAATCTTGTTCACTACAATATCACCACGTGCAATAATTTCACGCACAAAATGATACCGAACATCAATGTCCTTTGTCCTCTCGTGAAACATATGATCTGTCGTAAGGAAGATAGCACTCTGACTGTCGCAAAAGACCGTAGTTAAGGATGGCCAATTGAACTTGTTCAATTAAGGATAGCCAAATTAACCAATTCTTCATTCAATTTTTGCATATTATTCAACCCTTTTTTATAACATTTGTACGCTAAAACTATGTGAATATATTAGTGATAGAAAAAAGCTCTAAATTTCATAATTCTATTTGTATAGTTGAGAAAATAATGGTTAAGAAAACATATTTTACTCCAAAAATAATGGTCCTTTTTAATTCTTCTTTTTTGACATAGTTAAACTATCAAGAACTGTTCTGGATATGGTCCAAAACAAACTAAGGTCGGGAATTTATTAAAACCATTTATGTTGGAATATGGTAATGTGGCTTCTAGGTGGGAAACTATTCCGATGTGGTAATAACCTTTTTTTCAAGTACTTCATCTATTATTTCGGGCGATTCTATATGGCTTCTTTAATAGAGCGGATGTTCTAGAACTTCAATTTACAAGACAAGAACATAAACCAACATAAACATGCGAAAAAATCCTGCTTGGTCTAGGTTTGGATTTTCTGTTCAAAAGACTGGCAAAACGGTTAATAACCAATTAAGTAGCTGAAGAAATCATACCTTTGTAAAAAGATGTTAATATTTCATAAATACCAAAGCGAGCTTCCAAACCCAATGACCTTTCAAGTATCAACCACCCCACACCATTATACTAGCCTTCAATGGTCACAAAAGATTAAAAGAACATTAACATTTAAGATCGAAAGATGTCCATAAAACAACCATCCATACGAGAAAATGTATGAAGTTTTCATCGGTCTTTTATACGACCTATAATGCATGCATTTCCCATAAAAGTAGTAATACAATTGGTATATCATACATCATCCGAATAACTTTTTTCATGAAGCAAAATGGGAGAGCAGAGTAGCATCACTTCTGGTTAGCATAAAACAAATAAAGCTGATTGAGTCACCTGAACTTCCTGACAAAGTTCTAACCTTGTTGATGACATCAGCACCAGTGAGTTGTTTACCGCAACTTGATCCCACCTGCATTCCATTCCACAGAATATACAGACAATGCACAATAAGACATTAAAGATGCTCCCCTCAGTGTAAGATAATACATTTAAGTGAATGCTCAGGTTCGTTATCAATTTTAACCCTTGTACAAGGGCCTTAAGGATATTGAAAGTGTAACCGAAGGCAGTGGCTATTGTAGAAACTCTTGCAGCAATAACTGCATGCGTTGCAAATATTGGATTCTTCAAAAGTTCGTTCATTTGATAGATTAACGTGGATAACTGTGTATTGCAATTAATCATCTCCTCGTGTCACAATCAATATATTCAGAGATTCACAATTCCCTGCAATTCCATTAGATTAGATTGGCACAATGAGTTAGTACTTCAAATGCGCTATCAAGTTGGTCACCATGAACGTTAACACTACCGTCTTAAGAAAACTCAGGGGCAGAGAAAAATTGCAATCAAGCCAATTAACAATCAGAATAGTAGACATGTTACTTTCTCAAAACGTCGTTTCGGACTTTTCAAAAAAGCTAGTGAACTTTGCATATTAACTAGTGAAGAAATTGTTATTCTGGTTCAGTCTTTAAAGCGCCAACGTCTTTTCACTTTCAGTCATCCTAGTGCTGATGCTATTATTGACCGTTACATCACTGGAATATCATCTTCATCGTTGTCATCATTGACCATTGATGAATTCAACTTGCAACAAAATAACCAGTATTATTCTCATATGTGTAAATATTTGGAAGCAGAGAAGAATAAGAAAGAGAATATTGAAGAAGAGAAGTTGGTGAATATTGATGATAATAATAATGGGGGATATTGGTTGAATGAACCAACTGATACTAAGGGTATTGATGAACTTGAAGTATTTATGGTTGCATTGGAAAATTTGAAGAAGAACGTAACAATAAGGGTTGATGAATTGAGTATGTTAAATGGATCTTCTTCGTCGAATTCAACGATGAAAATAGCAAGATTTGAAGCTGAGGATAAATTTTGGAATCAGGTTGCAATTGATTATTGTTCTTCAATTGTTCCTTATGAACTCAATAGCTCAGGAGAAGGCCAATTTTGAAGCAATTAGTAGTTAGTACTAATATTAAAGCATTATTAGCAACTAAGTGAGCATATTTTTGCTTTTATTTTCCTTTTTTTGTTCATAAAGTAGTAGCATGTGTTTCACGACCCGTACCAGGGTCTGGCCGTGATGAGCATTTCAAACCATGGAGGCCCAAAACACCCCTATCTATCTGCTAATCATGCACCTAATTCATATGATCAAAGTAATGCGGAATAAAGACAATAATTCAAAAACATGGTCATAAATATGAAAAGAAAGAATAACGGGGAAATAAGGTTTCCCCAACATCAATCAACCTCTAAACAACTGTCTGTGAAAATCTCTAACAAATGACTGAGTCGAGTAACTGTATATAATCTAGGACAAGGCCCCAAGTAGACCCCAAAACTAAATATAAGATAAAAGGACTGCAGACAAAAGACCTTCCAAAACAAAGAAGGCTCACCACTTGTCACTGCAACTCTGTCTGAATAATCTACTGATTCCCTTGACCCCTAGACTGGGCCTCTAGACTTGAGAGGTTAGAGAGGGGAGGGGATCAGCACAAAAGTACTGGTATGCAGAGATATCAAAACAAAACATAATATTTTGTAAAAATATAGTTGAGAGCCATTATAAGGAAATTTCATATCAAACCATTTGAAAACGCATGGGCGTAATGCAATAGTTTCTCAACAACAATGAAATGCAACTGAGCTAGGTGGAATACCCTACATAATTAACACCAATTGTCCAACCTCGGTTGCCACTGAGATTAGAGTATAAATGAGGGAGGGACACATAAGACTACGAAGCATGGTGTCTCGACCTAATGGTAGTGCCGAAGATCACTTAGCCCGGCTCCTACCTATAGTCCCAATTTGGGAATGACATAAAGTCAAGTACTCAAGATCACTTAGCCTGGTACCAAATTTCTATGTCGAAAATCACGTCATCGCTCTTACATTCAAACGCCTTCTTCGGGCATCCACCTATCTCAGGTAAAATCAATGCATTAAAATTTTATCTAATTCAATCACATATCATATTCTGTAGGGTATCATCATACCCGACTTGCAAGTCCTAAATATCACTTCCACATATGCATAATCATGTAAAAAAAATAAGGTGCTTCATTATTTACAAGTGGTGAACAATATTTATTTCAAATTCATGCTCTCTTTTGTTGGTCACAATATAATATGAGGTATCAAGACATTATCATGGAAATTTTGAAAGCAATTTATCATTCATATTTATCAAACTTCCATGGAAAATCTCAAATCACATATGCATGGTTTCAACCATTGAAGTATATAGGCAAATAATTTCCATGACATAAAGAAAAATGACTTAGAAATCATATTGAAAGCAATTTATTAGTATTTGATTCAAAAACCCACATTTAAAAGCATGCATGTTCATAAAAACTACACCCATGAGATTTATTGATAACCTCACGTACCTTGATTACCACGAATATTAGATGCTTCTCGAAACCTACGTTGAGAGGATTCGAATTATGCAATTAGTTCCGAAAATCCCCGGTTGAATCTCCAGTTGCTTGGGTTTTTATTTTGAAACCCTAAGGAGAATCATTGGGCACTTTTGATGAATGAAGGTGTATTTTGGGGTCCTTGGAACTGAATTTTGTGTTTTAGGGCTAAGTAAGGGTGGAAAAGGACAATTTTTCCATAAAAACGGAGTATTTAAATCACTCGAATCCTCTACATAGGCGCCGCCCATCCCATCGCCTATGTTCACATAGGTTCCAACTTGGCTATCGCCTATGTTTACATAGGCACCGCCTAGGCTATCGCCTATGCTTTCCACAGGCCATGGGCGATTGGTTAGGCAACTCATATCAGTTCGAAAGGTCGTAACTTCTTGCTCGGGTGTCGGATTTTAGCAAAATTGGTATCGTTGGAAAGCTAACTCGAAGTCCTATCATTTGACACATAGTAGGATCCCTAATTTGACATATACAAAGAGTTATGGTCGATAGAAGATGATACAATTTACAACGTCCACTAAACTTAGTCGATCAAAATAGCTTCAACTCTTCCTTGAGTTGAGGGACCTCTATGGTCTAAATTCAAGCTTTAATGGATTCACATGCTACACAAATAATTAACATTCCGTATTGGCATACGATTTTTATGGGTTTGAGGTTTATCAACACATTAGAATCGTGGTCTATATTTTAGCCCGAAATGCGGGGCGTTACAATTTGTTTTTTTGAGGGGTCAAAAATGTTATTGTACTATTAAAACTAGAATGAACTGCTTTTGTTTTGATCCAATTACTCTACCTTGGTATATGTTTATTACCTAATTATAACCTTGGTGCAACTTCTTTTGAATTTATTCATTTGTTTCTAAAAGGGTTAATCTATTATGTGTAAATTTGGTTTACTTTTTTAAGTTTATTATCCTAATAACAACAGTTTCTTAAGTATTTTGTTTACATAAAAATATATGCATCATTCTTTGAGAATAGTCGGCTTACACTTATTAATTCTTTATAATACCGTGATAAATAGCAAATTAAAAACAACCTATTAAGAAAAAATCTTATATTGATTCATTTGTTGTTTCTTATTAGCAATAAAGGCACAAATTGAGAACTTAAAGAACTTAGAGCAAAGGCCAGCCAGCAAGTGAGGTACTCACTGGACCATTAAAGATTGTGATGAGTGCGATTATTATAGTCTACCATCTTAATCACTATATGAAGTTGCATACTGATGAAAATCTTAATTATTCAGGCCCCAAATTAGTGTCTAGACTCCAAATGAAAATCCAAACAAAAGGACGGAGAGACAAAAAAAAAAGAATTAAAAAGGTGCAGCTGAATCAAAACCAAGGCTATGGTTGTCAAGATCACTTGAAGAAGGCATGGTTCTAGGTGGCTTGGTATCATAGTTGTCAAAGATCCCATTACCATTATCACCAAAAAAATTAGAAGAATTAGCAATCTCATTAACCATAAACTTGCTTGTCTGATTATACACATATTTTTTCAAAGCTTCCAATGAATCCTTTAATTGTTCAAGTTCTTGCAAATCAAGTTGACTTATGGGAGCTTCCCACCAACATTTTCTCTGACTAGTTTTCCTCATTTGATCAAGTGATTCACCTTTTTTCTTCTCAATTTCAACCTCACCAAGAATTTGAGTGAGTTGTAAATTGAGCCCACAAACATTAGCATTTAAATGAGCCTCAAAAAGTTGAAGTGAATTATTTACGATTGGATTATTATTAGTATTATTTCTCGAGAGAAACCAATCAATAAGGGACTCAACATTAGGGTGGCCGAAGGAAAAGACTTTTCTTACATGGGAAAAAACTATGATGGCTATTTCAACACCACAGAGAGTGCACAGTTCACTTGCTTTTTTGAAATGACCAGAGCGACGTTTTGAGAAGGTAACCTGGAGGTGATTCTTGACCTTTATCTTGGCAATTTTGATCTTTTGACGACCCATGCTACTAGGTTTCTTTGCCATGTTTGATAAAATAAGTTGTAAGAAAAGAATAACAGATAATATATTCTTGTGATTTTGAGTTGACATTGAAAGTGAAAAATATGGACTATTTAAAGGTATACATGCTACACTCTCAAACAATTTACGTAATTATTCTATGTAATATGTTGATTTGGGTTTTGGAAAATCTTATCCCATTAATGGATAAATAATGGTGATTACTCAATAATGCACCTTTTTTGGCATTATATGTTAATCCCTTAATAAATGGAGTAATGAGTTAATTGTTAATTTGTGACAAATTGTCAACCCTTCTATCTATAGGTTGTTTTTTTGGTTGTTTTTTTAATTAAGACAATAATTATTTTAAAAAATAAATGATGGTGAATAAGAAAAGGAGAAATATATTTCAACATTAAATACTAATTTTTTATTTTTGACTTGTAACCTAAATTAAACAAAATCATGTTTGACATTTAAGTTTTTAGTTATAAACTAATTAAGGAGAACCAATTATGATATTAGTTGTATAATATAATTAATAGTGTCTTAAGTTGGTAATAAGTTAATATATGGGGCAAGTTTGTCAAAAAGATATTATGGAAATTTAAACTTCTTGAAAAATTTGTAAACGGACACTTAAATACACATTATCATCAACTTTTCCAACTTAACTTCACCCACAAATTTTATAATAATTCACTTTAACTCAATACTTCCAACTTAAAAAATTCATCCACAAGTTTTAAATAATACACTTCAACCCACTCCATCATCCACTATTATATATACAAAATTATCTAGATTTTCAAAAATATTAAATAAAAAAACTTTCAAAAGCTAAAAATAGAAGGTAGTTGTTTTTTCCTTCAAAAGGCTCCGATTCCGACCACTTTTTCGGCGTTATTTTCCGGCGATCAGCTCTAAATCAGTCTATAAATATCATAAGCTTGTCCATTGCACCCACTCTTACCCCATTTGGTTGGTATCTTCTCAAAAACACTTTCCACCATTGTTCAAAAGCTTGAAACCACTCACATTACTCAAAATCTCTTTAGAAAGTACATTACAGCAGCTCAGGCGACTCCAAGTTCATTTCTCTATTCCATTAACCTAATGATCATTGATTAAAAGCAATATTTGCAAAATTTCAAGGTTTTCGTACAAATAGTTATCCAGTCATCGACCACTGATCGTCATTCATCGACAGTGCATATAACCCGACCTATACCATAAGCATAATCTACTGTCGACCAAAGCCTAATTCCAGGATGTCTATTGCAGAATTAGTTCTGGTTTCTGGTGATTTCATTGGAGAATGGGTGGAGACTCCCAAATGTTGGAAATGGAGATCTTTTACCAACGTAACAATCTCCGTTGCTGTTTGCCACAACAGTTCGTATGATGAATTGGTTGCAAGGGTAATGTAGAGCGGGGATGTAGATTGCGCATCGGGCAATGTGGTGATTAGTTATCTAATTCATTCGAGGGAAAAGGTGAATCCTATGATAATAAATAGTGATGTACGTGTGCTGATGTACATGATGGATGTCGATGTAGATGGCTTGAGGCCTATTTTGAGGATAAATGTAGTTGAGAGGTCCTTCGAAGGACCGGTAAATTCATCCGAACCCCCACCCCCACCTCCACGCCCGGCAGTCGATGATGATTTCAATTATTATGAGAATGATGTGATGATCCTATTAATACAGAAAATGAATGTATGCATATGGGAGATGTTTCATTGGACTCTCAAGACGATGATGAAGACCAAAGAATGGGATGACAACCAGGATATTTCTTCACCAACAGAACCAATTTCTGTATCGATAAAAAATTTGCCGACAAGAAAGAGCTCAAAATGCTACTAGACTCAACAGCGGTGAGGCAGTGTTTTGATTATTATTTGGAGAAGAAATGCTCCGAATTCTTGAAGGAGAATTCTAGTTCATTTATTCTAAAGTGCTTGGAAGTTTCCAGTTGATTTATTCAGAACAGGAAACCATCAAAGAAATAGAAAGAGGGAATGGAAGCCATGGCTTGACCTATTACGCGAATTCCTTCTTTCCCTTATTCAAGATCTCAACTTGTAATTTCTAGTAGGGATTCAACCACAAGTTGCACTAACTATTCCAGAGTGCATTAGTCAAACTATTTATGTTAGCTGCTTAGGTTTTCTCTCGTGATCTTTTGAGAAGCGAGCCTTCTTTTCCAGGCATAAGGTATTTGATCTACTCTTTTTATCATCTTGATATATTTTCCTTCTTTGTTTACCATTCTTGATATTCATGTACTTCTCTCACGCTTTCTTAGTCTTCAAGTGCATATCATCTTTTTTCTTTTTAATCTTCTTTTCTTTCAACTTCTGTACTTGCTTTATTTTCTAGGTTTTACCTCATCAAAAATCACGATACGATTGTAACCTTGTTCATCTAGGCATTTACATGTAAATTAAGAGATTTCTAGCCTTTTATCTATCTCCCTGTTTGGCCCCTCACCTTCTCAGTGTATGCTTAGAAGCATAGCTCCTAATCTCTCTCTCTCTCTGTCTTATTGCATATAAAGAAAGTAGGATTCCCATGACAATTTGAGACCATGTTAATGCATGACCTATAACTATGTGATTTCTTTTCAATAAGAACACAAGTTTATACACAAGGAAGAAGAACAAATAACTCGCTACAAGTCTAAAGACCAAATAAAGGAGTTGCATCAAATAAAACAGAGCCCTTCTATTTTGTTGAATCTAGTCAAGAGAGGATATCATGAGAAAGACTATGTAGTTTAGTCCTCTGTTAAGTATTTTCTCTAGATCTTTTGCAAGGAGACGGGCTAGGCACAATCTTAGCTTTACTACTCTTCTGATATATTCAGTTTCGTTTGTAAATTAACCAAATCCAAACAGGAAGAGGTTTCCAAGAAGTATATGACAAGGAATTGTGTGTTGGTTGGTATATATGAAAAAGAAATCTGATATGCAGGAGTTTATATCAATGATATTAGAGAAAACTCCATCAGTGCTGCCGCCTCATTGATAAAGTGTGATATAGCCCTTATTGATAAATCTAGTGTATGACTAATCGAAATTTTTAAGATCGAAGTAAATAAACTGGTATAAATCGACCAGCTCTTTAACTCCTTACAGGACTTTGGGTTGCGAAATGATATGGGATGTGGATCAACTATAGGCCTGATACTTGCTTCAGGAGTTGGAATCCGTACTGTTGATTGTGGTATTGCTCAACTATCCATGCACAGGTACCTTGTTATTTAGTTTCTCCATACAATTTTTAGTTACATGGTGATCTCCTAGCATTTTCTTCCATTTTGAAAATTTGTTATAAACCATTGACTGGTATCAATTAGGCAAATCGTACTACGAACAAACTTCTGAAATCCAAAAAGTTATTCCTTTACTCTTAGTTCCTGTCACAAAAGGAAAAATAAACTACTAACGTACATCCAAAAGCAAAAAAAAAAAATTCTTTACTCTCTTGTTCAAATCAAATTGTATTTACCGGAATGCAATAGAAGCAGCAGTCTAGAACTAGTTTACTTCGAGTTTTGTCATGTTTCACCTTGCATAGAATTTTGCTTGAGTCCATATTCGGTAGAATGAGTCATATTTTCAAGTTGCAGTGCTTGTCCTTCAGTGCAAGTAGAGATCAGATGTTAGACGCATTACTTTTTTTGAGTTCAAGTAATGCTGAAATTAAAATGTTCCAACATCCAGAAACCTCGGGCAACCTTGTATAAAAATGTTTATTCTGTGTACTCTTTCAGACAAAAATTTCTATGGTGTAAATAAATGGCAGACAACAGACAGCTAAATGGTAACTTATGAAGTTTCCAGCTGTAATTGTCTCTGGTAGATTGATAGGATAAAATGGTTACATGTTGCACAAGGGACGATAATATTTTAGTCTTGTTAATTTATATCTTCTTCCTGTTTCAATTGGTCACCCGCTTTATTAAGTTGGTCATCAATTTTCCATTAATTTCACTTTGCTTTTCTGGAATTGCAGTGTGAGAGAGATATGTGGATATTGCATACAAGCACTTCAAGGCATTTTACCAGTCATTCTCGAGCATAGACAGGAATTTGAATGTGGATTGATAACTGGTGAAGTGAAAACCTTAGCTTTTTAATTCATATATCCATACCTACACTCTCATTAATAACAATAGGAACTTTAGTCGGTACATCCTAACATGTACGCAAAACATAAATGTAAGCGACAACACATATCAATAGTATACTAGTGAAATTTTACAAGTGGGGTTTTGGAACGCAGATCTTATCCATATCTTTATTGAGTAGATAGGTTGTTTTCGATAAATCCTCGGCAAAAAAAGTGAAGCTGTTCAGGAAAGGGTTGCTGGAAGAAAAAGAAATGCAAATAAAATTTTAAGCTACAGTGCCAAATGTAGCATTCTAGCGCAAAAACATTGATGAAAAAAAAATTACGTGATTACTAAATACTACTACTAAATAATGACAAGACATGAGTCTAGCCTTGTCGTTCCCATCTACTGGGCGGCCACACTCAACTACTTACTAACCTGAGACCTACTAATTTTCCATATAATGCTCAACCTCCATATCTACCTGTCTAATTGTGCCATGAAGTTACAGCATGTATATCTACAACAAACCTGCAATGCATGACATTGCAATCCAAAGCGTGCACGTACTTTTTAAACTACTCGGGTAATTGAAAACAAAGGCAACTAACATTTAATTTCTTGATGTCGTAAGTTTCACCAAATGAAATTTACTTCTTTAGGCAAGATATGATGACTTTATATAAGTTTGGCAGAGAGACAACTAACAATAGAGTTATTGATGGGACCAAATGTAGCTAGTGAGCAACACTAATTATGCTTACGATATATGCATCTCACACATTTAATATAAATCGTCTACATTGTTGAATCATATGAGATGCAACACTTCGGTTTATACTAAATTAGATTTTGAACAGCCAAATTTTACAAACTACGAAAAATCTAAATAGTGACTACCAAAATGAATGTGTGATGGTCTTGTCGAAGCTTTGTTACAGAGAAAAAAAATGTTTCTTTTATCATATTTTGATTTTCTTAGTTCCTCAATTCATCCAGTCTTGTTACCTTCACTCAGAGAGCAGTTTCTCAATTGCAAAAAGATAACCACCTACAACCACAAAGGATGCAATTCCACTCCGTGCCATCCGCAATCCCAAGCCATGAAATAAGATATTCCGATGATGGATCCCGGTCCAACTCTCACATCTCTTCCCAGGAAATTGCCATTTGAGAAATCCTCTCTATGGATACATACTGCACATAAAGAGTGTAAAAAAACGAGGATACATCCGGTCCTGTATCGGCTATAATCCTACTAAGTGAATGCTTCAACTACATTTGACCCGTTATCCTCACATATAGATGCACCTACTATACGGTTGAAAATATACATACATTCTCGTCTACTCCATCATCCAACCAAGGACTACCAATACTAAACCCCATAGACAATGCATGTTAGTATGTGTTCCTAAGGGGGGAATGGGATAAAATTAAGTTCACCTAAAAGAGAGATAATTTGAAAAAGACCTATCATATCAATGTCGGATGTTTTTGCCGCATTATGAAACAAAAAAGTTTGATATCAACTAATGAATTCCTGCACAGATCCTGTCAGACCAGCTGCACTAGAGAAAAGCTATACACCAACCAAATAAAGATGACTTAAAAATTACTTCAGGCTTGAATAGAAAGAAATGGGTACAAGGGATTCATATAGAAAACCTTAAAGAGTTTAGGATCGAGGTGTTAATTGATAATATTGACTGTTGACATTGTGCGCACAACCGAATGGAATTGACCATTCCGACACCAAGCCCGATAAGTTAAATTGAACATAGAAATTTGTCCAACACCAACTCATCCCGCATCATGTATACTCAGATTTTATGAGCTTAACTAACAAATATGCATTGTAACCATAACTAAATAGCTCTCCCAAATACTTGTAGGATATTTCACTACATGAATTGACCACCCAAGATTTCTTTGAGCATTAAGGTGCCCGGGTGGATTTTGATGTAGAAAAATATCATATAGATGAATAAATACAGATGATCGAATCCCTGGTAAGGCAACACACCTTGGGCAGAACCATGCATTGTGAACAAGATTTGGCAGTATCAAAACCATGAGAAGCAGCAGCAACAGGTGAACCAGAGAATCCAGCTGTAAGACTAACAGCTAAAGGAGACAATGGACCAACATCTTCTTCAGATCTGAATGATAACAAGGAAATTGGTAAGAAGGATCAAATTTATTGAATAGGCCATGTGTCAATCTTGGAATAATGAAGTGACAAAATAGATACTTCGCAATTCACATGCAGAAATTTTATTCTAGGGGAGAATCAATTTGTCAAGCATAACGGAAGTTGAAAACAACATAAGGCTAATCCAATTAAGTTAAAGCAGCAAGCCTGAAAGTTGTTAGGAAACATGCAGAAATAAAGCAAACCACAAGAAAAAAGAAAACAAGAACATACAGATTTATGTAGTAGAATGAGTATTTTCTGGATACACATAACAACCCACTAAGCACTTATATAATATGTGTATACAAATAAGTACTAGGATCAAAAAACATAAAGGTCCACGGGCCTCTCAGCCCAATCCCTACGCTACCACCATAGACCCCATTGAAAATCACAAACATGGGTCGCACCGCAAAACTTTTGGGGCTGGATAACCAAAATTCGTTCACAACTTGTAGGTTTAAAACCGTTTAAGGAAAACAACGCAGCAATTCAATTTAAAGCTGGCCGCAGAATCAAAGATGGAGTTTGAAGAAGAGAATATGCAGAGAGTAATTATTTTCTTTTTGAAAGACCAACTCAAATTGATCATCAACTTAGCAATTTAAATAGTTGCTATTACAACTAAAAATAGGATAAAGAAACAACCTATTTCTACCAAAATTAGAATAACTAATTAGTTTCCTATCAAAGATAGAACTCCTAATTTAACTAGGATTGTACGTAAAAAAAATCTGGAGAAAAAAGAAAAAAAACAGTTGCATTCTTAAAGCAACTTTCAACACTCCTCCTTGCTTTATGAAATGAAAACACCAATTCTTTGCCTTAGAAGCTCGAACTTGCTGATTTGAAGTGTCTTAGTGAACATGTCTTCTAGCTGTGGCAAATTTGAAGGCTGCAGAGGAAGAGAAGTCATTTGTTGAGGTAGTAACTGCTGCTGCTGAACTTGCTGCATGTTTTGTTGATATGCTTGTTGCTGATTACTTGCAAGAAGAGATGGATGTGGACCATGAGGAAGAGGAGTATCTCCTAAAGGCATTGATATTGGCATTGAAGTCTTCTGTTCTCCTTGAGGTGAAGAATCAAGTGATGGGATAGGTAGAGGCACTGCAGTTCCAACTCCAGGTATTGTACGCTCAGTTTGTAATATAGCGAAGGCAAATGCTCCAGGGGTTGAGGGGGCCTCAAGACCTGGAAAATTACCAGGCATGCGACCAAGAACATTGTTTTGATCGCCCAAACATTGCTGCCCTAAATTGAATTTATCACGAGCGGATTCGCCATGCCTTTTTCAGCACCAGAACTTTGTTGTCTGACCATTGCTGCCACTGCAAAAGAGGTAACCAATTGGGTGCCATGATTTATCCCACACACCAGTTTCATGTGCATTTGTAATTTCTACTTGAGGAGCTTCATGCCCCACAAGCCAATGAAATATTGAACTATCATAGCTTCCGCTGAAGAAATGTTCTTCATGAAACGGATGCCAGGCCAATAATGTCACGTCGTTCTGATGCCCACAGAATGACTCAAGATCTTTCATAGCCATTATGTCATAAATATTGATAATTTGATCCTTGGCAGCAGAAAGGATCTAGTTACCATTCTGATTCCACTTCACGCATAGAATGGTATTCTTATGCCCGTGAAATGACAAAAGCTCCTTCCCTGACTTGGCATCCCAAAGTTTAACAAGATTATATTTTCCATCAGATAATGAGCGCTCTTCTTGGCAGCTTGTGAAGTCACATACTTTAATGGTAGATTCATCAGAACTGGCCTCAACTTCGGAATCAACTTTTTTTTACATCTTGATTTTCAGGGTTGAAGTGATCATCCTTCGAGTCATCAGATGGAAGTTCAGAAATATCATCTAGCTTTTCCCCAGATGCATCAGCATCAACTTCCTTGGGATATACTATCACGACCCGAACTGGGGACCTGGCTGTGACAAACATTTCGAACCATGAAGGCCCAAGACACCCCTATCTATCCGGTAGTCATGCACATAATTCATATGATAAAAATAAATGCGGAAGATACACAATATTATGGAAACATGGTCATGAATATAATGAAACCAATAATGGGAAATAATGTCCCACAACCTCTATTGACATTTGAAAACCGTCTGCGAAATCTCTACTACATGACTGAAATAAATTACTGTCTGAAAACTGGGACAAGGCCTCCCAGTAGACCGAAAACTACTAAATAATAAAATCTACTAGACATTAGGCCTTCCCAAAGATAGAAGGCTCACCACCTGACTCCACAAAGCAGTCTGAAAAATCTACTGATTATCTGGACCTCTAGACTGTGCCTCCGAACCTGGGAGGGAAGGGGGTCAATACAAAAAGTACTGGTATGCAGAGAAATCAAAAACAAAAATATAACATTTTTACAGAATATTAGTGAGATCCATTATAAAGCAGTTTCGCATCAAATCATTTGAAAAGCACATGGGCATAATGTAATAATTTTCCAACAATAATGCAATGCAGCTGAGCAAGGTGGAATTCCCTACATATCACATTTACACCAAATGTCAAACCTCGGTTGCCGCCGATATTAGAGTATAAGTTAGGGAAAGACACACAAGACCACACAGCTGGGTGTCTCGACCCAATAAAGTATGGTAGTGCATAAGATGACAAAGCAGGGCTCTTAACCATAGTCCCAATTTGGGAATGACATAAAGTCAGGTACACAAGATCACTTAGCCTGGTACCAAATTCCCATGTCGGCAAACATGGTTTCCAGCGATGAGCCCTTACACCCAAACGCCTTCTTCGTGAATCCACCTATCTCGTATAAAATCAATGCATTCAACTCCATTTAAGTCAACCACATATCGTAATCTGTAGGGTATCGCCATACCCGACTTGCAATCAATCAATATCACATCATTACTTCATGCACCCATTATATTCATCATATTTCAACATAATAACCCTCTCCGTGCAAGTCAAAAATCATATCCACTTTCAAAATAGTTCATCTCATGCTTGTGAAGATGATTTCTAACAATTCACATCAAATGAAAATTCAAAACAATTTCATGTAAAGAGAGGGGTTTCATATAATTCATGCTCTCAAGTTAACATCTTTTGAATCACAAGCATATGCATATATAATATATCAAAACACTTCGGAAATTGGCCTAAAGACAAAATCATTATCATAAAGATGCTTAAAACATGTTTATATTCATAATTACAAAACCCCCATTTTTAAAACATGAATTTTCTAAGCCCATGAGATTTTTGAGATAACCCCAAGTACCTCTATTTACAAAAATAATAGGTGTTTCTTGAAGCTTACGATCTGGGATTCCAAATCTCCAGTTTGTTTCGAATTCCCATGGTTGAATCTTGAGTTACTAGAGATAATTGGATTGGAATTATAGGGAGGAAACCCTAATTGTTGAAATGGAAGAGAGAAAAAAATGAGATTTTTCCCTTTACTAGGACATATATAGGGGTAGGAATGGGTAGAAAAGAACAAAATACCCTTGAGTGAAATTCTGAAGTTGGAGCCCCATTTTTGGCCCCAGCACGACGCGGAGCATAGAAAAATGCCAATTATTGAGACCTGGAAGTTTGGCGCGAAGCGGGACTATAACTGAGGCTTGTTGAGAATTGACGAGTGCCATTTTGGCCTCTGGTGCGATGCGCCATGCACTGAAATGGAATTCGTCATACAGCTGAAACTTAAAATAGCCATAACTCCTTACCCGGTTATCGAATTTCAAAAAATATTATATCGTTGGAAAGATTATTCAATTATCTACAATTTGGTATATATTAGGCCACCCAGTTCATCATATACAATGAGTTATGGTTGATTGAAGTTAATCCAAGTTTTCATGCTTACTCAAACTCGAACAATTGGAAATCCTTCAACTCGTCCTTGAGTTAGGGGACTTCTTTGATCTTAATTCATGCTCAAATAGATTTCCACACTACATAATTGATCAAAAAACTAAATTTGCATTAGATTTATGGATTTTGTAACCTTTATGAGAAGAAATGATGGTTTACGTTCTAGCCTAAAAATGCAGGGTGTTACATTATCTCCCCCTGGGGATTATTCGTCCCCGAATGATGGGCAGGGACTTTGAAGGTTTAAAATATGGAATAACACGGACATGCTATGTTCTTTAAGAAAGAATACACTGATCTGAAACATGACTATAAGACTGGAACTACTGATATTCTTAATTCTTATACCGGACGTGCATATCTGATGCATGGAATAAACGAATGAATCTACTCATAAGCTGAATTCTCATAATGAACATGCCTTTCTAATGCTTGCATATTTACTGAACTAATGTACGAATGTATGATTGAATACGCAATAATAACTGATGTGAAGCTTTAAATAAGAATCTATGCATGCAACTGAATGGGGATATCTCCCCCTTGGGACACTATGTCCTTCTATGAATGCTCAAATCGCTAAGATACTCAGAAAAATTGAGGCAATGCACTAGGCACTTACGAATTGAATCATAACTGAACATTTGGAATCTGAATCAAGTACATGAAGCGTGAACTGAGTTATACTCGCAACTACTAGTATACTCTATCTTAGAATAGTAATATATCTGAGAGTTTTGGGTAGCATGATTTAATAAAAAGATGAAAAAAAAAAGTCATGTGAATCGGACGGCTAAACTGATTTGCTGGCCACATAGACTGAACTATACTGGAAACTCATACTCAATTTGGAGTATCTTATCAACACTCTTCCTTATGAAGTCCTGGTAGTATTAGATAGCAAAATATTTGGGCATGAGTCATACAAGACATCCGAATATAGGATCCCAACATTGACATTACTCTACAGCCTGGAATATAGACATATAACTCATAAATGAGGATGGAATTGTCAGGCCTTAGGCAATACAACTTTTTAAATACCGTATTCATTCTATTCAACTTATAATTATCATATGGGCATTGATAAATCTTTCCACTAATGTCTATAGTAGCTTAAATCCTTTCACTGCGATCACACCTAATTCCAAGTCACAAAAATACATCATGTCATACCACACTATTATTCTAAACCATATGATGCAACCTTCTATATCTATTTTAAAGATCACAACCTAAGCATAACATGCCTTACCACTTCAATGGCTACTCTAAATTCTTGCGATGAAGTTGCTAGCACATATAGCGTTCCTTTACAAAAATCCTAACATGTCATTCAAGCCTATCTTTATAACCACATATGAACTTCAAAGAAAACACTCATAAGGACATTCTTCGTATATTCCCTAAACCACTGTCAATATCACTCCTACGCGCTACCTTAAAAAAATATGTGCACACACAAATTTTCACTAACCATCACATATATCACAAACTTAACCCCAAATCTTACTTCACACTTATGGACTTATCTAAACAAGCATACAATGATCTTTTATCAACAGGAAGAATTTACTAAACGCCACTATCATTAAATAAGGAGGGTATTATGAAAAACTTGGCACTTAACTGAGGCCTGAGGAATAGCAAAACAACATCAGGGATTCATCAAAGTGATCTGAGTTGAGAGTACACCCGTGTCAAAGTTGAATCTCTCCAATCATTTGGTGTATGGCATGAGTTATGGGAACTGAGCACACTATAAAGCGTGAGTACATGAGTCATGAGCTGCATGACCTCAATTTGGAGTTCATAAATTATGGAATGTGATCCCGACTATTGAATGAATTGGAATTTCTCATTTAGGAACTGGAAGAGCACATGATTCTCTATCGTATGCATGAACATGAACTATGATCATGGCACTATAATGTAAGGCATGAGTAGGCAGTAGGGTAACTGGAAAATAATAAGATAAGAATGGGTGGAGTCTTACCCTCACTCTCTAATGGTCTATATCATACTTACATTACTACTAGAATCTGAGAGTCTGACTCGGTCACTTATACTATTATCTCTTTCTTAGCATTAAGCCATAACCTTAAGCTTGAAAGATCCCTTACTAGACTCTAAACAAAACTACTCTTACTACACTCTGGGGTATGAAAAACGACAATACACATAATTAATAGAAATTAACCCGAATGACTACATCTGGAAGTGGAAAATTCACTACTAATACCACCTTCTGAGACACACTCTATCATTCTTTAACCCCAATAGTCATCACATAATACTACAACACTTATTTACTTTGAATCCTCATGATTATCCCCGTAGTTGGAGTGCACACCCTCTAGTGCTTCAACTTTTATTTCTAATAGCGCAACCCTCAAGGACTCAAACTTAGATTCTAACACTTAACAAGAATGTCACCAAATCTTTAATGAATCACTCTACTTCTATCATAGCCTACCAATATAGCCACCTTAAAATTATATTCCTCTACCATGAGAATCAGGATCATATCAAAAAGGTTTAACACTATCAATTAAAGTTCCTTAATTTGGCTATTTAGAATACCATATACCATCTAACTAGTCCTTTTCCCACCTAGCCACTCAATGGTACCACTAGCCTCACACAATATGTAATAGCCTTAGAATAAATACCGTAGCTTTAAAGCACCCTGGGCATACTTCTACATCATACATGCACCGTCATGCTTTATTACAAAATCAAATAAACTTAGGCACTCACATACATTATTTAAGCCTATAGATCACTTCCCTATAACTAGTATCATTAATCAAGAAATCATCACACCCACTTTAATGGCCATCAATTGTTTCAAACTTAATGTCTAGTGTTAAACCTGATTTACAACCAAACCATACACACAAAATTTTCACTTGGAAACTATGAAATAAAATCACGAAAACACTAGTGCACTAGAACTTCATAACCATAATAATCGATCATGACCTAATGGTTTTCCTTATCATAATCCATTAGCATGTACTATTTCAGCACATCAATCCTAATAATTTAATCCCACAAAACATGCATCATCAAACTCTTGCCACTATTTACCACCACACCATTTAAATTCAAGTCTATAGTTTAGTATCAATCATTTACCACCAATGAAGAATGTAACATAATATAAATATACTAATCCATCAAATTGGGATATTTTACCCAAATATCTTAAAAATCTACTACATACCTTCTCACGAGTAGTACTAGTTTACAACTACTAATGAAAAGAGAGGCGGGGGGGGGGGGGGGGGGGGGTTAAAGCCTCATAATGGTCAACCTTATCCTTATATTATAACCCCGCACAATCGTTCTACTTATACTTCTTTCTCACATCACAATTACTCAACTAAGCATACATTTACACTACCTATAAAGTCCACAACAACCATGAGTCTATACTAATAACCTACCGGGTAATCTGTCCATTTTTATACTTCAAGCAAGGACAATTCACCTCGCCTAATAACTCCTTCTCTATCTTCTACTAATAAACTAACAAACAACAATGAATCCCTTCATTACCAAAGTTATCTCATGCAAAAAGATTCAGCTATACATATATTTAACCAACACAAGAGCAACATGTTGAACGACAAATTGCTAGTGAATCGATATAGGCCTCACACGGCTTCACTAAACTTTGATTTTTGTGGTTTGAATAAGAAAATCTAATGAATGACAAGGCAACTATGCTAGTGAATTGAAAGAGCCCCACATGGCTTCACTAGACTTTTTAGTTTCATCAACACGATGATAAAATAATTTCAAGAGATGGAAAATTGTCACACAATAATCCATAATTTGAGAATACACATCTTACTTTGTATAGATAAAAAAATCTGAGTCAAATATTTTCCCCACAGATTATCATACAATCCACACACACTACTAGCTACCAATAGGTCATGACACCGACACTTTAACTTATACTACTATTTGGGTGGAAATACAATTCCAACACTTCTACTACACATCTTTTACCATAAGTATAACATCTGCAATATAAATTTCTGAAAAGGGTAGAATATACTCAATACAAAAGGCTAAAAAGAACTATTTCGTCAAGATAAAGGTTCACACTAGAAACAATACACTCTAAAGCAATAACGGACTCTTCTCAAGTCCTTTCACAATTTTAAGATCTTTTATGACGTGATTCGAAGGGACCATACCATTTAGATTCTAAACTTTTGCACTTGAATCACCCTAGTAATGTGATGGGTCTGAGAACATCATAGTAAAGAAAGAATTTGGGATGATTTTTTTCGTATGGACATCACCATAGCACGAATTAGAGTATGAAGAAGGAACATTCTGACTCTATTGCATGAACTAGAACATAATGAAAGAGAGACATTCTTAAACGCCTTGTAGCCTCCTGCTTATAAGTATGGTGCACTACACACCCATAAACAAGACTCTACTCGATGTAATTTTGCAGACACTCTGGGAACATGAACCGTGCTTTGATACCAAGTTTGTCATGACCCGAACTAGGGCCCTGGCTGTGATGAACATTCCAAACCATGAAGTCCCGAAACACCCCTTTCTATCCGGTAATCATGCACATATCCATATGATAAAAAGAAATGCAGAAGTACAAAATATTACGGAAACATGGTCATGAATCTAATGAAACTATTAATGGGAAATAATGTCCCACAACCTCTATCGACATCAGAAAACCGTCTGCGAAATCTCTACTACATGACTAAAACAAATTATTATCTGAAAACTGGGACAAGGCCCCCCCCAGTATACCCAAAACAACTAAATAATAATTAATCTGCCAGACATTAGGCCTTTCAAAAGATAGAAGGCTCACCCCCGACTCCGCAAATCTGTCTAAAGAATCTACTGATTATCTGGACCTCTAGACTCTGCCTCCAAACCTGGGAGGGAGGTCAATACAAAAGTACTGGTATGCAGAGAAATACAAAACAAAAGTATAACATTTTTACAGAATATAAGTGAGAGCCATTATAAAGCAGTTTTGTATCAAATCATTTGAAAAGCACATGGGCATAATGTAATAATTTTTCGACAACAATGCAATGCAGCTGAGCTTGGCGGAATACCCTACATATCACATTTACACCAACTGTCAAACCTCAATTGCCGCTGATATTAGAGTATAAGTGAGGGGAAGACACACAAAACCACACAGGAGGGTGTCTCAACCCAATAAAGTATGGTAGTGCATAAGATCACAAAGCAGGGTTCCTAACCATTGTCCCAATTTAGGAATGACATAAAGTCAGGTACACAAGATCACTTAGCCTAGTACCAAATTCCCATGTCGTCAAACACGGTTTCCAGCGATGACACCTTACATTCAAACACCTTCTTCGGGTATCCACCTATCTCGTATAAAATCAATGCATTCAACTCCATTAAATTCAAACACATATCTTATTCTGTAGGGTATCGTTATACCCGAATTGCAAGCCATCAATCTCGCATCATTACTTTATGCAACCATTATATTCATCATATTTCAACATAATAACCCTCTCCTTGCAAGTCAAAAATCATATCCACTTTAAAAATAGTTCATGTCATGCTTGTGAAGATGATTTCTAATAATTCACATCATATAAAAATTCAAAACAACTTCATATCAAGAGAGGGGTTTCATATGATTCATGTGCTCAAGTTAACATCTTTTGAATCACAAGCATATGCATATATAATATATCAAATCACTTCGGAAATAGGCCTAACGACCAAATCAATATCATAAAGATGCTTAAACTATGTTTATATTCATAATTTCAAAACCTCCATTTTTAAAACATGAATTTCATGAGATTTTTGAGATAACCCCACATACCTCTATTTTTGAAAATAATAGGTCTTTCTTGAAGCTTACGATCTGGCGATTCCAAATCTCCAGTTTGTTTCGAATTCCCATGGTTGAATCTTGAGTTAATAGAGATAATTGGATTAGAATTATAGGGAGAAAACCCTAATTGTTGAAATGGAAGAGAGAAAAAATGAGATTTTTCTCTTTACTAGGACATATATAGAAGGTAGGAATGGGTAGAAAAGACCAAAATACCCTTGAGTGAAATTCTAAAACTGGATCCCCATTTTTGGCCCCAGAGTGACGCGGAGCTTGGAAAAATGCCAGTTCTTGAGACCTGGAAGTTTGGCGCAAAGCGGGACTATCACGGAGGCTTGCTGGAAATTGATGAGTGCCATTTTGGCCTCTGGCGCGACTTTCCATACACTGAAATGGCATTCCTCTTACAACTGAAAATTAAAATATCCATAACTCCTTACCTGGTTATTGGATTTCGACAAATATTATATCGTTGGAAAGCTTATTCAATTATCTATGATTTGGTATATAGTAGGCCATCTAATTCATCATATATAATGAGTTATGGTTGATTGAAGTTGACCTAAGTTTTGATGCCTACTCAAACTCAAACGATTTGAAATCTTTCAACTCATCTTTGAGTTAGGGGACTTTTATGATCTTAATTAATACTCAAATGGATTTCCACACTACATAATTGATCAACACACAAAATTTACATTGTATTTATGGAATTTGTAACCTTTATGAGAAGAATTGATGATTTACGTTCTACCCCAAAATTGTGGGGTATTACATATACTTTCTCCCAGCTGTCAATGAAGAAAAGGTTGGTTCCTTGTCTATTATTAAGCAAGTCAATGCAGTCAACTTTGAAATCACAACCAGGACAAAGTCAAACTTCATCATAAGGTGGAATGTCTTCTTTTAGCATAGGAGGATCCACACACAACTCGTGAAATCCACATTTTTCTTTCAATGGATTTAATAAGAAACTTCTGCCGCTTATTTTGACTATAATAGGTATTTTCCAGATTCTCCTTTGATCAATCAATGTTTATCTTTGAAATACAATTTGAAACCTTTTTCTAATAACTGACCACCACTTAACAAGTTCTGGTCCAAATCGGGTACATAAAGAACCTCAGAAATTATTTTAGTGCCCGATTGTGTTTCAATTGTAATGGTTCCCATTCCTTTTGCTGGAATATAACAACCATGGCTGATTCAAACTTTTGTATCTTTAGTAGGGCTCAAATCTTTAAAAATATCTTTATCGCAAGTCATATGATTTGTGCTTCCGCTGTTGATCTTCTTCCTGTTCATCAACAACTCGAGTCTCTACATCTTGTTGCTAAGTTTTGTTCTTGCATATTACCGCTTCATGCCCAAGATGATTGCACTTAGTGCACTTAACATCAAGACTTTCCCAACACTTAAAAGGTGCATGTCAAAGCTTTCTGCAATGCTTACAAGGAGGGTAGTTTCTTTTGAAACCACCTATTTTGTTTTTGTTTCTATGCACTGTACCTTCTCCATCAATTGGTTGGTGCTTATTATTCTCCTTCTTCTTAGAACGATTATCATTGTGATGCTTGGCTTGTAAGGCACCTTCGATAACTCCTTCTTGTCTCATAACACGCCGTTGCTCTTGCACTTGAAAAGTACTTGAGAGCTCTACAAGTGTTATCTTGGACAAGTCCTTAGTATTTTCTAAGGTTGTTATGGTAGCTTCAAATCTTTCAGGTGCCGTTACTAGGATTTTCTCAATGATCCTTGAATCATTGAAAGAGGAACCCAACAAGCTGATAAAATTTGATAACTTAAGGAGTCTGTCAGAGTACTCCTCTACGGTTTCGATTTCTTTCATCCTTTGCAGCTCAAACTCATGTACCAGATTCAACACTTACATCCCTAGAATCCTTTCATCTCCTTCATACTCAGTCTTGAGATAATACCATACCTCTTTTGCTAATTCCAGAAACATGATATGAGCAAAGATATTAAATAAAACTGTAGAAAATAAGCATGCCAATGCCTTTGATTTTCCAGTTTTCCTCTCCTTGTGAGTTTTAATCTGCACCACCGTGGGATTTTCCTGCAAGAGAGCTATCTCGTATTCATTTTCAACAGATTCCTAGAGATCCAAAGCTTGCAGATATATCCTCATTCTAACTGCCCAGATTCTGATAACTTTCTCTATCGAAAGTTGGTGGTACCATTGAGGAAAATTTTCTTCGCCGTTCATGATATCTACTGGAACAGATTGATGCAAACACTCAAAGGTCCCTTAAGATTAAATCTTTGATATCAATTGTTGGTTTAAAACTGTTAAAGGGAAACAACGCAAGAATTCAATTTAAAGCTGGCCGCAGAAACAGAGATGGAGTTTAAAGAAGAGAATATGCAGAGATTAATTATTTTCTTGTTGAAAGACCACCTCAAATTGATCATCTTGTACGCTAAAACTATGTGAATATATTAGTGATAGCAAAAATCTCTAAATTTCATAATTCTATTTGTATAGTTGAGAAAATAATGATTAAGAAAACATGTTTTACTCCAAAAATAATGGTGTTTTTTAATTCTTCTTTGTTGACATAGATAAACTATCAAGAACAATTTTGGATATAGTCCAAAACAAACTGAGGTCGGGAATTTATTAAAAGCATTTATGTTGGAGTATGGTAATGTGGCTTCTAGGTGGGCAACTATTTAGATGTGGTAATAACCTTTTTTCCAAGTACTTCATCTATTATTTCGGGCGATTCTATATGGCTTCTTTAACAGAGCGGATGTTCTAGAACTTCCATTTACAAGACAAGCACACAAATCAACATAATCATGCGAAAAATTCCTGCTTGGTCTAGGTTTAGATTTTTTTATCAGAAGACTGGCAAAAAGGTTAAAAAATAGTTAAGCAACTGAAGAAATCATACCTTTGCAAAAATTTGTTAATATTTCATAAACACCTAAGCGAGCTCCCAAACCCAATGACCTTCCAAGTGTCAACCACCACCCACTATTATACTAGCCTTCAATGGTCATAAAATATTAAAACAACATTAACATTTAAGATCGAAAGATGTCCATAAAACAGCCATCCATACGAGAAAATTTATGAACTTCTCATCGATCTTTTATAAGACCTATAATGCATGCATTTCCCATAAAAGCAGTAATACAATTGATACATCATACATCATCTGAATAACTTTTGTCATGAGGCAAGATGAAAGAGCAGAGTAGCATCACTTCTGGTTACCATAAAACTAAAATAGCTGATTGAGTCACCTGAACTTCCTGACAAAGTTCTAACCTTGTTGACGACATCAGCACCAGTGAGTTGTTTACCGCTAATTGATCCCACCTGCATTCAATTCCATAGAATATACAACCAAAGCACAATAAGACATTAAAGATGCTCCCCTCAATGTAAGATAATACATTTAAGTGAATACTTAGGGTCAATATCAATTTTCACACTTGTACAAGGGCCTTAAGGCTATCGAATGGGTAACCAATGGCAGTGGCTAATGTACAAAATCCTGCAGCAATAACTGCATGCGTTGCAAATATTGGATTCTTCAAAAGCTCGTTCATTTGATAGATTAACGTGAATAACTACGTGTTACAACTAATCGTCTCCTCGAGTCACAATCAATATATTCAGAGATTCAAAATTCCCTACAACTCCATTAGATTGGCACAAAGAGTTAGTACTTCAAATGCACTATCAAGTTGGTCATTATGAACATTAACACTAAAGTCGTTAAGAAAACTCGAGGGCGGAAAAAAATTGCAATCTATCCAATTGACAATCAGAACTGTAGACATGTTACTTTCTCAAAACGTCGTTTAGGACTTTTAAAAAAAGCTAGTGAACTTTTCATATTAACTGGTGCAGAAATTGTTATTCTTGTTCATCTTCATCATTTTCATCATCGACCACTGATGAATTCAATTTTCAACAAAATAAATAGTATTATTCTTATATGTGCAAAGATTTGGAAGCGGAGAAGAAGAAGAAAGAGAATATTGAAGAAGGGAAGTTGGTGAATATTGATGATAATAACAATGGGGGATATTGGTGGAATGAAAAAATTGATACTAAGGGTATTGATGAACTTGAAGAATTTATGGTTGCATTGGAAAATTTGAAGAAGAACGTAACAATAAGAGTTGATGAATTGAGTATGTTAAATGGATCTTCTTCGTCCAATTCAACGATGAAAATAGAAAGATTTGGAGCTGAGGATAAATTTTTGAATCAGGAGCTGAGGATCAATTTTTGAATCAGGTTTCAATTGATTATTGTTCTTCAATTGTTCCTTATGAACTCAATAGCTCAGGAGATGGCCAATTTTGAAGCAATTAGTAGTGAGTACTAATATTAAAGCATTATTAGCTACTAAGTAAGCATGTTTTTGTTTTTATTTTCCTTTTCTTGTTCATGAAGTAGTAGCATGTGTTTTTTTGGGGGGTCAAAAATGTTATTGAACTATTAAAAATAGAATGAACTGCTTTTGTTTTGATCGAATTACTCTACCTAGGCATATGTTTATTACCTAATTATTACCTTGGTGCAACTTCTTTTGAATTTCTTCATTTTTTTCTAAAAGAGTTAATCTATTATGTGTTAATTTGGTTTACTTTTTTAAGTTTATTATCCTAATAACAATAGTTTCTTAAGTATTTTGTTTACATAAAAATATATGCATCATTCTTTGAGAATAGCCAGTTTATACTTATTAATTCTTTATAATACCGTGATAAATAGAAAATTAAAAACAACCTATTAAGAAAAAAAATCTTATATTGATTCATTTGTTGTTTCTTATTAGCAATAAATGCACAAATTGAGAACTTGAAGAACTTAGAGCAAAGGCCAGCCAGCAAGTGAGGTACTCACTGGACCATTAAAGGTTGTGATGGGTGTGATTATTATAGTCTGTCATCTTAATCAGTGTATGAAGTTGCATACTGATGAAAATCATAATTAGTCAGCCCCAAATTAGTGTCTAGACTCCGAATGAAAATCCAAAACAAGGGATGGACAGACACAAAAAATAAAGAATTAAAAAAGTGCAGCTGAATCAAAACCAAGGCTATGGTTGTGAAGATCACTTGAAGAAGGCATGGTTCTATCTGGCTTGATATCATAGTTGTCAAAGATCCCATTACCATTATCACCAAAAAAAGTAGAAGAATTTGCAATCTCATTAACCATAAACTTGTTTGCCTGATTAGTAACATAATTTTTTAAAACATCCATTGAATCCTTTAATTGTTCAAGTTCTTGAAAATCAAGTTGACTTATGGGAGCTTCCCACCAACATTGGCTCTGACTAGTTTTCCTCATTTGATCAAGTGATTCACCTCTTTTCTTCTCAATTTCAACCTCACCAAGAATTTGAGTGAGTTGCAAACTGAGCCCACAAACATTAGCATTTTGATGAGCCTCAACAAGTTGAAGTTAATTATTTGCGATTGGATTATTTTTATTATTATTTCTCGAGAGGAACCTATCAATAAGGGACTCAACATTACGGTGGCCGAAAGAAAAGACTTTTCTTGCAGGGGAATAAACTATGATGGCGATTTCAACACCATAGAGAGTGCACTGTTCAGTTGCTGTTTTGAAAAGACTAGAGCGGCATTTTGAGAAGGTAACCTGGAGGTGATTCTTGACATCTATCTTGGAAATTTTGATCTTTTGACGACCCATGCTACTAGGTTTCTTTGCCATGTTTGATAAAATAAGTTGTAAGTAAAGAATAAGAGATAATATATTCTTGTGATTTTGAGTTGACATTGAGAGTGAAAAATATGGACTATTTAAAGGTATACATGCTACACTCTCAAACAATTGATATTTATTATTGCTATTTCTCTTGTATTTACCTTACTATTCATGTGTTTTGTTTAACATTTAATGTTAATGTATCCATAGCATTTTGATCATTAATATCTATAGAAAAATTAGGATAACAATTTAAAATATACGGGACCATTAGCGAGGTTACTTTGTAATACTGCTTATAACGAATCTTCAAAATTTAATAACCTATTATCTCTTTAAAGTAGATATATAGGTACATCTAAAAAGAATCTTTATAATGGTTTAACTGCTACTTGAACAAGACCTATATGAAGGAATTTGTAATTTTTTCTATATCTATTAATATCTTCAGCTGCTAATAATTTAATAGTCTCAATATTTCTATAAATTGTAACAGTGGATTCAGAAATTTTAATATTATAATTTTTAACAAAATCAAAGTGTCCAGTTTTATTGACTCTATTAAAATGTTCTTTTAGAATATTTCAATTCTGTAAATCACTTTCTATTTAGCTATTTTATTAGAGATAGCAAAAATATTAACACTATTTATTACGTTTTGGTTGGTTGAAGTGTTCATTAGGTTTTTTGCAGATGAGAGATAAAACACTATCCTAGGACCAAATCTATTTTAGATGTTACTACCACAATAATTATTTTTTATGTGCAGTAATTATTAATTTTCTTCCTCCAAAATTCTTTTATTTTATTTCTATAGGCTTGGCGACGGGAACATTCTCCGAGTTCGGCTCTATTTTCAAACACTCAGAGCTAATCCAATAGAACATTCCAGGTTTCTCAGCATCTAAACTGCTATTAAACGACTACCCAACTTAAGTAATAAAACTAAGAAAAATAATAATTACTAACCAGAAAAATGATTATTCCAGAATTAACACTAATTTCGACTAACTCTTGGACAGCGTAATGCTCTAGCCGTTCCTACTTATACTCACACTCCCTCTCGGGTAGAGGCAGATCTAGGATTTTGAGATTGCGGGTGCCATGTCACTTTTAAAATTAAAGCTACTACTTAAAAAGGATCTTTTTTATGAGCATCCTACTTGAATTTGACTTGTTAGTAAGAGATTTTTGAAGGAAAATTTCATTGAAACATTATCGAAGAACCTAATTTTTACAAATAGTTGGAAATCAGTTAATTTTTTGTTTTACCTTTTGCTATTTACACTGCCCCAAATAAGACAAATATTTTATCGATTTTATAGACTTTGGGTTTCAATTTGATTATTTGTCTTTTCAATTTGTGTAGACAAATAGATCAAATAACAAAAATGTGATTATTATTATAAAAACTATCTAAAATAACCTTTCTACTTTTCCGGAGGTAGTATATGGACTACATATATTTTATCCTCCCCTGACCCCACTAGGTGAGAATACACTGAATTTGTTGTTGTTGTTGTTGTTACTATAAAATGTGTAAACAAGAGTTAAATTCAACTTATCAGTCAGCATAAAAGTTCAAAATAGTTGTCAACATTCAACGGATATTTCCAATTCTATTGTTAAAGAAATTATAACATCAAGCCAAGCATCATTATTGTGATTTACGAGGAGAGGTTAACTATAAATTTGAAGGAAGAAGGAATTTTCAACTATGTTCTACACTATAGTTAAAAATTCTTAAACAAAGATTACCCAAAAAAAGAGTCAAACAAAGATTAAGTCAAGAGGAAAGAAATTATAGAAAATAGAATAGAGATCAAAAAGTAACAAAATAATGCTAGCGTCTGGATTTGAACTTTGGTATACTACATGAAATTTCAGTGGATTTGCCACTGACACTACTTCCTCAATTGCTGCACCGGGTGGCACTTAAATAATATACCGGCTTTCTTCAATATATATATATACACACATTTTTTCAATCGAATTTTGCGGGTGCCATACCACCCCTGAATCCCTATTAGATCCGCCCCTTCTCCCGAAAAACTTGGCTCTGATACCATTTCGGGGAAGCATCGAGATAGCGGGGAGCAAAATAATAGTTTAAAATAATTAAAGTAATTTATACTTTAAAAGTAGTTTGAACTATTTTAAAACTAACTTTAAAACAACAAAATCTTGGAAAAGTTGAGGTTCACCTATAAAATGTTTAGCTATACTAGAAAATCAAAGTGGAGATGGCATCTTCTATGACTTGATTTTCAATCATTTTCCCTGTTGACTCAATTTTAATCGCTTGAGTAATAGTTGTTGCATTTAAAATTCTTTTTATATTATTATCTATGAGATAATTATCCCACCAATATTTTATAGTACCTGTAAAATTTGATATATTCATAAACGCTGCCTGTTTATCTAAAAATCTGGAAATTTTATATGTTGTAATGGCCATTCCCATTTCATGTAGTTTATTATATATTTGATGTTCCACTAATCCATCAATATTCCATCCCGCAACTTCTTTTCCAGAATGTGAAGTGTGAGATAAAAATTCATTTTCCTTAGACTACATATCCAAAAATGTGAGATTTTATAATAACTCTTTTAACTGAATATTTAGAGCTTAGTTTGTTAATTTCATTATTATTTGTTTCTGATAAAGTTCTTATAACCTTGTCATTTGTGACTTTTAATTCGGATTTTAATCTTTCATTAATTTTTCCTAATATATCATCGGTTACTTCAAACTTTTCTTCAAATTTAGGAAATTTATCTTTAGAGAATTCTAGTAATTTAAAATTGGGTGAGTTTTGAATTTTTTTATCATAATGAGAAGAACTCGGTTCATCTTTAAAAGTTGATTTACTCCTGGCATCGAGAATTTGTTTAGATACTACATGTAATAATTGATTTGTATAATTATTTTGTTGAAGTATTTTATTTATATCCTTATTTGTAGGATCACCTTTAGTATCTACTATATTTAATTTAAAGGGTGAGACAGTGACAACTCCGCCATCTGCTGGTAGACTAATTTCTTCTAATGGAGGAATTGTTGATTCTATAATTTTATTACTGGTAGTATATCATTTATTAACAATTATGTTTAACGAATCCTTTTGATCATCTAATTTTCCTATTATTTCAAACTATTTAAAAAATTCAATATTACATCTTAATCTTTTCATATCCTTGCACCATTTTTCTTTAAAAGAATATCTTTCTTTTAATGAATATTTTTCCTTATACCATTCATTTTTAATAGAATTTTCTAGACTATTTCATAATTTATCTAAATATTCAAAGTTAGGTTCAAATATTACATTTGACCTAATCATGTATAAGTAATTTCTTACTCCCAACATTTCACTAGCAGTGGGACTTATTGATTTTTTAGCTTTTAAATTTGTAGATTCATATTCAACTTTTGGAATTGTTCTTGAGAAATTAACTCCTTTTAATTTTCTTTCAATATCTTCTATTGTTACTTCAATTTCTTCTACAGACTTGGAGACTGAAAGTCTAGAAAAGGATATTCTTCTATTGGAAGATGCTTGATTAGAGGATTGGGATTTTAGAAATTTTAAATATATAGATCCATCTGGATATTATCCTATTTGATCAATAGTTGAATTTTCTTCTTCTATTTTTGGCTCCGTTATGGAGTCGAAATGCCAATTATCTTTTATTAATACATCATCGCATTTTATCATTTTTTGGTACAAAGTTTATTATTTTAAACTGTTATTTTACTCCCCGTTATCCCGACACGTTTCTAAAATGGTATCAAAGCTAAGTTGCCCAGAAGGGAGTGTGAGTATGAGTAGGAGTGGCTAGAGCTTTACTTTGTCCTAAAGCCGGTCAAAGTTAGTGTTACTCCTGGAATAATCATTTTTCTGGTTAGTAACTATTATTGTTCTTCCTCTATGTTCTTAGATTTATTCCTTAAGTTGGGTATCCGTTTAATAGCGGTTTAGACATTGGCAAACCTGGAATTTTCTGTTGGATTAGCTCCGAGTGTGTGAAAAATAGAGCCGGACCAGGAGGGTGTTCCCGTCGCCAAGCCTATAGCAATAAAACAAAAGAATTTTGAAAGAAGAAAATTAGTAATTAATGCACACAAAAATAATTATTGTGGTAGTAATATCTAACATAGATTTGATCCTAGAATAGTATTTTTTCTCTTACTTGCAAAAATCCTAATGAATACTTCAACCAACCAAAACGTAATAACTAGTGTTAATATTTCTGCTATCTCTAATAAAATAGCTAAAATAGAAAGTAATTTACAGAATTGGAATATTCCGAAAGAAATTTTTAATAGAGTCTATAAAACTAGACACTTTGATTTTGTTAAAATTTATAATATTAAAATTTCCGAACCCACTATTGCAATTTATAGAAATATTGAGACTATTAAAATATTAACAGTTGAAAATATTAATTGATATAGAAAAAATTACAAATTCCTTCACATAGGTTTTGTTCAAGTTGCAGTTAAACCATTATATAGATTATGTTTAGATGTACCTATATGTCTACTTTTAAGAGATAATAGGTTATTAAATTTTGATGATTCATTATTAGCAGTATTACAAAGTAAACTCGTTGATGGGCCCGTATATTTTAATTGTTATCCTAATTTTTCTATAGATATTAATGATCAAAATGCTATGGATATATTAACATTAAATGTTAAAAAATTACACATGAATAGTAAGGTAAATACAAGAGAAATAACAATAATATATTGAGTATATTACAGATTATTGAAAACAACCTTAGCCCGTTAGGTTAAAATAATTAGTAATAAAGGAGCTACAGTGCTTATGGAAGCTAACCTTAATCATAATAATATCTTTGTCCCAAAAATAATAAAATGGGATGATGTATTAATAAAAGATAATTGGAATTTTGACTCCATAACGGAGCTGGAAATAGAAGAAGAAAATTCAAATATTGAACAAGTAGTACAATATCCAGATGGTTCTATAGATTTAAATTTCTAAGATCACAATCTTTTAATCAAGCATCTTCCAGTAGAAGAATGTCCTTTTCTAGACCTTTAGTCTCCAAGTCTATAGAAGAAAGGGAAGTAACATTAGAAGATATTGAAAGAAAATTATAAGGAATTGATTTCTCAAAAACAATTTCAAAAGTAGAATATGAATCTATGAATTAAAAGCTAAAAAATCAATAAGTTCCACTGGTAGTGAAATGCTAGGAGTAAGAAATTCTCTATGCATGATTAGGTCAGATGTAGTATTTGAACCTGATTTTGAATATTTATATAATTTTTGAAATAGTCCAGAAAATTATATTAAAAAGAAGTGGTGTAAACAAAAATATTCATTAAAAGAAAGATACTCTTTTAGAGAAAAATGGTGCAATGATATGAAAAAATTAAGATGTAATATTGAATTTTTTAAATGGTTTGGAATAACAGGAAAATTAGATGATCAAAAGGATTCGTTAAACATGATTGTTAATAAATAGTATACTACTAGTAATAAAATTTTAGAATCAACAATTGCTCCATTAGAAGAAATTAGTCTAATAGTAGAAGGCAGAGTTGTTACTGCCTCACCCTTTAAATTAGATATAGTAGATACTAAAGATGATCCTACAAATAAGGATATAAATAAAACACTCCAATAAAATAATTATACAAATTAGTTATTACATTTAGTATCTAAACAGATTCTTGAAGCCGAGAATAAATCAACTTTTAAAGATAAACCGGGTTCTTCTCATTATGATAAAAAATTAGAAACTCATCCAATTTAGATTACCAGAATTCTCTAAAGATAAATTTCCTAAATTTAGAGAAAATTTTGAAGTAACGAATGATATCTTAGAAAAAATTAACAAAAAAATTAAAGTAAGCATTCAAAGTCACCAATGACATTATTAAAGAAAATAATAAAAACCCAACAACCAAATCAAAATCCACTAATAATGTAAATAATAATAGTACAAGTTGGAATTATGGAAAAATGAATCAAAAACCTGAAGGTTGCAGAATTCTAAATAAAAAGAAAGACATAAGTAATAATTTATGTTGTATCTTTGAAGAAAACAAAGAAAATTCCTCTCCAATAGAAACAATTATCAACGTTTGCAGTAATAAATTAGCTAATTACGGTAAATACACTGGTTCACACTGCAATTGCAATAATCGTTATATTAATGTTATCACCAATAATAATAAGGAGAAAGAAGTAATTGTTTGATATTATCAATCATTTAGAATATCCAATCCTTAGGAGAAAATATTTAATAGCCTTAAAAAATGTTTTTCTTAATAAATATTTTGATAAAGAAATAAATGCACCCTCTACTATAAGAAATATGTCAGGTAAGGAACAAAAATCAGAAACAACTATACAAGACCTTCAAGTAGAGTTACATTACTTAAAAAGGGAAGGTAAAATATTTAAGAAGGAATTTAACAATAATTTACTTACTGATAATTTAACTTCTAATAAAAAATATGAACTATGTCAATTAGAGATTGGAGAAGCATACGAAATAAAAGAAATAAAAAAGATATTAAGTTCATAGAAAATCATTCAAAAATTGACAAAATTACAAAAAATAAAGCGTAAAGTTACCATATACCAGTTACATTTTTTATAAATAAAAATTACACTATTCAAAAGGTGGCATTATTAGACACAGGAGCAGAACAAAACTGCATCACTGAAGGAATGCTCCCTACTAAGTATGTTGAAAAAATTATTACAAGATTATTCTCCGCAACAAGCGAAAGAATAAAAATAAATTATAAACTACACAATGCACCCATATGTAATGATGTAATTTGTTTCATAAATGACTTTATAATAACCAAAGATATAAATGAAGAGATAATTTTAGGAATACCTTTTACAAATCAAATAAAATCTTATACTTCCAAATTATACAGTATCCACAGCACTATTTTGGGGAAAATGATTATTTTCCCTTATCTAAATAGTTTATCAAAAGAAGAAAGTGACCTTATAAAAAATAAAATGGTCTTTAAAATTAATTTAATTTCACAACAAATAAATTATTTAAGGGACGGAATTAAAATCAAAAGAATTGAATCGTCTTTAAAAATCCTAGAAGTAGAAGCAAAAATTATAAATCTACAAGAAGTCATAGAGTGAGAGGTCTTATCGAATTTTCCTAATGCCTTTTGGAAAAGAAAATGACATATAGTTAAATTACCCTATGTTGAGGGATTTGACGAAAGGATTATTCTAAAAAAAGCAAGACCCATTCAGATAAACCATGAATTAACGAAATACTATAAAAGGAAATTAACTATTTATTAAATAAAAAATTATTTGACCTTCTAAATGTAACGACCCTCCTAGTCGTTTTGTAAATTTTACTGACATTTTTTATTTTAGACATTCTCGTAGTTTGTAAACGTGAATTATGATTCACGAGATGAGTAGTACCAATTCTTGAATTATTCGAGAGTAATTTAAATCATTAGTAGGATTATTGATTTTTAATATATTTAAACGTGATCACAGTCAATCTTGAATACAGACGACCTCAATTTGGTATGTTAATATTTTCAATAGGTCCAGAATGTACTTTTAGTCAATGTTTTAATTTTTTTAGGACTCCGAATAAATTTGGAGGATATATTAAATTTTTTGATTATTTTAAATAATTAATTTAGTTGGTGGTTAGTAAAAAAATACTAGTAATTAAATTCGTATTGCGTCACACCCATCACTCCCTTATTTTTGATCAGATATGAAATTAGGTTAATTTATTATCAGACTAGTAGTTACACACTAAGTTTATTGGAAGGGAAATATATGACCTCGTAAAAGTGCTAGTCGAATTCAGTCCAACATAGCATGAAAAGAGGGGGCCAGACTTAGAAATTTTAGCTAAGTGTTTATACTTTGAATTTATTTTTAGCCTTCATAATTCGACGATCTTATTTTTGATCCGTACGATCTTAAAATGTAGATTTTTAAGTCGATTCATGATCAGGGATGTAAATAGGTCACCTCGGATGAGTTTTAAATTTTTTGGACGTCGTTAGAAACTCGTTTGGATGTCGAAAACAATGAATCAATGCGATCTCAATGAGCTGCGTTGCCTATCGCATTGACCAGTAATTCAAAACCCTTGAATTGTGAATTGGTTGTTGTAGTCATGATGCATTAATATATTGTTCTTCACCAAGTATAAGATTATGCCTTCTAGGTATATGACATAATCCCTAAGTGATTTAGTTAGGTATTTTTGATCTATTGGTAACTTTGGTATTGAACTCATGCTATTACTACATGTTTAAATTACTATCATGCTAAAGCTATGCCTTGCAAGTGTTTGATGGAATGCCCATGTGAATTGAATAGTTTAACTATGACATGTTAGCATGTGTTCTCGTTTATGTACAAGTTCACAACTTCAAAGTACTTGACGAAATGTATCAGCGTTTACTGTGTGAACAATTTACTATTGCCATTTTTTCAAGAATTAATATGTTGTAATAATATTGACGTTATCTAGTCCTGGGGGTATTATTACCCAAAATCTAGCTATTTACTTGGTCACAGTGGTTATAGACTAGTCCCAGTCAAGGTCAAGAATAGTAGTACTCAGTAAGTTAACAGAACTCAGTGAACTTAGTCCAGTTCAGTTAGTTAGCACGATCAGTAATAGTTCAGTCAAGCCTAGTACAGTTTAGTGGTCAGTTCAGTGTCTATTCAGTTGGGAGTAGGAATCAGCACTGAGCGAATCCAGGGATGGGGGCATTCCTACCAGTAGAAGCTTTGACCCTTAGTAGCAACCCTGAGTTACAGAATTACATAGCCAACATAGGTTAAGATAACTTTCTATCAGATAAGGGTTGACATATCTCCATAAGTTTTCCTATCAATGAGGGTTAAAAGAATGTCTTCCTGCTAGTTGGGGTTAACCCACAGCTATTGTTAGTACTCGTGGCACGATACTAATACCCTTCCAACTGGGTTATAGGTTGGAAACCAAATCAGTCTATAATTGGGGTATGACGGTTAGACGATAACTGCCACAGTTACAATTTTAGTATTTAGTACTCAGTAATCAGTATTCAGTCTCAGAACTCAGTATAAAACTCAGCTCAGTTCTACAGAATTAGAACTGTCAGAAATAATCACTCAGCTATCAGTAATATAGTTATCAGTAATCATAGATATCAGTCACTCAGTTATCAAAAATCAGTATTCAGTTCAGCACGATCTCAGATACAGCATATATATATATATGTACATACACAATATTGTATAATCAGTATTCATAGTAGGTTTAGTTATACATGTACTCTTATTTAATTATGTTCATATTATTTAGTCGATTACTATTCATGCATATGAGCCCATGCATTTTAGCCTCACCTTAAAGTACTAACATATACTCTTTCTTTTGCACTATGATGTCTCATATCATAGGTTCAGATGCACGAGCTCCTGACCATACTTAGCAGTTTAGGTTATCAGCAGTAATTATAATGGTGATTCCTCATATTTTGAGGATGGAGTTATTGTTTCAGCATTTCAATAGTTTAGTATGTTCAGTAATCAGAGTTAGTTGGGGACTTGTTCCATCAACTCCCTAATCAGACAGTTAGAGGCTTCAAACTAGACTATTTTAGACAGATATTCAGTTTCTCTTTTTAGTATTACTATAAGTATCCCGTATTTATTCTAGTGTTTTGAGAACTTTATGGCATTACAGTTATACTTCGACGTATGTTAGCAGAATTATTATTTAGAGCTCACAGTAGGTACCTGGGTTAGCTTGTGGTCCTTTGGGAATGAAAGCACTGTGTGACGTCCAAGGTGCAGACTCGGGGCATTACAATCTTCGTATTAAAGCCTAAGGTTCAACAGATTCCTAGGGAGTCTAAAAGACTTATCAAGTAGATTCTTGTGCATAGGTGTATAGCACGCCACATTTATGGGCAAGAGGATATAAGGCATTTTTAGGAAAACTTTCCCTTTTTTTAGTATTCATGTCATGCGAGTGAGCATGAGATCAAGTTAAACTATCTGTCTAATCCAAGTTTCCCTTCCGTTTACAAAATATGCCTCCCAAGAAGACTAACGGAAGAAAAACTAGAAACCAGCCAACACCTCTACCCATTTACGTAGATCCCCTGGATGAGCATGTTTTGTACGCAGAATTTAGAGCAGCTTTCACCACTCTAGCTAATTTCGTTGTAGCCTAGAGTGAACGCACAACTACTATTTCGGACAAAACAGTGGCCAATACTACTTTAGCTAGAATTAGGGACTTTACCTGAATGAATTCTCCATCATTTTCTTGGTCTATGTTTTAAGAGAAACCACTAGAATTTTTTGACATAGTGCAGAAGGTCACTAATATTATGGGGGTAACCACTAGTAAGAGTGTTGACTTAGCTGCATATCAGTTGTAGGATGTGGCTCATACATAGTTTAAATAGTTGAAGGTAGATAGGGCCAGAGATGTAGGGCCTATAGAATAGAAGGAGTTTGCTACTACCTTTCTAGATAGGTTCTTCCTATTAGAGTTAAGGGAAGCTAAGGTATTAGAATCCATTAATCCAAAGTAGGGCAACATGACAGTTAAAGAGTATTCCCTCAAGTTTACTCAGTTAGCTAGATATGCTCCTCATGTGGTAGCTGATAGCAGATCTAAGATGAGCAAGTTTATGTCAGGTGTATCTAACAATATGGTCTTAGAGTGTAGGACCCTAATATTTGTCAAAGAGATGGACTTGTCTAAGTTGATTGTCCATACTCAGCAGATGGAGGAGCAGAAGACTAAGAAGAAAGAAAGGGAGAATAAAAGGTCTAGAATAGGTAGCTTCAACTTTACTTAGCCTAAGTCAAAAGGGTGGTAATCATTTTATGTTCCTCCCAAAATCTTTAGTTTCTGCTCCATCCTCATCCAGTGCTCCAGTGCTGAAATTTAGAGATGGTAATAAGGATAGGGCACCAGGATCAAGATCCCAGGGTAGTGTTAGTAGTGCCCGACCAAATTCTTTTTCTCAGAAGTATGGAAGAAACCATTAGTGTATCTGCAGGGCTAGCAGCAATGGATGATTTGGGTGCAGCAAGCCAGGTCATAGAATTAGAGAGTGTCCTTAGGTGTAACACCCCATATTTTTAGGTTAGACTTTACACCATCATTCTTATGTATGCTGACTCTAATCCCATGAATTTTTTTTTAATACACGTGTACTAATCTTTATCCTAGTGTATGAAGTGATTTCAAGATAAAAAATATTCATAAGAATCACTTAGAACAAAGTTGAGTTAAGAGCCTTTGATTCATCTAAAGTTTGGTATTTGATTCCACAAGGGTCATCTTCTAATGAGTATAACTTTTTGTACATAAAGAATTTGGTAGATTAAGACCCACCAAGTAGTAGATAATTGAATTATCTTTCCAATAATACCAATTTCGCCTTAATCCTATACCTGAGTGAAAGGTTATACCACTTTTTGTGTGAGGTAGTAAGCTTTCATCATAGAATGATGTCTTTAAGCTAAGGGGGATATGATAGAGTAAATAACTTAATCGGGCTCTCAAATTATAGTAGTGATGTCGGTATTTGTAGAAAAGCAGTAGGGGAGGATGAAGCCCAACCCATTCTTATCTCAGTGTAAGGTTTCTCAGTCATCATGATATCTACTCATGCCTTACATGTTAGTTCCATAATCATAGTTCATGTTCTTGCACATTATAAAGAATCATGTACGCTTCCAGTTACTAGTATAAGGAGTTCCAGTTTGTTCAGTAGTACAGATCATGTTTCATAACTTTATGAACTCTAAATTTAGGTCATGCAACTCATAACTCATGTACTCATGATTTACAATATGTTTAGTTCTAGTACCTATGCAACACTTTTAATGATCAGTAAAATTCAGATTAATATCATGTATGTCCTCGGTTCAGACCTCCTTGATTAATTCAAGTCATTCACCCTCTATTCCACAGACCTTAGTTTCACATTACAGATATTCAGCCATGATTCTATATGTATTTGTTCAGTCTTTCCTCTGTGATTCAGTCACGTCAGTTTCTTTTGGGTGACATAATATCCCAAAGGGGAGATGCACTATAATTCCCCAAGCTTTTATTTCCTAAACCTTCCATCTTCTCTTCACGTAACAAGATTTAGCTTGAAGTAATGTGTACTCATAAGTTGACACTTTCGTTCAAATCTCTGCCTTATAACCTTTCTCATGTCATGTATGCAAAAAAATCAGTTTAGTTCATAATATTCAGTTTATGTATCATGTTTTTGACCCAGTTGTGTTATCATATTCCCATTCATTCATGTTCATTATATGATCTCAGTTGCCTTAGTACTCTTAGACTAACCAGTCTCATTCGAGGATAAATGATTCTAAGGGGGAGATAATGTAACACCTCATATTTTTGGGATACACTTTGAACCGTCATTCTTACGTGTATTGACTCTACTCCCATGAATTTGTTTTGAATACACATTTCATGATCCTTATCATAGTGTATGAAGTGATTTCAAGGTAAAACAATGTTCCTAAGAATCACTTAGAACAAAGTTGAGCTAAGAGCCTTTGATTTGTCTAAAGTTTGATATTCAATTCTATAGGGGTCATATTCTAATGAGTATAACTTTTTATATATAAGGAATTTGGTAGATATTGACCCACCAAGTTGTATATAATTGAATTAGCTTTCCAATGATACCAATTTTGCCTTAATCTGATACTCGAGTAAAAAGTTTGCCATTTTTTATGTGAGGCAGTAAGCTTTAGCGATAGACTCGCGATGCTAGTTTCATTCCTATTTTTAGAAGAAGTAATGTGAGGCCCATTCCTATTTTTGTGGGTCATGCTACGAAGGTCATTTACATGGGAAAAAGGGGCAAAGGGGTAGTTTAGTCCTTTTACATCATCCCCAGCCATCCAAACATGTATAACAACTCAAAAAGGGGAATTATTTTCCTATATTCTTCAAATAAACTAACGTAAAAACTCTCCTCATATCATAGGTTTGGTCGCTCAGGTACCTGATCACACTTAGACAAATTCAGATAGCCGCAGTGGAGTTAGTAGTGAGTCCTCATCTATCGAGGATATACTTTTATTTCAGTATTTCAGTAGTTTCAGTATTTTAGTTGTCGAATTTAGTTGGGGGCTTTTCCGATCTACTCCATATTCAGATAGTTCAGTTAGAGGCTTTTCAGACTAAACTAGTTCAGACAGTATTCAATTTTTAGATATTATTATATGTTGCTATTTATCAGTATTCAAATTATGAACCTTATGGGAGTTCAACCTATTTTCGATATTATTGATATTATTATTCAGTGCTCACAGTAGGTACCAGTCATGGATTAGCTTGTGGTCTTACGGGTTCATAAGCATTGTGTGGCATCCATGGTGCAGACTCAGGGCGTTACAAACTTAGTATCAGAGCCTACAGTTTTAAAGTGTCGTAAGAAGTCTAAAAGACGCATTGAGTAGAGTCTTGTGAATAGGTGTGAATCACACCAAATTTATGGAGAATAGGCTACATGATGTATTAGGAAAATTTTTGCTTCTTTTATTTCTCAAACCGTGTTACAGAAAGGTTGTCTAAGAAATTTATGTAAATTTGCATCATTCTCCACTCATGTCAATTCTATCTTACTTTTAAGGTAACAGAAACAGTGAAGCTCAAAGTCCTATAGATAGAGCTTTCTCAGACAGTCCCCACAGATAGTTATGGGAATGCACGCAGGCTCAAGAGTGTTCCATGAAGTTCTTTTCAATTCCAAAATTTGAAATATTTCATTCATATTCATGAAAACTATGCACTAAACCCAAAGTAAGATGTGTCCTCAGATCTCTTCTTAGTATTCTAGGATAACATATAATCTAGAGTTAGAATCATGAAACCAGGAGTTTAGCAACAGTAGTAGAATTGGAATAGTATTATAAAAATTTAAGCTGATTATATTTCATGGGGTTAGTTGTATGAAAGGTGAATCAGTAGGCTTGAAATAGTGTATACAAGAATTTAAGTGTGGTAATTGAATATTATATGTGTGGTTGATGTTGGTGTAGAGGTAATTCTAATGGTGTGGGGAAAATTTAAGTTTGGTGATGTGATATTTGTAGGCTATGATAAAAGTAGTATGTTTATTAAAGATTTACGGATATCCATGTTATGTTTTAGCATCTAAGTTTGAATCTTTGAAGGTTGAGCTAATACAAAGAGGAGTTGAAAATTCTAAGTTAGTCAGTTCTTAAGTTTTACATAATGAATTTAGGGCTATAGAAAGTTAAGATTTCTATCTCAGAACGAAGTATGGGCAGTAGGGTTTTACACTTTTAGGTGCAAACTTTTAGGGTGAGTTTAGTGTTTGTGAGTATTGTTATATCTCAACTCTAGAGTAAAGTGGTTTCAGTTTAGTTTAGAGATGTTGATTAAGTGGTTATAGACTTAGAATGATAGCTTTAAGCTAAGGGTGAGATAATAGAGTAAATAACTAAATTAGGCTCTTGGATCATAATAGTGATGCCAGTATGTGTAGAAAAGTAGTAGGGGAGGATGATGCCCAAACAATTCCTATCTTAGTTCACGGTTTCTCAGTCATCATGATATCTACTCATGCCTTACATGCCAGTTCCATAATCATAGTTCATGTTCATGCACATCATAAAGAATCATGTATGCTTCCAGTTCCTAGTATAAAGAGTTCCAGTTTGCTCAGTAGTACAGACCATGTTCCATAACTTTATGAACTCCAAATTCAGGTCATGAAACTCACGAATCATGTTTTCATGCTTTACAGTATGTTTAGTTCTAGTACCCATGCAACACTTTTAATGGTCAAAAAAATTTATATTTATTTCTTGTATGTCCTCGGTTTAAACCTCCTTGATGAATTCATGTCATTGAATCTCTGTTCCTCAGACCTTAGTTCCACATTCCAGATATTCAATCATGATTCTATCTATAACTATTCAATCTTTCCTAAGTGTTTCAACCACGACAATATCTTTTGGGTGACATAATATCCAATGGAGAGATGCACTCTAATTCCCTGAGCTTTCATGTACTAAACCTTCCATCTTCTCTTTATGTAACCTGATCTATCTTGAAGTATTGCGTACTCATATGTTGACTCTTTCTTTCAAATCTCAGCCATATAACCTTTCTCATGTCATGGAATGTATGCAAGAAAATCAATTTAGTTTATGATATTCAGTTCATGTATCCTATTTCTGACCCAGTTATGTTCCCATGTTCCCATTCATTCATGTTCAGTATCTGATCTCAGTTGCCTTAGTACTCTCTATCTAACCAGTCTCATTCGAGGACGAATGATTCCAAGGGGCAGATAATGTAACACCTTATATCTTTGGGCTAGAATTTAAACTGTCATTCTTACGTGTGTTCACTCTAATACCATGAATTTTTTTATAATACACGTGTCATGATACTTATCGTAGTGTATGAAGTAATTTTGAGATGAAATTTTTTCATAAGAATCACTTAGAATAAAGTTGAGCTAAAAAGCCTTTGATTTGTCTAAAGTTTGGTATTCGATTCTACAAGGGTCATATTCTAATGAGTATAACTTTTTGTATATAAAGAATTTGGTAGATTAATACACACCAAGTTGTAGATAATTATATTAGCTTTTTAATGATACCAATTTCGCCTTAATCAGACAATCGAGTGAACTCAAGTGAAAAGTTATGCCATTTTTTATTTGAGGCAGTAAGCTCTTGAAATAGTCTCGCGATGCATGTTTTATTCCTGCTTCTAGAAGGCGTGACATGAGACCCACTCCTATTTCTGTGGGTCGTTCCATGAAGGTCATTACAACCGTCCAAACACGTATAACAACTCAAAAAGAGGCATTATTTGCCCATATTCCTCAAATCAACTCACATAAAAATCCTTGTCCATTCCCAAGAACAAAAAAAAATCAAAGCACTACCATTCAATAACCTTCAAGAAAAGCTACTCTCTTTCAGATTCAAGATTTTGAGGTATGTTAGATGTTCATCCATGGGACCTTTTCGCCCATGGAGTCCAAGAATCCATATTTTATGTTTTAAATCATGAAATCACATGTTTATAATGATTTATATCCATGAATCTTTTATGAATTTTGATTATACATGATATTTACAATCTAATTGCATTGAAAGCAGCCCTTATTGCATATTTTATGAATTATGTCCATGAAATTACATGAATTTTGAATTTTATCATGTTTCCACGAAATTGTTGGTGATATTGAACCTTACATGGTTGAATTGTGTTGTTTCTTGAATTTAAATCCTAATTGGTGATCTTAGAGGTGAAATCATGCTATTACTACAAGTTTTAAAACTATCCCATGGCTAGTTTAAACCATGAATTACAAGTGTTTGATGAAATGCCTAAATGATTGGGTTTTGAACAATGACTACTTATTACATGTTTACAAGTTAAGATTTTGGAATTTGTTTTCAAGTGATATGCATTATAGTATATTTTAAATATTGTGATTTCCATATCATGTGTATGAGAATTCAGAATAAATCCTCAGTTTATGATTTTGTTATGTGATCGTGCTATCTCATCATGTCGAGGTATTTTCATGTTAAAGTCTTAGTCCCCATTTATTTGATGAAATGCTTAAGTGAATAATTGTGAACGATAATTTCCTTCCATGGTTTCAATGCTTTTTTATGACCTTATTGTTATTGTTATCGAGTCCAGGGGGCATTGAATACCCAAAATTTAGCTGCTTACTTACTCTCAGCTGTTTCTGAATAGTTTCAAACATGTATGAGCATATTCAACTAGTTAGCCATCTTGATCAATTACTTGTCCAGTTAATCATAACTCAATCCCATAATCAGTGTCCGTTAAGTTGAGAGTAGTATTTGGCATCGAGCGAGCCTAGGGATAAGGGATCACCTGTTAGTTAGGACTGGGCCCTTAGAAGCAATCCCACCATTCCAGAACTATGTAGCCAGCGTAGGTTATGAGATGTCACCTATTAGTTAGGACTGGCACTCTTAAGGATCACCTACTAGTTAGGACTAATTTTAGGGGTCACTCGTTAATTAGGACTGACTCCATAGCTAGTGTTAGTACCCGTGGCCTACTACTAACACCCTTCCAACTGGGGTCCCAGGTTGGACCCCAGATCAATTTATAATCGGGGTATGTCAGTTAGATGAACACTCCTACAGTTATACTTTTAGTTTTGGTCTCAGTATAAAACTCAGTTTAGTTCTAAAAAACTAGGGTTGTCAGACACATTCACTCAGTATCAGTAATTCAGTTATTAGTGAACACAGATATTAGTTATTTGGTATTATAAATAAATATTCAGCTTCAGTAAAATATCAGATATAGTATATATGTATATGCATAGTACTGTATAATCAACATTTTAAACTAGTCTCAGTTATTCATGTACTCTTATTTAGTTACGCTTTATTATTCAATTAGTTACTGTTCATACATATGAACCCCTTGCATTCATCCTTACCTCATCTAGCATACTAGTAAATTCCATGTACTAATGCATACTTTCTCTTTGTACAGTGATGTCTCATATCATAGGTTAAGATGCTCAAGTTCCTGACTGCGCTTAGACAAATTTAGATAGCAGCAATAGATTTAGTAGTGAGTCCTTATCTATCGAGGATATGCTTTTATTTCAGTAGTTTCAGTATTTTAGTAGTCGGAATTAGTTAAAGGCTTATCCTATCAACTCCACATTCAGATAGTTCAGTTAGAGGCTTTTCAGACCAGAATAGTTCTGATAGTATTCAATTTTTAGATGTTGTTATCAATTGTTATTTATCAGTATTCAGATTATGACCCTTATGGAATTTTAACATTTTTTTCATATTATTTTAGTATTATTATTCAGTCCTCACAGCATGTACCATTCATGGATTAGGTTGTGGTCCTTCAGGGTCATAAGCATCGTGTGGCATCCAGGGTGCATACTCGGGGTGTTACATTAGGTAGGTTCCCAGAGCTAGCATAATTGTCCCCAATCTCAGTTCGGTCACCCATTTCAGCAAGGTGACGCTTCTAGTACCACATTTAGGCAGTTCCCAAATAGACTCTATACACTTCAATCCCAATAGGATCAGGAAAGTTCTCTTGCTATGGTCACTGGTACATTACAATTTTATCATTTACATGTTTATGCTTTTCTACATCCAGCAGCTTATTTGTCCTTTATAACTCCTTATATAGCTGTTGACTTCAGAGTCATTCCAAAAATCCTTGCAGAGACCTAAGTCTCTACCTCAGTGCGTAAATCTATCATAGCTCAGCGGGTATCTAGAAACTATCCAATTATGGTATCTCAGAAAGTTATTTCAGTAGACTTAGTAGAGCTAGAGATGATAGATTTTGACATCATTCTCGATATGTATTGGATTAATTAATGATATGATTCAGTTGAATGTAGAAATAGAGTTGTCTATTTTCTGTTCCTGAATAAAACTATCCTAGAATAGAGGGGTAGTACTTCAACACTAATGGGTCAACTTGTTTCATACCTAAGAGAGAGAAAGATGAAAAACTATGCATCAGTAGAATTAAAGAATTAAAAGAATAGTTGAAGGACCTCCTAGATAAGGGGTTTATAAGGCCCAGTGTTTCTCTAAGGGGCGCACCAGTTCTATTTGTGAGTAAGAAAGATGGTTCTCTTTGAATGTGTATTGAATATCCTCAGTTGATCAAAGTCACAGTTAAGAAAAAGTATCTACTCCCTAGAATTGATGACTTGTTTGACTAACTTTAAGGTGCCAGTTACTTTTATAAGCTAGACCTCAGATCAGGTTATCATCATCTCAGAGTCAGTTATGAAAACATCTTTCAGAACTCGCTATGGTCACTTTGAATTTCTAGTCATGTCATTTGACCTTACCAATGCCCCAACAACTTTCATAGACTTGATGAATCGTGTGTTTAAATAGTACTTGGACACGTTCATCATAGTCTTTATTGATGACATTCTTGTCTACTCTTATAGTGAAAATGATCACGCAGACCATCTCAGAATAGTATTGTTGACCCTCAGAGCCCATCAATTGTTTTCCAAATTTAGTAAGTGCGACTTTTGTCTAAGGTTAGTAACTTTCCTTGGTCATATAGTTTCTGGTGATGACCAAAGCAGTGAGAAACTGACCCAGACCCATCTCTCCATCAGATATGAGAATTTTCTTGGGTTTGGCTAGCTATTACTGATGGTTTGTTGAAGGATTTTCATCTATTGCATCCTTCATGTCCAGATTGACTCAGAAAAAGTCAAATTCTAGTGGTTAGATTCTCGTGAGAAGAGTTTTCAGGAGATAAAGACTCGACTCACTACAACCCAGTTTTGACTTTACCAGATGGTTCAGATGGGTTTGTTGTGTATTGTGATGCTTCCAGAGTTAGTTTGGGGTATGTTTTGATGTAGAGCAGTAAGGTCATAGCCTATGCCTCTAGGCAACTTAAGTTCCCTAAAAATAATTATCCCACCCATGACCTTGAGTTAGCAGTTGTAGTATTTTCCTTAAAGATTTGTTGGCACTATTTGTATAGGGTACATATTGTTGTGTTCACAGACCATAAAAGTTTAAAGTATGTATTCTCTCAGAAATCCTTAAACTTAAATCATAGAAGGTGGTTTGAGTTATTAAAAGCTATGACATGAGTGTTCTGTATCATTCTAGCAAGGACAATATAGTGGATGATACTTTAAGTAGATTGTCCATGGGTAGTGTTGCTGATGTTGAGGATGGTAAGAAGAAGTTAATTCAGGAATTTCATCAGCTTGCCAGGTTGGGTGTTCGTTTGGTTGATTTAGCCGAGGGTAGTGTATGGGTTCAGAATAGTTAGGAATTATCTTTTGTTTCCTAATTAAAATAGCAGCATGATTGGGATCCTAGTTTAGTTAAGCAGAGAGAGTTAGTCAGAGAGAAGAGACTAAAGGTTTTCTCCCAAGTGGGAGATGGTGTATTACGCTGCTAGGTTAGGTTATGTGTGCCATGTATAGATGGCATAAGGAAACAGATTTTTTCAGAAGCACATGATATGCACTACTCAATTCATCCAGGGGCCACTAAGATGTACCACGACTTATGGGAAGTCTATTGGTGGAGTGGGATGAAGAGAAACACAGTTATTTTGTGGCTAAGTGCTCCACGTGCTAGAAGGTTAAGATTGAACATCAAAAGCCTAGTGGGTCTATGCAGGAGTTTAGTATCCCCACTTGGAAGTGGGAGGAAGTGAACATGGACTTTGTGATGGGTTTGCCTCGTACTCATCATTAGCATGATTTGATTTGGGTCATTATAGATAGGATGACCAAATCCACTTATTTATTTGTAGTTCATATTTCCTATTTAGTTGAGGATTATGCCAAGCTCTATGTTAGAGAGTTGGTCAGGTTACACAAAGTTCCATTATCTATCATTTCAGATAAAGGTACGCAGTTCATCTCTTATTTTTAGAAAGCCTTCCAAAAGTGTCTTGGTACCTAAATTCACCTCAGTATAGCCTTTTACCCTCAGACAGATGGTCAAGCAGAAAGGACCATTGAGACTTTAGAAGTTATGCTAATAGCATGTGTTGTTGACTTTAAGGGAAGTTGGGATAAACACTTACACTTGATTTAGTACACTTATAATAACAACTATCACTCGAGTATTTAGATGGACCCATTTGAGGTGCTTTATGGGAAGAGATGTATGTATCCCATTGGTTGGTTTAAAGTAGGTAAGGCTATAGTAGTAGGGCCTGAATTAGTATTTGATGCCTTAGGGAAGGTTCAGTTGATCCGGGAAAGGCTTAAGACAGCTCAGATCCAACAGAAGTCGTAAGTTGATGTGAGAAAAAAAGATCTCCAGTTTGAGATTAATTATTTTATATACTTGAAAATCTCTCCCATGAAGGGAGTGAAGAGGTTTGGCAAGAAATGGAAGCTCAGCCCCCGTTATGTCGATCCTTACCGAATTCTCAGCCATTTTGGAAAGGTAGCTTACGAGCTTAAGTTGCCTTAAAACTTAGCCTCAGTGCATGCACCCAGTATTTCACGTCTCCTTGTTAAAGAAATGCATTGGTGACCCAGCAGTTCTAGTCCCTATAAAGAGTATAGATGTTTGGAACAACCTCTCTTATGAGGAAGTCCCAGTAGAAATCCTCAATCAACAAATTCACAGGCTGATGAACAAAGAAGTTCCTTTAGTAAATGTTCTTTGTCGTAATCAGTCCGTTGAGGGAGCTACTTGGAAGAAGAAGTATATATGCGAGCCAAGTATCCTAACGTCTTCTTTGTAAACTCAGACTCAGCTTAAGGTAATAGTCTTCCTTAGATTTACTCTATTCTATGCTCAGATTACCTTTACAAACTCAGTATCAATTATCATTACATATCATTCTATGATTAAATTCGCATCTGTAGGCGAAGTTAAGTCAATTTCCCCACATTTATTCAGACCTAAATCACAAAATTCAACTATCCTAAGGGCAAAATCACTCAATTTTTCTCAAATCCTCTTAAGAACAAGACCCTTGGACATTCAATTTTAAAGTCCAAGCTTTAAGAACACACTAATGATTTTCATGAAACTAATTACTAAGGTATGTTAGGTGTTCATCCTGGGGTTTCCTTCTAGCCTTGGAGTTCAAAAACCCTTTGTTTTAAAAATCTCAAGTTAATAGTTTGATGATTTACATGTACCAGTTGGGTTATTTTCATGTTCATGTTGTTGTATGGGTTTCAATTCAAGATTTAATTCTAAGTTTCATGAATATAAGATAGCACATATGTGATTACTGTAATCCCCATGTCAAACTCCTTGAATTATGAATTATTTTTTGTAGTCATGATGCATTAACATGCTGATTTTGCCCAAGAACAAGATTATACCTCCTAGATATTTGACAAAATTCTTAAGCGAGTTAATTGGGTATTTGTGATCTGTTGTTAACTTTGGTATTGAACTCATTCTATTACTACATGTTTAAATTACTATCATGCTAAAGCTATGCCTTGCAAGTGTTTGATTGAATGCCCATGTTATTTGAATAGTGTAATTATGACATTTTAGCATGTGTTCTCATTCATGTACACGTTCATGACTTCAAAGTACTTGATGAAATGTCTCAGCGTTTGCTTTGTAAATAATTGACTATTGCCACATTTTCAAGAATTGCTATGTTGTATTACTATTGATCTTATCGAGTCTTGAGGGTATTATTACTTAAAATTTAGTTGTTTACTTAGTCACAGTAGTTATAGACTAGTCCCAGTCAAGGTCAAGAACAATAGTATTGAGTCAGTTAACAGAACTCAGTGAACTCAGTTCAGTTCAGTTAGTCAACACGATCAGTAAGAGTTCATTCAATCCTAGTATAGTCTAGTGGTCAGTTCAGTGTCTATTCAGTTTGGAGTAGGAATCAACACCGAGCGAACCCAGAGATAGGGGCATTCCTGTCAGCCGGGGGTTTGACCCTTAGTAGCAATCCCAATGTTGTAGAACTATGTAGCCAGCATAGGTTGAGATGACTTCCTGCCTGATAACGGTTGACACATCTCTCGCTAGTTTTCCTATTAGTGAGGGTTGATAAAATGTCTTCCTTCTAGTTAGGTTTAACTCACAACCATTATTTGTATTCATGGAACGGTAATGACACCCTTCCGACTAGAGTTATTGGTTAGACCCCAAATCAGTCTATAATCGGGGTACTAACACAAGAGGTAAAGGGTTTTGTAGACAGAGGGTGTTAAGTTGATAATTTTAGTTAGAATTAATATACAGGTATAGAATATTTATTGTGGGATATCATAGTTGATGTCACATTTTCTTATGCTTTGACCTAGGGTAGTTTTTAAAAGAAAAAACAATAATGGTGTAATGATGACTAATAAAGGTAAAGAGACTGGATTGGATTTTGTCTTTATTTTCTTTGAACTTAATTAATAATAATAATGAAATAATACTAAATTGCACAGGAAGGAATTTTTGAATGAAACCAAAAGAGTTACTACAGGTACGATTACGATGCATAATTTGTATCACTGTTTCACATTACTTTTACTTTGACATATCTCACGTGTGATTACCACCACTATTCATATAATTTTAGGGTTTAGGCCTACATTTCTTAGAGTAATAATTATAAAATGAGTTTCATTTAATTTTCACTCTTATGGGGATTTTATATTTGAACAGATTTGAAATATTTAGAAGCTTTACAGAAAGGCTAGGCCCTTTCAAAGTAGCTTGTATTTAAGTTCTTTGGTTGAGGTAGGTTATAGTTTAATTGGAGTTTAAACTCAACTTAATTTAATGTATGCTCCTAAATTGGATACTTGTTGATTGGTATTCATACTTGTTTGAAATTGTTGATGTTTGAATTGTTGATACGTGTATAAATGATTATTGAAAATTTACTTGATAAAATTGTCGTATGACTTTAAGTGTACTTGTAAAATTGGTATATTTGGTTTTATGTTGTGAGATTGTGTAAATGTGATATTGATATTACTAATATATGTTTGATCGGGTACCATGCCGATATGAATATGTATATGTTGGATCGGGTACCATACCGGTACGACTATGTATATGTTAGATCGGATACCATGCTGGTACAAATATGTATATGGGAAATCGGATACCATACCGGTACGGATATGTATATGTTGGATGGGGTACCACGCCGGTATGGCTATGTATATATTGAATCGGGTACCACCCAGTACGGATATGTACATGTTGGATTAGGTACCACGCTTGTATGGATATGTATATGTTGGATCGGGTACCATACCGATACGATACATGAACATACATTGTTCCCTACAGGTCATGACTATTTGGGAAAAAACAAGTCCCATAACATGTGTGTACATATTTATGTTGATTTTGTGGAAATTTACAGTATGGTTGATACTCTTGATGGTTATGTGGCTTGTTTGTGAGCATTGTTGACCTGTAATTATTGTATTTTTTGATTCATTGAGAATTTTTTATGTGATGATGTCTGTATACTTGTTATTTGATTTATATTGTGTAAATGTTATTAAGTTGAGTTGGACTATGATACCTTCCAGTACATAGTGGTTTGTACTGATAATACCCTGCACTCTTATTTTGTTTAGTGTAAAGATAAATTTCCTAAATTTATAGAAAAATTTGAAGGAACAATTGATATTTTGAAAAAATTAACAAAAAATTAAAGTATGAATTCAAAGTCACCAATGACATTATTAAACAAGATAATAAAAACCCAGCATCTCAATCAAAATCCACTAATAATGTAAATAATAACAGTACAGGCTGGGATTATGGAAACATGAATCAAAAACCTAATGGTTGCAGAATCTTAAATAAAAGGAAAGACATAAGTAATAATTTATGTTGTATCTTTGAAGAAAATGAAGATAATTCCTCTCTTATAGAAAAAACTATTAATGTTTGCAGTAATAAAATAGCTAATTATGGTAAATACACCAGTTCACACTGCATTTGCGATAATCGTTATATTAATGTTATTCCCAATAATAAGGAGAAAGAAGTATTGTTTGATATTATCAATCATTTAGAAGATTCAAGCCTTAGGAGAAAATATTTAATAGATTTACAAATATTATTCTTAATCAACATTTTCATAAAGAAATAATTGCACCCTCTACTATGAGAAATATGTCAGGTAAAGAACAAAAATCAGAAACAACTATACAAGACCTTCAAGTAGAGTTACAATACTTTAAAAGGGATGCTAAAATATTTAAGCACGAATTTTACAAAAAATTACTTACTGATAATTTTACTTCTAATAAAAAATCTGAACCATGTCAATTAGAGTTTTGAGAAGCATCAAAAATAAAAAGAAATAATAAAGATATTAAGTTCCTAGAAAATCATTCAAAAATTGACAAAATTACAAAAGATAAAGAGCAAAGTTACCATATACCCGTTACATTAGTTATAAATAAAAATTACACAATTCAAAAGGTGGCATTATTAGAAGTGGGAGGAAATTAAAACTACATCATTGAAGGAATGATCCCCACTAAGTATGTTGAAAAAGGTACTACAAGATTATTCTCCACAACAGGCGAAAGAATAAAAAATAATTATAAACTACACAATGCACACATATGTAATGATAGAATTTTTTTCATAAATGACTTTGTAAAAAACAAAGATATAAATGAAGAGATAATTTTAGCAATACCTTTACAAATCAAATAAAACCTTATACAGCCAAATTAGATATCCACGCCACTATTTTGGGAAAAAAGATTATTTTTCCTTATCTAAATAGTTTATCAAAAGAAGGAAGTGACCTTATAAAAAATAGAATAATTTTTAAAATCTATTTAATTTCACAACAAATAAATTATTTAAAGGACGAAATTAAAATCAAAAGAATTGAATCCTCTTTAAAAAACCCAGAAGTAGAACCAAAAATTAAAAATTTACAATAAGTCATAGAGTGAGAGGTCTGCTCGGATTTTCCTAATGCCTTTTGGGAAAGAAAACGGCAAATAGTTGAATTACCCTATGTTGAGGGATTTGACAAAAGGATTATTCCAACAAAAGCAATACCCATTCAAATAAACCATGAATTAATTAAATACTGTAAAAAGGAAATTAATGATTTATTAAATAATAAAATTATTTGACCTTCTAAATCACCTTGAAGTTGTTCAGCCTTTTATGTCAATAATAGCGTTGAAAAGGAAAAAGGTGCCCCAAGACTAGTTATCAATTATAAGCTTCTTAATAAAGTATTAAAATGGACTAGGTACCCGATACCTAACAAATGTGACCGTCTTAAAAGAACTTATAAAGCTAATATTTATAGCAAGTTTGATATGAAATCAGGATCATGGCAACTACAAATTGCAGAAAAGGATAAATATAAAACTACCTTCAATATTCCTTTTGGACAATATGAATGGAATGGAATGCCTTTTAGACTATAAAATGCTCCATCTGAATTTCATAATAGTATGAATAATATATTCAATCAATTTAGTCATACATCTATAGTTTATATAGATGATGTTTTAATATTTTCTGAAGATATTGATTAATACTTTAAACATCTCCAAACCTTTTTAAAAATTATCAAAAAAAAGATAAACTTGTAGTTAGTGCTAAAAAAATTAAATTATTTCAAACTTTTATTAGATTTCTTGGTCATGATTTATATTAAGGAACCTATAAACCCATCTATAGAGAAATAAAATTTTCTTCCAAGTTCTCAGATGAATTAACTAATAAAACCCAGCTTCAAAGATTCTTAGAAAGACTCAACTACATTGCAGATTTATTCCTAATATTAGACAGATATGTAAACCCCTTTATCAATGCCTTAAGAAAATCTAGTACCTTAGAGTATAGAGCACACTAATACAGTTCAAAAAATTAAATCAATAGTTCAAAAACATTCATGTCAAAGGAAACCACACCCAGAGGCTCATATAATTGTTGAGACTGATGCCTTACATATAGGATATGGAGGCATCCTTAAACAAATAATTTACATGGGATCTACTGAAAAATTAGTAAGATTCAAGTCACAAATCTGGAATAATACCCAAAAAAATTATATTACCATTAAAAAGGAAATTTTGGCTACAGTACTATGTATAACTAAATTTTAAGATGATTTAATAAATAAATTTATTTTACTAAGAGTAGATTGCAAAGCAGCCAAAGATGTTTTACAAAAGGATATAAAAATTTAATTTTTGAACAGATATTTGTGAGATGGCAAGCTTTACTATCAAGTTTCGATTTTCAAATAGAGTTTATAATGGGAGAAAACGATTCTCTCCCAGATTTTTTAACTAGAGAATTCCTTCAGGAAAAAATTGAGGAGACCCAAAAAATTTGGAATAAAGACGAAGCCTCCATATAGGCCTTTTCGATCAAAAGAAAAAATAAAAAGGCCTTTAAACGAAGAAAGTAAAAATCCAAAAATCAAATTTTTAGTCGTGGTAGAAATTCCATCTCTCCCAGACCCTACCACTTCCCTACCATCAAAAGTATTCATGAAACCGTCGGAGGCACACGCATAAATAGTCTCCCCAGTCACATCACAGGAGCAGGAAGAACAGTGTATTCTTGATAAAAATTAATTTGAGATACTAAATTTGCATGTACTACCAACAAAATCATCTGATAATAATTACGAAGGGGCAAGAGTGGTTAAAGCCTTGATATACAAAGTAAGGCAAATAATTCCCTCAAAACCCAAAATGGAAAAAAGTTAAAAGCTAGGTTTGAGGGAAAAATTTCTTATAGTAATTTAACTTATGGCGATAGTATAAGTTTTGTAAATATTGCAGGATTAAAATTATGTACAGATGTTAAGCTTAAAAATCAACAAAAAAGAGATAATAAAATAACTCTCCTTTTATAATAATGAGATTTTTAAGATTTATCTTTATATTTTTTATATTGATTTTTAATCATTTTAGTAGCTTCCTTTGAAGGGGCTGATAATTTTATATAACCAAAGTCTTCGCAAAAACATCCTAGCTCATTGCGAGTTATTTTATTATCTCTTTTTAGTTGATTTTTAAGCTTAACATCTATACATAATTCTAATCCTATGATATTTATAAAATTTATAATATCGTCATAAGTTAAATTACTATCCTCAAACCTATCTTTTAAATTTGTTCTAACCTTTTCTATAAATAATGTTGGTAAGCCACTTATAAATTTTTCCTTCCAATAATCATGATTACAATCTTCTCTAATCATGACTTTGTTGAGGAAAACATCTTTATACCATCTAAAATCATCTAGCTTTGACACCATTTGGGAGACATATCGGGATATTAGAGAGCAAAATAACAGTTATAATTATTAAAGTAAGTTATAATTTAAAAATAGTTTAAACTACTTTAAAACCAAATTTAAAACAATAAAATAAAAATAAATAAATAAATGTAAAGTAAAATTAACTAAAATAGTAGGAAAATGAAGAAATTTATACTTACAAAAACTTTTTATTGATATGAGAAATGAGAAAACTTTTACAGAGAGAAATGGGAAATATGGGAGATGGTAGTGAGATTTTTGAGTTGAAAATTTTCAGAATGCTATCCGCTATTACAAGTTAAAAGCCTTAAATAGACTTTAAAAGTGCTAACTATTTTATAACAAACACTATCTATTTTACATTTGTCCATACACTAATGAAGTCTATTTAATCTACACTTGTCTAGGAGTAGTTGATGACTATTTATTCGTTCTGCGCATGTCTCTGACTATCTTGAAGTTGTTGCTTTTGATGATTTTAAGATGATTTTAGAATTTTCTTCCTTGAAGATTTGTTCCTTTTTCTTCTACTCTTCTTTTATTTGTGGGGTCCATTAAGTAGCTTTTCAAACATGGAAGGGTTACGGGCACTTTTCTTTCAATTGAGAAGGTACACCTGTGCTATTCCTTGTGGGTTCAACATAACCCTATTGCTAGGTTCGCTGGCATATGAGGATGTTGTGTCTAATAACTCCATTATCTATTTTGAATGATTCTCATTATCAAGATTTGACAAGGCTTCTTCGAATCTTTTTTGTAATTATTCCTTGGAGATATGCGATTCCTTCTGTGAGGATGAAATTTTTGCTGGTTTCTCTGTTGAACTCCATCCTTTAATCTTGATGGTTTGATTAAGTTTTTTATCCTTTCAGATTCATGGATATCAAATGACCAATAGATAATATATGAATTTCTTTTAGTGATAAAAAATATACACCATTTAACATTTTTCGGTAGTGTAAAATATTCTGCTCTACCTAGAATTTTTCAAATTTCTTTTGAAATTGTCTAGACAATACCTATTTATTTCCTCCAAACTGACTTCACCAGTCGTAAAAACATCAGGGAATTACAGAAATCTTTATCTTCTCTAAATATTTCATGAACCAAGAGTGAGTGTTGGGCCTAACGTACATAAAGTTGTTTCAGGCCACCTTATAATCATACCAATTATAGGTCTGAGGTCTGTGATATCTCGACAGAGGAATAGGTAAATGTAGGTGATCTATATACCTTTCAAATAGGCTTAATATCTATTTGATTCTAAACTTTGAATACTGAATACTATTGGGATCAGTTACATCTGCTAATTTATGCTCGATTTATAATGAATCTGTATCTATTAACAAAAACTCATTCGGGTCTTGAGGGGATCATCTATCTCCACATAGTCCCAATTTGTGTAGCATGGCTTTAACAATTCTGGTACTCAAAAACTTTTGTAATTTTTATCAAGTGCCATTATCAGCCGTACCTACAAATCTACTATCTCAAATTGCTTTTAATCAAGGATACTTTGATCTTTTTTCCTTTGCGGAGTTGCAGGAGAGACTGCTTATAAGTAGGTCTCCAGTGGTTTCATTGCATAACTATCTTTAGTTTGGATAGGAATATTTTTATTGACTGATGAGTATTCTTGTTTAAATATCTGTTTAAGTGGCTGTATTCTCGGTACACTGGAACTAAACTCTTTTGACGATAGCGAAATGATTGGTTTTGGTAGGGATGAAAATTTTGCCAAGACTGAAAACCTATTTTCTGACCTTTTATCTATCTTTTTATAATTTTCTGTGAAGGATCTTTTTTATTCTTTCCTTTGGTTGGAAAGGCTGGGATGGAGGCCTTAACCTTTATCCTGGTGTTCCAAGTCTCATAATTTTCCTATAGAAAAATTTTGTTAAAATTTTTGGGAGAGAAATTCTCCCCTTATAAAATTGAATTTTTTAACATTTTTATAAAATAGTTTTAAAAGAATTTTGAAATCTTATTAAATTTTATAAAATCTTTCTTTAATAGCAGATTAGTTTATCCCCATGGGACTGAATTTTGTCTAAAAATAGTTTTATTTTTATAAAATTACTTTCTTCTTTTGATATACTGTTTAGATAGGGGAAAATAATCTTTTTTTCCAAAATAGTGTTGTGGATTCCATCTACCTCAGTAATATAAGGTTTTATTAGAGTGATAAAAGGAAGACCAAATATTATCTCTTCATTGATATCTCTAGTGATTACAAAATTATTAATAAAACAAACTCCTTCATTGCAAATACGGGCTTTGGGAAGTCTATAATTTATTTTTATTTTTTTCTCTGTTGCGGAGAATAAGCATGTAGTAAATTTTTCTAAGTATTCGATAGGAATTAATCCCTCTATAATGCAATTTTCATCATCACTTGTATCAAACAATGCAATCTTATTAATTTTATAGTCTTTATTGATAACTATAGTAATTGTTATATGGTAACTTTGTGGTTTAACTATAGTAATTGTATTAATTACTGATTTGCGTATAGGAAGTTTTTCTAGAGATTCTATTTCTAGAGACTCTATTTCTTTATTGTCACTTTTCGCTCCTAATGTTTTGCCAAGTTAAAACTGATATGATTTGGGGTCTTGATCTAGAGTTAAATCCTTTAATATTTTATTAGGAAGTGATATTGTTTCTAGATTATTAAGTCTTTGCTTAACTTGCCTAAGTTCTTCTTTTATGTATAATAATTCTTTCTGAAGATCTTTGTAAGACCCCACAAAATCCTAAGCTCAACTTAATCTTTTAAGCTTGCTAAGGAGTCCCAGACTTGGAAAATTCTAGCTAAGTATTCAGACTTAGTATTATTTTAGCCTTCGTAAGTTGGCAACTCTATTTCATGAATCTTATGACCTTAATGTATCAATCTTTAGGATGAATCATGATAAAAAATGTCAGTAGGTGTTCCCGAAAGAGTTATTGATTTTTCAAACCTCGTTTGACACATGTCTAGGAACCCAAAGTAGTGTATCAATGTGATCTCGATGCGGCACATCGTCCATCGCATTGATCAATATTTTCTTTGGCTTTGAATGGCAATTTTCAGTGAATCGATGTAGACTAAATGCGGCGCATTGGTTATCACATTGATGCCAAAAATGCGGTGCGTCGGCCTACGCGTCGATGGTTCAACTTTCAGTCTTTTAAACCCGCATCCAGAGGGGTAAATGGGTCTTTTCCCACCTTATATCATCCCCTAAAACATATCATTAAGTAGTCCAAGAGGTAAAATATACTCTTTCTCTCTAGAATTTATCAAGAAAAAACCTTATTTCATCACATTCAAGATCCAAGACTCAAGGTTTCCACCATTATCCTTCAAGAATTCACCAACTAAGGTATGTGAAGTGTTTATCCAAGGGTTTCTTCCGCCCTTGGAGTCCAAGAAACTCGTTTAAACATCAAGTAGTTGGAATTTATGACTTCGATGATTGGAATTAAAGTGTATTCATGATTATTATTTGAATTAGATTTTTATTTCATGATTTATTATACATTTCATGTGGAGTTGGTTATTATGAGTGTAGATTCGTATGAACCTATATTAAACCCCTTGAAATTGTAAAATTGGAAGTGAATCATGATGCCCTCTTATTATGTGCATATATTATGATCACCAAGTTCTTGATAAATTATTCATGTGAAATAATAAGGGAAAGAAATCATGTCATGTTAGCTTATGTGCAAGTTATATCATGCAAGTGTTTGATAAAATGTCTTTATAGATATATTATGAATAAGTGTGCATTTTATGCTATGCAAGATCATGTGATGCTTTACTTTTCATGTTATCGAGTCCTGTGGGTATTTAATACCTGACAATTTAGTTGTTTACCTAGAGACAGTGTCAGATAAGAATAATCTAAGTCATATCACAATCAGTAGTACTCTCAGTCAGCTATAGGACTCGGGAAAACTCAGTAGACTCTATATCAGCCCAGTCCAATTCAGTATTCAGTTCAGACCTAAGTAAATTCAGTCAGTTAAAAGAATTCAGTAGTCCTCAATTAGTCAACGAAACTCAGTGAACTCAGTTTAGTTCAGTTAGATAGTATAATCAGTAACAGTCCAGTCAAGCCTAGTATTAACTAGTAAATCAGTTCATTGTCTATTCAATTGGGAGTAGGATTCAGACCAAGCGAGCCTAGGAATAAGGGTTCACCCATAAGATAGGACAGGGTCCTTAGAAAAAATCTCTAAGTTCCAATACTATGTATCCAGCATAGGTTATGATATATCACCTATTAGATAGGACTGACATAATCAGGGATCACCCTCTAGTTTAGGACTGATCTTAGGGGTCACATGTTAGACTAGGACTGACTCTACAACCAGTTGTCTTTACCCATGGCACTGTACTGACACCCTTCCAACTAGGGTTAAAGGTTGGATCCCAATCTATTTTGAAAGGGGCATGTCAGTAAGATGATTATCTCCTACAGTCTTAGTTTTAGATTCAATCCCAGTATAGAACTCAGTTCAGTTCTATAGATTCAGGACTGTCAGACACTGTCACTAAGCTCAGTATGAAACTTAGTATAGTTCTACATAATCAAGACTGTCAAATATAGTCATTCAATTATTAGTAATTCAGTATCAGTATACTCAGATATCAGTTAATCAATATTCAAACTAAGTATTCAGTGTTATCATGACCTCAGTTACATTTTATATATCCATTCATGTACTCTCACTCAGTTATATTCATGTCATTCAGTTAGTATTGTTCATGCATATGAACCCATGCATTTTAGCCTACCTCACCTAGCATACCAGTACATTAAAAATACTGATGCAGACTTTTCTCTTAAGCTCTGATGTTTTATATCATAGGTTTAGACACACGAGCTCCTGAGCACCGTTAGTAGTTTAGAACTTCAGCAGTCAAAGTTAGTGGTGAGTCCTCATAGTTGACGGACATAATTATTAATTCAGCATTTTATTTTATTTCAGTATCCAGAGTTAGTTGGGGACTTTTCCCATCAACTCCATATTTTAGACAGTAGAGGCTTTTAGACTAGAGTATTTTCAAATGGATGTATCAGTTTGGTATTATTATACCGTATTCAGTTTTATTACAGTATTGAACCTTATGGGATGTTTTTTTCTAAATTTCTGCATATTTTTAGTATGACTATTTAGTTATTGCAGCGGGTACCAGTCATGGGTTAGCTTGTGGTCCTTTAGGATTATGAGCACCGTGTAGTGCCCGGGGTACAGAATCGGGGCGTTACAAACTTGGTATCAAAGCCTAAGGTTCAAAAGAGTCCTAGGAAGTCTGAAATTTGCATCTAGTAGTGTCTTGTGCATGGGTGTGTAGTGTGCCACACTTATGGACTGAAGGCTATAAGATGTTTTAGGAAAAGTTTTCCTTCTTTCAGTATTCATGTCGTGCGAGTGAGCATGAGCTCAGTTAAACCCATAATCTAATCCAATCCTTTTCTTCCTTCCATTAATAGAACATGCCTCTCAAGAAGAATAAAAGAAGAACAGGAAATCAGCCAGCCCGTCTAGGCAGATCGTCTGGATGAGCATGTCTCCCATGTGGAATTTAGGGCCATATTTACTAATCTAGCCAATTCAGTAGCAGATTAGAATGAATGACCAGTTGTTGTTCAGGACAACCCAGTGGCCAATACTGCTACATCTAGGATTTGGGACTTCACCTGAATGAACCCTCTTTTCTTCACGGGATATAAGTCAGAAGAGTATCCATTGGAGTTTCTTGACCAGGTTGAGAAAGTCATAGATATTTTCTAGTGAGAGTGGTGAGTTAGCTACCTATTAGCTATAAGATATAGAACGTAAGTGGTTTAAGTAGTGAAAGGTAGATAGGGGTACAAATACAGAATCCATAGATTAGTAAGAGTTTGCTACCGTTTATCTAGATAGATTCTTTCCCTTAGAGCTGGTAGAAGCTAAGGTATTAGAGTTCATTGATCTCAGGAAAGGGCAGTATGAGTGTGAAAGAATATTCCCTCAAATTTACTCAATTATCCAGGTATGCTCCCCATCTAGTAGCAGACAATAGGTTTCGAATAAGCAAGTTCACATCTGTGGTATCAAGGAATGTAATCAAGGAGTGCAGGACTATGACGTTGATTAGGGAGATGGACATATCTAGGCTTATGGTCCATGCTCAACAGATTAAAGAGCTAAAAAGAAGGACAGAGAGAATAAGAGAGCCAGAACGGGTAGCTTTAGTTTTACTCAGTTATTTTCAGTGGTGGGTAATCGTCCTTAGTTTAGTCAGAAGTTTTCAGTCCCAACTCCATCTTCAGCTAGTGCACCAGTACCAAAGTTTAGGATTGACCATCAGGATTGGGCACCAGCATCCAAAACCCAAGGTCGTGTGAGCAAGGGTCTTACCTATCTATTTTGCAGAGAAGGTAGTAGACATCACCTAGGTGTGTGTAGAGATGGAAGTGATGTATGTTTTGGATGTGGCAAGCCAAGACACAGGATGTGAGAGTTAGATTAATGGCTCGGAGTGAAAAAGATTTGCGCCAACAAGGTCAGTCCAACCGTCCTTTAGTTTAGTCCGATCCCCAAATCGGTAAGGCGCCGTTTCCAGTGCCACCAATGGGCAACTCCCAAACAGACACTATGCACTTCAGTCACGATAGAATCAGGAAAGTTCTCCTGATGTGGTCACTAGTATGTTACAGATCTTTCATTTACATGTTTATGCCTCTTCAGATCCAGGAGCTTCTTTTTCTTTTGTAACTCTTTTCATAGCAGTCAACTTTAAGGTCAGACCAAATATTAATAGGACCTTTACCAGTCTCCACCCCAATGGATCAGTCTATCATAGCCGATAGGTATATAGGAACTTTCTGGTTATGACATCTTAGAAAGTTAGGCCTTCAAAGTCTAGTTGTAACATCAGTATGTGTAGACAAACAGTGGGAGGGAATGATGCCCAACCCGTCGGTACCTTAGTACAGAGTTTTGTACTCTAGTTATCATAATGTCTACTCAATCTATACATGTCAGCTTTATGATAATAGCCCATATTCATATATATAAACGAAAATCACGTACACTTATAGTTCCTAGTATAAAGAATTCCAGTTCACTCAGTGTTACAAATCAGGTTCCATGAATGTAGAAACTCCATACTTACATCATGTAGCTCATGACTTCTGCACTTATTCCTTATAGTGTGTTCTGTCTTAGTTACATTCTCTGTTATAGTCCAAGTTATAGTGTCAGTCTCAGTCTCCGTCTAGTAATCAAATCAAAAACTCAGATCAGTTTTTGGTTTACTTGACCATAGTGTAAAGTTATTAGTTATTTAGTTATCAGTATATCAGTACCTTAGTTTACAAAATAGTTCAAAATTATGTTGTAAGCTTAGTCTTGTATTCTCAAATAATACAGCTTTCATAAATTCATGCTTAGTTATCTCATGTTACTCAGTCAGTCCTTGCCTCACGGGCATGATACCCTATAGTTTTAGTCCAGTTATTCAGACTAGGTACAGTTCAGTCTTACATGACTAGTATTCAGTTATTAGACATTCAGTTACTCAAATAAGTTAGTATGTTTGTGCATTCATGCTCAACGCCCATGTGAATATTTTTAGTAGTCTCAGGTAATGTGTTGTGCTAAGGTGGAGAGTATAGTTAAGAGAATATTCAAGGGATATATCTAAGTTTGAAAATTGTAGTTGTAGTGATAAGGCTTAGTCACTCCATCATAGATGATGCTTCGTAGGCCTCGACACATATTATAGAATTTTAGCCTAGATGTGATTTTCTTATTCAGCTGTTTTATTCAGACCATGTCAAGATTTCTTGCTCCCTAAAGCCACTACAACTCTATAGAAAGATTGTCAAAGAAATACTCTAGTCGAATATAAGTTTTCAGCATAAGATAGTCCGCAAAGCCCGTAATTCAGTTTAGCAGTCAAGCGGATAAGTTCGTATGGTTTGGTTTTCCATCTTTCCATCTAGTTGCTCTATATGAAGTCTTAGGAATAAACTATTCCAAGATCGAGAAACCATGTGGTAGAGATTTTAGCTCAGTTCAGGTGTCATGCCTCAGTTTCAGATCCCCGATATGCAGTCACGATTGAGTTCGTAGGTGCCCTGTGCATCATCTTAGTTTTTCCTTAGTATCTCGGCTAAGTCAGTATTCTTCAGGGGACATAATGTCCCAAGGGGGAGATGTACTATAATCTCCCAAGTTTTTATGAGGTTAACCTTTCATCTTCTTTTCACGTAACAAATCCAGTTTGGAGTAGAGGGTACTCTTAGGTGGACCCTCAAGTTCCAATATCAGTCATAAGCCATGTATTCAGGGGCTTAGTTTTGTTCATGATATTCAATTCAAGTATGCCATTTTAGTCTCAGTTATGTTCTCATATTCCTGTTCATACCTGTTTAGTAAATAATCTCAGGTTCATCAGTATTCTCAACTTAAGGTAACAGTTTTCCTTAAATTGGCTTAGTCTATATTCAATTACAGTTATAAACTTAGTATCCATTACCATTGCATATTCATTCACGCATTCACAAATCAGTTCAGTCATGTACTCATGCATCAGACATACATGTCCAGTACATAAGCCCATCTTATAGTAATCCCAGTCATGCATTCATGAATCATGTTCAGTTATGTACTAATGCATCAGATATGCATGTTCAGTATAATAATTCAGTATATCAATAACTTTAGTGATTAAATAATGCTTTAGTTGTGTATGTTTAGTGCCTAAGTCAAATCTATCAGTATTCTCATTCTTTTATGTTATGCAAGATCATGTGATGCTTTACTTTTTATGTTATCGAGTCCTGGGGGTATTTAATTCCCCAAAATTTATCTATTTACATAGAGCTAGTGTCAGATACAACATAATCTCAGTCATGTCATAATCAGTAGTATTCTCAGTCAGTTACAGCACTCAGGAAAACTTAGTGGACTTTGTATTAGTCCAATCTAGTTCAGTATTCAGTTTAGACCTTAGTAAATTTAGTCAATTAACAAAATTCAGTAGTATTTCGTTAGTCAATGGAACTCAGTGAACTCAGTTTAGTTCAGTTAGATAGTATAATCAGTAACAGTCCAGTCAAGCCTAGTATGAACTAGGAAATGAGTTCAGTGTCTATTCAGTGGGAGTAGGATTCATCATTGAGTGAGCCTAGGGATGGGAGCTCACCTGTTAGATAGTATTGGGTCCCTAGAAGAAATCCCTAAGTTCCAGAACTTTGTAGCTAGCATAGGTTATGAGATATCACCTGTTAGATAGGACTAACATACTCAGGGATTACCCACTAGTTTATGACTGATCTCATGGGTCACCCGTTAGACTAGGACTAACTTTATAGCCAATTTCTTTACCCATGGAACGGTACTGACACCCTTCTAACTGGGGTTACAAGTTGGACCCAATATATTCAGAAAGGGGCATGTCGGTTAGATGATTATCTCCCACAGTCTCAGTTTCAGATTTAGTCTCAGTATAGAACTCATTTCAGTTCTACAGATTTAGAATTTTCAGACATAGTCACTCAGCTCAGCACAGAACTTCGTATTGTTCTACAAAATCAAGACTATCAGATACAATCATTCAGTTATTAATAATTCAGTATTAGTATACTCAGATATCAGTTAATCAGTATTCAGTGTTATCACAACCTCAGTTATAGTTTACGTATCCATGCATGTACTCTTACTCAGTTATATTTATGTTATTCAGTTAGTATTGCTCATGTATATGAACCCATGAATTGCATCCTACCTCACTTAGCTTACAAGTATATTCAAACTACTGACGCATACTTTTCTCTTGCTCTATGATATTTTATATCATAGGTTTGGACACATGGGCTCCCGAGCACCCTTAGCAGCAGAACTTCAGCAGTCAAAGTTAGTGGTGAGTCCTCATAGTTTAAGGACATGATTATTATTTTAGCATTTTAGTTTATTTCAGTAGCTAGAGTTAGTTGGGACTTTTCCCACCAACTTTATATTTTAGACAATAGAGGCTTTTCAGATGAGTATTTTCAAACGGGTGTTTCAGTTTGATATTGTTATACTGTATTCAGTTTTATTACAGTATTGAACCTTATGGCATATTTTATGCCAAAGTTCTGTATATTTGCAGTATTACTATTCAGTTATTGCAGTAAGTACCAGTCATGGGTTAGCTTGTGGTCCTTTGGGATTATGAGCACCGTGTAGCGCCCGGGGTATAGACTCGTGGCGTTACAATCTTGTATGTTTATTTCATACTTATGTTATTTAAATTTATTTAGTACATTTTTCATTTTAAAGGGTTTAATAATCTTTTTATTATCAACTTGTTGATCAAGATCAATATCTTTTAAGGCTATTAAATTTTTTCTCCTAAGATTTGGGTCTTCTAGATGATATATCATGTCAAATAAAGGCTTTTTTTCTTTATTATTATTGGTAATAACATTTATAGAATGACTATCACAAGTGCAAATTGCACCACTATAATTACAATCGTCTATTAATTCACTACTATCTGAACTGTATGCAACATTAAGTTAATTATCATCACTAAGATCTTCATCACAAGAAGAACTATTTTCATTTTCATCAAGTATTGAATATAATTTATCTTTAACATTGTTTCCTAAGTCTAACATATATATCTTGTCTTTTTTTTATTTGGGACCCGACAATCTTTAGCCTTATGTCCAGTTTTACCGCAGTTCCTACATGTTTCATTTTTATTTTCTCCCTTAGAAGCCTTTTTAAATTTTTTAAATCTCCTTTTATAATAATGAGATTTTTTAGATTTATCTTTATATTTTTTATGTTATTTTTTAATCTTTTTAGTAGCTTCCTTTGAAGGGGCTGATAGTTTTATATAACCAAAGTCTTCGCAAAAACTTCCTAGCTCATTGCGAGTTATTTTATTATCTCTTTTTTGTTGATCTTTAAGCTTAACATCTATACATAATTCTAATCCTGTGATATTTATAAAACTTAAAATATCGCCATAAGTTAAATTACTATAAGGAATTATTCCCTCAAACCTATCCTTTAATTTTGTTCTAACCTTTTCTGCAAATAATGTTGGTAAGCCACTTATAAATTTTTCCTTCCAATAATCATGATTACAATCTTCTCTAATCATGACTTTATTGAGGAAAACATCTATATACCATCTAAAATCGTCTATGTAATAACGACCTAAAAAATTGATGAAATATGTAAAATTTATGATTTAATGTGATTTGACTATTTTAGCCTTTCCCATAGTTGCATTATGATATTTCTGTGATGTGGGAGTGATTGACATGATTTTTGATGCATTTTGTATCATTTATGTGATATTGTGGTTTTTGATGGCTTCGAGAGCATTATTTTGCACTTATGTGGATATCTTTTGATCCGTGCAACGGATGGCCGAAACTATGTCAGGACCTCCGGAATATCAATTTTAGGCTAGATAGACCTTTGGTTCGGGTCCCGGCACACCCTAGCTCATTTCAACCTATTGATCGAAAAGTTGAAAAATTAGAAATTTGAGTGTGCGACCCACATTTGATCGAAATGACCTCAGATGAAAATTCGATATCACCAACAGTTCTAAAATGTTGATTTTAGGGTGTTAGCATGTTTGGTATGATTTTACGGCTTTTAAATGTCATTTCGACCCTTGATATAGAAATTTGTAATTTCAGATTTCGGGGGTCAATTTTGTAAAAATGATATTTTTTTGAAAAATTAATATCACCATCGCTTTTGGAACATCGAATTTAGTATGGTTGAGTATCTCATTTGTGTATATCGGACTCCGAAAGAATCTCGGTCACCTCGTCGAAATTCATTTCGACTTACACTTTGTTTGGATGGTGGTTTTCCATGATTTCATAATTTATGGTACTGGATGGTATGGTGTAGTACAGTATAGTATTGTACAATACAATGTTTGGATAGACTGTATGGTTCACTGTTATTTAATGATAATAATATTGTTTGGTTTGACAGTATGGTATTGTACTGTAACTGATAAGTTTACTAAAATGCCCTTAATTATTATAAATGATAAATTTACCAATATATACTTATTAATAAAATATTTTTCTTCCAACTAATTTTTCATAAATTATGCCATGTAGATATATTTTGTTAAATTCATGCATTCAAACTTTCTACTTGTCATTGGTGTCACGTAACAAATTTTATTTCTTTTTGGTGTTTTGAACGTGACACCAATGACAAGTAGAAAGTTTGAACGCATTTTTTCTATATGCTACGGGTGTTTTCGGTACGAAATTCAAAAAAGAAATATTTTTCAAGAAAATAAATTATTTTTTACTTATTTTCTTGTATTTGTAACACAAGTAGAAAAATATTTTCTAAAATTATTTGTATATATTTAACACAAAATAATAAAAATGAATATGATAAAGGGGACCAAAGTAAAAAAAAATATTTAGGGATGCGGGTAATGGATTAAGGTTAAGGGGTGTAGGTAAGAAAAACGTTCTAATTCTTTTTAAAAAATATTAATTTTATTTTTTTCTGTGTGTGTGTTGAGGGGAGGGGGAGGGGGAGGGCTTGTAGGGGGTGAAGGGTGATGTAAGAAAATTTTCTTGAAAGTTTTAAAAAATAAATTTTTAAAGTAAACAAGAAAATGGTAGGGGAGGAGGGTTAGTAGGTGGTGTGTGGTGGATTGGAGGTGAGCGTCGAGTAAGAACAAATTTTTGAAATATTTTTTAAAAAATAAATTAAAAAAATTAGGGTGGGGGCTTGGTGGGGGTAGGGTAGGGTCAAGGTAGGGGCGGGGGCGAGGCTGGTGGGGTGGGCTTCGGAGTAGGACGTGAAGTTAAATAATATAAGGTGAATGATAAAATGGGATTATATAATATTAAGTAAGGGTATAAATGGAAAAAAATAAGAGAACCATGGGATACCACCAAATTGGTAGTTACATAAAATGGGGTTTTCATGATTATTAAACCATGAAACTAAACCATACCATACCATATAATTTAAGAAATAATCAAAACAAACATGGTTCTCTTAACAACTATACCATTGCTTACCATGGAAAACCATCATCCAAATAGAGGGTTAAGAAAAAAAAAACCAGCAGTTATATTGCAGAAAAACTATAATATAAATAGCTTTTTCCACCTATTTTTGGCCCATTTTGCACATTTTCATCTTGCCTCTTGAGAGTTAAACTCTAAAATAGTGTGGGAGCTTAAAAGTAAGTTTGTGGGATTTTGAGAAGCTATATTAACATCTATTTCTTCATTTTATTTTGAATTTAAGGTAAGAATTCACCCTTTTCTTAGTAATTTATTGATTAATTTCTCAAAACCCCAAAAATTTTATGGCTTGACTTTAAGCCCCAATTTCACTTATTTTCTCTTGAATAATGTTATATCTTATAATTACTAGTTTTTCATCAATTTAAATTTCAAAACAACTATGATTCTTGATTTTAACTCAGATTTTAAAGATTCTACCCAGTAAAGCTCAAAATGGTTTTTCTTTGATTTAAACCTCATTTTTGACTCGATATAACTTGGGTTTTCAACTTTAGGTTCCTAAAAATATGGAGAATATATTTTTGAAATAAAGTTCTGATTTTAACCCTTTTTTTGAAAACTCATTTTGGGGGTCCATTTTGACCCCGAACCAAAGTCAATATGAGTGTCATTGGTTTTGTTTTGATGTGTAGGTTTCATATTTGATGTTCTTAATAGAGTTTGGGATCATTCGTAAAAATTAAGATTGCAGGTTTAAGTCTAGCGGATCGGTTTAGACTTGAGGTTTCATAGTTGATGTTCTTAGTAGAGTTTGGGATCATTCATAAAATTTAAGGTTGCAGGTTCAAGTGTAGCGGATCGGTTTAGACTTTCGAGGTAGGTTATGGCTTAACTCTTTCAAACTGGTATGGGTAGTAAATGATTACAAAATGCATGTTAAGGGTGGGAACTAATCATAAAAATGACTATTTATGTGTTATGCCCGTGTGGGGGCCTATTTGTGATGTAATTGTTGAAATTGAGTTATTATGTGATGTGTGTGACTGTGTGGGGTCTTAGGTGATATTAATAGCCTTGAATACATGTGAATAATTGTGTTGTATTTTTAAGATGCTTAATATGGTACCATTGGGGTATTGTGATTATATTCATGCTTTATTTGGCATATGAGACATGTGGAAACTTATGAATGAAACTGAAATAATAAGTGGATATTTACTCACATGGTTGTGGAAATATATCATTTTGGTTGGTTGTGAAAATACTCATTATGATTGGTTATGAGAATTACATCCTCATATTATACTCATTAATGAAATATTGGTACCATTGTGGCAATATCTAAGAAACACTGGCAACACCTTTTTAAAACCCTCCCCGAGGAATAGTTGGGGAGGAGATATTGTAACACCTTATAAAACCCTTTCTAAGGGATGTTCTGAAAAGGAGATATGAGATATATAGATTTTATACGGGTTGACGAACCCTCCATGGGCCTACGTCGGGAAACTTTAGCTCCATGGGTGTATACGGGGATTGTGCGATGATCCCGGAGGTTGTGCAATGACCTCGTGCATCATCATCATCATATACATTTCACTTACTTTATTGTGCTTATGTTGTGTTGTGTTGCCTTATTCACTTGTCATCTATGTATCTGTCTTACATTCATTTACTTGTATTTGATGATCTTGTATCTACATGTTCTCTCTTGTTCTATTTATATGTGACATAATGTATAGTTGTGTTCTATATCTTGGTGTGTTGTTGTAATATATGTGAGATATATTAGAACTATTAGTGCAAGCGGTGTAGGCTAAGACCGTATGCGGGATGAGTTTGATCATTTGGAGCAAGGCTCCATGAAAGTTGTTGAGTATGAGGCATGCTTCCATGCCTTATCCAGATATTTCTATGATAGCACTTCTACCGACTCTGAGAATATTCAGAATTTTGTGAAGGGTTTGTATATCTTTCTTCAGTTGGCTACATCTCAAATGGTTGTTTTTGGGGCTTTTTTTCAGAGTATTGTGGATCATGCTAAGATAATAGAGGGTATTCTTAGTGCATCTCAGGGAGCCCCTAAGAAAGCGCGATATTTTGGTGAGTTTAGGAGTCAAACCACTCAAGGTAAAGATTTTAAAGGTTCTTATGGTTACTATGGTATGCCAGTGCAGATGGTATTATAGGGTTCAGGTGGTGGACCTTTTAGTCTAGCAGTTTAGGGTGGCCATTCGGGCCTTGTTGTACCTTCTTCTATTGAGACTAGTCGTAGAGGTTTCTATGTATGTGATGAGATTTGAGACAACACTACTCGTAGGGCAGTATGAGGTGAGTTATAGCAGATTTTATGGCTCATTGCCAATGTTGTCAACTGGTGAAGGCTAAGCATATGAGACCTGGTGGTTTGCTTTAGAGGTTACCCATTTCTGAGTGAAACTGGGAACGCATCACCATGTATTTTATAACTGGTTTGCCTCGTACATCTCATAGTTTTGACAATGTTTGGGTCATTATGGATCGGTTGACTAAGTCAGCTCATTTTATTCCAGTTCAGGTCTCATTCAGTGCTGAGAGGTTGGCCTGTATCTACATTTGTGAGATTGTGCGTCTGCATGGTGTGCTAGTGTCTCATTCATTATTGCATTTTACCCCCATACTGATGGCCAGTCAGAGAGGACTATACAAGTTTTAGAGAATATTCTTCGCGCATGCGTGATGGATTTTGGTGGCCAGTGGGAGAAGCATTTGGCTTTAGCAGAGTTTCCATTTAATAATAGCTACCATTCCAGTATTTATATGGATCCTTTTGAGGCATTGTATGGTAGGCGTTATCGCTCTCCAGTAGGTTGGTACTATGTTTTACAGGTGAGACCTCGAGGTACGGACTTGCTTCGTGAGTCTTTGGATAGAGTCCGGATCATTCAGGATAGACTTAGAGCAGCTTTTAGTAGGCAGAAATGTTATGCTAATTGTAGACTTTGTGTGTTGAGATTTCGTGTTGGTGATCGTGTTTTCCTTTGAATTTCACCCATAAAGGGTGTGATGAAGTTTGGTAAGAGGGGTAAGCTTAGCCCCAGGTATGTTGGTGCATTTGAGATTCTTTGGACTGTTGGTGATGTGGCTTATGAGTTGGATTTGCCTCCTGATCTATCAATCGTTCATCCAGTTTTTCATGTTTCTATGCTTCATTGCTATATTCCTAATGAGTATTATGTCATTCATTGCGAGTCGGTTCATTTAGATGAGCGGTTGTCCTTTGTTGAGGAAACGGTTTCCATTTTGGCTAGGGATGTTAGGCAATTGTGCTCTAGAGTGATCCCTGTGGTTAAGGTCAAGTGGTGACGTCGACCTGTAGATGAAGATACTTGGAAGGTCGAGTCTGATATGCGTAGTTCTTATCCTCAGCTCTTTATTGATTCAAGTATTTCTTTGCCTTAGTTTGAAGACGAACTAGATTTTTAGTCGTGAATTATGTAACGACCTAATAATTTGATGAAATATGTGAAATTTATGATTTTGTGTGATTTGACTATTTTACCCTTCCCCATAGTTGCATTATTATATTTCTGGGGTGTGGGAGTGATTGGCATGATTTTTGATGCATTTTGGTATCATTTATGTGATATTGTAATTTTTGATGACTTCGAGAGCCTTATTTTGGACCTATATGGATATCTTTTAATCCATGCGACGGATGGCCGAACGCACTGCGCCATCAGCTCTGGAATATCTATTTTAGGCTAGGTATTCCTTTGGTTCGGGTCCCGACACACCCGAGTTCATTTCGACCTATTGGTCGAAAAGTTGAAAATTAGAAATTTGGGTGTGGGACCCATATTTAATCGAAATGACCTTGGATGGAAAATTCAACTTCATCAGCAGATTCGTAATGTCGATTTTGAGGGTGTTAGCATGTTTGGTATGCTTTTACGGCTTTTAAATCTCATTTTGACCCTCAATTTAGAAAATTGTAATTTTGGATTTTGGGGGTCAATTTTGTGAAACGACATTTTTATGAAAATCTGATATCGCCATCATATTTGGAATGTCGAATTTAGTATGGTTGCATAGTTCATTTATTTATATTGGACTCCAAACGAATATCGAGCACCCCATCGAAATCCATTTCGACTTAAGAAAAAAAACCAGCAGTTATATTGCAGAAAAACTGCAATAGAAACAGCTTTTTACACCTATTTTGGGATGTAAGGGGGGTGCGGATAACTAGTGAAGATCACTTATGAAATAGATCTATTGTGAAATAGATCTATTATATGTATAATGGATCTATTTTTCTTTGTGATATTATTTCATCCATATTTTCTCTCCAATATTTTAAATATTTGTAGTCTATCATTTTATCCTGTAGTAACTGCAGAGTTACAGATTTTTGTATAATAATTTATCCTAATTGTACTGTAATGTATATCTAATTCTAGTTTTTCAATGTTATTTATTATCTTGTGTTGTTCTTCTCGTAGTGAGTTTTTTAAATTATATAAACTATCACATGTACTTTTTCCTAAATTTTCTAAGGTTTCTTCTATCCATATTAATTTTTCTTTTAGATTCTCCATTATTTTTCTAATTCGGTTTCTATAATTAATTTCTTCTCAAACATAATAGATATATGGAAAATCATCAGATACGACAACGAGAGGATATCAACGGAGTAATAATAAAAGACAAGCAATTAAATTGTGAAAGTGACATGTAAACTTTCACAATTTGCTTTACGTAAATTATTGAAACTTTTTGTATAGGCTTTTGACTATTATTAGTCTAGGCATTAATAATTTTTGTTTTATTAGGCGACTTTTTGTAAAGTAGACTAGGTAGATAATTTTAGAAACGTGAATACTCTTGTAAAGTTTCAGTCTATAAATAAGATAAACCGAAGGCATTGCAAAGCAAGCCTTCATGTGTTGAAGCAAAAACTCTCTCTTGTCCACAACAAATATTTTACTTAATTATTAAAAAACAGGTATATTTCAATGGAAAAAGCCATGGAGGAACAAACCTTAGAAATATCAAACCTACCCGAACAGGTATATTTATTTATGATTATGAATAGCTAAATTCATAATTCCCAACAATCATGGTATGATAAAATAAATTCATGTTAGTTACTTTATAGTAGAATTACTCGAAGAATAATATGTTAAGAAGTTTATTAGGAAAGTGGAAAAGGAGAAAAATCCCTAAGAACTAGGCCATCCTAAAGGTGAAACCAATGAGGCAACAAGCCATGGTGGGGAGTAACCAGAGTAGAGGCGTTGTTTAAGGGAAAAATATTCAGATTACCATGCTAATAGTGACCGAAGAACATGTTATTTAAGAATAATCTAGTATATAGTAATCTAAGATGACCATATTTTGTTATGTACATGATTGAAGGGAATATTTTGAAAATACCAATTTTATGAAAATGAATAATTATTTATCTAATGTAATGGTAGATAAATTTAAAATACTTATTTTGTATGCACTTAAGGATATAAAAGTAGTAGATATAAGAAAAATCATATTAGAAAAAACATTTGGTAAATATTATATATCTAGAATAAATTACATACCATACCTACCTAACTACTCTTACAAATACTTAGCATGAAAAATTACATATATCTAGAATTTTTGGAAAAAGATATGAGAAGCATACAGTTAATAGAAAAACAGGTGAAAGTAAATTTAGACAAATACATGGAAACTAAAGATAGAAAATATATAGAATTTCTTAATGAAAATATGCAAGAACTACTAAGATTAAAACAAACAACTACAAAATATTATAATAAAATATTTAGTCAATTTTAAATGATAGATGATCTTAACGTCTTAATCTTATATATACTTAGAGATATAGAAATTATAGATATTAAGAAAATAATATTAGAAAAAGTATTAGACTATAAAATTGAAACTATAAATTGGATAGCACAGTTATACCTGGATAATTACCCAGATGGATATTATTCAGATTAAGAGATGTTAGAATAAATTAGAAAAACTAGAGAAAATCAAGATAATCTAAATGAAGAAATTAATTATAGAAACCAAATTAGAAAAATAATGGAGAATCTAAAAGAAAAATTAATATGGATAGAAGAAACCTTAGAAAATTTAGGAAAAAGTACATGTGATAGTTTATATAATTTAAAAAACTCGCTACGAGAAGAACAATACAAGATAATAAATAACATTGAAAATCTAGAATTAGATATACATTACAGTACAATTAGGATAAATTATTATACAAAAATCTGTAACTCTGCAATTACTATAGGATAAAATGATAGACTACAAATATTTAAAATTATAGAGAGAAAATATGGATGAAATAATATCACAAAGAAAAATAGATCCATTATACATATAATAGATCTATTTCACAATAGATCTATTTCATAAGTTATCTTCACAAGTTATCCGCACCCCCCCCCCCTACAAAATTTTGCACATTTTCATATTGCCTCTTGAGAGTAAAACACTAAAATAGTGTGGGAGCTTGGCAAGATAGATTAACATCTATTTCTTAGTTTTATTATGGATTTAAGGTAAGAATTCACCCTTTTCTTAGTAATTTCTTGATTAATTTCTCAAAATCCCAAAAATCTTAGGGCTTGATTTTAAGCCCCAATTTCGCTTTTTTCACCTGAATAATGTTATTATCTTATAATTACTAGTTTTTCATCAATTTAAACTCCAAAACAACTCCAATTCTCGATTTTAACCTAGATTTCAAAGATTTTACAAGGTAAAGCTCAAAAATGGTTTTTCTTCGCTTTAAACCTCATTTTTTTACTTGATTAAACTTTAATTTTCCATCTGTCGATTCCTAAAAATATGGGAACATATTTTTGAAATAAAGTTTTAATTTTGCCCTTCTTTTTCGAAAACCCATTTCGGGGATCCGTTTTGACCCCAGACCAAAAGTAGTCAATATGGGTGTCGTTGGTTTTATTTTGACATGCAGGTTTCATATTTGGTGTTTTTAGTAAAGTTTGAATTTTGAGATAGGTTATGGCTTAACTCTTTCATTTTGGGTTGGGTAGTAAATGATGATACAAAATGCATGTTAAGGGAAAAAACTAATTATGAAAAATGTCTATTTATATGTTGTTCCCATTTGGGGCCTATATGTGATGTAGTTGTTGAAATTGAGTTATTATGTGATATGTGTGATCGTGTGGGGTCCTAGGTGATTAGCCTTGAATATATATGAATAATTATATTGTGTTGTTAAGATTCTTAATATGGTACCATTGGTGTAATGTGATTATATTCATAGTTTATTTGGCATTTGAGACGTGAAAATTCGTGGATGAAATTGAAATAATGAGTGGATATTGGATCACATGGTTGTGGAAATATATCATTGTGGTTAGTTATGAAAGTACTCTTTTTGATTGGCTGTGAGCATTACATCCTCGTATCATACTCATTCATGAAACATTGGTACCACCATGGCACTATCTGAGAAACACTAGCAACACTTTTTTAAAACCCTCCCCGAGGAATGTGTCAGGGAAGAGATATTTTAACACCTTATAAAACCCTTTCCTAGGGATATACCGAAAAGAAGATATGAGATATGTGGATTGCATACGAGTTGACAAATCTCCTGTGGGTCCTACGTCAGGAAGCTTTAGCTACATAGATGTATACGGATATTGTTCAACATCCCAGAGCTTGCGCGACGACCTCGTGCATCATCATCATCATGTATATTGCACTTACTTTATTATGTTTATGTTGTGTTGTATTGCCTTATTGACTGGTCATGTATGTATTTGTCTTACCTTCTTGTACTTGTATTTGATGATCTTGTATCTACATGTTCTCTCTTTTTCTATTTATATGTGACATAATGTATATTTGTGTTCTTTATCTTGGTGTGTTTTTATAATATATGTGAGATATATTAAACTGTTAGTACAAGCGGTGTGGGCTACAGTTGTGGGATATTTTCTGATTGCAGGTGGCATGCTCTTAGTGTATATTTTGTATGCTTTATTTATTACTTTGTTTGGTCGGCCTATGATACCTACTGAGTACAAATGGACCGTACTCATTCCTACTGTGCCCTTTTGGTTCAGTTCTTAGCTCGAGTGAACCTTAACTTACTTGACTCGAGCGATTATTGGAGTTTCCAAGGTAGTGGATGGACATTCATGTGTCCAAAGTTCACCTCTATCTTTCTAAAGTAGTTATTCCTATATTAGTATTCGGAGACAAATATTATTCCTTTTTGGTTATTTTTCTGATGTATTTGACTCTTGGATTGTATTAGTTGTTCTTACACCATTGACACCTAGATTTAGGCAAGTTCGGTATTTTGGATAAGTTCTTTTTGTGTTGTTATGATTACTTATGTGGTTCGGCCTCATTCTAGAAGCATTACCTTGGGATACTTATGTCTTTTCCTATTTTTGTATCAGTTTGGCTGAAAGGCTTACTTATTAGGGTACGTCACGACAAGTGCCATCATGACCCTTATTTTTTGATCGTGACAGTCAAACTTTGGATATGATAGATTTGATAATATCTCTAAACTTCTATCTTGGAAAAGTTGAGGTTCTCCTATAAAATTTTAGCTATACTATAAATCAAAGTCGTGGTGGCATCTTCTAAGACTTGATTTTCAATTGTTTGCCCTGTTGACTCAGTCTTAATAGCTTGAGTAATAGCTGTAGCATTTAAAATGCTTTGTCTATTATTATTTTTGAGATAGTTATCCCACTAATATTTTATAGTACCTATAAAACCTGATATAATCATAAACGTTGCTTGTTTATCTGAAAATCAGGCAATTTTATATGTCGTAATGGTCATTCCCATTCCATGTATTTTATTATATATTTGATGTTCTGCTAATCCATCAATCCTTCCTTCCGCGACTTCTTTTTCAGAATGTGATGTATGAGATAAAAATTCATTTTCTTCATACTACATATCCAGAAATGTGGGCTTTTTGTAATAATTTTTTTAACTGAATATTTAGAACTTAGTTTGTTAATTTCATTATTATTTGTTTCTGATAAAGTTCTTACAACCTTGTCATTTGTGACTTTTAATTCGGATTTTAATCTTTCATTAATATTTCCTAAAATATCATCGGTTACTTCAAACTTTTCTTCAAATTTAGGAAATTTATCTTTAGAGAATTCTAGTAATTTAAAAATTGAATGAGTTTCTAATTTATTATCATAATGAAAACAACTCGGTTTATCTTTAAAAGTTAATTTATTCTCGGGTTTAAGAATTTGTTTAGATACTACATGTAATAACTGATTTGTATAATTATTTTGTTGGAGTATTTTATTTACCTTATTTGTAGGATCACCTTTAGTATCTACTATCTAATTTAAAGGGTGAGGCAGTAACAACTCTGCCTTCTACTGGTAGACTAATTTCTTCTAAGGGAGGAATTGTTGATTCTACAATTTCATTACTAGTTGTATACCATTTATTAACAATCATGTGTAACGAATCTTTTTGATAATTTAATTTTCCTGTGATTTCAAACCATTTAAAAAATTCAATATTACATCTTAATCTTTTCATATCATTAGACCATTTTTCTCTAAAAGATTATTTTTCTTTTAATGAATAATTTGTTTATACCACTCCTTTTTAATAGAGCTTTCCAGAATATTCCATAATCTATCTAAATATTCGAAGTCAGGTTCAAATGCTACATCTGACCTGATTATACATAGAGAATTTCTTACTTCTAGCATTTCACTGACATTGGGACTTATTGATTTTTTAGCTTTTAAATTTGTAGATTCATATTCTATTTTTGGAATTGTATTTTAGAAATCAACTCCTTTTAATTTTCTTTCAATATCTTCTAATGTTACTTCCCTTTCTTCTACAGACTTAGAGACTGAAGGTCTAGAAAAGGACATTGTTCTACTAGAAGATGCTTGATTAAAATATTATGATCTTAGAAATTTTAAATCAATAGATACATCTGGATATTGTACTACTTGTTCAATATTTGAATTTCTTTCTTCTATTTCTGGCTCTGTTATGGAGTCGAAATGACAATTATCTTTTATTAATACATCATTCCATTTTATCATTTTGGGGACAAAGGTATTATTATGATTAAGGTTATCTTTCATAAGCATGGTATCTCCTTTATTACTAATTATCTTAGCCTTAGGGGCTAAGTGTAATGCCTCGAAATCTGATCCTGAGACGTTACACGGTGCTCAAGACTACAAGTAGCCTTAAACTAACTGTGTCTGCCTTCTACTAGATATAAATCTCATAACCAAGGTAATATAGACATGAAATTCATACTAAATGCGGAAACTATCTAAAATAACAAAGAATAACCTGAATATAATGTATGAAACATCAATACTGAATAAGCTGAATCACAACTAGTAGTCTGACAAGCCTCTACTACTAACATTTAGAGAGTCACTGGGACAAGCCCCCAACTAACTCGAACTGTCTAAAAATAATACTAAATCATGTATAATGATAAGCTATAAAATCTGAGTGAACAAGTTCCCGAACTATGAGGAGTCACCAACTATAGGATGTAGATGGAGATGCTCAGACTACTTACGCTGTTGATACTGAGCATCTGAACCTACATTATGAGACAATGTAGCACATAGACATATATGTGTATCAGTACTTTGAGGATATACTGAGTATATGGGGGTGAAATGCATAAGTAAAACATCATATCATCATCATAATTTATAAAAAAAAAATGCATGCTAAATGTAAATGACTCACATAAGCTGGAATATCTGAAATACTGAAATCATGAATAATAAATAGATCATACATTATAAATCTAGTGAGTTATAACATCTAGTTTTGAAACATATACTCGTATTCTGTCTGTAAATCATACTATCTAAGTGAAAAAAGAGCTCACTTCTGAAATCTAAAATCTAAATGCTGAATTCTGTAACTGTTATCTTTTCGTAAACCATAATCTGAGTAAACTTTGTGAGTCTTTACAATTAGTTTTGTAAAAGCTTTTTTGTAAATCATTTCTCTTAGGCTTTACTATTAGGGAAAAACTGTTCTGCAAGGGAAAATACTTTATCTGAAGCTTATCTGTAAGGGAGGTTCTTCTAACCAACATAAACCATGGGAGCTACATGGATTCCAACGTCTCGTCCTTCTAAGGAAGAAACCTCACGTTGGGAGAGGTGTCATACTCTTGCCAGAGAGTATAACCTCAGCTTAAGTAATCACTATCTCAGCCCACTATGGGCCATTTAATCTCAAATCTATGATGGCACCTAGTTTTGGGTTTAAGACCTTTGAATAATACCCAACTCTATGCTAAATACTACTCTTTTTGTATTTGCTACACTCTTCTTGTTTGAAATCCACTTTAAAACTAGCATAAGGGTTTATTATGAAACTAGTTATGCATTTATCTGAATCAATCTGTAAATGAACCTATTTTGCTTTCTGTAATCTATAATAAATCTATAAAGTACATTTCAAAACTTATCTAAGGATCAAAAGATCAAAACTTTATTGTAAATCTGAAATAATCAGCTCATAGGATGCTTAAAGTATCATCTTTCTTGAAATATCAACATATAAACTTGGGGCTTAGTAACCTATGCTCAAACTCATGTCAAAACATCATAGTAATCATGCTTAGTTGTGAAGACAATGATAATTCATCCCAAAATCTGTAAGGTTTTACAATAGGCATGAAAATATGAAAATAGACATGCAATTCATCTTCAAAATATCTCAGAAACTGATGACTTTGCAAATAGCAATATTGGGTATGTACTCTAATTCAAAATTCATGTAATATCATTCAAAATCATATGAATTAAATGTAAAAGCTTGGTTTTGGGCACAAGGATGGAAGAAGATCCTTGTTCATAAACTTTACATACCTTGATTGATGATTTGATGAAGAAACTTGAATTAGTTATTCCTAATTGAGTTCTTTGAGATGGATTCTTGATTATCTTGCCTTGGGAATCCTCAATATTAAGCTTTCTTAGAGAATCAATGGAGGATTTCAATTTCTTGGAGAAGAGGTTTTAGAGATCTAGGGTTTTGCTTTTAAAGAGAATGATGAATAACAAAATGCTTTGAATATGATTAATCTTATTTTTTGGACAAATAATGGCCTTGGGAATTGACCAAAATTCCCTTTTAAAACTTCAAAATGGAATTGGAAAAGAGCAATATTTTCTGATTTGGCTGGCCAACGTGATGCGCCACAATCACGATGGCTCACTTGAAATAGGATAATAAGGAACTGGGCTGCCTATGCAATACGCCACAATTGAGGTGCCCCTTTGGAATACCATTCTGGCCACTGGCGCGACATGCCATTATCGCGTCGGACTACTGGAAATCAACAACTGAGAAATTAGCCCTCTCCGTGATGCATAAATATAGCATCAGTCTACTGGAATGGGATAATTGGGAATTTTGGATTCTCTGCGATGCGTGGCTGTCGCGGAGGGCCACTTGAATTCGAAAATTATAATTTTACCCATCTCCGCAATGCGCTAACTGCCCATGTGGCACTGTCAACTTAAAAATGTTCTAACTCATCAACCAAGAATCGAAATTGGGCGAATTTGGTATTGATGGATAGATTATTCAATTTCCAACACAATGGGAGGTCTAAATCTGGAAAATTACATATGAAATAAATATTCTTCACTTTGGAAGATATTTCTTAACATTCTAGGAATGAATTTAAGCTGGGAAAAGTGTGGGGTATTACAATATCTCCCCTTTGGGAACATTCGTTCTAGAATGTGGCTAATTTAAGCTGAAAAATACAAAGAAATTTAAGGATATAAACTATCATGCACAACTAAAATAAACTGAATAACTAAATCTCAATTAAAATAAGCTACTGAACTGATCTGAGAGTGCATGAATTCTCTTGAAGATAACTATAGATAGCTAAATTTGAAACTGGAAAAAACTGAACGAAGAAAAACTATTGCCTTTGGCTGAATCTGAGTTCATGGAGCAAAGATGTGGATACTTGGTACACATGTCTTCTTCTGCTTCCCAAGTAGCACTCTCAACGGACTGATTTTGCCATAGAACTTTGATCAAGGGAACTTCTTTGTTCCTTAGTCTATGAATCTGATGATCAAGAATCTCTACTGGGACTTCTTCATAAGAAAGGCTATTCTAAATATCTGTGCTTTCTAGAGGAACTATAATGGCCGAATCATCCATGCACTTCTATAAAAAGGATAGATGGAATACTAGATAGACCGAGCAAAAATTAGCGGGTAGCTCAAGCTCATACGCCACCTTCCCAACATGACTCCAAATACGGAAGGGACCTACATAACGGGGACTAAGCTTCCCCTTCTTGCCAAATCTCTTCACCCCTTTCATGGGTGAAACTTTTAAATACACAAAATTATCAACCTCAAACTCAAGATCTCTTCTTCTCACGTCAGCATAAGATTTCTAATAACTCTGGGCTACTTTCAATCTAACTCTAATCAACTAAAATTTCTCCATGGCCTCAAACACCATGTCTGGCCCAATCAAAGTAGCCTCACACACTTCGAACCAACCATCTGGTGATCTACATCTCCTCTCATAAAGAGCCTCAAATGGAGCCATCTAAATACTAGCATGATAACTATTATTATATGCGAACTCAATAAATGGTAAATGATCATCCCAACTACCTTTAAAATCAAGAACACATGCCCTCAATATATCCTCCAAAGTCTGAATGGTCCTCTCTGCCTAACCATCTGTCTGCGAATGAAAAGTTGAACTAAGATAAACTTGGGTACCTAGACACTTCTTAAAGGCTCTCCAAAATTGAGAGGTAAACTGAGTACCCCTATTTGAGATGATGGACAAAGTAACTCCATTCAATCTAACTAACTCTCAAATATACAACTTGCCATAATCTTTAGTCGTGTAAGACGTGTGAACTGGCAAAAAATATGCTGACTTAGTTAGTCTTCCTACAATAACTCAAATTAAATCATGTTGATGATGTGAATGGGTTAAACCAGTCACAATATACATATTCACCTCTTCCCACTTTAAAGTGGGGATACCAAACTCTTGCAATGCACCACCAGGTCTTTGGTGCTCTACCTTAACCTGTTGAAAAGTTACACACTTGGCTACAAGCTCTGCTATATCTCTTTTTATACCACCCTACCAATAGATTTCCCAAAAGTCATAGTATATCTTGGAGGATCCAGGATGGATAGAATAACGTGCACCATGCACTTCTGCCATAATCCACTGCCTTAAATCATCAACACAAGGCACACAAAATCTACTCTGATATCTCAACACACCATCTCCCCCTTGGGAGAAAACCTCTACCTTGGTCTTTAACTTACTCCTTCAAGTTGACCAAACTAGGATCCTTATCTTGCTTCTCCTTCACTTTTGAAACTGGGAATATTTGGAACTACTTTGAACCCAAACATTCCCTTCAGCTGATTTAATTAACCTAACACCTAATCTAACTAATCAATGAACTTCTTGAACTAACTCTTTCTTATCACTCTACACATGGGAAACACTGTCCATAGATAGTCTACTAAGGGTGTCTGCCACTATATTGGCCTTTCCCAAAAAGTACAACATACTCATATCATAATCCTTCAATAATTCTAACCACCTTCTCTGATGAAAATTCAACTCCCTCTGAGTAAACATATACTGCAAGCTTTTGTGATCCATGAACACATCAAAATTTACACCATACAAATAATATGTCCAGATTTGTAGAGCAAACATAATAGCAGCTAACTCAAGATCATGGGTTGGATAAGGTTTTTCATGAGGCTTAAGTTGTCTAGAGGACTAGGCTATGACCTTACCTCTCTACGTCAAAACAAAACCCAAACCAACTCTAGAGGCATCACAATAAACTACAAAACCATCTGTACCATCAGGTAATGCTAAAAGTGGGGTTAAAGTAAGTCGAGTATTCAAGTCCTAAAAACTCTTCTTGCAGGAATCTGACCACTGAAACTTAACTTTCTTTTGGGTCTATCTAGACATAGGAAACACAATAGATGAGAAACCCTTAATGAATCGTCTGTAATAACAGCTAGACCCATGAAACTCCTCATGTCTAATGGGGAAATAGGTTTAGGCCAATTTCTTACAGCTTCTGTCTTTTGGGGATCAACTATAATATCTTCACTGGAAATGATTGACCAAGGAAATCTACTGACCATAGCTAAACTTTGCACTTGCTAAATTTGGTGAACAACTGGTGATCTCTAAGGGTTTGCAATATAATTCTAAGATGGTCTGCATGATCATCCTCACTATGATAGTAGACAAGAATATCATCGATAAAGACTATGACAAATATTTCTAAATACTGTTTAAACACTCTGTTCATCAAGTCTATGAAAGCTACTAGGGCATTTGTTAGTCTCGAAGGACATGACTAGAAACTCAAAATGACCATAACAGGTCCTAGAAGCTGCCTTTGGAATATCACGTTCCCTTACTTTAAGCTGATGATAACCGGATCTAAGGTATATCTGTAAGAAATAACTGGCACCTTGGAGTTGATCAAATAAGTCATCGATTCTAGAAAAAGGGTATTTGTTTTTTACTATGACTTTATTCAATTGACAATTGTCATTGAACATACGCAAAGAACCATCTTTCTTTCATATGAATAGGATAGGAACACCTCATGGTGAAACAGTAGGCCTTATAAAACCTTTATCTGAAAGATCTTTAAGTTGATCTTTCAACTCTTTAAGCTTGGCGAGAGCCATACGATATAGAGGTATAGAAATAGGCTGAGTATTTAGAAGAAGGTCAATACCAAATTCTATTTCCTTATTAGGAGGTACCCCTGGAAAATCTTCGGGAAAGATATCTAGAAACTCATTGACTACACTGACTGACTGAACTATTGGAGTCTTAGGCTTACTGTCTTTAACTCAAACAAGATGACAGATACACCCTTTGGAGATCAACTTTTGATCTTTAAGATAAGATATGAAATGACTTTTGGGAGACACTGAATTACCTGACCACTTAAAAACTGGCTTATCTAGAAACTGAAACTTCACCACTCAGGTGCGACAATCAGTAGAGGCATAACAAGAATGGAGCCAATCCATACCAAGAATAAGATCAAAGTCAACCATATCTAACTCTATTAGGTCTGCTAACATGACTTTATGACGGACAGTGATAGGATACTTTCTACAGATCTACTTAGCAACAACTGACTCACCTACTGGGGTAGACACCAAGAAAGGCTCAGGGATTTTTTCATAATTTATCTCAAAATTTACTATAACTAATGTGGTCACATAAGAGAAACTCGACCCAGGGTCTAACAGTACATATACATCAAGGTGAAAGACACAAAGCATACCAATAATAAGATCTGGTGAATCTTCTTTCTCCTGACGGGATGGTAAAGCATAAAATTAATTCTGGCACTGACCGCCACCGGTACTGGATGTGAGGAGGGATTGGGCCACCTAAATGATTTGGTGCACTAGTAGTCTGAGTCTGCAGATGATCATCTCTATTTCCCTGCTTAGCATACGGGCACTCTTTAATTCTATGACCTGACTTACCACAACCAATACAACCCTTCTATCCAGCCAAACACTCACTAGGGTGATTTTTACCACACTTAACTAGAGGATAATGAGGTCTTCCACTTATACTATTCTGAGATCTGGACATAAAATACTTACCCTACTGCTCTAATTAACTTTAGGAGCAGGAGCACTAGCTGAAGATGGTGCTGGCATAGTTGAACGATTCTAAAACTGCAAATGATTTCCTCCTTGAGACCTATTCTGACCATACTCAAACTATCCTGTTCTAGCCCTCTTATTATTTCTATCTCTCCCTTTTAACTTCTCTATCTCAATATACTGAGTATGCATCATCAATCTCGCAAGGTTCATGTCTCGAATGATCATAGCAGCCCTATACTCTTTGACTACCAAGCTAGACACTTCAATAACAAACTTACTCATACTATCCCGAGGATCAGCCATCGTATCAGGGGCATACTTAGACAACTAATTAAACTTAAGTCAATACTCTTTCACTATCATCGAGCCCTGCCTCAAATTCACAAACTCTTCTATCTTATCTTTTCTCATCTCACATAGGAAGAACCTATCTTGAAAAGCATTTTGAAATACCTGCCAACTCATAGGAATAACATTCTCACCTCTAACATTCTTTCATATCACTACCCGATCATACGTTATATCCTTCAATCTATAGGATGCTAAATCTACACTCTTCTTCTCAGAAATATGCATAATCTGGGTGATCTTCTTCACCTTATTTAAATAAAACTATAAGTCCTCACCTGCCTTTGACCCAAAGAACTCTGGAAGATTTATTCTCATAAAGTCTCTGATTCTAGTTGATGTTAAATCCTTATTCTACTTGAGTGGGAGTGGGAGTGAAGCCTAATTTTGATGATTGCCCTAAACCTTGGCAGTAACAGCTTGGGCTAATGCCTGAAAATAAGCACTAAAGTCAGCATTGGATACATTCTCATTCAAAGGATCTGCAAGCTAGGGAGGATGGTTATTATTTCTGCGGGTGTTAGCTCATTCAACTGTTACATAAGAGCACGAGTTAAAAGTAGATAGAGATACCGTAAGCATGATAATCATAAAAGAAAGAGATAATTTCCTAAGAAAATTTTGTATCCTCTTTCTCATAAATGTGGCATGCTTCAAACCCATGATCAAGACTCTACGTAATTTGGCTTTTCAGACTCCCTAGGACTCTTAAAAACCTTAGGCTATGATACCAAGTATGTAACAGAATGAAATTTAATCCTGAGATGTCACACGGTGCTCAATACTACGAGTAGCCTTAAGCTAACCTTGTTTGCCTTCTACTACATATAAATCTCATAATCAAGGAATATAGACATAAAAGTTAGACTGAATGCAGAAACTATCTGAAATAGCTAAGAATAATCTGAATATAATGTATGAAACATCAATACAGAATAAGCTGAATCATAACTTGTAGTCTGACAAGCTCTACTACTAACATTTAGAGAGTCAATGGGACAAACCCTCAGTTAACTCAAACTGTCTAAAAAGAATACTAAATTATGTATACTGATAAGTTGTAAAATCTAAGTGAACAAGTCCCCGAACTATGAGGACTCACCAACTATAGGATATAGATGGAGATGCTTGGACTGCTCACGGTCCTGATACTGAGCATTTGAACTTATATTATGAGACAATATAGCACATAGACATATATGTGGATCAGTACTTGAGGATAAATTGAGTATATGGGGTGAAATGCATAAGTAAAATATTAGCTCATCATCATAATTTATAAAACAATGCATGCTAAATGTAAATAACTCACATAAGATGGAATATCTGAAATACTAAAATCATGAATAATAAATCAATCATACTTTATAAATCTAGTGAGTCATAACATTTAGTACTGAAAGCTATACTCGTATTCTATTTTTAAATCATACTATCTAAGTGTAGAAAGAGCTCACTTTTGAAATCTAAAATCTAAAAGCTGAAGTCTATAACTGTTATCTTTCCGTAAAGAATAATCTGAGTAAACTTTGTGAGCCTTTACACTTATTTTTCGAACTTTTCTATAGATCTTTTATGTTAGGATTTACTATTAGAGAAAAACTATTCTGTAGGGGAAAATACTTTAACTAAAGCTTATATGCAAGGGTGGTTCTTCTAATCAGCATAAACCATGCGAGCTACATGGATTCCAACGTCTCGTCCTTCTAAGGAAGAAAACTCACGTTGGGAGAGGTATCATAATCTTGACAGGGAGTATAACCTCAGCTTAAGTAATCACTATCTCAGACCACTATGGGCCATTTAATCTTAAATCTATGATGGCACCTAGTTTTGGGTTTGAGACCTTGGAATAATACCCAACTCGGTGCTAAATACTACTCTTTTTGTATTTGCTATGCTCATCTTGTTGGATATCCACTTTAAAACTAGCATAAAGGTTTATTATTAAACCATTTATGCATTTATCTGAATCAATCTGTAAATGAAGCTATATTGCTTTCTATAAGCTTTAATAAATCTTTAAAGTGGATTCTAAAACATATGTGAGGATTAAGAGATCAAAACTTTATTGTAAATCTAAAATAATTAGCTTATAAGATGCTTAAAGCATCATATTTCTTGAAATGTCATTATATAAACTTGGGGCTTACTAACCCATGCATTAAAATCATGTCAAAATATCATAATAATCATGCTTAGTAATGAAGATAATGATAATTCATCTCAAAATCTGTAAATTTCTGCAATAGGCATGAAAATATGAAAATAGACATGCAATTCATCTTCAAAATATCTCAAAAACTCATGACTTTGCAAATAGCAATAATGGGTATGAGCCCCAATTCAAAACTCACATAATATCATTCAAAATCATATGAATTTAACGTAAAAACATGGTTTTGGGCACAAGGATGGAAGAAGATCCTTGTTCAAAACTCCACAAACCTTGATTGATGATTAGATGAAGAAACTTCAATTATTGATTCCTAATTGAGTTTTTGGAGATGGATTCTTGATTATCTTGCCTTGGGAATCCTCAATCTTAAGCTTTCTTAGAGAATTAATGGACGATTTTAATTTCTTGGAGAAGAGGTTTTATATCTCTAGGGCTTTGCTTTTGAAGAGAATGAAGAATAATGAGCACAAAGTGCTTTGAATAAGATTAATCTTGTGTTTTGGATGGATTGGGACATTGGAAATTGAACTAAATACCCTTTTCAATCTTCTAAATGGAACTGGAAAAGAGCAATATTTTTTGATTTGGCTGGCCACCGCGACGTGCCACAATCGCAATGGCTCATTGGAAATAGGATAATTGGGAACTAGGTTGACTCTGCGATGCACCACCATCGCAATTACCCTTTGGATTGCCATTTTGACACTGGCGCGATGCACCAATATCGCGTCGGACTATTGGAAATTGACAACTAGAAAGTTGGCCCTCTCCGCGATGCGCCAATATCGCGTCGGTCTACTGGAATGGGACAATTTCGAATTTGGGATTCTTTGCAATGCGTGTCTATCATGGAGGTCCATTTGAATTTGAAAATCATCATTTACCCACCCCAGGTGCCACACTATCAACTTAAAAATGCTCTAACTCCTCAATCGAGTATCGAAATTGGGAGAATTTGGTATTTATGGAAAGCTTATTCAATTTTCCACACAATAGGAGGTCTGAATATAGAAAATTCCACATGAAATAAATATTCTTCAATTTGGAAGCTATTTCTTAACATTCTAAGAACGAATTTAAGCTAGGAAAAGTGTGGGGTATTACACTAAGGTTGTTTTCATTCATTTGAAATATACTCTATATATTATTGCTATTTCTCTTGTATTTACCTTACTATTTATGTTTTTGTTTTAACATTTAAAGTTAATGTATCCATAGTATTAGGACCACTAATATCCATAGAAAAATTAGGATAACAATTAAAATATACAGGACCATTAGGGAGGTTACTTTGTAATACTACTAACAATGAATCATCAAAATTTAATAACCTATTATCTCTTAAAATTAGACATATAGGTACATCTAAACCTAATATATACAATTGTTTAATTGCTACTTGAACAAGACCTATGTGCAGGAATTTGTAATTTTTTCTATATCTTTTAATATCTTCAACTTCTAATAATTTAATAGTCTCAACATTTCTATTATTTGCAACCGTAGATTTCAATGTTTTTATATTATAAATTTTAACAAAATCAAAGTGTCCAATTTTATAGACTTTATTAAAACTTTCTTTTGGATATTTCAATTCTGTAATCACTTTCTATTTTAGCAATGTAATAAAGATAGCAAAATTATTAACTCTATTTATTATGGTTTGGTTAGTTGGAGTATTCATTGGGATTTTTGCAGATGAGAGAAAACATACTATCCTAAAACCAAAATCTACTTTAGATGTTACTACCACAATAATTATTTTTGTGTGCAGTAATTACTAATTTTCTTCTCCTATAATTCTTTTATTTTTATTCCTACAGTCTTGGCAACGGGAACATCCTCCCGGTCCGGCTCTATCTTTCACATACTTAGAGCTAATCCAATGGAAATTTCCAGGTTTTCCAACATCTAAACTACTATTAAACAGCTACCCAACTTAAGGAATAAAACTAAGAACATGGATGAAAAGCAACAGTAATTACTAACCAGAAAAATGATTATTCTAAGAGTAACACTAATTTCAATTGACTCTAGGATTATGTAATGCTCTAGACACTCCTACTCATACTCACACTCCCTCCTGGGCAACTTGGATCTAATATCATTTCGGGGACGAATTCGGATAACGGGGAGCAAAATAACAATTTAAATTAATTAAAGTAATTTATAGATTAAAAGTAGTTTAAACTATTTTAAAATTTTCTTTAAAACAACAAAATAAAACAAATAAATATAAACCAAAATTAACTAAAACAGTAGAGAAATGAAGAAATTTATACTTACAAAAACTTTTTATTGATATGGGAAATTGAGATAACTTTACAGAGGGAGATGGGAAATATGGGAGATGGTAGAGAGATTCCTGAGATGGAAATTTCAGAATGCTCTCTACTATACAAGGTAAAAGCCTTAAATAGGCTTCAAAAGTGCTGACTAATTTTTAACAAACACTATCTATTTTACATTTTTTCATACACTAATGAAAGCTATTTATTCTACACCAATCTAGGAGTAGCTGATTACTATTTATTCATTCTACACGTGTCTCTGACTAACTTGCAGCTTTTGATGATTTTGAAAATATTTTGGCACTTTCTTCCTTGAAGATGTGTGCTTTTGTCTTCTAGTTTGCTTTTATTTATAGGGACCATTAAGTATCTTTTCAAACTTCGAAGGGATGTTGGCACCTTTATTTCAATTGAGAAGGTACGCCTATGCTTTCTTTGTGGGTCCAGTATATCCCCGTGTCTAGGTTCGCTGGCATGTGAGGATGTTGTATCTAATAACTTCATTATCTGTTTTTAATGATTCTCATTATCAAGATTTGACAAAGCTTCTTTGAGTTTTCTTTTTAATTCTACCTTGGAGAGGTACGATTCCACTGTGAGGACGGACTTGTTGTTGGTTTCTCTGTTGGAGTCAATCCTTTAATCTTAATGGTTTTGCTTAAGTATTTGATCCTTACAGATTCATGGATATCGAAGGACCAATAGATAAAATATGAAATTCTTTTACTGATAAAAAATTTACACCATATAACATTTTTCGATAGTGTATAATATTCTGCTCTACCTGTAACTTTTCAAATTGATTTTGAAATTGTGTAGACAATATCTGTTTATTTTCTCCAAACTGATTCCACTAGTTGTAGAACTATGGGGAAATACAGCAGTCTTCATCTGCTCCGAATATTTCATGAACCAAGAGTGAGTGTTGGGTCTAACATATATAAAGTTGTACCAAGCCACCTTATAATCATACCAATTATAGGTCTGAAGTCTGTGATGTCTTGATAGATGAATAGGTGCATGTAGGTGATCTACATACCATTCAAATGGGCTTAATATCCGTTTGATTCTAAACTTTGAATATTGAATACAATTGGGATCAATTATATTTTCTAATTTATGCTCGATTTATAATGAATTTGTATCTATTAATATGAACTCATAATACCTTCGATTCTTGAGGGGATCATCTGTCTCCACATAGTCCCAATTTGTATAACATGGCTTTAATAATTCTGGTACTCCAAAATATTTGTACTTTTTATCAAGTGCCATTATCGGTAGTACCTGCAAATCAACTATCTCAAATTATTTTTTATCAGTAATACTTTGCTCTTCTTTCCTTTGAGGAGTGGCAGGGGAGACTGCTTATAAGTAGGTCTCTGGTAGTTTCATTGCAAAACTATCTTTAGTTTGGATAGCAATATCTTTATTTACTGACGAGTATTCTTTCTTAAATATCTGCTTAAGTGGCTACATTATCGGTACGTTGGTAATAGACTCTTTTGACGATAGCGGAATGGTAGGTTTTGGCAGTGATGGAAATTCTACCAAGACTGAAAACCTATTTTCTTAACTTCTATCTGACTTTTTATCTGCTTCTATGAAGGGTCTTTTTATTTTTTCCTCTGGTTGAAAAGGATGGAATGGAGGCCTTAACCTTGATCCTAGTGTTTCAGGTCTCATAATTTACCTGTAGAAAAATTTTGTTAAAATTTTTGGGAGAGAATTTCTCCCCTAATAAAATTGAATTTGTTGACATTTTTATAAAATAGTTTTAAAAGAATTTTAAAATCTTACAATTTTGAAATCTTAAAAAAAAATTGTTAAAATTTTTGGGAGAGAATTTTTCCTTCCAATAATCATGATTACAATTTTCTCTAATCATGACTTTGCTGAGGAAAGCATCTTTATACCATCTAAGATCGTCTAACTTTGGACATTCTAGATTTGATAATATATCTAAACTTCTATCTTTTTGAAAAGTTGAGGTTCTACGATAAAATGTTTATCTATACAATAAATCAAAGTGGTGATGGCATCTTCTAAGACTTGATTTCCAATCGTTTTTCCTATTGACTCAGTCTTAATAGCTTGAGTAATAGTTGTACCATTTAAAATGCTTTGTCTATTATTATATGTAAGATAATTATCCCACCAATATTTTATAGTACCTGTAAAACCTGATATAATCATAATCGCTGCTTGTTTATCTGAAAATCTGGCAATTTTATATGACGTAATGGTCATTCCCATTTCATGTAGTTAATTATATATTTGATGTTCTATTAATCCATCAATATTCCATTCCATGACTTCTTTTCCAGAATGTGAAGTATGAGATAAACATTCATTTTCTTCATACTGCATATCCGAAAATGTGGGCTTTTTATAATAATTCTTTTTAACTGAATATTTAGAACTTAGTTTGTTAATTTCATTATTATTTAATTTTGATAAAGTTTGAATAACCTTGTCATATGTGACTTTTAATTCAAATTTTAATCTTTCATTAATTTTACCTAAAATATCATCGGTTACTTCAAACTTTTCTTCAAATTTAGGAAATTTATCTTTAGAGAACGCTGGTAATTTAAAAATTGGATGAGTTTCTAATTTTTTTGTCATAATGAGAAGAACTCGGTTTATCTTTAAAAGTTTGTTTATACTCGGCATCGAGAATCTATTTAGATACTATATGTAATAAGTGATTTGTATAGTTATTTTGTTGGAGTATTTTATTTATATCCTTATTTGTAGGATCACCTTTAGTATCTACTACATCTAATTTAAAGGGTGAGGCAGTAACAACTCTACCTTCTACCGATAGACTAATTTCTTCTAAAGGAGGAATTGTTGATTCTACAATTTTATTACTAGTAGTATACCATTTATTAACAATCATGTTTAACAAATATTTTTGATCATCTACTTTTCCCGTGATTTCAAACCATTTAAACAATTCAATATTACATCTTAATCCTTTCATATCATTGCAACATTTTTCTCTAAAAGAGTATCTTTCTTTTAATGAATATTTTTGTTTATACCACTCCTTTTTAATAAGTTTTCTAGACTATTCCATAATTTATCTAAATATTCAAAGTCAGGTTCAAATACTAAATCTGACATAATCATGCATAAAGAATTTCTTACTCCTGGCATTTCACTGGCTGTGGGACATATTGATTTTTTAGCATTTAAATTTATAGATTCATACTCTAATCTTCGAATTGTTTTTGAGAAATCAACTCCTTTTAATTTTCTTTCAATATCTTCTAATGTTACTTCCCTTTCTTCTACAGAATTAGACACTGAAGGTCTAGAAAAGGACATTCTTCTACTCGAAGATGATTCATTAAAAAAGACTGTGATCTTAGAAATTTTAAATCAATAGATTATAACGCTCCGAGTCTGTACCTTGGACTCTACACGATGCTCAAATTTCTAAGGACCACATGCTAACCCATGACTGGTACCTGCAGCAATAACTAAATAGTAATACTGTAATATGCAAAAATTAGGCAGAAATCTACCATAAGGTTCAAAACCGTAAGTAAATACTGAGTACAGTACATCTATACCAAAACTAAACATCTATCTATAAACACTCTAGTCTGAAAAGCCTCTACTGCCTGAACAAGGAGTTGATGGGACAAGTCCCCAACTAACTCCTACTACTAAAATAAATTAAGTACTAAAATACTATACTAATAAATCTGTCCTCGAACAATGAGGACTCACCACTAGTTGTTGCTGATGGATTGGGCTGTTAAGTATGATCGGGAGCCCGTGCGTCTGAACCTATGATAAAAGACATCATAGCACAAAGAAAGCTATGCTTCAATACTGTGAATGTACTGGTATGCTATGTGAGGTAGATTAAGATGCATGGGTTCATATGCATGAATAATACTAACTGAATAATATGAGTATAACTGAATAGAGTACATGCATAAAATACGTAAACTATAATCGAGGTCATGATGACATTGGATACTGAGTTTTGAATTATTGATTTACTGATATCTGAGTTTACTGATACTATATAACTAATATATGAATTATTGTAGCGGACAATCCTAATTATATAGAACTGTGTTGAGTTTCATACTGAACTGAGTGACTGTATCTGATATTCATGATTCTGGAGAACTGAACTGAATAATATAACAAGACTGAAACTGAAATTGAAACTATGAGAGGTAATCATCTAACCAACCCCATTCTTGATAGATTAGGGTCCAACCTATAACCCCAGTTGGAAGAGTGTCAGTACCGTGCCACGAGAAAAGATAAACTGTGAGTTAACCCTCTCTGACAGGAAGCTATTTCGTCAACCTTCACTGGCAAGAAAACTCGTATGAGATACAGCAACCCTAGTCTAGCAAGAAGATATCTCAACCTACGTTTTCTACATAGTTCTATAATTCAGGGACTACTACTAAGGGTCAAAACCTTTGCTGGCAGGAATACCCCCATCCCTAGGTTTGCTCGGTGATGAATCCTACTTCCAACTGAATAGACACTAGACTAATTTATATACTGTACTAGGCTGGACTGAACTGTTAATGATCATACTGTCTAACTAAACTGAGTTCCATTAACTGATAGAGTACTACTGAATTTTGTTAAATGATGGAATACTACAGAGTTCTATTGACTTGGTGGATTTACTGAGGTCTAACTGAATACTGAACTATAACTATGACTGATTACTCAGGCTACTATTCGTGACACTACTTAGACTATTCTGTAACTACCATATCTCTAAGTAAACAGCTAAGTTTTTGGGTATTGGATACGCCTAGGACTCTCTAGCATGAAAAGTAAATCATAGAATAAACTTGAAAGGCATAACCATATGCAATTGATCATAACCATTCAGAGAGATATTTCATCAAACACTTGCAGGATATAACTTACACATAAGCTAACATGACATGATTGTTTTTCCTTTTTCTTTATTTACATGAGCAATTTATCAAACACTTGGAGGAAATAATCCATGCACATGACACTAACTACATATAGGCACCATAATTCAAATCCCTATTTACTATTTCAAGAGTTGAGAATTGATTTACATGATTCTATACCTATATCAAATAAGTCCACATGAAACTTGTAACAAAACATGGATTAGAAACCCAATTAATCATTATAATAATGAATATAATAACAACCAACATGAAATTCATGTAATTAATACACTTGAGGTTTTAAAAATAGATTCTTGAACTCCAAGGGCGGAAGGGACTCTTGAATGAACACTTGGCATATCTTAACAATTAAATTCTAAAAGATTGATGGTAGGTTCTTGAGACTAGAATTGAATTTGAAATCTCCTAGGATTTGTTCTTTAGAGCAAATTGTGAAAAATGAATAGTTTTTTCTCTTAGAAGGGTTTAATTTCATGTTTTGGGGCTGATATATGTGGGAAAAAGACCCAATTACCCTTTAGGACAAGGCATTTTAATAACTGAAAACTGACCTAGCAACGCACAGACTGACGCTCTGCATCCTCTGCATCGATGTGATAGCCAATGCTCCACATTGGTTTGCTGAAATTTACACTGGGAGCTGGAGGAAAATATTCATCGATGCGATGGGCGATGCAGCACATCGAGATCGCATCGATCGACTGGTTTGAGCTTTCAAATATGATCCAAACGAATTCTGAAAAATCCAAACTTGTTCGACAACACCTACTGACATTCCTGATCATGATTCAACCTAAAAATCATTACTTTAAGGTCATGAGGGTCTTGAAATAGAGTCTCCTACCTACGAAGGCTAAAATAACACTAAGTCTGAATACTTAGCCAAATTTTTTAAGTCTGGGACTCCTTAACGAGCTTTAAAGGTCTGAGTTAAACTTAGGATTTTATGGGGTTTTAGGGGCTAATGTTGTTTTCATTAATCTGTAATATACTATATATATTATTGCTATTTCTCTTGTATTTGCCTTACTATTCATATTTTTTTGTTTTATATTTAATGCTAATGTATCCATGGTATTTTGATGTAAGAGCCCGCAGAATCCTAGCTTAACTCAGTCCTTTAGAGCATGAAGAGAGGTCTCAGACTTAGAAATTTCAGCTAAGTATTTATACTTAGAATAATGTTAGCCTTCGTAATTTGGCGATCTTATTTTACGACCCTTATGACCCTAAAATATTGATCCTCGGATTGAATCATGATCAGGTGTGTCAATAGGTCACTTCGAGTGAGTTTCAAATTTTTCTAACATCATTTTAGGCACGTTGGGAGTCCAAAATAGTGGATCAATGCGATGTCAATACATCGTATCGCCTATCGCGTCAATAGATATTTTTTCCCAACTCCCAGTGCAAATTCTAGTAAGCCAACGCGATCTCGATGCAAAGTGTCGGCCATCGCGTCAACCCCATCGACATAGCATATCGGTTTGTGCATCACTGGGCACGTTTTAAGTAATTTAAAAGTACACATCCAGATGGGTATTTGGGTCATTTTTCCACTCCTATTTAGCCTCAAAAACAGGAGATTAACCTACTCTAAATGCAAAATCCCTCATTCTCTCTCAAATTTACTCAAGAACAAACCCTAGGGCATTAAAATTTCAAGACCAATCTCCAAGAATACACCATCAATCTTCACGAATTTAATTACAAAGGTATGTTAGGTGTTTATTCATGGGTTCCTTTCCCTCATGAAGTCCAAGAACCCTTTTTAAAACTACAAGTTTATGTTTTCATGATTTATATGTTGGAATTGGATTATGTGAATTGATGCTTGGGTTTAATTCTATGATTTATTGCAAGTTTCATGAAAACTAGATAATTGTAGGCTAATTTATGTGATCTTTATGTTTAACTCTTGAACTACAAGTTGAATATAGTAGCCATGATATTATTACATGTTTATCGCTATGTGAAATAACCATGCTCCCCAATTATTTGGTAAAATACTTATGTGAATTGACTAGTGAAAGCATGACATGTTATTATGTGATTTCATTCATGCACAAGCTCATGTATATCAAGTGTTTGACAAAATGTCTAAATAAATGCATTGCTAGTAAACAAGTATTATTATGCTTTTAAGGTTATGCTATGTTTTACTTTACATGTTATCGAGTCCTGGGGTATTCAATACCCAAAAATCTATTTGTTGACCTAGAGCTATAGTAGTTACACAATAGTCTCAAAAATATCATGATCAATAGTATTCATATTCAGTCAGTACAGAACCCATTATATTCAATCAAATATCAAAACTCCGTGAACTCAGTCTAGTTCAGTCAATTAACACGATCAATAACAGTTCATTCTAGCCTAGTAGAGTTTAGAAATCAGTTCAATGTCTATTCAGTTAGGAGTAGGATTCAGCTCCGAGTGAACCCAGGGATGGGGAATCACCTACCAGTAAAGAGTATGATCCTTAGACGTAGTCCTTGCATTCCAGAACTATATAGCCAACGTAGGTTGAGACATCAACTTGCCATTTGAGGGTTGATGAAGTTTCTTACCAGGCAGTTGAGGGTACCACTGTTCTCATTCAGAGCACCTTCCAGATGATGGTTACTCAACAACTTATCTTTACCCGTGGCACGTTAATGACACCCTTCCAACTAGGGTTATAAGTTGGACTCCAATCAGTTTAAAGAGGGGTATGTTGGTTAGATGATTACCTCCCACAGTTTTAGTTTCAGTCTCAGTATAGAACTCAGTTCAGTTCTACAACACCAGGAATGTTAGAAATAGTCACCCAAATTAGTATATAACTCAGTTCAGTTCTACAGAATTAGGACTATCAAATAGTCACCCAGTTAACAGTAATACAGTTATCAGTGAACTCATATATCAGTCATTCAATTATCAAAACTCAGTACCCAGTGTTAATATGATCTGTAACTACGTAGTTATGTGTATAGTATTAAATAATCAGTATTTACAGCAGTTTCATATATACATGTACTCTTATTCAGTTATATCTATGTTACTCAACCAGTTATCATTCATGCATATGAACCCATGCATTCATCCTTACCTTACTTAGCATACCAGTACATTCAAAGTACTGACGCATACCTTTCTTTTGCGCTATGATGCCTTATATCATAGGTTCAGACGCACGGGCTCCTGATCATACTTAGTAGCCCAACTTATCAATAGTATACTTAGTATGAGTCCTCGTAGTTTAAGGTCAGGGTTGTTATTTCAGTATTTTAGTATTTCAGTATATTTTCAATAGTCGAAGTTAGTTGAGGTCTTGCCCCATCAACTCCACCCTTAGATAGTTAGTGGCTTTCAGAATAGATTATTTCAGATAGATACTCAGTTTTCAATATTTATTTACCAGTATTTGATTTAAGTTATGAACCTTATGGCAGATTCAGCCTAATTACCGCTTTATTATAGTATTATTACTCAATTATTGCCGTAGGTATCAGTCATGGGTTAGCTTGTGGTCCTTCGAAAATATGAGCACCATGTGATGTCCGAGGTGCAAACTCAGGGCGTTACATTTGATCATTAATATCTATAGAAAAATTAGGATAACAATTAAAATATACGAGAACCATTAGCGAGGTTACTTTGTAATACTGCTAATAATGAATCATCAAAATTTAATAACCTATTATCTCTTAAAAGTACACATATAGGTACATCTAAACCTAATCTATATAATGGTTTAACTGCTACTTGATCAAGACCTATGTGAAGGAATTTGTAATTTTTTCTATATCTATTAATATTTTCAACTACTAATAATTTAATAGTCTCAACATTTCTATTAATTGCAACTGTAGATTACGAAGTTTTAATATTATAATTTTCAACAAAATCAAAGTGTCCAGTTTTATAGACTTTATAAAACTTTCTTTTGGAATATTTCAATTCTATAAACCACTTACTATTTTAGCAAGTTAATAGAGATAGTAGAAATATTAATACTAATTATAACGTTTAGGTTGGTTGGTGTATTCATTGGGATTTTTGCAAATGGGAGAAAACACACTATCCTAAAACCAAAATCTACTTTAGATGTAACTACCACAATAATTATTTTTGTGTGCAGTAATTACTAATTTTCTTCTCCTAAAATTCTTTAATTTTATTCCTATAGACTTGGTGACAGGAACACCCTCTGGGTCCGGCTCTATCTTCCACACACTCAGAGCTAATCCAATAGAAAATTCCAGCTTTGCCAACGTCTAAACCGCTATTAAATGGCTACCCAACTTAAGGAATAAAACTAAGAACAAAGATAAAGAACAACAGTAATTACTAACCACAAAAATGATTATTCCAAGAGTAACACTAATTTTGACCGGCTCTAAGATAGTGAAACGCTCTAGCTGCTCCTACTCATACTCACACTCCCTCCCGGGCAGCTTGGCTCTAATACCATTTTGGGGATGGATTGGGATAATAGGGAGCAGTGTTTTAAAAACCCTCCCATTCTATTTAGGATAGTGTTTTTTCTCTCATCTACAAAAATGTCAATGAATACTTCAACCAACCAAAACATAATAAATAGTGTTAATATTTCTGTTATGTCTAGTAAAATTGCTAAAAGAGAAAGTGATTAATAGAATTGGAATATTCCAAAAAAAAACTTTTAATAAAGTCTATAAAATTGGACACTTTATTTTTAAAAAATATTATAATATTAAAACTTCGGAATCTATGGTTGCAATTAATAGGAATGTTGAGACTATTAAATTATTAGCAGTTGAAGATATTAATAGATATAGAAAAATTTACAAATTCCTTCACATAGGTCTTGTTCAAGTAGCAGTTAAACCATTATATAGATTAGGTTTAGATGTACCTATATGTCTACTTTTAAGAGATAATAGATTATTAAATTTTGATGATTCATTATTAGCAGTATTACTAAGTAACCTCGCTAATGGTCTCGGATATTTTAGTTGTTATCTTAATTTTTCTATAGATATTAATGATGAGATAATATTAGGTATTCCTTTTATCACTCAAATAAAACCTTATATTGCTGAGTTAGATGGCAACCACACCAATTTTTTGGGAAAAGGGATTATTTTCCCCTATCTAAATAGTATATCAAAAGAAGAAAGTGATTTAGGATAGTGTTTTTTCTCTCATCTGCAAAAATCCACCAGAGACCTACTTACAAGCAGTCTCCCCTACCTCTCCACAAAGAAAATAAGAGCAAAGTATTCCTGGTAAAAAGCAATTCGGGATAGTAGATTTGCAGGTACTACCGATAATGGCACTTGATAAAAAGTACAAAAATTTTTGAGTACCAAAATTGTTAAAGCTATGTTATACAAATTGGGATATGTGGAGACAGATGATCCCCTCAATACCCAAAGGTATTATGAGTTCATATTAACAGATATGGATTCATTACAAATAGAGCATAAATTAGCAGATGTAACTGATCCCAATAGTATTCAATATTCAAAGTTTACAATCAAATGAATATCAAGCCTATTTGAATGGTATGTAGATCACCTACATTACACCAAGTCACAAACCTCAGACCTATAATTGGTATAATTATAAGGAGGCCTGGTACAACTTTATATATGTTAGGCCCAACTTGCCTAAGTTCTTCTTTTATGTATAATAATTCTGTCTGAAGATCTTTTATGGTTGTTTCATACTTATGTTCTTTAAACTTATTTAGTATATTTTTTATATTAAAGGATTCAATAATCTCTTTATTATCAACCTGTTGATCAAGAGTAATATCTTTTAGGGCTATTAAATATTTTCTCCTAAGAGTTGGGTCTTCTAGATGATCTATCATGTTAAATAAAGCCTTTTTTTCCTTATTATTATTAGTGATAACATTTATAGAATGACTATCACAAGTGCAAATTGCCCCACTACAATTACAATGGTCTATTAACTCACTACTACAGAACTATATGCAACATTAAGTTGATTATCATCACTAAGATCTTCGTCACAAGAAGAACTATTTTTATTTTCATCAAGTACTGAATATAATCTATCTTTAACATCATTTCCTAATTCTAACATATTTATCTTGTCTTTCTTTTTATTTGGGACCCGACAATCTTTATCCCTACTTCTAGTTTTACAACAGTTCCAACATGTTTCATTTTTATTTTCTCCCTTAGAAACCTTTTTAGATTTTTTAAATCGCCTTTTACAATAATGAGATTTTTCAGATTTATCTTTATAGTTTTTATGTTGTTTTTTAATCTTTTTAGTAGCTTCCTTTGAAGGGCTAATAATTTTATATAACCCAAGTCTTTGCAAAAACATCCTAGCTCATGGCGAGTTATTTTATTATCTCTTCTTAGTTGATTTTTAAGCTTAACATCTGTACATAATTCTAATCCTGTGATATTTATAAAACTTATAATATCACCATAAGTTAAATTACTATAAGGAATTTTTCCCTTAAACCTATCTCTTAATAATGTTTTAACCTTTTCTGCAAATAATGTTGGTAAGCCACCTATAAATTTTTCCTTCCAATAATCATGCTACTATATTCTCTAATCATGACTTTGCTGATTGAGGTTCTCCTATAAAATGTTTAGCTACACTATAAATCAAAGTGGCGGTGGCATTTTCTAAGACTTGATTTTCAACCGTTTGCCCTGTTGACTCAGTCTTAATGGCTTGAGTAATAGTGTAGCATTTAAAATGCTTTATATATTATTATCTATGAGATAATTATCCCACCAATATTTTATAGTACCTGTAAAAACCTGATATAATCATAAAATATTGGTACTATAAAATATTGGTCCTCATAGTTGGAGTTGATGGGATAAGTCCCCAACTAACTCCAACTACTAAAATATTGAAATAATAATCATGTCCTCAAACTATGAGGATTCACCACTAACTCTGACTGCTAAAGATCTGAACTGCTAAGGGTGCTCGGGAGCCTATACGTCTGAACATATGATATAAAACATCATAGCGCAAGATAAAAGATGCGTCAGCACTTTGAATATACTAGTATGCTAAGTGAGGTAGGCTGAAATGCAGGGTTCATATGCATGAACAATACTAACTGAATGACATGAGTATAACTGGATGAGAGTACATGTATGAATACGTAACTGTAACTAAGATCGTGATAACACTGAATACTGAATCTGAATACTGATTAATTGATTTCTGAGTATACTGATAACTGAATGAATATATCTGAGATTCCTAATTCTGTGGAGCTATACTAAGTTTTGTACTAAGCTGAGTAACTATGTCTGACAGTCCAGAATCTGTAGAACTGAACTGAGTTATATACTGAAACTGAATCTAAAACATAGATTATGGGAGGTAATCATCTAACTGATATGTCTCCTTTTACATAGATGGGGGTCCAACCTGTAACCCTAGTTGGAAGGGTGTCAATACCATGCCACAGGTAAAGACAAGTTGTGAGTTAACCCTCTCTGACAGGAAGCTCTTTCGTCAACCCTCGCTGGCAGGAAAACTCAAATGAGATGTAAAAACCCTCATAATATCTTGCATGAAGATATCTCAACCTACACAGGCTATGTAGTTTTGTAACACAGGTATTGCTACTATGGGTCAAACCCTCTTCTGGCAGGAATGCCCCCAGTCTTAGGTTAACTCGGTGTTGAATCCTATTCCCATGTGAATAGTCACTGAACTGGTTTCCTAGATCATACTAGGCTTGACTGGACTGTTACTGATTATAATGTCTAACTAAACTGAACTGAACTTCGTTGATTGATGGAATACTATTAAATTCTTTTAACTGACTGAATGTACTAAGGTCTAAACTAAATACTGAACTAGACTAGACTGTTACAGAGTTTACTAAGTTTTCCTGAGTCCTATAACTAACTGAGAGTACTACTGATAGTGACATGACTGATATTATTCTGTATCTGACACCAGCTCTAGATAAACAGCTAAATTTTTGGGTATTAAATACCCCAGGACTCGATAGCATGAAAAGTAGAGCATCACATGATCTTGCATAGCATAAAATGAACACTTGTTCATAATGTATCTAAAGAGACATTTTATCAAACACTTGCATGGTATAACTTTCACATAAGATAGAATGACATGATTTCTTTCCCTTATTAATTCACATGAACAATTCATCAAGCACTTGGTGAGCATAATATATGCACATAATAAGAGGGCATCATGTTTCACTTCCAATTTCATAATTTCAAGGGGTTTAACATGGATTCATGCGAATCTACACACATAAATATGAAAATTATAATAAATCATGAAATAGAAATCTAATTCAAATCATAATCATGAATACACTTTAATTCCAATCATGGAAGTCATAAATTCCAACTACTTGAAGTTTAAAAGAGTTTCTTGAACTCTAAGGGTGGAAGGAACCCTTGGATGAAGACTTCACATACCTTAGTTGGCGAATTCTTAAAGAATAATGGTAGAAAACTTGAGTCTTGGATCTTGAATGTGATAAAGTAGGGTTTGTTCTTGATAAATTCTACAGAGAATGAGTATATTTTGCCTCTTGGATGACTTAATGATATATTTTAAAGGAAAATATAAGGTAGGAAAAGACCTATTTACCCCTCTGGATGCGGGTTTAAAAGACTGAAAGTTGAACCATCGACGTGTAGGCCGACACACCGCATTGTTGGCATCAATGCGATGACCAATGCAACACGTCGAGTCTGCGTCAATTCACTCGAAATTTCCATTGGAAGCTAAGTAAAATATTTATCGATGCAATGGCCGATGAGCCACACCGAGATGGTTCAAATGATGTCCAAAAAATTTGAAAATCATTCAGGAACACCCACTGACATTCCTGATCATGAATCAACGTAAAGATTGACATTTTAAGGTCATAGAGGTCATGAATTTCCAACTTATGAAGGCCAAAATAATACTAAGTATGAATAGTTAGCTAGAATTTTCAAAGTCTGGGACCCCTTAGCAAGTTTTTAGGAACTAAGTTAAGATTAGGATTTTGCGGGGTCTTACAATATCTCCCCCTTGGGAACATTCATCCTCGAATGAGACTGACTAAGCTAAGAATACTGATAGACTAGATTTAGACAATAGACATTCACAACTGAAGCATAATTTCATGAATGAGATTATTGTTATACGGAATTATCATATTGAACATGCAAATTTAATACATGCGTACATAGTTGAACATGATTCATGAATGCATAACTGGGATTATTGATAAGATAATTTTATGTACTGAACATACATATCTAATGCATGGGTACATGACTGAACTAATTTGTGAATGCATGACTGAGTATGCAACATTAATTGATACCAAGTTGGTAGCTATATCCGAACATAAGACTGAGTAAGATTAAGGAAAAACTATTACCTTGGGTTTAGTCTGAGTTTACGGAGAATAGGTTAGGATACTTGGTTCTCATATCTGCTTTTTCTTCCCAAGTAGCTCCTTTAATGGACTAATTCCGCCAAAGAACTTTGACTAGAGGGACTTCTTTGTTCCTCAGTCTGTGAATCTGATAGTCAAGGATTTTGAATGGAATCTCTTCATAAGAGCGGTTGTTCTGAATATCTATGCCCTCTATAGGGACTACGACTTTTGAGACACCTATGTAATTCTTTAGCAAGGAGACATGGAACATTGGGTCCACTGAAGTTAAGTCTGAAGGCAACTCAAGCTCATAAGCTACCTTTCTGAAATGGCTGAGAATTCGGGAAGGACCGATATATTAGGGACTGAGTTTCCCCTTCTTGCCAAACCTCTTCACTCCTTTCATAGGAGAGATTTTCAAATACACAAAATCACCAATCTCGAACTCGAGATCCTTTTTGCGTACATCTGCGTACGATTTCTATCGGCTCTGAGCTATCTTAAGCCTTTCCTTGATCAACTGAACTTTCTCTAAGGTATCAAATACCAATTTGGGCCCTACCACAATGGCCTTACCCAAATCAAAACAACCAATGGGAGACCTACATCTCCTATCATAAAGTGCCTTAAACAGAGCCATCTCTATGATGGAATGATAGTTCTTATTATATGCGAATTCAATCAAAGGCAAGTGGTCATCCCAATCACCTTTAAAGTCAATCACACGCGTTCATAGCATATCTTCTAAAGTCCAAATGGTCCTTTCTTCTTGACCATCTATCTGAGAATGAAAGGTTGTACTAAGGTGAACTCGGGTACCAAGACCCTTTTGGAAAGCCTTCTAGAAATGATAGGTGAACTGGGTCTCGATCTGAGATAATGGATAGCTGAACATCGTGCAATCTGACCAACTCCCTCATATAGAGTTTGGCATAATCCTCGGCTGAATAAAAGGTATGGATTGGTTGTAAATGAGCTGATTTGGTCATCCTGTCTACAATGACCCAAACTAAATTATGCTGGCAATGAGTACGAGTTAAACTTATCATAAAGTCCATGTTTACTTCTTCCTATTTCTAGGTGGGAATACTGAACTCCTATAAGGACCTATTTGGTTTCTGGTGCTCGATCTTAACCTGCTGACATATTGAGCACCTAGCCAAAAACTCTATAGTATCTCTTTTCATCCCACTCCACCAATAGATCTTCCACAAATCACAGTATATCTTAGTAGCCCCTAGATGAATAAAGTAGTGCACGCCATGCGCCTCTGCAAGAATTCGGTGCCTCAAGTCATCTACACCTGGCACACATAGCGACCCTGACAGTGCAACACACTATCTCCCCCTTGGGAGAAAACCTCTACCTTTTGATCTCTGGTTGATTCCTTCAAGTTCACTAGTTTAGGATACCTATACTACTTTTCCTTCACCTCGGAAACTAGGGATGATTTTGAACTACTCTGTACCCATACACTACCTTCTTCTGAATCGACCAAGCGAACACCTATTCAGGAAAGCTGGTGAACTTCCGGAGCGAACTTCTTCTTACTGTTCTCAACATAAGCAACACTCTCCATAGACATCCTACTAAAAGCATTATCCTTTACAATGGCAAATACAACTGCTGCTAATTTAAGATCATAATTAGGATATTTTTTTCATGGGTCTTAAGTTGTCTAGAGGCGTAGGCTATGACCTTACCTCTCTGCATCAAAACACACCCCAAAAGAACTATGGTTTAAAACTGGAGTTGTAGTGAATCAAGTCTTCAACTCCTGAAAACTCATTTCACAAAAATCTGACCATTGGAATTTGACTTTCGTCTAAGTCAATTTGGACATAGGGGATGTAATAGATGAAAATCTCTTAACAAACCATTGGTAATAGCCATCCAAGCCTAGGAAACTCCTAATATCTAATGGAGAAATGGGTCTAGGCCAGTTTCTTACTACTTCAGTCTTTTGGGGATCAACTCTAATGCCATCTCCGAAAATGATATAACCAAGAAAAGCTATTAACCATATCCAAAATTTGCATTTACTGAATTTGGTGAATAGCTGATGGTTTTGTAGAGTCTGCAATACTATTCTGAGATAGTCTACATGATCATGCTTATGGCGAGAGTAGACAAAAATGTCATTTATGAAGACTATGACGAACATGTTCAAGTACTACTTGAACACATGATTCACTAAGTCCATGAAAGTTGCTGGGTCATTGGTAAGACCAAAGGAGATGACTAAGAATTCAAAGTGACCATACCGAGTTCTAAAGTCTATTTTTGGGATGTCATATTCTATGACTCTATGCTGATGATAGCCTGATCTAAGGTCTATCTTGAAGAAGTAACTAGCACCCTAAAGTTGGTCAAACAAGTTATCGATTCTGGGAAGAGGGTACTTGTTTTTTATCATGACTTTATTTAAATAACAATAATCAATACACATTCTGAGAGAATCATCTTTCTTATGCAGGAATAAAATTGGTGCACTCCACGGGGACATACTGGGTCTAATAAATCCCTTATCTAAGAAATCCTTCAACTGTTCTTTTAACTCTCTGAGTTCTTCTGGGGCTATTTTGTATTGCAGAATAGCTATGGGCTGAGTACCTTAGAGAAGATCAATTCCAAAATCAATTATCTTATCGGGAGAAACTCTGGGAAAATCTTCGGGAAACATATCTGGGAATTCACATGCTACTGACACTGATTCAAGAGTAGGTATTTTTGAACTAGAGTCTTAGTCTCAAACGAGATGGTAAAAACATCCCTTAGATATCATCTTTCTCACCCAAAGGTATAAAATAAGTTGACCCCTAAGTGCTGAAGTACTACCCCTCCACTCTAGGACGGGTTCATTCAGAAACTAAAACTAGACAATTCTATTTTTGCAATCGATAGAGGCATAGCAGGAATGAAGTGAATCTATGCTAAGAATGACATCGAAATCAATCATCTCTAATTTGTTTAAGTCTACTGAAGTGACTTTTTGAGATACCATAATCGGGCAGTTCTAATATACCCGCCTGGCTATGATAGATTTACCCACTGGGGAAGAGACTGAGAAAGGCTCTAATAGAATTTTAGGACTGACTCTGAAATCAGCTGTTATATATGGAGTAATAAAGGACAAGGATGCTCCAGAATCTAGCAAAGCATAGACATATAAATGGAAAATTTGTAACATACCAGTGACCACATCAGGAGAACTTGCCTGATCCTTTCAGGACTGAAGAGCATAGAGTCTATTTGGGTGCGTCCCACTGGTGGCACTGGATGTGGCACCCTGCTGATTTAGCTGATCGGACTGATCTGGGGGACAGTTATGCTAATTCTGAGAACCCACCTGAGAACAATATCTAACCATGTGGCCTATCTTGCCACATATGAAAAACACATTACTGCCAACTCTATAGATACCCTAGTGGCTTCTGTCATATTCTTATAAAGAGGATTTGTTCGGGCACTACTAACACTACCTTGGGGTTTAGGTCCTGAGGCCTTATCTCTATTGCCTTCTCTAAATTTTTACACATGAGCACTGGATAAGGAAGGAGATGGAACTGAGCATTTCGGGTAGAACTGAGTACGATTCCCACCCTCTGACTTAGGCAGAGCGATGTTGAAACTACCTGTTCTCACTCTCTTGGTTTCCTTCTCGTTCTCTTTATTCTTAGATTTCTCTATCTGTTGAGCATGGAACATGGGACTGGATATGTCTATCTCCTTAATAAACATTGTGTTCCTACACTCCTTGACCATACTATTAGACACGCCAGATACAAACCTACTCATCTTCACTCTGCTAGCTGCTACTACATGCGGGGCATATCTAGCTAACTAAGTATACTTGAGAGAATACTCTTGTACTATCATATTTCCCCGCTTCAAGTTTATAAACTCTAAAATCTTTGCTTTCCTTAACTCTAGCGGGAAGAACCTATCCAGAAAAGCAATAGCAAACTCCTCTCATTCTATGGGCCCTGCATCTGTAGCCCTTTTTGCCTTTCACTGTTTAAACCATGAGTGCACCACATCCTATAACTTATAGGAGGCCAACTCAGCACTCTAAACATCCATCACTCCCATAATATCAGTAACTTTTTACACCTAATCAAGAAACTCCTGAGGGTCCTCATCTGACTTAGACCCAATAATAGATGGAAGGTTCATTCAGGTGAAATCCCAAATCCTAGCAGCAGCAATATTGTCCACTCTGTAGGATAAAACAATAGCTAGGAATTCATTCAAGACTACCACAGAAAGAGATAGGGTGGTGAAAGCTTCTCTGAACTTCACATGGGAAACATGTTCGTCTAGAGAATCTGGCTGGACGGGCTGGGGTTCTAGCTGGTCTCCCGTTTCTCTTCTCTTAGTCCTCTTTGGATGCATATTCTATAAATAGAAGAGGAATTTGGATTAGGCAGGGAGTTTAACTAGAGCTCATGTTCACTCGTATGACATGAATACTGAAAGAAGAGAAACTTTTCCTGAAATACCTTGCAGCCTCCTGTCCATAAGTCTCCCGCACTACACACCCATGCACAAGATTCTACTAGATACGTCCTTCAGACTTTCTAGGACTCTGTTGAACCTTATGCTCTAAAACCAAGTTTGTAATGCCCCGAGTCTATACTCTGATGCTACACGGTGCTCATAATCAAGAAGGATCACAAGCCAACCCATGACTGGTACCTGCTGCAATAGATGAATAATAATATTGTAATGATGTAGAAATTAGGAGAAAACTTGACATAAGGTTCAATACTTAAATAAAACTGAATACGGTATAGCAATACCAAAACTAAAATATCTGTCTGAAAATACTCTAGTCTGAAAAGCCTCTAAATTGTCTGAAATATGGAGTTGATGGGAAATGTCCCTAACTAACTCAATCAACTAAAATAAACTAAAATTTTTAAATAATAATCATGTCCTCAAACTATGAGGACTCACCACTAACTTTGACTATTAAAGATCTGAACTGCTAAGGGTACTCAAATGCCCATGCATCTGAACCTATGATAAAATATCATAGCGTAAGAGAAAATTATACGTTAATACTTTGAATGTACTAGTATGTTAAGTGAGGTAGGTTGAAATGCATGTGTTCATATGCATGAACAATACTTACCGAATTACATGAGTAAAACTAGATAAGAGTATATGCATAAATACGTAACTGTAACTGAGATTGTGATAACACTAAATACTGAGTCTGAACTCCAATTAACTAATATCTGAGTAAACTGATACTGAATTACTGATAACTGAATGACTATATCTGACAGTCCAGATTCTGTGGAACTATACTAGTTCCGTACTGAGCTAAGTGACTGTGTCTGACAGTCCTGAATCTGTAGAACTGAACTGAGTTCTATACTGAGATAGAATCCAAAACTTAGACTATGGGAGGTAATCATCTAACTGATATGTCTCCTTTTACATAGATGGGTGTCCAACCTATAACCCTAGTTGGAAGGGTGTCAATACCATGCCACAGGTAAAAACAAGTTGTGAGTTAACCCTCTCTGACAGGAAGCTCTTTTGTCAACCCTCGCTGGCAGGAAAACTCAAATGAGATGTAAAAACCCTCATAATATCTTGCATGAAGATATCTCAACCTACACAGGCTTCGTAGTTCTGTAATGCAGGGATTGCTACTAAGGGTCAAACCCTCTACTAGCAGGAATGCCCCCATCAATACGTTAACTCGGAGTTGAATCCTACTCTCAGCTGAATAGTCACTGAACTGGTTTCCTTGATCGTACTAGGCTTGACTAGACTGTTACTGATTATACTATATAACTAAGCTGAACTGAGTTTCGTTGATAGATGGAATACTACTGAATTCTTTTAACTGACTGAATGTACTAAGGTCGGAACTAAATACTGAACTGGACTGGACTGATGCAGAGTCTACTAAGTTTTCCTGAGTCCTGTAACTAACTAAGAGTATTACTGATCATGACATGACTAAGATTACTCTGTATCTAACACTAACTCTAGGTAAATAGCTAAATCATTTGGTATTAAATACCCCCAGACTCGATAGCATGAAAAGCAAAGCATCACATATTCTTTCATAGCATAAAATGCACACTTATTCATAATATATCTATAGAGACATTTTATCAAACAATTGCATGGTATAACTTGCACATACGCTAGAATGACATGATTGCTTTCCCTTATTAATTCACATGAACAATTCATCAAGCACTTGTTGAGCATAATATATGCACATAATAAGAGGGCATCATGTTTCACATCCAATTTCAGAATTTCAAGGGGTTTAAAATGGACTCATGCGAATTTATACACATAAACATGAAACGTATAATAAAGCATGAAATAGAAATCTAATTCAAATCATAATCATGATTACACTTTAATTTTAATCATGGAAGTCGTAAATTCCAACTACTTAAAGTTTAAAAGAGTTTCTTGAACTCCATGGATGAACACTTCACATACCTTAGTTGGCGAATACTTGAAGAATAATGGTGGTAACCTTGAGTCTTGGATCTTGAATGTGATGAACTACGGTTTGTTCTTGATAAATTCTAGAGAGAATGAGTATATTTGTCCTCATGGATGGCTTAATAATATATTTTGAAGGATGATATATGGTAGAAAAAGACCCATTTACCCCTCTGGATCAGGTTTAAAAGACTAAAAGTTGAACTATGGATGCGCAGGCTGATGCACCGAATCATTGGCATCGATGAGATGACCAATGCCCCACGTCGAGTCTGCGTCAGTTCACTGGAAATTTCCATTGGAAGCCAAGTAAAATATTGATTGAAGAAATGGCCGACGTAGCACACTGAGAACACATTGATACACTGTTTTGGATTCCTAAACGTGGTTTAACTAAGGTCCAAAAATTCCAAAACTCGTTTGGGAACACCCACTGACATCCTGATCATGAATCAACCTAAATATTAACATTTTAAGGTCGTAGATGTCATGAATTACCAACTTACAAAGGCCAAAATAATACTAAGTCTTGATACTTAGCTAGAATTTTCAAAGTCTGGGACCTCTTAGAAAGTTTTTAGGGACTGAGTCAAGTTTAGGATTTTGTGGGTTCATACAATATCTCCCTCTTGGGAACATTCATCCTTGAATGATATTAACGAACCTGAGAATACTAATAGACTAGATTTAGACACTGGACATGCATAACTGAAGCATGATTTCATGACTGAGATTACTGATATACGGAATTATCATACTGAACATGCAAATTTAATGCATGCGTACATAGTTAAACATGATTCATGATTGCATAACTGGGATTACTGATAAGCTAAGTTTATATATTGAACATACATATCTAATGCATGGGTACATGACTGAACTAATTTGTGAATGCATGACTGAGTATGCAACATTAATTGATACCAAGTTGGTAGCTATATCTGAACATGAGACTGAGTAAGATTAAGGAAAAACTATTACCTTAGGTTTAGTCTAAGTTTGCAGAGAATAGGTGAGGATACTTGGTTCTTATATCTGCATCTTCTTCACAAGTAGCTCCCTCAACGGACTAATTCCACCGAAGAACTTTAACTAGAGGGACTTCTTTGTTCCTCAGTATGTGAATCTGATAATCAAGGATTTTGAATGAAATCCCTTCACAAGAGAGGCTTTTCTGAATATCTATGCCCTCTATAGGGACTACGAATTCTGGGTCACCTATACATTTCTTTAACAAGGAGACATGGAACACTGGGTGCACTGAAGCTAAGTCTGAAGGCAACTCAAGCTTGTAAGTTACCTTTTTTAAATAGCTGAGAATTCGGGAAGGACCGACATATCGAGGAATGAGTTTCTCCTTTTTGCCAAGCCTCTTCACTCCTTTCATAGGAGAGATTTACAAATTCACAAAATCACCAATATCGAACTTGAGCTCCTTTTTGCATACATCTGTGTATGATTTCTATCGGGTCTGAGCTATCTTAAGCCTTTCCTTGATTAACTGGACTTTTTCTAAGGTATCAAATACCATGTTGGCCACTACTACTGTTGCCTCACCCACTTCAAACAAACCAATGGGAGATCTACATCTCCTACCAAAAAGTGCCTCAAACAGAGCCATTAGAATACTGGAATGATAGCTATTGTTATATGCGCATTCAATCAAAGGCAAATGGCTATCCCAACTAGCTTTAAAGTCAATCGCACACGCTCGTAGCATATCTTCTAAAGTCTGAATATTCCTTTCTTCTTGACCATCTGTCTAAGAATGAATGGTTGTACTGAGGTAAACTCGGGTACCAATACCCTTTTGGAAAGCATACCTCTATCTAAGATAATGGAAAGCGGACCACCATGCAATCTGACCAACTCTCTGATAAATAGAGTTTGGAATAATCCTCGACTGAATAAGAGCTATGGACTAGTAGGATATGAGATAATTTGGTCTTCCTATCTGCAATGACCCAAACTGAATCATGCTGGCAACGAATATGAGGTAAACCCATCATAAAGTTCATGTTCATTTCTTCCCATTTCCAGTTAGGAATACTGAACTCCTGCATAGTCCCATTTGTTTTCTAGTGTGCTGACATTTTGAGCACCTAACCATAAACTCTATAATATCTCTCTTCATCCCACTCCACCAATAGATCTCCCACAAATCTTGGTGTATCTTAGTGGCCCCTGGATGAATAAAGTAGCGTGCGCCATGTGACTCTACAAGAATTCATTGCCTCAAGTCATCTACACCTAGCACACATAGCCAACCCTCACAGCGCAATACACTATCTCTCTCTTGGGAGAAAACCTGTACCTTCTGATCTCTGACTAATTCCTTTAACTTCACTTGACTAGGATCCCTATCCTGTTTTTCCTTCACCTCGAAAACTAAAGATGACTCTAAAATACTCTGTACCCATACACTACCTTCTGTTAAATCGACTAAGCAAACACCTAGTCAGGCAAGCTAATGAACTTCCTGAGCGAACTTTTTCTTACTGCTCTCAAAATGAGCAACACTCTCCATAGATGTCTAGCTAAGAGCATCACCCACTACATTGGCTTTACTCGAATGATAGAGGATGCTCATATCGTAGTTATTTAAAAACTCCAACCACCTTCTCTGATAGAGGTTTAGATCTTTCTATGAGAACACATATTGTAGGATCTTATGGTCAGTGAAAACATCAACGTGCACCCCATACAAATTGTGCCTCAAAATCTTTAAGGAAAACACTAGTGCTGCTAACTCAAGATCATAATTAGGATAGTTCTTTTCATGGGGATTAATCTTTCTAGAGGCATAGGCTATGACCTTACCTCTCTATATCAAAACACACCCCAAAAGAACTCTAGAGGCATCATAATATATGACAAACCCATCTAAACCATCTGGTAGGGTCAAAACTGGAGTTGTAGTAGTTGAGTCTTCAACTCGTGAAATTCATCCGATAAGAATCTGACCACTGGAATTTGACTTTCTTCTGAGTCTCTATGGACATAGGGGATGCAATAAATGAAAATCCCTCAACAAACCATTGGTAATAGCCATCCAATCCCAAGAAACTCTTAATATCTGACAAAGAGATGGGTCTTATCGATTTTCTCACTACTTCAGTCTTTTAGGGATCAACTCTAATTCCATCACCGGAAATGATATGGACAAGGAAAGCTATTAACCTTATCCAAAAATTTTACTTACTGAATTTGGAGAATAGCTGATGGTTTTGTAGAGTTTGCAATACTATTTTGAGATGGTCTGCACGATCATGCTTACTGCGAGCATAGACAAAAATGTCATCTATGAAGACTATGACGAACATGTTCAAGTACTGCTTGAACACATAATTCATCAAGTCCATTAAAGCTGTTGGGGAATTGGTAAGACCAAAGGAAATGACTAAGAATTTGAAGTGACCATACCGAGTTATAAAGGCAATTTTTCGGATGTCACATACTCTGTCTCTAAGCTGATGATAGCCCGATCTGAGGTCTATCTTAAAGAAGTAACTGGCACCCTGCAGTTGGTCAAACAAGTTATCGATTCTGGGAAGAGGGTACTTGTTTTATACCATGACTTTATTTAGCTGACGGTAATCAATACAAATTCTGAGTGAACCATCTTTCTTATGCACAAATAAGACTGGTGCACCCCACGGGGACACACTGGGTCTGATAAATCCCTTATCTAAGAGATCCTTCAACTATTCTTTTAACTTCCTGAGTTCTGTTGGGGCTATTTTTATGGCAAAATAGATATGGGCTGAGTATCTAAGAGAAGATCAATTCCGAAATCAATTTCCCTTTCGGGAGAAACTCTGAGAAGATCTTCGGGAAACACATATGGGAATTTATATGCTACTGACACTGATTCAAGAGTAAGGGTTTATGGACTAGAGTCCTGGACTTGAACTAGTTGGTAAACACATCCCTTAGATATCATCGTTCTCGCCCAAAGGTAAGAAACAAGCTGACCCATAAGTGTTGAAATACTAGCCCTCCAATCTAGGATGGGTTTATTCATAAACTAAAATTGGACAATTCTATTTCTACAATCGATAGAGGCATAGCAGGAATGAAGCGAATCTGTGTCGATAATGACATCAAAATCGGCCATCTCTAATTTGTCTAAGTCTGCTGAAGTGACTTTTTGAGAAACTATATCAGGTAGTTCCAGTATATCTTCCTGGCTATAATAGATTTACCCACTAGGGTAGATACTGAGAAAGGCTCTAATAGAATTTTAGGACTGACTTCAAAATCAACAGCTATATATATGGAGTAACAATGGATAAAGAAGCTCCTGAATTTAGAAAAGCATAGACATGTAAATGGAAAATATTTAACGTACCAGTGACCACATCAGGAGAACTTTCCTGATCCTTTTGGGAATGAAGAGAATAGAGTTTTTTGGGGTGCTTCCTACTGGTGGTACTGGATGTGGCACCTTGATGATTTAAGCTACCTTACTGAGTTGGGGGACAGTTATGCTGATTCTGACAACCCACCTGAGGACACTATTTTACCCTGTGGCCTAGCTTACCACATCTAAAACACACATCATTGTTAGATCTATAGATAACTTGGTTGTTTTTACCATACTTCTAACACAGAGGATCTGTTCGGCCACTGCTAACACTACCCTAGGGTTTAGGTCCTAACACCTTATCTCTATTAATATCACTAAATTTTGGCACAGGAGCACTGGCTGAGGAAGGAGCTGGAACTAAGGATTTTGGGTAAAACTGAGTACGATTCCCACCCTCTAACTTAGGCTAAGCAATGTTAAAACTACCTGTTCTCCTTCTTCTTCTCTTTATTCTTAGCCTTCTCTATCTACTGACATGGAACATGAGCCTGGATATTTCCATCTCCTTAATAAACATTATGGTCCTACACTCCTTGACCACACTATTAGACACGCCAGACACAAACTTACTTATCTTCACTCTGCTATCTACTACTATATGCGGGGAATATCTGGCTAACTGAGTAAACTTTAGAGAATACTCTTGTACTATCATATTTCCCTGCTCAGGTTTATAAACTCCAAAATCTTTGCTTCCCTCAACTCTAGCAGGAAGAACCTATCCAAAAAAGCAACAGCAAACTCCTCCCATTTTATGGGCCCTACATCTGCGGCCCTTTTTGCCTTACTCTATTTGAACCATAAGTGTTCCACATCCTATAGCTAATAGGCGGCCAACTCAATGATCTCAACATCCATCACTCCAATAATATTAGTAACTTTTTACACCTAATCAAGAAACTCCTAAGGATCCTCATCTGACTTAGACCCAGTAATAGATGGAAGGTTCATTCGGGTGAAATCCCAAATCCTAGCAGCAGCAATATTGGCCACTGGTTTGGACAAAATAGCAGTTAGGCATTCATTCTGGACTACCATAGAATGAGCTAGGGTGGTTAAAGCTTCTCTGAACTCCGCGTGGAAATGTGTTCGTCGAGAGGATCTGGCTGGACAGGCTGGGGTTCTGGCTGGTCTCCCATTCCTCTCCCCTTAGTCCTCTTTGGAGTCATATTCCATAAATAGAAGAGAAATTTATATTAGATATGGAGTTTAACTAGATCTCATGCTCACTCACACGACATGAATACTGAAAGAAGAGAAACTTTTCCTAAAATAACTCGCAGCCTCCTGTCCATAAGTGTGGCACGCTACACACTCATGCACAAGATTCTACTATATGCGGCCTTTAGAACTTCTAGGACTCTATTGAACCATATGCTATGATACCAAGTTTATAACAACCCGAGTCTCTATTTCGGATGCTACACAGTGCTCATAATCCCGAAGGACCACAAGCTAACCAACGACTGGTACCTGCTGCAATAGCTAAATAATAAAACTGTATATATATAGAAATTAGGAGAAAACTTGACATAAGGTTCAATATTAAAATAAAAATAAATACGGTATAGAAATACCAAAACTAAAACATCTGTCTGAAAATACTCTAGTCTGAAAAGCCTCTAAACTGTCTAAAATATGGAGTTGATGGGACATATCCATAACTAACTCTAACTACTGAAATAAACTAAAATTCTAAAATAATAATCATGTCCTTGAATTATGAAGACTCACCACTAACTCTGACTATTGAAGATCTGAACTGGTAAGGTTGCTCAAAAGCCCGTGCATCTTAACCTATGATATAAAATATCATAGAGCAAGAGAAAAGTATACATCAGTACTTTGAATGTACTAGTATGTTAAGTGAGGTAGGTTGAAATGCATGGGTTCATATACATGAACAATGCTTACTGAATAACATGATTATAACTGGATAAGAGTATATGCATGAAAACATAAATGTAACTAAGATCGTGATAACATTGAATACTGAGTCTGAATACTGATTAACTGATATCTGAGTATACTAATACAGAATTACTGATAATTGAATGACTGTATCTGATAGTCCAAATTCTGTGGAACTATACTAGTTCCGTACTGAGCTGAGTGATTGTGTCTGATAGTCCTAAATCTGTAAAATTGAACTGAGTTCTATACTGAGACTGAATCTAAAACTTAGACTATGGAATGTATTCATCTAACCAATATGTCCTTTTCTATATATATTGGGGTCCAACCTATAACCTCAGTTGGAAGGGTGTCAATACCATGCCATAGGTAAAGACAAGTTGTGAGTTAACCCTCTCTGATAGGAAGCTCTTTCGTCAACCCTTGCTGGAAGGAAAACTCAAATGAGATATGTCAACCCTCATAATATCTAGCATGAAGATATCTCAACCTACACTAGCTACATAGTTCTTTAACTTAGGGATTGCTATTAAGGGTCAAACCCTCTACTAGCAGGAATACCCCCATCCCTGGGTTAACTCGATGTTGAATCCTGCTCCCTTCTGAATATCCACTGCACTGGTTTCCTAAATCATACTAGGCTTGACTAGATTGTTACTGATAATACTTTCTAACTAAACTGAACTGAGTTTCATTAACTGACGGAATACTACTGAATTCTTTTAACTTACTAAATTTACTTAGGTCTGAATTGGACTGGACTGATGCAGAGTCTAATAAGTTTTCCTGAGTCTTGTAATTGACTGAGAGTACTACTGATCGTGACATGACTAAGACTATTCTGTATTTGACACCAGCTTTAGGTATACAGGTAAATTATTGGGTATTAAATACCCCCAGGACTCGATAGCATGAAAAGTAAAGCATCACATGATCTTGCATAAAATAAAATGTTCACTTGTTCATAATGTATCTATAGAGATATTTTATCAAACACTTGCATGGTCTAAATTGCACATAAGCTAGAATGACATGATTTCTTTCCCTTATTAATTCACATGAACAATTCATCAAGCATTTGGTGAGCATAATATATGCACATAATAAGAGGGCATCATGTTTCACTTCCAATTTCACAATTTCAAGGGGTTTAAAATGGATTCATGCGAATCTACACACATAATAACCAATTTCATATGAAACGTATAATAAATCATGAAATAGAAATCTAATTCAAATCATATTCATGAATACACTTTAATTCCAATCGTGGAAGTCATAAATTCCAACTACTTGAAGTTTAAAAGAGTTTCTTGAACTCTAAGGGTGGACGGAACCCTTGGATGAACACTTCACATACCTTAGTTAGCAAATTCTTTTAGAATAATGGTGGAAACCTGAGTCTTGGATCTTGAATATGATGAACTAGGGTTTGTTGTTGATAAATTCTAGAGAGAATAAGTATATTTTGCCTCTTGGATGGCTTCATGTTATATTTTGATGGCTGATATAACGTAGTAAAAGACCCATTTACCCCTCTGGACACAGGTTTAAAAGACTGAAAGCGTAACCATCGATGCGTAGACCGACACGCTGCATCTTTAGCATCAATGCAATGATCAACACACCACTCGAGTCCGAGTCAATTAACTGTAAATTGTCATTTGGAAGCCAAGAAAAATATTGATCAACGCGACGGCCGCCGCGCCATGCCGAGATCGCAATGATACACTATTTTTTATTCCCAAATATGGTTCAAACGAGGTCTGAAAAATCTAAAACTCGTTCGGGAACACCTACTGACATTCCTTATAATGAATCAACCTAAAGATTGACATTTTAAGGTATTAAAAGTCGTGAAATAGCATTTCCAACTTAAGAAGGCCAAAATAATACTAAGTTTGAATACTTAGCTAGAATTTTCTAAGTATGGGACACCTTAGCAAGCTTTTAGGGACTGAGTTAATCTTAGGATTTTGTGGGGTCTTACTATTAAGTTTTGGTTGGTTGAAGTATTCATTAGGATTTTTGCAGTTGAAAGAGAAACCACTATCCTAGGACCTAATCTTTTTTAGATGTTACTACCACAGTAATTATTTTTGTGTGCAGTAATTACTAATTTTTTTCTTTCCAAAATTCTTGTATTTTATTCCTATAGTTTTGGCGACAGGAAAACCCTCTGGGTCCGGCTATATTTTTTACCATACTCAGAGCTAATCCAACGACAAATTTCTGGTTTGCCAACATCTAAACTGTTATTAAATGGCTACCTAACTTAAGGAATAAAACTAAAAATATAGAGGCAGAACAACAGTAATTACTAACTAGAAAAATGATTATTCCAGGAGTAACACTAATTTTGACCGACTTTAGGATAGCGTAACGCTCTAGCCGCTCCTACTCATACTCACATAGGAATTAATCCCTCTATAATGCAATTTTCATTAGCACCTATATCAAACAATGCAATCTTATTAATTTAATAGTCTTTATTGATAACTATAGTAATTGGTATATGGTAACTTTCGGGTTTAACTATAGTAATTGTATAAATTCCTGATTTGTTTATAGTAAGTTGTTTTAGAGATTTTATTTCTAGAGACTCTATTTCTTTATTGTCACTTTTTTCTCCTGGTGTTTCACCAAGTTCAAACTGATATGATTTGGGGTCTTGGTCTAGAGTTAAATCCTTCAATATTTTATTAGCAAGTGATTCTATTTCTAGATTGCTAAGTCTTTGCTTAACTTTCCTAAGTTCTTCTTTTATGTATAATAATTTTGTCTAAAGATCTTGTATGGTTGTGGAGCAAAATAATAGTTTATAATAATTTAATCTTTAAAAGTATTTTAAACTTTCAAATTAAACTTTAAAAAAACAAAATAAGAACAAAAATATGTAAAGTTAAATTAATAAAAATAGTAGAGAAAGAGAGAAAATTATACTAGCAAAATCATTTTATTAATTAGGGAAATGAGAGAGATTACAAAGGGAGATGGGAAATATGGGAGATGGTAAAGAGTTTTTCAAAATTAGGGAAATTTCATAATGCTCTCCGCTATTACAAGTTGAAAGCCTTAAATAGGCTTCAGAAGTGCTAACTAATTTTTAACAAACACTATCTATTTTACATTTGTCCATACACTAATGAAAGCTATTTATTGTACACCTATCTAGGAGTAGCAGATTGGAATAACGGGGAGAATATAATATTTTATAATAATTTAATCTTTGAGAGTATTTTAAACTTTCAAATTAAATCATTGTATAACTATTTTTAGTTTGGATAGCAATATTTTTATTGACTGACGAGTATTCTTCCTTAAATATCTGCTTAAGTGGTTGCATTCTTGGTATATTGGTAATAGACTCTTTTGAGAAAAATAAAAATCCTCCCATTCTAGATTTGGCTAGTTGGGGAACCTAAAGATGACCTTACGAGTCCAAAAGTCTAAAGACGCATAACAAGATGCAACCAATCCATACCAAAAATCACATAAAAATCCACCATTCCCAACTCAAACAGATCTACCAAGGTCTGCCTATCACCAACAGATACCACACACCCTCTATAGACCCATCAGCAATAATCGAGTATCCTACCCGGGTAGAAACAGAAAAAGGATCCAAAATAATTTCTGGATCAAAACCAATAGGCACAACTATATAAGGAGTCACATAAGAAAAAGTGGATCCCGAATCAAGCAAATAATATATGTCACAGGTAAAGAGCTATAATGTACCAGTACCAACATCAGGTGATGCCTTGGATTCCTATCAGAATTCTAAAGCTTACAACCTATTCTGACCGACACTAGAACCAGGAGCAGTAACAAAAGTAGATGCCATACCATGAGGTGTAGGAGAAGAAGATGAAGCCACCAAAATCTTATTCGCCCCTGTAGTGACCTTATTAGCCAAATAATCCTTAAGCTGATGGCCTACCTAACAATAATTAAAGCACTTATCTCTACCTTTCACATAGAATCCTCTATGAGGACGACCATAGAACTAACAAGGAGGTCATAAATAAATATACTAATCACCTGAGATTGGGCAACCTGAGCACGAGAATTGTCACCACCTTAGTGACGCCTGTCGCCCAATTATAATGGGTAATGAGCACTGGAAGTAGAAAGGAACTAGAACTCCCGCACTTTTTTTCTGCCACTTGCCACCATCTCTACCACCCTGAGACTGCGCACCTCCCTGTTTAGAAAATTTCCCCACTTTTCCTGCCTATCCCTAAATTTTGCCTGCTTTCTCTTCTCATCCTCAACCTACTGCATATGAACAGTCAACCTAGATATATCCATATCCCAAATGAGCAAAGCAGTCTTGCTCTCCAAAATCAAATCTCTATGCAATCTAGAAGCGAACTTTCTTATTCTCAACCTCATATCAGCCACCAAATCAATAGCATACCTTTACAACTAATGAAAATTCAAGGAAAACTCCCTCACAGACATTCTCTATTTTCTGAGGTTCACAAACTCCTCCATCTTAGCTTCCATCAAAAGTTGTAAGTTCAAGATAGTCAAAGACATATGCAGAATGAATAAATTGTCATTAGCTACACCTAGATAGGTAGAGAATAAATAGCTTTCATTAGTTTATGGTCAAATGTAAAATAGATAGTGTTTGTAAAAAATTAGTCAGCACTTTTGAAGCCTATTTAAGACTTTTAACTTGTAATAGTGGAGAGCATTCTGAAATTTCCCTAATTCAAAAAAACTCTCTATCATCTCCCATATTTCCCATCTCCCTTTGTAGAAGTTCTCTCATTTCCCATATCAATAAAAAGTTTTTGTAAGTATAAATTTCTTCATTTTCCAACTATTTTAGTTAATTTTGGTTTAGATTTATTTTTTTTATTTTGTTGTTTTAAAGATGGTTTTAAAGTAGTTTAAACTACTTTTAAATTATAAATTACTTTAATAATTATAAATATTCATTTTGGTTCCTAATATCCTGATCCATCCATAAAATGGTATCAAAGCCAAGGTTCCCGGGAGGGAGTGTGAGTATGAGTAGGAGACCCAAGAGCGTTATGCTATCCTAGTACTGATCGAAATTGAGGGACATTATAGGAGAACCTCAACTTTTCCAACATTTTAGGGACATGATAATTATTGCAAACTTGAGCATGAATCGGATAGGTGATGGCTTGCAATATTGACTTTGTGCTATGTATGTGTAAGATGCTACTTAGTTCCTTTTGTGCGTTAAATCTAGAGCTTGTCCGGTTAGTCTTGCTAGGTCGTAGGATAGTGGTTAGGAAAGGATCATAGGTCATTTTTTATATTAGTCCATTTTTAGCCTAATTGACCATCCATGTGTGAATATCTTTGATCCTGATATTTGAGACTTACAACCTATTTTTCTTGTTACACCTATCACCTTTCTATTTGTATTACAATGCACCTATTTTGGCTCTGGTCTTCCTTGGACATTGTGCACTTCAACTCAGGCAAATCATCTAAGTTGAGAGTGGATACCATAGGGGTGCGCAATGTAAAATAGGTATGAAAAAAGGGTAAAATAAGAGAAAAAAGTAAGGATGGGTGTGGCAGAAAAAATAAAAAGAAAAGAAAATTTGTGAAAAAAGATAAAAAGAAAGACTAAAATACCACACCCAACATGAATATTCTTTGAAATAAAAAAAAGAGCAATAAGGATGGAAATAAAGTGAAAAATTGGTTGAGTGTGGACCCCAAAAGTTAGTGCAGTGCCAAGGAGTCTTAGTCACTTTTAATATCTATACGTATCATACCATCTCCAAGCCTACGTTTCAAGATGAAGAAAATTCCTAGAGTGATCCTAACTTAACTGTCTGAAAGCTTAGCTAAAGAAAATAAAGGCAAGCCTATGGTATTTGACATGCATTGATTAGAACTTCTTTCTGAGAGTGAGTGTCTCTTGACTGTACCCACATTGAAATAATTTATTTTATATATAAGTGAGAAGGGACTTCTTTGTTGTGAGGGAACATGGGTTGTATTGCTAAAAGCTAACTTGCTTGGGTAGTGTAACTTATATATATATATATGTATGGTTGTTTGTTTCTAATGTAATATTATAGCTTGATTCCTTTGTGTCACATTGTTGTGCTTTATTAATACGCACAGTTGGTTTTAAAGTGAGTGAACTTGGAGAAGGTAATGTATTCTGAGCAAAAATTGATGATTGATTGCCATAGGTATCTTATGTTTCTCTTGGATAAGCATCATTGTATTGTTTAGTTATATTTTGTTTACTAAGTACAAGAAACATTCTAAGATGAGGGTTTTGATGTGCTATAGGAATGTAGCACTTACGATGCTTAAACTATGAGAATATTGTAATACCCCATACTTTTTCCTAGTTTGAAATCATCTCAAAAATGTTAGAAGCTTTACTTGAAAGATAAATCGACTTTTTTACATGTGGTATTTTTAATATTTTCACTATTTTTCACGTGGGAAATTGAATTATCTTTCCAACGATATAAATTTTATCAAAATCTGACATCGACGGAGAAAGTTATGGCCCAAAATACTAAAGGCAATAAAAACCGCCCACGTGTGATGGTAAGGCCGACGGACCGTCGCCCACAACTTTCACAAGGGAAATAGTGAGGCCACCTTCTGGATAAGGTGTGACGGTCAAGTTGACGGACCGTTGAACCAGCGATGGACCGTCCCCCAAGCCGTCGTAGCCAAAATAGTGAGACCCTCATTCTACCTAGAAGCGACGGTCAGGGCCGATGGACTGTCAACCTAGTGATGAACCGTCGCACCCACCGTTACAGGTCCCGTTCAGTTTTTTAAAGTTGTTTCAACAGGGGTATTTTAGTCACTTACCACCCACTTATATACACCCAGTTATATCTGATTTCTGCCCATTTGTTCATTATTATTTCAACAAACACATTAGGGTTTCTCTCCTAAATTAATCCCCAAGAACAAGAATCCAAATCTTCTCCAAGAAACTAAGAGATTCAAATCCCTCAAGTTCAATAACATCAAAAAAACTCAACCCAGGTATGCATAGTGTTCATTCATGGACTCCTTTCATCCATGAAGTCCAAGAATCTCTTTTCCAACTTCAAGTTATGGATTTTCTTTATGATTTCATGATTGGTCTGTTCTCATTCAGGTTGATAAATGAGAAATTGAATTTTACTCCATGTTGGGTGATAATTTCTATGTGGGTTTAATTATTATAGATATATATTCATGCAAACCTATGACTAAACCCTTGAATGATAAAATTAGAATGTGGCCATGATGTTTAATTATTGTACAATAATGTTTACATGTACCATGCCTACAATATGTTTGATTTAATACCTAAATGAAGGAAAAGTGCCTAACTAGGATGTTGTCATGAAATCCCCATGTATGTACAAGCTTATGCCTATCACATGTTTGATGAAATGCTTCAGTAAATGCATTATGGTGATTATTATGTATTCAAGCAAGTCATGCTTTGTCAGTTTCCTTCTATCAAGTCCTGGGGATACTTGTACCCAAAATATTAGTTGTGTTCCTAGAGCCATGTCATGTTTTCACGATACTCTCAGTCAATCTATGATCCTTAGACTTCAGACAGTCTTCTGACTCAGGAAATCTCTATGATCTCATCAACTCGGTCAGATATCAGATATTAGTAGAATTTCATCAGTCAACGAAAGTCAGTAACTCATTCCATGTTCAGTTTCAGAAAATCATGTTCAGTGTCTATTCAGATGGGAGTAGAAATTAGCACCGACTGAACCCAGGGGTCTTAACTCGCCTGTTATATGAGGGTATGATTCTTAGAAGCAATCCTTGCATTCCAGAACTATGTAGCCAACATAGGTTGAGACATCATAGCCTGTTATATGAGGGTAGATAAAGTGGATTAACCTACTATATGAGGGTTCCCACCATTCTCATTAGAGTTACCTGTTATATAGGGTCACTCACATATTGTCCTTACCAGTGGCACGGTATTGACGCCCTTCCAATCAGGGTATAAATTGGACCCCAATTTAGCTATAAAGTTTCATTTAGGGAATGTAGGTTAGATGACTACTTTCCTCAGTTTCAGTATCAATATCAGTCAAGAACTCAGATAGTTCTTCAGATTTTAGGTGTATCGATACAGTCAATTCAGATATAGTATGGAACTTAGCTAGTTCTGTCAAATTCAGGACTTTCAAATATAGTCACTTATGTTATCAGTTATATCAGTTATCAGTATGTCATTTTATCTGTATTCAAATTCAGTAATCATGTTATCACGGTATCAGTGTCAGTTTTTATGTCTCATGCATATACTCTCACGCTCATGATAGTCAGTCTATTATTATATTTGTTCATGTATATGAACCTCATGTATTTAGCTTAACTCATATGCATACCAGTATATTCAAAGTACTCATGCATTTGCGATATGGTGTCTTATACCATAGGTTCAGAGACACGGGTTTTAAAGCATCGGTAGATTCCAGTCTCAGCAGTCAGAGTTAGAAGTGAGTCCTCATCTTTCGAGGTCACGATCATCATTTTATTAGATCATTAATTATTTTATTAGTTGGAGTTAGTTGGGGACATGTCCCATCAACTCCTCATTCAGACAGTCACATTTAGAGGCTTTTCAGACAACAGTATGTTCAAATAGCTTATTTCAGTTTTGTTTTGGGTATTTCATACCCTATCCATATATTATGATTTATCAGATCTTATGTTACAATTTTGAACCTTATGGCCTTTCAGTTCATGTTTTCGCATTATATAGTATATATGCAGCATACATGTACAGATATCAGTCATGGGTTAGCTTGTGGTCCTTTGGGGTCATGATCACTATGTAATGTTCTGGGTACTAGTTTTGGGGTATTACAAATATGGATGTACTTAAACCTATTTTATTCGATTTGATGTGTTTTGGGGAGTGTTTTACAGGAAATTAGGTATTGGGATGGCAAATTCTAAAAGAACTATGAAAAGTGGCCTGAGTCGTAGTTAAAAATCCATTTTCAGCCTTTACTGCCTAACTTACGACTTTCTCCTAATAACTCAGAAGGAAACCTTACGAGTCATATCTTGGACAGATTTGACACAGATTCAATAATGCTTTAGTATTTTGGCCATAACTTTTCACCCAAATATTAGATTAAGGGAACGTTGGTATAGTTGGAAAGCTGATAAAATTGTCTACCTATTGGTGGGTATTGAGATAAAAAATTCTAAGTACAAAAAAAAGTTATGCTCGGTTAAAAATTATGATAGTTATACTGTTGACAAGAACTTAATCGTTAAGGGATGTTTTCACTTGCCTATAAGATAAGAGCTATTTGTGATCTTAATATGCATCTAAATTTAGAGTTGCAGTGTCAGAAAAATACAAGTAGAAAGTCTGAATATGACTTATATGGTCCAACCATACACAGACCAGTGTTTGAAGAAAGAAAAAAAGAATTCTAGGTAGATACGATTCAAGGCTACAAGTCGTATGATCAAGGTATGACTCAGAAGCATAAGTCATAAGCAGAATAGAAAGTTGAAGCCTAGAATTCAGTCACTTGAATGGATACGAGAACTTTGGTATGACTCGTATGATGATGGTACGAGTTGAAGAGCGAGTCATACCTTGGGCCAACATTACTTTTACTATCCCATTTTAGTTAGGATTTGTTTCCTAGGTTTCTATGTATCCCAATTACACTCCTATAATGTTTTTAAGTCCTATTATGTATGGGTAATTAAGTTATCCTATTTTATTTAGGATTTTAGTTCTGGAGTTTTCCTATTTTATTTAGGAGTTGATTTCTAGGGCTTTCCTACTTTATTTAGGATTTGATTTTTTGTAATCTAAATATGTTTTCGGCGTTGTTTATTTATGGGAATCGAGATATTAATTCATTCATATATTGATTATTCACATATTTTGGTTTATTCTTATTTTGTTATTCAATTTAAGACTTTAGGATTTATTTTTTCATTATTTTGAGATTGATTTTATAATTTTGTATGTGGGTTCCATTATTGATCTCATAAATATGAGCGGCTAATTCCCTTAACTAGGTTTTTCGGAACCATGGCAGATTAATAAAGTAGAGCAAGTGCTAAGTCATTCTAGATAAAGATTCTTCCATATTCACTACTTGCTTCAAAAGAGAGGTAGAGATTGGGAAAAGACATCACAACGGTAATTTGAGATTCACTTCTATCAAATAATTCCCTCCATCTCATCTAATTACTTGAGACTCAAAAAGTTAAAGTGAATTGGGATCCAAGACAAGGGTTAGTAATGCGATACTCTGAGACTCACAAGGTAAAGAGTAAAGTTTGCCAATAAGTCCACAAGATTATTGATGATACATAACTTTTCAGATTCTACATGTAAGACATTGAAATATTTAAACAGGGCACGATAAGTATACTAAGTTGAGAAGCCAGGGGGAACACAAGCCTAGTATTCATCTTAGATTTTTTACAACCAAGAGCAACAAATTCTTCTCTGTTTTCTACTTTAATAAATCCCTTATTTTTTACTTTCCTGTACTGCCTAGTAAATATAATAAGTTTGAGAAGGATTTTCGACGTATTCCCTTGGAATTCAACCCCAACCTAGTTGGGTTACTATATTTGATAATGACTGCTTTATCCTTGTAAGGAGGTGTACTTTGGGAATTATCAGTAAGAAGGATGGTTCCCTTTGAATGTGTATTGATTATCGACAATTGTATAAAGTAACCGTAAAGAATAAATATCCACTTTCGAGGATTGATGACCTTTTCGATCAGCTTTAGGGTGCTAAATTCTTCTCTAATATTGATCTTCGGCCTGGTTTATATCAGTTAAAAATTAAGTAGATAGATATCCCTAAGATTTCTTTTTGAACCCGGTATGGACATTTTGAGTTTCTGGTACATCCTTTGGTTGGACCAATGACCCAACCTCAATTATGAATCTTATGAATTGGTTTTTTCATTAGTTACTAGATTTGTTCATGATTGTATTTATTGATGATATTCTAGTTTATTTGAAGAGTGAGGTAGATCATGATGATCACCTCTGATTTGTATTGCAGACCCTAAAGGATCAGCATTTGTATGCTAAGTTCTCCGAGTATGAGTTCTAGTTAATTTTGTGACTTATCTAGGTCAATATTGTTTCTAGTAAGGGGATCATGGTGGATCTACAAAATACTGTGCTGGTTAAAAAGTGTCCTAGATCTACAACTCCAATCTATATTCGAAGTTACTTGAGTTTGGCCGATTATTATAAAAGGTTTGTAGAAAATTTCTCGACAATTATTACCCTTTTGACTAAGTTGTCTCAAAAGAAGGTAAAGTTATTGTGGTTTGATGCTATCGAGGGTAGTTTTGAGAAGATGAAGAATAAGTTAACTTCAGTTTCGATCTTCACCCTACCCGAGGGTACATATGATTTTATGGTCTATTGTGATACACCCTGGGTGGGACTTGGTTGTGTATTAATGCAGCATGGCAAGGTAGTTGCTATGCTTCTATACAATTCAAAGTTCAAGAGAAAAATTATCCGACTCATGACTTAGAGTTATTAGCAGTGGTGTTTGCATTGAAGATCTGGCGGCATTATTTGTATAAAGTTCATGTAGATATTTATTATGATCAAAAAAGCCTACAATATATGTTCACTAAGAAAGAGCTAAATCTCAGGAAAATGAGGTGGCTTGATGTAAGACCCCATAAAAATCCTAGTCTAATTCAGTCCTATAGCATGGAAAAAGGGGGTCCCAGACTTAGAAATTTCAGCGAAGTGTTTATACTTCGAATTATTTTTAGTCTTCATAATTTGATGATCTTATTTTTGGTCTTGACGACCTTAGAATGTCAATTTGTAAGTTGATTCATAATCAGGGATATCAATAGGTGTTCTCAGATGAGTTTCATATTTTTCAGACGTCGTTTGAGCTATGTTTAGATGACCAAAATAGTGGGTCAATGCAATCTCAACGCGTCAATGATTGCATCACTAAAACAGTGAACCAACGCAGACTTGACACAATGCGTCGCCTATCGGATCGACACCATCGACATGGCGCGTCAATCTATGCATCGCTGGGTACATTTTTTTTGTAATTAAATCTGCGTCCAGAGGGGTATTTAAGTCAATTTCCCCACTTTTATTTAGACCTAAAATAGGAAATTAAGATATCCTAAGGGTAAAATCACTTACTTTCTCTTAAGTCCTCTCAAAACAAAACCCTAGGTCATTTAATTTCAAGTCCAAGCTTCAAAAACATACCAACGCTTTTCATGAATTTAATTACCAAGGTATGTTAGGTGTTCATCCTTGGGTTTCCTTCCAACCTTGGGGTTCAAGAACCCATTTTAAACTACAAATTTATTGATTTTAAGATTTATATGTTTGAATTGGATAGTGTTCATGTATGTATTGATGTTTGGTTTTCAAATCAAGATTCATTACAAGTTTCAAGTGAATTAATTAGCCTGTATGTAGAATTATATGATTCTCATGTTAAACCCTTGAATTTGCAATTTGAATGTTGTAGCCATGATGTTCATATCTTGATGGTTTCTATGTGCACTAATTATGCTCTCCAAGTGTTTGATAGAATATCTATGTAAATTGAAGAGTGAATTCTTGACATGTTATCATGTGGTCCCATTCATGTAAAAGTTCATATCTGTCAAGTGTTTGGCAAAATGTCTAAATGAATGCATGGTGAATAAGTAATTAATGTAGTGCTTTCAAGATTATGCCATGTTTTACTATTGATGCTATCGAGTCCTGAGGGAATTCAATACCTGAAAATCTTGTTGTTTACCTAAAATTACAGTAGCTACAGTATAGTCTCAGTAACATCACGAACAATAGTAGCCAGTCAGTTACAGAAATCAGTGGATTCAGTCTACTTCATTCAGTCAACACGATCAGTAAGAGTTCAATCAAGCCTAGTATAGTATAGTGATCAGTTCATTGTCTATTTATTTAGGAGTAGGATTTAGCACCGAGCGAACCTAGGGATTGGTTCTCACCTACCAATTGAGGGTGTGACCTTTAGTAGCAGTCCCTTAGTTCCAGAACTACGTAACTAGCGTAGGTTAAATATATCAACCAGCCAGTTGAGGATTGATAATGTTTTCACCTGCCAGTTAAAGGTAATACATATCTCACCTGCCAAATAAGGGTGATTCTTTAGTGGATCCACACAGCCATTATTAGTACCCATGGCACGGTGCTAACACTTTTCCATCTAGGGTCACAGGTTGGACCCCAACTCAATTTAAAATCGGGGTATCTCGGTTAGATGAACACTCCCACAATTTCAGTTTTAGCCTTAGTATAGAACTCAATTCAGTTATACAGAATCAGGACTGTCAGAAATAGTCACCCAGTTATCAGTGATATAATTATCAGTAATCTCAGAAATCAGTCACTAAGTTATCAGAACTCAGTATCTAGATCCAGTATGATCTCATTTATAGTGTATATATATGCACAGTCTTACATAATCAGTATTTACAGTAGTTTCAGTTATCCATGTACTCTCATTCAGTTATATACATATCATTCAGTCAGTTATAGTTCATGCATACGAACCCATGTATATCATCCTACCTCACTTAGCATACTGGTACATTTAAAGTACTGATGCATACTCTTTCTCTTGTGTTATGATGTCTCATATCATAGGTTTGGATGCTCAGGTTCCTGATCACGCTTAACCAGATTTAGTTAGCAGCAACAGATCAGTAGTGAGTCCTCATCTATCGAGGATATTATTTTTTTCAGTATACAGTAGATTCAATATTTTATTAGTCAGAGTTAGTTGGGGACTTATCCCATTAACTCCATATTCAGATAATACAGTAGAGGCTTTTCAGACTAGACTAGTTCAGAAGATATTCAGTTTTTCGATATTATTATCAGTTGCTATACTTATCAGTATTCATATTATGAACCTTATGGCATTTTCATCCTAACTTTTGCATTATTTCAGTATTATTATTCAGTGCTCATGGTAGGTAACAATCATGGGTTAGCTTGAGGTCCTTTGGGGTCGTAAGCACCGTGTGACATCCAGGGTGTAGACTCGGGGCATTACAAACTTGGTATCAGAGCTTAAGGTTCAACAGAGTTCTAGGGAGGTTGAAAGCCGCATTAAGCAGAGTCTTGTGTATTGGTGTGTAGCGCGTCACACTTATGGGCAAGGGGCTATGATGTATTTTTAGGAAAAAAGTTTCCCGTTTTTCAATATCCATGTCATGTGAGTGAGCATGATCTCAAGTTAAACTCTCTGTATTATCCACGTTTCTTTTTTATTTGTAGAATATGCCTCCCAAAAAGACTTATGGAAAAAGCATTTGAAACTAGCCATCACCTCCGCCCGTTCAGGCATATCCCCTGATTGAGCATGTTTCCCATGAAGAATTTAGAGTATCTTTAACCATTCTAGCTCATTCTGTAGCATCACAGAATGAATTCCTAGCTATTGTTCAGGCCAACCAAGTGGCCAATACTACTATAGATAGAATTTGGGACTTCACCCGAATAAATCCTATATCATTTTCAAGGTCTAAGATTAAAGAGGATCCATAGGAATTCCTTGACATGGTGCAGAAGATCATAGATAATATGGGGGTAACCACTAGTGAGAGCATTGAGTTAGCTTCATATCTATTGCAGGATTTGGCTCATACATAGTTTAAGCAGTGGAAGGCAGATAGAGCCGCAGATGTAGGGCCTATACAATGGGAGAAGTTTGCTACAACCTTTTTAGATAGGTTATTTTCGTTGGAGTTGAGGGAAGCCAAAGTGTTAGAATTCATTAACTTGAAGTAGGGCAGATTGACAGTGATAGAGTAATCTCTCAAGTTTACTCAGTTAGCCAGATATACTCCTCATATGGTAGCTGATAGCAGGTCTATGATGAGTAAGTTCATGTATAGTGTGTCTTATAGTGTGATCAAGAAGTGTAGGACTATAATGCAGATTAAGGAGATAGACTTGGCTAGATTGATGGTCCATGCTTATTATATAGAGGAGCAGAAGACTAAAGAGAAAAAGAGAGAAGGCAAAAGGGCTAAAATAGGTAGCTTCAACTTCACTCAGCCTAAGTCAAAGGGTGGTAATCATTCTCAGTTCAGCCTAAAAGCTTCAGTTCCATCTCTATCGTCAGCTAGTGCTTCAATTCCTAAATTCAAAAATGGTAATAAGGATAGGGAACCATGATCCAAGTCTTAGGGTAATGTTAGTAGCGCTCGAATAAATTCTCTTTGTCAAAAGTGTGGTAGACATCATCAGGGTCTTTGTAGAGCTGGCAGTGATGTATGTTTTGGATATGGTAAGCCAGGCCATAGGATCCGAGATTGTCCTCAGTCAGGTTTATAGGTTCAGTAAAATCATCCCCCAACTCAATCTAGTTGCCCAAATCGGCAGGGTACTGTTTCCAGTACCACCAGTGGGCAACGTCCAAACAGGCTCTATGTACTCCAATCCCGACAGGATCAGGAAAGTTCTCCTGATATGGTCACTGGTATGTTACAATATTACCATTTACATATTTATGCTTTGCAAGATCTAGAAGCTTCTTTGTCCTTTATAACTCCGTATATATCTGTTGACTTCAGAGTCAGTCCTGAAACCCTAGTAGAGCCCTTCTCAGTCTCTACCCTAGTGGGTAAAGATATCATAGCCTGGTGGTATACAGGAACTATTCGATTATGGTATCTTAGAAAGTTACTTCAGCAGACTTAGTAGAGTTAAAGATGATAGATTTTGACATTATTCTTGGCATGGATTGGCTTAATTCATGCTATGCTTCAGTTGACTGTAGAAATAGAGTTATCTATTTTCAATTCCTAAATGAACCTATCCTAGAATGGAGGGGTAGTACTTCAGCACTTATGGGTCAGCTTGTTTCATACCTTCAAGCGAGAAAAATGATATCCAAAAGGTGTGTCTATCATCTCGTTTGAGTTAAATACTCTAGTTCTGAGACCCCTATCCATGAGTTAGTTTCAGTAGCATATGAACTTCCAGATGTGTTTCTTGGAGTTCATCCTGAGAGGGAAACTGACTTTGAAGTAGACCTTCTTCCAGATACTCAGCCTATCTCTATTCCGTCATAAAGAATGGCTCCAACAGAACTTAAAGAATTAAAAGAGCAGTTGAAGGATCTCCTATATATGGGATTTATCAGACCTAGTGTTTCCCCGTGGGGCGCACTAGTTCGATTCATTCGTAAGGAAATGATTCTCTCAGAATGTGTATTGACTACCATCAGTTGAACAAAGTCACAGTTAAGAACAAGTATCCACTTCCCAGAATCAGTGACTCGGTATGTTCACTTTAAATTTCTTGCCATGTTGTTTGGTCTTCCCAATGCCCTAGCAGCTTTAATGGACTTGATGAACCGCGTGTTCAAGAAGTACTTGGGCATGTTCGTCATTGTTTTCCTTGATGATATTCTTGTCTACTCCCACAGTGAACATGATCATATAGACCATCTTAGAATAGTATTACAGACCCTCAGAGCCCATCAGTTGTTCACCAAATTCAGCAAATGCAAATTTTGGCTAAGGTCAGTAGCTTTTCTTGGTCATATAATTTCCAGTGATGGCTTTAGAATTGATCTTCAAAAGACCAAAGTAGTGAGAAGCTATCCCAGACCCATCTCTCCATCAGATAGCAGGAGTTTCTTAGGTTTGGCTGGCTATTACCGACGGTTTGTTGAAGGATTTTTTTCCTATTACATCCCTTATGTCTAGATTGACTCAGAATGAAGTCAAGTTCCAGTGGTCAGATTCTTATGAGAAGAGTTTTCAAGTGTTGAAGACTCGACTCGCTACAGCCCTAGTTTTGACTTTACTAGTTGGTTCAGATAGATTTATTGTGTATTGTAATTCTTCCAGAGTTGTTTTGGGGTGTATTTTGATGCAGAGAGGTAAGGTCATAGCCTATTCTTCAAGACATCTTAATCCCCATGAAAAGCACTATCCCACCCATGACCTTAAGTTAGCAGTTGTAGTATTTGCCTTAAAGATTTGGAGGCAACATTTGTATGGGGTACATGTTGATGTATTTACAGATCATAAAAGTTTGTAGTATATATTTTCTCAGAAAGACTTGAACTTGCGTCATAGAAGATGGTTAGAGTTGTTGAAATACTATGACATAAGTGTTCTGTACCACCCGGGCAAGGCCAATGTAGTAGTTAATGCTCTCAATAGATTGTCCATGGGTAGTGTTGCTCACATTGAGGATTGTAAGTAGAAGTTAGTTCAGGAAGTTCATCAGCTTGCTAGGTTGGGTGTTCATTTAGTTGATTTAGCTGAGGGTAGTTTATAGGTATAGAATAGTTCGGAATCATCTTTAGTTTCCAAAGTAAAAGAAAAGAAGGAAAGGGATCCTAGTTTAGTGAAGCTGAAAGAGTCAGTCAGAGATCAAAAATGGAGGTTTTCTTCTAAGAGAGATTTGGTGTGTTGCATTGCCAGGGTAGGTTATGTATGCCATGTATGGATGGTGTGAGGCAACGGATTCTTATAGAAGTGCATGGTATGCGTTACTTGATTCACCTAGGGGCCACTAAGATATACTGTAATTTTTGAGAAGTCTATTGGTGGAGTGGGATGAAGAGAAAAATCGTAGAGTTTGTGGCTAAGTGCTCTACGTGCCAACAGGTTAATATTGAGCATCAGAAGCCTTGTGGGACTACGCAGGAGTTTAGTATCCCCACTTGGAAGTGGGAGGAAGTAAACATGGACTTTGTGACAGGTTTGCCTCGTACTCATCATCAACATGATTCGATTTGGGTCATTATAGACAGGATGACCAAATCAACCTATTTCTTGGCAGTCCATACCTCTTACTCAGCTGAGGATTATGCCAAGCTCTATGTTAAAGAGTTGGTCAGATTTCACAGAGTTCCATTATCCATCATTTCAGATAGAGGTATGCAGTTGACCTTTTATTTTTTAAAAGCCTTCCAAAAGGGTCTTGGTGCCCAAGTTCACCTCAGTACAGTCTACCACCCTCAGACAGATGGTCAAGTAGAAAGGACCATTCAGACTCTAGAAGATATGTTAAGAGCGTGTGTCGTTGACTTTAAGGGTAGTTGGGATGACCACTTGCCTTTGATTGAGTTTGCGTACAATAACAACTATCATTCTAGTATTCAGATGGCTCTATTTGAGGCTCTTTATGGGAGGATATGTAGATCTCCCATTGGTTGGTTTGAAGTAGGTGAGACTGCATTGGCAAGGCCTGACTTGGTGTTTGATTCCTTAGAGAAGGTTCAATTGATCAGGAAGAGGCTTAAGATAGCTCAGAGCTGACAGAAATCGTATTCGGATGTACGAAGAAAAGATCTCAAATTTAAGATTGGCAATTTTGTGTACTTGAAAATCTCCCCCATGAAGGGAGTGAAAAGGTTTCATTCCCCAATATGTCGGTCCTTACCAAATTCTCAGCTATTTCGGAAAAGTAGCTTACGAGCTTAAGTTGCCTTCAGACTTAGCTTTAGTATACCCAGTGTTTCACGTTTCCTTGCTAAAGAAATTCATTGGTGACCCAACAATTGTGGTCCCTATAGAGAGTATAGATTTTTAGAACATCCTCTCTTATAAGGAAGTCTCAGTCGAAATGCTTGATCATCAAATTCGTAGACTAAGGAACAAAGAAGTTCCTTTGGTCAAAGTTCTTTGGCGAAATCAGTCCATTGAGGGAGCTACTTGGGAAGTAGAAGCAGATATGCAAACCAAGTATCCTCACCTCTTCTCTACAAACTCAGACTAAGCTCAAGGTAATAGTCTTCCTTATATTTACTTAATTCCATGCTCAGATTACCTTTACAAACTTGGTATCAATTACCATTGTATATTATCTTTATGACAGTCATGCATTTATGAATCAGTTCAGTCATGTAATCATGCTTCAATCAGTGTGAAAACTCAGTTTATCAGTAGTTTCAGTAATGTAATCATGCTTTAGTTATGCATGTTCATTATGTAAACTCAGTCTATCAGTATTCTCGGCTTAGTCAGTCACATTCGAGGATAAATGTTCCCACGGCGGAGATATTATAAGACCCCATAAAAGTCCAAGTCTAATTCAGTCCTATATAGCATGTAAAAAGGGGGTCCTAGACTTAGAAATTTCAGTTAAGTGTTTATACATAGAATCATTTTTAGCCTTCATAATTTGATGATCTTATTTTTGGTTTTGACGACCTTAAAATGTCAATTTATAAGATGATTCTTAATCAGGGATGTCAATAGGTATTCTCGGACGAGTTTCAAATTTTTCAAAAGTCATTTGAGGTATGTTTGGATGACCAAAATAGTGGGTCAATGCGATCTCGATACGACACATCGATGATTGCATCGCTAAAATAGTAAACTGATAAGGACTCGACGTGATGCATCGCCTATTGCGTCGATACCATCAACGCGATGCGTCAGTATGTATATCGTTGGGTGCATTTTTTTGTAGTTAAATCCACATCAATAGGGGTATTTAAGTTAATTTCCCAAGTTTTATTCATCCCTAAAACACGAAATTAAGCTATCCTAAGGACAAAATCACTTACTTTCTCTCAAATCCTCTCAAAAACAAAACTCTAGGTCATTCAATTTCAAGTCCAATCTTCAAGAACAAACCAATGATTTTCATGAATTTAATTACCAAGGTATGCGACATGTTCATCCTTGGATTTTCTTCCACCCTTGGAGTTCTAGAACCCTTTTTAAACTACGAATTTATTGATTTCGTGATTTACATGTCTGAATTGGATTATGTTCATATATGTATTGATGTTTGGTTTATAAATCAAGATTCATTACAAGTTTCAAGTGAATTAATTAGCATGTATGTAGAATTATGTGATTCTCATGTTAAAATCATGAATTTGCAATTTGAATGTTGTAGCCATGATGTTCATATCTTGATGGTTTCTATGTGCACTAATTATGCTCCCCAAGTGTTTGATAGAATACCTATGTAAATTGAAGAGTGAATTCATGACATGTTATCATACCGTCCCATTCATGTACAATTTTATGCCTCTCAAGTGTTTGACAAAATGTCTAAATAAATACATGGTGAATAAGTAATTAATGTAATTCTTTCAAGATTATGCCATGTTTTACTATTGATTCTATCGAGTACTGGGGGTATTCAATACCAAAAAATCTAGCTGTTTACCTAGAATTATAGTAGCTACAGTATAGTTTTAATAACATCACGAAAAGTTGTACCCAGTTAGTTACAGAACTCAGTGACCTTAGTCTATTTCAATCAGTCAACACGATCAGTAACAGTTCAGTCAAGCCTAGCATATTCTAGTGATCAGTTCAGTGTCTATTTAGTTGGGAGTAGGATTCAGCACCGAGCGAACCTAGGGATGGAGGCTCACCTGCTAGTTGAGGGTGTGACCTTTAGAAACAGTCCCTTAGTTCCAAAACTATATAGCCAGCGTAGATTAAATATATAAACTAGCCAATTGAGGGTTGATAAAGTGTTCACCTGCCAGTTGAGGGTTACACATATCTCACCTGCCAGATGAGGGTGATTCTTTAGTAGATCCAGACAGCCATTGTAAGTACCTGTGGAACGGTGCTAACACCCTTCCAATTGGTGTCACAGGTTGGACCACAACTCAGTTTATAATTGGGGCACGTTGATTAGATGAACACTCCTACAGTTTCAGTTCCTGCCTCAGTATAGAACTCGATTTTGTTCTATAGAATTAGGACTATCAGAAACAGTCACCTAGTTGTCAATAATACAGTTATTAGTAAAATTTGATATTAGTCACTCAGTTATCAGAACTTAGTATTTAGATCCAATGTGATCTAAGTTACAACATATATATATATATATATGCACAGTCTTGCATAATCAATATTTGCAGTAGTTTTAGTTATCTATGTACTCTCATTTAGTTATACACATATCATTCAGTTAGTTATTGTTCATGCATACGAACCCATGTATATCATCCTACCTTACTTAGCATACCAGTACATTCAAAGTACTAACGCATACTCTTTCTCTTGCACTATGATGTCTCATATCATGGTTCAGATGCTCAGGTTTCTAACCGGGCTTAGCCAGATTCAGTTGGCAGCAGAAGATTCAGTAGTGAGTCCTCATCTATCGAGGATATTATTTTTTCAATATACAATAGATTCAGTATTTTATTAGTCAGAGTTAGTTGGGGAATTGTTCCATCAACCCTACATTCAGACAGTTCAGTAGTGACTTTTCGAACTAGACTAGTTCAGAAAGTATTCAGTTTTTCAGATATTATTGTTTTTAAAATAACACAAAAAGTCAAGAAAGTAGAATCATGAAAAGAGCTATAAAAATTGGGTTAGATTATTTTGAATAAAAGATCTAGTGATTCTTTTCAGAAGTGTAAGGAACATTGAAATAAATTGGAATGTTTATTTTGTCATTCATATTTGTTTTTCTTTTTCACTTTCGATTCACATTAGATACTTAGGAAAGAGGGAATAGTTTTTGCACACATATTCACTAATAAATATAGTTTTTCAAGGTAATTTCATATTTCTAAATTTAATATGCTTTCTTAAATGAAGTCTTCTTTTGCACTGCAAACCATAGGTAGGATTTATCTAAAATCTCCTCCAAACACAATCACTTTTCTACCAAAAAATGTATTTGAATCCATTATATCTTTCAAAAGAGAATTAGATGCTTCAATCATTTTTTGGTCATTGATATTTCATTCTATACAATAAATTTAGCGTCATGTATTAAAGATGTCAATAAACTCTGCTTGCTAATATTACAAGTGAACTTTTCATCAATATTAATTAAAATTTTAAAATGTTAATGAGTCGCTCGTCCTCCTGAAAGGACAAAAACAGCAACACCAAAAGTTGTTATTGCTATTGTTATGAGTACTTTATATTTAACAGTTTCTAATAAAGCACAGTATAAGAATATTTTACTGCTTTCACTAGGATCATTTATGAGGAATACCCTTGGTCTATCTTTAATATTCTCTGAAGGATTGTATCAAATGTTTTTTTTGTTCTCTATTTAGCTTTATGTGTATTAATAATTGTTCCTCATAATAATATTTCTTTCAAAATATACATCTTTTGCTTTATTTGCAAGTTTCAAAGAGGTGATAGTTTCTAAAACAAGGCTGAACTCATTGATACCACATCCCATAGAATGTAATATATTATTACTATGATTCAAAACTGCTAGGTGGATATCTGTTGTTATAATGTTTCCCACATTCTTAAAGTCTTCATACGTAGAATTTTTAAATTGTTCCCATAATTTTTTGTAATTATCAAGGTTAAAATATACTAATATAGTAGCAAATAAATGTCTTAAACTATAAGACATTTGATAACATGTAGCCTCCACATTCAATTAAGTTGTTATTACAATGCAATAGTTTTGCAACATAATTTATTTACTTTAAGAAGATCGTTATATAATTTTGGTAATTTTACATTCATTTGTAACAATCAAAGATAATATCTTTCTCCTTCTGTTGGATGACAAGTTACAATACGATCGATAACATTACCACGTATTCATCGAGTCCATATTTTATAGCTAGGTGACCACACAAAGTGTTGGAGGAAATCTTTATATAATAAATTAAGCTCTTTAGCATGTTTATTTGTTTGGTTCATTAAGAAAAATTCGGATAAAATAATCTTCTTAAGCGTAAGATGTTTTAAGATGCTATCTATCCTATCAATTTTTTTAAAAGAAATAAATCTGTGTCCTAGATGTAGATAAAGGTGATAAACACTTGAAATCATTTTACTAATAGAAAATGCAAATAAATGTCAAATAACTTATGATGGGGATACTCATCTAGTTGATTGATATTTTTTTATCTCATCAATTTTTATATTTGTATTTTCATTTGTAAGTGAAATAAAATTTTATCATGTCTTTTGCAGATATATTTATATAGATATTTGACAACTTTAATATCAAAACAAACTTAAACATTTATATGATAATTATATTTGTACAATAGATAAGGATTGTCAAAGACAGCTCATGAATTATCTGGCAAATGATCCCTAACTTTCACAAACTTGTAAGTGTTTCTTCTTTTTTAAACTGGATAAGTGTTTTTGTCTTTCGTTGTGTTGTCGGCAAAGCTTTTGAGATACTTAAATTTACACACTCTTTTTTTCTCGTATATGAATTTGTAGGATTCAAGTGACCACAAGGTCCATACATCATGTATTTAATTACAAGCTTATGTAAGTAAGGATTAACTTTAAGATCATGTATCTCAATGAAAATAAATTTATCATAAGCCTCAGGTGTCAATAATTAGTATAATAAGAAAATGTGCATGAGGTAATCTGCACTTTTGAAATTTTATAGTGTACATAAAAGCTACAATCTTTTCAAATGTGGTCCTTTTTAGTATGTTTGTCTTCATTTCTTCAACTTTAGCTCTGAATACACGATTAACTAAATCAGGTCAATTTTGAGCTTCATTGGTCGAGAGCATTTGTTTTTTTATTTCAAGTCAAGAGCGATTACATGTCATAGTTAGAAATATATCAGGTCTTTCAAAATATTGCACTAATGCAACAACATTCATATAACGCTGATGCATATTTCTTGGATCACCTGTAAAATTTTGTGGAAGAAAAAAAATTTACCTGTCTTAGAGGCCTCTCTTTCACCAAGTTTTAGGATATGAAGAATTTCTTGTAGTACATCAACTCAAAATAAATCTTGATTTTAGAAAGCAAAATCTAAACTCTAAATTTCTACCTTTATGAATTCATCAACATAATATTGTTGAAATAGTCTCTTAGAAAGTAAAATAATATTTTTATTATTATCTCTCATTTGCAGTTTATAACAATAATATTCTCGACACAAAATAGTATTTTTTTATTTTTTTATTTTGTAGAATTTCATCTTTCATATCAAATAGTCCATCAATTGAATACATATTAGACAAACTTAAAAGTTAATTTTTTTTACAGCAAGCTTTCTTTCTCTTTTTTTATTTACGTATTGGTTGTACAATCTTTTGAACAACACAATGTTATTTAATTTGTCCATAAGAAAACAAATGTAGATATTGCAAAGAATCATAGTAATTATGGTAGTAATTTATTAATTGACTCTTTTTACTATGAGTATAAATTCAAATATTTCTTGTAAAATTATTATTACTTGTTTCTTGTTCTAGTCATAATATTGCCACTTCTGATACGCTTGACAAATTGTATAGTTGCCCTAATTTTGAATCACAATTTAATGCAATATAAGAGTATGATAATTGTGGAACATGTTGTAAAGATTTCAAGCAAACACAATAAGAATTTATCTTTAGTATATTTATTAACTTTTCAACAACAGATTATTTGAGTATATCTAATGAAGTCATTCGATTCAGTATTTTTATATTGACATCATGAAAATGTAAATGTAAATTTTTTGATTATTGACTAGATGGAATCAAATCATTAATAAAGTGATATATTCTTATACTTTAAATGCATAAATACCATGATTTTTTTTGTTATCTCTTTATCATATTCCACTCCAAGTGAAGTAAATGCGAACATATTATTATACATTCTAAGATAAGTACAAAAATGCTCAGATTCAGTATTTTTTAAATAGAGATTCAACAATTCAACCAGTATTTTATGTGATCTCAACTTAACTATACTATTGCTATAATAAACTGCAGGTGATTCATGCTCAAATTTTTTTGCACCACAGTACGTACAGTTTGAATTGTTTAAAATAGTTGAATTATTGGGCGATTTTTTAAAGTTTGATTTGATTTTTGTTGATTTAGAACTTGTATATATTAATTGGAGTAATGTATAATATTAGTGGTACGAAGCAATCAATAGTAAATATTGATAGAAGATTGGAGAGAAGACGAATCTATAATTATGTTAGTCAATTAATGTTTGATTGTTCATGAGGTGGATAAGATGTTGAACCTAATGTATAAATCACTTTATTAATGTATGTTGAAAAAGAGAGCGAGAAAGAGCAAGTTATACTATTGTATTATTGATAGTTATCAAGTTTAAAGACAGAGTAATGGTTCATAACAATCTTTTTCTTGACAAAGTTAAGCATTGTGTTATCATTGAAAAATGTATTAGTTACTGTTGGAATAAGAATATTTTTACGATTAGAAAATGATATGCAAATACTTTAAAGAAAACACCTGTACATATTTGTTACAGTAACATATAGTATTAGCGATCGATAGTGATTAATAGTAAAAGTTGAAAGAAAAATAAAGCACAATAAATTTTTGTCTGTAATAATCAATGCTCATGAATTGTGTTATTGATGAGGTGCAGTAGATGTTGAAACTAATATACAAAGAATTTTTATTAATATATATTAAAAAAAGAGAAAGTTGATAGTACAATAGATTATTATTAACACTTACCAACTTTAAACAAAGTGAAATACTCAACAATATTTTTTTTCTTTGTTAGAGACAGGCTTCGGGACATGAGCGAAAGATTATCAGCTAATGTAGAAATTAAAGAGCGTTGAACATTATAAAATCATGAGTAACTATAATCGAAGGGAAAGACAAAACATTTTTATTTTGATGACACAAAAATTATATAATATTTTTTTTGTTTCTAACCTATCGGGGCAATAGAGGATGGCTCGCGTATTGTTAGTGTTGTTTGTCTGTGCAACTCATTTCCACCTGGGAGTATGATGCCCCTGTGTATTGACTTCTTGATTCAATCTATTTTTATTATCGGCATGATAAAAACGTCTTTTTTATCAGGTGAAAGTTTTTTATATAGCTTATGTCTTCTAAGTTTGATACTAGAAGTAGTTTTCACTGAGTATTGACACTTTCGTTGTGAGCCAAAAATGATAGCCTTCATTTTATTTGTTGATAACTCTGAATAGAAGATTAGGTAATGAATATGATATTCATAGTAACCATCTTAATGGTACATAAAGTATGATATTTTTTCCATGAAGAAGCTCATAATAATATTGTTTATTCATATCAATCATAAAAAGGTAATATTTTCGTCATTATCAAAGTCAACTACACAAATGCCACGTTGAAACGTATCTATATTTGTGGTAAATTCTTTTTCTATTAAGTAACAAGCAATGATGCAAGTCTTGCAATTATTAATATGATATGATTAACACTTGTTGTGGACCGGGCAAAGCTGAATGACTCAATAAGGACATTCTCTATAAAATTTAATAGGCAAAACTCAAGTTTAAACGAAATTTTTTTCGTCAATGTAAACATAGGAATACTAAATATAACTAATGGACTTACTCTTATTGTAGAATTACTTCCTATGAATTCTTTATTCAGTAGTAGTTATACTGGTTGATTCAAGATGAGATTATCAAAATCACCTGAATTAAATTATTTGCATATTTTTCGATGCATTTAATCAACATCAACTATTTGTGCCTTAATATCAAACCTATTTGAGATAGCCATATGAATCCTCTAAATCCTATATGTTTTATTCAAGTGTATTTTATTCAAGGTAGTAGAATCTATTCATGTCTGCTTAAATTCAATACAAAATATTTTTTTAAGATAAGTTAGTTTGTCAAAATCACACGCTTATACATGATTAACTAAGTTTATCCCTTTATTCTATACATACAAACGTTGGCATTTGTTCACTAAATTTGATATCACTTGTAGAGATCCTGTGTTTTGATTATGTTCTGTTCTAAATTAGTTTGCATTGCTTATGAAAATTTTGGATCTTTTTAGAAAATTTTTGTTCATGTAATTTTGTTCTAGTGCATCTATTACTTTCTCTCACTATAGCCTCTCTATGTATTATTTACACTGTATATCAGATTTGATCATTTATAATTTTGTCAAATCTTGTATGATGTACATAACTTTGTGCCTCTGAAGAATTATACTCACTTCATATAATATGTCTTTCTCGTTATTAAGTATGTTTTATCCTATACTTAAGACTGTAGTCTCGTGGTTAACAAAGTATGTACGAACTTAGGAGAAAAGTGTTCAAATGTCAGCAGAGATAAAAGCCCTTGAGAATTTATTTCTATCTCAATAAAAATAAAACTATATGTCAAGTCTTGGTGGTAAATTACAATACTTGTACTGAAGGAGTAGCAAGTACCCATTGAAATAATTAATCTAATTCAGACATCATTGCAATTGAAAAATAGAAATTTTTTTTTATCTTATTGCATCCTTTTATCAAGTCTTTATTTTACAGTAATTATTTAATAAAAAAAATTATTTGACAACATAATATTTTTACTAATATGTTGCATTCCTATAAATAAAGTACCAAATAATTTTTAAACAAGCAAATAAGCTCAAAAAATTTGTGCACACAAATAATTCACCCCATTATAGCAGCATATACTATTTCAATAGTGCAGATATTGGTATAAATTACAATCTTCAAGTGACAATTGAATAATTATGAACGCTTTTACTTTTATAATATATAGTAAAAATAAATGTACGTTTTTACTTATTCAAGATAAAAAAGTAAGAGATGTATACTCCTTCTGGTCAAAATAAGAAATAGTTAGAGTGCACACACTTTAACTGTAAGAAAGTAAAAAGAGTTATTTTTATTAGTGTTATCATAAATAAAAGGTCGCTACATAAAAAATTATTGTTGAAACAGGCTGCTTCATTGGAGAATTCCACAAACTCCTAAAGAAAAAAAGTCGATCCAAACAATAAATTTTCAAATCACACGGAGAACTATCAGTATTATTTTAGAAATATGATTCAAACAAAATTTTGAGACTTAGCTTTTTGTAAATTTCACATTGAAAATTAGCACAATTGAGAAATTATATTCAAACTTTTCTCTTAAATACAAAGATAAAAGACTCATACAAACCAACAAACTTGACATCAAATTACTTGAAATTCAACACAAAGCACCAAGAAATGAACAACTTACAGGATTTTGAAAAGTTATTGACTTCAATCATTTTGGTTTTTCAATTATGGCTGAGTCGTGAAGGTATAAGAATGACAGAAAAATCTGTGCTTTTTTCGTAATTTTATCTGAACCATCAGTATGTAAAAAGCAAGCAAAATGGCACTACATTTTTAGTGAAAAGACTTAATTGTCTTTGACAGCAGGCATGACGACCTTCACCTGCCTCCAAGAGTTTTCTATATATTAGGGATGTATATTCTCTTTTTACGTGTAAATACTCATGTTAAAGCAGCTCATGGTCGATATATCTGCTTCAACCGTGATTTTACTATATCGCTCCTAATTAACTATTATAAGTCATTTATGATATGCTTTCTTTATTTGCTTCAATCATAATTTTACTATGTCACTCTTAATTAATTATTATAAGTCATTTAAGTATTAAAAAATTAATAATATTTAATAAAAAAATAGACAGAAAATGATAAATTAACTTTTGGTGTTCTAAATTATTTTGACGTCTTATATGGGACCAACTTAAATTTTTTTCACAAGTATTGTTTTATATTAATTTTGCTATATCACTTCTAATTAGCTATTATAAGTCATTTCTGCCTCAACTACTTCAATCAGGATTTTATTATATTACCTCTAATTAATTATTATAAATATTTATTTATTAAAAAATTAATAATATTTAATAAAAATTAAAATGGAAATTTATAACATGTCTGCTTCAGCTGTTTTAATCATGATTTTACTATATCACCCCAAATTAATTATTATAAATCGTATAATTATTTAACAAATAATAATATTTAATAAAAAATAAAATAGAAATAAAATGATAAATTAACTCTTGATATTTTAAATTAAATTGACGTCTTATATGACGTCCACTTAAATTTGTTTTACAAATATTTTTATTATAATTTTCTTATTTTACTTCTAGTTAGTTATTATAAGTCATTTAAGACTTGTCTGTTTCGCTGTTTCAATCGTAATTTTATATATCACCCCTAATTAATTATTATAGGTCATCTAAGTATTAGAAAATTAATAATATTTCATTAAAAAAAAGTAAAATATACAGGGCCCACGATTGGTCATTTTAGCATTAGAAAATTAATAATATTTCATTAAAAAAAAAAGTAAAAAAAGTAAAAAGTTAACTCATGATGTTTAAAATTAACTTGACAACTTATATTGGGCCACTTACAAAAATTAACAAGTATTTCTTATAGTAGTTTTACTATATCACTTTTAATTAGTTATTATAAGTCATTTAAGTATTAGATAATAAACAACTTTTAATAAAAATAAAATATATAAAAATAATAAATTAAAATTAATTGCGTGAAGTACTTTACAATACTAATATCTGTATCAAAAAGAAAGTATGAGAGCAGTACACTTATTGAGTTCTAAATGATTAGATTTAAACAAAAAAATATATACATAGATACGAGCTAAGATGGGAATTATCGGTACAAATAAATGAAGCATAAAATACGTATATAAGAAAATTACATTTTAATTTCTTTTACTACTTTTTCTTTTAAATTTATGTGATACTATTTGACTAAGCATGACGTAGCAAAATTGAATGCTAGCTTAAAATTCACGGTATTAATAAACCTTAAATTTTGTGTAACATAACATTTTATTAAAAAATAAAATAAAAATTATTTCTAAAATAGAAAAATAATATATTTTTAAACAAATTAAAAATTAAAACGCACTTCATAAATTAAAATATAAAAATATAAATATTGAATTCGAGCCTAATATGGGTGATAGGCCGTTAGTAATTTAATAGGTATACGGGGAACATTTCAAGCATCTCCCGAAATGTTATAATCTCTGTTCTTTCTTTAATTTATGTAGCATTATTTGATTTGATAAAAAAATTGAGAAATTTACAATGAACATACTTAATCATTTTCATATTTATAAATTTTTTCGATAAAGGTAAAAAAAAAAGTAAAATAAAAATAAATTATTTTCAATTATGAAAAGATGAACATCTTTGTGAAAGAAATTAAAAAATAAAGTGTGTGCCATAAATTGGTACGAATTATCTTTATATCATCCAGAATTATCGAAGCATATCTTTAAGTTGTTAGTAGAATAGACTAGACACTTCAAGAGATTTCATTTGCTTTCGAAACCTTTACGTGTCCTTCAAACATGTTAGGCTCCATGCATACTAATCTAATTCTCTACCTTTAAATTTGAAATAATACCAACGAAAATATCTGAATTTTGATCGCATTTTTAGTTGAGAATACTAAACTTTGTAGAGATTTTATTACCCCTCTAGACATTTTTAAAATGGAATTATTACCCCCCCTTCTCCCCCCTCCCCCCAAACGCTATATCCAGTTTTATAGTAGAAAGTGTGATACACACGCCAATCTGATATTGACACGTGTATTTTTTATTTAAAATTAATTTTTATTTAATTTGTTCTCCATTTTTATTCTTTTCATCATTTTTCATCATTTTTTCACCAAAATCTTGATTTCTAATTCTTCAAATTTGACTTTTATTTTCTTGAAACAACCATAGCAGATCAAAACTTGACCACTAAAGTTTCTTTGTATCAATTTCACAAACATACAAGCTCTATAATGAATATCAACTGGAAAAGATTTTCACAGAACAAACACTCCAAACTCCAAGGGAATAAAACTATGGATAATGTCAACTGGAAAAGATTTGAGTCTCATTTAAGTTTGTAACAATTCACCAAATCAGCAATTTCATTGCTTTAGGCCAAAATCATATTTTCCTTTTTAGCAGAATGGCAAATGTAACCATTTGAGATACATCGTATTTTCCTTTGGTGAATGGAGCTAAAGCTGCATTCCCAAACATGTTTTTTTTATCAAAATTTTGATTCCTAATTCTTGAAAGTTGATTGGTGGTGACAAGTTTTTTCATCAAAATCTTGATTCCTAAATCTTGAAAGTTTGTTGGCGGTGGTAATGGTGGGTTAATTTTGTTATTTTGATGGAATTGAAGAATGACTCATTTGGTGTGTGTGTGTGTTCTGAAATTGATTTAAATTGATGTAATTGAATTGGGTGTGTTGAAGATGACTCAATTTCAATTCAACAATGGAGCACCAATAGAGTACCATTGAAGAGAAGAAAGAAAGAAGAGAGAAGAGAAGGAGCACTATTGAAGATAAGAGAAGAAAGAAAGAAAGAAAGAAGAGAGAAGAGGAAGAAGATATAAATGAAAAATAAATAAATAAATAAATAAATAAATATAGAAATTATTGTTTATTACAAAATTGAGCGGATTTCTAACCAAAAAATAAGGTTTTATAATGATTTTTATCACTATTACACGTTCAATGCGCATGAATTACACGCACATGTTAAAGCTGACAGATATATGTCATTAAAATATAAAAAAATAAGTTTAGGGGGTAATAGGACTCCCACAAAGTTCAGTATGCTCAACTAAAAATTCAATCAAAATTCAGATATTTTCGTGGATATTATCCCTTTAAATTTCAATTTATTCCTCCCCTTTCAGATATCTTGAAATTTCATCTTAATTTTGGGTAATTTTATAAAATTTAATCTTTTTGGTGAATATTAAATTCTAGAGTGTTGCATCAAAGTTTGATAAATATTTATCTTAATAGGTTAGTACCTCATTATTGGTTTCCAAAATTTTGAATTACTTGATCAATTTGTGGACCCAGAATTTAAGGATAGTAGGTGATTAAAAAATTTTAAAAAGAAAATCACCTCGATTAGGTTTGAACCCAAGACCTCCTTCCAATGAAGGACCTTAAGATCAACCCAAATGTCAATGCACCCAATCAACTTTTTATTATAGTGGGTACTTTTATATATTTTATATCTATTTTTATATATTTTCTATGTAGTTATATCTATTTTGGGTCAAGTTTAGTGGATGTTGGAGCACCCAAAATAGAATGTAGGTCCTCCCTAGACAATATTAAATCTTCTTTTCTTGCTATATGTCTCTTTTAGCACATTGGAGCTACTATAGTTCCAGAGAATAAATGTCCCTTTATAGGGATATATATATAAGGCCAAAATCATCGTCAGGCCCCTTAAGTACGCGCGATCTTTCACTTAGGTACCTCAAGTGGACGTCGCTCATTTTTGACACCTCAAGTAGCCATAAAGTGTGTCATTTTGGCACCTTTTGCTGAGTTGGCAAGGTGCGTGTATTACACCTCCATGAAGGCGCGTGAAAGTCCTTTTTTAACTGATGTGGCGCCCAATTTGTCCCTTCAAAAGTATATTAACTCATTTTCATTAATTTATACCTCTTTTCTTATTTTTATCCATCATTTTCGTCAATCTTAAGCTTATTTAATGGTGAAAATTATTGCGAGAGATTTAAAAATTAGATACACATTTAGAAGTTCGCCTTGCCAAAAATAATACATTAACTCAACGCCCATTAATTTATACTTCTTTCACATTTCTATCCATTATTTTTGTCAATCTTAATTTATTTAACGGTAAGAATTATTGAGAGAAATTTATATACGCATTTAAAGGTTCATGAAGATTAAATAATAAGCCCCTTTTTTTAATCATTAAGGGAAAAATTGATGAAGAAAAATAAAAAATAAGCAACATCAACAAACAAAAACTAAAAATCAAACAAAATCGATGAAGAAAAATTAAAAAATAAAGCTAAATCAGTAAAGAAAAATTGAAATCAAACAAAATCAAAAAAAAAAATTAAAAACGAACCAAGAAAAATCAGTGAAGAAAAATTGAAAATCGATGAAAAAAAATAAAAAATAAAGCTAAATTGTGAAGAAAAATTGAAATCAGACAAAATCAATTAAAAAAAATAAAAATTGAAGCAAAATAGATGAAGCAAATCTGAAAAAAAAAAATTAAAATCAAATCTAAAAAACAAGTAAAATCAGTGATGAAAAATTAAAAATCGAAGCAAAATCAATGAAAAAAATTAAAGATGACTGGAGTGCGGGGGTGGCGAGGGAGTGCGGGGTCTTTGAAGAAGATAAAGAGGGGAAAAAGACTGGCGTGGTGAGGTGGTGGGGTGGGTGGGCTATTTGATGAAAAAATTGGTGGGGTGGGGGTGGGGGAGGGGTGGCGGGTGGGGGGAGGGATGTTTAAAGAAGAAGAGTGGTGGGGTGCATGGGGTGGGGGTGTTGGGTGGGTGGGGTGTTTGAAGAAGAAGATTAGTGGGGTGGGTAGGTTAGGGGAAGGGGGTATTTTTTATTTAAATTAATTATTTATAAATTATTTGGATAAAAATGACACATGTCTACATTTTATTCGTCATTTTCCAGCTCATCGACCCATGTAACATACGCATATAGTATTATGTTACTGACTCAGCAAAAGGTGTCAAAATGATGCACTTTATCGCTACTTGAATTGTCAAAAATGAGCGATGTCCACTTGAGGTGTCTAAGTGAAAGATCGTGCGTACTTAAGGGACTGGCGATGGGTTACGCCTATATACAATGCTAGTAAATTAAGGACATCTTGAAGCATATTGATGATAAGATGCTTACAGAGGCTAGCAATATTGAGATAAATATTGAGATCACTATTTTTGAATCTTGCCAACTGTGAATCGATCAATACATTCCCAAGGTTTATTGAGGTTCTTTTTTGTTGGTTTATTACCGATCAAATTCTAAAGTTACCGACCTTTAATCAAATTTAAAAACAAACATAAAAAGACGTACAAAATAACATAATTTTTACTATTTTATTTCTTAACTAGTGATAATGACCGCATTTTGCGCGGTTGAACATAACATTAGTAAATTTATATTAATAACAGATATTATCGCATATTATTATAAAGAAAATTATTTGTTTTTATCTTATATCTGTGATAATTAATTGTATATAGTTAATTAAATTATAAATTCTTTCTTGTATTTATTATTTTGTTGGATAATAGAAATTTTTTTTCTCTAAAATTCTTTTATATATTACAATGAAATAAAGATGAGATAAGAATTTACAAAAATTATGATCAATGAATACAAATTAAAAGAAAAAAATTTAGTTATTATTTTCTACTTCGTAATTAGTTATGTCTACTGTTATTTCATAATTATGTTTTAGTGTTAGTTCTAGTTATTCATAGTTTAAAGAATTTGATATAATAAAAATTAGCATTACTTCGAGTTTGAAAGTTCTATCTCAGCAAAAAAGATTGCAAGTTCTATTTCACTAAGAAAGGGGCTATAAATAACAGATATTGTTATCCTTCAACCTTTCATTGTTGATTGTTGCTCACGTAAAAAGGACTTTCCCCCCCTACCCCCCCTACCCCCTGGGTCATTTGAGAAGTTTAGAAAAGTTAGATAACGTTAAAAAAAATACTTTAAAAACTGTGCAATATATTTAGAAGAAAACATAACAATGCCATTAGCATTTATCTACTCCTCTTTCATCCTCTTTCATAGTTAGAAAGTTGGGTCTATGTGTTTTATACACCATGTTCATGAAACTAATGAAACAAACGACAGAAAACTTGAAAAAAAAAAAAGCGTTCTATGTGACATGAAAGGATATCAAAACTAATGAAATCTCCCCTTTTAATGAAAGGATATCTAACTTCATGTACATCAATCCTTTTATAAGATGATGATAATACACTTAGAAATTAAAGATATAAAATAAAATAAAAAAAAAGAAAGTAAACAAAAGAGAAAAAAAAAAATAACACACAATGAAATTCCAAAATTATATGAAGATATACTAAAATATAAATAGGCAGGACACATGAATTTTGCACTTAATTATGAGTGATTAATTATATTTAAAAAAAAAACTATCTAGGCATACTATATAAATGAGTATTGATACTATGTGGGTGAAACAATGATATAATTAGACTTTATTGCATATAGTAGCTAACTATTTTTGATTATATTTAATAAGTCTTTAGACACTTACATTGTATGTGTGTTTCACGTAGTAAATTTTTATCGATTCATCAAAATGATTAAAATTCTATAAAAATATGTGTGCAATGAGAAATGCAATGCAACAACTATAAATAAATCTTTATAAGTATGATAAAAAGCACCAAATAAGGGGTGCATTTGAATGTTTAAAATTAATTCATAATTTTAACCAACAAATGTAAAGTATGAACTTTATTTAGTTATTAGCAAACCTTCAATAAAGTCAAAAATGACTAATTTGAGCCTAAATGAAAATATAAATATACTGTAATTAAAAATTTATAAAAAACTAAATTAAAGAAGTTTAATGAGAAAAAAATAAAAAAATAATATAAAAGGAACCAAAAAAGGTGAACGGGTCGAGCAGTTAAGAGACTTAGCACACATTGAACTTGTATTAAAAATTTGAAAGAGTAAACAAACCTTTTCATGATAAATAACAATTGTTTCATTATAATTGATATTTATATTCATTATATTTTAAAACTTTATGGCTTTAAATGTAAAAGAAATAAATGTTTCAGAAAATATAACCACTTTTGTAGAAGCTTAAAGGCACATATGACCATTTGAATAGATTAACATTTATAATTTTTTATTTAAATTTATATTAGTTTCAGTAAATACTTTATTTAATATTTAGTCTAATATAATATGATTACTATCTATATTTAATTAGTATTTTCTAATCTTTTAATTTAATGTAGGAGTAAAATAAAATTCAACTTTTCACTTTGAAACTTACATCATCAATCGACAATAAAAGCAAAGAAAACACCATTCTAAATTCAACAATTGAGAAAGAGAAGTAACAAATATAATAGAAAAACATGTAAATAAATGAAAAAAATAAAGAAATCCTAACTTTGAAGAGTGTCATCTCACCTTCCACTTTCTCTTAAATTGAGCAATGAATATGGACACAAATTTATTGATCATTAAAAGAATTATTCTTTTTGAACTTTTTTCACTATTTTTCTTCTTTTCATTATTCACTCTAGTTCTCTTGATTTTTTATTTTTATTTTTAATTAAAAACTCAATTTTTACATTTAAAATTTCTAATCGAACATTTTTTCTCTTAAAGATCAAAAAACAAATCTACCATGCTGTGAGACTTTTGTTAGGTCATTTTGATATATATATATATATATATATATATATATATATATATATATATATATATATATATATATATATATACTTTTTGTATTAATTGACATATTTTCAAGTTAGGTTGTGATATGTTAGATTTTTTTTTTAATTGTTGATACTTGAAGAAAAAGAAATACTAAACTGGGATGCTTAATTATGAAAGTCGAGTGATATATAGTTCGAATTAGAGATAATCGAACAAAAAGAAGATCTAAAATTAAAGAAAAGAGCTAAAAATAATGAATCATTGGCCAAAAAACTATGAGCCAATAAGTTCTATGTTATAGACAAAGCAATAAGCTGAAAATATTTTTCGTTGCCCACATAGTGTTAAACTTTGTAATAAAGTCTTGTTCTTGGAGGGTGCATTTCTTGCATTTGACGAATAGCTAATTGAAAATACTAAATTAAGCAATAAAAATATATGTATGTATATATATATATATATATATATATATATATATATATATGTACACACACACATATAGAGAGAGAGAGATCATTCAAACTTCTCTACTTTGCCATACTAATTAAGTTGATAATCTCTCTTGGTGAATCTTCCATGCCATAATCTCTCTTAATGAATCTTTCAAGACCATTGAACTTTCTTCTTTGTCATGATAAAATTGTATCAAATTAAACTAATTCTATTTGATGAATTTATACCAACATCAAACTTACTTCTTCTGGATAAACTTGTGTATGTTTGACTATTATTATACAAGAAAATATTCTAAAGAATATTTAATGATCTTCATTAAAATGATGATTACCATATTATCACATGAAAAAAGATGTTAAAAAAAGACAAAAAATACTATTAAATAAAAGAATGAGAAAATGAAAATGAGTATCCAACAATTCCATAGATGAATGGAATTTATAGATTGATTAATTCATAAGAACTAACCAAAATGAAGTTGAGAAGACATGTTATTTAAGTGGAAAATACAAATAGATGAAAGTTTTTTTTATAACTTATGAATATAATTACATATAGTAAATATGATAGAGTTTTTCTTTATTAATTAGAGAAAGATTGAAGAAAAAATTCAAAAAAAGGAGACAAAAGATAAATGGAAATAGAGTACTGAGTAGGATTTTACTACATATTTGCATTAACCAAACCAAAAATTGCTTATGTTCTTTGTTGTTTTTTATTGAAACATCATTTTACCTAAGTATTTATTTTATTTGGTATCAGAGCGAGAAGGTTTTGGGAACATTACCTATTAACTCACAAATTTTTAAATTCTGTATGAAAAGACATAGATCTTTCCAAGACATAAGGTGTAGCTATTTCTATTTATATAGAGAAATCAGAAAAAGAAATAATATACTAGGCAGAAAACATAACTTAGAAGAAAGTAGAAAAAGGTTACTAGAAGCAAATAATTATATAAATCATATAATATATCTAGACCAGTGTGTGATAGACTAGTAAGTGCGTTAAATTAGGAAATACAAGGTTGTGATAGAGATTTAGAAAATAATACTACAGGAATAAAGTAGCTTAAGGAACGTATTTGTAAACAATCTTATCAATTAGGATAATATATGCAAGCCCTATCTATTTTCCAAAGACTAAGAAAAATAAATAAATGGATAGAAAAAGAATCTAGTATTAAAGCTAAATTAATAAAGATAGAAAGAGCATTAAAAAAAATATAAAAATAATTAAAAATAAATTGACTCAGGAAGACCTAGACGAATTAGACATAAAATATTATAAAACATTATTAACATACTTTGAAGAAGATTTAGAATTTAATAAAGTAAGATTAGAGAACTGTTTCTGGAGAATAAATTTATATAAACAACAAGTAGATCAAATACCGCTAGGATAATAAATGCCTATAAGATATATTGAATATATTAGAGAATTCAACGGCAATATTATAGAGAATTAACTTATAAACATCAACATGTAAAAATTCAGAAACAATTTGAAGAAAGACTAGAGTTGTTAAATAAAGAAATAAGAAACCTAGAAATAGATATTCTAAACTTTAAAGAAACAGACGAAATAATTACTATAACCTCTAAATATTATAAAAAAGCATTAATTAATGAATAATCTAGGCTGATAGAAAATATACAAAAAGTAGAATTAGACATAACCTATACTAATATTAGACTAAAATACCAAACAAAGCTAAGTAAAAAATATCTTAATCTAAATCATCTAGGCTAACAAAATATATTCTTTAAAACACCTTGAGTATTTAGATCTTCGTTATCAACCTGAAAAGAAATATAGAAAAATAAAAGATAATATTACTTTAAAGTGTAATTTTAGTCAAGGAGAACATATATTGCATTTAGAAGATAAACAATATAACACCTTAATTGATATAATAATAAACCTTAGTGAAAAAATCCAAGAAAAGGATAATATTATAATAAGATTCTTAGAAGAACAAGAAATAACTCAAAATAAGCAGAAAAAGATATTAGAAAAACTAGAACAAAATTTGTATTATATAAAGTTTTAGGACTTAAAAGTTTTAATTGATTTTGCTGAAAAATTTGATTATCTGTAGTGAAGTACTTTGTATTATATAAAGTTTTAGGACTTAAAAGTTTTAATTGATTTTGCTGAAAAATTTGTAAATCTCGGTCTACGTCTATTACTTCATTTAATTCTTGATGTTGTTCTATATTTTGGCGAGCCCTTGGTAGTAATCTAGCAAATATATTACTTCCTATTTTATTATTTGAAAAACTTATCATTTCTTCTCTATTTCTTTCTCTATTTTCTTCGATGCCTCTTCCTCATCTAGTTGAAAAAAAGTCCACTGTGATTTTGGTTTTATAGCTTTTCTTTCTTGTCTAGGAGATACTTCAGTTCTTTTTAATTGATTTATTAATTCGTCTATCTCAGGATTTTATCTGGTTCTTTATCTTCCTTATTTTTTATTAAGAAATCTATCTTTTTATGTAGTTCGGGTAATTCTGGTTCTTCGACTGATTTATTAATTTATTTACGTTTTATTATGGTATCTATTGTAGCATGTAAATCTATTAATAATGCTATTATAGTATTATTTTGTTTTACAATTGTTTTTTCTGATTGGACTATCGGTAGATGTAAAGAAAATCCTTCTGATTAAGTATGAAATATTTTTGAAGTTTCTAAAGCTTTTTTATAGTTTATATCTTCTATATTCATGAAAGAGAAATTTCTTCTAGCCTTTGTGTTAATATTTTTAACTTAGTTATATCAGTTTGTATAATTTGTAATTTTTCTTCTATTTTGGTTATTGATAAAATGGTTTTGTTTTCTATTTCTTTAGGTTTTTCTAGTATATTCTTTATTAATTTTTCGATTTTTATTTTTGTAGGAATTTTTTCTAGATTGAAATTATTATTCAAATATTGTATCTTTTTATTTATTTCTGATTCTTGAATTTTTAGATAATCTAAATTTTGTTCTTGTTTTTCCAATATCTTTTTCTGCTTATTTTGAATTATTTCTTGTTCTTCTAAGAATCTTATTATAATGTTATCCTTTTCTTGAATTTTTTCACTAAGGTTTATTATTATATCAATTAAGGTGTTATATTATTTATCTTCTGAATGCAATATATGTTCTCCTTGACTAAAATTACACTTTAAAGTAATATTATCTTTTAATTTTCTATATTTCTTTTTTAGGTTAATAACGAAGATCTAAATACTCAAGTGTTTTATTGAATCTATTTTGTTAGCCTAGATGATTTAGATTAAGATATTTTTTTACTTAGCTTTGTTTGGTATTTTAGTCTAATATTAGTATAGGTTATGTCTAATTCTACTTCTTGTATATTTTCTATCAGCCTAGATTGTTCATTAATTAATGTCTTTTTATAATATTTAGAGGTTATAGTAATTATTTCCTCTGTTTCTTTAAAGTTTAGAATATCTATTTCTAGGTTACTTATTTCTTTATTTAACAACTCTAGTCTTTATTCAAATTGTTTCTGAATTTTTACAAGTTGATGTTTATAAGTAAATTCTCTATAATATTGTCGTTGAATTTCTCTAATATATTCAATATATCTTATAGGCATTTATTATCCTAGCGGTATTTGATCTGCTTGTTGTTTATATAAATTTGTTCTCCAGAAATAATTCTCTAATCTTACTTTATTAAATTCTAAATCTTCTTCAAAGTGTGTTAATAATATTTTATAATATTTTATGTCTAATTCGTCTAGGTCTTCCTGAGTCAATTTATTTTTAATTATTTTTATATTTTCTTTTAATGCTCTTTCTATCTTTATTAATTCAGCTTTAATACCAGGTTTTTCTTCTATCCACTTATTTATTTTTCTTAGTCTTTGGAAAATAGGTAGGGCTTGCATATATTATCCTAATTGATAAGATTTTTTACTAATACGTTCCTTAAGCCACTTTATTCCTGTAGTATTATTTTCTAAATCTCTATCACAACCTTGTATTTCCCAATTTAACGCACTTACCAATCTATCACACACTGATCTAGATGTATTATATGATTTATATAATCTATTTGCTTCTAGTAACCTTTTCCTACTTTCTTCTAAGTTATGTTTTTTGGCTTTTATATATTTTTTTTTCTGATTTCTCCATATTAACAGAAATAGCTACACCTTATGTCTTGGAAAGATCTATGTCTTTTCATACAGAATATAAAAATTTACGAGTTAATAGGTAATGTTCCCAAAATCTTCTCGCTCTGATACCAAATAAAATAGATACTTAGATAAAAAGATGTTTCAATAAAAATTAACAAAGAACATAAGCAATTTTGGTTTGGTTAATGCAAATATGTAGTAAAATTATACTCAGTACTCCCTCTCTCCTATAGTTTCTTCATTAAATAAGTTCTTTTAGCCTATATTTTTCCCATTTTTAATGATTTCACTGAATCAACAAATCATGCTAGAGGATACTTAGGACCAAATTACTATATATCACCTTCACTCAGACAAAATCCAGATCAAATACCTCAATACAATATACAGAGAGACATACGGAGAATTATTTTTTTTTACCATTGTTCTTCTATAACGGAGAATTTCAAGAAGCTTAATGCTCAGAAGGAATCTCTTCTTATGAAAAACACCAGACTAATAAGACAGATACAAATATTGGAAGCAAGACTTGATCATCAGATAAATACAAGTAGGACAAACAATCAGACTCAGAGTTCTCCATCTCCTTAAAAAATAGATGAGAAGGGTGTGTATTTCCCTCTAAATGCTCAGAAATCCACTGTACCGGATCTTGGTACAGCTAGTCAAATTCAAATGGTAACCAGTAAAGACAAATCAAACCCATTGATGGCTGTCACTTTGCCAAAAAGTGAAGATGAAGATTGTTCTTCATCAAGACGCAGAATAATAAAATCAGGTAATAAGAATTCAAAGAAGACTTTAATCTCAAGAAAGAAAATTGAAACTATAGAGACTATAATTAAACAAACTTTGGATAGATTCTTTAGCCAACAGACACAAGATAAGAATGTTGATGAACAACCAAGTACCAATACAGACAGATTAGTCCCAAAAATAAATGATGAAGATATTAATGAAGATAATGCATTTACTCATTTCCAAGATACTCAAGACCCTTACAAAGACGATGACTCAGGAATGAGTTTCGATTTGGTCGTCCTGCACAATTTAGATACTTAGTCTAGAAGAAGACAAGAAAATAAAGACAAGCTACTTATAGTAAGAGATAAAATTGACAGGTGGGGATGCCCACTTTGTGTCTTATAATAATCGAGTCAGCGTCAGTGTCAGAATGGTGCTTCCTTTATCATGACTTTCTAAAAAGAAAGAAAAACTGTGAAGCATGTGTCTGACTGAGTCAAGAAAGAAACAATAATGCATGTGACGATGGGGCCCAATGAGCACCCGGCTAGCATTAATAAGATTCTTTCTTATCTTTTATCTTTAAGTGTCGGTCACATATGTCCAGGCCACGTAGCTATTTTTATGTCCACTCCTTTTTTTCTAAAAATTTGCCTATAAAAGGCTAGAGACTTAGTAGTAGAAGGTAAGAATGAGAAAGAAGGAAAAACCAAACACAACACATTCCTCTTCCCTTTAAATGTGTAAAACCCTTCTCCTAGACAATCAATCCTTCTCTTCTGTATAAACCAAGTTGTATAATATGGTCTGAATAAAAGTTTTCAAGTTTTGATTCAATCTTAAAGGGGTTCTCGAAAGGGAAATCTCTCCCCCAGTTACTTCATGTAAGTTCCTATTTACACTATATTTTTCTCACAAAAATATTTATATTTATGAAGTTTTTATTTTATGTAACTACATGTAATTATTAAAATCATGTAACTTTATGTAAATCCTTAATTACCCTTAGTATATGGTTAATCTTTTAACCTTTTAATAGCAACGGTGGATTAACCTGTAAATTTCTAGGAATTCTGACTTTGAAAGTCTGCCAAGTCTGCTGAATAGATAATAGGACAAATGTTAATAGCCAGGTGACTATTTCGGGGTGTGGTTAAAGAAGAAGCTATTAAGAATTTAAGTTAAAAGAGAGAGATGAACAGGGTAAATAAATAAATAAAAAGAGGTAAAAATGGGAAAAATATAGGCTAAAAGAACTTATTTAATGAAGAAACTATAGGAGAGAGGGAGTACTGAGTAGGATTTTACAACATATTTGCATTAACCAAACCAAAAATTGCTTATGTTCTTTGTTGTTTTTTATTGAAACATCTTTTTTATCTAAGTATCTATTTTATTTGGTATCAGAGCGAGAAGGTTTTGGGAACATTACCTATTAACTCACTAATTTTTAAATTCTGTATGAAAAGACATAGATCTTTCCAAGACATAAGGTGTAACTATTTCTATTTATATAGAGAAATCAGTAAAAGAAATAATATAATAGCCAGAAAACATAACTTAGAAGAAAGTAGAAAAAGGTTACTAGAAGCAAATAGATTATATAAATCATATAATACATCTAGACCAGCGTGTGATAGATTAGTAAGTGCGTTATATATATATATATATATATATATATATATATATATATTGATTACACACTATCGATTTTTAATAAGTTTTTTCTCTTTTTCAAATTTTAATTAATCATATACATGACTAGGCGTCCATATGCATTACTAGAATATGTAAATGAAGTAACTATCGTAATTATATTTTTGAAAAATAACAACTTTTTCATCAATGATGAATGTATTAATGGTATGCTAATTAATATGCGATTATTGAATTCCTAATTTCATTAACAACCTTTCAATTTTAAAATTTGAAACACCTAATGATTTTTTAGAAATAAAAAAATTCTCCGTTTGAATCTTTCAATCTCTTATTTTTCAAAAAGAAAATTAAAATTTTTGAAGTTGTGTTCTGTCGACATAATTATTCAAGAATTTTGAAGTTGTGTTTTATCAGCATAATTATTCAAGAAGATGAATATTTCAATTCTTTTGAGGCATTCAAACATATGGCAATTCAAAATACAATACGAATGACACAAAGAAGACAGAATTATTGTTGCAGAAAGTATTTTGTATTTGAGGTTGATATTAGTAATTGCGATCGAATTAGAAATTGAAGAATCTTGAAAAAAATTTATAGTACGATATGTCGTTGAAGGTAATTCTTCATCAATTATTATAAGAAACGATAATGGAGTTAAGCTTAATATCGAGTTGAAAAAAAGAGTTCCTGTGCATAATAATATCAAATAAGTTGACGAAAGAATTAGATTTCGATGGGAAACTAAAGTTATCGTTTGTGTTGAGGGTATGAAAACAAATGTGCTTGCTCTTTCTGTGGTTTGGTTGATTCACAAAAATATACGTAGCTGAGTTGCAAATTAAAAACTTCATTTGTAATAATAAAAATATAGGATTGAAGGTGAAGCAACTTTATAAGGATAAGACGACGCTTGTATTTGTCATGACAAAATATGATTTGTGTCCTGGCTTTAATTTCAGAGCTAAATAATTCGACCAAAAAAATATAATAAAAAAATGTTAATCTTAATGTATCTTGTCATATATTCAATAGTCACTATTAATATACATTTAAATTTTGTGTATATAAATGATGGCGTTTGTTCTGATTATGTATAAAAATGTATAAATCTTGTCCATGTATTAGCAAAAGCATGCAAAACCTCTATTTGCCTCTGACATTCTATGATTTTCTTTCTTTTTAAGTAGGCATCGTCACTCTCTTTGGCAGTATCCACAAATTCGAATGTTATTTTTTATCTGAATTATTATCCCAAAAATTAATAATTTAATAATTTTAACATATCTTAGTGCGTTGGTGATTAGTTAAGAATTATGCATAAATAACATTTATATGTAATGTGTAGAGTGTATATGTGTTGCAATAACCAATTCTATTTTGTATATGAACTCCATATACATTAATATACATATTTTTTAAAATCATATACATATTAGTGTTATGTATATGAAAACATATACGTAACTATGTAAATTATATGATTTTTTTCAAAACACCATATACATAAAATAGTTATATATATATTTTACAGAGTTATGTATATGATTTACACAGTTATGTATATGATTATATAGTTAGACTTGATATATGCTCTTCATGCATGTAATATACGTTTCTTCGATATGTAATATTATAAGTTAATGATCTTTTCATATACATCAACGTCTAATTAGTTTTAACATTCACATATAATGAATATGAATCTGTTAGTTGTTGAAGTTTACTATCCGTATACATAAATTATATATATATATGCATTTTTGTTATCTTATATAATAAAAAAATGCTATTACAATAGTATATACATTTCCAACGTCTTTTAAAAAAATTTTAGTAATCCAAATAAATTGAAATTGTAAGCAAATATAAAAATATTATTAATGTACAATTTTTTAAATTAGTTTCTCTTCTTCCAGCTGTGTCCTACATTATTGCAATGAAGATTATAATAGTATATACATTTCAAATGTCTTTTTTTTTTTTAAGTAATTCAAATTAATTAAAATTGTAAGTAAATTATAAAATATTATTAATGTATAATTTTCTAAATTAGTTTTTCTTCTTTCAGTTGTGTCCAGCATTGTTGCAATGAAGATTGTAAATGAATTCTGAAGGCATCTAATCATTACAATTTAGATGTTTTTATGATACAGACATTTAATGAGGAACATACGTGTTTGATGAGTTATAGGGTACAAAAAAATTTATTGGGTAAAACCGCTTTTGTAAGTGATGTTACAGCGTCGAAGTTAATTAATCATAAGAGAATAGACACACTAGACGACATAATTAAATTAAAGAAATAAAAATCATTTGTAGAGTTGATATTAATTACATGAAGGCATGACGAGCTAAGGAGCGTCCTATAGAGATGCTTAGAGGTGAACCAACAGATGAACATCAAAAAATGTTGAGTACATTTACATGTTTAATACTGTATATTATAACTCTCACATTAGGATGCATAAGTTTGCGGATAATGAGTGTTGACACCCAATTTTGACTGTCCTTTTTCATAAAATTAATTTATCGATGCTTATGATTCTTGAATATTTTTTCAATATATTTTTCTTATTTTTAACATTAACAATTTGAAAATGATAATTTTTTATCTTTAAAACACTAATATCACATGTTATAAATTTGCTCGAATAAACAAATAGTTTTTTTTTAAATATCACTTCATTATATATATATATATATATATATATATATATATATATATATATATATATATATATATATATATATATATATATATATATATATATATATATATATATAATTAAAAAAAATAAGCATCGTTGAATTAGTTAAATGAAATCAACTTGGTAGAATTAGATTAAACCATTTCTTTTTGGGTCAATTTCCTTAATTTATTTCAGCCCCAAATGTTTTTAGGGAAAGGACAAAAATAACACTTAAAACTAAAATAATTTCACAAAACTAGCACCTAAATTTTAAAACCCAGTAAATGGCCATTAAGCATCACAATTCGGCCATTCAACATCACAATTCAACTTTTCCTTTTGCAAAGCAAAAGTGTGGATTTGCATGCTAGTTACTTCTCATTTTTCCCATTTTTTTTTAAAACGCTAGTTCATTTTATTTTTTAAATTTTGCTGCTTTTTATTATGTTCTATTTTTTCAAAAAAAAATTATATTTCATTCTATTATAAAAACAATCACTGCTCTTTTGTATTTTTTTCACTATTTTTATACTTTATTTTTGTAGCTTTTTTATTTTTTTTTTAAAAATCTATTCCTTTTTTGAAATTAGCATAACCACAATTGTTATACATTGAAACATGCATTATGTATATCTATGAAATGATGACATTGACCATCAAAAAAGTCATGTGAAAGTTTTACTGTAAGAAGCTTTATTTGACCAAAATAAATACATAAGATTTTGAGGAGCAAATAATGCAACTCAGACTCAAAATGAAAAAACTAACTCCAACTTTCTTCAACAGTTCAACTGCAATTTCCAAAATCCCAAAACCAACCCCCAACATTATTGCAAGTCCAAAAGAGAAATTATAAATAAAACACATCAAACATAAAAAAGAAAATAGATACACACATTCTATATAATTTTTAACCACAATTATTATATAGATACATATTTTATACGATTCTATATAGTTTCTACATGCATTCTAAAAAATGCATCAATCTAGTATAAGAGAGTATCAATTGAGTATATGTATACTGCAAGTATATCAATGTAGTACGGAAGTGTATTAATATGGTATAAAAGAGTATCAATTGGGTATAGGGACTGCATGTGGTTGCATAGAATTTCCTTTCTCTTTTTCAAAAAGTGTATCAATATAGTATAAAAGAGTATCAATGTGGTATAAAGGTGTATCAATTGAGTATAGAGACTGCATGTACCTAATTGAGCCAAATAATTAAAAAAGGGAATTACTTTAGCCGACTGGCTATAGCATGTCCACTTTTTCAATTATGGACCATTTTTTTTTAAAATGGTCATGCCATGTCCTTTCCTAATTTTTTTTTTACCTAAAACTCAAAAGGCCCAATTTCAAATGCCCTACACAGCAGCCCAATACCGAAATAATTGTCCTTGAATTGTCAATTTTATCCCCAATATAATCCCTTAAAATACCCAAAACACCCTCAAAGCCCTAAAAATATATTGTTGTCATCTTCTCTCTCAAAACGTCGCTCGTCTAAAAAAAGAGTGTTTCCAGACCTTTTAACCATGGTGGACAGAGGCTGCTACTCCATTTTTATGATGGATCCTTTAATTATGTGAAGATCATATTGCAAAATGAATTTGCAACAGCTGAAAATGTAATGGAATAGTGAAGACTAAAGGAAAAACTAGAAGAAAATTACTTGTAGGTTAAGAAAAAGAGAAGTTAAATTAAGCTAAAGGAATTTTTCATTCATGTCCTTTCCTGAAACATTTAGTACTATTAATAGGCCTTGGCCAAGCACCATCTCTGACACATAGTACTAATTACAACTGAGCCACTTAGGGATTAAAAAAAAATACATAACAAACCAAGAGGACTAAACTGTAAACTCCCTTTCTACTTCTAACTAACTCCTGCTTCAGCCGTTGAGAATTGCAACATTTCTTCCTCCATAAAATTTTTCTTGTCCTCAAGGAAAAAATGTTGGAAACCTTGTTTTCATTCTGGCAAAATCTTCCCAAGTTGCTTGTTCTGGTAGCATTCCTTCAATTGAATCAGGAGCTGAGATTCTGCCTTGTTGCCCTTCTTTATCATCCTCCTTTCCAGTATCTTAGCAGGCTCAATACAATAAGGGATAGCAATATCTACTATACGAGGGTGGTTGATATAGTCAAGGATCACATAGCAAGGTTTAAGCTGGAAAACATGGAATGTAGAATGTATTGCCACCTGTTCAGGTAGTGACAATTTGTAAGCAACTTTTCCCACCTTCTGTAGTACCTGATATGGCCCATAATACTTTGTTGAGAGTTTGTTGAAAGCCTGGTTAGACAAGGAAACCTGTCTATAAGGTTGAATTTTTAGATACACTCAATCAGCTTCTTGAAACTTCCTGTCACTCATGTACTTATTGGCCATATCAGTCATTCTCTGTTGTGCTCTAGCAAGATGAAACCTCAGCAGCTAGATTTTGAACTCCCTAGTGATCAACCTCCTATCCACTTTTTCATCTACAGCTTCACCGGGCATATAAGGTAAGTGTAGAGGGGGTTGTTGCCCATATAGAGCCTCATATGGACTAGTCTGGATAGCTGAATGAAAGGTGGTATTATACCACCATTCTGCCAGAGGTAAGTGCATATTCCAATCCTTTTGGCTATCAGCACAAAAACACCTCAGGTAAGTCTCAAGAGTCCTATTAACCACCTTTGTTTATCCATCAGATTGAGGGTGGTATGCTAATGAAATACTCAATTCAACACCTTGTATAGTGAACAATTCTTGCCAGAACCTGCTGAGAAAAATAGGATCTCTATCACTTACCACATTTTCAGGCATGCCATGTAGCTTAAACACCTGATCCATGAACAACTAGGCCACTGTTAAAGATGTGTAGGGGTGAGTTAATGCCAGAAAATGAGCACATTTTGTCATTCTATCTACTACTAATAGAATAGTAGTCTTTCTTTGTGACTTAGGCAAACCTTCAACAAAATCCATACTTATGCTAGACCAGGCTGTATAGGGAATTTGCAAGGGTTGTAATAGCCCTGGAAGAGCTGCATTATCACTTTTACTCCTCTGACAGGTTGCACATTTCCTGATATATACCACCACATCTTCTTTGAGACCCTTACAGTAAAACAACCCTTCTAGCTTCCTATAAGTGTTATCCATTCCAGAGTGGCCACCCATAGTTGAATCATGGCAGACTTTAATCAAGTTTTGTCTTAGCTAAGCATCACTTCCTACCATTAGTTTACCATGCTTCCTTAATTGTTGCTGAATGTAGGAGTACCCCTTATATTGTCCAGTGTGATTTTGTATTTTCTCAATCAAAGCATCCAATTCTTTATCTTTACTCCAGCTCTCTTGAATCCTATGGAATAAAGTAGAATCGACAGGTGTTAGAGCCAACAAGAATACCTCAGTCATAGGGCATCAGCTGCCTTGTTCTTTCTTCCTTTCTTGTACTCAATCTCAAAATCATATTGCATGAGCTTTGACACCTATTTCATTTGAAGGACAGTGTGTAGCTTCTGATCCAAAAGGTATTTGAGAGCCCTTTGATCAGTTCTCACCATAAAGGAACTACCTATGAGATACTGTGACCATTTGGTAATAGCCACGACTAGAGCTAAGAGCTCCTTGTCATATATTGAGAGAGTCAAATGTTTCCCTGATAACCCTTTACTGATAAAAGCTATTGGGTGGCCCTCTTGCATTAATACAAGACCCACCCCCAAGTCACATGTATCTGTCTCCACAATAAACTGCAGAGAACTAACAGGCATTGCTAAAACTGGAGCAGAAGTGAGGTCCAATTTAAGGTCTTCAAAAGCATTGGTAGATTTGCATGTCCATTGTAACACATCTTTTTTAGGAAATCAGTTAAAGGATTGCTTATAATTCCATAATGTCTGATAAACCTTCTATAATAACCATCTAGGCCTAAAAGCCCCCTCAATTCTTTGATGCTCTTGGGAGTTGTCCATTCCTGCACCACCACTATCTTCTTAGGGTCAATTTCCACTCTATCAGCTGAGATAAAATAGCCTAAGTACTCTATCTTGCTAGCTCCAAAAATACACTTGTTCTTTCTGGCTACCATGTTATGTTGCAGTAATAACTCAAAGGTAATTCTTAAGTGTCTCAAATGATCTTCTAGGGTACTGCTGAACACTAATATGTCATCAAAAAATACCAAGATAAATTTCCTAAGGTGATCCTTAAAGATATGGTTAATCAAGCTTTGAAAACTAGAGAGGGCATTTGTGAGTTCAATGGGCATCACTAGATACTCATAGTGACCAGAATGGGTTTTGAATGCAGTCTTGGGTACATCATCACTGGCCATCCTTAGTTGATGATAACCTAAACTTAGATCAATTTTAGAATATATGCTAGACCCTCCAAGCCCTTATAACAACTCTTCAATGATAGGGATTGGAAATTTATCCTTCACGATAGCCTTGTTTAGTGCTCTATAATCAACACATAATCTCTATGACACATATTTCTTCCCCACCAAGACTATAGGAGATGCATATGGGCTATATCTTGTTTGAACAATTCCTTGGTCCAATAATTCTTGCACTAGCTTCTCAATTAAGTCCTTCTGCTTGGAAGAATACCTGTAGGGCCTGAGATTTATTGGATGACTGTTGTTTAACAAGGGAATTTTGTGATCAAAAGATCCCCTGGTAGGTGGTAATCCTTTTAGACCAGCAAAAAGTTGGTTATACTCCCTAATCAACTTCACTATCTCCACTGGTGTCTCACCGTCTTTCACCACTTCCTCTATCTCGGGTGAGACCTTTATCATGAATAACTGAGCTCCATTATCAACAAATTTGTCCAATTTCTTGGACTCAACTGTCTTGGTCTTTTCCCTGATACCTTTCAAAGTGCATTTCCTGCCTTGATATTAGAACTTTATAGTAAGAGTTTGAAAGTTCATGAACAAGTCACCTTGGGGTTTGAGCCATTGCACCCTCAAAATGATGTCATATGAACCTAAGGAAATGAGAAGGAAGTTTTCCTCAAAAGAGGTACCCCTTATCTGCCAGTTGAACCGCTTACATGCCTTCACCATTTTCCTAATCCCTCCATCAGCCACATTGATCAGCTGTGGGCTAACAGTCTGACTTATAATGCCCCATTTCTTGACTAACTCTTCTTCCATAAAATTTTGTGTACTACCTGGATCAATGAGGATGTTGAGTGGACCATGATCACAACAACATGTCACCCTCATGGTTTGGTAACCAGTTACTCCTTGGAGAGCTTGCAAAGATATTTCACAAACCTCCTTTTCTACTTCTAATTCCTCCCCTGGTTCAGGTTCTGGGTCCTTGCAATCATCCACCACCACTACCTTATAATCTTCATCTACCTCCAATAGATAGAGCTTGTTGGATGCCACACAATTGCGACCAGGTACGAGCTTTTCATCACATAAAAAGCATAAGCCCTTCTGCCTCTTCTCACTTATTTCATCCTGAGTCAACCTCCTACTTTTCTCTCTATTGAAACTGATAGTTGGTTCCTTCTTTAACCCCATAATTCTGGCAGGAGCAGCACTATAACCTTTTTTTTTAAAATGAACCCCCACTGCTAGTCATGTGATTCCTTGATACTCTCACCTAAGCTTGCAACTGGGATTCAATGTTTCTAGCCAATTGATATGCCTGAGGTAGTATGAATGGCCTATGACTCTTCATAGCAAACCCAATTTATGGTTTCAAACCAGTAAAGAACCCACTGATGGCATATTCGGGAAAAAAAGTTAATCTAGCCATAATCCTATCAAATTCTTTCATATATTCCTTCATAGTACCATGTTGCTTTACCAACTTAAACTCTGCCATGAGATCCTCGTATTCACCCCCAAATTTGTCCATTAACGCATATATATACTCCTCCCAGGTTGGAAATGAAAGGTGTAGCCTACTCTTAAGATAAGACAGGTGCCATTCTATAGCTATGTCATCAAAATGCAGAGCAACTACTTGAACCTTCTGCACTTTGGGGTGTCATCATATGCAAAGAACTGGTCGGCCTTATACATCCAGGTTCGAAGGTTAATACCATCAAAGTAAGGGAACTCTACTTTAGTTAGACGAGTCATGGATCCATTATGGTGGCTAGATGAAGGTAGATTTGTAGCATATTGAAATCCCCCTCCTCCTTGACCTGTGGAAGGTATTTGGCCTACGGTAGTGAAAAATGGTTGACCTCTGCTGTAACCTTGTTACTGGTAGTGTTCACCTGCTGGAGTTTGGAATTGTTGGGAATTTTGGGCACCATACTAATAGCCAGCTGGAGATTGATACCCTGGTGGATTCCCCGTAGAGACAGAGGTAGCCCATATCATGGGGTTGCCAGAGGGAGTGTATATCTCGTCTCTCTCACTGATAGCATTCCCTTTATCTCGATCTCCTTTTTGGATCGCGTTTATGGACTCGCGCAAGATGTTAATGGCTTTCTTGTGCTGTTCCTTAATCTGATTCTACCTTAGGGAAAAATTGTCCATCTCCATCGTCATTCGATTGAACATCTCTTTAATATTCTTTATCTCGTCGGACATGATTCCCACAGAGCTCAGGATAGTGCTTTGATACCAAATATTGCAAAATGAATTTGCAACATGTGAAAATGCAATGGAACAGTGAAGACTAAAGGAAAAACTAGAAGAAAATTACTTGTAGGCTAAGAAAAAGAGAAGTTAAATTAAGCTAAAGGAATTTTTCATTCATGTCCTTTCCTGAATCATTTAGTACTATTAATAGGCCTTGGCCAAGCACCATCTCTGACACATAGTACTAATTACAACTGAGCCACTTAGGGATTAAAAAAAAATACATAACAAACCAAGAGGACTAAACTGTAAACTTCCTTTCTACTTCTAACTAACTCCTTCTTCAGCCGTTGAGAATTGCAACCGATCATCTCAGCAACTCCCAACCTTTCAAATTCAAACGGTTGGAGAAGATCCCGCCCAAAATTCAAAGCCCCAATTCTTTTGCCTATAAATACTAACATTTAGAGTCCATTTTGAAGAGGCTCTCTCGCCGCACTCTCCCTTCTAACCTTTTGCAATATCTATTTTTTAGCTTTCAAAAATACAAGCATTTTCCTCCGCTCCTAAACTAATAGCCATTGATTTTTTCTTTAAAACTTTTGTTTCTTGCGTTTTGGTTCCCTCTCAGTCGAAAATTAGCTTTTTGAGTACTCTCCGAGTTCGTGTTATTTAATTTTGAGTCTACACTGGTGGCGAAGCACCTAGTTCGCTGTCCCGAAAAAGGTACGAATTTACCCTTTCGTCTCAACTTCATATTCCTTTCTTCCATCTTGTTTTGATTCCCTGGATATGTTTTTGGTTTAAACTCAATCAAGTTTTATGTTGTTGTCGTTGACTCCAAAAATAGATTTGTGTGCGAATTTCGATCAAGTTCTATGTTATAGACTCCAAAAATAGGTCTCTGTATGCGTTTAAAGCAAGTTTATGTTTATTGTTGATTCTAAAAAATGAGTTTGTACGTAAGTTTCGTCAAGTGTATGTCGTTGTTGTCGAACTCGAAACGGAGATGTATGTGAACGTATTGTATATATTTTAGGTTGGTCATAATGTTGTTATTTGCTCTTAAAAATCAGATTTTTACAGGGGTGATTCCATTTTAATTCATTTCAAGGTATGGTGTTTTTTTGCCAGAATTTTTACTTATGTTTTTTTGTGATCTTATGGAATTTATGTTTACGGAGGTCCGCAAATGTGTATAGGCGTTTTCATCTCGTTTAATACTTCTGATCATTTTTTTTTACATCAAGTTTAGTGATTTTGTTCGTCCACATAACGTCGCAAGCTTTTTTCTGGTTTATTTGAAAATTTTACTGTATAGTGAAATTTGGCCGGAGTCATGGCTATTTTCTTGTGTTTTGGCGTCTCAAAGAATCAACATAGAATACTCTATTGTAAAATGTGATTGTTACTATTTCATTCTTAGTTAAGATTTAGAGAGATACATAGAAATTAGGATATATGAGGATTGGAGCATTTGAGGAAAAGAATGATTCGATAGAACAATACACAATTTTCTGTCTGTTAACATAAGGCAGGGTAATAAGGTTTAAAGGTTGGGCTCTGGAAGGACTTTATTATTAGTTGATTTTATATTTTAAGTGTTTTGAATTGGGTTATTTAGGTGTTTTAAAGCTAAAATAGCTTTTATGCATTTTTATAGTGTTTGGGTTAGATGAAAAAATGCGTTATGCACTTGTTTTAATGACAGTAAATAAGTTAAAATTATAAGCTCCAGACAAGCTATAAATTATAATTAAGTGGTTGATGAGTATTTTCTAAATTTGTTCTCTTCATAGGCTGCACTTACGTCAATTTCTTGGATTAACGGAAGTAAAAATTATATATATTACATGTTTACTAACATTTACTAAAAATTCCAACTTTTTTCAATACCTTATAAAATCCCAACTTTTGGCCATTGATGATACATGTTAATTAACTTAGATACATGTTTTAATTTAACTAACTAGCACATTTTAAGAGATGTAATGGATACATTAGCATTAAAACAACAATTAATCTAACTAATTATGGTTAAAACAAAATAAAATTCTAAGATTTATGACAATTATTTTTTTATTCCACCATTCTAATCATAAACCATCAGCATAATCTCTTTTGAAATTGCAAAGACTTCATACGCGACATATTCAAAAACTTCATACGTGACATAATAAAAAACCATCAATATAATCTGTTTTGAACAATCAGAAACTTTATACGAACATAATCACACTCTTTCTTGACTATGTATTAGCTCATTCTGTTTCTCCTAAAATCCAAAAAGTTACTCGACTGTACTTTGTCATATGGATATTACTTTCCGGTACCTAATGATGCACGCGATAAAAAATTAGCGAATGGCTTAATTTGGCTGTTGAAAAAAAATGTAGAACATGTATTATGTTCAGATGAAGAGAATGGAGATTGCATGTTGCTTGAATCTTTCTGCACTTGTTCGTCTTTGATAAATTTAGTTTTTTCAAGTTGTTTCTTTGAACATGACGTGGTTGTATCGTGGAGCTATCTGAAGAGCATGTATTTTGGATCTGTGGGGTAGGGGATGAACATATTGTGAATGAATTATCGGGTTGTTCTGCATTGGAAACTATGGAACTGTGTTTTGTTGAGGGTTTTTGTAGTGTCGATGTTATGTCTTTGAAGTTGAAGAGATTGAAGTTGGATCGTTATTCGTTGCTTGATGATAGAAGAGATCGTACCTTTGATATTGTTTTACAGTAATTTTTTGTCCTTATGTTAATAAGGTCGAGATATATTTTTAATGTTAATGATACATTTTGCTCATTTTGTATCTCATTTTATATAGTTCTGATTACTTATGTATCTCGTTTTATTTTAGTTTTCTCTATTACAAAATACGAAACAAACATAAAAGTTTTATTTTAAATACATGTTATACATGTTTTTGCAGTTAATGTATCTAGTAATCTATTTTTCTGGCAGTAACTGAAGAAAAATAAGTTGAAGTTTTATTTTCATTGATTTAGCTATGTCCTACGATGTCATTTGGAAGATTGTGTTTGGACTAAAGAAAAATAGGCACAAGAAATCAAGTGAAACAATGACATCGAGCAATAATTATTGCGGGAGATGCGGTTATGAAGGTCACAACACGCGTACTTGTAAATTTTTTCCAAAAGAGGAGTGACAATGTAGTTGACTGATGAATAATGTTGAATAATTTCTCAGCATGTTGTTGATTTTTTAATTCTTTGATTCGATATTTTAATTGATGATATTGTTGTTTTTTTAAGAATTTTAAGAAAAATAGTTATCGAAATAAATTATTGTTTTTGTACCTTTGTTAATTAGTTATATATGTTTCATGAGTTCATTGTTGTGATACGTCATATAGAAATTAAGATACATTGAACTGATAATGTTATTAAATTGTATATTAGTAGTTCTGCCACTGTAAATGATTGAAAAGAGAAACATTTTTTAAAGATGTATCTACCATAAATTTATGAGTTAATACATAAAAATGATCCTCAACTTGACACCAAATTATAATTTTGACTTTAAACTTTGATAGTATACAAATAAGACCTTTAACTATTTAAAATCTGAACAAATATGACCTCCGATTTTGCAACCTCATGCGTGAGTCTCACTTGCACCTACGTGGAAAGGTAATCCAATCACACGGTGCCACATCGTTAAAAGGACTGACTTGGAGAGAGGTCATATTTGTGTAGTTTTAAATAGTTAAAGGTCATATTTGTGCACTGTCAAAGTTTTGCTTTTTGTGTTAAAACGACGTCGTTTTTTTTTTTTTTTTTTTATTATTATTATTATTATTATTGTTATTATTATTTTATTATAATGATAATTTATTTATTTATTTCTCTAGTAGCGGCACCTAACTTTTTTTTAATTTAAAAAATTATTATTATTATTAATATTATTATTATTATTTTTCTATTTATTTCTATAGCAGCAACACCTAGCTTTTTTTTAATTAAAAATAAAACAGCCACTAGCAGGGATCAAACCCACACAGTAAGCTGAAGGAAGCGCCCAAGAAGAGCAAATAACACCACTGGGCTATCTAAGTGCCTTGTTTCATGTGGTTCAACATTAATATACATATATAAATATACAGTTTCTATCTTATATATATACAACATAATTTTTTTACTAAGGGGGTTGGGGTGAATCCCATGGCAATCACGTAGGTCCGCCCCTCGTTAATTTAATAACGTTTTAATAACGTTAATTTTATAACATTTTAATTACGGTAATTTGATAACATTAATTTAATATACTACTACTACTATCCTTAATAACATTAATTTCATAAAATTTTATTAAAACTATAATTTTTTTAATTATTAGTGTAGTTTCATCTTTAGTTTAATATTTAAATAAATAATATTTAGATATATTATATAACTTAAATTCGTCCTCTGCTTTATAATATATATATATATATATACCCGCTCGATTTTTTCGTATGAGGCTGACTCGCCTAATTAATAAATCTTTAATATTGCTCTTTTTCCGCAATGACAAAAGAAATTAGATGCCATTTTAATCTTTGAGCCGAAAATAATAAAAAAATAATAGTGAATAATCATTTAAAGGTCATATTTGTGCAGTTTTGAATAGTTAAAGGTCATATTTGTGCACTGTCAAAGTTTAAAGTCATATTTATGCATTATGCCCTTAGATTTTAAGCTGGACGCACCCAGTTTTACATGTTGAACACACGTTTTGCCACGTAGGATTGGAGGTCATATTTGTGTAGTTTTGAATAGTTAAAGGTCATATTTGTGCACTGTCAAAGTTTAAGGTCAAAGTTATAATTTGGTGTCAAGTTTAGGGTCATTTTTATGTATTAACTCATAAATTTATAGATACAAGTTTACAAAATTTGTATCTAATGTAAATATAATTTGTCAATATATTTTTAAAAAATAGATTTTATGACGAGGTTTAATTTTTTTTTTCTTTCTTCTTATAAAAAATTAACATATATTATCTGATGAAAGACAAATATTTTCCACGCCTTACCTACATCTTATTTTAATATTTAATTTTCTATCTAATCTAAGTTTGGCCGATTAACCGTAGTTAGCAGATCCTTTAGGGTGCCTAACCCCTTCCCTTTAGGTTAACTAGAATCCTTACCTAGAATTTTAAGTTGCGTAGACCTTAAAATGAAGTCTTTATTTATTTTAATCACATAGTTTGTAATAGGTGTCCTAATTCACCGTACAACTAATTAGGTGGCGACTTTCTTAAATTTAATCAGAAGTTTGTCCAATATGTTGTACCTCGATTTGACCATGTTAAAATGAGGTATAACAATGAGCTCATGTATTTATTTATTGTCTTGCATTCAATGATAAGGGGTTTGAGTTTTGTAAACCTGTGTAGTGATCGACGGTGCCTATTTGAGTGGACTGTACAAAGAAATTTTCTGTAGATGAACGCATTTGATGGTGCAGGTATTAGAGTTGTTATTGTTATAATGATATATTTATAAAATATTATCTTAATTATATTTTTATGTGTTTTTTATTAACTTATACATTAGAAAAATTGAATAAAAGATTGTTTTCATAACCCTTAGCCTTTTTTTTTTTTTTTTTTTTTTTATAAATTAGGTTGTATTTTTTCATTATCTTATGGGGTAGTAGATTTTGAAAATAACTATTCGGAGATCTGGCTCTTCCAACAGTTTAAATGTGCTTTTGGAGAATGAAACAATATGTGTGTTGTATCGTATCACAACTAAAGCATCATCAAAAGTGTAAGTATTGTGTACCATAATGTCCCCCATCTTACATGTATTTGACATTTATGAAAGAATGTTTGCACTCACTTTCAAAAAAACAAAAATAAACTTAGTAATTTGTATTATATTATAGCAAAAGCTTATAGAAAAGAGGATTTCGATTATGTTGTGACAAAAGTTGATAAGACGAATTCAAGGATGAAGGATTACCTGGATGAAGTAGGTTATGAGAAATGATCTTGATCTCATATGAGAAATGATCTTGATCTCATACTCCTATAAATAGAGGTTGGATGATGATATCTAATGTTGCTGAATGTATAAATGGTTGTTTGGCTGAGGCGTGTGAACTACCTTTTTGAGGATTTCTAAAAAAAACTTAAATTTTATTTGTCATGAAACAGTAAAAACAGAAAAATAAAATCATATACAAAGACGACGTTAGAAAGAAGGTTTGAGAAAATTTTAATGGTCCAAAAGCTTCTCGAATGACGCTATGTGAAAAAATATACATAAAATATTTTTTATTTTTTAATTATTAATTTATTTCTTGTGTTATTTTAACTCAATATTTCAGTTAGTTATTAGCTATATTTGTGTTTGTATGTTTCTCAGGTTAAGACTTTCTACGTTTACTTCGTATATGATTCTGGTGAAAGGTACATTGTTACTTTTGAACGCGGACATGTAATTATTGATGATATTAAGTTGATGAGATTTTCTGTCCTTATGAAATTATTGCTTTGAAGAGTAAAAATATAGATGACTTTGGTCCATACTGTTCTGATTTCTATAAACCTGTTACTTTAGTGGAGACCTATGAAATTTCAATTATTTCAATGTCAGATATGAAGAATTAACATGTGCCTATGTTTGTAGATGAGGAACATTATTACCATCAAAATATAAAAGATCACCTTAAAGAGGAAAGAAATGGAGACATAAGAAGTCAAGTGTAACTTTGTCATCAAGCACAAACTGTTGTGAAAAATCCAATCGCGTTAATCACAATCAATGCAGTTATAATTTTTTCCTAAAGGATAAATGAACTCTATATTTAAAACTATTTGTAATGATTCATCTATTATGTTACATCTCAACTTTATTTCATTAGATTGAAATAGTGTTAAATTTTCTTTAATCGTATTTTGTGTAATGACTATAATGTTTGTTATTTGTGTTTTATTAATGTGAGTTTTAGTGTTATTGTTACGACAATCAGTTTCATTGATGGATTGGTCCATGTTTTGTACTAGTTTATTGAATTAAGTATATGATATTTTTAATACCTAAATAAATAAATTCATGCATAATTGAGATAATTTTTTGCGATACATATATATTTATGGCCAAACATATTCAGTTTTTGCAATACATATACATGTTAATATTATGTATTGTCATTAACATACACATAATTCATATACATATAAGTGTTTTGTATATGCTACACCTTATGCATATCAGTGATTTGTATAGGCAACACTACATACAAATCAGTGATGGTCGATACTATATACATGTCTAGGTTATGTATAGGCCACACCATAGTATATATCAGTGTTATGTATAGGCTACACCATAATATATATCAGTTTTATGTATAGGCTATACCATATACATATTAGTGGTATTTAAGTCAGTACTATATACATAACTATGTTATGAATAAGCTACACCATAATATATATATATATATATATATATATATATATATATATATATATATATATATATATATATATATATAAATTAGTGTTTTGTATATTCAACATTATATACATATCAGTGTTATGTAATTCAGAACTATATACATAACTGTTAGTCTAATGTAAATATATTATAAAGTTAATGTCGAACATAATCTAGTGTATGCCATATAAATAACATAGTTATGTGTATGTGTGTAATACCCCGAAACTACCCCCTAAACGTCACATGGTGCTTAGAACCACAAGTGATCCCAAGCTAACCCTATACTGGCATGATGCTTAAGCTACTGATTAAAATACATAAGATTGGATGTAACACACAAAAGAGAAGTCTTTAGTTGAACATGCTTAAAACAGAACTATTTAAAATGATTACAACTCTGGCTATACAAAACAAAATTGGAATAAATACATCAACTGTACTGATTGTCTATGAAGTCTCTAATAATATTGACTATAGGTAGCCGGAACATAACCCTAAGCTATCCCTAATCAATACGACTGAGTAAAGAAAATAAGATGTTTCTCAAACTATGATTGACACAAGCCCTTGAATCAAAAGGACTCATCACCTGTTAATTGGAAGCTGCACACTGTATGATTATAATGTATGGGCTACAACTGGTACCTACATTATGAAACAATGTAGCACATAAACATATATGTGGATCAGTACTTTTAGAATGTACTGAGTATGTGGTAGTGAATGCATAAATAAAACAATAACTGAATGTACACATAGACTATAAAATAATGTATGCTAAGTGTAGATGAGTCACCTTGTGCTTGAATAAAACGAAAGCTGTAAAATCATAAACACGAGTAATGAAGCATAAGGATACACTTTGTGAGCCATAACACTTAGTTCTAACAGATTTACTTTTACTCTTTATTTTGGGAGGTTCTTCTAACCGACATAAACCATGTGAGCTATCATGGAGTTCAACGTCTTACCCACATTGGGGGAGAGTTGTCCTACCCTTACCCTCAAAATTGAACCTTAACTTAAGTGATCACTATACTTAACCCATAATGGGACTTAAACCTACGGTGGCATGTAGTTATGGGGCATGTCACCTTGGACTTATACCTAACTCGGTGCTAAATAATACTCCCTTATTACTTATATGCTCATACTTTTAGAAAATCCACCTTAAAATAGCACAAGGTTTATATAATAAAAACCATGTATATTTCTCTTTGCTTTAAATCAAAATCAAGATTAACAAAAGTAGATTCCATATCTTATCTTAAGATCAAAAGATCCATCTTTACTTTAAATCTTGATATAACTTACCAAAGGAACTTAAGAGCATAGTCTTCTAAAAATCTCAAAACTCATACTTGGGGTTTAAAACATATATATTTAAATTCTCAAAATTTTACAATAGAGCTTCATTCTCAATAATCATCTTAAAGTCTTTAAACAATATCAAGTCAAGATAATGAAATTCAATTCATAATATAAATCTTCAAGTTAAAGCATAAATAGATAAGAATAAATATGCACATCAATACTTCAATCACTTTGTAATTCCATAAACTTAAAACAAGAAAGATTTGGTATGAACCCTAATTGCAAATCACATAATCTTAACTTTAAAATAAGTTTTGGGTACAAGTATGAAAGAGTATCCTTGTTCATAAAGCCCTCATAGTTTAATCTTTTAACCTGAAAGAGAAACACCAATCTTGATGCTTTCTTGAAGATTCTTGAACTTGGGAAACTTGAATTTTTGATTTCCTTGGAGAGAGAGTAATGAAATTGATGTTCTTGGGAGAGAATTAGGGTTTATTTGAGAGGAGAATTGGAGAGGAAGGCCAATTACGACCTAAAATATACCCCAAATCATGTTATGGACGATGAGGTTGAGGGAAAAAGACACAATTGCCCCTCAGGTTATTAAATTCGCAACTGGAATGGGGTATACAGAGTCACTGCGATGAGGTCTTATCGCGGTGGCTTACTGGTTCTGACAAAAATGATCATAACTTTTCGCTCAGGTATCGTATTAAGGAGAAATTGGTATCGATGGCAGCTAATTCAATTATCTATAATTTGGTGTACCTTAAGCTGAAAAATTCCATTTTTATCAAAAGTTATACACGTTCAAAGTTGACCCTTGTAGAATTGAATACCAAACTTTAGACGAATCAAAGACTCTTAGATCAACTTTGTTCTAAGTGATTCATATGAACATTCTTCACCTCCTAAGTACTTCACATACTAAGATAAAGATCATGACACATTTATTTAATTATAAATCAAGAACTGGATGAAAATACATTTACCGTGATGTGATATACGTGCCAAAGGAAATGTCACTGCAACACAACCCTGTCGCGGTGACTTGCTGGATTCGTGATCCAAACATACCCAAACCTTGTCCGAAAAATTTCAAACTCTCCCGAGACACACTTCTTACATCCTTGAATATGAATTAACTCAAAAACTAATGTTGCAGGGTCGAGAAGACCAAAATGAAAATCCTCAAAGTTTAGGAGTCTTGAGTATGACTAAGTCCCTAACACTTGGTTAAAATTTCAAGCCTTAATCCCCTTAAGCATGCAACTAAGAGATGAATCGAGATAGGATAAGTATGGTGTATTACAATATCTTCCCCTTGGGAATATTCATCCTCGAATAAGACAGGTTAAACTGAGAGTATTGTACTAAGGTAACTGAGATCATATAATGAACATGCATGACTTGGAACATGAGTATATAACTAAGGCTGAGCATGATACATGAACTGAACTAATTTTGTAATTTGCATGGATGTGAATATTTTACCTTATGGAATGGCCATATTCATGAAACTCTGGATAGTAAGACTAGATGGAAACATAGAAAATCACAGAAACTTGTCTATCTGACTGCTAAATTGAATTGCTGGCTATACAGACTGAATTATGCTGAAAGCTTACACTCAACTATACATTCCACTTCAAAAATGCACTTTACTTAAGGATACTTAAAATATTCACATGGACACTATAACTCTACTTACTGAAATCTGAGATGAACTGAATTCTCTTACTATGTTCAAGCTTACTCAAATCTATAAAGTGCACACATAATACTGTAATACTAGTTTGAATCATGAATTCGATACACCCTGAGTTTTCACAACTCCTCATCTTATGAATAATTCTATTACCACATCAACAACTATATTCAACCTCTTACTAGACATTCACTGATGCACAATACATTCATCCACATATATACAAACACGACATTCAAGTTTATCTTCATAACCATATATGTACTTCTAAAAAAATACCCATAAAAGCATTTTTATCATATCCTCCAAACCTCTATCACTAACTACTTCCATGCACTACCCAAGAAAATACACATAAAATTTCAACTAACCATGACATATCAAACACTTAGCCACAATCTTACTTTACACTTACAATCTTAGCTAAAAACAAGCATATAAAAATCTTTCATCAACAAGAAACATTTACTCTCTTCCATCTAAATAACTATTCATCATCACTATCTTGACCTAAGGAAAGGTCATTGAAAGGTTAGAACATGAGGACCTGAAGCATGAAAAAATACTATGTATAACTTGGATACTTAACTGAGGGCTGAGGAATAGAATGCCAAAAACATAAATTCATCAAAGAGAGCTAAACTGAGGCCATACATGACATAATCTAAATTTCACTAATCATTAAGGGTGTAGCATGAATACCTGGAACTGAACATACTGTAAATCATGAGTAAATGAGTCATGAGCTGCATGACCGGAGTTTGGAGTTTATAAATTTTGTGGAATATGATTCGTACTTCTGAGTGAACTAGAACTCCTCATACTAGGAACTGGAAATGAACGTGATTCTATGGAAAGTGCGTGAATATGAGCTATGATCAAGGAACTAACATTTAAGACATGTGTAGATATCATGATGACCAAAAACTTTGAAATGGGATAAGAATGGGTTGGGTATTATCCTCCCTTATTGTTGTTCTACAACGTATTGGCATCACTACTATAATCTGACAGCCTGACTTGGTTCCTTGTTCTACTATCTGCCTCTTAGCTTTACGCTATCATTCTAAGTTTGTAAGGCCCTTTAATAAACTCTAGACTGAACTGCAATCACTTTAATCTAGATCTCGAGATATAACAATACATATAAATACTAAGCTCACCCTAAAAAACTATACCTGAAAGTGTAAAACCCGCCGCTAGTAATTCCTTCTGAGATAGAACTCTTAACTTTCTATAGCCCCAATAGTCATCATAAAATAACTTAAGCATTGATTAACTTAGAATTTTTAGGAGTATCACTATACCATGAGTTCACACCATCTGGATTTCCAACTCTTTGTTATATTAGCTCAAACTTCAAAGATTCAAACTTCGATTCTAGCACTTAACATGGATATCCCCGAACCTTCAATGAACTATACTAACTTCCTTCATATCCTACTAACATCACATCTAAAATATGAGAATTACCATTACACCAACATACCCAACATCAAAAACATATAATTTTGAATGGATAAAATTAAATTCTTATATACACTATTTCAAGCCTACTGATTCACCCTTCATATAACTAACTCCATGAATACATAATCTTCTAAATCAAGATAAACACTATCCCACTTTACTGCTGCTAAACTTCTGGGTTTATTCTTCTAACTCTAGGTCACATGCTATCATAGGATTTAAGAAGGAATCTAAAATCACATCTGACCATGGCTTAATGCACGATTTTTATGAACAAAAATGAATACTTTAGAAGATTAGAACATAAGGGGAATGATACCAAGTTTGTAAAGCCCCGAGACTACCCCTGGATGTCACACGGTTCTTAGGACCACAAGTGATCCCAAGCTAACCCTATACTGGCATGATGCTTGAGCAATAAATTAAAATACATAAGACTGGATGTAACATACGAAAGAGAAATCTTTAGTTAAATATGCTCAAAATAAAATTATTTAAAATGATTACGACTCTGGTTAAACAAAACAAAACTGGAATCAAATACATCAACTCTATTGACTATCTATGAAACCTCTACTAAAAGAAAACAAGATGTTTCTCGAACTATGATTCACTTGATCCCTTGAATCAAAAGGACTCATCACCTGTTGATTGGAAGTTGGATACTGTATGATTATAATGTGTGGGCTACAACTAGTACCTATATTATAAAACAATGTAGCACATGGACATATATGTGGATCGATACTTTTGGAATGTACTGAGTATGTGGGGGTGAATGCATAAATAAAAAAATAACTGAATGTACACATAGACTTTAAAATAATGCATGCTAAGTGTAGACTACCTTAAGCTTGAATAAAATAAAAGCTGTAAAATCATAAACACAAGTAATGAAGCATAAGGATACACTTTGTGAGCCATAACACTTAGTTCTAAAAGCTTTAATTTTATTCTTTATTTTTGGAGGTTCTTCTAACTGACATAAACCATGTGAGCTATCATGGAGTCCAACGTCTTACCCACGTTAGGGAGAGCTGTCCTACCCTTGCCATCAAAATAGAACCTTAACTTAAGTGATCACTATACTTAACCAATAATGGGACTTAAACCTACGGTGGCATGTAGTTCTGAGGTATGTAACCTTGGACTCATACCTAATTCGGTGCTAAATACTACTCACATATTACTTATACTTATAATTTTAGGAAATCCACCTTAAAATAGCACAGGCTTTGTATAATGAAAACCATATATGCTTCTCTTTGCTTTAAATCAAAATCAAGATAAACAGATATGGATTCCATATCTTATCTTAAGATCAAAAGATCAATCTTTACATTAAATCTTGGTATAACTTATCAAAGGAACTTAAGAGCATAGTCTTCTTGAAATCTCAAAACTCATACTTGGGGTTTAGAGCATATATACTTAAATTCTCAAAATTTAACAATAGAGCTTCATTCTCAATAATCATCTTGAAATATTTCAACAATATCAAGTCAAGATAATAAAATTTAATTCATAATATAAATCTTCAAGTCAAAGCATAAATAGATAACAATAAATATGCACATCAATACTTCAATCACTTTGTAATTCCATAAAATCAAAACAAGATAGATTGGGTATGAACCCTAATTGCAAATCACATAATCTTTACTTTAAAACAAGTTTTGGGTACAAGGATGAAAGAGTATCCTTGTTCATAAAGCCCACATACCTTAATATTTTAACTTGAAAGAGAAACACCAATATTGATGCTTTCTTGAAGGTTCTTGAACTTGAGAAACTTGAATTCTTGGTTTCCTTGAAGAGAAAGTAATGAAATTGTTGTTCTTGGGAGAGGATTAGGGTTTCTTGGAAAGGAGAATTGGAGAAGAAGGCCAATTACGACCTAAAATATACTCCAAATCATGTTATGTATGATGGGGTTGAGGGAAAAAGACACAATTGACCCTCAGTGAATTAATTTGCAACTGAAATATGATTTACAGGGTCACTGCGATATGGTCTTATCACGAAGGCTTACTGGTTCTTATGAAAATGATCATAACTTTTAGCTTGGGTATCAGATTAAGTTGAAATTGGTATCATTGGAAAGATAATTCAATTATCTATAGTTTGGTGGGTTTTGAGATGAAAAATTCTACGTATATAAAAAGTTATACATGTTCAAAGTTGATCCTTGTAGAATTGAATACCAAACTTTGAACGAATTAAAGGCTCTTAGCTCAACTTTGTTCTAAGTGATTCCTATGAACAGTCTTCACCTCCTAAGCACTTCACACACTAATATTAAGACCATGACCCATGAATTCAATTATAAATCAAGAACTGGTCAAAAACACCTTCACTGTGATATGATATAAATGCTAAATAAAATGTCAATCCGACGCAGCTCTATCACTGTGACTTACTGGATTTGTGATCCAAATGTGCCCCAAACCTTGTCCAAACAAACCAAAACTCTCTCAAGACATACTTCTTACACCCTGAACATAAATTAACTCAAAAACTAGCATCTCAAGGTCGGAAAGACCAAAATAAAAATTCTCAAAGTTTAGGGATCTTGAAAATGACCAAGTCCCCAATATTTAGTAAAAAATTCAAGCCTTAATCCCCTTAAACATGCAACTAAGAGCTGAATCGAGCTAGAATAAGTATGGGGTATTACAATATAATCTGTTGAATACAAAATAAAGCATACTAACACAATAACAGATTTACACATAACAAATTTAGATGTGTTAGGGATTCGTAAAAAAATACTCCCTTCAACATATATACATAACAGTTATATGTATGATCCGCTCATATACATAGCTTAATAATATGTCAGTCAAAAAAAGTATAGCATGCAACACTAAATAAAATAAAATAGCAAAACATAAGTTAATATGTTATGATCATTTATACAATACAAAACATAAAGTATTTAAACTTTCAGTTTCATTACACACCAGCATTAATATTTTGCAAAAAATATTTGCACAAAATACTTGTTCTTAAACAGAAGGATCTTTAAATCTAATATATGCTAACTATTGTTGATTCATCCAGTGGTAGAATATAATTTGACCTTGATCTTGGAGGATCGTCGTTGTTGTGAACATATTATTTATTTGTCTTGACCACTCTGTAACTTCATAGGAGTGATGTATATCTCAAATGATGAGATTCTGCTTTATATTCATAGCAAAGCACTGCATTCCTTCAAACAAATACTCTAAATATCCAACTGCGAACACTCCATGGTCTCTTGAATAGCAAAGTAACTTGAGTTAAAAAATTATTCCACAATAATATAAGGACGAATACATTGTCCGCACATAATTAAAATAAAAAAGATACTTAAAAACTACCATGTACTTGTTGCATTATGTTTTTCACATATTCAACCTCAAATGGGTGTTGATTCACTATCTGTGTCCATTAGCTCATCTTATCTTTATATGCTTTGAGATTTGCCTGGTATGTATGTTCAAATTCTTTGAAAAATTCATTATCAGACAAGTATCTCAGCAACATCAATGCCAACTATGATTCCCTATATCTTATCTTCGACAGTGAGTCATACACGCAAATACGTCTTTCCTTACCTAGTAAAACTGTTAGCGCATTTTATGGGGACATATACTTCATCCATATGATGTCACGATAAATTGACTGATAGATTGAATCCTTTAATAATGTTCGTTATATACTCTTCATTCTAGGTAACAAACATGATTGTGCATAATCATTTTGTGTAAAAAGTATTGTACTAGATGCATTCAGATAATACTTATGGTAAGTCTTCTATATGCACGTTGTGAACAAGAAGTTTGAAGTTGTGTATTTGAATTATTGAGCACTTTATTTCTTGATTTTTTTGCGCAAGTGATAGAAGGTCACATCAATATGCTACACAAAATTAAAAAGTAAAAAAAAAATTAATACTGCAAACAATGGAATACATATCAACTTATTAACACTTAGCAATGTATCTACAATGACTAATATATCATATTAGTAATTGCTTTTTTGTTCATGAGAACGATGCCTCGATCTTCAGACTGATAAGTGAATTATGAACACTAAACTTCAGCAGCTAACATATTTATATACATATTATATATGACTATTTTATATACTTAAAATCATTTGAAACTAATGTATATTCAATATTCTTATACTATAAAATAAATATTAAAGACATGTACATTAATGTATATGAAGATCGTATACATAACAGAGTTAGATTATTTCATTTTTAGAAAAATGTACATATTAAAAGACATGTCTATTAATGTAGGCTTAAGTCATCGATAACCCCTTTAAGTTATTCTGAAATTTCACTTAAGCCCCTCAACTCAGACCTGTACCTATCAAGCCCCTAACCCATCAAAAATTTGATATACTTTGGCCTTTTTTGCCTACATGGCAAGTCATGTGGGATTTACTAACCGTAAGAGCATGAATTCCAAATAATATTTTATATTTATTTTTTGAAAAAAATTACTAAATAAATAATAATTTATTAATAAAAATAAGCAACCCCACTCCCACCCCTTGTTGTCAGTTTCTTCACTCTATTTCTTGATGGATTTGGAGTTTGCGATTCTTTCTTCTTCATCCATTTCACTTCTAATACTTATATCTTCAGTAATTTCTCCATAATTATTCTTTCAATTAGTACAATTATTATTATTATTATTATTATTTAAATTTTCTTCAACATTAAGTTTGGGATTATTTTTTTGAGTTCAACTTGCTTCAAATTGGATGTGTTCTTGAGATAAATTGATGGGGCTTTTGTAAAATTCATGTCCTCCATAACATTTTCAATCAAATCTAGCTGTTCAACTTGATTCACTTTCTCCGGAACATCGTCTCCGATCAAATTGGCATGTGCAATCACTGGCAAAACATAATTAGATGAATTCAAAGAAATTTTTGATGGGGATTTTGGCATCAAACCATTCCCCATATCCTTTTCAACTAATCCATGTCATGAATTTTGAACCAAATTCATCAAATTAATTTTTTCCTTTAAATTCGATAATTTAGGGCTAAAAAACATTAATTCCAAATTGGAACTATTAGGATTAGCAGAAATCAGGGATTTTTTGATATTGTCATTCCTTACCTGCCCATAAATCAATTGGTATTGATTTTGGTTGATTTCATTGATAGTGATTGACTGGTATTTTTTTAATCTTTGTTTGAGCTCAAATTTTTTGAGAAGGTAGAACCAGGGGTTACAAACAAACCCCACTGGTTATTTCACCTCAAGTCTCACCAAAATTTGGTCGAATCTTGTTGCGAATCTCCAATGAATTTTGGTTGGAAGTGGAGATTAAAGAATTGCGACAATTGCATGAAAATGGTGAAGAAGAGTGAAGAAGGATTTTTTTAATCTAAGCTAATTTTCTTAATTTAATAAGTTTTACAATAATTGTTATACACATACAGACACGTGTCACTATTTTATTTGTCAAATTTCCATGTCACCATGAGTGTAATGCACACACTTTAAATTTATAGTTCATTGTCAAAATAATATCTAAATGGTTCAAATTCAGAGGGGTAGAGGTTTTTCATAGGTACATGCCTGATTTGAGGTGTTTACGTGAAATTGATATGGGAATTCCTAGCTCGAGACCTTTCACACGAAGTCACGTGTGTGAGTTGCAACGAATCTAAGCCTTGTTCACATCCTTGGCCGTGTGTGAGGCCCTTGTGAGCCAATCTAAGGGCCTATAGTTATTAAAGTGTGAAGAGGCCCAAGAAAACACCCTAAACACACCCACTTAATGTCAAGGGTATTTTGGTATTTTGTCCCTCCTTTGTAATTGACTATATAAGCCATTTATTAGGTCTAGTCTTTTAGTTAGTTCATTCATATTTTAGAAGACAACAAAACACTTGTAATATTTTGGAACTTCTCTCTTTCATTGGAAAAGCCCCAATTTTAAAAACTCACTAGTAGAGTGATACTAGTGTTGTCTCTTGGCTAGAAACTAGGATATTGGGGTTCTTGAGTTTCTCTTGGTCCAAGTAAGAACTTGGTATTGATATTCACTACTCTTAGTGTCCTTTCGCATTGTTAGGGTTCTTAGATCTTTGAATATTGTATGTCAAGTTTCTATCTCTTTTGTAATCTTGTTAACTTTGTGTTGTTGAATCTAAAAGTCTAGTGAAGACATGTGAGGCTCTTTAGATTCACTAGTATTGTTACCTTGTTATTCATCTCATATTCTTGTTCAAAACACAAACTCAAAGTCTAATGAAGCCGTGTGAGGCCTATTTCGATTCACTAGCAACTTGTTATTCATCGTGTTGTTCTTGAGTTGGTTGAAATCTCTTGATACACCCATAGTATTGTATCATTTGGTATCATATATTGTGGTTGATTTTGTTCCAACAAAATCAATCTTGGGCTTGGTAGTTGAAAAATACAAAAAAAAAATATTGTTGAAATCTAAAAATTCTAGAAAAAGAGAAATTTGTCCATCTTGTTCTTGGATGAGAAAATTATGTTGTGTTGTTGTCTTGGCGTGTTTAGATCTAGATGTTCTTTTGTTTGTCTAGTTTTTTTCTTGTGTTGATTTCTTTCTCATCAACACAAAAGGTGTCTACATCTATGTTGAGCTTAACATATTGACATTGCTATTGTGGACTTGAAGTGGTAGTATGAAGAACTTGAAGTAGGACGAGTTGTGTTGTTGTTGCTTAAAATTTAAAGTGGGATATTGTTGGTGAATTGTGGTTGTGTTATTTAAGTATTGTTATTGTCTTCATGTTGATCTTTTCCTCATCTCATATCTTGACCACTATAAAGACTAAAATCGATCCAAAAAGGTTGCACGACAAAGTTGTAAAGTTGTTTGTGAGAAGACTTGCCAACATCACTTCCTTGATTTAACAACCATTTTTTCTTAAAACAAGGAGCCTTGTCTTGTGGAACTAGTAAAGTCAAGAATCACCTTTTTGAGTTGGAAAAATTTGAAAAGTTACAAGACTTTACTTTCCCTCCAAAAGCAAAGTCTTCCATTACAAATTTGTGAAGATTAAGGCTTCAAGTTGTTGAACAAAATGTATGGACCCGTGACCAATACCATGATACCACATCACCTTAATCACTGTTCATTTCATTAATTAAGCTCAATTTGGATATTTTAATTTCTAATTATTGATTCTTAGTTTCTTCTAATTGACTCAAAAACTACTTAGCAAGCTAGTACATTCCTACTAGGTTGTCAATTATTCCTTTGAAGCCTTATATTCATGTCATCATTTGTTTGTGTACTTTTGTGTTTTGAATACATTATAGCTCCTTCATTCTATTCTGACGGGAATTCTTTGAGTTTCAAACAAAAATCCATTTCGGACAAGAGTATACTCATACCTTAAGGATTCACGGGTTACTAGCTAATCTACAACACTTGTGGAGCTTGAGCGTGAGTGAACCAAGAGAGTGTAAGTGAGGAGAGGGATTTTAAACTAACTTATTTGTTGCTTGTGTAGGTGATACCATGAAAATGGAGGAAACCACGTCTCAAACCAAGGATTCTAATGAAATGGAGAATATGAGGGTCACTCTTGAGACTATGACCCAAACTCTTGATAGGTTGAGTAAGGAAGTAGGAGCCATAAGGGAAGAAGTGACGACTATTAGTGGGAGGTTAGAATAAGTGGAGAGTCAAAGGAACTCTCACCCTTCTACTCCTAAACATGTTTCGTCAAGTGGACATGATAGAAATTCCTCATCCGCCATTACTCCTGAAACATGGCCACAATTGCAAAATCCTTCACTAGCTCCACTAAATGCCGCAAGCCAAACCACTCATAACCCCCTACACCGAAACTCTAATAGACCAACCCATTCCCAAACTCATTAAGTTCCTAAAGAGGGACTTGGGCATCCAATACCTTCACTAAATCCAAACCTACCATTTCGATCCCCATTAAACCAAATACCACCACCTCCACAAAATCCAATCCCTCCAAATCAAGTTTCAAACATCCAAAATGATCCCATCTACTTTGAGGAATATGGTAGAGAGGATTATCAAGGGTATGGAGCCTTTGAAGATTCTTACATAAGGGAGAAGGAGATGAGAAGGGTGTGTGTGGATCCAAGAAGATACTGAGGGTATGGATAAAGGGGAAACCAACACCAAGAGAGAGATGTAGGTATCAATACCATCAAATTGATCCTAACTTTATTTAAAGGTGAATTTACCCCAAGGTATATCTTTATTGGGAGTCGGCGTGTGATAAAGTATTTCAAGTGAATGATATCTCGGAAGAGAAGAAGAGTTATTATGCTATAGCTCAATTTGATGGCTATGCTAAAACTTGGTGAGAATACTTCAAGAGGTTTAGAAATGAGTTGGTAAAGGGGAAACCACCACCATGGTTTTGGTTGAGGTACCTAATAAGGCAACGGTATCTTCCCGAAAGCTATCGTCATGAGTTGCTTGCTAGATTATACAACTTGCAGCAAGGAAATCAAAGTTTTATGGCATATTATGATGAGTTTCAACATATCATATTGAAACTTGATCATCGTGGGGACAAATTAGTCATGACATCATTCAGTTCAAGTGTGGGTTGAACAAAGAGATCTCCTCTCATTTGACACATCACAAGTTTGATACCTCCACGGGTATGTCCAAGCGGTTCTTAAGCTTAAAAAAGAACTTAAAAGGAGGTCTTCATTCAAAGAAAATGGACATTCAACCTTGGGTTGGCTGAGGGGCAAATATATGGTTCAATCCTCTTCGGGCTGTGATACAATTACGATTGTGATTATGGATCAATACGTAAAGACTCGAGCTCGAGTGGTTTCCAAACCAATGGAACAAAATTTGAAGTATAGAGAACAATTCCCAATACTCCAAAGCCGTCCAATATACATACTCGAAGTCCGCCCCTTTGTCTTCATTTATTAAGGGCATTATAATAATTTTGTAATAAGTTATAACATAAACTATAAATACAGCATATTAGGTCTTTTGTTGAGAACTTTGATGATATTTTGAGAGCTCTTGAGAGTTTCATACAAGTGTGGAATCACTTGTGTTGGTTGCTTGTTTTGAAATGTTGGTTGCTTGGGAATCCGTTCCCTTGAGGTCACAGTAGAGCTTCATGTTACTTGTATGAATTCTTGGGTCTTTGTGTTTAATATAAACTTAGGTTCATAGTGTTTATACATTTGTATGTCAAGTTACCTATCTATCTATCTATACATATTATTGTTGTCAATATCTTGTTCTTGGGTTTGTGTGGAAACCGTGAGTTATTGTTGTTATCATATTGTTAGTGTTAATCTTGTTAACTACTTTTTAGTTTGTTGTCTCTTTGAAATATGTGTCAATACACCTAGATATCTTGTTGTTCTTGTCTTGTAATCTTAAATCTGAGAGTGGTCACCAAGAGGGTCCTCGGTTTCTTTGAACTAGTGGATGGTTTTGGTGTTTGTTTTGTGTCCTCCTTGTTGATCTTGTAACATTTGGTATCAAAGCATGGCTCTATCTTGTTCCTAAAAGATCAATCTTGGGCTTGCTTGTTAGAAAATTAAAAAAAATTGTTGAAAAGCTGAAAAAAATAAAAAAAGAAGAAAATCTGTCTATCTTGTTCTAGTTCTTGGCCAAATCTAGATTTTGTCGTTGTCTTGGCCGATTTTTTTTCTTGTCTAGATCTAGAAGAAATTTTGTTTTTTTTTTGTTGTTTCTAGTATTATTTTCTTCATCACTAACACTTTTGAGTCTAGATCTAGATTTGAGCTTGAAATATTGATGTTGTTGTTGTGAACCAAATTGTAGCCGATTGTTGTTGCGGGTTTGGGAATTGAACGTATATTATGGAGATTGTGTTGTGGAATTTAAGCTTGAGAAGGCGTTGTTGTTGTTTGGGAGGTCCAACTTGAACCTTAGAACTTCAAAACTCAAAGTGTGTTCTAGGTGTTCTTCACCATCTTCAAATCTTGTTGAAGAAAAGTGGTTGTTTGATTTAGAAAGTGAAGAAGGAGATTGTATTTTGTTGTTAGTCTTGAAAGACTTGTCCAAAGACTTTACGTCCACTCAAAGACTTACAATCACCTTTTCAACCACTTTCCAACAAATTTCCATGATTTAAGGATCATGTTTTAGGGAAATGGTACAAGAAAGTCAAGTTTTCCACTTTTGAATTTGAAAATAGGATTTAGAGACTTGTTTTCCTTCCAAATCAATTCCCACCAATTCCAAATCACAAATTGTTCAAGACTTCCAATTTTGAAAAATAAAATGTGTTAAGACTGCAATCAATACGTGACTACCACGCCACATTTTACTGTTCACATGTCAAATTTAGGCTCAAAATTTTGATTTCTTAGTTTTTAATTATTGTTTCTTGGTTGAATTTTGTTGATTCTATTTCTAATTAACAAACTAATAATTGTCTACTAGGTTGTAAATTAGTTTTTCGGTTCGTTTATTCGTGTCTACGTTTCTTTGTGTGCTTTTATATTTTTGAAATTCGTAGTAGTTTCTTGGTTGAAGTTCGTACGTATTTTCTTTGAGTTGTTTCAAAAGAGAATCTATTCCTACCTCGAGTTCCAATTGGTACCAAGTAATCTCCTTGGAGTATAAATGAGTTACCAACACTTGTGAGGCAAATTGAGAGGCATTTCAAAGTGGGAGAGCTTAAGAGCTTGTGAGGATGTTTTCTTTTCTAACATTAACTAGTTTTTTTTTTTTTGTTTTTTTGTTTTAGAATTTCTTTTTTTAGGAACTATGGCATTGGAAAAGGTGATCATGAACGATTTGATGGCTGCCATAATGGATATGAAACATGATTAGTAGCCGAATGAAGAGAATAGAAAAACTAATGGACCGAGTGGAAGGAAAAATGGAAGGGATGTAAAGATCTCTTTGCAAGGAGTTGGATAACTTGGTAGAGAATCCAAGCATTCCTACACTAGTTGATCCATCTAGTGTGGAGTCCATCGTGGCAAGTGATAGTACATTGTCTTAAAGGAAGTCATGAAGACCAACTTGTGTGTAAAAATAGAGATGTTGAACATATTGGCTGATTAACTATGGATGACCCTCTAGTTGTTTTTGTTGTAGACCATGCTAGTATAGAGGGGATATATAATTGTACTAGTGGTAGTATTGGGAAAAAGAAATGCATCCTAAACCCGTGTCCATGGATACTTTACCCATTTGATCCCAATAATTATTTAAAGTATGGTGATGAGGATGTCTTTTGGAATGAATTGAATGTGTATGGGAATTATGGCCTTCCTATCTTGGCTTTCAAGCCTACTTATTTTTCCAAGAAGAGTATATGTTTTCCACTTGATGAGCAACTCTTGTTCCTTGTTTTTTGTTACACTCATATGGATAGAATAGTTGACTCTTTCTTGGGAGGGTATTCGGGTAAGAGGGATGATTGTGTGTATGTGAAGTTTGACCCACCTTGGCAAGATGCTATGATTGATTACACTAATCCTAACCCTCATACCTTGAGGAACTTGTCTTTTCTTGTCCTTTCTATTATTTTTTAGGGTTCGGATTCGAGGTCAAATCCTTTTTCAAGAAGGGGTGGATGATACAAGTACGATCGTAATTATGGACCAATACGTAAAGACTCAAGATCGGGTGGTTTCCCAACCAATGGAACAATCTTTGAAGTATAGAGAACAAGTCCTAACACTCCAAAGCCGTCCAATATGCAAACTTGAAGGCCGCCCCTTTGTCTTGGTTTATTAAGGGCATTATAGTTATTTTGTAATAAGTTATAACGTAAACTATAAATAGAACATATTAGGTCTTTTGTTCAGAACTTTGATGATATTTTGAGAGATCTTGAGAGTTTCATACATGTGTGGATATCACTTGCAAACAAGTGTGGAATCACTTGTGTTGGTTGCTTATTTTGAAAAGTTGGTTGCTTGGGTATCAGTTTCCTTGAGGTCACCGTAGAGCTTGGTGTTACTTGTATGAATTCTTGGGTCTTTTTGTTCAATATACACTTAGGTTCATAGTGTTTATACATTTGTATGTCCAGTTACCTATCTATCTATCTATACATATTATTATTGTCAACATCTTATTCTAGGGTTTGTGCGAAAATCGTGAGTTATTGTTGTTATCATATTGTTGTTGTTAATCTTGTTAACTACTTGTTAGTTTTTTGGCTCGCTGAAATAGGTGTCAATACACCTAGATATCTTGTTTTTTTTGTCTTGTAATCTTAAATCCAATAGTGGTCACCAAGAGGGTCCTTGGTTTCTTTGAACTAGTGGATGGTTTTGGTGTTTGTTTTGTGTCCTCCTTGTCGATCTTGTATTAGGTTGGCCCAAAAACAAGGACCAAACCATCACTACAAGGCTGCCCGAGGCCAAAATAGTCTACAAAATCCCTCCGAGGTAAGAAGTTCACAAGTATCCTAATCCTAAAGGGTTCCAATGCTTTAAGTGCCAAGGTTGGGGGCATGAAGCCAATGAATGCCCTAACCGATGTAATGTAATCCTAAGGGAAGGTAGATTGTATTTCCATGGTGAAGAAGTGGGTATTGAGGGTGATGAGAGTAAGGCTGAGCCTCAAGATGGAGAGACGGCTGAGAGAGAGCCATATGATGATAATGATGATTATGAGGATGCTTATTCGCAAGAAGGGGAGTGTGTGGTTCCAAACATCGTAGGGAGGTGGGCCATGATTAGTAAGGAGATAGATGATCCTACACAACGGGAGAATCTATGCCATACTAAATGCCTCGTCAAGGTAAGTCTGTGCACTATAGTGATAGATAGTGAAAGTTATGTGAATGTGGTTAGTGTTGCAATGGTGAACTTCCTAAAATTGCTGACTACACCTCACACTAGTTCTTATAAGTTGCAATAGTTGAATGAATGCGGCAAGTTAAAGGTCACAAGGAAATGCATGATACATTTTATGGTAGCCAACAACCATGACGAGATGCTTTGTAATGTGATACCAATGCAAGCTTGTCACTTGTTGTTAGAAAGGCCATGGCAATACGATAGGTCAACAAAACAAGATGGGAGGTCCAGTAGGTATATACTTGAGAAGAATGGCCAAAAGGTCGCTTTTCATCCATTATTTCCTTCCCAAGTGAATGAATTACACTAAAAAATGCGAGGATTGAGAGAAAAGGGAAAAAGGCCTAGAATAAGGGAAAAAGAGAGGAATCCGAGAGTGAGGGGGTAGGGAAGCACAGGTGCCTTTAAATTCTAAGGGGTACAGGAGCATGGTGATAATGGCTAGGAGTAAGGAACTATTTTTGGATTATTATGAGGACACTTCGATGCTCCTCTTGGATCATTATTTTAATACTAACCCCGCTAATATTTTCATTTCTCATCCTATTTCTCATGTTTTGCAGGATTATGAGGATGTCTTCCCAAAGAAATTGTCGAAAGGATTGCCTCTACTTCGGGCATTGAGCACCAAATTGATTTTGTGTGGGGCTCATAATTGCCCAACCAAATAGCTTATAGAAGCAACCTAAAGAATACCAAGGAATTGCAATGCCAAGTTGAGGAGCTTCTCAACAAAGGGTACATCAAGAAGAGTATGAGCCCTTGTGCTATTCCGGTGCTGCTAGTTGCCAAGATAGATGGGACTTGGCGTATGTGTGTTGATTTCCAAGCCATCAAGGAGATAATGGTAAAATATTGTCACCCTATCCCTAGGCTCGATGATATGCTTGATGAATTGAGTGGTTCATGTTTGTTTTTTAAAATTGATTTGAGGAGTGGCTATCACCAAATCTGTATGCAACTAGGTGCTGAATGAAAAACTTTCTTGATGACCAAATTTAGTCCTTATGAATGGATGGTTATGCCATTCGGCCTAACAAACGCTCTAAGTACTTTCATTAAGATAATGAATCATGTGATAAAGCCATTTATCAAAAAGTTTGTTGTTGTTTACTTAGATAATGTGTTGGTGTATAGTAAGTCATTAGATAAGCATGTAAAACATTTACAATATGTGTTTGATATCTTCCACAAGGAGAAGTTATATGCTAATCTAGAAAAGTGTTCTTTTGGTGTCCGTGAAGTTGTATTTCTTGGGTTTGTGGTGAGCTCAAGAGAGGTCAAAGTGGATGAATCTAAAATAGACGCCATTAAAATTTGGCCAACTCGTAAAACCGTAGGTGAAGTGAGAAGCTTCCACGGGTTGTCTAAATTTTATAAATGTTTTGTCAAAAGATTTAGCACCATTGCCGCCCCTTGACCGAAGTGATTAAAAAGGATCGATCTTTCAACTGGGGAGATGAGCAAGATAAGGCTTTGGAGGACTTGAAAGCTATGCTTATCTCAGCCCTTTTGCTACAATTGCTGAATTTTGACAAGACTTTGGAGGTCGAATGTGATGCTAGCAAAGTCGGTATAGGCGTAATTTAATGCAAGAATTGTATCCTATTGCCTAATTTTGCGAAACACTCAAAGGTGCAACTCTAAACTACTCTACGTATTCCTTGATTAGAGCCTTGGACACTTGGCAACATTATTTGTTAACTAAAGAATTTCTGATCCAAACGGATCATGAATCCTTGAAGCATCTATGGGCACAAGACAAGTTTTACCGATGGCATGCCAAATGGATTGAATTTCTTGAAACTTTCCCTTATGTTATTCATTACAAGAAGGGTAAAGACAATGTGGTTTAAGAGGCTTTATCCCAAAAACATGTGCTTGTGTCTACTTTGTCATCTAAGTTGATGGAGTTTAAAAGCCTCAAATATTTATATCCCGAAGGCCCTCACTTTTTTTTAATTTATAGGGAAAATGAAGAGTTGGATAGGGATATGTGGGTTACGGATAGGGGTTCCCATCCCTATACCAAATTTGATGGATACTTGTTTAAGGGTAGACATTTGTGTGTTACCTTAAGTTTGTGGAGAGAATTATTTATGAGGGAAGCATACAATGGCGGTCTAATGGTCCATTTTGGGGTCGAGAAGAACCTCAGAATTTTGGAAGAACAATTTTATTGGCCTAGAATGCACAAGGATATGGCCCATATTTGTGGCCAATGTGTTGAGCACAAAGGAGCTAAGTCACGGCTCCAACCCGCTGGTTGTACACCCTATTCTCCACCCTTTTACGTCCTTGGCATGACATATCAATGGAAGTTGTGTTGGGATTGCTGAGAACTAGAAGAGGGCGGGATAGTATTTTTGTCGTGGTGGATTAGTTTTCCAAGATGGCTCACTTCATTCTTTGTTCTAAATATGATGATATGCCTAGTGTAGCCTCTTTATTTGTTGATAATGTTGTACAACTTTATGGTGTTCCGAGGACCATAGTGAGCGATAAGGATTCTAAATTCCTAATCCACTTTTGGAAGTCCATGTGGGGTAGGCTCGGTACTAACTTATTATTTTCGACCTTATGCCACCCACAAACCGATGGCCAAATGGAAGTAGTAAATAGGACCTTAGGGTCTATGCTACAGTCCATGGTTAAGGGAAAAATGACTTCTTGGGAGTAGAACTTACCGTTGATTGAGTTTGCTTATAATTATGTTATACACTCAAGCACGGGGATGACACTCTTTGAGTGTATATACGGCACCAACCCCCTCACCCCTCTTGATTTAAACCCTTTGCCAAGTGATCTTATGATAAACTTAGATGGACGCAAATGGGCTGAGGCCATGAAGAAGCTATATGAGAAGGTGAGGTTGCGGTTGGAGAAGAAAAACCAAGAAGTTGCAAGGTGAACCATCAAAGGAAGAAGAAAGCTCATTCTTGAACTGGGAGATTGGTTATCCGTACACCTAAGAGAGGATAGATTCCCATCTAAGAGGAATTCTAAATTGATGCCGCAGGGTTATGGCCCATTCCAAGTATTAAAAATGATTAATAACAATGCCTAGAAGATTGATCTACCCCCAAAATATCAAGTGCACAACACTTTCAACGTGTGTGACCTCTCTTTAGTAGAAATGGTGGAGGATGACAATGATTCAAATTTAAAAAAAAAAATTTCTTCAAAATGGAGAGGATCATATGGGAATTTTTAGCTCGAGACCTTTTATACGAAGTCAAGTGCATGAGTTGCAACGACTTCAAGCCTTGTTCACATCCTTGGCCGTGTGTGAGGCCCTTGTGAGCCTATCTAAGGGACTATACTTATTAAAGTGTGAAGAGGCCCAATAAAACACCCCAAACCCACCCACTTAATATCAAGGGTATTTTGGTCTTTTGTCTCTCCTTTGTAATTGACTATATAAGCCATTTATTAGGGATAGTCTTTTAGTTAGTTCATTCATATTTTGAAAAACAACAAAACACTTGTAATATTTTGAAACTCCTCTCTTCCATTGGAGAAGCCCCAATTTCAAAAACTCACTAGTAGAGTGATACTAGTGTTGTCTCTTGGCTAGAAACTAGGATATTGGGGTTCTTGAGTTCCTCTTGGTCCATGTAAGAACTTGGTTTTGAAATTCACTACTCTTAGTGTTCTTTCTCATTGTTAGGGTTCTTAGATCTTTGAATATTGTATGTCAAGTTTCTATCTCTTTTGTAATCTTGTTAACTTTGTGTTGTTGAATCTAAAAGTCTAGTGAAGCCGTGTGGGGCTCTTTCAATTCACTAGCATTGTTTCCTTGTTATTCATCTCATTTTCTTGTTCAAAACACAAACTCAAAGTCTAGTGAAGCCGTGTGAGACCTATTTCGATTCACTAACAACTTGTTATTCATCTTGTTGTTCTTGTGTTGGTTGAAATCTCTTGATACACACATAGTCTTGTATCAGAAATTTTGGGATAACTTAAAGGGGCTATCGATGACTTAAGCCATTAGTGTATATGATGTTCATATGCATAAGATAATTAATTTTGCAACACATATATATTCAATAGATTACATATCAGTGTTATTTAATAAAATATATGTGTATACCACTGTTATATATGTCCTACCCTATAAAAACAAGACTATATAGTCATTTTATATTTAAGCTACTAAAATTTATGTACCTAATTATAAAACATTCAATATCTGCTTTATCTTTCTAGCATGTATTGAGTTGTGACATTAAATAGAACCTGTTTTTTTTTATTGTGGATGAGCAACAACTAAATCAAGTTCTCTAAATCCAAGACCTACTGCTTCAAATCTATAGTGATCATCTTTTATTTTCCTGACATCATTAACATTAGTAGTATAAAAGACTGAAAAAGCATACAATAATTATGTGAAATTTTTTGACATCAATGATTTTAAAAAGTTATTTTTTAGCATGGTATTTCAATATACCTTTCTTTATCTATTCTCTACATAGCTCAATTAATCCACTCAACATATCATCAGAGATTTTAAACTAGTCAAATGCATAGTCTATTTTAAATCTGTAGGCCCAGTCTTATTATTTTTTAAACTAGAATAAAAATCTTTGAAGTACAACATCTTGAATATCCTCGATTTCTATCTAATCATCTGAGTTTGTGTTTTCTTATCATGATGTACAGCCACGCTTGCGTTAGAAAAATTTAGCAGAAATTAATTATCAAGGATCAACAATTAACTGGCCTTTGATTTACCTGGACATAGATTTCAGAGAAAGTTCCATGAAGGGGGCTGGCATCCTTGCTATGAGTGTGTCTATTGTTTCTTGAACAGATTCAAAACTTATATCTAAAAATTTTTCTTGAAAAAATAAATATTCGTGTTATGTGTATGCATTAAAGTAAACCGACATGACAATTTGTAGGTCATTCGCATGTATGTCCATATTTTGTAAATGATGTGAAACAAAGCACCAAATTTATTTGTAGGCTTGACACATTCATAATTATACATAGTTAGATTATACCTAGATATTATGTATATAGTTATAATTATAAAGCGCGTCAACCTGCCATAACATACATATACATAGTAAAACATTAAGTTACATTATAAGAAAAATTGTTACATTTAGTTAGATTATAAGATAAGTTTTTATGTATATGTTAGCATATAATATGCATTACAGACTAATTTCAATTGATATGTTAGATGGTATTAGCACATAAGTGGTTTAGTATATATTAACATACCATATACATTATGGGCTAATGTATTTGGATATGTTAGTAGATATTAACAGATAAGTAGTTATGTATATGTTAGCAGTTTTAATAAATTATAGATATTATACACTATTTCTTCGAAGTAGTGTTAGATATAAACTACTACACACTAATAGTTATGTATATGAAAATATTAGTAAATAGTCATACACTGCAGAATTATTGTGTAGTAATGTATAAGTTACACTACTTGAAGAGACAATGTTTACCTTGAGTACAGAATGAACGGGTTGATTCTTATTCAGAGAATCTTCATGTTTGTGTTGTGCATCCATTGAGTTTTCGCTCATCAAAATGGTGGCTTGATATTTAGACTGAGAGTCAACATTCATGAGATGATTATATTAAAAGTAAGATATGAAAATTAAAAAAATAAAATGAACAACCTTATTGTACTGAGCAGGATTTATTGGACTAACAAATTTCACCAAGCATTCGATGAAAACTTTATCTTCCTTTGATTTATCCTTACTTAGATTGTTAGTAACATTATCGATCTATACATAACTGTATATACAACCTCATTAGAATATACAATATATAAGAAAAAATTATTGTTTTATAAAAAACTGACCACTTTGACTAAAATATGTTTTGTGTCAATGCTTTCATAACTTTAGCATGTTGTTTAGTCATCAGTGTTTGTAGGTTGGTAAATTTTTTTCAACCTATATGACCATTATAATAATGAAAACTTTTGTTGATTGAACTTTGTAAAAGGAATTAACAGAAGAGTTTTTGAACTTAAATATGACTAGACGTATGACTTGATCTCTTATATGCCAACTTTCACAGTTATGTTCTCCTGAATTGTGCTCCTGAACCTGTCGATTTATATTGAGAAACTACTATCCTACCCTCAAAGATAGATTTACCATGTGATGGATACACCAAATATATTTTGGATAGATAATTTAGTGGGATCAATTATTTGAACACCAATCTGATTTGTTAAATCAAGCCTCTCAATTTTCTCAACTATAGGCCGTAGGTTTTGTATATGCATATTAACATAAGAAAATAAACAAACAGAGTATCAATATACATAAGTATTAATGTATAAATAAATGAAATGTTGATATGTTAGTAAAATATATATTGTGACTATTAATATACATAAATATTTGGATGTTGTATGATTTTGGATTTTCAAATATGATTTAAGGGTTTTGGTTATGGTCTTCCCATGTTTTAATTATGCTTTTATATGCATTAATGATGGTTTTGGATAATTGGTTGCATGGTAGTGGTTGTTTGATAATTGGCTTTGGTTTTGAAAATACTATGCCCCCAATATATTTGATAAAATTCCTATGATAACGATTTCACTATGTCATTGGATTTCAATAGAACTTATGCATAGTTTAAACATGGTAATGGAACCCTAAATGGTTTAAATGGTTTTGGAATGGTTTAGCTTAATAAACATACTTGAGATGTACAAGGTAATCCTCCAAGTTACTATAGTAATGAATACTTGTGGGTACATAGGAATCCCCCAAGTTAATTGGATAACATGGTCTATGGGTACATGGGAATCTCTTGACCACTAAAAAGTTTAGCTAAGGACAATACTTACAAGTTGTAGTCGGTATGATGATACCACTACTAATAGCTTTGGTTAATAATAATGGTTTGGGTTGGTTGAAAATGGTATTAATTGGGCATAATGGCAGGGTATGAAAACTAACTGTAAATGTGGGAGTTCAATGGACTAATATTGAAAAATCATGTTTACCGGCATGAGGGGTAGGTCATGGCGACCTTATATGATACTCATGAGATAAACAGGAATCCTCTAAGTACACTGCACATATGTATCATGAGAGTAAAGGGTACATGGAAATTTTTGACTCTTATGATATCTCTAGTTCATGTGGCTACATGCATCTGGGATCCTTCAGGGGGTTACAATGGATCTATATAGCTCATGGGTGGTTTTAGGATGGTTAAGCTTCACATACCCAGGTTAAAGGTTTTAAATACATGTTAAACCTAATTTTCTTTCCCGACATGGTTATATATATGTGTGTATGGGATGTGTGTATATGAATGGTTTTACTTGGCTTTTTAAATGATACTAATTTATCCTTATCCTGAGTTCATGTTAGAGTTCACCTGCTAACCTATCTTCTAAAGGTTTTATCCCCACGCGATGTAGGAACCGACCGCTATACTTCTCCTACTTAGCATTTAGGCATCTCGGAGTCAGTTTTGGATTGAAGTGGTGAGCTTCTATCTTTCGGAAGGCTCTATTTCATGGATGTTACTTTATGCTTTATATTATTTATGGATACTAGTTTTGGATATGGTTGGGGGCATATACCAACCAAATTTTATATTCTTTTTGTCAAAGGATTTTGTGGAACTACTATGGGTTAGAATGGGTGGGATCGATATTAGTGTAAGCCTTAGTATTAGCATTGGTATTGGGGCTAACTTCATTGGACAAAATTTCTCACTGTTCCATCCTCTTTTATTTTGGGATTACATATTTAATTATTAATGGAACTTATTTGGTTATGGTTGGATTTATGGTTTTGGTTTGGCTTGGTATGGTTGGATGGTTGGTATGAGTTGGTTGGACTCAGTTGGTATTAGAGACTTAGGTTCATGGTCAATTAGGAGTCCACAAAGCCATATCTGGTAGAGTCTGTTTTAGGGGTGTGTAGTATGCCACAACCATAAGAGAGAAGCTATAGAGCATTTAGGAATGTTTCACTTTCTTGGTATTTTATTTTCAAGCTTGGAGTCTTAGTCTTGGAATCTTCTCTAATCCTGGGTTATTCACTTTTCAGATCATGCCTCGATGATCTAGAACATAAGGAAATCCTTTTGTCCCATCTGAGAATGATGTTGATGGGGTACGTCATACAGTAGGAGTTTCTTAGGGTCCTATCCCTGATTGTTCTGGATTTACCCCGATTGCTATTAGTCCTCCTTAAGGTGAGATGACTAATACAAAATTTTGTCAATCGATTCATACTATTGCTTAGTTGGTTGCTGCTTAGGTTGAGCAGGATATTTCTGGTGGGTTGTCTACTAAGGCCACAAGGGTTGGCTAGTTTATGAAGCAATCCTCCTATATTTACTGGTGTGAAGGTGAAGAAAGATCCTTAGGCTTTCTTGGATGAAATGGAGAAGATATTCAGGGTGATGCAAGCCACAAATGTGGAAGGTGTAAATTTTATAGCTTATCAGCTCAAGGATGTTGTGTACCAATAGTACGAAGAGTAGGATAGGGATAGAGGTGATGTGGAGGATTTGTCCTTATGGGATGTGTTTTCTAATGCTTTTTGGACCGTTTCTTTCCTCAAGAGCTGAGGGAAGCAAAGATGGAGGAGTTTGTGAATCTCAAGCAAAGTAAAATATCTATCAAGGAATATGCTTTAAAGTTTCATCAGTTGTCAATATATGCTCCTAATTTGGTGGCTAACATGAGTGTAAAAACGATAAAATTCACTTCTACGTTATCTCGGGATTTGATCCATGAAACAAAAATTGCTTTGCTATTAAGGATATGGATATTTCGAGGTTGGTTGTCCATATGCAGCAGGTGAAGAAAGAAAAAAGAAAATAAACGTAGTTTGGGGATAGGGTGCGTAAGAGGAATAGGTTCTCTGAGCAGAGTGGTGCTCAACAGTAGAGCAGTCGGGATAAAGGTAAATCGCCTAAGAAGAAGTAGGGCAGTTGTAGTTCCTTCACTACTACTAGTGCTCCTTACCCAAGGCAGTCGTGGTGGTGATAATTTTCTGGCACAAGGTGAATTTCTGGGCACAAAGTGCCTAATCTCAAGTGAGTAGGGGTCAGTCAACTTTTGCATTCCCTTTTTCTAGTTTTATGGTTGTATTCATCGGGGATATTACTATAAAGGCAGGGACAAAAGTTTTAAATATGGCTAGCCAGGCCATAAGCTTAGAAATTGTCCAGTTGAAAAGGGTGCATTAAGAGTGGTCAAAGCTCCAGCTGCTTTGTCTTATGCTCCTGGACCTAGTGGTGTGGCTTGAACATCTACCCATACTTCGGGTACTGATACAGGCTAGAATATATTGTATGCCAACTCTTTTCCTATGACGTGTATTATTTTCTTGATCTAGGGTCCATTCTTTCCTATATGACCTCATATGTGGCTGTGTGTTTTGGTTTTGATCCTGAGGTTGTTTTGAATTTTTTTTTATTGCTACCTCGGTAGGTGACTCAATTATTGCTGAAAGAGTCTATAGGGGGTGTGGTATCTGTAGGTGGTAAGAGGACTTTGATATATTTTTTTGAGATGAATATGGTAGACTTTGATGTCATTTTGGAAATGGATTGGCTACACTTTTGTTACGCGTCCTTGTATTATCGGACTCATAAGGTTATCTTTAGTTCCCCAGTAAACCAGTTATAGAGTGGGAGGGTCGCTCCTTAGCTCCTAAGAGGAGGTTTATTTCTTATCTTAGACCTCGGAGGTTAATCTCTAAAGGTTGTCTCAAACACTTGGTTTGGGTTAAAGATTTTAATTCGAAAGGTCCTTCTCCATATTTGGTTCAGGTGGTAAATGAGTTTCTTGAGGTTTTTTCGGATGATTTTCCTGGTGTTTCTCGGACTAGGAAATAGAGTTTGGTAGTGATTTGGTTCTAGACACTTATCCAATATCTATTCCTTCTTATAGAATAGCTCCAGATAAGTTGAGGGAACTCATGGAGCAATTTAAGGATCTTTTGGATAAAAGGTTTATTCATCCTATTGTTCGTGTGCAAGAAGGATAGTTCGTTTTGGATGTGCACTGACTACCGATAGTTGAATAAGGTGACAGTTAAGAACAAGTATCCTCTCCAAAAGATAGATGACTTGTTTGATCAATTGCAAGGTGCCAAGTTCTTCTCTAAGATAGATCTTTGGTCTGGGTATCATCAACTTAAGATTAGGGAGGAGGATCTCTTTAAAACAGTTCTTTTGTACTCAATATGGGCACTTTAAATTCTTGGTGATGTCATTTGGTTTGACTAATGCCCCTACAACATTTATGGACTTGATGAACAGGGTTTTTAGGCAGTTCTTGAATCTCTTTGTCATTGTGTTTATTGATGACATTCTGGTTTATTCCAAAAGTGAGGTAGATCATTTTAATTGCCTCTGTGTGGTATTACAGACCTTGAAAGAACAACAGTTGTATGCTAAGTTCTCTAAATATGAGTTTTGGTTAAACATTGTGACTTTTCTTGGTCATATTATTTCTAGCGAGGGGATATTGGTGGACCCTCAAAAGGTGGACGAGACCCATAACTCCAATCAATATTTAAAGCTTTTTGGGTTTGGCTAGGTACTATCGATGGTTTGTGGAAAACTTTTCGATGATAGCTGCTCCTTTGACCAAATTGACTTAGAAAAAGGTTAATTTTTCTTGGTCGAATGCGTGTAAAGAGAGTTTTGAGAAGCTTAAGGATAAGCTAACTTTGACTCTGGTTTTGACATTGCCTGAGGGCAGTGAGGGGTCTGTGATTTATTGTGATGCATCTAGGATGGGGCTTGGTTGTGTCTTGATGCAACATGGGAAGGTGATTGTCTATGCTTCTAGGCAGTTAAATGTGCATGAGAGGAATTATCCTACTTATGATTTGAAGTTGTTGGCGGTTGTTTTTTCTTTGAAAATATGATGGCATTATCTATATAGAGTGCACGTAGACATCTTTTCTGATCATAAGAGTCTACAGTATATGTTCTATTAGAAGGAGCTAAATCTCAAACAGAGAAGATGGTTGGACTTCTCAAGGACTATGATATGAGTCTTCACTATCACCAATGTAAAACTAACGTGGTTGCTGGTGCTCTTAGCAGGCTATTAATGGGGAGTTTGTCTCATATGAAGAGAGAAAAGTGGGAATTGGTGAAGGATATTTACTGCTTGGCTAATCTTGGAGTTCATCTCTTAGACTCTGAGGATGGTGGTGTGATGGTATAGAAAGTGGTTTGGTCATCTCTTGGTGTAGAGATTAAGGAAAAACAAGTGCTAGATCCTATCTTGATGAAAATCATAGCAATATTGGTCGACAAAAGGTAATTGTGTTTGAGATATGTGGTGATGGTACTTTACGGTACCAAGGGAGGTCATGCATTCCTAATGTCGACACTTTGCGGCAAAGGATCTTAGCTGAGGTGTATAAATCATGCTACGTTGTACATCCTAGCTCTATGAAGATGTATCATGATCTCACGGGTATGTATTATTGGAATGGTATAAAAAGGAATGTGGCTGATTTCATGGCCAAATGCATGGTATGTCAACAAGTTAAGGTTGAGCATATGAGGCTTGGTGGGTTGTATCAAGAAATTTATTTACTATAATAGAAATGGGAGGTAGTCAATATGGACTTCGTTACCAGTCTTCCTCGATCTCAGAACCAACTTCATTTGGTTTGGTTCATTGTGGATAGGATAACAAAGTCTATTTATTTCTTGCTAGTAAGGACTGCCATATCGGTAAAGGATTATACGAATTGTATCTTTAGGAGATTATGAAGTAGCATGGGGTGCCTATTTTGATTATCATTAATTATGGTATGCAATTTTTGTCTCATTTTTGGTTGTCTTTTTAGATGAGAGTGGGTAATAAGGTGATTCTGAGTATTTTTTTTATCCTCGGACAAATGGACAAGTGGAAAGGACTATTCAGACACTGGAGGATATGATTTAGGCATATGTGATTGACTGTGGTGGCAGTTAGGTTGAGCATCTACCTTTGATAGAGTTTGCTTACAATAATAGCTATCATTCTAGTATTGGTATGGCCTCTTTTAAGGCATTGTATAGTAGGAGGTATAAATCTCCTATTAGTTGGTTCGAGCTTGGGAAGAAGGATATGTTCGTTTCGAATTTGGTCTATCAAGCTATGGAAAAGGTGAAGGTGATTCGAGATAGGCTTAAGGCTATCCAAAGTCACCAAAAGTCCTATATGAATATAAGCTGTAGAGACATAGAGTTTGAGGTTGGGGATAGGTTATTATTAAAGGTATCTCCCATGAAGAGAGTAATGTGGTTTGGTGAAAAGGGGAAACTCAGTCCCCAATATGTTAGTCCTTATGTGGTTCTGGGAAGGGTTAGTAACGTGGCATATGAATTGAAGTTTCCTTCTAGTTTGGGATTTGTTTATCCGGTATTTCATGTCTCCGTGTTGAGGAATAGTCTTAGTGATCCTTCTTTAACTGTTCCTTTAGAGGGGTTGGGTATCTCGGACTCTCTGTCTTATGAAGAGGTCTTGGTTGAGATCTTGGATAGGAAGGTTCGTCGGTTGCGTACGTGGCTTTGATAAAGTTTTTTTCGCAAAATCATAAGGCGGAATACGCTATATGGGAAGCAAAGAGGGACATGAAGTCCAAGTATCCATATCTATTTTATGCTCTTGGGATTCGTGCAAAAGGTTCTACTTCTTTAGAAGTAGTGGTATGGACTGCGTACATCTTAACCCCCCTCCAAAGCCCACTATGTGGGAATACACTGGGTTTGTTGTTGTTGTTGTTAAAGGAAAGATTAATATCTTTGCATCTTTGTTTCCAAGCTTTGTTAAAGATTGGGAATATATTTGATAATTCAAATTACTCATGCGTGTGGTTACCCCTACCTTGTAATGTTATTCAGGAATGAATGTTCTTAGTAGGGAAGACTGAAACACCCTGTTTATGGACCTTAGAAAATTTCCTTGATTTTTGATTTCTGGGCAAGATACGACTTAGGGAACTAGTCGTACACATAGGTATGGGTGGTATGGTGTAGTCGTATGCTGACCAGTGTTGGTTGGTAGGGTTGATTTAATTACTAGAATGGGGATAACTTGGGTGGTACGAGTCTTATCGGTGGATACGGGTTATTTAGTTACTTTACTTAAACTTGAACATAGTGACTTAGATTGGATCTGAGTACGAGTGGCTCACTATGAGCTGTAAGATAGGGTATGAGTCATACCCAGGACTCGTACAGGAGAACAGTGTTAAAACCTTCTGGATTCTATTCTGCCAGGGGTACGGATTATGGGTGCTAGTCATACACTTGAATACGAGTTGTATTTGGGCGTGTCGTACCTTGGAAAGTGGTGGGTCCAAATAGAAAAGCCTAGGGTATGAGAGGTGGGTACCTCTCGTACAGGATGAATACGACTCATAAGGTCCAGTCGTACCCTGTGACGGGAATTAAATGTAGTTTAAGTGAGGGCAATCTAAACACTTCCCCACTTATCCTAATAAGGTCCCACAAGTTATATTCCTATTGGGAGGTTATTTTCCCTACTATTCTTTTCTTAAACACTTAGAAAACACTCTTAAATCCTCCCTAGAGTTCTTGGACAAAGGAAGCTAGGGTTTCATCTTAAGGAGTAAATTAGGGCTTGTCTTGGTGATTTTTCTCCATCATCAACTTGGTTTAAGACATGTTATCTTCCATCATTGTTAGTTCCAACTAAAGGCATGGATTTTATACAATGTTTTCATGATTTGGATGTTGTATGATTTTGGGTTTTAAAATATGATTTAGGGGTTTTGGTTATAAATACTTGGTTATGGTCTTCATATTTTTAATTATACTTTTACTATATATCCGTGCCCGTGTAAGGCACAAATATTTTGGCAACACTAATGTGAAAAAGATATCCAACTTTGGGGAAGATTATTTCCTAATTGTTTTAATTACTTTGTATAGGAGTAAAAGAAAAGAAATGTAGTACAATGAACCGATGTCAACATAATATATACATTTAGTATGGAACAAAATTGAGCTTGCTAGACTGGTCCATGAATAGGAATGCATATAAATATCACATAATTTCATAGGGATATTCTCATGAACACTCCATCTAACAATTTCAATGCATAACAATAACATGGAAGTCATATCGAACATAAGGGAGAAACATGGATTCATCAATTTTGGTCACAAATGAGTCATAAGGCATAATTCCTATTCTCTCTGGCATTTTATTAAACACCTTGCATGCATATTTTTAGGCTTAGGCATGAATATTGAAATAATACATCATGACAATATTTTACACTTCCAATGAAAGAATTTCAACCACATACTAACATATTTTCATAATAGTCATTAAAGACTTCAACTTGGAAATCAAACAACAACATAATCATGGATATAATTTAATTCATACCATGGCATCCAGAGTTTATATTTTGAATAGGGTTTCTTGAGTTTCATGGGTAAAAGGAACCCATGAATCAGCACTTAACATACTTGGGTGAATGATTTCTTGAAGATTGGTGAAGGAAATCTTGAATTCTTTACTTGGGATTAACCACCTAGGTTTTCTTGTTCTGTGAGATTGATCTTTGAGAGAAACCCTAATTTGGTGTTGTGGATGAATAATGAAGTTATGATCTCTGGTCTGGTATAATTAGGGGTTAAAATGAGTGGAAAAAGACCCAAATACCCTTTTAAAAATGTCTTAAAAACACTGATCGAAAGTGGCAACAGTTTGGGCGACGGTCTGTCGCTGGCTCGACGGTCCGTCAGTCCATTCCATCATACTTGGCCAGAACCTGAACTTCCTACCTTGTCTGCGATGGTATGGGCGATGGTCCATTGCTAGCTCACCGATTCATCGGTCCTGGCCATTGCACTTGACCAAAAGTGGGGTCCACTGCCTTAGTCGTAACGGTTTGGGTGATGGTCTGTTGCTAGCTCGACGGTCTGTTGGCCTGACTGTCCCTTCTGGGTAGTTCCGATAGTTCTCTATAAAACTTCCATAAATTTTTACTCCGATACCGGATTTGGATGAAATTGGTATTATTGGAAAGCTAATTCAATTTCTCACTTATACTAATAAGGTCCCATAAGAGGTTATTTGCCCTACTATTATATTCTTAAACATATAGAAAACACTCTTAAATCCTCCCTAGAGTTCTTGGACAAAGGAAGCTAGGGTATCATCTTAAGGAGTAAATTAGGGCTTGTCTTGGTGATTTATCTCCATCATTATCTTGTTTTAAGGCATGTTCTCTTCCCTCATTGTTAGTTCCAACTAAAAGTATGAATTTTATACAATGTTTTCATGATTTAGATGTTGTATGATTTTGGGTTTTCAAATATGATTTGGGGGTTTTGTTTATAAATACTTGGTTATGGTCTTCCCATGTTTTAATTATACTTTTAATATATATCCGTGGTCATGCAAGGGACAAACATTTTGACAACACTAATATGCAAAAGAGATCCAACTTTGAAGAAGATTATTTCCTAGTTGATTTAATTACTTTGTATAGTAGTAAAAGAAAAGAAATGTAGTACAATGAACCAATGTTAACATAATATATACATTCAGTGTGGAACAAAATTGAGCTTGTAAAACTGGTCCAATAAATACAAAAGTGATTATATAAATGGATAAAAATCTAGCTAAATTGTTGCAATTACAATTTGCAACACATCTTTTATTTGGACATTCCTGAAAAAGTACATAATGCACGTCTCATTTGAAAGCTTCAAATATATAAGTTGAGGAGAAATACATCAATTTCGAAATATTTATTGCACCATAAAATTACCAAAATACCCTTGTAGTCATTTAATAAGGAAAAAAAATTCTAAAAAATTACTACTATGTATAATTCAATTACAAATGTCTAAACAAAAATATTATTAAAATAATACATGAGGATAAAACTAATAAATATAAGAAAAAAATAATATGTATGTGTAACCATTTTATTGTACCATAAAAATGAGGACAAAACTAATAAATATGAGGAAAAAGTAATATGCATGTGTAACCATTTTATTATAGCCTAAAATTACTGAAATACCCTTGGGTATAAAAATAAGTAATTTAATAAGGAACAAAAAGATATTTATAAAAAATTACTATCATGTTTAATTCAAATACAAAGGTCTAAATAAAAATAATATTAAAATAATAAATGAGGACAAAACTAATAAATATAAGGAAAATATAATATGCATGTGTAACCATTTTATTGTGACATAAAAATGAGGACAAAACTAATAAATATAAGGAAAAAGCAATATGCATGTGTAACCATTTTATTGCACCATAAAATTAGCGAAATATCTGATAGTCATTTAATACGGAACAAAAGATATTTATTAAAAAATATTATCATATATAATTCACATAAAAAGGTCTAAATAAAAATATTATTAAAGTAATACATTTAGACAAAACTAACAAAAATAAGAAAAAATCACATGCATGTGTAACCTTTTTATTTACCACTATATATAAGTGAAGGTTGGGGCAACTAAAATTACCGAAATACCCGTGGTAATCACCCCAACCTTCACTTATTGGACCATCAAATTACCGAAATACCCTTGATAGTCATTTAATAAGGAACAAAAAAAATATTACTACTGTATATAAATGAAGGTTGGGGTGACTAAAATTACCGAAATACCCTTGGTAGGCACTCCAACCTTCACTTATTTCACCATAAAATTATCAAAATACCCTTGGTAGTCATTTAATAAGGAACAAAAAAATAATTATAAAAAAATACTACCATGTATAATTCAATTAAAAAGGTCTAAATAAAAATATTACTAAAATAATACATAAATTACCGAAATACATTTGGTAGTCACCTTAATAAGGAACAATAAGATATTTATAAAAAAATACTACGATGTATAATTCAATTACAAAGGTCTAAGTAAAAATATTATCAAAATATCACAGGAGGAAAAAACAAGTAAATATAAGAAAAAAACAATATGCATGTAACCATTTTATTGCGCCGTAAAAATGAGGACAAAAATTATAAATATAAGAAAACAAACAAATGCACGTGTAACCATTTCATTTACTACTATATATAAGTGAAGGTTGGGGTGACTAAAAATACAAATAATAATAGTAAAACAATGAAAGATAGAGAATAAGATAAATTAGTAGTATTAAGGACTTTCACTTATATATAATAGGAATATGAATTAATGGTGGTTTTAGATAATTGGTTGCATGGGAATGCTAGTTTGGTAATTGACTTTGGTTTTGAAAATATTATGCCCCCAATATTTTTGATAAAATGCCTATGATAACGATTCCACTATGTCATTGGATTTCAATGGAACTTATGCATGGTTTAAACTTGGTAATGGAACCCTAAATGGTTTTGGAATATTTTGTCTTAATAAACATACTTGAGGGGTATTAGGGAATCCCCCAAGTTAATATGGTAATGAATACTTGTGGGGTACATAGGAATCCCCTATTGATAACATGGTCTATGGGTACATGAGAATCCCTTGACCACTATAAGGTTTGGATAAGGACAATATTTGTAAGCCGTAGTCGATATGACGATACCATTACTAATAGCCTTAGTTAATAATAATGGTTTGGTTTATTGGAAATTGTTTTTATTGGGCAATATTGACGGGGTGTGAAAGTTAACCGTGAAGGAGAAAGTCCAATGTATGAACACTAAAAATTCATATTGTCAACATGAAGGGTAGGTCATGGCGACTTTATATGATAATCCCGAGGTACACAGGAATTCTCTAAGTACACTGTATATATGTATCATGGAGAGTGAATGCTAGATAGGAATCTTATACTCTTATGGTATCTCTAGTTCGTGCGGCTACACGCACCGGTGCCCGTTCAGGGGGTTAAACTAGATCCATTTAGCCTATGGGTGGTTTTAGGGTGATTAATATTGACATACCTACATTAAAGGTTTTAAATGCATGCTAAATCCGATTCTCTTCCCCGACATGGTTATATACGTGTGTGTGTGTATATGTGTGTGTATGGGATGTGTGCATATGAATGGTTTTACTTGTTTTTCTTAAATGACATTATTTTATCCTTATCCTGAGTTCATGCTAGCGTTCACCAGCTAATCTGTCTCCGGGCGGCTAAATCCTCATGCGATGCAGGAATCGAATGCTTACTCCTTCTACTTAGCATTTGGACATTAAGAGGTTAGCTTTGGATTGAAGTGGTGAGCTTTCATCTTTTATGAAGGCTTCATTTCATGGATTTTACTTTATTCTTTGTATTATTTACGGATATTGGTTTTGACTATGGTTGGGGGCATGTCCCAATAAAATTTTTATATTTTTTTAGTTAGAGGATTTTGTGGAACTACTATGGCTTTGAATGAGAGGGATCAATATTTGTGTCAGTCTTAGTATTGGCATTTGTATTGGTGCTGACATTAGTGGACAAAATTTCTCACTGTTCTATCCTCTTTTATTTTGGGATTACCTATTTAATTACTAATGGAACTTATTTGTTTATGGTAGAAATTATGGTTTTGGTTTTGCTTGGTGTGGTTGAACGGTTGATATGGGACAGTTGGACTCGGTTAGGTCGGTAACGGTTGTGACCCTATCTCAGAGTCTTTATGTGAGCTATTACGCTATCTTGTTATATGTTTGAAATTCAACCAAATCAGGGTAGGCAACTGAAGGTTGGGTTGGGTTACGGGGATGGCCTCTGATCAAACTTAGGACGCCTATTTCAACAAGGCCCCGGGTCGGGTTGGGTCAATTAGTGTCAAAATGTTTTATTTTGAAGCATTCTACCGTCATGATTTTGCTTATTACAGTTTTAAATTCTGAATATTCTCCATCAACCTAGATTTTGACGACTCAAGATAAAGAAAATCATGAGTACTATCACTATATTTATGGCCGGTGATGATAGCAAACTCAATAATTGTAACGCCCTAAATCTGGTACTCGAAATGCTACACGGTGCTCATGACCCCAAAGGACTACAAGATAACCTATGACTGATATCTATAACTGGGAGCTGCATAATATACTGTATAAATATGGAAAGAGGCTAAAAGGCCATAAGGTTCAAATATATGGTAAAACATAACATCTGAATAATATGGTATCACCATACCAAAACTGAAATAACTGTCTAAACATGCTAGTCTGAAAGCCTCTAAACTGTCTGAATAAAGAGTTGATGGGACATATCCCCAACTAAATCCAACTGCTAAAATAAACTAAGTAGTTAAAGAATGAAATAGTCAAATAATAATATCCTCAAATGATGAGAACTCACTGCTAGTCTGTCCGCTGAATGACTAATTTACTAAGGATGTTATGGAGGTCGTACTTCTGAGCCTATGGTATAAAAACACCATAGCGCAAATTCATCAGTATAATTAAATGTACTGGTATGCAAGTGAGGTAGGCTGAACGAAAGGGGTTTATATACATGAACAATACTAACTGATTGAATAACATGAACGTGGGAATATATGCATGATTACGTGAACTGTAACTGAGATCATGACATCACTAAATCCGAATACTGATAACATAAGTTTTGTATCACTGATATACTATTATCTAAATGGCTGTGTCTAACAGTCCTATTTCTGATGGAACTAGTTGAGTTTTATACTAAACTGGGTGACTGTATCTGGCAGTTCTAAATTCTGTAGAACTATGTGAGTTCTATTACTAAAACTGAGACTATAACTGTGGGAAGTAGTCATCTAACCGACATTTCTCAAAAGAGATAATATAATTGAGTTGGAGTCCAATCTGTAACTCCAATTGGAAGAGTGTCAATACTGCTCTACTGGTAAGGATAAGTTATGAGTAATCCCTCATCTAACAGGTACTCTAAGGAGAATGGTGGGACCCTCATATAACAGGTTAATCCACCTCATTTACCCTTAAATAGAAGGTTTGGTGTTACAACCTATGCTGGCTACGTAGTTCTGGAGCGCAAGGATTTTTTATAAGAATTACACCCTCTAATAACCGGTGAGTTCCCATCCTTGCTCTCACTCGGTGCTGAATCCTACTCCCATCTGATTAGATACTGAATTAATTATACTGAACTAACTAGACTAAGTTCACTGAGTTCTGTTGACTGATGGAATATTACTGAGATCTGACTTGGATTACTGAGATTACTGAGTTTTCCTGAGTCATGAGACTAACTGAATTCTACTGAACAAGGCTTGACTGAGAGTATCTTGAAAACATGACACTGGCTCTAGGCACACAACTAAATTGTCGGGTACAAGTACCCCAGGACTTAATAGCATGAAATCGATAAAACATGACACTCCCTGGACTCACGACCATAATCAATAATCCATAATACAATCATTGGGGAATTTCATAAGGCACTTGCTTATCATGGTTTGGTTCATGAATAGGAATGCATATAAACATGTCATAATTTCATAGGGATAATCTCATGAACAATCCATCTAACAATTTAAATGCATAACAATAACATGGAAGTCATATCAAACATAAGGGAGAAACATGGATTCATCAATTTTGATCACAAATAAATCATAGGGCATAATTCCTATTCTCATGCGCATTTTATCAAACACCTTGCATGCATATTTTTAGGCTTAGGCATGAATATTGAAATAATACATCATGGCAATATTTTACACTTCAAATGCAAGAATTTCAACCACATACTAACATATTTTCATGATAGTCATTACAGACTTTAACTTGGAAATCAAATAACAACATAAACATGGATATAATTCAATTCATACCATGGAATCCAAAGTTTATATTTCAAATAGGGTTTTTTGAGCTTCATGGGTGAAAGGAACCCATAATCAATACTTGACACACCTGGGTGGATGATTTCTTAAAGATTGGTGGAGGAAATCTTGAATTATTGACTTGGGATTAAACAACTAGGGTTTCTTATTCTTGGGGATTGATCTTTGAGAGAAACCCTAATTTGGTGTTGTGGATGAATAATGAAGTTATGGTCTCTAGTATAGTATAATTAGGGGTTAAATGGGTGAAAAATACCTAAATACCCTTTTAAAAATATCTTAAAATCACTGATCGAAAGTGGCGGCGGTTTGGGCGACGGTACGTCACTGGCTCAACGGTCCGTCGGTCCATCCCGTTGAGCATGGCCAGAACCTAAACATCCTGCCTCGTCTGCGACGGTTTGGGCGACGGTCCATCGCTAGCTCGATGGTCCATCGGTCCTGGCCGTCGCACTTAACCTAAAGTCGTGTTCACTACCTTAGTCGCGACGGTTTAGGTGACGGTCCGTCGCTAGCTCAACGGTTCATCGATCTGACCGTTGCTTTTAGGCAGTTTCGATAGTTCTCTGTAAAACGTCCATAAGTTTTACTCTGATATCGGATTTGGACGAAATTTGTATCGTTGAAAAGGTAATTCAATTTCTCACTTATCCTAATAAGGTTCCACAAGTTATATTCCTATTGGGAGATTATGTTTCCTACTATTCTATTCTTAAGCACTTAGAAAACACTCTTAAATCCTCCCTAGAGTTCTTGGGCAAAGGAAGCTAGGGTTTTATCTTATGGAGTAAATTAGAGCTTGTCTTGGTGATTTTTGTCCATCATCATCTTGGTTTAAAGCATGTTCTCTTCCCTTATTGTTATTTTCTACTAAAGGCATGGATTTTATACAATGTTTTCATGATTTGGATGTGGTATGATTTTGGGTTTTCAAATGTAAATTTGGTGGTTTTGGTTATAAATACTTGGTTATGGTCTTTCTATGTTTTAATTATGCTTTTACTATATATTCGTGCTCGTGCAAGGCACAGAAATTTTGGCAACACTAATGTGCAAAAGAGATCCAACTTTGGGGAAGATTATTTCCAAGTTGTTTTAATTACTTTGTATAGGAGTAAAAAAAAAAGAAATATAGTACAATGAACCGATGTTAACATAATATATACATTCAGTGTGAAATAAAATTGAGCTTGCTAGACTGGTCCAATCAATACAAAGTGTTTATATAAGTGGATAAAAATCTAGCTAGATTGTTGCAATTACAATTTGTGACATGTCTTTCATTTGAACAATTTGAAAGTTTCAAATATATAAGTTGAGGAGACATACATCGATTCCGAAATATTTATTTCACCATAAAATTACCGAAATACCCTTTTAGTTATTTAATAAGGAAAAAAATATTTATAAAAAATTACTACCATGTATATTTCAATTACAAAGGTCTAAACAAAAGTATTATTAAAATAATACAGGAGGATAAAACTAACAAATGTAAGAAAAAAATAACATGTATGTGTAACCATTTTATTGTACCATAAAAATAAGGATAAAACTAATAAATATAAGAAAAAAGCAATATGCATGTGTAACTATTTTATTATACTATAAAATTACTGAAATACCCTTGTTGTAACACCTCGAATCTGGTACCCGGAATGCTACACGGTGCTCAGGACCCCGAAGGACCATAAGCTAACCTATGACTGATATCTGCACCTATATACTGCATAAAATACTTTATAATACAGAAACATGAACTGAAAGACCATAAGGTTCAATACTGAACATGGTCTGAATGATATAACATCTTCGTGGAGTAATAGAATACCCAAAACAAAACTAAAAATACTGATGTCTGAAACATGATAGTTTAGAAAGCCTCTAACTGACTGAACTGTCTGAGTAAGAAACTGATGAGACATGTCCCCAACTAACTCCAACTAATAAACTAATTAATGAGATAATAGGGAATAATCATGTCCTCGAATGACGAGGACTCACTTCTAACTCTGACTGTTAAAACTGGAATCTACTGCTGATCTGGAGCTCGTGTCTCTGAACCTATGGTATAAGACACCATAGTGCAATTGCGTTAGTGCTTTGAATGTACTGGTATGCATGTGAGGTAGGCTGAATGTATGGGGTTCATATGCATGGACAATACTAATAACTGAGTAACTATCATGAGCATGAGAATACATGCATGAGATATAACAACAGACACTAATACTGTGATAATATGATTATTGAATCTGAATATAACTGATAACATGAGTGACTGTATCTGACAGTCTTGAATCGGATGGAACTATCTGAGTTCTGTACTGTATCTGAGTTGACTGTATTTGAGAGTCCTGAAATTTAACGTACTATCTGAGTTCTATAATTGAGACTGATACTGAGACTGTAGGAGGTAGTCATCTGACTGACATGCCCCAAATAATGCATTATAGTTGAATTGGGTCCAATCTATGCCCTGATTGGAAGAGTGTTAATACCGCGCCACTAGGAAGGACAACATGTGAGTAACCCTCATATAAGAGGTAACTCTAGTGAGAATAGTGGGAACCCTCCTATAACAGGTTTAGCCACCTCATCTATCCTCATATAGCAGGCTATGATGTCTCAACCTATGCTGGTTACATAATTCGAAAACACAAAGATTTCTTCTAAGAATCACACCCTCATATAACAGGTGAGTTCCCATCCTTGGGTTCACTCGGTGCTAATTTCTACTCCCATCTGAATAGAAACTGAACATAATTTACTGAACTGAACATGGACTAAGTTACTGAATTCTGTTGACTGACAAAATATTACTTATATCTATCAACTGACAGAGTTCATGAGATCATAGAGATTTCCTGAGTCATAAGACTACCTGAAGTCTAAGGATTTATAGCTTGACTGGGTGTATCATGGAAACATGACATGGCTCTAGGCACACAACTAATATCTCATGTATAAGTACCCCCAGGACTCGATAGAAGAAAAACTAACCAAGCATAACTTACTTAAACATATAACTAACATCATAATCCATAATACATTTATAGAAGCATTCCATCAAAACATGTGATAGGCATAACTTGCACATACATGGGGATTTCATGATATCATACTAGTTGGGCATTGTTCCTTCATATAGGCATTTAATCAAACACATGGTAGGCATAGTAAATGAAGACAACATTATACAAGAATTAATCATCATGATTCATCTCTATTTTCATCATCTAGGGTTTATTCATTGGTTCACATAAATATACATCTGTACAAATCAATTCCACATCAAAGTGATCACCCAACATGGATATGATTTCAATTGATCATTCTCAACATAACAAAACAAACCCAACATGAAATTCATAAGGAAATCCATAAACTTAAACTTAGAAAAGAGATTCTTGAGTTTCATGGATGAAAGGAGTCTATGAATGAACACTACACTTATCTTAATTTGTGATTTCGAGAAGATTAATAGAGGAAATTCTTGATTCTGAATATTCTATGAAAAGCCCTAGGTTGTTCTTGAGAGGTTTTTGAGAGAAACTAGTTTATTATGGATGAAAAGTGGCTGAATCTCGTGTTAAAGGGCTTAAATAGGGGTGGGAAATTAACCTTTTTAACCCTGGACGTGTCTTGTAATTTTAGTAAATATTTCCCGATTTAAAACCCTGGTGTGACGCGGCGCTATCGTGCCGTGTCATAGGAATTTGAAAATATGGAAATTGAGGGATGGCACAATGCGGAGCCATCACGTTGCCCCTTCTTTTGTGACCTAGAACTTTGGTGCAACATGGAAAATATCATGCTAAGACACTGGAAAAGAACAATTCTGAATTTAGGCCCTGGCGCTACGCGCCATAATCGCGGACCCCTACTGGAATTTTCCAAATGCCATTTCCTATTGTGATGCAGCGTGCCACTGACTAATATGGCGTTGTTTTATGACGGGAACTTGAAATAGTCATAAATTCTGACCCGTTACCGGATTTGGATGAATATTATATCAATTGAAAGTTTATTGAATTTCCCACATGACAAAAAGTGAAAATATTTGAAATTCCTCATGGAATAACCATCATTCAATTTAAAAGCTTATACTAGGCATTCTTGGGATGAAATTAGCTAGGAAAAGTATGGGGTACTATAATATCTTCCCCTTGAGAACATTCGTCCTCGAATGAGACTGACTGAGAAGGGAGAAAAAATAATTGACGTACATACTGAACATGAATACTGAAACATGATCTCATGACTGACAAGATGAACATATAATATTGAACATGCATATCTGATGCATGTGTAACTGATTCATGAATCCATGACTGAGTGTCTGACGAACTAAGTTTCTCACAATAAGAATGCATGTCTGATGCAAAATTACATAACTAAACTATTATACGAGTGCATGACTAAATATGCAATGGTACTTGATACCAAGTTCTAATAGGAACATGAGCATGAAACTGCATACCAATTTTGTGATGAACACTGAACATGAAACTGAGTAAGCTTAAAGAGAACTGTTACCTTGAGCTTGATCTGAGTTGGCAAAGAAGAGGTGAGGATACTTGGTACACATGTCTTCCTCTGCTTTCCAAGTAGCTCCCTCGATAGAATGATTTTTCCAAAGAACCTTAACTAGCGGGACTTCTTTGTTCCTCAATATACGAGTCTGATAGTCTAAGATTTCAACTGGAATCTCTTCATAAGAGAGTGTTTTAAACACCAATGCTCTAAATAAGGACTACAACTAATGGGTCACCTTTGCACTTCTTGAGCAAAGAGACATGAAAGACTGGATACACTGAGGCTAGATCTGAAGGCAATTTAAGATCATAGGCTACCTTGCCAAAGTGACTGAGAATCTTCAAGGGACTGACATATCGGGGACTGAGCTTTCCCCTTTTGCTTAATCTCTTCACTCCATTCATGGGAGAGATATTTAGATAGAACTGATCATCAATCTCAAACTCTAGATCTTTTCTACAATATCTGCATAAGACTTCTGTCGGATCTGAGTAGCCCAGAGTCTTTCTCTAATAAACTGGACTTTTTCTAAGGCATCGAATACCAAGTCAAGACCTATGACTGAGGCCTCACTAACTTTGAACAAACTAATTGGAGATCTATATCTCCTACCATAGAGAGCTTCAAATGGAGCCATCTGAATACTAGAATGATAGCTATTATTGTATGCAAAATCAATCAAAGGCAAGTAGTCATCCTAACTCCCTTTGAAATCAATTGCACACACCCTTAGCATATCTTCTAAAGTCTAAGTGGTCCTTTCTGCTTGACCATCTGTCTGAGGATGGAAGGCTATACTGAGATAAACTTAGGTACCAAGACCCTTTCGGAATGGTTTCCAAAAATTAAGAGGTGAGCTAAGTACGTCTGTCTGAGATGATAGATTGCGGAACACCATTCAATCTTACCAACTCCTTGATATAGAGTTTGGCATAATCCTCGGCTGAATAAGACATATGAACTGAAAGGAAATGAGCTGATTAGGCATTCCGTCTATAATGACCCAGATTGAATTATGCTGATGACGAGTTTAAGGCAAACCCATCACGAAGCCTATGTTCACAACTTTCTACTTCTAAGTAGGAATACTGAACTCCTACATGGACCCACTAGGCTTCTAATACTTTACCTTAACCTGCTGACATGTGGAGCACTTAGCCACAAACTCTGCAATGTCTCTCTTCATCCCACTCCACCAATAGATTTCCCGTAAGTCGCAGTATATCTTTGTTGATATGGAGCTCGTGTCTCTAAAACTACTGTATAAGACACCATAGCACAAATACGTCAGTACTTTGAATGTACTGGTATGTAAGTGATGTAGGCTAAACGCATGGGGTTCATATGCATGAATAATAATAATAACTGACTAACTATCATGAGTATGAGAATACATACATGAGACATAACAACTGACACTAATACTGTGATAACATAATTATTAAATCTGTATATAACTGATAACATGAGTGAATGCATCTGACAGTCCTGAATCTGATAGTCCTGAATCTGATGGAACTATCTGAGTTCTGTACTGTGTTTGAGTTGACTGTATCTGACATTCCTAAAATCTGAAGAACTATCTGAGTTCTATAACTGAGACTGATACTGAGACTGTAAGAGGTAGTCGTCTAACCAACATCCCCCAAATGATGAACTATAGCTGAATTGGGGTCCAATCTATGCCCTGATTGGAAGGGTGTCAATACCGCACCACTGGTAAGGACAACATGTGAGTAACCCTCATATAATAGGTAACTCTAGTGAGAATAGTGGGAACCCTCCTATAACAGGTTAAGCCACCTCATCTACCCTCATATAGTATGATATGATGTCTCAACCTATGCCGGCTACATAGTTTGGGAACGCAAGGATTTCTTCTAAGAATTACACCCTCATATAATAGGCGAGTTCCCATTCTTGGGTTCACTCGGTGCTAATTTCTACTCCCATATGAATAGACACTGAACATAATTTACTAAACTGAACATGGACTGAGTTACTGAATTTTGTTGACTGATGGAATATTACTGATGTCTGTCAACTGAATAAGTTCATTAGATCATGGAGATTTCCTGAGTCATAAGACTGTCTGAAGTCTAAGGATTCATAGCTTGACTGATAGTATCATGGAAATATGCAATGGCTCTAGGAAGACAACTAATAGTTCAGGTACAAGTACCCCCAGGACTCGATGGAAAGAAAACTGACCAAGCATAACTTACTTGAACATATAACTAACATCATAATCCATAATACATTTATAGAATCATTCCATCAAAACATGTGATAGGCATAACTTGCACATACATGGGGATTTTATGATATCATACTAGTTGGGCATTGTTCCTTTATCTAGGCATTTAATCAAACACATGGTAGGCATTGTACATATATACAACATTATAAAACAATTAATCATCATGATTCATCTCTAATTTCATCATCTAGGGTTTATTCATAGTTTCACATGAATATACATCTATACAAATCAATTCCACATAAAAGTAATCACCCAATATGGATTTGAATTTACTTGACAATTCTCAACAAAATCAAACAAACCCAACATAAAATTCACAAAGAAATCCATGAACTTAAACTTAGAAAAGAGATTCTTGGGCTTTATGGATAAAAAGAGTCCATGAATAAACACTATGCATACCTTAGTTCATGATTTCATGAAGACTGACGGAGGAAACTCTTGATTCTGAATCTTCTATGAAAAGCCCTAGGTTGTTCTTGAGAGGTTTTTAATAGAAAGTAGTATTTTGTGGACGAAAAGTGTCTAAATCTCGTGTTAAAGGGCTTAAATAAGGGTGGGAAATTAACCCTTTTAACCCTGGACGGGTCTTGTAATTTAAGTAAAAATTTCCCGAATTGAACCCCTGGCGCGACGTGGCGCTACTGTGTCGTGTCACTAAAATTTAAAAATTGGGAAACTGTGGGATGGTGTGACGCGGAGCCATCGTGTTGCCACTTCTTTTGTGACCTGGAACTTTGGCGCAACACGCAGAAAATCGCGCTAAGACACTGGAAAAGGACAATTCTGAGTTTGTGCCCTAGCGCGATGCGCCATAATCATGGACCCCTACTGGAATTTTCCAAATGCCATTTTATCTTATGGCGCAGCGCGCCATGAATAATATGGCGTTGTTTTACGATAGGAACTTGAAATAGTCGTAACTTTTAACCCGCTTATCGGATTTGGACGAATCTTATATCGATGGAAAACTTATTGAATTTCCCACATGACAAAAAGTGAAAATCTTGAAAATTCCTCATGGTATAACCATCATTCAATTTAGAAGCTAATACTAGTATTCTTGGGATGAAATTAGCTAGAAAAAGTACGGGGTATTACAGGGGTACAAAAAATAAGTAATTTAATAAGGAACAAAAAGATATTTATAAAAAATTATTACCATGTATAATTCAGCTTCAAAGGTTCAAATAAAAATATTATTAAAATAATAAATAAGGACAAAACTAATAAATATAAGGAAAATACAATATGCATGTGTAACCATTTTATTGCACCATAAAAATGAGGGCAATACTAATAAATATAAGGAAAAAGCAATATGCATATGTAATCATTTTATTACACCATAAAATTACCTAAATATCTGATCATCATTTAATAAGGAACGAAAAAATATTTATTAAAAAATATTATCATGTATAATTCAATTAAAAAGGTCTAAATAAAATAAGAAAAAATTATCAAAATACCCTTGGTAGGCACTACAACCTTCACTTATTGCACCATAAAATTATGAAAATATCCTTGGTAGTCATTTAATAAGGAACAAAAAGATATTTATAAAAAAAATACTACCATGTATAATTCAATTATAAAGGTCTAAATAAAAATATCCCTAAAGAAAATACATAAATTACCGAAATACCTTTGGTAGTCACCCTAATAAGAAACAATAAGATATTTATAACAAAATACTACGATGTATAATTCAATTACAAAGGTCTAAATAAAAATATTATTAAAATAATACACGAGGAAAAAACTAATAAATATAAGAAAAAAGCATTATGCATGTGTAACCATTTCATTAGGCCGTAAAAATGAGGACTAAACTAATAAATATAAGGAAAAAAACAAATGCATGTGTAACCAGTTCATTTACTACTATATATAAGTGAAGGTTGGGATGACTCAAATTATCGAAATATCCTTGATAGTTACCCCAAACTTCACTTATATATAGCAATAAAAAAATAATATAGTAATAATAAATAAATAGAATAAAAATAGATATAATAATAGTAAAAAACTGATAGAAAAAGAATAAGACAAATTAGTAGTACCAAGGACTTTCACTTATATATAATAGAAATATGAATTAATGGTGTTTTTAGATAATTGATTTCATGGGAATGGTTGTTTGGTAATTGGCTTTGGTTTTGGAAATATTATAATCCCAATATGTTTGTTAAAATTCCTATGATAACGATTTCACTATGTCATTGGATTTCAATGGAACTTATACATGGTTTAAACTTGGTAATGGAACCCTAAATGATTTTGAAATGTTTTGTCTTAATAAACATACTTGAGGGGTACTAGGGAATTTCCCAAGTTAATATGATAATGAATACTTGTGGGGTACATAGGAATACACTATGCATAACATGGTCTATGGGTACATGCGAATCCCTTGACTACTAAAAGGTTTAGATAAGGACAATTCTTGCAAGTTGTAGTCGGTATGATGATACCACTACTAATACCATTAGTTATTAATAATGGTTTGGTTTGGTTGGAAATGGTTTTAACTGGGTAATATTGGCATTGTGTGAAAGCTAATCGTGAAGGTGGGGGTCCAATGTACAAACACTAAAAATTCATATTTGCTGACATGAGGGGTAGGTCATGGAGACCTTATATGATACTCATGAGGTACATGGGAATTCTCTAAGTACACTGTATATATGTATCATAGAGAGTGAATACTAGATAGGAATCTCCGACTCTTATGGTATCTCCGGTTCGTGTGGCTACACGCATCAGTTCCCGTTCAGGGGGTTAAACTAGATCCATATAGCCGGTGGCTGATTTTAAGATGATTAAACTTGACATACCCATGTTAAAGATTTTAAATGCATGCTAAACCCGGTTCTCTTCCCCGGTATGGTTATATATATATGTGTGTGTATGTATGGCTTGTATGCATATGAATGATTTTACTTGGTTTCTTAAATGACATTATTTTATCCTTATCCTAAGTTCACGCCAGCATTCACCTGCTAATCCATCTTCAAACGGCTATAGCATCATGCGATGCAGGAACTGATTGCTTACTCCTCCTACTTAGCATTCGAACATTTAGGGGTCAGCTTTGGATTGAAGTGGTGAGCTTTTATCTTTTTGGAAGGCTCCATTTCATGGATTTTACTTTATACTTTGGGTTATTTATGGATATTGGTTTTAGCTATGTTTGGGGGCATGTCCCAACCAAATTTTTATATTTTTTTAGTTAGAGGCTTTTGTGGAACTAGTATGGGTTGGAATGGGAAGGATCAATATTTGTGTCAGTCTTAGTATTGGCATTGGTATTGGTCCTGACATCATTGGACAAAATTTCTCACTATTCTATCCTCTTTTATTTTGGGATTACCTATTTAATTATTAATGGAACTTATTTAGTTATGGTCGAAATTATGGTTTTGGTTTGGCTTGGTGTGGTTGGACGATTGATATGGGACAGTTGGACTAAGTTGGGTCTGTAACGGTCGTGATACTATCCCAGAGTCTTTATGTGAATCGTTACGCTATCTTGTTATACGTTTGAAATTCAGCCAACTCCGGGCAGACGACTGGAGGCTGGGTTGGGTTACGGGGATAGTCTCCGATCGGACTTGGGATGCCTATTACGACAAGGCCCCAGGTCTAGTTGGGTTATTTACTGTCAAATTTTTTTATTTTAAAGCATTGAACCAATATGAGTTTGGTTACTACTGTTTTAGATTTAGAATATTTCTCCATCAACCTAGATTTTGATGACTCAGGATGATCAAAATCATGAGTACTATCACTATATTTACGACCGGTGATGATACCACACTCAATAATTGTAATGCCCCGAATCTGGTACCCAAAATGCTACACAGTACTTATGACCCTGAAGGACCACAAGCTAACCTATGATTGATATTTATAACTGGGCACTACATAATTGACGGATATCCGTCGGTCCTGACCGTCGTCCTTGACCAGAAGTTGAGTTCACTGCCTTAATCACGATGGTTTGGGTGACGGTCCATTGCTAGCTCGACGGTCCGTCAGCTTGACCGTTGCTTCTGGGCAGTTCCAACAATTCTCTGTAAAACATCCATAACTTTTTACCTTGTTACCGGATTTGGACAAAATTGGTATCATTGGAAACATAATTCAATTTCTCATTTATCATAATAAGGTCCCACAATTTATATTCCTATTAGGAGTTTATTTTTCCTACTATTGTATTCTTAAACACTTAAAAAATACTCTTAAATTCTCCCTAGAGTTCTTGGACAAAGAAAGATAGGTTTTTATCTTAAGGAGTAAATTAGGGATTGTCTTGGTGATTTATCTTTATCATCATCTTGGTTTAAGGCATGTTCTCTTCCCTCATTATTAGTTCCAACTAAAGGCATGGATTTTATACAATGTTTTCATGATTTGGATGTTGTATATTTTGGGTTTTCAAATATGATTTAGGGATTTTAGTAATAAATACTTTGTTATGGTCTTCCCATGTTTTAATTATGCTTTTACTATGTATCTGTGCACGCAAAAGGCACAGACATTTTGGAAACACTAATGTGCAAAAGAGATTCAACTTTGAGGAAAATTATTTCCTTGTTGTTTTAATTACTTTGTATAGGAGTAAAAGAAAAGAAATGTAGTACAATAAACCGATGTTAACATAATATATACATTCAGTGTGGAACAAAATTAAGCTTGTTAGACTGGTCCAATCAAAACAAAAGTGATTATATAAGTGGATAAAAATCTAGCTATATTGTTGCAATTACAATTTGCGACATGTCTTTCGTTTGGACATTTTGAAAAAGTACATAATGCACGTCTCATTTAAAAGTTTCAAATATATAAGTTGAGGAGACATACATCGATTCCAAAATATTTATTGCACCATAAAATTACCAAAATACCCTTGTAGTCATTTAATAAGGAAACAAAAATTATAAAAAATTACTACCATGTATAATTCAATTACAAAGGTCTAAACAAAAATATTATTAAAATAATGCATGAGGATAAAACTAATAAATATAAGAAAAAAAATATGTGTAACAATTTTATTGTACCATAAAAATGAGGTCAAAACTAATAAATATAAGGAAAAAGTAATATGCATGTGTAACTATTTTATTACACCATAAAATTACTAAAATACCCTTGGGGTATAAAAAATAAGTTATTTAATAAGGAACAAAAAGATATTTATAAAAAATTACTACCATGTATAATTCAACTACAAAGGTCTAAATAAAAATATTATTAAAATAATAAATGAGGACAAAGCTAATAAATATAAGGAAAAACAATATGCATGTGTAACCATTTTATTGCACCATAAAAATTAGGACAAAACTAATAAATATAAGAAAAAAATAATATGCATGTGTAACCATTTTATTGCACCGTAAAATTAATGAAATATCTGATAATCATTTAATAAGGAACAAAAAGATATTTATTAAAAATTATGATCATGTATAATTCAATTAAAAAGGTCTAAATAAAAATATTATTAAATTAATACATTCGGAAAAAACTAAAAAAAATAAGAAAAAATCATATGCATGTGTAACCATTTTATTCAATATTATATATAAGTGAAGGTTGGGGTGATTAAAATTACCGAAATACCCGTGGTAGTCACCCCAACCTTCATTTATTGCACCATTAAAATACCGAAATACCCTTGGTAGTCATTTAATAAGGAACAGAAAGATATTACTATTGTATAAAAGTAAAGGTTGGGGTGACTAAAATTATCAAAATACCCTTGGTAGGCACTCCAACCTTCACTTATTGCACCATAAAATTACCAAAATATCTTTGGTAGTCATTTTATAAGGAATAAAAAGATATTTATAAAAAAATACTACCATGTACAATTCAATTACAAAGGTCTAAATAAAAATATCACAAAAATAATACATAAATTACCGAAATATCTTTGGTAGTCACCCTAATAAGGAACAACAATGTATTTTTAAGAAATACTACGATGTATAATTCAATTACAAAGATCTAAATAAAAATATTATTAAAATAACACACGAGGAAAAAATAATAAATATAAGAAAAAAATAATATGCATGTGTAACCATTTTATTACATCAAAAAAATGAGGAGTAAACTAATAAATATAAGAAAAAAAATAAATGCATATGTAACCAGTTCATTTACTACTATATATAAGTGAAGGTTAGGGTGACTAAAATTATCGAAATACCCTTGATAGTTACCCCAACCTTCACTTATATATAGAAGTAAAAAAATAATATAGTAATACTAAAAAACTAGAATAAAAATAGAAATAATAATAGTAAAAAAATGAAAGAAAGAGAATAAGACAAATTAGTAGTACCAAGGACTTTCACATATATATAATAGAAATATGCATTAATGGTGATTTTAGATAATTGATTGCATGGGAATAGTTGTTTCGTAGTTGTCTTTGGTTTTGAAAATATTATGCTCCCAATATGTCTGATAAAATGCCTATGATAACGATTTCACTATGTCATTGGGTTTCAATGGAACTTATGCATGGTTTAAACTTGGTAATGGAACCCTAAATGGTTTTGGAATGTTTTGTCTTAATAAACATGCTTGAGGGGTACTAGGGAATCCCCGAAGTTAATATGGTAATGAACACTTGTGGGGTACATAGGAATAACGATGGATAACATGGTCTATGGGTACATGAGAATCCCTTGACCACTAAAAGGTTTAGATAAGGATAATACTTGCAAGTTGTAGTCGGTATGATGATACCACTACTAATAGCCTTAGTTAATAATAATGGTTTGGTTTGGTTGGAAATAGGTTTAATTGGGCAATATTGGCGGGGGGTGAAAGCTAACCGTGAAGGTGGGAGTCCAATGTACAAACACTAAAAATTCATATTTATCGACATGAGGGGTAGTTCATGGAGACCTTATATGATACTCATGAGGTACATATAAATTCTTTAAGTACACTGCACATATGTATCATGGAGAGTGAATACTAGATAGGAATATCCGGTTCGTACGGCTACACGCATCGGTTCCTGTTTAGGGGGTTAAATTGGATCCATATAGACTGTGGGTGGTTTTAAGATGATTAAACTTGACATACCCATGTTAATGATTTTAAATGCATGCTAAACCCAGTTTTCTTCCCCAACATGGTTATATATATGTGTGTGTGTGTGTGTATGGGTTGTGTGCATATGAATGGTTTTTCTTGGTTTTCTTAAATGATATTATTTTATCCTTATCCTGAGTTCATGCTAGCATTCACCTGCTAATCTATCTTCGGGCGGATATATCATCATGTGATGCAGGAACCGATCGCTTACTCCTTCTACTTAGCATTCGGACATTCAGGGGTCAGCTTTGGATTGAAGTGGTGAGCCTTCATCTTTTCAGAAGGCTCTATTTCATAGATGTTACTTTATACTTTGGATTATTTATGGATATTGATTTTGGCTATGGTTGGGGGTATGTACCAATCAAATATTTATATTTTTTTTAGTTAGAAGCTTTTATGGAACTACTACGGGTTGGAATGAGAGGGATCAGTATTTGTGTCAGCCTTAGTATTGGCATTGGTATTGGTTATGACATCATTGGATAAAATTTTTCACTGTTCTATCCTCTTTTATTTTGGGATTACCTATTTAATTATTAATGGAACTTATTTGGTTTTAGTTGAACTTATAGTTTTGGTTTGGCTTGGTGTGGTTGGACGATTGATATGGGATAGTTGGACTAAGTTGGGTCGGTAACGGTCGTGATCCTATCCCAGAGTCTTTATGTGAGTTGTTACGCTATCTTGTTATATGTTCGAAATTCAACCAACTCAAGGCAGGCGACTGGAGATTGGGTTGGGTTGGGTTACGGGGATGGTCTTCGATCGGACTTGGGACGCCTATTACGACAAGGCCTTGGGTCGGGTTGGGTTAATTAGTGTCAAAATTTGAAATCTATCTGATTTAAACATTAATCATTTAGGAAGTCATCACTAACTCTTCTGAAGACTAGGTTTGACTTAAAGAAAGTTTGGGGTATTACAATAATGCTAAACCTAAGTATTGTTCCTTGTACATAAACATGAATTTCATTTGGATTGTTCTGCTCAATCTCAAGCATCAACAAGTACTTTAATATTGGCACTTGGAAGTTACATTGAGGCACATTGAGAAAAAATTTAAAGATTGATTTTCGAAGAAGGTCGAGTACTTCTTCACCAACATATTCTTTTCTATCTGACCAAATTCACATTTTCATGAGCAACCAATATGCAACGGAGGTGGTCGTACTTCCATTATTCTATATTTCATTCCTATAATATATATTTAAGATCAAGTATTAGTTTAACTATATGAATCATATGTATAACTGTGTAAATCGTAGATATAACTGTATAAAGAATATACATAAATATGATATCCATATGGTGTGTTGAAAAAAGGAACATACAACCATATACTTAACAAAGTTATGTATGTGCTTTCATATACATAACAAGTGTTTTTCTTATGTATATGTGCTGAAATACCAACAATTGTCGACTGAATATTCCTCAATCCTATACATAGTGACGCTATGTATAATGGTTAAATTAACAATAACTACAACTTTATAAATATGTGTATGAATACAAAATTTTAAAAAATATAATCAGAATCAAAACACAAAGAAAATTATCTTTGGGAGACGGGATCGCTTTGTATTTTTTTTCTTCCTTGATGATTTACCGACTTGTTTTTTTGAACACCTAGTAGCAACTTTCCTTAACTTCTTGCGGTGTTTTAACCTTTTACACTGAAATTTAGATCCTTGTTATCAAAAATTTCAAGGACAAACTCCAATTTTTTTTTTTGTTTAATATGATCTATTTGAGTTCATTCTCAACTAAACGACCAAAAATCATTCATTACTAAGTCAGATTTAAAGAATGAAGCACATACAACTATCTATTTATTCAACTTTAGATTTAGTAAAGTTAAAAAAAATAGTAAAATTTACTAACCTCCAAAAGAAAATCAAAGAATATTGTTGATGGAGAATTTTAGTAAGTTTGAAGATGACGATGAGCAGTTTAATCCAAACACGCTTGTAAAATTCAAACTTGATAGCCGCTTGAATGTGGCTTCTTGATTGTAGGCACTTCTTAAGGCAATAAACCGTATAAATAGAGAGATAGGGTTATGTATATGAATTATAGAAAAAGTAATTGAAAAAAGGGATACTTGTAATTAGTTTAGTGAATTGGGATTTTATGTAATAATAGAAAGTAAAGTTGTAGTTTTATGTAATTTTTAGTAAAACGATTTATATAACTTTTCTCTTTCAAAACAAATTAATTCTTCTAAAAAAAATATTTAAAAGGAGTTAAAATTTTTGTTATTTCCTAATTTAAAAGTCAAAACATTATGTTAGGTGAATCATAATCATAGCTATCATTAATAGAGTTATTTAATTGGTTTTATGAGGTGAGCCTTCCCCCCCTCCCCACCACCACACACATTATTTCACTTCAACTTCTTCTTATTCTACCCAATCCACTATTTTTATCTCCTTGATCTGGATTTTTTTTCATTACTAAAATTTTAAAGCTAATTTTATTATATACAAACAATAATTCATTGATATGTTTTTTGGAGTGGTTATCTAATTTTGAATTTATAATATAAGTTTTTTAATTATTATATAAACGTCATCCAATTTCAAAATTTATCATAAAAACTTTTTATTATGATTATTACTATTATTATTTTATTTTATTCCTAAATGTCATTCAACTTTTAATTTTTGTACATAAAAGTCAATTTTATTAATTTTTGTCATTTATAATCACCCAATTTTGATCAAGTTACCTAAAAAAAATACACCTGAATTAATATTTCATACCGAAAATATGACAAGATTTCCAAAACAAATTAATTACATTTAGATTAATATTAGAAACATTCCTTATGTTTTGCTTCTTAACACGCCACATGTTGGGGTCATACCATTGTAATGACCCAAAATTTGAGTTCTTGGGATGCCATACGGTGCTTCGAACTACAAGTAGTCTTGAGGTAACTCTGGCTGCTTTCTACTAAATTCGGGTCTCAAAATAGGAGAATATGAACGAAAAATCATACTAAATGCAGAAGCCTATCTAAAATAACTGGGTATGTCTGAAAGATACTAATCTCAAAAGTCTTGGTAAAATAATATTGAAAAACTTGAATACTGAAACCAAATTTGAATACTAAATTTGGTAGTCTGAGAAGCCTCTACTAACTAAAACTAGAGAGCCACTGGGATGAACCCCCAGCTGACTCAAACTATCTGAAATAAATACTGAATCAACTACTAATAAACTAGAAGTTTGAAATAATTAAGTCCCCAAACTATGAGGACTTACCAACTGCAGAGATATAGATGAGATGCTCAAAAATCACTCACGTTGCTAAGACTGAGCACCTGAACCTACATTATGATATAATGTAGCACATAGACATATATATGGACCAGTACTTTGATGATATATTGAGTATATGGGAGTGGATGCAATAAGTAAGCAATATCATCACGATTTATAAAATCATTCATGCTAAATATAAATGACTCACATAGGCTAGAGTAAATCTGAAATCTGAAGATCATAAATCTTGAATAGTAAAGAACATAATATAAATCTTGTGAGTCATTACACTTAGTTCTGACATCTGTATTATGTTCTTATTCTCAAATTATATAGACCAAGTGAAATCTGAAAACTCATTCTGCCTGGAAAAATACTTTATCTGAAGGGAATTTTTTCAAAGCTTTTCTTTACTAGTAGGGATATACTCAAAACTGTTTATTTACTTTTACTAGCAGGGAGGTTGTCTTAACCGATATTAACCATGTGAGCATTCATGGAGTCCAACGTTCTTGTCCCCCTAAGGAGGAATCCTCACGTTAAGAAGAGGAGTCATACTCTTTCCAAGGAGTATATCCTACTTTCCATGCAATCGATCACAAGCTAAATCTGTGATCTATATAGAAATGGGAATAATCTAATAATTTGTACCTACGTTGGCTACGTAGTTCTATAGGAGATAGGGCATGATAATCCCACACAACCCGTTCGGTGCTAAATACTACTCCCTTTTTAGTCTTTATGCTCATTCTAGTGGAACTCCACTTTAAACTAGTGTAATGGTTCAGTATGAAACCAAAAATTCTTTTATCTGAGTAAATCTGTAAATACAACTGATCTAAATACTGTAAAGTGGATTCCATAGCTAAATCAATGATCAAAAGATCATAGTTTTTTCAGAAAATTAGAAATAATCTGCTCATAAGATGTTTAAAGCACCATGTTTCATGAAGTAATACAATTCAATCTTGGGATGATACCCCATGCATAAATCTCATGTTAAAACATTAAATTTCTCAATCTTGATAAAGTAAACATTGAAAATTAATTCAAAATCTGGAAATTTATGCATTATGTATGAAAATATGAACATAATCATGTGATTCAACTTCTAAATCATTGGAAACATCATAAGATTGTAAATAACAATGATGGGTATAAACCCTAACTTCAATTTCATGGGAAGTCACATAAAATTCAGTAAATTTATAATTAAAATAAAGTTTGGGCACAAGGATGAAAGGATTATCATTGTTGAAGAACCCCACATACCTTAATTGATGATCTTTGATAAAAAGCTTAAATCTTGGATTCCTATTGACGCTTGGAGATGAATTCTTACAGTTCTTGTATTTTGAATCCTTAATCTTGAATTTTATTGGATAATTAATGGAGGATTTTAGATTTCTTGGGGAGAAATTTTGATGAGCTAAGGTTTTCTTTTGAGAAAAAAATGATGAAATAAACATAAAGTGCTTTGGTATATGCTTAATGATGTGTTTTGGACGGATTAGGGGCTGGGTAGTTTACCAAAATATCCTTTTTAAACTCCTAAAAGGAACTGGATAAATGAACAAAATACCCATTATACTGGGCCACCGCTATGCACCACTATCGCGGTGGCTCACTGAAAACGAAAGAGAGGGAACTGGGCGTTCACCGCGATGCACCTCAATCGCGGTGGCCCCTTGGATTGCCATTTTTGCCCTTGACGCAGCATCGTGTTGTCTCACTGGAAAATACCAAATATGAAATGGGACATCACTGCGATGCGGGGCTATCACGGAGGGCCACTGGAATTTAGCAATCGCCAATTCAACTATCTCCGCGTGCGCAAGGTGCCCTGGTGGCAAACTGTCAACTAAAAAATCCCATAACTCCTTCACCGAGTACCGGATTTGGATGAATATTATATCATTGGAAAGCTTATTAAATTTTTCACATAATGGGATTTCTAAATCTGGAAAATTTCACATGAAATAATTATTATCTATTTTGGAAGCTATAATGTTGCAAATTAGACTAAGAATACTGAGGAATCTAAGGATATATGATAGCATGCCTAACTGAAATAAACTGAATAACTAAATCTAAATCATTATGAGTTTCTGAGTAATTTTATGAGTGCATGAACTTACATGAGGACAACTATATAGCTGAATTTGTGATTAGAAAAGAATTACATTAAGAAAGAGTATTACCTTCGGCTAAATCTAAGTTTGCGAAGAAGAGGTGAGGGTACTTGACTTGCATATCTGCTTCTGCTTCCCAAGTAGCGCCCTCAACTGATTGATTCCGCCAAAGAACTTTGACCAAGGGAACTTCTTTATTCCTTAGTCTACGGATCCGATGCTCTAGAATCTCAACTGGAATTTCTTCGTAAGAAAGGCTGTTCTGAATATCTGAGCTTTCTAAAGGAACTACAACAGTGGAGTCACCAATGAACTTCATAATCATAGAGATGTGGAATACAGGCTGAATGGCTAACAAGTCTACAGGATAATCAAGCTTATAGGCTACTCTTTCAACACAACTCAGAATTCTAGAAGGGCCAACATACCGAGGACTAAGCTTCCCCTTTTTTCCAAATCTCTTCACCCCATTCATGGGTGAAAATTTTAGATACACTAAATCACCCACCTCAAACTCGAGGTCCCTTCTTCTCATGCCTGCCAATGATTTCTGATGACTCTGGGCTATTTTCAATCTTTCTCTAATCAACTTAACTTTCTCTATAGCTCCAAACACTGCATCAAGCCCAAGCAAAGTGGCCTCACCCACTTCAAACCAACCTATGGGTGATCTATATCTCCTCCCATAGATATCCTCAAATGGGGCCATCTGAATGCTAGAATGATAACTGTTATTATAAGCAAATTCAATCAATGGCAAATGCTGATCCCAACTACCTTTGAAACCAAGAGTACATTCCCTCAACATATCTTCTAGAGTTTGGATGGTCCTCTCTGCTTGACCATCTGTCTGAGGGTGGAAAGCTAAACTAAGATGAACTTTGGTACCAAGAACTTTCTGAAAAGCTCTCCAAAACTAGGAAGTGAACTGACTACCCCTATATAAAATGATAGACAAGGGAACTCCATACAGTCTGACTAAATCTCAGATATATAACTTAGCATAATCCTTAGTTGTATGGGATGTATGAACTGGTAAAAAATGCACTGACCTAGTCAATCTGTCTACAATAACCTATATCAAATCATGCTGATGATATGAATGGGGTAAACCAATCACAAAATCCATATTCACTTCTTCCCACTTCTAAGTGGGAATACCAAACTCTTACAACGTACCACTAGGTCTTTGGTGTTCTACCTTAGCCTATTGACAAGTTGCACACTTTGCTACAAACTCTGCTATATCTTTCTTTATACCACTCCACCAATAGATTTCCCACAGATTGCGGTACATCTTAGTGGATCCTGGATGAATAGAATAATGCCCACCACACACTTCTGTCATAATCCGCTGTCTCAAGTCATCAACACATGTACACACAATCTACTTTAGTATCTCAACATACCAAGTGAGTCGAGTCTTCAACTCCTGAAAACTCTCCTCGCAGGAATTTTACCAATGGAACTTAACTTTCTTTTGGGTCAGTATATGATAGCCTAAGGGCTATGAACTAACAAAAATGGACTCAAAATATTCAATTTCTAGCAAGCGCATCATCGAAAAACAACACACAAAGAAAGGAGATGAAGAAGAATAATGCATAAAAAGAAAAGATAGTAGAGTGACCCTTACTTCCACTAATGAATAGCACTAGAAGGTATATCATACCTTCAAACACATATCACCATGTAAGTGCAAACCACCCTCTTAGGTGACTCATAGGAAACACTCTTCCTCAAGCACACTTTTCTTGCCAAATTATCCAAGGCAAGTGAAACCCTAACTTCAAATGTCAAAGGACCTATTTTGGATTCTACCTCTCACTACAAGACTAAAAACTACAATATAGGAGTAAGTTCAATATCATCAAAAGTCTAATGAAAAGAGAAGAAAAATGGTCTATTTATACTATTACATGCCAAATGACAAAACTACCCTTAATGAGCTAAGGGAATTGGGCGCCTCTTAAGTGTTTCCTTGGAGTGCAAAATATCTTTATTAACCTTCACTTGAGGAACCTATTGAGTGAATAAGTTCTCCTCCTTCCTTCTCTTGACCAAGGCTTCAAAATACTCCGAAAATTCTTCAATTGCTTGCTAATTCCAAAGCCTTGACCCCTTAGATAATTCCTTGTACTTTTATGTTCTTGTTCTTGTATTAGCATAGACATAGGAGATGCAATAGATGAAAAAAGTTCAAAAAAATAGTGGTAATAGCTGATAAACCCAAGAAACTTCTAATATCGGATGGAGAGATAGGTCTAGGCTAATTTCTTACGGCTTCTGTCTTTTGGGGATCCACTCTAATGCCATTGACAGAAACAATATGACCGAGAAAGGCTACTGAGCTTTGCCAAAATTCACACTTGCTAAATTTGGTGAATAATTTATGATATCTAAGAGTTTGCAAGACAATTGTAAGATTATCTTTATGATCATCCTCACTATCGAAGTACACAAGGATATCATCTATGAATACTATGACAAACATGTCTAGATACTGTTTGAACACTCGATTTATGAGGTCTATGAAAGATGTTGGGGCATTGATTAGCCCGAAAGAATGACTAAAAACTCAAAATGACAATAACGGGTTTTGAAAGTTGTCTTTGGAATATCACACTCCCTTACTTTAAGATGATGATAGTCGGATCTAAGGTCTATCTTTGAGAAATAACTAGCACCTTGGAATTGATTGAATAAGTCATCAATTCTCAAAAGAGGATGTTTGTTCTTGACTGTAACTTTATTCTACTGACGATAGTCAATGCACATACGTAAAGAACCATCTTTCTTTTGCACGAATAGGATGGGAGTGCCCCATGGAGAAATACTAGACCTTATAAAACCTTTATCTAAAAGATCTTTGCGTTGCTCTTTCAACTCTTCAAGCTATGCAGGAGACATACAATAAGGAGGGATAGAAATAGGCTGAGTATCTGGGAGAAAGTCAATACCAAATTCTATTTTCCTATCGGGAGGTACCTCTGAAAGATTTTCTGAAAAACAACAGGAAACTCATTAACTACACTGACTGACTGAATTGTTGGAGTCTCAGACTTTGTATCTTTGACTCGAACTAGATGATAAAAGTAACCTTTAGATAGCGAATTTTTGGATTTAAGATAAGATATAAAATGAGTCTTGGGAGACACTAAATTACTTGACCACTCAAAGAATGGCTCATTTGGGAACTAAAACTTCACCACATGAGTGCGACAATCTATAGATGAATAACAGGAATAAAGCCTAACCTTGCCAAGAATAAGATTAAAATCAACCATATCTAACTCTATTAGGTTTGCTAACATGAAGGACAGTGATAGGACACTTTTTATAGATCTGCTTAGCAACAACTAACTCACCTACCATGGTAGAAACCAAAAAGGGCTCAAGGATCTTTTCAGAACTTATCTTAAATTTTACAGCAACTAATAGGGTCACAGAAGAGAAACTCAACCCATGGTCTAACAATACATAAATATCAAGATGAAAGACACGAAATATACCAGAAGCAATATCTAGTGAATCTTTCTGCTCCTGGAGGGATGGTAAAGAATAAAACTAATTCTAGCATTGACCACCACCGGTACTGGATGATGCACCCTGGGGAGGGCCCAAGCGACTCCTGGTGCACTATTAGTCTGAGTTGGTGCACTATTAGTCTAAGTCTAAGAACGAACATCTCTATTTCCTTCCTTAGCATGCAGATAATCTCTAATATGGTAACCCAACTTACCACAACTAAAACAACCGTTCTATCCAGCTAAACACTCACTAGGATGATTTTTAATACACCTAGAACCCTGAGGATAGTTGGGCCTACCATTCACACTATTCTTAGACATTGACATAGAAGACTTACCCAACTGTTCCCTCCTATTTCTGTGTGCAGGAGCCCTGGCTGAAGAAAGTATGCGCATAGATGACCGATTCTAAAACTTTGAACGATTTCCTCCTCCAGACCTATTCTAACCATAATCAAACTGCCCTGTTCAAGCCTTCTTATTTACCCTTTCTCTTTTCTTCAACTTCTCATCCTCAATCTGCAGAGCATGCATCATAAACCTAGAAAGATCCATATCTCCAATGAGCATAGCAATCCTACACTCCTTAACTACCAACCCAGACACACCGGTCACAAACTTACTCATGCTTGACCTAGTGTCAGCCATCTGATTAGGGGCATACTTAGACAACTGGTTGAGCTTGAGGTAATACTCTTTCAATATCATTGAGCCTTATATCAGGTTCATGAACTCTTCTATCTTTTCTTCCCTTATCTCACGAGTGAAGAACTTGTCTAAGAATATATCCTGAAATATCTGCCAATCCATGAAAGTTGCATTCTCCCCTCTGTTTTTCTTCCATATCACCACCCAATCATATGCAATATCCTTCTTCCTATAGGTTGCCAATTCTACACTCTCGTCATAAAAATATGCATAATTTGGGTAATCTTCTTCACCTCATCTAGATATAACTATGGGTCCTCACCTGCCTTCGACCCAAAGAATTCTGGCATGTTCATTCTCATAAAATCTCAAATTCTGGCTGCGGCTAAGTTCCCATCTTACTTAAGTGGGAATACAGCCTGATGATTACCCTGAACATTAGCTATCACAGCTTGGGCAAGCACCTAAAAGACAACTCAAAACTCTGCATGTAACACATTCTCATTCAAAGGATCTACAAGCTGAGGTGACTGGTTATTATTTCTACATGCATTAGCTCGACAAGGAGGCATTTTATATCACGTGAAATCATGAGTTAAAATAGATAGAGACACTAAATGCACGATATATCATGAAAGAAAAGATGATTTCCTAACATGCTCCATAGCCTCTTGCTCATAGATGTGGCACGCTTAACACCGATGGTCAATACTCTATGTAACACAGCTTGTCTGCCTCCCTAGGACTCTCTAAAACCTAGATCTGATACCAAGTTTGTAATGCCCCAAAATCTGAGTTCCCAGAATACCACACGGTGCTCCAAACTACAAGTAGTCCTGAGCTAAATCTGGATGCTTTCTACTATGTCTGGGTCTCAAAATAGGAGAATATGAATGAAAAATCATACTAAATGCGGAATTCTATTTGAAAAAATTGGGTATGTTTGAGACATACTAATCTCAAAAGTCTTGGTAAAACAATACTGAAAAACCTGAATACTAAAACAAAATTTGAATACTAAATCTGGCAGTACGACAAGCCTCTACTAACTAAAAATAGAGAGTCACAAGGACAAACCCCTAGTTAACTCAAACGGTTTGAAATAAATACTGAATCAACTACTAATAAACTAGAAGTTTGAAATAATTAAGTCCCCGAGCCATGAGGACTTACCAACTATAGAGATGTAGATGAGATGCTTGAAAATCACTTTCGCTGCTGAGACTGAGCACCTGAACCTACATTATGAGACAATGTAGCACATAGACGTATATATGGATTAGTACTTTGATGATGTACTAAGTATATGGGGGTGGATGGAATAAGTAAGAAATATCATCACAATTTATAAAATCATGCATGCTAAATGTAAATGACTCACATAGGCTTGAGTAAATCTAAAATCTAAAGATCATAAATCATGAATAGTAAAGCACATAATATAAATCATGTGAGCCATTACACTTAGTTATGACATCTGTATTCTATTCTCATTCTCAAATCATAGACTAAGTAAAATCTGAAAACTCATTCTGCATAGAAAAATACTTTATCTAACGGGAATTCTTTCAAAGATTCTTTACTAGTAGGGAAATACCTAAAACTATTTATTTATTTTTACTAACAGGGAGGTTCTCTTGACCTACATAAACCATGTGAGCATTCATGGAGCCCAGCGTTCTTGTCCCCCTAAGGAGGAATCCTCACATTGGGGAGAGGAGTCAAACTCTTGTCGAGGAGTATAACCTACTTTCCATGCGATCAATTACAAGCTAAATCTGTCATCCATATAGAAATAGGAAAAATCTTTACCTACGTTGGTTACATAGTTCTATTGGATATAGGGCACACTAATCCAACACTTCTCGGTCGGTGCTAAATACTACTCCCTTTTTAGTATTTATGCTTATTCTAGTGGAAATCCACTTTAAAATAGTATAATGTTTCATTATGAAACCAAAATGCTTTTATCTGAGTAAATCTGTAAATGTAGTTGATCTAAATTCTGTAAAGTGGATTCCATATCTACCGATGATCAAAAGATCAAAGCTTTTTCTGAAAACTGGAAATAATCTACTCATAAAATGGAAGCATCATCTTTCATGAAGTAATACTATTCAATCTTGGGATAATACCGCATGCATAAAGCTCATGTCAAAACATCAAATTACTCTTGCTTGATAATGTAAATATTGAGATTTTAATTCAAAATATGGAAATTTCTATATTATGTATTAAAATATGAACATAATTCATGTTATTCAACTTCTAAATCATTGGAAACATCATAATCTTATAAATAACAATGATGGGTATAAACCCTAACTTCAATTTCATGGTAAATCACATAACATTCAGTAAACTTGTAATTAAAATAAATTTTTGGCACAAGGATGAAAGGATTATCCTTGTTGAAGAACCCCCATACCCTAATTAATGATCTTTGATGAACAGCTTGAATCTTGGATTCTTATTGATGCTTTGGAGATGAATTCTTAGAGTTCTTGTATTGGGAATCCTTAATCTTGAATGTCTTTGGAGAATGAAAGGAGGAATTTGGAATTCTTGGAGAGAAAGTGTGATGAGATAGGGTTTTCTTTTGAGAGAAAAGTGATGAAATAAGCATAAAGTGCTTTGGTATATGCTTAAGGATGTGTTTTGGACGGATTAGGGGCTGGGTAGTTTACCAAAATACCCTTTTTAAAATCCTAATTGAAAATGGAAAAATGACCAAAATTATCGATTTACTAGGCCACCACTACTCATCACTATCGTGGTGTCTTATGGGAAAAAGACTAGCGGAAACTGGCCGTTCACTACGAATCACGGTGCCCCTTTGGATTGCCATTTTGGCCCTTGGCATGACATGTCATCATCGCGTAGTCTTGCTAGAAAATGCCAAATGTGAAATGGGACATCACCGCGATGCAGGACTATCACATAGGGCCACTGGAATTTGACAATCGCCAATTCAATTGTCTCCGCAACGCGCTAGGTGCCCAGGCGATACACTGTCAACTTAAAAATGTCATAACTCCTTCACAGAGTATTAGGTTTGGGCGAATCTTATATCGTTGGAAAGCTTATTAAATTTCCTACCCAATGGGATGTCTAAATCTGAAAAATTCCACATGAACTAATTATTATCTATTTTGTAAGCTATTCTTTAACATTCCATTGACGAATTCGAGCTAAGAAAAGTATGGGGTATTACAATTATATTACATATGCTTTTCTTAGTTTGATTTATTTAAATAACTTTAATTTAATATCATTCATATTGAATAAAATATGATTCGAATATTTTTTCAAATTAATATATGTATTTTTATAGTAAATTTTATAGGCACCTTTTGAAACAAAAATGATTTTTGTGCACCACATTTTAAAGATAATTTTTTTTTATGTAAAATTGATAACTAAAACTAAAATAGTTAAATTATATAAACTATAATTAAAAATTGAACTACTTAATATAAAATTATAACCATGTAATGACCCTTTTGGTTATTTCCTCGATTTATGTGTATTTTTGGTATTTTGAGCCTGTCAACAGCGACAAAATGTCATTTTTGATTTGTTTGAACTATTGGTTCCGTTATTAGACAGTTCGTTTGGGTTGTAGGCTCATTTTCCTATTCTGGAGCTTTTGCTGTTAAGAAGATAGTCTCGGACCAAAACTCCTATTAGACAACCTAGGATGAGAATTCCATCAATGTCATCAGCTTCAAAACTTTATCTTTAGATAAGGAGGATTCTTGGATCAAGTTGTGAGGCATCCTAACTCATTTTGAGTTATTGGGTGGATTATATGAAAAATGAAACTATAGGTGTGGATTTCACATGTAGTCAAAATGATCTAGGATGAAAGTTTTGATGATTCCATTGAGTTTGGAATATCGAATTGGTACGGTAGTATAGTTTATTTACACATAGAGGATTTCAAATGAATCCCGAGCACCCGATCAAAGTTTAGTTTAGACTTAGAAAATCTGACGCATCATGTTGCTTGCTGGTGCAATCGATTAAGAGGTAGTTGCATTACAGACATTGGGTCGCTTTAGGGACCTTGGCCATTTGGTCAACGACCGCTTAAGCCAATAATGTCCACTTTACCGGCCTAGGTATTGCTTTAGTGTTACTCACGCCTCGTGCCATACCACTTAAGTGGTCAAGGAGCCACCGCTTTAGCAGTAAGCAACTAGGTGACCGCTTAAGCGGCACGTGGGGATTTATAAATCCCCTTTTTTACCCAAAATTTCCATTATTTTCTCTCTCATTTTACACCATTTTGAGAGTTTGAAGAGAGGGAAGCGTGGGGAATCATCCATTAAGGCTAAGGTAAGTTAGCCTAACACTCCTTGATCATTTTTCATTATTTTTTCCATCAATTTTCATCCTATTTTATGGTAAATTCTTAGAAATTAGGTCTTTAATATCTAGGATTTAGGGGCTGATTTGGGTCTCAATTTATGCACTATTTGTGCTTTAACTTTTGAGAACACCTTCTTTGTCTTTGGAGGGACCTCGTGACAGATTCAATTTTGAATTTCATTTTCAATCTCCGTTCATGACCTAAATTCTGATCCGACCCTTTATATTTTAATATGGGTCCCTTTTTACTCCAATGACATGTAGGTTACTATTTTTATAACGTGGCGACATTCCAAAATTGTGGAGGAAAGATGAATGATTTGCAGATGATTTACAGATTTGTGATTCAATATTAAGGTAAGCTTTTGTCTACTCTTCTTCACGGGATAGTTATTGTATATATTGCATTTTATGTAAGGATGTTAGGATGTAATTACAGGTTGGACACCATGACTTAGCCTAATTTAGAAACTTGAGGATAGAAGGGTGAATCGATTCTTAAGATAAAATACTTGCTATGCCTATAGGATCCTATTATCCTAGGTTACGAGTATGTTAGACATAGTTGAGGCTAACGGATCCTTTAATATAATCCGCATTGCCTATCACCAGTATTATTTAGTGCTTGTGTCAACCTTATGAGGGGTTGCATAGGTATAGATTCTAAATATTGTTTGTTGAGTGTTGATTTCGGCGTGGGTGGGTGGGGTGGGGGTTGAGTTTATAAAATATCCGATTAGGTATTATTTGTCCGAGCTAGTCTTTATTGTTATTATTATGGTTAGCTCATGAAAGGTTGATTATGGACTGATACTAAGACTGGAGGTATGATTTAGATTCTTTTCTCTTTACGATTATTATATTTTGAATAATTATCTCATGATTAGACATCATGACTATAGACCCTGATCGTCCTAATATTAGCTCTCCATATATATATATATACATATATATATATGTATATATATATACACACACACACTAGTTTCGTGTGGCCCAGGCCTCAAGATATAAAAATAGTACGTAATTTATTAAATAGTATAATTTGTTTCATAATTTTCAACAACATAATTAACTTAATGTTATCCAGATTAATCATATCTTATTGGTAAGTTTAAATAACTCTTAAAGTTTTGCATTTGACCCATGTTTATAGGTTTGGGTACAAAGCTACTCTCCATTTTAAAATAGGTGGACTTTAAAAATATTTATTTCAATTTAGTTGTTCCATTTATGAAATCTAGAAAATTTATGATGTTCTTTCAATAGTACCCATATCATTAAATGACTACTACATAAAGTGTATAAACTCAAATTTATATTTTTAAAATATAAATAATAAGACTAATTTGGTAAAATATGCCCCTCATAAATTTTTCCTAAAGGGGAGTGTCAACTCAATAAGGGACAACTATTTTGAAATAGAGGGAGTAACATAAAAAGGTAAATTTGTAATTGCTTTTTTTATTTCTTCACTTTTTGTGATATTAAGTTATTGAAAGAGTAGTTCAAGATTTCCAACAAATTTGTAAAGTTTAAATCATTGTATAAGAGTTATTGAAGGTTAAAGAAGATTTTTTTTTTTCATATTTTCAAATAGATACATAATATAAAAGTTGTTTTCATCAAATGTTTTTGACAATGTAACACCCAATAATAAAAATTGAACTTAAATCATATGTTAGATTAATTTCTTGAATAGTTGCACTCCTATGTGAATCAATATGTGTTTTGAGATTAACTTTTTGTCAGTAAAGTCCAAAAATAATAAATACTTGCAATACATATATATTTACCACGTAATCGAGAGGTGGAGGGGGGTGTAACACCCCAATTTTCTGAACCAGAATACTACACGGTGCTCATGACCCTGAAGGACCACAAGCTAATCCATGACTGATATATGTACCTGTATACTACATAATATATCATAAAATGCGGAAACATGAACATGAAAGTCCATAACGTTCGAACTGAATAAACATCTATTAACAAAATGTCTGAAAAGGTATAACAATACCAAAACAAGTCATAAATACTAAAAATAATGAGATCTGAATATCTAATCTGACATCTAGTCTGAAAGCCTCTAACTGAATTGAATAAGGAGTTGAAGGAACATGTCTCCAACTAACTACATCTAGAAACTGAATAGTAAATATAGCAATAATCATATCATCCTTGAATAAGAAAGCCTCACTGCAAACTCTGAACACTGAAATGCTACTGCTGATCTGGAGCTCGTTCCTTTGAACCTATGGTGTAATAGAAGAGAAAGCACCATAGCGCAAATGCGCCAGTACGTCTGAATGTACTAAGTATACGAGTGAGGTAAGCTAAATGCAAAGGGTTATATACATGAACAATGCTGACTAATATGAACGTGAGAATACATACAAACATACATAACTGTAACTAAACTTGTGGAGATACTGACTATTGATTCTGAATACTAACAACATGAGTGTACTGATACTGAGATACTAAATAGTTGAACGACTATTTTTGACAGTTCGAATTTTGAGGAAATGGTCTGATTGACTGTGTCTAACAGTCCTAAAACTGAGTACAGATAGTATAAGTTCTGAGAACTGGTAGCAATGATAACATAAGTGACTATATCTGACAATCCTAAATTTGATGGAACTATCTGAGTCCCGTACTGTATCTAATAGTCCTGATATCTGAAGAACTATCTGAGTTCTTTACTGAGACTGGGCGAGTATAGGTGACAGTCCTAAAATCTATAACTGAAACTGTGGCAGGTAGTTGCTTAACCGATATGCCCCATAGGTGCCATTATGGCTAAGCTGGGGTCCAATCTCTGCCTGATTGGAAGGGTATCAATACCATAAAACTGGTAAGGACAACGTGTGAGAAATCTTCATATAATAGGTAACTCTAGTGTGAACAGTGGAAACCTTCATATAACAGGTTAAGCCACCTCATCTACCCTCATATAACAGGCTGAGATGTCTCAACCTATGCTGGATACATAGTTTTGGAACGCAAGGATGACTTCTAAGAATCACACCTCATACAATAGGTGAGTTCCCATCCTTGGGTTTACTCGGTGCTAACTCCTACTCCCATCTGAAGAGACTAAACATGGTTAACTGAACTGAACTGATTAACTGGACTAATACTAGTGTTATTGTTTAACGAAGCTAAACTAAGTTTACTAGCTTCTGGTAACTGACAAAATATGCTGAGTTCTGAGGACTGACTGAGAGTATTGGAATTACTGAAATTGCTAGGAATACTGTTGTTACTGAGATTTCTGAGATCACTGAGTACTGAGATTACTGAACTTGTGAGACTGCTGAGATTTCTGAGTTTTGCTGAGTCATATGACTGACTAAATTCTATAGATCATGGCTCGACTGAGAGTATCATGATAACATGACATAGCCCTAGGCACACAACTATATTTTTTGGGTACAAGTACCCCCAGGACTCTATGGAAAGAAACTGACACAATTTGACTTTCTTGAGTACATGGCCATCAATAACAATCCATAATACATGAGCGAGGGATTTCATGAAGTACATGGTCATCATAATATCTAACATGACTAGGAATTCTTATAATCAAGTCATGAATCTCATACTCTAATATCATGAGCATTCTGACAACATGTACTGTTCATAATAATACCATGGAAACCATTTAAGCATAAGGGAATGGCAAACATGTAACATTTAGTTCATATTGTAATAATTTGGGAATAACTCATGTGGTACTTTAAAATCATGATCTTGTTCATAGCATGGAAGGCATATAGACACACTATAAATCCATTCCCCAACCATTATGCACATTTCATGCCACAACTATGACATATAACAACAACGTGGAATTCATGTGAAATCATAAAGCATAGAGCATGGAATTCATATCAAATTATAATGGTTAACATTGGCTTGTCATTCAAATACTATTGATTCATGGAAACCTGGTTTTTTATATACTAAGCATTTTATCAAACACATTGCATGCACTCTTTAAAGCATAGGTGTATTCATAAATTTACACCATCTTAATCTCCCCAAATTCATGGGTTCCAACTACAAGAACACAATCTTTATGAAAGTTCATAAAATTCCCACTTTATAGCACAAACCACAAACAACAACATGAATACAACCATATCACAACAAAACATTCATGATTTAGTTATCAAAGATTGATTCTTGAACTCCACGGATGAAAGGAATTCGTGGATGAACACTACGCATACCTTACATTAAGAATTCATGAAGATTAACGGCGAAATTTCCTTGAAATAGATTCTTCTATGAAAACCCTAAGTCTTGTTCTTGAGAGTTTTGATCTTAAGAGGAAACCCTAATCTTGTGGTTGAGTGCTTAAGAAATGGTTTTTTGAGATGCTTAACTGAAGAGAATGGAAGATAATACGTTTCTAGAGGGTTATAAGTCATGGGAAGTGAAGGGAAAATACCAAAATACCCTTATGAAATAAATTCCCAGTTGCTAAAAATAATAGCTGACGACATTTGTGACAAGGCATCAAAAATGTGACAAGCCATCAAAAATGTCATCACACAGGAGTTGGAATTGATGGTTTCTGCCTAAGTCTGACGATATTTGTGACATGGCATCAAAAATGTAACAAGCCATCAAAAATGTCGTCACACAGAAGTTGGATTCTGCCTAAGGCTGACGACATTTGTGACATGGCGTCAAAAATATGACAAGCCGTCAAAAATGTCGTCACACAAAAGTTGGATTCTGCCTAAGGCTGGCGACCTTCATGATAGAGCATCATAAATATGGCAATCTACCACGAATGTCATCACTTAGAAGCTGGTTTTTGCCAAATGCTGATGATATTTGTGACATGGCATCAAAAATGTTACAAGCCATAAAAAATGTCGTCACACAAAAGCTGGATTCTTCCTAAGACTGACAACATTTGTGACATGGCGTCAAAAATGTAACAAGCCATCAAAAATGTCATCACACAGAAGCTAGATTCTTCCTAAGGCTGACGACCTTCGTGATAGGGCATCACAAATATGGTAAGCTACCATGAATGTCGTCACTTAGGAGCTGGTTTCTGCCTAAGGCTAACAACCTTCATGATAGAGCATCACACATGTGGTGAGTTACCACAAATATCATCACTTAGGAGCTAGTTTCTGCCTAAGGCTGATGACTTTTGTGATAGGGCATCATAAATGTGGTAAGTTACAACGAATGTCATCACTTAGAAGCTGGTTTCTGCCTAAGGCTGACGACCTTCATGATAGGGCGTCATAAATGTCGTAATCTATTACGAATTTTGTTACTTAGGAGCTAGTTTTTTCCTAAGACTGACGACCTTCTTGATAGGGCATCACAAATCTGGTAAGCTACCATGAATATCATCACAATGTTTCCAGCCTAACATGCTGGAGTAAAATAGGAATAACTCTTTGCTCCGATATCGAATTTAGGAGAAATTGGTATCATTCGAAAGCTAATGCAATGAGATTTTACTTGATATGTAGTAAGCCACCCATTTCGTAATATACAATGAGTTGTGGTTAATTGAAGTTGACCCAAGTGTTGACGCTCACAAAAACTTGAACGATAGGAAAGCTTTCAACTTGTACTTGAGTTAGGGAACCTTTATGATCTAAATTCATGCTCAAATAGATCCCTACACTACATAATTGATTAACACACTAAATTTACATAGGATTCGAGGCTTTTGAAATGTCTATGCATAGGAATGATGGATTTTCATTCTATTCCAAAATATGGGGTATTACAATATCTCCCCCTTGGGAACATACGTCCTTGAATAAGACTGACTGATAGAGGAGACAGACAACTGACGTGAGTACTGAGCATGAATGACTGAACATGATTTCATGAATGACATGACTAAAAACTGAGCATATCATACTTTACATGCATATATGTTGCTTGGGTAGCTAATTTATGAGAGTAGGACTGAGTGTAACGATAAACTGAGAATGCATATTTGATGCATAACTAATAAGCTGAATCCATGCATATTTGATGCATGATTATATGACTGACATGATGCATGAATCCATGACTGAAAGTACTGATAAGCTGATCACGCATATCTGATGTAGAAATACATAATTGAACTGACTCATGAACATGTAATGGTAAAGATACCAAGTTTGAATTGAAAATTGAGAATGGAACTAAATATCAAGTTTGGTACTAAAATCTAAACATGAGAGTGAGTAAGCTCAAAGAAGACTGCTACCATGAACTGAAAATACTAATGAGTCTGAGATTGATTACTCAATATGCATGAGCAGAAACATAAGAACATAACTGAATTTGGAACTTGATTCATAAACTGAACTGAGACATTGAGTACATAGCCTACGACTAAGTTTTGAGGCTAAAGGGTCGGCTCATAAGTAACACTTCCTACAAGATAGATTCATCAAAGAAAACGACATGTTTAAATCATGGAAGTTTGGGGGCTATAATGTATATCCCCCATGGGACACTATGTCCCTTGAAGGATGCTGGACTGACTTTGTGAGATATTAAGAAAGTTGAGGTGATGCACAAGGCACCTAGGTACGAAATCGTTATTAATTATCTGAGATCTAAAACTGAAGCGTGATACACGAATGCATAGACATACTAACTTATCTGATTAACTGAGTAACTGGTAACTAAACATTAGGTATGCAAGATTGAATTACACTTAATTTGAGTAGCTGGGATGAAGCCATAAAGTATTATCCATATGATAAGGGACTTACTGGGTAACATGAGGTAACTGATCATGGATGTCATAAAATCTATATTGTCTGAAAATGCAGGACCAAACGTATTACGTGATTTGGAAACATTCCATAGACAGAGGTATTGAAATACCTATAACTGAGTAGTTGATAACTATACTCTATGGTCAAGAAAGTCTAAAACTGAACTGAATTTTTGAGCTGAATACTGATCTAAAGATGACACTATAACTTAAGATTGTAACGAGGATCCATATTGGATCAAAATGTTGGGTCTTGATAACTGAATACTAAAACTGAGGTTTAAACTGATACTGAAGTGCTTAATTATGAGACTGAACACTAATTACTGAGTAATAAACTGTAACTGAGATAGAAACTGAGTTGTGATAGTTGCACAATGAAGGCTGACATAATTCAAGGATCTGAATATACATTCACACTCTGAATTTTCCCAATTTCTAAGTGCTACCTCTTGCTAGCTCCTTGCTTGCAACTAACAGGATATTCAATCCAATAATTGTAACTACACCCATGTGTAAAGAAATCATGCAACAACCTTCTCTTAACATGAATCATTCACTCCCTTATTTAAGCAACTACTCATTGCTACACTACACTATTTTCACAAAGAGAGCTCACTGAAGGGGTTAAGTTAGGAGAATCTAAAACATGAATAGACACATAACTGAACTTGGCACTTGACTGAAGTCTAAGGGATAGAATATAAATACCATGTGTACCAAAAGTTCTGAACTGAGGGTATGCATGACATAGTCTGAATTTAACTGATCAGTAGGGTTGTAGCATGAGTCATGGAAGCTGAGTATATTGTAAAACATGACATGTGTACATGATTCATGAGCTGCATGGACTGAGTCTGGAAATTCTGTGTTCATGGAACATGATTTGTAACACTGAGTGATCTAGAACTGAACTTCCTATACTGGGAACTGAAAGCACACACAATTATATGGAATATGTGTGAACATAAACTTTATCCATAGAATCTGAGACATGAAGCATGCATAGGCATTATGCTGACTGAAGTACGAAGCTTTACACTTAGATAAGGATGGGTCGGGAATCATCTTCCCTAACTACTTTTTTGTACATACTGGCACTACTACTAGAATCTGAGAGCCTGACTTGGGTACTTGATCTATCATCTCCTCTTTGTCTTTAAGCCATCATCATTAGTCTGTGAGCACTAAACTAATCTCTGAACTGAACTGTAATTATCATCACATACTTATACTCTGATCAACACATGCTCGCCTTAATAAACACATCATCTGCCTCTGTTTCCTCACATACTACTAATATCACATCTACACCATTATGCTTAATTTCAAGTCACTAAACTTAAATTTTCTAACTCACATTGTTCAAGCCTACTAATTCATTATAGCATAAATATTACCATGAATACATAATCTATTCAATCTGGATATCGTATCCCAACTTATCTACAGCTAAACTCCTGGGTTCATGCTTCTAACTTTCATTCACATGCTATCATAGCATTTTGAGAAGGGATCTGATGGCATATCAAAATCTAGGTTCGAGAACGAGTTCTCAAGATCATGAATGAGACCTGTACAACTTTAGAACATAACTTAACTGATGGGATACTGTCTAAGAAAGCCTTATCTTTAGAACTTAATCTTCACTATTTCTATTACCTTGAAAGTAAGGTAAAGATGACATGAGGGGAGCATGATGTAAAACTACATGGGTTCCTTAGAGAACCTTGATATAGCACGATCTGAGATATGAAAGAAGGGAAACTATTCTTAAAACATCTCATAGCCTCCTGCACATAAGTGTGGTGCACAACACACGCATGTACAAGACTCTACTAGATGCATCTTTCAGACTTTCTATGACTATTGAACCTTAGGCTCTGATACCAAGTTTCTAACACCTCAATTTTCTGAACTAGAATGCTTCACGGTGTTTATGACCCCGAAAGACCACAAGCTAACCCATGACTGATATCTGTATCTGTATACTGCATAACATATCATAAAACACGGAAACATGAAAATGAAAGGCCATAAAGTTCAAACTGAATAAATGTTTGATAACAAAATGTCTGAAAAAGGTATAACAATACCAAAATAAGTCATAAATACTGAAAAATAATAAGATCTAAATAACTAATCTAACATCTAGTCTGAAAGACCCTAACTGAATTGAATAAGAAGTTGAAGGAACATGTCTCCAACTAACTCCATCTAGCAACTAAATAGTAAATGTAGCAATAATCATATCCTCCTCGAATAAGAAGGACTAACTGCAAACTTTGAATACTGGAATGCTACTACTGATCTGGAGCTCGTGCCTTTGAACCTATGGTCTAACATAAGATAAAGCACCATAGCGCGAATGCCTCAATTGATGATAGGCGAATTTACACGCCTAAAGTACTATATTTTACCCATATTTTAGCTAAGTTTTGAGGACAAATTATATAATTCATGCACTTTTAGTCCTTTTTCCTGTAATTGAGATAACAAACATGATTAGCAAGTTTTCAGGTGATGATCCGAATATGCATATGATCCAAATATGCATATGATCAACTTTATCTCTACATGCAAGTCATTCAACAATCCAGGCATTGGACAGAATGCAATTCAGTTGCGTTTATTTCCATTGTCTCTATCTGGGGAGGCAACTCTATGGTTGAATGGGCTGACTCCTGATTCTATTATAAATTGGAGGCAATTGAAAGATTCTTTCCTAGAAAGATTCTTTCCGCCATCCAAAAAAGCACAACTGAGAGATGAAATCAGCAATTTTCGTTAGCTTCCAACCGAAGCTCTTCATGAAACATGGGATAGGTTCAAGACGAATCTTATGAGGTGTCCAAATCATCATCTAACCAATGTCCACTTGATGGAGATACTATACAGATCCTTGAATTCAATAACTAAACCCGTGGTGGATAATGCGGCTGGAGGATCATTTATGGACCTCACATTTGGTCAGGCAAGCAATATTCTAGATCGGGTGACGAAGCAAAGTAGAGCTTGGCATACCAAGGATTCTGAGGTAGCAAGCCCCACTTTATCTATTGGCATGACTGCAGACCAAAAGAGAAGAGAAGAAGAACGTGATCCAGATATGGCGTACATGAAAACATAAGTGGATCTTCTTACAAATCATCTATTATAAGGGAAGACCGAAAAAGTCAAAGCTATTGCATCAAAAGGAAGAGACGAATTTGGTTCGGAAGAAGAAACCAACTGCTTAAACAACCAGGGGGTTTTCGAGGCAATGCCCAAGAAAACCAAGGTCGAAACTATTATGGTAAATCTGGAAACATGGACCAAGGTAGTTGGAAGAACAAGAATGACAAGAGTGGTTTGTACGTTCCTCCAGGAAGACGTGACGTCACTGCATCTGGTTCCGGAAGCATGGAAGATATGATGGCTAAACAGTTGAAAGGGGTGAAAGCAACCAGCGCGGGAGTAACGGAGGTTATAAATGATTTGTCCTCAATAAAGCAATTGGTTGACTCACATTCCATTTCAATCAAACAAATAGAGCAGCAATTGAGCCAACTTTTAGCAGCACTCAATCAAAAAAAGGCTGGCACCTTACCTAGCGACACTGTGCAAAATCCAAGGAATAACGGATCATGCATGGCTATTACTACCAGAAGTGGTAAGGTGCTGGAAACTTTATCCAAAGGAAAGCAAGTGGTTGATGAGGCAGCAGATATCGATGATAAGGCAAAAGGAGAAGCTGCCGTAGACACCACCCACGACGTCCATGACATCACACTGAGTATGTTGCAGCCTGAAAAGGCTAAAAAAGGAAGCAAGAGGAGAAGAAAGCCTTGGAGAAAACAATTCCTTATCCACTACCACCTTTTCCTCAAAGATTGAAGAAAATTGCGGATGATACAAAGTTCAGCAAATTCATGAATATGTTAAAGCAGCTGACCATTAATGTTCCGTTGGTGGAGGCACTAGAACAAATGCCTGGGTATGCAAAAATTATGAAGGACATTTTAACAAAGAAGCGGATGGTAAGCTATGAGCCGGCAGATAATGTTCATCATTGCAATGCAATCACTACAAGATTGCTAGTTCAGAAAAAGCCCGACCCTGGTGCCTTCACTATTCCTTGCACTGTTGGATCTTTGGACTTTGCCAAGGCATTGTGCGATCTGGGTGCTAGCATCAATTTGATGCCATTATCTATTTATAAAAAGTTGGGGTTGGGTGATCCTACTCTAACCAATATGAGGCTCATAATGGCGGATAGGTCGGTGAAACGACCTGTTGGTATTCTATGTGATCTATTGGTAAAAGTTTCTTACTTCATCTTTCCGGCAGACTTTGTTATCTTGGATTGTGAGGTGGACTCAGAAGTTCCCATAATCTTGGAAGGCCATTCCTCGCAACTGAAAGTGTGCTTATTGATATGAGGGATAATGAGCTTTTATTTCGGTTGAATGATGAAGTGATTCATTTTGATTTGTGCAAATCGATGAAGCAGCAGAGAGATATGGATGTGTTCTCTGTAGCTGATGTTCATTGTGAGAATAAGAAATCATTATCTATAGAGAAGCCGCTCACTGTTGAGTCATTGTCTGCTGCGCTGCTGAATGTTGAGCATTGGATGATAAAGATTATGAAGAAACTATGTGTGCTCTAACAGAAAGAGGGTCATATTCTCATGCTCCTAAACAGCCGTACCTTGATCTTAAGAATCAACCGTCACCAACAACGAAGACTTCCATTGAAGAGCCACCAATGCTAGAATCGAAAGAGCTCCCCGATTATCTAAGGTATGCATGCTTGGGAAGTGGAAATACACTTCCGGTGAGTGTTACGGATGATTTAAGTGAACAGCACGTAGAGGCTCTCATCTCTGCTCTGATGAGGTACAAGAGAGCTATGGGTAGGAAGATTGATGTTATAATTGGTATCCCTCCTGGGATATGTATGCACAAGAGTCATATCGAAGAATATTGCATGCCTACAAGTAAGTATCAGCGTCGTCTGAATCCATTCAGAAAATGATGCCCTATCTATCTCGATGAAGTCTAAGTAATCGAGATAGTTATGTCGTGCCGCGACAATAAATCAAACGCTTGGTGGGAGGCAACCCATCATTTTTAATTGTTTTTGTTTTCTTAGGATTTTGTCGAGCCACGACCAAAACTAAGGCGCTTGATGGGAGGCAACCCATCGTTCTAATCGTTTTTGTTGTCTTTGAGCAAGTGTAGGTACAAGAGGTGTCAAAGAGGAGATTGGTTTCAAATTTTGATTTGGAAGTATTGCATGTTGAAGGTGGTAAGTTAGGAATGAAGAAGCAAAAGGCTATGGATTGGGAATTGCTTATGAAAATATAGTCAACGAACAAGGCAAGGCATATGTAAATCTAGGCCACGAACAAGGCAAGGCCTATACTATGGCCTAATCTCTCGGAATCTAGTGTGCCATAGCATAGGCGCCGCCTATGCCAATGCCTTTTGTCTCTGAATCTCATATGCCATGGCATAGGCGCCGCCTATGCCCAAGAATGCCATGGCATAGGCGCCGCCGATGGTCACTTTTGGTCTCCAAATCCAATTTTAAATGGGTCAAAACCCGACCCAAGCTTGCCCTATATATAAGAAACTTAGTCTTAGATCAAAAACACATTGTAAACCTAACATAAGCGCCGCCTACCTCTCCAAATCCTTTCAAAAATTTTCCTTTTGCTCTTTTACTTTGTAAGAACATCTTCCGAGGTCATCAACCAAGTAAGTACTTCTTTGTTCTTCATTTATACTCCGTAAGCACTAAACTACTACACCTATAATGAATTGTTAAATCTTGAAGTAGTAGTAGTGATTTGAATGTGGTTGATTTGTTGTGATATAACTAAGTGAGTGAACGAATACATAAGGATGATCTTGACTTGTTTCCAACTTGTATTTGATTTTGATGCACTATCATACTTTTGCGGATTTGACATAGTCAAGAAAATTGCATAATCTTGTCAATAGAAAGCTTACATGTTGGAATGACTTGTTCATCGAGATGAGAATCATGGTTGACTACCAACTTATGATGTTGTGATGCTATAACTTGATTCAATCTCTATGTAGTAGTCTTGCTCAAAAGATATATCAAACATGAAAGTATTGCCAAGATTTCATGAAGTATGACTGCACTGATTATATTGTTGGAACATATCACCTAAATGTATGTCGATGAAATCTGAGTAATCGACATCATTCACTTAATTAGTTTGTGTCAACAAATTAAGTGTGGGGTGGTGCCACTATTGTCTGTTTGTTGATTGAATCTTCCGAGATGAATCTAACATGACTCTATTGAGATCTCAGGTACAATGGCACCAAAAGACAAGAAAAGCAACCACTTCACAAAAAGGCCAGAAAAGGGGAAGAAAAGAGCAAGGTGAATCCTCCGTGCTACAAATACCTCGACGCACTCTTGGAATCAAGTGGCGTACTTATGAGGAACTTCTGAGGATGAAGACTCTGATGATGATTCCGATGCAGGGTGTATGACCTGAACATAGAGGATGAGTCCGACTAACCAGGTTCTTCTTATTTATTTTCCACTTAGGACAGTGTGTCCCGTCTAAGTGTGGGGTGCTGGTATTTGTATTCTATACTTCTTTATCTGCATTTGCATTTATTTATGTTTGTTTGTTCTTTTTTAGTAATTAAATTTTTTTTTAGTAGTAAAATTTTTTTTACTTTGCATGAAATTGTTCTAATAGGCAGCATGGTATTATAACAAGAGTTTGTGCTAAAATCATTACTATCGAGATGTTTAGGCTCTAATTGTGACTCACTATGTGATATTGTGTGGTTCAATTCCTTCATCTGTTGGGTCAAGAGTCTATACTACTTCCAATAAAGTCGACCATGTGCCTTGTGTGTGTGAGGATATAGTATATTCTGTGTTTGTGGCTGATGCTAGAACTTGCCTGGTATGTATGTAAAGCGAAAATAAGGAGTGAAAGTCTAGGAGATGATTTAGGCATTTCTTTGGCAACCTATAATTGTTTACCTTCTTTTTACCTACCCATGGACATTATCCTAGTTAACTCCTTTGAGCCTTTAGCCTATTTTCTTTGACAACCTCATATGTAAGCCTAATCCATTTTTTTAAGACCATAATTTGATTCAAATTCCTAAGTGCTTTAAAGTGTAAAGTCATGTGACAAAATAAGAGGAAATTGGGTGAGTATGATGCTTTAGAATGTAATGGTGCTTGAATTTGTTATGAAAAAGAATTGCTATCATAAGAGGTGTTATGAAAAGAAAAAAAAAGGAAAGGAAAACTGAAAAGTTAGTTATGTTTAAAATTGAAAAACAAAGGTGGAGAAAAAGGGTGGTAGAATAAAAGAAAGTAGAAAGGTTGTTTGAAAGAAAAGTATTAATGGCATAATGTGATGTATTAAAGCGCTTAGGAACATAGTCATTATTTCTGGCCAAAATAGTCCTACCCGTCCCTTAGCCTACATTACAACCAGTAAAAGACCTATTTGATCCTAAGCTTGGAATTCTGATATTTAGTGGAGCATTACACTAAGGGCAAGCCTATGGTCATCAGTTGCAACATATGAATTCTTTGTGAGAGTGAGAGCAAGCATAACCTTATACCCATGTTTGAAATATATACAATACTTGTGAGTGATTATGGGTGATATATGGTGAGACACACATGGTTGATGAGTCTTGGGTAGTTGTGTATGATTCTTTGTGCCTTAATTTGTGGACACGAATTAACCACCATCACGAGTCTATGTTGGAGGTTTAATTGTTTCTACTAATGATTAGAAAACTACTCTTTGTTAATGATTGTCGTGCTTGCCTTGATGAATATTTTGTGTTGTTACTGTGAAACCCTAAGTAGATGTTTAGATGGACATGATAGTTTGTTCGAGGACGAACAAAGCTTTAAGTGTGGAGTGTTGATGATAGGCGAATTTACACGCCTAAAGTACTATATTTTACCCATATTTTAGCTAAGTTTTGAGGACAAATTATATAATTCATGCACTTTTACTCCTTTTTCCTGTAATTGAGCTAACAAATGTGATTAGCAAGTTTTCAGGTATAAATGATGCAGATTTCAGCATTTTATGGATAACTTGATGCCAAAGGAAGCTTCACGAAAGAAGGAAGGGAAAGCTTGGATGCCAAGGACCAAAAGTGATGCATGGGAAACCTATCCCGGGCAAAAACAGCAATTCTAAAGACTTTGAGGACTAGCAGTAACTTAATAGGATTAGGATAATGATGCAGTAACCCAGTAGGATTGGGTTAAGTAATGCAATAGCCTAGTAGGAATAGAATATGGGTGTTATAAATAACCTATTTTGCTAGAGATTTATAGAATTCCCATCCATCCACCATCCACCCATCCATCAACCAAATTTCTGCCGCCATCATCCCTAATCCCCTATTCGATCTTTCTCCTTTTCTTCTTAAATTCATTGTTGACATTATTTTTCATCTATTCGACTTTTAATTTTGACAACAAGAGAAAACGCTATTTACAAGGAATTCACGTAAGGTTTTTATAATGATAATGTCTATTGTGATTTCTTTCACACTCATGAATAGCTAAACTTCTCTGTTAGGGTTATGGAAGCCTTATGAGATACTATCTAAGGCTATGAGTTTGTGAATTTGTGACACGTGTGCTGCTTATATCATTATTCTCTTCATCTTAATGCAAATTCTTGTGGCTGCAGACGTATAGAATAACGCCAGTATAGCATTAACTTGTTCGAAAGAAAAGTCATATGTCTGGAAAAGAGATAATGTCAAGGTAATAGGGTCCCATCCCCTATTAAAAAGTTAGTGCTGTAACTGGATTAACCTCTTGGAGAATTTGTACCGTTAGATATGCTTTAAGCTTGAAAGAGTTAAAGTGAAATAGTCCTTGTTGAGGTCGAAAGATGCTTGGATTTACCATCGTATACAATTCTCTATAAGCACATGCATGTCTGAATTTCGCATAACTCATAGCCAATAGAGACGTATAACTCATAAGGTGGACATAACCCGAACTCTCAATTCTCATTGTTTTACATCTTACTAAACATTCTTTCTTTTTACTTTGCTATTTTCCGTTTTTACTTTATTATTTTGTTACATCAATTGCACACTACAATCCCCCCTCTTTTACGAGACTTTCACCAAAAGTCTAATAATCATTACTTACTTGTTGACCAGCTATTCTCTGTGGGATCGATACCCAACCCAGTTGGATTATATATTTGACAACGACCGCTTTACACTCTTACGAGAGCTGTAGATTGAGCGTTATCATCAATACATCTAAATGTACTGAGTATACGAGTGAGGTAGGCTAAATGCAAAGGTTTATATGCATGAATAATGCTGACTAATATGAACGTGAGAATACATACATGCATACATAATTGTAACTGAACTTGTGAATATATTGACTATTGAGTCTGAATACTGACAACATGAGTGTACTGATACTGAGATACTAAATAGATGAATGACTATTTTTGAAAGTTCGATTTATGAAGAACTGGTTTGATTGAATGTGTCTAATAGTCCTGAAACTGAGTACTGATAGTATAAGTTCTGAGAACTGGTAATAATGATAACATGAGTGACTATATCTGATAATCATGAATCTGATGGAACTATCTAAGTCCCGTACTGTATCTGAGTTGACTATATCTGATAGTCCTGATATCTGAAGAACTATCTGAGTTCTTTACTGAGACTGGGTAAGTGTAGGTGACAGTCCTGAAATCTATAACTGAAATCATAGAAGGTAGTTGTTTAACTGACATGCCCCATAGATGCCATTATGGCTAAGCTGGGGTCCAATCTCTTCCCTAATTGGAAGGGTGTCAATACCGCGCCACTGGTAAGGACAATATATGAGCAACCCTCATATAACAAGTAACTCTAGTGGGAATAGTGGGAACCCTCATATAATAGGTTAAGCCACCTCATCTACCCTCATATAATAGGTTGTGATGTCTCAACCTATGTTGGCTACATAGTTCTGGAACACAAGGATGACTGCTAAGAATCACACCCTCATACAACAGGTGAGTTCCCATCCTTGGGTTTACTTGGTGATAACTCCTACTCCCATCTGAAGAGACTGAACATGGTTAACAGAACTGAACAGAACTAATTAACTGGACTGATACTAGTGGTATTATTTAGCAGAGCTAAACTATGTTTACTGGATTCTGATGACTGATGAATGTACTGGGTTTTGAGGACTAACTGAGAGTACTAGAATTACTAAAATTATTAGGAATACTATTGTTACTATGATTTCTGAGATCACTGAGTACTGAGATTACTGAACTAGTGAGACTGCTGAGATTTTTGAGTTTTCTTGAGTCACATGACTGACTAAATTTTATAGATCATGGCTCAACTGAGATTATCATGATAACATGATATGGCTCAAGGAACACAGCTATATGTTTTTGGTACAAGTACCCCCAGAACTCGATGGAAGGAAACTAACACAACTTGACTTTCTTGAGTACATGACCATCAATAATAATCCATAATATATGAGTGAGGGATTTCATGAAGTACATGCTCATCATAATATCTAACATGAATAGAAATACTTATAATTAATTCATGAATCTCATATTCTAATATCATGGGCATTCCGACAACATATATTATTCATAACGATAGCCTGAAAACCATTTAAGCATAAGGGAATGGAAAACATGTAACATTTAGTTCATATTGTAATAATTTGGGAATAACTCATGCGGTACTTCAAAATCATTATCTTGTTCATAGCATGGAAGGCATATAGACATACTATGAATCCATTCCCCAATCATTATGTACATTCCATACCACAACCATGACACATAACAGCAACGTGGAATTCATGTGAAATAAAGCATAGAGCATGGAATTCATATCAAAATATAATGGTTAACATTGGCTTATCATTCAAATACTATTGAGTCATGGAAACCTGGTTTATCACATACTAAGAATTTTAATAAATACATTGCATGCACTCTTTAAGGCATAGGTGTATTCACAAATTTACACCACCTTAATCCACCCAAATTCATGGGTTCCAACTATATGATCACAATCTTCATGAAAATCTTCATGAAAGTTCATAAAATTCCCACTCTATAGAACAAACAACAACATGAATACAACCATATCACCACAAAACATTCATGATTTAGTTATCAAAGATTGATTCTTGAACTCGACGAACGAAAGGACTCCGTGGATGAACACTACGCTTACATTAGATTAACAATTTGTGAAGATTGACGGCGAGATTTCCTTGCAATAGACTCTTCTATGAAAACTCTAAGGCTTGTTCTTGAGAGTTTTGATCTTGAAAGAAAACCGTAATCTTATGGTTGAGAACGTAAAAGAGGGTTTTTGAGCTGCTTAACTGAAGAGAATGGAAGATAATACGTTCCTCGAGGTTTATGAATCGTGGAAAGTGAAGGGAAAAGACCAAAATACCCCTATGAAATAAATTCCCAGTTGCTGAAAATAATAGCTGACGACATTTGTCACAAGCCATCAAAAATGTCATCACACAAGAGCTGAAATTGATGATTTCTGCCTAAGTCTGACGATATTTGTGACATGGCGCCAAAAATGTGACAAGCCATCAAAAATATCATCACATAGAAGCTGGATTCTGCCTAAGGCTGACGAAATTTGTGATATGGCATCAAAAATATGATAAGCAGTCAAAAATTTCATCACACAGAAGCTTGATTCTGCCTAAGGCTGATGACCTTCATGATAGGGCGTCACAAATGTGGTAAGCTACCACGAATGTTATCACTTAGGAGATGGTTTCTTCCTAAGGCTGATGACCTTCGTGATAGGGTGTCACAAATGTGGTAAGCTACCATAAATGTCGTCACTTAGAAGTTGGTTTCTACCTAAGGCTGACGGCCTTCGTGATAAGGTATCACAAATATGGTAAGCTACCACGAATATTGTCACTTAGGAGCTGGTTTCTGCCTAAGGCTGATGACCTTTCTGATAGGGCATAACAAATATGGTAAGCTATCATTAATGTCGTCACTTAGGAGCTGATTTTTGCCTAAGGCTGACGACCTTCGTGATAGGGCATCACAAATGTGGTAAACTACCACGAATGTCGTCACACTATTTCCATCATGACATGCTGGAGTAAAATAGGAATAACTCTTTACAACTATATTGGATTTAGGCGAAATTGGTATCGTTGGAAAGATAATTCAATGATATTTCATTTGATATATAGTAATCCACCCATTTCATAATATACAATGAGTTATGGTCGATTGAAGTTGGCCCAAGTTTTGGCGCTCACTAAAACTTGAACGATAGAAAAGCTTTCAACTTGTACTTGAGTTAGGGAATCTCTATGATCTAAATTCATGCTTAAATAGATCCCCCACACTACATAATTGATTAACACACTAAATTTACATAGGATTTAAGGATTTTGAAACGTCTACGCATAGGAATGATGGATTTTCATTCTAGTCCAAAATATGGGGTATTACAGGGGGTGGGGGTTAGAGATTGAATTTTAGTCTTTCAAAACATAAAAGTTTTCTTATTTATCAAATTATGTGAAGAAAATTGAAGTAATATTCAATTAAATAAGGGATATCATAAAAGCATAATAAAACAAAATTTTAATGTTAAATAATAACACATGTCACTTATAAATGAATTAGTAACATTATAAAATTGACAAAAATTACCTTGTGAGTACTACAAAAACTCATAATTCTCCCTTACATATATTAGTAAAGTAAAATAGTAATTTTCCTACTTTATTGTTTTTTTAAAAAAAGATTAGTTAAATAATTTAAAATACAAAAAAAAACTCGATAGTCATTTTTCATGTTATAACACACCACCAAGTACAAAGGTCCATGTGGCAAGAAGAAAATATTTTATCTTTATCAAACACATGCAACAATTTTAGAGGATTAAGAAATTCATCAGAACTACTATAATAACCTTGTGAGGACTACAAAAAGTTGGTATTCATATATTAGTAGTAAAAGTATAAGTTTTTGTATGCAAAACATACAATAGAAAAATATAATAAATATTTCATGATTGCAAAAATAGAGAATAAAGAATAATTAAATTTCAATATAAGAAATATGTAAAAGAAAAATCTAATAAGGAACAAAAGAGATTTATAAAAAAAAATACTATATATAATCCAATTATAGAGATGTAAATGAAAATAATCATTTGATAACGAATGAGGATAAATATAATAATGTGTAAGAAAATTAATGAACATATGTACCAATTGTATTGCATAAATTTTCTTGAGGACTATCAATCTTATCTCATTCTCCCTTATATAGAAGTATATATATATTAAAATTAATATAATAACTTTGCGAGGACTACAAAAGGTTGGTATTCATATATTAGGAATAAAAAATATAAATTTTTATGTGTAAAACATAATAGAGGGGAAAAAAATAAATATTTCGTGATTGCTAAAATAGAGAAATAACAAATATTTAAATTTTAATATAATTCTGTCCAATTTTTTGTAGAATATCGACGAGGCTTGCTTTGGGATTCTAACCCCTTAGCACTAGTCATGGCCCTATTTTGGATCGTGACACATAGGGGTGTGCATCGGTCGGTTCGACTCGATTTTATGTATTATCGGCGTGCATCGGTTGGTATAATTCGATTTTATTTATAATAGATTTGGTTTATCGATTTTAGGTTCCTAAATACGCTAAACCAATAATCGAACCAATAAGATATTTTTTATCAGTTTTTGGTTTATCAATTTTTAGTCCTTAATGATTTGATTTTTGGTTTAACTAATAAGAAAATAATCATAAAATAGAAAAAATAGTAACAAACTTGAAAAGAAGTTGAATCTAAGATACAACCAAAATCCTATATGATTTGTTTTAATTTACAAGAATCCTCAAGTTTCAATTAAATGTTAGGAGAAATTAAGAGAAATATATATATATATATATATATATATATATATATATATATATATTTATGTGTAAAATAATAATTTACTATATTCTTATTGTGCTATCAGTTTATCCAATAACCCAATAAGAAAAAATCTAACCGAATCAATAACTCAATAATTTTTTTTATAAAATCATTAGAAAGTCGTTAATCCAATAACAAAATAACAATAAACCAATAATATTGTTATCGATTTGGTTTATTAATCAGTTTGGTTTTTGCACAACCCTAGTGACACATGTTTAAGATCATGAGAGTAAAGAGAATTTTAGTACATTTGACTAATCTTTTATTTAAGATCATAATATTTAAAAAACTTCTTCATTTTCTTAAATTTCGTATCAAGTCAAAATATAAAGAAAGAAAATAAATAATCGGTGAGAGTAAAAGAAAAGAATAGACCCACAAAACATTGCTATATTTCAACATGGCTATACCAATGAGTAAGGCCCGCGTTGGATGGACTAAAAGGAAAATTCCTGAGGGTAATGGGAATGCAAGGAAAAGAGGAAAAAAAAAGCCATGCGCAGCTCTTTGATTTATCAAAGAATCAATGTGATGACGACCAAAACCCACGTCCTCTCTTATATATACTATAAATATATATATATATTTGTATATACATTGTAACACCCCATATTCAAGTACATGTATTGGCGTATTTAAGTACGTGTATTGGTCTTATTTATATGAAATTAATTTTTTTATTTTATTTATACCAGAATTTGCCCGTCGATGGTTCCATGCGAAGGTTATTGAATAAGTTTTCCAATGATATAAAGATTTCCAAAAACGGATAGGTTTCGGATATAATTGAGCACATTCGAAACTATAAAAGAGTGGCCGAGATATTTGGGAATAGTAAATGGGCAAGAAAATTTCCTGCACACAAACTACTGAGGCCAGCCGAATTTTTGGATCAACTTCGAATAATCATAACTCCCTTAATATAATGAACTAGGAGAGATGCGATCTATGAAAAGAAATATCTTTGAGTATTCTTTCCAATGCAATTGGTTTCATCCAAATCCAACGTCTGAGTAAGGAGTTATACTCATTTTACTTCAGCCTATCAAAACAAATTTTTAGGGTCAACTTCAAACGACCATAACTCTTTGTACAGGACGAACTGGGTGGCCTACCTTATATGAAATGAAATACCTTTGAGTTATCTTTCCAAAGATACTAATTTCACCCAAATCCGATATCAAAGAAAAGAGTTATGCTCGATCTACTTTAGCTCATCAAAACAGTCCACCAAAGGACAGATTTGACATTATTTAAATTTTAAAGGCATTTTGGTCATTCCCTATTATATTATGGACGGGAATATGTGTATATATACATGTATATGAGTTCAAAAACTCATTTTTATCATCAATCATTGAGAAAGAACAAACCCTAGCCAAATTTGACCTTTAAATAACTTTTGATTCAACCGTAGAAATTCCAAAGTAATCCGATAACTGCGTTTGTCATCTCGAGAGCTTCGAATGGCACCTATTATATGTGCAAACAGAATTGTATAATCAATAGGTGAATTCTAAGTTATGAATATTGTTTGCCTTTGTTCTCTTCCATATGTATATGTGTGATAGAGGATTATATGTATTGGTTGTTATTGAAAGGTGATGAAAATAGGGTTATGGAAGATTTTGCATGGTTTGGTTGTATCGAATTATGGAAGGTGGATATGGTAATTGAGCTATAGAAGGTGGATATGGTGATATACTATTGAATTGCTGATTATTTATGCCTATGGCTCAATTTGATTTAATGGATTGGTTGGAAGGATAAATGAATCCAAACTTGATATTGGAGGATGTTGTATGAATATGCATGGAATCCGAATGTAATTGAAGTATAAGAGGGTTAAAGTGACACCTTTTATGGTATAATTAAGGCTTACTACTTAACCACTAGCTTGGTGAATTCAAATAATTGAATTGTTATGTTTGGTCGCTAATACTAGATTGCTATATATGTTCATTGTAGATAAGTAATCTGAAAAGATGAGAAGTCCATTTGGGACTAGTATTGAAGGTTGACAGTCAGGTATGTAAAGCATACTCTATACTATATCTTTGGCATGAAAGTGAACAATTGTTCTATTCAGAAAGTTTCCAAAGTTACTCAGTAACATGTGATCCATAATGATTTTTTATGATGTCCTACGTTACCAATGAACTTATTTCTACCCTACAAGATGTCAAGACATTCCAATACTTACTTGTTTTCCAAATCTTACATGTTTATTGCACTAATGAATGCCAGAAGGTATCCGGTTACTCAAACAAGATCCATGTGCTATTAATGACTCCAAAACGTTTCATTGATATACCAATAAGTTCCTACTTCATTGTTATGGCATTGATGACTCCAAAACACTTCATTGATGTGCCAATGAGTTCTTACTTCATTGTTATTGCATTGATGGTCTATTTATATGTCTCTTATTGATGTATCATTGTTTCAAAGTATCAAAAATCCGGTGGCAACCGAAATTACGATCTCAAAGATTAATTGAACTAAGTGATGGAAGTTCTCTTTTATCGGGTGGTATCCCAGGGGAATAATCCTATTTATATGTTTATTGGTGGTATCACAAGGGCATAAGACTATCATGGGTCGATCCCAGTTGATATGTACTGAAGGCAGCCTAATGGCCGCAGTACAATACAGTAATGATTACAAAGATGATAAGAACGAAGGTAAAGTGATTGAATAAATACAATGTACAGGTTGTCACAGGTTCTAGTAAGTGTGGTCCACTCCTATTACGATTTATTCACTTGTTTCTGATTTTTATTGAGCTCCTATATCATATGTGATTATCTACAGCTTTACATACTCAGTACATATTTTGTACTGACATCCCCCATGGAGGACTTGCATTTCATGCTGCAGGCACAGGTACCTCAGCTCATACATCGTACAAGTAGGAGCCAGGATATCCAGCTGCTTTTAGTGAGTTCTAGTTTTCTTCGGGGCTTTCCGTGTCATATCCAGTCACTTTTGGTATTGTATAGAAGTTAGTTATATGGAGGGGTATGTCCCAACCTTAGTTAAACTCTGTGTATTGTTTAGAGGCTTTGTAGACCTAATGTACAGTCAAGGTGGTGTTTTGTTAGTACACGTGATGACTCTAACGGTCAAGTATTGTATATACATATATATGTGTGCTTGAGCTTATACAGGTGATTATTTCCTTTTATATGCGACATGATGCTATCCAAATTTCGGGTTGTCATAGAGGACTGCATGGGAAGTATAAGGTTATGAGATGGTTCTCCCAGGCCTCCTCGGTTACGGGTGCCAGTCCGCCCCAATAGGATTTGAGGCATGACAAAAGTGGTATCAGAGAAGTTCATCCTAGTGAGTCTACAAAGTTGTGTCTATGTAGAGTCTTGTTTATCGGTGTGTCATGCACCGCATCTGTAAAAAGGAGGCTATGGACATTTAGGAATTATTTCTTTTCTTCATGTCTTCAATCGTGCGATAGAGCCTATATTTTATATGAAGTCATAGTTGACCACTGAATTCATTTGTTTCTCTTATTATAGTAATGGGGACGGTTACCAGAAGCAAGAATGTCGATAAGTAAGTAGATGTGGCTGCCGGAGAGGGGACTAGTAAGTCACCCACTATACCAGCTAATCAAAGTGAGGCTCCAGCTAAGCATGCATCAAAAACATCTTCCACTCCGGAAGAAAAAAGGGGGAGAAGAACTATATCCCCAGAGCCACCTATTAATGTTGTTGATCAAGATCTTAGAAATGCAGTGCAACTTTTGACTCGTATAGTTTTTGGGTAAGCCATTCCTACCACGGGTCCTAATGGTACAGATAGGGCGGCTAGCCTTCGAACACAGGATTTTCTTAAGATGGATCCTCCCACTTTTACTGAATCAGATCTTAACGAGGACCCACAGGACTTTATTGATCAAATTCAAAGGGCCTTAGATGTTATGCATGTAACGGGTAGAGAGACAGTTGAGTTAGCAGCATATAGATTTAAAAGGGAGGCTATATATTGGTACAAGGACTGGAAGCGATCTAGGGGTATTGATGCACCCCCAGCTACTTGGAAAGAGTTCAAAGAGGCATTTCTTGATTATTATCTTCCATTCGAGATTCGTCAGGCCCGTGCAGATTAGTTTTTAAATCTTCGTCAGGGGAATATGAGTGTGAGGAAGTACGGTCTCCGATTTAATTCCTTGTCGAGATATGCTCCTAATGTTGTAGCTACTATGGATGATAGAGTTCATCAATATGTGGATAGGCTGGATCCATATCTGGTTAGAGATTGTACTATTGCCGCTTCGAACAAAGATATAGACATAGCGAGGATCCAAGATTTTGCACAAAAAATGGAAGATCAGAGGCAGAGGAGAAGAATACAGGAATTAGAAAGTGGATATTCCAAGAGGGCCAGATCTACAGGGCAGTTCATGGCATCCCAAGGAGGGTTCAGACCATAGTTTTCTACTAAACCACCCAGGCCATTATCTTCTTATTCTGTAGATAGTGCCGCACCACAGTTCCAAGGGTCCAAAGGAAATCGATTTGGGTACAGAAGTGAGAGTCAGAGTTCGCGGACAGTGGGGTACCAAGGGAAAGGGAATATGAGCCAATCGAGACCTCATCGAGAGCCATGCAATAAATATGGAAGGTATCATTTGGGCGCATGTCTTCTGGGGACCAATGTTTGCTTTTGGTACAGTATGTCGGGGCATATGATAAGAGAATGCCCATGAAGGGGCATAGGGGGTATGGCATGACCTACGGGGTTATTTGTTTCATCATCGTCAATGCCTTATTTAGGAAGGGGTGCACAACCAATGGATCGTGTTAGAGGTGATAGAGAAGCCACGAGTTTTAGCGGGGCTCAAAATCGTACGTATGCTCTAGTGGATCGACAGAATTTAGAGGTTTCTCTAGATGTGGTTACGAATATGTTGTCTATCTTTTCATTTGATTTATATACCTTAATTGATCCTGGTTCTACATTATCTTATGTTACTCCATTGGTTGCTGGAAAGTTCGAAAGAATACCCAAACTGTTAGTTAAGCCATTTGAAGTATCCACACCGGTTGGGGAATCTATTATAGCTAGAAGGGTTTACCGAAAATGCATAGTAACTGTTTGTGGTTGTGATACGATGGTTGAACTTGTGGAGTTATAAATGGTAGATTTTGATGTTATAATGGGTATGGACTGGTTGGCATCTTGTTATGCCACAATTGATTGCTGCACAAAAAAGGTATATTTCCATTTTCCAAATGAATCAGTCCTTGAATGGAAAGGTGAAATTAGCGCACCAAGAGGTAGATTTATTTCTTATTTTAAGGCAAAAAGAATGATTTCCAAGGGATACATATATCATTTAGTTAGAGTAAGGGATACAGAAGCGGAGCCACCAACTCTTCATGCTGTTCCGGTGGTAAATGAATTTTCTGATGTATTTCCTGAAGATCTTCCAGGTTTTCCTCCTGAACAAGAAGTAGAGTTTGGTATTGATGTAATACCAGGCACCCAACCAATCTCCATTCCTTCGTATAGAATGGCCCCAACAGAATTACGAGAATTGAAAGAGCAATTGAAAGATTTTCTAGAGAAGGGATTCATAAGGCCTAGTATGTCCCCTGGGGAGCACCAGTGTTATTTGTGTGCAAAAAGGATGGCTCGCTGAGGATGTGTATTGATTATCGGCAATTCAATAAGGTGACTATTCAGAATAAATATCCTCTACCAAGAATTGATGATTTATTTGATCAGTTACAGGGTGCCAAGTATTTTTCTAAGATTGATTTGAGGTCAGGTTACCACCAAGTGAGGGTCAAAGAGAAGGATATACCCAAGACAGCTTTCCAAACACGATATGGTCATTATGAGGTTCTAGTTATGTCATTTGGGCTAACAAATGCACCCACAGCTTTTATGGATTTGATGAATAAGGTGTTTAAGTCATTCCTGGATGTATTTTTGATAGTTTTTATAGATGATATTCTAGTTTATTCTAGATCGGAAGAGGACCATGCCAATCACTTACGACAGGCATTGCATACTCTTCATGATTGTAAGCTTTATGCAAAATTCTCTAAATGTGAGTTTTGATTAAAGTCAGTGGCATTTTTGGGTTATATTATATCTAGTGATGGGATAAAGGTTGATGCTCAAAAGATAGAATTTGTGAAGAACTGGCCAAGGCCCACAACACCTACGGAGATTCGTAGTTTTCTTAGGTTGTCCGGTTATTATAGAAGGTTTATTAAAGGCTTTTCTTCCATTTCAGCACCCTTAACTAAGCTAACCCATAAAGCATCCAAATTCCAATGGAATGATGCCTGTGAGAAGAGTTATCATGATTTAAAGAACAAGTTGATTTCTACACCCATGTTGGTACTTCCAGAAGGCACCAAAGGGTATACAGTATATTGTGATGCTTCCAGAATTGGTTTAGGATATGTATTGATACAGCATGGTAAGGTAATATCATATACTTCTAGACAATTGCGGCCACATGAGAAAAATTATCCTACACACGATCTTGAGCTGGCAGCATTTATTTTTTCTTTAAAGATGTGGCGCCAATACTTATATGGGGTTCATGTTGATATATATACTGACCATAAGATCTTGCAATATATTTTTAATCAGAAGGATCTAAACTTAAGGCAGCGGAGATGGCTTGAATTATTAAAGGACTATGATGTTGATATCTTGTACCATCCAAGGAAAGAAAATGTGGTAGCTAATTCGTTAAGTCGTATGGCTATGATGGTGCCTATAGAAAGGCAAGGGATGATTAAAGATCTTCACTAGTTAGCTAGTTTGGGAGTTCGCCTTCTTGAAACTCCGAATAAAGAGATTATAGTACATAATGCTGCAGAATCTTCATTAGTAGCTGAAGTGAAAGAGAAGCAATATGCAGATCTTATTTTACTACAGCTTAAGGAGAACGTTTAGAGTGGTGCAACCAAGACATTTGAGCTTATGTAAGAAGGAGTACTTCAGTGCCAAAACCGATTGTGTATGTCAGATATGGACGGGCCAAGAAAGAAGATTATGATAGAGGTACATTTTTCAAGGTATTCCATTCATCCAGGATCATCCAAAATGTATCAAGATTTGAAAGATATGTATTGGTGGAATGACATGAAGAAGAGCATTGCAGAATTTTTTACTGAATGTCCAAATTGTCAAAGAGTTAAAGTTGAGCACCAAAAGCCCGGAGGTTATATGCAATGCATTGATCTTCCAAGCTGGAAGTGGGACATGATCAACATGGATTTCGTTATTGGTTTGCCTCATACTTCCTGGAAGTTTGATTCTATATGGGTGATTATTGATAGGCTTACCAAATCCGCACATTTCCTACCAGTTAGGACCACTTACACAGTTGACGAGTATACGAAGCTGTACATTAAAGAGATAGTCCAATTACATGGAGTGCCAATCTCTATTATATCAGATCGGGGAACCCAATTTACCGCAAACTTTTGGAAGTCTTTTCATAGGTGTTTGGGAACACAAATGAAGTTGAGTACATCTTTTCACCCTCAAACAGATGGACAAGCAGAACGTACCATCCAAACACTTGAAGATATGCTACGATCTTGTATAATAGATTTTAAGGGCAACTGGGATGATCATTTACCTCTTATTGAGTTTGCCTACAATAATAGCTATCATTCAAGTATCAAAATGGCACCATATGAAGCTTTATATTGAAGGAAGTGTAGATCACCAATAGGATGGTTCGAAGTGGGTGAAACTCTTTTGTTCGGACCGGATCTTGTTTATCAAGCCATAGAGAAGGTTAAAGTAATTCAACAATGATTAGAAATAGCCCAAAGTTGACACAAGTCATATGCGGATAGTAGAAGGAGAGGACTAAGGTTTTCGATAGGTGATTGGGTATTTTTGAATGTATCACCAATAAAAGGGGTAATGAGATTTGGCAAGAAACGAAAGTTGAGTCCACGTTATATAGGCCCGTATAAGATCACTCGAAGGTTTGGACAAGTTGCATATGAATTAGAGCTACCCCAAGAGCTCTCATCAGTACATTTGGTATTTCATGTGTCAATGCTTCTAAAGTGCATCGGAGATCCATCACATATCACTTCTACTGAGGATGTGCGAGTTGCGAAAGATCTTACCTATGAGGAAGTGCCTATTGCTATTCTAGATCGCCAAGTTAAGAAGATGAGAAATAAAGAGATAGCATTGATGAAAGTACATTGGAGAAATCATCAAAGGGAAGAGATTACATGGGAAGCTGAGGAAGCAATGAAATCTAAGTACCCTCATTTGTTCAAAGATGAAGAGGAAGTACAAGAAACGGAGTTAGAACATTAACAAGTAAGTTTTTTTATATATGCATAGTATTTATGTGATGATGTGAATGTTAATGATGGATTTAAACTTGTTTCGGTTGAACAACTACGCTAAAATTCAAGGACGAATGTCCTAAAGGGGGGAAGGATGTAACACCCCATATTCAAGTACATGTATTGGCATATTCAAGTACGTGTATTGGTCTTATTTATATGAAATTAATTTTTTTATTTTATTTATACCAGAATTTTCCGGTCGATGGTTCCATGCAAAGGTTATTGAATAAGCTTTCCAATGATATAAATATTTCCAAAAATGGATAGGTTTCGGATATAATCGAGCACGTTCGAAACTATAAAATGGTGGCCGGGATATTTGGGAATAGTAAATGTGCAAGAAAATTTCCTGCACACAAACTACTGAGGCCAGCCGAATTTTTGGGTCAACTTCAAATGATCATAACTCCCTTAATATAATGAAATGGGAGATCTGCGACCTGTGAAAAGAAATATCTTTGAGTCTTCTTTCCAATGCAATTGGTTTCATCCAAATCCAACTTCTGAGTAAGGAGTTATACTCGTTTTACTTCAGCCTATCAAAACAAATTTTTAGGTTCAACTTCAAATGCCCATAACTCCTTGTACAGGACGAACTGGGTGGCCTACTTCATATGAAATGAAATCCCTTTGAGTTATCTTTCCAAAGATACCAATTTCACCCAAATCCGATATCGGAGAAAAGAGTTATCGTCGATCTACTTTAGCTTACCAAAACAGTCCACCAAAGGACAGATTTGACATTATTTAAATTTTAAAGGCATTTTGGTCATTCCCTATTATATTATGGACGGGAATATGTGTATATATACACGTATATAACTTCAAAAATTCATTTTCATCATCAATCATTGAGAAAGAACAAACCCTAGCCAAATTTGACCTTTAAATTACTTTTGATTCAACCGTAGAAATTTCAAAGTAATCCGATAACTACGTTTGTCATCTTGAGAGCTTCAAACGGCACCTATTATTTGTGCAAACAGGATTTCATAATAAAGAGGTGAATTCTAATGTATGAATATTGTTTGCCTTTGTTCTCTTCCATAAGTATATGCGTGATAGAGGATTATATATATTGGTTGTTATTGAACGGTGATGAAAATAGGGTTATGGACTATTTTGCATGGTTTGGTTGTATTAAATTATGAAAGGTGGATATGGTAATTGAGCTATGGAAGGTGGATATGGTGATATACTATTGAATTGATGATTATTTATGCCTATGGCTCAATTGGGTTTAATGGATTGGTGGGAAGGATAAATGAATCCAAACTTGATATTGGAGGATGTTGTATGAATATGCATGGAATGTGAATATAATTGAAGTATAAGAGGGTTAAAGTGACACCCTTTATGGTGTAATTAAGGCTTAATACTTAACCACTAGTTTGGTAAATTCAAATAATTGAATTGTGATGTTTGGTCGCTAATACTAGATTGCTATATATGTTGATTGTAGATAAGTAATCCGAAAAGATGAGAAGTTCATTTGGGACTAGTATTGAAGGTTAACAGTCAGGTATGTAAAGCATACTCTATACCATATCTTTGGCATGAAACTGAACAATTGTTCTATTAAGAAAGTTTCCAAAGTTATTCAGTAACATGTGATCCATAATCATTTTGTATGATGTCCTACGTTACCAATGAAGTTATTTTCACCCTACAAGATGTCTAGACATTCCAATACTTACTTGTTTTCCAAATCTTATATGTTTATTGCACTAATGAATGTCAGAAGGTATCCGGTTACTCAAACAAGATCCATGTGTTATTAATGACTCCAAAACATTTCACTATATACCAATAAGTTCCTACTTCATTGTTATGGCATTGATGACTCCAAAACACTTTATTGATGTGCCAATGAGTTCTTACTTAATTTTTATTGCATTGATGGTCTATTTATATGTCTCTTATTGATGCATCATTGTTTCAAAGTATCAAAAATATGGTGTCAACCGAAATAACAATCTCAAAGATTAATTGAACTAAGTGATGGAAGTTCTCTCTTATTGGGTGTTATCCCAGAGGCATAAGCCTATCATGGGTCGATCCTATTTGATATGTACTGAAGGCAGCCAAATGGTCACAGTATAGTACAGTAATGAGTACAAAGATGATAAGAACGAAAGTAAAGTGATTGAATAAATACAATGTATAGGTTGTCACAAGTTTTAGTGAGTGTGGTCCAATCCTATTACGATTTATTCACTTGTTTCTGATTTCTATTGAGCTCCTATATCATATGTGATTATCTATAGATTTACATACTCAGTACATATTTCGTACTGACGTCCCCCACGGGGGACCTGCATTTCATGCAGCAGGCACAGGTACCTCAGTTCATACACCGCACATCCAGCTGCTTTTGGTGAGCTCCAGTTTGCTTCGGGGCTTTCCGTGTCATATCCAGTCACTTTTGGTATTGTATAGAAGTTAGTTATATGACGGGGGGTGTCCTGGCCTTCGTTAAACTCTGTGTATTGTTTAGAGGCTTTGTAGACCTAATGTACAGTCAAGGTGGTGTTTTGTTAGTAGACATGATGGATCCAATGGACAAGTATTGTATATACATATATATGTGTGCTCGATCTTATACAGGTGATTATTTCTTTTTATATGCGACATGATGCTGTCCGAATTTTGGGTTGTCATAGAGGTATGCATGGGAAGTATAAGGTTATGAGCTGGTTCTCCCGGTCCTCCTTGGTTACGGGTGCCAGTCCAGCCCAATAGGATTTGAGGCATTACATACATATATGTGTGTATGTATGTATGTATAATGTATCTATATATCTATCTATGCATCTATCGATCTATTGATCTATTGATCTATCGATCTAACACACCACAAAAATCATCCATGCATTAGCTCTTGGTAATATGCTTTTAGAGTTAAATGACTAGAATTGTGTCAAAGAAACTTAGTCTCATTTTTGACTTTCAAAGTGAGTAAAGTTTAAACCATATATAATTTCCTAATTTTGACTTTTTATCATTTGGGAAATTGAATGAGCTTTCCGTCAATATAAGATTCACCCAAATCCGATACGCAGGCAAGAAGTTATGGCTAATTTAAGTTCTAGTTGTAAAATACTGTCATTTTGGTGCTTGGCATGTCACGGAAGGGGCCTATTTAGAAATTGTCAAATTCCAGTAGCATAGCGCGATTGTGGCACGTTGCGCTAAAGTTTCAGGTCCCAATCAATGGGACAACGCAATGACTCCGCGTCGTGGTAACCTTAAGAATCCCACTCATCAATTTACAGTGAGCCACCGCAATTGTGGTGCATTGCGGTGGCCCATGAAATCGGGATCTCTGTTATATTTTTATTCCATCTTATTAAGGGTATATTGGGTATTTTCCACCCCTTATCAGCCTAAACATGGGATTTAATCCCAAAGACATCACAATACATTCACAATCATCCAAATTACTCAAGAACACTCTCTAGGGTTTCAAACTAAAAACCCAAATAACTCAAGATTTAACCGTGGGTTTTCAAGATTGATTGAAGATTTGGAATTCCCAAATCGTAGGCTTTAAGAATCATCCATCAAAATTTTAAATTGAGGTACGTGGGGTTTATCCAAAAAAATTCATGGGCTTGTTGAAACACCCAATTATGATTTAAAGATTATAAAGCATGAATTTGTTAAAGGGGTTTGAAATCCATGATTTTTATTATGCTTTATGCATGTTATTGATATTATTGTTTTGACCTTTAGGCCTCATCCCCTTAAATTGATTTACAAGTATATGTATATGTTTGGAATTAAAATTTAAGATTTGTTTGAGACCACAGATTATGAAGTCCCTCTCTTATGATAAATTCAAGTTTATGATCTTATTGTGAATGATTTCAAATGCATGATTTATGATTTTGAAACTAGTTTTCTCAATACCGTAGTGTTTGAGCATGATTTAGAGATAATGAGAGGGAGCTTTTTGATATAATTTCACCCTTGTTTTAAATAAGAGAGTTGCATGTGATTGAGAAATTTGGCATGACCACCTTGCATGTGTTTACATGAGGTTTGAGAAAGAGTTTCTTTGAATTGATTTATTGATATGGTGTTCCCAAACTTATGTTTTAAAAATAGAGATTATTATATGCTATTAATGGCTCAGAGACGTGACTTCCAAGTCAATGGTATGTCGATACCATAAACATGTATGCCATAACAGAGTATGTTTTCAGAATATGTTTTTAGAGAATGCATGCTTTAAAGAGTTAAAAATGGACTTAAAGAGGGTTAGGTAGTTACTCGAAGAGGGCTTTAGTTCAAGTAACTCTTAGCCTAAAATCATGATTTGTCTATTCAGGTATATTATTTTACACTAGCGACGACCGTGTGGCGTAGTAGAGTAAGAGACTCCAACCCTTACGACACACTTAGGTTGGAGGCTTCCCCGTTGAGTCAATGATGGATTCCTTATAGCCCATAAAATTTCAAAGTTCTAGGGTATACCACCTTGCGCAGAAGTAATACAAAGAGTGTCACAGAGTTCAGATGATTTTACAGAGTCTTTCGAAAATGCCAATGAGATTTCTTACTATATGATATATTTATGGATTATTTTAAATTACTCTCATATATGTTGAATATAAATTAGTATTTTGTATCTGCTCTACATACCAGTACATCTATATTGACCCCTGTCTCCCAGGTTTGCAGGCTCTGTCTAAGGTTTCGGCTAATCAGGAGAGTATTCTAGAGAGAAGTGATCATTTAGATGTGAGCCTTCTTTGTTCTAGAATGCTTGTTATTTTAGATTATGTTATTTTGATGGTTTGGTCTACTGGGGCCTTGTCCCATTTTTTAAAATAGTATTGAGATGTAGTAGAGATTTCGCAGACTGAGTCAGATCTAGCCTATTTGGTCTGTCTGTCTGTCTGTCTATATCTCTCTCTCTCTCTCTATCTATCTTTCTATCTATCTATCTATCTATCTATCTGTCTATTTGTCTATCTGTCTATTTGTCTATCTGTCTATTTGTCTATCTGTCTATTTGTCTATCTGTCTATCTATCTGTCTATCTGTCTATCTATCTATCTATCTATCTATCTATATCTATCTATCTATCTGTCTATATCTATCTATCTCGCTCTCTCTCTATCTCTCTCTCTCTCTCTATCTATTTATTTTTCTCTCTTTCTCTCTCTCTCTCTCTCTCTCTCTCTATCTATCTATCTATCTATCTATCTATCTGTCTGTCTGTCTGTCTGTCTGCCTGACTGTCTGTCTGTCTGTCTGTTTGTCTGTCTGTTTATCTGTCTTTCTATTTATCTATCTCTGCCCGCCCGCCTGCCCACCTGTCCACCTACCCGCCCACCCGCCCACCCACCTGCCCATCTTCCTACCTACCCACCCACCTACCCACCAATCCATCCACCCACCCATCCATCCATCTATCCCACCCGCCCATCCACCACCCACGCGCCCACCCACCCACTCACCCATCCACCCAATCACCCATCCACCCATCCATCCATCCAACCAACCATCCCTCTATCTATCTATCGATCGATCCATCCATCCAGCCATCCATCCATCCATCCTTCCATCGATCCCTCTATCCCTCTACCCCTCTATCCGTCAATCTGTCCATCCGTCCATTCGTCCATTCGTCCATCTATCTGTCCGTCCATCATTCTCTCTATCCGTCCGTCCATCCATCCATCCATCCATCCATTCGTCCATCTGTCCATCCATCTATCCATCCATAGTATTGTTATATATTTCTCACTTCCTTCATTATTTATGATGTATATTCATTCCTTGGCCTTGTATACGACTATGTATTCTTCTTTTACCCTTTATATGTTTATTGATCAATGATATACATGGAATATAGTGCTATGGTGCCTGTGTACGGCTAAAATAGGATAGTTCATTCTTACTGCTGCCCTAGTTTTATTATGCTAACTTTCTGGACATTTGGTTGTACTTTACATTCCTATTGCATGTTACCTATATTTGCATTATTTTGATGCTCAGTAGGTAGTTGCCTACTGAGTACCACGTGTTTAGTACTCGTACTATACTTCCGCAACCTGCATATTATTATAAGAGTTTTCTTCATTGTTGTGTGCATCGTGTTGAGCAACTATGGATCTGAGATTCGGGGTGAGCTCCTGGCTTTCGGAGTAATACTATTCTCCCTCTTATAGATTAGACTGATCTTTATGTTGTGTTCAGAGATGGGTTGTACCTGTATATTCGTTTAGTATTTCATTTTGTATTCTTATTACATTAGAAGCTCTTATACTAATTTCACCATGTTTTGGGACTGTCTTATATGTATTAGTCTTTTATCATATATATTCTGCTATCCTCGTTATTTTTTCTTGATAGTTATTTATTAGTGATTTCAGACTACAGATTAACTAACCTACCAATGGTGTATCCTAGGTGTCATCATGACCTGAGACATTAGGTCATGAGGAACCGACATGAAACTAAGCAACTAATTGACCCTAAAAAGGAGGAAATGAATATATATATATATATATATATATATATATATATATATATATATATATATATATATATATATATATATATATATATATATATATATATAAAAGTGATGCCAAAAACGTAATTGAAAAAAAAAAACAGATAGGAAGACAAACAAGCCACAAATTTTAACTTAGTAGTTAATTAGTTTTTTCTTCTCAATTTGTTTATAAATTCGTTAAAATTATTCATGCATTCTAAATTTTATATTAAAATCAAGCTCTCCTCCAACTTTAAACAAGAAATTAGCTTTTTCTTCTATTTTTGGTAGTGTGTATTTTATTATTTTAAGTTCTCGTTTATGTACTAACATCGGCTTTTTTATTGTTATTTTAATATAATATGGAATAAATTTCCATTTATGTATCTCTTTATGTGCGCTTATGTGTCTCGATGCTAGTATACATTTTTTTTTGAGTTACTTGTTTAGGTGTATGCGTCTTATGCGTATACTTTACTTTAAAGAGTTCAAACATTATATTAAATACAATATTTGTTTAAATAATAAAGATGAATATAATAATTAAATTTAATATCTTTTGAGTATGTAAGCATTAACAAAATAATATGATAATAGAAATATCAAAATAATACAACCAAACCTAACCTTTATATAAAAAATTCTTTAAAGCCGACCAACACACAAAAAATTCACAAAGACGATCGAGATTCATCTACGTACTATAAACTACCACAAAATAACAAACTAATAGAGATATTACGATAATACAATTAAACCTTACCTTTACCTAAAAATAATTTTCAACGCCGACCTAGATTCATTTAGCATCTGTAAACTAAAATAAAACAATAAGATAATAAATATATCAAAACAATACAATTAAACTTAACCTTTACACAAGAAATTCTTCAAAGTCAATCAACATTCATCTACAACCTGTAAACTATAAAAAATAATAATATAATAGTAATCACAAAGATTCGATTTTGATTCAACTAATTCTTGTCTGAGCAAAAGTTTTGATCCTAAAGAATAATTTTGAATGAAAACAAACAAGATATATATACGCATATGTTGAATTCTATTATGCTGACAAAAACAGTGAAGAAATTGAGGGTTAGAAAATCAAGCAATACCAATCCAGATATGCAATCGAATCAAGTTAGATGAGCATCAATCATATTCTCCCAATAGGCAAATCGGTTTGTTCTCTAATTTAACATACATCTTAATATTTATAAAAGTATTTCCTTAATTAATAGAGTCCTATTTTAGGAGTATTTTTCTAATTGAACAGTAGAAAGAAAAATATTAATTAATTCACCTACCATATATTTTAGGAGTCCTATATATTTTAGGAAGTCTAGTAGAAATAAAAAATTTAATTAATTCTCATACCATATATTTTAGGAGTTTCATATATTTTAGGAAGTCTAGTTAATATAATAAAAAATAATTAATTAATAAATTTAAAAAAAATAGTGAAAAGACAGTTTTGTGTAAAGAAGAGTCTTTTAATGAAGGGTAAAAAGTTCAAATCACCTTTCTAAAGGTATTCACACTTTTAATATATTATAGATTATAGATATAGATATAGATGAACTGTTATTAATTAAATATTTTAAAAAATTTATTGTAAAATCTATAATATATTAAAAGTGTGAACACCCTTAGAAAAGTGATTTGAATTTTTTACCCTTCATTAAAAGACTCTTCTTAAGACAAAACTGTCTTTTCACTATTTCCTTACTTAATTATTTAATTATTTTTTATTATATTAACTAGACTTCCTAAAATATATGAGACTACTAAAATATATAGTAGGAGAATTAATTAATATTTTCTTTCTACTAGACTTCCTAAAATATATGAAACTCATAAAATATATGGTAGGAGAATTAATTAATATTTTTATTTTTACTGTTCAATTAGAAAAATACTCCAAAAATAGAATTCTATCAAGGAAATACTTTTATTAATATTGAGATGTACGTTAAACTAGAGAACAAACTGGTTTGCCTATTGGAAGAATATATTGATGTTCCTCTAACTTGATTCGATTGCAAGTCTAGATGGTGGATGCTTGATTTTCTAACCCTTAACTTCTTCACTGTTTTTGTCAGTATAATAAAATTCAACATATGTGTATATATATATCTTCTTTGTTTTCATTCAAAATCATTCTTTAGAGTAAAAAATTTCGCTTAGACAAGAATTAGTTGGATCAAAATCGAAGTTTTGTGATCACTATTATATTTTTTTATAGTTTACAGGTCATAAATGAATGTTGGTTGGCTTTGAAGAATTTCTTGTGTAAAGGTTAGGTGTAATTGTGTTGTTTTGATATTTTTATTATATTATTGTTTTATTTTAATTTACAAATGCTAAATGAATGTGGGTCGACTTTGAAATTCTTTAGGTAAAGGTTAGGTTTAATTGTATTATCATAATATCTCTATTAGTTTGTTATTTTGTGGTAGTTTACAGTTCGTAGATAAATCTCAATCGGCTTTGAGAGCTTTTTTGTGTGTAAAATTTAAGTTTAATTGTATTGTTTCGATATCACTTTTATCATATTATTTTGTTTCATTTTATAGGTGATAGATAATTGTTGGTCGACTTTGAGAAGTTTTTTTATGTAAAGGTTAGGTTTAGCTATATTATTTTGATATCTCTATTATCGTATTATTTTGTTATTGTTTACAGGTGGTAGATGACTGTCGAACGACTTTGAGAAAATTTTTATGCATAAAGACTAGTTTTAATTGTATTATTTTGATGACTCTATCATTGTATTATTTTGTTGTAATTTACAGATGATATATGAATGTCGACCGACTTTTAAAAATATTTTTGGTAAAGATTAGGTTTAATAAATAAATTTTTCATATTTGCATACTCAAAAGATATTAAATTTAATTATTATATTTATCTTTATCATTCAAACAAATATCCTATTTAATGTAATATTTGAACTCATTAAAATGAAGTACACGCGCAACGCGTGTACACCTAAACTAGTTTATTTAAATTGTAAGAAGTTATTGGAATAGTTGGCTTAATAGTTATAATGTGTGACTCTGTTCGATTGATGTGTTTTTTTTTTTTTTTTTTTTTGGTTGACTGTTCGATTGATGTTAATTAGGATTAAAAAAACTATAAATTATATGATTTTTATGATTTCTATAATGTGATGATGTCTACTATATTTAAAGTGTTTATGAATTTTTACTTTCATTATAGAATTTTTTTCTAATTATATTTAAAAATTATTTAAATATATAGTTTCAGTTTATTTAAATATACATTTATATTAATAACAAATATAAGTAATGAAACTTATCAAAACAGTGTAATACTGGGACATACGACTATAATATTAATAAGTAACTCTTTTAGGTTGTTGTTAGCTAGGATTGATATTTATGAACTAGTAATAACTCTTACTATTTCCATATTGTAACAATGTCTATCAAGTTCAAAGTATTTAGCGTTATAACTTTTGTTATTAAAATATTTTCAAAGTACATTTTAAAATTATATCAAGTATGTAGTTTAATTTCTTCAAAACATAATAATTAATAATATGAAAAACTACAATATTAATGCATGACTCTCTTGAGTTACCGTTAACTAGGTGCGACACTAATGACATATGATTGTTATAATGTGTTGATTGGTGTTATATCTAAAAGCATTTTGAGTTTTGACTGTTCTTATTAAAATATTTAAATATGTATTTTCAATTTAAATAAATAATTAATAAATTGTACTTAATTTAAAATGATATTAATAACAAAATTAAAATAATAAGTCACAAATTATTAGATCGTCATAATATACTGGCGCAAGAAAACACTTTTAATGTGTGACTTTTTTAAGTTGTTGTAAATTAGAGCCAATACTTACCAACAGTATGATATTTATGATTTCTATAATATAGGGATGTACCAAAGCTTATTAATATATGAAATCTATATTTTAAAATCAAACACTTATACCTCATGTATTATGAAAATCTTACATTTATACATCATATGAAGTTTATCTATAATTAAATATATTAAGATATAATATATAATTAAACGACAAACTATAACCATAAATAAGATACTTTTTGTAAAGTTTTTCTCACGAAATTTTAAAACGAAGTAAAAAAAAATGCACGCATTTATATCAGGAAATGATACAAACTATTTAATCAGATGTACCAACTCTTTTAGGTTGTTGTTAGTTAAGGTCAACACTTAATTATTCAAAAATTTAATTTATTTCTTAAAACATAATATGTCGATGTCTACCATGTTTAAAGAGTTTTGTATTTTTACTATCGTTATTAAAATAGTTTCAAATTATAATCTCTTTTTAACTAACGTAGATAAAAATACTTTTATTTTTTGTTTGCTTAAACAGGATATTTGAGTGCACAAATTTAAATAACACAATAAAATATGGTGAAAGAATTAGTAACGTTTTGTAATATTAGTTATTTTGTTATCAATTAACTGAAGTCATTAATAGTGAAGAAAAATAAAGACTAAAACAATTTTATTTTTTATCCGTTTTATATTGAACACGAGTAAATATTTATAAAGTAACATTTTCATCATTATGTCAATAGAGTACACGAAATTGTCATTATATGAACCAGAAGTATAACTGTTTTTAAAAATACCTACCAAATTGATAAATCGACTTAAATAAAAAAAATTATGATGTGGCATTGGGAAAAGTCTGATCGTAAGTTATTTATTTGATTTTAACTAAGCACAACTAGTTTGAGATTAAACCAAATCCACATTCTATATATGTATTGTGTAATATTTAATTATTTAAAATTAGATGATACTATTTACTGCGAAAATTTTTAATAAAGTGCAAAAGTTCAAATCACTTTACTTCTCAAGATCCTTCATATTTTAATATAATAATGTAAAAATAACATATATTTTTGTAAACACACACACATATATGTATGTGTGTGTGTGTGTGTATATATATATATATATATATATATATATATATAAAGAGGTGAAAATGGGGAAAATATAGGCTAAAAGAACTTATATAAAGAAGAAACTATAGGAGAGAGGGAGTACTGAGTAGGATTTTACTACATATTTGCATTAACCAAACTAAAGATTGCTAAAGAATGCTTATTTTCTTTGTTGTTTTTTACTGAAACATCTTTTTATCTAAGTATCTATTTTATTTGGTATCAGAGCGAGAAGGTTTTGAGAATATTACCTATTAACTCGCAAACTTTTAAATTCTGTATGAAAAGACATAGATCTTTCCAAGACATAAAGTGTAGCTATTTCTATTTATATAGAAAAATCAGAAAAAGAAATAATATAATAGCCAGAAAACATAACTTAGAAGAAAGACTAAAGTTGTTAAATAAAGAAATAAGAAACCTAGAAATAGTTATTCTAAACTTTAAAGAAACAGACGAAATAATTACTATAACCTCTAAATATTATAAAAGAGCATTAATTAATGAACAATCTAGGTTGATAGAAAATATACAAGAAGTAGAATTAGACATAACCTATACTAATATTAGACTAAAATACCAAACAAAGCTAAGTAAAAAATATCTTAATCTAAATCATCTAGGCTAACAAAATAGATTCATTAAAACACCTTGAATATTTAGATCTTCATTATCAACCTGAAAAGAAATATAGAAAATTAAAAGATAATATTACTTTAAAGTGTAATTTTAATCAAGGAAAACATATATTGCATTCAGAAGATAAACAATATAACACCTTAATTGATATAATAATAAACCTTAGTGAAAAAATTCAAGAAATGGATAACATTATAATAAGATTCTTAAAAAAACAAGAAATAATTCAAAATAAGCAGAAAAAGATATTAGAAAGACTACAACAAAATTTAGATTATCTAAAAATCCAAGAATCATAAATAAATAAAAAGATACAATATTTGAATAGTAATTTCAATCTAGAAAAAATATCTACAAAAATAGAAATCAAAAAATTAATAAAGAATATACTGAAAAAAACTAAAGAAATAGAAAACAAAACCATTTTATCAATAACCAAAATAGAAGAAAAATTACAAATTATACAAACTGATATAACTAAGTTAAAAACATTAACACAAAGGCTAGAAAAAATTTCTCTTTCATGAATATAGAAGATATAAACTATAAAAGCTTTAGAAACTTCAAAAATATTTCATACCAAACAAGAAGGATTTTCTTTTCATCTACCGATAGGACAGTCAGAAAAAACAATTGTAAAACAAAATAATACTATAATAGCTTTATTAATAGATTTACATGATCAAATAGATACCATAATAAAAGGAAAGGAAATTAATAAATCAGTCAAAGAACCAAAATTACCTGAACTACATAAAAAGATAGATTTCTTAATAAAAAATAAGGAAGATAAAGAACCAGATAAAAATCCTGAGATAGGCGAACTAATAAATCAATTAAAAAGAACCGAATTATCTCCTAGACAAGAAAGAAAAGCTATAAAACCATAACCACAATGGACTTTCTTTCAACTAGATCAGGAAGAGCCATCGAAGAAAATAGAGAAAGAAATAGAGAAGAGAGGATAAGTTTTTCAAATAATCGAATAGGAAGTAATATATTCTCTAGATTAATACCAAGGACTCGCGAAAATATAGAACAACATCAAGAATTAAATGAAGTAATAGACATAGACAGAGATTTACAAATCTTTCAGCAAAATCAATTAAAACTTTTAAGTCCTAAAACTTTATATAATACAAAGTACTTCACTACAGATAATCAGTTATACAGACATTATAGAGAGGAACAAATATCCGCATTAGGAGAAAATTTCACTACGTTAAAACTTGTAGACTCCGAATCTCTAAGACAAATAAGAAACAATAAAACTATGTTAATGCACATGGGACTAATAGTAATAGGAATTAAAGGATTAACTAGAAAGAATTTAGAATCCAAAGTATTAGTAGTAATATATGATGATAGATAGACAGATATTAAAAAATCAATAATAGGATTAACTGAAGTAGACATGACAAACAATGGAGGAATTTTTTACATTAATCCAGACTTTTTAATGAACTTAAAGGAATTTGGAGCAAATATTAAAATAGGAATTCAAACTAAAGGATATGAAGAAATGAGTAGTGGAAATAACTTATTAATATGTATAGGATTTATTGAAAGAATGACTTTAAGTAGCAACACTCAATATAAATTAAAAGTAAATGATGTAGTAGAAATAATGGGTAATAAAGGAATAAATTTAGTAAAACCTATAAAGATAAATCCAGAAGAATACGCAGGATTAGAATGGAATTTAGATAAATTTAGTAAACCAAAGGTACTTATTCCAGAAACCCAATTATTATATACTAGTAGTAAAGGACAAACATCTGTTAGATTCACAGACTATAATTACACAAATCAAAGATCATTAGACGATAATGAAACAGAGAGTACTGTAGAAATAGAACAAGAATTAATGAATGTAGAAATATTATAAGAAGGATACGAAGTAGATTATGAGATGGAACAAGCACTAATGTTGCATGAAGAAAATAAAAATAGGGATTTTAAATGTAAAGGATGTAAAAAGAATAACATGGATATTAAAGAATGTATAAAACTTTTCAAAACATGTTTAGAAAGAAATGATAACTTAGGATATAGGATGCATCAATCAGAAAATATTAATGATACTAACTCAGAAAAGGGAAGTGAAGACACAATGTCTATAATAAGCTATAAAGAATTAGCAAAAGTAGAGGTAACAAGCTCTACAAGTGCTAGTCCTTTCCAGCCAACTAATCCTAATGTTCAACCAATAAGTTATAGCACAAGCAATATACCTAGAAAACCAGTAATTAGGTTAAATTCAGACCAAGAAATTAAAGGCGAAAATATAAGACCAGCTGGAAAAAGAATGCCAATAGAAGAACAAATTAAACTCCAAGAAGGAGGTAGTAAAGGAATAATTTTAAATATAGCAACTCATGATCCACAAATGTGGGATACTGTAAAAGATCTATGGAAAGGAATAGTAGTAGCAAATTATCTAAGACATTTTGCAGAAACAGATGTAGAAACAATGTATAAGTATCTCAAAACCTTTTTAGGAAAGTCGGAAAAAGCTACATGGGAAGGATTCAAATCTAATTGCCCACAAGATTTTCAAGTTTTCTTAGCAATGGAACCAAACCCCTATAATTTTATAAATAAAATGCATAATTTATTAACAGGAAAAGAACCAAATAGTGGTTTAATAACATTACAAAAGAATGTATTGAAAATATTTGAACAATTAAGCATCTCACACTGGATGCATATAAAAAACTTTTTAAAAGATTATTTTTATTATTGTACAACCAGTGGTAATACTTTTAATGATTAATTAGGAAAGAAATTATTTAATAAATTACCAGGACCATTAGGAAGAGAAATAGAAGAAAGATGGTATAAAAGAGATGTAGTAATTCAATACCCAAATGCTAGATGGACTATAGGACAAAGAATATAACATGTAATGGATATATTAACAGAGAAATGTACAAATATACAAATACAAAAACAGTTAAAAAGAAATGAAATGAATTTTTGTAAATCAATAATATAGACCACCAAGAATTATGATAATAACCAAAGAAAACCAAGAAGATATAAAAATTACAATAATTACAACAAAAAATCATACACTCGTAAAAGATATTTTCTAAGAAAATAACAAGCAAAGAAACCTTATTTAAATAGAGATAGACATGTTAGGAAATATAGAAATGATAGAAATTATAGAAATAAACTAGAATGTTATAGATGTGGAAGTCCAGATCATTTAGAAAATATATGCCCTAAAAGGAACTATAGCAGAACTAGAAACTCTCAGTTAATAGAAGATTTTCAAGAAACATTATTAAATGTAGACGAATATATGTCAGACACAGAAAGTATATATTCTATAGTAAGTTTCGAATTAAATGAAAATAACAAAACAGACTCATCAGATTCTGAAGAAGATAACTCGATAAATGAAATAGGACAAGAAATAGATAAGTTAGACTTAAATAGTTTAGTAATAAATAACTTAATGAATGTCACAGAAGAGTGTACCCATGAGTTCCAAAAAAATAAAGGAATAGATAGTAATAAATGTCAAATTTGTAGATGGTATCCTAGTAAGGAATACATAGCTAAATGTAGAAACCTTACATGGAAGCCTGTATAAATTGCATAGAAACTACCTTAAAAATGAAAATAGAATCAAACGTAAATAATGAACAAAGATATACAACTAATCAAATCACGAATCTAAGAATAACAACTAAAGAGGCCAGAGTAAATGAGCTAGAACACAGAATAAATATACTAGAAAAAGAAAAGGCTAAACATTATGAAGATGAAAATAGTACACAAAGAACGGAACATTTAGAACAAATAGAAACAGAGATTATGAACATAGAGAATAATAGTGGCCTAATATGTAACGAAGAAAAAGACTTTTCTACTGTAAAAGTATTAGTAAAAATAAAAATTAAAGATATATAAATAGAAACATTAGATTTAATAGATCTAGGATGTACTAGTTGTATAATAAATAAAGAGATAATACCAGAAAACATATTAGAAACATATAAAACACCAATTACAGCAATACAAATGGATGGATCCAGAAATATTTATCATAAGTATATAGAGAAAGTTCAAACAAGTTTCTTGAATACGTGTAATAAATATTACGAATCTACTTATAATATTAATCAAGTATTAGTAAGAGATTTAAATATTGAAACAAATTTTGTGATAGGATTAAAATTTTGTCTATACAACAGGGGAGGTTGCCTTATAACTATAAATGGTATAATATTATTCAAAAACCTCACACATACTCTATTAATAACTTCAAGATTACCTACAGTATATATAAAAACTTAAAGCACAAAAATATAACATATAATGGATATATTAACAGAGAAATATATAAATATACAATTACAAAAACAGTTAAAGTGAAATGAAATGAATTTTTGTAAATCAATAATATATACCACACAGAATTATGATAATAACCAAAGAAAACCAAGAAGATATAAAAATCACAATAATTACAACAAAAAATCATACACTCGTAAAAAGATATTTTCTAAGAAAATCACAAGCAAAGAAACCTTATTTAAATAGAGATAAACATGTTAGGAAATATAGAAATGATAGAAATTATAGAAATAAACTAGAATGTTATACATGTGGAAGTCCAAATCATTTAGCAAATATATGCCCTAAAAGAAACTATAGCAGAACTAGAAACTCTCAGTTAATAGAAGATTTTCAAGAAACATTATTAAATGTAGACGAATATATGTCAGACACAGAAAGTATATATTCTATAGTAAGTTTTGAATTAAATGAAATTAATAAAACAGACTCATCAGATTCTAAAGAAGATAACTCGATAAATGAAATAGGACAAGAAATAGATGAGTTAGACTTAAACAGTTTAGTAATAAATAACTTAATGGATGTCACAGAAGAGTGTACCCATGAGTTCCAAAAAAATAAAGGAATAGATAGTAATAAATGCCAAATTTGTAGATGGTATCCTAGTAAGGAATACAGAGCTAAATGTAGAAACCTTACATGGAAGCCTGTATAAATTGTATAGAAACTACCTTAAAAATAAAAATAGAATCAAACATAAATAATGAACAAAGATATACAACTAATCAAATCACGAATCTAAGAATAACAACTATATAGGCCAGAGTAAATGAGCTAGAACACAGAAAAAATATACTAGAAAAAGGAAAAGCTAAACAATATGAAGATGAAAATAGTACACAAAGAACGGAACATTTAGAACAAATAGAAACAGAGATTATGAACATAGAGAATAATAGTGGCCTAATATGTAATGAAGAAAAAGACTTTTCTACTATAAAAGTTTTAGTAAAAATAAAAATTAAAGATGTAGAAATAGAAACATTATCTTTAATAGATCCAGGATGTACTAGTTGTATAATAAATAAAGAGATAATACCAAATAAACATATTAGAAACATTGCAAATGGATGGATCCAGAAATATTTATCATCACTATATAGAGAAAGTTCAAATAAGTTTCTTGAATACGTGTAATAAATATTACGAACCTACTTATAATATTAATCAAGTATTAGTAAGAGATTTATATATTGGAACATATTTTGTGATAGGATTAAAATTTTGTCTACACAACAAGGGAGGTTGCCTTATAACTAGAGATGGTATAATGTTATCCAGAAACCTCACACATACTCTATTAATAACTTCAAGATTACCTACAGTATATAGAAAACTTAAAGCACAAAAATATTCTCAACCAAATCCTCAGCCATGTTGTGATAAATGTACAGATGATAGTTGTAAAATTAACAAAGAGGAAAAAGAGTTAAAAGAATGTATAGAAGAATATACGTTAATAAATATAGAAGAATATGAATACTTCTAGAATATAGAAAAATATTATACTTTAATAAATATAGAAACCCAGTTTTATAACTTTAAAAAAGGAATAAATAAAATAGGAATGATAAATAGTCCAAAAGACTTAGATAATATAATATCCATATTAGATAAAATTGAAATAATCGGAGAAAGACCATTAGCTCATTGGGATGCTAATGAGATAATGTGTAAATTAGATATAATTAATTCTGAATACACTATAAAAACTGCACCTATAGATGCTAATAATGAAGATACTAATGAATTTGATATACAAATTAAAGAACTTCTAAAATTAGAAGTAATAAGAAGATCTATTTCTAGACATAGATCGGCTGCTTTTATGGTAAGAAATCATAATGAACAAATAAGAGGTAAAGCTCGTATGGTAATTAACTATAAAAGACTAAATGACAATACTAGAACAGATGCATATAAACTATCAGATAAAAGTGAGCCAATCAATAGAATGCAAAATAAGAAAATATATAGCAAATTTGACTGCAAATCGGGATACTGGCAAGTCAAAATGCACCCAGCCAACATAGAATGGACTGCATTCACATGTCCAGAAGGACATTTTGAATGGTTAGTTATGCCGTTTGGTTTAAAAACAGCTCCACCCATTTTTCAAAGAAAAATGAATAATATATTTGGAGAATACAAATATTTTGTATTAGTATATGTAGACGATATTTTAGTATTTAGTCAAAATATGCAAGACACTTAGGACACTTACAAATAGTATTTAGATTATTTGTTAAACATGGCATAATAATAAGTAAAAAGAAAATGGAATTATGTAAGACCTATATCAATTTCTTAGGCATAACATTAGGAAATGGAAGAATAAAATTCCAACCACACATAGCTAAAAAGGTATTAGAAATGCCCGATAAATTAGAAAAAACTAAAGATTTACAAAAATTTTTAGGATTAGTAAACTACGCGAGAAATTTTGTCCAAGATTTAGGAAAAATAGCAGGACCATTATATGCAAAGACAGGAAGCAAGGGACAAAAAAGCTTTAATATAGAAGATATTAAATTAGTTCACAGGATAAAAGAAAAATTTAAAAATATTCTGAACTTAAAAATACCATTAGAATCAGACTATTTAATTATTCAAACAGATGGAAGTGATTTAAGATGGGGAGCTATTCTAAAAGCACGACCTAATAAATATAGTAATAAAAACGAAGAACAAATATGCGGCTACCAGAGTGGAGCATATAAAGAAAAAGGAAACAAGAGTGCTATAGACCTAGAAGTATTAGCAATAATATAAGGTTTAAATAGTTTTAAGCTATATATTCTAAATAAAGAAGAAATTTTAGTTAGAACAAATTGTGAAGCTATTGTTAAATTCCATTAAAAAATAAACGATAAAACTAGCAGTAGAAGAAGATGGCTGAACTTTCTAGATATAATTTCTATTTATAAAAATATTATATTTGAACATATAAAAGTTAAAGAAAACAACTTAGTAGATCAGTTAAGTAGATTACAATTAGGAATAAATAAATAAGTTAAGATTTGGTTTAATCCAACTCATTTGTTTTCATCATGAGACCAACAGGACAGCCTCAGCCTCCTGGAGATAAAGGCAAAGGCATAGCCTCTTCTTCAGACTCATATCAACAGATAGTATTAGGTAATTTAAATTTTAGACCATTAGACTCCATGGAAGCAATGGAAATAATTCACTTTGGACCATTTAATTTAGTTGCTTACCTTGAGAGTAATATGTCATTTAGAATAAGACCAGACTACATTCTAGATAGACCCCAGAAGTGTTTAGTAGACAACCTTTGGATATCTTATAATAAACAAAATCATAATCATTTTATGGCAGCAATGAATTCTCTATGTAAATATATGGTAGAAAAAAGCAAGCCAAGGTTTAAATATTATGTAGTTATTCATGGTAAAACTAATGGCATTTTTCAAACATGGATAGAAGTATTAAAATCAATACAAGGTTTTAAAACCCCACTTTTTAAAGGTTTTAATGATTTCACTGAAGCAACAAATCATGATAGAGGATACTTAGGACTAGATTACTATATATCACCTTCACTTAAACAAAATCTAGATCAAATACCTCAATATAATATACAGAGAGACATAGGAAAAATTATTTTTTGTGACCATTGTTCCTCTATAATGGAGAATTTCAAGAAGCTTAATGCTCAGAAGAAATCTCTTCTTATGGAAAACACCAGACTAATAAGGCAGATACAAATATTGGAAGCAAGACTTGATCATCAGATAAATACAAGTAAGACAAATAATCAGACTCAGAGTTCTCCATCTCCTCAAAAAATGGATGAGAAGGGTGTGCATTTCCCTCTAAATGCTCAGAAATCCACTGTACCTGATGCTGGTACAGCTAGTCCGGTTCAAACGGTAACCGGTAAAGACAAGTCAAACCCATTGATGGATGTCACTTTGCCAAAAAAGTAAAGATGAAGATTGTTCTTCATCAAGATGCAGAATAATAAAATCAGGTAATAAGACTTCAAAGAAGACTTTAAACTCAAGAAAGAAAAGTGAAACTATAGAGACTAGAATTAAATAGACCTTCGATAGATTCTTCAGCCAACAGACACAAGATAAGCATATTGATGAACAGCGAAGTACCAGTACAGATAGATTAGTCTCGAAAATAAATGATGAAGACATTAATAAAGACAATGAATTTACTCCTTTTCAAGATGCTCAGGACCCTTACAAAGATGATGACTCAGGAATGAGTTTTGATTTTGTCGCCCTGCACAATTTGGATACTTAGTCTAGAAGAAGACAAGAAAATAAAGACAAGCTACTTATAGTAAGAGATAAGATTGACAGGTGGGGATGCCCACTTTGTGTCTTGTAATAATCAAGTCAGTGTCAGTGTCAGAATGGTGCTTACTTTATCATTACTTTCTAAAAAGAAAGAAAAACTGTGAAGCATGTGTCTGACTGAGTCAAGAAATAAACAATAATGTATGTGATGATGGGGCCCAATGAGCACCCGGCTAGCATTAATAAGATTATTTCTTATCTTTTATCTTTAAGTGTCGGCCACATATGTCCAGGCCACATAGCTGTTTTTATGTCCACTCTTTTTTTCAAGAAATTTGCCTATAAAAGGCTTAAGACTTAGTAGTAGAAGGTAAGAATGAGAAAAAGAAAAAACCGAACATAACATATTCCTCTTCCCTCTAAATGTGTAAAACCCTTCTGCTAAACTATCAATCCTTCTATTTTGTATAAACTAAGTGGTATAATATAGTCTGAATAAAAGTTTTCAAGTTTGCATTCAATCTTAAGGGGGCTCCCGAAAGGGAAACCTCTCCCCCAGTTACTTCATGTAAGTTACTATTAACACTATGTTTTTCCCACAAAAATATTTATGTTTATGAAGTTTTTATTTTCTATAACTACATGTAATTATTAAAATCATGTAACTTTATGTAAATCCTTAATTACCCTTAGTATATGGTTAATCTTTTAACCTTTTAATAACAACGATGGATTAATCTGTAAATTCCTAGGAATTCTAGTTTTGAAAGTCCGACAAGTTTGCTGAATAGACAACAGGACAACTGTTAATAGCCAGGTGACTATTTCGGGGTGTGGTTAAACAAGAAGCTATTAAGAATTTAAGTTAAAAGAGAGAGATGAACAGGGTAAGTAAAAAAAAAGTAAAAATGTGTTATTCAAAAACCTCACACATACTCCAGTAATAACTTCAAGATTACCTACAGTATATAGAAAACTTAAAGTACAAAAAGATTCTCAACCAAATCCTCAGCCATGCTGTGATAAATGTACAAAAAATAGTTGTAAAATTAACGAAGAGGAAAAAGAGTTAAAAGAATGTATAGAAGAATATACGTTAATAAATGTAGAAGAATATGAATACTTAGAGAATATAGAAAAATATTATACTTTAATAAATATAGAAACCCAGTTTTATAACTTTAAAAAAGGAATAAATAAAATAGGAATAAATAAATAAGTAAAGTTTTGGTTTAATCCAACACATTTATTTTCATCATAAGACCAACAGGATAGCCTCAGCCTCCTACAGATAAAGGCAAAGGCATAGCCTCTTCTTCAGACTCATATCAACAGACAGTATTAGGTAATTCAAATTTTAGACCATTAGACTCCATGGAAGCAATGGAAATAATTCACTTTGGACCATTTAATTTAGTTTCTTACCCTGAGAGTAATATGTCATTTAGAATAAGATCAGACTACATTCTAGATAGACCCCAGAAGTGTTTAGTAGACAACCTTTGGATATCTTATAATAAACAAAATCGTAATCATTTTATGGCAGCAATGAATTCTCTATGTCAATATATGGAAGAAAAAAGCAAGCCAAGGTTTAAATATTATGTAGTTATTCATGGTAAAACTAATGGCATTTTTCAAACATGGATAAAAGTATTAAAATCAATACAAGGTTTTAAACCCCCACTGTTTTAAGGTTTTAATGATTTCACTGAAGCAACAAATCATGATAGAGGATACTTAGGACCTTACTATATATCACCTTCACTCAAACAAAATCCAGAACAAATACCTCAATACAATATACAGAGAGACACAGGAAAAATTATTTTTGTGACCATTGTTCTTCTATAACGGAGAATTTCTTCTTTTAGGGCATATATTTGCTAAATGATCTGGACTTCCACATGTATAACATTCTAGTTTATTTCTATAATTTCTATCATTTCTATATTTCCTAACATGTCTATCTCTATTTAAATAAGGTTTCTTTGCTTGTGATTTTCTTTGAAAATATCTTTTTACGAGTGTATGATTTTTTGGTGTAATTATTGTAATTTTTATATCTTCTTGGTTTTCTTTGGTTATTATCATAATTCTGGGTGGTATATATTATTGATTTAGAAAAATTCATTTCATTTCATTTTAACTGTTTTTGTATTTGTATATTTGTACATTTCTCTTTTAATATATCCATTACATGTTGTTTTCTTTGTCCTATAGTCCATCTAGCATTTGGGTATTGCATTACTCCATCTCTTTTATACCATCTTTCTTCTATTTCTCTTCCTAATGGTCCTAGTAATTTATTAAATAATTTCTTCCCTAATTCCTCATTAAAAGTATTACCACTGGTTGTACAATAATAAAAATAATCTTTTAAAAAGTTTTTCATCTGCATCCAGTGTGAGATGCTTAATTGTTCTAATTTTATCAATGCATCCTTTTGTAATGTTATTAAACCACTATTTGGGTATTTTCCTGTTAATAAATTATGCATTTTATTTGTAAAATTATAGGGGTTTGGTCCCATTGCTAATAAAACTGGAAAATCTTGTGGGCAATTAGATTTGAATCCTTCCCACGAAGCTTGCTTATTGGGCCCTATTGTCATATGCATTATTGTTTCTTTCTTGACTCAGTCAGACACATGCTTCACAGTTTTTCTTTCTTTTTAGAAAGTAATGATAAAGGAAGCACCATTCTGACACTGACACTGACTCGATTATTACAAGAAACAAAGTGGGCATCCCCACCTGTCAATCTTATCTCAAACTATAAGTATCTTGTTTTTATTTTCTTGTCTTCTTTTAGACTAAGTATCTAAATTGTGCAGGGCGACTGAATCGAAACTCATTCCTGAGTCATCATCTTCATAAGGGTCCTGAGCATCTTAGAAAGGAGTAAATTCATTGTCTTTGTTAATGTCTTCATCATTTATTTTCGGGACTAATCTGTCTGTACTGGTATTTCGCTATTTATCAACATGCTTATCTTGTGTCTGTTGGCTGAAGAATCTATCCAAGGTCTATTTAATTCTAGTCTCTATAGTTTCACTTTTCTTTCTTGAGTTTAAAGTCTTCTTTGAAGTCTTATTACCTGATTTTATTATTCTGCATCTTGATCAAGAACAATCTTCATCTTTACTTTTTTGGCAAAGTGACAGCCATCAACGGGTTTGACTTGTCTTTACCGGTTACCGTTTGAATCGGACTAGCTGTACCAGCATCAGGTACAGTAGATTTCTGAACATTTAGATGGAAATGCACACCCTTCTTATCCATTTTTTGAGGAGATAGAGAACTCTGAGTCTGATTGTTTGTCCTACTTATATTTATCTGTTAATCAAGTCTTGCTTGCAATATTTGTATCTGCCTTATTAGTCTGGTGTTTTACATAAGAAGAGATTCCTTCTGAGCATTAAGCTTTTTGAAATTCTCCGTTATAGAAGAACAATGGTCACAAAAAATATATTTTCCTGTGTCTCTCTGTATATTGTATTGAGGTATTTTATCTTAATTTTGTCTGAGTGAAGGTGATATATAGTAATTTGGTCCTAAGTATCTTCTAGTATGATTTGTTGCTTTAGTGAAATCATTAAAAATGGGAAAAATATAGGCTAAAAGAACTTATTTAATGAAGAAACTATAGGAGAGACGGAGTACTGAGTATAATTTTACTACATATTTGCATTAACCAAACCAAAATTGCTTATGTTCTTTGTTAATTTTTATTTAATTCAAAACTTACTATAGAATATATACTTTCTGTGTCTGACATATATTCGTCTACATTTAATAATGTTTCTTTAAAATCTTCTATTAACTGAGAGTTTCTAGTTCTGCTATAGTTTCTTTTAGGGCATATATTTGCTAAATGATCTGGACTTCCACATGTATAACACTCTAGTTTATTTCTATCATTTCTATATTTCCTAACATGTCTATCTCTATTTAAATAAGGTTTCTTTGCTTGTGATTTTCTTAGAAAATATCTTTTTACGAGTGTATGATTTTTTGTTGTAATAATTGTAATTTTTATAGCTTCTTGGTTTTCTTTGGTTATTATCATAATTCTGTGTGGTATATATTATTGATTTACAAAAATTCATTTCATTTCATTTTAACTGTTTTTGTATTTGTATATTTGTACATTTCTCTGTTAATATATCCATTACATGTTGTATTCTTTGTCCTATAGTCCATCTAGCATTTGGGTATTGAATTATTTATTCCTATTTTATTTATTCCTTTTTAAAAGTTATAAAACTGGGTTTCTATATTTGTTAAAGTATAATCTTTTTCTATATTCTCTAAATATTCATATTCTTCTATATGTATTAAAGTATATTCTTCTATAAATTCTTTTAACTCTTTTTCCTCTTTGTTAATTTTATAACTATCGTCTGTACATTTATCACAACATGGCTGGGGATTTGGTTGAGAATATTTTTGTGCTTTAAGTTTTCTAAATACTGTAGGTAATCTTGAAGTTATTAATAGAGTATGTGTGAGGTTTCTGAATAACATTATACCATCTCTAGTTATAAGGCAACCTCCCTTGTTGTGTAGACAAAATTTTAATCCTATCACAAAATCTGTTCCAATATATAAATCTCTTACTAATACTTGATTAATATTATAAGTAGGTTCGTAATATTTATTACACGTATTGAAGAAACTTATTTGAACTTTCTCTATATAGTGATGATAAATATTTCTGGATCCATCCATTTGCATTGCTGTAATTAGTGTTTTATATGTTTCTAATATGTTTTTTTTGTATTATCTCTTTATTTATTATACAACTAGTACATCCTAGATCTATTAAAGATAATGTTTCTATTTCTACATCTTTAATTTTTATTTTTACTAATACTTTTATAGTAGAAAAGTCTTTTTCTTCGTTACATATTAGGCCACTATTATTCTCTGTGTTCATAATCTCTGTTTCTATTTGTTTTAAATGTTCCATTCTTTGTGTACTATTTTCATCTTCATATTGTTTAGCTTTTCCTTTTTCTAGTATATTTTTTCTGTGTTCTAGCTCATTTACTCTGGCCTCTATAGTTGTTATTCTTAGATTCATGATTTGATTAGTTGTATATCTTTGTTCATTATTTATGTTTGATTCTATTTTTATTTTTAAGGTAGTTTCTATACAATTTATGCAGGCTTCCATGTAAGGTTTCTACATTTAGCTCTGTATTCCTTACTAGGATACCATCTACAAATTTGGCATTTATTACTATCTATTCCTTTATTTTTTTGGAAATCATGGGTACCCTCTTCTGTGACATCCATTAAGTTATTTATCGGTAAACTGTTTAAATCTAACTCATCTATTTCTTGTCCTATTTCATTTATCGAGTTATCTTCTTTAGAATCTGATGATTCTGTTTTATTAATTTCATTTAATTCAAAACTTACTATAGAATATATACTTTCTGTGTCTGACATATATTCGTCTACATTTAATAATGTTTCTTGAAAATCTTCTATTAACTGAGAGTTTCTAGTTCTGCTATAGTTTCTTTTAGGGCATATATTTGCTAAATGATTTGGACTTCCGCATGTATAACATTCTAGTTTATTTCTATAATTTCTATCATTTCTATATTTCCTAACATGTCTATCTCTATTTAAATAAGGTTTCTTTGCTTGTGATTTTCTTAGAAAATATCTTTTACGAGTCTATGATTTTTTGTTGTAATTATTGTAATTTTTATATCTTCTTGGTTTTCTTTGGTTATTATCATAATTCTGTGTGGTATATATTATTGATTTACAAAAATTCATTTCATTTCATTTTAACTGTTTTTGTATTTGTATATTTGTACATTTCTCTTTTAATATATCCATTACATGTTGTATTCTTTGTCCTATAGTCCATCTAGCATTTGGGTATTGAATTAATCCATCTCTTTTATACCATCTTTCTTCTATTTCTCTTTCTAATGGTCCTGGTAATTTATTAAATAATTTCTTTCCTAATTACTCATTAAAAGTATTACCACTGGTTGTACAATAATAACAATAATCTTTTAAAAAGATTTTTATCTACATCCAGTGTGAGATGCTTAATTGTTCTAATTTTATCAATGCATCCTTTTGTAATGTTATTAAACCACTATTTGGGTCTTTTCCTGTTAATAAATTATGCATTTTATTTGTAAAATTATAGGAGTTTGGTCCCATTGCTAATAAAACTTGAAAATCTTGTGGGCAATTAGATTTGAATCCTTCCCACGTAGCTTGCTCAATCGGCTCCATTGTCACATGCATTATTGTTTCTTTCATGACTCAGTCAGACACATGCTTCACAGTTTTTCTTTCTTTTTAGAAAGTAATGATAAAGGAAGCACTATTCTTACACTGACACTGACTCGATTATTACAAGACACAAAGTGGGCATCCCCACCTGTTAATCTTATCTCTTACTATAAGTAGCTTGTCTTTATTTTCTTGTCTTCTTCCAGACTAAGTATCCAAATTGTGCAGGGCGACAAAATCAAAACTCATTCCTGAGTCATCATCTTCATAAGGGTCCTGAGCATCTTGGAAAGAAGTAAATTTATTGTCTTTGTTAATGTTTTCATTATTCATTTTCGGGACTAATCTGTCTGTACTGGTACTTGGAAGTTCATCAACATGCTTATCTTGTGTCTGTTGGCTGAAGAATCTATCCAAAGTCTGTTTAATTATAATCTCTATAGTTTCACTTTTCTGTCTTGAGATTAAAATCTTCTTTGAAGTCTTATTGCATGATTTTATTATTCTTCATCTTCATAAAGAACAATCTTCATCTTCACTTTTTGGCAAAGTGATAGCCATCAACGGGTTTGACTTGTCTTTACCAGTTACCGTTTGAACCGGACTAGCTGTACTAGCATCCGGTACAGTGGATTTCTAAGCATTTAGAGGGAAATGCACACCCTTCTCATCCATTTTTTGAGGAGATAGAGAACTCTGAGTCTGATTGTTTGTCCTACTTGTATTTATCTGTTAATCAAGTCTTGCTTCCAATATTTGTATCTGCCTTATTAGTCTGGTGTTTTACATAAGAAGAGATTCCTTCTGAGCATTAAGCTTTTTGAAATTCTCCGTTATAGAAGAACAATGGTCACAAAAAATATTTTTTTCCTGTGTCTCTCTGTATATTGTATTGAGGTATTTTATCTTGATTTTGTCTGAGTGAAGGTGATATATAGTAATTTGGTCCTAAGTATCTTCTAGTATGATTTGTTGCTTCAGTGAAATCATTAAAACCTTTTAAAAGTGGGGTTTAAAAACCTTGTATTGATTCTAATACTTCTATCCATGTTTGAAAAATGCCATTAGTTTTACCATGAATAACTACATAATATTTAAACCTTGGCTTGCTTTTTTCTGCCATATATTGACATAGAGAATTCATTGCTGCCATAAAATGATTACAATTTTGTTTATTATAAGATATCCAAAGGTTGTCTACTAAACACTTTGGTGTCTATCTAGAATGTAGTCTGGTCTTATTCTAATTGACATATTACTCTCAGGGTAAGCAACTAAATTAAATGTTCCAAAGTGAATTCTTTTCATTGCTTCCATGGAGTCTAATGGTCTAAAATTTAAATTACCTAATACTGTCTGTTGATATGAGTCTGAAGAAGAGGCTCTGCTTTTGCCTTTATCTGCAGGAGGCTGAGGCTGTCCTGTTGGTCTCATGCTGAAAACAAATGAGTTGGATTAAACCAAAACTTAACTTATTTATTTATCCATATTTTATTTATTCCTGTTTTAAAGTTATAAACTGGGTTTGTATATTTATTAAAGTATAATCTTTATCTATATTCTCTAAATATTCATATTGTTCTATATTTATTAACGTGTATTCTTCTATATATTCTTTTAACTCTTTTTCCTCTTTGTTAATTTTACAACTATTGTCTGTACATTTATCACAGCATGGCTGAGGATTTGGTTGAGAATCTTTTTGTGCTTTAAGTTTTCTATATACTATAGGTAATCTTGAAGTTATTACTAGAGTATGTGTGAGGTTTCTGAATAACATTATACCATCTCTAGTTATAAGGCAACCTCCCTTGTTGTGTAGACAAAATTTTAATCCTATCACAAAATCTATTCCAATATTTAAATCTCTTACTAATACTTGATTAATATTATAAGTAGGTTCGTAATATTTATTACACGTATTCAAGAAACTTATTTGAACTTTCTCTATATAGTGATGATAAATATTTCTGGATCCATCCATTTGCATTGTTGTAATTGGTCTTTTATATGTTTCTAATATGTTTTTTGGTATTATCTCTTTATTTATTATACAACTAGTATATCCTGGATCTATTAAAGATAATGTTTCTATTTCTACATCTTTATTTTTTATTTTTACTAATACTTTTATAGTAGAAAAGTCTTTTTCTTCGTTACATATTAGGCCACTATTATTCTCTATGTTCATAATCTCTGTTTCTATTTGTTCTAAATGTTCCGTTCTTTGTGTACTATTTTCATCTTCATTTGTTTAGCTTTTCCTTTTTCTAGTATATTTCTCCTGTGTTCTAGCTCATTTACTCTGGCCTCTATAGTTGTTATTCTTAGATTCATGATTTGATTAGTTGTATATCTTTGTTCATTATTTATGTTGGATTCTATTTTTATTTTTAAGGTAGTTTCTATAAAATTTATACAGGCTTCCATGTAGCATTTTCTACATTTAGCTCTGTATTCCTTACTAGGATACCATTTAAAAATTTGGCATTTATTACTATCTATTCCTTTATTTTTTTGGAACTCATGGGTACACTCTTCTGTGACATTCATTAAGTTATTTATTACTAAACTATTTAAGTCTAACTCATCTATTTCTTGTCCTATTTCATTTATCGAGTTATCTTCTTTAGAATCTAATGAGTCTGTTTTGTTATTTTCATTTATTTCAAAACTTACTATAGAATATATACTTTCTATGTCTGACATATATTCGTCTACATTTAATAATGTTTCTTGAAAATCTTCTATTAACTGAGAGTTTCTAGTTCTGCTATAGTTTCTTTCAGGGCATATATTTGATAAATGATCTGGACTTCCCCATTTATAACATTCTAGTTTATTTCTATAATTTCTATTATTTCTATATTTCCTAACATGTCTATCTCTATTTAAATAAGGTTTCTTTTCTTGTTATTTTCTTAGAAAATATCTTTTACGAGTGTATGATTTTTTGTTGTAATTATTGTAATTTTTATATCTTCTTGATTTTCTTTGGTTATTATCATAATTCGGGGTGGTATATATTATTGATTTACAAAAATTCATTTCATTTCTTTTTAACTGTTTTTGTATTTGTATATTTGTACATTTCTCTTTTAATATATCCATTACATGTTGTATTCTTTGTCCTATTGTCCATCTAGCATTTGGGTATTGAATTACTCCATCTCTTTTATACCATCTTTCTTCTATTTCTTTTCCTAATGGTCCTGGTAATTTATTAAATAATTTCTTTCCTAATTCCTCATTAAAAGTATTACCACTGGTTGTACAATAATAAAAATAATCTTTTAAAAAGTTTTTTATATGCATCTAGTGTGAGATGCTTAATTGTTCTAATTTTATCAATGCATCCTTTTGTAATGTTATTAAACCACTATTGGGGTCTTTTTCTGTTAGTAAATTATGCATTTTATTTGTAAAATTATAGGTGTTTGGTCCCATTGCTAATAAAACTTGAAAATCTTGTTGGTAATTAGATTTGAATCCTTCCCACGTAGATTTTGCCGACTCTGCTAAAAAGGTTTCGTGATACTTGTACATTGTTTCTACATCTGTTTCTGTATAATGTCTTAGGTAATCTACTACTACTATTTCTTTCCATAGATCTATTACAGTATCCCACATTTGTGGATCATGAGCTGCTATATTTAAAATGTTTCCTTTACTACCTCTTTCTCGGAGTTTAATTTGTTCTTCTATTGGCATTCTTTTTGCAGCTGGTCTTATATTTTAGCCTTTAATTTCTTAATCTGGATTTAATCTAATTGCTGATCTTCTAGGTATATTACCTCTGCTATAACTTATTGATTGAACATTAGGATTAGTTGGCTGGAAAGGACTAGCACTTGTAGAGCTTGTTGCCTCTACTTCTGCTAATTCTTTATAGCTTATTATAGACATTGTGTCTTCACTTCCCTTTTCTAAGTTAGTAATATTATCATTTTCTGATTGATGCATCCTATATCCTAAGTTATCATTTCTTTCTAAACATGTTTTGAAATGTTTTATACATTCTTTAATATCCATGTTATTCTTTTTACATCCTTTAGATTTAAAAACCCTATTTTTATTTTCTTCATGCAACATTAGTGCTTGTTCCATCACATAATCTACTTTATATCCTTCTTGTAATATTTCTACATTCATTAATTCTTGTTCTATTTCTACCCTACTCCCTGTTTCATTATTGTCTAATAATCTTAGATTCGTGTAATTATAGTCTGTGAATCTAACAGATGTTTGTCCTTTACTACTAGTATATAATAATTGGGTTTCTGGAATAAATACCTTTGGTTTACTAAATTTATCTAAATTCGATTCTAATCCTGCGTATTCTTCTGGATTTATCTTTATAAGTTTTATTAAATTTATTCCTTTATTACCCATTATTTCTACTACATCGTTTACTTTTAATTTATATTTAGTGTTGCTACTTAAAGTCATTCTTCCAATAAATCCTATACATATTAATAAACTATTTTCACTACTCATTTCTTCATATCCTTTAGTTTGAATTCTGATTTTAATATTTGCTCCAAATTCCTTTAAGTTCATTAAAAAGTCTGGACTAATGTAAAAAATTCCTCCATTGTTTGTCATGTCTACTTCAGTTAATCTTATTATGATTTTTTAATATCTGTCCATCTATCATCATCTATTACTACTAATACTTTGGACCCTAATTTTTTTCTAATTAACCTTTTAATTCCTATTACTATTAGTCCCATGGGCATTAATATAGTTTTATTGTTTCTTATTTGTCTTAGAGATTCGGAGTCTACAAGTTTTAACGTAGTGAAACTTTCCCCTAATGCGGATATTTGTTCCTCTCTATAATATCTGTATAACTGATTATCTGTAGTGAAGTACTTTGTATTATATAAGTTTTAGGACTTAAAGTTTTAATTGATTTTGCTGAAAGATTTGTAAATCTCTGTCTATGTCTATTACTTCATTTAATTCTTGATGTTGTTCTATATTTTGGCGAGTCCTTGGTAGTAATCTAGAGAATATATTACTTCCTATTCGATTATTTGAAAAACTTATCCTTTCTTCTCCATTTCGTTCTCTATTTTCTTCGATGGCTCTTCTTGATCTAGTTGAAAGAAAGTCCATTGTGATTTTAGTTTTATAGCTTTTCTTTCTTGTCTAGGAGATAATTCAGTTCTTTTTAATTGGTTTATTAGTTCGTCTATCTCAGAATTTTTATCTGGTTCTTTATCTTCCTTATTTTATTATTAAGAAATCTATCTTTTTATGTAGTTCGGGTAATTCTGGTTCTTCGACTGATTTATTAATTTCCTTTCCTTTTATTATGGTATCTATTTTAGCATGTAAATCTATTAATAAAGCTATTATAGTATTATTTTGTTTTACAATTGTTTTTTCTGACTGACCTATCGGTAGATGTAAAGAAAATTCTTCTGGTTCGGTATGAAATATTTTTTAAGTTTCTAAAGATTTTTTATAGTTTATATCTTGTATATTCATGAAAAATAAATTTCTTCTAGCCTTTGTGTTAATGTTTTTAACTTAGTTATAGCAGTTTGTATAATTTGTAATTTTTCTTCTATTTTGGTTATTGATAAAATGGTTTTGTTTTCTATTTCATTAGGTTTTTCCAGTATATTCTTTATTAATTTTTCGATTTCTATTTTGGTAGGTATTTTTTCTAGATTGAAATTATTATTCAAATATTGTATCTTTTTATTTATTTGTGATTCTTGGATTTTTAGATAATCTAAATTTTGTTCTAGTCTTTCTAATATCTTTTTCTGCTTATTTTGAATTATTTCTTGTTCTTCTAAGAATCTTATTATAATTTTATCCTTTTCTTGGATTTTTTCACTAAGGTTTATTATTATATCTATTAAGGTGTTATATTGTTTATCTTCTGAATGCAATATATGTTCTCCTTGATTAAAATTACACTTTAAAGTAATATTATCTTTTAATTTTCTATATTTCTTTTCTAGTAGATAACGAAGATCAAAATACTCAAGGTGTTTTAATGAATCTATTTTGTTAGCCTAGATGATTTAGATTAAGATATTTTTTACTTAGCTTTGTTTGGTAATTTAGTCTAATATTAGTATAGGTTATGTCTAATTCTACTTCTTGTATATTTTCTATCAGCCTAGATTGTTCATTAATTAATGCTCTTTTATAATATTTAGAGGTTATAGTAATTATTTCGTATGTTTCTTTAAAGTTTAGAATATCTATTTCTAGGTTTCTTATTTCTTTATTTAGCAACTTTAGTCTTTCTTCAAATTGTTTTTGAATTTTTACAAGTTGATGTTTATAGGTAAATTCTCTATAATATTGCCGTTGAATTTCTCTAATATATTCAATATATCTTATAGGCATTTATTATCCTAGCGGTATTTGATCTACTTGTCGTTTATATAAATTTGTTCTCCAGAAATAGTTCTCTAATCTTCATTTATTAAATTCTAAATCTTCTTCAAAGTGTTTTAATAATGTTTTATAATATGTTATGTCTAATTCATCAAGGTCTTCTTGAGTCAATTTATTTCTAATTATTTTTATATTTTCTTTTAATGCTCTTTCTATCTTTATTAATTCAGCTTTAATAACAGATTCTTTTTCTATCCACTTATTTATTTTTCTTAGTCTTTGAAAAACAGGTAGGGCTTGCATATATTATCCTATTTGATAAGACTTTTTACTAATATGTTCCTTAAGCCACTTTATTCCGGTATAATTATTTTCTAAATCTGTATCACTACCTTGTATTTTCCAATTTAATGCTCTTACTAATCTGTCACACACTGGTCTAGATGTATTTTATGATTTATATAATCTATTTGCTTCTAGTAACCTTTTTCTACTTTCTTCTAAGTTATGTTTTCTGGCTATTATATTATTTCTTTTTCTGATTTCTCTATATAAATAGAAATAGCTACACCTTATGTCTTGAAAAGATCTATGTCTTTTCATACAAAATTTAATAGTTTGCGAGTTAATAGGTAATGTTCCCAAAACCTTCTCGCTTGATACCAAATAAAATAGATACTTAGATAAAAAGATGTTTCAATAAAAAACAACAAAGAACATAAGCAATCTTTAGTTTGGTTAATGCAAATATATTGTAAAATCCTACTCAATACTCCCTCTCTCCTATAGGTTCTTCATTAAATAAGTTCTTTTAGCCTATATTTTTCCCAGTTTTACCCTTTTTTTTACTTACAACCTTATATATATATATATATATATATATATATATATATATATATATATATATATATATATATATATATATATATATATATATATTACACCAGAAGTTTCAAATGGTTAATGGACCGTCACTTTTTCATTTTTTCATGCAGGACCTCTTTTCCTTGTTGCTAGAAGCTAATAGAGACGCATCGACTTGGATCATATTTGTATTGCAATTATTTTTTAAATCTTCTTATATTTTAAATCTTTCCTTCTTTTTAAAGTTAAATCTTTTAAATTTTTTTTTACTTACTTAAAACTTTTTAAATTTTTGTACTTTTTATGTTTTTCTTATTCTAACGCTTTCATATTTATTTCTAGATTTTTCAAATTTTCTTAAATCAACTAAGTGTATTTAGAATAATTAAACTAATGAAAAAGTATTAACTGTCATTAATTTTATGACTTCTTATAAGGAAAAGTTTTACTATAAATTTTTAATTAACTTTTAACTCTTAAATAATAGGAAAATAGTGAAAAAATGATTTTATCAAAAGAAAAGACTTTTAATGAAGGACAAAAAATTTAAACAATATTTCTTAGGCCGTTCACACTTTTTTGGCCTTATGATTTTTTATGTAATTGCTTATGATGAATTAAATTAGATACAGGTATTGAATAGTGTCGTATTTCTAGCATACTTCATAAAAAAATAAATTAATTTTATTATAATATGATTCAAATTATTTTTTTAAAAAAAGAAACACGAAAAATGAGAAATTTTAGAAACTCAAAAACTCAAATATTTGATTTTTATCGATTGAGTGAGCTTTATTAATATAAAAAATCGACATAATAAATTTGCTTGATAAAATAAAATTGAGCTTGTAAACTTATGTATACATATTATAAGATTGACGAAATAAATATGTTCATAATATGAAAAAAAACTGAGTAAATATTAAAATTGACAAGGAAAACCCTTATCTAATAAACCAGGTGATTTTTTTTAAAATAAAAGAAAAACGAAATGAAAGAAATAATGAAATACTAACACTTCAGATGAGAGAGAAGAAAAATACATGAGATCAGTGGAGTAATAAAAGTAGAACCCCACAAAACAACAACAACAACACCACTACCAACAAACCTAGTGTATTCCCACAAGGTGGAGTCTGGGGAGGGTAAAATGTACGCAGTCCATACTGTTACCTCCGAAGAAGTAGAGATGTTGTTTCCAACAGACCCCCGGCTCAAGATAAAGAATAATAAACAAGATCGTAATGAAATATGAAGCAGGGTGGATGGCATAATAGAAATAAGGAATGAGAAATACTAAAAATAGAAATCAGAGAAATATAAAATAAGAGAAATAAAAGAAATACGAAATAAGGAAAGAAATAGGACACCCACCTAGTAGAAATATGCACTCACAGACCAAAGACACCCACCACACCCAAACTCTCCTGGATAGAGGATCCTACCTATGGACACAGTCTTAGGATCACTAACCTAGCTGCACAAGAGCTCTCCTAACTACTTGCTACAACCCACACACTCACACTAGCCTTCTACCCTTATCCGCGACCTCCACACCTTCCTATCTAGGGTCATGTCCTCAGTAAGCTATAGTTTCTCTATGTCATGTCGAATCACCTCCCTCCAGTATTTCTTTGGCCTACCTCTACTCTTCTTGAAGCCATCCAAAGCTAGCCTCTCACACCTACGAACTGGGGCATCCGTGCCCCTCCTCATTACATGACCAAACAATCCCATCCTTCCTTACCACACTTTGTTCTCTACCAAAGCCACTTACACCTTCTCCTGGATAATCTCATTCCTAACTCCATCCCCTCTAGTAAGTCCACATATCCAATGCAACATTCTCATTTCCGATACTTTCAATTTTTAAATGTGGGAGTTCTTAACTGGCCAATACTCCACTCCATACATCATGGCCGAACGGACTGTCACTTGTAGAATTTGCCTTTAATCATAAGGGGAACCTTCTTATCACATAACACTCCCGAGACGAGCCTCCACTTCATCCAACCTGCTCCAATACATTTAGGGATATCCTCACCAATCTCTCTATTCCCCTGAATCATAGACCTAAGATACTTAAAACTATCCCTCTTACAAATATCCTGGGAATCCAACCATGCCACCACTTCATCCTCCTTCCTTAAGTCACTAAACTTGTATTCCATATGCTTCATCTTGAACCTACTTAACTTGAACTCCTTAGATTCAAGGGTTTTCCTCCAAACCTCTAATTTTTCATTCACCCACTCCCCCGCGTCTCATCAATCAGCACTACATCATTCACAAATAACATACACCAAGGCACCTCACCTTGAATACTTCGCATCAACACGTCCATCACCAACCCAAAGAGGATTAGACTAAGATTTGATCCCTGATGCAATCCTATCTCAATTGGAAAATTCTTTAAGTCTCCTCTCATGTACTCACCCGAGTCTTCCCTCCATCGTACATATCCTTAATAGCTCTGATATATGTCACAGAGAGACCTCTCACCTCCAAAGAACCTTCCTAGGGACTTTGTCATACGTTTTCTCATGGTCGATGAAAGCTATGTGCAAATTACTCTTCCTTTCCCTATACTGCTCTACTAATCTCCTCACCAGGTGGATTACTTCGGTCATCGAGTGACCAGGCATAAATCCAAGCTGATTCACCAAAATGGACACGACCCTCCTTAATCTTCTTTCAACCACCCTCTCGTAAATCTTCATAGTATGACTCAACAACTTAATACCCCTATAGTTGTTGTAACTCTGAATGTCACCCTTGTTTTTATATAATGGAATCATCGTACTCTATCTCCAAGCCTCCGACATTCTCGCAGTCTTGAAAATGCCGTTAAACAAATCAGTCAACCACCTTAAACTTGCCCCACTAGTATACTTCTAAAAATCCACCGAAATCTCCTCAGTTCCCTTCGCCCTACCCCTCCGCATCCTATTAATAGCCTCTTTGATCTCCCCAACCCTAAAACATCTACAGTAAATGAAATCACGGCTTTTCTCTGAGTGCTCCATCTTCCCTGATTTAATTCCTTTGTCCCCCTCCTCGTTCAAAAGTCTATGAAAATACTTCTGCTATCTCTTCTTAATGTGAACATCCTCCACAAAAAATCTACCACCCTATCCCTTAATTCACTTCACTTGATCGAGGTCATGACCCTTCCGCCCCTAGCCTTAGCAAGACTATACAACCTCTTTTCACCACCTTTCTCCTCTAACTCATATATAAACTCTCAAATATTGTTGTCTTAGCAGCCGTAATTGCTAACTTAGCGTCTTTCCTCGCTACTTTGTAAACCTCCCTATTTACCCACTTCTTCTCTTCATTTTTACTCTAATTTAACTTAATATACGCCCCTTTCTTAATCTCCACTTTCTTTTTAACTTCTTCATTCCACCACCAGTCCCCATTATGCTGTTCTTTTCGACCCCTCAAAACACCAAACACTTCTATAGCAGTCTCTATGATGCAGCTAGCAGCCCTATCCCACAAAACATCCACGTCCCCTCTATACTCCCATACCTCCATTCCCACCACCTTCTTTCTTAACTCTAGTGCACTAACCGGTGTCAAACTACCCCACTTAATTCTAGATCGACCCTCTCTAGACCTTCTCTTCTTGCTCTTCTAGATAATCAATTCCATTACCAGAAGCCTATGCTGGGTTGAAAGATGCTCACTCAGAATAACTTTACAGTCCTTAAATAAAACCCTATCCCCCTTCCTAAGTAGAAGAAAGTCAATTTGAGTCTTGGCTATCATGCTTCAGAAGGTAATCAGGTAATCCTCATTCTTTGGAAAGCTCAAATTCATTTCCACAGCCCAAAGGCCCTTGCAAAATCAAACAGAGTAGCTCCCTCACCATTTCTATCACCGAAACTAAAAACTCCATGCATATCGTCATAGCCTCCCGATAAAACCCCAATGTGCCCATTGAAGTCCCTTTCTATGATAATCTTCTCCGAGCTAGGCACGCTTATCACCATCTCATCCAAAGCCTTCCAAAATATCGCATTCACCTCCTCTTCTAAGCCCACCTACAGTGCATAAACACTATACACATGCAGCGTAACCCCCCAATGACCAACTTAATCGTCATCAACCTATTACTGACCCTCTTAACCTCTACTACCTGCCATCTAAGCTCCTCATCCACTAAGATGCCCACTCCATTCCAATGCCTCTCACTCCCTGAGTACCACATCTTGTACCTATCCACATCCCTAGCATTAGAACCTACCCACTTAGTCTCCTGAACACACGCAATAATAATAATAATCCCCCTCTTCTTAAGAATTTTCACCAGCTCTATGGATTTACCCTGAAGGGTCCCTATGTTCCAAGACCCTACTCTCAACATATCTTCTTTCGCCTCTCGCCTACCTCTACCACCCCTCACCGAAACAGCCCTAAAACCTAACCTAGACCCCATACCCACCCCTGCCCTCCCCTATTTACTCTCTCCCAAAATAGCCCCCAACCACAGCCCCCTGAGACATGACCCTATTCCACTATCAACCCCTACAACCACTATTAAAAAACTGAAACAAAGCCCTAAACCAACCAACAAACAAACAAAGCAACAATATAAAATAGTATGAAAATAGAAGGCACACACAAAATACACTATCCGGCCTATAAACTATAACAAAACAATAATATCTACCAAAAAGCTAAAGCAGTCAGTCACAAATATAATCACAAGAAACAAAATAATACAAGAAAACTAAATTGTAAGAAGTAAATAAATATCAAAGTTTACATGTCACTGGGGTACTTCTACATGCTGCTGGTTTTGGCAATTTTGATATCGAAATTGGTTGCCGAAATAGTCACCGAAAAGAGGCCGTCGGAGCATCACCGGAATATCGTCAGAGTGTCTTTTGGGTATTGCCGAAATCTGGACACCGACTTTCATTGGACCAATCTATTTTGACTGGTGCTGCACACTTACACATCATCGGAGTCGAGCCACCAGAAACCCTAAACCCGCCGGCAATAGCAGTGATAAGAGGGAAAAATAAAAATGGAGAGAGAAGGGATAGAGAGAACTGGGGAGAGAGAGAACTAAGGAGAGAGAGTACCCGTACCTATTGCCAAAGCATCTACGCCGTTGCCGATGTCAGAGTCGGCCAGTTAGTCGATCGTGAACATAAAGGGTCCGTGATAGTTAAGGGTCAGTGAACGTTAAAGGTCGGTGAACATTAAGTAGAACTACACACCTTTTATTAAAAAAAATAAAATCATATTTATGAAAATGTAATTTACTCATTCTCGTGTATTGGAATAGTTTTTAATGTATTCAAAATTTTAAAGTAATGATGGTGTTTTAAATATTGGGTGAAAGGGATAAAAATGTCCAAGAAAAAGTTTAAAGTGTGAAAAGATATTTTTTTATTATTGTGGTTAAATTTGGGCTAAATTTTTATGATTAAAAAATTTATTCGAAATTTTAATTAATAATATAGTAATAAATTTTCTATTAATTTTATAGAAGTAAGAGATTTATTAAAAAAAGTGTCCAATCCAAATCAAATAGTAAAAGGAACGGAAGGAGCAGAAGGGAGAATTTAGTGCTCTTTACTAACATGCACCACCGAGCAATTTCATGGATGAGCACGTAAAGATAGGAAAATCACCATTGAAGAGGTGATTACGAATAAGGGAAAGGTAGGAATTAGTGCCACAATCAAAACCCTAAACCTTATGAATGAGACTAAATATGAAAACGGCTCTATAATTGAGAGTTTGGGAGCTGGAAGTGCAACACACAAAAAGGAAAATTCTATAAGTGTGAAACAGAGCAGGATACCTGTATCTACTGGCATAGTATCAGAATCCTAAAAACTTGATGGGGTACAGGATGGTGTTTTGTTGACTGGGGTGAATTCTACAGCTAAGAAAGGGACATACTAGGGCTTTACTCGGCCTAAATTGAATGAAGAAAGGTCGGAGAGGAGACTTGATCTATATAAAGGGTACTCTATCAAGAGGAATCTACTAAAGTGTTGTCGAATCTATTTTTGAAGAATTGATCATCTACAAATGTGACGCCCTAGAAGTACACCTTGGACGTCACATGGTGCTTATAGTCCCAAGGTATTGTAAGCTAACCCATGAACTGCTACCTGCTGTGAGCACTGAATAGAATACTGATAATAAAATGATCATGTGCATAAGTTAACTGAAAATTCCATAAGGTTTTAAATGCTGAAAATAATGCTGAATTGTAAGACTGAAAGCAACTGTCTAAAAACTGATAAAAATTGATAATCTACCTGATTGTCTGAAAGCGTCAAACTGACTTAGGAGTTGATGGGATAAGGCCCCAACTAAATTTTGCTGACTACTGAACTGAAATACTAAAATAGACAGAAATACGCCTCAATATATGAGGATTCACCACTACTGCTATTGCTAATGTGCTGGAATATCTAAGTACGGCCGAGATCCTGAGCGTCCGAACCTATGATATAAGGCATCATAGCACAAGAAACAAATATGCAATCAATACTTTGAATGTACTAGTATGCTATATGAGGTTAGGCTGTTATGTATGGGGTTATGTGCATGAGTTATAACCGACTGAATGAGTACCATGAGATAGCTGAATAACTTATATGAATGCATGAATGCTATAAAATATGAGAATGCATGACCAAGCATATAACATGATTCTGAAATAGTCTATAAATTGAAATACTAAAATTTGATAATTGAATAATTGATAAATTGTATGCTATGGTCAAACAAAATTGAACTAAGTTTTGAACTGAATACTAAAATTAAAACTATATGAGGTATCATCTAACCGACATGCCCCAAAGTTGAGCTGATTGGTGTTCATCCTATGACCCCAGTTGGAAGGGTGCTAGTACCATTCCATAGGTACTAACAATGGCCGCGTCAACCCTAAACTAGCCGAAAGACATCTTGTCAACCCTAAACCAATGGAAAGACTCATAAGATATGTGTCAACCTAAACTAGCAGGAAGACATGTCAAACTACACTGGCTACGTAGTTCTGTAACTCAGGTATTTCTACTAAGAGTCAAACCCATACTAACAAGAATACCTCCATCCCTGAATTTGCTCGATATTGATTTGGCCCCTTGCTGTTTAAGGGTGATGACTTGGTTGATAAGTCGTCACTTAGTTGATGGCTTATTGTTTTGCGGAAATTTTGACATGAAAGGAGAGTCGCCACTTAATTTTGAAAAGGAATTAAGAAACCTTTAGAGAGTTACTTAAAACGATTCAAAATAGAAAAATCGTTTAAGATTCAAAGATTTTAAGTAAGCGGTTCCTATTAACGTTTAAGGAAGGTGTTAGGCACCTAAAATGTCCACAAACTTGCGGTTATCCGATCTGTTTGAAAATATTCTTTTGATTAACTTCGAAAAATCAATTTGTTGGTAAAATAGTTGATTAAGGAGAAAGTTTTTGTAAAAATAGTTTTTAGCGACTTAGTTAAGGATCTAACTAGCTTCGCAAGGAAAACACATAAAACAAGTAAGCAAAAGGAAAAGGAAAAGGAAAAGGGGAGAAGTAGGGATTTCGGCCATTAGGCCCAAATCAATGAAAACTGACCTAGTCTAGTTGGGTTTTCGACCCATTTTCACCTGTCCTAATTCTATGTTTCGAGCCTTTTTGCTTAAACCTTACTCAATATGTATTGAAAAAAACTTTGGCTTCGAGGCCCCCAAATGAATAAATGAATATATAAAAAAATTTATAAATAAATAAATAAAAGAACTAGTAATCAATGCAAAATCTAACGATTTCCGTTGATGGGCTTCGAAGCGTCCCTTCTTCCATCTTCTTATATTCGTATACCATGTGTTTCATCTAAACTTTCTTTAAGAGTTGACTCGAAAGGGAGGCCTTATTGGCACATTGAGATGCAAAGAGGGGTTGAGTCCATGTCAGACTCGGCCATATTCACATGCAAAAGAGAGGCAAAATAATTAGCATATGTACCGATGTTAATTTCCTAACGCAAGAACAATGATATGAAAAGAGGACATTTTTATGAAAAATGAAAATAATATTAACATGATTTACTTCAAAGAGATCATATTGGCTTACTAATTCCTTTTTTTTTCGAGAGGGCATCATATTAGATTTGCCTGACTAAAACATATATTTCAAATACATTTATCAAAGAGATCAATGGAAAGCATGACCTAATATCCGGTAAAAAAAAATTTAAGACTTTTAGGTCTATAAACCAACATTAGAACCAAAATGAACTCAGAAACATTACTTCTTGTAAATGTATAAAACAAGAGATTATTATTGAACTCAAGTGACATTTGAACATAAGTTCCACATTACTAATTAAGAGAAACATACGAACAGTGACAAACCCAAAATATGCAAGATCAAAGTTTACATCTAAAAGAGAAAGAAAAATTCAACATTATTAACAACCCCAAAACAAGCCAGAAAAGGGAACAAATAGCAAATCAAACAAAGAGAAGTACCTTATATTTGCGCAAATGTTGGGGCAGTGTACATTAATCCTAAATAGAAAGAAGAACAAGCAGGAGGAAACGGTCCGTTTCTATGGCAACATATAGTTCAGCGGATTTAAAATGCCTAGGTAATCTTAATTATGATGAAGGGATAGACCCTATTTTATACAATTATCATACAAAGATGCCCACGATTTACAATCTTCAATGTGGATATACTACAAACGCAGGATCATTCTCTCTTTGACCAACTCAAAATGAACTTGCGGGGGTCGAAGAAAAGATCCTTGAAGGTTTTTAGGATCCCTAACCTTACCATGAACATTTACCCACTATTCCATGTACTTTACAGGGCTAGAAGATTTTGAGGAGCAGCCCGCATCAGACCAAACTAGTCGATTTAAATCAGCATTAAAAATTTTCACACTAAGAATGAAGTTAAGAGAAAACAAATGATACAAATCAAGAGAGAATGCTATGTTAGAACATTGAAAATAGACAAGAGTATTCAGCTAGACTATGACAAATCAATCCATGGAAAAATGGAACACAAAATTCTATTATTTGTAGCATCAAACGACTACACCATAGTTGCAATCTTGAAATTAGATAACAAAATCTACAGATATCTAACTTAACAACTTTAGGATAAAGAATACCAGGGGGTCGCTTTTTGCACTTTATAAAATCATTCATACCAAGTGTCCAATAGTCAAAAGTCAGTTAGAATTGCACAAAATCTAAATATGAATCTATTACATCAGTTTTAATTTCCCTAGAGTTATATGCAGCTACATAGAATGTGTATTACCCGTCACAACCTCAGATGGATTATTGGATACGCAACTTGATAGTGAAACAACTTAAGTGAAAATTAATATCTTATCGGATAAGCTCACACAAGAAGTCAGATAGCACGTAGTGTCAGAACATGCCAAACATATCGTTTTAAACTATCATACAAATTACTCAATCCTTCAGAAACAGGAACACTAGTATGAGATTTAGAGGTATTCATAGACATGACGTAACCCTCTTTAATCATCAAAGATATAATACAAAAAACTAGAATATGCAATAACGTCTGAGAACTAAAAGTAAACATTTTAGCTGGCCTAAGTATAGAGAAGCATAAGTGTTCAGGTATTAGAACAATATATAAATTGTAGTCATATTGTCAGCTAAAGATTCAAACATAGAACAATTTGAAGTAATGACCGCATTTGTTTCAAACAAAGCCCTGAACATTATAGCATGAATTACACCCAATACACAACAAACATACCCTAACATATCTTCTCAGGTCGCTAAGTAGTAGGCAAAACAATACTCTTCATCAAAGCCAAATTAAAACTACAAAATACTAAAATTTATTCATTCAAGCAACACATTGGTAGATAACCCGCATCGCTATCATTCATGAGACGATAATCAATGTTGGAGATTGTGAAACTCACAACATGTCTACTAATTCTACTAACAGACGATTATCAAAGAATCCTAAGGCCGTCAAGGCCATCTATAGCAAAACAAGTCCCAACCTCATTCACAATTAATACTGCATAGATAGATAATTCTATGGAGAAAAGGAGATGAAGGAGAAAATAATGAAATTAAAAGGGCAAGAACTTGTTTACCTCCTTAGGGGCAGCAAATAGAACGACGAGCTATCAGCAAACTTGTCGCTATTGGAATCTCGCGACATCGACTACCAACAGAGCATATCTTTGCCTTTTCCTCTTAGAGAATTTGAAAACTACTTTGAACCAAAAAAAAATTCAACTTGAATTTAGAACTCTCGAATTTCCTTTCAGTTTCACCAAAAATTACTTCGAACCTTGGAACTCAAGAAATTTCAAAACCTCAAGTTTTCAGCCTAAACTTTCAAACCCTTTAAAGAAAAGAAAGAAAAATTTCTAATTTTCCCTACCCAAAAAGAGAAGAAGCCTTCGAAATTTCAACCCCTACCCCTTTCAACCAACAGTGACGTGATGAACCTTATATAGAAAACGCCATTAGGGATCCGTTAGGGATTGGAAAGAAGGACCCATTTTGAAACTCAAACTGGAACCCCTCTACAACCTGGATTTCATCCCCCATCAGTACCAATTTTGGGTTTGGTGGACCAATAGAAAATGAGAGAAATGAATTATTTCATAGACCCTATGAAAAATTGCCAAATATGTACCAAATTTGTACGTTCATCCCAAGATTCGCGGATTATGGATGTTGGGGGAGACACCTCATCAATATTCCAGAAGATTAGGCTATTCTAGAATGTTCAAGGAGTTTTCAATCCTACGAATGTGTGAAACGCGTGACAATAGTGAAAAAGGAATGGGCTGGGGGTCGGGTATCATCATTGGACATGGATTTATGGTTCATGATGTTGTTGTCATGATTCGGAGCCGTTTGTTGTTATATTTTGATGTTGACGCGATTTGGGATTACTATATTTGTTTTGATATTGCCATTTTTGTTGATGTTGCTGATGATGAGGAGTATAAGGGGGATTTGTTGATAGTGGTCCAAGTCAGGTTTTAAATAGTGGGTTCTGATTTTAAATTAGAGTTTGGCAATTAAAATTGAATAGATAATGGGCCCAAGACAATAATTAGGTCGGCTGAGGCTGTTATTGTTTAGGATGTTTTGGGTAGATTATGGATTATGGGTTGTTAATTCATATAAAAAGAAATGGGCTACTGGTGGATAGGCTTTAATTTGGGTCACCTGAGTAGAAGGGTTTCGAGAATTAGGATTCTGATTTTGGATTACAATTTAGGTAATTTAATTTAAATTCGAGCCAAATTGAATACTAATTGGTCAATTTTATTACAATTAGGGCCAATTTGGTTTCAATTAGCATCAAATTTAATTAATTGACTAAATCGAATCAAAATTCGATACGAATTAACACCTTGCTTAATCCCAGAGTTCTTGATTTGATAAAATTAAATGCATATTTATCCAAATAAATTGTTTTTTAAAATAAATTATATTTGAATCAAGATTGAATTATTTATATTTATTTTCCAAATAATCCTTAATTTAAAGTCCAATTTTGATGAAAATGTTCATTTAAATGACATCATTTATACAATCCCGTATATTCAAATACGAAAATATATAATTATCACATAAATGACAAATTTAACCCAAATGCATATTTCCAAAATGCATTTATTTGGAAAAAATAATTGTTTTGATTTTATTTGAAAATTGAAGAAAAACGAGATTAAACGCAGTTGTGGAGAGCAAAAATTAGGTGTCAAGAACTGCCCCCTCCCTTTGGGTAGGATGGATGCAAGTAATCCTGGACAAAAGGAGGTTGATGTTGCTAATTTTTGTCCGACCACAAATTCATATCTAAGAGAGGTTGGTTTTTCGCACGAGTTTCATGGAGTTATGGCCGAACCTCGGTATCAGGTTTCCTACATATCTTAGGTTTCATGAGAATTTAGGTCACTTGTAGTTCATAAAGCTTGATTTTAAGCATTATTTTCAAAAGATTCACAAGTTATCTCGATTATAGAGTTTTTGATAAAACCGAGAAATTGGGGGATAAAGGGATTAGGGGGAGGTTGGTATGCAGTCAAGTTTTATACATAGATCCCTGCCTATATATCCCCAAGACTCAAGGAATCAGACTGCTTGTATTTCAACTCAACCGGTAGAAAAGATAGTCTTTTATTTCAGCGATCTTTGGCTCAAGATGGGTGACCAGTCAATAGAGTTGTAGAAAAGAGGCTTGTAACCCCTTAACCATGAATGTGGATCTCTTCACATCCATAGGTAAGAACTTACCCAGACATAATTTCCAAAACTCTAAGTTTGTTGCCACCTGAATTTGAAAGGAAGAGAAAGTTTCCCTCGATATGTGTTAAGAAAACATCTCAGAGGTAAAGCTAAGACCATAATATCCATAAATACCCACATTCCTTATAATAGAGGCATGGTTGGATGGGGGTGGTGATCATTATTTAGCTTGCATCTAGATAGTTTGACACCTTTCTCCAAACTATGTCCCGTTTTGCTGCTGAAAAAGAGTTCCACGTTGTGCTGCGTCCTTTTTGGAGTCGTCTGCACCTATGGTTTTGATTTGAGATTTTCATTCTTTCGGATGCTCTTGACAATTTTTCACACAAAAATCATTAGTGATAAGCTCAATTCACGAAAGAAGTAAATAGTATTTTACCATATCTCCGCGTGAGTTGTAGTCTAAAAAGCGAAGTCATCCTTTCTTGTACCTTCAGAGTGTGGTAGCCTTTTTGGACACCGGCGATACTTTTGTAGAACGGTCCCTAAAACCGTGTAATCTTATGCTTGTGTGGCAACCCTTTTGGTTACCTATATCACTTGTTGTATGTGGAATGATGAACTCTTCGGTTATAACTGATGATTGATTTATAAATTTTCCTTAAATTGTCAATCTTTGGATAATCTTGCATATTATTTTATTGTTGGATACGAGGCAACTTATAGATATCCTTTGAATTTTTAGATTTTAGGTAATCCTACACATCATCCGACTCTGGATAAGAGATGACTTACAGATATCCCTCAAATCGCTAGCTTTCAGGTGTTCCTGCACATCATCCAACCTTGGATACAATATGACTTATAGATAATCCCTCAAATTGATCATCTTTAGGTAATCCTGCACATAATCGATCTTGGATATGACGTGGGTTATAGAGAACCCTTGGACGTATCAATTTGACAATCTTGCATATCCTCCGGTAAAGAATTAGTTATGACTTATAGATAACCTTTGAACTATAAACTTTTGGGCGATATTGCACACTATCCAGTTAGGATGTTATTATGGCTTACAGATAACCTACAGGCTATCAACACATAGGTGATCTTGCACACTATCCTATTTCAAATAATATGACCTATAGATGACCTTCAAATTATCAACTGCTAGGAAATCTTATATATCATTCATCCTTAGATAGCGACCTCAAGGCATCCCTCCAAATCATTTGCTTTTAATGTATTCAGATGCTGATTCTTGAAAATATGATGATATCCTCGACGCCAGCGTTGTATCTTACGTGTCAACAAATATATTGAATGCTGATGATATCCTCTACGCTAGCGTTGTGTCTTGCATGTCAACAAATATATTAAATGCTGATGATATCCTCGATGCTAGTATTATGTAAAGTGTGTCGACAGATATATTGAATGCTGATGATATCTTCGACGCCAATATTGTGTATAGCACGTCAACAGATATTAAATGCTAATGATATCCTCGATGCCAGTGTTGTGTCTAGTGTGTCAACAGATATATTGGATGCTGATGATATCCCTACGCCAGCGTTGTGTCTAGAATATCGATAGATATATTGCATGCTGATGAAATCCTTGATGCCAGCGTTGTGTCTAGCGTGTCGATAGATATATTGGATGCTGATGATACCCTTTATCCCAGCATTGTGTCTAGCATGTCGACAGATATATTGGATACTGATGATATCCTCGACGCCAGCGCTGTGTCTAGTGTGTCCTTAGATATATTGGATACTGATGATATCCTCGATGCCAGCGTAATGACTAGCGCATCAACAGATATGTAATAGCCTTTGCGGCAATGATATGTGATGGCCTTTGCGGCAATGATATGCAATGACCATTGTGGCAGTGATAAAATAATTTTACCTGGCTTTATTTGTTAGTGTCCTGCTTTCTACATGTACTTGTACTCAAGGTAGACGATTAGTAGACACAAAGTCTCTTTTACTAGCGACTATTTTTAGGAAACGTCTAAATACAATACGTGTAAAGAAGACAAAGTGCTTTTGTTTTTCGTCTACGATCTCAATTAATGAGATGGACAAATCAAAAGGTCCTCAATAAATGGGCATTAAACCTATTGTTAGGGCTTCCCTAAAATACTATTTTTGGGCATTAATGATCTATTGTGGATCCCAATTTTCTCGAGGATTTTTGAAAGAGACTTTCATTTTGCGTATTGATCCCTGTATCCACAGAAAAATGATTAGTTGAATCAAATTACTCCATGTTGACCTTCTTCGATCCTTGATTTTATCCTTGCCATCTCTTAGGCATTCCACCATATTGAGACTTCTACCCTGGCACTCTATCCCAAATGATGTGTAGGCAAGTACTAAGTAAGTGAGTCGTAAGATTTTTGAAAATAGTCTTAAATTTTTGAAAATAATTTTGAAGACTTCTGTAAAATTTTAGAAAATTTCTGCCAGTCATGTCATGTACTAGCTCAATAAACATCTTCCTCACGGTTCTGACTATATCCGATGGATGGTTTCCAAAACTCATGATTATTGTTGGAGGGTTTCTTCAAGTAGTTCTATCATAGCCAAAAATTGAGTCTACCCAGACTTTGTTATAGTTGGTGATTTCCAAAGCTTTAACCTCTGGTAATGGGAAATTTGGGATATGTTTCGGCATTTGGTGGAAATTTTGAGGTCTTCCTCAAAATTACTGCCCCAGTTTAAACTTGTTTGAGATAATACCAATCTGAACTGATCTGAAGTCTTTGCTGATCTTCGTTCTCTTTGTTGGATGTCGATCTTCTCTTGTGAATTTTTGAGATTTCTTCTAAAAAATTCTGCCCCAGTTTTCCTTTCCTGGGGTTATATAACCAAGTTGTTGGGGCTCCTACATATCCCGTTGAAGTATGAATCAGGTCAAACGTAGTTCTGGCTATGCTAGGGATGTATATAGAAAAATCTAATGGGTTGACCGAAGTCGATATAGGCTGCCTATGTATCCTTTTTGTTAGAAATTCAGGTCATCACGTAGTTCATACATAAAGAGACACGATAAATTATCCGAAGGGGTTGACCAAAGCCGATATAGGCCGCCTACATATTCTTTTCTTGGGAATTCAGGTCAAACGTAGTTCGTACATAAAGAGAAATGATTCTACGCAGTTACACACTAGCAAACAACATTATTACAAAGGTGATTACAAACAAACTAAGAAAACACAAAAACTAGAACGTCATTCAAACATAATATCTCTTTGCCATATCAGAATTGATTCGTTTGGTCCACTCTGTGCCATCCATCTCAGACAAAGTCAGAGCTCCACTAGATAGCACTTTGCAAACTATGTATGGCCCTTACCAGTTTGGAACAAACTTGCCCTTGTACTCCTCTTGGTGAGGGAAAATTCTTTTGAGAACCAGTTTCCCCACTTTAAATGCTTGAGTTCTTACCTTTTTGTTAAAGGCATGACCAATCCTATGTTGATACAGCTGACCATGGCATACAACAGCCATTCTATTTTTATCAATTAACATAAATTGTTCATAGCGAGAACAGACCCATTCTTCGTTACTCAGTCCACCTTCCTGAATAATTCTTAGGGAAGGTATTTCGACCTCAACGGGTATCACAGCTTCATTCCCATAAACTAGTAAATAGGGAGTTGCTCCTGTGGAGGTTCGAACTATTGTTCAATACCCTAGCAAGGCGTAAGGTAACATCTCGTGACATGATCTATCATTTTCGACCATCTTTCTCAATATCTTCTTGATATTCCTGTTAGCAGCTTCTATGGCTCCATTCATTTGGGGATGGTATGTTGTCGAGTTGCGATACACAATCTTGAACTGATCATAAATTTCTTTTATCAAGTGACTGCTTAGGTTTGCCCCATTATCAGTAATAATCGATTCTGGCACTCCAAATCGGCAAATCAAGTTATTCTTGACAAAATCTGCAACCACTTTCTTAGTGAAGGCTTTGTACGAAGAAGCTTCGATCCACTTAGTGAAATAATCAATGACAACCAAAATAAATCTATGCCCATTCGATGCTAGTGGCTCCATTGGTCCGATGAAATTCATGACCCAAGCTATGAAAGGCCAAGGAGAATTCATTTCGTGAAGCTCGTGTGGAGGCATTCGAATCAGATCTCCGTGTATTTGACATTTTGGACATCTCTGCACAAACTTACTACAATCATTTTCCATAGTTATCCAGAAGTAACCGGTTCTCAGGATCTTTCTGGAAAGGACAAACCCATTCATGTGGGGCCCACAAACTCCAACGTGTACCTTGTTTATCAATTTATTGGCTTCCGCCGCATCGACGCATCTTAGGAATCCCAAATCAGGAGTCCTCCTAAAAAGAATTTCTCCACTTGGAAAGTAATTCTTTACCAAACGCCGGATTGTCTTCTTTTGGTTGTTACTAGCCTCTTCAGGATATATTCTAGATTCCAAATACCTCTTAATGTCATAGTACCAAGGCCTTCCATCAGGCTCCTATTCCATGTGTATACAATGTGCGGGTTGCTCCTTCAGGCTTACTTCCAAAGGATCGATGTAACTCTGATTCGGGTGTTGAATCATGGAAGATCTCGTGGCCAAAACGTCAACAAACTCATTTTGTGTCAGTGGGATATGTCTGAAATCAACATCCTTGAATCTTTCGCATAATTCTTGCACCAGTTTCACATAAGGATAATCTTGGAGTTTTCTACCGCCCATTCTCCTCGTACATGGTGAATCAGCAAATCTGAACCTCCGATGGCTAGCAATTCACGAACACCCATATCAAGTGCCAATTTGAGGTCCAGGATACAAGCTTCATATTCATCCATGTTGTTGGTGCATGGAAAATGTAACTTAGCAGTTACCGGATAATGTTGGACCATTTCTGACACCAAAACTGCTCCAATTCCTGAACCTTTGAAGTTGACCGCCCCATCAAAAAATAACCTCCATCCGGGGTAGATTTCTGTGATATCTTCTCCTATGAACAAAACTTCCTCATCTGGAAAGTATGTCTGAAGTGGCTCGTATTCCTTATGAAGTGGGTTTTCAGCCAAATGATCTGCTAAGGATTGCCCCTTGATCACTTTTTGGGTTACATACACAATGTCAAACTCACTCAGCAACATTTGCCATTTGGCTAGCTTTTCTGTACGCATGGTCTTCTGGAATATATACTTCAATGGATCCATTCTCGAGATGAGTTAAGTTGTGTAGGACGACAGATAATGCCTCAACTTTTATGCCGTCCAAGTCAAAGCACAACATGTCCTTTCTATAAGAGTGTAACGGGCTTCATATGGTGTGAATGTTTTACTCAAGTAGTAAATGGCTTTCTCTTTTTTGCCAGTCTCATTATGTTTCCTGAGAATGCATCCGAAAGCATTTTTTGAGACTGATAGGTAAAGCAATAATGGAATTCCTTCTCTCGGTGGGACCAAAACCGGTGGTGCAGATAAGTATTCCTTGATGCGATCAAAATCTCTCTGACATTCTTCTATCCACTCATTTAGTGCATTTTTCTTCAATATCTTAAGAATTGGCTCAGATATTGACTGTTGTTTGAGCGATGAATCTGCTAATGTAATTCAGACGACCCAGGAAACTCATAACTTCTTTCTTGGTCCTCGTCAGTGGCAATTCTTGAATTGTCTTGATTTTGGATGGGTCTAGCTCGATCCCCCTTCTACTGACTATGAACCCCAACAACTTCCCTGATGGCATACCAAAAGCACACTTAGCAGGATTTAACTTCAAACTGTACCTTCTTAATTTGTTGAAGAACTTCTCCAGATGAGTTAGATGATCCGAACTCTCGCGAGATTTGATAATTACATCATCCACGTACACCTCAATTTCCTTATGGATAATATCATGGAAAATCATCGTTATGGCTCTCATATATGTCACACCTACGTTCTTGATAACAAACGGCATTACCCTATAATGATAAACACCCCAGGGCATAATAAAAGCCATTTTTCTGCATCTTCCTAATCCATCAGTGTTTGATGATAGTTGGCGAAACAATCAATGAATGAATGCATTTCATGTCTCGCACGGTTATCGATGAGAATGTAGATATTGGGCAATGAAAAATTATCTTTAGGACTGGCTCTATTCAAGTCTCTATAGTCAACACAAATTCAAATCTTGCCGTCCTTCTTTGGCACAGGGACGATGTTGGCCAACCATGTCGGATATTTTGTGACCTTAATAACCTTAGACTGGATTTGTTTTGTCACTTCTTTCTTGATCTTTAGACTTAAATCTGGCTTGAATTTTCTCATTTTTTGTTTGACTGGATCAAACTCAGAATTTATTGGTAATTTATGTGACACAATGTTGGTGCTCAACCCTGGCATATCATCATAGGACCAAGCAAACACATCGATATACTCTCGCAACAGGTGGATGAGCTTTTTTCTTTGTGGCACCACAAGGTGGACGCTGATATTGGTCTCTTTGATTTCATCATGATCTCCCAAGTTAACTGTTTCAGTTTTTTCCATATTAGGTTTTTTGCGATTCTCAAATTTCTCCATATCTTTAACTAAACGTCCCTCATCATCGTCCTTCCAACCATCATCATCCCCTTTATTTTGTTTGTTCAGGCTTTGACATAACACAACATTGGCAGGTTTTAAGCTACTGTTACTGGAATGGACAAACAAACTAAGTTAGATGATAAGAAAATAAAAAAACATATGACTAGGAGTGTTTTAGAACTAATATAGTTTTCCAAATAAATGAAGGCCTTTTCATTGAAATTTGAGAAATAATTACAAAACCATGGCTTGTGACTTGCACAAATACAAGCCCCTGCCTTTTTTGAAACCAGTAAAATACGAAAATAAAGTTTTGAGATATAAAAGGTGGATCGCGGGGTCTCTTACGGATCATCACCGATTACAAAACTATTAATAATTTCCCTTTCATCTACCACAATGGGCGATAGGTTATGAGTGGAGTGGAGGTCCAATTTTGCAAAGCCTCCCCTAGCGCAATCTTCTTTACCCTGCTACACTTTGAGAGATCTTTTGGTACAGCATTGCATCCTTCAAACAAATCTCCTATCCCATCCCTAAGACCATCTTCATCTGACATCTCTCGTACAGGAAATGGCTGGAACAGGAGTGGCAAGGGCCTAAACAGACTCTTTTCTGGATCATCCTCAACCCTATCTTTTCTGGTAGGCTGATACCCTAACCCGTGCTTAGAGCTTCTCTCTGGGATCCCAATAGGCTCGATAATTCCTTGTAAATTCTTGCCCAAGCCTCGAACAGGTTAGAACCTATTTCTTAACATCACAATTGCAATTATTTTGTAGACAGAAGGCATTGAAATTTTGGGTGTCGAATATCTTTCTGCAGTATTTACAATTTCCACTATATAGAAACTGCTACCTTTTGGAACATCTTCAATCACCGGCACATAACCATTGGGATGGTCCGCTCGATTTCCTTCTCCTTGGATGACTACTTCATGATCTTTCCAAATGAACTTCAATAATTGATGAAGGGGTGATGAAATTGCCTTTGCCCCGTGTATCCATGATCTTCCCAAAAGTAGGTTGTAACTAGGATGGATATCCATAACATGAAACTTAGTCTTAAACTTAGCAGGCTACATTTGGATGTGCAAATCAATCTCTCATATGGTATCTCTCTTCCCTCCATTGAAAGCTCTCATATTTACGTGGCTTTGATGAATTTTTCCCAGATCATAGCCCATTTGGACTAGCATGGAGAGGGGATAAATATTCACACCATATCCGTCATCTATTAATACCTGATTAACTACATAATCTCAACAAATGACGGTGACATGCATGGCTATGTTGTGCATTTCTTCTTTAAATGGCAACTCTTTGTCACTGAATGATATGTGATGCTTCCCCACAACGTTCCCTATCATCGCAGCTAAATTCTCAATGCTTGTTCCTGCGGGAACATACGCTTCCTCCAAGACCTTTAATAGAGCCTGTCGGTGGTGTTGCGAGCTCAATAATAGTGCCAAGATAGAGATTTAGGCTGGCGTTTTCTCCAAGTGTTTGACAATTGAGTAATCCTTTGGTTTCATATGCCTCCAAAATTCCTCAGCCTCTTCTTTACTGATTGGCCTTTTCTGTGAATCTTTCATATTGGTCAATTCCTCAGGGATGTAACATTATCCTGATTGCGTCATCCCCTGGGCAGCGGCAGTTTGCACAGTAAATTCCTTTTTTGGAGGGGGAGCGTACACTTGAGTCAATGCAGTCATCACTATAAATGGGGCTTTCTCACTGATACTTAAGGCAGCCACAACTTTCTCTATCTTTCCTACCTCTTCTACCCTTTTGTGCTTTTCGGAGTTCACCTGAGTAATGGTCTTTCCAGATGCCCATTCGCCTTCTATTTCAATCATGTTAACTATATATCCTCCATGGTTGGGCAGTGGATTAATGCTAACATTTAGAGTAGGTACCTGAAGCGTGATGACATTTTGATCAATCAGATCTTGGATTCTGTGTTTCAAGATAAGATAGTCCTCGGTACTATGCCCTACTTCCCCTAAATGATAGGCACAATTTTGATCAGGGTGATAAAATCGGGAGCTAGGATTGACAAGCTTTGTTTGTACTGGTTGCAAATGACCAGCATTCTTCAATATTTCAAACAATTGGGTGCGACTTTCAGCTAGTGGGGTGAAGTTTTGGGGAGGTTTCTTTTCGTGATTTTGGATGTGGAGGGTTATAATGATTCTTATTTATGGGGGGAGGTACTTGATAATAATTTGGAGATGTTTGGATGTTTATTTGGTTATTTGGAAAAGTAGCTTGAGTATGAGGCTGATAATTTAGTTGTGGAACTTGGTACTGGGGTAAAATATTTGGATTTGGAGCTTGACATTGGGGTTGAGCATAGAATATAGGTTGAAAATGTGGTGATGATGATGAGGAAAGAATATTTCTAGGCTTGAATTTCCTCTTTAACTTATCAACAGAATTAGTAGAGACCGCAGTCGCATCCTCCATTTTCTTCTTTGGAAATGCAGAAGATTCAGATGATGTTGGGGTTTTGGCAATTTTTTCTGTTCGGATGCCTTCCTCTAATGATTCCCCAATCTTTACTAAATCTGTGAAAGTTGCTCGGACCGCAGATACCATCCTGGTATAAAATTCTCCTTCCTGTGCATGAGAGAAAACTGATACCATTTCTTACTCAGACTTGGCAGGTTGTACTTTTGCAGCCTCTTTTCTCTAACGAAAAGCATAGTCTCAAAAACTCTCATCATTCTTCTGTTTGATCCAATCTAGTGAATATCGTTCAGGGACTATTTCAATATTGAATGTGAACCGGTCAAGGAAACCCTTGGCCGATGCTTTCCAACCATTCCACTTTTTTGGCTCCTGAGACATGAACGACTCCAAGGCTTTGCCACTTAAACTTCGACTGAATAGGCGCATCAATAATGCCTCATTTTTCCCTATCCTTACCAGTTGCTCATAGTACCTTCTGAGATGGGCCATTGGATTTCCAGTACTGTTAAATATCTCAAACTTAGAGACTTTGTACCCATCTGGTAGGTCTACTCCCGGGTGAACACAAAAATCGTCATCCCTAAACCGTCGTGGTCCCTCACTCCATGAGATTCTTTGATCCTCATGATCTCTTCATTCATTGCTAGCAACTTCAGTTCATGCTCGGTCCTCCACTCTTTCTCCTTCTTCTCGTAATGGTCTATCTCGAGATGAGGGAGGGGATTATAGATATTAGAGGATATGATGGCATGAGGAGGATTTGGAAGGGAGGCTTCATTTTGCGGATGAGGGAAATTTGGTTGGTAAGTGGGGAGGACATTTTGGAAATTGGGAAGGTTCCGTGGACCTTGCGAGTAGTTTGGTGGAATATGAGAAGGATTTTGAGTATTTAAAAATGAATTTGGTGGATTCGAAGGTAGATTTGACATATTTTGTGGTTTTGGGAGAGAATCTTGCGGATTTGGGAATGCATTTTTGTTGATTTGGAAATGTGTTTTAAGGATTTGGGAATGTATTTGAAGATGGATTTTATGAGGTTAGAGATGGATTTTGTGGATGGTAGGCATCTGGGTTATTTTCATGATTGGTATTTTGGACGAATGGAGTAGCAGAGATGGACGATACATTATTCGGCTGATCCCCGAGAATAGTGATGCTGAGGGAAGAAATTTGGAGTGGAGTCCTGTGCCCCCCGGAGCAGGGTCATTGACGGTGATGGCTAAGTTAGCCAAATCTCGAGTGAGATTTATTTCCTCCTAAAGCATTTCTAACTTTCTTGCATGTTCCGCAATCATCTCATTCTGTTCTGCTATCACATTATCCCGGATAGTCCGTGCGTTTTCTTCGTCATTTCCCATCATTTTTGAATAATGGTCAGAGAATGGGATTTTCTGCAATTTCGATCGGGTGAAGTAAGGGATGTTCTGCCAGTTTATCAACACGGAGTAATTTCTATTATTTGTAAAGTAAAACAACTCAAAGGCAGATGTGTTAGCTTTCGTAGATGATAAATAATGGAAAATATTTGACATGAAATAGACACATAGAGTTGTTTGAGTTACAGCCAAGTTCGTCCATAGGACATAGTGGATAAACTTGCCTTTGATTCAAACATACTCACATAAGCACATGAAACAGTTATATCACACAAAAATGTTATAATAACGCGTATCCTAACTGAGTTGACCCTTTTGAGCCAAGGGTTTAGGCCTAATGATTTTTGAAGAAAATATATGATTCTTCGAAGTCAGTCCATTAACTTCCAACTTATATAGACACGACAAGGGCATAAATGCTTACAAACGATAACAAAATAGGGATATAATCTTTAGGGAAAGGGAAATAAAATAAAAAAAGACACGTTCCCACACAGGGGATAGAAAATACTAATCCTCGAGTGATTCTTCTATCAACCTTCGCCTTCTTAGCTTCGTCCACTTCTTTTATTGGTGACATCCATTGACGTTCAAACTATGCCTTAGATGCAACCTCATAAATCAATCAATTTTTTGCTTATCTTGCTTCAATTCTTCTTATGAAAGTAAGCAAATCAAGCTTTTTCCCCACCCCCAAAGGATAATGGATTGAATTAGACAGGCATACATTTTCTTCAACACATAAATATGGTTCGTCTATAATTGACTCGAGGTCAATAGATGTAGGGCAAGTATTCTAATGGGCCCATTACCCCGCTCGGGTATTGGATCGTTCTAGTCTCATGCCTAAAATAGGGTTTTAGTTTCTTTCTATCCTAGTTGTCTAGAGTGGGTTTGAACATTGGTTCTCAAGCGGACAACTTGAGTTTGAAAATACGAACAGCGTCAGACGACTCACGTGCTGATAAGTTGTTCGTATTTCCAACATATTTTGGAATTGAACAATAGGGGCCGGGACATCCATGAAACTCCAAAACAGTTTATAAGATGCAGGAATATGTCATGATATGCGATAATTAAACTTTACATAATCGAAACACATAAAAAGTTAATCAAAAGACAAAATCAATCATTTGGTTAGAACCTAGTTAAAAATCACCAGCAAAGTCGCCATTTCTATTTTGTGGAAATTTTGACTTAAAAGAAGAGTCGCCACTTAATTTTGAAAAGGAATTAAGAAACCTTTAGAGAGTTACTTAAAATGATTCAAAATAGAAAAATCATTTAAGTTTCAAAGATTCTGAGTAAGCGGTTCCTACTAACGTTTTAGGAAGGTGTTAGGCACCTAAAACGTCCGCTAACTTGCAGTTATCCGATCTATTTGAAAACATTTTCTTGATTAACTTTGAAAATTCAATTTGTTGGAAAAATAGTTGATTAAGGAGAAAGTTTTTGCAAAAACAGTTTTTAGTGACTTAGTTAAGGATCTAACTAGCTTTGCAAGAAAAACACATAAAACAAGTAAGCAAAAGGAAAAGGGAAAGGGGAGAAGTAGTGATTTTGGCCATTAGGCCCAAATCAATGAAACCTGTCCTAGTCTAGTTGGGTTTTCGATCCATTTTCTCCGGTCCCAATTCTATGTTTTGAGCCTTTTTGCTCGAACCTTACTCTACATGTATTGAATACAACTTTGGCTTCGAGGCCCCCAAATGAATAAACGAATAAATAAAAAAAATTATAAATAAATAAATAAAAGAACTACTAATGAATGCAAAATCTAACGATTTCCATCGATGGGCTTCGAACCGTCCCTTCTTCCATCTTCTTATATTCATATACCATGTGTTTCATCTAAACTTTCTTTAGGAGTTGACTCGAAAAGGAGGCCTTATTGGCACATTGAGATGCAAGGAGGGGTTGAGTCCATTTCGGACTCGGCCATATTCACATGAAAAAGAAAAGCAAAATAATTAGCATATGTACCGATGTTAATTGCATAACACAAGAACAATGATATGAAAAGAGGACATTTTTATGAAAAATGAAAATAATATTAACATGATTTACGTGAAAGAGATCATATTGGCTTACTAATTCCTTTTTCTCTTTTTTTTTCGAGAGGTAATCATATTAGATTCGCCTGACTAAAACATATATTTCAAATACATTTGTCAAAGAGATCAATGGAAAGCATGACCTAATATCCGGTAAAAAATTTTTTAAGACTTTTAGGTCTATGAACCAGCATTAGAACCAAAATGAACTCAGAAACCTTACTTCTTGTAAATGTATAAAACAAGAGATTATTATTGAACTCAAGTGACATTTGAACGTAAGTCCCACATTACTAATTAAGAGAAACATACGAACAGTGACAAACCCAAAATAGGCAAGATCAAAGTTTACATCTAAAAGAGAAAAGAAAATTCAACATTATTAACAACCCCAAAACAAGCCAAAAAAGGGAACAAATAGCAAATCAAATAAAGAGAAGTACATTATGTTAACGAGAATATTGGGGCAATGTACATTAATCCCAAATAGAAAGAAAAATAAGCAGGAGGAAATGGACCTTTTCTATGGCAACATATAGTTCGGCGATTTAAAATTCCTAAGTAATCTTAATTATGATGAAGGGATAGACCCTATTTTATACAATTATCATACAAAGACGCCTACGATTTGCTATCTTCGAGGTGGATATACTACAAACGCAGGATTATTCTCTCTTTGACCAACTCGAAATGAACTTGCGGGGGTCAAAGGAAAGATCCTTGATGGTTTGTAGGATCATTGACCTTACCATGAACATTTACCCACTATTCCATGGACTTTACAGGGCAATAGGATTTTGAGGAGCAGCCCGCATCAGACCAAACTAGTCGATTTAAATCGGCATTAAAAATTTTCACACTAAGAATGAAGTTAAGAGAAAACAAAGGATACAAATCGAGAGAGAATGCTATGTTAGAACATTGAAAATAGACAAGAGTATTCAGCTAGACTACGACAAATCAATCCATGGAAAAATGGAACATAAAATTCTATTATTTGTAGCATCTAACGACTACACCACAGTTGCAGGCTTGAAAGTAGATAACAAAATCTACAGATATCTAACTTAACAACTTTAAGATAAAGAATAACCAGGGGGTTGCTTTTTGCACTTTATAAAATCATTCATACCAAGTGTCCAATAGTCAAAAGTCAGTTAGAATTTCACAAAATCTAAATATGAATCTATTACATCAGTTTTAATTGCCCTAGAGTTATATGCAGCTACATAGAATGTGTATTACCCGTCATAACCTCAAATGCATTAGTGGATACGCAACTTAATAGTGAAACAACTTAAGAGAAAAATTAATATCTCATCAGATAAGCTCACACAAGAAGTCAGATAGCACGTAGTGTCAGAATATGCCTAACATATCGTTTTAAATTATCATACAAATTACTCTATCCTTCAGAAACAGGAACACTAGTATGAGATTTAGAGGTATTCATAGACATGATGTAACCCTCCTTAATCATCTAAGATATAATACAAACAACTAGAATATGCAATAACGTCTGAGAACTAAAAGTAAACATTTTAGCTGGCCTAAGTACAGAGAAGCATAAGTGTTCAGGTATTAGAACAATATATAAGTTGCAGTCATATGTTCAGCTAAAGATTCAAACATAGAGAAATTTGAAGTAATGCCCGCATTTGTTTCAAACAAAGCCCTGAACATTATAGCATGAATTACACCTAATACACAACAAACATACCCCAACATATTTCCTTAGGTCGCTAAGTAATAGGCAAAACAACACTATTCATCAATGCCAAATTAAAAACTACAAAATACTAAAATTTATTCATTCAAGCATTACATTAGCAGATAACCCGCATCGCTATCGTTCATGAGACGATAATCGAAGTAGGAGTTTGTGAAACTCAAGACATGTCTACTAATTTTGCTAACCGACGATTACCAAACAATCCTAAGGCCATCAAGGCCATCTACAGCAAAACAAGTCCCAGCCTCATTCATAATTAATACTGAACAGATAGATAATTCTATGGAAAGAAGGAGATGAAGGAGAAAATAATGAATCTAAAAGGGCAAAAACGTATTTACCTCCTTAGGGGCAGCAAACAGAACGATGATATATCAACAAACTTGTCGCTATCGAAATCTCGCAACATCGACTACCAACAGAGCATCTCTTTGCTTTTTCCTCTTAGAGAATTTGAAAAATACTTTCAACCAAAAAAAAAATTCAACTTGAATTTAGAACTCTCGAATTTCCTTTTAGTTTCACCAAAAATTACTTCGAACCTTGGAACTCAAGAAATTTTGAAACCTCAAGTTTTCAGCCTAAACTTTCAAACCCTTTAAAGAAAAGAAAGAAAAATTCTGAACCTCCCAAAATTTCAAACACCATCTGATTTTTCCTACCCAAAAAGAGAAGAAGCCCTCAAATTTTCGACCCCTTCCCCTTTCAACCAACAGTGATGCGATGAACCTTATATAGAAGACCCCATTAGGGATCCGTTAGGGATTTAAAAGAAGGACCCATTTTGAAATTCAAACTGGAACCCCTCTACAGCTTGGATTTCATCCCCCATCGGAACCAATTTTGGGTTTGGTGGACCAATAGAAAATGGGAGAAACGAATTCTTTCCTAGACCCAATGAAAAATTGCCAAATATGTACCAAATTTGTACGTTCATCCAAAGATTTACGGATTATGGACGTTGGGGGAGACACCTCATTGATTTTCTAGAAGATTAGGCTGTTCTAGAACGTTCAAGGAGTTTCCCGTCCTACGAACGCGCAAAACACATGAAAACAGTGAAAAAGGAATGGGCTGGGGGTCGGGTATCATCGTTGGACATGGATTGATGGTTCATGATGTTGTTGTCGTGATTCAGAGCCGTTTGTTGTTAGATTGTGATGTTGACGTGATTTGGCATTGCTATATTTGTTTTGATATTGCCATTTTTGTTGATGTTGCTGATGATGACGAGTATAAGGGGGATTTGTTGATGGTAGGCCAGGTCAGGTTTTAAATGTGGGTTCTGATTTTAAATTGGAGTTGGGCCATTAAAATTGAATAGATAAATGGGCCCAAGACAATAATTGGGTTGGCTGAGGCTGTTATTGTTTGGGCTGTTTTGGGTAGATTATGGATTTTGGGTTGTTAATTGATATAAAAACAAATGGGCTACTGGTGGATGGGCTTTAATTTGGGTCACCTAAGTAGAAGGGTTTCGAGAATAAGGATTCTGATTTTGGATTACAATTTAGGCAATCAAATTTAAATTCTAGCCAACTTGAATACTAATTGGTCAATTGTATTACAATTGGGGCCAATTTGGTTTCAATTAGCGTCAAATTTAATAAATTGACTAAATTGAAGCAAAATTCTATACTAATTAACACCTTGCTTAATCCCGGAGTTCTTAATTTGATAAAATTAAATGCATATTTATCCAAATAAATTATTTTTTAGAATAAATTATATTTAAATCAAGATTTAATTATTTATATTTATTTTCCAAATAATCCTTAATTTAAAGTCCAATTTTGATGAAAATGTTCATTTAAATAACATCATTTATACAATCCCGTATATTCAAATACGAAAATATATAATTATCACTTAAATGACAAATTTTCTTCATTTTTTACTAGACATTTTGCTATATAATTTTCTTCTTGTCCTGTACAACAGTGTATAGATCAAAAAATCAGCAAGACTACAATGGTGAGAAACTTCTTTTATCCATTGGCTTTGGAAATTTTGGATACGACAGGTACTGGCATACCTCCTGATGGAAGGAATCAACAATGATACTTATGATTTGGAATATATGGAATGTGAGGGGCATGAATAGGCCCTACAAATAGAGGGAAATGGGTAACTACTTGCGCAGAAATTAAATTAATGTAGCTTCTTTATTGGAAACAAAGGTGAAGGAAAGTAAGTAGAAAGATAGTATTAATAGAATACCTAGAGGATGGATAATGCTAATAACTATGTGCAATGAATGGTAGAATATGGCTCCTATGGAAGGATACTGAGGTAGCCATGACTATCAAAATTATCCATGTTCAATTTATACGTTACGCAGTTCAAGATAGAACTTCAGATTTCCATTGTGAACTTACAATTGTGTATGCAAGTAATAGTAGGTGATTTCAAGCATGACTCAGGCATGGAGTGTGTATGGTGATTTCAACTCTCCACTATTTTTGGAAGAAAGATTCGGAGGCCAACTTGTCACAGATGGAGAAACTCTTGATTTCAGGCAAACTTGTGATGCTGCTTGCCTTACTGATATGAAATCAATGGGTAGATTTTACACTTGGACCAATAAGCATGTATGGAGAAATATCGATGGGGCGCTTTGCAATAAACAATGGATAACACAATATGGGAATGTGACAACTAGGTTCCAAGAGAATTATTTCTCATACTACTCTCTAATTCTACTGGAGTTTTCTAATGCTAATGGACATGAAAGGAAACCTTTCAGATTTCTTAATGTTTTGACTGAAAATAAAGGTTCCATGTACATCGGAGGCATGGAAATTAAAGGTGAAGGGCGGTGGTATGTTTAGAGTATGGCAAAAGTTGAAACATTGTACAGAACTATTGAAACAACTAAAAGATTAGGGACTTGGCAGTATTGACAATAGAATTAATGTAGATAGGAAGCAACTAATGTTCCTACAATCACTTGTCAGTACAACTACTGATCTAGATATATTAGAGCAAGCGAAAAAAGCAAGCAATGACTTAAACAAATGGCTGGAGTTAGAAGAAAGAGTCCTAAAACAGAAATCAAAGGCTCACTGGATCACTCATGGAGATGGAAACAATAAATATTTCTTCAATCATTTGAAAGGCATAGCAAGTAACAACTCTATATCTTTATTGAAGGATATAAATGGTAACTTACTTAAAACTCAATCGGATATAGAAAGGGAGGTTCTTATCTTCTACAAAGGCTTATTGGGCTCTTCAACAGATGGTCTCCCTTCTATAGACTTGCAAGTCACGATACAAGGACATAGTGTGACCCCTTCTAGAAAAAGTTATGTGTGCGAAGGTCAATTCTAAAAAAATCAAATTTGCTTTATTTGAAATTAATGAAAAAAATCCCCTAGAATAGATGGATATAATGCTACATTCTTCAAAAAAGCTTGGCACATATTACAAGGAGATATTGAACATGCTTTCCGAGAGTTCTTTACATACAATAGATTACTCAGAGCTACCAACAACACTGATTAATTTAATACCTAAAAATGGCCATCCCGAATCTACAAGGGACTTAAGACCCATGATTGTTAAACTAAAATATATAAAATCATATCAAAAATTATTTCTAGAAGGACTAAGGGGGTGTTGGATACCATAGTGGGGCAAAGCAGTCAGCTTTCATTCCAGGAAAATTAATAACTGATAATATAATCCTTATCCATGAATTGGTAAAGGGTTACAATATAAAACACATATCCCCAAGATGTATGATTAAGGTGGATCTTAACAAAGCGTACGACTTAGTAGAGTGGTTTTTATAGAGAAGATGCTAAAAGAACTTGGGTTCCATGCAAAAATGGTTGGTTGGATTATGATGTGCATCAGAACGGTTAGTTATACTTTCATGGTTAATAGGTTACTCACAAACACTTTACATGCTAGGAGAGGGGTGCGATAAGGTGATCCTCTTTCTCCTTATATTTTTGTAATGGTTATGGAAGATCTAAATAGGTATTTGAACAGTTTGAGAGATGAACCTAATTTTTATTATCATCCAAGATGCCAAAAGATCAATATAGTTCGCATTTGCTTTGCAGATGATCTACTCATGTTTTCCAGGGGTGACATTAAATATATTCAACTTCTCAAAGCCAAGTTCACTGGATTCTCTGAAGCTTCAGGACTTAAAGAAAATTTGAACAAAAGTCGAGTGTATTTTGGGGGAGTAACGAAAGATACCATCTATGACATATCAACTTAGTTGGGATTTGAAAGAGGAGAATTACCTGTGAAGTATCTCGGTGTGCCACTGTCCACCAAAAGACTTACCATAATGTAATGCAGAACTTCGGTGGAAAAAATTACAGGAAGGATTACTAATTGGATGTCAAATAGTTGTCTTATGTAGGAAAACTTCAACTCATTAAGGCTGTTATCTTTGGCGTGCAATCATACTGGTCACAACTCTTTTTGTTGCCTAAAAAAATTACAAAATTGATTGAATCCATATGCAGGAGATACCTTTGGATGGGAGATGCGAACATATCTAAAAGAGCCTTGGTGTCTTGGAATAAAATATGCTTGCCTAAAGGGGCAGGTGGACACAATATTATTAATATTAAGATTTGGAAATCAAGCTGCTATATGTAATTTACTGTGGACCTTGAGCCAAAACAAGAAAAAATTATGGATTACATGGATACACACATACTACATAAGAAAGCAAAATTGGCAAGATATGGAGTGTCATCATCAAGCTGCTTGGATGATAAGGAAGACATTTCATATGAGTAAATATTGGTTGAATCAGAATATGTCCTGTCAAGTTATCAAAAATAGAAAATTTCATATTGCTGCAGCCTATAAAATACAGAGAGGTAATGTTAATAATGTTGACTGGAAGCATCTCATATGTCACAATGCAGCTGAACCTAAACAAGTGTTTATTCTATGGATTGCATTGTATGAAAAGATGAGAACAAAAGACAGGTTAAGGAGATAAGGTATAGATGTAGATGGAAGATATGTTTTCTTCCATATAGAGCCTGAAACAGTTTCTCATTTATACTTTGATTGTACATATACAAGATCTTTATGGGTAAGGTATCTGGCTTTGTTTAAATGACATAGATAAAACACCTTTGACTTTGGTCTTTGCAAACTTCCTGAGCTTTAGGATCTCTACCTTTTTTACGACTCACACCACGAGTCATATGGTGTGGTTACGGTTCAGGTGACCCTAGTCGTAAGTTAACTAGTGTGTTATTGGTAAAGTTATGTCCTGGTTACGAGAGACTCCTCATGAGTCGTATGATCATGTGACGAGTGGTTAGGGTCCAGTTGTATGTTGTCCAATGTCCTAGCCCTTGGGATTTTATTTTCGTCATGACTAGACCATACGAGTCGTATGGTTTAGTAATGAGTGGGACTAGGAAGTCGTAAATTGTATAGTTTGTGGTGTCCAATTCTCTATCTTGGTGAGGACTCAATGCTATAATTCGTAAGTTATGGTGATGATTCAATGGGTTGACTCGTAACGAAAGGCCGAATTTTATAGCTTTAAGCTAGGGGCACTTTGGATATTTCCCACCCAAAGACCTTAAGACCCCACATATTATAACACCTTTTGGTCATTTATTATACCCTTTACAAGATCAAACTCTCTCAAAAACCTCTTAAGAAAGATTGGTCTAGGGTTTCTTCAAAGTGGTTATCTAAGAGCTTGAGGATCAAAATCTCTTCGTGAATCTTCGTAACTCGGCATTTGACTCTTCCCTTACTTTTAGTTCACTAAAAACATATGTTTAACATATTGTTCAAGAGTCATTAATTACGGTTTTATAAACCGAGGTTGAGGGTTTGAACGAATATTATTAGGTATGGCTTCCTCAAGATTTAATTTATGATTATGCATATTTTTGTCACGACATGAATTGGGGCCCTGGCCGTGAAAAGCATTCCGAACTATGAAGGCCCAAAACACCCCTATCTATCTGGTAATCATGCACATAATTCATATGATAAAAGAAATGCGGAAGATTCACAATACTACAAAAACATGGTCAACCTGAATGTGATCATAACACTAAAACTGAAATCCAAGATATATCTGAATAATAATGTCTGACTCAGTCTGTAAAATCTCTACTATGGACTAAACAAACTGTCTGAAAACTGGGATAAGGCCCCCAGTAGACCAAAACAGAACAAAAGATAATTATCTGAAATAACCAGGCCTTCTGTATCATATAAGGCTCACCACTGCACAATCTGATCTGCGATCTAAAATATCTACTGTTTATCTGGACCCCTAGACTATGCTGCAGAACCTGGAGGGATGGGGGTCAGCACAAAAGTAATGGAATGTGAAGCAATCCAAAATAGAGTACTTGAACATATATATAAAATAGATGAGAGAAATTTTTCATCAAATGTCATACATAAAATAGTTTCTGGAAACACATGGGCATCATTCGAGTAGTCATAAATGATTCTTGTCAAAATAGTTTCTGATCTTTGTATTACTTCTGAGTTAGTTGGCACTCCCCTAAATTTTCTCATATTCCACGGGCTATATGGAATCCGCCATTGACTCGGTGGGGAAGCCTCCAACTCGAGTGTACCGCAAGGGTTGGAGTCTCTGATTCTAATACGCCATATGGCACTAGGCCAGCGTAATATAAGATATACCCGGATCGAAAAATCACGGTTTCAGACATGAGTATCTGGACTCATGCCTTCTTCGGGGAACCACCTAACATCTCTTTTTGCCCAATTTTTTAAACCATTTCTAATCATGTAACATTCTAATCACAAAATCTGTAAATCTGATTTCAAACTGCATTTTATTCTATTCTGAATTTATCATGGCATTTTCTAAGTTGGTGTCATCACAACAAGACTTGCAAGTTCTATTTCTGAGCCATAATGCAATAAGCATGATCTTTCATAAAAATTTAGTTTCAAACCACCCAAAACATGTAATTTGCATAAAAGATTTCATGCTCTGAAAACAGAAGTCAAAACCATGCAAACTCTCATCAAACATAAGGTGGTCACGTGCTTTTGGCAAAATCATGCACTCTTTCATTATATATATATTCAACATTCACAACCCTCTATTTCATATTCAAAAATCATATTCAAAACATAGCAAAAGTCAAAGTATTTCATATCATGCTCTTCAAAATGCATTCAAAAAAATTTATATCATACGAAGATAAGAAAACTCATAACAAGAGAGGGATTCATTATAATTCATTCTTTCAATTGAATAACCATTCTTGAACACATACGTACATATATACATAATTTCAAATCGATTTGGGGGAAAGACCTAAAGACCAAAATAATACCGTCAAAACTTCTAAAACATGATTATATTCATAAGCTTCAAAACCCCATTCTTAAAAGATGATTTCAATGCCCATAAGATTTTAGGAAAAACCCCGCGTACCTTGAGTTAGGAAGACAATAGGTGCTTATTGAAGCCTACGACCTGGGGATTCCAAATATGCGATTAACTTCGAAACCTACGGTTGAATCTTGAACTACTTGGGTTTTTATTTTGAAACCCTAGAGAGGATTCTTGATGATTTTGATGAAAATAGGGTTAAGTTGCTCAAACATACCCTAAATCATTTATTTGGACGGTTTAAAAGGTTAGGAAAAAGTCAAAATTACCCTTAATGACTTCTAAACAGAATTAAAAATTTGAATAAATAAAAACCTGATTTCGGGTGCCACCGTGACGCGCCACAATCGCGGTGGTCCACTGGAATTTGACGAATGGGAAATTGGGTGCCTCCGCGATGCGCCACCATCACGGAGCCCTACTGAAATTTGACGATTGTCAATTTTACCCTCTCCGCAATGCGCTAAACACCAAAATGATGACGTTTACGATTGGAACTATAGATTATTCATAACTTCTTCATTGAGGGTCTGTTTTGGATGAATCTTACATCATTGGAAAGCTAATTCAGTCATCTACGTAATGAAAGGTTGAAATCTAGGAAATTCCATATGAAAAAATATTTAGATCATAATAGAAGCTAATGCTTAGACTTTCCATAGATGGAATTTAGCTAAGAAGACGTCGGGGTATTACAATATCCCTCCTTAGGATCATTCGTCCCCAAATGATGGTGCAAAAAACAGACAAGTATGATTTCAAGCAAACAAAGGCATGGAATGAAAGGACAAAGATTGTACCTTCCATCACTTCATTCACCGGATCAAATAAATTTGGATATCTATCTCTCATATCATCTTCTGATTCCCAAGCTACTTCTTTGACTTTCTAATTTCTCCATAACACTTTAATCGAAACAATCTCTTTCCTTATCAACTTTCTAACTTGGCGATACAAAATTGCTACCGGCTCTTCTTCGTAGGAAAAGGAGTCTATCACCTTGATTTCTTCGATGGGTACTACTAACGAGTGATCTCCAATGCACTTCTTCAATATGGATATATGAAATACCGGATGGACAAAACCCAAATTTGCAAGCAACTCTAATTCATATGTAACTCCACCTATTCTTCTCACAATCTGGTATGGTCCTATATAGCGAGAACTCAGCTTACCCTTCTTCCCAAATCGCATATGGGAGAAACATTAAGAAATACCCAATCTCTAACTTCAAACTCTAAATCTCTCCTCCTAACATCGGCGTAGGATTTCTGATGACCCTGAGCTGTTTTAAGTCATTCTCTAATAAGCTTACATCTTCCATCACCTGATGAACAAGATCAGGCCCAAACATCTGCATCTCACCCACTTTATACCACCCTATTGGTGACCTACATCTTCTACCATACAATGCCTCAAATGGCGCCATCTTAATACTAGAATGGAAACTGTTATTATATGCGAACTTTATCAATGGAAAGTGCTCCACCCAACTACCTTTAAAATTAATCACACAGGACCTCAATATATCCTCAAGGGTGTGAATGGTGCACTCAGCTTGCCCATCAGTCTGAGGGTGGAATGTTGTACTTAGGTTCACTTGGGTACCTAAGCCTTTCTGAAAAGATTTCCAAAATTGAGAAGAAAACTGCGTACCTCGGTCGGATATGATAGACACAGGTTCCCCATGCAAATGAACTCTTTCTGTGATGAACAAATTAGCATAATCCTCTCCCGAATAGTTAGTCCTGACAGTCAGAAAGTGAGCTGACTTAGTCAGCCTATCTATAATTACCCATATAGAATCATACTAGTTTTGGGACTTCGAAAGTCTTATAATGAAGTCCATATTGATCATATCCTACTTCCATAAAGGCAATGCTATCTCTTAAGAAGTATCACCTGGTCTCATGTGTTCTACCTTGACTTGTTGACAATTCAAACACTTGGTAACATATTTAGCCTCATCACGCTTCATATTATTCCACCAATAAATGGTGTTCAAATCATGATACATTTTCTTAGATCCTGGGTGAACAACATACCTCGACATGTGAGCCTCACTAAGGATTCTTTCCCATAACCCATCTACATCAGGCACACTCAATCTACCCTGATATCTTAGAATACCATTGCCACCAATCTCAAACGACATTACTTTTTATTAACCCACATCACTCTTAATCTACATTAAGATGGGATCTTTGATCTACTTTTCTTTGACTTTGGCACAAAGGGATGATTTAGCTATCTCATGAACAACGAACCCTCTATCTTCAGAATCTAAGAGTCGTACTCCCAGATTTGCAAGGCGGTGAATGTCCTTCACCATCTCTCTTTTCCCCTCTTCAACATGAGAAAGGCTACCCATAGACAACCTGCTGAGAGCATCGACTACAACGTTTGCCTTACCCGGATGGTAATACGGGCTCATATCATAGTCTTTCAAAAGCTCCATCCAACGCCTTTGCCTGAGGTTCAATTCTTTCTATGAGAAAACATACTACAAACTTTTGTGGTCAGTATAAATATCAACATGCACTCCATAGGGATAATGCCTCCAGATTCTCAGTGCAAACACCATGACTGCTAACTCTAAGTCACGAGTGGGGTAGTTTCTCTCATGCACCTTTAACTGCCTAGATGCATAAGCTACCACCTTACCATACTGCATCAGAACACAACTAAGTCCCACATGGGATGCATCACAGTATACCACAACTATCTACCCCCTCGAGAAAAGTCAAAATAGGAGCAGTAGTTATCTTTTCCTGTAACTTCTCAAAACTATTTTCACACAAGTCAGACTACACAAACTTCACCTTTTTCTGAGTCAATTTAGTGAACAGAGCAGCTATAGAGGAAAAATTCTCTACAAACCTTCTGTAATAACCAGCCAGACCTAAGAAGCTCTGAATATAAGTTGGAGTCGCGGTTCTGGGCCATTTTTTTACTGCTTCAACTTTTTGGGGATCCACTCTAATACCGTAACTAGACACAATATGACCCAAGAACGCAATTGCATTAAGCCAAAATTCACACTTGGAGAATTTCACATACAAGCTATGATCTTTAAGAGTTTGAAGAATAATTCAGAGGTGAGTGGCATGATCCTCCTTATTTTTGGAATAAACCAAGATGTCGTTAATGAATACTATCATAAATAGATCTAGGAACTGACAAAAAACCCTATTCATTAGGTCTATAAATGCTTCAGGGTATTAGTCAATCCGAAGGATATGACTAAGAATTCAAAATGACTGTATCTGGTTCAAAAAGCTATTTTAGGAATATCTGACTTTCTAACCTTCAACTGATGGTATCCCGAACGAAGGTCTATCTTTGAAAAACATCTAGCACCCTGAAGCTGGTCAAAAAGATCATCAATCCTAGAAAGAGGATACTTATATTTAATCATGACCTTATTCAGCTGACGGTAGTCTGTGGACATACGAAGGGAACCGTCTTTCTTTCGCATGAAGAGTACCAGCGCACCCCAAGGTGACACACTGGGGAGTATAAAACCTCTATCTAGAAGATTTGCTAGCTGTTTCTTTAACTCTTTTAGTTCAATAGAAGCAATTTTATATGGAGGAATAGAGATGGGACGGGTATCTGGCAACACATCAATACCAAACTCTATCTCCCTATCAGGTGGTATTCCTAGGAGATCATCCGGTAAGACTTCTGGAAAGTTATTTACTACAGGGACAGACTGAAGAGGAAGACCCTTGGCATTAGAATCCTTAACCCGGATAAGGTGATATAAACATCCTTTAGAAATGAGTCTCGGAGCCCTGAGATAGGATATATAGTGCCCTTTAGGTGTTAAAGAATGTCCCTCCCATTCTATTACTGGCTTATTCAGGAAAGAAAAAGTGACTCTTCGAGTCCTAAAATTTAATGTGGCATAGCATGAATGGAGCTAATCTATCCCTAAGATAACATCAAAAACAACTATATCGAGTTCTATGAGGTTTGCTATAGTATCCCAGCTAAGAATAGATACCACACATTTTTATACACCCTCCTAGCCATAGCAGAATCACCCACCGGAGTGGAGGAAATCAAATCAAGCTCAAACCCAAAACCAACAGCCACATAAGGGGTCACATAGGATAGGGTATACCCTGGGTCAAGTAACACATAAACATCATAGGAAAAGATTTGTAATGTACCAGTGATAACGTCTGGGGAAACTTACACCTCCTGGCGGTTGGTCAAAGCATATAACCAGTTGTAACCACTCCCGACAGTTGATGTGGTACTTTTTTAAGGATGGGATGGTGTCGAATAATTTGCCTGAGACTTTGCACCACCAACATTCTTCCTAGTAGATGGACAGTCCCTCTGAATGTGATCCGGCTGACAACATGAATAACATACAAATGCACCCGACTGACATCTCCCTGGATGATTTCTACCACAAGTCTCACAATGCAGAAAAGTATGATATTGCTATGCCACACTACCCTACGACCGAGTATCCGGTGCTCTGGATCCATGATGAGTCTGGAAACTTTAAGATCGTTTGTCTGCTGGTGGTCTGGGTACTGAGGCATTGGCAGAAGACTGTGCACTACCTTAATTCTTCTTCTTCTACCATTTATTTACCCACTTACTGCTTTGAGGCTGACTGTAACCCTGGTCGAAAGATTTGGCCTATTTTAACTGTCGTTTTTTCTCCCTAGCTTCAGAAATCTTCTTTTTATTCTCCTCTATATATTTCATATGAACTGTCAGCCTAGCAAAGTCCAACTCCTTGTTCAGCATGGCTCCCTGACACTCAAGCACTAGATCATCTAAAAGGCCAGAAGCATACTTCCTCATTCAAGCCCTCATACTACTCGTCATCTCATGAGCATAACAGACCAGCTAATTAAATATTAAAGTGTACTTTTGCACGCTCATCTTACCCTACTTGAGGTTCATGAACTCCTCTGCTTTAGCTTCCCTCAGCTCTAGAGAAAAGAACCTATCAAGGAAAGTTTCTACAAACTCATCCCAAACTGTGGACTCAGCACTATCACTCTTTGCATCCTTCCACTCATTGTACCATTGGTTTGGTACATTCTTCAGCTGGTAGCATACCAACTCAACACCTTCAATCTGATCCATATGCATCACTTTGACAATTTTCTCCATTTTATCTATGAATTATTTCAGATCTTCTTCTACCTTAGTGCCAGTAAACTTGGGTGGGTTCATTCTCATGAACTGTCCCACCCTAGTAGGCTCTAATGTAACTGATGCATACCCAACATCTTTCGATCATTGAGCCTGATTAGCCACCAAATATGCCAGCATATGAATAGACTTTCTGAATTTAGAATTCAAAATATCCCCCTGAGCAGTTGAGGGACGATTAACATTGGTCCATGGAGCCTGAGGTAGACTGGTCGGGACAGGTGGGACCCTCGAAGTAGGGACAGGGTATGGAGTGGGAGCTCTATTATGTGTTCTCATCCCATGAGTGGGACGGACTTCATCATTCTGAGCACTCTGATTAGTATTACGATGCGGAGGTATGCCTGTTATTTCTATAAGACAAAAGATCATTGATTAGGAACAGACTTGACTCTGAAGCACAAACTAAATCACAAGGAAAGGAAACATTTCCTAAATGCCTAGTAGCCTACTGCTTATAAGTGTGGCACGATACGTACCCATAAATTAGACTTTACCTGACGCAATTTTGTAGACACCCTGGGACCATGAACCATGCTCTGATACCATATTTTTCACAACCCGAATCGAGGCCCAGGCCTTGATGAGCATTCCAAACCATGAAGGCCCAAAACACCCCTATCTATATGGTAATTATGCACATAATTCATATGATAAAAGACATGCGGAAGATTAATAATACTCCAAAAACATGGTTAACCTGAATGTGATCATAACACTAAAAAATGAAATCCAAGATATATCTGAATAATAATGTAAGACTTAGTCTGGGAAATCTCTACTATGGACTAAACAAACTGTCTGAAAATTGGGACAAGGCTCTCATTAGACAATTGGAGTCTCTTATTCTAATACACCGTATGGCACTAGGCTAGTGTAATATAAGATATACCCGAATCGACAAATCACGATTTCGGGCATGAGTATCTAGACTCATGCCTTCTTCGGGGAACCACCTAATATCTCTTTCTGCCCAATTTTTTGACCATTTCTAATCATGCAACATTCTAATCACAAAATCTATAAATCTAATTTCAAACTGCATTTTATTCTATTCTTAATTTATCATGGCATTTTCTGAGTTGGTGTCGTCACACCAAGACTTGCAAGCTCTATTTTTGAGCCATAATGCAACAAGCATGATTTTTCATAAAACTGTAGTTTCAGACCATCCAAAATATGTAATTTGCATAAAATATTTCATGCTACAAAAAATCAAGTTAAAACCATGTAAAAACTCTCATCAAACATATAGTGGTCACGTGCTTTTGGCAAAACCATGCACTCTTTCATTATATATATATTCAACATTCGCAACCCTCTCTTTCATATTTAAAAATCATATTCAAAACATAGAAAAAGCCAAAGTATTTCATATCATGTTCTTCAAAACGCATTCAAAATAATTTATATCATATGAAGATGAGAAAACTCATAACAAGAGAGGGATTCATTATAATACATGCTCTCAATTGAATAATCATTCTTGAACACATACGTACATATATACATATTTTCAAGTCGATTTGGTGGAAAGGCCTACAAAACAAAACAATACCGTCAAAACTTCTAAAACATGATTATATTCCTAAACTTCAAAACCCCAATCTTAAAACATGATTTCTATGCCCATGAGATTTTAGAAAAAATCCCGCGTACCTCGAGTTAGGAAGACAATAGGTTCTTATTGAAGCCTACAACCTGGGGATTCCAAATATGTGATCAACTTTGAAACCTACGATTGAATCTTGAACTACTTGGGTTTTTATTTTGAAATCCTAGAGAGGATTCTTGATGATTTTAATGAAAATAGCGTTAAGTTTCTCAAAAATACCCTAAATCCTTTGTTTGGACGGTTTTAAAGGTTAGGAAAAAGTCAAAATTACCCTTAATGACTTCTAAGCAGAACTAAAAAGTTGAACTAAAAAAAACCTGATTGCAGTGCCATCGCGACGTGCCGCAATCGTGGTGGTCCACTGGAATTTGACCAGTGGGAAATTAGGTGCCTCCACAACTCGCCACCATTGCGGAGCCCCACTTGAATTTGACGATTGTTAATTTGACCCTCTCCGCGATGCGCTAGACACCAAAATAATGACGTTTATAATTGGAACTATAAATTATTCAAAACTTCTTCACCAAGGGTCCCTTTTGGATGAATCTTACATCGTTGGAAAGCTAATTCAGTCATCTATGTAATGAATGGTTTAAATCTAGGAAATTCCACATGAAAAATAATTTAGATCATTCTAGAAGCTAATGCTTAGACTTTCTATGGACTGAATTTAGCTAAGAAGACATCGGGGTATTACAATTTTAATATGGTTTTGCACATATGGGTGGATCGAAATTGTGGTTTAACTAAAGGGTCACATTTAATCCTAAATATGATGGTTTTGGTTTTGATGTTGTATGACCTCAACCTTTTTGTGAAATTATCAATAAGAATGATCTTGTCACATGATGAATTATGTCTTGAACTAAGGCATTGGCCTAAGAATGTTAATGGTTGATAAATGATTTTATGAAGGCCTTGTTGGCCATAAGTTGATTTGAAAAACTAAATAGGTTTGAGTCCCTAAATGTTGAATTGAATTAGTATCTTTGTTTAGACAATGGATTCGAGTCTCAAGTTAATTAATAATAGTTATGGCATGTTGTACTCTTGCAAGTTGGGTTGGTATGACAATACCAACGGGATGCCTTTGGTATATAATTTAATAAATAGTTGTGTATGGGTAATGAATTTTTTCATTGGGCTTTAAAGTGGGATGTGTAACCGGATCATGAAATTAGATTTTGAAGGATTGACACTAGAAACTGCATTTATCGGTACGGGTATCTATATGGAAGAGAGGTTTGAATCCCACAAAATGAATATATGAATGGGAGGTTTAAGTCCCCAATATTGTATACATTAGTGCTTAAGTCATCTTAACTATGACGAGAGGTTTGAGTCCCTCATAAAGGCATATACAGATATAGATATTCTGTGATTTGCGTGGCTACATGACTAGGGCCCTTCCAACTAGGAGAAAGATTAGTTTATTTAGCCCGTGGGTGCCTTGATATATAAAGGTTATGTTGCACAACCCAATTTACATTTTCAAAGTTCATGCTTAGTTTTTTTCCCTACCCCGACATGTGATATTATATTTATATATATGCATAATGATTTCATATGATATTATGATTTAAATGTTGTGATGGTATTGAATTGTGAACATGGCAATATTTTATTCCTTTATTTGTGAGTTACATGCTAGTGCTCCAACCACTAACCATTTTTGGATGTTGTATCCCCGCATGATGCAGGCACCAATTTTTTTTACTTTTTCTGTGCAATGATCAGGTTCTTGAGTTATTTCATGAGTTGATATTGAAGTGGTGAGCATCGATACTTCTAAAGGATTTATTTTATGGTCCTTATTTCCTATGTCTTTGACCTTGTTTAGACTTTATTTTGGCTAGTGCCTGGAGTATGTCCTGATATTTTACTGACGTTCAGTTTTGTATAGGCTTTGTTGGATTATTGTGGATTTGATGATTTGGTTTGGTTGATTGTTTTGGTGACGTACAGTTGTCCCATTATCGATGCATGGTATAGATAAATGATGAATCATTATTAGTTTTTTTCTGTTATCTTATTATTTGTTTAAAATTCATCCAATACTTAAAGTTATTGTACTGGATAGGTTAGGTAAAGAGGGTGATCATTGATCCATACGGGACTTAAGATACCTATCACGGGCAGGTCCTAGTTTAGATCATGACAAAGGTGGTATCAGAGCCTAGGTTCATTTCCAATTGGGTGTCCACAAAGTCGTGTCAAATAGAGTCTCTTTTATGGGTGTGTAGCGCACCACATTTATAAGAGAGAGAGAGAGAGAGGCTATAATACATTTAGGAATTATTTCTTTTCTTGTTGTATTACTTCGAGCTATAGAGTCTAAGGTCTTGGATTTCTCTAATTTCCCATTTGCTCACTTTTTAAGATTATGTCTCCTAGGAGATTTTAAGCTCATCAAAACTTCTCTATTCTACTTGGAGACACTTTTGATGGGACACGCCCTGATTATGGGGTTCAAACCGATTTAGGGGGCAATTCTTGATTGCTCTATTGGATTTTCACCGTTTACCTCTATCACTTCTCGAACTCCCCAAGATGGATGTGATAAACGTTGAGTTTTGTCAGACTATTCATATGTTGGCTTAGTTGGTAGCTTCTCAGTCTAAGCATATAGCTTCTGTTACTCTATCTTCTGAGGCCATAAGGGTTGGTCAATTTATGGGGTTGAGTGCTCCAACTTTTACTGGTGTTAAGATTGAGAAGGATCCCCAAGCTTTTATTAATAAGATAAATAAGATCCTCTGAATTATGCATGCTTCAAATATTAAAGGTATGGAGTTCGCTGCCTACCAGCTGAAGTATATAGTATACCAATGGTATAAGGAGTAGGAATAGTCTAGGGGAGCTGATGCTGACTTTGTATTATAGGATAGATTTTGTAATACCTTATTGGACCCCTTTTTTTCCCAGGAGTTGAGAGAGGAAAAAATAGAGGAATTTGTCAATTTAAGACAAGGTAGGATGTCGGTCAAGGTGTATGCCTTGAAATTCTATCAGTTATCCAAGTATGCTCCTGAGTTGGTGTCTAGTATGAGAGCTCGAATGCCTAAGTTTGCTTCTGGGTTGTCTTGTGAATTGATTCTGGAGAGTAAGACAGCCTTGTTGAATAAGGATATAGATGTTTTTTGGCTTATGGTGTATGTTCAATAGGTCGAGCAAGAAATAAGAAGCAGGTTGAGATTGGTAAGAGGTAGAGTAATAAATTTATATTTTTGACTAGGGTGGAGGCTACCGGCAGAGTGGTAGAGATAGGAAAAAGTGGCCTAAGAAAAAGTGAGGGAGTTCTGGTTTCTTATCTATGACTAGTACTCCTTACCCAAAGCCATTGGGTGGTTATTTTTCTCAGTATGATGGAGGGTGGGGAATAGTGTGCCCAATCTTAGGCTAGTGGGGCTCAGTCGACTCAATCATATTCTTCTTGTAGATTCTATGGTCAGCACAACTGTGGACAGTGTGAGAAAAGGAGAAATCGATGTTTTAATTATGGTCAGATTATCCATATGCATCATGATTATCCTTCTAGGGTTGCGTCTGGGGCCAATAAGGTTCATGTTCTCTCTTCATTATCTTCTGCACCCAAGGGTTCTGCTTCTTCTTCTGGTACCGACACTAACCAAAATCACTTATATGCTCTTGCTTCTTGTCAAGACTTCAAGGCATCTTCTGATGTCATTACTGGTATATTAAAACTCTTTTCTCATAATATGTGCTATTTATTTAATCCAGGGTCCACTCTCTCTTATGTGACCCCATTTGTGGCTGTGCATTTTAGTTTTGGTCCTGAGTGTATTTCTATTTTTTTTGTTTCTACCTCGGTAGGTGACTTTGTAGTTTCTAGAAGAGTCTATAGGGGTTGTGTGATATCTGTGGGTGGTCGAGAAACTTTTGTAGATTTGTTTGAATTAGATATGGTTGATGTTGATGTCATATTACGGATGGATTTGTTGCACTCGTGCTATGATTATTTAGATTATCGAACCCATAAGTTTATGTTTAAATTCCCTAATGAGCCCATTGTCGAATCGGAGGGAAGTTCCCTAGAGCCTAAGGGAGGTTCATATCGTATCTTACATCCCAAAAATTAATTTCCAAGGGGTGTCTCTATTATTTGGTCTAAGTTAAAGATTCTAACTTGGAGGGTCATTTGTTGATATCCGTTCCTGTGGTTAGTAAATTTCTGAATTTTTTTCCTAATGATATTCATAGTGTCCCTTCTGGTAGGGAGATTGATTTTGGTATTGACCTTGTTTTGGATATTCATACTATCTCTATTCCCCCATATAGAATGGCTCCAACTGAGTTGAAGGAACTCAAAGAGCAATTGAAGGATCTTTTAGATAAGGATTTCATCCATCCTAGTATGTCTCCATGAGGTACACTTGTCTTGTTCATATGTAAGAAAGATGGTTCCCTTTAGATGTAGATTGATTACCGACAGTTGAGAAGGTGACAGTAAAGAATAAGTAACCACTTTCGAGAATTGATAATCTCTTTGATCATCTTCAGGGTGCCAAATTCTTCTCTATGATCAATCTTCAGTTTGGGTATCATCAGTTAAAGATTAGTGAGGTAGATATCCCTATTACAGCTTTCCGTACTCGGTATGGGCATTTTGAGTTCTTGGTGATGTTGTTTGGTTTGACTAATGCCCTTGCGACATTCATGGACTTGATTTATAGGATCTTCTTTTAGTTGCTAGATTTGTTCGTGATTGTCTTCATTGATGATATTTTGGTGTACTCTATGAGTGAGGAGGATCATGCCTATCACCTTCGTCTGGTGTTGCAAATCTTAAAAGATTAGAAGTTATATGCTATGTTTTCTAGATATGAATTATAGTTGAACATTGTTACATTTTTATTTTATGTTTTGTCTAGTGAAGGGATCATGGTGGATCCTTCGAAAGTTACTGTGGTTAAGAAGTGACCTAGACCCGTGACTCCAATCGATATTCGAAGCTTCTTGGGTTTAGCCTATTATTATAAGAGGTTCATAGAAAGTTTCTCTTCTATTGCTTCTACATTGACAAAGTTGACTCAGAAGAAGGTGAAGTTCTTGTGGTCTGATGCTTGCGAGGGTAGCTTTGAGAATATATATGATAAGTTGACTTCAGCTCTAATTTTGACTTTGCCTGAGGGTACTAAGGGTTTTGTCGTCTATTGTGATGTGTCCTGGGTTGGTTTGGGTTGCATGTTGATGCTGCATAGCAAGGTGGTTTCTTATTCCTCTAGACAGTTAATGGTTTATGAGAAGAACTATCCGATCACGACTTAGAGCTATTGGCTATGGAGCTCACCTTAAAAATATGGTGTCACTATCTATATGAGATGCATGTTGATATCTTTTCTGATCATAAGAGCCTGAAATATGTGTGTATTCCTAACATTTTTATTTTCTGTGTTTGTGAAAGAAAAGAATGATTTCCTTAGCATCTTTCTTTTCAAAATTAGGTAAAGGTAAGGGTAGAGATGTTTGGGTTTTAATCGTGCTAATGAATGCCTTGTCCCATAATTGAAGGATAAATAATCCTGGGGGGGGGGGGGGGTGACTAAAATACCTCGGACTTTGGACTTTGCAAATTTCCTGAGCTTTAGGCTCTCTACACTTCTTACGACTCACACCACGAGTCATATGGCATGGTTCTAGGTCAAGTGACCCTAGTTGTAAGTTAACCAGTATGTTATTGGCCAAGTTCTGTCCTGGTTATAAGAGACTTCTCATGAGTCATATGATTATGTGACGACTGGTTAAAGTCCAGTCATATGTTGTCCAGTGTCAAATCCCTTGGCATTCTATATTGGTCACGACTAGATCATACGAGTAGTATGGTTTAGTAATGAGTGGGACTAGGAAGTAGTAAGTTGAACTCTGTCTTGGTGATGAATCAATGGTACAAATCATAAGTTGTGGTGATAAGTCAATGGCTTGACTCATAACCAAAGGCAGGATTTTACAGGTTTAAGCTGGGGGCACTTTGGACATTTTCCACCCCAAACCCTTAAGACACCACATGTTAATAACACTTTTTGGTCATTCATTATAGAATTTACAAGATCAAACTCTCTCTAAACTCTCTCAAAAACCTCTCAAGAAAGATTGGGCTAGGGTTTCTTCAAAGTGGTCATCTAAGAGCTTGAGGATCAAAATCTCTTCGTGAATCTTCATAACTCAGGCATGTGACTCTTCCCTCATTGTTAGTTTACTAAAATCATATGTTTAAAACATTGTTCATAAGTCATTAATGGTGGTTTTGAAAATCAAGTTTGAGGGTTTGAATGGATATTAATGGGTATTTCTTTCTCATGATTTAATTTATGATTATGCATATTTTAATAATGGTTTTGCATATGTGGGTGCATGGGAATTGTGGTTTAACTAAAGGGTCATGTTTAACCCTAAATGATGGTTTTGGTTTTGATAGTGGTATGCCCCCAAACTGTTTGTGAAATTGTCAATGAGAATGATCTTGTCACATGATGAATTGTGTTTTGAACTAAGGGATTGTCCTAAGAATATTAATGGTTGGTAAACGATTTTATGAAAGCCTTGTTGGCCATAAATTGATTTGAAACATTAAATTTGTTCAAGTCCAAAAATGCTGAATTGAACTGATGTCTTTGTTTAGATAATGGGTTCGAGTCCCAAGTTGATTAATAATGGTTATGGCATGTTGTACGCTAGCATGTTGGGTTGGTGTGACGTTACCAACGGGATGCCTTTGGTAAATAATTGGATAAATGATTGTGTATGTGTAAAGAATATTTTAATTAGGCCCTAAAGCGGACTGTGTAGTTGGGTCGTTAAGTAGAGTCCGAAGGACTAACACTTGAACTGTGCTAGCCGGTATGGGAGGTTTGAGTCCCCGAAACTAAATATATGAATGGGAGGTTCGAGTCCCCCATATTGTATACATTGATTCTTAAGTCACCTAGACTACGCCGGGAGGTTCGAGTCCCTCATAAAGGCATATAAGATATGGATATTCTCTGGTTTGTCCGTCTACACGACTGAGGCCCTTCTATTTAGGGAGAGTTGAGCCCATATAGTTCGTGGGTACCTTGATATAAGAAGATTATGCTACAGTCCAGGTTAAGGTTTTCGAAGTTCATGTTTTCCCTATCCCGGCATGTAATATTATATTCATATATATGCATATGTATTTTCATGTGATATTTTGCTTTGGATGTTGTGATGGTTTTAAACTGTGATCATGGGAATGTTTTATTCCTCTATCCCTGAGTTACATGCTAGCGCTGCAACTGTTAACCGTCTCCGGATGCTTTATCCCCATGCGATGCATGTACCGAAACTTCTTCTACTTTTTCTGCAAAGTGATCAGGTGCTGAGTTAGTTTGTGAGTTAACATTGAAGTAGTGAGATTCCATACTTTGGAAGGCTTCATTTCTTGGTCCTTATTTCCTATATCTTAGATCTTGTTTAGACTTTGTTTTGGCTAGTTTCGGGGACATGTCCCGACATTTATTGACGTTTAATTTTGTAGAGGCTTTGTTGGATTACTGTGGACTTGGGTGTTTTGGTTTAGTTGATTGTTTCGGTGACGGATAGTTTTCCGGTTACTGATGGATGGTACAGACATATGATGAATCATTACTAGTTTTATTTTACATTATCTTGTTATATGTTCGGAATTCATCCGATACTTGAAGTTATTATACTGGCTAGGTTAGATTAAGAGGGTGATCTCCGATCCACTTGGGACTTGAGATACCCATCACGGCCAAGCCCTGGTTTGGATTGTGACAATATACATATTGATACTTGGCATGAAGACTGTAGGTGGGTGATGCAACAGATACGAGGTAAAAATTAGGGTCATTTAAAAAATTTATTTTGCTGTTATGGTATATAATATCTAGATAAAGCGTAATGCTCGAGCCTTCCAAAACAAGTATAGATCAATGGAGGATGTGCTTCAATAAATCAAAGCTTGTATATGCATGCGTGTTAGGAGAAATTGGAGGTTACCCCAGTTCATATGTACTCTATGATTATGCAATTTTTTTTAGGTTCCTAGTGTAGGAGGTCTGTGTCGGATGGTAATGGGATGGGATAGTCTTGTAGGGCTATACCGTGCTTTGTAATGTTTATCTTGATAGTTAATAAAATCTTTAATTACAAAAAAAAAAAAAAGCATTGTAAATGTTGTAAGCTCCTTGTTTGAAACTATTGTGGTTTTTGAAAAAGCTACTCCCTAGAATCATTTTTTTATTGTAATTTATTTCTTAATTGATATTTTTATATTTAGTTCTTATTTTTGATATCTTAGGATTTTTTTAATTTTATTTTTGACATTATGTATTTATTTTTTAAATTAATTTTGAGACATAATTATAAACACTAATTAATAGGGTTATTATGATAAAATAGTCGTTTTAATAACTATACTACTTAATAAATGTGTCAAGTCAAAATGTAACAAGTAAAAGTGAACAGAGAGTACTTAATTTGACCAAATTTTCCTCATTTAATACTCCTATCAATTTAATATATATTTTTTGCATTATATTAATTTATTTTCATATTTATAACTAAGTAAACGTGAAAACAAACCTCTGATTATGTTTTGATTTTTAAAATGATAAGTATTGATAAATTATTCATTTTAGTAAGGATGCCATGTTTATTCTTTTTATTCTTCGTTCAATGGAAAAGGATTAAAAATACACCTAAATTATTCGAAATGGATCAAAAATATATGTTATTTATTTTTTTGGCTCAAAAATACCCTTCTGTTTGTTTTTTGGCACAAAAATATCCTCCATTAATTTTTTGACTCAAAAATACCCCTTTGTTTATTTTTTGGTTCAATAATACCATTCTCTCTAACGAAATGCCACCAAGCACACCACGTAGATTAAAAAAAATTTACTTAATCAATCCACGTGAAAAATCACTCCAATTAATCCATCTAACAATCAACCCTTTTTGTTCTATTTAAAAATCCGATTCGATCCATATTCAAAAAATTCGAACCAAGAGGCAAAATTCAATTCTTTAATTTTTTTCTGATCTCATCCCTTTCACCGCCTTATATTTTATTATTTTATATTTTCAAAGTTACGAGACTCACTCGAGAAATTCTTGACCTTATCAACTTGTGGTTGTTCTACATTGCCACTAAACTTCACTCTCCAAATTTCAATTTCATCTTTGAATTACTATTCTTCTCACTACAATCAGATTCCTCATTAGACAAATTCAGATAGGACATCCAGTAGCAATCCAATCTCTTGAAAATTGAGTCAACTATTTGAGGATCCAATTGTTTAGGATCTACCCGATTAAAATTCGATTATTTCGGATCAACAATTTAAGGAACTAATTTTTTCCTCATCTTTTGCCTTGATCAATCCAAAATATCTGAACCTATCACATGAAAAATAAACAATCAAATTCTTTAATTTTTTTCCTCTTGGTCGATTTTTTCTTTTTAATATGGGTGGGGTTGGGTCTTTTAAATTAAAAAATTGGGTTGATGGTTAGATGAATTAAATGGCGTGATTTTTCATTTGTTTCTAATGACGTGGACTGAACAAGTGACTTTTTTTATTGACGTGGCGTGTCTGGTGGCATTCTGTTTGAGAGAAGGTTATTTTTGAGCTAAAAAATTAGCGGAGCGATATTTTTGTGCCAAAAAACAAACAAAAGAGTATTTTTGAGCCAAAAAGTAAATGAAGAGTATTTTTGATCCATTTCAAATAGTTCAGGGACATTTTTAACCCTTTTCCGTAAAATCAAGATAAACTTAATTAATTTTTTCTATTCTACTTCATAATTAATATTCTTGGAAGTTTCAATAATATCTATTCATATGTTATATGAATATTTTTATAAGTTATCGTTAAGTCCATTAATATGAACAAATATATAATAGTAAAATTAATTATTTTATTTATAATTTTTAAGTATTGTGTAAAATGAACATATGAGATGGATAAAGTATTTAAGAACGGAGCAAGTATTATCATGGAGTTGCTCTTGCTCTCCAAACTGGATTGGATTACAGAAATTGATGTGTCGTTAAGGCTGCTATCTAATGATACCCATAGTTTATGAAAGGTCAAAGGGAATTGGCTGTTTGAATGAATATATTTGAATATTATAAAACCTAAATTCAAACTAATCACCAAATGACAAATGAAACACAATAATCTAATCTTTTTCAATTAAATTGAGCGAATATTGTTTATCTCGAAACACATTCCCGTCGACTATTATTAGATGTAGCGCAGCCACAACTTGGCTTATTCTCTATCAATGCACGTTTACCCAATTCGTAATTATCTTGATATTTTAATTTTAATGTAATTTTTTAACATAAAAGTGATGTTCAATATTGTTCAATTTACTTCGAAATCCTCTTCTTCAAATAAATTAATAACATAACTTGTTTAACTTCCAACACGTGGAGTCATTGACTAACATTCCCAAGTGTACCCGTCGAGCGCGTAGTATAAAAAGTAAACGCAAGAGCTTTCTTGTATATTAATGCACGACCGTAACTATCCGCAATATAACCTATTCACTTTAGGCCGTTCTATTTACTAGCTCCATTCACTTTTTTTACTTATCTATTATATTTAACATAGATAGTATTCATTTTTATTTTTTAATTAGAAAAATTATGAGCTAATTTGCCATTGGCCAAAAACATATACAATTCTTGAACTTAGTGGAGAATTTTATTTAGACACCTAAACTTAGGTTATATTTATTTTTATTAAGATTAAGATGTTTGAACTAAATGCATACTTAAATGATTAAAATATGGCCTTTAGATATGATCACTGAATTATTCATACTGTTTGTTTTTCAAAATCTGAATGAGCATAACATATTTATCAATAAACATAATAAATATATAATTTAACTAATTAATTAATGAAGTCTTTAAAAAATATTGGTTTACTATAATGAAATGATTATTTGATTAAAAAATAAAAAAAAATATTCATTAATGATGATGGAGATTGTTTGTAATGCGGGTGGTGGTGATAATAGTTGGTGTTAACAGATAGAAATGGTGGTGGTGATAATTATAATGAAAGTGGTTGGTGTTAAGTCAGTCATAATGGTGGCGGTTGGAAGTTGTGATGGTGGTTGTGATGTGAAGTTGGTTGATGTTAGTAGTTGGAGAGGTGAGGATGGTGGCTGAAAAATGTATACCTGGTGGTTGATGATGTGCTGGTGGTAGCTAATCAAGCTGCTAGTTGTGATGGTGGAGATGATTGTTAGTAAGAATAGACTGTAGGATGATAGTGACTGAGAGTGGTAGTAGAGGTGGCAACACCAATGACAATAGTGGTGGTGGTGACCAAAGAATGTGAGGTTAATGTGTTAGTGGTAGTTGACAGTGATGCTAGTTGTAATAGTAGAGTTGGTTGGTAGTAGGGATTGGACGACAATAATTAATGATAGTAATGGAATTAACAGTGGATAGTATTAGAATAATGAAGGTTGTAGGTATGATAGTAGCTGACAGTAGTGATTGCTAATAATATCGATTATGATGGTAGAGGTAATTAGTGGTGGTGATGGGTGATGGTTTATAACAGTGGTGGACAAAGGTGGTTAGTGGTGGTGATTGATGATTGTGGATAGAGCGATGGTGAATATTATCCAACACAATAATACCTCTTAATGACATTAAGGTGTGGTTTCAAATTTCAATGATTAAGACTTACTCAAACGTATTAAGAGTCATAATCTTAGTAAAAATAAATATATTTAAAGGTCTGAAGTCTAAAATATTCAGATTCAGACCTCCATTAAGTGCAAACAAATGGGGACTTTAATCTTGTTCTAATTGACTACAAAACTATATATGATTTTGTTCCTATCAAATAGTAAGTTGAAAACTCATTCATAAATAAAATATCTGTAATTAATCATATGACATGAAAAAGAATACGCCACTGAAGTAATGATCCAATTGTATATATATGCCTTTTTATTTTTATACCTATATATTATTATTAAGTACTATTCAATTTCTAAAAGTTAACAGACTCATAATAACATAATTAGGGGGGGGGGGGGGGTGATAGAATAGTATTATTATTATTATTTTGTTTTAAAACTAAGCGAAAAGATGAATATCATGAATAACAACGTAGATAAAAAATATTGAGAAAAGACAAGAGATGAGTATTTTACATTCTCCCAAATATCAAATATACAAGTGTATACAATATGAACCTTTATGCCTCTATTCATAGTGTCATATAGAGGCATGCAAAAGGTTGTCATAAATATGGCATTAACCATTAGCATGATGGAGGATGTTAAGGATGTGTAAGGTCACAAGAATAATGGCCATGAATGATGGAGGTTATCTTCATATGGAGGGAAATAATGGAGAAAAGTAGTGGAAGTGTAGTGGACATCCACACTTACTAGTTTTATAACACTCCCCCTTAAACGTCCATAGATAATGTGCCTCGTTAAAATCTTACTAAGAAAAAATTCAGTGAAAAAAATTTCTAGTGAAAGAAAAAGAGTACACATATCTTATAATACATGTTTATTTGCAGCCTTGTTAAAAACTTTGTTAGAAAAATCTATTGGGACAAAACCTAGGCCAAGAAAAAAAGAGAGTAGCGTGTATTTTACTCTCCCTGATACAAACATCATTTCACTTCTCAAATATGATGCCCCCAATCTTATATGTCTGTTTTTAAATGTTGATATTGATTGTATTGTTGTGATCAAATTACATTCACGAAGATGTTGCATTCTTAAAATTGTCTTGATGTGTTGTTTTCTTATTTCTTGGATATGTTAAGCCCATGAACTCAGTCAAATAAATTCTTGAAAATCACTTTATATGTGACCTCATCACCGCAGGCCATTTTTATATTGAACTTGTTCGTAGAGATAACTAATTAGTTGTGGAAACTTTATTTGCGTGATATTAAAATTGATCGCAGATCGAATATTCTTCCTGCATTTGCATAACTAACAAGACTTTGACAATATTTATTAGAAGTAATAAATTCATATCAATAATATTAGATTTATCTCACATTCACATAAAAGTAAAATTATATCTTTTCCATATTAATAACATCTATTATCTTATGTATAGAATATCAGGATACATAAATGCAACAATTGGATACATGGCATTTTCTTACCACACTCATGAGATAAAAATTGATCTTTCCTTATGGTTATCGATCTCACAATCATTGGAATATTCACTTGATCGGATCTCTTTTAAATCCTGTAAGGATTTTTCTATAGCATTTGTGGTCTAGCTAGACATGACAATCATTAGTTATACGCATTTAAGATTTTCATACATTGTCAGATTTAAGAAACCTTGTTGCATCCATCATAGGAGAACACATCTCCAAACAATAATGCACGGACTTTGCAAATAGCGTTTATGCCTCAAGACAAAAGTCATATTTTATATCTTACGATTTTACTTTTCTCACAATCACCAATTTGTAGCCCACTAGCGTTATACCTTAGTCTATGAAATAATTTCAAAACATCACTTTTCAAGTGAAACATAATATACTTGAATTGCGTAGTTTATTTGTCCATATTATTCGACAGATTTAAATTCAAGGTCCTCGTTACCATTTATAATGGTGAGTGCTATATTATACAAAAAATACCATCGATGGTTATTTGATATTGATTTCAATAAGACATAACTTATCAAAATTTCTTCATTTCATTATTTTCAGGTACCTGAACCTTTGCCAAAGTTTTATGAAGTGTTATGTCATGATGCTCTTTTAAAGAACTTGCCTCATTATCAAAATTATATTGATCATTTACTCCTCTCTTTATTTAAATAGTTTTATATTTGAAACTAATTGACCTATCACGTTTCAGGCGTGCCATAGACTCTGCCGTTTAAGTAATTTTCATTGGAGCATTTACAAATGATTTATAACATAGGGTCAGTCTGGCAATGAACTTGCAACGTTTTGCCAATTATGACTTATCAATTAAACCTCAAGTTCACTATGTTTTTTTACGAGGATCTAGATAATTCATTCTATACATTTCAACTATAATCATATCTCCCCCTAATGTTAGAAAATCTAACATTTACCTCAATCTTATTTGGGGATTCATCTTTATACATGGTGGATATTGCACATTCAAGTTTTTAGGATGATTTTAATTAGTTCCTGGACCTGAACCAATAATATAGGTGAACCTTGTTGGCTTGATGCATACAAATATTGCTATATTTAAATAAACTTGTCTCATACCAATTATTTTTGAGAGATTTGTTCTTATAACAAATCGTTCAACTATAATTAGAGGCACATAATTTTCTACAAAACCAATCAGCATTAGCAACATTTATAGTTTGGAACCATGCTTTCAATTTAATAATTTATGCAAACAACCTTGCAAAAATCAAATTGCAAGTTGATAGCAGTGCATGCGACCAACCATAGATGCATCTCATTTCATAATAAATAATCTACATGGCAGGTGAAAGGGCCCATATTCACCTTGCTGTATGATCCAAAAGTTTAGGGGATACAATCATAACCTTAGTTGTTATAATAGTTATCGTTAGAACAAGCAACATAAGAGAATTATGAAGAATCTTTTACTTCTTCATTGTAAATCCGTATGAATTGTTAATTATTTTTGCATTATATTTGAATCGAGATGGTCAACCGATCATTCCAACTTATATATTTTCAGTAAACATTTAGTTTACTATAGCATGTGATTCTATCACCATGCCCATATATTTGTATCAATAATCAGGAGGAAAATAGGTAGCCTTTTTAATAAATATTTATAATTCGTTTCGATTGAAGTAATAGAAAGATTCAAAATCTTTCCATAATTTACTGTCTCAATATTATAATAATACTAATATGCTTTTTTGAATTCCCTTGAAACTTAAAAATTTTCTTTTGGAGACTTACTATAATTTCAATGACTTGAATAATTTCATTTCTTCGAGTAGCAACACATTAGCGTTTTGAGGTTATCAAATATTTGTGTACTACCTCATATTTCAAAATTCCATTTGTATGGTGGCCATCTCCTTTTAGAGAGAAAATTATTGTCATTATTGTCAAAACTATTTTACGCAAGACCACTGTCACGACCTGAGACTACCCCCTAGTCGTAACACGGTGCTTGAAACCATAAGTTATCCCAAGATAACTCTTGAACTGGCATATTATTGAGCAACTAATTTAAAATATATTAAATAGTTGGTTCTACTGTGCGGAAATATAATCATGACAAAATTTGGGAAAAAAATATAATAATAATACAATTTATATTCTGAAAAAAAACTAAAGAGAACTGAAATTACATGACTGACTCTGACTAATATCTATGAAGCCTCTACTATACTGACTATAGATAGCTGGGATATACATCCAACTACCACTAATCAATACAAATAAATAATAAGGTAAAGTACATGAACAACATCTGACTGAAGTCCTCGGAATAGGAGAACTCATCACCTGCTGACTAAAAACTGTAACTGCCTGATCATGACGTGCGGACTACAGCTGGTACTGAAACTATGAAACAATGCAGTCGCACAGACGTATATGTGGATCAATACTTTTGGAATTTACTGAGTAAGCATGGGTGAATGCAATAAGTAAAACTGATTTCATATGTAATCTTAAAACAAGCATGCTAAGTATAAGTAGACTCACCAAGAGACTGAAATAAAATGAAAGCTGAAATATCTTAAAACATGAGTAACAAACATAATCTGATAAGTTGGTGAATCACTACACTTAGTTTCTTAAAACTTAACATTTTTGTAGAATAATTAGAGTTGAAGCTAGAAAACAGTAAGACATAGGTACTGTATGAATACTGGTATGAAACTATATGATGGAAACTATAATATCTGAGAATGCAAGAATAAGTGTATATCTGTTATGTTACTGAGATAAATCTAAAATCTTAAAGACCAAAAGTTGTAAAACTGAATATCTAAAAGTCTGTACACTTAGTCAAGCAAACTTGAACTGAAATTATACTGAATACTGACTGAGAATATGGGATGTATCCTGTAACCGACATGCCCTAATCTGATCTAATCTGGGTCCAATCTGTAACCCCAGTTGAAAATTTTTTAGTATCGTGCCACAGGTACTAACACTGGCTGATGATGTGGATCCATAAGGCTGATGTCTCAAAGGACTAAAGAGTCACCCTATATTGGCAGATGCTCTCATGAGATATGTGTCAACACTAAACTGGCAGGAAGACATCTCAAACCTACACTGGCTACGTAGTTCTATAACTCAAGGATTGCTACTAAGGGTCAAACCCTAAACTGGCAGGAATTCCCCCATACCCGGGTTGTCTCAGTGAAAAATCCTACTCCCAACTAAATGACACTAGAATATTAACTGATACATGCATTGTTAACTGATAAATGATAAGCTCAGGCCATGGTATTCTTAAAATAACAGTTCATACGGATTCTGGGGTAATTAATTACACATAAATTGATAATGCTCATCATGAAATAGATAGCTGAGTATACTGATAAAATTCATGGATTAACTGTCTGAATACTTCAAAAGTTGAATTTATGTAAATCACATAGGTATCGGGTGTTCATAACCCACCAGCACTAAATGAGCTTAAAATACAATATTAAATCTTAAATATTTGATGTTGAATCATGGTTCAAAGACTCAAAAGCATAAATATTTCATCAAACACTTGGGAATCATGAACTTGAACACGAGAATGTCTTAAACATAGGAAGACACTAGGATAACATGGCTAAATTCATAACTTGAACATGGTATTGAAATTTCAATATTGAAACATGATATGACTCATTCTACTTGAAAACACATAAAACATAACTCGTAATTAAAATTAACAAGAGATTCATGGAGATAATTCAACTTGAAATATGTCAAACTTATAATTTAAAATCAAAAAGGGTTCTTGGGTTCCATGGGTGAAAGGGGACCCATGGATGAACTCCTACATACCTTAAACCCTTAATCTTTGAAGAGAAACACCAATCTTGATGCTTTCTTGAAGGTTATTGGATTTGGAAACTTGAATTCTTGATTTCTAGGGGAGAAAGAAATGAATTTTTGTTCTTGGGGAAAGAGGAGGGTTTTTTCTCAAGAGGGATTTGGAGAAGAAGGCCAATAATGACATAAAATATGCCCAAAATCGTGTTATGAATAATTGGGTTAGAGGGGGATAAGACCCAATTCCCCTCCATCATTTAAACCAAATATACTGGACGCAACTATGTCACCACAACACAGTCTTATCATGGTGGCTTACTGGTTTTGACAAAAAATAATCATAATTTTTTGCTCGGGTATCGGATTAAGGCAAAATTGGTATCGTTGGAAAGGTAATTCAATTTTGTATAATTTGGTGGTATTGATCTAACAAATTACATATATGTCAAAAGTTATACACAGTCAAAATTGACCCTTGTAGGATCGAACACCAAACTTTGGATGAATCAAAGGCCCTCAACTCAACTTTATTTAAGTGATTTCCATGAATATTTTCATCTCATAAGCAATTTACACACTAGGATAAATATTATAAAACATACATTCAAATTATAAATCTAGAAATGGGAAAAACACCCTCACCGCAATGTGGTATATGTGCCAATGAGAATAGCACTGCAATACGGTGCTATCGTAGTGACTTGCTAGATTCGTGATCAAAACATGACCCAATACTCATTTGAAAATTTTAAAACTCTTCCAAGACATACTTATTACATCCCTAAACATGGATTAACTCAAAAACTGACGTCTTGGGGTCGGGAATACCAGAATGAAAATCCTCGAAGATAAGATATCTTTAAAATGGCTAAGCCCCTAACACTTAGTAAAAATTTCAATTCTTAAGCAGACAACTAAGAGATGAATCAAGATAAGATTAGTACAGGTATTAAAATAACACCCCCCTTAGAAATATCGTCCTTGATTGAGAATGGTTAGACTGAGTACTATACTAAGGTAACTGAGATCATATACTTAACATGCATGAGTTGGAACATGATTGCATATCCGAGTCTAAAATATGATACATGAACTGAATATCATGAACTGAATTGATTTCTTGAATATGTGCAATGACATGAGAATGGTTATAAGGCTAAGATAAAAATGAGAGACTCAATTTAAGAGTAACCATTTCCTTAGGCTTGATCTGATTTTGTGAAGAAAAGACAAGAGGTTTAGGACGTGAAAAATTGATGTATTTCAATATCTTCCCCTTGGGATACTTTGTCCCTTGAATGATACTAACTTGGCTGAAATACTAAAGAAAGACTAAGATGTTACCTGCGATACTTATGAACTAAATCATGACTGAACATATTAAACTAAAACATGATGCATGAACTAAACTGAATTCATAATTTACATGGATGCGAACAAATTACCTTTTGGAATGGCCATACTCATAAAAATCCAGATAGTAAGACTAGATCAAAAGATAGAAAAACCATAGGAACTTGTCTGTCTGACTGCTAAACTGAATTGTTGGCTAAGATTATACTTAAATAAAGTATTTCTTCGACACTTTTTCTAAGAAATAATAATAATACTAGGGACCAAAGAACTTGGGAATGATCTAAATAATATATATGAGTAAGGACACTTAATATAGCTATAACTTTGTAACATGGAACATAGGAGTAATGCCCTGTGATACTCTTAGCTCATTTCAGCTCTTAGTGCATGCTAAGGGGTCTAAAGCCTTAAAATTTTACTAAGTGTTAAAGACTTTGCCATTTTAAGACCCCATCTTTGAGGATTTTTAGTTTGGCCTTCCTAACCTTGAAATATTGATTTCTAAGTTGTTTAATGTTTAGGGAGGTCAAAGGTATGTCTCGGGGAAGTTTTAAAACTTGTAGACGAGGTTTAGACTGTGTTTGGTTATCCAAAATATAAGGCATCATGACTAAGCCACACCACAATAGGTAGTTGAGCCAAGCTTAGGGGTCGCACCACATTGGCTGCTTAACTCAGCCAGGGTCGCATCGCCTTGGGCGGTCTCCTTCATCTTTTTAAACCATCATCATTAAGGGATTTTGGGTTAATTCCCTTACCCAAACTTGTCCGTAACATGAGATAGGGTCCCTAGGAGCATTACTTGCCCCTTTATTCAAAAATTCTCTCAAATAAAGCAATTTCTCTCTTAAGAACAAATTCTAACCCCTTCAATAAAATCAAGGAATTTAAGCTCAAGCCTTAAGAAAATCCTCAAAACTCTTCACAAAATCGTCAAGTGAGGTATATGAGATGTTTATCCATGGTCCCTTTCCACCCATAGAGTACAAGAATCCATCTTTATATCTTAAATTATGAAATTATATGTTTATGATAAATTATCTCCATAAAGTTTTATGAATTTTGGGTATACATTATGTTTGCAATTGTTTTTCGAGGGAATTAACCCTTACACATTGGAATGATGATATTTTCATGATTAATCCTTGGTTCATGATTTTCAGTATTAAAGATACGTTATTATTACATGTTTTAAACCATTCCCACGCTTTAAGTCATGACCCTCATGCGTCTGAGGAAATGCCTAAGTGTTGAATTTGGAACAATAAGTTCCTTCGATGGTTTCAAAGCTTTAATATGTTCTTATTGTGATTCCATTAAGTGATGGAGGGTTATGAGCACCCATTACTTAATATTTTACATAGTTTTAGTATCTTCAAAATAGTTTAAGATAGACCATGAGCCTTGTCATTCAGTTAGTATCATATTCAGTTGTTGTCTCAGTTAAGCTCAATTTAGTCATGTAGTCAGTGTCATTCAGTTGGAAGTAGGATTCAGCACCGAGCGAACCCAAAGACGGGGGCATTCCTGCTAGGTTAGGGTTTGAACCTTAGTAGCAATCCCAAGTTATAGAACTACGTAGCCAGCTTAGGTTGAGATGTCTATCTTCTAGTTTAGGGTTGACACATATCTTATGACTACTCCTGCTAGGTTAGGGTGACTCTTTATTCCTTTGGGACACTAGTTTAATGGATCCACATAGCCATTGTTAGTACCTATGCATAGTATTGACATCTTTCAAACTGGGGTTATAGGTTGGACCTGATTAGCTCAGATTGGGGCATGTCGGTTAGATGATACCTCCCACAATCTTAGTTTAATATTTAGTACAGAATGCAATTTTAGGTTTTCTTGACCATAGCATATAGTTATCAGTTATTCAGTTATCAGATTTTAGTATTTTAGTTTACAGACTATTTCAAAATTATGTTGTATGCTTGGTCATACATTCTCAAATTTTATAGCTTTCATATATTTATATTCAGTGATCTCGAGTTGTTCAACCAGTCTTTACTTCATGCACATAATCAATGCATTTTATCCAAACCTTATCTCTTATACCAGTACATTCAAGGTGCTGATTGAATACTTGTTTCTTATGCTATGATGTTTAATATGTTAAAGCCTGAGCTAAACTAAATTCTCTCACTATGTTAAAGCCTACTCAAATCTACAAAGTGCACCTATAACACTGTAATACTAGTCAAAATCATGAATTCAATACACCATTCATTTTCACAACTTCTCATCTTATAAATAATTATTATTACCACTTTAATAACTATATTCAACCTCTTGCTAGATATTTACTAATGTGTAATACATTCATCCATATATATACAAACTTGACATTGAAGCCTGTCTTCCTAACCACATATGCACTTCTAAACAAGCACCCATAAAAGCATTTTCTCATATCTTTTAAAACTCTATCATTACTAACTTCCATTCACTACTCTTAAGAAAATCAATAGAAGTAGGATAGAGGCACAGATAAAGGGCCTGCAGAATGGGAGAAATTTTCCATGACCTTCTTAGATAGGTTATTTCCTTTAGAGTTAAGGGAATATAAGGTGTGGGAGTTTATTAATCTAAAAATAGGTAGTATAAGTATGAAGGAGTATTCGCTTTAGTTTAATTAGTTATCCAGGTATGCTCCTAACGTAGTGTCTAATAATAGGCCTAGTATGAGTAAGTTTGTCTCTGGTGTAGCTGATAGTGTGGTTAAGAAGTATAGGACTGCTATGTTGATTAAGGATATGGACTTGTCTAATCTTATGGTTCATGCTCAGTAGATTGAGGAGGAGAAGGTTAAAGAGAAAGAAAGAGAGAAAAAGAAGGCTAGAACAGGTAGCTTTAATTTTTCATAGTCGAGGTTGGGGGGTTGTAAGCATCCTTAATTTTTTCAGAAATCTTCAGAACCAGATCTATCTTCAGCTAGTGCATTAATGCCAAAGTTTAGCGCCAGGCTCAAAGTCACAGGTCAGTATAAATAGTGGTCGTACTAATCCCCTTTGCCAAAAATATGGTAGAAACCATCTAGGTGTGTGTAGGGCTAGAATTGATGTGTGTTAAGGGTTTGGTAAACCTGGCTACAGAATCAGAGAATTTCCTAAAGTTGGTCTGCTAATTCTGCACAGTCGTCCTTCAGCTCCAGCAAGCCATCCAACTCAGTAGGGCGCTACATCTAGTGCCACCAGCGGATAACGCCTGAATAGGATATATGCACTCCAGTCCCGACAGGATTAGAATAGTTCTCCTGATATAATTAAGGGTACATTTCAAGTCCTTCATCCTTATATTTTTTATTTGTTAGACCCCAAAGCTTCACTGTCTTTTGTAACCCCTACATATTTATTAATTTCGGTGTCAGTCTTGACAATTTTGTTGATCCTTTCTTAGTATCTACTTTAGTAGGTAAATCTATCATAGCCAAGCGGGTATAAAAAAACTGCCTGATTACAGTATCCCTAAAAATTACTTTTGTAAACCTTGTGGAGTTAGAGATAACTGATTTTGATGTCATTCTCGACATGGATTGGCTCCATTTATATTATGCTTTAGTTTATTGTATAATTAAAGTCATTCATTTTTAGTTTTTGAATAAACCAGTTCTTAAATGGAGGGGTAGAACTTCAGCACTTGGGGACAAATTATTTCATATCTTATAGTGAGAAAAATGACATCCAAGGGGTATATTTACTATCTCATTTGAGGCAAAGATTTTAATTCTAAGACTCTTATTGTTGAGTCATTTCTAGTACTGAGGTAATTTCTAGATGTGTTCCCTGAGGATTTTCACGGAGTTCCTCCTAAAAGGGAAATTGACTTTAGAATAGACCTTCTCCCAGATACCTAGCCTATCTTTATTCCACCCTACAAATGGCTCCAGCCGAGCTTAGAGAGTTAAAAGAACATTTAAAAGATATCTTAGATAGGGCTTCATCAGGTCCAATATTTCCCCATAGGGTGCTCCAGTATTTTAGTGCATAAGAAAGAGGATTCCCTCAGAATGTGCATCGATTACCATCAGCTGAAAAAAGTCACAATCAAGAATAAGTATCCACTCCACAGAATTGATGACTTGTTCGACCAACTTCTGGGTGTTAGTTATTTGTCTAAGTTAGACCTCAGATCCGGCTATTATCAACTTAGAGTCAGAGAATGTGACATTTCAAAAATAGCTCTTAAAACTTAGCATGGCCACTTTGAATTTCTAGTTATGTCTTTTGGACTAATGAATGCCCCAGCAGCCTTCATGGACTTGATGTACAGAGTGTTAAAGGGTACTTGGACATATTCATCATAGTCTTTATTAATGATATTCTTGTCTATTCCCATAGTTGAAATGATCATGCGGACCACCTCAGAATTATATTACAGACTTTTACAGCCTATTAATTCTTCACCAAATTTAGTATGTGCGAGTTTTGTTCTAAGATCAGTAGCTTTTCTTGGCCATATTATTTCTGGTGATGGCATTGAAGTTGAACCTCAAAAGACTGAAGCCATGAGAAATTGGCCTAGACCCATCTCTCTATAATATATCAGGAGTTTCATAGGTTTGGTTAGTGATTACAAATGATTTTTTGAAGGGTTTTCATTTATTAAATCCCCTAAGTCTTAATTGACTAAGAAGAAAGTCAAGTGTCAGTGGTCAGATTCCTGTGAGAAAAGTTTTTAGAAGTTGAAGACTTGACTCACCTTAGACCTAGTTTTGACCTTTTTAGATAGTTCTAATAGGTTTGTGGTTTACTTTAATGCTTCCATTGTTGGTCTGGGTTGTGTGTTGATTCAAAGAGGTAAAGTTATAGCCTATGCCTCTAGACAACTTAAACCCCATGAAAAGAATTATCCTACCCATGATCTTGAGTTAGTAGCTGTTATTTTTGCCTTGCAAATTTGGAGGCATTATCTTTATGGGGTGCATGTTGATGTGTTCACAGATCAAAAAAGTTTGCAGTATGTGTTTTCACAGAAAGATTTAAATCTTCGTTAGAGAAGATGGTTGAAATTATTAAAAGATTATGATTTGAATGTGTCGTATCATTTGAGCAAGGCCAATGTAGTGGAAGATTCCCTTAGTATATTGTATATGGGTAGTATTGCTCATGTTAAGAAATGTTAGAAGAAGTTAGTTCATGACGTTCATCAACTAACTAGTGTAGGTGTTCGGTTGGTTGATTCAGCTGAGGGTAGTGTTTGGGTTCAGAATAGTTCAGAATCCTCTTTGGTTGTCGAAGTAATGGAGAGGCAAAATAGGGATCCTAGTTTAGTTAAGTTTAAGGAATCAATTAGAGATCAAATGGTAGAGGTTTTCTCCTAAGGGGAGATATCGTGTTGTAATGCCGGGGTAGGCTGTGTGTGTTATGTGTTGATGGTTTGAGATAGCGGATTCTAGCAAAAGTTCATGGTGCACATATTTTATTCACTAGGATCCACTAATATGTACCATGATTTATGATAAATCTATTAGTGGAGTGGTATAAAGAATGATATCGTAGAGTTTGTTACCAAATATTCTAACTGGCAATAAGTTAAAGTTGAATGCCAGAGGCCTGGTATCACTTTGCAGGAGTTTAGCATTCCCAGTAGGAAGTGGGAAGAGGTGAACATGGATTTTGTGATAGGGTTGCCTCGCACATGTTGTTAGCATGATTTTATATAGGTTATTCAAGACAAAATGACCAAATCAGCCCATTTCTTGCCAGTTCATACTTTCTATTTAGCCGAGTATTATGCCAAGCTCTACATTAGAGAGTTGGTTAGGTTACATGGAGTCCCACTATCTGCCATTTCAGATAGAGGTACTCATTTTACCTCTCACTTTTGGAAAGCTTTTTAGATGAAACTTGGTACCCAAGTTTATTTCAGTACAAGTTTTTATCCTCAGATAGATGGCGAAGCAAAAAGGACTATTCAAACCCTAGAGGATATGTTGAGAGCTTGTTTTATTGACTTCAAAGGTAGTTGGGATGATTACTTGCAATTGATTGAGTTTTCTTACAATAATAGTTATCACTGCAGTAGTCAGATAACTTTATTTAGGGCTCTCTATAAGAGGAGATATAGATCTCTTATTGGTTGGTTTGAGGTAGGTGAAACTACTTTGATAGGGCCAAATTCAGTATTTGATGTGACAAAGAAAGTTCAGTTAATCAGGGAGAGGATTAAGACAACCTAAATCCATCAGAAATCTTATGCATATATAAGTAGAAGAGACTTTGTGTTTGATGGAGATGACTTAGACTACTTGAAGATCTAGCCCACGAAGGGAGTAAAGAGATTTTTCAAGAAGGGAAAGCTCAGTCCCCGATACATTATCCCTTACAGAATATTGAGTCATTTTCGAAAGGTAGCTTATGAGATAGAGTTACCTATAGATTTGGCATCAGTGTACCCAGTATTTAATGTTTCCCTATTAAAGAAGTTTATTGGTGATTCAGCTGTAGTTGTTCTATTAAAGGATACAGATGTCTAGGATAAACTTTTTTAGGAAGAAGTCCCAGTTGAGATATTTGATCATCAGATTCATAGACTGAGGAACAAAGAAATTACCATGGTCAAAGTTCTATGGCGGAATCAGTCCGTTGGGGGATCTACTTGGTAAGCAAAATCAAATATGCGTACCATGTACCTTTATCTTTTCTCCACAAACTCAAACTCAGCTCAAGGTAATAGTTTTCCATAGATTGCTCCTTTTTTGTTCTTAGTAATAGCTACATAATAAGTGTCATGTCATTTTATGAATTCACAAAATCAGTTCAGATCATGTATCATGTTTCAGGCTTAGTCATGTAATCATATTATCTGTTATGCATGTTTAGTATATGATTTCAGTTTCCTCAGTATTCTTAGGTCAATTAGTGTCATTAGAGGATAAATATTCCCTAGGGGGAGATATTGTTATACCCCATCATACTATTAGATTGTTTCAGCTCTTAGTGCATGCTAATGGGTCTAAAGATGATCTGAGGTAGTTTTATACACCTTGGTGTCATTATTGTAGCTTATTTCACCTTGTTTTGAGAGAAATTCATATTATTTATGTGTTAATATGATATAAATAAGCATTTAAGTTTTCAAGTATGTATTTACAATTTTCAAAGTATTTTTCAAACAAGTTTGTGCTTAATTGAGTCATTTAGAGTTCAACTAGGAAAACTAGTTTTACTAGCTTGAGTTAGGTGTGTGTCTAGTTCATTCGTTGGACTCTAATGTTTTTAATTTATTCCAAATATTTTAATGATGTAATTAAATGTGGAATAACTTATTTTTAATGTACAAAGTTCAATTTAATTAAGTCAAGAGTCGAAAAAATAAGTGGAAGACCAGTGGGAATTTGCCTTATCTTTGTTCTTGTTTTGATTCATCGTTGAGAATATTGTGTTATTTTGATCTTTAATATGTGGTGTGTGATATTTTAGTAGGCTTTGTGAACTTAATACGTTGATATTTGATGATTTAAACGTCGAAAATTCATTGAAAATACACTATAAAAGGCATAGGCAAAGGATAAGACGTTCTACACTTCACTAAAATTTTAGAAGCAAATTCCAATGAGTTGACGCGAAGTTGACGCATCACATCGACATTTACAGCTCTAATCAGTTCAGCGACGCATCGCATCGCTATAATCAACCTCGGCAAAACATTCCTAAAAAGGAAAGGCAGCTAGTGGAAAATTGTCAATTGTGGGAATCTAATCCCACTTAAAGTGGTAATATTATATTATACTTGGACAATTCCAATACAGCTAGACACAACTTTTGACAATATTAAAAGGGCTGGACACGTGAGGAATTAGGAATTCTGGGACATTCTTTGGAGAATTACCAGGGGAAACAAAAACTGAAGCAGTGGAATTAATTGGGACGGTTCCTGCCACTTCTCTTTTTGGGTTTTGATATTTTTATTTAGCTTTTAATTTTTTATATCATTTATTCAAAATTTTGGATCATGATTATGAATATTATCGGCTAAAACTCTTCTTTTCGGGGGTTAAAGCCAAGAACATGAGTACTATTATTTTGGATTAATTTTGATTAATTTTGCTTATCATATTTGGTTGTTTGTTTATTCTTATTTTAATTATTTTATGGATTGATCACCCATAAAATCATATATTGTTGAATTTTTTGTTCTTGGGAGAGGGAATAGGGATATAGAACATGGGAATAAACAAAGTTTAAGCTTTTGTTCTTTTATAAAATAAAGAATTAAACTTAACGTCTAGGACAAGGATGTACTTAGATGCCTTACTTGATTCCTATGTAGGATGATAGCTTTAATTCGCTTAATTGGATTATTACATCCCCTCCCAATAATGTAGTTGTAATGTTCAAATTAGGTAAACGCCTAGAGGTTGGGAAACTATGATCATGCAATTAACCCTACGAATCAACAACAAAAATAAGTATGTTAACGAATGAAATTCAATGATATAGTATGATTGTTCGAAGTGCTTTAACCCTGGTCTTTACTCTATTAATTTTTTCAAGATATTTAATTTTTGTATTAGTCTAGTTTACTTTTAGTTTACAATTATAAAATAATATTGTTTACTTTTTCTCAATTGTTGAACTAGAATTAGATAGTCGGTGAACGCAAGTCCATAAGAGATAGATATTTGGGCTTTCTTGAAGCCACTTTACTACTTGATAAGACCATGTACACTTTCATGTGAACTATCAAAAACCTTTAAATTTCACTTAAGTGTTAAAGACTTAGCCATTTCAAGACCCCTAGTCTTTGAGGATTTTTAGTTTGGCCTTCCCGCCCATGGAATATTGATTTCTAAGTTGTTCATGTTTAGGGTTGTCAAAGGTATATATCGGGGAAGTTACAAAACTTTTAGAAGAGTTTTGTACCGTGTTTGGATTTTGAAAAAATTAAGGCATCGCAATAGTGCCACGCTACAATGGGTAGTTGACCCAGGCTTGGGGTCGTGCAGCGTTGGCTGCTTGACCCAGCTAGAGGTCACACCACATTGGCTTCTTGACCTATCTAGGGGTCGGGCCGTATTGGGTGGTCTTCTTCATATTCTTAAACCTTCATCTTTAAGGGCATTTGGGTCAATTTTCCTCACCAAAACTAATCCATAACATGAGATTTAGGGTCCCTAGGAGTATTATTTGCTCCTATATTCACAAATCCTCTCAAAGAAAGCCATTCCTTTCTTAAGAAAAAACCCTCACCCCTTTAATAAAATCAAGGAATTCAAGCTCAAGCTTTAAGAAAATCCTCAAGACTCTTCACAAAATCATCACGCGAGGTATGCCAGATGTTCATCCATGCCCTTTCCACCCATAGAGTCCAAGAATCCATCTTTAGGTTTTAAATTATGAAATTACATGTTTATGATGAATTGTCTCCATGAAGTTTATGAATTTTGGTTATACATTATGTTTGCGATTGTTTTTCAACGGAATTAGCCTTTACACGGTAGAATGATAATATTTTCATGATTAATCATTGCTTCATGGTTTTTAGTATGGAGCTATGATATTATTACATGTTTTAAACCATTCCCATGCTTTAATTCATGACCCTCATGCGTTTGATGTAATGCTAAAGTGTTGAATTTGGAACAATGATTCCTTTCAATGATTTCAAAGATTTTATGTGTTCCTGTTGTGATTCCAGTGAGTCCTGGAGGATTATGAACACCCATTACTTAGCAGTTTACATAGTTTTTAGTATCTTTAGAATAGTTCTAGATAAACATACTTATTATTTAGTTAGTATCATGTTCAGTTGTTGTCTTAGTTAAGCTTAATTTAGTCCAGTAGTTTGTATAATTCAATTGGGAGTAGGATTTAGTACTGAGTAAACCTAGGGATGGGGGAATTCTTGCTAGGTTAGAGTTTGACCCTTAGTAGACTTCACTGAGTTACAGAACTACATAGCCAGCGTTGGTTAAGATGTCTTCCTGCCAGTTTAGGTTTGAAACATATCTCATGACTACTTATGCCAGGTTATGGTGACTCTTTTGTCCTCTGGGACACCATTTTAGTGGATCCACACATTCATTGTTAGTACTCGTGGCACAGTACTAATATACTTCCAACTGGGGTTACAGGTTGGACCATGATTAGCACAGACTAGGGCATGCCAGTTAGATGATACCTCCTACAGTCTCAGTTTAGTATTTAGTACAGAATTTAAATTTAGGTTTGCTTGACCATAACATACTATTATTAGTTATTCAGTTATCAGATTTTAGTATTTTAATTTACAGATTATTTCAGAATCATGTTATATGCTTAGTTATGCATTCTCAGATTTTACAGCTTTCATGTATTTATATTTAGTAATCTCATGCTATTCAGCTAGTCTTTACTTCATGCACATAACCCTTGCATTTCAGCCTAACCTCATCTCGTATACTAGTACATTCAAAGTACTTATCTAATAATCATTTTTTGCACTATGATGTTTAATATCATAGGATCAGATGCTCAGTTTTCTGACCACGCTTAGACAGTTCAGGTTATCAGTAGCAGCAATGGTGAGTCCTCCTATTCTGAGGATCTATTATGTTCCTTTCAGTATTTTTGTATTTCTTTTTAGTTAGCTAGTTGGAGTTAGTTGGGGGCTTGTCCTATCAACTCTTCAGTCAGTAGAGTGTTTAAGATATTTTAGACAGTCAGTTAGTTTGTTAGTCTTATTATTCAGATTTTAGTATTTTCATATATGTTTCAGACATGTGGATTTAATTGTACTGTTTTCAGTACTTAAAACCTTATGGCGTAACAGTTAATTTCCGCACATGTGTATTTTATTCCCTTATTCAGTGCTCACAGCAGGTACTAACTCATGGGTTAGCTTGTGGTAACTTGTGGCCGTAAGCACAGCTGTCGTGACTAGGGATTAGCCTGGGGTCATTACATTAGGCTTAAGAAACATAAACTGGAATTTTCGATGCTTGACACAATGGAATTGCTACTCTTAATCTTAGACACACTCCTAAAATATTCCCTCAGCTATACATTACACTTCAATACTGAACTTCAGTTGAGGCTACTGAAAATATTCACATGGGCATTGATAACTCTATCTATTAAAGTCTAAGCTGACCTAAATTCTCTCTTTATGTTCAAGACTACTAGAATCTACTAAGTGCACCCATAAGACTGTATTACTAGTTGGAATCAAGAATTCAATACACCATGCATTTTCACAACTTCTCATCTCATGAATAATTATAATTACCACTTCAACAACTACATTCAACCTCTTACTAGACATTTACTAATATGCAATTTATTCATCCACATATATACAAACATAATATTCAATCCTATTTTCCTAACCACATATGCACTTCTAAACAATCACCCATAAAGCATTTTTTTTATATCCTTCAAACCTCTATCATTACCAACTTTCATTCACTATTCTTAAGAAAATCAAAGGAAGAGGGATAGAGATGCAGATGCAGGGCCTGTAGAATGGGAGGAATTTGCCATGACTTTCTTAGATAGGTTCTTTCCTTTAGAGTTGAGGGAATCTAAGGTGTGGGAGTTTATTAATTTGAAACAAGGTAGTATGAGCATGAAGGAGTATTCGCTTAAGTTTACTCAGTTGGCCAGGTATGCTCCTAATGTGGTGTCTAGTAATAGGCCTAGAATGGGTAAGTTATTATTTGGTATAACTGATAGTATGGTCAAGAAGTGTATGACTGCTGTCTTGATTAAGGATATGGACTTTTCTAGGCTTATGGTTCATTCTCTGTAGATATAGGAGGAGAAGGTTAAAGAGAAAGAAAAAGAGAACAAGAAGGCTAAGACTGGTAGCTTTAATTTTTCAAAGCTGAGGTCGGAGGGTGGTAACCATCCTTAAATTTGTCAGAAATCTTCAACACTAGCTTCATATTCAATTAGTGCATCAGTACCAAAGTCTAGAAATAATAATTGGGATATAGCGCTATGCTTAAAGTCACTGGTCAGTGTAAATAGTGGCCGTACTAATCCCCTTTGCTTGAAATATGGTAGAAACCATCTAGGTGTATGTAGGGATAAAAATGATGTGTCTTTAGGGTGTGGCAATCCATGACACAGAATTAGAGAATGTCCTAAAGATGGTTCGCTAAGCCAGCATAGTCTTCCTTCAGCTCCAGCAGGCCATTCGACTCAGCAGGGCGCTACATCCAGTGCCACTAGTGGACAGAGCCATAATAGGCTATATGCACTCCAATCCTAGTAGGATTAGGACTGGTTGCCTAATACAGTTACAGGTTGGTTTAAGGTCTTTCACCTTCATGTCTATAATTTGTTTGACCTTAGAGCTTCACTTTTTTTGATAACCCCTTATATTGCTGTTAGTTTTCATGTCAGTCCTATAACTTTAGTAGAGACTTTCTCAATGTCTACCCCAGTAGGTAAATCTATCATAGCTAGGTGGGTATACAGAAATTACCCAGTTGCAGTATCCCAAAAAATCACTTCAGTAAACCTTGTGGAGTTAGTGGTGACTGATTTTGGTGTCATTTTATGCATGGATTGACTCTACTCATGTTATGCTTTATTTGATTGTAGAAATAGAATTGTTCATTTTCAGTTTCTAAATGAATCAGTTCTTGAATTGAGGGGTAGTACTTCAACACTTATTGGTCAAATTGTTTCATATCTTATAATGAGAAAAATGATATCCAAGGGGTATTTTTACCATCTCGTTTAAGTCAAAGACTCTAATTCATAGACTTTTATTCTTGAGTCAGTTTTAGTACTGAGGGAATTTCTAGATGTGTTCCCTGAAGATCTTCCCAGAGTTTCTCCTGAATGGGAAATTGACTTTGGAATAGACCTTCTTCTAGATACCTAGCCTATCTCCATTCTGCTCTATACAATGGCTTTATTAGAGCTTAGGGAGTTAAAAGAACAATTAGAAAATATCTTCGATAAGGGTTTCATCAAGCCTAGTATTTCCCCATGTGGCGCTCCAGTCTTGTTCGTGCGTAAGAAAGATGGTTCCCTCAAAATATGCATCGATTACCATCAGCTGAACAAAGTCACAATCAAGAATAAGTATCCACTTCCCAGAATTGATGACTTGTTCAACCAACTTCAGGGTGCCAGTTATTTGTCTAAGATAGATCTCAAATTTGGCTATCATTAGCTTAGAGTCATTGAATATGACATTCCAAAAATATCTTTCAGAACCCGGTATGGTGACTTTGAATTTCTAGTTATTTCTTTTGGACTAATGAATGCCCCAGCAACCTTTATGGACTTTATGAACAGAGTGTTGAAGCAGTACTTAGACATGTTCTTCATAGTCTTTATTGATGATATTCTTGTCTATTATTTTAGTGAAAATGATCATGTAGACCACTTTAAGAGTGTATTGCAGACTCTTAGATCCCATTAGTTGTTTGCCAAATTTAGTAAGTGCGAGTTTTGGCTAAGATCAATAGTTTTCCTTGGCCATATTGGTTCCGGTGATGGCATTAGAGTTGACCCTCATAAGATCAAAGCCGTGAGAAATTAGCCTATACCTATCACTCTATCATATATCAGGCGTTTCTTTGGTTTGGTTGGTAATTACAGATGGTTTGTTGAAGGGTTTTTATTTATTACATCCCCCATGTCTCGATTGACTCAGAAGAAAGTCAAGTTTCAGTGTTCAGATTTCTGTGAAAAGAGTTTTCAAGAGTTAAAGACTGGAATCACCTCAACCCTAGTTTTGACCTTGCTAGATGGTTTAGATAGGTTTGTTCTTTACTTTGATATTTCTATAGTCTATCTGGGTTATGTGTTGATACAAATAGGTAAGGTCATAACCTATGCCTCTAGACAGCTTAAACCCCATGAAAAGAATTATCCTACCCATGATCTTGAGTTAGCAGCCGTTGTTTTTTCCTGGAAAATTTGGAGACATTATCTCTATGGGGTGCATATTGATGTGTTCATAGATCTCAAAAGTTTGCAGTATGTGTTTTCGTTGAAAGATTGAAATCTTTGTCAGAGAAGATGGTTGAAATTATTAAAAGATTATGATATGAATATGTTGTATCATCCGAGCAAGGCTAATGTAGTGGTAGATGCCCTTAGTGTATTGTCTATGGGTAGTGTTACTCATGTCTAGAAATGTAAGAAGAAGTTAGTTAAGGAGGTTCATCAGCTAGATAGAGTAGGCATTCTATTAGTTGATTTACCTAAGGGTAGTGTTTGGGTTCAAAATCTTCTTTTGTTGCAAAAGTAAAGGAGAAGAAAGATAGGGATCCCTGTTTAGATAAGTTGAAGAAATCAGTTAGAGGTCAAAAGATAGAGGTTTTCTCTCAAGGGGAGATGGCGTGTTGTAATGCTAAGGTAGGCTACGCGTGCCATGTGTTGATTGTTTGAGACAACGGATTCTAGCAGAAGCACATGGTGCACGTTATTTTATTCACTAGGAGCCACTAAGATGTACCGTGATTTGTGAGAATTCTATTGGTGGAGTGGTATGAATAAAGATATCGCAGATTTTGTTTCTAAGTTTTCTAACTGTCAACAGGTTATAGTTAAACACCAGAGTCCTAGTGGCAATTTGCAGGAGTTCAACATTCCTACTTGGAAGAGAGAAGAGGTGAACATGGATTTTGTGACAGGGTTTCCTTGCACACATCGTCAGCATAATCCGATATGGGTTATTATATATAGAATGAACAAATCAACCCATTTGTTGCCAGTTCATACTTTCTATTCAGCCAAGGATTACACCAAGATCTACATTAGAGAGTTGGTTAGGTTTCCTAGGGTCCTGTTGTCTGTCATTTCAGATAGAGGTACTCAGTTTACCTCTCACTTTTGGAATGCTTTTTAGAAGGATCATGTTACCCAAGTTCATGTCAGTACAAATTTTTACCCTCAGACAGATGGTCAAGTAGAAATGACCATTCAGACCACAGAGGACGTATTGAGTGATTATGTTATTGACTTCAAAGATAGTTGGAATGATTACTTGCCATTCATTGGGTTTGCTTAGAACAACAGTTATCACTCTAGTATTCAGATAACTCCTTTTGAGGCTCCCTATGAGAGAAGATATATATCTTCTATTGGTTTATTTGATACAGGTGACACTGCTTTGTTAGGGCTAGATTCAGTATTTGATACGACGGAGAAAGTTCAGTTAATCAGGGAGAGGCTTAAGATAGCCTAAAACCATCTGAAATCTTATGCAGTTAGTATCATGTTCTGTTGTTGTCTCAGTTAAGATTAATTTAATCCAGTAGTCAATGTCATTAAATTGGGACAAGGATTCAGTACCGAGCAAGCCCAGGGATATAGGCATTCCTTCTAAGTAGGGTTTGACCCTTAGTAGCAATCCCTTAGTTGTAGAACTACGTAGCCATTGTAGGTTGAGATGTCTTCCTGCCAGTTTAGGGTTGACACATATCTCATGACTAGTCTTGCCAGATTAGCATAACCCTTTAGTCATTTGGGTCTCCAGTTTAGTAGATCCACACAACCATTGTTAGTACTCATGGCACAGTACTGACATCCTTCCAACTGGGATTACAAGTTAGATCATGATTAGCTCAGATTGGGGCATGTCAGTTAGATGATACCTCCCATAGTCTCACTTCAGTATTTAGTACAAAATTGAGTTTTAGTTTTGCTTGACCATAACATATTGTTATAGTTATTCAGTTATCAAATTTTAGTGTTTCAGTTTACAAACTATTTCAGAATCATGTTATATTCTTGGTTATGCATTCTCATATTTTTCAGCTTTTATGTATTTACATTCAGGAATCTCATGTTATTCAACCCGTATTTACTTCATGCACATAACCCATGCATTTTAGCCTAACCTCATCTCTTATATCAGTACATTCAAAGTACTGATCGCATACTCATTTCTTATGCTATGATGTTTAATATCACAGGTTAGGATGCTAAATTTACTGACCGTGCTTAGATAGTTCAACTTATCATCATCATCAACAGTGGTGAGTCCTTATGTTTTGAGGACTATTATGTTCCTTTTGGTATTTCAGTATTTCTTTTTAGTTGGCCAGTCAGAGTTAATTAGGAACTAGTCCTATCGACTCCTCAGTCATTAGAGGCTTGCAGATATTTTAGACAGTCAGTTAGTTTGTCAGTCTTATTAGCTAGATTTCAGTATTTTCATATATGTTTCAGACATGTGGATTCATTTGTATTGTTTTCAGTACTTATAAACCTTATGACATAACAGTTGATTTTTGCATATGTATTTTGCTACTTTATTCAATGCTCACATCAGGTACCAACTTATGGGTTAGCTTGTGGTCTCTTTTGACCGTAAGAACCATTGTCGTGACTAGAGGGTAGCCTCGAGTCATGACAATAGGCCTATGAAACATAAACTGGAATTTGTTATGCTTGAGACAATTTAACTACTACTCTCAAGCTTACAAATACTCCTCAAATACTCCCTCAACTATACATTCTACTTTAATACAACACTTCACTTGAGGCTACTGAAAATATTCACATGGGCACTGATAACTCTATCTACTGAAGTTTGAGCTAAACAAAATTCTCTCACTATGATCAGGCCTACTCGGATATACAAAGTTCACCCACAACACTATATTACTAGTTGGAATCATGAATTCAATACACCCTGCATTTTCACAACTTCTCATCTCATGAATAATTATCATTACCACTTCAACAGCTACATTCAACCTCTTACTATACATTCACTAACGCATAATACATTCATCCATATATATACAAACATGACATTCAATCCTATCTTCCTAACTACATATGCACTTTTAAACAAACACCCATAAAAGTATCTTTCTCATATCCTTTAAACCTATATCATTAACAACTTCCATGTACTATTTTTACCAAAATCACACACAAAATTTTGACTAACCATGACATGTATCAAAAACTTGGCCTCCATGTTACTTCACACTTATAAACTTAGATCAAACAATCATACAACAATCTATCATCAACAAGAAATATTTACTCTCTCCCATCTAAACAACTAATCATCATCACTATCTTGACATAAGAAAAGGTCACTTAAAGGTTAGAACATGAGGACTTGAAACATGAAGGGATACTATGCATAACTTGACACTTTACTTAGGCCTAAATATTAGAGTACCGACATCATGGATTTATCAAAGATATCTAAACTGAGGGCATACATGACATAAACTGAATTTCGCTGATCATTAGGAGTGTAGAATGAGTTCCTGGAGATGAACATACTGTAAACCATGAGTACATAATTCATGAGCCGCATAACCTGAGTTTGAATTTCATAAATTCATTAAATATGATTTGTACTACTGAGTGAACTAGAACTCCTCATACTAGGAACTAGAAGTGTACATGATTCTACGGAAAGTGCGTGAATTTGATATATGACCATGGAGCTTACATGTAAGGAACAATTAGATATCATGATAACTAAAGTACATATACTGAAATAAGAATGGTTTGGGCATTATCCTCCCTTACTACTATTCTTCAACATACTAACATCACTACTAGAATTTGAGAGCCTGACTTGGTTACTTATTCTATCATCTCCCCTTTAGTCTTAAGCCATCATTCTAAGTTTGTGGACCCCCTTAAAATCTCTAAACTGAACTATAATTACTTTGCTCTAGAGTCCGATATATAACAATACACATAAATAATAAACTAAACCTGAAAGACTACACCTGAAAGTGTAAAACCCCACTGTTACTATTTCCTTTTGGGATACAACTCTTAACTTACTATGCCACCAATATCTATCATATAATATCTTGGACACTTAATAACTTAGAATCTTCATGAGTATCACTATACCCTAAGTTCACACTATGAAGAATTTCAACACTACTTTCTATTAGCTCAATCCTTCAAGATCCAAACTTAGATTCTAACACTCAACATGGGTATCTTCAAACCTTTAATGAACCATACTAACTTTCTCCATACCCTACAAATATCATATCTCCAAACTTATATCTTTATCTAAACAAAAAGAATTACAATTTCACCATCTTACCCCAAATCAACAACCATAACCTATACTTTGATGGCCAAAAAATCACATACTACATTACTAGCCTCATTCACACTTATCAACTCAAGGGTACTATCTAAGCACACACATTGTTAAAACTTAGAAATGATACAATCCTATATCACCTTGGGTAAACCTATAGATCATACTCACATCATCATACTTAATTGCAAATCAACAAACTTAAATTCTTGCATAATCTGTTTCAAGCCTACTGATTCTGTAACGCCCTAAATCTGGTACCCAAAATGCTATATGGTGATCATTACCTCGAACGACTACAAAATAATCCATGACTGATATCTGTACCAGTATACTGCATAAAATACTTTATAATGCAGAAAAATTAACTGCAAGGCTATATGGTTCAATACTTAACATGATTTGAATGATATAACATCTGTGTGGGGTAATGAATACCTAAAACAAAATTGAACATTCTAAAGTCTGAAATATGATAGTCTAGAAAGCCTCTAACTGACTGAACTATTTAAGTAAGGAGTTGATGGGACATATCCCCAACTAACTCCAACTCATAAACTAATTAATTAGATAATAGGGAATAATCATGTCCTTGAATGATGAGGACTCACTTCTAACTCTGACTGCTGAAACTGGAATCTAATGCTGATTTGGAGCTCATGTCTTTGAACCTATTGTATAAGACACCATAGTGCAAATATGTTAGTACTTTGAACGTACTGGTATGCATGTGAGGTTGGTGGAATACATGGGGTTCATATGCATGAACAATCATAATAACAGATTAACTATCATGAGCGTGCGAATACACGCATAGGACATAACAACTGACACTAATACTGTGATAATATGATTACTGAATGTGAATGTAACTGATAACATGAGTGACTGTATCTGACAGTCCTGAATCTGATAGAACTATTTGAGTTCTGTACTGTGTCTGAGTTGACTGTATCTAACAGTCCTAAATTCTAAAGAACTATCTGAGTTTTTTTACTAAGACTAATACTGAGACTGTGGGAGGTAATCATCTAACCGACATGCCCTAAGTGATGCATTATAGCCAAATTGGGGTCCAATCTATGCACTGATTGGAAGGGTATCAATACTGCACTACTGGTAAGGAAAGCATATGAGTAACCCTCGTATAATAGGTAACTCTAGTGAGAACGGTGGGAACCCTCCTATAACAGGTTAAGCCACCTTATGTACCCTCATATAGAAGGCTATGATATCTCAACCTATGATGGTTATATAGTTCGAGAACACAACGCTTTCTTATAAGAATCACACCCTCATATAACACGTGAGTTCCTATCCTTGGGTTCACTCAATGCTAATTTCTACTCTTATCTGAATAGACACTGAACATAATTTATTAAACTAAACATGGACTAAGTTATTTAATTTTGTTAACTGACGTAATATTACTGATATCTGACTACTGATTGAGTTGATGAGATTATGGAGATTTTCTGAGTCATAAGACTGTCTGAACTATAAGGATTTATAGCTTGACTGAGAGTATTGTGGAAACATAACATGGCTCTAGGCACACAGCTAATATTTTTGGTATAAGTACTCTTAAGACTCCACGGAAGGAAAACAGACCAAGCATAACTTACTTGAACACATAACTAGCATCATAATCCATAATACATTTATAGAAGAATTTCATCAAAACATGTGATAGGCATAACTTGTGCATACATGGGGATTTCATGATATCATACTAGTTGGGCATTTTTTCTTCATCTAGGCATTTAATCAAACACATGGTAGGCATAGCACATGTAGAAAACATTATACAACAATTAATCATCATGATTCATCTCTAATTTCATCATCTAGGGTTTATTCATAGGTTCACATGAATATACATCTATACAAATCAATTCCACATAAAATTGATCACCCAACTTGGATTTGAATTCAATTGATCATTATCAACATAAAAAAACAAACCCAACATAAAATTCATGAAGAAATCCATAAACTTAAACTTAGAAAAGAGATTCTTGAGCTTTATAGATGAAAAGAGTCCATGAATGAACACTATGCATACCTTAGCTCGTGATTTTGTGAAGATTGAAGGAGGAAATTCTTGATTCTAAATCTTCTATGAAAACCCTAGGCTATTCTTGAGACGTTTTTGAGCGAAAAGAGAGTATTTTGGGTGAAAAATGGTTGAATCACGTGTTAAAGGGCTTAAATAAGGGTGGGAAATTGACCTTTTTAACCCTGGATGCGTCTTGAGATTTTAGTAAAAATTTTCCGAATTGAACCCTTAGTGCGATGCGGAGCCTTCATGTTGCCCCTTTTTATGGCCTGGAACTTTGGCACGACGCGGAGGAAATCACGCTAAGACACTGGAAAAGGACAATTTTGAATTTGGTCCCTGGTGTGATGCGCCATAATCACGAACCCCTACTGGAATTTGCCAAATGCCATTTAATCTTGTGGCTTGGCATGCCACTGACTTATATGGCGCTGTTTTATAATGGGAACTTGAAATAGTCGTTATTTCTAACTCGGTTATCGAATTTGGGTAAATCTTATATCGATGGAAAGCTTATTGAGTTTCCCACATGACAAAAAGTGAAAATCTTAGAAATCCTCATGGAATAACCATTATTCAATTTATAATCTAATTCTAGACATTTTTGAGATATAATTAGCTAGGAAAAAGTGCGGGGTATTATAATATCTCCCCCTTAAGAACATTAGTCCTCGAATGAGACTGGCTGAGAGGGGAGAAAAGACAAATGACGTACATACTGAACATGAATAAATGGAACATGATATCATGACTGACAAGCTGAACATATAATACTGAACATGTATATCAGATGCATATGTAACTGATTCATGAATGCATGACTGAGTGTTATGAAGAACTAAGTTTCTCACAATGAGAATACATATATGATGCAAAATTACATAACTGAACTGATACATGAGTGCATGACTGAATATGCAATGGTACTTGATACCTAGTTCCTAATGGGAACATGAGCATGAAATTGCATACCAAGTTTGATGAATACTGAACATAAAATTGAGTAAGCTTAAGGAGAACTGTTACCTTGAGCTTGATTTGAGTTGGCGAAGAAGAGGTGAGGATACTTGGTAAGCATGTCTGCCTTTGCTTCCCAAGTATCTCCCTCAACGAACTAATTTCTCCAAAGAACCTTAACTAGAGGTCATAGGCTACCTTGCCAAAGCGACTCAGAATTTTGAAGGGACCAACATATTGAGGATTGAGCTTTCCCTTCTTGCCGAAGATCTTCACTCCCTTCATGGGAAAGATCTTTAGATAGAATATTCCCCTATCTTGAACTCAAGATCTTTTCTACGAGTAACTGCATAAGACTTCTATCGGTTCTGAGCAGCCTAGAGTCTTTCTCTAATCAACTGAACTTTTTCTAAGGCAGCGAATTCTAAGTCAGGACCTATAACTGAGGCATCACTAACTTTGAACCAACCAATTAGAGGTCTATATCTCCTACCATAGAGAGCTTCGAATGGAGCCATCTAAATACTTGAATAATAACTGTTGTTGTATGCAAACTCAATCAAAGTTAAGTGGTCATCCCAACTTTCCTTGAAAATTATTGCACACGCCCTTAGCATTTCTTCTAACGTTTGAATGGTCCTTTTTTCTTGACCATCTGTCTGAGGATGAAAGGCTGTACTAAGATGAACCTGGGTACCAAGACCCTTTCAGAATGCTTTCCAGAAATGAGAGGTGAACTGGGTACCTCTTCCTGAGATAATAGATAGTGAAACACTATAAAATCTGACCAACTCCACGATGTAGAGTTTGGTGTAATCCTTGACTGAATAAGAGGTATGAGCTAGAAGAAAATGAGCTGATTTGGTCATTCTGTCTAAAATGACCCAGACTGAATCATGTTGATGATGAGTTTGAGGCAAACCCATCACAAAGCCCATGTTTACTAGTTCCCACTTCCAAGTAGGAATACTGAACTCCTACATGGACCCACTAGGCTTCTGATGCTCTATATTAACCTGATGACATGTAGAGTACTTAACCACAAACTCTGCAATATCTCCCTTCATCCTACTCCACCAATATATTTCTCGTATGTCACGATACATCTTTGTGGCCCCTAAATGAATAGAGTAGCGCGCACCATTCGTTTCTGCAAGAATTTTTTGCCTTAAGTCATCTACACCTGGAACACAGAGATGACCTTGACAACGAAGAAAACTATCTCCCCCCTTGGGAGAAAACCTCTATTTTCTAATCTTGAACTGACTCTTTCAACTTGACCAGGCTGGGATCTCTATCTTGCTTTTCTATTACCTTGAAAACTAGAGATGATTCTAAACTACTCTGAACTTATATATCACCCTCATCTGTATCGACTTCGTGAACCCCTAGTCTAGCAAGCTAATGGACTTCCTGAGATAAATTCTTCTTACTGTCCTTAACATGAGAAACACTACCTATGGATAGTCTACTGAGAGCGTCGACCACTATGTTGGCCTTGCGCAGATGATAGAGGACACTCATGTCATAATCTTTCAAGAGCTCTAACCACCTTCTCTGATGATCATTGAGATCTTTCTGAGAATAGACATGCTGAAGTCTATTATGATCGTTGAACACATCTACATGAACATTGTATACATAATGCCTCCAAATCTTGAAGGCAAATACTACGGCTGCTAACTCAAGATCATGAGTAGGATAATTTCTCTCATAGGGTTTAATTTGTCTGGAGGCATAGGCTATGACCTTACCATACTGCATGAGGACACAACCCAAACCTACTATGGATGCATCATAATACACTACAAACCCATCTGAACCATCTGGGAGAGCTAAGACTGGAGCTAAGGTAAGTCGTGTCTTCAACTCATGAAAACTCTTCTCGCAAGGATCTGACCATTGAAACTTGACTTTCTTTTGAGTTAATCTAGACACATGTATTGCAATAGAAGAAAATCCCTCAACAAACCATCGGTAATAGCCATCCAAACCTAAGAAACTCTTGATATCTAATAGAGAGATAGGTCTGGGATATTTTCTTACTGCTTTGGTCTTTTGAGAATCAACTCTAATGCATCACCAAAAATAATGTGACCAAAGAATGCTACTGACCTTAGCCAAAATTCACACTTACTAAATTTGGTAAACAACTAATTATTTCTGAGAGTCTAAAGTACTGTTCTAAGATGGTCTGCATAATCATGCTCACCGCGGGAATAAACTAAGATATCATCTATGAAGATTATGATGAACATGTCCAAGTACTATTTGAACACAGGGTTTATCAAGTCCATGAAAGCAGCTAGGGCATTAGTAAGACCAAATGACATGAATAGGAATTCAAAGTGACCATATCGGGTATGGAAAGCTATTTTTTAGAATGTCACATTCTCTGACTCTGAGCTAATGATAGTTGGATCTGAGCTCTATCTTAAAGAAATAACTAGCACACTAAAGTTTGTCTAACAAGTCATTGATTTTGGGAAGAGGATACTTGTTCTTGATCGTAACTTTATTGAGTTGATGGTAGTCTACACACATCCTAAGAGAACCATCTTTCTTGCACACGAATTACGCTGCAGCACCCTATAGGGAAATGCGAGGCCAGATGAATCCCTTATCTAAGTGATCCTTTAATTGTTCTTTTAGTTCTTTGAGTTCTACTGGTGCCATTCTGTATGGCGGAATAGAGATAGGTTCAGTATCCAAAAGATGATCAATACCGAAGTCTATTTTTATTTTGGGAGGAATTCCTAAAAGATCTTTGGAAAAGACATCTGAATATTCACCTACAACTGGAACTAACTCAAGGCTGGGAGTTTCGGAACTAGTGTCCTTAACTCAAACAAGATGATAGACGCATCCTTTAGATATCAATTTCCTTGCCAGAAGGTATGAAATAAGCTGACCTCTGAAAGTGGATACACTACCCTTCCACTCTAGGATAGGTTCATTTGGAAACTAAAACTAGCCTATTCTATTTCTGCAGTCGACTATGGCATAGTAGAAATAAAGCCAATTCATGCCGAGAATGACATCAAAACCAGTCATCTTTAATTTCACTAAGTCTGCAGAAGTGACTTTCTAAAATATCATAATCGGGCAGTTCCTGTATACCCACCGGGCTATGATGGTTTTACCCACTGGGGTAGAGACTGAAAAGGGCTCTGCTAGGATTTCAAGACTGATTCCAAAATTTCCTACTGTAAGGAGTAATAAAAGGCAAAAAAGCTCCTGGATCTAGCAAAGAGTAAACATGCATATGAAAATCTGTAATGTACCAGTAACTACATCAAGAGAATTTTCCTAATCCTGTCAGGACTAAAAAGCATAGAGACGATTAGGGCATTGCCCACTAGTAGCACTGGTGGTAGCACCCTGCTGATTTAGGCAACCGAACTGAGTTGAGGAGCAATTCTGTTGACCCTGAGGACCCAGCTGAGGACAATCTATGACTCTGTGGCCTGGCTTGCCACATCCAAAACAAATACCACGGCCAGCTCTGCAAATACCATGAAGGTGCTTGCCACAAGTCTGGAAAAGAGGATAGGTATGACACTGCTAACACTATCCTGGTACTTAGAGCCTGGCGCTCTATCTTTGTTACCCTCTCTAAACTTAGGAACTAGAGAACTGGCTGAAGAAGGAGCTAGAACTGAGAATAGTTTCCTCCTTTTGACTTACGCTGAGCAAAGTTGAAGCTATATGTCTTCGTTCTCTTATTCTGCTTCTCCCTCATCTTAATCTTCTGCTCCTTTACCTGCTGAGCATGAGTCATGAGCATGGATAAAGTTCTGTCACTATTTAGCATAGCGTATCTACACTCATTAACTATGCTATTATTCACCCCTGAAATGAACTTACTTATCCTACCCTGCTATCTACAACCACATGAGGGGCATATCTGGCTAATTAAGTAAACTTAAGAGAATACTCTTTCATTTTCATATTGCCCTTCCTGAGGTTGATGAATTTTAGCACCTTAGCTTCTCTAAGCTCTAAGGGAAAGAATCTATCAAGGAATGCTAAAGCAAACTCCTCCCACTTAACTGAGGGGCTGATTTATTTCCGTTTCTTCTTTTAGGAGGCATGTTCTATAGAAGAAAGGGAGAAATAGATTAGACTGAGAGGTTGACTTGAGATTATGCTCACTAGCGCACGATGAATACTAAAAGATGGGAAACTGTTCCTAAAATATCTTATTGCCTCTTGCACATAAATGTGGTGCACAATACACCCATGTACAAGACTTTAATAGATGTGGCTTTCAGACTTCCTAGGACTCTATTGAACCTTAGGCTCTGATACCAAATTTGTAACACCCCGAATCTGGTACCCAAAATGCTACATGGTTATCATGACCCCAAAGGACCACAAGCTAACCCATGACTGATATTTGTACCTTTATACTGCATAAAATACTTTATAATGAGGAAACATGAACAACAAGTCCATAAGGTTTAATATTGAACATGATCCGAATGATATAACATATGTGTGGGGTAATAGAATACCCAAAACAAAATTAAACATACAAAAGTCTAAAATATTTTAGTCTAGAAAGCCTCAAACTGATTGAATTGTCTGAGTAAGGAGTTGATAGGACACGTCCCCAACTAACTCCAACTCATAAACTAATCAATGAGATAATAGGGAATAATCATGCCATCGAATGATCAGGACTCACTTCAAACTCTAACTACTTAAACTGGAATCTATGGCTGATTTGGAGGTCGTGTCTCTGAACCTATGGTATAAGACACCATAGTCCAAATACGTCAGCACTTTAAATATACTGGTATACATATGAGCTAGGCTGAATGCATGGGGTTCATATGCATGAGCAATAATAATAACTGACTCACTATCTTGAGTGTGAGAATACATGCATGGGATATAACAACTAACACTAATACTGTGATAACCTGATTACTGAATCTTAATGTAACTAATAACATGAGTGACTATATCAGGAAGTCCTAAACCTGATGGAATTATCTGAGTTTCATACCTTATCTGAGTTGACTGTATCTGACAGTCCTGAATTCTAAAGAACTATCTGAGTTCTTTTACTGAGTCTGATACTGAGACAGTGGGAGGTAGTCATCTAACCGATATTCCCCAAATGATGCATTATAGCCAAATAGGGGTCAAATCTATGCCCTAATTGGAAAGGTGTCAATACCATACCACTGGTAAGGACAACATGTGAGTAACCCTTATATAACAGGTAACTCTAGTGAAAACGGTGGGAACCCTCCTATAACAGGTTAAGCCACCTTATCTACTCTCATATAGCAGGCTATGATGTCTCAACCTATGATGGCTACATAGTTTGGGAATGGAATGATTTCTTCTAAGAATCAGACCCTCCTATAACAGGTGAGTTCCCATCCTTGGATTTACTCGGTGCTAATTTCTACTCCCATCAGAATAGACACTGAACATAATTTACTGAACTGAACATGGACTGAGTTACTAAATTTTGTTGATTGATGGAGTATTACTGATATCTGACAACTGACTGAGTTCATTATATCATGGAGATTTCCTGAGTCATAAGACTGTCTGAATTCTAACGATTCATAGCTTAACTGAGAGTATAATGGAAACATGACATGACTCTAGGCACATAACTAATATTTTGGGTACAAGTACCCCTAGGACTCGATGGAACGAAAACCGACCAAGCATAACTTACTTGAACACATAACTAACATCATAATCCATATTATATTTCTAGAAGCATTTCACCAAAACATGTGATAGGCATAACTTGTACATACATGGGGATTTCATGATATCATACTAGTTGAGAATTGTTCCTTCAACTAGGAATTTAATCAAACACATGGTAGGATAGCTCATGTAGACAACATTATACAAAAATTATCATCATTATTCATCTCTAATTTCATCATCTAGTGTTTATTCATAGGTTCACATGAATATACATCTATCTATACAAATCAATTCAACATAAAATTGATTACCCAACATAGATTTGAATTCAATTGATCATTCTCAACATAACAAAACAAACCCAACATGAAATCCATAGAAAAATCCATAAACTTAAACTTAGAAAAGAGATTCTTGGGCTTTATGGACGAAAGGAGTCCTTAAATGAACACTACGCATACCTTAGTTCGTGATTTCGTGAAGATTGAAGGAGGAAATTCTTGATTTTGAATCTTCTATGAAAAGCCCTAGGTTGTTCTTGAGAAGTTTTTAAGAAAAGAGAGTATATTTTGGGTGAAAAGTGGCTGAATCACGTGTTAAAGGAATTAAATAAGGGAGGGAAATTTACCCTTTTAACCTTGGACGCGTCTTGTAATTTCAATAAAAATTTCCCAAATTTTTGATTCTGAATCTTCTATGAAAATCCCTAGGTTGTTCTTGAGAGGTTTTTAAGAGAAGAGAGTTTATTTTGGTTGAAATGTGGCTGAATCATGTGTTAAAGGGCTTAAATAGGAGTGAGAAATTTACCCTTTTAACCTTGGATGCATCTTATAATTTTAATAAAAATTTCCCAAATTTAACCCCTGGTGCGACGCGGTGCTATTGTGCCATGTCACTGGAATTTGAAAATTGGAAAACAGAGAGATGGCGTGACGCGGAGCCATCATGTTGCCCTTTCTTTTGCAACCTTGAACTTTGGCGCGACGTAGAGGAAGTCATGCTAAGACACTGGAAAAGAATAGTTTTGAATTTGGACCCTGGCACGATGCGCCATAATTAGGGGCCCCTACTGGAATTTTCCAAATGCTATTTCCTCTTGTGGCGTGATGCGCCACTGACTAATATGCTGCTTTTTTAGGACAGAAACTTGAAATAGTCATAACTTCTAACCTGGTATTGTATTTGGGCGAATCTTATATCAATGGAAAGCTTATTGAAGTTTCCACATGACAAAAAAGTGAAAATTTTAGAAATTCCTCATGGAATAACCATCATTCAATTTAGAAGCTAATTCTGGACATTCTTCAGATTAAATTAGTTAGGAAAAAGTACGGGGTATTACATATTCACTTTTCATACAACTAGCCCCAAATATACAAAGTCTACTAAATTTAGACATACACTATCCCCACTTTACTACTGCTAAACTTCAGGGTTTATGCTTTCTAACTCTAGGTTATATGCTGTCAGAGGATTCTGGGAAGGGATCTAAGGGCACATCTAACATTAGCTTAGTGTACCATTTTCAAGAACAAAGATCAACACTTTCAAAGTTTACAACATAAGGGCAATGATGGGATACTTTTGAGCCTGCATCCAATCCCATAAAATATCTATGAGGACTGTCTAAAAAGAGTCTATCTATAAGGATTTAAACATGGATATCTCTATTTACTGAAGAATAAGGTAGAGTTGGCTATAATATAGTAACATAAGAATCTACATAAGTTTTTTAGAAAACACTTTTACTACACAATCTGAGACATAAAAGTAGGGAAATATTTCTTAAATGCCCTGTAGCCTCTCAAACAAAAGTACATATGTCTCCATACCATTCTACAAGACTCTACTATCACGGCTTCATAGACACCCTAGGAAACTTGAACTCTGTGCTCTGATACCAAGTTTGTCATGAGCTGAGACTACCCCCTACTTGTAACACGATGCTTGGAACCACAAGTGATCCCAAGATAACCCATGAACTGGCATACTATTGAGAACTAATTTAAAATATATTAAATAGCTGGTTTTGCTGTGTGGAAATATAATCATGAAAAAATTTGGGAAAAATTATAATACTAATACAATTTGCAATCTGAAAAAAATGATGAAAGAACTAAAATTACATGACTGACTTTGACTGACTTCTATTAAGACTCTATTATACTGGTTATATATAGCTGAGACATGACTCTAACTACCAATAATCAATAAAAATGAATAATAAGGTAAAGTACATCAAGAACATCTAATTAAAGTCCCCGAAATAAGAGAACTCATCACTTATTGGCTGGAAACTGCAACTGTCTAATCATGACGTGTGGACTACAACTGGTACCTATATTATGAAACAATGCAGCCACACAGATGTATATGTCAATTAGTACTTTTGGAATGTACTGAGTAAGCGGGTGTGAATGCAAAAAGTAAAACTAATTTCATACTTAATGTTAAAACATGCATTCCAAGTGCAAGTAGACTCACCAAGTGACTGAAATAAACTGAAAGCCGAAATATCTTAAAACATGAGTAACAAACATAATATGATAAGCTGGTGAATCACTACACTTAATTTCTTAAAACTTTATATTTTTGTAGAATTAGTAGAGCTGGAGCTGGAAAACCGTAAGATATGGGTACTATATAAATATTGGGTTTGAAACTACGTGATGAAAACTGTAATATCTAAGAATGCAAGACTAAGTGTATATATGTTATGTCACTAATAACTAAAATTTGAAAGATTGAAAGCTATAAAACTGAATATCTAAAAGTCTGTACACTTAGTCAAGCAAACCTAAACTAAAATTACATTGAATACTGACTGAGACTATGGGAGGTATCATGTAACCAATATGCCTTAATCTGAGCCAATCAGGTTCCAACCTGTAACCTTAGTTGAAAGGGTATCAGTACCGTGCAACGAGTAATAACATTGGCTAACGATGTTGATCCATAAGGCTAATTTCCTGAAGGACTAAAGAGTCACTCTACACTGGCAGGTGCTTTTATAAGATATGTGTCAACCCTAAATTGGAAGGAAGATATCTCAAACCTACGTTGGCTACGTAGTTCTGTAACTCAAGGATTGCTACTAAGGGTCAAACCCTAAACTGGAAGGAATGCCCCATCCCTGGGATTGCTCGGTCCTAAATCCTACTCCCAACTGAATGAAACTAGAATACTAGCTTGTGTATGCACTGTTAACTAATAACTGATAAGCTGAGGTCATGGTTTTCTAAAAATAACAGTGCATATGGATTCTGGGGTAATTAATAACACATAAACTTATAATGCTCATCATTAATATGGATATCTGAGTATATTGATAAGATTCATGGATTAACTATCAGAATACTTTAAAAGCTGAATTTATGTAAATCACATAGGTATCGGGTATTCATAACCCACCAACACTGAATAAGTATAAAGTATAATATATTAATTTTTCTCTCAGGTATCAGATTAAGGTGAAATTGGTATTGTTGGAAAGCTAATTCACTTTTCTACAATTTGGTGGGTCTTGAGCTGAAAATTCCATATATGTCAAAAGTTATACACATTCAAAGTTGACCCCTGTAGGATTGAACACCAAACTTTTGATGAACTAAAGGCTCTCAGCTCAACTTTTTTCTAAGTTATTTCTATGAACATTTTTAACCTCATAAGCAATTCACATACTAGGATAAAGATTATGGAACATAAATTGAAATTATAAATCAAGAACTGGTAACAACACCCTCATCGTGATGCGGTATATGTGCCAACAGGAATAGCACCGCGATGCGGTGACTTGCTGGATTCATAATCCAACTATGACCCAATCCTCCTCCAAAAAATTCGAAAACCCCCCAATACATAATTTTTACATCACTAAATAAGCATTAACTAAAAAACTAATATCTCAGGGTTAGAAATACCAGAATAACAATCCTCAAAGTTTAGGGGTCTTAAAAATGGCTAAGCCCCCAACACTTGGTGAAAATTTCAAGCCTTAAGCCCCTTAAGAATGCAACTAATAGCTGAATAGAGCTAAGATTAGTATGGGGTATTAAAATACTTTTCTTTCTTTGCTTCTTCCTTTAAAAATTTATCTTATAATATTTGGAAAAGTCATTTTTGGCTTACCATATTTACGCGATCAATGAAAAATTCATTCGACCACTCCATAACCATTTTGGTCATGGCCAAAACCTTTATTGGAAAGAATCACTTCTTGATTTTACCCTTGGGTAGATCATGATAAAACATACTATAACATCAATGATCTTCTTACACCAAATTAAAATAGTCTTTATTTCTCTTAAACCTCCCGAAGAGGTGAGTTTTGGTGTTTATCCAACCACAAACAAGCACGTCTTTTCAATGAATTTCATCATATATTAACACATGCGTATTCATGAATGGTTGGGCATCCACGATGTTTATCACAAGTCAGATTCTCTTCAAGAAATAGACTAATATATTGTATCTGTTCAATGTCTTAATATGTATCATGTTAATATGATACATACCTCAACATCATTTTGAAAGATTAAATGAAATACCATGTTATATTTTATTAATGGAGGATTTACAACATTTATCATATAAAGTCGCATGATAACCACGAGCCCATTGACCTTTTATACAAAATGGATGGCAAAAAATTACCTTCACTTGTGGAATATTATTTTGGGAACCCATAATGTTCTTTCTTTTATAATTACCACAATGATGACTATGATTACTTTGTCATGTGCTAAACCAACATTCATTTGTACAACCACAATTATTTGTCATCTTTCAAACATATCATTTGTACAATCATAGTTAATTTTTGTTATCTTTTAGAGTTATATACACAACTACCACATTCTTATCAGGGAATGGAACAAATTAATATAATGTGGTGGGATTCATGAATTTTCTCAAAAACATATCATTTTACTGTAGTCATCAATATATCATGTTGGGACTTGAACCCAATGTCTTACCCATATATAGTCATATCGGCGCATAATTCATAATAACTTGAATCCACTATCGTATCATCATGGTTCACCAGATTCAAAACGATGTCTTAGCCTCAACCAATGTCAAAATAGACTTAAGCATAATAGAATCTTTGAGCATTTAAAAATTAATAGCAACAATAGACAAAATAAATCACAAATTAAACTGGGTGAGAAACATGATACTTCTTTCAAAATAGAGTAGCTAAATATGCTTATTGATTCTAATTATCATTTTTAATCATGCTAATTTAAAATTATGTTAAAGCTTAAAAATAATTAGATTTCAACAGATAATATGAAAAAAATAACACAAAATAGTCATGCAACCCAACTAAGTCAGAGAATTTGATATTTTGAAAACTATATATTTAGCCATGTGTAGCACCTCAATTTTCTAAACCGAAATGCTACACAGTGCTCATGACCTCAAGGGATCACAAGATAACCCATGACTGACATTTGTACCTGTATACTGCATAATATATGAATATAAATGCGGAAACATGAACTGAAAGACCATAAAGTTCAATACTGAACATAATCTAAATAATACGAATGTCTGAATAAAGTGGTATCACAATACCAAAACAAAACCAAAATACTAAAGTCTTAATCTAGTCTGTAATCTAGTCTGCGTCTAGTCTGAAAGTCTCTACTATCTAAATAATCTTAATAAGGAGGTGATGGGATATGTCCCTAACTGACTCCGACTAATGAACTAATCAATGAGAAGATAGAGAAATAATCATGTCCTCGAAGGATGAGGACTCACTTCAAACTCTGACTGCTGAAATCAGTAATATTACTGCTACAATAGAATTTGTGCCTCTGAACCTATGGCATAAAATAAAACACCATAGCATGAATGCGTTAGTATGTCTGAATGTACTGAGTATAAGAGTGAAGTAGGATAAATGCAACGGGTTTATATGCATGAACAATGATGACGAATATGACTAAACTCGTGGTGATAATGACTACTGAGACGGAATACTGACAACATGAGTTTACTGATACTAAGATACGAAATAGATGAATGACTATTTTGGAAGTTCAAATTATGAAGATCTGGTCTGATTGACTGTGTCTAATAGTCCTGAAACTGAATACTGATAACGTAAGCTATGGCAACTGATATAACTATGGTGATCAGCCTAACCGATATAACTGATATTGAGCGACTGTATCTGACAGTAATGATTAAGAGTGACTAAGCTTGAGATCAGGCCTAACTAACGGGTGATCTATGGAACTGATATTGAGAATACTCAACTAAATTTGAGACTGAGATCAAGCCTATCTGATGGGTGACCTTTGTAAGTACTGATACTGAATAACTTTATGTTAAACAAAACCTATCTAGCGGGTGATCTATGAATCTGTGGAACTATCTGAGTTCCTTACTGAGATTAATGTCTGTATTTGACAGTCCTAATTTTTAATTTCTACTCTGAAGACTAATACTAAAACTGCAACTCTGGGAGTTCTCACTTAACCGACATGCCCCAAGTTTGAACTAGTAGGGTTCAACCTGTAACCCCAGCTGGAAGGGTGTCAATATCGTGCCATGGGTAAAGACCTCTCTGGTCAAGCCTATCTGACCGGTGACCGACATAGAAAGTCAAGCCTAAGGCAGTATTATAGTCAAGCCTCTCTAACGGGTGACATGCATTTTTCTAATGAGTGACTCTTGCATCCTGCACTAGCTACGCAGTTCTGGAATTCAGATATTTCTCCTAACGACTCTTTCTCTCTGATGGAGAGCCACCATCAATGCACTCTCTTGGTGCTATCTTTTACCCCAATTGAAAGACTCTGAACGGATTCTTAGAACTTGTACTTGAACTGAACTAAATTTGTTACTGAATTTCTTACTTGACTGAGCTGACTTAGTTCACTTAGTTTTGTTATCTGATGGAATACTACTGAATCTATTATCTGACTGAATGATACTAAGTTCTAAATTGATTTCTTGAATGCTACTAGGATCTGAGCTGATTACTGAACTAAAGCTGGAATATTAACGATACTTAGATTACTGAGATTTCTTAAGTTTTATAGCTGTCTGAGAGTTCTAAATTCTATAACTGGCTGAGTTCTACTGATCATAGCACGACTGAGATTATCTTAAGACTGACTCCGATCTAGGTACATAGTTATATTTTTTAGGTACAAGTACCCCCAGGACTCGATGGAAGGAAACTGAGAAACATGACTTCTTGAATATATAACCAACATCCACATCACAAGAGTAATCTATCACATCAACATCATAACAGTAGTCTATCTTTCACAACATCATCAAAGATGTATCACCATTACCCCTAATTAAAATTATTACATAATTTAACATGCTTCTTGAAGAGGATTTTTCATGAATATCACAGAATCAACACATACTAGGATCAAAGTTTGCATTTTTACAATCAAGACATGAATTAAAAATCAATATCAACATGAACTTATCCTCAATTCACATGTATCATAAAATATCATGAAAACATAAACTTAAGAATTTTATAAAGGGTTCTTGATTTTCTTGGGTGGAAGGAACCCAAAAATCAATACTTTCATAACTTCAATTTCATGAGCATTCCATATCACACAATAATACACAACAATTAGTATGGAATTCATGTAGAGTCATCAGGAATAGAGCATGGACTTGTCATTTAAGTTCTATTTAGCTATAATACATGATTTATAGTCTCTTAGGTTTTTTATAAAACACCTTGCATGCACACCTTATGGCATAGGCATATTCATCACATTAATGATTTAAACCACCCAAAATTCATATATTTCAATTTGCATGTTATCCTAATTTCATAAAATCACATAAAGATTCAAACTTGGGAGTTTAATAACAACCAATCACACAAACATAATCGACCCACAACATAACTTCATGATTCATAGTTTAATATAGGGTTCTTGAACTCCGCGGATGAAAGGAATCCGTGGGTTAACACTATGCATACCTTAGTGATTGAATCTTGAAAGAGATCTAATGTTTCTTGAAGGTTATTGAAGAAATCCTTAAGCTTGCTCTTTATTTTTTCTTGACTAGGGTTTAACCCCTTTGGGAGAGCATATTCTTGTTCTTGAGGAGATGATCTTGAGAGGAAACCCTAATCTTGTTGTTGAGAGTGTATGAGAGAATTTTTGAGATGTTTAACTAAAGAAAAATAGGAGAAGGTTACATCCCTTGAGGGTTTTAAGTCATGGAAAGCGAAGAAAAATATCAAAATACCCTTACTAAACTGCTTCCCAATTGCTGAAAATATAAGGCTGATGACATTTATGATAAGCCGTCAGACTTGTGATAAGTCGTCACAAATGTCGTCACTGGGGGCTGGAATTGATGGATTTCTGCCGAAGGTTGACTACATTTGTGATAAGTTGTCACACTTGTGATAACTTATCACAAAATGTCATCACTGTGGGTGGATTACTGCCTAAGGATAACGACATTTGTGATAAGTCATTACATTTGTGATAATTTATTACAAAATGTCGCTAGTCAGTTTTCCAGGCTGACATGTTGGAGTAAAATAGGCATAACTCTTTGGTCCAATATTGAATTTGGGAGAAATTGGTATCTTTAGAAAGATAATTTAAAGATATTTGATTTGATATATAGTAGGTCCTCTAATTCGATATATAAAAGGATTTATAGTCAATTGAAGTTGACCTAAGTTTTGAACCTCACTAAAACTTGAATGATAGGAAAACTTTCAAATTATCCTTGAGTTAGGGGACCTCTATGATCTAAATTCATGTTCAAATAGATTCCCATACTACATAATTGATTAATACACTAAATTTACATAGGATTTGAGATTTTTAAAACATCTACGCATATGAATGACAGATTTTCATTCTAGTCAGAAATGTGGGGTGTTACACCATGCCAATTTCATAAATGCACAAGGAGAAAATAATTATGATTTTTACAATTTGCATGTGTCCGTTCCTAAAAAAATATAAATATATCACCTTTCTGCAATTACGATAAAGCAAATGAATATAGAGCCTGAGTATCCAATATCAATTAATATAGAATTTAAAATATAATTTCTAGAGATGTATAATCAAATTGTGTCCAAACTTACTTCACTAGAAACAATATTAATAATAATATAGTACTATGAGAATTAGTACTAGTAATACAACTTCTTAATTTACCCGACATAGTTTATCTTCAACTGTTGAGCTACGTACTGATAACATATTTTAAACTAAGCCAAAAGGTGAATATTATTAATAGTAAAGTAGACAAAAAATATTGAAAGAAGACAAGATATGAGTGTTTTTCATTCTTCCAAATATCAAATGTACAAGTGTATGCAATATGAACCCTTATTCCTTTGTTTATAGTGTCATATAGAGGCATGCAAAATATTGTCATAAACATAACATTAACCATTAACATAATGGAGCAGGTTATGGATGTGTAAATTCACAAGAATAATGGCTATGAATGGTGGAGGTTATCTTCATAATGGAGGGTAATAATGGAGACAAGTAGTAAAAGTGTAGTGGACATCCACACTTATTAGTTTTATGACAATCCCTCTTGAATGTCCATAGATAATGTGCCTCATTAAAACCTTACTAGAACAAAATCCTGTGGAAAAAATATATAGTGAAGAAAAAAGAGTGCACATATCTTATAATACACCTTTGTTTGCTACCTAGTTGAATACCTTGTCAGGAAAATCCATTGAGACAAAACCTAGCAAAGGAAACAAGAGTGCAGAAATATTTTACTCTCCCTGATACAAATATCATTTCACTTCTCAAAGAAGATGCCTCCAATTTTATATGTCTACTTTCAAATGTTGATATTGATTGTGCCATTGTGATCATATCACATTCATCAAGATGCTGAATTCTTGAAATCGTCCTGATGTGTTATTTTGTTTTTTCTTGGATATGTTAAGCCCATGAACTCAGTCAAATAAATTTTTGAATATCACTTTATATGTGACCTCATCATTGCAAGACATTTTCATGTTGAACTTGTTCATAGCAATAACCAATTAGTTGTGGAAACATTATTTGCATGATATTAAAATTGACTGTAAATCGAATATTCTTTTTGTATTTGCATAACCACCTAGCCTTTAACAATATTTGTTAGAAATAATAAATTAATGTCAATAATATTTGATTTTACTCACATTCACATAAAAGTAAAATTATATCTTTTCAGCACATTAATAACAACTATTATCTCATGTATAAAATAACAAGATACATAAGTGCAATAATTGGACTAATACATGATATTTTAAAATCATTTTCATGAGATGAAAATTGATCTTTCTTTATGATAAGCGATCTCACAATCATTGAGATATCCAATGGATCAAATCTCTTTTAAATCCTTTAAGGATTTTCCTATAACATTTATGGTCTAGCTAGACTTGACAGTCATTCATAATACGTATTCAAGATTTTCATACATTGCCAAATTTAAAGAAACCTTATTGCGTCTACCATTGGAGAGTACATCTCCAAACAATAATGAAGGACTTTGCGAATAACCTTTATGCCTCAAGGCACACGTCGTATTTTATATCTTATGATTTTACTTTTCACACAATCACTAAATTTTATCCTATTGGCATTATACCTTAGTCTATAAACTAATTTCAAAATATCACTTTTCAAGTGAAACATAATATACTTGAATTATGTATTTTATCTGTCCACATTATTTGATAGATTTAAATTCAAGATCCTCATTACCATTTATAAAGGTAAGCGCTATATTATACAAAAAAATACCATCGATGGTTATTTGATATCAATTTTAATAAGACATAACTCATTGAAATCTCTTCATTTCATCATTTTCAGGTACTTGAACCTTTGCCAAGGTTTTATAAAGTGTTATGTCATGGTGCTCTTTTAAAGAATTTTCCTCATTATCAAAATCATCTTGATCATTCACTCCTCTCTTTATTTAAGGAGTTTTATAGTTGGAACTAATTGTCCCATCACATTTTAGGAGTTTCATAAACTCTGCCCTTCAAGGACTTTTCATTGGATCATTTACAACTGAATTATAACACAGGGTTAGTCTGGCAATGAACTTGCAACATTTTGCCAATCATGAATTCTCAATTGAACTTTAAGTTCGATATATTTTTTTACGAGGATCAGGATAATTTATTTTATATATTTCAGCTATAATCATATCTCTCCCTAATGTTAGGAAATCTAATATTCACCCCAATCTTATTTAGGGATTTATCTTTGTGCGTGGTGGATACTACACATTCAATTTTTTAAATGGATTTTAATGGTTCCTAACCCTGAACTAAAAATATAAGGGAAACCTTGTTGGCTTGATGCACGCAAATGTTGCTGTATTTAAATAAACTCATCTCATACCAAATTTTCTTTTTGGGAGATTTGTTTTGTAAAAAACGTTTAGCTATAATTGGAGACACATATACTAAACCAATTAGCATTATCAACTTTTATAGTCTAGAACCATGCTCTCAATTTAAAAATTTGAGTAAAAAACTTGCAAAAATAATATTGCAAATTGATAGCAGTGCATGTGACCAGCAATAAATGAATCTCATTTCATAATAAAAAGTTTATATGGCAGGTGAACGGACCCATATTCACCTTGCTGTACATTTTAAAAATTTAGGGGATACAACCATAATCTTAGTTGTTATAATATTTTATCATGAAAACAAGCAATATAAGAAAATTCTTGAAGAATATTTTATTTCTTCAATGTAAAACCGCATGAATTCTCAATTATTTTTGCATCACATTTGAATCGGGATGGTCAACCGATCATGCCAACTTACATATATTTTCTGTAAACTTTTAATTTACTAAAGAATGTGATTCTATCACCATTCCCATATATTTGTATCAATAAACAGGAGGAAAATGGGCAGCCTTTTTCATAAAAATTATAAATCATTTCGATTGTACTAAAAGAAAGATACAACATCTTTATATAATTTGCTGTCTCAATATAATAATAATAATATTTTTTTCAATTCCCTTGAAACTTAAAAATTTTCCTTTGGAGACTTATTACAATTTCAATGACCTGAATAATTTCATTACTTCTACTAGTAACACACATTAACTTTTCGAGGTTATCAAATATTTGTATATTACCTCACATTACAAAACACCATTGGTATGGTAGTAATATCTTTTAGGGATAAAATTATTGTCATTATAGTCAAAACTGTTTTATTTAATACCTCTTTCTTGCTTTACTTTTTCCTTTAATAATTTATTTTTATAACATTTGACAAATTCATTTTTGGCGTACCATATTTATGCGATCAATGACTAATTCATTCGACCACACCATAAACATTTTGATCATGAAAAAAATCTTTATAGGCAACAATCACTTCTTGATTTTATCCTTTGGTAGATCATGATAAAACATACTGTAGCATCAATGACCTTTTTATATCAAATTAAAGTATTCTTTATTTCTCTCAAACCTCCTATAGAGGTGAGTTTTGCTATTTATACAACTATATATAATCAAGTATTTATCCATGAGTTTCATCACATCTTGACACACTCATATTCATAAATGGTCGGGCAGCCACGATGTTTATCACAAGTCACATTCTCTTTAAGAAATGGACTAATATATTGTATGTGCTCAGTGTCTTAACATTTATCATATTAATATGATAAGTACCTCAACATAATTTTCAAATATTAGATATACTACCACGTTATATTCTTTTAATTGAGAATTTATATCAAATAAGGTTGCACGATAACCGCGTGCAAAGTGTCCTTTTATACAAAATTGATAGCAAAAAATTACCTTCACTTGTGGAATATCATTTTTGCTGGTTTTTATTTTTCAGTTGTTGTTAGAGTTTTAGTTTACCGAGTATTTAGCAAGTTAGTTGTTTGTTAAACAAAAGTAGTTGAATATCTTGAGTCTGTTAGTAGTTGAGTAATAGTTGGAGTTAGTGGATTGTTTTTTAATTTTATGTTAATAAAAACTCTATTTAAAGAGATCAATTGTTGTATTTCAAAGAGGTGAATCTTAGCCAATTGAATAGAGTCCTATCATTTACTTTTCTCTACTAAATTTTAGTCTTTTTCATCAGAGATATCAGCGACAGTTTTGTAAGAGAAACACATAAGAAAAACTGCAGCAACAACGTGAACCTATGGCTTCAGAAAACTTTGGGCAGGGATCCATTCCTCACTTTGATGATCACTATGACCCTTGGAGCATGTTGATGGAGAATTTTCTAAGATCAAAGGATTACTAGTAAGTGGTTATGGATGGCATACCAGAACCAGTAGAAAGCACAACAGTGTTAGATGTCTAAAGAGAAGAAGTATAGGCAGCAAAGTCGAAGGACCTCAAGGCGAAGAATTATCTTTTCCAAGCAATTGATCATTCAATATTTAAAACGATTCTTTCTAAAGAGACCTATAAGCATATTTGGGGCTCTATGAAGAAGAAATATCAAGAATTAACAAGGGCAAAGAGGAAGCAGCTTTAAGCACTTTGTTCGGAGATCGAAACTCTTCGAATAAAATCTAGAGAGTAAGTTATTAACTATTTTTTACGGGGGATGGCAGTTGTCAACAAGATGCCAATCCACGGTGATAAGTCAAATGAAGTTATAATTGTTGAAAATATTCTTCAATCAATGACACCAAAATTTAACTTTTTCTTTTGTGTTATTGAAGAGTCTCATGATATTAATACACTTTCAATTGATAAATTACAAAGTTATTTGTTGATCCATAACTAAAAAATCACTCAACAAGAAAAGAAGGAGGTGGCATTGAGTGCCTCAATAGCTAATCATTCCAAAGAACCAGGGTACAATAGAGGTAATTGTAGAGATAGAGGCAGAGGCAGAGGTTGAGGTTGAGGTGATAGTGTAAATCATCAGCAACATCACTACCGTAATAATCAAGGCAAAGGAAAAGGAGAGGTGTCTACAACTCAAAGTCATCAGATAAGTCTAAAATTGAATGTTATAAATACCATAAGTTTGGTCATTATAAATCAGAATGCCGAACAAACTTGTCTGAGGTGTATAGAGAGAAATCTAATTTTGTAGAACAAGAGAAAAAAGAGATATCTTTGTTGGTTTTCCACATGAATAAGGAAACAAATAAGAATCTATGGTACCTCAAATCTAGATGTAGCAACTATATGAGTGGACATAAGTAAGTTTTCTCTGCCTTGGACGAATCTTTTCGAGATAGCGTAATGATCGGGAACAACTCCAAAGTTGCAGCCATGGGAAAAGGGAAGGTTCTAATTCAAACCAACAGAGATTTCAGCCAGACAATTACTGATGTTTTTTTTTCAGAATTAAAGACCAATCTTTTGAGCATTGGCCAATTGCAAGAGAAAGGGTATGAAATATCTATAAAAGATGGAGTTTGTAAAATTTTAGATGCCAAGCTCAGATTATTTTCACAAGTTAAAATGACTAGAAATAGAATGTTCCCTCTCTATCTCTACAATGTTCATCATACATATTTTTCTACCAAATTAAAGGATGAGGCATGGTTGTGGCAGTTTCGTTATGGGCACCTTAATTTTAATGGACTGAGAACGGTACATTAAAAGAACATGGTGAGTGGTTTTCCTCACATTAAATCTCCTTCGGGAACTTATGAAAGTTGTTTTGTTAGCAAACAACCTCGCTGTCCATTCTAAAAGGTAAATCTTGGAGAGCAAAAAAGTTGCTGGAATTGGTGCAGTCGGATCTCTGTGGACCAATTAATCCAAATTTCAATGTGGTAAAAGGTACTTCATAACCTTTATTGATGACTTCATTCAAAAAACATAGGTGTATTTTTTACAAGAAATTCTGAGGCACTTCACATTTTTAAGCATTTTAAAGTACTTGTTGAGAAAGAAACAGGTAGTCCATTGAAGATTCTTTATACTGATCATGGAGGAGAGTTCAATTCTCAAGAATTTACAAAGTTCTGTAAGGAAAATAGAATCATGAGGTAACTTACTGCAGCTTACATACCTTAACAAAATGGTATTTTTGAGTGAAAAAATTGCACAATCCTCAATATGGTGCGCAATATTCTGACAATGAGCGGTGTCTCAAAAAAATTTTGGCCGGAAGCTGTTGACTGGAGTATTCATATTTTAAACAGAAATCCAACTTTCTCTATTTAAAATATGACTCCAGAGGAGGCATAGATCCAATGAAAACCAAGTGTTGACTACTTCAAAATCTTCAGATATGTAGCTTATACTCATGTTTCAGATAAAAAAAGGATCAAGCTAGATGATAAAGGAGAAAAATGCATTTTTTTGGTGTTAGTAATCAATCTAAGGCTTATAAGTTGTATAATACTAACACCAGGAAAATTGTCATTAGCCATGACGTTGTTTTTGATGATGATGATACCTGGCCATGGATAGACAAGGGAGTTCAATAGCTTGTTCCTGTAGCTCTTGAAGAGAAAATATTGCAACTAGAGGAGACAGAACAGTCAACAAATTTGGATTCAGTTCAATCACCGGTTTTAGATCCAATACAAGAAGAGGAGCGACCTCAATGATCAAAAAGAAAACCCACATGGATGACTGATTTTGAGGTAACTAGAATTAATCAACCAGAAGATCCACTCATTTATTTTTCCTTATTTTTAGATTGTGATCCTATCAGTTTTGAAGAACCTGTTAAAGATGCAAAATGGCGAAAGACAATTGATGAAGAAATTGCCGCAATTCCTAAAAATGACATTTGGGAGTTAACTGAGCTTCCAGAAAGGCATATGACAATCAATGTCAAGTAGATATACAAGAAAACAATGAACATGGAAGGTATAGTTTAGCAGAATAAAGAACAATTAGTAGATAAAGGCTATAACCAAGAGTTTGGTGTGGACTACAAAGAAGTTTTTGCTTCGGTGGCACCAACACTTATGACCTATTTTTCAAATGGATGTCAAATCAGCCTTCTTACATGGGCACTTGGATGAACAGGTATTTATTGATCAACCTCCTGGTTATGTCAAGGTTGAAGAAGAACACAAGGTGTGTAAATTAAGAAAGGCATTATATGGGCTAAAATAAGCTACACGAACTTGGTATAGCCGTATAAATGCTTATTTTTCTAAGGAGGGATTTAAGAAATATCCATATGACAACACACTCTTTATAAAGATTGATGATAAAGGAAAAATGCTCATGATTTGTTTGTATGTAGATGATTTGATTTACACCAAAAATGATATGTCCATGGCTGAAAGTTTTAAGAAATCCATGATGGTTGAATTCGATATGACTAAAATTGGAATGATGCATATTTTCTTGACATTGAAGTTGTTTAATCGGATGATGGGATTTTAATCACACAAAAAAAGTATGCTCAAGAGATTTTAGATAGGTTTCAGATAAAGAGTTGCAACTGTACCAGCAGTCCTACTGAGTTTGGTTCGAAGCTCACTAAAGAACCTGGAGGATGAAGAGCTGAAAACACCCTCTATAAGAAAATAGTGGGAAGCTTGATTTATTTAACGGCCACAAGGCTTGATATTATGTATTTTGTAGTTTTTATTAGCAGATACATGAAAATTCCCAAAGAGGTGCATCTTCTAGACACAAAGAGAATTTTTTGCTATTTGCAAGAAACTACTAATTATGGTCTGTTTTACGTGAAAAGAGAAAAGCCAGACTTGGTTGGCTTTACTGACAGTGATTATGATGGAGATTTGGATAATGAAAAGAGTACGTCTAGTTATGTCTTTATGATGGGGTTGGGAGCAATTTCATGGTCTTCACGGAAGTAATCAATTGTGACTTTATCAACTACAGAAGCTAAATTTGTAGCAGCAGCAGCATGTGCTTGTCAAGCAATTTGGATACGTAAGGTTCTTGAAGAAATTAATTTGAAGTAAAATGGATCTTCTACCATATATTGTGACAAAAATTCAGCAATAAAGCTCTCCAAAAATGTTGTTCAGTATAGGCGAAGTAAACATATCGATGTCAAATTTCATTTTTTAAGGACCTCACAAGGGATGGAGTGATTAATCTCATCTTCTGCAGAAGTGAAAATCAGATTGCTGATGTGTTTACTAAATTTCTCAAGTTGGCATCCTTCCTGAAGTTCAGAAGATCACTTAGTGTTTGTACTTTGGAAAATCACATTTGAAACGTGTTGTCTATTTGTTGCCAGCATGTTAAACTAACAGTGTGACTTTCAGTTTAAGGGAGGGATTTTTGGTTATTATTTTAAAGTTGTTGTTAGTGTTTTAGTTGACCGAGTCTTTACCAAGTTAGTGGTTTGTTGAATAAAAGTAGCTAAATATCTTGAGTCTGTTAGTAGTTGAGTAATAGTAGGAGTTAGTGGATTATTTTTTAATTTTAAGTTAGTAAAAACTCTATTTAAAGAGATTAATTGTTGTACTTTAAAGAGGTGAATCATAGCCAATTGAATAGAGTCCTATCATTTATTTTTCTCTCCTAAATTTTAGTCATTTTCATCAATTTTGAGAAATCATAATGTTCTTCTTTTATAATTACCACAATGATGACTATGATTACTTTGTCATGTGCTACGCCCACATTCATTTGTACAATCACAATTATTTATCATCGTTCAAACTGATCATTTGTACAACCATAGTTTATTTTTGTCATCTTTTAGACTTATATGCACAACTACCACATTCACTTCACGGAATGGAGCAAATTAATATAATGTGGTGGGTTTCATGACTTTTTCTAAAAATATATCATTTTAATGTAGTCATCAATATATCATGTTTGGACTTGAAACTAACATCTTATCCAGATAAAGTGGTATCGGCCATAATTCGTAGAAACTTAAACCTACTGTCATACCATCCTGGTGCACAAGAGTTCAAATTGAGTGTCTTACCCTCAACCAATATCAAAATAGACTAAAGTATGATAGAATCCTTGAGCATTTCAAAATTATTTGCAACAACAGAAAAAACAAATCACAATTTAAACAGGGTGAGAAACATAATGCTTATTTCAAATAGAGTAGCTAAATATGAATATTGATTCTAGTAGAATTTTAATCATGCTAAGTTAAAATTCCGTTAAAGCTTAAAAGTAATTAGATTTCATTAAATAATATGACAAAAAATAACTCAAAATAGTCATTCAACACAATTAAGTTAGAAAATTTGATATTTTGAAACAATATATTTAGCCGTGTCAATTTCATGAAAGCACAACGAGCGAATAATTATGATTTTTACAACTTGCATGTGTCCGTTCCTAAAAAATAGAATTTTGTTATCTTCCAACAATTAAGATAAAATAAATGAATATAGAGCACAGATATCTAATACCAACTAGTATAGAATTCAAATTATAATTTGTAAAGATGTATAATCACATTATGTCAAAACTTACTTCACTTGAAATAGTATTAATAATAATATACTACTATGAGAATTAGTACTAGTAATGCAACTTCTTAATTTACCTGACATAGTTTACCTTTAACCGTTGAGCTTTGTGTTGATAATGTGTTTTAAAACTAACACAAAAGATGAATATTGCGAAAAGTAAAGTAGACAAAAAATATTGAGAGAAGACAAGAGAGGAGTGATTTTCATTCTTCCAAATATCAAATATACAAGTGTATACAATATGAACTTTTATGCCTCTATTTATAGTGTCATATAGAGGCATGCAAAAGGTTGTCATAAATATGACATTAGTCATCAACATAATGGAGGACGTTATGGATGTGTAAGGACACAAGAATAATGGATATGAATGGTGGAGGTTATCATCATAATGGAGGGAAATAATGGTGATAAGTAGTAGAAGTGTAGTGGACATCCACACTTATTAGTTTTATAACATGTTTGTATTTATTGTTCTTAAAAGACATGTTTAATTAAAGTATGGAAAAAGTAATATCAGAACTTTATGTTTGATCAATACACATTTCAAGATAGCTATAAAAATATTCATGTTAACATGCATTTTACATAATAAAATCGGGTGTTTCATAAATCAAATAATCAAGCTAATTTTTTTTTTTTCGGGGTAAACACACGATAGAATTGTATAAACAAGTAGAGTCTATATTGGAGTATTTCTGGCATAGGCAGTGTACAAATGCCAGCAAAGTAGTACCATTCCTATATGCAGTAGTTACAGTCCAATGAGTTGGAACATTAGTATTATAAAAGGTATGTGCAGGTGGTTTACTCCTAACCCTTCTAATACTTAATCTTTAATTTATATTAGCTACTTAAATATCCTTTATGGATGGTGGAGAAACCTAAAACAACAACGGTTCAGCATAAGTAGTAGTATTTATGACCATTTTCGCCAGCGTATCTGTCAACCTATTTTATTTCCTGCAAACATGCTTTATTCACAGATTATCTAGTGCATGAAGCAGACACCTATAATTAGATATTAAAAATGAGTTAGCATGCGATGATTTTGTCAGGAGGTGAACTATTTTCTAACAATCTAGGTTAGTTTCTAGAGGGGAGAAATAATAATGAGTAGCTGTACTTAGACCCAAAAGGAAACATGAAGTTCAGCCTCCAAGGGGTCAAGTGTGGACACCTGACTGACTAAAAATAAAATCCAGGCCTCATTGGAGTTCCTAAGAACCTCGCTATAGAAGCATAGTCTGATTCATGCCTAAAAGCAACATCCGTATTAAGAATAGCAAAGTGGGATGTAAGTGGGTTCTATTTAACGTACATAGGAATAGTATGCTCTGTGGGTTTCGAATTTATAGCAAGGAACCAATATTCTGCGGCGAGAGCAAAGACATATGTTAGGGTAGTTTGGAATGACAAAGCCTTGAAAATAAATTTATTACGACTTAGCAAGATTGACCATAAGCAATAAGAGAGAAGAACCTTAGTAAGTATGGTAAGAAAAGAAGATTGGTGTGGGTTTGTTTTAAGGAAAAAAACTAAGTCAAAGGTTTGGATGGGGATGAGCTTACGTAAGAGAGACTGTTGATACCCAATTTTGACTTTTCGATATGTCTCCTAAGCTGCTATTTTATTAAAATTATTAATTTCAAGTATTAATATTTTTTATATATATTATTTAGATATCAAATAAATATAAAAGGTGTCTCATTCATGCTTTTGAAGTGTGAAATTTATTTTATCATATAATTTTATATTTTTAATATAGTGTAAATATCATATTTTATATGATTTTTGTTAATATTTATTAGAACATGCACTCATAATTTACAAACACATTGTTTATCATTATTATTATTGTTGTTGTTGTTGTTGTTGTTATTATTATTATTATTATTGTTGTTGTTGTTGTAGTTTTTGTTATTATTATTATTAAATTATTATATCATATTCTTTAGTTACTAAGTGATTGTTTACTTAATCTTTTACATTTCTCTTTTATTCTATTTTAGAAAGTGTTTGATCAAATATTTTAAGAGTTATTATTCTACGATTGTGAATTATGTTTTTATATAAAATGATTGGTTTAATAATTAGTATTATTTTCCATCATTTAGTAATTTAATAGTTACCATTTTATATATTTTGTAGAAATTTATTTAGTCCTAAATAAGCTCAGAATTTAAATTTCAAATTCAAATCATGTCAAATATTTAATAAGTAAAAAGATCCACCTCACTATCTTTTTTTTCTTGTGAGGAATACTATTATTATCAAAATAATTACAAATCATTTTTTTCTATTTTTTTACTCCCTATATATCCATAAAATTCCCCTAAAACTTTTGGATGGATGAATATCATTTTAACCAAATTCCTTCCCTTTGAGGAAAAATAGTTATATTATTGTTCTTCTCAATTGATTCTTTTCATTCTCATTTTGTAGTCCTAACATTAACTTTTTTCTTCAAATATGAAGACCCTTCTTCATGATTGGGTATTGAAAAAGAGAGGGAAAAGCAATAATTGAGGCCAAGATCTTAACCAACCACCATCAACCTCTATTCAATACCACCGTAAACCTCCAAACTAATCGAATACACCATATACACCGTCATGCAAATTTAACTACAAATAGCAAGACTCACCAGAGGGAGAGGGGAGATGAATTTTACGTGGCAACACAAGTATTCCACTGCATAGTTTTCATTCTCTCATGGCCATAAATTTTCCATGGCAACACCCATAAGAAATCTTTACACTTGTTTACAACTCCTACCCCTACGCTTTTTCTCAACAACTATCACGACCCGAGGCTACCCCAAGTTGTAACATGGTACTTAAGGCCACAAGTGACCCTAAGCTAACCCATAATCTGGTACTTACTATGAATAGTAAATATAATAATGACACAAACATCATATACAGAAGATAAAATGATAAGAACTCTGTCAAGATGAAATACTGAAACAATACGTAGTATGTTTGAAACTATTGATAAAACTGATAAATAGTTTTGACTATCTGAATATCTAAAGATCTAGTATGAAAGCCTTTAAGACATGTGGAGTTGATGGGACAAACTCCCCAACTAACTCCAACTGACTGAAATAAAATAAATACTAAAAATAACTGAACATAACTTGTCCTCGATAGATAAGGACTCACCACGACTGCTATTGAGGGGCATTGAGCTGATTAATGATTATCTGAGAACTACGCGTCTGAACCTAGATTGTGAAATCAATATAGCGCAAAACAGAGTATGCTGTCAGTACTATGAATGTAATAGTACATGAGACAAGGAATAACTAAAATATATTTGGATGCTGAATATGAATGCATGAACATGTAAAATAAATGCACGACCAAGTAAAGTATGTATTGAAAAACATTATAAAGTGACTGATTGAATAGCTAATAACCTAAGTACTTGGTCATGTAAACCTGTGCTGATACAACTTGAGAACTAAACTGAAATTATAGGAGTTATCATGTAACTAACATGCCCTAATCTGATATGATTGAGGTCCAAACCGTAACCCTAGTTGGAAGGATGTCAATACCTTACCATGGGTATTAACACTGGTTTAATAGATCTACTAAAGTGGTGTCTCGAAGGAATAGGGTGTCAGTCCTCTACTAGAGAGTGACCCTTAAGAGAGTGTCCGTCTTCTTCTAGCGGGTGACATCTAATAACCTTCATTGGCTACGTAGTTCTGGAACTTAGCGACTGCTACTTCAAGTATCAGTCCTCTACTAGTAGGTGAGCCTTCATTCCTAGGTTCGGTCGGTGCTATATCCTACTCCTAATTGAAATAACACTGGTACTGATTTAAAGTCAAGTGGACATCACAATTGATAATGCTCAACATGATCATAACAAACTGAGCATGATAATAAAATCATGATCTAACTAACTTATTACTTTTAATTTTGAAATATGTATAAACATATAGGTATCAGGTGTTCATAACCCGCCAACAGTGAATGATATTCTAAACACCATAACATCATTTAAAACACTGTAAGGAATTTCATGATTCGTAGACCCTAAATACTGTACATTTTACTAAACTAATGAAATTCATGAATATGATATGGGGAAGTGTTAAACTTGGGAAGACACCATGCTCACATGTTTTAATTCATAATTTTATTAATTAATATGGTTCCTACTGAATATGTCATGTGTGATTGTAATTCAAAGTATGTAATAACATAATTCACATGGGAAACCTTTAGCATGAGTTGAATTCAAAACTATTAAGAAAATAATTGAGTAAATTCATACTTAATATTTAAATATAATGAAAAGAGGCTAAAGAATTCATACTTGAACAAAAAGGGATTTTGGGACATAATGGGTGGAAGGAACCTATTGATGAATACCCACATAGCTTAATTGCTTGAGTTCTTGAAGAAGAATCTTGGAATTTATACCTTGAATACTTGAATCCTTAGAAAAAAAGCTAGAATTTACACTCCTGGGAATGGGGGAAGGGTTTTACGTTTGATTACTGGTGGGAAATGGAGCAAATAATTCCCTTTTTGAGCTTTAAGTCGTCAATTTGGGTGTTTGGAAAGAGGGGGAAAGAGCAAAATGCCCCCTTGGACTTTAATTAAAATTATAGGTAAACACAACCTCCGTGGCATGCATGTTATCACGGATACTAACTTCCGTGACATGGTATCTATTGCGGTGGCTAACCTAATAAACCCAAATTATAACTTTCTTATGAAAGTGTAAGCGATCTTCATCAAATATAGAACCCAACTAGGTTGGGGTCGAATCCCATAGGGAATACTGTGTTAACCAAGTTATATGACTATTAATAACCTATTTATGAAGGTTTTTGGGTGTAACGGGGGGGGGGGGTAATTTGACAATCTTTACTACTCACATTGTTTTAGTTACTCACAGCAGAGATTTCAATATTTCAAATTACGATATGGAAAAACCTGAGTTATGTTCACTATGAGTATTGACACCTAATTTACATTAGTCGTGACCTAAGATTCTCATGACATGTAGGAACAACAAATTATCACAACAGATGATCTATCTAAATGTCTTTTGACCTACTTACATATTGGATCACCTAATATTCTCAAACTTAGGGAATCTATGTATATAACATAATTTCATCTTGATTTGAAAAAACTTGTTAAAGCGTTAGTCATTAGATGGAACTTTAACGTTTCCAAATCCCTATTGATAATTTACTTTCTTTTAAATTGATTTCTCAGTTCAAGCAAACCACCAATCATAAGGTACAATCTATTGTTTGCAACCAACAGATAATATGTATAAGAGAAGAATTATCAAGATGTTCCTACTGTCCTTTGAATCATAATCAACTAATGAAATCATTAGACAAATCTCATTGATCCCACAACTCAGGATAAGGGAATTAGTTCCTTATGATATAGAAAAAGACAAAATATGCTAGATTCAATAATCAAAAGGAATTAACTTACAAATGATAAGAATAGAAGATTGTTCTTTCTTCCAATCAAAAACAAGGATTCCAAAACCAAAATAATAACCCTCCTCCCTCCCCCAAAAAAACATAATATGAAAAATCTCTAAAAAAATATAAAAGAGCTGTTGTTTTGCGTAATTTTTAAGATGCCTAAGGAAACCTAAAATTTTCCTATATATAGCTCTGATCCTTTCTGATTTGAAATTAAAACTCCAGATTTTCCGCCTCTTAACTGACGTCTATGTTTTATGGCCTATCATGTAGTTAATGACCCATCGGACCAGGTCGTCAACTATTTTCTCTAGTTCTTGTTCTCCATCTATAGTTGATGCCCAGGTGTGATGGCCTATCACGTAGTTGATGACCCATCGGACCAAGTCATCAACTATTTGCTCCAATTATTGCTCACTGCTTTCAGTTGATGACCAAATGTGATAGCTTATTAGATAGTTGATGACCTATTAGGAAGGTTGTCAACTATACTCTTCCTATCTACTTCAATCAAAATTATCTCTTCTAGACGTAATTATTAGAGGTTTCCATGCATCTGAACATTCTAGCAATATCATATGAAAAATGATAAAAAAACAAAAATTATTTCTTAAGAACTTACAATTGTTTCGAGTTAAAAGACTTAAATGTGCTAACACAAAGCTAGCACATCAACACCCTCAACTTAAAATACTTGATTGTCCTCAAGAAACTAATACAGTATTATGAATACAATCATAACAACAATATAACGAGTAGCATTTGCTTCCTTCATTTTGTACCCCTAAGAAAGAAAATGTGATCTTTCCTTGCCAATCACATCAAGATTCCATACCATCTTCAAAGTTCACACACACAAACCACTACTGAAACTTAAAGTATTCAATCAAATGTTTAGCAAGTTCTATAACTATTCACAGCCCTTACACAGAAGAAAGAAATTCCCCACACCACATATTTCATTGTATTCACAGGAACCATACATTAGAGCGCTCACTCTCAGAACAAAAATTCAAATTTTGCACCTACAATGCCATAGTCAGATTGAGATCACTACTGGTCTTTCTCGACTTGTAATGAAATTTTGGGTGTTTGGAAGGTCGATTTATGATTGATTACTTAGCCTCTCTTGGTTTACTTACAAAACTTGTCTACAATCACTTACTTTTTTGTATTTGACTCCCGGCTAACTTTCATATCACTTTTAGCAATCCGAGCAGCCACAATAATTTTTCTTTTTTTTCAATATTTATATCAACCTTCACAACATCTTTTTCATCTTTCAATCATTAAATCTTCCAATATAGCCACACTCAACTTAGGTGATTTGCCTAAGTTAAGGGTAACGTGACCAAAGGGAATTGGCTAAAACAGTGCTTGTCAAAACAAAAAAGATATTATGTTGTCTCAAAAAGGGATCAAACGGAAATATAATTATGTACCTAAGGGTTGCTTGTCTTGGCCGAATGGTTCACTAATGAAAGATGGCATGTGATCACTTCTCAGCTAACTACTTGTGACCCTAACAAAATGCTTTAGGCAAGTTCTAGATGCATGCACACAATCAGAATATATTAACAACAAAGACCTCACTCTCTCACAACATGGAATAGTACGGATGTCACCAAATCTCAGTAAAAAACTCAAGCCCAAGTAGGAGATGTTGCATACTTTCAAAGACCAGCAATAGTTCTCATGTGCCCAGTAATCAATCCCCCCCTCCCCCGCACACACAAAATAAATTTGATGGGTACAATATTTTATATTTTTACAATCATTGACTCAAAATCAAACACTTCTCTTGCTACTCAGTTACTTGTTACTTTGATGAAAACACAATATGCAAAATCCAAACAACAAACCAAAACATGTCAGTTCACTAAGTAACTCTCAAGGGTATAGAACACAGGCAATACACCCTTTAGGTTACAAGTACCCCCACTCCCACAAATAAGAACATGCATAATATGAAACTAAATAACAAAAGTGAGGAGATACCTACTACTCCTAAAGCGTGTGAATCATAAATCCCAGACTGTGTTGCTGCATTATCAGCAGGTGTAGTCTCATTAGAAGCATCTGGATGGGAAAATGCATCTACAGTAATTACGGGTGAAGTAAAACACTCCCCAACAGTCTCTCCAATATTCAGTGGGGGCCCACTATCCGAGGCTCCCACAGGTCTAGCTCTCAGCGCTTCCTTAAATGGTTTGCCTTCTTCTTTTGAATTTTTTAAAATTTCTTTCTACTTTTTTCTATCTGCTTTGTTCTTTCCCCTTCTCTAAGCCTTCATTTCTTCATCACTTTCACTTCTTTTTCATTTTCCCTTGCCTGTTTTGTCTGTATTTTCCTTGTTTTTCTGCACTAGTTTCCCAGTGAAGTCAATCAATAAGGCTTCTTCTTTAGATTCTTCAGCCACAGGGTATCACAATCTGCTGGCTTTGCAATGCCCTAATATAAACTTTTGCCTTTTCTAAGGCTTCCTAGATGACTGTAAGGTCAGGAATTGACATCTCTCTCAACCTTTCATTAACTCTATGCTCCATGTCATCAATATGGGCATGTAGAGTTAACAAGGGAACAATGGCTTCTTGGATTATTTTGTCCACATCTAAATCAAAATGACTCGTAAACACCTTCAATTGAGCTTCAAACCATTTTCCTTGCTTGACTATCTTTTTTAAGTTCTGCATCGTCAGTGTATACTTCGACATTGCTGCAGCTGGGGCAATGATCTATTCTCTTTCATGAATATAAAGATCACCTTAGAAGAACCAGCCTAAGAAGACTCAGCAAATAATGACTATACATGCTGTGTGGACCCCGTGGTAGTAGCCGTAGTTTGGACTTACTCTGATAAAATTAGGTGTATCAAATTTTGGCACCGTTGCCGAGGATACTATGTTAACCAAGTTATACGACTATTAATAACTTATTGATTGAAGGTTTTAGGGTGTGACGGGGTTTATTTGTAATTCAACAATCTTTACTGCTCACTTTGTTTTAGTAACTCACAACAGAGATTTTAATGTTTCAAATTACGATATGGAAAAATCTGAGTTGTGTTCACTATGAGTATTGACACCTGATTTTCATTAGTCGTGACCTAAGATTCTCATGACATGTAGGAACAACAGATTATAACAATAGAAAATCTATCTAAATGTCTTTAGACCTACTTAGATATTGGATTACCTAATTTTCTCAAACTTAGGGAATCTTTGTATATAACATGATTTCATCTCGAGTTGAAAAACCTTGTTAAAGCGTTAGTCATTAGATGGAACTTTAGTGTTTCCAAATCCCGTTGATAATTACTTCGTTTTAAATTGATTCTCAGTTCAAGCAAACTAATCAAAAGGTACAATCTATTGTTTACAACTAATACATAACATGCATAACAGAAGATTTATCAAGACATTCCTATAGTCCTTCAAATCTTAATCGACAATGAAATCATTAGACAAAGCTAATAGATCCACCACTCAGGATAAGGTAATTAGTTCCTTATGATATAGAAGAAGAAAACAGATACTAGATTCAACATTCAGAAGGAATTAACTTTCAAATGATAAGAATCGAAGATTGTTCTTTCTTCAAATCCAAAACAAGGATTCCAAAACCATAATAATAACCCCCCCAAAAAAACTTAATTTGAAAAATCTCCAAAAAAAATATAAAAGAGCTGCTGTTTTGTGTAAGTTTTAAGATGCCTATGGAAACCTAAAATTTTCCAATATTTATCTTAGATATTTTTTGATTTGAAATTAAAACTCCAGATTTTTTACCTCCTAACTGATGCCCATGTCTTATGGCCTATCACGTAGTTGATGACACGTCAGACCTGGTCGTCAACTATTTTCTCTAGTTCTTGTTCTCTGTCTACATCTGATGCCTATGTGTGATGGCTTATCAAGTAGTTTATGACCCATTAGACCAGGTCATTAACTATTTGCTTTAATTATTGCTTACTGCTTTCAGCCGATGACCAACTGTGATAGCTTTTCAGATAGTTGATAACCTATCAGACAGGTCATCAACTATAGTCTTCCTATCTACTTTAATCAAAATTGGATCTTCCAGATGTAATTATCAGAGGTTTCCATACATCTCAACTTACCTGCAATATCACATGAAAAACAGTAAAAAATGATAATAGTTGCTTAAGAACTTACAATTATTCCGAGTTAAAAGTCTTAAATATGCTAACACAAAGATAGCACATCATAACCTCAGTGACACACCATGTATCACAGTTGTCCAGCCTCCGTGACATGTTTAAATTGTGGAGGTAATCTACCTTTGTGGTCCAAATATACTTCGAACCTCTTCCAAAAATTCCAAAACACTCCCCGATGACCCTTTTAATATACCTAAACATATTTAACTTATAAATCAATGACTCAAACTCGGCAAGGCCAAAAGTAAAATCCTCAAATTCTTGGGGTCTTAAAATGGCTAAGTATTTTCTACTTAGTGTAAAATAATGACTTTAACCCCTTTAAACCTGTAACAATGATATGGAAATTTGTCAAGAATCTTGCAGGATATTACAATATCTCCTTCTTGGGATCATTCATCCACGATTGAAATGGTTTAAGCTGAGATACTATAAAAACTGAGATCGTACACTGAATACTTAAAAGCTGAATCATGAATAAATAATTGAATCTAAAATATGATACTTGGACTGAGCTGAATTCATGAATGGATGTAATGACATGAGGATGGTTATATAGCTGAGATATAAAATGAGAGAATAATTTAAGGAAAACCATTACCTCAAGCTAGATCTAAATTTGTAGAGAAAAGATGAGGATACTTATGTAAGACCCCAAGAAGTTCTAGTCATTTCAGTCCATTATAGCATGCTAAAAGAGGTCCCAGGCTTAGAAAATTCCAGCTAAATGTTGACACTTAGTGTTTTTTTTGGCCTCGATATTTCAATGACATCATTTACAATCTTTTCGACCTTAGAAATGTTGATTTTTGAATCAATTCATGATCCGGGTTATCTATAGGTCATATTGGGTAAGTTTTGGATTTTTAGGATAAGGATTGGATCATGTTCAGATTTCCAAAATAGTAAGTCACTGCGATTTAATCCCATCGTAGTGACTATGGCGATGGAAATCCATTGCATTGTGGAGGGTAAAAAATCAGCAGTTGGCCGATTACAGTAAGCCACCGCAATTCCACCGCATCGTAGTGTAAATCACGATGGGAGCCTTACCGTGTTTTGGTGAAGGCTAAATCGACAGTTGTCAAAACTAGTAACTCACCGCGATTGCACCACATCGCGGTGAGTATAGCGATGAGACTATCAGCGCTACGCTGTGAAAGTCAAAAGCGGGTTTCAATTATGAATTTAACTTTCCAAGGGAAATTAGGTCCTTTTTCCCTCACCCAACTCAACCATAACACAAAAATAATAATCCTAAGGGGAAAAATTCGCTCATTCTTCTCAAATACTCTCAAGAAACAAAACTCTAGTTCAGTTCAAGTCTAAGTTCCAAGAAATCCCCAACAATCTGTAAGAAATCAACAAACAAGGTATGTTAGTTGTTCATCCTTGGTTTCCTTTCACCCTTGGAGTTCAAGAAACCTTTTCAAAATCTCAAATTAATAGATTAATGATTTACATATACCCATTTGAGTTGTTTTCATGTTGATGTTGTTATATGGGTTTCAATTTAAGATTTAATTACAAGTTTCATGAATATAAAATAACATGTTTTATGATTAATGTAACTCCCATGTCAAAACCCTTGAATTGTGAATTGGTTGTTCCATTCCTGATGCATTAGCATGTTATTCATTCCCAAGTACAAGGTTATGCTTCCTGCATGTTTGATAAAGTTCCTAAGTGAATTAAATGTGTATTTGTGATCCATTGGTAGTCTTAGTATTGAAATCCTGCTATTACTACATATTTAAAATTACTCCCACGCTCAAGCTATGCCTTGCAAGTGTTTGATAAAGTGTCCACATGAGTAAATCATGCACAGTAACCTATTGTAGCATTGTTAAAGTTATTATATGAGTTTATCTAGGATGTTATCGAGTCTTGGGGGTATTTATTACCAAAATTTAGTTGTTTACTTAGTCGCAGTAGTTATAGACTAGTCCCAGTAAAGGTGAAGAATGGTAATACTCATTCAGCAAATAGAACTTAGTGAACTCAGTGCAGTCCAATCAATCTACATGAACAGTGACAATTAATTCAAGCCTAATACAGTCTAGTGATCATTTTAGTTTCAGTCAAGCTTAATATAGTCTAGTGATCAGTTTAGTGTCAATTCAGTTTGGAGTAGGATTCAGCACCGAGTGAACCTAGGGATAGGGGCATTCCTGCCAGCTGAGGGTTTGACCCTTAGTAACAATTCCTGCATGATAGAACTACATATACAGCGTAGGATAAGTCATCCTCTTGCCAGACTAGGGTTGACACAACCATATGCATACTTCATGAGTCTTCCTACCAGATTAAGGTTGATATAGTATTGTTAGAATCCCGTGTTAAGGTGATAATACCCTTCCAACTAGGGTCATAGGTTGGACCCCAAAATCAGTCTATATCGGGGTATGTTGCTTAGATGAACACTCCCACAGTTATAGTTTTAGTATTCAGTACTCAGTAATTAGAATTGATTCTCATAATACAGTAATGAACTCAGATAGTTCTACAGAACCATGGCTATCAGTTATTAGTACTTCAGTATAAGTCTAAATCTCAGTTATCAGTATTCAGTTACCAGAACTTAAAATTTTAGTTTCAGTCTAATTCAGACAGATGTTGTAGGTGTAGTATCGCATAGTCAACATGTTCAGTAGTTTACAGTTTTACATGTACTCTCATCCAGTTACTTCATGTTGTTCATTCAGTCAGTTATCATCTTATGCATATGAACCCATATATATCATCCTACCCCACTTAGCATAAAGTATATTCCATGTATTGACGCATACTCTTTTCTTGCACTATGATGTATCATATCATAGGTTCGAATGCTCAAGTTCCTGACTGCGCTTAGCCAAATTCAGTTAGCAGCAATAGATTCAGTAGTGAGTCCTCATCCATCGAGGATATTATTTATTTCAGTATTACAATAGATTAAGTATGTTATTAGTCGGAGTTAGTTTAGGGCTTGTCCTATCAACTCCATATTCAGATAGTTCAGTTAGAGGCTTTCAGACTAGAACAATCAGTTTTCATTTTTCTTTCCATATAATATTATCAGTACATTCAGTTATTCTTTCAGTATTTTGATAATCTTATGGCATATTCAGTTATACTTCTTCATATATATTTTAAATATTTTTATTCAGTGCTCACGACAGGTACCACTCATGGGTTAGCTTATAATTCTTTAGGGTTGTAAGCACCGTGTGACATGTAGGGTGAAGACTTGGGGCATTACTACTTGGCTCTCATATCTTCTTCTGTTCCCAAGTAGCTCCCTCAACGTACTAATTTCTCCATAAAACCTTAACCAAGGGTACTTTTTTATTCCTTAACCTACGAATCTATCAGTCAAGGATCTCAACTAGGACTTCTTTGTAGGAAAGACTATCTTCCATATCCATACTTTATAAAAGAACAACAAAATCCAAGTCACCATTACATTTCTTTAGCAAAGAGATATGGAGCAACGAATTCACTGATGTTAAATATGTAGGAAACTCTAACTCATAAGATATCTTCCTAAAATAACTCAAAATTCTATATGGGCCAACCTAGAGGGGATTGAGATTCCCCTTCTTTCCAAATCTATTCACCTCTTTTATCAAAAAAATTTCAAATAAACCAAATCACCATCATCAAATTCAAGATCTCTTCTCCTCACATTTGCATAAGATTTCTAACGACTTTGGATTGTCTTCAGTCTTTCATGGATTAACTAAACTTTTTCCATCACCTCATACACTGAATCTGGCCCTATCAACACAACCTAACCTACTTCAAACAAACAAATAAGATATCTATACCTCCTTCTACAGAGATCCTTAAGCGGAGCCATCTGAATACTAGAGTGATTGATGTTGTCGTAGGAAAACTCAATTAAAGGTAAGTGGTCATCCCAACTACCCTTAAACTTGATAACAAAAGACCTTAACATATCCTCTAAAGAATGAATAGTCCACTCTACCTAACCATATGTCTGAGGATGAAAAGTTATATTGAGATGAACGTAGGTACCAAGACCTTTCAAAAAATCCTTCCAAAAGTGAGAGGTAAATCAAGTACCTTTATCTGAAATGATGCTCAATGGAACCCCATGGAACTTTACCAGCTCCCTGAAATAGAGTTTAGCATAATCCTCAACTGTATACGAAGTATGAACTGGAAATAAATGGGCTTACTTGGTCATTCTCTCTATAATGACCCAAATCTAATCATGATGATGATGTGTAAGAGGTAACCCTACCATAAAATCCATGTTCACCATCTCCCACTTCTATGTGGGGATAATGAAATCTTGAAGAATACCTCTTGGACTTTGGTGCTCAACCTTAACCTCTTGATAATTCAAACACTTAGCCATAAACTATGCAATATCTTTCTTTATACCGCTCTACCAAAACATTTACTGCAAATTATGATACATTTTAGTGGATCCTAGGCGAATAAAATACCGTGTACCATAAGCTTATTCTAATACTCGCTTTCTCACACCATCAACATATGAAACACATAACTTGCCTTGACAATAAAGCCCACCATCTCCTCGTTTGGAGAAAACCTCAACCTTTTGATCCTTAACTGCCTTCTTAAACTTAAACAAAATAGGATCCCTGTCTTGCATTTCTTTCACTTCAGCAATCAATACAGATTCAAAACCACTGAACCTATATTATACCTTTGGCCGAATCAACCAACCGAATACCTAACCTGGCAAGCTAATGAACCTTACAAACTAACTCCTTGTTATCATCCTCAACATGCTCAACACTTCCTATAGACAATCTAATAAGGGCATCAACCACTACATTGTCCCTACCCAGGTGATACAAAACACTCATATAATAGTCCTTCAACAATTCCAACTATCTTCTATGATGGAGATTTAGATAATTTTGATTGAACACATACTTTAAACTCTCATTATCCGTGAACACATCAGCATAAATCCTATGAAGGTAATGACTCCTAATCTGTAAGTCAAAGACAACTTATGCCAATTTAAGGTCATGGGTCAAGTAATTCTTCTCATGGAGATTAAGTTGTGAAGAGGCATAGGCTATGACCTTACATAATTGCATCAACACATAACCAAGACCAACTATAGAGGCATCACAATAAACTATAAGCCCATTTGTTCTATCTGGCAAAGTCAAGACTAGAGTAGAAGTGAGTCAAGTCTTCAACTCCTGAAAACTCTTCTCGTAGGAATCTGACCTCTGAAATTTGACTTTATTTTGAGTTAGTCGAGATATTGGAGAAGCAATAGAATACAACCCTTCAACAAACCGTCTGTAGTAACTAAATAAACTCGAGGAACTCCTAATATCTAAAAGAGAGATAGGTCTAGGCCAGTTTCTCACTGCCTTAATTTTTTTAGGATCAACTAGAGTGCCATTAACAAAAATGAGTTGACCAAGGAAAGCTATTGATCTGAATCAAAATTTGCAATTATTAAACTTTGAAAATAACTAGTGATTCTTAAGGGTCTGGAATACAATCCTCAAATATTTTACATGATCACCTTCACCAGGAGAATAGATGAGGATGTCATCTATAAAGACTATGAAGAACATATCCAAGTACTGCTTTAACACCCTATTCATCAAGTCCATAAAAGTTGTAGGGGAATTTATTAGTCCAAAGGACATAACTAGAAATTTAAAGTGACCATACCGAGTTTTTAAAGCTATTTTCAAAATATCGCATTCTCTAACTCTGAGTTGATGATAGCCGGATATAAGGTTTATCTTAGAGAAATAACGTGCACCCTAAAGTTGGTCAAACAAGTCATCAATCATGGGAAGAAGATAATTAATATAATCGTGACTTTTTTTAACTAACAGTAGTCAATACATATTCTGAGGGAACCATATTTCTTGTGCACGAAGAGAACTAGAGCACTCCACAGGAAAGCATTAGGCCAGCTGAAACCCTTATCTAAGAGATCTTTCAACTATTCCTTCAATTACTTAATCTCATTTAGAGCTATTCTATAAGGTGGAATTGAGATAAGCTACGTATCTTGGTGGAGATCTATTTCGAAGTCAATTTTTCTTTAGGGAGGAACTCTGGGAAAATCTTTGCGGAACACTTCTAGAACTAACTCAAGACTCAGAGTTTCAAAATTTGAGTTCTTAATTCTGACAAGCTGATAAATACATCCATTGGATATCATCTTCCTTACCTTAAGATAGGAAACAATCTGACCCTTAGACACTAAAATACTACCCTGCCATTCAATAACGGACTCATTGGGAAACTGGAACTGTAAAATCCTATATCTATCATCAACTAAAGCATAGCATGAGTGGAGATAATCAATTCTGAGAATAACATCAAAATTAGTCATCTCTAGCTTCACAATATTAATTGAAGTAACTTTCTAAGACACTGTAATTGGGCAATTTCTATAGACTCGTTTGGCTATAATAGAACTATCCACTGCAGTAGACATTGAGAAAGATTCTATTAAGATATTAGGAATGACACCTAAGTCTACTACTATAGGAGAAGTCACAAAAAAAGTAAAGGTTTAGGGTCTAACATTGCATAAACATGAAGATGAAAGACTTGTAATGTATCTGTAGCCATGTCAGGAGAGAAATCCTAATCATGTTGAGTTTGGAGAGCATAAATTTAGTTTTAACGATGCCCACTAGTAGCATTGGAGGTGACATCATGAAGAATCAAGTGACCTATTAGAGTAGATAAAAAGTCGGACTGACCCTACTGACAAAGATTCTTTTCCTTCTGGGTAACCACTAAGTAATCTCTAATCATGTGTCCTAGATTTCAATATTTAAAACACCCATAACTACATTCCCTACATTTCCCCTAATGTTTCTTATCATATTTTTTGCAAAATGGGTTGGTACGATTACTATTTATGGTACCCTTAGTCTTAGAGCCTGGAGGCCTATCCCTACTGTCCTGTTGAACATAGGAACCTATGTATTGGATGAAGATGGGTTTAGAGTTAAAAAATTTTGGAGGAACTGAGAACGATTACCCCCTCCCCTTCTGACCTTTGTTGAGAAAAGTTGAAACTACCAGTTTGGGCCCTCATATTTTTCCTTTCCTTCTTTTTACGTTTTTCTTTCTTAGTCTGCTGAACATAGACTATCAACCTAGAGAGATCCATCTCCTTTATCAACATATTTATCCTTCTCTCCTTTACCACTTCCTCAGAAACTTCCAATATAAACATACTCATCCTGGACCTAGAATCAACCCCCATAGTCAGAGTATACAGATAACACCTGGTTTTGACCTATAACAATTTCCTAGAATTATGGTCTCTGTACCTAATACAGCTTGAGGGTATGAGCTATATATTAGGGTATGGATGGTAAGTTCCAATCGTATAGTAACTAGTGTTGGTTGGTGGGATGGATTTTTGTTACAAGAATAGATTCAACATAGGGGTACGATTCATATTAGTGGTTATAGAGTGTTTGGTTCCTTAACTTAATCTAAGACTTAGTTACTTAGGTTGGATCTAAGTATGAGTTTCTCATCTTGAGTCATAAGCTAGGTACGAGTCATACCATGGACTTGTATGGTGGATAGTGTCTAAATCTTTCTTAAGCTTAACTTTGTTAGGGGTAGGGATGAAGGGTACAAATCAAATTCTATAAATACAACTTGGTTAGATGATTCATATGATAAATAGTGCTGGATCCAAGGGTTGAGCCCAGGATATAATTGGATGATGCTAATCGCATTGGAGGGTACGACTTATGTATGTTAGTCATACCTCTGTGATGGAATTTTAATACAACTTAAGTTGGGGTATTCTAGGCATTTCTCCACTTATCCTAATAAGGTCCCATGACTTATAACCTAATTGGAAGATTATTTACCTTATTATTCCATTCATTAACCCTTAGAAACTATTCTAACACACTCCATCAATCTCTCAAGAGCTTTTGGGCAAGGAAAGCTAGGGTTTCAACTAAAGGATAAATTTGGGGCTTGTCTATGTGATTTATTTCCATCATAATCTTGGTTTTAGTCTTGTTCTCTTCCCTCATTGTTAATTCTATCTAATGGCATGGTTTTTATGAATTTTTCATGATTTCATTGATTGTAATGGCATTGGGGGTTTTGATATTAAATAGTTGGTTATGGTTTCCTATGGTTTTAAACATGATTTTATATGCATTAATGGTTTTTTAGATAATTGGATTGCATGGGAATGACTTAATGATAATTAGAATTGGTTTTGGTCATATTATTCCCTAAATGTGTTTGACAAAATAATTACAGAGATATGTTTATTGCATTAAGTACTTTTAATGGAACTCTTGCTTATATTAAAACTTGATAAAGGAATTATGCATGGTTTAAATAGCTTAGAATGGTAAATGGCTAATGGTTATGCTTGAGGGGCATATTAAATCCCCCAAGTTGTTTAATATGGTAAATATAAGAGCACTTAGAAGTCCCCTTAAACCTATATATGGTTGGCTGTGGATAATACTTTCAAGTAAGGATTGGTATGATAATACCAATATTAATATCCTTGGTTAATAACTTGATAATGGTTTGTTTATTTAAAGGTTAGTTTTAATTGGGCATAATGAAGGGAGGTGTAGCTAAGCCATATAAGGTCGAGTCGCAGGGGAGCCAAAATTGGAAACTCATATTGGTTGATATGAGGTTGGTGTCGGTGACCATGTGCATTATGTCACACAATATTTTGGGGGATGTACTAGTCATCCCAAGATTTTCTTCCTTGGTCATGTGGCTACACTTATTATGACCCTTTTACTAGGGAGATGTGAACCTATATAGCTCGTGGGTGGTTTAGGAAGACAAAGATACACAGTGCAGGTAAAGGTTTTAAAGGCATACTAATCCCGGTTCCTTTTTTCGACATGGTTATCTATATGTATGGTTGTGTGTACATGGATGGTCTTACTTATTTTATCCTTAACCTGAGATCATGCTAGCGGCCACTCACTAACCCTGTCTACTTGTGGTTGTATACCCATGCTATGAAAGAACCAGCCGTTCTACTCCTCCTACATAGTGATTGAATTAGAGATCAATATTTGGACTGAAGTGGTGAACTTCCATCCTTTTGGAAGGCTTTATTTCATATTATGTATATTTCTAGAGACTTTAATTTTATTTTGGATATTAGTTTTTGCTATGGTTAGGGACATATCCCAACTAGATTTTGTTACTCTTTTGGTTAGAGGCTTTGTGGTACTTTTATGGGTTACAATGGGCTGGATCGGTATTGGTGTCCGCCTTGGCATTAGAATAAGATAAAAGGCTGACATCATTGGATGTGATTGTTGGTTTTTCTATCTTATTTCATTTTGGGACTAATTATATTATATTTTGAAACATCCTTGGTTATGCCCTAGTTTCTGACCCTTGTTGTGGTCAGGTTTGGTATGGTTGGATTATTGGTATGGGAGGATTGGACTCTATTAGGTTGTTCACGATTATGATCTTATCCCAGAGTCTTTATATAGGCTATTACACTATCTTATTACATGCTCAAAATTCAGCCAACTTAGGGTAGGCAGCTGGAGGTTGGGTTGTGTAATGGGGGTGGTCTCTAATCCTGGTCGCGTCAAGTTGGTATCAGAGCCTAGGTTCATGGTCAATTGGGATACCATAAACCCATGTTGAGTAGAGTCTCTTTTAGGGTGTGTAGCATGCCACACTTATAAAGGAAAGACTACAAGACATTTAGCAATGTTTTACTTTCTTGGTTTTCTATTTTTAAGCTTAGAGTGTAAGTGTTGGAATCTTCTCAAATCTTTGTTTGTTCGTCTTTCATATCATGCCTCATAGATCTAGAACACATAAAAATTCTTCTATCCTATCAGGTGGTAATGCTGAAGGAGTGCATCCTACTTCTTGGGTTCATCTTTGATCTCATGTTCTTATCCCTGATAGTTATAGATTTACACTAGTTGCTACTAGTCCTTCTCAAGGTGCGCTGACTAATGCAAAATTCCATCAGTCTATTCATGTTATATCTCAGATTGTTTCTGTTAGGCTGAGCGGGGTGAGACTGGTACTTTGGCTGCTGAGGCTAAAAGGTTTAGCTAATTTATGAAGATGAGTCTTTCCACTTTTTCTAGAGTAAAGGTGGAGGATGATCCACAAGTCGTCTTGGATAAAATAGAAAAGATATTTTAAGAGATGCAGACTACCAATTTGGAGCGGGTAAACATTGTAGCTTATCAACTTAAAAATATTGCATATCAATAGTATGAAGAGTGGGATAGGGATAAGGATGATGTGGAAGAATCATTCTTGTGGGATACTTTTTCTAAGGCCTTCTTAGATTGTTTCTTTCCTTAAGAGTTAAGCGAACCAAAGATGGAGAAGTTTGTGAAACTCAAGCCGAGGAGAATGTCTGTCAAGGAATATGCCTTAAAGTTTCATCTATTGTCAAGGTATGCTCTTGAATTAGTGGCTGACATGTGAGCAAGGATGAGGAAGTTAACTTTTAGGTTGAATTAGGATTTGATTTTGAAGAGTAATACTGCCTTGCTAATTACAAATATGGTCCTCTCTAGGTTGATTATTCATATGCAATAAGTAGGGAATGAGAAGAGAACACCAATGGAGTTTGGAGATAGGTAGGGTAAGAGGAATATGTTTTTTAAACACAGAAATTCTCATTCTCAGGGTGGTCAGGATGTGGCAAATGGAAAAAAAAGAAGTAGGACTGTTATGGTTCTTACTCTTCTGCTAGTGCTCTTTACTAGTCGGGCGACAGACGTTATCATATGGTGAAAATTTTTGGTTGCAAGGTGCCCAATCTTAGGTAAGCGGAGGTCAATCAGTTTCTTCATGCCCTGTTTGTCAGTTCTGTGGTCGTGCTAATTGGGGTTTTTATGATTAAGGAAAGGAAAAATGCTTCAAGTGTGGCAAGATAGTCCATTGGCTCAGGAATATCCAATTAATAAGGTTGCTACGGGGGAGAATAAGATTCACGTGGCATTATTTTCTACTCCTACACTTGCTGGTGTTGCATCTACTTCTGTTACAACTTTTGGTTCTAGTCTTGGTCATAATAGGTTGTATGCTTTGGCATCTCAACTAGAATCTGAGGCATCACCTGATGTTATTACTAGTACATTATAGATTTTCTCTTGTGACGTATATTGTTTGTTTGATCTGGGGTCCACTCTCTCTTATGTGACTTCTTATGTGGTTGTATCTTTTGGTTTCAATCTAAAAGTTATTTTGGATTCGTTTTCTATTTCTAACCTAGTAGGATACTCGGTTATTACTAAGACAATCTGTAGGGGTTTTTTGGTATATATTGGTGGCAAACAAACCTTAATGGATTTGTTTGAGTTGGATATGGTGGATTTTGATGTCATTCTAGGTATGGATTGGTTGCACTTTTGTTATGAATCCTTAGATTGTCAGACATGTAAGGTTATCTTTAGGTTCCTTGGTTAATTGATCATAAAGTGGGAGTGTTTTTCTCTAGCTTCTAGGGAGAGGTTTATCTCTTATCTTAGAGCTCAAAGGTTAATCTGCAAAGGTTTTCTTTATCACATGGTCCAAGTTAGAGATTCTAACTCGTAAGGTCCTTCTATCCAGTTAGTTCCCATGGTTAATGAGTTTCCAGAGGTTTTTTATAGATAATCTTATTGGAGTTCCTCCGAATAGGGAAATAGAGTTTGGCATTGATTTAATTTTGGACACTCGTCCAATTTCTATTCCTCCGTATAGAATGGCTCCGGCTGAGTTAAGAGAAATCAAGGATCAACTTAAGAATTATCTGTATAAGGGGTTTATATTTCCTACTATATCTTATTGGGGTGCATCAGTGTTGTTTGTGCACAAGAAGGATGGTTTCCTTCATATGTGCATTGATTACAGACAGTTAAACAAGGTGACAATCAAGAAAAAGTATTCTCTTCTAAGGATAGATGATTTGTTTGACTAGTTGCAAGGTGTCAAGTTCTTTTCTAAGATAGATCTTCGGTCTTGGTACCATCAGCTAAACATTAGAGAGGTGGATATCTCTAAGATGACTTTTCGTACTCGGTATAGGCACTTTGAGTTTTGGTAATGTCATTTGGGTTGTCTAATGCTCCAAAAATGTTTATGGATCTAATAAATAGGGTTTTTCGTCTGTATTTGGATTTTTTTTGTTATTACGCTCATAGATAACATTTTGGTTTATTCAAAGAGGGAGATGGATTATACTATGACCTGTGTGGTGTTGCAGACCTTATAAGAACAACAATTATATGTCAAGTTCTCTAAATGTATGTTTTAGTTGAATATTGTAACTTTCTTGGGTCATATTATTTCTAGTGAAGGGATCATAGTGGATTCGCAGAAGGTTGTTGTGGTGAATAAGTGGCCTAGACCCATAACTACATCTGACATTCAGAGCTTCTTGGGTTTAACCGGGTACTATAAGTGGTTTATGGAAAGCTTTTTGTTGATTTCTGGTCCTTTGACTAAGTTAACTCCAAAGAAGGTCAAGTTTTCTTGGTCAAATACTTGTGAAGAAATTTTTGAGAAAGTTGAAGAATAAGTTAACTTCGGCCTCAATTTTGACTTTACTATAAGAAAATGATGGGTTTGTGGTTTATTGAGACACATCTCGGGTAGATTTTAGTTGTGTGTTGATTCACCATGGGAAGGTGATTGCCTATGCTTCCAGGAAGTTCAACGTACATGAGAGGAATTATCCTGCCAATGATTTGGAGCTTTTGGCAGTTGTGCTTGCTTTGAAAATATGGAGGCATTATTTTTAATGTGTTCACGTTGATATCTTTTCTAATCATAAGAGTCTACAGTATGTGTTCACCCAAAAAGAGCTTAATCTCAGGCAGAGGAGATGGCTTGAGCTGGTTAAAGATTATGATATAAGTTTTCACTACCACCCAAGTAAGGCTAACATGGTTTCTGATGCTCTTAGCAGGTTATCCATGGGGTGTTTGATTCATGTGGAGGAAAGAAAGTAGGAATTGGTGAGGGATATTAACCACTTGGCTAATCTTGAAGTTTGCCTCTTAGACTTCAAGGATGGTGGTATGGTGGTTCAAGAAGTGGTTCGATCATCTCTCTATGTAGAGATTAAGGTGAAGCAAGTTCTAGATCCTATCTTCATAAAAATCAAGAGTGACGTTGGTAGGCAAAAGGCAGTGGTGTTTGACATCAGTGGTGGTGGTACTTTACGGTACCAAAGGAGGTTGTGTATTCCTAATGTCTACAGGTTGAGACAAGGGATTTTGGCTGAGGTGCATGAGTCACACTATATTTTCCATCTCGACTTGACTAAGATGTATTATGATTTCAAGGAGATTTATTATTAGAATGGCATGAAGAGGGATGCGACTAATTTTATGTCCAAGTGTATGGTGTGTCAATAGGTTAAGGTTTAGCACATGAGGAGGGTTGTATAAATAAATTTTTTTTCCCAAATGAAAGTCAGAAATGATCAATATGGACTTCAATACTGGTATTCCTCAATATCATAATTAATATGATTCAATTTGGTCATCGTGGATAGGATGACTAAGTCTGCAAACTTTTTGCCAGTGCAGGATACCTTTTTGGTGAAAGATTATGCTAATTTGTAGCATCGCGAGATTGTGAAGCTATATGGAGTTCCTACTTCAATCATTTTTTATTGTGGCATGCAGTTTGACTCTCACTTCTGGCTATTTTTTCAGAGAGGTTTGAGGACCATGGTGAGTTTGAGTACTACTTTCCATCTACAGATGGATAGGCAAGTGGAGAGAACTATTTATACATTGGAGGATATGCTTCGGGCCTGTGTGATTGATTATGGTGGCAATTAGGTTGAGCATCTACCTTTGGTGGAGTTTACTTACAATAATAGTAGTCATTGTAGTATTGGTATGGCCCCTTTTGAGGCATTGTATGGTAGGAGGTGTAAATCTCCTATTAGTTGATTTGAGCTTAGTGAGGTGGACATGTTTAGTCCTGATTTGGTTTACCAAGCTATGGAGAAGGTAAAGAAGATGAGGGATAGGGTTAAGGCTTCCCAAAGTCGCCAAAAGTCCTATGCAGATGTTAGGCATATAGACTTGGAATTTGAGGTAGAGATAAGGTTTTACTCAAGGTATATCCCATGAAGGGAGTAATGTGGTTTGATAAGAAAGGAAGATCAGTCCACAGTATGTGGGTCGTTATGAGATTTTATGGAGAGTTAGTAATGTTCCTTATGAGCTGGAGTTGCCTTCTGGATTGATCTTGGTTTATCCGGTCTTTTATGTTTCCATGATGAGGAAGTGCATTGGTGATCCTTCTTTGGTTGCTCCTTTAGAATAATTGGGTCTCACAAATTCTTTGTTTTATGAAGAGGTCCTAGTTGAGATCTTAGATAGGAAGGTTTGTTGGCTCTAGATCAAGGATGTGACTTTGGTTAAGGTTATTTGGCGGAACCATAAGCTGGAAGAAGCTACATGGGAAGCAAAGTAGGACATGAAGTCCAAATATCCATATTTGTTTTTTGCTCCTGGGATTCGGGTGAAAGGTATCTGTCTTCAGCACATCTTTATTTTCTGAGTTTTTTAAGGAAAGATTAATATCTTTGCCTCTTTGTTTCCAAACTTTGTTAAACATTGGGAATATATTTGATGATGCAAATGACTCATGTGTGTGGTTACCCCTACCTTGTTCGTCATTCGGGGATGAATGTTCCTAGTAGGGGAGACTATAACAACCTGGGTTTTGACCCTTAGAAGATATCCTAGAATTTGGGTCTCTGGACCCAAGATAACTCAAGGGTACGAGCCGTATATTAGGGTACAGATGGTAAGGTTCAATCATATACTGACTAGTGTTGGTTGGTGGGATGCATTTTGCTTACTAGAAGGATACGACTTAGGGGTACGAGTCATATTGGTGGTTATAGATCATTTGGTTCCTTAAATTAATCTTAGACTTGGTTACTTGGGTTGGATCTGAGTATGAGTGGCTACCCGTGAGTCGTAAGCCAGAGTACGAGTCGTACCATGGACACATATGGTGGACAGTATCTGAATCTTCTGTCCATTTAAATTTGCTAGGGGTACGGATGAATAGTATGGATCGTATGCTGTCAATACAGCTTGGTTGGATGAGTCGTATGCTAGAAGGTGTTGGATCCAAGGGTTGAGGCCAAGATAAGAGTAGAGAATACCAATCGTACTGGAGAGTACGTCTCGTGTGGGTCAGTCGTATCCCTATGACAAAATTTTTGTACAACTTAAGTGGGAGTATTTTGGACATTTCCTCACTCATCCTAATAAGGTCCCATGACTTCTAGCCTACTTGGAAGGTTGTTTACCCTATTGGTCTTTTCATTAACCCTTAGAAACATTTCTAAAACACTTCATTCTCTAAAAAGCTTTTGGGCAAGAGAAGCTAGGGTTTCACTAAAGAATATATGTGGGGCTTGTCTTGGTGATTTGTTTTCATCATCATCTTGGTTTAAGGCATGTTTTCTTCCCTCATTGTTAATTCTAAGTAAAGGCCTTGTTTTTATGAATGCTTTCATGATTTCACTGATTGTATCATTTTGGTTTTCAAATATGATTTGTGGTTTTTGATTAAATGGTTTGTTATGGTTTTCCATGGTTTTAATTATTCTTTTATATGCATTAGTGGTGGTTTTGGATAATTGGATTGCATGGGAATGATTTAATGGTAATTGGAATTGGTTTTGGTCATATTATGCCCCCAAGGTATTTGGCAAAATGCTCATAAAGATATGTTCATTGGATTGACTACTTTTAATGGAGTTCTTACTTGTTTTAAAACATGGTAAAGGAATTATGCATGGTTTAAATGGATTGGAATGGTAAATGTCTAATGGTTATACTTAAGGGGCACATGGAATCCCCCAAGTGGTTTAATATGGTAAATGGAAGGGCACTTGAAAGTCCCCTTAAACCTATATTGTTGGCTATGGATAATACTTGCAAGTAAGGATTGGTACAATGATACCAATATTTATGGCCTTTGTTAGTAAATGGATAATGGTTTGATTATTTGAAAATTCGTTTTAATTAGGCTATAATGGCTAGAGGTATAGCTAAGCTATGGAAGGTGGAGGTCCCGGGGGGACCAAAATTGGAAACTCATATTTGCCGATATGAGATTGGTCTTGGTGACCGTGTGCATGATGTCACAATGTATTTTGGGGGATGTACTAGTCATCCTAAGGTTTTCTTCCCTGGTTATGCGGCTACACTCACTGGGGCCCTTTCAGCAGGTGGAGCTGAACCCATAGAGCCCGTGGGTGGTTTAGGACAGCAAAGCTACATAGCCCAGATAAAGGTTTTAAAGGCATGATAAACCACCAGCATGGTAATATATATATATATATATATATATATATATATATATATATATATAAATATATGTATGGATGTGTGCATATTGATGGTTTTACTTCGTTTTATAAATGGCACTATTTTGTCCTTACCTTGAGATCATGCTAGCGGCCACTTGCTAACCCCATCTATTGGAAGTTTTATACCCATGCTATGCAGGAATCGACCATTCTACTCCTTCTACATAGTGATTAACTCAGGTATCATTATTTGTACTGAAGTGGTGAGCTTTTATACTTTCGAAAGGCTCTATTTCATGTTATGGATATTTCTAGACACTTTAATTTTATTTTGGATATTGGTTTTTGCTATGGTTGGGGGCATATGCTAACCAGATTTCATTACTCTTTTGGTTAGAGGCTTTATGGTACTTCTATGGGTTAGAATGTGTGGAATCAGTATTGGTTTCGGCCTTGGCTTAGGAATAAGTTAAAGTGTTGGCATCATTGGACGAGATTGTTGGTTGTTCCATCCTATTTCATTTTGGGACTAATTATATTATGTTTTGGAAGATCCTTGGTTATGCCTGGTTTATGGCCCTTGTTGTGGTATGGTTTGGTATGGTTAGATTATTGGTATGGGATAGTTGGACTCGGTTGGGTTGGCCACGGTTGTGATTTTATCCTAGAGTCTTTATGTGAGCTATTACACTATCTTGCTACATGTCAAGTGCTTAGAGGTTGGATTGGGTAACAGGGTGGTCTCCAGTCTTGGTCGGACTTGGGACACTCATTACGACAAGGCCCCAAGGCGGGTCGTATCAATACCCCACCAACTAAGTAAACTTGAGTGAGCATTCTCTCATACTCATACTATCCTATTTCAAATTGATAAAATCCTACACTTTATCCTTCCTCAACTCAAGTAGGAAGAATCGGAGTAAGAACCCCGCAACAAAATCCTCCCATTCTATAGACCTTACCTCAATATCTCTTTCCTCCTTTCACTGCTTAAACTATGTATGAGGTACTCTTTATAACTGATAAGTGGCTAGTTCATTACTCTCACTAGAGGTGACACCCATAATGTCGGTCCTCTTTTACACACAGTCCAAAAACTCCTACAGATCCTTCTCACACTTGGATCCAGAAAAGACTAGCAAACTCATTCGAGTGAAGTCTCGAATTCTAGCTACAGCTACACCCACCACTCAATTGGCTAGGGCAACCACATACTGGTTATTCTGATAGCTACAGAGTGGTCGTGCAGGATGATCCTCATTCCTTCTTCCGTTGTTTCTTCTGGGAGTCATTTTCTATAAATGGATGAATGATGAGTTAGAAAAGGGAATTTAATAGAGCTCATGCCCTTTTGCATGATATGAATACTTACAAAAGGGAAACTTTCGTAAAATATCTCGTAGCCTCTTGTCCGTAAGTATGCCACTGTTCAAACCCATGCAAAAGACTCTACTCAACATGGCTTTTATAAACCTTAGGATGATATTAAGCCTTAGGTTCTGATACCATGTTTTGTCGCGATCCGAGGCTAGCTCCTAGTCATAACATGTGCTTAAAGACATAAGTGATCGAAAGTTAACCTATGATCTAGTACCTACTGTGAACACTTAATATAATAATGACACAAACATTCTCTATGAAAGATAAATTAATAAAAACTCGATCAAGCTAAAATACTAAAACAATACTTAGCACGTTTGAAACTACTGATAAAATTGATAAACAAGTCTGACTATCTGAATATCTGAATATCTAAAGAGCTAGTATGAAACACTTTTAAGACATGCGGAATTGATGGGAAAACCTCCCGAATAACTCTGTCTGACTAAAATAAAGGAAATACTTAAAATAACTAAACAGAACTTTTCCTCGATGGATGAGAACTCACCACAAATGCTACTGATGGGCACTGAGCTGACTAAGGGAGATCAAGGAACTGAGCATGCAAACTTATATAGAGAAATCAATATAGCACAAAAGAGAGTATGTATTCAGTACTTTGAATGTACTGATACGTGCGATAGCGAATAACCAAAATACATATAGATGTTGAACATGAATATATGGACATGTAAAATAAATGCATGAACAAGTAAAGCATGCATTGAAATAATCTGTAATTTGATTGATTGAATAGCTAAAAACCTGAGTACTTGGTCATGCAAACTTATACTGATACAACCTGAGAACTAAACTAAAATTGTGGGAGCTATCATATAATCGACATACCCTAATCTGAGCTAATTGGGGTCCAACCTGTAACCCAATTAGAAGGGTGTCAATACCTTGCCATGAGTATTAACACTGGTAGTATGGATCTACTAAACTGGTGTCCCAAAGGACTAGGGTGTCAGTCCTTTACTAGAGGGTGACCCTTAAGAGAGTGTCAGTCCTCTACTAGTGGGTGACATATAATAACCTACGCTGGCTACGTAGTTTTGGAACTTAGGGATTACTACTAAAGTTCTCAATCCTCTACTGGCTGGTGACCCTTTATCTCTAGGTTCTCTTAGTGCTATATACTTCTCCCAACTGAATTGAATCTGGTACTGATTTAAAGTCAAGTGGACATCACAATTGATAATGCTCAACATGATCATCATAAACTGATTGTGATAATAAAATCATGATCTGACTAATTTGTTACTTGTAATTCTAAAATATGTGTAAACATATAGATATCGGGTATTCATAACCCGCTAGCACTGAATGATACTCTAAACACCATAACATCATTTACAACACTTTAAGGAATTTCATGATTCGTACACCCTAAACACTATATATCTCACTAAACTGATAAATTCATGAATTTGAATATGGGGATGTTTTAAACAGGGGAGGACACCATGCTCATATGGTTTAATTCATAATTTGATAAATTAACATGTTGTCAACTGAATATTATATGGTTGATTGAAATTCAAAGCATGTAATAAAATAATTCAAATTGAAAAACATCTTGGCATGGCTTGAATTTAAAGCTACTAAGAAAATCATTGAGTAAATTCATAAGTAACATTTAAATTTCATGAAAAGGGGATAAAGAATTAATACTTTAACAAAAAAGGATTTTGGGACTCAATGGGTGGAAGGAACCCATTGATGAATACCCACATACCTTAATTGCTTGAGTTCTTGAAGAAGAAGATTGGAATGTACACCTTGAATGCTTGAATTCTTGGGAAGAAAACTTGAATTTACGTTCTTGGGAATGGAGTAAGGGTTTTACATATGTTAACTGATGGTGAATGGAGCAAATAATGCCCCTTTTGATCTTTAAGTCATCAATTTGGGTGTTAGAGAAGAGGGGGAAAGACCAAAATACCCCCTTGGACTTTAATTAAAATTGCAGGAAAACAACGTCTCCATGGCATGGAGGTTATTATAGAGACTAACTTCCATGACACGGTATGTATCGCAGAGTCTAACCTTCGTGACACGTCGTGTATCGCAGAGTCAAGCCTCTATGACATGTTTAAATCACGGAGGCATTCTGCCTCTGTGGTTAAAAACACTCTGAACCTCTTTCAAAAATTTTGGAACTCCCTCGGATGATCCTTTTAACATTCCTAAGCATATTTTAACTCATAAATCAACGCCTTAAATTCTTGGGGTCTTAAAACGACTAAGTCTTTTGTACTTAATGTAAAATAATGACTTGGACCCCTTTAAACATGTAACTAAGAGCTAGAAACGTGTCTAGAATCTTACAGGGTAATACAACAACTGACTACTAGGCCACACCATTGAGCATATGTTGTGCACTTGACTTCTTCACCATTAATAGATCTCCTCCATTTCAGCCATGGTATATAAACAACAAAGAGTCAAGGATGTAAGTTTTGCGACCAAGGTTTGTTCGCCGATGATTTCAGCTCTTCAAAAGGTCCAATCTTTTGTTCAATCTCGGTTATTACTTTGACCTCATTCATAATAAATTTTGTTCACATTGTCTCCCAGTTGATTAATATTTCCTTTTATTTAAATATTTCTACGTGCATGTTGTTTATTATCCATTCATCCCTGTTCACGTGCCTATTTTTTGTTTGTGGTAATGGATAAAGGTTCATTCTTTAGATGCATTTCATTGTCCTACTATTTTTGCTTTGACGTTTTGGTATTGATAGGTTCAAACAATATGGTGCACTCTTGTCTTTTTTTTATTTTGTTTTTACCTATGTGTTTTTTATTATTATGTGCAGCTTTAGTTGTTTTTTTTTTTTTTGAAATACATCATGACATAGATATGTAATCTCTTTTGTTTACTGTTTTTAGAGCTTTCATTTAATTATTAGAATCCAAATAAATTGTTGCATGGAAAAAAAATTAATTTCGATGTGAATAAATATTTCAAGTCATTGAGATATCATGCGTAATGTGTACTTTGTATTTTTTCTTGGTATAGATCTTATAATTGTGTTCATGATTGTTGTTTTATCTTATTATTGACCATAACTGTTTATATAGTTCTCAGTAATGATCCATTATGTTGATCACAAATTAGGATGACAAAAGGACTATGTTGGTTAATCATGTTTACTTTGTTTTGAGATAATTACATCAACGGACTTTGTTTGGCTTAGAAGAAAGTTCGAGGGTGAATTAGTTATAAATATTAGAAGGATGAGATGAATACAATTTTATTCTAAAATACGTTATCGAGTGAAAAGAAAGGAGCTAAAAAACTGTTTTCTATCTTGTGTGTTTACTTTAATAAAAATCTTATTTACTTCATAATTTTAGTTTATTTTTTCAGATTAGTTAAATGTGAAGAACAGACATACTCCCACCTCTCTGAATATTTATACATGTACACTACAGTGAAATGTCATTACTTGGAGGCCAACTACGAGAGCAAAGGAGGCCAACAACGATGGAGAAGGAGTCAATTTGCGAAGGAGAGCTCAAATGGAGTCATCACCACATTGGGGTCGTTTAGGAAATGATGACAAAAGAGTCAACCTATATCTGACTTCTCATATCAAACACACAGAGCTTTATTAGAAAATATAAAGCATCTGGTTACTCCCTTCTTTTCTAATTTTATATGTCACTCTTTTAAACGTCTCAAAGACTTGACAAGTTTTACTACTATAGTAAATTATCCATGAGTTTTAATACAAATTTTATATTATACATATATATTTTTTCTGCTTTACATGACTTTGAAATGCTAAAAGTATTTTATTCAGTACTCATTAATAAGTTTCTTTAAGAATTTCTTTTGTCTTGTCTAAAGGTGTTTAAGAGAGTCAACATAAAAATTGGAATAGAAGGAGTAACATCGCATTGGACCTGTTTCAATCTTGTCACACTTGATTCCACTCTCTCTCTCTCTCAAATTTTAACTTTATGTGTTGTCAGTTTGTCTTTTTTTTTTTACATTAAATATACCACCAAATTAAGGTGTCACATATTACTAACAAGTCTCTCATTATTTGTATTTTATTATTATTTCTATTTAATCTTGAAAATTTTCTTTACTGGATATATTATAAAGCAAAGGAGTTCACCAGAGTCTATAATCCGAGGAGGAAGGAGAATACACAAATTATGGTACCTTTTACTTATTCTTTGTATGTCGCGGAAGCTTAGTTTCATATCTCTTGTATTTTGTTATTCTTTCTATGATATGTACACTAGTTGAAAAGTGTTCTTTATTACATTACATAGTTAATATATTAAGGTAATAAAAATACAATTAACTTTTACTTATGTAATAACCCTTCAGGTCATTTTACATTTTTCTGTTTAATTTTGCCATTAGAGCTTCTCTATAGCTTCCCCAACTCATCTATGACTTGCTAGAATTGACAGTTTGGTTACCGGGCAGTCCGTTTGATTTTTAGAGTCAACTTTCCGTTTTGAACTCTTCGCTAGTTTCAAACTGATGAGGAGATTATGTAGTAACTTGGGTATAGGAAGACACTTGCATTGGTTTTCATTACCTTAGGTGGATTTGTCTTAGCCGCTCTCTATTGGGAAAAATTTCTAACCTAGGTCTAGTTGTGGCTTGTTTGACATATAATAGTGAATTTACATACCTAAGCCTAGACTGGTGTAGACATTTCTTGATAAATGATTTCAAAAATTTAGAAGCGGGCTTTTCGACAAACATTAGGCCAAGACTTGTGATAGTTATTGAAGACCCTTTGATACCCTTGTGTACATCTAAGAAGTTGGTTATTTTGGTGATGTTTAGATAACTTGGTACTTGTTAGTTACGATGGATGACATTTGAAGAAATGCTTAATGAGTATGCCATAAATGAGTTATTGATTAAGCTTATGTTATTGATGAGCTATTTATATTCTATTGAATTGGCTATTGATTGTGCTACCAAATATACTACTGAATAAGCCCTTGATTAGTATATTGACTAAGCTAGTAATTAGGCTACTGATTGAACCAATGAATGAGCTATTAAATATGCTAGTGATCATGCGTATAGATATATGAGCGTTTACTCTATTGTTCAAGCTAGAAATCATGTTTATTGACTATATTGGCAAATATGATATAGATTATGCTAAAGAGAACACTTATTGATTATATTAGCAATTATGGCATTGACTAAGTTAATATCATGTTATTTATTATATTGGCAATCATGCTATTGATTATGCTAGAGCTCACGATTTCGATTATGATTATTGATCATGTTAATATACTATGTTAATGCATATGCTATCACTTACTCTAATGATTATGTAATTGGCCATGATAATGATGATATGATTATCTGTTCAAGTCTGAATATTACTTATGTTATGAACTATCAAACTACTAGTTCAAGTTTGGATAATGATGATGTTATCGATTATTTATACTCGGCAGAAGTCAGGTGGATGGTTATGATAATGATGATGATATCGATTATTTATGCCCGATTATTATCGATAATATCAAATATTTATTCCCAGTAGAAATTTGGAGGATGGCTATGATATTAATAATGGTATTAACGATATGGAGGATGGTATCGATGATAATATTTATAAGGATTGAATATGCATACCAGTTCAAGTCCAGATGTAAATATTTATAGATACCTTATACTATGATGTCATGATTATTATGATATGACAATATCGGGGTGTGAGATTGACAATAGAAATTCTAGCTAAGTAAGAAAATGAGGAAATAGTTATAATGCGGTGTGATATTAATGGATTCTAGGGATATAATAATTAGTTGATAAATGTTGGTTAGTTGATAAAAAATGACTAGTTGATAAGTGATGATTAGCCGACATATGAGGATTAGTTGATTAGTAATGTTTAGTTGATAAAGGATGATTTATTGGTACGTGTCATGAACCGAGACTACCCCTAGTCATAATGCAGTACTTAAGGCAACAAGTGACCCTAAGATAACCTATGGTCTAATATCTGCTATGAAACCTTAATAAAATAATAATAAAACATCATGTGTGGAAGTTAAAATGATAAAAACTCTGATAAAGGTAGTACTGAAGTAATACCCAGCATGTCTGAACTTCTGATAAAAACTGAAAACAAGTCTAACTATCTGAAAGCCTCTAAAACATGGGGAGTTGATGGGACAAACCTCCAACTAAATCCGACAGACTGAAATAAGTGAAGTATTGAAAATAACTATAAATAACTTATTCTCGAAGTATCAGGACTCACCACAATAGTTGTTGAATGGCACAAAACTGACTAAAGGTGGTTGGGGAATTGAGCATCCGAACCTATATAGTGAAATAAAATAGCGCAAAAGAGAGTATGTGGTTAAATATACTTGTATGTCAGATAAGAACTAATAGAAGTAGATAAAGATACTGACATGACTCAAACTAGGGCCTTGTCGTAATAGGTATCCCAAGTCCAACCAGGACCAGGGACCACCCCCATTACCTAACCCAACCACTAAGATAATGTTTATATCGATTCTAGAATCTGGGACAGCTTTATAATCATGACCAATCCAAACAAGTCCAACCATCCATTACCAACAAACCTACCATAACCAAACCAATATAAGAACCAAGTTCCAGTCCATAATATAATATAAAAGGATAGAACAATCATAAATTTAGTCCAACGGTATCCACCCCAATATTAATGCCAACACTAAGATTGAAACCAATACCGACACCACCCATTCCAATCCATAGTAGTCACATAAAGCCTCTAACCAGAAGAAAAATAATATTCGACTGGGACATGACTCCAACCATAGCCAAAACCAATATCCTTAAAATAACCAAATTATGTAAAGGCATCCATAACATGATATAGAGCCTTTGAAAATATGGAAGCTCACTACTTCAATCCAATAACTGACCTTAAATTTGGTCACACAGAAGGAAGAGTAGAATAGTCGGTTCCTGTATCGCGTGGGGACACAGTCGCCCGAACACGGGTTAGCAGGTGACCACTAACATGAACTCAAGATAAGGATAAAATAATGCCAACTAGTAAAACCATGTAAACCAACCATATGCATACAAACCATACATACATATATTTATATATAACCATGCTGGGAAAAAAGTTGGTTATCATGCCTTTAAAACCATTAACTTGGGTATGTGTAGCTTAACCGTCCCAAAACCGCCCAAGAGCTATATGGGTTCACTGTAACCCCCTGAAAAGGCCCTAATCCGTGTAACCACATAAACCAGATATACCATAAGATTAGGGGAGTCTCGAGTACCCCTCGCTCTCCATGATACATATGAAAAACTTACTTAGAGGATTCCCATGTACCTCACAGTATTATATATGGTCTCTATGACCAACCCTCATGTCACAAATATGAGTTTCAAGTGTCCGTCCATTGGACTCGCACCTTCACAGTTAGCTATCATACCCAGCCATTATTTCCCAACTAAAATCATTACCATCCAACCAAACCATTTTTCCATTATTATTAACCAAGGCTATAAGTAGTGGTATCATCATACCGACTATAGCTTACAAGAAATATCCTTAGCCAACCTTTTTATGTAAAGGTATTCCCATGTACCCCTAGATTACCTTAACAAGTTAACTTGGGGGAATACCATGTACCACACAAGTGTTCCATTATTATATTTTCTTGGGGGAATCCCATGTACCCCACAAGTTGTTCATTAATATGTTTACTTAGGGGATTACCTTGTACCCCACAAGAAAGCTTAATTAACCATAACAATGACCACCAAACCTTACAATTTAAACATTCCAAACTATTTATACTATTTAAGATTCCATTACTAAACCATACCATGCAATAGTTCCATTAAAAGTCCAATAGTATAGTAAAAGCATTATCATAGACATTTTATCAAACATGTTGGGGCCATAGTGTTTCCAAAACCAAATCCAATTACCCATTTACCATTCCCAAGCAACCAATTGTCCAAACCACTATTAAAATATGTAAAAGCATAATTAAAACAAGGAAAAATCATAACCAAACATTTAATACCGAAACCACAAAATATGCTTAGAAACCCTAAAACCATACAATAATCATGTCATGAAAATATTGTATAAAATATGTATTTAGTTGGAACTAACAATAAGGGAGGAGTATATGCCTTATATTATAAAGATGATGGAGAGAAATCTCTTGTAAAAGCCTAAATTGATCCTTTAGATGAAACCCTAGCCTTCCTTTACCCAAGAGCCTTAGAGAGAATCAGAAAGAGTTTCTAAGTGTTTAAGACTAGAATAATAGGATAAATGATGTCCCAATAGTGATATAAGTCATGGTCCCTTAAGAGGTTAAAGTGGAGAAATATCCAGATTACCCTCAACTTAAACTACTTAAAACTCCCATCATAAGGTATGACTTCTCCATACCAGTCGTACCCTTCCATCCGAGTGGTACCCATCACTCTTACCGTAGGCTTCCCCCTTAGACCCAACACTGTAAAGTATATGATTTACCCAACCCAAGTCATACCCAACTATACGATTAGTACCCCTAAACCGTATCACTAGGCGAATAGAACCAAAGAAAGTTTGAACACAGTCTACCCTACGAGTTAATGGTATGACTCATACCCTATCTTATGGCTCAAAGTGAGACACTCATACTCAGATCCAAGTTAAGTTACTAAGTCTCATATTAAGTGAGGGAAAAACCCAAACCATATAACCTGTCACCATCCATACGACACATACCCACCAAGTCATACCTATTCCAAAAACCAATCTAACCCAACAAACAACACTAGTTAGCATACGACCAAGAGCATCTCAACCATACCCCATCATATGACTAGCACCCATAAGTCATATAATGTGTAGAATCCAGAAATCTTGGAAATTTTCTAAGTGTCCAAAACCAAAGTGTTTCATTCTTCCCTACTAGGATCATTCATCCCCAAATGATGAACAAGGTAGGTCAAACACAAGCACGATTCATTTGCATTATCAAACATCAATCCAACCTTTAACCAAGTTAGAAATAAAAGATGTAATCAAGAACACATACCTTTCGCATGAATATCTAAAGAAGAAAACAAATGCTCATATTTGTACTTCATGTCCACTCTTGCTTCCTATGTAGTATCTTCTACCTTATTGTTCTGCCATAAAATCTTAATAGAAGCCATATCTTTGGTCGGTAACCAATAAACCTACTGATCCAATATCTCAATCGGGACCTTTTCATAAAACATAGAATCCAAGATACCCAATCCTTCCAAAGGAACCGCCGAAGATGGATCACCAAGATACTTTCTCAATATAGAGACATAAAATACTGAATGACTGGAGCTTAAATTAAAAGGCAACTCCAATTCATAAGCCACACTACCAACCCTCCACAAAATCACAAAAGGGCAAATATACCGAGGACTGAGCTTTCCTTTTATACCAAACTAGATCACTCCTTTCATAGGAGATTCCATTAGGAACACCTTATGCCTAACTTAAAACTCCAAGCCTCTATGCCTTACATCTGCATAGGACTTTTGACAACTTTGGGAAGCCTTAAGCCTATCCTGAATCACCTTTACCTTCTACATAGACTGATAAACCAAATTTGGACCAAACATATCTACCTCACCAAGAACAAATTGCCCAATAGGAGATCTTGTAACACCTCGTATTTCCCTAGTATTATCTAAGTCCGCATACATGAGTATTCATATATAAAATTTTGAAACACTCAATAATTTTCAATTTAGAGCCTTTCATTGTGTAGGAAATCAAATTATCTTTTCAACGATATAAAATTCACCTAAATCTGATAACCGGGTAAGAAGTTATGACAATTTTAAGTTTCAGTCATTAAACACTGTTATTTTAACCCTTCGTGCATCACGTAGACAGCCCATATGACAATTGTCAATTTCCAGTGTGACTTTGCGATAACGGCATTGCGGAACAGACCAATTTTCTGTTTGTCAATTTCCAGTGGGCCTCCGTGATGTTGACGTGTCACGGAGGTGGAGAAAATGGCATCCCAAGGCTTACCGCGATAGTGGCGCATAGAGGCATTTGTCCAGGTCCCTGTTGTCCCTTTTCCAGTGGCTTGGCACGATAGTGGCGCATCTTGCCAAGGCCAAAAATCAGGATGGTCAGTTTTCAGCTTTCGTTTTTTAATTTTTTCATGGGTATTTGGATCTTTTTCCATGACCCCAATTAACCTAAAAAATAAAATTTAACCCCTAAACACCCTAAATAGTCATCATTATTTCAATTTCTCTCACAATAAAAAATCCCTCTTTCAAGAACAAGAAACTCTAGCTCAAATTCAAGGCAATTTCTCAAGAACTTTCCGTTCATCTCTTAAAATTCATTAACCTAGGTATGTTAGATGTTCATCCATGGATCCCTTTCATCCATGGAGTCCAAGAAACCCTTTTAAATTAGAAAATTGTGATCTTTTCAAGTTATTATGTTTTAGATTATGATTTCATCCACGAATCTCCATGTAATATTGATTTTATACCATGTTACCATGAAATTATTGTTATTATTCAATCTTACATGTTTTTATATTATTATTTACTGAATTAAACCATGATTTAATGCTATTATGATGAATTCATGTTATTCCTACAAATTCCATGACATTTTTATGATTATTTTAAACCATGAACTACAAGTGTTTGATAAAATGCCTATAAGAGTGATTTAATTATTAAGAGCCTTCATGTTTTAATCTCCAAGTTTTAGTGTCATTTTAGTATAATTGTTTTGAGTCCTGCGGGGTATTTAATACCTGAAATCCATAGCTATTTATTTAGTCTAGTCTTAGTACATTACAAAACAGTTTTTAGAATATACCATGAGCACTTTAGAATAGTCAAATACCAGTCAGTTAAACTCAAAATAGTCTAGTATCCCAGTGTCTTTCAGTTGGGAGTAGGCTTTAGCACCGAGCGAATGTAGGGATGGTGGCTTCCCCATCAGATAAGAAGATTCATTAGTAGCAGTTCCTATAATCCAGAACTATGTAGTCAGCATAGTATATGAGTAGTCGTTCATCAGATTAGGCTTGACTATCTCGCAGGGGTTACTCGTCAGTTCGACTTGACACCCTTTGTCCTTGAAATATTATATCAGTTTAGTGGATCCACACAACCATTGTTGGTACCCGTGGCACAATATTTATATCATTCTAACTGGGGTTACAGGTTGCACCCCGATTAGGTCAAATTAGGGAATATCTGTTAGATAATAACTCCCACAGTCTTAGATATAGTCTCAGTTACAGCTCCAGCTCAGTTATTCAGTCTTAGTGTTTTTTGACCAAAGCATACAAATTTTAGTTTACAGATTTTACTCATTCCATGTTATATGCTTGGTCATACATCCCAGTGTCCACAAATTTTCACATATCTTTAGTAATTATAGACTGTCATGCATACTCGGTATTTACAGTTTTCTCCATATTTTCAGTACCTATAGATTTCATGTTCTCTACTCAGTACTCTATGTTTACATGTATAATCAGTTAGTTATTATTATTAGTTCTATTCATGAAACCATGCATATTAGCCTACCTAATTTAGCATACCAGTACATTCAAACTACTGATTGCATACCTTTTCTTTTGCGCTATGATGTATTATATCATAGGTTCTGATGCTCAGTTCCCAGCTAGTGATTAGACTTATCAGATCCTCAGCAGTATCGATTGTGAGTCCTCATACTTTGAGGACAGGCTTACTTTATTTTATGTCTCAATTTGTAGTTAGTTGGAGTTAGTTGGGGCCAATCCCATCAACTCATATTCAGTCAGTTAGTTTTAGAGGCTTTTTAGACGTTAGAGTTAGTTATTCAGTATTCAGATATTACTATTAGTTATCCAATTTATAAATATTTTATTAGATTCAGTAAAGTATTTCAATAGACTCATATTCCAGTTTTAAATTCAGTTATTAAAACATTATGGCACGTCAGTATTCTTCCATATTTATGATTATATTATTCATTGCTCACAGCAGGTACTAGTTCATGGGTTATCTTATGGTCTCTCGAGACCATAAGCATGGTGTAACAACTACAGGGTAGTCTCGGGTCGTTACAGATCTACACCTTATACCATACAATGCCTCAAAAGGGGTCATCCCAATGCTAGAATAATAGCTATTATTGTAAGCAATCTGTACCAAAGGTAGATGGTCATCCTAATTTCCACCATAATCAATCACACATGCCCGGAGCATGTCCTCTATAGTCTGAATAGTCCTCTCTACTTTCCTATCTATGTGTGGATCAAACATAGTACTAAGACTAACCTTAGTCCCCAACTTTTTCTAAAATAACCACCAGAAATGAGATGAAAACTGTTTACCACGATCAAAGATAATTAAAATAGGTACCTTATGTAGCTTTACAATCTCATGAAGATACAACAGCAATAGTCATCAGCCTACAAGTTAGTCTACACCGACAAAAAGTGAGCGAACTTTCTTATCCTATCCATGATGACCCAAACTGAATAAAATTAGTGCGAGATTAAGGAAGACCAATAACAAAATCCATATTAATTACCTCTCAGTTACATTCAGGAAACTCAATTTTTTGATACAAATCTCCCAGCCTCATGTGCTCAACGTTGTCTTGTTGATACGCCATACATTTGGCTACAAAATTAGCCACATCCCTTTTCATAGTATTTCACCAATACATCTCCTTGAGATCATGATAAATTTTTATTGAACTGGGATGAACAACATAGTGTGATTCATGCACCTCAACCAAAATCCTTTATCGCAAGCCGTCGATATTAGGAAGACATAACCTCCCTTGGTACCTCAAGGTATATCACTGCATATCTCAAACACATTCACCCTATGCCCACCAACCTCACTCTTGATTTTCATCAAGATAGGATCTAGCATTTACTTTTCCTTGATCTCTAGAACAAGTGACAACCAAACCACTTCCTGTACCTTTACACCACTATCATTGAAGTCCAAGAGACAAACTCTAAGATTAGCCAAGCGATGAATGTCCTTCACTAATTCCCGTTTCTTCTTATCCACGTAGGCTAAAAACACCATGGACAACTTTCTAAGAGCATCAGCAACCATGTTAGCTTTAGTTGGGTGGTCGTGAAGACTCATATCATAGTCTTTGAGAAGCTCCAACTATCTACCCTTCCTGAGATTTATCTCCTTCTGAGTGAACATATACTATAGACTCTTATGATTAGAAAATATATCCATGTGTACTTCATACATATAATGCTGCCATATTTTTAAAGCAAAAACCACCGCTAAAAGATCTAAATCATGAGTAGGATAATTCTTCTCATGCACCTTCAACTACCTGGAAGCATAAGAAATCACCTTCCACATTGCATCAAAACAAAACTAAGTCCCACCCGGGACACATCACAATAAACAACAAGCCTCTAGTTGCCTCAAGGAAAGTCAAAATCAGAGCCACTGTTAGCTTATCCTTAAGCTCCTCGAGACGACCTTCACAAGCATCCGACTAAGAGAAGTTTGACATCTTCTGAGTCAACTTAGTCAATGGGGAAACTATTATCGAAAAACTTTCCATGAACCACCTATAATACCCAACCAAACCCAAAAAGCTCTGAATGTCATTTGGAATTATGGGTCTAGGCCACCTTTTAATAATAACCACCTTTTGTGGATCAACCATAATCCCCTCACCAGAAATAATATAACCAAGAAAAGTTACAACATTTAATCAAAACTCATGCTAGGAGCATTTGGTATATAGTTGTTGCTCCTTCAAGGTCTGTAGCACTAAACACAGATGTTTAGTATGATCCACCTCTCTTTTAAAATACACCAAGAAGTCATCAATGAACTGAATGATAAAAAGATCTAGAAACTACCCAAAAACCTTGTCCATAAATATTGTTGGAACATTATTCAAACCAAAGTCATAACTAGAAATTCAAAGTGCCCATACCAAGTATAGAAAGTCGTCTTAGGGATATACCTCCCTAATATTAAGCTAATATACCCAGACTAAAGGTTTATCGTAAAAAATAATTTGGCACCATACAATAGATCAAACAAGTCATCTATCCTTGAAAGAGAGTACTTATTCTTAACCGTCACCTTATTCAACTGTCGATAGTCAATGCAAATTTGAAGGAAACTATTTTTCTTACACATGAATAATATCGGTGCACCCCAAGGGGACACACTAGGACGGATAAAACCCTTATCCACAAGATCCTTAAGTTGCTCCTTGAGTTCCTTCAACCAAGCTGGATACATTCTATAGGTAAGAAAAAATATTGGACGAGTTTTGGAACCAAATAAATACCAAACTCAATCTCTCTATCCGGAGGAACACTAGGAAAATCATCCAAAAAGACCTTAAAAAACTCATTTACCACCAAAATCGAATACAAGGAAGGACCTTCTAACTTAGAATCTTTGACATAGCCCAAACCAGGGCCTTTTCATAATAGGTATCCCAAGTTCATACAGGATTGAGGACCACCCTTATTACCCAACCTAACCTCTAAATATGTATACCCTATGTCAAATAAATTCTGAACGTATAATAATATAGCATTTATTTTGATTCTAGACTCTGGGATAGGTCTATAACTATGACCAACCCAAACAAGTCCAACCATCTATTACCAACTAACCTACCATAGCCAAACTATAATAAAAATAAAGTTTTTATCCATAAAATAACCTAAAAAGATGGAACAATCATAAATTTAATCCAACAATATCCTCCCCAATACCAATGTCAATACTAAGACTTACACCAATATTGACACCACCCATTCCAACCCATAGTAGTCACACAAAACCTCTAACTAAAAGAAAAATAATATTTGGTTGAGACATTCCCCCAACCATAACTAAAACCAATATCTATAAAATGAGCAAAGTATGTAAAGACATTCAGACATAAAATGGAGACTTCTAAAATATGGAATCTCACCACTTTAATCCAATAGTTGATCCCTAATTTGGTCACTAAATAAGAAGAGTAGAACAGTTGGTACCTGCATTGTGTAGGGATATAACTGCCCAAATATGGGTTAATGGGTGAATGCTAGCATAAACTCAAGATAAAGATAAAATAATGTCATCCATTCAAACCAAGTAAACCAACCATAAGCATACAAACCATACCTACATATATATATATAGCCACGCTGGGAAAAGTAGTTGGGTTTATCATGCCTTTAAAACTATTAATTTGGATATATGTAGATTAATTAAAACATCCCAAGCCTTGGACCCTTGAAAAATTCCTAGGTTTTGGGACTTTGTGTCTTGGTATGAATCAAGGGTACCATTTGTACCCTTAGATACGAGTTATAGGGTGGTTATGAGGGTCTAATCATACCCTAGGCAGTATGGTTTGCTTGGATACTACCCAAGATATAACTAACTAGGGTATGAGGCGTATAGGAGCATACTAGTGGTACAAGTCATATGGATCATATTTGAGTGGTATTAGGTAATTTGTCTAATGTATGATTGGTAGGGCATAATTGGGGGTATCCCTCATACCCTTGGGTATAAGTTAAGGGAGGTGGAGTCATGTATAAACTAGTAGGTAAGGTTTCGTATGTCTTGGATATGATTTGAGGTACACTCGTACCCTAGGATATGGATGGTAAGTGGGAGTCGTACCCCTGGGCATGGATGGTTTTAATTATTAAGTCAAGGATAGTTTGGCTATTTTCTCCTCCTATACCCTTGTGTTATCACATTATATAACCCTATATGTAATTCCATAGCACTTATTAAAGGATTATAACACATCAAATAATCTCTTAAATTCACTCTTGGAAGATTGGTGGCTATGGTTTCTCATGTGTTGTTCAAAGAGGCTCAAGAGTAATGTTTCTCTTTGGAATATTCTTATATAAGGCATGTACTCCTTTCTTCATTTTTATTTCAAAGTAAAGACATATTTATTACATTTTAGACATTGGTTTATGAATCATGAATGGTGGATTAGAAATATATTTTAAGGGTCTTGATGCATATAGTTTGGTATTTGTTTAAATCATGTTTTTACATATTTTTGGAAATGTTTTGCATATGTGGTTGGTTATTGGTTATGTTTAACTAATGGGTCTTAAGTAACCCTAATTATGGTAGTTTGTGCATTGGTTTTGGTCTTGGTAAAGGTATGCCCTAAACATGTTTGATAAATTGCCTCAAAGAATGTTTTCACTCTATTGTTGAACTTTCATTGGTAATATTGCATGTTTTGGTTGGTAATGGAACTTTAAATGATTTTTGATGGTTTTTCATAGTTTAAATGGTTAAAATGATATAATTTCTTTAAATATTTGGAATGGTTTTAAATGATTTGGAATGGTTTATAAAGTAAAGGTTTTGGTGGCAATGATTTGTCTATTTGAAAACCTTACAAGATATATGGAAAAAAACTCAAGTGAATACATTAAGAGAATGAGTTTAAATGGTTTGGAAAGGTAAATGGCTAAATAGTTACACTTGTAGGGTATAGATTCCCCCAAGTGGATTTAATATGGTAACTAGAAAGGTCACCTAAGGTCCCCTATACCTACATATGATTGGCTATGGATAGTAATTATAAGTATGGTTGGTATGAAGATACCACTACTAAATGTCCTCAGTTAATCAATGGTAAATAGATTGCTTGGAAACAATTTTAATTGGGAATTAAAAGGGGGAGGTATAGCTAAGCCATGGAAGGTAGAGGTCCTAGTGGACCAAAATTGGAAACTCATATTTGCCGATATGAGGTTTCTCCTAATGGACTATGTTCATGATGTCACACCTCATATTAGGGGATATTCTAGTCATCCCAATAAGATACTTCCCTGGTTGTGCGGCTACATGCACTGGGGCCCTTTCAGCAGGAGGAGTTGAAGTCATATTGCCCATGGGCGTCATAGGATGGAAGAGATACATAGCCTAGGTAACGGTTTAAAAGGCATGCTAAACTCGGTTCCTTTTCCCAAACATGGTTATATACACATATACATATATATGTGTGTGTTTGTTTGTGTATGTATGTATATATATATATGTATTGTTATGTGCATTGGTTGGTTTTACTTTTTTTTCAATAGTTGGAATTATTTTATCCTTATCCTGAGTACACGCCAGTGTTCACCTACTAACCCATCTACAGGCGACTATATACCCATATTGTACAGGGTTTGGCCATTTTATTCCTTTTCCTTAGTGATCGGATTTGGGATCAACCATTAGATTGAAGTAGTGAGATTGCATAGTTTGGAAGGTATTTATTTTATGTCATGGATTGCTTATGTATATTGTCTTTGGTAGACTTAGTTTATGGCTATGTTGTGAGCAAGTCCAGACTAGGTACTCTTTGGTTGGTCTAGAGGCTTTGTATGGACAACTATGGTCTTGTGTATAGTATGGATTGGTTATGTTATATTTTTATACATTGGTTTATTATCATGGTATTAGTTTATGGTTTTTATATTGGTTTGGATTGTTATTGAGGGTTGGACGCAATTGTCTTGGTCTCAGTTTTGAATGTATCCCAGAGTTACTACATTGTTGGATATGGTATCTTGTTAATTATTTGAACTTTAGCCAACTCAAGGTATGTATTCGATGGTTAGGTTGGGTAATGGGTGTGGTTCCCGATCCTAGTTGGTCTTAGGATTGCCCATTATGTCTAGGACCTGGTTTGGGTCATGACAAGTTGTTATCAGAGCTTTAGGTTTTGTTGTAATGGGGTGTCCATAAAGTCGTGTTGAGTAGAGTATTTTTTATGGGTGTGTTGTACACCACACTTATAATCTGGAGGCCACGACGCATCTATGAATGTTTCACTTTCTTGGTTATTCTACTTTTAGCTATGGAGTCTAAGGTTTTGAACTCTTCTCTGAATCTTCTTCGATTTATCTTTTTGATCATGTCCTCTTAATGATCTAATGTCTGTGGAAACTCACATATTCCACTCGAGTACAACATGGATGGTCCTAGTCTAACTCATGGGGCCTCAGTTTTCTAAATAATAGGGAAGGCAATGGTATATTGGTAAATAGTTCCAGAGAAAGAGTTGGGTTAGTCTTAACTCCTTTTTTATGGCTTATGCTCTTTGCCTGAATCTATTAGGAGGCAAGTGTTTTTAGATTGGTCATGTTTCTAGGGAACCTTGTGCCCAATCTTGGGCTAATAGAGTGCAATTCGTATCATCCTATCCTCTTTGTAGAGCTTGTGGTCGATTGCACCATGGTTGTTATGATGAAGGGAGGAATTGGTGTTGTGGTTGTGGTGAAGTGGGTCACATATATCGGGAGTATCCCATAAGGATTACATCTTGGGTAAATAGGATATTGGTTACTACTTCTTTAGCTCTTGTACCTAGTGGTGCTACTTTAGGTTTCGATATTATTTGGGATCGTCTGAATGATCTTAACTATCCCTCTAGAGTTTGTGGTATCTATTGATGCCGACACTGGTATGTTAAAGACTCTTTTCCTCATAGTGAGTGGTTTACTTGGTTTGGGATCCCCTCTTTTTTATGACCATATTGGTTGTTGTGTATTTTCGTTTTGGTCTTAAGGTTGTTTTGAACTCTTTTTTTCTTTTAATCCTACTCTAGTAGAAAACTCTGCAATTGTCAAAAGAGTCTATAGAGGTGTGCAGTATTTGTTGCTAATAAATGGGTCTTAGTGGAAAGTGTTTGACTCGAATATGGTGAATTATGATGTCATTCGAGGGATGGATTTGGTTCCACTTGTGCAAATTATCATACTTGTTAGGCTCTATAGTGAGTCATTCATGGAATAGAAGGATGTTTTCGTTCCCTAATTATTAAGGAAAAGGTTGTATCATGTCCTAGAACTTAGAAACTAGTCTCCAAAAAGGGTGTCTTTATTACATGGTCTGGGATAAATATTATAAGTCAGAAGGTCTTTTTTTATATTCAGTTTTGCTGGTGAATGAATCTCTTGAAGCCGTCTTGACGAATCTTATGGTGTCTTTCCAACGTAGAGGTTGGTTTAGAATTAGTCTTATTTCAGACACTTGTCCAATTTCTATTCTTTCTTTATAAAATTGTTCAAGTTGGGTTAAAGGATCTTAAGGAGAAATTAACGGATCTCCTAGGTGAAGGTTTCATCAGTCTTAGTGTTTTCTGCAGAATGTCTTCATTCTTGCATGCATAAAGGGGAATGGTTCCTTGGAAATGGATAGGTTATCGGTGGGTGACTAAGGAATTTAAGGTGTCCTTCTAGTAGAGGAGGACCTTATAGGTGTATTCTATTTTATATGGGGTACTTTACTAGTAATGCATAGTGGTTGATAGTCACTAAGTGTGGATCTTAGATGTTGATTTTGATAAAATGGAGTATATTAGCTCAGGGATAGCAATGCGGGAATTATAAAGGTAAATGGGTAGGTTAGATGAGGATGAAAACTTGGGGATTACAATAGTGGTAAGGTTGTGACTTGGTCCAAAAAGTTTAGGTTGAACGCTTAGACTGGGGATCTAGTCATTCGATAGGTTATATCATGGAGCTTGCACATATCTTTGTCCCTATATTTGTACTTTGTTATGGGCATGAAGTTGATTTATAAATTCATGGTTTTGAATATGGATTTTGGCATAATAGAGGATTTTGACATGATTACTCATTTAGTTGAATTTTCATGAATTATGATGCATTTTCATGTTTTACTAATGTTTGTAAACATTGTGGGATGCACGGGAATGAATAATGAATTTTGGGGCACTCTTGATTCCCAATTACTTGGTTTTGGTTTTGGAAAAATTATATGCCCTTGAATTATTTATGAAATTTCCATTGAATGTACTTTTTTCGTATGGTTTGACTATTCTTAAATCTTTGCATTGTATAAATGGTTAAGGAGGAACATGAATTGGTTTATGTTAGATTCAGATGATTTTTCAAAGGCCTTGGCGGCTACAGTTTGATTTTAAATTGTTTTGTTTTAAATGGAAACCTTGGAGTCAATTTGGTTTAATTATGTTCGTATGTATATGTTGGGCTCTAGGTAGCATTAGGATGAATAAAGTTTTGGGTATAGGAAAACTAGTGTATGCCCTTGGTGATACCCATTAAGGTGGAGTATTATGCTTGTAGGTGTAATGGGGCAAAGGTTGAAGGTTAATCTTAATCTTTCTTTTGGTAGTGGACTTTAAAAGAAGGCCGGGTTGCATGTTCTAGTGAAACTCTTCTATCTCGGTTAAGAGAGTACTCTACTAGTGTTCCATGCATTGTTATAGCACTAATGCTTAAGAGTTGCATTTTGTATTTGACTTGCTCTCGAAATATGAGTCTTGACTCTACATTGTCTTACTTATGGTTTAGGTGGTTATGTTTCTTTTGGTGTCTATATCTAAGAACTCTTTTTGTGGTATGATTTGGTCGGGATGATTATTTGTTATGACCTAGGTGGTTCTTATGACATACTTTGTTCCTATAGTGTCGGGGATTATTTATGGGATCTTTCCTTGGGTGGCATAGATCATTCTTGTACTTTGATTCCCTTAATGATTCTTCTTGTCCTAGGATGGTAATGGATCGAGAAGCATGGTGATGTTTTGAAATGGGGAATGCAGAAATCCCTAAGTAGGGAAGAGTCCTGGGTGACTACTAGAGTTACGGTTTTGGAAGGTGAGGTAAGGTTGTTGACATGGGAAATTGCTAGGAAAAAAACAGGCGGTGAAAGTCCTTATGGAATTATAGAGGGTGCTAGACCTTTTGATGGATAGATCATACTATGGGTATATGAGCGGTAGGCTCAAATGTTGTGATTGGTAGCTATACCAATGGTGGTGTTGGGTACTTAAGAGCTTCGGTAAAGCATGGTTGTATGAATGGTTTTCCTAGCATAGCAACAGGATGGTTTGGTTGTTCAATTATAGGTTGGGTTTTTGGTTATAATGGATGGATGTGGGTTTGTTCATGTCCTTTACTCATGGTTTCCATAATATAATGGTGAAGAAAGTGGAGTAGTATTTCAGGATTGGTGTAAGGACTAGAGCTCGGAGGCCTAAGTTAACTACTCTTATGTTTGGATAGGCTTAAACATGGAATTGGTGGTGTATAGTTAGACTTAAGCTCTCATAGTGTTGTATCTCGGTAAATTCTAAATTGAGTTGGAGTTGCTCTTTATCATGAGTCCATTCCTCCAGTAATCTATGATATATGTGTGGGGTGTGTGGATGGTCCTTCGTTTATTGGTATTGGTATCTCAGATTCTTAGCTTTTTAAGGATCGGTAAGTTCGCCAGCTGCGATCAATAGGTGTGGCTTCGATAAAGGTTCCATGGTGGAACTAAAAGTCCGAGAAAGCCATTTGGGGTGCGGAAATTGACATGGAGTCCAAGGATCCGTGTTGGTTCTTTGTTTTGGAAATTCATGCCTAGGGTATTTGTTCTTCAATGCATCATTAGTTTTCTAACTTTGTTAAAGGTGAGGAATAGTTCCCCTTGCATATTTGTTTTCTAACTTAGTTAGAGGTCGGAATAAAGGTATTGGGGTTTAAATCACACTTGGTTTATGTGATGATTTCCTTATCATGGTTTGCGTTCTTGTCCTCTATTTTGGTTGGAGGAAATTTGATGTGTGCTAAGGTGTTATCTCATGCTTTTCCTTACCCTTACTCATTATTTGAGGATGAATGATGCTAGTGAGGGAGAATGAAACATCCCAAGGCTTGGACCCTTGAAAAATTTCCTAGGTTTTAGGACTTTGTGGCTTGGTACGACTCAAGGGAACCATTTGTACCCTTGGATATGAGTCGTAGGGTGGTCTTGATGGTCCGATCATACCCTATCTAGTATTGTTGTCTTGGCTACCTCTCATGATATGACTCACTAGGGTACGAGTCATATAAGAGCATATGAGTGGTGCAAGGCAAGTCGTATAAATCATGTTTGAGTGGTATTCGATAATATATTCAATGTACGATTTGTAAGGTATGATTAGGGGTGTCACTCATACCCTTGGGTTTGAATTAAGGGAGATGGAGTCATATAGAAATAGTAGGTAAGGTTTGGCATGGTTTTGGGTATGAGTTGGGGTACCACTCGTACCATAGGATACAGATAGTAAGGGAAAGTCTTACCCCAGGGCGTGGCTTGTTTTAATTATCAAGTCAAGGGTAGTTTGGACATTTCCTCCTTCTACACCCTTGTTTTATCATGTTATATAACCCTATATGGCCTTACATAATACTTATTAAAGGATCATAACACATAAAATACTCTCTCAAACTCACTCTTGGAATATTGGAGGCTTGGGTTTCTCATATGTTCTTCAAAGGGGCTCAAAAGTCATGTTTTTCTTCCGAATCTTCTTATATAAGTCATGTATTCCTTCCATCATTGTTAGTTCAAGTTATAGGCATATGTATTGTGTTTTAAACGTTGGGTTATAAATCATGAATGGTGGATTTCAAAATATAAGTTGAGGGTCTTGATGCATATAGTTTGGTATTGGTTTAAATCATGTTTTATATGTTTTTGGCAATGGTTTGCATATATGGTTGGTTTTTGGTTATGGTTTATATAATGGACCTTGAGTAATCCTAATTATGGTGGTTTGTGCATTGGTTTTGGTCTTGGTAAAGGTATGCCCTCAACATGTTTGATAAATTATATCAAAGAATGTTTTCACTATATTGTTGAACTTTTATTAGAAATCTTGCATGGTTTGGTTAGTAATGTACCTTTAAATGGTTTCGGATGGTTTTGTATGGTATAAATAGTTTAAATGATATAACAACTTTAAATGTTTGGCATGGTTTAAAAGGTAAACATTTGTCCATGATTGATCTATTTTGAAAACCTTGCGCGATACATAGAAATCCCTCAAGTGAATACATTAAGGGAATTGGTTTAAATGGTTTAGAAAGGTAAATGGCTAAATGGTTTTGCTTGTGGGGTACGGATTCCCCTAAGTGGATTTAATGTGGTAATTGGAAAAGGCACCTAAGATCCGCTATACCTACATATGGTTGGATATGGATAGTACTTGAGAGTATGGTTGATATGATGATACCACTACTAAATGGCCTTGGTTAATCAATGGTAAATGGATTGCTTGGAAACGATTTTAGTTAGGCATTAAAGGGGAGGTGTAGCTAAGACATGGACGGTAGAGGTCCAGGGCAGATCGAAACTAGAAACTCATATTTGTTGGTATAAGGTTGGTCTTGGTAGACCGTGTGCATGATGTGACACCTCATATTGGGGGATGTACTAGTCACCCTAACGGGATACTTCCCTGGTCATGCGATTTCATGCATTGAGGCCTATTCAGCAGGATGAGCTGAACCCATATTGCCCGTGGGTGTCTTAGTATGGCAAAGCTACACAACCCAGGAAATGGTTTTAAAACTCGATTCCCTTTTCCAACATGGTTATATATACGTGTGTGTGCGTGTAGTATGGTTATGTGAATTGGTTGGTTTTATTTGGTTTTCATTTGTTGGCATTATTTTATCCTTATCCTGAGTACATGCTAGTGTGCACCCACTAACCCGTCTACTGGAGGCTGTATTCCCATGCTATACAGGATCTGGCCATTATATTCCTCTTGCTTAGTGATCTGGTTCGGGATCGGCCATTGGATTGATGTGGTGAGCTTCCATAGTTCTGTAGGCTTCTATTTCATGTCATGGATTACTTGTATATTTTTTCTTTGGTAGAATTGGTTTAAGGCTATTTCGGGGGCGTTTCCTAATAAGGTACTCTTTGGTTGGTCTAGAGGGTTTGTATGTACAACTATGGACTTGGGTATGATATGAATTGGTTATGTTATATTTGTATACATTGATTTATTATCATGGTATTGGTTTATGGTTTCAGTATTGGTTTGGTTGGTTATTGAGTGGTTGGACTCGATTGGGTTGGTCTCGATTATGGACTTATCCTAGAGTCACCACATGGTTGGATACGCTATCTGTTTATATGTTTGGACTTTAGCTGACTAAAGGTATGCATTTGGTGGTTGGTTTGGGTAAAGGGGCGGTTCCCGGTCCTTGTTGGACTTGGGATTTACCATTACGTCTAGGCTCTAGTTTGGGTCATGACATTAACCATCCTAGAACCACCCACGGGCTATATTTGTTAAATGTAACCCCCTGAATGGGCCCCAATGCGTGTAGCCACACAAACCGGAGATACCATATGAGTAGGTGATTCCCGAGTACCCTTTTCTCTCCATGATACATATGTAGAATGTACTTAGAGTATTCCCATGGACCTCATAGTATCATATGTGGTCACTATGACCAACCCTTATGTCGGAAAACATGTGTTTTCAGTGTTCGTCCATCGAACTTGCACCTTCACAGTTAGATATCACACCCCACCATTATTGCCTAACTAAAACCACTACCATACAACAAAACCACTATTCCACTATTATTAACCAAGGCTTTAAGTAATGGTAGCGTCATACCAACCATAACTTGCAAGCAATGTCCTTAGCCAACCATTATATGTAAAGGGATTACTATGTACCCATAGACTACATTATCAAGTTAACTTAGGGGAATCCCGTGCACCCCAAAAGTGTTCCATTATTATGTTTTCTTGGGGGAAACTCATGCACGCCACAAGTTGTTCATAAACATGTTTACTTGGGAGATTCCCTTGTACCCCACAAGGAAGTTTAATTTACCATAACTATGACCACCAAACCTTACTATTTAAACCATTTATACCTTTTAGGGTTCCATTACAAAACTATACCATGCAATAGTTTCATTAAAGTTCAATAGTATAGTAAAAGCATTATCAGACATTTTATCAAACATATTGGGAGCATAGTGTTTTCAAAACCAAGTCCAATTACCAATTTTCCATTCCCATGCAACCAATGGTCCAAAACATCATTAAAACATGTAAAAAATAATTAAAACATAGGAAAACCATAACCAAGCATTTAATACTAAAACCCAACATATGTTTGGGAACCCCAAAACCATACAATAATCATGCCATGAAAACATTGTATAAAATATGACATTGGTTGGAACTAACAATGACGGAGGACTACATGCCTTAGATTAAGAAGATAATGGAGAGAAATCACCCGTACAAGCCCTACATTGATCCACTAGATAAAACCCTAGCCTTTCTTTACCCAAGATCTTTAGAGAGAATTAGAGAGAGCTTCTAAGTGTTTAAGATTATAATAATAGGGTAAATAATGTCCCAATAGAGATATAAGTCGGGGCCTTAAGAGGTTAAGTGGGGAAATTTCTAGATTAACCTCAACTTAAACTGCTTAAAATTCCCGTCATAAGGTACGACTCCCCCATACCAGTTGTACCCTTCCATATGAGTGGTACTTACCACTCGTACCCTAGGCCTCCCTCTTGGACCCAATATTGTACAACATATAACTTACCCAACCCTAGTCATACCAACCATATGATTAGTACCCCTAAATTGTATCTCTAGCAGAATACAACCAAATAAAGTTTGAACATTGTCTACCCTATGAGTCAATAGTACGACTTCTATCCTCTCTTACGGGTCATGGTGAGCCACTCATACTCAGATCCAAGTTAAGTTGCTATGTATCGGATTAAGTGAAGGAAAAACCCAAACTATACAACCCGGCACCAACCAGATGACTCGTACCCATTCCAAAAACCAATCCAACCTACCAACCAACACTGGTTAGCATATGACCAAGAACATACCAACTGTACCCTATCATACGACTGGCACCCACAATTCGTATGATGTGAAAAATATAGAAATCCAGGAAATTTTCAATGGATCCAAACCTAGGGTGTTTCAAAAACTGAGCATGAGTACATAAACAAGTAAAATGAATACAAGACCAAGTAAAACATATATTGAAGTAATTTGTAAAACTGACTGACTGAATAGCTGGTAAACTAAACACTTGGTCATGCAAACCTAAACTGATATAACCTTAATAATGAACTAAAACTCTGAGAGCTATCATGTAACTGACATGCCCAAATTTGAGTTGATCGGGGTCCAACCGATAACCCTAGGTTTAAGGGTAATGGTACCTTTCCAGGGGTACCAACATATGGATGATGATTTGGATCCAATAAAACTGATGTCCCGAAGGACTAAGGTGTTACCTTTGATTGGCAGGTTCCCTTAAGAGAGTATTAACCCTCAAGTTGTAGGAATACCTTTCAATATCTACGCTGGCTACGAAGTTCTGGAACATAGGGACTGCTACAAAAGGTGACACTCTCAACTGGTGGGAAAGACTTTATCCCTAAATTCGCTCGATGTTAAGCCCTACTCCCAACTAAAATGACACTAGTACTGATTAAATTTAACAAAACTCACAGCTGATAATTTCTCAACATGAATATGAAAATTTGAATATGGTGATAAAATCATAATCTGACTAACTTGTTGCTAGAAATTGGGAACATGCATAAACATATAGGTATCGGGTGTTCATAACCCTCAAGCGCTAAATAATACTTAAAATACAATAACATCATTTAAAACATTGTAAGGAAATTCATGATTCAGAGGTCCAAAACATAGAATATTTCATTAAGTTGATGAAATCCATAATTATGAGTGTAGGAATATGTTAAACTTATGAAGACGACAGGCTCACATGATTCAATCCATAAATTGATAGATTCACATGGTGTCAATTGAACATGATATCGGTGATTGAAATTATAGAGCATGTAAGGACACAATTTACAAGGAAACATATTATCATGACTTGTATTAAAAACTATTTATAAGAAATTGAGTAATCTCATACATGACATTGAAATTTCATGAAAAGAGGGAAAAAGGTTTTATGCTTGAAAAGTAAGGGATTTCGGGACTCAATGTGTGAAAGTAAACCATGATGAATACCCCACATACGTGCATTTTCGTGAATTCTTGTAAAAAAACTAGAATTAAGACCTTAGATGGTTGAATTCTTGAAAAGGAACCTTTCTTTTTGTTCTTGAGAGTGGGAGAGGGATAAAAGATGTTAGTTGACTAAGAAGAGGTAAATTATTTTTATTTGGGGCTCTTGGTCGTGAATTAGGTGTTTAAAGAAGAGGAAAAAGGACAAAATACCCCTTACCCCTTTAATAAAAGCTGAAGAATTTACACTGCATCATGGAACAAAGTTTATCTCAGAGGCTGTCCTTCATGACACATTGTACATCGCAGATACTAACCTCTGTGACACACTGGGAATAACGGAGGGCCTGTCTCTGTGGCACGTCAAAATTGCAGAGGCATACTACCTCCGTGGTGTAAAAACACCTTGAACCTCTTCCAAAAGTTCCAAAATTCTTTTAGATGACCCTTTTAATATTCCTAAACATATTTCACCATATAAATAAACATTAGGAACTCGGGAAGGCCAAAGAAAAATGCTCAAAATCTTGGGGAGTTAAAATGGCCATGTCACTTGTACTTAGTGTGAAATAATGACTTCGAAACTTTTACTCATATGATGAATAGTTGGAAATTAGTCTAGAATCTTATTAGGTATTACAAGATCTCCCTATTGGGATTATTTATCCTCGAATGAAACTATCTAAACTGACATACTAAGAAGACAGAGATCATGTACTAAATACTTAAAAGTTGAATCATGATTAAGTAAATGAATTTGGAACATAATGCATGGACTGAACTAAATTCATAAATACATGTTATGGCATGAGCATGGTTAGATAGCTAAGATATAAACAAGAGAACCAGTTTAAGGAAAACCATTACCTCAAGCTGAATCTAAATTCGTAGAAAAATGATAGGGATACTTGGCTCGCATTTCGGCTTATTTTTCCCAAGTAGCTCCCTCAGTGGACTGATTTCTCCATAGAACCTTAACCAAGAGAACTTCATCATTCCTGAACTTACGAATCTGGTGGTCAAGGATCTCAGCTAGGGCTTCTTAATAGGAAATTCTATATTGCATGCCTACACTCTATAAAGGAACGACATAATCTAGGCCACCAATATATTTCTTTAGCAAAGAGACATGAAACATCGAATGCACTGATGCAAATTTTGCAGGCAACTCTAACTCATAGGATACCTTCACAAAACAGCTCAAAATCCTATATGGGCCAACATAGTGGGGATTGAGCTTCCCTTTCTTACCAAACATCTTCACCCCTTTTATGGGTAAAATTTTCAAATAAACCAAGTCACCAACATCAACTGTAATATCTCCCCTTCTCATATCAGCATAGGATTTCTATTATTTTTGGGCTATCTTCAGCCTTTATCAAATCAACTAAACTTTCTCTATTGCCTCATGCACTGAGTTTGACCCTATTAAAGAAGCCTTAACTACTTCAAACCAACAAATAGGAGATCTCCACCACTATGCATAGATATCTTCAAAAAGAGCCATCTAAATATTAGGGTGATAGCTATTGTTGTAGGCAAAGTTAATTAGAGGTAAGTGGCCATCCCAACTACCCTTGAAGTTGATAACACAAGCCCTCAATATATCCTTTGATTTCTAAATTATTTTATCTACCTATCCATCTTTCTGATGATAAAATGTTATACTAAGATAGACTTGGGTACCAATACCCTTCTGAAAAGCCTTCCAAAAGTGACAGGTACACTAGGTACCTCTATAAAAAATTATGATCAACCAAACCCCATGCAACTTTACCAACTCCCTAAGATAGATTCTTGTATAATCCTTGACTGAATATGAAGTATAAACTGGTAATAAATGGGCTGACTTGGTCATTCTATCTACACTGAACTAAATTGAATCTTGCTGACGGTGCATACGAGGTAACCCTATAACAAAAATACATGTTCACCACTTACCACTTCCAAGTGGGGATATTAAACTCTTTAAGAATAGGATTAGACCTTCGGTGCTCAATGTTAACCTACTCACAATTCAAACACTTAGCCACAATTTTGTAATATCTTTCTTCATACCATTCCACTAATAGATTTTTTTCAAATCACGGTACATCTTAATGGCTCCTAGGTGAATAGAATATTGCATACCACGTGCCTGCAATAATATTTGCAGTTTAAAACCATCAACACTTGGAACATATAACATACCCTAATAACAAAGTACACTATCTCCCCCTTAGTAGAAAAACTTAACCTTTTAATCCTCAACTACTGCCTTCAACTTTACCAAAATAGGATCCCTGTCTTGCTTTTCTTTTACTTTGGCCGCCAATAAAGACTTCAAACCATTTTGAACCCATATAGTACCTTCAGCCAAATCAACTAACTGCACACCTAATCTACAAAGTTGATGAACCTCACGAACTAACTCCTTTTTATCCTCCACAACATGCACAACACATCCCATATACAATCTACTAAGGGCATCATCCACTATATTAGACTTATCAAGATGATACAACACACTCATATTATAGTTTTTTCAATAAATCAAACCACCTTCTCTAACAAAGATTTAGATCCTTCTGATTGAACACATACTGTAATTTCTTATGATTTGTGAACACATCAACATTAATCCCATAAAGGTAATGCCTCTAAATTTGTAAAGAAAAGACAACTGTTGGTAACTAAATTTCATGGGTTGGGTAATTCCTCTCAAGAGGTTTAAGATGTCTAGAGGCATAGGCTATGACCTAACCCCGCTGCATCAGCACATAACCAAGACCAACTTAATAAGCATCATAATAAACTACAAACCTATCTGAACCCTCTAGTAGAGTAAATACTGGGGCAAAAGTAAGTCAAGTCTTCAACTCCTAAAATTTTTCGCACAGGAATCTAACCAATGAAATTAAACTTTTTTCTAACTTAGTCGAGATATGGGACAAGCAATAGAAGAAAATCCTTCAACAATCTATAGTAACCAGCTAAACCTATGAAACTCCTGATATATGATAGAGAGATCGGTCTAGGACAGAGTTCGGTGTTTTGAGGATCAACTCAAGTACCATCACCAAAAATGATATGACTAAGGAAAGGTATTGATCTTAACCAGAATTCACACTTGCCAAATTTAGCGAATAAATGATGATCTTTAAAGGTTTGAAATACAATCCTAAAATAGTCTACAGGAACACCTTTGCTACGAGAATAGACAAGGATGTCATCTATGAAGACTGTGACGAGCATGTTCATGTACTGCTTGAACACCCTGTTCATCAAGTCCATAAAAGTTATAGAGTATTCGTTAGTCCAAAAGACATAAATATGAATTTAAAATGACCATAACGAGTTTTAAAGGATAGCATTGGGATATAACATTCTATGACTTTAAGTTAATGATATTTGGATCTGAGGTCTGTCTTAGAGAAATAACTTGCACCCTAAAGTTGGTTGAACTAGTCATCAATCCTGGCGAGAGAATACTTATTCTTGATTGTGACTTTGTTCAACAGGAGGTAGTCGATACATATTCTAAAAAAAATATTTTTCTTGTACATGAAGAGAACTGGAGAACCCTATAGAGAAACACTAGGTCGGATAAAACCCTTATCTAAAAGGTCTTTCAATTGTTCCTTCAATTTCTTAAGCTCAGCTAGATCCATTCTGTAAGGTTGAATTCAGAGAGGCTAGTTATCTTGGAGGAGATCTATTTTAAAGTCAATTTCACTTCTGGGAGGAACTTTGGAAATATCTTCAGGGAACACTTCTGGAAACTCATTTACTATAGGAACTGACTCAAGACTCGGAGTTTTAGAATTTAAGTCCTTGACTTAGACTATATGTTAAATACATACCTTGGATATCATCTTTCTTGCCTTAAGATAGGAGACAATTAACCTATTGGCATTGAACTACGACCTCTCCATTTAATAACAGGTTCATTAGTAAACTAGAATTGGACTATTCTATTTCTATAGTCAATTGAGGCATAGCATGAGTAGAGCCAATCCATGTTGATAATGGCATAAAATCAGTCATATCTAACTCCACAAGGTCAACTAAAGTGACTTTTTGAGATACTATGACCGAGTAATTTTTGTATACCAGTCTGGCTATAATAGAAAATGTACTAGGGTTGACACTAAAAGGGCTCTACCAATATGTCGGGACTGACATCGAATTCTATATCTATATAAGGAGTCACAAAATAAAATGAATCTCCAAGGTCCAACAATGCATAAATATGACGGTGGAAAACTTGTAACATACCCATAACCATATCAGGGGGAACAATCCTAATCATATTAAGTAAGAAGAGCATAAAGTCAATTTTTATGTGGTCCGCTGGTGGCACTAGAAATGGCGCCATACTGAGTAGGGTGACTTGATAGAGCCAATGAAAAGTTGGACTAACCTGGTTGATGAAAATCCTTTCCCTTCTGGGTATCCCCCTGAGCAATCCCTGATCCTCTGTCTTGGCTAGAAAAATCCAAAACACATATCACTCTCTGCCTTGTACTCTCCCTGATAATTCTTACTATATCTTTTGCAAAGTAGATTGGTGAGACCACTATTCATGCTACCCTTATATTTAGAGCCTAGCGCTCTATCCTGATTTTCCTATCTGAACTTCGGCACTAACACATTAGCTGAAGATGGGGCTGGAGTTGAAAATTCTAGCAAAATTGAGAACAATTCCCACCATCAGTCCTTTTCTATGAGAAGTTGAAGCTACCAGTTTTGGCCATCATATTCTCTATTTTTTTTCTTGAGCTTCTCCTCTTCAATTTTCTGATCATGAATCGTTAACCTATAAAATTTCATCTCCTTAATCAACAAATTTGTTCACCACTCCTTGACTACACCATCTAACACACCAAACATAAATAAACTTACTTATTCTATCCCTAGAATCAGCCACAATAGTCGAAGTATACCTCGCCAACTAGGTAAACTTAAGTGATCCCTCCTTCACACTCATGTTACCCTTATTTAGATTTATCAACTCTTGAACTTTGGCCTCCCTCAACTCGAGTGGGAAGAACCCATCTAAGAAGGATACAGCAAACTCCTCCCACTCTATAGGTCTTACCTCAACACCTCTGTCCTTCTTCCATAACTTGAACCAAATATGAGCCACTCCTTACAATTATTAAGCAACTAAGTCAGTACTCTTAGTAGAAGTAACACCCATGATGTCTGTCACTTTCTGCACACTATCCAAAAACTCTTATGAATCCTCCTCAGACTTGGATCTAGAAAATATTAGAGTATTTATCAGAGTAAAGTCTTCGATTTTAGCTGTCATACTTACTACTGGATTGGATAAAGAAATAGCCTATTGGTTATTCTCAGAAGTCATGGTTCGCCAAAATAGTAAAAGCATTTCTGAATTCAATATGAGAAATATATTTAAGAAGGTCATACTGATCAGGTGGTTTAAGCTGATACCCATTCCTTCTTCTGTTATTTCTTTTGGGAGGCATTTTTCTATAAATAGATAAATAGTTAGAAAGGGGATTAAAAAGAGCTCATGGTCTTTTATGTGACATGAATACTGATGAAGGAAAAGTTTCCTAAAATATCTCATAGCCTCTTGACCATAAGTATAGCACACTTCACACTCATGAACAAGACTCTACGCAACATGGCTTTTAGACACCATAGGAAACTTTATAGCCCTAGGATCTGATACCAAGTTTGTCATGACTCAATACTACCCCCTAGTTGTAATATGATCTTCAAGGTCACTAGTGACCCCAAGCTAACCCGTGGTCTCATATTTTCTGCAAGTATTGAATAAAATAAAATATCCATCATATACGAAATTTAAATTGATAAAAACTCTAATAAAAATAGTACTAAAATTATACTTAACATGTTTGAACTTCTGATAAAAATTTAAAACAAGTCTGACTATTTGAAAGCTTTTCAAACATGGGGAGTGGATAGGACAAACCCCCAACTATTTTCGACTAATTAAAATAAGAGCAGTACTAAAAATAACTACTAATAACTTATCCTCGAAGGATGAGGACTCGCCACAACTGTTGTTGAATGGCACTGAACTAACTAAGGGTGATTGAGGTACTAAGCCTCTGAACCTATATTATGAAATCAATATAGCGCAAAAGAGAGTATGATATCAGTACTTAGAATGTACTGGTAGACGATATAAGAACTAACTGAAGTACAAGTAAATAACAAGCATGAATATATGAACATGTAAAATAAATAAAATACTAAGTGAAGCATCTATTGAAGTAATTTGTAAGACTGATTGACTAAAAAGTTTGTAAACTAAGCACTATGTCATGCAAACCTAAAATGATATAACCTGAATATTGAACTAAAACTATGGGAGATATCATGTAACTGACATACCTCAATTTGACTTGATCGAGGTCTAACCTGTTACCCTAGTTGAAATGGTGTTTGTACCTTTCCAAGGGTACCAAAACATGGTTGTTTATGTGGATCCAACAAAGCTGATATCCCAAAAGACTAGGGTGTCACCCTCGACTAATAGGTTCCTCTAAGAGAGTATTATCTCTCAATTTGCAGGAAGACCTAACAATACTAATGTTGGATGTATTGTTCTAGAACTTAGGGACTGCTACTGAAGGTCTCACCCTCGACTAAAAGGAAATCTTACATCTCTAAATTTTCTCAGTGCTAAATCTTACTCCCAACTAAACTGACACTAGTATTTATTAAAGTTAACAGGAATCACAATTGTTAACTGCTCAACACAAACATGATAATCTAAATATGGTGATAAAATCATGATCTGACTGACTTGTTATGAGAAATCAAGAACATGCATCAATATATTGGTATTGGGTGTTCATAATCCTCTGACTATGAATAATACTTTAAATATAAGAACATCATTTAATACACTATAAGGAAATTCACAATTCAGAGACCAAAACATTGAATATATCATTATGTTGATGAAATCCATAATTATGAGTTTGGGAATATGTTAAACTAATGAGGACACCATGCGCACATGATTCAATTTATAAATTTATAGATTAACATGGTGTCAATTGAACGTGATGTGGGTGACTAAAATTATAGAGAATGTAAGGACATAATTCACATGTAAAGCATATTATCATGACTTTTATTCAAAACGAATAAGAGAAAATTGAGTAATTTCATACTTGACATTAAAATATCATAAAAAGAGATAAAAGGGTTTATGCTTGAAAAATAAGGGATTTTGGGACTTAATGGGTGAAAGGAAACCATTGATGAATACCCCACATACCTGTGTTTTCTTGAATTCTTAAAGAAAACTCAGAATTGAGACCTTGGGTGGTTGAATTCTGGAAAAGGACTTTGTTTTTGTTCTTGAGAGTGTGAGGTATGAATGATATTAACTGAATGAGGAAGGAGTAAATTACATTAATTTGGGGCTCTTGGTAGTGAATTAGATTTTTAAAAAAGAGGGAAAAACACCAAAATTCCCCTTACCTCTTTAATGAAAACTACAGGATTTATACTACAACGTGGTACAGAGGTTATCGCGGAGGCTAGCCTTTATGACACACGATGTATCATGGAGACTAACCTCTGTGACATGTTGCGTATCACAGAGGGCTAGTATTTGTGGTGCATCATAATCACAATGGCATACTACCTCCGCGGTCTAAAAATACACCAAACCTCTTTCAATAATTTTAAAACTCTCTTGGATGACCTTTTTAACATTCTAAACATGTTTTAACTTATAAATAACTATTTGGAACTCAGAAAGGCCAAAAATAAAATTCTCAAAATCTTGGGGTGTTAAAATAGACATATCACTTGTACTTAGTGTGAAATAATGACTTTGAAAATTCTAAACATGTGACGAAGCTAGAAACTAGTCTAGGATCTTGTGGGGTATTATAGTACATGAGGATTGGTTGTTACATGAAAGTTAGTTGATAAGTGTTGATTAATTGACAAGTGATGAATATCGACAAATGGTGGTTATAGTGTGGCATGATGGATGAATTTCAATTGTGTTATAAGAGTTGATAAAATAATGGTGATGGCTTATTCTATCTTGTTTGTAACTTCTAGGCTTTTGGAGGTTTGTGATAGGTTGTTTACTTTTCCACACTAATTGGCATAGGAGAGCCAATTTTATTATCATAATTTCATGTGTTGATGATTTATGTTATGTTATGCTATTATTATGGTTTATTTACTTAATTATGTACAATGAGGTTGGAGTTAGTTCAAGCTTTTCTATACCTTGACTTAATTAAGTTATCTCGCATTTTATCATTCTTATATCATGATTTAGCTCACTTAACTGATGATGCCTACTGAGTACCTATGGTTTTGGTACTTATACTATATTTCTATACCATTTTTGTGCAAATTTGAGTACTAGTTGTCATCGTTGATCAACGTTCATGTTGTGTTGATATCTGGAGATAAGGTAAGCTCTTGGAGTAGGAGTCAACTATTTCCTTCTATCTTTCTATGTTCTATCTTTTGTTTTGAGATAGATATTATTGACTATTCTAGATACCTGGTTTGTGTTATTATTACTAGATGCTTTTGTACTAGATTTACCAGGTTGTGGGATGGTATCTACGTTGACTATCTTTATCTATTTCAAATATTATGCTTATTATAAGTTGTATTGTTGATTTTTGCCTATATTTAGAACTTTCCACCAAGTTAACCTATTCTGTTTAACTCTAGGTTATTTTTTGGTTTACCTACTAGCGTGATCGAGTAGGTGTCATTATGACTCATAATTTAGGTCATAAAAAATTTGTATCAGAGCCTAGGCTAACCTGTATTGTTAGTACAAGAGAAAGTTTCTAATAGAGTCTTACGAATCAGAATGATTACATTTGTTTCCTATATTCAAGAGGCTGTGGGACATTCTTAGGAGTTCTTCACTTCTTTCACTTATTTCGTTCTAAGAGTCTGAGTTGGTTTATAGAACATTTCTTTGATTTTACTCATCCATAGATGGATAGGACATGTGCTACTACTACACGAGCTAAGGGTCCCAAGATTGAGCCTTGGGATCCTACTCACACTCATGGATGACCCAGAGGTTGTGGACACCTTAATGATGTGTCCCTAACTAGGTTCCAGGAAAGTGGGCCTTTAAGACCCTATTCCTGCTCCTATGCTAAAGATTCTTTTGCCCCAGCTAATAGTGGGCCAAGGACCAGCCTAGGATCCACAAGTGTTTATTTTTTCTTTAATGCTCATAGATATGTTGGTTAAGGTTTTGGGGTTAGTCGGTGGTGCATTATCTGATGGTGCACAATCTACTGATCAGAATGGCATTGAGGTAGAGACGCAGCCTATAGCTCTGTCTCCCAGAATTAAGGTCCTTTCTTCACTGATGTTGCTTAGATTTTTTATTGCTACGGGCAAGGATGCATATGAGTTTTTGACTGCTTATGAGGATAGACTCCATAATTTAGGCCTTATTGATACTCGTGGTATGGATTACACCATACTTTAGTTGGACTTGGCTACTCGACATTGGTGAAGTGGTTATATGGATTCTAGATTAGCTGCATCTTATCCTTTGACATGGACTCAGTTCTTTGAGATGTTCTTGGAGAAGTACATGTCTCTCTAATTTAGGGATCATTTAAGAGATTAGTTTTTTATATTATATAAGGGCTCTATGATATTTATAGAGTATGAGGCTCATTTTCAGTAGTTGGCTAAGCATGCTACTACTATTCTGGGAACTGAGTATAAGAAAGTTTGTTCTTTGTTAGAGAGTTGAGACATTCTTTCATATATGCTTTATTATTAGAGTTATCTTGGGATTTATTGTATGTGTTATTACGTGTATCTACTCCCATGGGTAATTCTTTAGTAGTGGACCAAATTTTTAGATCCTGTGTTATGACTGTTAGAAATATTGATACTCATGTTGATCTTATTATTCTAGATATTATGGATTTTAATATGATTCTGAGCATGGATTTGTTATCCCACTATCATATGGTAATGGATAGCTTTGCCAAGATCGTTATCTTAGCCATGCCTAGTATACCTCCAGTAGTGTGGCAGGGAGCAGTTAGACGTAAGACAATAGGTATTATTTCTTATGATCATGCAAAAAGGCTAATTTCAAGGGATTGTAAATCTTATCTTGCTTATATTTATAATACTAGTATGGAGAGTCTGTCGCTTGACTCTGTTCCTATAGCTTGTGAGTTTTTTAATGTGTTCCCTATCGACCTACCTGGTCTTCCCCCAATCTGTGAGATTATGTTTGCTATTGATCTCAAGTTTGGCAGCCGACTTATTTGTATGGCACCTTACTATATGGCATCTGTCAAGCTTAAGAAGCTGAATTCTCAGCTTTAGGATCTTTTTCAAAGAGTTTTATTAGATCAAGTGTGTCTCCTTGGGGAGGTTTTATGTTATTTGTGAAGAATAAAGATGTCTTCATGTGTATTTGTATTGATTATAGGTAGCTTAATAAGGTGACAGTGAAGAACTGCTATCCTATTCCTCACATTAATGATTTGTTTGACCTGCTTCAAGAAGCAATAGTTATTTCTAAGGTTGATTTGAGATCTGGTTACCATCAGTTGAGGATATCTCGAAGACATCTTTTAGGACCCGTTATAGCCATTATGAGTTCTTGCTGATTCCATTTGGCTTAACTAATGCCGCAGTTGGATTTATGAATCTGATGAATTAAGTGTTCAGAACTTATTTGGATTCCTTTGTGATTGTATTCATCGACGACATCCTTGTGTATTCGAGGAGTAAAGAGGAGCATGCACAATATTTGAGAATTATGCTCCTAACTTTGAGAGATCATGTGATTTTCACCATATTTTCTAAGTGTGATTTTTGGCTTGAGTTATTGACATTTCTCGGATATATGGTGTCTAAAGATTCTATTATGGTAGACCCAACTAAGATTGAGGAGAATTATGATTTGGCTAAACCTACATCTCCGACTGAGCTTTGTAGCTTTATTGATTTGGCTAGTTTTTGTAGATGCTTCATCGAGGATTTTGCTAGATTGACACAGAAGGAGGTTCCTTTCTGATAGTCCAAGGAGTGTGAGTTGAGCTTTGTAAAGAACAAGGATTTCCTTACTTTAGCTTTTATTCTACCTCTTCCTGTAGAGGGTGAGGGATTCACCATGTATTGCAATACTTCTGGTGTTAGCCTTGGTTGTGTATTGATGCAGTAGGGTCGTGTTATTTCTTAAGCTTTGAGATATACTACGGCTCATGGGCGCAACTACCCACTCATGATTTAGAGTTGGCGACTATTGTTTTCATGCTTAAGATTTGTAGGCATTATCTTTATGGTGTACTTTGTTAGATTTTTACCGATCATCACATTTTTCAGCATCTTATGACCTAGAGAGATCTTATGTATACAACATAGATGGATTTTATTAAGGAATATGATAGTTTTATCTTATATCATTCGGGTGAGGTGAATGTTGTAGCAAATACATTAAGTCAAAAGGAAGCAATTATAGGCATCTTGTCTTGTATTTTAGTTTCTTAGAGGCCCTTGGCATGGGACATTCATTCCTTAGAAAACACGATAGTTTGTCTTGATATTTTAGACCCTAAGAGGATTCTTGATAGGTTTAGATGAGGTCTTCACTTTTGGAGCATATTTTGGATGATCAGTTTGAGGATAGTAAGCTTTGATTCATTCATGATCAGGTGTTGAGAGGTGAGTCTTAGAGGACCACCATAGATTTTGAGGGAGTTTTGATATTTGATAGTCAAATTTGTGTTCTGAGGATTGATGACTTGACCCAATTGATTCTACATGAGGCTCATAGCTCTAGATATTTTATTCATTTGGGCATAACTAAGATATATAGATATTTTAGACAACATTATTGGTGGAGTGGCATAAAGGGAGATATGGCAGATTTTATAGCTCCTTGCTTATGTTTTCAACAGGTAAAAGTTGGGCATCAGGACCAGGTAGATTAACTCAGAGGTTGTCTATTCTCGAGTGGAAATAGGAGAAAATTACCATGGATTTTGTTAGTGGTTTTCCTCGTACTTCTCATGATATGGATGGCATTTGGTTCATTAAATACTGGTTGACCAAGTTCGTACATTTCCTTCTTATTCAAATATTTTTCAGTTCCAAGAGATTAACTCGTACCTATGTACGTCAGATAGTTTGTTTGCATAGTGTGCTCATATCTATCATTTTGGACTGAGGTTTTATGACTTCTATATTTTGGAGAGATTTTCTGGAGGAGTTGGGTACTCAGGTGGATCTTAGTACAATATTCCATCCTCAAACCGATGGTCAGTCCGAGTGACAATTCAGGTGCTTGAGATATGCTTAGCCTATGTTATGGATTTTGGATCTAGTGAGAGGATAACTTATCCTTGGCAGAGTTTTCTTATAACAACAATTATCATTCATGTATTAAGATGGTGCATTTTGAGGCTTTGTATGGTAGGAGATGTCATTCTTTGATTAAATGGTTTGAGACTTCTGAGGTTTAACCTTATGGAACTAATTTGCTTCAAGAGTTGTTAGATAGATTCAGGGTGATTCAGGATAGGTTGAGATAAGCTCATAGTAGGCTGAAGACCTATGCAAACCATAGGCTTCGTGACTTGAGATTTAGAGTTTATGATTGAGTATTCCTTTTAGTATCACCCATGAAGGGTGTAATGAGATTTGGGAGGAAGGGTAAACTAAGACTTAGATATACTAGACCTTTCGAGATTCTTTGCACAGTTGGTGAGATTGCTTATGAGTTAGCTTTACCTCTAATTTTTTTTTGTCCATTTGGTATTCCATGTTTCTATGTTGTGATAATATACTTCTAATCCATCTCATGTGCGTAGAAGGTACGCAGTCCATTTGCATGAGCGTTTGACTTTTGTGAAGGAGCCTGTGCTTATTTTAGCTAGTGATGTAGGATGGTTACGCACTAGGGAGATTCTTATAGTTAAGGTTTAGTGAGGAACCGCCTAGTAGAGGAGGCTACTTGGGAGATTGAAAGTGAGATATGTACCGTGTATCCTCACCTATTCAAGATTTCAGGTATATTCTAATCCTTAACTTTCGTGGATGAAATTTCCTTTAGTAGTGGATGTTGTAATGAACCCGTCAGGTTCTTTTCCATATTCTTGCTTATTTTTACTGTGAGAGCTTCTCTATAGCTTTGCTAGAACTAAAAGTTCGGTTACCGGGCAATCTATTTGGCTTTTAGAGCCAATTCCCTATTTTCAAGTCTTCATTGGTTCCAAATAGCCAGTAGGTGAAAACTTCAGTCAAATAGCCTTGAATGCATACTCTAACTATTTAGCATCTTTGAAATATCATTTTAGTGTAGGAGGACTCTTGGTTCGGGCCTCAAGGCACCCAGTCTCATTTGACCTATTATTCAAAAAGTTAGGAAAATAAAAATTCGGTGTGGGGCCTATTTTTGATGAAACAACCTTAAATGGAATTTTGACTACGTCATTGAGTCCAAAACATAAAATTAGATAGGGTTACATATTTTGTTTCAGTATACGGGATGTTGGATGAATCTCGAGGTCTTGATGGAGACTTGAAAAATCTCCAAGTCTCAGCTAAAACTGGTGCACCCGCGATCGCAAGCCATGGATTGTAATAGCGATATGGAAGCACCATTAAGTGCCACGATTAAGACACTTTTAGTCATAGATATGACTCATCTGGTGGTTGACCAGAGCAACGATCGCGGTGGGAAAATATTATGAATGCAACATCTACCCCTCATGTCATGTGTGGCGATCAAAGTGATCAGGTCGTGATAGCAACATGCCCCATTTTAGCCCCCTTTTCTCCATTCCTTCATCCATTCTAAGAGAGTTAACAATAGTGAGATAGATTGAAACAGAGCCTTGTGGGTGATTTAGGATCTTGGATAACATCTATTTTCGTGATTCCCCTTAGATTTGTGGTAAGATTTCACCTTTTTCATAGCAGAATTTTTCCATTTCTTGTTCAAAAATCTCAAAATCTTAGAGGCTTGATTTTAGCCCCTAATTAGCTGGATTTCACCCATTTTTAAGGGTAATAACTCCTTGAGCATGAAATAATATTAGGTTGGTTTCGAATATATGATTTTTCATAAAAGGGACCCATATAGGATTATTTGGTGATTTTTAAAACCGAAGGAAAATAGTGCAATAAGGGTATAATTATTCTCGTATTGATGAGTAGAATGTGATTTTAATTTCTTGACATCTTGCAAAATCTTTTCAAAAGGGAAAAGAAGTGATTTAGCAGATATTGTGAGCTTTCTTCGGCATCCAGGTAGGCTAGGTTATACCCCTTGTTATATTGAGCTAATTCATAGTATGTTCATGATATTGTGCTAGATTTGGGATGGGTTTTAGGTGTTGGTGTGATAAATTGCAATCGTTGGGTCAGTTGGACCGTTTAGGCTATGTTGGATATCATTTTTGGAAATAATTAGCCTAGTTAAACACTACCTTAGGTCTAGATTGGAATTGCTTTAGTTACTAAAATAATGAGGAGATTTTCGTAGTCACTTGATTATAGGAAAAAACTTTCATTAGTTTTCCTCACCTTAGGTGGATTTGTCTTAGGTGCTCTCCATAGGGAGAAATTGCTATCCTATGGTTAGTTGTGGCTTTTTCGACATCTAGTAGTGGGTTTAGATACCTTAGCCCAGTCCGTGGTAGATATTGCTTGATAAATTATTCTGGGAATTTAGAGTGGATTCTTTGACCCACCTTAGGACAAGACTTGTGATAGTTATTAAAGACACTTTGATATGCTTGTGTACATTTAGGAACATGGTTATTTTGGTCACGTTTAGATTCCTTGGTACTTGTTTGTTATAATGGATGACGTGGGAAGTAATGCTTAATGAATATGCCATAAATGAGCTATTGATTAAGCTTATGTTATTGATGATCTATTTTATATGCAATTGAATTGGCTATTGATTGGGCTACCGAATATACTATTGAATAAGCCCTTGATTAAAATATTGACTAAAACATTAATTAGGCTATTTATTAAGACAAAAAATGAGATATTAACTATGATAGTGATCCTGTATATTGATATTAATGTTTACGCTATTATTTATTCTAGAGGTCATGCTTAATGACTATATTGACGATTAAGTTATTGATTATGTTATGAGTAAATTCTAGATTATGCCATGGGTTAGATATTAATCAAGCTATTGGTAAGCTATCGACTATGCAGATGATAAGCTATTTCTTATGCTAATGATAAGCCATTAATTAAACTATTAATAAGTTATTACTGATGCTTGATAATACATAGATTATGTTAGAAATCATGTTTATTGACTATACTGGCGAATATGGTATGGATTATGCTAAAGAGCACGCTTATTGATTATATTAGCAATTATGCTATTGATTAAGCTAACCATCAAGCTTATTTACTATATTGAAAATCATGCTATTGATTATGCTAGAGCTTACAATTTTGATTATGATTATTGATCACATTAATATGCTATGTTAATGGATATGCTATGGCATACTCTAATGATTATACTATTGTCCATGATAATGATGATATAAGTACCGGTTCAAGTACGGATATCACTTATGCTATGAACTATCCAATTACCGATTCAAGTCTGGATATTATGTATTCTATGAACTATCTAAATACCGGTTCAAGTTTGGATAATGAAGATGATATCGATTATTTATACCCGATAGAAGTCTGGAGGATGGTTATAATAATGATAATGATATCAATTATTTATACCACTACTAAAAAACTGCTTATTACCTGGGGATTTTACCTAGGGAATAATATCGCAGGAAATACATGCAGATTTACCTACGAAATTATTAAATTCGTCAATATTTAAATATATTACCTGCGAACTATATATTTGCAACAAATTCCACAGGTAAATTTGGTGCCATATTGCTTAAATTTCATACTTGCGACATTACCTGAGAAAATATATCGGCTGGTATTTTATCTTTAGGTAAATCCGCGGGTATATGAACAAATATATATATGTATATTAAATCCGTAGAAAAATCCCAAGGTAATTTATCTTATGGATTTACTTAGAGATATTTTGGTGGAAATTTATGTAATGGTTTTTATTACCTGAGAAATTATTTGGGAATTTTGCTGAAAATTTATTCTTGGGGATTTACCTGTGAAATTATTACTTGCGAACTTTACCTAGGGAAATATATCAGCAGATATTTTATCTCTAGGTAAATCCTCAGGTATATGAATAAATATATATATTATTTAAATCCATAGAAAAATCCCCAGGTAAATTTATCCTATGGATTTACTTAGAGATATTTTGGTGAAAATTTATGTAATGGATTTTATTACCTGGAAAATTATTTGGGGATTTTGTGCTGCGAATTTTGCTGGGAATTTTATCATGGGGATTTACCAGCAAAATTATTACTTGTGACATTACCTGGGGACATATATCGACAAATATTTTATCTCTAGGTAAATCCGCAGGTATATGAATAAATATATATACTTTGTAAATCCATAGAAAAATTCCTAGGTAATTTATCCTACAGATTTACTAAGAGATATTTTAGTGAAAATTATGTAATGGATTTTCTTACCTGAGAAATTATTGGGGATTTTGTGCTGTGAATTTTGCTGGGGATTTATTCTTGGAGATTTACCTACGAAATTATTACTTGCGACATCATCTGGGGAAATATATCGGTGGGTATTTTATCTCTAGGTAAATTCGCAGGTATATATATATATATTTTAAATCCATAGAAAAATTTCTAGGTAATTTATCCTACGAATTTACGTAGAGATACTTTTTTTGAAATTTATGTAATGAATAGTATTACCTAGGAAATTATTTAGGGATTTTGTGCTGTGAATTTTGTTGGATATTTATTCTTGGGGATTTATCTGCGAAATTATTATTTACGACATTACCTAGGTAAATATATCGACAAATATTTTATCTTTAGGTAAATCCGCAGGTATATGAACAAATATATATATATTTTAAATCCATAAAAAAATCCCCAGGTAATTTATCCTACGGATTTACTTAGAGATATTTTGGTGGAAATTTATGTAATAGATTTTATTATCTAGAAAATTATTTGGGGATTGTGTGCTGCGAATATTGTTGGAAATTTATTCTTGAGGATTTACCTGCGAAATTATTACTTGCGATACTTCCTGCGGAAATATATTGGTGGGTATTTTATCTCTAGGTAAATTCGCAGGTATATGGACAAATATATATATATATATATATATATATATATATATATATAATTCATAAAACAAATTGAGGTAAAATAATCTTGATTTTATATAATTTCTTTTATAGTGTAAGTAGGGGCACGGAGTCAGATAGGATCATAGGGATTAATCCGAATTCTCTTTAGTGAAAAATTACATGATCGCTATTTTACATTTGATCCTAATGTACCAATAGAATGCTATGTATTCTCCATTTTTCAATCTCGCAAAGAGAAAATGTTTTTTCCTCTGACTTAAGTAAATGATGGATTTATAAATAATTTAATTAAAATTTTTCACATTATCTTATTGACAAGATTTTACAGTCGCATAAATATCACGACTTGCCATATTCTAAAGTATTATTTTTTTCTTTAACTTTATGCTTAATAAACGTAAATCGTATAAATTGAACAGTGAAAGTATGTTATTTTGCTTCAAATTGCTACACTAATTAAAATAAATATACATTATTTTTAGGGGAAAAAATTAACTGAATAAAACAATTTATTTTGTAAGCCTCTTTATTTCATTTACAAATTAATTATACTATAAATTATTTCACTTTGTTGCAAAACTATTAATCGATGAATCTTTTAATTTATGTGATATTTTTTTTCTTTTAATGATCAAACTATACGAATTTTGGAAAATATTTTAAATATGTATGTATATTTTTATAGTCATTGACATGATACGAATGACAATTTATGATATTTTTCGGATAAAATTTCAATATACTAATTAAAATATTAAAATATTAAAGATATATCAAATTAACTAAATGTCATATAAATTGAAACAAAAGAAATATTGTATACTCATCCAAATCATATATCATATAAATATACAAAATTCAAAAGAAATTATAATTTGAAACAAAAGATATTATTCAATTAAAAATTGTATATACTAATTATAATTTTAAAATATTGAAGATAGATCAAATTAGCTGAATGTCATATAAATTGAAACAAAAGAAATATCGTATAATCATTCAAATCATATATCATATATCATTGGGGGTGGACATCCTGTTTGTTCGATTTGCTTGTTTAATATCAGTTTATTTTTTCGATTTTCAGATTGACGAAAATGACAACCATAATCAAATCAAACTAAATTCGATTTGATTTAATTTCTATAAATTCGGTTCAGTTATTTCAAATTTTTATTTTGATTTTGAAGATTAAAGTAGTGTGTCTTTCTTTGTCCTGATCGGACATTTAAAATTTATGATTTTTTTTTTAGAAATCATATGTGCAATTTTTATTTCGAATTCTTTGATATGTGTCAATTTATTTTAATTTGACACAATCGAAATCATCAATTCAAATTATTTAACTCAATATCTAATCCCAATTTAACCCATCTCCTCAAATCTAATCTCAATCGCTCATCATATTTGATCAGTGGCTAATATTAAATCAATTTTCACTAATATTTTTCTTGAAATTGGACAGCTTCAGACTATTTTTCTTGAACAGAGAGTATATTAGAAACAACCTATCTACCTTAGCAGTAAGGTCTGGATACACTGTACTCTCCACGAACGTCAATCTATCGAAATAAATTGGGTTACTTATGGTGACACCCAATTTTGACCGTAGGCTGTTATTTTAGCAAGATTATTAATTTTAAATGTTGTTATTTTCTACGCATTATTTTGACATCAAATAAATATTAACATGTCGAAATCATGATTTGAAAATATACAATTTATTTTTATATTATTATTTTTTACATTATCCAATATTTTAAATAATTTTGCTAATATTTATTAAATCATTTCCGCAATTATACATTCCCATAATTTACAAACATTGTCTATTATTATTATTATTATTATTACGTCTTTCCTACATTTGTTAAATAGCAATCTAAGTCAATTCAATTTTCCCAGATTATGTAATGTCTAGCCTAATTCTTATTCAATTAATATCAATTTTAGTCAGAATTGATATTAATTGAAGCTGAATAAACCTTAGCTTGACTCAATTTTGAAAATACTTATGAAGCTCACACGAGCTAATCAAGCAGCTGAATATGATATCAAAGATGTTTTTGAGTTGATCATCAATCTTAGCTTGATTCGTTATTGAGATCGAAAAAATAATGGTCATTATTGACAGATAAGTAATTCAAGATTAACTAACACCTCTACCCAAATGCATGTTAAATAATCTTAATTCTACACGCGTTGTCTATTGTTAATAGCGATACCTTATTATATTTATTAAATAGCAACCTAACATAAAACAATTTTTTCTAAGTTATTTAAATTTGAGCCATCTTGTACTCAATTAATATCAACTTTAACCAAATAAACATAAATTTTATAGCCAATTTGTAATCAATTGATGACAATTATAGCCAATTTGTATTCAATTGATAACAATTATAGCCAAATTGATAACAATTTTAAGCTCAAATTGAAATTCAATGTTTCTGCCCCTTTTTAAATAACTTTAATCTTAGTCATTGATCAAAACCAATCCAACGACTGAGATCAAATTTGTCATTTCTCTCCTTTTAACTAACACAAGAAACCTTAATCTCATTTCCACGAAAACCATCTGCCTCTCTCCCTATGTTCTCTCTCTTTCCTCTTTCTATACTTTCTCTTTCTCTCTAAAACGAAAATAACGGATGCCGCCTTCACTGGCACCTCCATCGTCTCCTTTCCCAATGCTAGCTATGGTGGCAACAACAACACCAACCGTCCTTCCGTTATCCTTTTCAACCATCCCCACTGTTGTACTGTTCCACTCCCTGCAAGGTATGTGAAATAAAAGACGATGCACAATTAAAGTCAAGTTACGTTCAACTATTTCCATTTTCCTGTGATTACTAATCAGAATTTTGTTTTAGCAGATTGTTCAAATAGTTCTTGCTACTCACATTAGTAAGCCAAATGGCATCAGCATTGTTTTAATTCCACGGGGCATTTAGCAGGACCCTAGGAGTTTCTAGTATAATTGGATCATTTTTCTACTTTTACAATTCGTATTAGGAGGATTCGTACTTTCACAAGGTATATTGGGTCATTTATATGTCTAGAGTAGCTCTTGCTTTGCTTAAACCTACTAGAGCAAAATTTTTAATCATTTACTTTGTCTAATGATGTAGATAATGTGAAGAGCTGGTGGATATGGACTTACTGGATTTCACCAATGATGTATTCTATGAATGCAATCCTTGTGAATGAGTTCGATGGAAAGAGGTGGAGATGTGTAAGTTTCTCTATCTGGTGTTGCTTAAATGAAATTGTACTATTCATATAAGATCTAGCTGTTTGTGATGATTAATATCCAAAATTAAATATGAGAGGATGGAAAAGTTAATGCCTTGCTTTACTATAGATCTTTATTCAGGTTGTCAAGAGGCAAAATCATCCATCAATATCCAAAATTAACTAACTTTTGTTTTGAATTTTGTAAGGTAAATGGTCACTTTAGAAATGAATTAGTGACTTCGATTTGTTTAAGTGTAGGTACTTCACATGTGAACTTGTGTTTTGAATTTAGTTTAGTTTAAACTTGTGAAGTGAATTAATGACTTAAAATATTTAAGTTTAGGTACTTGAAAGGTGAACCTTTGTTTTGAATTTAGTAAGGTACATGGTCACTTGAGAAGTGAATTAGTGACTTTGATTTGTTTAAGTGTAGGCAATTGAAATGTGAATTTGTGTTTTGAATTTAGTTTAGTTTGGTAACTTATGAAGTGAATTAGTGGCTTGAAATGTTTTAAGTGTAGGTACTTGATAGGTGAAGTTTTATTTTGAATTTAATAAGGTACAAGGTCACTTGAGAAGTGAATTAGTGACTTTGATTTGTTTAAGTGTAAGTAATTGAATTGTCAGCTTGTGTTTTGAATTTAGTAAAGTACATAGGCATTTGAGAAGTGAATTAATGACTTGAAAATGTTTAAGTGTAGGTACTTGAAATGTAAATTTGTGATTTGAATTTAGTAAAGTGTGGTCACTTGAGAAGTGAATTAGTGACTTGAAAATATTTAAGTGTAGGTACTTGAAATGTGAACTTTTATTTTGAATTTAGTAAAGTACATGGTCACTTGAGAAGTGAATTAGCAACTTGAAAATGTTTTAAGTGTAGGTACTTGAAATGTGAACTTTTATTTTCAATTTAGTAAAGTATATGGTCACTTTAGAAATGAAATAGCAACTTGAAAATGTTTTAAGTGTAGGTACTTGAAATGTGAACTTTTGTTTTGAATTTAGTTTAGTTTGGTAACTTGTGAAGTGAATTAGTGACTTGAAATGTTTAAGTGTAGGTACTTGAAAGGTGAAATTTTGTTTTGAATTTCGTAAGGTACTTGTGAACTTTTGTTTAGAATTTAGTTTAGTTTGATAACTTGTGAAGTAAATTAGTGACTTGAAATGTTTAATTGTAGGTACTTGAAGGTGAACTTTTCTTTTGAATTTAGTAAGGTACATGATCACTTTAGAAATGAATTAGTGACTTCAATTTGTTTAAGTGTAAGTACTTCAAATGTGAACTTATTTTCTGAATTTAGTTTAGTTTGGTAACTTGTGAAGTGAATTAATCACTTAAAATGTTTAAGTGTAGGTACTTGAAAGGTGAACTTTTGTTTTGAATTTAGTAAGGTACATGGTGACCTGAGAAGTGAATTAGTGACTTTGATTTGTTTAAGTGTAGGTAATTGAAATGCGAACTTGTGTTTTGAATTTAGTTTAGTTTGGTAACTTGTGAAGTGAATTAGTGAATTGAAATGATTTAAGTATAGGTACTTGATAGGTGATGTTTTGTTTTCAATTTAGTAACGTACATGGTCACTTGAGAAGTGAATTAGTGACTTCAATTTGTTTAAGTGTAGGTACTGGAAATGTGAACTTGTGTTTTGAATTTATTAAAGTACCTAGTCACTTGAGAAGTGAATTAATGACTTGAAAATGTTTAAGTGTAGGTACTTAAAATGTGAACTTTTATTTTTAATTTAGTAATGTACATGGTTACTTGAGAAGTGAATTAGCAACTTCAAAATTTTTTAAGTGTAGGTACTTGATATGTGAAGTTTTGTTTTGAATTTTGTAAAGTACATGGTCACTTGAGAAGTGAATTAGCACCTTGAAAATATTTTAAGTGTATGTACTTGAAATGTGAACTTTTGTTTTGAATATAGTTTAGTTTGGTAACTTGTGAAGTGAATTATTGACTTTAAATGTTTAAGTGTAGGTACTTGAAAGGTGAACTTTTTTTTTTCAATTTAGTAAGGTAGATAGTCACTTTAGAAATGAATTAGTGACTTCGATTTGTTTAAGTGTAGGTACTTCAAATGTGAACTTGTTTTTTGAATTTAGTTTAGTTTGGTCACTTGTAAAGTGAATTAATCACTTAAAATGTTTAACTGTAGGTACTTGAAAGGTGAACTTTCGTTTTGAATTTAGTAAGGTACATGGTCACTTGAGAAGTGAATTAGTGACTTTGATTTGTTTAAGTGTAGGTAATTGAAATGTGAACTTATGTTTTGAATTTAGTTTAGTTTGGTAACTTGTGAATTGAATTAGTGACTTGAAATGTTTTAAGTGTAGATACTTGTTAGGTGAAGTTTTGTTTTGAATTTAGTAAGGTATATGGTCACTTGAGAAGTGACTCAGTGACTTCGATTTGTTTAAGTGTAGGTACTTGAAATGTGAACTTATGTTTTGAATTTAGTTTAGTTTGGTAACTAGTGAAGTGAATTAGTGACTTGAAATGTTTTAAGTGTAGGTAATCAATGCACATACGCAAAGAGCCATCTTTCTTTCTCACAAACAACACAGGAGCACCCCAAGGAGAAACACTGGACCTTATGAAACCCTTATCTTGTAGATCTTTGAGTTGTTCTTTCAACTCCTTAAGTTTTGTAAGGGCCATAAGGTAAGGAAGAATAGAAATGGGTCGAGTATCGAGAAGAAGATCAATCCCGAACTCTATCTCTCTATCAGGAGGTATCCCTGGGAGATCATCCAGAAAGACCTCAGAAAACTCATTGACGACATTAATAGACTGGAGAGTTGGAGTCTCAGACTTAGTGTCTTTGACTCTAACCAAATGGTAAATACACCCCTTAGAAATAAGGTTTCTAGCTTTCAGGTAAGAGATAAAATGACTCTTGGGTGACACAGGATTCCCAGACCACTCAAACACAGATGCACCCGGAAATTAAAACTTGACCACTCGGGTCCAACAATCAATAGAGGCATAAGAAGAATACAGTCGTCCATACCCAGAATCACATCAAAATCTTCCATGTCTAACTCAATCAGGTCAGCCATCAAAACTCTATGAAGAATGGTAACAGGACACTTTTTATACACTTTCTGGGCAACAATCGAATCACCCACTCGGGTAGAAACTAGGATAGGCTCAGGAATAATCTCAGGACTCATTTCAAAATTCACAGCAATCAAAGGTGTAACATATGAGAAACTGGATCCCGGATCTAACAAAGCAAACACATCAAACTAAAATATACGAAGCATACCAGTAACAACATCGGGAGAGTCCTCCTGTTCCTGGCGGGCCAGTAAAGCATAGAATCTATTTTGGCGCTGCCCGCCAGCATTGCTAGAAGAGGCGCCCTGAGCTGGGGCTGGGCGAGTCGCTGGAACTGGAGCACTAACAGTCTGAGTCTGGGTCTGAGGACGATAGTCATGATGCCCTTGTCCATCTTGTGGATAATCTTTAACTCTGTGACCCATGTCCCCACACCGAAAACAACCCCTCTTCTCACCCCAACACTCACCTGAATATTCAGCATGAGGCATATTTTCATTCAATGGGTCAGCGGGTTGAGGTTGCTGACCATTATTATTTCTTCTCGCTCGATATTTTGAAAGAGGAGAGAACGAATGAATAACAGACAGAGACACTTTAAGCACGATAGACTTTTGAAAGAAAGAATCACACTTTTTCCTAAAACGTCTTGTAGCCTCTTGCTTATAAATATGGTGCGCTACACATCGATGATCAAGTCTCTATTTAACACGTCTTTTTAGATTCACTAGGACAACTTAAAACCTTAGGCTCTGATACCAAGTTTGTAACGCCCCAGAAAACGGGTCCCGGAGAGTCACACGGTACTTGAGGCTACGAGTAGCCCCAAGCTAACCCTTTGAGGCATTTTCATTCAGTTCAACACAAATCAATGGGGTTTCCATAAATAACCCTTACATATCAACAGAGTAATCATCATCCAAGAATAAAATAATTTCAGAAAGATAACAAATTATGGCTTATTAGTCAACTCCCAACATCTATACTAGTCTAACAAGCCTCTAAGAAAATCAATAAAACTAGTGATCCATTGAGACATACCCCAACTGACTCATACTCAGTAGAACAGCGTAGAACAGCGTGCTCGAAGAATCACTGTCAAACCTGAAACTGAACACCTGAACCTACATTCCGAGAAAATGCAGTCCACATCCAAAGATGTGGGCCAGTACCATAGAAAGGAACCGAGTATATAGGGATGTATGCAATTGTATAAACATCATCATCATAAATATTTATACGAAATATGCAGGATGTATGAAAGACTCACATAGCCTGAAAAAAATCATCATCAGCATCAGAGGATGAAATAAGTACAATAATATATGTGAGTCATCATATAATTTGTCAATAACTTTCAGTTCATCAAGAATAACAATTCTTATAATGTAAATATCATTTAAATCTTTTGAAAGAATAACTTTCACAATTCCACTTTCAAATTACTTCACCATTCACCATAGACACAAGGAAACACACACACACTAGGAGATCCTATAACCGACATAAACCATATGAGCTACATGGAGTCCAACGTACAAACCACGTTGGGGAGAGCCGTCCTATCCTTGCCATCCGAGTAGGACTATCGATATCAAATCCACACAAACTAGTGATCACTATATAAATTAACCTCAGGCTCACTCCTATGGGGGCACGTAGTTCTAGGAAAGTAAGGTCGCTTTATACCTCTCACTCGGTGCTAAAGATTTCTTCCACACTTAGCTAAGATTATTTCAAATACAATCTACAAAAAAATAATTTTGGTAATATATAAATATACATCGGGAGCCATCATGCTTCCCATCTATAAAAATCAACCACGTTGTGGATTTATTTCACAATCGAGTTCAACACAACTCCATTAAGACCAAACGGTCAAATCATTCAAAATATCTCAAATATTCAACATCAACGTACTTATATCACACACTTTCTTAAAAAAAGACAATTTCGAATGGGGATTCATGACCCAAATATTAGAATCATGATAAATATCGTTCAAGATTCATGCTTTATATCACCACACATGTAAATTCATCTTTCAAAATCATAAACATCAAGATTTCATAATAATCATCATAAGATATGGGTTCATGGTTCAAATTCATAAAAATCAAATAAAAATCATGCCTTTATAAAGAAAATTACTTTTGATCACAAGAACGAAAGAGAGTTCTTGTTGAAAAACCCCACATACCTTGAATGATGAACTTTAGATCGATACTAATTTTTGAGATATTAATCATGCTTTTGAATGATGGTTCTTGGAGTTCTCGAACTAGGAACTTGGAATCTTGAACAAATTTGCAGAATTAATGGTGAACTTTGGAGGTTCTTGAAGTTGGATGTAAGAGCTTAGGGTTTTCTTTTTGAGGGAATTTGATGAAATATAACTTAAATACTTCTAATAGGCGTTCATATAGGGTTTGGATGGATTTTTGGTGAGGGGGAATGACCAAAACGCCCCTAAAAATCACAATTTTTTTTGAATCTGTCCTTTGGTGGACTGTTTTGATAGTCCAAAGTAGATCAACCATAACGTTTTAGTCCGTTATTCAAATTTGATGAAATCAATTTCATTAGAAAGAGGACTCTCATATCTTTCCGTTGATATATAGTATCTCACCCAGATCATTGTGTGCGAGTAGTTATGATCATTTAAATTTGACCCAAAAATTCACTTTTTATAGGCTGAAGTAGATCGACCATAACTGTTTGCTCCGAAAGACAAATTAGATGAAACCAATTTCATTGGAAAGAGGACTCGTAGAGATTTCTGTTGATATATAGTCGATCACTCAGATCATTATGTACATGTAGTTATGATCATTTAAATTGGAGCAAAAATATGCCAGGCCTTAGTACTTTTTCCTGCACATTTTACTGTTCACTACTAATCACGGTTCGATCGAAATGTTCATAACTCGTCGCTCGGGTGTCCGTTTTGGATGATCCACATATAGTTGGAAAGCTTATTCAATACTCTACACAATGGTGGGTCATAATCTAAGACATTCTGCACAGACTATTTATAATTTATTCTAGAAGATAGAACTCAACACGTTTATGCACAAAATTTCAACGAAAAATTTTCTGGGGTATTACAGGTTGCTGCTTTTTATCAATCTTCATGCTATATTGATATTCAGAGATAGGGTGAGCTCTTAGAGTCAGAGTAACTTATTTCCTTATACCTGTCTATGTTCAGTCTTTAGTTTCAAAACAGATGTTATTGACTATTCTAGATACTTGGATTGTTTTATTATTACTAGATGCTCTTATACTGGCTCTACCAGGTCATGGGATGGTATCCATGTTGACTATCTTTATGTATTTTATATATTATTCTTATTAATAAGTTATGTAATTGATTTCTACCTATATTGGGCATTTTCCACTAAAGTTAACATATTACATTTAACTCTGGGTTACGATTTGGCTTACCTACTGGCGGGATCGAGTAAGTGCCATTATGAATCATAAATCAGGTCGTGTTAGATTATCACATAATTTTTCCACATAACATACAAATTCAGTTAGGATCCATATTTGTTGACTTTGAAAGGTGTTTAACACCTTTATTTTGAGGTAATTTGAACCCTTACCCAGTTTTTGGTAATGTAGACTAATTAAATGGTTTGTAATTAGCCTAAAATGGTTCTCTAACACACCTTAATTCATTAGGTGACGACTCTCCTTTTTAAAACCACCCTAATATAGTGTCACTTCGAATCTCGCTTTTTGCAAAAACAAATGGGGTGTGAAAGCATAACGACTCTGCTTGGGATACTTAGGTTCTAACCCTTACAAATTTATGTTTTTATGTGGGATTCTATTCTCTTTTTTTAGTCTAAACTTTATTTTGATGTTTGGGTTTCACCAAAATTATCCTATTCCTTTTTTCTTTATTGTTTGTTTTTTACATAATGATTTATCTTTTCTACAAGTTAGTCCCTTTCCTTTTCCTTTATGTATTTTTATGGATATTTGTATGTTTCTCCATGTCTATCCCGTTTCTTCTTTTTTCCTTTTTTATTTGGCTGTGTATTGTCTTATTTTTAAATATATCTTTAATTTCATAATTATTTATTTTTAATATTATTGAATGTGTTATTGTATTTCTTGCTATGTGCTATATTTTACAGCTTTTTATAAACTATCATTCTTCTCATATTTTCCTCCCCTTGGAACCTTTTTTTTTTCACGAACGATTGTGTGGTTGCACGAACTTTCATTCCTAAAACACTCTATGGAAAATTCTCATGAATCGATTGATCAACGGTGTATTGACAATCATGATCCTTTCCACTCTTAAGTTGTTCGCTTCTGGGAATCTTGTCAAAAACACTCTTATTCTCTAGATCTTAATCATATATTTCTTTACTAAGGAATATACATCCTGGTAAATCTAGGTCTCTTCGTAACTTATATGCATATATCGAATTTTTTATTTCTTAATTTGTTCTTACATTTGTATTTGACAACACTCCTTGATTATTTCATCTTTAATCCACCTTCACCCGCTATCCGAATTTCTCAAGACTTAAATTTTGAACTACGTCTGACCTGATTCTTGTTCTAACAAAATACGTAGGAAATCCTTTAGAATGATGCAGTCTTCCTTTTCCCTTTCTTTTACAAAATATCCTAGTATTTAAAAAGTGAAACAATATCGATCATTCAAATAGTTTTTCTACCAAATCATATTCTCCCTTTCATTGGCCTTTTCATAACATCATAAGGGTGAAAAATATAACCGATATGAATTATTCAAATAATACTTCACTATCTTTTATATTCTCAGTTGTCTCATACAAAATGTCTCAGATGACAATTCATCAAAAAATTTTAAAACCTTTCAAATATTCAACCTCCCATTTTTTAAAAACAAATTTCTTTAAATATTCTATATCGTTTTTAAATATCTTATCATAATTTACTTGTTGACTCATCAAATTCAAGTACAAACTTAGTACCTAAGTCTTGCTTAGAGCCTATCTTTGCTTTTTGATATCATTTCATTTCTCAAGCTTAAGTTCTAACCCACCCATTTATCCTGAAGTCCTCTTTGACAAGATGACTCTTATTTTCATACTATCTAATCTCTTATTGGGTACAGTGACTCTTGTTTTGTAGGATTTACTATTTTTTATTGAAAGGTTGTCTAGCATTTGAACATCGATTCAATTGAAAATCTACAATATGACAAATATACTACATATCAAGAACTATGATCTATGTTTGATTTTAATTCTATTAGGATGTGTAGGCAACCCACTCTCGAGTCCAATCTTAATCTAATAAAAAAAATTCTTTTTCTTTATATCTAATTCAAAAACTCTTCTCAAATTTATACATCTCTAAAGTGTCAGGTTAATTGGCTTGAATCTTAAGCATATAAAGGCAGATTCAAATTGAGATCACAATGTTAAAATTTAGGACAACCATTTCTCTTGAACTAATATTTTCTTTGAGTAATCAGGAATAAGACTCCAAAAGTGAAAATTGGGGAAAATTTTAAAGGAAACCTTAAAAGTTCCCTCAAGAAAATTGTATATCAACTCAGAAGGACATGCAAAGGATATTTTTTATCCTAAATTGAGGAAGAAATTTTTAAGGAATCCTCAATAATTCATCGTGATGGAGTGCAAGTCCTAATTCATCCATTGTATAAAAACAACGACAAGGATTCAAGCCGAGCAAAGGCTAAGCACTACTATCTTGAGAAGTTATCCCAAGTTTTGTCTTTTTAAATTTGATGGGGTTGAACGCTACCCTATCAAATTTTATTTGAGGTTGAGCATTGTCCTTGGAAAGTTGATTGAGTTAAAGACTACCTTTTCTCAAGAAATAATCCGAAGCTAAGCATTTTTTTCTAAAATTTGATAGGGTTAAGCTTGACTCTATCAATAAACTGTCAAGGGATAAGTATTTTCCTTTGAAAGTTGATTAGGTTAAGCATTACCCTATTCTTATAGATTATCAAAGTTCAAGAACAATCCTTTGAAAGTTGATTAGCTTAAGCACTACCCTATTCTTAAAGATTATCGGAGGCTAAGAACTATCCTTTAAAAGTTGATTGGGCTAAGTGTTACCCTACTCTTAATAATTATCGGAGGCTAAACATTGTCCTTTGAAAGTTTATTGGGTTAAGAATAACTCAATGACGAATTTTGTCTTTTGGATACTGAACATGCTAAGCATAATTGCCTTGATTTTATTTAAGGCTACACATTTCTTTCCTAGATATTGTGTGGGTTAAGCACAGTCTTTTCAAATTTATACAAGTGAAGCACTGCTCACTCATAAAAATATGTTTTGTTAGCCTCTCTCGTTGTTATTATTTTCAAGCACTACTACTTTTTACTACATTAGTCAATAATTCATTATATTTACGAGCTAACTATTTTAGCAAGCCGTGTTAGAAGCTATAGTTATCAAAGCACAAGACAAGACAGTCTCCTCCCGATTCTAAAATATATTTTGATATTCCAATATCTCGACCTATTCATATCACCTTTCAAAATCGCTCATATTTCGACCTTGAAAACTCATGCTAGACATTCGTTAATTTTCTTTAGGAATCTCATTCGTACGTAAATTGAAACTACGTCTTACCTGCTTCCTATTTAGGAGGGATACAGGCGCTCCTTTGGAGTTCGGTCCTATTATAATAAAATTTTATTATTTCCCCTTTATGAGCATTATAACTGGGATAGAATTTTTAAGAGGACCTTAAAAATTCAATAAGGGCATGACATTGGTACAACTATGACAAAGGGCAGAATTTTTGAGAGGACCTCAAAAATTCTTGCAAGCAGTCTTTTTCGATCATTTACAATAAGTCAAATCTATAGTAGGGATAAAATCTTTGAGTGGTCCTAAAAAATTCTTAACAAGAGAATAAGTTTTTATAAGATGTTATATTGTCTCGAAAGATGTCACATTCAATGATGGCAAAATAACTCGATGGACCCTTGTACTATAGCCGTTTTTGTAATGTGGATACTCCTACTTACATGTTTGTCATCTGGACACTTAAATCCACTATAAAAGTAACATTTTAAACCCCTTGACCGTTGAACAAGCTTATGTGGCACAAAATTAGTTGAGTTGGACAAAATGCGTTATTACATGCACATGGATGCGCATGAGAGACATTTTTTTTATCAATTTTATACTAAAACAATTAAGAAAAGATTATAATAAGTAAATTAAAACAAAATTCCAAAAAAGAAGATTATAATAGAAACACCAAATTTAAAATAAAATTTCCAAAACTCTCATTTCTTCATCTACCTCTCCCCTCCCCTAACACCATTAAGAATTGAGGCATTTACATCGGTGAAGTTTAAAACATCCAAAACATTCTTTTTCATCAACACCACTTTTCCTTTACCTTTTTCTCATCGTCTTCTCCAGTTATGGAATCCACTATCTTATCCAAGATCATGATTAATAGTTTGATAACTTTCTTAGGAAACAAAAAACAGAGAGAATTTTCATGAGTTTGGTTCTGACCGTGCACTCCACCTGTTCCGCCCCCAAGGATGCCATGGCTACACCATCATTAATGCTAAATTAGTTTGATTTGTGGCGCAACAAACAAATTAAAATTAATGGCATTTGACCCACAAATTTTTTGGGCCTTTTGGTGGGTTTTGAATTTTGAAAGTTTTAGCCTTTCAGGCTTTTTTCTGTAATTTTGATTGCTTTACACGATTCTGTGAACTGGATTTAAATCTTAATTGTAAAGATTGAAATTTTATGTGATTTTGGAATTGAGTTTTAAATTTTATTTGTAAAAGGTTGAAACTTTATATGATTTTGGAGCGGTGGTGAGGAAGTGGATATGGAGAAGAGAGAGTGGAGAGATGGAGAAGAGAGAAGATGGAGAAGAGAGATGGAGAAGATGGCTGCCATGGCCACACCATCATTAACGTCAAATCAGTGTAATTTGTGGCGCAACAAACGAATCAAAATTGATGTCATTTGACCCATAAATTTTTGGAGCTTTTTGATTGCTTTACATGATTCTGTGAACTGGGTTTGAATCTTGATTGTAAAGATTGAAACTTTATGTGATTTTAAAATTGGGTTTTGAATTTTGTTTGTAAAAGGTTGACACTTTAAATGATTCTGGAGCTAGGTCTTGATTGTAAAGATTGAGGCTTTATATGATTATAGAGCAGTGGTGCGGCGGTGGATATGGAGAAGAGAGAGTGGAGAGATGGAGAAAAGAGAAGATAGGGAAGAGAGATAGAGCAGATGGAGAAGAGAGATAGAGAATATGGAAATTAAAAATTCACATTATTTTAATTTTCATTTTTTTACTTCTCAATTTAAATTTTTTATTTTTTAATAATTAATTTCTTATGTGGCATTTTAAAAATGTCATGAAATTTAATGAAGTATTTAAAATGATGTGAAAGATGATGTGGAAGTTGACGTGGGGCGAGTGTGTTACACTCACCAAAAAAGTGTTTGAAATATTAATTTTTAGTGGATTTAAGAGTCCAAATGACAAACATATAAGTAGAAGTATCTACATTACAAATGGACATAGTATAAGGGTCCATCGAGTCATTTTGCCTTCAATGATTCAACAACATTTCATATTATTTACAATAAGATTTACTTATGACTTTCCAAAAGACAATTATTTTCAAATATAATTTCAAAATTATTTATTTTTCTATTCAAGCAAAATCCTGGATGAAGATTATCATCGATCGGCGATATAAAGAAGAGGATACTTCAGTTGAGGAAGACGCACAAATCAACCTCCCCCCTTTTACATACTCATAATTTTTCTTTGAGTGTAGGATTAATAGGTATAGATGATAGGAATCACTCCATGATAACTTTAATGATTACTATCACGAGAGGCCCGATAGCTAATTCGATGTTGAGAGGCCTGACAACTGATTTGACATGGCATCGAGAGGCCCGACAACTAATTCGATGTCAAGAGGTACGACAACATATATGACACCACATCAAGAGGCACGAAAGCCAATCCTACATCGAGAAGCCTAATATCCAATCTGACATTGCATCGAGAGTCTTAACAGTCAATCTGACATCGAGAAGCCTTACAGCTGATCCAACATTGCATTAAGAGGCCCCACAACCAATTTAACATGGAGAAGCCCGACAACTGATTCGATACTGCATCGAAAATCCTAACATCCAATACGATATCGAGAAGCCTGACAGCTAACTTGATAATATAATAGATATATTTTTTTACTTTCATATGATTGAATATTTATGACAATTGCTTATTAACCTACATGCCCTAATTATTTTTATCTAGTACTGAAAAGTGCGAAGGTGACAAAGAAAGGAGTAACAAATATGAATAATTTTCACTCCTATTTTCGAAATACAACTATGTTCGTCCATTCGTTGCATGAATTCAACTTGAAAATGCACTCACCTTCCATTTTCATACCTCTCATTATGCTGTTGTTTCAAATCCGTTCACTTGAATCTTATCGATCCATAATGTCGTCATTGATGTCATACCCTTTATTATTAAAATTCTTTAGGAATATTGTTCATTCGGAAATCTACAGCTACACACAACCTAAATCTCATAAAATGAGAGATATGTAGGAGAATTAAAACCAAAGTCTCAGCCACACTATTTTAATAACCGCCCTCATATTACTTTAATCCCAACAACTCGTACTCTCGATTGGAGAAAATTGGCTACTATGTCAATGTTTGTTGCTGGATAATTCTTTTATCATTCTCAAGCAATGAAGGGGCATCTATTGACACCCATTTTTGACCTTTCGATGTGTCTCCTAGGTTGATAGTTTACCAAAATAATTAATTTTGAGTATTAATAGTTTCTACATATTATTTTAAAATCACATAACTGTTGACGTGTCTAATTCATGATTTTGAAGTGTGCAATTTATTTTGTCAGATAATTTTATATTTTTATATAATATAAATATCATATTTTATATAATTTTTGTTAATATTTATTAAAACATGCACCCTCATAATTTATAAACACATTATTTATTATTATTTTTTTTTTTTGTTGTTGTTATTATTATTATTATTATTATTATTATTATTATTATTTCTATGACTATTATTGTTGTTGTTCTTATTATTATTAAATTATTTTTATCATTATTATATCATATCTTTCAATTAAAAAGTTATTGTTTAATTAATATTTTACATTTCTCTTTTATTCTATTTTAGAGAGTATTTGATCAAATATTTTAACAGTTAGTATTCTGTGATTGTGAATTATGTTTTTATATAAAATGATTAATTTAATAATTAGTATTATTTTACATCATTTAGTAATTTAATAGTTACCCATTTTATATATTTTGGTAGATATTTATTTAGTCCTAAATAAGCTAAAAATTTAAATTCAAATTCAAATTTTATCAAATCATTCATAAGTAGAAAGATCCACCTCACTATCTTTGCTTTCTTGTGAGGAATATTATTATTCTCAAACTCATTTAAAATCAAATTTTCCTATTTTTTAATCCCTACATATCCATAAAATCACTCTAAAGCTTTCTTTGGATGGAAGAATATCTTTTTAACCAAATTCCTTCCCTTCTAAAAAACATAGTTATATTTTTACCCTTCTCAATCAATTCTTTCCATTCTCATTCTGTAGTCCTAACATTAATTTTTTTCCTTCAAATACAAAAACCATGATGGGGTATTGAAAAAGAGGGAGAAGAGCAACAATCGAAGCCAAGAGCTTGTCCAAACACCATCCACCTCTAGCCAAGACCACGTGAAACTCCAAACTAGTCGACTCCACCATATACTCCCTCATCCAAATTCCAGCTACAAATAGCAGGACTCACGGGAGGTAGAGGGGAGATGAATTTTTCATGGCGACATAAAAATTCTACTACACAGTTTTCATTCTCTCCTGACCATGAATTTTCCATGGCAACACCCATAAGCAATCTTTACTTTTGTTTACTGGTCCGCCCTCTACGCTTTTTCTCAACAACTGACTACTAGGCCACACCATGAAGCATATGTTGTGAACTTGACTTCTTCACCACTAATAGACCTCCTCCATTTCATCCCTGGTATATAAACGGGAAAGAGAATCACAGAAGTAAGTTTTGCGACCGAAGTTTGTTTGCCGATGATTTCTACTCTTCAAGAGGTCCACTCTTTTGTTCAATCTCGGTTATTACTTTGACCTCTGTCATTATAAATTTTGTTCAGTTAGTTTTCCAGTTGATTAATATTTTCTTTTATTTAAAGATTTCCACATGCATGTTATTTATTTTCCATTCATCCCTGTTCACGTGCCAATTTTTGTCTGTCTTAACGGCTTAAGGTTCATTCTTTAAATGCATTTCATTGTCCTACTAATTCTGCTTCCACGTTTTGATATTGATAGGTTCAAACAATATGTTGCACCCTAATCTTTTTTATTTCTTTTACCTATGTGTTTTTTATTATTATGTACAGCTTTACTTTTTTTTTAAAAAAAAAATAATACATCTTGACATAGATATGTAATCTCTTTTGTTTACTCTTTTTAGATCTTTTATTTAATTATTAGAATCATATTAAATTGCTACGAAGAAAAAGTAAATAAAGTCGATGTGAATAAATATTTCAAGTCATTTAGATATCATGCGTAATGTGTCCGTTGTATTTTTAACTTGGTATAGATCTCATAATTGTGTTCATGATTGTTGTTTTATCTTATTCATGTCCATTATGGTTTATATAGTTCTCAGTAATGAGCCATTATGTTGATCACAAATTAGGATGACAAAAGGACTATGTTGGTTAATCGTGTTTACTTTGTTTTGAGATAATTAGATCAGCGAACTTTGGTTGGCTTAGACGATAGTTCTAGGATGAATTAGTTATAAATATTAGAAGGATGAGATGAATACAATTTTATTCTAAAACACGTTATTGAGTGAAAATAAAGGAGCTGAAGAACTCTGTTCTTTCTTTTGTGTTTACTTTAAGAATCTTATTTACTTCATAATTTACTTTTTTTCTTCTGATTAGTTAAACGTTAAGAACAGACATACTCTTACCTCTTTGAATATTTGTACATGTACACTACAATAAAATATCATTAATTGGAAGCCAACCACGAATGCAAAAGAGGACAACCACGAGGCTGGAGGAGCCAACGCATGAAGCAGAGCTCAAATGGAGTCGTCACCGCATCGGAGGTCAGGTACGTTTTTGTAACGCCCCAAGTTTGTTCCCCTGATGCTACACAGTGCTTACGACCCCGAAGGACCACACGCTAACCTATGACTGATATCTGCTGTGCGCACTGAATAATAAACTGTAATAAATGCAAAAAAATAGGCTGAAATACCGTAAGGTTCATGTAATGCCCCGAATTTGATACTCGGAATGCTACATCGTTCTCATGATCCCGAAGGACCACAAGCTAACCCATGACTGTTATTTGTACCTGTACACTACATAATATCACATGATAATGTGAAAACATGCACTAAAAGGTCATAAGATTCAATACTGAACATGATCTGAATGATATAACATCTATGTGGGGTAATAGAATACCTAAAACAAAACTGAACATACCGAAGTCTGAAACATGATAGTTTAGAAATCCTCTAATTGACTGAACTATCTGAGAAAGGAGTTGATGGGACATGTCCCCAACTAACTCCAACTATTAAACTGATTAATGAGATAATAGGGAAATAATCATGTCCTGAAAAGATGAGGACTCACTTCTAACTCTGTCTGTGAATATCTGGAATCTACTATTGCTCGGGAGCTCGTGTCTCTGAACCTATGGTATAAGACACCATAGCACAAATGTGTCAGTAATTTAAATGTACTAGTATGCATGTGAGCTAGGTTGAATGCATGGGGTTCATATGCATGAACAATAATATTAACTGACTAACTATCATAAGCACGAGAATACATGCATGAGACATAACAACTGACACTAACACTGTGATAACATGATTACTGAATCTGAAGATAACTGATAGTATGAGTAACTATATCCGACAGTCCTGAATCTGATGAAACTATCTGAGTTTCGTACTGTATCTGAGTTGACTGTATCTGACAGTCCTGAAATCTAAAGAACTATCTAAGTTTTATTACTGAGACTGATTGACTATATCTGATAGTCCTGATTATGTAACATGAAACTGTGGGAAGTAGTTATCTAACCGGCATGCCTCTGATATGCTATTATAGATGAGTTGGGTCCAATCTGTAACCCCAATTGGAAGGGTGTCCATACCGCGCCACCGGTAAGGACAAGCTGTGGGCGACCCTCATCTGATAGTGTCCCCTATACAAGAATGTGTGGCCCTTATCTAACAGTACTTATCTACCTCATCAACCCTCATTGGACAGTGTTGATGCCTCAACCTATGCTGGCTACATAGTTCTAGAATGCAAGGATGACTTCTAAGAATTACACCTACATCTGATAGTAGGTTTTCCCATCCTTGGGTTCACTCGGTGCTAATTCCTACTTCCATCTGAATAGACTCTGAACATAATTTACTAAATTGAATATGGGCTGAGTTACTGAATTCTATCGACTGATGGAATACTACTAATATCTGACAACTGACTGAGTTTATGAGATCATGGAGATTTCTTGAGTCATATGATTGTCTGAAGTCTAAGGATTCATAGCTTGACTGAGAGTATCGTGAAAACATAGCATGGCTCTAGAAACGTAGCTAATGTTTCGGGTAGGAGTACCCCCAGGAATCGATGGAAGAAAACTGACCAAGCATAACTTACTTGAACATATAACTAACATCATAATCCATAATATATTTATAGAAGCATTTCATCAAAACATGTGATAGGCATAACTTGTACATACATGGAGATTTCATGGTCTCATGCTAGTTAGGCACTTTCCCTTCATCTAGGCATTTAATGAAACATATTATAGTCATGGTACATGTAAAGATCATTGTACAATAATTAAACATCATGGTTCAATTCTAATTTCATCATTCAAGTGTTTAATCATAGGTTTGCATGAATCTATATCAATAATAATGTAACCCACATAGAATTTATCACCCAACATGGAGTAGAATTCAATTTCTCACTATCCACATGAACATGATCAGCCCAATCATGAAATTCATAAGAAAATCCATAAACTTGAATTTAGAAAAAGGGATTCTTGGGCTTCATGAATTGAAGAAGTCCATGAATGAACACTATACATACCTTAGTTCACGATTTTGTGAAGATTGACAAAGGAAATTCTTGATTCTGAATCTTCTATTAAAAGCCCTAGGTTGTTCTTGAGAGGTTTTTGAGATAAGAGAGTGTATTTTTGGTAAAAAGTGGCTGAATCACGTGTTAAAGAGCTTAAATAGGGGTGGGAAATTGGCCCTTTTAACCCTTGACGTGTCTTGTAATTTCAGTTAAAATATCCCGAATTGAACCCCAGGTGCGATGTAGAGCTATCGCACCGCGTCACTAGAATTTGACAATTGGGAAACTGAGGGATGGCACGATGCGGAGCCATTATGTTGCCCCTTCTTTTGCGATCTGGAACTTTGGCACGATGTGGACGAAATCACGCTAAGACACTGGAAAAGGACAATTATGAATTTGGACCCTAGCGCGACGCGCCATAATCGCGGACCCCTACTAGAATTTGACAAATGCCATTTTCTCTTATGGCGCGGCGTGCCACTGACTAATATGGCACTGTTTTACGACATTAACTTAAAATATTCATAACTTCTGACCCGATTATCAGATTTGGGAAAATCTTATATCTATGGAAAGCTTATTGAATTTTTCACATGACAAAAAGTGAAAATCTTGAAAATTCCTCATGGAATAACCATCATTTAATTTAAAAGCTAATACTAGACATTCTTGGGAACAAATTATCTAGGAAAAAGTACAAGGTATTACAATATCTCCCCCTTGAGAACATTCGTCCTCAAATGAGACTGTCTGTGAGGGGAGAAAAGACAATTGGCGTACATACTAAAAATGAATAACTGGAAGATGATCTCATGACTGACATGAATGATAAGTTGAACATATAATACATAACATGCATATTTGATGCATGTGTAACTGATTGATGAATGCATGACTGAGTGTTCTGAAGAACTAAGTTTCTCACAATGAGAATGCTTATCTGATGCATAATTACATAACTGAACTGATACATGAGTACATGACTGAATATGCAATGGTACTTGATACCAAGTTTATAATGGGGACATGAGCATAATACTGCATACCAAGTTTGTGATCAACATTGAACATGAAACTGAGTAAGCTTAAGGAGAGCTGTTATCTTGAGCTTGATTCAAGTTGGCAAAGAAGAGGTGAGGATACTTGGTACGCATGTGTTCCTTTGCTTCCCAAGTAGCTCTCTCGACGGACTGATTTTGCCAAATAATTTTAACTAGAGGTACTTCTTTGTTCCTCAATCTACGAGTCTGATAGTCTAAGATTTCGACTAGAATCTCTTCATAAGAGAGAGTGTTCTGAACATCAATGCTCTGAATAGGGACCACAACTGATGGGTCACCTATGCACTTCTTGAGCAAAGAGACATGAAAGACAGGATGAATTGAGGCTAGATCTAAAGGAAATTCAAGCTCATAGGCTACATTACCAAAGCAGCTGAGAAACTTGAATGGACCGATATATTGGGGACTGAGCTTTCCCTTCTTGCTGAATCTCTTCACTCCCTTCATAGAAGAGATCTTTAGATAGACATGATCACAAATCTCAAATACAAGATCTTTTCTATGAACATCTGCATAGGACTTTTGTCGGCTCTGAGCAGCCTAGAATCTTTCTCTAATCAATTGGACTTTTCTAAGGCGTCGAATACCAAGTTAGGACCTATGACTGAGGCCTCACTAACTTCAAACCAACCAATTAGAGATTTACATCTCCTACCATAGAGATCTTTGAATAGAGCCATCTGAATACTGGAATGATAGTTGTTGTTGTATGCAAACTCAATCAAAGGTAAGTGGTTATCCCAACTTCCCTTGAAATCGATTGCACACACCCTTAGTATATCTTCTAATATCTAAATGGTCCTTTCTACTTGATCATCTGTCTGAGGAAGAAAGGTTGTACTAAGATGAACTTGGGTACCAAGATCCTTTTGGAATGCTTTCTAGAAATAAGAGGTGAATTGGGTACCTCTGTCTGAGATAATAGATAGCGAAATACCATACAATCTGACCAACTCTTTGATGTAGAGTTTGGTGTAATCCTCCACTGAATAAGAGGTATGAACTGGAAGGAAATAAGCTAATTTGGTCATTCTATCTACAATGACCCAGACTAAATTATGTTGATGATGAGTTCGAGGCAAACCCGTCACGAAGTCCATGTTCACAACTTCCCACTACCATGTAAGAATACTGAACTCCTGTATGGGCCCACTAGGCTTATGATACTCTATCTTAAACTATTGACATGTAGAGCACTTAGCCACAAACTCTGCAATGTCTCTCTTCATCCCACTCCACCAATAGATTTACAGCAAGTCGCGGTACATCTTTATGGCCCCTGGATAAATAGAGTAGCGCACACCATGCGATTCTATAAGAATTTGCTGCCTTAAGTCATCTATACCTGAAACACAAAGACGACCCTGACAATGAAGGATACTATCTCCTTCTTGGGAGAAAACCTCTACTTTCTGATCCTAGACTGACTCTTTCAACTTGACAAGGCTGGGATCTCTATCTTGCTTTTCTTTTACCTCAGAAACCAGAGATGATTTTAAACTACTCTGATCCCATATATCACCCTTATCTTTATCGACTAAGCGAACGCCTATTCTGGCAAGCTGATGTACTTCTTGAGCTAACTTCTTCTTACTGTTATCCACATGAGCAACACTACCCGTAGTCAGTCAACTGAGAGTGTCGGCCTCTACATTGTCCTTGCTCGAATGATAGAGAACACTTATTTCATAATCTGTCAAGAGCTCTAACTACCTTCTCCAGCAAATATTGAGATCTTTCTGAGGAAAGACAAACTAAAGACTCTTATGATTAGTGAACATATCTACATAAACACCGTATAGATAATGCCTCAAAATCTTTAAGGCTAAGACTACGGTTGCTAACTCAATATCATAAGTAGGATAATTCCTCTCATGGGGCTTAAGTTGTCTGGAGACGTAGGCTATGACCTTACCATGTTGCATGAGGACACAACCCAAACCTACTCTAGATACATCATAATACACTACGAAACCATCTGGACTATTTGGAAGAGCTAAGACTAGAGCTGAGGTGAGTCGAGTCTTCAACTCTTGAAAACTCTTCTCGCAAGGATCTGACCACTAAAACTTGACTTTCTTTTGAGTCAATCTAGACATAGGGGATGCAATAGTAGAAAATCCCTCAACAAACCATCTGTAATATCCAGCTACACCCAAGAAACTCCTGATATCTGATGCAGAGATAGGTCTGGGCCAGTTTTTTACTACATTGATCTTTTGAGGATCAACTCTGATGCCATTACCAAAAATGATATGACCAAGGAATGCTGTTGACCTTAGCCAAAATTTGCACTTACTGAATTTGGGAAACAACTGATGATCTCTGAGAGTCTGAAGTACTGTTCTAAGATGGTCTGCATGATCATGCTCACTGCGAGAGTAAACTAGGATATCATCTATGAAGACTATGATGAACATGTCCAAGTACTGCTTGAACACACGGTTCATCAAGTCCAAAAAAGCTGCTGGGGCATTGGTAAGACCAAAGGACATAACTAAGAATTCAAAATGGCCATACCGAGTATGGAAAGCCATTTTTGGAATGTCACATTCTCTATCTCTGAGCTGAGGATAGCTGGATCTGAGGTCTATCTTAGAGAAATAACTGGCACCCTGAAGTTGATCAAATAATCCATTGATTCTGGGAAGAGAATACTTGTTCTTGACTATGACCTTATTGAGTTGACGGTAATCAATACATATTTTGAGAGAACCATCTTTCTTGCGCATAAATAATATTGGTGTGCCCCACGGGGAAGCATTGGGCTTGATGAATCCCTTATCCAGGAGATCCTTCAACTGTTCTTTCAGTTCTCTAACTTCTGCTGGTGTCATTCTTGATAACGCTCAAACTACAGCTCTCGTAAGAGTGTAAATGGTCGCTGTCAAATATAGAACCCAACTGGGTTGGGTGTCGAATCCCACAGGGAATACTTGGTCACTAAGTAAGCAACGATTAGTAGACTGTTGATCAAAAATTCTATGAAAAGGGGGGATTTAATTGTAGCGTGAATTAAAAGTATCAAAGTAACAAAGAAAATCAGAATGTTTAGTAGGTTTTAATCAATCAGAATTTTAAGTTAGGGTTATGTCCACCTTATGAGTTCTACGTATCTATTGGCTATGAGTTATGCAGAATTCCGACATGCATGCGCTTATAGAGACTCATATTCTATGGTGAATCCTAGCGTCTTTCGACCATCACAGATTATCTCACTTTAACTCTTTCGAGCTTAAAGCGTATCTAATGGTACAAATTCTCCAAGAGGTTAATTCAGTTACGACACTAACTTTTAAACAGGGGTTGGTAGCCCTATTTCCTTGTCATTCTCTCTTTTCCAGACATGTAACTTTTCTTTCGAACAAGTTAATGCTATACTGGCGTATTCTATATGTTTGCAACCACAAGAATTCAATTAAGATGAAGAGAGTAATGATATAAGCAGCAACGTATCAAGAATTCACAAACTCATAGCAATAGATAGTATATCATAAGGCTTCCATAACCCTGACAGAGAAGTTTAGCTACTCATGAGTGCAACAAAAAACACAATAGACATTATCATCATACCAAAATAATAACAATCTCACGTGAAGTATGTTTTGGTGTCACTTGTGGCGTGATTTCCTTGCTAGTAGCGTTTCTCTTGTCGTGAAAATTAAAAGTCGAATAGATGAAGAATAATGTCAACAACGAATTAATGAAGAAGGGAAAGAATAGAAAGGGGGATAAGAAGAGAATGCTCAAAAGTTTCAGCAAAATAAGGTTTATATAACATCCATATCCTAGCCCTATTGAAATAGGGTTTTTATCCTTGTCCTAGTCCTACTGGGTTACTGCATAATTGTCCTAATCCTACTAAGTTATTGCTGATCCCCCAAGTCTTTAGAAATACTGTTTTTGCCCCGAACAAGTTCTCCATGCATAACTTTCAGTCCATAGGCTTCCAAAAGCTGCCTTCCTTCTTACGTGAAGCTTCCTTTGGCGTCAACCAGTCCATAAAATGCTGAAATCTTCATCATTTATACCTGAAAACTTGATAATCACATTGGTTAGCTCACTTACAGGAAAAAGGACTAAAAGTACAAGAATTATATATTTTTTCCTCAAAACTTAGCTAAAATATGGGTCAATTAAGGTGTTTAAGGCGTGTAAATACGCCTAACATCAACACCCCACACTTAAAGCTTTGTTCGTCCTCGAACAAAATATCATGTCCATATAAACATCTACTTAGGGTTTCACAGTAACAGCACAAAATATTCATCAAGACAGGCACGACAATTATCGACAAAGAGTAGTTTTCTGATCACTACTAGAAACAATTCAACCTCCAACCTAGACTCGTGATGATGGTTAATTCGTATCCAAAAGTTAAGGCACAAAGAATCATACACAACTACCCAAAACTCATCAACCATGTGTGTCTCACAATATATCACCCATAATCACTCACAAGTATTTCATTTTTCGAAACATGGGTATAAGATTTTCCTTGCTCTCACTCTCACAAAGAATTCATATGTTGCAACTGATGACCATAGGCTTGCCCTTAGTGTAATGCTCTACTAATATCAGAATGCTAAGCTTAGGATCAAATAGGTCTTTACAGGTTGTAATGTAGGCTAAGGGACAGGTAGGACTATTTTGGCCAGAAATAGTGACTAAGTTCCTAAGCGCTTTAATATATCACGTTATGCCATTAACACTCTCTTTTAATCAACCCTGCTACCTTTCTTTCATCTATCACCCCTTTTTCACCTATTTAGCCATTCAAACTTAACTATTTTTTTATTTAATCATAAACACAATTTATCTTTTTGTTTTTCTATTTCTTTTTCTTTTCTTTTCTATAGCACACCTCTATGATAGCCACTCTTTTTCATAACAAATTCAAGCACCAATAAACTCTAAGGCATCACTCTTACCCAATTTTCTCTTATTTTGTCATATGACTTTACAATTTAAAGCGCTTATGAATTTGGATCAAATTATGGTCTTGAAAAAAAAATGGATTAGGCTACATATGAGGATTGTCAAAGAAAATGGCTTAAAGCCTCAAAGGGGGTTAACTAGGATAATGTCCATGGGTAGGTAAAACGAAGGTAAACAAACACAGGTTGCCAAAGAAATGCCTAAATCATCTCCTAAACCCAGACTCTTTTTTTCGCTTTACACACACACCAGGCAAGTTCTAGCATCAGTCACCAACACAGAAAATACTATTATCTTACACACACAAGGCTCATGATCAACTTTATTGGGAGCAGTATAGACTCTTAACCCAATAGATGAAGGAATTAAACCACACACTTATCACATAGTGAGTCACACTTGGAGCCTAAACGTCTCAATAGTAATGATTTTAGCAGAAACTCTTGTCATAATACCATGCTGCCTATCAGAACAACTTCATGCACTTTATGCAAAATCTAAAAATAAACTTAAAGAGAATTTTTTTTTTGAAAAAAATTAAAAATTTCAAAAAAATTTAACTTCGAAAAAATTTAACTACTACTAAAAATCAAACAAATGAACATGAATAAATGCAGGTAAGCAAAGAAATACAACATACAAATACCAGCACCCCACACATAGACGGGACACACTGCCCTCAGTGAAAAATAAATAAGAACAACCTGATTAGTCGGACTCATCCTCTATGTCTGGGGTTATACCCCCTGCATCGGAATCATCATCAAAGTCGTCATCCTTAGAGTTTCCTCAAATTGTGCCCTACTTAATGCCAAAAGTGCGTTGAGGTATTTGTAGCGAGGAGGATTCAGCTAGATCTTTTCTTTCTCTTTTCTCGTCCTTTTGAGGCCATTCTACCTGAGATTCTAATAGAGTCATGTTAGCTTTATCTCAGAAGATTCAATCGACAAACAGATAATAGTGGAACCGCCCCACACTTAATTTGTTGACACAAACTAATTAAGTGAATGATGTCGATTAATCAGACTTTATCAACATACATTTAGGGGATATGTTCCAACAATATGTTTAGCACAGTCATACTTTCATGTCATCTTACTATCCTTTCCAACTCTATTTCATGTAATCTTGACTATACTTTCATGTGTGGATTAATGCACCTTTTGAACAAGACTACTACATAGAGATCGTATTAAGTTATGGTATAGAAATAATCACAACATCTCATGCTTGTATTCAATCATGATATTTTTCTCGATGAGCGAGTCATTCAAACATTCAAGCATTCAACTTTGAAGAGTATGCAATTAGCTTCACCATTTCGATTTCTCAAAAAGAGGACAGTGTATAACAATCAAATACAAGTCGGTACTAAGTCCATAATACCCATACGTATTCTTTCACTCAACTAGATGTATCATACAAATCAACACATTCTAATCACCAACACCACTTTAAGATCTAAAATAACATGATAAGCGTAAGATTGTAACAACTTCGGAATATAAACGAAGAACTTACTTGGTGTTGAACTCGGAAGATGATCTTGCAAGGTTAGATGAGCAAAACTAAAAGTTTTGAGAGATTTGCGAGGAAAACTCAGCGCCTAATGCTTTGCCTAGTTGAGCATAGGCGGCGCGTATGCTATGACATTGTAGATTCAGAGACCAAAGGCATTGGCATAGGCAGCGCCTATGCTATGGCATTGTTGGACCAAAGGCTTTGGCATAGGCGGCGCCTATGCTATGGCATTGTTGGACCAAAGGCTTTGTCATAGGCGGCATCTATGCTATGACATCCTAGATTTAGAGACAAAAGGCCATAGCATAGGCCTTGCCTTGTCCATTTCCTAGATTTACATAGGCCTTGCCTTGTCTATTGCCTAGATTTGTATAGGCAACGCCTAATCGAAAGCCTTTTGATCCTTCATTACTCACTTACCACCTTTAACATTGCTCACTTTCAAATCAAAATTTGAGACCAAGCTCCTCATTTATACGTCTTGCACCTACATTTACTCAAAAATAACAAAAACGATTAGAACGATGGGTTGCCTCCCACCAAGCGCCTTAGTTTTGGTCATGGCTCGACTACAAAAACAAACTCCTAGTAAAACAAAAAAAATTAAATACGATGGGTTGCCTCCCATCTAGCAACTGATTTATTGTCGCAGCACAACATTGTTATCTCGATTACTTAGACTTCATCGAGATATATGGTGCATCGTTTTCTGAATGGATTCAGATGACGCTGATGCTTACTTGTATGCATGCAATCTTCTTCGAGATGACTATTGTGCATACATATCCCAGGAGGGATACCAATTATATCATCAATAGTCCAACCCATGGCTCTCTTATACCTCTTTAGAGTATAGATGAGAGCCTCTATGTGCTGTTCACCTATATCAGCCACAACACTCACCAGAAGTGTATTTCCACTTCCCAAGGATACATCCCTTAGGTGAATGGGGAGCTCTTTCGATTCTAGCGCTGGTGGCTCTTCAATAAAAGTCTTCGCTGTTGGTGAAGGTTGATTCTTAAGATCAAGGTCCAGCTACTTAGGGGCATGAGAATAGGACCTTATTCCTGTTAGAGCACAAACGGTTTCTTCATGTTCTTCAGCCTCCTCAAAATTCAATAGCACATCAGAGAGTGACTCAACAGTAAGCTGCTTCTCTATAGATAATTCTTTCTCATACTCATAATAAACATCATCTACAGAGAACACATTCATATTGCTGGGCTGCTTCATTACTTTGCATACATCAAAATGGACCACTTCGTCATTCAACCAAAATAAATGCTCATTAGCTCTCAAATGAATAAGCACACTTCCGGTTGCGAGAAAAGGATGACCAAAGATTATGAGAGCTTCAGAATCCACCTCTCAATCCAAAATAACAAAGTCTGCAGGAAAGATGAAGGTGGAAACTTTCACCAACACATCATTCAAGATACCCACAGGTCGTTTTACCGACCTATCTGCCATCACGAGCCGCATATTGGTTGGTGTAGGATTGCCCAACCCCAACTTCCTATAGATGGATAGTGGCATCAAATTGATGCTAGCTCCCAAATAGCACAATTCCTTAGCAAAATTCATAGATCCAATCGTGCAAGGAATAGTGAAAGCACCAGGATCTGTCTTTTTCTGAACTAGCGATCTTGTAGCAATCGCACTGCAATGATGAACGTTATCTTCTAGCTCATAGCTTAATGCCCGCTTCTTTGTCAAAAGATCTTTCATGAATTTAGCATACCCAGGCATCTGTTCCAGCGCCTCCACCAAAGGAACATTAATGGTCAGCTGCTTCAACATGGTCATGAATTTACTGAACCTGGTGTCATCAGCCTTCTTCTTTAGTCTCTGAGGAAAAGGTGGTGGTGGAAGGGGAATAGTTTTCTCATGAACACTCTTATTTAGATTTTCAGCTTCTACAAAAACATCACAATCTGCATCAATAACATTATCCGCTATATCATCAACTACCTGCTTGCCCTTGGACAGATTTTCCAATACTTTACCACTCCTGGTAGTAATAGCCATACATGATCCATCATTCCTCGGATTTTGCACAGTGTTCCTGGGTAGCGTTCCAGCCTTTCTTTGGTTGAATACTGCAGATAATTGACTCAATTGTTGATCCAGTTGTTTTATTGAAGTGGAATGCGAGTCAACCAATTGCTTTATTGAGGACAAATCTTTTATTACCTCAGTTACTCCCGTGCTGGTTGCCTCCACTCCTTTCAACAGCTTAGCCATCATATCTTCCATGGACATATTTCCAGAACCAGATACAGCGGCGTCACGTCTTGCAGGAGGAAAATACAAACCACTCCTGTCTGTCTTATCCTTCCAACTACCTTGATCACGGTCCTTGTTTCCAGATCTATCATAATAGTTCCGACCTTGGTTTCCTTGGGCATTTCCTCGAAAAACCCCCTGATTATTCAAGTAGTTAGCTTCTTCTTCAGAATCGGATTCATCTTTTTTTTTGACGCAATTGCTTTGACTTTTTCAGTCATCCCTGATAGTAAGTGCTTGGTTAGAAGATCCATCTGTGTTTTCATGTGAGCCATATCTTGGTGACGTTCCTCTTGCCTACGCCTCTGTTCTGCAGTCATGCCAATAGATATAGTAGAGCTTGCGACCTCAGAATCCCTAGTATGCCAAGCTCTACTTTGCTTTGTCATACGATCTAGCATATCACTTGCCTGAATAAAAGTAAGGTCCATGAATGACCCTCCTGCAGCATTATCAACCATTGGCTTAGTCACCAAATTCAAATATCTATATAATATCTCCATCAAGTGGACATTGGTCATATGAAGGTTTGGGCACCGCATAAGCTTCGTCTTGAACCTCTCCCATGTTTCGTGGAGAGCTTCAGTTGGAAGCTGTCGAAAATTGCTGATCTCATCTCTCAACTGTGCTCTCTTGGATGGCGGATAGAATATTTCTAGGAAAGCGTCTTTCAATTGACTCCAATTAGTGATAGAATCAGGAGTTAGCCCATTCAACCATAGAGTTGCCTCCCCAGATAGAGACAATGGAAATAAGCGCAGCCGAATTGCATTCTGCCCAACTCTTGGATTATCGAATGACTTGCATTTAGAGATAAAGTTGATCAGATGCATATTCGGATTATCACCTGCAAGTCCACCAAATAAGCCCTTTAGCTGCAACAACTGAATCATGGTGCTGGTGATATTGAACTTGTCTCCAGGTGCCAAGGGCGGAGGAATAATAACTCCTGTGGCACCAGCTCCGTCCAGGTCTTCATCATCATCATCGAAAGACATCTGCATAGCGCGGCGTTCAGGCCTAAATCTAGCTTGACGATCTCTTCTGTTTGTAGGTGTCACCACCTCAGCATCACGCCTAGGGTTTAGTAACTCATCATCACCTAGGTCCTCATCATTAGGATTTGTTGCCCGCCCAGGGTTATCAATATTTTATTAATGTACTCGAGCAGCGGCCAACGCAGCTAGTCTAGCCTGCTCCTGTTGAGAAGCCCTTCTCTCAATGTTACGGTGTGCATCCATCCTTCCAATAAGTTGCGGTTCAGGGTTTATGGGTAATAATAGTTGTCCCGAACTTCAAGTATTTGGCATGCACTGAACAAAAACCTGCAAAAAACAAAAACAACAACTAAAAGTAAAGTACGAGAATCTTTGACCAAAGGGTCTAGTAATTATCAAAAACTTAGTTGACAACCGTATTCCCCGGCAACGGTGCCAAAATTTGATAACGCTCAAACTACAGCTCTCGTAAGAGTGTAAGCGGTCGCTGTCAAATATAGAACTCAAATGGGTTGGGTGTCGAATCCCACAGGGAATACTTGGTCACTAAGTAAGCAACGATTAGTAGGCTGTTGATCAAAAATTCTACGAAAAGAGGGGATTTAATTGTAGCGTGAATTAAAAGTATCAAAGTAACAAAGAAAATCAGAATGTTTAGTAGGTTTTAATCAATGAGAATTTTAAGTTAGGGTTATGTCCACCTTATGAGTTCTATGTATCTATTGGCTATGAGTTATGCGGAATTCCAACATGCATGTGATTATAGAGATTTGTATTCTTTGGTAAATCCTAGCGTCTTTCGACCATCACAGATTATCTCACTTTAACTCTTTCGAGCTTAAAGTGTATCTAATGGTACAAATTCTCTAAGAGGTTAATCCAGTTACGACACTAACTTTTAAACAGGGGTTGGTAGCCCTATTTCCTTTTCATTCTCTCTTTTCCAGACATGTAACTTTTCTTTCAAACAAGTTACTGCTATACTGACGTATTCTATATGTTTGCAACCACAAGAATTCAATTAAGATGAAGAGAGTAATGATATAAGTAGCATACCTATCAAGAATTCACAAACTCATAGCAATAGATAGTATATCATAAGGCTTACATAACCCTAACAGAGAAGTTTAGCTACTCATGAGTGCAATGGAAAATACAATAGACATTATCATCATACCAAAATAATAACAATCTCACGTGAAGTATGTTTTGGTGTCACCTGTGGCGTGATTTCCTTGCTATTAGCGTTTCTCTTATCGTGAAAATTAAAAGTCGAATAGATGAAGAATAATGTCAAAAACGAATTAATGAAGAAGGGAAAGAATAGAAAGGGGGATAAGAAGAGAATGCTCAAAAGTTTCAGCAAAATAGGGTTTATATAACATCCATATCCTATTCCTATTGAAATAGGGTTTTTATTCTTGTCCTAGTCCTACTGGGTTACTGCATACTTGTCCTAATACTACTAAGTTACTGCTGATCCCCCAAGTCCTTAGAAATACTATTTTTGCCCGGGACATGTTCTCCATGCATCACTTTCAGTCCATAGGCTTCCAAAAACTGCCTTCCTTCTTACGTGAAGCTTTCTTTGGCGTCAACCAGTCCATAAAATGCTGAAATCTTCATCATTTATACCTGAAAACTTGCTAATCTCGTTGGTTAGCTCACTTACAGGAAAAAGGACTAAAAGTACAGGAATTATATATTTTGTCCTCAAAACTTAGCTAAAATATGGGTCAATTAAGGTTCTTTAGGATTGTAAATACGCCTAACATCAATTCTATATGTCATAATAAATATAGGTTAAGTATCAGGAAGAAGATTAATGTCGAAGTCTATTTCCCTTTTGGGAGGAATATCTAGAATATCTTTGAGAAAGATATATGAATATTCACCTTAAACTGGAACTGATTCAAGGCTGGGAGTCTCAGAACTGGAATACTTAACATGAACAAGATGATAGACATATCCTTTGGATATTAATTTCTGTGCCCGAAAGTAGAAAACAAGCTTGCATCTGAACGCTGAAGTACTGCCCTTCTATTAAGATAGGTTCATTTAGGAACTGAAACTGGAATATTCTATTTCTACAGTCGACTATGGCATAGCAAGAATGAAGCCAATCCATGCCGAGAATGATATCAAAATTAGTCATCTCTAATTTGACTATATCTGCTGAAGTGAATTTCTTAGATATCATAACTAGGCAGTTCCTATATACCCATCAGGATATGATAGTTTTACCCACTAGGGTAGAGAATGAAAAAGGCTCTGCTAGAATTTTGAGACTGACTCTAAAATCGACTGCTAAATAAGGAGTAATAAAAGACAAAAAAGCTCCTGGATCTAGCAAAGAGAAACATGCACAATAAAGATATGTAAAATAACTACATCAGGAGAATTTTCCTAATCTTTCTAGGACTGAAGAGAATAGAGATTATTTAGGCGTTGCCCACTAATAGCATTGAAGGTGGAACCCTGCTGATTCGGGCGACCAGACTGAGATAAGGAGTGGAGATGACTCTGATAACCTGACTAAGGGAAGTCTTTAACTCTATGTCCTGTATTTCCACAACCTAAACAGACATCGCTACCAGCTCTGCAAGTACCCTTGTAGTTCTTACCATAAGTCTGACAAAGGGGATTAGTTCGGGCATTGCTAACACTGCCCTAAGACCTAGAACCTAGCGCTCTACCTCTGTTACCCTCCCTGAACTTAGGAACTGGGGCATTGGATAAAAAAAGCACTGGAACTGATGACTTAGGAAGAAACTGAAAATGGTTTTCTTCTTCTGATTTAGGCTGAGCGAAGTTAAAACTACCTGTCTTTGCTCTATTGTTCTGCTTCTCACTCTGCTTAATCTTCTGCTCATCTATTTGTTGAGCATGATTCATAAGCCTGGCTAATGTTATATCATTGTTCTGCATGGCAGATCTGCACTCATTTACCACGCTATCATTTACCCTTGAAGTGAAGTTACTCATCTTGGCTCCACTGTCTGCAACCACATGAGGGGCATATCTGGCTAATTGAGTAAATTTAAGAGAATACTCTTTCACCATCATATTACCCTACCTGAGGTTGATGAATTCTAGCACCTTATCCTCTCTAATCTCTTGGGGAAAAAATCTGTCTAAGAATGCAGTGATAAACTCCTCCCACTCTATTGGACCTACATCATTTGACCTTTTTAACTTCTACTGTTTGAACCAAGTATGAGCCATATCCTGGAACTGATATGCAGCTCTTAGCACTCTCAGCAGTAGTCACCCCCATGATGTCTGCCAACTTCTAAACTTGATCAATGAATTTCTGAGGGCACTCATCTACCTTAGACCTGAGGAAGGATAGAGGATTCATTTAGGCGAAGTCCCAAGTCATAGCTGCGGCTGAATTTAACACTAGGTTGGTTGGAATAACTGCTGGCCGTTCATTTTGAGTGGCAAGTGACTGATCAAGAATAGTAAATGCGACCCTAAACTCCGTATGAGAAACATGATCACCCAAAGGATCTTCGGGTTGAGGGGCTGACTGATTCCCATTTCATCTTTTAGGAGGCATGTTCTGTAGAAGAAAGGGAGAAATGGATTAAATTTAGAGATTGATTGAAATTATGCTCACTTGCATGACATGAATATTGAAAGAGGGGAAACCTGTCTGAGTAAGAAGTTGATGGGACATATCCCCAACTAACTCTAACTAATAAACTAATTATTGAGATAATGGGGAAATAATCATGTTCTCAAAAAATGAGGACTCACTTCTAACTCTATCTATGGATATCCAGAATTTACTGTTGCTTGAGAGCTCATGTCTCTGAACCTATGGTATAAGACACCATAGTGCAAAGGAGTCAATACTTTAAATGTACTATTACGTATGTGAGTTAGGCTGAATGTATGGGGTTCATATGCATAAACAATAATAATAACTGACTAACTATCATGAGCGTGAGTATACAAGTAGGAGATATAAGAACTGACACTAATACTATGATAACATGATTACTGAATCTGAATATAACTAATAACATGAGTGACTATATCTGACAGTCCAAAATCTGATGGAACTATCTAAGTTCCATACTGTATTTGAGTTGACTGTATCTGACAGTCCTGAAATCTGAAGAATATCTGAGTTTTATTACTAAGACTGATTGACTATATCTGATAGTCCTAATTCTGTAACATGAAACTGTGGAAAGTAGTTATCTAACCGACATGCCCCTGATATGCCATTATAGCTGAGTTGAGTCCAATCTATAACCCCAATTAGAAGGGTGTCCATAACGCGCCACCGGTAAGGACAAGCTATGGGCGATGCTTATCTGATAGTGTCCCCTATACGAGAACGGTGGGGACCTTATCTGAAAATGCATATCCACTTCATCAACCCTCATTGGATAGTGTTGATGTCTCAACCTATGCTGTCTATATAGTTCTGGAATGCAAGGATGAATTCTAAGAATCATACCCTTATCTAAAAGTGTATGTTCCCTTCCTTGGGTTCACTCGGTGCTAATTCCTACTCCTATCTAATAAACTCTAAACATAATTTACTAAGCTGAACATGGCTGAGTTACTAAATTCCATTGACAGATAAAATACCACTGATATCTGGCAATTAACTGAGTTTATAAGATCGTGGAGATTTCCTGAGTCATACAACTGTCTGAAGTCTAAGGATTCATAGCTTGACTGATAATATCGTGAAAACATGACATGGCTCTAGGCACATAACTAAAGTTTCGGGTACGAGTACCCCCAGGACTCAATGGAAGGAAACTGACCAAGCATAACTTACTTGAACATATAAATAATATCATAATCCATAATATATTTATAGAAGCATTTTATCAAAACATGTGATAGGCATAACTTGTACATACATGGGGATTTTATGGTCTCATTCTAGTTAGGCACTTTTCCTTCATCTAGGCATTTAATCAAACATATTATAGGCATAGTACATGTAAACATCATTATACAATAATTAAACATTATGGTTCAATTCTAATTTCATAATTCAAAGGTTTAATCATAGGTTTGTATGAATCTATATCCATAATAATGTAACCCACATAGAATTTATCACCCAATATGGAGTAGAGTTCAATTTCTCACTATCCACATGAACAAGAGCAGCCAAATCATGAAATTCATAATAAAATCCATAAATTTGAATTTAGAAAAGGGATTCTTGGGCTTCATGGATGAAAGGAGTCCATGAATGAACATTATACATACCTTAGTTCGTGATTTCGTGAAGATTGACGGAGGAAATTCTTAATTTTGAATCTTCTATGAAAATCCCTAGGTTGTTCTTGAGAGGATTTTGAGAGAAGAGAGTATTTTGGGTGAAAAGTAGATGAATCACATGTTAAAGTACTTAAATAGGGGTGGGAAATTGACCCTTTTAACCCTAGAAGCATCATGTAATTTAAGTAAGAAATTCCCGAATTAAACCCCTGGCGTGATGTGGCGCTATTGCACCGTGTCACTAGAATTGGACAATTGGGAAACTGAGGGATGGCACGACGCCGAGAAAATCACGCTAAGATACTAGAAAAGGACAATTCTGACTTTGGAACTGGAGCAATATGCCATAATCATGGACCCCTACTAGAATTTGCCAAATGCCATTTCCTGTTGTGGTGCGGCGCGCCACTGACTAATATAAGGACTTGAAATAATCATAACTTCTGACCCGGTTTTCAGATTTTGGCGAATCTTATATAGATGGAAAGCTTATTGAATTTTCCACATGACAAAAAGTAAAAATCTTAAAAATTCCTCATGGAATAACCATCATTCAATTTATAATCTAATACTAGACATTCTTGGGATGAAATGAGCTAAGAAAAAGTATGGGGTATTACAGTTAAAATTTGTATATACTGATAAAGTGTATTAACTAAAATAACAATCTATAAAACTTAACATTGTCTGTAAACTAGTCTGAAAAGCCTCTAACTGAACTATCTGAAAGTGGAGTTGATGGGACAAGCCCTCAGCTAATCCCAAATACTTAAATACTGAAACTAGTAAAAATCTGAAATAAAATAATATCCTCGAATGATAAGGAGTCACTACTAATCTACTGCTGTTGGGTGAATCTGAATCTATCTATGCATAGTCAACAACCTAAGAATCCGAACCAATGATATGAAACATCATAGACAAGAAAGAGTATGCGTCCGTATGTAGGAGTGTACTGGTATGCTAGATGGGGTAAGTCTGAATTCAAGGGTTCATATGCATTAATAATAACTAGCTGAATGATATAGAGTAACTGAACATTAGAGTACATGGACAACTAAAACTACTGTAAATACTTAGTATACAATACTATACATATACATGTATACTGTAACTGAGCTTTTCTTAACCTGACTACTGAGTTCTGAGTTCTAATAGCTGAGTAATTGATATCTGAAGTTACTAATACTAAATGACTACATCTGATAGTCCTAATACTATAGAACTGAACTGATTTCTATTCTGAAGACTGAGACTGAAACTGTAGGAGGTAATCATCTAACTGACATGCCTCAAATAAGATTAGATAATTGAGTTGGGGTCTAATCTATAACCCTACTTGGAAGGGTGTCAATACCGTGTCATGGGTAAGGACAAGCTAGGAGTTACCCTCATTTGGTAGGTACTCTAACGGGAATGGTGGAACTCTCAACTGGCAGGTTAAAACACCTCATGAACCCTCAACTAGCAGGTTTGAGTCTCAACCTATACTGTCTACGTTGTTCTGGAATGCAAGGATTTCTTCTAAGGATCACACCCTCTATTAGTAGGTGAGCCCTTATCATTGGGTTCACTCAGTGGTGTATCCTACTCCCAACTGAAAGACTCTGAACTGAGCATACTGAATTGGACTAGATTGAGACTTGGTTTACTGAGTTTTCCTAAGTTCTATAACTGACTGAGAGTACTACTGATCGTGACATGACTGAGATTCTGTAACTATCACTGGCTCTAGGTTAACAACTAAATTGTCAGGTATTAAATACCCCCAGGACTCGATAACATGAAAAGTAAAGCATAGCATATTCTTGAATAACGTGACATTGTTCACTTGTTGATAATTCATCCATAAAGACTTTTTATCAAATAATTGTAAGGTAGCTACTATTCATGAATGGTGAACACATGATATCAGGTTATAATGGCACTAATTCATTCACATAGGCATTTTATCAAACACATGGGGAGCATGCTTAGGTTATAAACAATCAACACACATAGTTATCATAGTTACATCAATCAACTTGTAAATTGAAGGTTTCATCAAGAGTATCATGAAATTCAACATATATAATGATTAATTTCATGAAATCTTGTAATTTAATTATGGACAAAACCCAACAATAACATGAACATGAATTCAATTCAATACACCTAACATACCTTGGATTGTTAAGACTTGAAGGTTCTTGGAGAAATTTTTGACCTTTGTTCTTGAATTTTGAAACTAGGGTTTCTTTCTTTTGAGAGAGAATGATGTACTTTGCAGAAAAATTGAGTGAATAATGATATATTTTGGTCATTTAGGGATTAATTTTGTGTTTAAGGCTAATTTGGGTCATGGAAAAAGTCTAAGTTGCCCTTGGGATTTAAAATCCCAAAAATGGAATGTCGATTAAGGCCTCACCGCGACACGATGAATGGATCAACACTATATCCACTACGACATAGTGGAATCACGGTGACTCTCTGGATCGTGATAATTGTTGTTTTGGGGTTCACTACGATGCTGTCCAATCGCGCTGACCCTCTGGAAATTGAAAAATGCTGAAATGGCCTTCAGGGAATTGCAATGGAGTACTCATCACGATACTCACCGCGATGCGGCCTAATTACGGGAAGCCACTATTTTTACATAAACTGTCATAACTCTTCGCCCGGGTATCAGATTCGGCAAATTTTATATCGTTGGAAAGATGATTGAAATTTCTACATATTGGAAGGTGCTAAACTGAAAAATATTGAGTATTTCATAAATTTTATATAGGATAACTCGTACTTAGAGATAAGTTCAGCTCTAGGAATATAGGGTATTACAATATCTCCCCCTTGGGAATATTCGTCCTCAAATGAGACTGATTAAGCTGAGAAACACTAATAGACTGAGCTGACACATTGAACATGCATAACTGAGATATGACTACGTGACTAGACTATAGACAAACTGAGTTCTTATACTGAACATGCATATCTGATGCATGGAATACATGACTGAAGCTACTGGTAAGCTGAATTTTCACAGTAAACATGCATATCTAATGCATAAGTCCATGTCTGAACTAATTCATGAATGCATGAATGAATATGCAATGTTAATAAATACCAAGTTATAATTATAACTGAACATGGGACTGAGTAAGTCCAAAGAAGACTGTTACCTTAGGCTGAATCTGAGTTTTTGAAGAAGAGATGAGGATACTTGGTCTGCATATCTGCTTCTACTTCCCAAGTAGCTCCCTCAACAGATTGATTCCACCAAGAACTTTGACTAAGGGAACTTCTTTGTTCCTCAGTCTGCCAATTTGATGATCGAGGATCTGGACTGGATCCTGTTCAAATGAAAGATTATTCTGAATATTTACATCCTCTAAAGCAACTATAACTTTTGGGTCACCAATGCATTTCTTTAGCAAGGAGACGTGGAATATTGGATGTACTAAAGCTAGATCTGAAGGCAACTTAGACTCATAGGCTACCTTTTTGAAATGGCTGAGAACTTTGTAAGGACCGAGATATCGGGGACTGAGCTTTCCCTTTTTGCTGAACCTCTTTACTCCTTTCATGGGAGAGATTTTCAAGTATACAAAATCACCGATATCAACTCGAGATCCTTTCTCCTCACATCTGCATAAGATTTCTGTCATCTCTAGGTAGCCCTAGGTCCTTCTCTGATTAACTGGACCTTTTAAAAGGCATCAAATACTAAGTTAGGCCCTACAACTGCGGCCTCACCTACCTTAAACAAACTAATTGGAAATCTACATCTCCTAATATATAGGGCTTCAAATGGAGCCATCTAAATACTAGAATGATAGTTATTATTATATACGAATTCGATCAAAGGAAAGTGGTCATCCCAACTACCCTTAAACTCAACAATGCATGCTTTAAACATATCTTCTAGAGTCTGAGTAGTCTTTTCTTCTTGACCATTTGTCTGAGGGTGAAAGGGTGTAATGAGATGAACTTGCGTACCGAGACCCCTTTGGAATGCTTCCCAAAAATGAAAGGTAAACTGGGTACCTCTATATGAGATAATAGATACTGGGACTCGGTGTAACCTAACCAACTCTCTAATATTAAGTTTGGTGTAGTCCTTGGCTGAATAGGAGGTATAAACTGGCAAGAAATAAGTTGATTTGGTCATCTTATCTATGTTAAACCATATGGAATCATGCTGATGACGAGTACGAGGCAAACCCATCACAAAGTCCGTGTTCACTTTTTCCCATTTCCATGTGGGAATACTGAACTCCTGCGTAGACCCACTAGGCTTTTGGTGTTCAATATTAACTTGCTGACATGTAGAGAACTTAGCTACAAACTCTACAATATCCTTCTTCATCCCACTCCACTAATAGATCTCCTGCAAATCACGGTATATCTTAGTGTCCCCTAGATGAATAGAGTAAAGCACATGATGTGCTTTCACAAGAATTCATTACCTCAAGTTATCTACACCTAGCACACATAGCCGACCATGGCAACGCAACACACCATCTCCCTCTTGGGAGAAAACCTCTACTTTATGATCGTTCACTGACTCTTTCAACTTTACTAGACTGGGATCTCTATCCTGTTTTTCCTTCACCTTAGAAATAAGAGAGGATTCAAAACTACTCTGAACCAACACACTACCTCTTCTAAATCAACTAAGTGGATACCTAGTCAGGCAAGCTGATGAACTTCCTAATCTAACTTCTTCTTACCATCCTCAACATGAGAAACACAACTCATTGACAATCTACTAAGAGTATCAACCACTATATTGGCTTTGCACGGATGATACAGAATGCTTATGTCATAATATTTTTATAACTCTAACCACCTTCTCAAATACAAATTCAAATCTTTTTGAGAAAAGACATACTGTAGGCTCTTATGATTTGTGAACACATAAACATGCACCCCATACAAATAATGCCTTCAAATCTTTAAGGTTAACACTATAGATGCTAACTCAAGATCATAGGTAGGGTAATTCTTCTCATAGGGTTTAAGTTGTCTAGAGACGTAGGCTATGAACTAATCTCTCTATATGAGGAAACAACCCAAACCTACTCTGGATGTATCACAGTACACAACAAATCCATCTAAACCATCTGGCAGAGTCAAAATTAGGGATGAGGTAAGTCGAGTATTTAACTCTTGAAAACTCTTCTCGCAGGAATCTAACCACTGAAACTTGACTTTCTTCTGAGTTAATCTGGACATAGTAGATGAAATAGACAATAACCTTCAACAAACCGATGGTAATAGCTAGCTAAATCTAAGAAAATCTTGATATCTGATGGATAAATAGGTCTAGGCCAGTTTCTCACCGCGTCAGTCTTTTAAGGATCAACTCTAATGCCATCACCAGAAATAATATGACCAAGGAACACTACTGACCTTAACCAAAATTTGCACTTACTAAATTTGGCAAACAACTGATGAGTTCTGAGAGTCTGAAGTACGATTTTTAGGTGGTCTGCATAATCATTCTCACTATTGGAATAGAGAATAATATCATCGATAAATACTATAACGAACATATCCAACTACTTCTTGAATACTCAGTTCATCAAGTCCATGAAGGCTGCTGGAGCATTAGTAAGACCAAAAGACATGACTAGAAACTTGAAGTGACCATATTAGGTTTGGAAAACTATTTCCGGAATGTCACATCCTCTGACTTTAAGCTGATGATAGCCTGAGCTGAGGTCTATCAACTAGCACCTTGCAGTTGTCAAAGAAGTCATTGATTCTAAGAAGTGGGTACTTGTTCTTGAATGTAACTTTGTTCAACTAATGATAGTCTATACATATTCTGAGAGAAACGCCTTTCTTACGCACGAATAAGACTGGTTCTCCCCACAGCGAAATATTTGGTCTGATCAACCCTTTGTCTAAAGGGTCCTTTAACTGATCTTTTAACTATTTGAGTTCTACTGGAGCCATTCTGTATGGTGGAATAGATAGGCGTTGAGTATTTGGAAGAAGGTCTATTCAATAGTCAATTTCCCTAATGGGAGAAACTCTAGGAAGAACTTCAGGAAACACATTTGAGAATTCATTTACTACTGGAACGGACTCAAGAATGAGAGTTTCTAAGCTAGAGTCCTTAACTCACACAAGATGATAGACACTTCCCTTGGATATTATTTTTCTCGCTCTAAGGTATGAAACAAACTGACACTTAAGTGCTATAGTACTACCCCTCCATTCAAGGAATGGTTTATTTGGAAACTGAAAATGAACGATTTTGTTTCTACAGTCAACTGAGTCATAGCATGAATGGAGCCAATCCATGTCAAGAATAACATCAAAATTTGTTATCTCTAATTCTATTAAGTCTGCTGAAGTGACTTTCTGAGATATCATAATCGAATAGTTCCTGTATACCTGTCGGGCTATGATAGACTGACCTACTAGGCAGAGACAGAGAATGGTTCTGTTAATACTTATGGTTTGACTTTCATGTCAACTGCTATATAGAGAATTACAAAAGACAAAATATTTCCTGGATCTAACAAGCCATAAATATGTAAATAGAAAATCTGTAATGTACTAGGGACCACATCAGGAGAATTTTCCTGATCTTGTCTGTACTAAAGCGCATAGAGCCTATTTGGGCATTGCCCACTGGTGGCACAGAAAGTAGCACCCTGTTAATCTGGGTGACCGAACTGAGCTGAAGGATGGTTATACTTACCCTGGGAACCTGATTGAGGACAATCTCTAACTCTATGGCCTGGCTTGCCACATCCAAAATAAACATCATTTCCTGCTCTCCAGATACGCTGATAGTTCTTACCATAAGTCTGATAAAAAGGATTTGTTTGAGCACTGCTGATACTACCTTGAGACTTAGAGCCTGGCATCTTATCTTTGCTATCATTTTTGAACTTAGGGACTGGATCACTAACTGATGATGGAGCTAAAACTAAAGACTTTGGATGAAATTGGGAACGTTTACCGCCCTCTGACTTAGGCTGATTAAAATTGAAGCTACCTGTTCTAGCTCTCTTCTTATACCTCTCTCTCTCTCTGATCTTAGGATCTTCTATCTATTGAGAATGGACCATGAGCCTAGATATGTACATCTCCTTAATCAATATCTCTATTCTGCACTCCTTAAATACACTATCTGACACTCCAGATAGGAACTTGCTCTTTCTAGATCTACTGTCTACCACTACATAAGGAGCATACTTGGCTAACTGAGTAAACTTAAGGGAATACTCTTTCTCACTCATACTACCTTGTATGAGGTTGATGAACTCTAACAATTTGGCTTCTCTCAGCTCTAAGGGAAAGAATATATTTAGGAAAGCAGTAGCAAACTATTCCCACTCTATGGGATCTGCATTTGTACCCCTGTCTACCTTCTACTACTTAAAACACGTATGAGATACGTTTTGTTGCTGATAGGAAGCTAACTCAGTACACTCATTGGAAGTCACTCCCATGATATCTGTGACTTTTTGAACCTGATTAAAGAACTCCTATGGATCATCTTCTGACTTAGATCCTGAGAATAGGGGAGGATTCATTTGGGTGAAGTCTTAAATCCTGGCTGAATAGTATTGGCCACTGTGTTGGCGGGAACAATAGCGGGCCGTTTATTCTGAGCAGTGACAAAATTGGCTAGAGTAGTGAATGTAACTCTAAATTCTACATGGGAAACATGTTCATCCAGCGGATCATCCTGAATGGGCTGAGTTGCTGACTGGTTTCCAGTTCTTCTTTTGTTAGTTCTTTGGGGAGGCACGTTCTGTAAATAAAAGGGAGAACTGGTTTATACTGAGAGTTTAACTTGAGCTCATGCTCACCCACACAATATGAATACTAACAGAAGGTAAACTATTCCTAAAACATCTCATAGCCACATTTCCATAAGTGTGGCATGCTATAAACCCATGCACAAGACTCTACATGATGCAGCTTTAAGACTTCCTAGGAAAGTATTGAACCTTAGGCTCTGATACCAAGTTTGTAATGCCCCGAGTTTGTACCCTAGATGCTACATGGTGTTTATGATCCCGAAGGACCACAAGCTAACCCATAACTGATATATTTTGTGAGCACTAAATAATATACTATAATAAATACGGAAAATAGGCTGAAATACCATAAGGTACAAAATATGTAAATACTGATAAAGTGTAACAACTGAAATAACAATCTGTAAAACTGAACACTATTTGAAAACTAGTCTAAAAAGCCTCTAACTGAACTGTCTGAAAGTGCAGTTGATAGGATAAGCCCCCAACTAACCCCAAATACTGAAATACTAAAACTACTAAAAATATAAAATAAAATAATATCCTCAAATGATGAGGAGCCACTACTAATTTACTGCGACTGGCTGAATCTGAATCTATCTATGTGTGGTTAAGAACCTGAGCGTCCAAACCTAGACATGAAACATCATAACGTAAGAAAGAGTGTGCATCAGTATGTGGGAATGTACTCGTATGCTAGATAAGGTAAGGCTGAATGCAAGGGTTCGTATGCATGAACAATAACTGACTGAATGATATAGAGTAACTAAACATGAGAGTACATAGACAACTGAAACTGTTGTAAATACTTAGTATGCTATACTGTGCATATACGTGTATACTATAACTAAGCTTTTCTGAACCTGAGTACTAATTTCTAAGTTCTGATAATTGAGTAACTACTATCTAAAGTTATTGATACTTAATGACTGTATCTGACAGTCCTGATACTATAGAACTAAACCGAGTTCTATTCTGAAGACTGAGACTAAAACTGTGGGAGGTAATCATCTAACCAACATACCCCAAATAAGATTAGATAACTAAGTTAAGGTCCAATCTATAATCCTAATTAGAAGGGTGTCAATACCGTGCCATGGGTAAGGACAAGCTGAGAGTTATCCTCATCTGGCAGGTACTCTAATGAGAATGGTGAAACCCTCAACTAGCAGGTTAAAATACCTCATCAACCCTAAACTGGCAGGTTTGATATCTCAATCAATGTTGGATATGTAGTTCTGGAATGCAAGGATTGCTTCTAAGGATCACACCCTCTACTGGCAGTTGAGACCCCATCCTTGGGTTCACTCAGGGATAAATCCTACTCCCAACTGAAAAACTCCTAACTAAGCATACTGAACTGGATTGGACTGAGACTGAGTTTACTGATTTTTCCTGAATTCTATAACTAACTGAGATTCTAATTGACACTGGCTCTAGGTAAATAGCTAAATTATCGGGTTTTAAATACCTCCAAGGCTCGATAGCATGAAATGTAAAGCATAGCATAACCTTGAATAATATGACATTGTTCACTTATTCATAATTCATCCATAGAAACTTTTCATCAAACACTTGTAAGGCATCTACTTATTTATAAATGGGGAACATATGCTATCAGGTTATAATGGCACTAATTCATTGACATAGGTATTTTATCAAACACATGGGGAGCATGCTTACGTTAGACAATAATCAACACACATAGTTATTATAGCTACATCAATCAACTTGTAAATTGAAAGGTTTATCAAGAGGATCATGTAATTCAACACATATACTGATTAATTTCATGAAATCTTGTAATTTACTCATAGACAAAAATCCAACAACAGCATGAACATGAATTCAATTCAATTCAAGCATGTAAGTTCATAACTCAACAATACTGTAGCTTGAAAACGGATTCGTGGACTCTATGGGTTAAAGAAACCCATAGATAAACACCTAACATACCTTGGAATATTAATTCTTAAAGGTTCTTGGAGAAATTCTTAAGCTTTGTTCTTGAATTTTGAAACTAGGTTTTCTTGCTTTTGAGAGAGAATGATGTACTTTGGACAAAAAATAAGTGCATAATGATATATTTTGGTCATATAGAGATTATTTTCTGGTTTAAGGCTGATCTGGGTCATGGGAAAAGTATAAGTTGCCCTTGGGATTTAAAATCCCACAACTGGAACACTGATTAAGGCCACACCACAATGCAGTGAATGGGTCATCGCTATATCCATTGTGATGCGGTGGAATCGCGGTGACTCTCTGGATCCTGACAATCATTATTTTGGGGTTCACCATGATGCAGTTAAATCGTGGTCACACTCTGAAAATTGACAATTGTTGAAATGGCCTTCAGCGCGATGCGATGGAGTGCTCATCGCGATACTCACCGCGACGCAGCCTAATTGAGGTGACCCATTATTTTTACATAAACTGCCTAACTCTTCACTCGGGTTTTAGATTTGGGCAAATTTTATATTGTTGGAAAGATGACTGAATTTCCTACGCATTGGCAGGCGCTAAACTGAAAAATACTGAGTATTTCATAAATTTATATAGGATAACTCACATACTTAGAGCTAAGTTAAGCTCTAGGAATTCAGGGTATTATATTTTTGATAATGATGACAAAAAAAGATAGGCTATATCCGACTTCGCGTATGAAACCCATAGAGATTTATTAGAAAATATAAAGAACCTTGTTACCCTCTTCTTTTTTTAATTTTATATGTCACTCTTTTAAATGTCTCAAAGACTTGACAACCTTTACTACTATAGTAAATCATCTATGTGTTTCAATACAACCTTTATATTATATATATATATATATATATATATATATTTCTACTTTACATGACTTTTAATTGCTGAAAGTATTTTATTTAGTACTCTTTAAAAAATCTTTCTAAGATTTTATTTCATCTTGTCTTAAGGCGTTTAAGAGAGTCGACTTAGAAATCAGAATAGAGGGAGTAATATCGCGTTGAGTCTGGTTTAGCCTTGTCATACCTAATCTCTCTCTCTCTCTCTCAAATTTTAACTTTATGTGTTGTTGGTTTGTTTATTTTTTACTTTAAATGTACCATTAAATTAAGGTGGCATATCTTACTAACACGTCTCTCATTATTTATAGTTTATTATTATTTTGATCTAAGATTGAGTATTTTGTTTACTGGATATACTATATAGAAAAGGAGTTCACCAGAGTCTATAATCCGAGGAAGATGAAAAATACACAAATTATGATACTTTTAACTTATTATTTGCATGTCGCGAAAGATTCTTTGTATTTTTTTATTCTTTGTATGATATGTACACTAATTGAAAAGTATTCTTTATTACACTACATTGTTCATATATTAAGATAATAATAAAATAATTGACTTTTCCTTATCATATAATTTCTCCGCATAACATAAAATTCAGTCATGACACACATTTGTGGACCTCGAAAGGTGTTTAACACCTTTCTTCCAATGTAACTGAATCTTTACCCAAATTTTGATAACGCACCATAATTCGTTAGGTGGCGACTCTCCTTTTAAAACCCTCCTAATAGAGTTGTCATATCAAATCTCATTTTTCATGAGAAAATAGGGCGCGACAAAGGTTGTGAGGGCCTTGATTTGTCTTAAGATCCCTAGTTCTAGCCATAATGGTTCTATAATTTGCAATTTAGGTGGGTAATTTTGAAGAAGAGTAGCACAGAACATAAAATAAAGAATAAACACAATGGATGTGAGGGAGATAGGAGGCATTAGGGAGGCGGTTGTGATTGATCAGCAACATAAAATGACTAAGCTTAGGAGGATTGATTAATTTCCAAGTCCATACAAAATTAAGCTCCAATAGCTTAATGGTGTAGTATTATTAATTAAATCATTGTAACAAGATCTAAAAATAAATAATTTGGAGTCCGTAATTGATGTTGGGTGTATTTATGCATTCTAGCACTACTATTCTATCCTATTTTGTTTTGTTTTGAGGATGATTCTTATGCTATATGTGTTTATAATGATATAAATTAGCATTTATGTGTCCAATTATGTGTTTACAATGTTTAATGGTGTTTTCACATGAGTTTTAATTCAATTTGAGCATTTAGAGTTCAATAGAGAAAACTAGTGTTACTAACTTGAGCTAGATGGTTGTCTAGTCTATCGTCTTAGGTTATAATGCATTTTAATTAGTTACTAAGGTTTATTTTATGTATATATATGTGAAACAACTTTTTGTAGATGCTAACGGGTCAATTGGATCAAGACAAGAGTCAAAACAAAAAGCTTAAGCTCAATGTGAATTTAACGTATGCATAACTCGTGTTTCTAGTTCACCATCTTGGATGTTTTGTTGGTTTCAGCTCTAAATTGTTGTTTTAGTGCTATATTATGCTTGTTTAATGAATTATAATGATATATGAAGGATATAAAAGCTTCAAATCAAGTGTAAACAACTCAAAAAGGCTCGGAATGGCTCAACGAAAGCACAATACAAAAATTGATGCAATTTTGACCCCTGAAGTGTCTTGGGAGTCTGTCGACAATAGGAGTGGACAATAGATATGTACAATTACCACTTCATTCATAAGAGTCCCAAGTTATTTACTAACTAGCGCGTGTATCTTATAATGGAGTTTAAGGAGGCTCCGTGATGCGGTAAAATCACGATGAGACACTGGATTTAGATAGATTTTTTGACAATTCTAAACTGGCATGTCACTGCGATACGGTGATGTCCAAAATTAGGATAATTCTGCCCAGCTGAAGTAAAACAGTGTGGAAACCTAATTCAAGATGGTTTATGACTTGTACACTATAAATATAACGTCCCAAACTCCGTTCTAAACATCTTGGAATACCCTATATAACTTGGGACATCATTGGAGGCTACCACAACTTCTTTTTAGATTTTATAATTCTTTAATTTAGTTTTTTTGTATGGTTTCAACTATCATTCCAAGGGATTGAATGATGAATATTTCCATTAAAGGCTAAATCCTCTTTCTGGAGTTAAGGCCAAAATCATGAATACTTTCATTTTGAATTAAGTTTGTTTGATTTGCTTATCATTATGGTTGTTTGTTTATTCTTAATTTAACTATTTTAAGGATTACCTAACCTTTGAATACATCTATTGTCAACCTTTCGATCTCAGAAAAAGGAATTGAGAGATAGAACATGGGAATAAACAAAGTAAGGTTCTTATTTCTTTACAAAAATAAGGAATTTGAATTAGTATCTAGGACAAGGATGTACTTAGATGCCTTACTTGATTCAAACGTAGGATGATAGCTATAAAACACTTAATTGGATTATTGCATCCCCGCTAAATGATGTACTTGTAATAGTCATATTAGGTAAACGATTAAAGGTTGGGAGACCATTATCATGCAATTAACCCTACGCATCATCAACCAAGATACGCAATCTAACGAGAGAAATTCAATAGTATAGTATGATTATTCATAAGACTTAACCCTGGGTCTCTATACTTTGATTGTCCAAAGTTATTTACTTTATCATGTTAGTTTAGTTTATTTTCAGTTTACAACTCTAAAACTTTATTTGTGACTGTTCACAATTTGTTAAACTAGAATTAGATAGTTGGCAAAACCAAGTCCCTCGGAGATTAATATTCGGCTTTTTTGAAGGCCACTTTACTACTTTATAAGACCACGTACACTTGCATATGCGCTTGGGCGCTAACAAGTTTTTGGTGCCGTTGCCGGAGACTTGTAACTAGGAAACTATCTTATTTTTAGTTTTTATATATTGAGTTGTAACTATTTTTTGTTTTTTTTAGTTTTTTTTTCCCTATTTCTATTTTTCTCACACTCTTCTTGAGATGTCATTCTTGGATAGATGGTTTTTGAGGGATTATGATTCTTGTCAATAATGTGAAGGACCCCACCATAAGGCTTTTTGTCCAGATTTTGATCCAAGCATTTGGAGGTGACCTTCTTATTTTTGACCTATGTAGGAGACTATAAGTTTGTGTGTGACTTGTGAAAACTTATATCACTCTGTAGATATGTGTCTTTTTAATCCTGATTTAATCATGTTTGTGGGAAACACTCAATAAATAGCTAAGGAGGTTTAGGATATACCATCACCACCATCTCCATAGAGGCAGACAAAAACACAATAATTATAGGTCTTCTTTATCTTGAGACTGAAATTGAGAAGGTGAATGAGAGTGAGTGTGTTATTGAAGTATAAATTTAGAAGTAGGATTGGTTAGGACTCACTCAAAGAACTTTTCTACATTATATTTAGATGATATCTTGTCTGTAAAATCATTTAAAATAGTTGAAAAATGTGATTATGAGAAACAAGAACCTAATATTCTTGATTTTAGATCGGATAAGCAACATAAAAATATAAATCACCTCAAGGCAGAGTGGTTTAACATGAACATTCCATTAATCGGTTCCTTAATCTTTGTACCGCCTCCCTATGATCGAGGCAAAAAAATGGATGCGATGTTGGGAGTAAAGTTCATATCCTCAGGGTGAAGGAAAAAATTGATTAGGTTATGCCACAATACTAAATTAGGCACTTCTTGGGAGGCAACCCAAGCTAAGTTATGTTTTCTTTTTATTTTTTAGTTTTTACTTCACGTAGTTTTGATTTTGGTTGAGTCACAGGTTAATGGGAAGTCTGAGTACCATGAAATTGAGCTAAGGAGCATGGAAAAGACTGAGTGTGGGGTCCCATTAATCTCCTTTAATTGTAAAAATGCTACTAGCTAGGCCTAGAGGCCTCAGGGATTATTTTAATCTCTTACCTTTAAATCTACTTTGGGAACAAAGTAGATTTTTAAGTGTGGGGTGGGGAAATTCTTAATTTTTTGCTCAATTTGAAATTTATAGGTTAGGAATAAATGAGATATTCTTGTTGGTTCTATTTTTAATTACATGGTGCACGTGTTTTGTTTAGTAAAAGCATGTTAAATGAGTGAATTACTACTTTTGAGACTCTTAGGCTCATTTTTGTGACTCTTGGCTTAAATTTGAATTCATGCTATTATTTAGTTGGGAGTCTATGATGATCCTATTGAGTTGAACATGTTCCATGTGTGTGTGAGGTTTTGTATATTCCTTGTTGCATGTGATTTCTAGAACTTGCCTGGTATGTGTAAAACAAAATAAAGAGTCTGGGTTTAGGAGATGATTTAGGCATTTCTTTGATAGCCTTATTTTGTACCTTCTATTTGTCCAACGCTTTGTGCATTATCCTAGTTAACCCCATTGAGACCTTAGCTTATTTTCTTTGATGGCCTCAATATGTAGCCTAATCCCTTCTTTGATAGACCATAATTTGATCCAAAAATCTCTTAAGTTCTTTAATAAAAAAAATAATTAGTAAGCAATTAGAGAAATTGAAGAAGAAAAAGGTGAGATTGACGCCCCAAGGTAATAGCTATTGGTGCTTATATTTGATGTGTTGTGGTTAGGAGTGATGTAAATAGTTTTAAAAATATTCCCATGGTTGTGAAAAATTAAAAAAAAAATGAATCTTGAAGGAATTGACAATACGCCCACTATGTGTTTGTTAAAATGCTTAAAAGAGATGGGGCAAAATTAAAAAATAGGGTAGACAAAAATGGTGTAATTTGTTTGTTAGAGATTGGTTTTAAATGTATAATGTAGTAGAGAGGTTAGTCACTATTCCCAAATAGTTCCTACACGTCCCTTAGACTAATTACATGTCACACCCCAAAATTTCGGAGATACGATTGGCACCTAGTGCCACACTTGACTGGACATATGACTTAAAACCCAACGAAATAACATTAGTTGAATGTCAAGAACAAGTTGAATTTTAACAGAAATGAGCATAATGACGGTAATACAAATACAAGAAAAGTGGAACATAAGGAAACTTTGACTGTAACTGACTACTTGACCTACAACAACAATTGTCTACACGCCTCTAAGATAAGAAATATCTAGTCACTAGTCGGGATAGATCCCGTAGTAATCATTAAATATACAAACCAAAGTAAACTCTAGACTCGGAAACTCCGGAAAGATCGAAGTATACCAATCATCAGCTGAACCGATCACCATGCGGCAAGAACCTTTTTTCCTTCTAATAACCTGCAGGCATGAATGCAGTGCCCCCCAGGCAATGGGGACATCAGTACGAAAGAATGTACTGAGTATGTAAGGCATAAAGTAACTATACATAACATAAAAGCTCAAATGAAATCAGATATCAATATATATATGGATAAGGATAGAAGGCCACCGTTCCTTATAACTGTGGAATCATTTACATTACATTCATTACATTGCTTTACATTTATTTGTTTTACAACTTTGTCACCCGTTTTATTGATTTTCATTACTTTAATTAGCCTTTGAGATTGTTACTCTGGTGATCCTAATCCTTTTGAACTGTCGGAACCATAAACATGTGATGTAGGCATATAGGTAAAATACTTGAGGCAATAGTAAGGATATAGGGAGTAAAAAGTGACTTTGATATGGTACTCTGAAACTTATTGGACTCAATGAACTTTGTTAGACACAATCAATATACACATCTAAGCCATGAATACGTGTGACAAGTGAAGATTCTAGGTCTATAAATGAGAACCACTATGATGTATAAAACAAAAGGGAGCAAAATAGTTCTATCTAGTACATAGTACATTAAAACACATTTAGACATTCTAAGTTCGCATTTTAAACGGATGCACATAGCTTTTCAACTAAAAGAGGTTTGGACTATATACTAAATGCTTACTATATGATAAAAAATAAAAGGGTACATGAGCACGAGAACTATTGAGGCAAGTGAATAGGTACCACTTAGGAACAAATTCACATTCCAAGTAAGGACATAAAATCATATGATCAAACCAATAGGGACTCTACAGGTCACAGTATCCTAACGTGTTAGAGGTGATATCGAATCAAGCAACATAAGATCGTATTAACCAAGTAAAGTATATAATCAAGTAAACAATTAGTACGGAAACTATTTTCCATGAGGCTATTTTCCAAATTTTGATCCAAGCGTTTGGAGGGGACCTTCTTGTTTTTGACCTGGGTTGGAAACTACAAGTTGGTGCGACTTTTGAAAATTTGTATCACTCTGCAGATATGTGTCCTTTTAATCTTGATTCAATCATGTTTGTGGGAAATGCTCAACAAATAACTAAGGAGATTCAGGAAATACCATCACTACCATCTCCACAGTGGCAGAGAAAAAAACAAGACTCTTAGCCACTCAGTTGTCATATTTATCTTGAGACTGAAATTGAGAAACTGAATGAGAGTGAGTGTGTTATTGATAGTGTATATTTAGAGGTAGTATTGGTTGGGCCTCACTCAAAGCACTTTTTTACATTATGTTTAGATGATATCTTGTTTGTGGAATCAAGTAAAATAGTAAAAGAGTGTGAAGATTAGGAACAAAAATCCTATATTCTTGATTTTACACCGGATAAGCAACATAAAAACACAACTCACCTCAAAGCCGAGTGGTTTACCAAGAACATTCCATTACTCAGTTCTTTAATTTTTATACCACCTTACTATGATCGAGGCAAAAAGATAGATGCGATGTTGGGGGTGAAATTCATATCCTCAAGGTGGAGGAAAAAGTTGATTGCATCGTACTGCGACACAAAGTTTAAAATCCATAACGCATGCTCGTAGACTATCTTCAAGTGTTTGAATGGTGCGCTCTGCTTGTCCATCCATCTGAGGGTGAAAAGTTGTACTCAGATTCACCTGTGTTCCCAAACTCCGTTGGAAAGACTTCCAAAAGTTTGCAGTAATTTGAGTTCCCCGATCCGATGTAATAGAAGTTGGCACTCCATGCAATCGGACTATTTCTTTAACATAAAAATTCGAATATTCTTCAACTATGTAAGTGGTCTTAACGAGTAAGAAATGTGCGGATTTAGTAAGCCTATCCATAATCACCCATATAGAATCAAATTTCCGAGCAGTACGAGGCAAACCTGTAACAAAATCCATGTTGATCATGTCCCACTTCCAAATGGGAAGATCTATGCATTGCATATAGCCTCCGGGTTTTTGGTGCTCAACTTTAACTCTTTGACAATTTGGACATTCAGCTACAAATTCTGCAATGCTCTTCTTCATGTCATTCCACCAATACATATCTTTCAAATCTTGATACATTTTGGTTGATCCTTGATGAATGGAATACCTTGAAAAATGTGCCTCTGTCATAATCTTCTTTCTTAGCCCGTCTACATCCGGCATACACAATCGGTTTTGGAATTGAAGTACTCCTTCTCGCGTAAGCTCAAATGCCTTGGTCGCACCACTCTGAACGTTCTCCTTAAGTTGTAATAAAATAGGATCTGCATCTTGCTTCTCTTTCACCTCAGCTACTAATGAGGATTCCGTGACATTATGCACAATAAGCTCCTTGTTCGGAGTTTCGAGAAGACGAACTCCTAGACTAGCTAATTGATGAAGATCTTTAACCATCCCTTGCCTTTCTATAGGCGCCATCATAGCCTTATGACTTAACACATCAGCTACCACATTTGCTTTCCCTGGATGGTACAAGATTTCAACATCGTAGTCCTTTAATAGTTCAAGCCATCTCCGCTGCCTTAAATTTAGATCCTTCTGATTAAAAATATATTGCAAGCTCTTGTGATCAGTATATATATCAACATGAACCCCATATAAATAGTGGTGCCATATTTTTAAAGCAAAGATAACCGCTGCCAGCTCAAGATCATGTGTGGGGTAATTTTTCTCATGTGTCCGCAATTGTCTAGAAGCATATGCTATTACCTTACCTTGCTGCATCAATACACATGCTAAACCAATTCTAGAAGCATCACAATACACTGTATACCCTTCGGTGCCTTCTGGAAGTACCAACACGGGTGTAGAAACCAACTTGTTCTTCAATTCTTGGAAACTCTCCTCACACACATCATTCCATTGGAACTTGGATGCTTTATGCGTTAGCTTGGTTAAGGGTGCTGAAATGGAAGAAAAGTCTTTAACAAACCTTCTATAATAACTGGCCAACCCGAGAAAACTACGAATCTTCGTAGGCGTTGTGGGCCTTGGCCAGTTCTTCACAGCTTCTATCTTTTGAGCATCAACCTTTATCCCTTCACTAGATACAATATGACCCAAAAATGCCACCGACTTTAACAAAAACTCACATTTAGAGAAATTTGCATAAATCTTACAATCACGAAGAGTCTGCAGTGTCTGTCGTAAGTGATTGGCATAGTCCTCTTCTGATCTAGAATAAACAAGAATATCATCTATAAAAACTATCACAAATACATCCAGGAATGGCTTAAACACCCTATTCATCAAATCCATAAAAGCTGCAGGTGCATTTGTTAGCCTAAATGACATAACTAGAAACTCATAATGACCATACCTTGTTCGGAAAGCTGTTTTGGGTATATCTTTTTCTTTGACCCTCACTTGGTGGTAACCTGACCTCAAATCAATCTTAGAAAAGCACTTGGCGTCTTGTAACTGATCAAATAAATCATCAATTCTTGGGAGAGGATATTTATTCTTAATAGTCACCTTATTCCATTACCGATAATCAATACACATCCTCAGCGAGCCATCCTTTTTGCGCACAAATAACACTGGTGCTCCCAAGGGGGACATACTAGGCCTTATGAATCCCTTCTCTAGCAAATCTTTCAATTCTCGCAATTCTGCTGGGGCCATTCTATATGGAGGAATGGAGATTGGTTGGGTGCCTGGTATTACATCAATACCAAACTGTACTTCTCGTTTAGGAGACAAACCTGGAAGATCTTCAGGGAATACATCAGGAAATTCATTTACCACTGGTACAATGTGAAGATCTGGTGATTTCGATTCTGTATTCTTTTCTCTAACTAAATGACATATGTAGCCCTCGGAAATCATTTTTCTTGCTTTGAAATAAGAAATAAATCTACCTCTTGCTGCGCCAATCTTACCTTGCCATTCAATAACTACTTCATTAGGAAAATGTAAATACATCTTTTTTGTACAACAGTCAATTTTGGCATAACAAGACGCCAACCAATCCATACCCATTATAACATCAAAATCTATCATTTCTAGTTCCACAAGATTGGCCATCGTGTCTCGACCACACATAGTTACTACACAATCTTTATAAACTCTTCTAGCAATAATAGATTTCCCAACTGGGGTAGACACTTACAATGGCTTTTCTAATAATTCGGGGGTTCTTTTGAACTTTCCAGCAACCAAAGGAGTAACATATGATAATGTAGAACCCGGATCAATTAGAGCATATACATCAAATGAAAATATGGACAACGTACCCGTAACCACATCTGGGGAAGCCTCTAGATTCTGTCGATCCGCTAAAGCATAAGTGCGATTCTGAGTCCCGCTGGAACTGGCAACTCTTTTTTCATTTCTAGCATGACTCGCAGGTTGTGCACCCCTACCAGAATAAGATACCGGTGACGATGATGCAACAGCTGATCCCGAAGGTCGTGCTACGCCACCTACGCCCCTTCGTGGGCATTCTCTCATCATATGCCCCGTCATACCGCACCAATAACAAACATTTGTTCCCATTCGACATACGGCCATATGATGCTTTCCGCATCAATTACATAGCTCTCAAGAAGGTCTCGATTGGCTCATGTTCCCTTGCCCATGATAACCAACTGATCACGTACTATGACCCTCACTTCTTTGCCCAAATTGACTGCCTATGAACCCCTGATGCTGTGGTGGAGCACTAGCTGCTGGATAAGAAAATAATGGCCTAGGTGGTCTAGCAGAAAATTGAGGTCTAAAACCTCCATGTGGCGCCATAAACTTCCCTGTAGATCTAGCCCTCTTAGAAGATCCGCTTTCAAATTCCTGCGTTCTTTTTCTTTGCCTTTGATCTTCAATTTTCTGTGAAAATGCTTGGATCCTAGCTATATCCATGTCTTTATTCAGTGCAGCAATAGTACAATCCCTAACCAAATACGGATCCAATCCATTCACATACCGATGAACTCTGTCATCCATAGTAGCTATAACATTAGGAGCATATCTGGACAAGGAACTAAATAGGAACTAAATTGAAGACTATACTCCCTCACACTTGTATTACCCTGCCGAAGATTTAAGAACTGATCCGCACGGGCCTGACGAGTCTCATATGGAAGATAATGATCAATAAATGCCTCTTTGAACTCTTTCCAAGTAGCTGGGGGTGCATCAATGCCCCTTGACCGTTTCCAGTCTTCATACCAATATATAGCCTCACCTTTGAATCTATACACGACTAACTCCACTGTATCTCTGCCCGATACATGCATCATCTCTAGGGCCCTTTGGATTTAATCAATAAAGTCCTGAGGATCTTCGTTAAGATCGGATCCGATAAAAGTAGGCGAATCCATCTTAAGAAAATCCTGTGTTCGAAGACTAGCCGCCCTATCTATACCACTAGGACCTGCAGTAGGAATAGCTTACCCAGCAACTATACGAGTCAAAAGTTGCACTGCATTTATAAGATCTTGATCAATAGAATTAATAGGTGGATCTGGGGATATAGTTCTCCTCCCTCTTATTTCTTCCAGACTGGGGGAAGTTTCTGATGCATGCTCAGCTGGAGCCTCACTTTGATTAGCTCGTATAGTGGGTGACTTACTACTGCCCTCTCCGGCAGCCACATCTACTTGCTTACCGGTATTCTTGCTTCTAGTAACCGGCATCATTACAATAATAGGAGAAACAAACTGATTCAGTGGTCAACTATGACTTCATATACAATATAAGCTCTATCGCACGATCTAAGACATGAAGAAAAGAAACAATTCCTAAATGTCCATAGCCTCCTGTTTATAGATGTGGTGCACAACACACCGATAAACAAGACTCTACGTAGACACGGCTTTGTAGACTCACTAGGACGAACCTCTCTGATACCACTTTTGTTACACCCCAAAATCCCATCGGGCAGAACTGGCACCCAAAGCCGAGAAGGCCCAGGAGAACCCGTTCAAATACCTGTACCTTCACTTACATTCACCAAAAATTTGGGCAGCACTTCGTTACATATAGAAGGGTCTAATTCCCTGTATCAGCAAAAATATATATATATATATATATATAATACTTGGTCGTCGGGGCCACCACATATACAAATATAACATCACTATATAAACTTCCATGACTTGACCCTTCCTTAGGTCTACAAAGCCTCTAGGACATATATACATGACAAAACTAGGGTCGAGACAAACCGCCGCCCACACATGACTTCTGTACAATAACAAACATAAGGAACCGACTCGGAAAGCTCCGAAGCAAACTGGAGCTCACCAACAATAGTTGTACGACCTAGCTCCCATCTATGCTGTGAATGAGCTGAAGTACCTGTGCCTGCAGCATGAAATGCAGGTCCCCCGTGAGGGACGTCAGTACGAAATATGTACTGAGTATGTAAAGCTGTAGATAATCATATGTTATATGAGGGATCAAGAAAATCATACACATGTGAATAAATCATAATAGAAGTGAACCACACTTCATAAACACTTTTAGGATCATGTACATTATCATTAATCTGAACTGGGTTCTTTGATTCAAACACATTTGTGGAACGGTATATATTCGTTCATTTCATTCTGTACAATTTTCATTCACCATTACCTCCTTCTCCCGAACCTCCAACCACCTAACAATAATCAATACTGTACCGTACTATGACCATTAGGCTGCCCCAATACATATCAACTGGGATCGACCCATGCTAGGCTTATGCCCCTGGGATACCACCCATAAACACATAAATAGGGATCGACCCATGCTAGGCTTATTCCCCTGGGATACCACCCACACGTATATCAAGCAACTCACGTAAGAGATCTTTCCAATAACTTAGTTCAAAAGCTTTTGAGATTATTACATTAGTGTTCATGCCAATATAGTACCTTTGGAACAATGATACATTAATAGGAATCAAGTAATAGACCTTCTATACAATAACAATGTCATAAAGACTCATTGATACATCAACAATGTGTTTCAGAATCATCAATATCACAACAATGAAATAGGAGCCTTTTGGTATATCAATGAAATATTTTGACACTTTATATAATGGAAACAACTTCGTTGGTAAGGTAGAACAATACATGTTTTTGGACAACCTCGGAATCTTACTTGATGGAACATTGGTGTTTTCATGCCAAAGAACATTGTTAGAGTATGCTTTACATACCTCGTCGTAGATTCGGATACCAATTCAACACAACTTCCCGCCTTTACAAATCACTTATCTACAATGAAATGTTTGGCATCTAGTATTAGCAACCCAACACAACAATTCTCTTCCATAATTCCATACAACCAATATTTGCAAAACATTCCAAAAAACAACTTGAACAATAGGTTTATGTGTATATATATATAATCATCATTTCAATACCACATCATCATACCAAATTCTTTCACAATTTAACATAATCCAACCATGCACAAGAATGATCCAACATCATTTCCGATCATCTTTCAACAACAATCAAATAACATACTTCTTATGCTCACATGTATATATATACATATCCATATAAATAACACCAACATAATTTACATCCTTACCATAAAATGGCCCTTTTGATTTCGAAGTCCTGTTGGCACAAATAATGGGTGCTTCTCGAAGCCCTCGAGACGGTGAACACAACTACGGAATCAATTTGGATTTTCTACGGTTGAATCACAAGATAATTGGTGTTGAAATTAGGCTAGGGTTTCTTATTTCCAATAATATGATGATAATTGATGGATATAAAACCAATTATATCTATATAATGACCAATTTTCGTCCATGAGGTGATGGAAAATGACCATATTACCCTTAAAAATTTAAGTAAATCCGAATCTGTCCATGGTGGACTGTTTTGATAGGGTAAAGTAAATCGGCCATAACTCTTTGCTCCGATATCGGATTTGGGTGAAATAGGTATCGTTGGATAGATAATTCAAATTTCTTTCATTTCATATAAAGTAGGACACCCATTTCATGCTGTACAAGGAGTTATGATCGTTTGAAGGTGACCCTAAAAATCTGTTTTGAGAGGCTGAAGTAAAACGAGTATAACTCCTTACTCAAATGTTCGATTTGGATGAAACCAATTGCATTGGAAAGAAGAATCAAATATATTTCTTTTGATAGGTGGTAGATCTCCCAGTTAATTATATTTATTGAGTTATGATCGTTCAAAGTCGACCCAAAAAACTGCCAGGCCTCAGTAGTTTGAATTTTCTGCACATTTACTGTTCACAATTATCCCGGTCGCCGTTTTATAGTTTCGAACGTGCTCGATTATATCCGAAACTTATCCGTTTTTGGAAATATTTATATCGTTGGAAAGATTATTCAATAAACTTCGTATGGAACCATCGACGGGAAAATTCCGGTGTAAATAAAGTCGATTCTCATACACATATAATCAAACTGTACACTTGAAACCATCTCAAAATAATCAATACTCATACTTAAACTCATATATACCTAACTTAGGATCAATACACATACTCCAACACATATAACCATGGCTAATGCACATAATTAAGTATGGGGTGTTACAGTACTAAGACTAGACTAAATATTCATGGAAGTTCATGGAGATTCATTATTTAATATCATAAATCTTGAAAAGATGATAACTTTTGAAATTAAAATGGATACTTGGACTCCATGGGTGAAAGGAACCCATGGATGAATATCTAACATACCTGGGATAATGAATTTAGGAGGATTGATGAAGAGTTCTTGAGATTTGGCCTTGATTCTTGAGAGTTAGGGTTCTTGTTCTTGAAGAGAGTTGATTTCGCTGAAAATTTCTAATCGTCATTTAGACTGGCTCCACAACGCACTAAGGTTTAAAATAACGGTGTTTAATGACTAAAACTTAAAATCACCATAACTTCTTATCCAGTTATCAGATTTGCAAAAAATTTATATCGTTGGAAAGCTAATTCAACTACCTATGCAATGGCAGGATCTAAACTGAAAAAAAATGAGTGTTTCAAAAATTTTATATACAAATACTCATGTATTGGGACTTATATTACTCTAAGGAAATGCCGGGTATTACAATATCTCCCCCTTGGAATCATTCATCCTCAAATGAGACTGGTTAAGCTGAGGAAAAATTAATGGACTAAGCTTACACATTAAACATGCATATCTAGTACGTGAAATGCATGACTGAACTGACTTTGGAATGCACGAATGATGTGAACATGATGTGCAATTGAAATTAAGTATGATAAAGAGAAATCTTAAGAAAATTAGTACCTTATACTAAATATGGATTCGCAGAGAAAGGATGAGGTTACTTGATCCACATATCTGCCTCTACTTCCCAAGTGTCTCCCTCAACGGACTGATTTCGCCAAAGAACATTGACCAATGGAAATTCTCTGTTCCTTAGTCTACAAACTTAATGATCCAGAATTTCAGCTGGAACTTTCTCAAAGGAAAGACTATTTTGAATATCTACACTTTCTAAGGGAACAACTACAACTAGATCACCAATACACTTATTCAACAATGAGACATAGAACATTAGGTGTATTGAGTCTAAATCTGAAGGCAACTCAAGCTCATAAGCTACCTTTCCGAAATGACTAAGAATTTTGAAGGGACCAACATATCGGGGACTGAGTTTCCCTTTCTTGTCGAATCTCTTCATTCCCTTCATGGGAAAGATTTTCAAGTACACAAAATCACTGACCTCAAAATCGAGATCCTTTATCCTCACCTTAGCATATGATTTCTATCAGCATTGGGCAGCCCTAAGCCTTTCTCTGATCAACTAAACCTTCTTTAATGCATCAAACACTAAGTCAGGCCCTACTATTACGACCTCACCTACTTCAAACTAACCAATTAGATATATACAACTCCTACCATAGAAAGACTTAAATGGAGCCATACGGATACTGGAGTGATAGCTGTTATTATATATGAATTCAATCAAAGGCAAGTGGTCATCCCAACTACCTTTAAAATCAACTATGCATACTCTCAATATATCTTTTAGAATCTAAATGGTCTATTCTACTTGACCATCTGTCTAAGGGTGGAAAAGTATACTGAGATGGACTTGGATACCAAGACCCTTTTGGAAAGCTTTCCAGAAGTGAGAGGTAAATCGGGCACCTCTATCTGAGATGATAGATAAGGAAACACAGTGCAACCTGACCAACTCTCTGAGATAGAGTTTGGCATAGTCCTCAGCTGAATAAAAGGTATGGATTGTCAAGAAATAAGCTGATTTGGTCATTTTGTCTATGATAACCCAAATAGAATCATCTTGATGACGGGTATGAGGCAAACCCGTCACAAAGTCTATATTAAGAACTTATTCACAAACTCTGCAATATCCCTCTTCATCCCACTTCACCAATAGATCTTTCGCAAATCGTGGTACATCTTCGTGGCCCCTGGATGAATAGAGTAAAGTGCATCATGAGCTTCTACAAGAGTTCTTTTTCTCAAATCTTCTACACCGGGCACATACAATCTAACCTGACAATGTAATACACCCCCCCCCCCAATGGGAGAAAACCTTCACTTTCTGATCTCTGACTGATTCTTTCAACTTAACTAGACTGGGATTTCTATCCTGCTTTTCCTTCACCTAGGAATCGAGAGATGATTTTGAGCTACTCTGTACCCATACACTACCTTCTGCTGAATCGAGTAAGCAGACACCTAGTCAGGCAAGATAATGAACTTCCTGAGGTAACTTCTTCTTTCCATCCTCAATATGAGAAACACTACCCATAGACAACTTACTGATAGCATCGGACACTACATTGGCCTTTCCGAGATAATACAGAATACTTATGTCATAATCCTTCAATAACTCTAACCACCTTTTCTAATGTAGATTTAAATTTTATGTGAGAACACATACTGCAACCTCTTATGGTCAGTGAACACATCAATGTACACCCTATACAAGTAATGCCTCCAAATCTTTAAGGAGAATACTACTACTTCTAACTCAAGATCATGAGTCAGATAATTCTTCTCATAAGTTTTAAGTTGTCTGGAGGCATAATTTATAATCTTACCTCTCTGCATGAGGAGACAACCCAAACCTACTCTAGATGCATCACAGTACACAACAAACCCATCGAACCCATCTGGTAAGGTAAGAATTGAGGCTGAGGTGAGTCGAGTCTATAACTCTTCAAAACTCTTCTTGCAAGAATCTGACCACTAAAACTTAACTTTCTTCTGAGTCAATCTAGACATAAGGGTTGTAATAGAAGAAAATCCTTCAATAAAACGATGGTAATTTCTAGGTAAACCAATGAAACTCCTAATATCTAATGGAGAGATGGGTCTAGGCCAATTTCTCACCGCCTCAGTCTTTTGAGAATCAACTATAATTCCATCATCGGAAATAATATGGCCAAGAAAAGCTACTAATCTTAGCCAAAATTCACACTTACTAAATTTAGCAAATAACTGGTGAGTTGTACGAGTTTGTAAAACTATTTTGAGATGCTCTGCATGATTAGTTTTTTATAGGAGTAAACAAGAATGTAATTAAAGAAGACTAACGAACATGTCCAAGTACTTCTTGAACACTCGGTTCATCAAGTCCGTAAAGGTTGCTAGGGAATTCATGAGACCAAAGCACATGACTAGAAATTTAAATTGACCATACCAATTTTGGAAAGCTGTTTTTGGAATTTTACATTCCCTGACTCTAAGCTGATAATAGCCTGATCTGAGGTCTATTTTTGAAAAATAATTGGCACCCCAAAGTTGATCAAACAAGTCATTAATTCTAGGAAGTAGATATTTATTCTCGACTCTGACTATGTTCAACTGGCGGTAGTTTATTCACATTCTGATAGAACCATCTTTCTTACCCATGAATAGAAAAGGTGCGCCCCATGGGGAGATGTTGGATCTGATGAATCCCTTATCTAGAAGATCCTTGAACTGTTCTTTTAATTCTTTGAGTTCAACTGAAGCTATTCTGTATGGTAGAATAGATTTGGGCTTAGTATCTAAAAGAAGGTTTATTCCAAAGTCAATTTCCCTTTCGGGAAGAACCACGAGAAGATCTACAGAAAATACATCTGATAATTCATTTACTAATTAAACTGATTCAAGAGTTAAAGTTTCTGAGTTAGAGTCTTTGACTCGCACAAGATGGTAAATACACCCCTTCAATATCATCTTTCATGCTCTAAGGTATGCAACAAGCTGACCCTAAGAGATGTAGTACTACCCCTCCATTAAAGGACTGGTTCATTTGAGAACTAAAAATGAACTATTCTATTTCTATAATCAAATCGGGCATAGAATGAGTAGAGCCAATTTATGTCGAGAAAGACCTCAAAATCCATCATCTCAAACTCCACGAGATCAAATGAGGTAACTTTCTGAGATATTGTGACCGGATAGTTCTTGTATACCTGTCTAGATACGATGGAAACACCTACTGGGGTAGACACTGAGAAAGGATCTGCTAGAGTTTTAGGATTACTTCGAAATTGATGGCTATATATGGAGTTACAAAAGAAAGAGAAGCTCTAGGTTCTAGTAAGGCATAAACATGTAAGTGAAAAACCTGCAATGTACAAGAAACTATGTCAGGAGAATATTTCTGATCTTCGCTGGACTGAAGAGCATATAATTTGTTCGAACGCTGACCACTGGTAGCACTGGAAACAGCACCCTGCTGAGTTGGGTGATCGGATGGTACTGACGACTAATGAGACTGGCCCTATTAGCGCACTTCCCTACCTTTTTGAGCAACTACCCGACACTCCAAATTTAATGGCCAGGCTTGCCACACTCGAAGCACACATCACTACCTACTCTACACTCACCCTGATGGTGTCTTCCATATTTTTGACATAGAGGATTTGTACGAGCACTACTAATAATGACCTGGGACATAGAGCCTGGTGCTTTATCCCTATTGTTATTTTTGAATTTGGGTATGGAAGCACTGGCTGAACAGGGTGCTGGGGGTGAAGACCTCTGATAAAACTGAGGACGGCTACCACCCTCTGACTTTGGCTAACAGAAGTTAATACTGCCCATCCTAGCCCTCTTATTTCCTCTCCCATAGGTTATTTTCAATAGATCCCCATCTCGGGAAAGATAACAGTATCGCAAACGAAAAACATAAAAGCAAACAGCAACAAGAGATATCATACCGCTAGAAAATAAGGAAAATAAGATACTTACAAGGTAACACTATAAACTAGTTATTCAAAATCATAGATATCACTAAAACACCAAAATCAAGAGACTACAAGAAACTAAAAAAACAGATACAAATAAAGCACACTTCACTACTATTACGGATGTACTCCTACCTACTAACTCTCTACCGTAATCTGTGTCCTCCACACTAACTGGTCATACTAAGAAGTAGTTAACATACACATATAGTACAAATTGGATCAAAGTACAATACCATTTCCTACCTCGGACCAAGATTATACAACTCCACCAAGTTGGAGCCTTGCTTTTTCGTATAATTTCTGCCTAAACTTGGTTTACAAAATGCGTAAAAACATATTAATTAATGAAATGACATACCACATTAAAAATTATAACACACATCCAGTTCCTAATGCCAAGTTCATAATCACTCCCCATTCTAGGGCTTTTTACCTTAATTAAGCTAAAACTACGAATTTCATGAATAATTTAGTGAATTAGTAACATGCAAGGGTAAATTAACAATAGTTAACCAAAATCGATTGACTTAATACTTAATTTAATCCCTTGCACTAGAAAATCAAAAAAAATTAGCCCTAAAACCTCCCCAAACTATGCAACTTCTAAGACTAGATTATTGATTTATTTGTTAATATGGATGAAATCCTTACCTTAACAGTGAAGAATGATGAAAAACTGTTGATTTCTCCTAAAATCGCCACTGCTGAATCCCCAAATATTTCTTGAAAAAATAAAATGTTGTTGGGATTTTTTGAAATAAAGAAACAATTTATGTCACTAAAGCGACATAGTCTCTATAGAGGCATTGCAATAGTAGCATTGTTATAGTAGCCCTTGACAGCGTTAATTGGTCGCCATAGCAGAAATATTTATGCCTTTGAGCATATTGCTTTAGTTACATGCACATTGATAAAGCAACGTCGAAGGGAAAAAAAGTCTAGTTTCATAAAAAAATCTTTTTTTTTCACAACACAACTTAAATCTAGGATTTTCCAAACAATACCTTTTATGCTAAGATCAATTCTGAGAGTTCTACTTATCCAAATTTTCTTCAATAAAATTCTACGTGTTCTTTATCATCATAGATAACAATAGATTAAATCAAATGCCACCATACTTGCCCAAATCATTTTCAAATTGACCTAGACCGTACCTTACTCCGATTTCATTTGAAACTATCCTAGCCTAAAATTCATAACTTTGAATCCAAGGGGAATTTAACATGAAATTTTGAACAAGATCCTTATTAGTCATATGGAAAAGTTCATTATAATAGATGCCAATTTACCCATTATTAGTACCTGAATGATCAAATTAGAATTAGGACAAAGAAAGGGGACAAGAGAGTACCTATATCCTCAAATAGTTTAGAGTATTTGTCCTGCATGCCCTTCTTGATTTTCCAAGTTGCTTTCTCAACCAGATGATGCTCCCATTGAACCTGAATTGAACAAGTTTCCTTCATCCTCAAATTTCAAACATCCCAATCTAGAATCACCATCGATTTTTCTTCATAAGCCAAATATTTATCTAATAGAACTAAGTCCTATTTAATGATATAATCTCCATCTCTATGATACCTCTTGTGCATAGAAATACGGAATACCGGATAAACTCCCAACAACCCCAAAGTTAATGTTAAGCTGTATGTAATTGGATCCATATCCTCAAGAATCTCAAAAGGATCGATATGCCAAGGGCTAAGCTTGCCCATCTTAATGTACCTCATGATTCCCTTCATAGGGAACACCTTAAGCAATACTTTCTCACCAACCTTGAAGTACACATCCCTTACCTTGCGGTCCATATACTTATTTTACCTACTTTGAGGAACTAACAACTTGATTTGGATATACCTTACTTTTTCATGATCCTCGCTCACCCTGTCAATTCCCAAAGGCTTAACATCTCTATTATCGAATCACCTAATAGGTGACCTATATTTTCTTCCATAGAGTGCCTCGAGTTGTGAGATATTGATATTAGAGTGATAATTGTTATTGCATGAAAACTCAAACAACAGGAAACTAGTTCCAATAACCACCAAAGTGAATAATACAAGATCTCAATATGTCCTTTCTCTATAACTACCCATCAATTTAAGGATGAAACATAGTTTTAAATATGAGCTTGGTGACCATCTCGTCATGCAACCTGTCCCTAAATTTAGAAGTAGGTCATCCTATGAATTCTCACAATATCCTTGGCATAAATCATTGCTAACTGTTAGGCAATGTAGTCTACTTGAATTGAAAAAAAGTAAGCCAACTTTATCAGTTGATCCACTATCATCCAAATAAATTCATATTGACCGATGGTCTTAGAATGGCCCAGTACAAAATTCGTAGATGTGCCTCTTTTTCCATTTAGGTATAAGCATCCTCTGAAGTAACCCCGCAGGACTTTGATGCTCATACTTCACTTGCTGACAATTGTGACACTTAGACATATAATCTATTATATCCCTCATAATTTTAGGCCATCAATAAAGTTTTCTTGAGTCATGGTAAATCTTATTCGTATCCAGATAAATAGAATAACGCAAACTATAGTCTTTGAAAGTACATCATGAATTAAATTACCAACCTATGGAACACACCCCTTTTCTTAAATCACAACACCCCACTCTCATCAAGAGTGACATCTCCCACCTGCCTATGCACCACTTTATTATAGAGTTCATTTAATTTCTTATCCTTAAATTGCTTAGCTTTAATCTGATCTAGGAATATTGACTTCACCTCAACACTAGTCAACACTCCATTCCTTGTCTAAAACCCCAAATTGCATGCTTTGAGATGCTAGATATTTAAAATCTCTAGACAAAGGTCTCTTAGACACCCACAAGAATGACAAACTACCTATACTTATAGATTTTTGGATCAATGCTTCTGCCACCACATTAGGCTTACCTGGATGGTACAGATAGTCACATCATAATTCTTCAACAACTTCATCCATCTCTTCTTTCTTAGATTCAGATACCTCTGAATAAACATATGTTATAGGTTACTGTGACCTGTGAAGACCTCACACTTGACACCAAAAAGATAGTTTCTCCAAATCCTTGGTACAATACGCCATGGATTCTAACTCTAAGTCATGGGATGGGTGGTTCTTCTCATGAGGATTCAACTGCCCAGAAGCATATGCAATGAAATTCCTATGCTGCACCAACACACCACTAAAGCCCAAAGGTGAAGCATCACAAAACACTATAAATTCATTACCTTCAACCGATAAAGAAAGTGTAGGTGTTATAGTCAAGAATGTCTTGAGCTTTTGGAAGCTCTCTTGCATTGACCTAACCAAACAAATTGTCAAGTGCATTGAAATAGATGTGAAGTTGTTGAAAACTTCATGCTAATAATTAACAAAACCCACAAAGCTCCTTACCATTATCACTACACTAGGCATGATCCAATTCATATATGCCTCAATCTTTTTGGGGTCCACTATTACCCCTGTGTTGGAAACAACGTGCCCCAACAAGGCAACTGAAGACAACCAGAACTCATACTTTGAGAATTTGACAAATAACTATTTTTCCCTTAGAATCTCCAACACTATGCGAAGGTAACCCGTATGTTCCCCTTTACTCTTAGAGTAAACTTGAGTGACATCAATAAATAGAATAACAAAAGAATCCAAGAATGATTTAAAGTTACCTTTTATCAAGATCATAAAGGCTGCAGGCACATTAGTTTGCCCAAAATGAAATCACTAGAAACTCATAATGGCCATAACAGGTTCTAAAAGAAACTAATGATAACCTAATAACATGTCAATTTTAGAAAACACCACTGCACCCTACAACTAGTTAAACAAATTGTCTATGCAAGGCAAAGGATATTTGTTTCTGGTGGTAACCTTATTCAGTTATCAATAATCAATGTACATACTTGTACTACCATCCTTCTTCTTAACAAATAGGACCGGAACACCCTAAGGTGAAATGCTTGGATGAATAAATCCCTTGTCATGTTGTTCTTGGAATTGAGTTTTAAGTTTTCTAAACTCTGCTGGAGCTATTCAATAGAAAGGAATGGATATAGAGCTAGTACCCGACTTTAAGTCAATTAAAAAATCAATTTCTCTATCTAGAGGAATATGGTATGTATAAAAGAAACACATCCTAAAATTTGAAAACCACCAAAACTGACTCTATTGAAGGGGACACTACACTCACATTTTGAAGATGAACTAAAATGCTGAACACCTCTACCCCACTAAATTTCTAACCTAGACAAATGATATATTTTTCATTGATTTATCCTTATACGCTCCCTCCCAGTCTATTTTATCCATTTTAGACATAGCTAAAGTCACTGTCATAGAATTACAATTTAAAACAACATGACATGGAGATAATTAGTTCATATCCAAACTTATATCAAAGTCCAAAAAATCTAGAATAATCAAATCTACCCAAGTTTGAGAACCCATAAACAAGATAGACTAAGAATGAAAAACATGAGTTACTACCACAAACTCACTAACAACATAGAAAGGATTGCTACCTACATCACAAACCAAATTCAGACCCACGACAAACTTGATAGATACATAATAATAAGTAGACCTCAAGTCAAGTAAAATAGAAACCACTTAGTCACAAACAAAAATGGTACCTGTGATCACCGTATTAGAAGCCTCGAGATCAGTCTTACCTAGAAATGCATAATTATGAGCCTAGTTATCAATATGAGATAACTCTTTCCCTGACTATACGCCTCCGCCATCCCCACTATGTCCTCGACCACCCCAACCCCGTTCTTGATTTCCCTATCCACTCTGTAGATGACCCCTTTTGTTACCTCCTCTTTCTCTATTCGTTAGAACTATAGCCCGAGTCTGTTGTTGTATTTGTGTATTCATATATCTTAAAGAAAACTCCCTCTTAAAGTAACCAAAAGCACCACAATAGTAATATCCCTTCTCTAGAGAAGGTCGACTGGTAGAAGAGTAAGAAGCGCACTATCTCTTAATAACTAGCAACAAAAATACACCTTAGCTTGACCCATAGTAAAAGTTAGAAATGCTGACTAAATAGAGTGAGCAGGGTAGGACTACTGACATATCCCTTAGAGAAAGATTCATTAAAATTCCCAATATTGTGGGACTTCTAACCTAACATATTGGCTTAACCTGCTTGCGTAACCCCCTCTAACTTCACATAATCTAACACCTCGTTGAATCTTTTTTCTGCAAAAGTCATATGAACATACAAGACATGTAGATGATAATTTAATCCTTTGACTTATTATCAAATTCTCTCCCCTTAGTATCCAACACCTGAGTAGTTTAGTGAGACAAAGCATAAAACTCATCCTCACAGCTACACCTGAAATATCAGCATAGTCAAATGTCAAAAACTTATACTTCTTATAGTCATGGAAGGATCGTGACATATATTTCTCTAAAAGCAATGCAAGAAATTTCTCCTAATTCAATTAATGTAAAATCAGTGGCCGACATTCAACATACACTCTCCACCATTACTTAGCATCCTTCTCTAACAAAAGGTTATGAATTTAACTCCATGGTGCTGCACAATACTTGGTATTTTGTGTAACACCTCATAACAGTCAATGATGAACTTAAAGTCATCCTCAAACTCAATATCCTAGAATGTATGAGGTTTCTTCATCAAAATTTTATCAATAGATCATGTCCCATAGCAATCATCACTAAACCTAAAATCGAACAAGGAAAAGTATTAGTCCTTGAAGTCTTATCCATCCTAGGAGACATGAAAACAATAAGATAAACACCTAGAGCCTGAATAGCCAGAGAGTAGGAGTGGTTCAAGTACTATCCAACCCACTCCAAAAAACTAACACCTATTGAACAACCTCAATGGATATATGTGCAAGGTTGAAACCCAGTTTGTTCTAGTACTTCGGGCTCCATTACCTACTTTTATATTGGCTCCATATATTTTAAATGATCCTGTGGTGAGAGAGGTGGTGCTGACCTTTCATAAGACTGGTTAGTAGATGCTTGAGCTCTACCGCTGTAGGTGTAGATCGTTCCCTCCTTCTAGCATATCTCTATCGCTCATCCTCTTCTCCTTATGACTGGCTGTACAACTAGAGAGACTAGTACAAGGGTTCCTGGTTGAGTTTTATTTGACTTAATAATCACCATATGTAGATAAAAGAGAAAAGATAATTAGATACCAATTTAGATAGCTAGATACCAATTGAAATCAAGTTTTAGCATCAAAGAACCAAGAATGACAAATTTCATGAAGTTCTGTAAACTCTTGAAGAAAAGTAACGACGTCTTTACCCTGTTTTGCGAGACTCCACTGGATCTATTTTTGTAAAATGATATCGATGAACCTAGGCTCTGATACCAACTTTGTCACGACCTATTTGGACGTGAGTGAAACCTACCCTATTCTTTAGTAGTAGAAACAATACCCCCTAAAGCATCAATCAACACTATGAGAAAAATAGAAGAAAATAATTCCCATTAATAGTTTTAAGATCAACCAATCTAGCAACTTCAGGAAAAGTAAAAATAAATACTAAACAAATAAAAACAAACCTAGAATCTAAGAGTCAAGTGTATCAAAATATATTAAGAATGTCAAAAAGGGGATGCAACCCTAAAAACTAAAGAAAAGTGCGTAATTTCTAAAGGAAGGACCATGATATAAAGGAAAGATTTCATTGTAGCCCAAATAAGCTGCTCACCCTTGAAATTGGAATCACAAGCTAGAATTATAGTTGAGGTCTTGCAGGAGCCATTGGAATATGTGCCACACTTAACAAAAGTAAGAGTAGGTGAGGTGTCATCAGACAATAACAACAGTGTACTAGTAGGGTCACTTGGCCAATCCAGGATAAGAATATGAAAATTCAACCAAAACATAATATAACAAGTTAATCCATGCTCATTCTAACCTACACCTAATATAACAAGTATCAATTAAGTAGTTTATGATTACAAGCAAAAGTCAATCCATTTGCCACCAAGTCAAGTAATTCAGGAAAAGTTTAGCAATAATCAAACATATAAGTATATTTTTTGATTCATCATGGAACCATCAAACTCACCTGAACCTCGTACACATACGCAATAGGTATTATAACTATCTCTAGCCATGACCTGCAGGAACAAATTCCATCCGTCTAATAAAACTCCAGACACATGTGTCTGGTAACCTTATTCGACCAATAAGACAAGAGAATGTTCAAATACCAAAGCATTCCTCATTTAAACAAAAGGTAGGTCAAAATTAAAAAGCAAGGTAAGATCTTTGAATTTATCATAAAAAACAACATCACTAACAAGTCATACTAAGAAGTAGTTAACATGCACATACAGTACAAAATGAATTTAACTGCAACACCATCACCTATCTCGAACCAAGCTTGCACAACTCCACTAAGCTTGAGCCTTTTCCTTCCATGCAATTTTTGCTTGATCTTGGGTTAGAAAATGCATACAAGAGCATAACTAATGAAATGACCTACCACGTTAGGGATTATAAATCACACCCAACCCCTATGTCCAAGGTCATGATATTTTCTCCCCTTTCTAGGGTTTCTCTATCTTAATTCACCTATAACTATCACTTTCATGGATAATTATTGAATTAGTGACATACAAGGGTAAATTAACTATAATTAATTAAAGAAAATTTCTTTTATACTCAATTTAATCTATTGTACCAAAAAAACAATGAAAATTAACCCTTAAGCCTCCCGAACTATGCAAACTAGCAATTTTTTAAGGCTAGATTATTATTTACTTGTGAATAAGGATGAAATTCCTACCTTAACGAAGAAAATCATGAAAAACTAATGATTTTTTCCTAAAATTTCCATTACTTAAGCCCCCAATATTTCTTGGAAAAATAAACCACTTGAGGGGGGGGGGGGGGGTTGAATTAAAACAACAATTTATGTCGCTATAGCAACATATGTTGCTATAATAACCCTTGACCGCGTTGACTTATTGGTATAAAATGAATTTTCCTGCTTTTTAGCATGTCTCTATAGTGACATTGGTGGGATAAAAAGTCTAGTTTCCTCTAAAAATCTCCTTTTTTTACAATACAACTTAAGTTCAAGACATCCCAAACAATACCCTTTACTCTAAGATCAATTCTGAGAGTTCTACTTACCCAAATTTGATTTCATAAGTTCAACGAGTTTCTTATCTTTTAGCTAACTAGAGATCAAATCAAAAACCATGATATTTACCCAAATTATTCTTGAATTGCCCTACACTGTTCTTGATCCGATTTCATCTGAATCTAGCCTAACCTAAAATTCATAACGTTGAATCTAGATAGAATTTTAACATAAAATTTTAAATGAGAGCCTTATATGTAATGCTGACATAAGTGATTGCAGTATCGAAAGAAGAGTTATCTGAAATCTCAATTGACTTGACATATGACCTTTATTATATTTCAAGCCTTCCAAGTTAAGTATATTGCAAAATAAACTTAAAACAGAAGATAATTATGATCTATTTAATTTATTTTATAAAGATTAATTACTATTTGATGTTATATTTTGAGCTTAGAGGCATGTTAAAGAATCTATTGAACTTGCCAAGTTTGTGTCATGTTAATTAGCTACCATAAGAAGTGGTCTATTAATAAGAAAATATAATATGTTCTTTGTTATATAATGACACATAATGCATTTGGTGTGAGTTAAACCAATATACTTGTTACAAACATCAAACATCTTCCACAACTGGGCAAGAAAATCCTATAAGAGGCCTAGCGAGAGTGATGGAATAACTTGAGAATGTTGTATGACCTGAGAACCTTACAGTAGACCTTCAGCTGGTTATTGTTGCATGTATCCTTGTAGCCCAGTTTATATTCTCCTTTCCAAGTAAATTCAAGTTGCCTTCCATAGAAGTCGAAAATAAGATTTCAAATTAATTAACCTTTATAGGCAAGGATATAGTTTCCTTTTTTTGTTTTTCTCTTTGGGAATTGAACTACCATATCTTGATCAAGAGAGAGGATTACATAGGTGAACACTTTTCACTTCTGACATTAAACTGTAGATTTGAATTACCAATGAAAAAACTCCTAAAAATGAGGAAACTACTATATCTTGATAACTGCCTTGGATTCTATAAACAATATTAAAAAAATAGTTCGCTACTCATTTCCTAAACTAAAGAATTGCTTTGATTATAATTTGATTAGTCAGTCAACTTATTTCACTTAAGAAGATATTATCAGCAAGTATCCCTTATTATGGATATCAATAGTCAAAATTAATATGTTTTAAATCTAAGATGTCACACAACTATATGGAATACTAACATTCTTTTTAAGACTCATTCCTTTATCAAAGTCTCTAATTAAACTAATTCAATAGTTTATTGGAACAAAAGTCCAGCTTTCCCTTAATTAATTAGGCAGTTTGATTTATTATTCTTCAATATATATATATATATATATATATATATATATATATATCTAACATTCTTTCTATTGCTAGGCCAGTGATCTATAAAAAGCTTCCTGGCGATACAATATGGTGGAGGTTATGCTGGATTATGAGATTAAATGGTTAGGTAAAAGATAACAATAGCCATACAAGATTCCATTTCAGGATGAAGCGCAAAGCAAATCTACTAAAGGCGTTTTGGATGTTGAGATTATTAGACCAAGTTAGTGTTAGAGAAATTAGTTAGCACTTTTTACTGTTTCATTGGATTAGTTACTGTTACGTTGTCCAAGTGTACAACTGGATTTGTCATGTTGGTTGTAACAACTTGCTAGCTCAGCCAAATAAGGGAGTGATAGCTAGGTAGCTTCTAGAAGATTCTATAGACTTGGTTCAACTCTATATATATCTACTAAGTCACTTAGAAATTCAAATTTTGCAACTATAATTTCCATTCATATCAATATAAATAATCTCTGCCTTTCTTCTCACTCATGTTTTTTCTCTTCAACTATGAGAATTTTGTGTGTGCGTATAATTTTGACATGGTATAAGAGCATCCAGATTATTGTAGATACAATGTTGATCAATATTCGGCATAAGAAGAGTTTAGATCTCTGAGTTCTTAGCTAAAGTATCAATTGGTTAGATCTCTATTTCGATTATAATTATTTAAGTTATTTTCCTTGCCATTGTATTGATTACTTAGATCATTGAGGTATGGCTTAGATAACTGTAGAATTTAGCTATTTTTTCATGAATAAATGGTACCTAAGATAGATTCAAATGATCCATTGTATATAGGAGCATTAGAAGTTTTTGGTGCTATATTGATTCCTATCAAACTCACTCGTTCAGAGAATTCTGGAGTGTGGAGTCATTCAATGTGAGTTTCTTTGCAAGGAAAAAGGAATTAGGCTTTGTAACTGGGGCATGAGATAAGGATAATTATAGAGAAGAATTGCATGAATAGTGGGAAACATGTAATGCAATTGTGCTCTCTTGGTTGATGATCTTTGTCAGTGTAAAGTTGTTGTCTGGAATTATGTATGCAACAAGTGCATTCAAAGTATAGGAGAATTTGAGGGAGATATTTGATAGGTAAATAGAATGTGTTTGTATTAATTACATAGGGAAATCAACAATTTCGCACAAGGAATTGATTCTGTGGCAACTTACTTCACAAAGTTGAAAAATCTATGGAATGAATATGATGTAGTTGTGCCAACACCATTATGTAATTGTCCAAAGTCAAAAACTATGCAGATAACTTGTATGAATTAAGGTAAATTCAGTTTTTAAGTGGTTTAAATTACTCATATGACTCAGCTAGGAGATAGATTTTGCTTAAAGGAATTACACCTACACTTAATCAGGCATATGCCATGATAATGGAGGTTGAAATGCATCATTTGACTTGTAGAGCTGATATACTGAGAAGAAAAATCCTATTTCAATGTAGGTGAATAGAGGACTGAGTATAAGTAATGCACATCAAGGATAAAAAGGAAGAAAATGTGACTATTACCATATTAATAGACATACTAGAGAAAATTTTCTACAAGCTTATAGGCTATCCAATTAATTGGAAGTAATGGAAGAAGAACAATTACAATAATGGAGGTTCAAGAGGATATAGTTAAGTATTTGGAAGAAATAATGGACAAAATCATTATGCAGGTAAATTTAATTCACAAACTAACTTTACTAATACAGGGCAACATGACTCAACTAGTCATGAGGGCAGTAAAGAAATCAACAATGCTACTTTAGTCAAGGGTCAATTCTTCACTAATGGAGAGTATAAGTAGATCATGGACAATTTGAACAAGGATTCCTAAGATGTGAAGCAAGAAAACATATCAAGTATAGTTGCATGTTTAAGTCACAACAATGGATAGTAGACTCTGGCACTACTCATCATATAACTACCAATGAAACTATGTTATCAGCCAATAAAGTAGTTAGGCCAGGAATGGATAAGGTAAATCTACCTAATAGTGTTGCAACTAATATTTCACATATTGGTGAAGCTCTGATTTTCAAGATGCAACCATGAAAGATATGTTATTTTTTCCTAACTTCAAGCTCAACTTGTTGTTAGTGTCCAAGATCACTAGAGAACTATCTTGTTTTGTATCCTTTTACCCAAACTTATAATTATTCTAGGACCTTTACAATGGTAGGGTGAGGGATTGGAAAATTAAGATAAGGATTGTATATCCTGAGAAGTGAATATGGAGATAGTGGCTTATCAGAATTATAATTTAAGAAGGAGGTGGATTTTGTGTTTGATGTGACATGTGTAAAGGCATTTGTGTTTCTGAAGGAGAAATTGACCTTGGATCCCATCATTATTTCACCTGATTATCCATGTATTTTGGGGTTATGTATGATTTTAATTGAGTTTCATTAGGACAAGTCCTAAGTCAAATGCATGAGAAATTCTTTAACTTATATATTATGCTAGAAAAGTTCATTCCATTTAGAAAGGAAATTTGGTTGCAGAGATTTCTTTGATGGACATCAATCTTTGGCATAGAAGGCTTGGACATACATCTATTTAAGTATTGAAGTACTTAGATATTTTACATCATAATAAAGACATAGAGTTACTTAATAAATATCATGTATGTTAATTGGTCGAACAAACCAGGTTAACATTTCCTAATAGTGAGACTAGATCTACTGCTTGCTTTGACATTGAACATATGGATCTTTATGGACCTTATAAGATCCCAACATCTGATGAAAAGTTCTATTTCTTAAAAATTGTGGATAATTACAACAAATACACTTGAGTACATTTATTACAGTTGAAATCAGAAACTATCATGGCTCTTAAAGGTTTTTTTAATAATGATAAGGACTCAGTTTGGGAGTAATGTCAAGTCCATAAGGTCACACAATAGGAGAGAGTTTTTTTAACTCAAAATTCTCAAACTTATTTACTTCTTTAGGTATCTTACATCAAAGTAGTTTTTCTTACGCGCCACAACAACATGGTGTGATTGAAAGAAAACACAGCCAAATTGTAAACATTGCTAGAGCCATTAGATTCTAGTCTTACATACCTATCAGATTCTAGGGAATACTTTTTCAAACTATAGAGTATTTGATAAATAGATTACCATTATCATCTATTGATGGTAAACGTCCTTATGAAATATTGTTCTCTAGGGTTCATTCCTTAGTGCATTTAAGGGTGATTGGTTGTTTATGCTATGCCTCAGTATTACCTAACGGAGACAAATTTTTACAAAAAGTAAGACCTATAGTATGGATGAGATATACTACCTCACAAAAAGGCTATTTGTTAATTGACTTAAACACCAACAAGTTTTTGTACATGGAGATGTTCTGTTTAAAGAGGATGTATTTCTATTTGCCACTAAACAATACGATGACAACACAATAGAATTTTTGCAGTTACATAAAGATGAAAACAGTGAGACAAACTTAGATACACCTAAAAATCAAGGTACAAAAGATACACAGGAATTCGTTCCAGATAATGCAGAACTTGATCACTTTACTGAATTATTGCCACAAGTGAAACTATACATTTCTATGCCAGCCAACACAGAACTAGTGACTCTCAGATTTCACTTAGAAGAACTACTAGAGTAACTAAAGAACTTATTTGGTTGAACGACTATGCTACAACAAGAAAGAAGAAGGGAACAAGATATCCCATTTCAATTATCTATCTCATGATAAAACTTCACTTATATATCAATGTTATGCAAGAAATTTTTCAGCTCTAGTGGAGGGACAAAGGTTCAGTAAGGCTTTTTCAAATGAGAGATATATTCAAGCCATGAAGTTGGAGATTTAAGCTCTTGAAAATAATCATACATGGGATGTAGTGGACCTACCACCAGGGAAGAATTCCATAGGGTCAAGAAGGGAGAAAAAATTAAGTACAAAGCAAATGGTGATGTTGAAAGGTTCAAAGCCAGACTAGTAGCCAAGGGTTGTAGTCAGCAAAATGGTTTAGACTATTATGATACCTTTTCACTTGTTGCCAAAATGGTAACTTTCAGGTTTATCATAGCTTTATCCGTCTTAAAAGATGGTATTATTACCAGATGGATATGTATAATACCTTTCTGCAGGGAGATTTAGACGAGGAAGTCTATATGAAAATGCTTGAAGGCTTCTAGCAAAAGGGACAACACAAAGTATGCAAGTTACTTAAGTAATTATACGAGCATAAACAAGCCTTAATGCAGTGGAACATTAATCTTTCTTCATTCTTGCTAAAGGTTGGTCTTACTCAGAGTACATATGACTACTCTCTCCTTATATTGAAGAAGCAGTATAGACTAGTTATATAGATGACTTACTCATTACTGGAGATAATGAGTCTATGATTACAAATGATAAGGTAGCACTACATCAATAGTTCAAGCTCAAGGACCTGGTTGAGCTTAAATATTTTTTATGTATTGAGATATTAAGATCAAAACAAGGCATTTTGAATCAATGGAAGTACTTTCTAGAATTGATCTTAGAAACTAGCCTTGTTGGCGCAAAGCTTGCACTCATTCCTTTGGAGTCCAATACTAAATTGACATTTGCAGAGTTTGATAAAGTTTTAGGTATAGAAAATGATATAGTTCTAAAAAATACTTCTTTTTATCAAAGACTAGTGACAAACTCATGTACGCTACAATTATCAGACCTGACATTAGCTATGCAGTTCATACCCTGAGATAATTTATGCAAATGCCTAAAAGATCACATTATGAGAGAACACATAGAGTTGTTAGATACTTGAAAGGCTTAGTAGGATAGGCTATTTAAATGAAGACTCAAGGCACTACAGACATAACTTTTTGGTGTGACGCTAATTATATAACATGTCCAAATACTAAGAGGTCTATCACTGGATATTTGATACAGTTTGGTGAGACATTGGTGTCATAGAAATCAAAGAAGCAACATACAATCTATAGAAGCTCAGCTAAAGCTGAATATAGAAGAATGACTTTAGGAGTAGATAAAGTAACCTGGTTGGAAGGCTTGTTCTCATATTTAGGAGTTTCTATTAACAAGCCTATCATAGTGTTGAGTGATAAATTATTATTTAGTTTTCAACTAATCCTATATTTTATGAAAAAACTAAAAATATAGAGATTGATTGTCATTTCATTAGAGACAAGATTAGGTCTGGACTAGTCAAGACTATGTATGTTCCTACACAACACTAGGTGGAAGATATATTGACCAAGATCTTTAGTCATGAGCAACATTCTCATCTCCTTGGAAAGTTTGGTGTGCTTACTATCTAGTAGCCTTCACCTTGAGGGGGAGGGTTGAGATTATTAGACCAAGTTAGTGTTTGTGAAATTAGTTAGTAGTTTTTTACTTTTTGTTGGATTATTTATTATTGCATTGTCTAGGTGTACAACTGGATTAGTCAAGTTAGTTGTAACAACTTTCCAGCTCAGCCAACTAAGAGAGTGATAGATAGGTAGCTTCTAGAAGATTCTAGAAACTTAGTTCAACTTTGTATATAGATACTAAGTAATTTAGAAGTTCAAGTTTTTCAACTAAATTACCATTCTTATCAATGCAAATGATCTATGCCTTCATTCCCACTCCTATTTTTCTCTCTTCAACTATGAGAATTATGTGTGAGAGTATAATTTTGACACAGGAAATCCTTTCAAGAGAGTAAGTTGCAGAATAAGGATGAAAAAGAGAAGTTATATTCTTAAACAAAATTTTAAAATTTCAAATCTATTAGCTCTTCATATTATATGTCCAGGTAAGATGCTAAGTAAATAATTATAGTGGACCACAATAATTTCTTGTGATTAAGCATATTAACATCCTTAATTGTCAATATGACAAGGGAAATTCTCTAGTTCCTCCACTTAGTAAAGCTTATGATGAGGTTTTTGGTGCATACCAAGGGAAAAATATTAAGAAGGTTGTCTATGTTGCCGTGGAATAGATGATGGACAATCATGACTGATTTAACTTAAATAATAATGAGGTTGGTATGTACTAGTATTATTTTGCCCTTTCACTAACTTAAGAACTTAAAACAAAATGCATGAATTTATAACTTGTCTCGTTTAATTAATTTTACATTGGTATGTCCTTAGTTAGACATAAAGAGGAAATTTTTTAACCTTTACACGTCTTTCCCCATTCTCCACCAAGAGAAAACAAAAATTAATCAAAACCACGGAAGATGTCAAAACATTTCAAAGAACTAAAAGGAATAACGACATTCTATCAAAATCTATCCTAGTTTTGTATAAGAATTGATTTTGGGCCTAATTAAACATAAAGACTAGATCATGATGGAAGGACCGTTCATGACACATTAAATAAAACACTCATCCCTTAAACCATCAACGTGACACTCTGATGTATCATGTTTTAATGATGATCAATTAACATTTAAAGGACCAGGTCCTTGGCTAATCATGAAGTAGTAAAACTATCACATCTCTACATTGTTTTGTCCGCTAGTACAGCTAACTGTGCAGGTGTGCAGCGTACCCGACTAGACATCTGGTCCAATCAAAATTCAGTCCTGATTTATACACCCCTATAAATAGAAAAGGATACTTCTCAATCAAATAGTTTTTAAAAATTTGATGAATCACTGGAAATTGCAAAAACTCTTTATTGCTCAAGTTTTAATTCTTTGTGTGCTTAAGGCTTAGGTGTTCTTGAGTCAAGTGTTGATTTATAATTATACTGTTCATGTTATAAGAGTAATTTATTTTCTATTGCAGTAGAGTTCATAGGATGAGTTACCTAAGCTCCATCGATTAGAGTTATTTGATTGTGAAGTTTTTGAGGAATGTAGAGGTAGTTGTATTAGATCTATTAAAACAAGTGGAACTTAGAGTTAAGATGTTAGAGTCTGTAATCAATAAGTTTGACTATAGTAGGGATTGAAGTGATTGTAAGGTCAAGGTATGGTTTTTCCTCCCTTGGGCATGAAGGTTTCCACGTAAGCCACTGTGTTCATTTAATTTCTACATATTCTGGTTGATTACAATTTTACTGTTTATTTTTTTTAGTATTAGAGACCTGATCTCTTGTTGGTTGGAGCACCCCCCATTTCAACAATTGGTATTAGAGCAAGGATACTTTAAAAGGTTAATACCTAAATTTTTTTCTTGATCATGACTACTCTACCTAATCTAGAGGAAGGAGAATTAAATAACTTCATTATCGCCGAGGAAAGTGAGCTAATGAATGTGATACTTGGTGGTCCTCATGTGCTTATTAAGGAGGTCAAGGAAGGAGACATAAAAAGAATGGTTGTCAAAACCAAGAGAGAATACAATGATTAAGATTGTAAGAAAATATAGAAGAATTTTAAGGAAAAAAATTTATTGTATGTGGAATTGGACCTGAAGAGTATAATCAAAACTCTACTTGTGAAAATTCTAAAAAAATCTGGGACTACTGAGAATAGCTCATTAAGGCACTACATATGTGAAGGATTCTAAAGTAGATATGTTGACTACTTAATATGAAGATTTCTCCATAAAATAAGGATAAACCATTCATGAAATACATACAAGGTTTACCTCTATTAAAAATGTCTTGCACTATTCGGTGAGGCTATACCTTTGCATAAGCAGGTAAGGAAAATCCTAGGAGTTTTTCCAAAATCTTTGGAAATAAAAGTTGATGTTATAAATGAGGCAAGAAATTTGAATACTCTCACTATGAATGAACTGATTGGAAATCTAAAGACTCGTGAACTCAAGAAATAACAAGTCTAAGAAAAGAAGAGAGTTAAAAAGAAAAAGTCTCTAGCATTGAAGGACTCAAAGTATGATTCAAGTGAGGAGGACACTAATGTTGCTTATTTAGCCAAAAGGATAATTAGAGAAATAAATAAAAGTGTTCAGTTTCAAAAGAGAGAAAGCAACAATGAAAAAGAGTGGTGTTGTTGAAGTCTGCCATAAATATGGAAAACTTGGGTATTTCATCAAAGATTGCTCACTTCATAAGATAGACTATTAGGATTATCTAAAATCGGGAGGTGACATAGAGAAAAATATGGACCAGGTTCCTAAATAGTTAAGAAGAAAGGTTATTATGCAGTAAAATAGGCTTTAGCAGTATGGTGAGATACAGTAAATTTGATGAAGCTGAAAAGACTGTAGATGTCTCAAGGTTAGAAGTTGAAGATAGTGAAATCACCTATGATTCTTTATTGTCTCCCATGAAAATATTAGAAGATAAAGATGAAAACAAGGTTACTCTCTCTAATAGTATGGAAAATTTAGACAATTATTCTGCTAAGAAGATAATGAAGCTTGCAAAATATGTTGATTGATTTTGTATCTGAATTGACTACTAAGAAAAATTCTCTATAAGAGAAAATAGAAAATCTAGAGCTTGAATTAATTGCTTTTACACTCCAATTGTATGAAATAGAGGAACAATCCTCAAAATTAAAATCTGATGAATCTAATTAATCAACTAAAAAAGATAGATAAGTCTGATGGTAAAGACAAAAAAAGCCTCAGGGCTTCTAATTGAGTTTGAACAAAAATTGAAGGATTCCAAAACAAGCTCATGAGTGCTCTTTATAAGAATGAGGAACTACAAATAGACCTTGTCCACATAAGAGGAAATCTTTACAAATATCTAAAATGGACCATAGCTTTACAAATCCATTCTAATCTAACCAGTCAGGGAATCAATAATGGTAGAGGCCTTGAATATTAGGATAGAACTTATGCTTTTGGTTCATAAGGCAAGCATGTTCCTATTGCTAAAAACAAGGTATATAGTTCTCTATGTACACACTGTGGAAAGGATGGTAACTTGAATAAGAATTGTCAAAATTGGCTTAGGAGTTGAATGAAATGTTCTAGATACATTTAGCATGAGAAGTCTCATCCCAAGGGACCTAAACAATTGAGAATTTTGAATAAGAACAATTTTCTCAGTAGGACAAAAAAGGATTTGATCACTCCTTTCTCTTATTTTCAGGAACTCAAACTTTAGTGGGTTTCCAAACCTAAAAAATACCTTTGCTTATATGTAGGAGTAAGGAAAGGAAGTCAAAACTGGTACATGAATAGTGAAAGCTCAAAGCATACGATTGGGAGAACTGACTATTTTTCCTCACTCAAGATACTTTATGGTGGAGGTGTCTCATTTAGAAATGGTAAAAAAAGTTATATTCATTGTATTGGAAAGATTAGAAAGTCTATTGATCATGCAATAGAAGATATGTATTATGTGAATGGTCTTAAGTATAGTCTTTTGAGTGTATCTCAGATCTATGACAAAGGTAATAAGGTGAAGTTCTTATCTAATGGATGTACTGTGCAATGTATGTTCCCCCTTGTTAAATAAGTTGATTTCAAAGGACCTGGTCCATGGTGTACCAATGTTTTAGATTTTAGATAATAAGGTTTGTGTTACTTGTGTCAAAGGAAAAAAATAGATCTTTCTTTAAGAAGAAAAAGTAGGTTAGCACCTCTAGACCTCTTGGGTTGCTGGATATGGACTTGTGTGGCCTGGTTAAAGTCCAAAGTAGAGGTGGGAAGAGGTATGTTTTTGTCATTATGGATGACTATTCCAGGTTTACCTGGTCTGTGTTCTTGAGAACTAAATATGAGACTTGTGCTATTATTGTGGTTTTTACCAAGCTAATCCAACTGAAGCTAAACTAAAAAATGTTGGATTTAGATCTGATCATGGAACCGAGTTTGAAAACTCCTAAGTTGCAAAATTTTATTCTAAAAATAGAATCGGTCATAATTTCTATGCTCGTAGGACTCTTCAACAAAATAGAGTTGTTGAAAGAAAAAACAAGTCTCTCATAGAGATTGTCAGGACTACGCTAATTGATAGTGGGCTTCCAAGAGGCTTCTGGGCTGGAGCTATCAACACTATCTATTATGTGACTAATAGATGTCTGATGAAATCTATCTTGAACAAAACCCTATATAAGCTTTAGTTCTGCAAAAATCCTAAGCTTGACTATTTCAAACCCTTAAGATGCAAATGTTTTATTCTAAACAATGGAAAGAATGAGCTTGAAAAATTTAACTCTAAAAGTGGTGAAACAACTTTTGTGGGCTACTCCTCAACAAGTAAAGCATAAAGGTTTTGCAAAAAAAAGGACTCAATATGTGGAAGAAAGTGTACATATTGTCTCAAAAAGCCACATCTTTTTCTATCTCTACGTAAAAGTGGTCAATCCCTGTAAAGGTGAAGTGTGCACTTATTAGGAACAGACACATCATTTTCTATAAAAGGTCCCAACGTGAAAATGGTTAGTGCCCTTAAATACTAAATCAAATCCTTTCTCTCCTATTGTCTTTTAAATTCATTCTCAAATCCTCTTCTTTAAAACTTTTCTTCTCTAAAATAAACTTTTTGTTCCCATTTACTCGCTGGTAAAAGCTTCAAATAGATAAAATTCGTACTCCTTCAAGCACCACAAAAAACTTTGAAAATTTTCAAGCCTCATTAGTCCAGTCAGAAAATCTTGAATTCAAAAATCTTGCTCCATTAATGTCCAAAATTATAGAATATTCTTCTTCAAATACTCCTCAAGAATCTGAGTTTACCACCCTCTATATCTTTCCTTAAAATTCTTGATATTTTAAATGAGCTCATCTCAAAAGAAAATTCAGAAACCATGGATATCCCTGTAGATTCAGCCATAGTAGTGGACCAAAATCAAGCTTTTGGTTCACCTATTGAGTTTGAAGTTTCTCAAATTCCCCTGCACTTAGAAAAACTCAAAAGAACTGATCCCTCTAAAACCCTAAATGTACCTGGTTCCCCAACTCCTTTAAATTTAAATCCCATATTTTCTCAACTATTTGATGATGAAATCCCAGTGAAAATATCATATCTTTCAAGCAGTGAGGATAGGGTGGCTAAAAATTTAATCCTACTTACTAACAACTCTAGAGAAAGTTTCTTTGGTATAGAGGAGTAAGCGTTTGGTGAAAATATAGGTGATGATACCGAATTTAGGGAGTTTATGCAGCCTCTAAATGAGGAGAATTTGATTGATCATAAGGAACTACCACAAGGTGGTTAGTACAGAAGTAGAGGGGAAACAAGGGTAAAGAAAATGTGGTAGTTGTTGGTGGGAAGGTTACTAGAACCTACTCAACTAGGGGTTTTGAGAAAAAGTTATTAGGGGATACAACAAAATCTAAAAAGTCATCTACTGCTAAGAGAAGGAGACTGATGAATACCAATGTGGTAGAGGATAAAAATATAGAAGTTAGAGAAGGTGAAGAGATTGATTCTGATGTTATTGCTGCAACTGAAAAAAAGAGAAAAGAAATTCATGATGAAAAAAAGACCATGTCCTCTGCCTCAATGTCTAGAAGTTCCACTGGAATGAAGTAAAAACATATTACAGTAAAGAAAAAGAAAGTCCCTCGCCCAAAGAAGTGAAAAACTATACAAGAGGAACCAAGCAGTGGTTCTAAAAGAAGAAATAAAGATAAGGAAGAGATATTTATGTCTAGAGAGAAGAGAAATGAAGTCCTCAAAAATAAAAGGTACTAACTAAAAGTGTCATTAATTCCAAGATCTTTGAAAAACCTAGAATAGTAGAATTGGTAGAGTATGTTAGACACCAGGGTTGGTTATATCTCTTAGAAGAACTAGTTCCTTCTGTCTATGAAGTCGAAGTAAGAAAGTTCTTTTACACCGTCAAATTCTCTAAATATGGGGAGCGCTTGACTGCACTAGTTTATGGGAATAAGATAAAATTAGATGAAGAAACACTTGGAAAAATTCTAGATGTTCCCATTGTTGGTGTGAGGAATGTCTAAAAATAACAGCCCTCAACTGAGTTTATGGTTGATGCTTCTAAAGTGGGAGGAACACTGTGGCTGGTGTAAGGAAGAGTTTTCTGAAGGGTAAATTTCAACTGGTATTTGAGTTTAGTAACAAAGTTGTACTGCCAAGGTCAGAGAAGAGAACTATTGCTTCTAGAGTATATCTGTATGTGATGGAGTATCTTAACAAGTTTGAATTAATTAGTCTACCCGTACTGATGATTAAACATATATACAAGGTCTTATAAGAGAAAGAAGGAAGTCATGGTATGCTTTATGGATATTTGTTGAATAGGGTAATTGTTTATTTTAGAATAGTGTGTGAAAAAGGAACTCCTAGTACTATGAAGAAAATATTTACCCTGACTACTTTGGTTGAAAATAAGTGTGTCGAAGGTAAGTAGGGACCATGTCCAGGTATCAAAACTTTTGGTAGTTTAAGAGAGTTTGAGTAAGGTGTTGGAGGAGATGAAATTTTATAAGGCCGCTAATGATGCAAAAATCATCACATTGAAGTTGAAGAATCAACAACTTTTCTCAGAGGGATCATGTGCCAATGAAGCACTTAGTACAGAGAATGCATATCTGAAGAAAAAGGTTTCAGTACTCATTGATGATTTCTACAAATTAAATTCTAAAGTGAAGGACCTAACAAAGTAGTCGTTGGATTCTCATACTGCTGTGAGTGATAAAATGGAATTATTTCTAAATACCCTTTCTCCAAAACCTTCATCTACCTAAGCGTGTCCCTCATATTCTTTCCCTGTGTCAGTTTTCTTTCCTGTATCCCTGCGTGGCTTTTAAAGATTTAGATATTTATGTTTTCCTGGTATGTTGTAATGGTACTCATCCTTTTTTATATGACTGAATCCTTATTTGTGTCTATCATCTGTCTCTTTTATTTAAAGTAGTTCAGTCATATTAGTGTTGCCCTAGTGTCCCTAAGTTAACTGATGTATGCTAATTCTATTATTAGTTTGATGTCCTACTTTTTTATTATGCCAAAAGGAAGAATACTATTACCACCACAGTTCTTTACCCGGTGCTATTTGAAGTAGGGTAAATATAGATAGGGGAACACTAGGACTAAACATGTCGATAGGGGGAACATAGTTACAAATAGGGATTGCTCTGATGTTAAATGAATTTTGATGCTCTGAAGTTATGGTTTATTACCATCAAAAAGGGAGAAATTGATGTCTTATATTTTGATGATGTTCAGTTGAAATTTAAAGGTCCAGGTCCCTGGCTCATCATGAAGTGGTACAATTGTCACATTTCTGCACAGTTTTGTCCGCTAGTGCAACTAATTATGCAGGTGTGTAGTATACTTGTTTAAATATCTGATCCAATCAAAATTCAACCCTGATTTATACACCCCTATAAATTGAAAAGGATGTTTCTCAATCAAATAGTTTTTGCAAATTTGTTTAATCACTGGAAACGGTGAAAACTCTCTATTGCTCAAATTCCAATTCTTTGTGTGCTTAAGTTTTAGGTGTTCTTGAGTGAAGTCTTTCTTTGTAATCGTATTACTTATCTTATAAGTATAATGTATTTTTTTTTTTTTGGAAATGGAGTTCTTAGGTGGAGTTACCTAAGATCTATCAGTTAGAGTTAATCGATTGTGAAATGTGAGGAGTGTAGAGGTGGTTGTAGTAGAGCTATTATAGCTAGTGGAACTTAGAGTTAAGTTCTTAAGGTCTGTAATCAATGGGTTTTGATTATAGTAGAGATTGAAGTACTTGTGAGGACAAGCCATGATTTTACCTCCCTTGAGCAAGGAGATTTTCACATAAACTACTGTGTTCATTTTATTTTGCATGTTCTGGTTGATTGCTATTTTATTATTTATTTCTCTTAGTATTAGGGAGATGGTCGCTTGTTGGTTGGTGCATCCCTATGCTTCAACACACTCTCCACATCATCTATCATCTCTCACCTGCAGGACTAGTGTGAACAATTAAACATGGTGCCACAACATCAGAAACAAGAATTGGGATGAGTCTTGCGTTGATACAATATAAAGAAATGAACATTTGTTACCATAAAAACTAGCTCATAAAGGTAGGATTTCCCAAATAATATTAGGAATAACACTCATCCCTTAAACCACCAACATGGGACTCCTCATAAGTTAATTTCAGTAAAGATATAATTTCGTCCTTAATAGTTATTGCCTTTTCAGCTATATAATATTATATTATCTTGAAATACCTAGCAGACGATGTGAATTGTCGTCAAACATATGCTTATTTTTGAATGTCAAAATGTGACCTAATTAACTTAGTATGCCATGTTTAATGTTTTAGCTAACACTGCGAGGGAGCTGATGAAATGATACATTTCAGCATCTGCCTGTGTTTACCAACACGTTGAGCAGTTGTATAGCTATACTAATGATGGTGAAGAATTACTTAGGATGATATGAGTTTTTCCTCAATAAATACTTTATTATCATGTCATGGAATAATGTGTGCACATTATATTGTATTTGAATTACCTCCTCTTATCGGCAAAAATGATGTCTGCAAGGATTAGTATCCTCAATAAACCTAGTTCTATGTATACTGTTCATGGTATGTGGTCCATCATATCTTCTTTTCTTGTAATTACATTGCGAGGAATTGAGACATATATACCACTCTCTATTATAATTGGAAAAAAGGAGACGTAAGTTAATTGACATTACTAGCCAACTAATAAAAAGTTATGCCTCTTTTTAAGGATAAGAATATACACATATTTATCCTAAATTCAATTGCTTTCTACTTTTCCGAAGGTTTAGTCAACTGCAAAATTCTAATTAATTATAAAATTGAGAGGAAAAGTCAAAGAAAGATAGAGATTTAATCAACATTGTTATTGATTAAGGGTAAATTTATTTGGAGAAGATGACTTCTGTACCTATTAGAATTCACATTAACGGAAATGGGATTATAACAACAAATTTGTGAATTATGAAATGAAAGGAATCTTCATCAATACATATATTGATTATATTGGATTCGTTCAGATTATTACATGTGATAAAATTGAAAGTTTTAAAAGGTAATCTTCAAAATCAGAATCACTACCCACACTATTACCAACTTTTCTTCAATAACTTTTATCACCCATTACGTTTAACAACCAAAATAGGAACACAACACCAATCTTCTATCAAATTGTGCAAAAATTATGACCATAATTTGCATGAGAAAAACTTAAAAATAGATTACTTTTTGGTTAAAATAAGACAAGTAAGAAATGCTTAAAGAGAAATGGAAGATTTCATGGGGTTGAGATGAAGTGAATCACAATTAATGAAGAGATTGTAAGAAGAAAGTGAGAAAGAATATCGGGTAATGGAAATGGGGAAAAAGAAAAAGAGCAACAAAGTACAATTACTGTTATAAGTGATTTTGAAATACAAGTAATAAAATATGTTGAAGTAAGAAAGAGAAAATATTTACTAATTTTTAAAGAGGAGAGAGAGAAAATAGTTTTTGGCAATTGAAAATTGGACAACAAGGTTAATTTGGCTATTTGATGCCAAGTTTAGGAGGTTTGGATACACTTCTCGAATTTGAACTTTATTTTGTCACATTGTGCCAATTTTTCTTACCTAATTAGAGTTGTCACAATGGGCTTGGACCGTGAGGTCAGCCCAATTCAATTCTTTAATTAAGTGGGGTTGGACTAGGTTTTTCAGCCCACTAGGAACGAAGCTTATAACCCTAGCCTCAATTAGCCTATCGACCTTAGAGGCCTAACCCGTCAGCTTAAGAAGCCAGCCCATGAGCCGACATTTTAAAAAAAATTATTAGATATTTTTAAGTTGGTCCTTTATTTGTTAGAAATTAAGTTTTTATCAAGTTTTTCTAACTAGCTATTTAATTTTATCCATCCTTTGGTTGATACTAACTTCTTGAAAGTTCTTAGTGTGTGTTTGAAATGGTTGGTAAGCTGTTTTTAGTTGTGAACTTCAAAAGGTTGCTTTTACTCGTGATGGTTTAGTACTTGTTTCATTTGCTTAATACAATATTCTGTTTTTTAAATTTAGGCTCTCTTCTGTTATGATTTCACTGCTTTTATGTAGATACTTTATGTATAATTGTATTTATTATCTAAACCATGTTAGAATTTTTTTTCATAAAATTTGTAGCTAATCACCCTTTCTTTAATTATTACAGTACATGCCACAAGCTAATTACAACTAAAGGTATTAGTATGATGGCTATAATATGCTAAAAACTAGTAGGTGACATATTAAAGTGAAAACATAAAATTTGGTGATCTTATAGTAATTACAATATTTTCATTTATCATGTTTTGGGCTACTCCTATTTTTTTTAAAGGGCCAACCAGTCCCAATCCGTGGCCCACCTAGCAATGGGTTGGGCTACTATTTTAAAGGCCCCTTTTCTAAAATCTAGCCTGTTTAACTCTCTAGCCCGCTAGGGTTGGATTGGATTGGGTCACGTTGGACCCTTTTGATAGCTCTAGTTATTACACTAGTACTCTCTTTTGGTATGTGGCTTATATACTGACTTTACCAGATTGTGCGGAAACTCATTTTGTATAACAAACTTTATTTATGTATATTCCTATTCTCATTGCTTATTATTTAAGTTGTATGTGTGTTTCTTACTTTTCATATCTTCCGTTTGTTAGCCCGTTACTTATCTTTCTAGGCTATGGCATGGCTTACCTACTGGTGGGTTAGAGTAGGTGACATTATGACCTAATAAATTGGAAGCCAATAGGTGGATTAGAGTAGGTGTCATCATGACCTAATAAATTGGGTCGTGATAGTTTAGTATCAGAGCTTAGGTTCACCAGTATTATTGGTCCACGAGCAAATTCCTAGTTGAGTCCCATAGATTGATATGATGATGTTTATATCCTATCTTTAGGATGCTACGGGAAATTCTTAGGAAAATCCACATTTTTGGTTCATTTTCATGCATTGTGTCTATACTAGTTTATATATTCTTATTTATTTTACTCTTTCACAAATAACTAGGATACAAGTTACAACAGTCGATGATGGAGACCTTGAGCTTGTACCTAAAGAATCAGTCAGGGATAGAGGTTAACCTCGAGGTTGAGCTCAGGCCAGAGATACAACCCCATCTTGAGGCTAGGCTGGGGAGCTTTCACATCAAAGATAGCACTGGAGAATCTACTGCCACAACTACCTAGTGGGCTAAGGGCAGCCTCGGCTCCACCTAGATTTATATCTTCAATAGTCCTTCATGATGCCTTAGTTTAGTTATTAGGTATGGTTAGTGGCAACCCCAAGGATAGGAACAGACATTCACATAGATAGTAATATTGAGTAGACGTGGTATGGGAGTGCAACTTGCAACTATAACTCCTCGAGTAGAGGTTTCACCAACACTAGTAGCACAATCAAAAGTAGCCCAGCTAGTTATGACTGTTGAGGAGTAGAAAACTATGGGTTGATTTTGTAGAGTGGCTCCACTGAGTTGTAGAGAGATAAGGACTCTTTTGAGTTGCTTACTAGTTGTGAGGAGTGGTTGAAGAATTTAAATTTGGTAAAGTCACATGCTGTGGAATACACTACTTTATAGTTTGATTAAGAAGCCAAACAGTGGTAGGGGGGATATATTGATTCCAGGCTAACTAGATCTCTTTCTATGACTTCGACTTAATTCTATGAAGCTTTTTAGAGAAGCATATGCCTCATAGCATGTTCGAGCACCTGAGGATGATTTCACTAGGTTGCAAAAGGTTTTCATGCTAGTGGTAGAGTACAAGGTGTAATTTCATAAATTATTCGGACATGCCTCCATGATTCTACCTATTGAGTATGAGAAGATTCGAGATTTCATCAGATTGTAATGGCTTGTACTCCATATGGCCGCTTAAACCCTGATAGTTATGGGTAAATCATTCATTGATATTGATGGGAGGTTTACATTGTGAGGCCCAAGGAATAGCAATAAGAGGCCTCATTACTAGGATAGCTACAGTAGGAGCCACAATGTCTCATAGTTCAGAGATAGAGGATTTTAGGGTTGGTACCCTTAGCATTAGTCGTATCAGCATCAAGTTTAGTCTAGTAGGCCCCTTTAGGAAAAACTACAAAATTTAGGTGGGGTAAACCTAGTTATAGTGACTTTAACAAGAAGAGTATTAGTCAGTCTTTGATAGGTACTCAAAATGGTCTTTAAGTTGTGGTGGCTATTTTGAATCAGACAGACCTTTTCAATAGAGCAAAGTGCTCGAGGCATGCTATTATTGTGATATTGTGGGCCATTTCACTAAAGAATGTCCATAGTGTGGGATGATTAAGTCAGATGCATAGAGTATTATTTTGATCAGATTAGTACCGCCTCCAGTAAAAGATGGTCTATAAGGTTGCAGGGATAGTCCCTAGGGTTCTCGAAGAGGTCCTCATGTAGGTTGGATAGGTGGTTGGGCAAGCATCAAGTTTATAGATGGATGAGGTTATTTGTATTTAATTCCTAGTAGGCTGGAAGGCTTCAAGTGCTATTATCATAGGTATAGTCTTGGTTTTCCATCAACTAGCTTCTATTTTATTTCATCGAGGCTCCACGTATTCTTATTGTTTCTTTTTATTATACACCATTTTGGGGTTGTCTTGAGAGCCATTATTTATGCCTCTGTGTATAGCTACTCATGTGTGATTCTTTAAAAGGGGATTGAGTATATAGATCATGTATTATGATTGTTTGGGAGCATGACACTTATGAACCTTTTTGTACTAGACAGGGTTGATTTTTATGTGATTTTAGGCATGGACGAGTTATCCACCTATCATAAAGTCTTGAATTTCTTTGCCAAAACTATTACCTTAGCTATGTTAGGCATGCCCTTGATTGTATGGAATAGTTCTTATAGTCCCGCATCAATAGGGATTATTTCTTATATTTGGGATAGGAGACTAGTATTGAGCGATTGTATATCTTACCTAGATTATGTTAGTGACATCAGTATTGAGAGTCCTTCACTTCTCTATTCCTATAGTTCATGAGTTTTCTGATGTAATTCTTAACGACCTACCTGACCTTTCTCCTCAACATGAGATAGAGTTTGCTATTGACCTTAAGTTAGGCATTTTACCAATTTCTATTACACCTTAATGTATGGATCTTTCTTTCTTGCTTAGCTGAAGGAGCTAAATATTCATCTTCAAGATAATTTGGGTAAAGGGTTTATTAGATTGAGTGCTCCTGATGTTACCCATGTTATACCTCCAAAGAAAGCATAATGTAGTTACTGTTAAATATATTAATCCAAAAGAGGTAAGGGCCGAACCCCAGGGGAATATGCCGAGAATACTCACAAATTTTTTGAAGAAGCTGGAATAATGCAGAAAAGTAAATGGGGAGAATTGTTGTGAAAATAGTAAAGTAGGGGCAATTCATGATCAATTTTGGGTTCAAATCAATCTGAGATAAATACTAGGACTGTGTTCCCCCTATTTTTCTAACTCCATAGGCTTATCATGCTCCATAAACTAACTCAATAACTTGCATGTAGAATATAACAAGATATATATCTCCAACTGTCTTGTGAATGCCTTTGGTAAATTTTACTTTTCACCTTGTGAGTCTCAGAGTGTTGCCTTACTAACCCTTATCTTGGATCCTAGTTTAACTATCTCTATTTTAGTGTTAAGTTAATTAAATGAGGGTTGGTATCCTTGAATTACTTTTGTGAAATTTTTTTCCTAATCTCAATTTTCTCTTGTGAAGATGATCTCAAATACATGCAAGTTCTTAACTTCTGCAGTACCTAAGAAATCAATCAAGCGGAAGATGATCACAATACATGTATAAACAATGATTTAGAAGGACGTCACACTTCCTCTACTTCGTTATTCCGCTAGGGTACCCACAACCCTAGTTAGGTGGTTTAGCTACTCATATTTGCAAGAACTTCCACAGAATTCATCAAAGAAAGCATACGAATAATCTTACAATAATTTAAGAACAAAATCCAAAATCTCAAAATAATATTCAACAGTAAAACCAAGAATAATGGATTCCAAGATCAAAAGTCAAATCTCAAAATCGACATAATATTGTGAATGTAAAGATTGTGTAAACTATTAAAAAAAACATCAAAGGGTATTTATAGAATACATCAACACCCTAAAAATCCCAACCAAAATAAATAGGGAAAACTAGACTGGTAACCACTTATGGACCTACTTACGGGTCGTAAGTGGTACTTACGAACCCCTTGGTTGGTTGTAAGTGTCAGACAATGTAGCATGCTGCAAAACTCTACCCACGAAGGTACTTACGAGGTGTGTAAGTGGTACTTTTTCCCCATAAGTGGGTGTCATCACTCTCAGAGAAAAATCTTCAACTTTTGGAACCTCAGAACAATTTGCTCAGATATTTATGAGGCCACTAACAGTGGTCGTAAGTGTCACTTACGGCCCGTAAGTGAGGCCTTCTGCACACTTCAATTCTTTTTCATCCTTTTAGCTCAAAACCTGGTTTTCTACAAAATAAATACAAAAACACATCATATCTAACAAAACAAACCTAAGTACTTGCATATTCTCCGATTTTAAGCATCAAAAGTTCCATGAAACTATGACACATCAACACCCTCAACTTAGAAAGTGTATATGTCCTAATGCAATAAGCATATAACAACACAATATGTAGGCTCTTAACTAAGAGAAACCTAAGGTACCTACGACAGACAACTCAATTTCAACTAAAAAACATTACCCCTTCTATTTCTAATTTTTCAAAACTACTGTGTGGATCTATGTAGCACAAAAAATGTGATACAAAAGAATCAAGCTACGACATTACATTATCAACAAAATACCAAGAAAATGTACAAGTTACACTACCTGTACATATAAGCAGCTTGTAACACAACCCATGTACCCTCACAATGAAAAAGTTTCATTCTCTTCACAAAATCATACATGTCAATGTGGGGATGATAATGAGATACTCACACTCACAAAATAAGTTCTAATCAATGTTCATAGAATACCATAAGCTTGCCCTTATTTTCTTTACTTTAGTTTTTTTGGATATTCGAATTTGGATCACTATAGGACTTTATTTGGTTTGTAACGTAGGTTTGGGGCCTGGTATGACACATTTGGGGATTAGTAACAAACCCTCCTTGACACTACAATTACTTTTGGGGTCCACTTTTCGACCATAATTTTTTTATTTATTCCTCCCTTTTATTCCTTTATTGCTTATTCAGGTTGGGTGCAGTTTCTTTAATTCTCTCTTTTTCTTCTTCACTTTTTTCTTCTACCACACCCAACCCTACTTTTTTCTCGTACTCGAACCCTTCTTCATACCTAATTTGAACTATGCATCCCTATGATAGCCACCCTCAACTTAGGCAGTTTGCCTGAGTTAAGGTACACAATGTCCAAGGAGGGACCAGGGTCGAAACAAGTTTATTATAACTAAACTAAGAAGGTGAAAGGTAAAAACAATAAAATAGGTCTATGTAGGCTCAAATTGGGGACATTTTGATGGTCATTTAGGCTAAGAGTGGACTAAATTAAAAAATGGTCTATGATCACATCCTAACCAACTATCCTACAACTAAGGCAAGACTAACCAGACAAGTTCAAGATTAAATGCGCCAAGAAAACTAAGTATCACACACACACATGTTCTAGGGTTATATTACCAAATACTACCTATCCAATTCATGCAAATGCTAAGCTGTGATTATTTTTTCCATAATCCTATGCCATAATAAGATTTATAATAGTCACATATATATTCACATCCCACAGTTAACACTATATTTTGGAAAAGGTATTAAATTTTTAGAAAAACTTAAAATAAATAGAATATGTCAACTTTCCTTAGGTTCCTAATTATTCTCAAAATTAAACACAAACAAAACATTACACATCTATGACACAAACATAAAATAATCTAAACATGCTAATTCTAATATGATAGTGCAACCGATAAGAAAAGAAACATGGTGAGAAAAACCCTCAATTGTGGTACACCCCTACCCCAACTAAATACTATGTATTATCCCCAATGCATGGTTATAATTTAAAAAAGGGAATAGAGACATACGTAGGATGTTTTATACGTCTGTAGTAGACTCTCCCCCATCTGGGGTATCTTATGGCTCATCTTATTGATCTGGTGGTGGAGCATGACTAGAAGATGAGCCTGATGCTATCTCAGCTCATCTCCACTCATAAAATGTTTGGGACACCCTAGAATCGATAGTTTTCTTTTTAGGGTCTAGTCAAATGGCATGGTTTGGTCCCATAACTCCTCCTCTCGACTCTGCTTAGTCCCGACCATCAGGATCGTATCCTCATTTTTGAAAAAATAAAATCTCATGGGAAGAGGTAGAGAAAATGGTTGTGTAAAAGATGGGATGACCGGAGGAATGATTGGAACGTGGCTATCTATCAGTAATCACACCTCAGTGCATAATGTACCCATCTCCTCATGAAAGCTAGACAAATCAAGAGACTGGACCTTAGTCAATCGAGCAGTCATCCTAGCCTTAAAGTTATCAATCATAGCATGAAGCACCCTCATATACTCTGCTATCTTTTCCCTCATCCCTTTCTTAAATTGGGCCTTAAATATCTCAAGTGTCGTCCAAACCCAAGGCCTGATCTATCCATAAAGTCCAGCCAAGTAAGACTCTATCTGAGTGACGTGAGTTGTCTCTTCATCTTTCTACTAAACAAGATATTATTGAAACTCGCAGGGTATGCTAACTAAACCAACAATTGTAGGTCAAAGGGGTTAAGTCGATGCCCCAAGTAGATCAGAAGTAAAAGTCATTGCTCATGTAGAAATGTTTGTAGCCCCCTCCTTACCTGTAGTAATCTCGGGATCAACTCTATGCATACCCATATAAATATTAATACCAATGTCTGGTCTCTCAAAAGTCTTAGACATAACTAAAGTTCCCTTAGAATAAATCAAAATAGTCGTGGGGGGCGGTTACACTCTTTGTTCAAGGATTGGGTTTACTGAATCTTTGATAAAACAAATATATACAATTCTCATTGCTTGATCCAATAATCGTTATCAAGAATAGTCAAAACTTTAGATGCATCATGAACTGTTAGATCAGACAAGAAAAATGGAGAGTGGTGATCTCACTGAATGCTCTAACATAAATCTATAGCAAAATTAGTGCCCTAAAATCTATATCATAACTAGAAAGTAGGATGGAAACAAATTTGGCTCTATTCCATGTAAGTATATTATCCACCAAAGTCGCACTCACCTTTAATCATACCATGATCCACCAAAATTTTACATTAAATTACAGCACTGCCTTCTTTATCTCCCTCTTACTCTCTATCCATAAGGCACCAATGCCCAAGTCAAAAATATGAGTGGCTATCCACCTATCCAAATCAAGTCGCTCTTATCAAAGCTCTGCATCCCTCATAGCGTACTTATCACATGTTAATCTCATGCGGAAGTCAAACTCTTGTGTTGATATTGGTCCCATATAATCTAGCCAAAATAATGGACGGTGGATGGCCTCCTAAAAAATATCTACACTCACCCCTCAGACCAAAGTATGGGTCAACTGTGGTTTCTCAACCTCTCTACCATCAGGTTTGGTAGTCAAATAGGTAGTAGACATATAAGAAGCATAAGAATCCCAAACTAGTATCAGGCTATATTAATCTTGAGGCTGAGTATCCATCCCAACTGATATCTATTAAAAGAGGCTTACGGAGCTAGTTCCCCTGCTAGCCCCATCAAATTAATCCTCTTCTTTGCTGCAATATTCCTCTTCAGACGACCCTGGTAAGTCAATAAGCTATCTCTCTAAAAAATGTGTTGCAAACCCTCTACACACCATCTCAAAGAAACCTCGATAATAGGTACAATTGAAACATATATGGAATCAAATATTGAGGAAATAGGTGGTGGAATAGGAAGAAAATGTGCTGGTGGAGCATCTTTGATGGATGATGATGAAATGTCAAGTGGTACCTGAGTTTCACCCTCCTCAGACTGGGTTACAACGGGCATCGAAGACGACTAACTGTTGACTTAGATACATCTTATGATACCTCCTGAAACTGGGTATAGGGTGTATCATCCTTTTCTACATAACCATAGAGAACCTCATCCCTAGACCTGGACTATGAATATACCTCACCCTTTGCATCATCCTCTTTCTCCTAAGACTGGGAAGAATGTGGTAGTGTCTAGCTCGAATTCTTTATCCAAGGTCCTACCCTGAATACCGAAGGTGGTGGAGGTTGGGCCCCTACTTGTGGTGCTTTTGGGGACTGCGTGGGCTGAACACCCAACTTTGCTGTAACTGTTACAGCTACAGCCTGTCTCTGAGATATAGCCCTAGTCTTTCTAAGGACCAATGGTTTGTCTAGGCTCACCGGGTACTTCTCCACTAAGCCACTCCTCTCAGGAGACTCATATAAGAGTCTCAACTGTACACTCTTCTTTTGTTCAGCTTTAGGTGCCAATGTACCTAAAAAAGTAGTTTTTAGTTCTTGAAACATAGAAAAGGAACAAGAAATGTTGAAAAAATCAAACTACACAGGGTATGGCATCTACAACCCCATTTATGGGTCGTAAGTGCCACTTACGTGGGTTGTAGGTGCCCTCATAAGTGTCAGATAAATCCCTAAAGTTTTAGGGATTTAGATCTGAAACCTACGAGGGCACTTACGACCCATAGGTTCTACTTACACCGGCCGTAAGTGCTCTCCTCAGGGTACTTCAAATTTTTTCTAAATTTTCATCCCACACAATGTATTTTTTTCAATTCTAAGTCCAATTTCGGACACTAAAACATATACCAATTAAAATTAAAAGGTATTTTATAAGTATTTTAGGGCGTTTCCTACACTTCAACTTTTACTTCCATATATGATATGAGCACAAGTATTCTCAAATATAAATCTTACACAAGTTTAACTAATACCAATTTATTCTCCATAAATTTTAGAGTTGATCATGAGATATTAAATTCAGGCTATATCAAGCATTATTTTTCAACTTCAAACATGAAGAACATGTTTTCACTAGAGTTTGATCCAAAACTATTACTCGGATTTGAAGAGACTTAGAAGTAGAAGAACAATGTGAACTTTTAACCCTACTAGGATGAATATGCGTGCCATGTAAACTTTTAGTACCATGATTTTTGAGGGATTCCTCCTCTTTTATAGATTAAGAGGGAGGTGGAGAGTTTGAATTTAAGTGGGAAGTCAGTAAATTTGAGAAAGTGGCATATATGAATTGGATTTGGGGTCTTTAAACATGTTGGTACGGCCGATCGAGTCGGGTCCACTTGGGTCCTATCTAGATTTCAAAATGTTAGAACCCGAAAAGCTTATCCACTTATGAGGCCACTTATAGCCTGTAAGTGGGCCACCATAAGTGACCCCTCAATATATGCTTTATTACTTTAATTTCAATCACTCCATTTACGGGGTCGAAGGTTGTATTTACGACCCCTGTTAGTGAGTTCGTAAGTACAACTTCAGAGACCCTGAAATCCTTAAATTCTCACTCTGACACTTACTGCACCACTTAGCTGGCATAGGTGGACTTATGACCCCCGTGAGTGGGTTAATAAGTCCCTTTACCTGGAATTAACAGAATTTTGCAATTTTTACTAGCTTCCAGGTGTTTTCCTATGCTTTAAACCTCCAAACAAAAATAAAGTGAACATTAAAATATTAGGTTGCCTCTCAACTAGTGCTTAATTTAACATCGCAACATAATGTGGCTATGTTGGACACACAGACTTCACCAATAAGCCCATTGGTTGCCTCGTATGAAATGCTTAATTTAAAGACGTCACATGACTCAATTGCCTTGGCTACTCAGACTTTGCCAAGGCTTACACCAGCATAAACTTTCACTTCATCATTGTTTTCCATATAGTGCTTAACACATTGCCCATTCACCTTAAATGGGGCTTCACCATCTCGCTTCAACTCAGTAGTACAACACTCTAAGCACAACAAATGTTCTATACCACAGAGACTTCAACTTGCCAGGAAACAAGCAAAGTCTCAAATTATACAACAGGACTATATCACCAGGATCAAACACCATTTTATCGTTCTTTATTGTCATAATACAACTTCACATTATCCTTTTAAAAAGCTGAGAACTCATAAGCTCAGAGCCAAAATTCATCCAACTCATTTTCCTTGATCTTCCTCAAATTTGTTGTATCGCACCACTAAAAATTCATCTTTTTCAATGCCCATAGTGCCTTGTGCTCAAGTTCAACTGACCAGTGGAATGCCTTTCCATACCCAAGATGATATGTAAAGGAACTTATGGGGCTCTTAAAAGTTGTTTGGTAGGCACAAAGTGCATCTATAACTTTCTTAACCACTCAGTATTGTTGGCATTCATAGTCTTCTCCAATATGGACTTGATCTAATAATAGGAGACCTCTACTTATCCACTTATCTGCGGATGGTAAGGTGTTGACACCTTGTTCTTCACACCATATTTTTTTAGCAAGGCCTTTAATATATGATTACAAAAGTGAGACCCACTATCACTAATAATAGCACGTGGGGTGCCAAATCGAGTAAAGATCTTCTTATTCAAGAATGCAGTGACACTTCAACCCTCATTATTGGGAAGCGCAACTGGCTCCACCTATTTGAAACATAGTCGACTACCACTAGTACATAGTTCATCCCATAAGAACTCACAAATGGACCCATGAAATTAATTACCTGCACATTAAACACCTCTAACTCTAAGACAGGTGTCATGGAGAGCTTATGTTTCCACAAAATATTACATTTCTGCTAACCCTAATCACAGGCTCAAGAAAAATCATAAACATCTTTGTAAATAGTCAGCCAATAGTACCCACACTGTAGAATTTTATGAGTTGTACAGGTACCACCATGATGACCCCCAATTGGTAAAGAATGACAAGACTCAAGGATGCTCATCATCTCCACCTCAGGAATACAACTTCAAATAACTCCATCTGCACATACCCCAAAAAGATAAGGCTCATTCTCAAAAAACTTTCTTATCTCATGCATGAATTGTTTACGTTGCTGAAACAATAAGTCTTTTGGGATAAGATCACTTACCAAATAGTTGGCTAAATCACCAAACTAGGGGGAATAATTCTTGCGATGATGCCAAGATCCGCTTATCTAGAAAAGCATCATCTATTTCAAGTTACTCCCTAAATTTCCACATTGCCTTCTCTTTAAGATGGGATAGGTGGTCCACAACCTGGTTTTTAGTGCCTTTTAGGTCTTTCACCTCAAAGCCAAATTCTTGCAATAAGAGTACCTAATGAATTAACCTTAACTTCATATCTTTCTTCTGTATAAGATACCTCAATGCTACATGATTAGTATGAACGATGACTTTGGTCCCTATCTAATAGGACTGGATTTCTCAAAAGAAAAACCCACTGCAAGTAACTCTTTCTCAGTAACTGTAAAATTTTTTAGGATTTAATACTTTGCTGGCATAATTGATGGGGTGAAGGAACTGCTCAAGTGGTTGTCCTAGGATAGCTCCTAACCCAACACCACTAGCATCACATATCACCTTAAAAGCTAAAAATCAATTTGGAGACACAATAATAGAAATTGAGATAAACCGCTCCTTAAGGCACTCAAAGACCTTAAGAAAACCATCATCAAACTAGAACTTCATCACCTTATCTAAAATCTTGCACAGTGGATTAGCAATTGTAGAGAACTCCTTGATAAACCTCTTATAGAACCCAACATGACCTAGGAAACTTTTAATACTTTTTACTGAAATGGGTGGAAGTAATTTTTCAATCACCTTTATCTTCACCCTATCATCTTCAATACCCCTCTTTGAAACATTATGTCCGAGAACAATCCCTTCCTTCTCCATAAAGTGGCACTTTTCCCAATTCAAATCTAGGTTGCACTCCTCACATCTGTAAAGTGCATTGGCTAATTGAGCGAGACAGGCATCAAGTAAGTCCCCAACAACCAAAAATTAATCCATGAATACATCTATGGTTTACTCCACCATATAAAAAAATATCAACATCATACATCACTGAAAGGTAGTAGTAGCATTGCAAAATCCAAACGATATCCTCTTGAACACAAAGGTACCATTTGGGAACGTAAAAGTATTTTTTTATTGGTCTTTGGAGGTAATGGAAATTTGATTATACCTTGAATAACTGTTAAGAAAGTAGTACCAACCTATGTCTGCAAGTCTATCTAGAATCTAATCCATAAACAACATAGGAAAACGGTCCTTATGTGTCCAAGTGTTCAACTTTTGATAATCCATGCACACTCTCCATCCAATAACTGGTCTCGTGGGAAATAACTAATTCTTATTATTTGGGACCACATTTATCCACCCTTCTTAGGTACACATAAATTGGACTTACCCACTTATTGTCCACAATAGCACATCTAACCATTTTATGATATCTTTCTTCACTACCTCTTACATACGTGGGTTCAAACAACACTAGTGCTCAATATTGGGAACATAATTTGGTTCAAAATGAATTTCGTTAGTACAAATCCTGGGTGGAATTCCCATAATATCTTTAATAGTCCATCCGATTGCCCTTTTAAATCTCTGTAATACTGAAATCAATTCCTCAATGTATGTATCTAATAAATTAATAGCAACAATAACCGAAAAAGTATTGTCGGCCTCTAAAAATACATATTGCAAGTGAGATGGGAGGTCCTTCAATTACAAAATAGATGGCTCCTTAATAAATGGACGAGCTGACGGAGTTGTTCTATTATTTAAATTGAGATCTAACTTCTTTGGAGCATAAGAATAAGAATCTCTACCATATATTTCACTCACTATCTCATCATACTCATTGATACCATCACTATTCAAGTTCATGATAACCGCCGGTAGTGTCTCAACCCCAAGTCTCTCCTCAATAGGGCTAGTCAATGCATCATCATCAATAATGTCTATCACAGATACCACCCACATATCTTTTGGCACACGTCAAATTAAGTGCAAGGCAATCGTTATCAGCATATTACCTGACTTTGAGTCGGTTTTGAATCCATGAGGAACAATGTGAGTGGAGATCAAGTGAGTTCAAAGTATATGTTGCTTGGTAAATTCAAACCTAAGATACAAGTATTTATAAGGGGATTCTGAATGTTTCAAAGATATGATTACTTTTTGACTTCTAAAGGACTAACTTGAGGCTATGAATAATTAGAGCATAATCAATTAGGAATAGATCTTGGTGTTATGTTTTACTAAGGGAAACTAGTATGTGGGTACATGAAAATAAACTTCAAATCTTAGTTAAAACATGTGTGGTTAGTCTTGGTTAAGGATTTCGATACTGGCTTTTCTACCAAGTACCAAACTATCAACCACATGTTCTTTTGAATACCTCATGGGTATGGTCGACCAATCATCAGGGAGCGTCAATTTTGGGTATCCCTATTTCTAGTCTGATACACAGTATATAGAAATTACATAATTTATTCTTATTTCTAAGACAAAAGAACAACAATTATATATCTTATTTGTCACAAATGGTCAGGTCAACTATATCCCTCTTTCAAGGATAATGTAGGATCTAGACTACCCACATCCCTATTTCAAGGATGATATGGGGTTTAGGAAATTTATGATTTTCACCAACAAATTCTATTTTACAATCAAACATTTATAAAACCCAACAATATAAACAAATAATTGAAGCTAACAATTACAACCCACACATTCTTACACCCTTTCCAAATATGACCCCAATAGGGAAAACTAGCAACTCATAAGAATAATAAACAAAGATATACCAAAACCTCCTTCAAATTAATTCAAAAGATAAAGAGAAAGTAAACTCAAGCTTTAAATCTCTTCAACTGTTCAATGGAGTTTGCTAATCCTCCCCTTAGAAGTTACTCTAATGTATCCTTCACCCCCAAAATTAGTGCAATAATGTTCCTTTCAAAATGAAAACTCGATGGTGGAAGAGAGTCCTAAAAATTAGGGATGCTCCTCAATGGTTAAGGGTTCGAGCCTCTTAAGGGAATTAGGAAAAACTGTGTGAAATTACAAGACTGCCCCTAGGCAAAATCCCACATTACCGCAATCATTGAAGCTTGTCTGTAATCACAGTAATCGCGACTGCAATAAGATCACCACAATAAGGGTTCATTAACCTGGCTTGAATGGCCGCGATAGCGGCCCTTAGACTACAATCTTGGTAATAAAGGTTGATTTTCTACTTCAGGCCCTCCATCTGCACATCTCTTCTAGTTTTTAATCTTTTTTCGCTCAAATCCACATCTTTCCTTCTCAACATATAAATGACTGCAAAATATGGAAATTAGTGTATTAAACCACATATTTTTCTCATTCATACATTTAACTCATAGTAGTATGAATGAGTTTTGAGTGCTAATGAGTGGTAAATTCACCACTCATCAACACCCCCAACTTAAATCTTTACTTGTTTTCAAGAAACACTACCTCTTACCCTGAGACAATACATATTTATGCCTAATTATATGGCCCAGTGATCACAATGACTTCAGCTTGATTACTACTATAAATAACTCTTCAAACATGGGCAAAGATATTCTCACGACACCCCTCAATATGAAATGCAATTTTCAAGGATGGAAAAGACTTCAAACAGAAACAATGCAACAATCACCAACTCTCAAGAAGTGACTCACTTTTGACCTCAACTCCACTATACTCCATTTGCCTAATTTTTCGAAAGGTGACAAAATCACCTACATCAATTTGTTCAGATGCCTCCTTTCAAGAAAGAAAATCCCACACACTAAGTTATCAAATATGCAACAAGGGATTTAAGTGAAAATCTCTTCCTCTGACAAGGATTTGCAATGCTAACAAGTACTATGCTATAGGCTTACCCCGATTTTCAATCGTCACTACAATGAATATACTTAGTTGGAAATCACAAAGGACTTTTTTTGAGATAATAAGATTAGGTTTGGGGTAGGGTAGGATATTATTTAGGAACAACATGGCTATACCCTCCTTGAACATCTGCATCACCCAATTCCTTCCAACTTTTTACCATGGGCCACTTCTTTTCTTTACAAAAGTGCCTACTTTTTATTTCCTTGGTTCACCCATTTTCTTTTCATTAATTTTCTTGTATGTTTTATGCATTTATTTCCTTTGTTGGGTCTTTTATTTTCCTTACTCAATTGTTCTCAATTCTTAAGCTCTTAGGCACTCACTTATAACTTTGTGGCCCAAAGTTACCTGTTCCAATCTCCACTACCCCCAAATTAGGCTTTTAGACACAATTTGCTTTTTTAAGTTCAAGGAGGATAGGGTTTAAAAGAAGGATAAGAATTGAAAGGCTCAGGACTTGCAATGGGTTTGCCAAATAAAGGTCTAAAGGCTCCAAGTGGTTAACTAGGGATAATATATATGCGAAGGTAGGCTTTTTAGGCTAAAGTGGGCTTCTAATATCACAAAGATGGACTAGGATCATCTTACCAACTAATTACAATCAAAATTAAACTTGAGACACTATGGGAAAAGTTTTAGATGGTACAAGTAAACATGAGATTTGGACAAATAATATCACCACACATGGCATGCAAATTCTCCAAGGAGGCTCAATTGCCCCTCCTTCTAGAGACAAAAATGGAGTATTTACGAACTTTTATAAACCAAAATTTTTGAGTCACAAAAAGATAAAAAAGAATTGTTACAAGAATACTCATGTCCATGCCCTTGATTCTTGAAAATATTTGGATAGAGGGGGGTGTTTCCTTTGCATTTGCACCATGCATTATTTTCTAATTATGGCACCAATCTGAGCCTTTGTCTTGTATTTAGATTTTCATATGGGCAAACCATATAGCTACTTATACTTTGCTCTAGGTATAAAGGCGATCCCAAATTCACAATGCTATAGGTACTCAGATTTACCTTGCATTTATTGCCTCGATGCTATGGGTACTCAGACTTCCCCTGCATAAATCAAAACCCATCCACGATGATTTTCCCTTAAGAATGTCGTCACTTAATTTATGAGGAAATGCTCATCAGATATCATCATAAATAGAATAAAACAATACTAAAAATAAACTAGCAAATATTCCATAAAACGTGGGCACTATTCATATGCCCAAAAATTACACTTAAAAACAAAACAAAAATATCAAAGTCAATATAAAAATCCATAAAACATCAATAAATACAAACATAAAACACCAGGAATATCTCACAAACTCCAATCAGATGCACAAAATAGAATACAGACACAAAGAATACACCCCCAACTAATAGTTTATAGTGTCCTCATTGTATAATCAAGTAACTAAGAAAAAGGGAAAAAGATGTGCTCCCTATGTCTGCATCATAAGATGCTATCTCCCTCAGACTCTGCATCAAATCCATCATCCTTAGCACTGGACCACTCAGTTGGGGCCTCATCATCTCTCTCAATTCTCAGTGAAGGAAGTTGCTCCCTGGGTTTAAGCACCTTGAAGATGCCCTTCACCCCTTTCCACATCTTGGTGAAAAATTTATCTTTCTTCTCTCTCTTCACCATCTTCTCATGTGACTCCTTAAGGTCCTTATGTGACTGTGCCAATGCTGAATAGGCTCTTTCTAGTGTAGTAATAGTATCCCCCTACTTCTTCTGCTCCTCCGGGTACACTTCATAATCTGACCTAGCAACGTAGAAATGGCAGGCAGTAGAGGATTCCTGTGGTGTCCCTGAGGTAACTTGAACACCAAATCCTTGATCACCCATATCTCCCCTTAGATATCATCAAAGGGATGTGCTAAAGAAAGTCTATAGGAATCTGTATCCTCTTGGGTTGACTTACCTAAGTCAATTTTTCTCTTTTTCCTTTCACCAAGTGCACCCTCACCCAATATTTTGAGTGGAAAGATGCAGGGGTTTGGTTACACTAGGTATCTTCTGGACACTCCTCTATATCAGCCCTTCTACATAACACAATAATAAGAGAAAGAAATAGAAGAAGTGTACCGCCCTGACTCTTGAAATGCCTCTATTTTGAAATCACAATTTGGCCTATGTTCAATGTAATGCCAGACATGATACAAGCCACCATCCGAGCTCGGATATCTGTGACAACCATCATATATGTTCATGGAGAAACTGGGCAGTAGATGGTATTCAACCAAATCTTGGCCTCTACAATGAAGTCATTCATAGAGATTCCTCTCCTTATGAAAGCACAGGGAACGTCTTTGCCAGGGTACAGTATGCTAGCCATCCAGGTCCCTAGCTCACAACTCTTTACCTGGAACTGAGCCATGTCTACATCTAGGAACATATATATAAGTCATTTATCTGCTTTGCTCCAAAGTGCACCTCCTTTCCCTTAATCTTTATTACTGGGTTTGAGAGAGAGACTAAGCTAATATTAGCATAGAACTCCCACACCCATTACTCATTGGACAAATAGGGGTCTGAGAGAAATAATATCCACCTGATAGCAATGAGCCTTTATAACGCTCAACTTACATGTCAATTAAGTGCGAGACGGTCATCCTCAATATATTTACCTAACTTTAAAGTCGAGGTCGAATCCATAGGGAACAATGTGATTGGTGATTAAACTAGTATAAAACTAAAGCTGGAAGTTAAATTCAAAAAAATGATATGAAAAGATAAAATAGGGGTTTTGGAGATTAACAAATAATGGTTGGTCACTTTAGCTTCAGTGTTTATAATCAAGAGTTTATGGAAAACTAGAATTATGTTCACTATGGTTTTTGGTACTTGATAGATGCTAAAAGTGGTTCAAGATTCTCATGGTGGGTATGATAACAAGTTATCTTTATCGATGTTATTCTTAAATGTCTCTCAACCTACTAAAGCGTTTAATTTCCTAATCCTCTCGGACCTAGGAAATTTCTATTTACTACCCAGATTTTACCTCAGGATAACCAACCTTGTTACAACACTGATTATTAAATAAAGTATTTTCGAGTCCCTGTTGATAATTCACTTCCTACTATATTTGATTTCTTTCTCAAGCAAATCAAAGCAGGTGTGTCTACTGTTTGCAACCAACAAATTTTAATTAAAACTTCAGATTTATCAAGAAATCCTTCTCCCTTTTGAATCTTAAATACTTTGCACCTCATCAAGACCTAACCCTAGATCCCATAACTCAGGTTAATGGAGTTTAGCCACTCATGATGTAACAAATGAAACACATAATTGAATACATGATTTGAAAGATAAACTTACAAAGATGAATAATAACTAGTGAATTACAGATTAGATAACAAAGGAAAAATCCCAAAATACTGATAATAATCTCTCAAAAATAGTTGTGTTGTTAAAGTCAAGAAGTAAGGAGAGAAAATATCAAAATATGCAGTCCAAAATTCAAGGTGTCGACCTTGTGCGGAATAATAATAATAATAATAATGTCTAGAAAACCATAAAACAAAGCTTTAAATAGTTTACCCTAAATAAGGAAATAAATTAATAAAAATAAAAAATCCTTCGGATTAGCCGACAACATTTGTGATAGCTTATTAGGAAGCTGATGACTTATCACAAATGTCGTCAGCTTCTTCTTCAGTTTTGGCTCTTCTTGATTAAGGATGATGACAATCTTAATAACCTATCTGCTACGTGATGGCCTATCACAAAATGTTGTGAAGCCTTTTCTTCAGTTCTCCTTGTCTGCCTTAGGTTTGCGACATTCTTTATAACTTATCAGACCCTTGACGGCTTATCACAAAATGTCTTCACAACTTCCACTTTAGACTAATTCTCTGTCTACTGATGACGACTAACCTGATATCTTATCATAGGGCTGGCGACTTATCACAAATTTCATCAGCCACCTTTTTCTTCAGATTTCAACTTCTTTACTTCTATTCTTGTTAGTTCTCTATCATATCATCTTAAACTGCAAAATCAATCATAAACTAATCAAAAATAACTAAAGTTACTTAATACCTTGCAATTATTTGGAGTTAAAATCCTCAAATGTGTTAGCATATACTCACACATCAACACCCTCAACTTAAAACAATTGCTTGTCCTCAAGCTACCAAAACATAACTAAGAGAATACAAAGTTCAATTTGGCAGCTAACTACTCATATTAGTTTAGAATAACTTCACCATCTTCAAGGTCAGTAAATTTAAAACTCACTTTGTATATTATTGAAGAACACCAATGCAACACACAGGAATCAAGATATGGAACCAACTCAGCAATACAACCATGCATGCATCAATTTTACATTATCCAAACAAGTTAGTAACTAGCGATGTAACCAGTGTGCCCTCACTACAAAGAAATCCCCCTTTTCTCATATCAGACATCACATATATAACCATTGGACAATCATAAGATACTTACTGTCATAATGAAGTTCCAATCAATGTATGTCGAATACCATAGGCTTGCCCTTATTTTAATTACTCAGATTATCAGACAGGTCAGCTAGGATCACTATAGGTCTTCTCTTTGGCTCGTAATGGAGGATACGAGCTGGTACGATACTCGATAATATTTAAAGTGACTAAGCTTCCTTGACACTACACTATCTTTTTGGGGTTTCACTCATTAGCCTTTTTCTATTCTTCTCTTTCCTTGATCAATTATTCAGGATGGGTGCGATCTTTTCCACAATCACTTATTCTTTTTTACAACTTTTCTTTTTCTTGCTTATTTCTACTGCACCTCGCTTTTTATTCTTTTCTTTTATTCTACCTTTCTTCATACTCATTCTGTATCATACACCTCTATGATAGCCACCTTTAATTTAGGTTATTTTCCTAAGTCAAGGTGCACAGTGTCCAAGGAGGACCAGGGCCAAAATAGGTTCATTGTGATATAAACGGGAAGGTGTCAGGTATCATAAAAAGAAATAAGCTAAGTAGTCTCAAAGCAGGGATTAAGGGATATTCTACATATAGGGAAGGCCATTTAGGCTAAAAGTGGGCTAATATCAAAACGACCTATGATCCTTTCCTAACCTCTATCCTTCAAGCTAGGTAAGACTAAATGGGCAAGTTCTGAATCCAACATATAGAGGGAACTAAATAAAATTGCACACACATATGGCACACCAGTATATGACCAGTTACTACTAATCTAGTTCATGCAACTATTTAGCAATGATTATTGCATCACTAAAACTAAAGCCATACAAAGATGCACAGTGGTAACATTTAGATGCAAATCACATATTTAAACCTTCAAACCATTGGAGAGGTGCTAAAAAATCAACAAAAACATGTTAATTGCCTAAGGTACTTGTATTTCTCCTAGTCAACTACAACATTATACAACAAATCACAATACGCCTAAATATGCCGACTCTCTAGGAACAAGACTACGGCGAAAAGAGGCACGACAACAAAAACCCCAAGAAGACATCAGTACCCAATAGTAAACCCACCCTCAACTTATAATCATACATTGTCCCCAATGCGTCAAACCAAAGCAAGAGAGTCAGAAACATACCTTGGTACCATGGGTGCAAAGATGTGATGTCAATCATATAATACGAATACAAACAACAAAATACCTTGGATTTCCTCCCAAGAAGTTCCTAATTTAGTGTCACGGCACGACTAGGTTATCTTGACTACTCAAAATTTATCAAGATACCTTAAAAGTGCTTCATAATTTATCCCTCCACTTAGACGATTTGAATTTTGCCCCCAGCTTAGAGACCATCTTCTTGCCTTGATCATAGGGGGGTGGTACAAAAATTAAGAAATCAAGTAACGGATTGAGTGTGGTAAACCACTCGGCCTTAAAGTGAGGTGTGTTCTTATGTTGCTTATAAAGTGTAAAATAAAGAATATAGGATTTTTGTTCATCATCTTCACACTCTTCCACTATTTTAGATGATTCCACAGATAAGATATCATCTAAACATAATGTGGAAAAATGCTTCGAGTGAGGCCCAACTAATTCTACTTCAAAATTTACACTATTTACTACACACTCACTTTTATTCACCTTGTCAATATCAGTCTCAAGATCAAGATGACAATCGGGTGGTTGTGATTCTTGAGTTTTCTCCTCAAATTGGCTAATGTCCTTCTCATATTCTTCTTTATTTAGCCGCTATAAACATGGTGGGAGTGGTAACTCCATTAGATCCACCCACAGCTGTACTTGATTCTCTAAAATTCATTTCATCAATTTGCTCGCTTGAATTGTGACAGCACACATATCTTCAGTATGATCACTTTGACCACAATCTAAACACTAAGTTACAGTAAGTAGGAAAGTATCTGCATCATATTGTGAAGGCCAATCCATGCACTTCCAGGTAAATCTGGAAAGCAAGCCTCAAAATATGGTCCCCCACAATCATCACAAGAATTGTCACAAGAATCGTCATCACACAAAAACCATATATCCAGGCTAACATCACAAGAAAGGTGTGATAAAAAAAAACTAAATAAATATTTACAAGTTTGAACTCAAGCAAGTAAACTAAAATTCCAAACCAACTTAATACACTAAATTTTTCCCCTGCAACGGCGCATTTCTTTATAACGCTCAACTTACACATCAATTAAGTGCAGGGCGGTCATCATCAATATATTTACCCAACTTTAGAGTCGGGGTCGAATCCACAGGGAACAATGTGATTGGCATTTAAACTAGTTTGAAACTAAAGCTACAAGTTAAATTCAAACAAATGATACAAAAAGATAAAATGGGGATTTTGGAGATTAACAAATAATTGTTGGTCACTTTAGCTTCAGTGTTTATAATCAAGAGTTTATGGAAAACCAAAATTATGTTCACTATGGGTTTTGGTACTTGACAGATGCTAAAAGTGGTTCAAGATTCTCACGGTGGGTAGGATAACAAGCTATCTTTATCGATGTTATGCTTAAATGTCTCTCGACCTACTTAAGCGTTTAATTCACTAATCCTCTCAAACTTGGGGAATTTGTATTTACTTCCCAGATTTTACCTCAGGTTAACCAACCTTGTTACAGCACTGATTATTCAACGAAGTATTTTCGAGTCCTTGTTGATAATTCACTTCCTACTATATTTGATTGCTTTCTCAAGCAAATCAAAGCAGGTGTGTCCACTGTTTGCAACTAATAGACGTTAATTAAACCTTCAAAATTATCAAGAAATCCTACCACCTTTTGAATCTTTATTACTTAGCACCACATCAAGACCTAACCCTAGATCCCATAACTCAGGTTAACGGAGTTTAGCCACTCATGATGTAAAAAACGAAACACATAATTGAATTCATGATTTGAAAGATAAACTTACAGAGATGAATAATAACTAGTGAATCACATATTAGATCACAACGGAAAAATCCCAAAATATTGATTATAATTTCTCAAAAAATAGTTGTGTTATTAAAGTCAAGAAGTAAAGAGAGAAAATATCAAAATATGCCGTCCAAAAATCAAGGTGTCAACTTTGTGCGGAATAATAATAATAATAATAAAGATGTCTAGAAAACCCTAAAACAAAGTTTTAAATAGTTTACCCTAAATAAGGAAAACAATTAATAAAAATTAGAAATCCTTCATATTAGCCGACGACATTTGTGATAGCTTATCAGGAAGCTGACAACTTATCACAAATGTCATCAGCTTCTTCTTCAGTTTTGACTATTCTTGCTTAAGGCTGACGACAATCTTGAAAACTTATCAGCTACGTGATAGCCTATCACAAAATATTGCCAAGGGTTTGCTTCAGTTCTCCTTGGCTACCTTAGGCTGACGACATTCTTGATAACTTATTAGACCCTTGATGGCTTATCATAAAATGTCATTACAACTTCCACTTTAGGCTAATTCTTTGTCTACTGATGACGACCAACCTGATAGCTTATCACAGGGTTGACGACTTATCCCAGATATCATCAACCACTCTTTTCTTTAGGTTTCTTTAGATTTCAACTTCTTTGCTTCCATTCTTGTTGGTTCTCTATCATATCAGCTTAAACTGCAAAATCAAACATAAACTAATCAAAAATAACTAAAGTTTCTCAAAACTTTGCAATTATTTAAAGTTAAACGCCTCAAATCTATTAGCATGTTCTCACACATCAAGCCTACTATGAAATGTTGGTAATTTTCCTGGCACCTTTTCCAAGCAAATAACCCTTTTGGGGATTAGCTTTGTCTTTGGGAGGTCACTATAGTAGAGGTTGTGATATTCTAGAGCCATGAAGTGGGTATGTACATAATCTTCCAATTTGTGCTTGAGTACCTGTAAGCAACACAACAAGGAACATCGTTAGTATTTTCACACCAAAACCATGCTAGGTTAATTAGATAAATTCATGGGGTGGTGTCATAGTGGGTTTTGGGGTGAAAATGGGCATGCAAAATTTTAGGTCTAAGCTGGAAACGGATTTCAGATGTGGTGATTGCATACCCTTAACCACGATCGCGGTATCTAAGACCAATTTCGACCAAATTTTCAATAGTACAAGTGACCAACTTTCTACCCCAATTTGTGTTCCAACTAAATAATTTAGCATCATGCTCATGAAACTTAAACCCTAAGTGTTTTATTATGCTTTTGAAATGTGAAGAATTTCACAATGAGTTCGTTGTGGCATTTAATCAATCACGGGGTGTACAAACTAATTATATCCTATCTAGGCCAAATTTTGGGTACTCAAGACTTCCCCATCGGTGTGTACACGAACTACAAAAGCCTACCATATAAATAATCACATTCATACATAGATTTACCATTGGAAACACTATTTTAAGCCTATTCCTAAAGTACAAGTTTTTAGACTAATAGAAAATGTAGTTCGAGGGAGTTAGACGCATACCAAAGTGTTGGATGCATGAAGATGTAGTGAGCAACATGATTAAGCTAATTTTTTTGGCTTTTGGATGCAATTTTTGAGAGAAAGGTTGAGAAAGGAGTGTGGGGGGATAGGACAGTTGGATGGTCTTTTAAATTGATTTGACCATGATCACGGTACAATTTCCACAAATCCAGGCACTAGTCTACTGCAATCGCATCTCTGATGACCGTAATTATGGTATCTTAGATCAATTTTTGGGTCTTCTGCACTCCCCTGCTCAATCTAAAACACAATAATTTCACACTTTCCCTTTCTCAAACTTTATTTAAACACTCTTCAGCACCTCAATTTCATGGGTTATGCATACATAAAAATAAAATCTACTCTATCATTCATAAATAAAAGGATACGTGCCACTTTCATGGCATGATGGGTTGCCTCCCATTGAGCACTTAGTTTAACGTCGTGGCAGGATGCCTCTTCAACTACCATTTATGTTTCCACTTAGAATATTTGAATCTCCATCCTAACTTTTGATCACTATGCATTGAGCGGCATTAGGACAAAACATTCAAATATTCCAAGATTAAGCCAAACAGAAGTAAGGATGTCGTGATACGGCCTCTATCTCGCCACTTTGAAAACTTAAATCTCTTACCCAACTTCACATCAAATTTTCAAATAGGCTCATTGGGTGTCAAAGAGAACATCTAAAATCAACTTATTACACATTGAATTTTGCCTTTAAATCCCTTCAAGTAAGGGGCGTCATATCTCTCTTTTGGAATGACAAACCCCAAAATGTAGGGATTTTTCTCCTTATCTCCAAAATTCATCAGTTACTTGGGTAGTTCAACTTTTATCACATCCACCAAGCATAATATTGAACAGTGGTTTGAGTGAGGTCTTCTTCCTAATTCTAAAGTTCCATCCTTCTCGACATTCTCACCCCAAAATGAACTAGAGCCTTCACAAAGGATTTGTTTGGCTTTTTCTGTTGACTCTAGTTCTATTTCCTCAATATTGGTGTCATCTCTTGTGTTTGGTTCAGTTGGTTGGGAAACCATTAAGGGTTCTTCACTGTCAAGCTTATAATCAACCATATGTCTTGATATCTTTTATTTATCAACCTTAATTTGGAAAGTGGGCAAGATCAAGTAATTTGAAAGATTTGTCTCCTCACCTACTTCTTTTTCTTTTTCACTCTCTGTTCCAGATGTCACTATCGATTAATGCAAGTGATGTACATCCTCTTTCATTGTAGTTACCTGATCTAAAAGGGTTAGAGCATAGCTTCAACACTATCGTATCAGGCGTGTTGTTTCTCCCTTCCTAATCATGAGATCTATCAAACTCATATTAAGAACTAGCACTTTGGTTAGCATAACTAGGGAAGGAGGCATTTGGGCAATCACTTCAATGTCTATCTCGGCCACCATATAAAGAAAAATCATACTCCCAATGGCTTACATGCAAAATCTGACAAGATATGTATCATGAATTATCTTGTAAATGTCTTTGGTAAATTTCACTCTTCACCTTGTGAGTCTCAGAGTATCTCCTTACTAACCCTTGTATTGAATCCTAGTTTAACTATCTCCTTTTAGGTGTTAAGTTAATTAGACAAGGGTTGGTATCCTTGAATTACTACGGTGATCTTCTTTTCCTAATCTCAACTTCTCTTATGAAAATAATCTCGGATATAGGAAATTTCTTAACTTTTGTAGTAATTAAGAAATCAATCAAACCAAAGATGATTACAATACATGAATAAATACTAATTTAGAAGGACCTTGCAGTTACTCTACTTTGTTATTCTACCAAGGGTCCCACAACCCTAGTTAGGTGGTTTAGCCACTCATGTTTGCAAGAACATACATATAATTCATCAAAAAAAGCATATGAATAATCTCACAATAATTTAAGAACAAAACCCAAAATCTCAAATTAATAATCAATCGTAAAAATCAAGAACAGTGGATTCTAAGATCTAAACTTGAACCTTAAAATCAATATAATACTGTGAATGTAAAAAGTTCATAAACTAGTACTAAAACATCAACGTGCATTTAAAAAATACACAAAACCCTACAAATCTTAACAAAAATAAATTTGGAAAACTGGATCAATGACCACTTACGGGCCGTAAGTGGTACTTATAGACCCCTTGGTAGGTTGTAAGTGTCAAAAAATTTAACATACTATAGAACACTACCCGTGAAGGCACTTAAAAGGGGAATAAGTGGTACTTACACCTAGTAAGTAGGCATCGTCACTCTCAGAGAAAATTCTTCAACTTTTAGAACCTCAAAAACATTTCCTCGAGTACTTACATGCCCACTTACGGTGGCTGTAAGTGGGACTATAAGTCAGGCATTCTGCACACTTCAACTCTTTTTCACCATATCTAACAAAATAGACCTAATTACTTACATATTTTTTGATTTGAAGCATCATAAGTGCCATGAAACCATGGTATATTAGTATCTCCTATAGGTTCTTTCATTTTGTTTATAAAGACGAAGGATGGCTCTATGTGTATGTATAATGATTAGAATCAGTTAAATAAGGTGACAGTGAAGAATAAATATCCTATGCCTCATATTAATGATCTATTTAACTAGCTTCAAGGTGCGACGGCATTTTATAAGATCACTAGAGGTTTGGCTACCATTAGTTGAGGATTCTAATATAGGATACCCCTAAGATATCTTTCAAGATTTGCTACAACCATTACAAGTTCATTGTGTTATCTTTTGGGTCAACTAATGCCCTACCAATACTTATGTACTTAATGAACTATGTATTTTTGTCTTATTTAGACTCCTTCATGATCATTTTATTAATGACATCCTTGTCTACTTAATAATTATAGAGAAGTATAAGAAGAATTTGAGGACTGTGCTCCACACTTTAAGAGATCATTGAGTTTATGCCAAATTCTCAAAGTGATTATTTTGGCTTGAGTTTGTAGCTTTCATGGGGAATATAGTATCCAAGGATGGGATTATGGTTGACCTGGTGAAGATTAATGCTATTCATGATCAATTTTATTAGGTTGGTAGGCTATTATAGACAAATCAAGGGATTTTCCCCTATTGCAACTCCTATGACCAGATTGACTAGGAAGAAGGTTTCATTTTAGTGGTCCAATGGGTGTGAGGCAAGCTTTCTAAAGCACAAAGACTTGCTCAATTCAGCTCCAATTTTGAGTTTTCCAATTGAGGATGATGGGCTTATGTTGTATTGTGATACTTTTAGTATTGGTTTGGGGTGTGTTTTGATGCAGCAGGGCCAAGTTATTTCATATTTGTTAAGGTAGTTAAAGATGTGCAATCACAACTACCTTACTAAAGACTTGGAGTTAGCATCCAAAGTTAGGGAACTTAAGATTTGGAGGCATTACTTATATGGTATTTGTTGTGACTGACGACCATAGTCTTTAGTATTTCATGACTTAGAGGGAGCTTAATTCAAGATAGTCCATATAGATTGGCTTACTGAAGGAGTATGATATCTCTTTTGTTTACCATTTGGGCAAGGTAAATGTGGTAGCGGACACCTTAAGTCAATAGGTGGTGAGTATAGGGAGATTGGACTTCCTTTTAGTTTTAGATAAACTATTGGCCTTGGACATCCAATACTTAGCCATTATAATGGTTTGACTTGATATTTCAGACCTTAGGAGGATTGTTGTCAGTGTTGAGTCTAGGTTTACCTTATTAGAGCAGATTCAGGGTTATTAATTTGAGGATGATGGGTTGTGTATCATTTAAGATTAGGTATTGAGGGGTGAGTTTAGATTGGATACCCTAAATTCTAAGGGTATTTTGGGATTAAAATTCCATATTTATATTTCGAGGGTCAGAGGTTTGATTAAGTTGATACTCTAGAAAGCTCATAGCTCTAGGTATCCTATTCACCCTAGGTTGATTAAGATGTATAGGGATTTAAGGAAATATTATTAGATGAGGGGTATAAGGAGGGATATACTAGACTCTGTGGTTTTGTGTTTGTGTTTTCCGTAGTTGAATGTCGATCATTTGAGACCCAGTAATTTACATCAAAGTCTACCTATCCCTGAGTTAAAATGGGAATGAGATCAAGTTACTATGGACTTCATAAGTGGTTTGCCTCATACTTCTTATGGATTTAATAGAATTTGGGTCATCATAGATAGATTTACCAAGAGTATCTTTTTTATCCATGTTCAGACTTTCTATAGTGTCGGGAGCTTAACACCACTCTATGTTCAAAGGGTAGTTCATCTTAATGGGATTCCTATGTCTGTTATTTCAAATAGAATCTCTCTGTTTGCTTATAACTTTTGGAGGGAATTTTAGGAGGAGTTGGGTACTTAGGTTGATTATAGTATTGCTTTTCACCCTCGAACTAATGGACAGTTGGATGAGACTATTCAGGTTTTGGAGGTTATGCTCTGAGCATGTGTCTTTGACTTCGGAGATTAGTAGGAGTAATTTTTAGCCTTAGCAGAGTTTTCCTACTATAATAGATATCATTCAAGTATTTACATGGAACCACTAAATAGAGTTTGGTGATTCAGAATAGGCTATGGGCAACTCAGAGAAGGTAAAAGATTTATATTAATCGTAAGTGTCATGCCGTGGTATTTTGAAATAGTAACCATGTTTTTAAGTGAGAATCGCCAATAAAGGGTGTGATTAGGTTTGAGAAGAGAAGTAAGATCACCTACAGGTACATCAGGTCATTTGAGATTCTTTGGACAATTAGAGAGGTAGCATACGAGTTGATCTTGCCTCGAACCTTTTGGTCCATTCATCAAGTCTTTTATGTATTAATTCTTTGATGCTATATTTTAGATAAGTTTCACGTTCTTTAATGGAACTCAGTTTAGTTGTGTCAGAGATTGACATTCATAAAGGAGATAATTTCTATTCTATCTAGAGATATCAAATGATTGTAATCTAGATATATTCTTATGGTTAATGTTCAATAGTCATACCATCTGGTTGAGAAGTCTACTTAGGAGACTGGGCATGATATTCTGAATCAATATCCACTTTTTTCCAAGCCTTCAAGTACTTCTTAATCCTTTACTAGGGAAGAAAGTTATTTTAGTTGTGGATGTTGTAATGACCCTTAGGTAATTTTTTGTGATTTCATAATTTTTTGAATTTAGAACATTTATATAGGTGCCCCAAGTCTTTTATAACTTGTTGGGACTGACAATTCAATTGTCGAACAATTCATTTGGGTTTTAGAGTTATTTCCCTATTTTAAATCTTTTAAAGTTGAGAATAGGTATCAGGCTAAAACTTTAGGTAAATAACCTCAGATGATAATTTTGACCATCTCATCAGCTCTAGAATTTCAATTTTAGGCTAGTGGGACCCTCGGTCTGGGTCTAAAGGCTTTTAGAATTATTTTGGGCTATTGGTTAGAGTTATGTCAAAATAAACCCTTAGGTGTTGGACCCACTTTTGTTGAGTCAACCTCAAATAAAAAATTTTAATGGTTCCATTGAGTTTGGAATACTGAATTTAGTAGGGCAACATAGTTTGTCTGTGTTCATGGTACTCCAAACGAACCTTGAGGGCCCATCTAGAGAAATTTTAACTTGGCAAAGTTACTGGTGCATCAACAACTGGTGTAGGCCAGGTCCTTTATCATTTTCATGATAAGGACCCCCACGATTATGAGAGCCTATGGGCTTTTGTCATCATAATTGGGAGCATGGGGACTAAAGACCGCGATGAAAAAGGGCTATGGTATTGGGACAACTTGTTCATCGCGACTATATGGCTAATCCACCATAATTGTATGGTCCTACTAGTGAAAATCTACTATTGCAACCAGGGGTATCTAGATAGCAATGAATAAATATGGTAGTATAAATATTTTGTACAAAACTTTATGAAAGATACTTAGATCTTAAGAATAACATGGGAATTAATATTTTATACAGGGATTGGATTAGGGAAATTGTTGTGATTATTTCCTTACCTTGGTTTTTGTAAGTTTCTAGTTAGATATCCGTTTGATTCACTAATTAGTTCTTGTTTTTACCTATTTGATTTGGGACTATTTGGGACTATTTGGGGCTATTTTGCAGCTTGGATTGTGCCTAATTATGCAGCAAATAAGCCTTGAGCTGAGAGGAATACTTTGATGATTTCAATTCATGATCCAACAAGCAGGCCCCACAGGGAATATTTAGCTAGGTTCTTAGCTCGGAGAATATTTTCACATTTTGGTTTTCGATATTCTCCTTTTTACATGTTGAACATTATTTTGACAGCATGGTAGAGGCCAGAGGCTTCTCTAAAAGGAAAGTCTCCATTATAGAGGTTTCTATGTGCTTTTGGCAATGCCAGATAGGCTAGGTTTATCCCTTTTCTAAACTTTGCTTTATTATAGTACTAGTGTTATATTGTGCTAGTTTTGGGTCTGTTCTTATGGATCGGTTACTATTTTTATATTTATTTCCTTACGTAGCTGATTAGGAGCCCTTTTCTGTAATGACCCTCCAGGTCATTTTCTGCTTTTCCATATATATTCACTATTTAGAGCTATCTAACTCTTCTTTGGTGTCAAGGTAATAGCTATGAATAGTCATCGACTTCCGGGAAAGAGTAGAAGAATGGGACCTATTATAGGACTGACCTGACCAGGAAAAAAGAAGTTTTTCTATTTTTTATGATACTTTTAAATTGTTAATTGAATGAAATTGTAATGGGTATGAATTGACGTAGATGTTTTCAGATTTAGATGCTCAAGTCGAATTTGGGGCAGGAATACGCGTAATCGGACCTGCTTTTTACGATCAAACTAAAGGTATTAAGCATAACAGACTTTTTGTTCTTGGAGATAATTGCATTTTGATTGAGTAATAGCTGCCCCAAGAAAATTTTATCTTGCTGGATCAGTCAATTTGGTTGGTTTTCTTGAGCCAATTCCCTATTTTGTAGTCTTTCTAGTAAGAATTGGCTATCGGGTTAAAACATTAGGTTAATGACCTCATATGCCAGTTCCAATAGTTCCATTAGCTCTAAAACATTGCTTTAAGGCTTGGGGGATGTTTGGTTTAGGTCCCAAGGCTTCCGAACTCATTTTGGGCTATTGGTTAGAAATTGGTAAAAAATGGCCTTGGTGTGGGACCAATATTTCATCCAAACAACCCCGGATGGAAATTTAAATAGCTCTATTGAGTTCGGAATATCAAATTTGATAAGGTAGCATAGTTCATTTATGTTCTCAGGATTCTAAATGAATCCCCAGGGGATGGTGGAAACTTGTAAAATTCCAAGTTTCAGTTGATGCATGAACTTAGTTAGTGCATCTACTTAAGAAGACCTTTGTACTCTTAAGCGAAGGCCAGTTTGGCATCCAAGTGGTTTCTTAAGCGGCTAAGGCTGGTCCAACCTAGCCTCTTAAGTGAAGTCCTTTCTGCTTATGTAGACATTACGAAAGTGACATCCTTACTACTTTAGCGGAGGGCAGCCCAAGACGGAGATTGTATAGGTGATTCTATGGACTACTTTAGCAGTGACCACTTAAGCATAAACTGGGAGGGCAGTAAATTCCTCCCTTGTCCGATTTTAACCCCATTTTTCATAAGTATCATGAGCCAAAACCCCTAGAGAGAGGGAAATTAGGAGAGTAATCATTGGTAGATCGTGGTGTTTTGGTGCACTCAGAATAATCATTTCATGGTCAAAATCCTTGTAAGTTTCTGATTAATTCTTAGTTTAACTCCTCCATTTAATACCAAATGCTTCGATCCTTGTTGGGTTGATTTTAGTATCTTTTGAGCTCAAAATTTACACATTCTTAAGCGTAAATGATCCTTGAGGCTAGAGGGATATGTTGACAATTTTGAATGTGTAATTCCATAAGTGAGCCCCATATGAGATTTTGACTTAATTTTTGACCTAAAGTATAAAAATTTAATATTGGTACCATTGTTCTCATATTAATGCGTAGGTTATTATTTTGATAGCATGGCATCTTGCAGAAGCTTTTTGAAAGGGGAAATTGCCTCATTAGCGGATTTTGTCGGGCTTTCTTCAGCGTCCAGGTAGGCGAGGCTTACCTTTGTTTTATATTGGGCTTAATTGTAGTATCGATATAATATTATGCTAGTTTTGGATTGCGAATTAGGACTTGGAGGTATATTAGTGTGATTTGGATTATTTGCCTAGTTAGCAAACCGTAAATATGCATGATTGACTTAGTTACTCACTTTTCGGATGGAATAGCTATCTTAGACCACAATGACACTTACTTAGTAAGTTGTAGTGGAATTTTACACTCTATCTTAGTTTGGAATAGAATTTACCTTACAATGGATTTTCAGAGCTAGAAATAAGCCCTTCTGGTTCACCTTAGGCCAAGATTACTATTAGCTCCTCTTTAGACTTAATAGTCCTGCTAGGTTATCTTGTTTACGTTCTTGAGCTCGAGAAACATTTGGTGCATTATGATTTATCCTAGATGTACTTAAGAGATGGTAAGATTGGTTCAAGTCTGGTAAATTATGCTTGATTACCGATTTGAGTCTGAAATCGATGAAGATAGTATTCTCTAGATCAAGTCCGGTATATGATATATTATTTTTGGTTCAAGTCTAGTATATGAGATATTATTTCCAGTTCAAGTCCGGTGCTGAGAGGTTATTTATGATGGCTATGCAATAGGTTTGAATCTGATGGTTACGGCATGGAAAGATCAATGGTTATGGTTTTAAAATATGGTTCGTTGGAGTGATTACTATAACCACATCTCCTTTATTGCATCCACTAGGATTATAGCGACCCGTATTAGGTATTTACTTTGTTGTGTCTTATGGGCATATGGGGGACCGGTTGTGATAGAATTAGTTGTGTTTTCATTATTATTATTTTGGTTTTTAATTTTAATAATTGGAGAATTATTCTAGATATTTCCCTTTTTTAACTTAGCTTACTTGTCTCGTATTTTATTATATTTATATTATGATTAACTCAATTAGTCAATGATGCCTACTGATCACCCATGGATTTGGTACTCATATTATACTTTTGAACCTTTTTCGTGCAAATCTGAGTACTAGAGTTGAAGCCATGATTATGTTGGTAGAACTCCAAAGATAGGGTGAGCTCTCGGAGTCGGAGTTGACCTTTTTTCCATCTTCTATTTTTGGATGGTCTTTCTATTTTTGAAACTCCTATTATTACTTTGATATACTCATATTCTTTTGAATTAGAGGCTTGTACCGACCTTACTAGGTTATGGGGTGATATTACTCTCCTTTTTATTTCTCTTCTGTTTTATTACTATTCTTAAGATTAATTACTTGTAATTTATTATTGTATATTCAAGCATTTATGCCATTTCCACCAACTATCCCATAACGTGTTGTTTTGGGGTACGATTTGTATTACCTATTGGTGGGGTAAACTAGGTGTCATCATGACTCGTGAAATTGGGTCATGACATTTCCGATAGAATTTGGCCCCATTTTCCTTTAATTTAGCCTATGATTATCATTAAGGACCAGACGTAGTTCCTGTAGTGCCTTGGGATGGAACTGAGAAGCTTTAGCTGAGGATCAGTAGGTGTTTGCCTTGGGTTGGGTTTTTAGGGCTTGTTAATCATCCCCACTAGCCTTTTTAAGATAGAATGCTTAGAATGATGCCCATTTTAGACCATAATGATCACATAGCTTCTTTTTTAGGCTACTGCCAATTTTTTTTGTTGATATAGAATTATTATGCGCCTATTTTACCTTCATTACCTTGGGTAGGGTACCATTTGACCTTAAACTGCATTTTTAGCTTAATAATTAGAATCCACTTTGTAATGCCCCAAAAATGGGTCTTGAGACGTCACACAGTATTTAGGACCACAAGTGATCCCAAGCTAACCCTTCTACTGGCATAACTCATAAGCAACTGAATAATATTCATAAAACGATTGAGTTTATTGTGTGGAAACAGAATAATGATGGAATCTGGGGAAAATACAATATCAATACAACTTTTACATTCTGATAAAATCTGATAGAGGGACTAAAAATACATAACTAACTTTAAGTGACATTTGTGAAGCCCCTACTATACTGACGATAGATAGCTGGGACGCGACTCCAACTATCACTATCAATACATATGAATAAGAAATAAAGTTGTAACACCCCGATTTTTTGAACCGAAATGCTACATGGTGCTCATGACCCCAAAGGACCTCAAGCTAACCCATGACTGATATTTGTACTTATATACTACATAATATATCATAAAATGTGGAAACATGAACTTGAAAGGCCATAAAGTTTGAAATGAATAAAAATCTGATAACAAATGTCTGAAAAAGGTATAACAATACCAAAACAAGTCATAAATACTGAAAATAATGAGATCTGAATATCTAATCTGACATCTAGTCTGAAAGCCTCTAACTGAACTGAATAAGGAGTTGAAGGATATGTCTCCAACTAACTCCATCTAGCAACTGAATAGTAAATGTAGCAATAATCATATCGTCATCAAATGAGAAGGACTCATTGCAAACTCTGAATACTGGAATGCTACTACTGATCTGGAGCTCATCCCTCTAAACCTATGGTGTAACATAAGAGAAAGATCCATAGCGCAAATGCGTCAGTATGTCTGAATGTACTAAGTATACGAGTGAGGTAGGCTAAATGCAACGAGTTATATGCATGAACAATGCTGACTAATATAAACATGAGAATACATACAAGCATACATAACTGTAACTAAACTCATGGAGATACTGACTACTGAGTTCGAATACTGACAACATGAGTGTACTGATACTGAGATACTAAATAGATGAATGACTATTTCTAACAGTTTGAATTATGAAGAACTGATCTGGTTGACTATGTCTGACAGTCTTGAAGAAAAATATTGATATCATGAATTCTGATAAGTGATATGACTGATACATGAGTTCGAAAAACTAATATAATTAATATAACTGTGATGATCGGCCTAACCGATGTAACTGATACTGAGCGACTATATCTGACAGTCTAAGTTCTGATGGAATTCTCTGAGTTCTGTTTTATATGAAGTACCTAAATTTTAGATCGGTTTTGTTTAGCGGGTGATCTTAAAGTCTATTTATAATGATAAGGATTTACTGTCTCTAATAGTACTAAATCTGTACCACTAAACTGAGTTAACTGTATCTGACAGTCCTAAATTTGTGTGTAGGATGTATTCATCTAACTGACATGCCCCAAGCTAAGATGACTGGGGTCCAATCTCTGCCATGACTTGAAGGGTGTCAGTACTGCGCCACCAGTAAAGACATCTGCTATGGAGTCAGTCCTAATCTAGCAGGTGACTCCTGAGATCAGTCGTATACATGTAAATGTGCTAATGGGTGACCCCTGAGTATTCCAGTCCTATCTAACGGGTGATATCTCATGCCTACGCTGGTAACGTAGTTCTGGAACTTAGGGATTGCTTCTAGGGATCTCAGTCCTATTCTAGTAAGTGAGTCTCCATCCCTAATCTCATTCGGTGCTGAATCCTACTCCCATCTGAATTACACTAAACTGAATAATAGAGATGAACTGAACTAAACTAATTAGCTGAACTGATACTAGTGGTATTGTTTAGCGGAGCTAAACTGAGTTTACTGAATTTTGATGACTAACAAAATATACTGAGTCCTGAGAACTAATTGAGAGTACTGGAGTTACTAAGATTGACTGTGAATACTGAAGTTACAGACTGAGTACGGAGATCACTGGGATTACTGAACTACTGAGACTACTGAGATTTTTGTGTTTTCCAAAGTCACATGACTGACTAAATTCTATAGATCATGGCTTAATTGAGAGTATCGTGATAACATGACATGGCTCAAGGTACACAGCTATTTTTTTCTGGTACGAATACCCCCAGTTTTCGATAGAAGGAAACTGACACACATGAAATGACTTGATCATAAGATTTGGGTCCACAATTCGTAATATCATAAGTAGGGGATATCATATTTCATATAGTTATTTAACATCTTAAACATTGTTGGGAATACATGGATATATTTCGTGTACATATTGTATATCTCCATTATGTTACATGTTTCATACCACCACAATAGCAATACATGAAAAGCATGGGATTCATATTGAAGTATATAGCTAACACAGACTTGTCATTTAGACATCATAGAACCATACAAACATGAATTTCTAGCATCCTAAGCTTTTAATCAAACACCTTGCATGCATTCTTTAAGGGATAGGTGAGTTTCATACTTGCACCATATTAAACCACCTAAAGTTCATGGTTTTCAATTAACAAACATATATATTCCATGAAAACACCTTTAGACATCACATTAAAACTTAAACAACAATCGTCAACTTGTACATACTCATATCACCACAAAAAGTTTACAAAATAATATTTAAAACGTGGTTCTTAAGCTCTATGAATGGATTGGATCCATAGATGAACACTACGCATACCATGAAGATTGATCTTGAATGAGATCTAATGTTTCTGAAGGTTCCTGAAGAAATCCTTAGGCTTGCCCTTGATTTTTCTTAACTAGGGTTTAACCCCTTTGGGAAAGAATATTCTTGTTCCTGAGGAGATGATCTTGAGAGAAAACCCTAATCTTGTGATTGACAATACATGAGAGATATTTTTGAGATGTTTTAACTTAAGAGAATGTAAGATAATACGTTCCTTGAGGGTTATAAGTCATGGGAAATGAAGGGAAAAGACCAAAATACCCTTATGAAATAAATTCCCAGTTACTGAAAATCATAGCTGACGACATTTGTGAAAGGGAGTTAAAAATATGACAAGCCATCAAAAATGTCATCACACAGGAGCTGGAATTGATGGTATCTACCTAATCCTAACGACATTTATGACAAGGCGTCAAAAATGTGACAGGTCATCAAAAATGTTGTCACACAGAAGCTGGATTCTGCCTAAGGCTGACGACCTTCGTGATAGGGCATCAAAAATGTGGTAAGCTACCACAAATGTCATCACTTAGGATCTGGTTTCTGCCTAAGGCTGACGAACTTCATGATAGGGCATCACAAATGTGGTAAGCTACCACGAATGTCGTCACACTGTTTCCAGCGTGACATGCTGGAGTAAAATAGAAATAACTCTTTGCTACGACATTAGATTTAGGCAAAATTGGTATCGTTGGAAAGATAATTAAATTATCTATTTGTTCATAGGTCATGATCTCAAAAATTCCAATTATAATGAGAGATATTCTCGTTTGAAGTTGACTATACCAATATCCTTCTCAAGAATTCAATCGCTAAGGAATGTTTTGATTCGTCTGATAGCTGGGAGTTATTTGAAGCCTTAATATACATTTAACTTAATTATAAAACTATAAAAGAACCATGATGTACTATACATGATCTTGGTACATGGCTCTAATATTGGTTTGTATTTTTCAGGGTATTACAATATCTCCCACTTGGAAACATTCGTCCTCGAATGATGACTGCTTGAGAAGGGAGAAAAGATAAAATGAAAGATATATAGTGTGAATGACTGATCATGATTTCATGGATGACATGACTAAAAACTGAGCATATCATACAGTACATGCATATCTGGTGCATGGGTAGCCGATTTATGAATGTAGGACTGAGTGTTATGATAAACTAAGTTTCTCAAACTGAGAATGCATATCTGATGCTTAATTTATAAGTTGAATCCATGCATATCTGATGCATGATTATATGACTGATATGATATGTGAATGCATGACTAAAAGTACTGATAAGCTGATCACGCATATCTTATGTGTGAATATATGACTGAATTGATTCACGAATATGCGACTGAACATTCAATGGTAAAGGCACTAAGATTAAATTGAAACATGAGAAGATGACTAATTCTGCTACGTGACATATGGACTGAACATCATAAACTGAACTGAACCTCTGAATACTTGACTTACAGCTGAGGTCTAACTTAAAGGTCAACTTATGAGCACCCTCTATTCTAGACTAAATTCGTTATGCAAGGAGAAATTGAAGTATCTGTGGCATGAGAGCGTTAAGAGAAGGTGGGTTATCTCCCTCTTGGGACGCTATGTGCCTCTAAGAATGCTTACCTTACAGAGATACTAGGTGATGCACAGGGTATGTACGAACTAGATTATAACTAAACTTTACGGGTCTGAAACTAATACTTGAGATGGACTGACCTTGCAACTACTAGGAGGTTCTACCTTGAAATAGTTACATTCTCTGAGATTTTGGATAGCATGAATAGATGCAAGGATGAGAAAACAAGCTATACAAATCTGACTGCTCACTGGCACGACATGAATACTGAAAGAAGAGAGACTGTTCCTGAAACATCTTATAGACTCCTGCACATAAGTATGGTGAATAACACACACATGTACAAGACTCTACTAGATGCGCTTTTCAGACTTCCTAGGACTCTATTAAACCTTAGTCTCTGATACCAAGTTTGTAACACCCCGATTTTCTGAACCGGAATGCTACACATTGCTCATAACCCGGAAGGACCACAACCTAACCCATGACTGATATTTGTACCTATATACTGCATAATATATCATAAAATATAGAAACATGAACATGAAAGGCCATAAGGTTCGAACTGAATAAACGTCTGATAACAAAATATCTAAAAACGGTATAATAATACTAAAACAAGTCATAAATACTGAAAATAATGAGATCTGAATATCTAATCTGATATCTAGTCTGAAAGCCTCTAACTGAACTGAATAAGGAGTTGAAGGAACATGTCTCCAACTAACTCCATCTAGCAACTGAATAGTAAATATAGCAATAATTATACCATCCTTGAATGAGAAGGACTCACTGCAAACTCTAAACACTGGAATAATACTGTTGATTTGGAGCTCGTACCTCTGTACCTATGGTGTAACATAAGAGAAAGCACCATAGCACAAATATGTAAGTATGTCTGAATGTACTGAGTATACGAGTGAGGAAGGCTAAATGCTATGGGTTATATGCATGAACAATGCTAACTAATATGAATGTGAGATACATACATACATACATAACTGTAACTAAACTCGTAGAGATGCTGACTACTTACTCTGAATACTGACAATATGAGTGTACTGATACTGAGATACTGAATAGATAAATAACTATTTCTAACAGATTGAATTATGAAGAACTGGTCTGGTTGACTATGTCTGATAGTCCTGAAGCTGAATAATGATATTATGAATTTTGATAACTGATATGACTGATATATGAGTTCAGAAAACTAATATAACTGTAATGATCGGCCTAACCGATGATACTAAGCGACTATATCTGACAGTCTAAGTTCTGATGGAACTATCTGAGTTCAGTTTTATATAGAGTAACTGAATTTGATATCAATCTTGTCTAATGGGTGATCTTGAAGTCTATTTATAATGATAAGGATATATTATCTCTAACAGTACTGAATCTATACTACTAAACTGAGTTAACTATATCTGACAGTCATGAATCTGTAACTGAAACTGTGGGATGTGTTTATCTAACCGACATGCCCCAAGCAATGCTGACTGGGGTCCAATCTCTTCCCTGATAGGAAAGGTGTTAGTACCGCGCCACCAGTAAACACATCTGCTATGGAGTCATTCCTAATCTAGTAGGTGACTATTGGGATTAGTCCTAAACATATAAATATGCTAACGGGTGACCCCTGAGTATGTCAGTCCTATCTAAAGTGTGACATCTCTTACCTACGCTGGTAACATAGTTTTGGAACTTAGGGATTTCTTCTAGGGATATCAGTCCTATTCTAGTGGGTGAGTCCCCATCCCTACACTTACTCGGTGCTGAATCCTACTCCCATCTGAATTGCACTAAACTGAATAACAGAGCTGAATTGAATAACTGAACTGAACTGATTAGCTGAACTGATACTACTGGTATTGTTTAGCAGAGCTAAACTGAGTTTACTGAATTTTGATGACTAACAAAATGTACTTAGTTTTGAGGACTGATTGAGAGTACTGAAGTTACTGAGATTGACTGTGAATACTGAAGTTACAGACTGAGTACTGAGATCACTTAGATTACTGAACTACTGAGACTACTAAGATTTCTTAGTTTGCCTGAGTCACATGACTGACTGAATTCTATAGATCATGGATTAACTGAGAGTATCGTGATAACATGACATGGCTCTAGGCACACAACTATTTTTTTTTAGGTACGAATACCCCCAGGACTCGATAGAAAGAAAATGACCCACATGACATGACTTGATCACAAGATTTGAGTCCATAATTTATAATATCATAAGTAGGGGATATCATATTTCATATAGTTATTCATCATCTTAAACATTGTAGGGAATGCATGGATATATTTCGTGTACATATTGTATATCTCCATTATCTTACATGTTTCATACCTCCATAATAGCAACACATGAAAAGCATGGGATTCATATTGAAGTATATAGCTAACATGGACTTGTCATTTAGACATCATAGAACCATACAAACATGAATTTCTAGCATCCAAAGTATTTTATCAAACACCTTGCATGCATTCTTTAAGGCATAGGTGAGTTTTATATTTGCACCATATTAAACCACCTAAAGTTTATGGTTTTCAATTAACAAACATAGATATTTCATGAAAACACCTTTAGACATCACATTGAAACTTAAAAAACAATCGTCAACATGTACATACTCATATCACCACAAAATGTTTACAAAATAATATTTAAAATATGGTTCTTGAACTCTATGAACAGATTGGATCCATAGATGAACACTACGCATACCTTAAAGCTTAATCTAGAAAGAGATATAATGTTTCTGAAGGTTCCTAAAGAAATCCTTAGGCTTGCCCTTGATTTTTCTTGAATAAGGTTTAACCTCTTTGGGAAAGAATGTTTTTGTTACCGAGGAGATGATCTTGAGAGAAAACCCTAATCTTGTGGTTGAAATATATGAGAGAGCTTTTTGAGATGTTTTAACTAAATATAATGGAAGATAATACATTCCTTGTGGATTATAAGTCGTGGGAAGTTAAGGGAAAAGACCAAAATACCCTTATGAAATAAATTCCCAGTTGTTGAAAATCATAGCTGACTATATTTGTGACAAGGCATCAAAAAATGTGAAAAGTCATCAAAAATGTCATCACACAGGAGCTGGAATTGATGGTTTCTGCGTAATCCTGACGACATTTATGACAAGGCATCAAAAATTTGACGAGCCATCAAAAATGTCGTCACACAGAAGCTGGATTCTGCCAAAGGCTGACGATCTTCATGATAGGGTATCACAAATGTGGTAAGCTACCATGAATGTCGTCACTTAGGAGCTGATTTCTTCCTAAGGCTGACGAACTTCGTGATAGGGGATCACAAATTTGGTAAGCTACCACGAATGTCGTCACACTATTTCCAGCCTAACATGCTGGATTAAAATAGGAATAACTCTTTTCTTCGATATCAAATTTAGGCAAAATTGGTATTGTTTGAAAGCTAATTCAATTATCTATCTGATGATAGTTCATGAGCTCAAAAATTACAATTATATTGAGAGATATGCCCATTTGAAGTTGACTATACCAATATTCTTCTCAAGAATTCAATCGGTAAGGAATATTTTGATTCGTCTGAAAGCTGGGAGTTATTTGAAGCCTTAGTATACATCTAACTTAATTATAAAACTATAAAATAACCATGATGTACTATTCTCATAGTACATCATGGTTATTTCATATTTTTATGATTAATTTAGATATATATTAAGGCTTTAAATAACTCCCAGCTATCAGACGAATCAAAACATTCCTTACCGATTGAATTCTTGAGAAGGATATTTGTATAGTCAACTTCAAATAAGCATATATCTCATTATACATGGAATTTTTGAGCTCGTGACCTATCATAAGATATATAATTAAATTATCTTTTCAACAATACCAATTTCGCTTAAATCCAATATCAGAGCAAAGAGTTATTCCTATTTTACTCCAGCATGTTAGGCTGGAAACAGTGTGACGACATTCGTGGTAGCTTACCACATTTGTGATGCCCTATCTCAAAGGTCTTCAGCTTTAGGCAGAAACCAGCTCCTAAGTGATGATATTTGTGGTATCTTACCATATTTGTGACGCCCTATCACAAAGGTCGTCAGCCTTAGGCAGAATCCAGCTTCTGTGTAACGATATTTTTTATGGCTTATCATATTTTTGACGTCTTGTCATAAATGTCGTCAGGCTTAGGAAGAAACCATCAATTCCAGCCCGTATCTGATGATATTTTTGATGGCTTGTCACATTTTTTTATGCTTAGTCACAAATATCGTCAGCTATGATTTTCAGCAACTACAAAATTTATTTCATAAGGGTATTTTAGTCTTTTGCCTTCACTTCCTACAACTTATATCCCACAAAGAACATATTATCTTCCATTCTCTTTAGTTAAAACATCTCAAAAAGCTCTCTCATACACTTTTAACCATAAGATTAGGGTTCCCTCTCAAGATCATCTCCTCAGGACCAAGAACATTCTTTCCTAAAGAGGTTAAACCCTAGTCAAGAAAAATCAAGGGCAGGACTAAGGCTTTCTTTAGGAACCTTCAGAAATATTAGATCTCTTTTAAGATCATGCTTTAAGGTATGTGTAGTCTTCATCTATGGATCCAATCTATTCATAGAGCTCAAGAACCACGTTTTAAATATTATTTTTAAACTTTTTGTGGTGATATGAGTATGTACATGTTGACGATTATTGTTTAAGTTTCAATGTGATGTCTAAAGGTGTTTTCATGGAAGATATATGTTTGTTAATTGAAAACCATGAACTTTAGGTGGTTTAATATGGTGCAAGTATGAAACTCACCTATGCCTTAAAGAATACATGCAAGGTGTTGGATAAAATGCTTAGGATGCTAAAAATTCATGTTTGTATGGTTCTATGATGTATAAATGACAAGTAAATGTTAGCTATATACTTCAATATGAATCCTATGCTTTTCAAGTGTTGCTATTATGGTGGTATGAAGCAGGTAATATCATGGAGATATACAATGTGTACAAAAAATATATCAATGCATTCCCTACAATGTTTAAGATGTTGATTAACTATATGAAATATGATATCCTGTACTTATGATATTATGAATTGTGGACTCAAATCTTGTGATCAAGTCATGTCATGTGTGTCAGTTTCCTTCTATCGAGTCCTGGGGGTATTCGTACTCAAAAAAAAATAGTTGTGTGCCTGGAGCCATGTCATGTTATCATGATACTCTAGTTAATCCATGATCTATAGAATTCAGTAACTCATCTGACTCAGAAAAACTAAGAAATCTTAGTAGTCTCAGTAGTTCAGTAATCTAAGTGATCTCAGTACTCAGTCTGTAACTTCAGTATTCACAGTCAATCTCAGTAACTTCAGTACTCTCAATCAGTCCTCAGAACTCAGTACATTTTGTTAGTCATCGAAATTCAGTAAACTCAGTTTAGCTTCGGTAAACAATACCACTAGTATCAATTCATCTAATCAGTTTAGTTCAGTTATTTAGTTCATCTTTGATATTCAGTTTAGTGTATTTCAGATGAAATTAGGATTCAGCACCTAGTGAGCCTAGGGATGAGGACTCACCCACTAGAATAGGACTGAGATCCCTAGAAGTAATCCCTAAGTTTCAAAACTAAGTAGCTAGTGTATCTATGAGATGTCACCCGTTAGATAGGACTAACATACTCAGCGGTCACCCGTTAGCACATTTATATGTATAGGACTGATCCCAGGAGTCACCCGCTAGATTAGAACTGACTCCACAGTAGATGTCTTTACTGGTGGCGCGGTATTGACAACCTTCCAGTCATGGCAGAGATTGGACCCCAGTCAGCTTAGCTTGGGGCATGTCGGTTAGATGAACACATCCTACAATTTCAGTTACAGATTCAAGACTGTCAGATACAATCAACTTAGTTTTTTAGTACAGATTCAGTACTATTAGATACAGTCAATGCTTATCATTATAAATAGACTTCTAGATCACCCATTTGCTAAGATTGATCTCAAATATGATTAATCGGTATCATAATCATCAGATTTAAAGATTAGCCGCTAGATAGGACTGATCTCAAATTTAGTTAGTCCTAGTAGAAAGGAACTCAAATAGTTCTATCCGAACTTAGACTGTTAGATACAGTCGCTCAGTATCGATTATATCGATTAGTCAGATCGTTATAGTTAAATTAACTATATGAGTTGTCATAGCTCACGTTACCAGTATTCAATTTTAGGACTGTTAGACACAGTTATTCAAACCAGTTCTTCATAATTTAAACTATTAGAAATAGTCAATAATCTATTCAGTACCTCAGTAATAGTAAATTCATGTCGTCTGCAGTCAGACTCAGTAGTTAGTATCATCACGAGTTCAGTTATAGTTGTTTATGGATTTATGTATTCTCACATTCATATTAGTTAGCATTGTTCATGCATATAACCCTTTGCATTTAGCCTACCTCACTCGTATACTCAGTACATTCCTCTAATATTGGTTTGGATTTTTTGGGGTATTACAAAAGTTCATCAATAATATCAAACTAAAGTCCCCGAAGTAGGAGGACTCTTCATCTGTTGGCTGGAATCTTCAAACTGTCTGAATATAGTATACGTGCTATGTCTGAGTTGATACGTACATTATGAGAAAATGTAGCACATAGACATATATATGGATCAGTACTTCGAGGATGTACTGAGTATATGGGGGTGAAATGTATAAGTAAAACATTATATCATCATCATAATTTGTAATACAATGCATGTTAAATGTAAATGACTCACATAAGCTAGAATATCTAAAATACTGAAATATGTAGTAATGACAAACAAAACATACTTTATAAATCTTGTGTGCCATAGCATTTATTTCTAAAACGGTACTTGTATTCTCCCTTTAAGTCATACTGTCTAAGTGTAGAAATGAATCACTCTTAATATGAAATTTGAAAGCTGAAAACTGTGGATAATATCTTTTTGTAGAGCAAAATCTAAGTAAAAATTGTGAGTCTTAACACTTCGTTTTCTAAAAGATTTTCTATAAATCCTTTTTTGAAAGTCTTTACTATTAGGAAAAACATTTTTTCTGAAGGGAAAATGCTTTTATCTTAACGCTTCAAATCAATAATCTATTTTAAGAGTAGGGGACATCCTTTGGGAGGTTATTCTAACCGACAAAAAACCATGTGAGCATCCATGGAGTCCCATGACTGGCCCCTGTTAGGTAAGATTGCTCTACCTTTCTCATCGGAATAGAACATTCTAATCTAAGTGATCACAATCTGAGTCATCCACGTAGAAGTGGAAATAATCTGATAATATGTACCTACGGTGGCATGTAGTTCTGGGGTATGAAATTGTAGTAAACTACCCATCTCGGTGCTAAATATTACTCCCAATGTCAAGCTCAAAATCTTAAGAAATTCACTTTAGAATTTATACAAAGTTTTACAGAAAAACCAACTATGCTTTGCTTTTCTTTAAATCTCAAGTGTTCTAAAATAAAGTGGATTCTTTATCTAAAATTTAAAAATAATATAGTCATGCGGTGGTTATAAAACAAACGATCTTGAAACAACAATCTTTAAATGGGGTCTATTGACCCAAGCATCAATCTCATGTTAAAACATCTAAAAATTTATACTTGGTAATGTAAACATTCATAAATCATCTTAAAATCTGGAAATTTCAGCAATATACATGGAAACATAAACATAATCATGTATTTCAACTTCTAAATCATGGAAAACCTCATAATCTTGCAAAGAATGATAATAGGTATAAACCCTAACTTGAATTTCATGGAAAATCATATAAATTGCATTAAATTTGTAAATAAAATAAAGTTTGGGGCACAAGGATGAAAGAATTATCCTTGTTCAAACCCTACATACCTTGATTGGAGATTGGATGAAGAATCTTGAAATATTGATTCCTAATTGAGATCTTGAAGATGAGGTCTTGACTATCTTGTCTTGGGAATTTTCAATCTAAAGCTTTCTTGGAGAATCTATGGTGGAATTTGATTTCTTGGAGAAGGTGCTTTTGGTTTCTAGGATTTTGCTTTTGAAGAGAATGGTGAATAGTGAGCAAGAATGCTTGGTAATATGATTAATCTTATGTTTAAGACGGGACCAAAATACCCTCTTTAAACACCCAAACAGAACTGGAAAAATCATGAAAATTCTGATTTGCATGACCACCACGACGTTCCATAATCGTAGTGGCTCACTGGAAAAGGACGAGTGGGAACTGTTTCTCCACGATGTGGATCTATTGCGGTGCCGTATAGTTTTTCCATTTTGGCCACTGGAGCGAAGCACCAATATCCGTTGGTCTGCTAGATTTTGACAAATGAAAATTCGGACCTCTCCACGATGTAGCAATATTGTGGAGGTCCACTGGAATTGAAAAATATGAATTGTGCCTTCACCACGATGCGCTGAGAGTCCAGGTGGGACACTGTCAACTTAAAATGTCATAACTCCTTCACCGAGTGTTGGAATTGGTTGAATTTGATATCGATGGAAAGCTTATTCAAATTCCCACAGAATGAAAAGTCAAAATCTTGAAAATTCCACATGGAATAAATGGTATTCATATTTTGAAGAAAATTCATAACATCTAGGGATGAATTTAAGATAGGAAAAGTACGGGGTATTATAATATCTCCCCCTTGGGAACATTCATTCTCAAATATGGCTAATTAGACTGAAATTACTAAGGAATCTAAGGCTATAAGCTATCATGCACAACTAAAATAAGTTGTATGATTGAATCCCAACGTAGCTGGCTGCTGAACTGGCTATGAGTGCATAAACTTTTATGAAAATAGCTATATGGTTGAGATAGAAATGAGAGTGTCAGCTTACGAGTAACCGTTACTTTAAGCTGAATCTAATTTCATGAGAAAAGAATGAGAGATTTATGACATGAAAACTCAGGGTATTACAATATCTCCCTCTTGGGATCGTTCGTCCCAGAATGATACTAATTTGGTTAAAATACTCAAAAAAGACTAAGATGGTACACGAAATACTTATGAACTGAATCATGACTTAATATTTGAATCTGAAACTGATACATGATGTATATATGAGATGGATCCACAATTTTCATTGATGTGAACAAACTATCTCTTGAAATGGCCATACTCACAAAATTTCAGGTAGTAGACTAGACTAAACTAAGAGATGGAAAAACTATAGAGATTCGTTCGTCTAACTGTTAAACTAGATTTATGGCTACACAGACTGAATCAAACTGAATGCTCATACCCCGAAGGATTATTTCTTCAATGCTTTTCTAAGAAACTCTAACAATATTAGGGAGTAAGGAACTTTGAGCATGATCTGAACAAAACATCTAAATAAGGAATTACAACACTGCTAAGACGCTATAGTGTGTAGCATAGACCCATAAAACATAAGCAACGATAGAATTACTAGGCCTTAAGCAATGCAACTTATAACTTTCAAACTTAGCAATACTTCCCAAATACTTCCTCTACTATACATTGCTCTCAAATACCACGCACGCTTGATTCAACTTATAATTCTCACATGGCATTGATAAATCCGTCTACTAAAGTCTAAACTTTACTAAATTCTCTCATCATGGTCAAGCCTAACTCGAAATCACAAGGTACTGCACATAACACCATAATACTAGTCTTGAACCATGGACTCAATACCCCAAGCATTGTCATAACTACTCACTCTAGGATGATTCTCCTTATCACTTTAACAACTAAATTCAACCTCTTACTAGAAATTCATTAATGCACAACACACCTATCCTCTTAGATACCAACATGACATTCAAGCCTATTTTCATAACCACACATGTAGTTCTAGACAAATACCTATAAGAACATCTTTCTCATATTCTCTAATACCTCTATCAATAACAACTTCCATACACTATTCAATTCTTAGGAAGACACTCATAAAATATTTTCAACTAACCAAGTTATACGCAAGAAAATAAACTTCTCCTCAAAATTCTTTCAAACTTATAAACTTACACAAAACCAGCTTACAACAATCTTCCCAAACATAAAACATTTACTATCTCCCATCCATACAATTTATCATCATCACTATCTTGACCTAGGGGAGGTCATTGAAAGGTTGGAATACTCAAGGTCGAAACATGAAGGAATACTAAGAAGAACTTGACACTTTACTGAGGCCTAAGAAATAGAGTATTCATGTCATAGATTCACTAAAGAGATCTAATCTAAGGATGTACATAATATAAATCCATACGACGCTGATCCTTAAAGGTGTTGCATAAGTACTGGAACTGAACATACTGTAAGGACTGAATTTGCAGTTCATAACTTATGGAATATGATTCCAACTACTAGATGAACTCGAACTCCTCTTACTAGGAATTGGGAGAGTACATGACTCTCTATTATATGCGTGAACATGATCTATGGTCAGTGAACTGATATGTGAGGCATAGGTAAATATCGGGATGACTGAAGTACAAAAGTTTGTGCTGAGATGAGAATGGGTCGAGCATCATCCTCTCCTACTGACTTTCCATACTATACTGGCATCACTTACTAGAATCTGGAAATCTAACTTTGGCATCATCTCCCCCTTAGATTTAAGACATCACTCTAAGTCTATGGAACTCTTCACTAAACTTTAAATTGAACTACACTCGTTGCACTCTAGAGTCTGGAATACAATAATACACACAAAGAATAAACTTACTCTGAAAGACTACACCTGAAATTGTATGACCCATTGCTAATACTTCCTTCTGAGGTACAACTCTATCATCCTATAGTCCCACTAATCATCATATATTATCTTCAACACTAACTAACTTTGAATCTTCATGAGTATCACCATATCCTGATTTCACACTATCTAGAGCTTTCAACTCTTATTTATATTTGCTCAATCTATAAGGATTAAAGCTTAGATCCTAACACTTAACATGAATATAATCAACCTTTAATAAACCAAACTACTCTTGCCATAGCTTACTGATATCACATCTCTAAACTTGTATTTCTAAACCGTGAGAGTCAAGATCGTACCAAAAAAGCTCAACATCATATACCCATAGCTCCTTAACTTAGCTATTAAGAACATCATAGCTTAGGTACATATACTACCAACTACACAAAACATGTACTAACCTTAGAAAATGAAGCAACCTCATATCACCTTGGGTATACTTCTTCATCATACATACAACATCATGCTTAATTAAAAATATCTAAACTCCAAATCTTGCATCCATTGGTCAAACCTAATATATAACTTCTGTACGACTAGCACCACTAACTAAGGAAATCATTACATCCACCTCGATGATCAACAATTGTTCAGACTTAATGTCTAGTCCTAAACATGATGTAACAACCCACCTTACATACTATTCTCACTTGAAAGCTATGAAATAAATCATCAAGAAAAACTATTCCACTAGGACTTCATAATAATAGTAATCAATCATAATCATATGGCCTATCTTTTCATAATCCATTAACACATCCTCCTTCTACCATTATCACTATTTACCCTTATATACACTTAAATTACTATCATGGATCTATGAGTTTCAACTATAATCTTTTTTGTAATTTCAAGGGAAGCCAAAATTAATGATACTAAACCATAAAAACTTCATTAATATCCTATACCTTTCAAACACAGTAATTTCCATCAATACTCCTTCCGTGCTTCAAGCAAACAACAATCCACCTTAACTAATAACTCTTTCTCTTCCTTCCACTAAACTAATAGATAAGGACATATCACCTTAACACAACTCACTAACATGCACAAGTTTATCTCTATACTTTTTATCAATCGACACTCCCACTTTTCTCACCACTACTCTTCTATACCCATACTTCCAACTACAATAAATCTCTACTATTCATAAATCATAACACTAAAGTTCATAATATCCCTCAAATGTACACTACATTTAACAATCTAGGTTTACACTATTATCCTCTCAAAATCACTATCTGTATTGAAAAAGATCAATGGCCAATCTAAATACATATCAAATTCTATTATAACTAAATAACTCCTAAGGATGAGGACATAACTTTCAACTTGAGGAACTTAATACACTAGGGAGCTCCTCTAAATTCCCTTGTATGACTTCTGAAACTTCTGCTAGCAAATCTGAGAGCATTATTTAGGGAGCAATTGGAACTTGCCAACTATGTTATCTCAAGAATAACACATAGATGTGAAATTCTAGGGTAATACAAGAATAGATAGAAGATTCTGAGAAAATGACTTTAATACACGATCTAGAGTAGGAAAGAAAGGAAACTTTTCTTAAATGGCTAGTAGACTCTCAAAGAAAATTATAGACGTCTCTGTACCATTCCGCAAGACTCTACTAGACACGACTTCATAGATACCCTAGGACACTTAAACCTAGTGCTATGATACCAATTTTCTAATACTCTAAAAATAGGTCCCAAGATGTCATACGGAGATTAGGACCATAAGTAATCCCAAGCTAACCTTCTACTGGTATAACTTATGAGCAACTAAATAATATGCATAAAACAACTGAGTTTACTGTGTGGAAACATAATAATGATAGAATCTAGGGAAAATACAATATCAATACTACTTTTACATTCTGATAAAGTCTGAAAGAGGGATTGAAAATACATAACTGACTCTAACTGACATATGTGAAGCCTCTATTATACTGACTATAGATAGCTAGGACGCAACTCCAACTATTACTAATCAATACATATGAATAAGAAAATAAATTACATTAATAACATCTAACTAAAGTCTCCAAAGTACTAGGACTACTCATCTGCTGGCTGGAATCTGCAAACTATCTGAATAGAGTATACGTGCTACAACTGAGCTGATACCTACATTATGAGACAATGAAGCACAGAGACATATATATAGATCAGTACTTTGAGTATGTAATAAGTATATGGGGGTGAAATGCATAATTAAAGCATTATCTCATCATCATAATTTGTAATGCAATGCATGCTAAATGTAAATTACTCAGATAAGCTGGAATATCTGAAATACTGAAATATGTAGCAATGAGAAACAAAACATACTTTATAAATGTTGTGATCCATAACATTTAGTTCTAAAACTGTACTTATATTCTCCCTTTAAGTCATACTGTCTAAGTGTAGAAAGGACTCACTCTTAATTTGAAATCAGAAAGCTGAAAACTGTGGTTGATATCTTTTTATAGAGAAAAATTTGAGTAAAAATTTTGAGCCTTAACACTTCGTTTTCTAAAAGATTTTCTATAAATCTATTTCTGAAAGTCTTTGCTATTAGGGAAAAACACTTTTTCTCAAGAGAAAATGCTTTTATCTTAAGGATACAAATCAATAAGTTGTTTAAGAGTAGGGGACATCTTTTGGGAGGTTCTTCTAACCAATAATACACCATGTAAGCATCCATGGAGTCCCACAACTGGACCCTGTTAGGTAGGGTTGTTCTACCTTTTCCATCGGAATAGAACATTCTAATCTAAGTGATCACAATCTGAGTCATCCATGTAGAAGTAGAAATAATCTGATAATATGTACCTATGATGGAAAGTAGTTTTGGGGTATGAAATCGTAGTAACTTACCCATGTCGGTGCTAAATACTACTCCCAATCTCATGCTCAAAATCTTAAGAAATTTACTTTAGAATTTATACAAAGGTTTACAGAAAAACCAACCATGCTTTGCTTTTCTTTAAATTTCAAGTCTACTGAAATAAAGTGGATTCTTTATCTAAAATTTGAAAATAATCTAGTCATGGGGTTCTTATAGCATAAATGATCTTGAAACATTAATCTTTAAATGAGGTCTATTAACCCAAGCATCAATCTCTTGTTAAAACATCTAAAAATTTATACTTGGTAATGTAAACATTCATAAATCATCTTAAAATCTGGAAATTTCAGCAATATGCATGGAAACATAAACATAATCATGTATTTCAACTTCTAAGTCAGGGAAAACAACATAATCATGCAAAGAATGATAATGGGTATAAACCCTAACTTAAATTTCATGGAAAATCATATAAATTACATTAAATTTGTAAATAAAATAAAGTTTAGGGCACAAGGATGAAAGAATTATCCTTTTTCAAACCCCACATGCCTTAATTGGAGATTGGATGAAGAATCATGAAATATTGATTCCTAATTGAGTTCTTGAAGATGAGGTCTTAACTATCTTATGTTGCGAATCTTCAATCTAAAGCTTTCTTGGAGAATCTATGGTGAAATTTGATTTTTTGGAGAAGGGGCTTTTGGTTTCTAGGGTTTTGCTTTTGAAGAGAATGGTGAATAGTGAGGAAGAATGCTTGAAAATATGATTAATCCTATGTTTAAGATGGATTGGGGCCTTAGTAATTGACCAAAATACCCTCTTTAAACCCCCAAACGGAACTAAAAAATGACCAAAAATCCCGATTTGGCTGGCCACCACGACGCGCCACAATCGTTGTGTCTAACTGGAAAGGGACAAGTGGGAACTCGGTTTTGTTCGCGATGCGGAGCTATTGCGGTGCCCTATAGTTTTGACATTTTTTCCACTGGAGCAATGCGCCAATATCGTGTTGGTCTACTGTATTTTGACAAATGAGAATTTGAACCTCTCCGTGATGCGTCAATATTGTGGAGGTCCACTGAAATTGACAGTTACGAATTGTGCCTTCACCGTGATGCGTTGAGAGTCAGGGTGAGACACTATCAACTTATAAACGTCATAACTCCTTTGCCGAGTGTCGGAATTAGACGAATTTGGTATTGATGGAAAGCTTATTCAATTTTTCAGGCTATGAAAAGTTGAAATCTTAAGAATTCTACATGGAATAAATGGTATTCATATTTGAAGAAAATTCTTGAAATTCTAGGGACAATTTTAAGCTAGGAATAGTATGGGGTATTACACACTTCTCCTTATAATTTTGCTATATAAAATGGGAATTTATGACTAAATTGACTTGAAAGGGGTAAAAATCAAGGGTATTGATACTAAGGCTTAGCTTATGAGTGTCGGTTTGAGTTTGGAACATATATACTGATCATTTCTTATAAGTTTTGGTTTAATTTTTTCATATATATATGTATAGATTATTACTTATGAGTGCTAGTTCAATTTTGGAATTATATAATGTTATTATCTATGAGTTTTGGTTTGAATCTAACACTTATTATCATTATCATTACAGATTTGTGGTTGGAAAACTAGTGAATAATGATAGAATTGAAGTTATGATTGAGAAAAAGAGAGCATAAGGTATGCATGGCATATATTCTAGATCATTTTATGTCCGTTACTGCTATATTCCATCCTTACTTCAATATTACCCTTTGCTTGCACTCACAATGCTAATGAGGGCGTGGTTAGATTTATTCTTCTTTGTGTGTTCCTTTTGGGATTATGGGGGCCTAATTAGATTATATTTAAGACTTTTATTTCCTCTTTCGATATATATATATATATATACACACATATATATCCCATTTTCCTAGTATAAACTATTATTTTCATTTATTCCCCTTTATTTTTGACTTTATGTTACATCCTCGCACTTTATTTATGTTTTTATTGTATTAAAGTTCATTATTATTCCTACTGAGAACCCATGGTTTTGTTGCTTATATTACACTTCTGTATTTTTTCCTTATGCAAATCTAAGTATGAGTCACCGTCGTAGATGATATCCTTGTGTTGTGTTGCTGATCGAGTTTGGGTGAGATTTTAGAGTCCGTAACTGATCCTCATCCTTTGCCATATACATAGTATTATGTTGTATTTTTTGATACTATTCTGTATATTTGACATTGTTTAGTTCTCCATTTTGGTATAATGGCTCTTGTATTGACCTTATCAGGTCATGGGGGAACTAATTTATATCTCTATTGTATAAGATGTTTCATTTATGTATATCTCTATTCTTGGTGCTTATTATTTCAGTTTTATGGCTATTTCCTTACTTTTCATATCTTCTGTCTGTTATCTTGTTACTATCGCTCTGGACTATGACTTGGCTTACCACTAGTTGATTAGAATAGGTGCCATCATGACCTAAGAAATTGGGTCATAACATAAGGATTAAAATCTAGCATCATAACGTCACCGTCTTTGTATACAAACAACACAAAGAGGTTCTATGATAACATTAAGCTAATCTACTAAGTACGAGTCATGAGATACCATGGCTTTACATATAATAAGCTAGAACATGAGACTCTAAGGAAATTGATTATGATCTATTTAGTCAAGTATGCAAAAAAAGGTAAGACAGGTATAAGAACTTATACCATTGGCAACACCATCTAGACAGTAAATAAGTAAGTATATCTAGTCTTTATGTCCTCTTTTAATTCCCAAGTAGCTTTCTCCACTTTTTGATTCCTCCATAACACTTTTACCAAATCTATTTCCTTGGTTCTTAATTTACGAAGTAGCCAATCAATATCTCAATCGAGACCTCTTCATAAGTAAAGAAATCCTGTAACCAATGTTCTCTATAGGACTACGAGTAAAGAATTTCCCATACACTTACTGAGCATGGAACATAAAATACCAAATGAACCTATGCCAAGTCCACTTGCAAATCCAATTCCTAAGAAGATTTTCCAATCTTTCACAAAATTTGGTAAGGACAAATATATCGAGGGTTGAGCTTGCCTTTCTCTGAAACCTCATCTTTCCTTTTATAGGAGAAACTTTCAAAAATGCCCAATCATTAACTTTAAACTCCAAATCCTTTTTCTCAAATCAGTATAGGACTTCTGACGACTCTATATAATCTTCAATCTCTCTCTAATAAGCTTAAATTTTTCCATTACATGGTGTATTAAATCGATTACCAATAATCTAGACTCACCTACCTCAGGCCACCAACAGGTGACCGATATAATCTACTATATAAGGACTCAAAAGGATCCATTTTAATTCTACAGCAGTAACTATTATTCATAAGTGGACTCAATAATAGGCAAGTGATCCACCTAAACCTTTAAAATCAATGACACAAGCCCTTAACATATCTTCTAAAGTTTGAATCCTATGCTCAACTTGCCCATCTATTTGAGGATGAAAGGTAGTACTAAGGTTTACTTGAGTACCCAATCCTATCTAAAAATCTCTCCAAAACTAATAAGTAAATTACGTACCTCTGTTGGATATGATGGACACTAGTGCACCATGCAATTTAACAATCTTCTGAATATAAAGTTTTACATAGTCTGCTATCGAAAAGGTTATCTTTATGGGGGGAGGGGGGGAATTAGAAGACATGGTCATTCTATTAACAATGACCCAATCAAATTATACTAGTTGCAAGTATGCAATACACCTATGATAAAATCCATATTTACCATATCTTATTTCTATATTAAAATATTTATGTATTGAGATATTCCACCAGGACTTAAGTGTTTAACCTTTTCTCTTTGATAATTTGTGCACTTAGCAATAAATTTGTAACATATGTTTTAATATTATTGCACTAATAAATTTTCCTCAAGTCATGGTACGTCTTAGTAGAGTTGAGATGACAAGTATACCTAGAAATATGATCTTGAATTAGAATCCTCTCACACAGGCCATCGACATGTAAAATGCACAACCTTTCTTGGTACTGTAACATGCCATCTCCCCCTGTTTCAAAAGCCATAACCTTTTATTGAGAAACCTCTACTTTAATTTGTATAAGAATGGGATCGTTACCTTGTTTTTTATTGAATTCAACACCCAAGGATGATTTATCCACTTCATGAACAGTTACTCCACTGTCCTCGGAGTCTCAAAATATAACTCTTAAATTCATTAGCCGATGAACATATTTCACTAGTACTCTCTTTTCCTCCTCCAAATAGGAAATACTCTCAATGGACAACCTACTAAGAGCATCAACAACTACATTATCCTTACATAGGTGATAGTGTAATCTTATGTCATAGTTTTGAAATAGCTCAAGAAACCTCCTTTATCTGATTTTTAACTTATTCTGAAAGAAATATATTGTAGACTTTTATGATCGGTGAAGATAACATCCACCCCATATAAATAGTCCCTCCAAATCTAAAGAGCACAGACCACCGTCTCTAATTCAAGATCATGGGTTGGATAATTATTCTCATGATTCTTGATTTGTCTGAAAGCATATGCCACCACCTTGACATGTTGCATAAGTACACACCCAAGTCCAACTATGTATGCATCACAATATACTACAAATCTGTCGGTACCCTCAGGTAGGGTTAATATTTTTCAGCTTCTCAAAACTACTTTCACAATCTTTAAACCATTGGAATTTGATCTTCTTCTAAGTAAACTTTGTTAATGGGGAATCTATAGAAGAAAATCCTTCCAGAAATCTCCTATAATAACTAGCCAAACCCAAAAAGCTTCTAATATCAATAGGGGTCATGGGTATGGGCTATTTTTTTACAGCCTCCATTTTTTGGAGTCTATTTTAATTCCTTTACTCAAAACAACATGACCAAGAAAAGCCAAGGAACTAAGCCAAAATTAACACTTAGAGAATTTGGCATATATTTTTTGGTCTTTAAGGATCTAAACTATAATTTAGAGGTGATTAACATGTTTTTCTTGATAATGCTCAAATTACACTCAATTTAAGTGAAAGGAAGTCGTTTTCAATATATTTACCCAACTTGGAGTCAAGGTCGAATCCATGAGAAATAATGTGAGTGGCGATAAAATTAATACAAAATAATAGATACTTGCTAAATTCAAACCTAGAGTGCAAGAATATAAAAATAGGGGTTTGGAATGTATCACGACTGATATTTCTTTTTGGATTTTTCAAGTACTAATTCAAGGTTACGAATAACTAGAGTATAATCAATTAGGCACGGATCTTGGGGTTATGTCTTACTAAGGGAAGCTAACATGAGGGTGTTAACAATCAACTTCACTTTTAGTAAATTAAACGTAGGTAGGTTCTGTTAGGGGTTTTGGTGCTAGCCTTTCAACAAAGCAGCAAACTATCACCCATTGATTCTTTCAAATACCAAATGGGTGTGTTTAAAAATTGGTAAGTAAACCTCAATTTAGGCATCCCTATGTCTAGGATGATGCCTAAGTCATAACCATTCCACAATTTATCCTTATTTCTAAGATAACAAAAAGGGAACAACTACAATCTAAGTAATTGTTCACAAATGCTCATGTCACCTTCAATCCCTCTTTCAAGTATGGTTGGAGGATCTTGGTTACCCACATCCCTTTGTCAAGGATTATGTAGGGATAAGGAAATTTGAGGCTTTCACCAACAAATTCCAGGTTATCATCAAGCATTTGCAAAACCCATCAATATGAACTACTAATTGAAGTAAACAATAACAACCCACACACTCTTTAACCCTATTCATACATAACCCCAAGAGGATAAACTAGCTAATTATAAGATAAATAAGTGAAGATATACCCAAAATATCCATTGATTTGATTTATAGGAGACTAAGTCAATGTTACTTCAAACTTTGGACTCAAACAAATCTTCAATGGGAGTTTGCTAATTCTCTACTTAGAAGCTACTCCAATGTATTCTTTACCCAAACTTAATACAATATTTTCTTCTCCAAGTATGGAGGCTAATAACTAGACAATGTTAAAATAATTAGGAGTAATCAATATCATGAAAGGATAGGGTTTGAGTCTTCTTGAGGTAGATTTTTGGGATCAGCTGCATGCATTTACACTTTTATCCTTGGTGTCAAATCCCGTGAGGCTGCGATCGCAGAAGTTTTACTGCAATCGCGGCTACTACAACTGCATGTAGCATCATGTGAATACGATTTCTGACCTTCATGATTGGTCGTGATCACGACCCTCAGACTGCAACTGCAGTAACTGAGGCCTATTTCTGCTCCAAGTCCTCCAGCTGCACTTTTTTCGTTCTTTTGATCTTTTTCATCTTGCTTCCATATCTTTTTACCTCATCACCTTTATGCCTGTAAAATATGGATATTAGTGCATCTAGTCACAAATATTGTCTCAATTATTCACTCAAAACATAGTAATGTGCATGAATAATAAGTGTGTATGAGTGGTAAATTCACAGCTCATCAACACCTCCAACTTAAAGCTTTTGCTTGTCCTCAAGCAACACTACCTCATCATGAGACTATCAATATTTATGCCCAATAAATCTCTCCATCACAAGAACTCTCTATGCTACCGAGTGTTATAACATAGGCTTTCCCTTATTTTGAATCACCACTACAATGAATGTAAATGGTTGGAGATCTCAAAGGACTTTTTCAACCTTGTAACATAGGTTTAAGGTAGGGTAAGATGTCATTCAGGAACAATCATGACTTATACCCTCCTTGAACATATACATCACACTTATTTAATCCATCTTTCATTATGGGCCACTTTTTTTCATTTACAAATATGCCTACTTTATTTCCTTGTTTCACCTATTTTCTTTCATTTGTTTTTCTTGAAAAGTTCATGAAATTCTTTCCTTTGTTGGGTCCTTTCTCTTTCTATTTATTTATTTCAATGCTTAAGCATGTAGGCACTCATTATCACTTTCGTGGCCCAAAGTTGCTTCCTTCCATCTTCACTACCCCAAACTTATGATTTAACCCCAACTTGCATTTTGAAGTTTAAGAAGGGTAGGGTTCAAAAGAGGGATAACAATCGAGAGGCTCACATCTTGCAATGTGTTTGCCATAGAAAGGTCCCAACGATCAAAATAGGTGACTAGGGATAACATATATGCTCAGGTAGGATTTTTAACCTAAGTGGGCCTTTAATATCACCAAGATGGCCTAAGATCATCTCTCTAACAAAATACAATCAAAATTTAGCCTTGAGAGACTAATGGGGAAATTTCTAGATGACACAAGTATACATGAGATTTAAACAAACAAACTCACCATACATGGCATGTGAACTAGCCAAGAAGGCTCAATTTTCCCTCATGTTAGAGATAAAAATAGAGTATCTATCAATATGTACAAACCAAAGATTTTGGAGTCATAAAAAGAGAAAAAGTTTTGTTACAAGGTTTCTCACGTCCATGCCCTAGATTGTTGAAAATTTTTGAATGAGAGTGTAGGGGGGAGTTTCTTTGCTTTTCATTTGGACCATGCATAATTTTCTAATCATGGCAACAACTCAAGCCTTTGTCTCATATTTTGGCTTAATACGGTCAAACCAACCATATGGATACTCATACTTCATCAATGGCATGTGTGCAATCCCAAATTCACAATGCCACAGATACTCAAACTTCCCTTGCACTCGTGACCTTGATGTCGCGGGTACTCAGACTTTCTCTGCATCCATGGCTCAATAAACCAATCATGACTCTTTTCCCTCAAACAATATCACCAATCAATCCATCATAGGGAAAAGCTCATTGGATATCACTATAATCAAAATAAAACTAAAGTAAATTAGAAAATCTAACAGTAAAAACAAAATGACTAATCGATGAAAGATGGGCACCATTAGAGTGCCCAAAAATATCAATCCAACCTCTAAGTCAATATAAAGAATCCAAAAATAAAAACACAAAATATCCAAGAATGTCTCAAAACCAATAGTATTAAATGCAAACATGGGGAAACCAACCCCCAATCCATAGCTTACAGTGACCTCACTGCATAATTATGTAATCAATAGAAGGGGGAAAAAGATGGGCTCCGTGTGTCTACATCATGTGCTGTTTTCTCGTACAGACTGAACATCATTATCACCAACATCATTAGACCATTTAGCAGGTGCCTCATCATCACTCTCGACTCTAGGAGAAGGTAGCTTGATTTGAGGTTTCAGTACATTACATAGGCCCTTGACCCCCTTCCATATTTTGCTAAAGAACTTGTCTCCTTCTTTTCTCTTTCCTTCGTCTTCTTGTGGGAGATCTACAACTCCCTGTGAGACTCTGTCAGTGCTGAATATGCCCTCTGAAGATTAGCAACTTTAGCTTCATACTTTTTTTACTCCTCTTTATACTTTTCATAGTCTAAGTGGGACACATAAGAATGACGTCTGGTGAAGGGTTGTCCCAGACCTTGAGAAAATCCTGAAACCAGCTCCTTGATTACCTTTATGTCCACTCTAATGTCCTTCAAAGGCCTAGTAGTAGATGGTCTGCACAACTCTGACTCCTTAGCTATCGAGTTTCCTAAGTTTATTTTTATCTTCTTGCACTGAAGAGGTGCACCCTCACCCTAGATTTTGAGTGGGAAGATGCGGAGGCATGGGTGCACCCACGTATCTGTAGTATATTCTTCCACTTCTACCCTTCCATATAGCTCAGTAATAAGGGAAGAAAAGAGAAGAAGTGTACTCCCTTGGATCTTGAAGTGCCTCCACTTAGAGATCACAATCTCACCCACATTCAAATTAATGCTAGATAAGATACAGGCCACCATCCTCTCTCGCAAATTTATGTCAACAGTCATATGTGTGCAAAGCGTACTCTACTGGAAATGATAACCAAACAAAGCTTTGCCTCCGCTGTGAAGTAGTTCATAGAATTTCCTCTCTTTGTGGTAGCCCAAGAAACTTCTTTGCCAGGACATAATATTTTTGCCATCCAGGTCCCTGGCTCTCACCGTTTCTCTTGGAACTGAGCCATGTCTACATCCAAGAGCCCATATATTTCATTGATCTGCTCTACTTCAAAATTCACTTCCTTTCCCCAAATTTTCATCTCTGGGTTTGTGAGAGAGACTATGCTAAGGTTAGCATAGAACTCACACATCCATTGCTCATTAGTATAGCAGAGGTCTGAGGCAAAGCACATCCACCTGGTAGCAGTGAGTCTGGCACTGAATCTTATGAATTTCTCCTCCACTTTATCTAAGAAAATACCCTTTTCTGGGAGTAATTTGGTCCTAAGCAGGTCACTATAGTAGAGATTCTGACATTCAGCGGACATGGATCTGGTATTGTTAAAGTCTCCTATTTTTTGGCTGAGTACCTATAAGCAACACAATTCAAACCATCAGTAGTATTCTCATACCAAAACCATGTTAGATTAATAAGATAAACTCATGCGGTAATGTCATCGTGAGTTTTTGGGTGAGAAATGAATGTGCAGAATTTTTGGTTTCAACAAAAAAATTGCTCTCAGTTGTGGCGATCGTGGAGCCTTAATCGTGATCACTATCCAGATAACATCAACACCAAAGGAGCCATTCTGCAACACCAAAGGAGTCATTCTACAACACCAAAGGAGCCATTCTATAAGATAAAATGATAATTAGTTGAGTGTCAGGCAAAACATCAATACCAAAGTCTATCCCTTGGAGGAATTTTCAAAAGATCTTTTAAAAATAAATCACAAAGTTCATTAGCTACAGGCACGGTTTGGATTTGGGGACTTTCAACACTAAATATATTGATCCAAACTAAATGGCACGAATACCCTTTAGAAATTATTTTATTGGCTCTGAGGTAAGAGATGAACTTGCCTCTTCGAACTACTAGGTTACCCACCTATGTAAGAACTGGTTTATTAGGAGAATGGAAGGTAACTTTTTTGGTTCTGTAGTCCATAGAGGCATAATATGATTAAATCCAATCCAAACTCATAATAACATTAAATTCTATGATGTCTAACTCTATCAAATCCACCAAAGTATCCCAATGAAGGATAGTCATAGTACAATTTTATAGACTCTTCTAACAATTATAGGCTTATAGATAAGAGTGGAATTGATGAGTGTTCATGAATATTTTTAGGACACAACCCAAAATTTACAGCAACGAAAGCGGACATATAGAATAAACTAGAATTAGGGTCAAGTAACATATGAATTTCCTGAGAGAAAACCTATAACATACCAGTGATAACATCTCGCAAGGCCTGAGTAGATAAAGCATACAGACACTTTAAGCCCCCTCCTATTCCAAAAGTTACATCTTTGGTTGTAGGAGCTAAAGAATTAAAAGTTGGGGCTTTATTCCCCTAATTACTCCCTTTGCTTTAAGAATTCCATATGAATATGCCCTAGCTGTCCACAACCATAACATACACCCTTACCCGTGAGGCATCTGCCATGATGAATTTTACCATAAGGGTTATATGGGGGATAGAATGGATATGACTGTGCAACACTACCCTATGTTTGAGTACCAAACACTCTAGGTCCTTCACTAGACTAGAAACAATGATCGTCCAAAGTTCTAGGTGCAGGTGTACTAGCCGATGAGTAAGCGTGTCCACAAGATTTCTTTCTAAAAACTTATTTTCCAATCTCACCACTATGTTGATAGTTGACTTTCTGATCCACTGGACAATCCCTCTTTTTCTACCATTCCTTAGCTTCCACTTGCTTTCATGTTTCTTCTTCTATCTTGTAAACATACACTATTAACATGGATATCTCCATCTTATTATTTAGGATTGTCTCTTTACACTCTATCACCATATTATCAGAAATATTAGACACAAATGTTTTCATTCTGGCCCTCATATTCGATACCAATTCTAGTGTTTCATGATATAGGTGGATAAATTTTAGGCCAGACTCCTTCACACTCATTTTTTCTTGTTTCAAATTCACAAATTCATCAAGCTTTAGCTTCTCTCAACTCCTATTCGAAAAGAGTGATCAAGAAAGGCATCAAAATAAATAGCAGGTAAAACATCCTCACCCCTAATATCCTTTCACTGATCAAACTACTATAAGCCATATCGTTAGCTGATAATCAGCCAACTCAAATCCCTCAATATCACCGATATACATAACCCTTAAAGTTTTCTCCATCTCATGAACAAGATCTTGAGTATCCTTTTTAGATTTGACCTGGTAAATATCAAAGGGTTCAATTGCATGAACTAACTTGCCCTAGTAGTGTTTGGACTATCATGAGTAGAACAAATATTACATGACTAATTCAGACTGAGATGACACAATCTGAGCAAGAGTCTGTCTGAACTCAACATTAGTTCCATCACCCTAAGGGGGATGAATTTGAGTAGAGCCGATTCTTGGATTCCTTGGAGCACTAACCATGATAAGTGGGGCTCAATAATAGTAGTTGTTCCAGAAGTGTAGACTCCATGATGGGTCTGGATCAGATGAGAAAAGTGGATATCTTTTACCTTTGTCTCTATAGGGACTAAGGTTCCCACTGATATTTTTTGACATTTAGTTCTTTTCCAAGGCATGTTACAATGCCTAAATAATTAGAGTTAGTATGAATTTCTTATAATCAACATTCATAACATGGACTAGAACATGAAAAAGAGAAATATTTCAAAATGCATTATAGCCTCTGTTTTGAAAGTGTGACACGCTACACACTCATAAAAATGACTCAACTAGATATAGCTTCATAGACACCAAAGGACACTTGAACTTTATTTTCTGATACCATTTTTAATAGACCATTCCAGCAGTGATACTATCCACTCTGGACCTAGACCATTAAAGTTTTAAAATGCATCACTATGGAGTATGGATTGATTACTTATACACCCAACATATCTCATGTGTTTTTGCTGATGTGAGACTTCTTATCACAATATGAGGTGTCATATACACCTTATTTTATAGACTTAGCATCCATGCTGAAGTTTGCTCCACAATATGGGATTTGCCTAGAGTAATGACTAAGGTTTGTCGTACTTTATTAGGATTTTCCTAAACTTAGTTTAAACTTTTTGTCCATATAGATAAATCTAATATAGAACTGGCTCAAATACCAAGTTTTTCACTAATAAAGGCCCAGGAGGACCACTTAGCTTTCATTATGATCATTCTAATAAATTTACTGAAAAAAACACTTATAATATAACTTACATCAAGCTTTCTAAAAAAAAATCATTTGATAACTCTCTAAAACCATAGGGAAATACTGAACTCCTATCGAACATCAACATTATTTTATAAAGCCTCTAAGTAATGAGGAACTATGTAAGACAAGATAAGGCCCGAATAATACCATAAAACAAAGTACTAAGAAATTTAAATAAAGTATGACTTTCGAAAAATGGAGGGCTCACCTAAGCTAAAACCTCCATAAACGATCCTAATGTCGCACAAAACCACAAGAATTTTTACATGACCCAAACCCGGGCCTGGCCGTTTTGGGTAGCGCAAGTCCAACCTAGACCAGAGACCACACCCAAGACCCAAAACTTTGCACATCTTACACCCCGTGCCGGATGAATTCCTAGCATATAACAAGATAAGAGAATATCAGTTTAAAACATAATAATAAGTCTATAATTAAAACTACCTATTCATAAACAAACATCCAACTAATACCAATACCAATTCCAATTCCAACACCGATACCGACACTGCCCATGCCCACAGTAGTCCGACAAAGCCTCTAATCAAAACCAAAGAATATCTAGTTGAGACATACCCCTAACCATAGCCAAAACCAAGACCAAAGAAATAGTAAAGACATATAAATCCATAGCATAAAATGGGGCCTTCCAAAGTATGGAAGCTTTCTACTTCAGTCTAACTCAAAAAATATCCCTGAAGCACCTAGTCACTGAGCAAGAGGAGTGGAAGTATGGCCAATTCCTGAATTGGATGGGGATACATCATCCAAAGATGGTTAGCGGGGTGAATGCCAGCTTGTAACTTAAGGATAAAGATAAAGTAATCCCATTAATCCAAAACTAAGTCAAACCAATACATGTAACCATATGTAAATACATATATACATATATATCATGCCAGGATAGGGAAAAAAGTTTAGTATGCATTTCAAAACCTTAACCTGGGCTGTGTAGCTTTACCATCACAAGTCAACACATGGGCTATATGGGTCTAGTGTTACCCCCTGAATGGGCCCCAGTACATATTAGCTGAATGAATCAGAGATATTATAAACGGTCAGGGTTTCTCTTGTACCCTTTGCCCTCCATGATACGTATATACATGTAAAGACATGGGGGATTCCCTTGTACCCCACAAACACAGGGTTTTCAAGACCAATCCTTAGGTTGGCGAACATGAGTTTCCAGTGTCCGTCCTTAGGACTCACACCTTCACCACTAGCTATCACAACCCCCATTATTGCCCAATTAAAACATTTAACTCATAACCAGACCACCAACTCCAGGAGTCAATTATTAAGGCATTATTAAGTGGTCCTATCTTACCGACTGTAGCTTAAAAGCAATGTCATTAACCAATAGTTAGGGGATCCCCATGTATCCCACAAACTCCATTATAAAAATCACATAGGGAATTCCCCGTGCACCCCACAAGGCTTTTATATATCATTCACTTAGGGAATTCCATTGTACTCCATAAGGTTTTGAAAACCATCCTTAACCACTTAAACATTTATACCATACATTAGTTTCAAGAAACAAGCCTAGCTAAGTTATAATGCATACACCAAAATCAATTATGTAAATGGGTTGAGTTTATCACTAATTTCCTACCAAAACAATATATTTGGGGATTCCATTGTACCCCTATTTCCATCAACCATTCCCATGCACCCTAATGTATTTACCAATCATTAATTTAAGTACAATAGCTTCATAAATATCATGGAAGAAGAACTTAAATCAGTTATATTAAGAACCCTCAACACATATTTCAAAACCCATATCAATATTTCATGAAAAATGTGTTAATTCATATGCTTTTACAAAATGACAATGAGGGAAGAGTAACATGCCTTAAACACTATTAAATATGGAGTGAAATCACCCTTGGGAGCCATAATTGGTTAGTCTTTTAAAAACCCCAAGTGTTCTTGACCTTGAGGATTGATAGTGTTTTGAGAAGTTACTTGATTGGGTTCTGAGGGTTAAAAATACTCTAAAGATGTTTAAAACATGGGTTTTGTGTTGGGAAAAAGGGTAAATATCCATTATGCCCTTACTTAAAAGCTGAAATATTGCCTCCTTTGATGACGAGTCATTGATTGACTTGTAACCTCTCCTTACGACTCATGACCACGAGTCGTAACCAAGATAGTGACCAACACCCCCATATATTATCAACCTTACGACTTAACTAGCTTACTCATAACAAGGCTATAGGGCTCGTAAGGTTAAGTCATAGTCAACACAAAACTCAATTGGGTTGAATACTAGACATCCTATGATTTCATCTTACGAATTATAACATATCCTTACAGCTCTTAGTGAGCCACTAATACTCATATCAGAATCAAACCATAAACTTACATGATTTGGTTTCGAGTCCTCCTAATGACTCGTTACTAGCCTTTACTACTTTCTCACTAAAATTGTACCCAGAATATAAAATCAACACCATATACTGGTCACCCGACAACTAGGGTCACCTAAACCTTCAAGACACCATATAACTCATGGGGTCAAATCGTAACCAAGATAGTGAGCTCAAAGCTTAAGAAATTTTCAAGGGCCAAAATTTAGGGTATTTCAAATCTCCCCCACTAGGATCATTCGTCCTAGAATGAGGACGAATGATGGGACATGGTAATTACTAGCACGATTTGACTCCATATTTCCTCTACTCTTACCTTTAACAAACTCAACAAATAAAGAAGCCAAGGAAATCATTATTTTCTTTAACATGGTCAGAAAACAAAGATGTTAAGAATAACACATACCTTAAGCATGATTTTTTGGAATGGGGAATATGAATAGGTACTTGGACTACATATTCTCTTGGACTTCCCAAGTAGCCTTTTCAACCTTGTGGTTCCTCCATAGAACATTTACCGAAGCTACATCCTTTGTCCACAATTGGGGGACTTGCCGATCCAAAATATCAATTGGGAGTTCCTCATAAGACAAGTAATCCAAAATACTAATATACTTGATAGGCACAATTAGGGATGGATCACCTACAAATTCCCTCAACATTGACATGCAGAACAGCGGATGAAAAAAGCTCAAACTATAGGGAAACTTCAATTTATATGCAAATTACTAACCCTCTTCAAGACCAAGTATGGGCCAATATATCGAGGAGTGAGCTTCCATTTCTTCCCAAATTGCATTACTCTCTTCATAGGAGACACCTTTAAGAATACCCAATCACCAACCTCTAACTTTAGCTTCTTATGCCTCACATCCACATAAGACATTTGGAGACTTTGGACGGCTTTAAGCCTATCCCAATCACCTTTACCTTCTCCATGGCTTGGTGAACCAAATCTGGGCCAAACATCTCTGCCTTACCAACTTCAAACCACCCAATAGGAGACCAACACCTCCTACCATAAAAGGCCTCAAATAGAGCCATCCCAATACAAGAGAGGTAGCCGTTATTATATGAAAACTCTATAATAGGAAAATGATTAACCCAACTACCACCATAGTCAATCATGCAAGCTCAAAGCATATCATTTAATGTCTGGATAGTCCTTGTTGCTTTCCCATCTGACCACAGGTAGAAAGTAGTACTAAGGATCACCTTGGTCCCCAAACCTCACTAAAACAAGCGCCAAAACTACGATGAGAAATTAGAACCACGATCTGACATGATTGAAATAGGCGCCCATGCAACTTCATAATTTCTTCAATAAAAATGTTGCATAATTCTCCGTCGAAAAATTAGTCCTCACTAGTAAGAAGTTAGCAGACTTAGTTCTACTATCCATGATGACCCAGATCGAATCAACCTTATTCTAAGACCGTGGTAGACCAGTAACGAAATCCATATTAACTACTTCCAACTTCCACATAAGCAACTCAATTTCTTGATACAACCCTCCGAACCTCAAGTGTTCAACTTTTACTTGTTCACACACCATGCATTTACCCATAAAACTGGCAATATCTCTCTTCATATTGTTCCACTAGTAGATCTCCTTAAGATCATGATACATCTTTGTTAAACCAGGATGAATAGCGTAATGTAACTTATGAGCCTTGGTCAAGATTCTCTCTCATAACCCATCTACATTGGGAACACACAACCTCCCTTGGTACCGCAAGGTACCATCACCACTAACCTCAAAGGCTATCACTTTTTTTCCACCTACATCCCCCTTGATTTGCATCAAGATAGGATCTAACACTTATTTCTCCTTCACCTTATCACTAATACATGACTTTGCCACCTCTTGAACAAATACACTACCATTCTCAAAGTCCAAAAGGCAAACTCCAAGGTTAGACAAATGTGAACATCTTTCACCAACACTCGGTTGTCCTCACCCATATAATCTAGGCTTCCCATTGATAGCCTGCTAGGGGCATCAACAACCATATTATCTTTACCTGGATGGTCGTGTAGACTCATGTCGTAATCCTTGAGTAGCTCAAGCCACCAATGAAGCCTGAGATTTAGATCTTTCTAAGTGAAAAGATATTGCAGGTACTTATGATCAGTAAAGATATCCATATGCACTCTATACAACTAGTGATGCTAGATTTTCAACGCGAATACCATAACCAACAACTCTAAGTCATGATTCGGATAGATCATATCATATACTTTCAAATATCTAGATGTATAAGATACCATCTTGCCATGATGCATCAAAATACACCAAGCCACACATGGAATGCATTATAATATACCACAAAACCATTAGTACCTTCAAGAAAAGTCAAGACCGGAGTCGAAGTCATCCTATCCTTCAGCTTCGCAAAACTACCCTCACAAGCATTAGATCATAAGAACTTCTCCTTCTTTTGAGTTAACTTAGTCAACAGGGAAGCTATAGAAAAGAAACTTTCCACAAATCTCCTATAGTAACTGGCTAAACCTATAAAGCTCTGGATATCAGTTGGAGTCATAGGTTTAGGCCATTTCTTAACTACTACAACCTTCTGTGGGTCCACCATGATCCCCTTACTAGATATGACATGACCCAAAAAAGTAATAGCATTTAAATAAAATTCACACTTAGAGACCTTAGCATACAAATGTTGATCTTTCAAGGTCTACAACATAATGCAAAGGTGATTGGTATAATTTTCTTTACTCTTAGGGTACACCAAAATATCATTGATAAATACAATGATGAGCAGATCCAGAAATTGATGAAAGCTCTATTCATCAAGTCCATGAATACCGTTGGGACATTAGTCAACCCAAATACATAACCAAGAACTTAACAGTCCCATATCGGGTATGGAAGACAGTCTTAGGGATATCCACATTCCTAATCCTAAGCTGGTGATGCCCGAATCAAAGATCAATCTTAGAGAAACACCTAGCACCCTGAAGCTGATCAAACAAATCATCTATTCTTTGGAGAGGATACTTATTATTTATCGTCACTTTGTTCAATTACCGATAATCAATATACATCTGAAGAGAACCATTCTTCTTATGCACAAATATTACTGATGCACCCTACGGAGACACATTAGGATGGATGAAATCATCATCTAAAAGATGCTTTAATTGCTCATTAAGATTCTATAATTTATCTGGAGCCATTCTACACATGGGAATAGAGATTGGATGAGTATTCGAAAGAAGATCAACACCAAACTCAATCTCTCTATCAGGAGGGACAATAGAAAGATCATCAGGAAAGATCTCAAGGAATTCATTTACCATAGGGACGGAATGTAAAGAAGGTCCCTCTAAGTTAGAATCTTTACCTCATACCAAATAATAGAGACACCCCTTGGAAATTAATTTCTACACTCTAAGATATAATATGAACCTTCACTTAGGCACTAGAGAGTCCCCTTCCCACTTAATAATTAACTCATTAAGGAACTTAAAAATGACCATATGGGTCCAAAAATCTATAGAAGTATAACATGAATGCAACCAGTCCATCTACAATATTATATCAAAATCAACTATGTCTAACTCTATCAGATCCACCAAAGTCTCCCTACCACCCACATATACCAAACAACCCCTATAGACTCTTGTAGCCACTATAGGTCACTACCAGGGCAGAAACAAAAGAAGGCTCTAAAATAAACTCGAGACCGAAACCAAAATGCATAGCCATAAAAGGGGTCACATAAGAAAAAGTAGACCTTGGATTAAGTAAATAGTACACATAATGGAAAAAGAGTTTCAACATACTAGTAGTGATGTTTGGAGTTGCCTCAAACTTCTAGAAGGTAGTGAGAGCATAGAGACATTTCCAATAAGTGCCAGAGCTGGATAGTGCACTCTTTAGTGTACGAGATGATAATGAGGCAATTAGAACCTTATTTTCCCTAGAAGAAACCTTATCCATGGGAAAGCTTCTAAGCATATGCCCTAGTTAACCATATTTGAAACACATGTCCCTCCCCTTATCATAAAAACCTTGATGCAATCAATCACAAAATTAGAGGATATGACGGAGCTGATTAGGCCTCACTAGCTTGGGATTAGGCATCCTGTGCCTGAAACCCATCCTTATGTTGTAAGCGATGATCACCCAACAACTTTGAATGAAGAGCACTAGTCGTAGAGTAAGAACCAGAACTCCTCCATTTCTTCTTAGACCACTTTCCACTAACTCTACCGCTCTGTTGTTGACTTCTACCTTGATAAAGAAAAAACTAAACTTCTTATTATGTATTTCCCCTTCAGTCTATTTGTTCTTCTCTTCCTTAACTTGTTGTATACAAACCATAAGCCAAGAAATATCTATATCCTTATTCAACAAGGCAGCCTTACTTTCTAGAATCAATTCATGGGATAACGCAGAAGAAAATTTCCTTATTCTAGCCCTCATACTAGTACCAACTCTGGAGCAACTCTGGAGCATACCAAGACAATTGATGAAACTTCAAGGCATACTTCTTGATTATCATCCTACCTTACCTCATATTCATGAATTCTTTATCCTTTGCCTCCCTCAACTCCTAGGGAAAGAAGCAATCGAGAAAAGTACTAGAAATGTTCGTCCATAAGGCAGACTCAGCATCTACACCCTTGAGCTTCTCCCAGTCTTCATACCACTTAGGCTGCAAACTCCACTTCTTCCACCTCAGTAACATGTATCATATAAAAAATCTTTTCTATTTTATCTATAAAACCCTGAGGATCCTCTTTAACCTTTGTACTAGTGAAAATAGGGAGATTCAGTTTCATAAATTGGCAAACTCTAGTGGCATTGGAGGTGGAGCAATAGAATCTACATACTTAGTCTGAGAGGTAACCAACTGAGTAAGTAGATAGATCGAATGGTGAAACGCAACGTTAGACACATCAGCTTGAGGTGTCTGGAGAGAGGAAGGAGGGACTAGTGGAGCTCCATTAGGACCATCATAGACAGTGTCCCTACACCTAGTCTGAAACTCTAGAGTAGGATGAACTCTATTTCTATTGTACTCAAGATAGGATAGAAGGGTTTCCACGAACATCAGATCTTCTTGGAGGTATGATCTAAAAGGCAAACAAATAGGAATTAGATAGATCCAAGACCTTAGACTCTACAGCCTAAAAATAGGACATAAGAAAGAGAAACATTCCTAAATGCCTCATAGCCTTTTCCTTATGAGTATGACATGCTACACACCCATTAAAGAGACTCTAATTGACACGACTTTATAGACATCCAATTGACCATAAACCTAGGCTCTGATACTAATTCGAATGACCTAAACCCAAGTCTATTCATGTTAGGTATCTCAAGTCCAACCTAGATTAGAGACCACCCCCAAGACCTGAACCTTCTCCTATTTTACACCCCATGTTGGATGAATGGATGGCGATGTTGATGTACTAGCACCTCCAATTCTCAATCCAGAAAGCCTAGGTGTGGATGATGTTGAAGGTACAAATGAAGAGCTACTATGCAGATTATTATGGGGATAAGAAGGCTGGAACTGGTGGGGCGGTGGGGGCAGTAAAAATATATTTGGTAGTGAAATATTTTCCCTTGGTAGAGGAAGAATATTTGTAGTAGCTAGTGGAAGAGTTGGTGTAACAGATGGTGGTAGTGGTGCTTTATATGGACCTGCGGGAAGATTATTAGTTCTTTTCTTACCTTTCTTACGTTGTCCATTACCATGACCTTTTGATGCCATTGATTTTCTTTATTAAGCACCTGGTAAAAACAAAACCATAATATAACATAAATAACTGATTCGGCAAATGAGTTACAAATATATAATTACTCATACAGGATTTAGCTATAGCAAACTGACAGCAAGAGATCAAAGAACCATCAAAGAGTTGGAGTATGAAAAACAAGGTTGTGTACTCATTAGTTGTATATAAGGACTGGTAATACAGTGCAAGTTCAACCATTGACTCTTCATATATAAAGGTAACAAATTCAACTTGCTGATGTAGGATAAGTACTTTTCATTAATACCCACACTGATGCAGGACTGGAGAAAAAATGGAATTTTTAACAGTCCATATTTCAAAACAAGCATACATTACTAGTGATAATAACTCCTTGCTTTGACTTCACAACTTAAAAATGGCAGGGTTGGATCCCACTGTAGTGATATATTATAGATACAGTCATTTTTACCCTGTATAGAAGGAGGAAGCAGTCTGATTCCATATGATGTAGATAGAACAAGCATACAGATGAGTGCAGTGTAATAAGAAAATATAACAAGACAAGCAAATCACGTTGCTAGTTACTGGCACTACAAATGTTAACAAAGAAAAGACACTATATTGTCAAGAAAAATAACAAAAAGCAGCAGCTAAAATACAATTCAAAACCTTATTACAACACATTACTACTATTAATAACAACTCAATACTCGTCGCTTGTTTCATAGGCATTCATCAATTCTTCCTCATTACTTGTTTCATATTCATTCATCGATTCTTCCTCATCACTTGTTTCATTTTCATAAAGTAACTATTCCTCTTTATTTCATTTTCACCTGTTGGATCTTCCTCATCATTTGCCTCGGATGTTCTTTCTCCATAATCATGAACATTCAATCTAAGTTCAGAAGGATCAAATTCTTCATATAGGCCTTTGTGCTGCAACTCACCTGCTAATTCATCATCCACCCTTTCTTCAACACTTGAAATGTCATTCTGATACACTATATCTAATGCATCCTCCACTACAACTCTACCAACGGGCTTTGTTTTTATAACTACCCGCCATGCAGATTTATTCTTTTTCAAAGGATAAGGAGTGCTACACACTTGTTTCATTTTTTATGTAATGACAAATGGATCATAGAGTCCATACTCCCTTGTACGCTTAATTTTAACTATTTTATACTGAGGGTGCACCTTTGTACCTAACCTAGGCGTAGGATCATACAACTTACCCCGAAAGAGAACCAATTTTTTCTTCGGCTAACCAACATGATAATCGAGTTCTAAAATCTCATGAAGCACACCATAATAATCATCACCGCCATCACCTTTCACCCAAACCCCACTATTGCTAGTTTTCTTGCCCTTAAAGAACTCTTCTATATGAAATTTATACCCATTGACAGAGTACTTAGAAAACTTTTTGACTTTAGCATCAGGTCCACGAGCTATATCATGTAAAAATTGGCCATTTGGGTCATAATTAAGTGGATTATGAACCTATAAAAAGTTCAAAAAAAGTAAGAATTTAAATAGACATGATATTGAACAAAAGTGTAAATAGTGTTAAATATTTAAGTTACACTTACATATTCTCTAAACCATACTGAAAACATAGGATAAACAGCAGCATCTCTATATAAAACCACGAAGTAGCTGTCCGACAAAGTTATGACTTTCATTAGTTAAAGCTTTTAGATAGACCTTGAATGATTGTCCTTAATATAAATATACTATAAAAATATATGACCTCAGGACAATTTAATAATACATGTATTGTAGATGACTTAAGCTCTGCCTCATTCAAATATCGAACTGGACCACCTTTCAGACTTCCTTTACCTGGTTCATTGAATATTGAAAATAGTGATGCCGAAGGATCTATATTGTCTCCATAATCATGCCTATTAGGTCGGTTTCTCAGACATGGTACATCATGTTCAAAATAATATGATCAAAAATAAGAGGTCTCTTTAGCCAAATAAGCCTCACATACTGATCCCTCAATTCGGGATCTATTTTTTATGGTCCGCTTACATTTTCCAATAGTCCTGCATACTATGGTCTATTAGATGAAATAATGTTCAATTAAAACACATGAAGGTAAATGTTAAAATTCAATACCTCTCAAAGGGATACATCCATCGACACTGAACAGGCCTTCCAAGTTGTGTCTCTCGCACAAGGTGAATTGAAAGATGCTCCATAACATCAAAAAAACCAGGAGGAAAATTTTTTGACAACTTGTTTAAGGTTAAGAAAATGTTGATATCCATCAAAGATAGGTTCTCCTCCCTTAATGTGTTAGAACATAAATCTTTGAAAAATAAACTTATCTCTGTTATGGGCTTCCAAATTCTATCGGGCAATGCACATAGTGCAATAGGCATCAATGACTCTATGAAAATGTGAAAATCATGGCTCTTCATAGAAGTCAACTTTCCTTTTTTTATGTCAACACACCTAGACAAATTTGATGCATATCCAGCTTGCATTCTCAAATTTTTAACCCAATCACAAATCACTCTTCTATCCTCCAAAGTGAATGTGTAACTGTTTTGGGCTTCTGAATCTTATTATTTAAGTATGTCAGGTACAACTCACTACGCCGATAATACTCCTTTAAGTCCATCCTGGCCTTCAAGTTATCTTTTGTTTTGTTACTTACATCCATCACAGTATTAAACAAGTTGTCAAAGAGGTTTTTCTCAATATGCATGGGATCTAGATTATGAGGCAGAAGATTATCCTTCCAGTAATCTAACTCCCAAAATATGCTCCGTTTAGTCCAGTTATCTGTAATACCATAACTATGTATCTTGGATGGTGGAGACTCTGTTACCTTAGGCAGATTCCTCACTCTATGCCAAATTTGTTCTCGCGACAAAATTGGCGCTGGCTCCTCAAAATCAGTATTATTCTTCATAAAATCACTAGTATTTCTCCTAAACTCATGTTTCATTGGCAAGAATCGATGGTGACAGTCAAACCATGAGTTTTTACCCCCATGTTTTAAAGTGAATGCTTTTGTGTCTTCCATACAACAAGGTCAAGCTAACTTACCCACAGTCGACCACCCAGATATCATTCCATAAGCTAAAAAGTCATTTATAGTCCACATCAAAGTAGCTCGCAATCTAAAGTTTTGTTTCATTGATACATCATATGCTTCCACACCTTCATTCCATAATAAGTTCAACTCATCAATCAATGGCTGCAGGTATACATCAATCAAAACTTTTGGATTGCGAGGACCTGGAATTATGCAAGTTAGAAACATATACTGACTCGTCATACACAATTAAGGTGGGAGATTATAAGGAGTCACAAACACTGGCCAATATGAATATGGTGTAGCTGAGATAAAAAATAGAGTGAATCCATCAGTAGATATTCCTAACCTAATATTTCTTGGTTCACTAGCAAAATATGGATATACACTATCAACATGCTTCCATGATTCTCCATCTGATGGATGACATAAAACACCAGGTGGTCTTTTATTTTCATAGTGCCATCTCATATGAGGGGCAGAGCTCATTGATGCATACAACCTCTTTAACCGTGGTATAAGGGGTAAATAATGCATCGACTTCACCGGAACCTTCTTTTCTTTGGCATGTGTAACTTTCTTATAACGAGGCTGGTTACAAAATTTGCAATGTTCTAAATTTGCATCTTTCTTATAGAATAACATACAACCTTTCTCGCAACATTGAATCTTCTCTGATGAAAGTCCTGACTTAGAAACCAACTTCTTTGTTGTCTAGAAATCTTTGGGTAAGTCAAGTTTATTTGGGTTAAGTTCATTCATAAGTCCAATGATAGATTTCATTCCCTCTTGAGTAATATAATAATCTAATTTAATACTCAGTAACCGAACGACAACAGATAACTTAGAATGCACTGATCCTTCATTCAGTGGATGACTAGCTTCCTCTAACTATTTGTAAAAGTTCTTAGCCTCATCATTTGGTTCATTTTGAGCCTCTGAGTGTGTCCCAAAAGCATCCCAGACCATCTCACTATATCGTGAACTTTCAACATTATTCTCTCTTATTGGACTTTCAACATAATTCTGAAAAGAAAAATTATTAGCAGCACTACTCTCTCCATGAGCTGTCCACACAGTATAATTCAACATAAAACCCTTCCTATAAAGATGTAATGTAACATCATCTGGACTCAATAACTTGCAACACTTGCAATTCCAACAAGGATACCTAATCGTCCCTTCAATAAGAAAATCATTAAGTGTCATTTCTTTAGCAATAAATTTAGCTACGCCATGTTTATATTCTTCCATCAACCCCGTAAAGTTAGCATAAAGTCTATTATACATCCATGTACGATCTTCATTTTTTATCTACACAAGAACAACAACAATAATAATAGAGAAGACAAACAAAAACAAGAAAATCAAAATAATAACAAGTTTGTTTAGAGATGCTACTACGAATTGGACAAAAGAAAAAAACCAAGAGATTCAATACAACATAGTAAAGCAGCCAGCAATGAACCTTTTGTTTGTGTCTCTACACTTAAATCATTAAAACTAGTTCAACACCAAAATGAAAGGAACCTACGAATACACCTATGTCAAAAATTTATTAATATCTCATAATATGTCCAAACAAAAGAAAAACACTCATCTAGTCTCTACCTACTGTATATGCCTAATATTGTCAAAAGGTTAAAATAATGGAATGCAAAGCCAAACAAGGAGCAAGTCATGAAACATATAACTAGCAGTAGAATCTCACAAACCTGTTGAGAAGAAATGGGATAAATAACTACACACTGACTTCCAAGCAGCAGTCAGGAGTAATGGAATGCAAATCCTGAACCTGAAGAAAACACAAATAGGTGAGTCATATAGGCGCTCGATGATAGCTCGATATTAGGATCTACTAATAGAGATTTATTAATAATTAGGGAATCGCAGTTTGTAATCTAGTTGTCAAGATGATGGAAATAATCTTGTACAAAATGGTGCGACATGTTATTGGTCTATACTCCTTTATGGTTGCAGGATTGAGTTTCTACAGCAAACGTAATGGAAGTACAATTTACAGCTTTATGCAGAGAGCTTGAAGTCAAATATCCCTTAACAACCTCCAGAATCACCTTGAATAAGTGGCCAAGATTTCTTGGTAAAATGTACATTGAAACTATCTACCCCAGGTTATTTGTCGTCACCTATAGAAGAACGGGAAGAATGAATTTCTACACCAGTTATGTCTTGACAGAGTTGGAAACCTTATTGTTGGTTGAGAACTGGACCCTTTCTCATAATAGCTTTATTAATAGAAGATAAAAGAGGGAGCAGCAGATCCCATAAGAGATTTGTAAAACTGAAGAATGACACTTTATGTCCTCCTTGATGATTGGGTGAAGGAAGATCTAAATAAAAACTATAAATACTACTAAGTAACAAAAAAGGGTCATATCAAATTATTCAATGAGCTGATGTAGATGTTACTGGTAAAGAAAATCAGCAAAATGTGTGTGGAACTTTCTAGTTATTGTTACCCATTTGAAGCAGAAAGTACGAAATCAGAATCAACGATTTTAATTTCAAAGTGACTGTGATCTTATAAATATATTTTAATAATTTTTAGTCTATAGTTTATACACATATATATTGAGCCAAAGAATTAATTTAGTTGAACCTATGATTCCATTTAGCCCCAACTTTGTTTCTTGTTTGGTATAACTATCCATCAGCTATATGGATCATCGCTAATTATTGGACTCAATTTGAGTCTATTTTATTTCAATAGTTAATAACTTTATTATTTAACTGAGATTATTGGGGATTCTATAAATCTCACTAGTTTATAATTTATCTTATTTGGTGTAATCACAAGCTCAGAATGAAGCTAGTTGTGTGTCGTCTCATTTGGTGCAATTTTTCCTCCAAACTACTACTATAATATTTAGAAAATTAGGATATTGAAGAACCTAAAGGAGCGTACGTTCCACTGCACATTTTAGCACCCAAAATCCCCAAATTTCCACCATTACTCCCTAAATTTTTTATAAGTGCAGCCCTTTTTTGGAACAGTGTTACTATATGTAAAAATCGACTGTACAAGGAATAGTAGACATGAACATAATCTTCAAAATAGTAGACATGCCAAAAATGAGATTCCATGTTAAGCGTTTAAACAGAAATTCACAGATTTAGCCAATACTAACATAACACAGATTCACAAATTTTTAAACTTCATAAACCCTTGAAGAAAATGGAATAAATTTTTACCGTGAAGATGGGAATTTCTTGATTGACCTTCAATACCGTCGCTTCACCGTCGTCGTTACCACTCCACCGTCGTTAATTTTTTAGAGAGAACAATTGAAGCGTCAAGTTTAGGAACTCTAGCTTATAGAGATACGAAGTAGAGAGTGAGAGAGAGAGATGAAGTACAAAGTGAGAGAGAGACGAAGTAGAGTGTGAGAGAGAGACGAGTGAGAGTGAGCACGAAGAGAGTGAGAGAGAAAGAGATGAAGTAGAGAGTGAAGAACTGCGGCGTCCTAATCTTATATTTTTATATATATGTATAAATTTCCGACTACTTCTGTCATGAACTAATTTAATATATTTAATTATTTAAGATTTTCGACTACAGTAGTCGGAAATATATATTTAATGTTTTATTTAAATAATTATTTAATTTTTGTTTAGTAGTCTGATTATATATTTAATAATCTATTTATTTAATTATTTAACTTTCCGACTACAGTGGTCGAAAATACATGGTTAATAATTTATTTAAATAATTATTTAATTTTTGTATAAGGGTCTGATTATATATTTAGTAATATATTTAATTAATTATTATTATTTGACTATAGTAGTCAAAAATATATATTTAATAATTTATTTAAATAATTGTTTAATTTTTGTATAAGGTTCTGATTATATATTTATTAATATATTCATTTATTTATTTATATTTCCGACTATAGTAGTCGGAAATATATATTTAATAATTTATTTTAATAATTATTTAATTTTTGTATAATTGTTTGATTATATATTTAATGATATATTTATTTAATTATTTATACTTCTGACTACAGTAGTCGAAAATATATATTTTATAATTTATTTAAATAATTATTTAATTTTTGTATAAGGGTCTAATTATATATAAAATAATATATTTATTTAATTATTTATATTTCTGACTACAATAGTTGAAATATACATTTCACGCTATTTCCCGCCAAATATTCTTACTGTTGAAATCACAAATAGTATCGAAATAATATTTTGTAAAAGAAATAAATTAAAAAATAAAATTTTCAACCGAAGTAGTCGAAAAATTCCGACCACTTTTTTCAGTTGGAAGTTTTAGTCGGAAATTAGCGAATTTCTGGTAGTGAGACTCATTATCTATTTTACATGTCTTAACATACTTATTTACTTGAGTCTGTACAAATGTAAGGAAATACTAATTAGCCATACAAGTATCCGACTTAAACTTTAGAAAATAGATCCAAGTCCTCTAGTATAGTCATCAACAATGGTAAGAAATTATTTATTTTCATCAATACTTGGGGTTTTATATGATCCCCATATGTCCATATAAACAAGATCAAAAGTTGATCTAGTCTTTATACTATTTGTTGGAAAAGGATGTCTAGTTTGCTTAGCATTAGGACAAACAAGACATTTGTCTATTATATCAGTTATACTATCAGGTCTATTAGGCAACAACTTATTCAAAACAAAAGATGACACACGACCAAATCTTTTGTGCCACAAACTAATTTCTAACTAAGGATGAATCCTAAGTATTAGTATCTTGGATTTGAGACAAGTTTACTGCATCCTTCTTGGGAAATCTTTGACTAAGTAAACATTGATTAAGCAGAAATAGGTCATCCTTCAATCTACCAATTTCCTTCACCTTCCCACTTGAAAGGTCTTAAAAATACAAAAGTTGAGGATAAAAATAGACATCAAAAGTGTAGTTCTTTGGTGATCTTGGATAAAGACATTAAATTGTACTTGAACTGTGGTAAATGAAATACATCTTTGAGAATACTTATGGTGGAGATTGAACTATTACCAATATGAATGACTATGAAAATCAAGCATCACAGCTTGATGATTCATGAACAAAGAAGAAGAAATGAGAGAGTGAAGTTGTAAGTTTTATTCATCATCAAAATCACGTGTTACAATCTGATATTGTACCTTATATAGGCTATGAAAAATATACAAAATATCTAATAACTACCTCCTTCTAGAATATTCTATTTGACACCTCATTGCACCTAACTAAATATTGTTTAACAACCTCTAACAACTTTCAACCCCTTATACGGCTGACTCAACAATATACAACTAACTAACTAACTGCATATCTACTCCTATCAGTGCTACACATCAGTGGAACAGGTAGTCACATATGTGTCAACAACACAGTAGTTAAAACACACCTCCTCAAGCTGTAGGGTGCAATATATTTAGCACACCAAGCTTGCCTAATAAATGAGCATGTTGAGCTTGGCTTAGCCCTTTAGTAAGGAGGTCAGCCACTTGGTCCTGAGAGTGAACATGTACAGCTTGTATCAGTTTACTTTTGATCTTATGCCTGATGAAATAGCTGTCAATCTCTATGTGTTTTGTTCTCTCATGAAACACAGGATTGTTGGCCAACTGAACTGCTGAATTGATATTACTGAAGAATGATATGGGTAAGGTAATGGGAACCTTGAGTTCATGAAACAAACCAACTAACCAAGTTACCTCTGTAACTACTGAAGCCATGCTTTTGTACTCAGCTTAAGCAGAACTCCTGGAAATGGTGTACTGTTTCTTGGACTTCCAAGAAATTAAGAATTCACCAAAATGAACTGCATAACCAGTAACTGATCTCCTGGTGTTGGGACAAGTAGCCCAATCTGAGTCACACCAGTAAGTTAGAGTGGTAGAATGTTTAGCCTGTAACTAGATTCCTTGACCAACAGAACCTTTGAGGTATCTGACTACCCTAGTAGCAGCCTCCCAATGTGATCTCTTGGGATATTGCATAAACTGGCTGAGAGTGTGGACTACAAAACTGATATCTGGTCTGGTAATAGTGGCATACATGAGTTTACCTATTAGTCTTTGATAAGAAGAAGCATCAGATAATAAACTATCACCTTGTGCACCTGTGGTTTGATCATACTCAAGTGAGGTCAGCCTTACATTGGATTCTAAGAGAGTGATTGCAGGTTTTGAACCACTAAGGCCAGTATCTGAAATTAATTCTAGGACATATTTCCTTTGATTTAATATCACCCCTAAAGATGATCTGAGAAATTCAATACCCAAGAAGAATTTGAGATTCCCCAAGTCTTTCATCTTGAACTGCTGCTGCAACTTGGCTTTTGTTGCATCAATCAAAGTAGCATTGCTTCCAATAAAGAGCAGGTCATCAATATATACAAACACTATCACTGTGTCATCACCTTGATGTAGGAAGAAGAGAGAATAGTAATGAGCACTTTGAGTTAATCCAGCATCAAGCAAGGCATGAGTCAGTTTCAGGTTCCATTGTCTGGAAGCCTGTTTGAGGCCATACAAGGATTTGAGTAGTTTGCAAACCCTTTGCTCTCCTTGGCTTTTAAAACCTTCTGGAAGCTCCATGTACACCTCCTCTTTAAGATCCCCTTGTAAAAATTCATTATACACATCCATTTGATAGAGAGGCCATCCTCTAGATACTGCTACAGCAATCACACCCTGACAGTAACCATTTTTGCAACTGGTGAATATGTCTCATGATAATCAAGCCCTTCTTGTTGGATATATCCCTTGGCAACTAATCTTGCTTTGAACCTTTCCACTTCACCATTTGTAAGATATTTAATATTGTATATCCATTTGGAACCAACAGTGTTCTTACCTTTGGGCAGATCAACAATGGTTCAGGTGTTGTTTGCCTCTAATGATTGAATTTCTAACTTCATAGCTTTCACCCATATTTTATCCTTTACAGCTTGTTTGAAGTGTTGAGGCTCAGTCAGAGTAGAGAATCTTGACAAGTAACACTGATATCCTAGTTTTAATTTACTGTAAGATAGGTTGTTGGCTAAGGTGTACTTACATCTCTGGGATTTTGAAGTGTCAACAAATCATGCATCCACAAAGGTGGTTTGCTTGTTCTCGTTGGTCTACTTGAAGAGGGATAAAATAGGGAATGATTATCTTGACATGTTTCTTCATGAGTGGTGCCAGGTGAAGTTGCACCAGGTACTGTAGCATCAAAGGAATCTTGGCAATCAGCATAACAATTTGCATCACAAACATGAATGTCCTCTAAAGGAACATCAACACCAACTTCATCATATGTGGAGTCCAGGAAGTCATTGGTGTCTTCATCAGTTTTGGAAGTATCTGCAAGCTGTAATTTTGCTTTTGATAGATCAAATAGAAAAGAATCTTCATAAAACACAACATCCCTACTCACTAATAATCCTTTTGAGTTGATGTCCAGTAATAAGTAACCCTTTTGAGATTCTGAATAGCCTACTAGCATAGTAGGTTTAGCTCTTTCAAAGAACTTTTCACCCCTAGGGACAACAGTCATATAGCACAGACATCCAAACACCCTCAAATGAGATAGCTTGGGATCTTTAGAAAATAGCAACTGATATGGGCTCTTACCACTCAGGAATGAGGTTGGCAATCTGTTCATGATATATACTGCAGCTTTTACACATAATCCCCAGTACTTGATAGGCAAATGGGATTGAAACTTAAGAGCTCTAGTAATATTCAATATGTGCATGTGCTTCTTTTTCACTACTCCATTTTGTTGTGGAGTGTAAGGATAGCTGGTCTGATGTAGAATACCTAGAGATTGGAACAATGTGTGACATTGAGTATTGACAAATTCAGTCCCATTATCAAATCTAATGGTTTTTATCACCACTCCAAACTGTGTTTTAATCATGGATATGAATGTCTTAATAGCTACTATGGTTTTAGATTTTAGCTGCAACAGATAAATCCAAGTATATCTACTATAGTCATCCACCATAGTCAAGAAATAACACTTATTATCAAATGTAGGTATTCTATAAGGACCCCATAAATCCATGTGTACAAGTTCAAGAACTACAGAACATCTAGTAGTACTTGTGGGAAATGGCATTCTTGTTTGTTTAGCTAGTGGGCATACAGTACGTTTATTCAATATATTTACACCACTAGGATTTATCAAAATGTTTAATTCTCTTAAAACCTGAGGAGTTGGGTGCCCAAGTCTTTGGTGCCATAGTCTGTAATTAGGAACAACAACCTCTACAGTGAACCTGGTGTATTTTGGTCCTTCTTGGACAGCATTATCTTTCCATTCTCCTTTAAGAACATATAGTCCACCCTCTTATCTACCAATCCCATTCACCTTTCCATTGAAGAGGTCCTGAAATATGCAGAAATCAGGATAAAAGACATAAAGCATGATAGTTCCTTGGTTATCTTAGCAACAGACAACAGATTTAGTCTAAAATTTGGAACAAAGCGAACATCCTTGATCACATTATCTGTAAATATATAAGTTTCTTCTGTGTGAGAAATTGTGACTTCATTTCCTGTTGGAAGGTGCAATTTGTCCAAATATCTTGGAACCAAGCTATTGCTATCTTTAAACAAGTGTCTATTGGCAGATACATGATGTGTAGCCCCTGAATCTACAATTCAACTGTCAGTTTAAGTCTTGGATAAGAAAAAAATAGTAATACCTGTCATATTGACTTGTTTCATATCCTTAGTATCCTTATTCAACATGTTCATGATTTGATTGTACTCTTCATTAGTGAATGTATGTGGTTTTACCAGTGGTATAGGATTGACATCATGACTGGAACTCGTAGTATCAACTAGTCCTACTACCATGCTTGTAGTTTGGGAAGACTTGCTACCAGTGTTATATGACCTGAAATTTGGAGGAGCATAACCCTGTTTCTTCTTATTTTTCCAATCATTCGGATATTCTATCAGGTTGTAGAAGTTTTCTTTAGTATGACCTGAAATTTAACAGTAGTCACACCTTCTACTCTTGTAATTTGTGTTTCCCTGTCCATAACCATAATTACGATTCACTTGCATAGCAAGAGGTTCTGATCTGTCATGAACAGCTGAGTGTTGTATCTCATCCTCTATGAGCATGGCATTAGCTTGACTGAGAGTTGGAGGTACTCCCTTAAATAAGATCTTTCTCCTAGCTTGATCGTAGGACTCATTCAAGCCACTCAAAAATTGTAGAAGTCTTAGTTGACACATATGATCTGAGTATTCTTTGGATTTAGGGCAATCACAGCTAGGATTTGGAACCAGAGCATCATACTCACTCCACAAGGTTTTCAACTTAGTAAAATAAGTTGAGATTGAATCAGTACCTTGAGAATGCATATTGATTTCACGATGCAATTGATATATATGCACATGATTCACTTTGTCATATCTCTCCTTCAAATCATTCCAGACTGCACAAGCATTTGTAGCATACACGATCCCAGATAGTAAGATTTCACTCATCGTATCATGATCCATGAAAGGACAATCGCATTACATGTTTCCCATTGATCATGAAATTCTTCTCTGTATGACTCCTTGTTCTAGGATCCAGTAAAAAAATCATACTTTCTCTTCCCTAATAGAGCAATTCGCATGGATCGACTCCAAAGAATATAGTTTTCTGAACCAGTCAATTTGATTGGAATGAGTACAGAACTTGCACTATCTGAAGCACCGATGAAGAGAGGATCACTTTGATCAATTTTGGGTGCCATGAATGAAGAAGCTCAGCTATAAAATCAACCAAACTTGCAGAAAAATCAAAGTACTCTCTGTATCAGCCAACCTGGCTTTGATACCATGTGAAAATCAAGCATCACAGCTTGATGATTCATGAACAAGGAAGAAGAAATGAGAGAGTGAAGTTGTAAGCTTTATTCATCATCAAAATCACGTGTTACAATCTGATATTGTATCTTATGTAGGCTATGAAAGATATACAAAATATCTAATAACTACCTCCTTCTAGAATACTTTATTTGACACCTCATTGCACCTAACTAAACATTGTCTAACAACCTCTAACAACTTTCAATCCTTTATACGGCTGACTCAGCAATATACAACTAACTAACTAACTGCATATCTACTCCTATCAGTGCTACACATCAGTGGAACAGGTAGTCACATATGTCTCAAAAACACAGTAGTTAAAACAGTGACTAGTGAAGTGTCGCCATCTGGAAGATAGAACTATTACCAATATGAGTGACTAGTGAAGTGTCACCATTTGGAAGATAAATCTTTTTAGGATTAACGTTATTAATTATAGTAATTATAATATAATATCAATGTTTGTATTAGAAATTATTGCAAATTCACTATTAGTTGAATACAAAATGGAGGGCATTGTGGGACCGGAAATTGGTACCGGAAGTGAAAGATTTGAGTAATTATGGTCTATAACAGACAAGATCTTTTTTTTTATTATTATTTTATCAATAAGAGAGAGAATTATTGATTTATCTATTTTACTGGTTGGCTGTATAATGCCAAATATTTGTTCTTTAAACAACTGTATTTGGGCTATAAAATGCCAAAACTTAAAATGTGGGCTGCATTGCATTGGCATGCCGAAATTCCCAATATTTTAAGTCCTTAATCCATGTGATTCGTTTCACAATCAGGTGAGAAATGCTTGAATATTTGACATGTATAAGGAGAGAAAGACCTCCAGATTCTAGAAAGTTTTAGTACTAAAGTAATACAGTTGAGAAATAAATGAGATAAGAGAAGCTTCCTTCCAATCAAAAGTAGTTAGAACTAATAACAAATATCGTTGACTTTGAATAAAGATTCGTGTAAACTCTACGTTCCCTTTTAGGTGTGCAATCTCGTGAGAGACCTTCATCATTTCTAATTATTCTATTCTTTTCTCCCCTATAAGTGAATGCTAGAAAAATAAGTTTGATATTGTTAATCATTTAGGATGTCAAGCCCTTTGCCTCTTCTTGTACAATGGTTTTCCTTCTTCCTAATATTCTGTCAAATCTTTCATGCATCTCGAGCTGATTTAGGAACAGCAAGCCAGTATAGCCCACCATACACACGTAAGTTAGTTTCTCCTACAAATTAAAAGAACTAACTAAAAAAATTTTGTCTCTCATGGCTTAGTTATGTTCCATTTTAAAATAAAGTAATCTGGGCATAATAGTAAGAGTTGCCATCCTATCATGACTAGGAGAGCTAGTTATAGATTCAAGTCGTGAAAATAATCTTTGCAATTTTGCAAGGGAAGACTATTGATGAGAAATCTAATATGAGCAATCCAATTTCTTGGACCCTGCATTTAACAGGATCTTAGTACGTTGGACTGCAAGGTATTATTTCATTCAGAAATAAAGTAATCATGGCAGAATAATAAGAGTCGTCATCCTATGACTAGTCGATCTAGTCATGGGTTCAATTAGTAAATACAGCGCAGCTACACACCATAGATCCAATATAATCGATCCAACTTCTCGGATCAGGCATATAAGCAAGATCTTAGAGCACCGAACTATAAACTTATATTTCATTCTGGGTGATATTTATCTCCACAAAATTAGATTTCATTCTGGGTGATATTTATCTCCTCTCTTTTCCCTTCTACCAAACAGCAAGTGCATGTTTTGGGAGTGAGTCAACACAATTCCCATCAAGCAACTTCTTTGCAGCAGCTGGTGAAGGGATATGGGATGATGGAGCTGCCTGTGGAAGACAGTATTTGATCAGTTGCATTAGCTCTGTTTTGCCCAAAGCTTGTAAACCAGGAGAAACTATTCAGATCAAGATTGTTGATCGGGCACAAACACTAACTTCTACTCCAACAAAACGAGGAACCACAATGGTCCTTTCTAATGCTGCTCTTGCTGCAATTGCTGATTCAAATGCCCCTTCTCTTAACATCGATTTTCGACAGTAAGTCATCGCTCCCCTTATTTCACTTTTGTTGAGTTAATTTCTCAAATGATCACTTAATGTGATGTATAACTATTTTTTACAAAAATAACTAAATTTTTATTGTCTATACTAAAAATAGATATTATGATTACTCAATTATTGTAAAGAGATAAGGGAAACTGTCAGCTTCAAGGTGAGTAGTGCACACAGGGCCTAGGCGCCGAGCTAAATCAAAAGGTGCACTGAGAAGTACTACATCCATTTTAATTTATTTATTTAATTAAGTTGAAACAAAGTTTAAAAAAGTAAAATGTTATTGAATCTTATGAGCTTAAATTAATATATATAAAAAAATATCAAAATATTCTTTAATCTTATCACTTTAAACCTATAATGTGAGAAGTTAGAATATAAAGTAATACAAAATGAAAGAAACGGCTTTTTCAAAAACAAACTAAAATGTAAAAGTAGTAGTTATACGAAAGGAACTTCTGATATTTTGTTACTATAAAGTTTTAAAAAACGGAAGAAACATCTTTTTAAAAAACAGACTAAAAAGTAAAAGTAATACTCCTTCCGTTTTATTTTATCTATTGTTACTTTTTTTTATTTGTCTCAAAAGAATGTTATATTTTCTTGGTAATTATTTAAAGACACAATTTCACTTTTACCTTTATTGATCTCACCCACTTAATTAATGATAGTAATTGTATAATTTTAATAAGGACAATATGGTAAACATCATTAAGTCTTTATCTTATTTCTTAAATTTCGTATTTGGTTAAATTATGACACATAAAATGAGATGGAGGGAGTAGTAAGATACCAAAGGAACTTCTACTATCTTGTTCTTTCCTATTTATTTTTGGGTTGTGGAGTGGACCCCAAAAAATGGGCTAAGTAAAAGAGAAGTGATTGATACGTCGAACCTGACACCTATATATAGCATATTGATGAAATGTAGGAGTACACCATCGTTAAGGGACCAGATTCCTGAAATAAGATATATGACAATAAAACAATAACACACAGAGAATACAGTAAATAAATCAACACAACGATTTTACATGGAAACCTCCTTGCTCAAGGGAGGAAAACCACGACCTGTAATCACATGTTTTCTCAAGCTCCACTATAATCAGAATCAATCATGATTACATACTCCATTAGAACTTAATTCTAAGTTCCACTAGATTGCAATAACTCTACCACAATCTCCTCTTGACAACTCTGTCAAAATCTCTCTCAAAACTGACTAACTCTAACCAGCACAATCTCAGACAACTTTATCTAAGAAGGTTAAAATCAAAATGAAAACTTTACTCTCTTAACTTTGGAGTAAATCAGTTATAGGACTCTACTTAAGAATACCAACATTATGAGCAATATAAATATTAGAACTTGAGCTTACAGAAGGTTTTTGCCGCCATAGTAGAAGCCTTGAATTGCAAAAGCTATTGATAAATGACCATACTATGTATTTATAATAGTTTAGAATTGTATAATCAAATTTTGATTTGATCGGGTGTCCATTCTGAAAGTCTGTGCACCTGTACATTTGTTGCACTAGCAAACCAAATTTTGCAGAGTGTGATAGTTATGCCTATGCAAAGTAAGCAATGGACCTGGTTATCTGAGTATCATCTAGTCATCATCATAACATGAGACAACAATTTTTTTTTATGATGACAAACCATGTTCACATAACATCAAATTTCATTCAGTTTGGAGCAGCTGCATCTACACATACACCAGTATTTCCCCTATCAATAGTATCCCTTCACTAACTTTTTACAGTTTCAAACCACTTCCTGACTCCCCCTTATCAAACACATCATAGCATCATCAGTGTGTATTTTCTCTGTCAATATTTCCTCTATTATCAGCAATCATATATTACTTTACTTGGTACCTGGTCTCCCTGCCTTAGTTAATTCAATTCCCCCTTTTGACATCATAAAAAAGTAAAAACAGTAAATAAAGATAATAATAGGCACAATTAGGTTAACTAATGGTCACTAGACAACACTAACATGAATGAACAACCAATAGAAAAGAGAGGCAGATGATAGATACACAATATGATTTCATTCATTTGAAAGTAAGGTAAGTACAATAAGTGCATAACAAAATAACATAAAATTTTGAACTTAAAAGCCATTAGAAACAACAAAGAGAAACTGACACTAGGGATAATTTGGAAACAAAGAGGGTGCTTAGGTTGATGGAGGTTTGGGAGAGAGGGACTTAAGCAGCATTTTCATACTTGCACTCTCTATAGCATGAAAATTCAACAGCTATTTGGTGAGGTTATTTACTTCTGCATTAAATCCTTGAACCTCTTTTGCGAGTACAATGACCTTAGTCTTCAGTTCTGCATTTATGGCTCTTAGTGCTTCAGCAATACCTAGTCCTTTAGTGGAAAGTTGTTGGTTTTGATCCTCAACTTTAAATGTAGAATCTCCGCATCCTTGGCAATCAAACTATTGCTCATCTCCTTTACCTCTTTGCTCAAATTTTCTTGAACAACTATTAGTTCTAACACTTGGGACATGGTCCCCACTTTGCCTTCTACACACTCATTCTCAATCAAGGTTGTTAGAGTAAACATTTGTTTTGTAGTTTTAGGAGTCTCCTTCTCACCAACTACTTCAAAATAATTAAATACCCTATTTAAAACATATCCATAAGGCATATCATGTCTTCCCTCTTTGACATGTATAACCATGTACGTATACTCTAACGTCAAAGTAGGTAGACTAATAAGTTCAAACTTACTCAGGCACTCAATAATAAATAGATCAACATGTGAGGCTATTGTCCCTTTCTCAAACCTAGGTAAGGGAACTTTGTTTCTAAACTCAAACATTAATTGAAATTCCTTTTTTGAGAAATTTCTTTCTCATACCAGTAAAGTTTCTCTGCCTTTGAGGCATCTACCATAAATTCTGTTGAGGGCTGCTGTTTAAAAATAGTCCTCACTCCAGCTATAGGAACATCCAAAATTTTCTCCAAGATTTCTTTATCCTATTTCAATTTATTCCCGTAAACCAAAGCTGAAAACTTTATTATTTAATAAAACTGCCTTACTTCATTTTCAAAACAGAGGGAGATGGCTCTTTAAGGAGATACAGTCATCCCTGGTGCCTTACATATTCTACTAACTCAATCATATTAGCCTTCTCAAAAATCCTAGAATCAAATACTCTTCCTGTTAGAACTTTTTTATTTCTCAGAACCTCATATCTTTATTCTCTAGTCAAACTCTTCTTTACTTTCTCCACCATCCTTCTTTTATAGCCACTTCCAGGCTCTTCTTCAAAAACTTTTTTTTTTCTTAGGACCAGGTCCCTCAGTCACATTCTTTGTCACAGTAATGTATTTCTTAGGAGTTGGACTCCTTGTCTTAGTTTGAGAAGACCTAATCCTATTTTCTTTTTTAACCTCTTTTCTTTTCTTTTATATTCCTCAGTAACATCAACATCGATCTCTTCATTACTTTCTCTAATATTAGCCATCTCTACATTCTCTTCATCTAACACTGTCTCTTTTTTCAATCTCTTTATTTTAGTAGTTGCACACTTACTTGGCATATCCTATGAGTGTTTTCTCTACACTCTTTATTGTGTAGATCTTGATACCTTTTAAGTTTTTTCCACCTTCTCATTTTTTTTGCTACCTCTTGCCTTAGCACTGACCACCTCAATGATAATTTATCTTTATCAACCTCCTCATCTTCTACAAGTAGTTGCACAAATGAGCCAAAATTTTCTGTAAACTTATGGATTTTGTCTGATGAGGGAAGAGAGGGGTTATCACCTATAGTTTTACCCATCCCTATATTTCTTTATCTAGGTTCATTGGCTAATAACATTATTCTGTTATTGAACCTCAACTTTATCTATACCATCCCTTTAAATGGGAATGATTTCTTCCATATTAGAATCCTCACCTCCAACAGGATTTTTTGGCTTTCCTAATTTATCAAATACTACATGTACACTTGCTCTCGTACACAGGGCCTTTTTATTGAAGACTCTATATGTTTTACTTATTGAGGAGTAAACTAGAAATATATTTTCATCAATTTTAGAGTCAAACTTCTCAAGCTCATTCTTCCCATTATTTATAACAAAGAACTTGCAACCAAAGGGTTTGAAATAATCAAGTTTAAGCTTTTTGCTGAAAATAAGTTCATATGGAGTTTTGTTTAAGATAGATCTAATCAGGAGTTTGTTGGTCATATAACAGCAGTATTGACAACCTCAACCCAAAAACTATTTGGAAGACCATTATCAATCAGCATAGTCCTAGCAATTTGTATTAGTGTCCTGTTCTTCCTTTCAACCACTCCATTTTGCTGGGGAGTTCTTGGAGCAGAAAAATTGTGACTAATGCCATTTTCAGCACAACATTCATCAACTTTGACATTCTCAAACACATTTCCATAATCAAATTTGAATCCTGCAATCTTGCTATTCAGTTTTACCTAAATTTGCTTAGCAAAGATCACTAGTACTTCATACGTTTTATCCTTGATTCTTAGAAACAAAGTTCAAGTGTACTGGAATAGTCATCCATAATAACAAACACATATCTCTTTGCACCTCTACTTTGGACTTTGACTTGTCCACAAAGGTCCATGTGCAATAATTCAAGAGGTGTTGTGGTGCTTACGTGTTTCTTCTGCTTAAAGGATGATCCAATTTATTTTTCTTTGACACGAACATCACAAACCTTATTATCTGAAAACTGTAGCTTTGGAACACCATGGACCAGGTCCTTTGAGATCAATTTGTTGAGTCGAGAAGAACTTACATATCCCAAACTTTTATGCCACAAATTAGCATTTTCACTTTGAGCACTTAAGCAAGTCAATTCAGAGTCAGCCACTATGTCTAAATCAACCACATACATGTTTTTGAATTTTTTAGCTTTGAGTATAAATTTCCCAGCCTTCATGTTGGACACAGTGCACCCATCAGATAAAAACTTCACTCCATTTTATTTGTTGCAAATTGGGGACACACTTAGAAGATTGTACTTTAACCTATTTACATAATAAACATCCTCAATGGAATGATTTGAGGATTTTTCTATCTTTCCAACAACATAGATATAGCCATTCTTTCAATTTCCAAAAGACTTGTATCCACCCTAAAGTGCCTTGATTAAGAGATAATAGTCAGTTTATCCAGAGCATTCACTATCCATAAACTAGCTTTGACTACTTTCCCTTAATCTTATCTGCATACAAAGGTCATTTGTTAGATTTAGGAACCCATTTGAGTCTAAGTTTTCAAAAAGAATATAAAGGAGGAATCACAACTTTCTTGGTCTAGCTAGGTAGTTTATTTTTCTTTAATTTTTTCAAGGAAATAAATCCCTTGGAAAATGACTTCATCTGCTGAACATGCATAGCTGAATTTATTTTAACTCTAAGTCATCCTTGATATTTTTCTTTTTTTGTGACCATCTTTACCATGATGAGTGCATAGAAAATTATTGAAATTTTTGCTAGCAACAGAAACATACTTTCTATGGGTCTTAAGAGAATGAGTGTTGTGCTGATACCCAAGACCTCTACCATTATTGACCCTCCCTGACTTGTTGGGTTTGCAAGAATTTGTGAAGAGGTGGTCCATTTTAGAGATTTATTAAAATTTTCTTTTATGTGGACTAGGTCCCTTTTTAATTCTTCATTCTTCTCAAGATCAGTCATAAGAAACTTCTGAGAGTTTTTCAACTTTTTTTTTTAAGTTTGATTTATAGCTTGGTAGCTTCCTTTTTCCCTTTACTATTCGATTCAGCTAACACTCTTAGTTTTTCTATCATATTCTTGTTTTCAAATTTTAATTTTATAGAATATTCTCCTATCTCAAATGGATGAATAGTTAGTGCAAGCTTTTCATGTTGTAAAATTTCTACCTTATCTTCAAGAAACTCCTTCTCAGTAGTAAACTCACATACAGAGTCTATCAAGCCATTTGCAATTTCTTTAACATTTTAGGGAAGTAATTATTTAGGTTCTACTTAATGTTAAAAGGGGTTACCTCATCCTTTCCTTCATCATCTAATTTATCCATGAAAGCAAAGAGTGAGTTATAGCAGGTTTCATTATCTTCTTCAACCTGCATGGATACATCTTCAGGCTTTTTAGTATCTTCAAACTCACTTGAGGATCTCTCCAGACAGCTAGTGTTTGCTTCACCATATAGTCAGCTATAACTTTCATTCTTGATTTATTAGGGACCTGGTCCTACTTCTTTGCTTTGTCAATCCCTGACTACAGATACTTCTTTGATAATCCATTTTGTACAGAGGGCAATCCTTGAAGTTTCCAAGTTTACCACATTTATGACAGACCTCAACTATACCAGCTTACCTGTTGCTACTCCCTTTCCTTTGAAACTTGCCACTTCTATTCATGGATCTTACAGTCTTTCTGTCTAAGTAAGCAATACCAGTATCCTCCTCACTAGACTTAGGTTTTAAATCTTTTAAAGCTAGTGACTTCGCTTTTTTTGTTTCCTTCTTCTCCTGTTCTTATTATTTCTTTAGTTCATGAGTATTTAAGTTCCCAATCAATTCATCCATTGTAAGAGGTTTTAAATCTCTTGCTTTAGTGATTGAATCAACCTTGCTCTTCCATGAGTTTGGAAGAACTCCCAGAATCTTCCTTACTTGTTTGTAAAGTGGAATTACCTCACCAAGGTAGTGCAATTCATTTGTAATTGCAGTAGATCTTATGTGCATCTCTTAGATGGTTTTACTCTCTTTCATAGAGAATTCTTTGTACCGAGTGGTTAGCATATCCACCTTTGATTCTTTTACTTGATTTGTTCCCTTATGGGCAGTCCTTAGGTAGTCCCAAATCTCTTTAATACTTTCACCCACAGAGATACGGTTGTATTCATCTGGTCCTATCTATGAAACTTGAAATGTCTTGTCTTTGAAGTCTTTTCAATCTTCTTACGATCTTCCTCATTATACTTTTTTCTATTTTTAGCTACTAGCCTAGTTATATCACCTTCTTTAACCTCCTTTACTGGAACATGAGGGCCATCAAGTATCACATCTATTAGCTCACTGTCTTCATCCATAATAAAGTCATACATTCTAGTTTTCCACATATTGACCATTGAAATGGGGTGGCCTAATAACATATTATCTTTTCTCCGAATTGGATGGTGCAGCCATGATAACAAAGATAGTCTAGGTGTGAACCTTTTAGATTGACCTTGCTCTGATATCAATTGATGAAACGTAGGAGTACACCACTGCTAAGGGACCAAGTCCCCAAAGTAATATATATGACAATAAAATAGTAACACATAGAGAATGCAGTAAATAAATCAACATAATTATTCTACGTGAAAACCTCTTTGCTCAAGGGACGACAAACACAACATGTACTCGTAGGATTTCTGAAGCTCCACTATAATTAGAATTAGTCATAATTATAGACTCCATTAGAACTTAACTCTAAGTTTCACTAGATTGCAATAACGCTACCACAATCTCCTCTTGACAACTTTGTCAGAACCTCTCTCAAAACTGACTAACTCTAGCCAGCACAATCTCAGGCAACTCTACCTAAGAAGATAAAATCAAAATGAATACTTTACTCTCCTATCTTTGGAGTAAATCAGTTACAGGACTCGACTCAAGAACACCAACATTATGAGCAATATAAATATTAGAACTTGAGCTTATATAAGGTTTTTACTGCCACAGTAGAGTCCTTGAATTGCAAAAATTATTGAGGAATGAGCATCCTTATATATTTATAGTAGTGTAGAATTAAATGATCGAATTTTGATTGGACCAGGTGTCCATTCTGGTACGTTGTCCACCTGCACAGTTGTTGCACTAGCGGACAAAACTGTTTAGAGTGTGACAGCTGTGCCTAGACAAAGGAAGCAACGAACCTGATCCTCTGAGTATCATCTAGTCATCATTAAAATATGAGACAACGCATATACAATAGCATTCTGCTATATATACCTCTCATTTTTCATGCAAGTTGTAGATAATATTGATCCCGTCAACAAGGAAAGAATAGACTGGAAAGACAAAGAAAGTTCAACTATAAAAATATGGGTAATGGGTTTAAAAGGGTTTTTTAAAAAAAACAATAAAAAATGGATGCACTTCAAATTTTGCAAATCATTTCATAAGTTCGTTAAATGAAGTTAAGCAACCGTGGGTTAATTTTTTGGGATAGTTACTAATATATACGATTGTACCATTTATTTTAACAAAAATGGTTGAAATATGTACTGCATATCAATCGATTGTGTATAGTGTCTATATTTTATATATGTGTGTATACTATATGAATAAGTATGTATATTATATGTATATATTTGAATATTAGTATAAACTATACACTATCTATACACTATATAGATATTTTGTTCATTAGATGGTCCAAAAGTATTGAGCTATAATTTTCTCTAATTTTTCATCTTCTCAGTTTGGATGTTCTTTTAATATTGACAGACAAAATCTCTTTGTTACTGCAGGGTATAGAAGGAAAAACGAGTTTTTTTTTTGAGGTACCGTTTGGACAACTTGGTTGAAGTTGGAAAAAGAAAACGAGTGTTTGAAGTTGAAAAGGTGCATATGGAAGAAAGAAATTATTTCTGGACATGAACTGGGTTTGTTAAAAAAAAAACAAAAAAGGAGAGTAAAAACATTGCGAGTAAATCACCATTTTAGTTGAAATAGCCCCAAGTCTTTTAAAAAATTGAAGTTGGATTGAGAACCGAAACACAAAAACGATCGTTGATTTGTAAATAGTATTTCATTATTTGCTAACAATTACTCTCTCTATTCCTTTTTATGTGTCATTCTCTTTTTGTTGGTTTGTCTCAAAAAGAATATCACCTTACTATGATTAAAAATAATTTAACTTTAAAATTTTCCGTTTACCCTTAATAAAATGATTTACAACTACACAAATATCTAAAAATTAATCCATGCGTCTCATCTTATCTTAGTAGGACACATTTTATTTTATATTGTGATTAAGAAATCATAAACTGAATGATAAATTTTACTATTTTACCATATTAATGATATTCATTGAGCATAACAATGAATATTGGAATTGTAATTGTTCATATTTAATGTGTACTATTAATTACAAGAGAAAAATGAAAATTAATTAATTCTATCATAATTTAAGAAGTAATCAACTAATATGAGACATTTATTTTTAGTAATATGACCAACTAAAATAGAACGTGAGGACTATTTTGGATCACAAGTTTCAAAAGTTTACTTCTTTTTCTTAAAGAGAATATATTTTTAAAAAAAAAGTTCTGAACATATTAGGTTTTATTTATTGAAAACCTAAACTATTGGTTGTCTTAACCCATCCACCCCACCCCACCCTCTGGAACTTGTTGTTTCAATACGTTGAGTATTCCCTCGTTTTAAGTAGTGAAGTTGGATTCCCATGTAGTTTGCAAGAGGAATATTTTAAGTACCTAGGGTATACGATTCAGGGGAACGGAGAGACAGATGAGGATGTATCTCATCATATTGGGACAGGTTGGATGCAACGGAGGCTCACTTCGGGAATCTTATGCGATAAGAAGGTGCCCCATAAGTTGAAAGAAAAATTCTATAGAGTTATAGTCCAGCTGGCTATGCTTTATGGAGCGAAGTGTTGGCAGCTTAAGAATTCTCATATCCAAAAGTTGAAGGTGGCGGAAATGAGGATGTTGCGTTGGATGTGCGGATTTACTAGGGCTGACAGGGTTAAGAATGAGATTATTCGGAAGAAAGTAGGAGTGGTATCGGTGGAGGATAAAATGCGGGAAGTGAGGTTGAGATGGTTTAATCATGTGATGAGGAGGGGCACGGATGCCCCGGTTCGTAGGTGTGAGAGGTTGGCCTTGGATGGTTTCAAGCAGGGTAGGGGTAGACCGAAGAGATACTAAAGGGAAGTGATTAAACTTGACTTGGAGTGATTACAACAGACTGAGGACATAACCCTGGATAGGAAGGTATGGAGGAATAACATTAGGGTAGAGGGCTAAGGTGGGTAGATGAGTCGTAATCAGTAGGTAGGAGGGCCTTGGTGTCTTTTGTTTGGAAACGTACAATTTTGTGTGGATGTCGTACCTATGTTATTTTTATCGTGTTTCATGCTTTTGATGTTTTATATACTGTCTTTTGTCTTGAGTTGGGGGTCTATCGGAAACAACCTCTCTACCTCTTTAGAGGTAGTGGTATAGAATACATACACTCTACCCTCCCCAGACCCCACGATGTGAAAATTTACTGAGTTTATTATTGTTATTGTTGTTGTTGAGTATCCCCTCATGGTCCACCTGGCACAAAAATTAAGTACAAACTCAAGAAGGCGCTTGAGGGACTAAAATATTTACCGCAACATCTTAAAAAAATGAAAAATCACCATTTTTTTTTATTTTTTTCATAGTTTCAAAGCCCCTCCCCCTATCTCCTCTTCCTATTCCCTATCCTCCGTCACTTTCAAATTTCTCAAAATATTTTTTTTCAATATAATTTCTACACTTTAAATCAAACCTCGAATCGAAATAATAATCGAAATTTAGTATGAAACACTGACTGAAAGAATAATTTCATATTTTAACATAAAAAAACGAACAAAAAAACATATCTTTTTAGATAATAACTTACCTAATCGAAAAAAATTCAACGGTATTGATTTCCAACGCCTCAGGAAACTAGAAGAGATAGATGACAACACCTTTTGCCCCTCTTCCTTACTGGTAGGGCAATCTTCTCTTATGGCCTTCACCCCCACCCGGAAATAGAGAACCAAGCCCCTTCTGATCCATTTATTTCTGCAAGCAGGGAGGATCCAGCGCGTTGCCCCCTCCTATTCGGGGCTGGATGACAGTGTGGTTCCCGTCGCGTCATTGAGATCTGCAGGGTGGCGAATACTTCGACTGCCTTGTATCGGGTGAAAAGAAGGGGGTGGTAGGCTTAGTAGGGCTTGAAATTAAATACTCACTCAAAGCTTCGATTTTTCTCTATTTTAGAGCAGAAAAAAACTCAAATTCATCTTCTTCTTTCACTAAAAGCTTACACAAAAGCTTTTAGTGAGTGAAAATGAGTGATTTTTATATAGGATAAATATGAAAGAGAGTCAGATATTATTTATCCATGTGGACATGCACATAAGTCATTATTCCATCGTGTACTCGCGTGCTTACAAGATTGTGATCTTTGGATCACGAGGGGGTATTTGACGTATTGAATAATAAGTTCAGGATATTTTTTTTTTGAGACGATCGATAGTTTAGGTGTTCACTAAAAAAATTATTACAAGTTTAGGGAGATTTTTAGAACTTCCCTCTTTCTTAAATTATGTGTCAAGTCAAATGGTGCCGTACAAATTAGGACCCATCCGTTCCTGAAATTGCACCATTTTATTTACACTCACTTAAGAAAAACATTAATTACATGTTAAATTTATTATATTACCCTTATTTTGTTACTCTATTCTATTTAATACTTTTCTTTCTTTTTTTATTATATTGATATATCTCTATTATATTGAAAAAATAAATAATTATGCTTGATTTATGAAATGGTAAGTATTAAAAATATTTATCTTTAATAAAAATGACAAATAAATAAAAACTAAGGAAATATATATGTACCAAAGGCAACAATATGTTGTGTATTGTAGGGTACTTGAGAAGAAGCTTGTACATTTCGGGGGTTATTATGAGTGAATCAAATGTACATTAATTAGCCATCGACTATTTTTATGTTGATTATAGATGAGTGAAAATTATTTTCACCTCAAAACTTTATTTTTAAAATTAAATTTCCTTCTTAATTTGGAATAATAATTTAATTTTTTTCCTTTATTTTATGCAATGTTCATGTTATTTTTCTTATATCAAATACATTTATATAATATTTTTTTTATATTATATATAATTTATTTTTTAATCTAGGTATTTATAACTTTTTATTTAAGTTCAATATTACGAGTAGAATAATACTTTTATGAATTTCACATAAAACTTAAGGTGATTTATATTACTGTTATTTCAGTATTATATATAGTAAGCATTTGTATAGGTCTGTACTTGCATGTACAAATATTTTTGCCCTTTGTTAATCTCTTATTTCATGTGTTTCATCTTACTTGGTCCTTCTTGATATGACACTTTTTTAGAAAATATTTACTAGAGGTATATTTTTATTAAACTAGTCTTATTAATATAATGCATTGAAAATTTTAATTTGACTGTTACTACTCTATGCAGATATTTAATGGTAGAAATAAATTTCTTTTTTTTTATTTCATAAATTGGATAAGTAAATTAAAATAACTATTTTTAATATGAGGGTCAAGTAATATGAAACAGAAGGGTATTCTCTATTGTCTATATAAATAAACAAGTTTTTAGTTGTCATTAATAGAGTATTACATAATTTATAGTTTGAAAATAATTTAAAATCTAAACAAATACAATTTTTAAGAATTTGACATTAATTTAGTTCATTATTTCCCATTGTATAAATAAAGATTAGAGTTTTGATTATTATTAATAAAATTAATTTTCTCATTATGCTAATTTACTTCATTATAGAATATCATTAGCTTATATACATAAATAGTATTGCTCACTTTTTTCACCCAAAAAATAATATTTATATTTTTATGAAAAAATTATTACATGAATTTAATAAAATAAAAATATCTCAATTTTTAAAAGAAGTAAGAAAATAAAATCAATAATGAAAGAGTATAATAGGCATTTAAAAATTAATTAGGATAAAGGGGAAAGTTTAATTATTGTTCAAAATTGAGAAAGGAAATTTAATTTTCAAAGTAAAATTAAGAGTGAATCCAATTTTCACCCATTATAGATGGAACACTTTTAGTTTCCACTACAAAGAAAAATAACTAATCACAGGTTATCTAGAAACTGCACTACTTTCATGCAAAAATGGATTAGCTTGAATCGAAACTTGAACAGGAAGTTTGAAAATGTAACTAGCTATGGATATCGACCACCAACCCAACAATCAAGTCCTTCAGATCCTGTAAATTCCACTGTAAATTCAACCTTTGTACAAAAACTCCTCCACAATGACCTCTCTTTCCAAACCTTGATGCCCCGATAGTGAACACTGATATGCAGGATGTGATTACTCCTACAAACTCCGATGGAAATTTCATCTTGATATCTGCGGCAGAAAAATTGAGACGGTACTCTCCTTGGCAGACATCCTTAATTATTAAAGTAGTGGGTCGTAAATTGGGACACAAAATCTTAAAGAAAAAGCTATAAGAATTATGGAAACCCTCGGAAGACCTAACCAACGGATTTGGGATATGACTTATTTTTAATTAAATTTACCTAAAAACAGAACATGCTACATGCCTTACACGACGGCCTGCTGTTTATATAAACAACTTTGTTTCCATTCAAAAATGGGAACCCAAATTTCTGGCATCTCAAGCACGCTTTGCCTTTGCCGTAATTTAGGTTCGCCTCCCTGAGTTGCCTACGAAATTCTACGACATGGACGTCCTCCAGAAGGTTGGAAGGAAGATAGGAACTCTTCTAAAGGTTGACACCTATAAATCATACATCCACAACTTCTAGGGGCAAATACGCACGATTGTGTGTTCAAGTGCCTTTAGAATAGCCTTTGTTTCACCACTTGGACATTGAATCACACAAAAAAACAATTCGATACGAATCTGTCTCCTTGCTCTATACTACATGTGGTCTACTGGGGGTATATCACTCGTTGCCCATATAAAACGCCTTTCGAAGTGCCTTTACAGGATAAACCAAACAATACGATTGAAACCGAAGGAAAACTATCAGGTGACAAGCCATTAAATTAGCAACAGAGTATAGATGAAAATGAGGAAGGATGGCAACTGGGTGAGATTCCCTGTGAGGTCTCCTATTTGTTCCCCGGAAAAAGGAAGAGCAAATCACCAAGAGTCAACTAATAAACCTAATGGGCCGCTGGAGAAATTAAAAGGGTAAAATTCACAAGTAGCATAGTTAAGAACCTAATTATTAGTTTTATAATTACATTTTATAGCAATTTTTATTTTGTATTTTTAAAAAATATTGCTGTAAAAATACATCTATAAAAAAATTACTACACTTAATTAACTGAAATTAGTTGAGTTATATATGGTATAATTACCAATCAAGTAAATATATCGATTCCTTTTCCATTTAAAACACTTAAAAAATGTGACATCCGTTATAATCAAATAATTCAAATTTCAGTTTTTTACCATTAATAGCTGCATATTTTTTTTTTCAATTTCTTCTAAACCAACCCTATATTGCTTAATCAAATTGAACTGATTCTTATGCGAAATTAACAGTAATTGCAAAACGAATCAGTTATTCGATTGAATTAAATTCAATTGTTGATTCATCTGTTATATTTGTTTGAATTCAACTGTCAGTTGAAAATTCAACCATTACTGTTGTTCAAGGTACATAACCATTATTGCTATTCAGTTCACTTTTTTTTTTACCATTACTGATGTGCTTATGAAGTTTTGATTGTCGTCGTTAATTTGTATGTGAAAAAATTGTAAAACAAATTATAGTTATAATCACGCCAACAGTAAAATTGAAATTCAAGTATCTATTGCAAATTTCATCTTTAAAGTTGTTTCAATGGGAAAAAAATCAGTATTCGACTCTATTTTTTATGATCGTTTGTTGTTATATTGATTATTTTAAGAATAGAATAATTGTAAACAACTTTCGAATTGAAATACATTCAATTTTTTTTTTTGAAATACTAGATAATTGATTGAACGAATGTTTCTGTTGAAGTTGACGTTATTCTATCAACCCAGAAAAAAGTATTAAATATCTTCGTCCATGTGTATTTTTGATGTGTTTAATGATAACATTGCATATGTATTTTTGATATTGTTAATGGTAATGGTGCATATGTATTTTTGATATTGTTAATGGTAATGGTGCATATGTATTTTTTATTTTGTTGTAGAAATTTTGATATATAAATGTATATTTGCAAAAATATTTTAGTTTAAGGTAATCTTGTGTGTATGTGTTTTTTTGATTGAGATGTTGGTTGTGTGTCTTTGTTTGCACGTAAATCTGAAAAGTGTGTGTTATAAGAAGGGATATTTGACAAATTGGTATGTAACATATCAAATTAAAAATTAGTAATGCTCCAGATGTATTTTTTTGATATGCTTAGTTATAACACTGCATATGTATTTTATATGCGATTTATGTAAACACTGCATATGTATTTTTGTTTTGCTTGTGGGAATTTGAGAGTATAAGTGTATATGTGATAATATGTTTGGTGCCTGTTTTACTTCCGTTTGATCAAATAGTTTGTGTATTTTGTATTTTAGAAATGGAAAGCATACCAGTCCTTGTGAAGAACTCTGGTCGATGGACGTACGAAAAGAACTTCAAAGAATATGTCACTGATGCTATACTGTTGAGCACATCAGCCACATTCGTTGAGCTGCACGATGTTTTGGTATCTCACTTAAGTGTGGATTTAACCATCAAATGTATTCTAGTAGAATATCAAATCACTCCTAATCCAGGGCAGATAGAAATACATAACGATATGGGTTTAAAAGTGTTTATATTGCAGAAAAAATTAATACAAGACATGAATTGTCTTTCTTTATATGTAAGCATTTTGGATAAAGTTGTAGGGAGAAACTTGACAAGTTCATCTATATGTGTTGCTGAAAGAGGAATCAATTGTAACAACTTGGAAACAGTGATAAATACAACAAATGAAGGAGCTTTAGCGATTTGTGAAAATACAGAAGCTTTAGATGTTTTTGAGAAGGATCCTGTTGAGGTGATTATCTCAGACACACATCATAAGAATACTGAGGCAGACCAGGTTTACTTGAGAAAAAGAAATTTGAAGTCATTCATGAAGGACTATTCAATTAGGGAGAAGATTCAAACGCGTAGTAAAAGGTCAAGTAAGAAAACGTACGTACATTCTATATCTCTCAGATCTTGTTTAATATTAGTTTGGATATGTATTTTTAATGTAATAAATTATGTTGTGTGCAGGTATACATGATTTCGCAAATCAAGAAACTGTGAGTTTTTAATGCGTGCATCAGGAATAGGAGAAACAGGAATGTTTAGAATAAGAGAATTCAGAACTCAACATACATACCCGGTGAAGGACAATATCTATCTAAAGGTGCATGCAACAGGTATGTTGATAGCTGGTATGGTTAAACAGAAATTTAAAAACCACAAAAGAAAATATAGTGCGACGGAAATAAAAAATGACATGAAGGAAGATTTTGGTATGGATTTGACATACACTTTATGTTGGAGGGCAAAAGAAAGAGCGTTAGAAGAATTGAGGGGTAAGCCATCAGCATCTTATGGGAAACTGCTATCATACTTATATGTTCTAAATACTACCTAGCTGGATTCACATATAAGAATGAAGAAGACAGATGATAATGCGTTCTTGTATGTATTTATCGCTCTACATGCATTCATTAAAGGATTCGATCATTGTAGACCAGTCGTAGTTGTTGATGCTATTCATTTGAGAGGAATGTATACTGGGGCATTTATAACAACATATACAACGTATGAAGCATGTTAGTATCATTTAATTACTATAACTGGTTGTATTTTGTTTGGTTTTCTGTTGTAGAGTTGAAAAATACGTATATCCAATTCATATATACATATGTCTATATAATTAGATATATGTTCAAAGTTTTCTGAATGAAACATGTAAAATTGATTATGTTTGATAGTGAGGTTGATGTAAATTTTATTATATGTAATTGATACAATTTCTGGTAGATAAAATATACATTTTAATTGAACTATATTGTAATAAATACATATGCAGTTCCTAACTGTATTTAAATCGGCCTGCGCAGATTTTTTTTATATGCGCAGGTTCTACATTTTCTTTGGCATATGTTGTGCTTGATTCTGAAAATTATGAATTATGTATACAGGTCATATATTTCCTCCGGCATATGATGTGCTTGATTCTGAAAATGATGCATCTTGGACGTGGTTCTTCAAGAATCTAAAGGAAGCGTACGAGGTTAGACAAAACATATGTATTGTATCTGATAGGAATCCAAGCATCATAAAGGTTGTTGGTGATGTGTATGAAGATGTTCCACATTATTCATGGATGTGTCATCTATGGGGTAATGTGAAAAAACTTTACAGAAAGTCACACGATGCATTATCGGAGATATATTATACAATGGACAAATCATATTCAAAGTCAGAATTTCACATGTTAATGGAAAAAGTTGAGGCAACTGATATAAGGGTGAAGATATATTTGAAATTGGCCGGCTACGAAAAGTGGGCTAGGTCGTATGCAACAGTTCACAGAGGATGGACTTTGATTTCAAACATTGCAGAGTCAATAAATGGAGTGATTATATCAGCTAGAGAACTGCCAATTTATTACTTTCTTGAGGAAGTTCGATTACTGTTTGCAAAATAGAATTGTGCAAATAGGCAGGAGGCTTCATAAACCTTCACAACACTCATTGAAAAGTTTAATGACATACTTAGTGAGAATGAGGCTTTGTGTACCCGTATGGCGGTATGACCTTTTTGTTTAGTGAAAATTTTAATTATGGAAGCATAAATATGAAGGGATAAAATGCATAAAGTATCAATGTGAAAATACTTTCCATGCATTTGTAAATAAATGAAAAGATATAAAACATAAAATATATGAATATTTAAAATACATAATATGTATTTTGCATATGTATATTGTTGTATTGAAAATTACTAACAACTGCATATGTATTTGGTTGCTCTGTAAAAATGTACTCTGCATATGTATTTTTATTACATAAATATTTTTTTATTTTTATGTTAGATTGTACCAACCATAGAATATGTATATACGGTACGCGATAAACAAAAGCACTTCATTATTTGCATCAAAGAAAAGAAATGCTCATGTAATACTTTTCAAATAGATGAGATACCATGTGCACATGTTTGTGCGGTGTTAGAGAAAAAGAATTTTGAGAAGGGGCCATACTGTTCTGATTTGTTTAAACTAAAAACAGTTTTGAAGACATATGATGTTCCTATCTACCCGTTGCCACACAGTGATGACTGGATAATTTCAGAGACCACACTTGCTGAAATAGTACTGCCTCCAAAATACAAAAGACCTCCAGGAAGACCTGCAAAGAAGGATTGTGGAAAATCAGGCCGGGATATGTTTGGAAAGAAGAATATCAACTCATGTGGTGGTTGTGGGGCTAAGGGTCACAATAGGCGCTCTTGTAGGAAATATCGCAAATGATACATTTCTTTTTCTGTATTGTTTCTTAAATTTTTTTTCCTTTTTTATAATGATGAACTAATTCAGTTTAGTTAATCCATTTATGAATCATTTGACAATTACAGACAGTAATACCTGAATAATGGAGCTATATATGTTTCAAAATCTGTACATTACATATGTATTTTTAAGCAGCTGTTCATATGTATTTTTGACATAGTAAATATTTGTTAGGTTAAAGGTGGTAACTTTGATTAAAAAAACAAGTAAATGATTCGTAATTGTTCAAAGTTTTACATATATGTGACATATAAAAATATGTTTGAATTGCATAATGTTATTACTGCATATGAATTTATACTATAAAATACATTTGATGTATAATACAAATGTATTTTTTTAAAAAAATATAATCACTGCATATGTATTTTGTAATTATAGACAAACCTATAACTTCATAAAAAATTCAAATTTATCTTTAATTCAAATTCTCAAATATAATTATTTTAAATGAACACATATCAAAAATTAAATATTAGGTTTGATCAATATGTATTTTCCAACATCTTTATATTAACATGAAATATGTATTTTTTGGGAAAATATTTATAACGTATAATCCATATGTATTTTATAGAAAAATATCAACACTGCATATATATTTTTTAAATAACTGCATTAAAATGTCAAATTACACTTTAATTTAAATCTTAATTTATAATTAAAGTTAATGAAAATATAGTAAAAATGCATATTAGGTATGTTGCAGTTGTATTTTTTAAGTGTTTGTTTCTAATATTTCATATGTATGTTTTTGCTGAATGACAATTGATTTATACTACATATGTATTTTTAAGGATAGTATGAAAACTACATATGTATTTTTTTTAACTAAATCTCACAGTAAAATGTTGAACTCCTTAAATCTAACACTACATGTTGTATTTAACAATATAGGAATGTGGTGAAAAACTTTAAAGAACAACAACATACTAAAATACATATTAGGAATGGTCCATATGTATTTTTGCAATATTTAATTTTAACACTGAATATGTATTTTTATACGATATATGTATTTGTAAATGTAATATAAAAACTACGGAAGTATTTTTTAACAAAATCTCACCGTAAAAGGTAGAACTCCATGAAATATGAACAAATTCAAAACATATAATTAGTCTGTACAATCAAAACCTACATCCATAAACTAGTTTCTAAAGTACAAAAAGTCAAAAATCAATAAACCATCATACATCAACAACTTCAGTGACACTAGTTATTCTACTTTGCCTTGCAGGCCTCACGGGTGCTTTGACATCACTAATGGCATTTGCTTTTTGTTCTCGGATCCCATAATCCCACAAAAGTGCAGAATATCTTGTACGGAGTGCGTTGGGGTCGAACTCAGATGCAATAACTTTGTGATCATAAGAAAGGCACTCTGCATACATAACCATAAACACACCACAGTCCCTTCAAAATAAAAACAAATTTGATTAAATGGTGAAATATATTTTGTACAAAGATACAGTTTTGGTATATGTAATTTCAAAACTTAAAAGCTTCCATTAGGTTGTTTAGGAAAATCATCTTGAAATAAATCATCAAACATATCTGAGGATTCTTTGTCTTTGTATCTTGGATGGCTTTGATGATCAATCTCTTTCTTAACATAGAAATCACATGCTTGGAGACACAATGGAATAATCTTTGCTATTTTCTCGATCTCAGCAAGAACAGCTGCATAATAACCACTGGATTCATATGAATCATACAAGAATATACACCTCTCTGAAAATGATAAAACCGTGAGAACCCAGTGATGTTTTTCCTTTATATTGATCGAAATAAAAATGTCTTCGACTGTATGCCATGGCACTGTGGCATGCATACGGAACCCATTGATGTATTCCATAAGATGGTGTTCCTGACCTCTATCTTTAAGATTTTGAGCATCCATATAATATACATCATTCAACGATCTAATTACGTTCATAAAGTTGCAGTCAACTGTACTGTATTTGTATGATTTGTTTGGCTCATTTTTGTACGAACTGTGTGGCCCATACTTCGACTTCTTCCTCAAGTAGTAAAAGCAGACATCAATATGCTGCATTAGTGAATATGACAAACCTTAGAGCATTCAAGAAAATTGTATTTTAAATATTACAGTCTATGTAAGTAAAAACTACATATGCAATTTTTTATATTAATGTAGATGACTTGTGTATCAAAAATTGCATTCTTAAAGTTCAATTACATGCAGACAATGTTATCTGCATAGTATATGCAATAGTATTTGATGTAGTATACTATATCATACTTTGAATTCTTAAAAATACATACACGTTAAACCAAATGTATTTCAATGTAACCTAATATGTATTTTTAAGTATTGTTACATACGAAATGGAAAATTTTTATTTCAAAATAATATACTGAGTCTGTCCATGTCTGATTTGCGAATCCCATCGTATAGAATCAATTTTTGTCTTCCACAGTATCATCACCAAAATGCATCTTTTGAAATGTATTTGTAAATGTAATATTTTTGAAATTCTTAGTTATAACATTGCATATGTATTTTTTTCATCTAAAAACAAAAGATATGTATTTTTAAGACATAAAAATTCCTGCATATGTATTTTCAGAATAATATGAACAATACATTATGTATTTTACAATAAAATCACACTAAAATGAAGAACAACATAAAAGACTCATATTAAACTTGAATTAGTACTATTATAATCTACAATTAGAACCACTTCAAAACATTAAAATTAGTTTGTATAATCAGTTCCTATATCCATAAACCATCAGTCATCATACATCAAAACCTTCAGTTACACTAGTTATTCTACTTTGCCTTGGAGGCCTCAAAGGTGCTTCAACATCACTATGAGCATTTAATTCTTGCTTTCTGGTCCCATAATCCCACTAAGTTGCAACATATCTTGTACGAAGTGCATTGGGGTCGAACTTAGTCGAAAGAATTTTGTGACCATAAGAAAGACACTCCGCATATGTAACCATATAGACACCACAATCCCTAATAAAAACACATATGTGCTTAAATATATATTTTAAAAAAATAGATTTTGGTTATATGTAAATTAAATACCTTACAAGCTTCTGCTCAGTTGTTGAGGCAAATTCTCTTGAAATAACACATCAAACATATCTGAGGAGTCTTTGTCTTTGTATCTTGGATGGTTTTCAACATGCATTCCTTTCTTAACGTAGAAATCACAATGTTCAAGACACAATGGGATAATCGCAGCTAATTTCTCAATGACATCAAGAACACTCGAATAATGTCCAGATGATTTATATGAATCATATAGTAATATGCACCTCTCTAAGAAAGATAAAATTGCTAGCACCCAATGATGTTTCTCCTTTATATTTACTGGAATATAAATGTCTTTCATTGTATGCCATGGAACAACAGCATGCATACGGAATTCATTTATGTATTCATTAACATGTGCAACATGTCCTCCAGCCATAAGGTTTTCAGCATCCGCAGAATAAACATCATGGAGAGAGCTAATTATGTTCATAAAGTTGTAATCTATTGTGCTGAATTTGTAAGACCTGTTGGGGTCATACTTTGACTTCTTTCTCAAGTAGTAGAAGCAAACATCAATATGCTGCAGTACGTAAGAACACAAAAATTTAATATAATTCAAACTATTTGTATACTAAATGTAGCATGTGTATGTTATATAAAAATACATATGCAAGTTATAGTGCATCACATCATTTCTTATATAATAAAAAATTACATAAAAAAATACATATTTATACCTGCATATGTATTTACTAACATAATATGTAATTTAATTACTGCTATAAATGTAAAAAAACATTGTTAAAAAAAAATACTAACCGAGTCGGTCCATGACTGATCAGGGAGCCCCATTGTGTAGAACCAGTTTTTATCTTCAACAGTCTCAATTCTGAAATGCATCATTGGAATAGTTGATTTCCCCAATTTGTAATGATCCGCATTTCCCTTTCTGTTTTTTGTTGTTAATAAGTATATGTTAAATCATGAGAAGATGATGTAATTTACAAAAAAATAAAATTTTTCAATAGAAATACCTTTTAGCATGAACTTTGAGAAGGTCTTCAGAAATCCAATCCCTAAACTTGTTGATAATTTTCGTCTCCACAATCCCATTAGTCGGATGATAAACAAATGGATGTTTCTGTGGGAATATACGTATGTGTCCTTTTGAGCTCTCTATATAGTTATGCAATACAAAAATGTAATTATTAAAAAGTATTTGCATAACATGTTACATTGTAAACTAAATGTATAACTAATTGTACTTACTGGCAGCTGAACCAAATTTCATCGTGTAAGGTGACTCTTTGAATTTGGATGATCGTCTAATCCTTAACTTAGCAATAGGAGTTTGAATTTCACGATTAGCAGAGGGATGAACAATAATGTTTTTACTACTTTATACATTCAAAGGAGGAAGCAATCATCAGGGATTGTGTCTTGTGAATCAGGCAAAACTGTTTCATCTCTTTTTTCATCAATGGTTAAGTCTTGTGTTTTAGGATTTGTCATAATCTGCTCCTCCAAACCAACAACAACCTCTCCGTGCATGTCTGCTTTAGAGCTCAAACCAACGTTCTCTTTATTTTTCTTCAAAATTGGAATTTTTTTTTTAATTTTTTATGTCCAAAATAACCTACATAACCTCAAATATATTCATAATACATACCTAACAATGCTCTTGAACAACAGATTCAGACTTCTTATCATTAAAATATTCATTGATTTGTTCTTCTTCCGAAGTTGCCAATGGATATCTCGTGGTGATTTCTCTTCGGTATGCATTAAGACTTGGTAACAACTCATCTGGGATTGTAAACTGAGAATCAGACAAATTTGTATCATCCAATTTCTCATCAGTAATCTGCAATAGAAATAAAAGAAAATATATAATTGTCTTATGGATTGTTATGATTTTTACATCACATAAACTGAAGTGCAATTCATTATACATACTCGATCATCGTGATGAACAATCTTCTCAGAAAGATTATGATCCAAATTTATACTTTGGAGAAGCTCATCAAGGATTAAATGTTTAGAATCAATTTGAATGTTTGTTTTATCTGGATGCAAATCAGTGCACCCCTTGCAAACAATTAAAAAAATTAAACCAACTTCAAAAACAAAAATCCAGTTGTATATATTTATACAGGACTATATATATAAAATAACATATAACTGCTACAAAAAAGTTATTACATTTGTGCACTCAAAAGAATAATAATATTTTTATTATTTTCTACTTTTGTACCATCCTGATTCTCATCCAAATTTTGATCAACAATAGGATTGAATTGTTGTGGTGATGTTTCAAACCCAGCATAATCCATCTGTTGTGCTTCAACCTCTGTATCTTCATGTTGTTGCTACAAGTATAATTTGAATAAACTACTATTATTTGATTTCACTTGATATGTATATAGCAACCCACTGAAAAAAATACTGTTGGAAAATACATTTCTTGACACACAACATTTGTATTTTGCAATACATTGCATATGTATTTTTTCAAAATAAACAAATATGTATTTTTTGAATAAACTCCATATGTATTTTTAGTAATATACTGCATATGTATTTTCTACAAACTCTATGTGTGTATTAAACAAAATACATTTCATATGTATTTTTTTTACATCAAATCATATGTATTTTTTGTGTAAACTTCATATATATTTTTAGCAATGTACTGTATATATATTTTTTCATATACTCTGCACATATATATATTTTTAATAATGTGGATATTATATAATAATAAAACTTTTACTTTGCTATGTTCAATTGCTTTGACAATTTTTTTGAACTTTTTCTTCACTAATTGACGAATTCGAGTAAACTCTTCACAAACTCCTTTAAACTCTTGACGAACCTGTATTTATACAAATTCATTAAAAATATATTTTTTAATGTAAAATAAATATTTGACAAAAAAAATTACCTCTTCGCGGAATGCATCAAAAACTTTCTTAGAAATAAAATTTTCTTTCTCAACATGACTCTGACGCTTTGACGCGGCTACTTCCTCTACATGACTATCTGCCTTTGATTGTACTTGAGGAAAAATAACCCTAGCTGTTTTCTTCCCTTCCTTTGTTTTCAAAGAAGAAGCCTGTCGTATTGGAATTGGCTTGAATACTGGTGTCTTCATTACAACAACCTTGGCAGCACGATGAGGTGGAGTCCTCGTTTGGGTATGTGTGTCATTAATATTCACTTGCTTTTTCCCTGCATGTTTCTTCGCTACTGGGGTTGATGAATCCACCTTCTATTTCTTCTTTGAACGTTCGTTGATCTTTTTTAGTGGTAGATCCTGGAAGTCATCGTCAGAATCAACTGAACGTTCATCTTCAGTTACATCCTTCTTTGGTATTTCAAGCTTTGTCATTTCCATTTCAGTTGGCTCTATGTTCTTAAATACAACCTACGAATATGTTAAAGAATTGAAAATAAAATAGAATATATGTATACAGTACATATCAATGCATATATATTTGTTCACAACAAACCTTGCCATTGTCCTTGAACATAGCATTCATAAAAAACTCATAACGTGGACGAGGTGCAATCATCTTCCAATTTAATAATCGAGGAATCCGATTCTCAACCTTCAATGCAATCTTTGGTGGGACATTTGAACAACACTCACATAGCCACACTTGAATAGCCAATGGCATTCCCTAAATCAAATAAAATTTACTCCCAGCTTTCAGCTGGTTGTTCAAACTTCTAGCCAGATCTTCAAAAGATAAATAACCCCATGGAAAATCTTTCTCAGCATCCTCATCATTATTCTCCCTCCCATACTTTCTCCGTGAATTTTAAAAATAGTTGCCTTTTCTGTATAATTTTCGCCCCATTGAAATACTTTTCAATCATCCTATTTGGTACACCCTCATCAAAAGTAAAGTCATACCTATTAGACACACAATTCAATCCGATTATGATAGCAAATTCCATGGGAGTAAAACTAAGAGAGGTGCCATTAGCAGATATCATAATCCCAGGAGAAGAACTACCATTCACCTCAAGCGTCATTACACATCTACACAACTGTGTTTGCACTACACATTGCTTCTTCTTCATAAAATAATCAAAAATGTTATTCTCACAAAAGTTTTTAAAATGTTCCTTGTTTAAAATTGGGCGTGTGCTTCCATAAATATCATTGTCACTGTACGATTACATGTGCGGTGCAAATCTTAGAATTTTTTCGACAAGGAATATTTCATCCCGCATCACCTATACAAAGTAAAACTACCATTTCTTAATCTGTAAAGAAAATTCAATCAAACAAAAAAAACATATAACATGCATATATATTTCAGATGATTAAAATGCATATGTATTTTGATCAACTCATAAATGCAACTAACACTGAAAAATACATATCAAATGTACTAAAAATACATATAAACAATAGACTGTTATGGTATTTGAACTAAAATAACATGCATATGTATTTTAACATTGTAAAACATACAACAAACATTGAAAAATACAAATAATCAATATGCATATCAACTACACTAAAAAACATATATGTCTAAATTATTCAACTATACTAAAAATACAATTCAACTATACAAAAAATACATATCACCTATACTAGAAAAATATATATCCAAAATACTATTAATGAATAGTTAATTTCAACAATATATTTTCACATAAACCCTAAATATCATCATAACAGAAAACACATAATTACTTGAACACTAAAAAAAAATACATTTAAAAACAAAAAAAATACCTCTTCCTCACTTTCTTCTTCAGATTCATCATAAGATTTCTCAACCTTGTCTTCAATTTCTTTAGATTTTCTTTTCTTCGCGAGTTGTTTTTTATTTTTTTGTTCCTTTGGAGAAGGAATTTTCTTCAACCCTTTTCTTTTTAAAATTTCTGTCATCTTCACTTCATTGATACAGAACTTCTACCTAATCTCTTTCGATATACCAGATTTTCTCAACTGTAAAGAATATGAAACAACAATTACTAAATCTTTTTGAGTTAACCCAAGACTAAATGATGGTGCATCATACACTAATTTAATATTCCTTGTACCACTATTTATAGGTATTTTTGCAGTGTGTTCATCCATTAAAACACAAAGCCCTTAAAAATTAATTTTTCGATGAATTAGAGTAGGCAAAAAAAAATTGCTCACATGCAAAATATGATTCCTAATTACCTGAAATATGAGAAGTAAATTCTTATCACAGATAGTGCAAGAATCGTGCAAAATGTAATAACATTGAGGAGAGAGTTATGGTCAATGGCAGAAAAATAGGGAAAAAATAATTTAAATTAAGGAAATATAATGAAGGAGGAGTGAAAAGGGGGATTTTCTCACAGTAAAAAATTTTAAGTGGCATAAAAATAGGGATCACTTAAAATAATGCTACATATGTTATAGAATGTAATTAGGGAAAAGTGTTGCTATTTTTTGTAATTAAGTACTTAAGTATGTTAACATATGTATTTTTTCCAAATTAAAACAGGTAAAAGGTTTTAGTTCCAAATCTTCGACGGGCCCAGGTAAATGTTCCGACTTCACTAACTTAAATTCCTCCTGCATTGACCCTTCTACCCCTAAATATTTAATTAATAATATTCTTAATCATCCAGGGAAAACTAATATTGGCATTGAATTTTTGGCCTAATCCAAATTTGCTGACTTTAAAGGATAATGACAAGGCTCAATCGTTGTTCCCTTTTACAAGAAAAACCTCGACCCAATCTCCTTGATCTTATGCTACTTCTAATAGGAACTTTCATGAGATTTGTCATTTATTCCCACGTGGATGCCATGAATGAAACAAAACATTCTCCTAATGTCACCTCAAAATTAAATACCTCTTTAAACATTCTTGATGTTCAACCTTATAATCATTCCAGTCCATGTGATGACAATGATTTATTAGGCCCTCCTCTCTCACCTTCTCCAAGACTTGCTGGGATTATCCACGTTGCTCAACCCCTTCCGTCCCATAAGTCACTCTCTAAACTTTTCATTCAAGGGTCTTCATATCTATCACAGCCTTTCCTACCCAGTTCAACACCTTCGTTAATATCGCCGTCTAATGGAAAATGAGAACAATTAACTCCCTAACTACGTACTCATCAATGAACCCAATCCCTCTTTACCCGCCCTAATCATGGCTAGAATTAGCCCTAACAGATCATGCATTAACATTCACTACGCAAGCCAATTGTAAAAAATATCTTTTGATTATTCAAAACCCATGTGACCTAGCTCATATCATCATGAAAAGAATGATGCATGTAATGAAAGACTTTAATAACCCTCTTGGGAGAAGACAAGCTCTCCTAGTGCTCCGGCTCTATCTGCCACTAGGGAAAGGAGATAGCTTCATGGATACAACCACACATGATGGTGGTGGAAATGAAGCTTGACACACAAGCACACCCTGCTCCTCTGAACACTCTTTCTCCCCCAATAGCCTCAAACATGAAAGAAGAGATGGAGACAACATTTAGCTTCTTAGGTCAGGTATGGGTATTCCTTCTTAATGAACTATGTGAAGAAGAATAAGTATAAATTGCCCTCAAAATATGTTCAAATGCTCAATTCGCGTAAGGCCTAGCCTCAACCCAGATATAGGGAAATATGCTTTGATTATGACACTCTCTCTAAGGGACACTGATATTTTAGATGCAACATTTAGAGGTCTTTTCTCTTTTAATCATCTTATGAATTTCCTTATTTAGAACTGCAGAAGATCTTCTTCCTTAGAATTTAGGCTTTACTTTAAAAAACTTCTTGATTTGCATAAGCCTATTTTAGTTGTCCTTTTATAAACCCATAGGGAAAATCATCAGACCATGCCCTATGAATTCTATTTCTCAAATATTACTGCAGTCCCAGCTGGGGGATAGGCAATAGGAATAACTATCTTTTCGCAAACCGACCTTTTGAATATTACAGATATTGCACTCACGCCTCAAGAAATTCATTGTATGATCCAAGTACTTTCCTCCCCTAATAAATGGTTATTTTTTTACTGTTTACATGTATAATAATACATATGATATACATTGCCTTCAAAGAATCTTAAACATGTGGCTGATTCATTTATGGGGATTTAGTTAATGGGTGAAGATTTTAATGAAATATGCAAATCCTTTAAGAAATTTGAAGGTTTACCTATGAAACTTTTGAGAGCTAATAAGTTTTCGTGGTTTTTATATTGTTATCATATGAGACCTAGGTTTCTCGAGTTGTAAATTCACTTGGTCAAATTTGCGCGAGAATAATAGAACTATCCTTGAACGACTTGATAGCGTTACTACAAATAATTATTAGATACAGTTATTTCTAAAATTCTTAGTTAGGCACCTCCCTCACACTCATTCTGATTATTATCCATTACTCATTCTTTTGGCCACCCCTATTATTCTTCCTTATAAGCCATTTAGACTTGAAACCATGTGGACTTCACATTCTCAATTTTCATCTATCATTACAAACTCTTGGCTTCGAATGAATAATATCTTTTTTACCCCAAATCTCATGATTATAGTTCCAAGTATCCATATGGAAAAGTAGTTGTTTTCTAGTATGTTTTATAAGAAAAGGCATCTCCTATCCCAATTTGAGGGAATCCAAAGATTGCCACATTACCCAATAAGTACTTTTCTCCAAAATATAGAAGGTTCCCTTACACAAAAGTTAAATAATTTGCTTCAGGTTGAGCATGAATTCTGTAAGCTAAAATCCTGTATCCATTGGGTAAATGATGGTGAAGCAAACACTAAATCCTATCATATGTCTACTATCCATTGAAGGTATAAAAATAGAATTTTCTCTCGCTAAGATTCGATAGGAAATTGGATTACGAGTAGGTAGGATGTTGAGAATCATGTGAGATCTTTATTTCTGGAACTCTATTCTTCATATCTTACCTAATCTAATAGATAAAAACACCAAACTTGTGTACACTTTATTTGTAGGCTTGATGCCGATCAATTATAAAGACCAGTTTACTATAAGAAAATAGCTGAGTTAGTCTTTTCCTTTAAGCGCTATAATTTTTGTGTCCTGATGGCATTCATCCATTCTTTACCAAAAATATTGGGACTTGGTTCACCCCTCTATAATAGAGTTCTGCTTTAATGCCTTTAGGTCTTGGAAAATCCCAAATGAAATACATGATACTTTTATGGCCTCGTTCCTAAAACCCTAAATTCTGCTTCAATCACTCAGTATAGGCCCATTAGTCTTTGTAATATGATTCATAAGATTATTGAAAAGATTTCTATCAATCATATCAAAACTCTTCTTTCAAACCTAATTCGGACAACCAAATCAAGCTTCTATGCAAACCGTAGACCTTTTGATAATACAATGCTTGTCCGAGATCTTCTACATTTCTTTTAGAAAACCAAATATAGAAAAATCTACATGATCATAAATATTGACCTAGAAAAATCCTTTGATCGATTGGAATGGTCCTTCATCCATGACACTCCTCTTTACTTTAGATTTCCTTCAAAATTTATGAAGCTTATCATGTCATGTATCTTCTCTACTTCGATTTCCATTTTAATCAATTATTTCTCTCTCTCCTTATTTCTTTATTTTGTATGGAGAGACTCTTTTGTAGAATTAACTCTGCAGTCGACCACTATCTATGAACACCTATAAAAATTACAGTGCGTGCACCACCCCTTTCTCACTTACTATTCACTAATGACATTATTCTCTATGAAGGAGTAGACTCTATCTCTTGCACATCTATATTAACAATATTTACCCACTATGAGTCAGTCTTGGATTAAAAAATCAACTTGGCCAAATCTAAGTTATTTTTCTCCAAAAATGTACCTATTTTTGCTAAGAAAAGGACAATCCACTACCTAAACATCCAAGAAAGTCACAGGTTTTGGAAGTATTTAGACTATCCAGTGTTCATGTCCACACCCATAAAATAGGATTTCCAGTTCTTATTAGATAATTTCAAAAGTCATCTAGTGCATTGGAAAACCCATTACCTTAGTGATGCTGGGAGACCAACTCTTATTCGCTCCACCCTAAATAGTCCCCCTAACCATGTCATTTATCTCTTGGAACTTTCCAGGTAAGTTGTTAAAAAGATGGAAGATTATCAATGGAATTTCCTCTAGGGGGTAACTCCAACTCGTAGAAAAATCCAGCTCCTCAAATGGACTGATATTCTGAAGCCCAAAGATCTTGGGGACCTAGGTATACAATGAGTAAGTCCTAAGAAATTATACCTCTTGGGTTCATCTACTTGGTGTTTCTTTCGCTCTAAATACCTCTGGGTACATGTATTGTGATCTAATTATTTAGGACGTAAAGGTTTGAGTTTGCAAATTTGGAAGTCCCTGACTGTGGTATGGGCTCAATGCCTAATAGGGCTCTAATGGCAACCTGCAAATGGTAGGTATATAAATTTCCTTACTGACCTTTGGCTCATCCCTAACCTTCTAATTCGCAGCCTCATTCAAGACCAACTCCAGAGGCATGAACCTACAGCCAAAATTACTTCATCTACGGAAGAAAAGTTTTATTCATTCACGTAATTCTTATTTGAGCTCCCTCACACCATAACGTTTTGCAGCCAATTTATTCATTTTTTGCATTATGATCTCTCTTCCATAAATAGGATCATTTGGGGATTACTAACAGCGCCTAAGCGCACACACAAGTGTATGTGATCTTATCAAGTAGTAAAGTGGCCTTAAATAAAGCTGAATATCGATCCCACATGGACTTGATTTCACTAACTATCCAATTCTAGTTTAACAAATTGAGAAGTGTAACAAATAAATTTTTAGAGTTTTAAGCTAAAAATAAACTAAACTAATATGGAAAAGTAAATAACTTTGGACAATCAAAGGATAGAGGCCCAGGGTTAAGGCTTAAGAACAATCATACTACGCTATTGAATTTTATTCATTAGATTGATTATCTTGGTTGTTGATTCGTAGGGTTAATTTCACGATAATGGTCTCCTAACCTCTAATCGTTTACCTAATATGGATATTACATCTACATCGTTGATCGGGGATGTAATAATCCAATTAAGTGTTTTATAGCTATCATCCTATGTTTGAATCAAGTTAGGCATCTAAGTACATTCCTATCCTAGATACTAATTCAAATTCCTAATTTTCAAAAGAAACAAGAACCATACTTTGTTTATTCCTATGTTCTATCTCCCTATTCCCTCTCCCGAGATCAAAAGGTTGATAATTGATATATTCAAAGGTTAGATGGTCCTTAAAATAGTTAAATTATGAATAAACAAATAACCATAATGATAAGAAAATCAAACAAACTTAATTCAAAATGAAAGTATTCATAATCTTGGCCTTACCCCCGGAAAGAGAATTTAGCCTTTAATGGAAATATTCATCATCGAATCCCTTGGAGTGATGATACAAACAATACAAAAAACTAAATAAAAGAATGATAAAATCTAAAAAGAAGTTGTGGTAGCCTCCAATGATGTCCTAAGTGATCTAGGGTGTTCCAAGATATTTAAAATGGAGTTTGGGACGTTATATTTATAGTATACAAGTCATAAACCAACTTGGAATGGGTTTCCACGCTGTTTTACTTCAGCTGGATAGAATTATCCCGATTTTGGGAATCACCGCATCGCGGTGACATGCCAGTTCACAATTGTCAAAAAATCTATCAAAATCCAGTGTCTTGTCGCAATTTCACCGCGTCATGGAGCCTCCTTAAACCCCATTGTAAGATACACGTGCCTATTCGTAAAACACTTGGGCCTCTTCTTAATCCATTGGTATATTGTACGCATCCATTGGCCACTCCTACCGTCCTCACGCTCCCCAGACATTTCAGGGGTCCAAATTGCATCAATTTTTGTATTATGCTTTCCTTGAGCCATTCTGATCCTTTTTGAGTTTTTTCCACTTGTTTTGAAGCTTGTATATCCTTCATATATCATTATAATACATTAACAAAGTATACTATAGAATTAAACATAACAATTTAGAGCTCAAAACAACACAACATCCAAGACGGTGAACTAGAAACACGAGCTAAGCATAGGCTAAATTCACATTGAGCTTAAGCTTATTGTTTTGACAATTGTCTTGATCCAATTGACCCTTCAACATCATCAAAAAAAATTTTCACATATAAATACATAAAATAACCTTAGGAACTCATTAAAACATATTAGAACCCATCACGATAGACTAGACAATCACCTAGCGCAAGCTAGTAACACTAGTTTTCTCGGTTGAACTCTAAATTCTCAAATTGAATCAAAACTTATGTGAAAACACCGTTAAACATTGTAAACACATAATTGGACACATAAATGCTCATTTATATCATTATCAACACATATAGCATAAGAATCATCCTCCTAACAAGGCAAAATAGGATAGAATAGTAGTGCTAGAATGTATAAATATAACCAACATCACCACCCCACACTTAAAGCTTCGTTCGTCCTCGAACAACTCTTAAATATAAACAACATGACTTGAAGAGACTCCACACTTATACTACATGCAAGAAATTCTAGCTAGCACTATAATGAATACACAGAATGCAAGTTTACAACACTAAGCATGTTATACACAATTGAAAGCTCGTGAACACTACTCCAACACATCCTAGCCTCAAGAATTGACTCACCTTGTTGAAAAAATCATGCTTATTATTCAATAAAAGACATCATACAAATTACCCATATTCATCAAATATGTGCCCCCCAACAACACGAGAGTTACTCATAATCACTCACATGAAAGCATTTTGTAACACGATGGGTACAAGAATCAAATTACGCTCACTCTCACAAAGAATTTACAAGTTACACATAATGACCTATAGGATTTCCCTTAGTGTAGTGCTCTACTAATATCGGAATGACGAACTTAGGATCAATTAGGTATTTTTTTGGGTTGTAATGTAGGCTAAGGGATGGGTAGGAACTATTTAGGAATAATGACTAAACTCTCTAAGAGCTTTAATATACTATATTATACATTTAAAACAAGTCTCCAAAAACTAAATTACATCATTTTTGTCTATCCCATTCTTTTATTTTACCCCATCTCTTTTAAGCATTTTTACAAACACATGGTGGGCGTATTGTCTATTCCTTCAAGTTTTAATTTTTTTATTTTTAACAACCATGGGAATATTTCTAACACCATGTAATACCCCGAATTTTCTTAGAGTAATCTAAGTCCCAACAATATAGGAAATTGAATTAGCTTTCCAACAATATAAAATTTGCGCAAATCTAATAACCGAGTAAGAAGTTATGGCAGTTTTAAGTTCTAGTTGTTAAACACCATCATTTTAACCCTCATCACATCACGGATCCAGTCTAAATGATGATTGAAAATTTCCAGTGAAGGTGCACAATCTTGGCGCATTACGCCGTAGGATAAATTGGCATTTGGGCAGTTTTCAGTGTCTCTCCGAGATTCTACCACGTCGCGGTAAGCTTCCAGGTGAAAAATAGGGTGGCAACATGATTATGCCGTGTCGCGCCACAGTATATTTTCCCAATTATCCCTTTTACAGTGGCTTGGCATGATAGTGGCACGTCACGCTAATGGTGAAATCAAGAATTTTTTCAGTTTTGCAATTTTAAATTACAGGGGTCGTTTGGTCTTTTCCCATGGCCCCAAATCTGCTTAAACGCAGGATTTAACCCTAAGTGAGCATTATTTTCTCACTTTTGCATTATTCTCTCAAATTAATTTAGTGTCTTTCAGTTGGGAACAGGATTTAGCACCAAGCGATTGTAGGGATGGCGTTCTCGTTAGATAGGCAAAGTCATTAGTAGCAGTCCCTATACTCCAAAACTATGTAGCCAGTATAGGATATGAGAAGTCACTCATTAGATTAGGCTTGACTATCTCACAGGGGTCACTCGTCAGTTCAGGCTTGACACCCTTAGTCCTTTGGACATTATATCAGTTTAGTGGATCCATACAACCAACGTTAGTACCAGTGGAATGGTATTAATACCCTTCCAACTGGGTTTATAGGTTAAACCCCAATTAGCTTAAATTGGGGAATGTTGATTAGATGATACCTCCTGCAATCTTAGATACAATGCCAGTTCAGTTATTTAGTCTTAGAGTTGTTTGACCAAAGCATACAAATTTCAGTTATTTCAGTATTTCAATTTATAGATTTTACTCAATTCATGTTATATCATTGGTCATGCATCCTCAGTATCTATAGATTTTCATGTATCTTCAGAATTTATAAATTTTCATGCATACTCAGTATTTATAGATTTCCACATATTCCAGTACCTATAGATTTCAAGCTCTCTATTCAGTACTCCATGCTTTACATGCATATTCAATTAATTATTAGTTATATTCATGAAACCATATATATCAGCCTACCTCATTTAGTATATAAGTACATTCAAAGTACTTATCACATACCTTTTCTTTTTTGTTATGATGTATTATATCATAGGTTCTGATGTTCAGTTCCCAGCTTATGATTAGACTTATCAGATCCTTAGCAGTAGCAGTGTTAAGTCCTCATACTTTGAGGAAAAGGTTACTTTATTTAGTAGTTAGTTATAGTTAGTTGGGGCTTGTCCCATTAACTCACAGTCATTTAGTTTTAGAGGCTTATTAGACATTAGAGAAAGTTATTCAGTTTTCAGACATTATAATGAGTTATCCAGTTTATTGATATTTTATCAAATTCAGTCAGTTATTTCTATAGACTCATGTTCCAATTAAAAACCTTATGGCATATCAGTATTTTTCTATATTTATGATTATGTTATCCAGTTCTCATAGTAGGTACTAGCTCATGGGTTAGCTTGTGGTCCCTCAGGACTGTAAGCACCATGTGACGTCCAGGGTGTGCTCTCAGGGCATTACAAATTTGGTATCAGAGCCTATGGTTTTAAAGTGTCCTAGAAAGTTGAAATCCGTGTCAAGTAGAGTCTTGTGTATGGGTGTGTAGCACGCCACACTTATGGTCGAGAGGTTACAAGGCGTTTAGGAAAAAGTTTCCCTTATCTCAGTATTCATGTTATGCCAGTGAGCATAAGATCAAGTTAAACTCCCTGTCTAATCTATTTTTTCCTTCTATTTACACAACATGCCTCCTAAGTAGAATGGAAGAAGAACAAGAAACCAGTTATCCGCTCTACCTATCCAGACAGATACTCTTGACGAGCATGTCTCTCACGTAGAATTCACAGTTGTATTCACTACTCTAGCGAAGTTCGTAGCAGCACAAAATGAATGGCCAGCTACTTTCCCGACCAACCCAGTGGAAAATACTACTACAACCAGAATTTGAAATTTCACCCCTTTGAATCCTCCTTCTTTAATGGGATCTAAGTCTGAAGAGGATCCACAGGAATTCTTAGATACGGTTCAGAAGTTCACGGATGCTATAGGGGTGACATCTAGTCTGAGTGCTGAGTTGGCTACATACCAGTTGCAGGATATAGCTTATACTTAGTTTAAGAAGTAAAAGGTTGATAGGGGTGTAGATACAGGGCCTGTAGAATAGAAAAAGTTTGCCACAGCTTTCTTAGATAGATTCTTCCCATTGGTATTGAGGGAGGATAAGGTGTTAGAGTTTATTAACTTGAGGCAGGGCAGCATGAGCGTGAGGGAGTATTTTACTCAATTATATAGATATGCTCCTCATGTGGTTGCTGATAATAGGTCTAAGATGAGTAAGTTTGTGTCTGTCATATCTAATAGTATGGTCAAGGAGTGCAGGACCGTAATGCTGATTAGTGAGATGGAATTATCTAGGATGATGGTCCATGCTCAACAGATAGAGGATTAGAAGATTAAGGAGCGTCTACTTCATCTAAGGTAATAGTATGGATTGCATACACTTTACCCCGATACATATCTCACTTTGTGGTAATACACTGGGTATGTTGTTTTGTTGTATCTTGTTGTATGATTTTAACCTATCTTATATTTAAATGAGAAATGCTTTAGTATTTGAACATTCTCTTTGCTTATTGGTGGAATAAGGTTGACAGACACTTGTGTTTGGGGTTTTGATACATGTACAAAATTTATCCCCTACAGGTCATGACTAGAGGGCAGTTATGATACCCATAGCATTTATGTACAAGGTTCAGGTGAGTTTAATGGTTCCATGAGTGAACCAGGAAATATATTATATCTTTGATTATTGCGTAACTTGTCATGAATTTTTTTGACTTGACTTGGTGGAAAATGGATTGACTTGTTGCTTGCAATCCTAAACTTCTTAATCACTTGTTATGCTAGGTGTTGGTTAGAATGAGCATGGATTAACTTGTTATACTATGTTTTGATTTAATGTTCATATTCTCATCTTGGATGACCCCACTAGTACACTAATGTTCTTGTATGTTGATACTACATCTACTCTTACTTTTGATGAGTGCAATGCATATTTCAGCCGATCCTACAAGACCTCAACTATAACTTTAGCTTGTAATTCATATTTTAAGGGTGAGCAACTTATTTGTGCTATCATGGAATCTTTTTTTTGTGTCATGGTCCTTTATTTGGATATCATGCACCTTTCTTGAGTTTTTGGGGTTGCATCCTCTTTTGACTTTCTTATTATGTTTTGGAACACCGACTTTCATATTCTAGTGATATTTCTTTTTTATAGTATTTATTTTCATTTTTCTTTAGACTGCTAGATTGATTGATATTAAAATTATTAATGGATAGCTTTCTTCTATTTTTCTCTAAGTGTTTGGTAATGCTTCCGGGCTTATTGGTTCTCTCACCGGAGAATGGAATGGGTGGCACTCACGTTCAGTTGGGTGTTGACGAGTAGCTAATAACGTGACATCACCTTGACAAGGACAATGATAATAATATAAAAAGTTCAATAAATTCTTCACCTTGAAAAGTTCAATAGATTCTTCAACTTTCCTCACAAATCAAGCTCAAAGTTTAAAACCAAATAATAATTACTCATTAAAAAAAATATTGCACAATTGTCTTCTATTTTAAGTTTATTTTGTCATATACTAATAACAGAAGCTCAACCGCTATAAAATAAACTTAAAAAAGCATGTAATAAAAGTCATATGACAAGTTAAATGATGGACCTCCTCCTACCGTGGCTAATTAATGTGACACCAACTTGACAAGTTCAATAGATTCCTCAACTTGTCTTTTGCATCAAGCTCAAAGGTTTACACCATAAAATTTTAATCTTTAAAAAATTGAATTGTTTTATGATTTATGTTTATTTTGTCCTATACAAATTGTAAAAGCCTAATCGCTATAAGTCTGCCAGGAGAGGCCTACAATATAATACAGAGCATATGGGAAGTCAATTAAGGAACCTCTTCTTATGGTAGCTAATTAACGTGACGCCAACTTGACAAGTTCAATAAATTCTTAAACTTGATAAGGTTAACTAATTCTTCAGCTTGCCTTTGGCATTGAACTCAAAGTTTTAACACCAAACAGTAACTAATACTAAAAAAATATAATATGACATAATTGTTTTTTATTTTAAGTATATTTTTTCATATGCAAACAAGAGCCCAACCACAATAAAAATCAACTCGAATAACTTGGGTAACTTAAATAGATCTATTTAGGCTCTAATGGATTTATTTTTATTTGTGCGTGGATATTTCTTAACTTCTCTAAACATTTTTATTTTTAGTTTATTTATTTTAATTTTATTAATGTTCATATCTTGGAGGGTGATTGGATGGTATTTGATTAAATGCTTTACTGTAATATTCTTTAGTTTTTTCTCTTAATCTTTGCAATTCTTGTATATTATTTTGAAGGTATTCTAAATATTCTATATCCTTTGTTCTGAAATATTCAATTAAATTCTCTTTCATAAGTATTTCTGTTAATCTTATTTCTTCCATATCTTGTCTCCAATATTTTAAATACTCATAGTCTATCAGTTTATCCTAAAGTAATTGTGATACTGCAAATTTCTTTGTAATAATTTATTCTAACTGTACTATATCTGATATTAAATTCTAGGTTATCTATTTCATTAATTATCCTGTCTTTTTCGTCTATAAATAATTATATGTCTAAATGATATTCTGAACTGTCTTTTATTTTTAGTTGTTTTATGGTTTTATCTATCCAAATTAATCTTTCTTTTAATTTTTCTCTTCCTCTTCTAAGTTGATTTCTATAATTAATTTTTTCGTATAGCCAACTTTGTTTTTCTCTAACTCTTTGAATATATTCTAGCATCCTTAATTTGTATAATATCCATCTATATAATAACTATCTGAATTATTTTTACCATAGAAATCTATATTTTCTAATTCATCTTCTATCCAATTAATACTTAGTAACTCATCTTCAAAATCAAATATTTTTTCCCATATTATTTTCTTTATGTCTTCTAATTCTAAGTCTTATATGATATATAAAAAAAGTATCTTAGTTTCATCAGATATATAACTTGTCAAATTATTCATATTATGCTTAGATTTCTACGAATAACTTGGATAACTTGGAATTGGATTCTAGTAATTAAATACTTTATCATAGTATTTATTAGTTGTTTGTTTTAATCTTAATAATTTTTGTATATTTAAGGAATTCTATATATTTTATATCCTTAATTCTCATATATTTTTCTAGATTGGTTTCCATTAGTTTTTCTACTAATTGTGTATTTTTCATATCCATTTTCCAATATCTTAAATATACGAATTTATCATGGTTGATGTGTAGGTTTGGTATGTAAGTATTTGTAAGAGTACGTAGGTAGGTGTGGTATGTAATTTATTCTAGTCTTAAAATATTTATCAAATATTTTGTCCAATATGATTTTTCTTATATCTACAATTTCTATATCCTTAAGTACATATAAAACAAGTATTTTAAATTTATCTACCATTTCATCAGATAAATAAGTATTCACTTTTCATATGATGTTTTTTCAAAATATTCTCTTCAATCATACACATAAAAAAATATGATCATTTTAGATTACTATATACTAGATTATTCTTAAATAACATGTTTTTCTGTCACTATTAGCACGGTAATCTGGATACTTTTCCCTTAAACAACGCCTTTACTCTGGCTACTCCCCTATCACGACTTTCTTACCTCACCGATTTCACCTTTAGGATGGCATAGTTTTTTAAAAAATTTTCTCCTTTTCCACTTTGCTAATAAACTTCACACGCTATTTTTTGAATAATTCTACTATAAAGTAACTAACATGAACTTATTTTATCATATCATGATTGTCAGGAATTTATGAATTTAGCTATTCATAATCACTAATATAAATACCTGTTCTGGTAAATCTGATGATTCTAGATTTTTCATAGCTGTCTGATTCATACCTTTTTCTTGAAAATATACCTTTTCTTATTAAATAATTCAAAAGTTTTTTGTGTACAAGAGAGGGTTTTTCCTTCAACTCATGAAGACTTGCCCTCTATCTGTCTTTGGTTCCTCTATTTATAAAGGAAAAATAAATATTTTACACTATTCCTATTCTTTACACGTATCTCTAGCTTTTTACAAAAAGTCTTCAAAAAATTATGATATTTACCTAATAATTATTTTACAAAAAAAATCAAAAAGCCTATGCCTAAAAAATTTAATACTATTAATAGCTTTTACTAAAAAGTCTTTTATTTACGTAACAAGATTTAAAAGGCTATACAATAATTCACATGTCGCTTTCTAGCTCTTATTATCTTTTTCTCTTCCATTATTGCACCATTGTTATCTTCTTTTCATCTTCCCCTTGTCGTATCTGCTGCTTTCTTATCTTCTTGCTATTGTGGCATCACTGCCACTACATCTGCTGCATATGTCGTCATCGAATCTTTGGCCAATTTGTTTGCAAAAGTGATCCATAACTTCTTCTAAAATAACCCCTTTCGTAATAGATCTTGTGACGGGTAACTCTTCTGGTTTAGGATCGTCATGACCTAGTTTCTTATCTCTTCTCTTTCATTTTCTCTAATAATTTTACAAGTAGAGTAAACCAATAATTGATTTCTGTTATAGTAAATTCAAACTGAATTTTAATTTATATAATTATTTGCTAACTCAGTCAATATATTGCTAAGTCCAATAACTCTCTTTTTTCGATAGAAGACCGGTATTTGATTGTTGGTTATCTCTTCTTGTTCGTATATTTCTTCAGGGATTATATAATCTTGTGTCATTCCTATCTTGACAACAGTAATTGTCTGTTTTATTTCATCAAACAATATTTCTGCTGGTGCTGAGTAGAAACTGACATAGAATAATTGTCCCTTCATAATCCTCTTATAATCCATAAATCCTTTTTATAAATGTCTGGAATTCCTGTTAACTCTTCTCCAGTAGTTGTGTAAACTGTAGATAATAATCCATAATAGTAACATGAAGTAATTAAGTTTGCACTGGTGCCAGGCAAAGCAATAAGTTTGTTATAGTTCTGACATTTTTGTGTAATATATCCTTGGTGTTGTTTTGCTAAATCTTTACTCTGGATAGGTTTTGTATTTAACAATTTTTGTAAAGTATAAATATTATCAATATATGTACGAGTGATATGGTTATAAATCTGCTTTTGTTGATTGAGTGATTCGGAATATGTGTGTATCTAAGGAGGTATAGATGATTCTGACTTTTTTATATTTGGTGTATATGGTTTTGAGAATATCTGGTTGAGGTTATAATTCTTTTTCTTTGGTGGTTCAGGTTTATTTTGAGTGACTACATTCTTTCCTTTGGATACATCTCCTGCGCCTGCAGCTGTAACTGTAATTTCATTAGTAATTTGAGTTTTTAGGTATTTCTCATTGTCACCTTCTAGGTCTAGATTTTTAATGTGCTCTCCCGGATAGTATCTTTGCTAATAGCTTTTTCTTGTTTTTATAGTGTTCAACCTGCACTTTTACATCTGTAACTTTAGTAGTTAATGTGATAACTTGTTCTTGTAATAACTTTATTTGTTCAAACAGTTGTAATATTAAGTCTGTTTGGGTATCTTTGACATTAGCTTTTTTCATTGGTAAATCAGTTTTAGTAGCTTTGTCTTGATATGTAATCTGCAATAACATTCTTGTCAGTCTTGATTACTTTAATCGTAAATGTAAAATTTAGTATATTCAATACTAATCTCCGAATTTCCTTCGTTGTAACCGAGTTTTGTATTTTTCTTGTTAACCACCATAGAACCTGGGTATTTTCTGTTATCACAATAAATTTGTTATATACAATATATGGTTCAAATGCTAATAAACGTTTATATAATGAACATAATTCTTTTCTATTTATTTTCCATTTTATTTTTGTTTCATTAAATGTACCTGAGTAGTATCTACAATGGCGTTCTAATTTTTCTTCTCCATACCTATATTTAAGTACACTTCCATAACTATATTCACTTGCGTCTACTTCTACTATATAGATAAATTTTTTATTTTCATCTGGATTGTAATTTTGGTAACTCTTTACAAATTATTTTTATTTTCTGCACTTGTTTTTTGTCTTCTTCATTGTAATTATATTCTACATCCTTTTAAAATTTTTCTGTAAAGGCTTTAAGTTTTCTGCTAATTTTGGTATATGTTCCCTTACTTGGTTTACTAATCCTAAAAATGATTGTAATTTCTTTTTTGTATCTAATTCTTCTTTTGAATTTATTATTTTTTGTACTATATGTTATTGCATTTTTACTCCACTTTTATCTATTTGTATTCCTAAAAACTCAATCTGATTTTTCATAATTTCGGCTTTTTTTTCACTTAAACTTATTCCCAATTTTTCTATTATATCTGTAAATTATTCTAATAATTTTAAATGTTCTTCTTTGATTTTTGTGTATATTAGTATATCGTCTATGTATACTATACAATTAGGTAATTGTTTAAAATAACTATCCATAAAATGTTGGTATCTATCTGGTGCATTTTTATATCCAAATGGTAATACGTTTCATTCATAAAATCCTTGTGGTACCGTAAATGTGGTTAATTCCTTAGAATCTTCATCTAACTTTAAGTGGTAAAATCCTGATTTACAATCAAATTTACTAAAGTAGTTATATCCTTGTATTTGTCTTATTTTTAATATCTTATTTGGTATTGGATAATTATATGCCATAGTTTTTGTATTTAAATTTCTATAGTCAATCACCATTCTGCTTTTTCCTCTTTTTGGTTCACTATATTTATTTACTCTAAACGCTGGGCTATTATAATTACTATTGCCTCTGTTTTTGGAGTACTAGTAATATTGCTGAAAGTGAATATGAAAGGCTAAAGAGAGTTGAATGGGCTACTCAAAAGAGCAAGTCATTGAATCCACACTCATTATACTCGGTTCCTAAGGTTCAACCTATTTTCAACACGAGAAGCCTCACTACTAGTCCGAAAAGAGAACACCTAAAGTAAAAAAAAAATCATGCCGAGACACTACATCGCAAAACATTAGACCCACAGGTATATTTTCATCCCCCTTTGTTGAACCATAATAAACAGATATTGCGTCACCACATGAGCACAAAGAACATGCAAAGCAACTCACCTTCACCTTCTCGTTCACCGAGTATCCTAGAGGAACAAAATTGTTGTACAGAAGATGATATGAGGTCAAAAAAATCAAGTACAAGGGCTAGGATGAATGGTTTCTAAAAAAGAATGGGGGAGAAGCTTGAAGAGAATAAACGCCACACAGAACTATTACCAGACAATGAACCTCCCAAATCAAAAGGGCAAACCTCAAACTGATCGATTTTCTAATAGGCTGCCAAATTACTTGGATGCTACTCAGTTCAGTTGGCTGAGTTCAGTTTTCATGGATTCAAAAATAGAAAAAACAAGAAACTCGATTAATAAGAACTATAAATTATCAAAATTCAGACTTTATAGTTAAACGCTTAATAGGGTATTAATAAAAACTAAATTCAAACTTCTAGTTAACTTATTGCACCTACAGAAGACACAAATTCGACAATATCAACAACAAATTATTTACTCAAAGTATCACGTGTAAATGGATAAAGGGGTTGGACAAGAATAGTACCAGTCTTCGTTGGTGGGTAGCGAAACTCATCGAACCTTCGGTGTGCAGCGAGCTACCCGTTTTAGAGGCTCTATTTGCCTTTCCTCATTCCCTCTTCTCCTTATATTCAGAAGTGTCCCATAATATCAAGAACTGAGTCCACACTTCATCATTCAACCAACAAGGTTTTACCAATTTCCTCCGGGCATCATACAAGTGTTCTTTGATCTGTACTGCTGCTTTCAACTGAAAAATGTGGTCTATTTCATTAGCATGACAATCACTCCATAAACACTTTGTCTGTAAAATAGTTTAATATAAAGTCATAAAATGAGTTGATGGATACAATGGAAAAAATATCTTTAGGCAATGAGATTCATAGATTATAAAACTGCTTATACCATAAACTGTTTCCACATGACAATTCTAATTTCCCATGGAATCTCTAACCAACTATTCCACGGCTTTGTAAAAAATGGTTTAATTGTTTCTATAACCATATGCCCGACGGCATATGCTAGAATAAACCTGCAATAAAATTATATTAAACCATCATATTAGCTTTTAAAAATTAAGGAAAAATTAAGTGTTACTTACCCATCACAATAAAGGACGATTCGTAGCCTCCCAATATTGTCATATTCTAATACCTCTTTAAATTGTAAATTCTGAGAAGTGGTTGTTGTAGCATTAGGCGTTGTAGCATTAGGCATTGTAGTACTATCAATGGATGAAGATGCTTGTGTGTTAGGACCTCCAACTCTCAATCCAGAAACGCTTAGTACGGATAATGTCAAAGGCACAGATGAAGAGCTACTATGCAAACTATTTGGGGATGAAGAGGTGTGGAACTGGTCAGATAGTGGAGGCATGAAAAATGCATTTGGTAGTGAAATAGTGCATCTAAGAAGGGGAGGAATATTTGTAGTAGCTAGTTGAAGAGTTATGGTAACAGGTGGTGGTGGTAGTAGTGTATATTGACCTGCAGAAAGATTATCAGTTCCTTTCTTACTTTCCATACGTTGTTCATTAACATTACTTTTTGATGCCATTGATTTTCTTTACTAGCCACCTGAAAAAGAAGGAACAACCAAATTTACGAATAGTCACTCAAAAGGAGTAGAATTTACCAAGCAAATAGGATGCTTTAGTTCTTCACTCTGACCAATCTTAATAGGTTGTGCATTGCAATCACATATCATCATAACTCTATTCTGTTTGAACAAAAAATGAGCAACTTTCTGAATATCAATTGCAGGATGATGCAAACCCAAATAAGGTTCCAAGTCTGATCTCCTAATCTCAAACACTTTCACCATGATTATCATCATAAAACTTATAGACCATTACCCTATTAGATCCAGACAGGTTCTGCACATCTTTCACCGCGGTTCTAGAAAACACCCATGTTCCAGAAAATTAGAACTAGGATGGTTCTACCTAAGTTACATAGTTCTTTTACAAACCATTACTGATGAGTCAAAGACAGTCCATGAAAGCAACCAAGCAAGGCAAAACAGAGTAAGAGGAAAAATAAATCACGAAAGGGGACATAACATTAACATGTATGAAAGTACACCTATCAACTCCAACTCACCCAAAAACATCCGATTTGGTTGATGGTAAAGTGAATTCCTTCAGAACAATCAACACATGTCATGCATCCGGCCTGACATTTGCAAGGTAGTGTACATACACAACAAACATCAATCAAGAAAGGTTGCAAATAACAAGGCTAGCAAAACGATCAAAATAACACATTTCTCGCCTAATATCTTATATAACCTACAAAAAGTTCACCACATTTCCAATATAGGGGGGTCAACAATGAGCGAATCATCCATGTAGATTCTAAAGATTAAACTTCCTATAATCAAAATAACACATTTCTCACGTAATATCTAATTCTACGAAAAGTTCACCACATTTTTAATATTCGTGGTCAATAATAAGTGACCATGCATGTAGATTCTAAAGATTTGAAATTTTTGTATCACTTACCTAAGTAACAAAGAAAATCAAAAATAGCACATTTAACACAATCTCCACTACAATCTACAGAAATTTCACTAGATTTCCAAAATTCGCAATCAGACAGATAGATTCTAAAGATCGGACTTCTTATATCACTTACCTAAGTAACAAAGATAATCGAAACAACACATTTCCCACATATTATCTAAATAATAAATGGACAGTCATATTATCTAAACATCAAGAAGCACAAAACTTCAGGAACATAAACAAGGCAGAAAAACTATACATAAAAACATACACACACAAGTGTAAATATTTCTTAAACAACTTGTACCACGATAGTAATAGTATAAAAGTTCATTGATCTTGTATTTGGAAATTGAGATATGCCTAAATGAACCTTAGACAATCACTTTATGAACTTCTGGCTGTCATTTGATAGTTTTAACATCTTATATAGCAACATCAAACGTAAAAGTGGTTTGGGTCTAAATATACAAATATCGGGATGAAAATAATTTTTGTTAACCTCGTATACATGTCAAGGAAAAGAGAAACTGGCATATCAATACAAGTAATGAAACTAAGAAACTTTTAGGGCAAAATAATGAAAACATGGACAAAATAAAGTAAGCATTTCAAATCAATATCAAATTCTTTTAGATATCCCGGTCTCAATAAGAAACATAGGCTGAAAATGCCAGAGTTCAAAAACTAATGGTCAACTAGCATGGCAAAGGAGACAAACCTGCAAACTGTACCGAGAAATTCTTCCATGCAAATCCTCCAGTCTTTCTGTCAATAAAATGAGAAAGTCTTACCAAAAAGGAAAAAAATACAATATCGATCAAATGAAACAACACTATAGCAAGTGTTCATACAGAAGAAAAGTTTTTTTTACCTCTGCACATACAAAATGGATAATTCTTTTCTGTAATACCAGTTGAATAAAACAGACAACACACAAGTACTATATAAATTCATCACTACTATTTAATCCAACAACCTGAATGTGCTTACTAGCACTACAAATGTTAACAAAGAAAAGACACTATATTGTCAAGTAAAATAACAACAAGCAGAAGCTAAAATATAATTCAACACCTACCATACACTACTATTAATAACAACTCAATCCTGATCGCTTGTTTCATAGTCATTCATCAATTCTTCCTCATCACTTGATTCATATTCATCCATCGATTCTTCCTTATCACTTGTTTTATTTTCATCAAGTAACTCTTCCTCGCTTATTTCATTTTCATCAGTTGGATCTTCCTCGTCATTTGCCCAGGATGCTCCTTCTCCATAATTATTAACAATCAATCTAAGTTCAGAAGGATCAAACTCTTCAATAGGCCTTCGCTATGTTGTAACTCACCTGTTAATTCATCATCCACCCTTTCTTCAACACTTCAAATATCATTCTGATACGCTACATCCAATACATCCTCTACTTCAACTCTATCCACGATCTTTGTTTTTATAACTACCCGCCATGCATATTTATTATTACACAAAGGATAAGGAGAGTAATACACTTGTTTCACATTTTGTGCAATGACAAATGGATCATAGAGTCCATACTCCCTTGTACGTTTAATTTTGACTATTTTGTACTGAGGGTGCACCTTTGTACCTAACCTAGGTATAAGATCATACCACTTACACTGAAATAGAACCAACTTTTTCTTTGGCCAACCAACATGATAATCGAGTTCTAAAATCTCGTGAAGCACACCATAATAATCAACATCGCCATTACCTTTAACCCAAACCCTACTATTGTTGGTTTTCTTGCCCTTAGAGAACTTTTCTGTATGAAATTTGTACCCATTGATAGAGTACTTAGAAAAATTTCTCACTTTAGCATTAGGTCCCCAAGCTATATCACGTAAAAATTGGCCATTTGGGTCATAATTAAGTCGATTATGAACCTATAAAAAGTTCAAGAAAAGTTAGAATTTAAATATATATAAGACTGAACAAAAGTGTAAATCGTGTTAAATATTTAAGTTACACTTACATATTCTGTAAACCACTTTGAAAACATAGGATAAACAACAACATCCCCATGTAAAGCCACGAAATAGCTATCCGACAAAGTTATGACTTTCATTAGTTAAAGCTTAGATAGACCTTGAATGATTGTCGTTAATATAAATATACTTACTTATAAAAAGGTAGGACCTCGGAACAATTTAATAATACATATGTTGTATCTGACTTAAGGTCCACCTCATTCAAATATCGAAGTAGACCAACTTTCGAACTTCCTTTACCTGGTTGATTGAATATTAAAAATGGTGGTGCTGAAAGATCTGTATTGTCTGAATTATCATGTATATTAGGTCAATTTATTAGACATGGTACATTATGTTCAAAATAATATGAATAAAAATAAGAGGTCTCTTTACCCAAATAAGCCTCACATATTGATCCCTCAATTCGAGATCTGTTTTTATGGTCCGCTTACATTTGCCAATAGTCTTGCATAGTATGATCTTTTAGATGAAATAATGCTCAATTATAGCATATGAAAGTAAATGTTAAAAGTTAATACCTCTCAAAGGGATACATCCATCTACACTGAACAGGCCCTCCAAGTCGTGCCTCATGCACAAGGTAAATTGGAAGATGCTCTATAACATCAAAAAAAATAGAAGGAGAAAATTTTGCCAACTTGTTTAAGGTTAAGCGAATGTTGATATCTATCAAAGATAGGTTCTCCTCCTTTAATGTGTCAGAACATAAATCTTTGAAAAACAAACTTATCTCTGTTATGGGCTTCCATATTCTATCGGGAAATGCACTGAATGCAATTGGCATTAGTGACTCCATGAAAATATAACAGTCATGGTTCTTCATAGAGGTCAATTTACCTTCCTTCATGTCAATGCACTTGGATAAATTTAACGCATATCCATCTGGCATTCTCAAATACTTAACCCAATCATAAATCACTCTTTTATCATCCAAAGTGAATGTGTAACTGGCCTTGGGCTTCTGAATATTATTGTTTAAGTATATCAGGTACAACACACTGCACCGATAATACTCCTTTAAGTCCATCCTGGACTTCAAGTTATCTTTTGTTTTATTACTTACATCCATCACAGTATTAAATAAGTTGTTAAAGAAGTTTTTCTCAATATGCATAGCATTCAGATTATGAGGAAGAAGATTCTCTTTCCAGTAATCTAGCTCCCAAAATATGCTTCATTTAGTCCAGTTATGTGTAACACCATAACCAGGTATCGTGGATGGCAGAGAATATATTGCCTTAGGCAGATTCCTCACTCTATCCCAAATTTCTTTTAGCGATAAAATTGGTGGTGGCTCCTCAAAATTAGACTTATTCTTTATAAAATCACTAGTATTTCTACTAAACACATGTTGCATTGGCAAGAATCGATGGTGAAAATCAAACCATGAGTTTTTACCCCCATGTTACGAAGTGAATGCTTTTGTGTATTTCATACCACAAAGGCAAGCTAACTTGCCCACAGTCGACCACCTAGACATCATTCCATAAGCAGGAAAGTCATTTATAGTCCATATCAAAGTAGCACATAATTCAAAGTTTTGTTTCATTGATACATCATATGCTTCCACACCTTCATGCCACAATAAGTTCAACTCATCAATCAATGGCTGAAGATATACAATAATAAAAACTATGGGATTGCGGTGAACTGGAATAATGGAATAATGCAAACTTGTCATACATAATACAGGCAGGAGATTATAAGGAGTCACAAACACTGGCCAACATGAATATGGTGTAGCTGAGAGAAAAAATGAAGTGAATCCATTGGTAGATAATCCCAACCTAATATTTCTTAGTTCACTAGTTGTAACAACCCAAAATTACCTTCGGGGATGTCACACGGTGCTTAAGGCTACAAGTAGCCCCAAGCTAACCCTTTGAGACTGTTTCTACTAATAACACTCATTTAAAGATGAAATAATTCAAACACCAGCAAAGTCATATCATATGAAAGGAAATACAAAGAAAATGCTCGGTCCGAACGGCCACAATACTTGAAACCTCAACACAACAATAATCTGATAACTAGTCTGACAAAGCCTCTACTAATCTATGAACTAGAGAGCCATTGGGACAGGTCCCTAACTAACTCAAAATGAACTGGAAATAACAACATAGTCTCTCAAAAAAATGGATATGTCTGAATATAGGTCCTCGAACCATGAGGACTCACCACTACAGGAATGTAGATAGAAGTACTCGAAAATTACTGACGAGCTTGGGAATGAGCACCCGAACCTACATTATAAGACAATATAACATGTAGACGTATATGTGGATCAGCACTTGAGAATGTACTGAGTATGTGGGGGTGCATGCATTTATATAAAACCATATCAATACTCTTCAATCAAATCATGCATGTAATAAGTAATGACTCACATGGCTTGAATAAGTATGAAACACGAAGATTATGAATCATGTAAAATGGAATATGTAACACAATCTCATAAGTCATTATATTTTCAGCTTTGAAATTTGTACTCTTCTCTTATTCTCATTACTCAAGGTTAAAGGGAACTTTAAGCAATACTTTCAACTCATGCATATGTCTCATGGAGAGTAAAACTTCTTCAATGCTCAAGAACTCATAACTCTTTTAAAATCAAATACTTAGAATTTTAAATCATATAACTTTGGAACATACTTGAAGGTATTTCATTCACGTTAGGAAAATATCTCATTTCAAGCTTTAGGGAAAAATTCTCGTATCAAGGGAAAGTATTTTAGTTTTAATGAAAAATATCTTATCTCAAAGCTATAGTTTTAAGGGAAAATATTTTATCTCAATGGAAAATACTTTAGTTTAGGGAGTTTCTCTTAACCGAAATAAACCATACAAGCTACATGGAGTCCAACGTTTTGTCCTCCTAACGAAGAGACCTCACGTTGGAGAGAGGCATCATACTCTTGCCAGGGAGTATAACCTAGGTCCAGTGATCACTAAACAAACTCGACCTCGGGCCCAATATCAACTAGGCATTAAGCCCAATGATAATCATAAACTCGGCCTCAGGCCCAACCTACAATGGCACGTAGTTTTGGGGTAAGAAAGCGTTGTAACTTACCCGCTCGGTGCTAAATAGTACTCCCTTTAGATTATCTGCGCTCATCTCATAAAAATCCTCTTTTCAAAATAATTCTTTGGTTCACCACGAACCCAATAATTAAATTTGTACTCTCATGTAGGAAAGTGGATTTCAAAGCTGACTGACCAGTAGGTCAAAACATTTCTCAACAATCTCAGAATACTCAAATCATAGGTGCTTATAGCACAATAGTTCATAGAATTAAAAGTCTCAAGTAGGCTTTAATAACCCAGAATTCAATCTCAAGTTAAAACTCATCAAAAGCATAATAGATATCATATAGATTCATAACCCATGAAGAGATCTGAAAATTTCAGCAATTTGTCTCAAAATCTCAACATACTTATATACTTCAATATCTCAAACATTTCAACTATTAAATTCTCAAGGATTAAAATCATGGGGTATAGAACCAGCTGCAATTTCTCAAGAAAACATGTAAAAATCATGCCATTAGACTATCAATTCATGAGAAACATCAAAAGCTTGCAACCAATAACAATGGGTTAAAACCCCCAATTCAATTTCAGGTAAAATCTCATAAATTGCAGAAAATTGTAGTTTAAATAAAATTTTGGGCACAAGGGTGAAAGGATTACCCTTGTTCAAAACCCCACATACCTTGAATTAGAAGTTTTGGATGAATTCTCACATTTGGAACTCTATTCGTACTCTTGAATGAGTGTTCTTGAACCCCTTGACTTGGGAACCTTGAATCTTAACTCAATTTAGAAAATCTATGATGCATTCTTGAGATTCTTGGAAGAGGTTTTGGATACTTAGGGTTCTTGTTGAGAGAAAACTTGAGAAAAATTTCATAGAATGCTTGTAAGTGACTTCAATTTGGTGTTTGCACGGTTTAAGAGACTTGGAAAAACTCCAAAGTGCCATTTTTAACTTCCGTACAAAGCTGGAAAAATTGAACTGGGAACCCAATTTCATAGGCCACCGCGACGTACCACTATCGCAGTGGCTAACTAGAAATTGACAAATGGGAATTTGGGAGTCACCACGACACTAAGCCACCGCGTTGTCCTACTGGTTTGGACCTGGAACTTCAGCACAACGTGTCACAATCTTGCTAGGCCACTGAAAATTGAATATTGAGAAATTGGGGTCCTCCGCGACACGCCACTATTATAGAGTTCCACTAGAATTTCACAATTATCAAATAGACCCTCTACGCGACGCACCAAGCACTAAAATGATGTTGTTTTACGACTAGGACTTAACTTGGCCTTAACTTCTTACCCAGGTATTGGATTTGGGCCAATCTGATATCGATGGAAAGCTTATCTAATTTCCCATGTGATAAAAAAGTCAAAATTAGGGAAATTCTATATAGTTAACACGATACTCACTTAGGAAGTCACTTCTCAATTTTTTAGGACTAGAAGCACGCTTCACTTGACACACCCTAAGGCTCATTCTATGAGAGAATTTTGTGGGGTCTTACACTAGCAAAATCCACATATACACTATCAAAATACTTCCATGCTTCTCCATCTAATGGATGACATAAAACACAAAGTGATATTTTATTTTCATAGTGCCATCTCATATGAGGGGCATAGCTCATTGGTACATACAACCTTTTTAACCGTGGTATAAGGGGTAAGTAGTGCATCAACTTCACAAGAACCTTCTTCCCTTTGGCATGTGTGACTTCCTTATAACGAGGTTGATTATAAAATTTTCAATGTTCTAAACCAAAAACACCTTTCACGAACTTGCTCATACTAGCTCGGGTGTCAGAAATTTAATCAGGAGCATACTTGGAAAACTAGTTGAACTTCAAGCGGCACTCCTTAACAGTCATAGATCCCTGCCTCAAGTTCATAAACTCCTTAATCTTTGCTTCCCTCATCTCAAGCGGAAAGAACTTGTCCAAGAATGCATCTTGGAACACCTTCCAAGTCATAGGAGTTGCATCCTTACCTCTACCCTTCCTCCACAATACAACCCAGTCATAAGTTATGTCCTTCAACCTGTAAGATTCCCACTCAATACTTTCATCCTCAGAAACATGTATCACCTACGTGATCTTTCTTACCTCCTCAAGGTACAACTGTGGTTCTTCACCTGCCTTGGACCCATAAAACTCTGGCTGATTCATCCATACAAAATCATGGATTCTAGCCATAGTTACATTACCTCCCTGCTGATTATCAGCTACAGCCTGGCTATTAGCCTAAACATTGGCGGTGACTGCTTGGGCTAACGCCTGAAAGGCCCCCAAAAATCAGCATAAGACACTGTCTCATTCAAAGGATCAACAGATGGGGGTTGCTCATTATTGTTTCTACGAACATTCGCTCTTCGAAGAGGTATTTTTTGAAAATAGAAGAGCACAAATTATTAGAAGAGACGAACAACTGTAGGCATGATAAAATCCAAAAGAAAGAAATAACTTTTCCTAAAATGTCTTGTAGCTACTTGCTCATAGATGTGGCGCACTACACACCGATTATCAAGACTCTACTCAATGCGGCTTGTCAGACTCCCTAGGATTCCTTTAAAACCTTAGGCTCTAATACTAAGTTTGTAATAAGCCAAAATCACCTCTCGGGACGTCACACAATGCTTAAGGCTAGAAGTAGCCCCAAGCTAACACTTTGAGACTATTTCTACTAATAACACTCATTTCAAGGTAATGACTCTAAATTACCTCCTGGAACGTCACACGGTGCTTAAGGCTACAAGTAGCCCCAAGCTAACCCTTTAAGCGTGTTACTAATAATAATACTCATTTCAAGATGAAATCATTCAAACCCTAGCAGAGTCATATCGTATGAAAGGAAATACAAAGAAAATGCTCAGTCCAAATGACCATAATACAGGAAACCTCAACACAACCACAATCTGATAACTAGTCTGACAAAGCCTCTACTAATCCATGAACTAGAGAGCCATTAGGACAGGTCCTCAACTGACTCGAAATGAAATGGAAATAACAACATAGTCTCTTAAAAAACTATAGATGTCTGAATATAGGTTCTCGAACCATGAGGACTCACCATTACAGGAAAGTAGATAGAGCTACTCAAAAATTACTGGCGAGCTTAGGAATGAGCACCTGAACCTACATTATAAGACAATATAACACGTAGATGTATATGTGGATCAACACTTGATAATGTACTGAGTATGTGGGGTGCATGCATTTATATAATCCAACATCAATACTCTTTAATCAAATCATGCATGTAATAACTAATAACTCACATGGCTTGAATAAGTAAAAATGTGAAGCTTATGAATCATGTAAAATGGAACATGTAACACAATCTCGTGAGTCATTATACTTTCAGCTTTAAAATTTGTACTCTTCTTTTATTCTCATTACTCAAGGTTAAAGGACACTTTAAGCAATACTTTTAACTCATGCATATGTCTTATGGAGAGTAAAACTTCTTCAATGCTCAAGAACTCATAACTCTTTTGAACTCAAATACTTGAAATTTGAAATCATATAACTTTGGAACATACTTGAAGGCATTTCATTCACGTTAGGAAAATATCTCATTTCAAGCTTTAGGGAAAAATACTCATATCAAGGGAAAGTATTTTAGTTTCAAAGGAAAATATCTTATATCAAAGATTTAGTTTTAAGGAAAATATCAAAGATTTAGTTTTAAGGGAAAATATTCTATCTCAATGGGAAATACTGTAGTTTAGGGAGTTTCTCTTAACCGACATAAACCATACAAGCTACATGGAGTCCAATGTTTTGTTCTTCTAAGGAAGAGACCTCACGTTGGGGAGAGACATCATACTCTTGCCAGGGAGTATAACCTAGGTCCAGTGATCACTAAACGAACTCAGCCTCAAGCCCAATGATAATCATAAACTTGACCTCAGGCCCAACCTACGGTGACATGTAGTTTTGGGTAAGAAACTGTAGTAACTTGCCCACTCGGTGCTAAACACTACTCCCTTTAGACAATCTGAGCTCATCTCATAAAAATCCACTTTTAAAAATAATTCATTGCTTTACCACGAGCCCAGTAATCAAATCTGTACTCTCATGTAGGAAAGTAGATTTCAAAGCTCAATGACCATTAGGTCAAAATATTTCTCAACAATCTCAGAATACTCAAATCATGGGTGCTTATAGCACAATAGTTCATAAAATTTCAAGTCTCAAGTAGGGTTTAATAAACCATAATTCAATCTCAAGTTAAAACTCATCAAAAGCATAATAAATAGCATATAGATTCATAAGATGTAGAAATCTAGAAATTTCAGCAATTTGTCTCAAAATCTTAACATACTTATACACTTCAATATCTCAAACATTTTAACTATTATATTCTCAAGGATTAAAATCATAGGGTATATACCCAGCAACAATTTCTCAAGAAAACATGTAAAAATCATGCCATTAGACTCTCAATTCATGAGAACCATCAAAATCTTGCAAACAATAACAATGGGTGAAAAAACCCAATTCAATTTCATGTAAAATATCAAAAATTGCAAAGAATTATAGTTTAAATAAGTTTTTGGGCACAAGGGTAAAAGGATTACCCTTGTTCAAAACCCCACATACCTTGAATTAGAAGCTTTGGATGAACTCTCACTTTTAGAACTCTATTAATACTCTTAAATGAGGGTTCTTGAAGCCCTTGACTTAGGAACCTTGAATCTTAACTCAATTTAGAAAATCTATGATGGATTCTTGAGATTCTTGGAAGAGGTTTTGGATACTTAGGGTTCTTGTTGAGAGAAAACTTGAGAAAAACTTCATAGAATGCTTTAAATGACTTCAATTTGGTGTTTGCGCGGTTTAAGAGTCTTGGAAAAAGTCCAAAGTGCCGTTTTTTAACTTTTGTACGAAGCTGGAAAAATTGAACTAGGAACCTAATTTCATGGGCCACCGCGATGTGCCATTATCGCGGTGGCTCACTGGAAATTGACAAACGGGAATCTGGGAGTCACTGTGACATGGAGCCATCGCATTGTCCCACTAGTTGGGACCTGAAACTAGCGCGATACATCAGAATTACGCTAGGCCATTGGAAATTAACTATTGAGAAATTGGGTCCTCTGCGACGCGCCACTATCGTGGAGTTTCACTGTAATTTGACAATTTTCAAATAGACCCTCTCTGCAATGCGCCAAGCACTAAAATGATGTTGTTTTATGACTAGGACTTAAATTAGCCATAATTTTTTACCCGGGTATCGGATTTGGGCAAATATTTTATCGACGGAAAGCTTATCAAATTTTCCATGTGATAAAAAGTCAAAATTATAGAAATTCTATATGATTAAAATGATACTCACTTAGGAAGTCACTTCTAAATCTTTTAGGGTTGGAAGCACGCCTCACTTGACACACCCTAAGGCTCATTCTACCAGAGAATTTTGGAGGGTCTTACACTAGCTAAATACGGATATACACTATCAAAATACTTCCATGCTTCTCCATCTGACGGATGACATAAAACACCAAGTGGTCTTTTATTTTCATAGTGCCATCTTATATGAGGGGCATAGCTCATTGGTGCATACAACCTTTTTAAACGTGGTATAAGGGGTAAGTAGTGCATCAACTTCACAGGAACCTTCTTCCCTTTGGCATGCGTGACTTCCTTATAACGAGGCTGATTCCAAAATTTTCAATATTTTAAATTTGCATTTTCCTTATAGAATAACATGCAACCTTTCTCACAACAGTGAATCCTCTCTAATGATAATCCTAACTTAGAAACCAACTTCTTTGTTGTGTAGAAATCTTTGGGTAAGTCAAGTTTATTTGGGTTAAGTTCATTCATAAGTCCAATGATAGAATTCATGCCCTCTTAAGAAATAGAATAATCTGACTTAATACTCAGTAACCGAACGACAACAGATAACTTAAAATTCATTGATCCTTCATACAATGGATGACTAGCTTCCTTTAACTATTCATAAAAGTGCTTAGCCTCATAATTTGGTTCATTTTGAACCCCTGAGTGTGTCCCAAAAGCATCCCTGACCATCTCACTATATTGTGAACTTTCAACATTATTCTCACTTATTGGACTTTCAACATAATTCTATAAAGCAAAATTATTAGTATCACTACTCTCTCCATAAACTGTCCACACAGTATAATTTACCATAAAATTCTTCCTATAAAGATGTAATGTATTATCATCTGGACTCAATAACTTGCAACACTTGCAATTCCAACAAGGACACCTAATTATCCCTTTAGTAAGAAAATCATCAAGTGTCATTGCTTTAGTAATAAATCCATCTAGCCCAACTTTATAATCCGCCCTCAACCCCGTACGGTTAGGATAAGTTCTATTATACATCCATGTACGATCTTCATTTTCCATCTGCACAAGAACACCAAACAATAATAATAGACAAAAGGAACAAAAACAAGAGAACAAAAACTATAACATAAGAAAAAAACACCAACAATGTAGTTTTCATACATTTCATGGTTTAAAGTAACATTAGTTTTCAATGCTTCACTTAGTTTCTATAGTTATTTATAAAAAAAATTCAACATTTATTTTTCTACCACAACTCTTTTTGGGTGTACTTTTGAACTACTCATATTTTTAGAAATTAAATAGAAAATTAGGAAGAAGCAAAAGTAATCATAGCTTTAACAGATTTATGAAATTAAGAAGCAATTTGTGTGAAAAGGTATTTTACTATACCTTCTTAGCTTCTTCCTTAAGTAGGCTTTGATTATCAAGTGTAAAGAAACTTGTGTTGAGAAGAATGCCGGGAACAGGACATCAATTTTTGTTCTACTGACTAGCTAGAAGAGACGATTATTCCTCACTGGACTCAACAAGCAAAATTTCAGCAAGAAAAGCCAATGATGAGAACAAGGTGCATAAAAACCTGCACAAAAACAATTCAGGCCAGCAGGAACAAACATTATAAACCCCAAAGGCTACAAATTCAACTCTATCAATAAGGCAAATATTTAATATTAGATCAAATTCAGTAACTCTAAATTTCATCAGAATAAAGATTGAGAAATAAACCCCAAAAGCAAAAACGTCAATTCAATCAATACTACAAATATTTAATAACTAATAGTCTAGCATTCAAGTGTTCAGTTAAGATGTTACAAAAGAAAGTAGCTTTTTCTGTCAGATTAATATCGATTGATTCATCAACAAACTTTTAGAGTCAAGTAAATAGCAGTTCTATTTTCAAATTATCCAAAACCCCTTTATGATATTCTCAAAATAGAACTTGCTACTTATATTTAGTTTGACAATGAATTAACATGTCTTTACAATAGTATAATTATACGGAATCCTACAGGAGGTGAAACAAATTATTAAAGATTGCTATGATTTATTTGAGTTGGAAGTTTGAAATTATGCATCTGTTAAATTACATAAGAGGATACGAAAATGATATGGGAGGATGCACAATATATGCTACAGGTACAACAGAATCCAGTAAGATAGGCCCTAATCAACTAAAAACGAATATATGAAAATTGCAAACCAATTATACATATAGGTGGTGAGTTCTGTAAAATAAGAGGTTATTAGAACTCATAAATTACAACTTTAATCGGTCTTTGGAAAAGGGAAAGGGAAATAAAAATGAAGACCATGAAATTGAATTGATACCTATAGTCAAAGACTGCACCAAGTGCACATCAATGGATGTAAGGGAATCACATGTTACAGTATTCTTAATTGGTATTTTCATTTTGTGCCTTCCTAAAGTCATTACTTAATTAGAAAGAGGGGAATGATTTTTCGACCCATAAAAAAGTTTGGAAAATTACAAAATTTCCAGATATATACATAGCCATAGTACATAGCTGATCCAGGTTCATAATTATACAACAAAGTTTTACGGTATTTATCATATATTTTAACGAGTCTCCGTTAGAGTAGATACGTTACATACATGTTACTGTACAATATAAACATCAGGAGTTTCTAAATGCTCTCACACAGTAACCTCATATCACCAGAAGCAAGTAAAACTGCCTTACTTATATATTACTGTACAATATATAATATCACCACTTCCTTAGGGCTCCCAAATAGTTTATCGTCATCATATCACCTGAAGCAAGTGAAGAGTGGCTCAAACACTTCCTAGACCAATCAAATAGTACATATTGCTTTCCATATTTTAATAGCTCTCATACACGTACCACACCATAACTTTGCACTATGCAAATTGCAAATTAAACATAGCTGCATAGTGCAAAGATGTATTAAGCTAGTGCAAATTATATTTATAAAAAAGTTCTCTATTGTTATCTCTTTTTACCTTTTTCTTCAACAAATATAACTTATTCAGTATCTACTACTTTTTCACTTCACTCTCACCCAACTAACTAGTTATACCTAGTTGTACATCACTCTTAAAGCTTTATTTCCTTTTCTTATTATTTACATTTTTAAATTAAGAGATGCAGCTTTTTCTATTTGATAAAAATATTCTTGGTATTATGGCGATATTATCTTCTTCAGATCAAGCTTTACAGTTTTCCAAAAGAGTTTCATACTACTAAAAAGTTTATTTATCATCCCTAATCTTTTCAACTATCAACACGAGACCATGTGTGCACAAATGATATTGTCTCCCTCGAATAAATTTCCATCAATTTATGTGATTCACTAGTCTTCTTTTTGAATTAAGTTCCACATAGCTCATTACTACTATCCATGGGTCAAATTTTGAGGTTAATTATTATGTATCACCCTTGTGATCGAGCGTTTATCACCACAAATCTCAGAAATAGCACTTTCTTGTGTGTGCACATCTCCGAGCTACCTTTGAAAATCAACCAAGCCCATGCCATTGCCTAGCAAGAAAAGGTAAAGAAGGAAGCAAGAATGAAAGCACAAGAAACAATAACAACATACATAATGTAATATCCAAAAAATGTCTAACAAAATATAATGTACACAAACGTTATCCCTAAATGGTATTTATCACATATGCTAACGATTCTCCGTTAGAATAGATACGTTATGTATACGTTACTGTACAATATAAACATTAGGAGTTGCTAAACACTCCCAAAAAGTAACCTCATATCGCCGGAAGCAAGTAAAAGTGCATTACGTATATGTTATTGTACAGTATATAATATCACCACTTCCTCAGGGCTCCCAAATAGTTTATCGTCATCATATTACCTAAAGCAAGTGAAGAGTGGCTCAAACACTTCCCAGGCCAATTAAATGGTACATATTGCTTTCTATATATTAACAGCTCTCATACACACACCACATGCCCCATTACTCATTAACTTAATAATCTCCGCTCTCTGTTTCCTAATCATAAGCAAAACCCACAAAAAAAAAAACCCTAAAACCCCAAAAGAACCACTACAGATGAAACTAAAACTAAAAATCTGAACAATCATAGCAAATGAAACAATTCACTACATATGAATCTAGAAAATCAAGCAAAAACCCATTCTTTTACCCATCCATAATACCAACAAATAGCAAGAAAACTACAAAATCTAGCAACTCAACGTCGTCGTCATTACCATCACCGTAATCATTACCGCCAATTTTTGATAGACACGCCAATTTCTTGGGTTAGAGAGAGACGATAGTGAGAGTGAGAGAAAGGGTTTAGAGAGAGACACACAATGACAGTGAGAGAAATAGGACAGTGAGACGATTTGTTTATTTTTTATCTTCTTTTATATATATTATTTAATATTTAATAATTAAATATAGCTTTCCGACTACTTCCGTCGGGTAAAATTTAATAAATTAAATTATTTATAATATTTTTGACCGCAATAGTTGGAACTATTTTTATTATATTTAATTAATTATTATTTTTTTGTATAAAGTCATATATTCATTTAGATATTACTATTTCCGACTACTTTGGTCGGAAATCTATACTTAACAATTTACTTATTTAATTATTTATATTTTCGATTAGAGTGGTCGAAAATTTATTGGTAATAATTTATTTAAATAATTATTTAATTTCTATATAATGGTATGATTATATATTTAGTCATATATTTATTTAGCTATTAGTATTTTCGACTATAGTGGTCGGAAATATATAATTAATAATTTATTTATTTTATTATTTACATTTTTGGCTAAAGTGGTCAAAAATATATATTTAACAATTTAATTATTTAATTATTTATATTTTCGACTATAGAGGTAAAAAAATTATTGGTAATAATTTATTTAAATAATTATTTAATTTTTGTATAAGGGTATGATTATATAATTAGTCATATATTTATTTAGCTATTAGTATTTTTGGATATAATGGTCAGAAATATAAAATTAATAATTTACTTATTTTATTATTTATATTTCTGACTAAAGTGGTCTGAAATATATATTTAACAATTTACTTATTTAGTTATTTATATTTTTGACTGCAGTGGTCAGAAATTTATTGATAATAATTTATTTAAATAATTATTTAATTTCTTTGTAAGAGTATGATTATATATTTAGTCATATATTTAATTAGGTTTAGTATTTCTGACTATAGTGGTTGGAAATATATATTTAATAATTTATTTATTTAATTATTTTTATTTTTGATGAAAGTGGTCAGAAAATCATTGGTAATAATTTATTTAACTTCTGTATAAGGTTCTAATTATATATTTATTAATATATTTATTTAATTATTTATATTTCCAACTACAACAGTCAGAATATATATTTCCCAAAATTTATTGTCAAATATTCTCACTGTTGTAGTCACAAATAGTATCGGGGAAATATTTTATAAAATAAAATAATAAAAAAGTAAATTTTCCAACTGAAGTAGTCAGAAATTTATGACTAAATTTTTTTAGTCGGAAAATAGCAAATTTCTAGTAGTGCTTTAAATTCCCTGGTGAACTGGTTATAGAATAGGAAGGTAGTTCCTTAGCTCCTAGGGGGAGGTCTATTTCTTATATTAGAGCTCTGAGGTTAATCTCCAAGGGTTGTCTTTATCACTTGGTACGGGTTAAAGGTTTTAACTCGAAAAGTCTCTCTTTGTCTTCGGTCCCGGTGGTTAATGAGTTTCCAGGGGTCTTTTCGAATGATCTTCCTGGTGTTCCTCAATATAAGGAAATATAGTTTGGTATTAATTTGCTTTTAAACACTCTTTTAATTTATATTCCTCTGTATAGAATGACTCCGGTTGAGTTGACAAAACTCAAAGAGAAACTTAAGGATCTTCTAGATAAGGGGTTTATTCGTCCTAGGGTTTCTTCGTGGGATGCACCAGTGTTTTTTGTGCGCAATAAGGATGGTTCCCTTTGGATGTGCATTGACTACACGCAGTTGAACAAGGTGACGTTCAAAAACAAGTATCCTCTCCTTAAGATGGATGATTTGTTTGACCTGTTGCTAGGTTCTAAGTTCTTCTCAAAGATAGATTTGTGGTTTGGGTACTATCATCATAATATTAGGGAGGTGGATATTCCTAAGACTATTTTTCATACTTGGTATGGGCATTTTGAGTTCGTAGAGATGTCATTTGGATTGACTAACGCTCCGGCACCATTTATGGACTTGATGAATAAGGTGTTCAGAGAGTATTTAGATCTCTTCATCATTATGTTTACTGATGAGATTCTAGTTAATTCAAAGAGTGAGGTGGTTATTGATAATAACCTCTGTATTATGTTGTGGACATTAAAAGAACAACAGTTATATGTCAAGTTCTCTAAGTGTGAGTTTTGGTTGAACGCTGTGACTTTCTTGGGCTATATTATTTCTAGTGAAGGGGTCATGGTGGATCCGCAGAAGGTTGCTGTGGTGAAAAGGAGGCCTAGTCCTACAACTCCATCAGATATTTAGAGCTTCTTAGGTTTATTCGGGTATTATAGGCGGTTTGTGGAAGGATTTTCTTTGATAGCTGCTCCTTTGACTAAGTTGAATCAAAAGAAGGTTAAGTTTTCTTGGTCGGGTGATTATAAAGGGAGTTTTAAGAAGTTGAAGGATAAGTTAACTTCGGCTTCAATCCTGACTTTGACACAAGGCAATAATGGGTTTGTCGTTTATTGTGATGCATCTCTGGTAGGGCTTGGTTGTGTTTTGATACAACATAGGAAAGTGATTGCCTATTCTTCTAGGTAGTTGAAGGTATACGAGAGGAATTATCCTACTCATGATTTGGAGTTGTTGGTGGTTGTGTTTACTTTGAAAATATGGCAGCATTATCTGTATGGTTGTCACATGGATATCTTTTTTTATCACAAGAGTCTTCAGTATGTGTTCACTTAAAAATAGCTTAATCTTAGACAGAGAAGGTGGCTGGAGCTTCTCAAGAATTATGATATGAATCTTTACGGCCATGCAGGTAAGCCTAATGTGGTTTTTGATGCTTTTAGCAGGTTATCAATAGGGAGTTTGGCTCATGTGGAGGAAGGCAAGCGAGAATTGGTAAAGGATATTCACCGGTAGGATAATCTTAGAGTTCATCTCTTGGACCCTAAGGATTGTGGTGTGATGGTGCAATAAGTGGTTCAATCATCTCTTGGTGTGAAGATTAAAGAGAAGACAGTGCTGGACTGTTACGCCGCACATTTTTTAGCTAGAAATTAAATCATCATTCTACGTGTGTAAACTCTAATTCCATGGTTTATGTTTAGATTCATATGTCATGATCTCTCTCCTATTATATGAAGTGATTATGAGGTGAAAAACGTTCATATAAATGGCCTAAAGCAAAGTTGAGCTAAGAATCTTTCATTCATCCAAAATTGGATATTTGATTCTACAAGGGTCTACTTTGGATGAAGATAACTCTTTATACACATAAAATTTTTTAGCTCAAGACCCACCAAATTGTAGATAATTAAATTATCTTTCCAACGATACCAATTTAGCAAAAATTTGATAATCAAGCAAAAAGTTATGGTTTTTTTGTGTGAGGTAGTAAGCCGATGCGATAATGACACATCTCATCGAGATCACGTCGACACAAAACCAGACACGTATCTAAGGTTGTTTTACATATTATTTCAGTTTCTAATGGGTATAGGGGCACTGTGGTCATTTTTCCTCACCCAGAATACGTCTATAACACTGAATTTCAACCCTAAGAAGCCAAAATATCTTGTTTTTCACTTTTCCTCTCAAAATCAAAACCCTAACTCCTCCCCCAAAGATTCAAGAACTCATTCATAAGGTCAAGAATTCCAAGAAACGGATCAAGATCTGGGTTTCGATCTTCCGCCAAAATAATCTAAGTTGCGTGGGGTTTTACTAAAACTACTTAGGCATAAGAAAATTGTTCAACAATATTTAAATATTGTGAAATCATAAATTTCGAAGGGATTTTAGAATTTATATTACAATGTTGCTTTATGAATGTTTTAGTGGCACTATTATTTTGGCCATGAGGCCTTTTCCCCAAATTGAATTATACTCGTATATATATGTATGATTGAAAATTGGGTTTGAATATTTAATTAAGAGCATGAATCATATAGAATCCCTCTTTTGTTATGATTTTTCCCATTTTTCATATGATATGGATTGTTTCGAATGCATCTTGAAAAGCATGATATGAATGTCTTGATTAATGTTATGACTTGAATATGATTTTCAATTCAAAAGAGAGGGTTGTTTATGTTGATAAATGTTGAATATATATATAATGAAAGAGTTGCATGGTTTGTCAAAAAAAAAATACATGACCACCACATGTTTGATGAAAGAATGAGAATCTTTGCATAGTTTTGACTTGTATTTCAAAACATGAAATATCTTATACTATTTACATATTTGGGTGGTCTGAATTGTGTTTTAATGAAAGAATCATACATAATACATTATGGAACTGAAATATGACTTTCAAGTCTTGGTGTGACGACACCAACTTAGAAAATGCCATGGTAATTCAGACAGAATAAAATGCATGTTTACAATCAGATTTTTAGATTTTGAAACTTAGAATGATGCATGTTTAGAAATGGTTAAAAATGGACATAAAAAATGTTAAATAGTTCCCCGATGAAGACACAAGTTTAGACTACTCATTGCCCAAAAGTGTATTTTGCTGATATGGGTTTAATCCCATAGAGGGATTTTACACTGTCCTAGACCCCCTGTGGTATATCAGACTCAGACACTCCAGCCCATGCAGAAAAATTGGATTGGGGTCTTCCCCCATAAGTCAATAGAGGATTCCATATAGCCTATGGAATATCAGACTTGTAGGGGAGTGCCACCTAGCTCAGAAGTAATACAAAGATCAGAACTGTATTGAGAAAACTTGCTTTAAGATTATTTGAAATTACCCATGTGCTTTAAATTATGTCATGCATACTATATTACAAATTGCTCTCACTTATGTTTTATAAAATTTATTATTTTGGATTTCACTGTGTATCAGTACTTTTGTATTGACCCCCTATATTTTAGGATCTGAAACTCAGTCCAAGGATCCCGCTAAACCATAGAAGTGTTAGACAACAAGGTGCAGTTAGTGAGCATTTTTTATTTCGGAAGGCCTATTTCTTTTAAGAACTATTATTTATTTTGTTCCGGGTCTGACTGGGGGCCTTGTCCTAGTTTTGTGCAGACTTATGATGGATCTTACGATGTTAGTGATTTCGCAGACGGGTGTTATACGTCTAGAATATTCAGAAACTTCTTTTCAAATTATTCAAGTTTATGAGTTTGACCATGGTACCATTTTGTATTCTTTCCCTCAAATTATCTTATACTATATAAATATTATGCATGATTACCATATTTAGAAGAGCGCCCAGGCCTTTATGGTTCGGGATGCTCGTTATGGACAGGGCCCCGGCTTGAGTCATGAAAAACTTGGTATCAGAGCATAGTTCATGGTCCCAGGGTGTCTGCGAAATTATTTCTAGTAGAGTCTTGCTTATGGGTGTGTTGTGATCCACACTTATAATCAGGAGGTTACGGGCATTTAGGAGTTGTTTTCCATTCTTTCGTACTCTAGTTTGTGCTATAGAGTTATCCATAAGAATGTTATCCAAGTTCATTCCTCATTCTAATTTCATGGGTCATGCCTCATTATCGAGGTGATACAATTCTAAGAGTCTAGCTCCCCCATCTATGTAGTTTTTTTTTGATTGAGTTGTCAATCAAGTTATGGGTTTTGTACAAGGACTTGAGAGGAGTCCACGAGTTCTTTAAAGTATGTTTATTTAAGAATATACCCCTATCTGCATTAGTTGTGTGGTTAAGCCTGAGGTATGGAGTATATCCAATCTCCTTTAATAAAATTCTTATTGGAGATGTGATTATAAGATTAATAATATGTAGTAGAATGTTGGAACAGTATTTTCACCCGAGTAGTAGTGTATGTTAAAGTGTCATGGCCTATTGGTAGTGATATAATCCAGAAGTTGGTGACATGTAGTCACAAAGTTAGCAGTCAGTAAGGGTAACATTTGCGTAAATAAATAATTTTAGTTGTGTAATTGTGGATTGAGGAGTGGGCTACCATCGTATAATGATAGACTAATGTGCGGCAATAATTATAGATTGTATGGTAGTCTGTGAAGAAAGATATAGGATATGATTATTATTTATTCATAATAGGGAAGGATCACAGAATAGATGGTCATTGTGGTTGTAAAAATCATCTCTAGGCTATGTATGGAAAGGGGTAGATTAGTTAATAAGTTGTAAGTAGGGACTCATTAGTGTTTATTGAATTTTGAAGATCACTGTGATATACGATTAGTAAGTAAGTATGATGTGAGAAATTGGAATATGTTGATAAGATTGAAATGGGTTATGTTGTAAGATTAAGATCGACTAATTGAATAATGTGACTTTACCCCCCTTTGATGGTCTTTTTCTTTAAGTAGTAGTAAGATAGTACTATGTGAGAATATAGGTAGTGGAATTTGAGGTGTAGTAGTAATGTCATGGAGGGGATGTGATGGTAGGTAGTAGTTAGGAAAAATATAGTATTTTGGGTTGGTTTTCCAATTTGATGGACTAGTATAGCATGTGGCATGCTTCGTTGGTGGTACATGATTGATAAAAGACTATAGACTTGAACTTGAGGTATGAAGCATGGTGGCAAGAATAATAGCTTAAGATTAATGATACATGTTTTGTGGAGTAATTAGCAGTCTTGATGTGATGTGTGAAATGGCCTAGGTTGATGATTTATAAATGTTTAAGTAGTAATCGTGAGGTATGTGTACATGAGAACTAGTGTTAAAACAATGAATTGTGGTTGAATCGTTAAGTGGATAAGAACGCAAGTATATATGAATAAGTTGACCTCAGGAAGAAGGTTGTTAGAAAAAGTCTTATGTGTATAAGTGTTTTGGGTACCTAGATTTAGTTCTTGAATTTTGTAGTATGAAGAAATCTAGGAAGTTGGTGTATGGTGCTCTTTAGAGTTAAATTGAGGAAAATTAGGTAGGCAATGTAAGCCTTGGGTATAGTTTTACAAATTTTGTTAAGTTGCAAGTTATATGATTTTAGGGGTAATGCAAGTATTCTAAGAAATTAAAGATGGAGCATTAAGTATTTAGAAGAGTAGGTGTCTATGCCCATGAAAATGTTAGTCGTTAGTTGATAACTTTGGGGGTTAGGAGAAATTATGATTAGTGTCCCTAGAGGGGGTGTCTTAGAAAGGATTTTGTATCTTTATGTTTTTATTTAGGTGAGTTTGTGTTCATATGTATATTGATACCCCACTTTGTGATAGGGAGTGTGGATGTGTACGCTCATTAGAGTGGGAATTATAGAGTGATGGCTATAAAGGTTAGCACAAGTTAAGAGTAGCATTTTTCAGAAAGAAAGGCCTTCTGAGTATAGTTCATTAGGGAGAGTTTAGAGTTGAAGTTTATGGTGATGTCCCATTTGCGTTGATTTTGTGGCTATATATTTTTGATATGAGGTTATGTATGCAAGTCTAGGGGTGTGACTTTGATCTAAGGGGGAGATGGGAATTAAGTGAGTTCCCGAATATTCTCAGTGTGGCAAGTTGCGGGAAGGAACTATTATGAACCTAATTCTACTGAAGCATAATCCTCTTCAATTTAGGAGAGTATCCTACTAATGTCTTACGTCATCTGTTCTATTCATACTTATGGTTCGAGTTTTGTATGGACTTAGGTATATGATCTTACCTCCAAACTAGAAGCAATTATGTCTCTCAGTAATCCAGTCTTTCATGTATTCAGGCCACATGTTATGTTGTTTTTGATCCATGAAAATCTATGTCTCTCTGCATGCTTGGTCCTAAGAAAATATGTTTCTGTATGTCACCGATTCATCATATGTCAGGTTTAGCCAGAGTGTTAAAGTTTATGGAAAATTATGGAAAAATCTTAGTTCCGTAAATGAGGAACAATCGCTTCAAGAAGAAATCTTTGTCTTAGTTGTAACGTAATGCCCCATAGTATTCTCTATTCAATACCGCTCTTAGTTACATGTATGGAGAGCTTGCAATCTAAAAACTTTTCTAGTATTTAAAAGACTTAGTCATATTTAGGAGCTCTTAACTTCCATGATTTTAAAATTGATCTTCTCGACCCTGAGGCGTAGTTTGAGTTGATTCATATTCAGGAGTGTAAAAGGGTAATTCTGGAAAAGTTTTGGATTTTTTGTACCACGTTTGAGATGCATTGAGCGAGAAAACCAGTGGCTCAATACGATATCGACGCCCCACATCGGTAATTACATTGGCCAAACTAATGTCTCGACGCAATCTCGGTGCATCGCATCGCCAAACGCGTCAGGTGCCCTATTTGTCTTACTACTTTTTGAGTCTAGGAGGGTAATTCAGTCTATTTCCCTCGTCTTATCTTGATATATGCATCAATGTTTCTCATTGTTCTCTATCCTAAGAATTCATGCAGTATTGTATCTTTCGAACACTTTTTACTTATGATCCAGAGACTTGTTATATAGAGCACTTCATGTTTATTCAATCGTATCTTCATTTTATGTCCCTCCTTGAGTAGTGCAATAAGTATAAGTTATGGTCTAATAGTGTTACTTCCATTTATGATATTTATACTCGGGTCCCTTAATGACCCTCCGTATGATAGTCTGATGGTGGATGTGGAAGCGTGGTGATGTGTTAGATAGGGGAGTAGATGTTCTTGAAGGTGAAAAAAATTGATGTGAATTCTCGAGCTAAGGCTATAAGTGAAAGGGAAAGGAAAGAGATGAACTTTTGTTATGTGAAATAGCTAAGAAGGGGATGGACTTTTATTATGAGAAATAGTTAGGAATGAGATACATGGCGAAAATCTTTGTGAATGTAATTGAATTTGTTGGTCTTGGGGGAAATCCATGAAGTGGGTGTAGTAATGATATGATTGAATGTTGTGATTGATGAAAACTCAACCCATGTGCTATGTGGTTTGTATTCCTTGAATTAAAACCCGAGAGAGTTTGGCGATAGTGATAAGGTAAGGCAGTGTTCTTAATAGGGTGTAATGTATAGGGTCCTATAGTTTAAGTTATCACCTTTTTACTCCGAGTTAGGCTTCAACATAGTAGTACTAAGTAGTAGGACTCAAATTCTTGTGGCTAGATGGGTGACTGGAGAATTGTAAGTTGGCAAGTGTGAAGTATGCTATTTATTGTTTGGGGTATAGGCGATTAGTGCCTCTAAGTTTAAGTCTATTCGGTAGCACTTTGTAAGGTAGAGAATGCTTCTAATCCTATCTTTCGTGAAATATTATTTCATTATTAGTACCAATATCAATCAATCTATGATCATCAAATAAACCCCTGCCTTGTGTTGTGATGATTATGATTCATATAACTCATGTGCAAGATCATCCCTATGTAAAGTCTCATTATCCCATGTTTCGTGCTTTCACGTTTCACTCGGGGTTACCATAAAACTAGTTTGATTCCTTTGTACATTTTGTTGAGGAAAATTATTCAATGCGAGATTACGTTATTTATTCTACACTATTAGATCCTCAAAAGTCACTACCTATCATTCGGGGACGAATGGTCCCAAGGGAGAGATAATGTAACACCCCACATTTTTGAGCTAGAAATTAAATTATCGTTCTACGTATGTAAGCACTAATTACATGGTTTATGTTTATATTCATGTGTCATGATCTCTTGCCTAGTATATGAAGTGATTATGAGGCGAAAAACGTTCATAGAAATGGCCTAAAGCAACGTTGAGCTAAGAAACTTTCATTCATCCAAAATTAGATATTCGATTCTACAAGGGTCAACTTTGGACATGGATAACTCTTGATACACATAGAACTTTTCAGCTCAAGACACTCAAAATTGTATATAATTGAATTATCTTTCCAACGATACCAATTTCTCCAAAATCTGATAACCGAGCGAAAAGTTATGGCTTTTTCCGTGCGAGGTAGTTAGCCAACGCAATCATGACGCGTCGCGTCGAGATCGCGTCGACATGAAACCAGAATCGTATTTAAGGCTGTTTTACATATTATTTCAGTTGCTAATAGGTCTAGGGGCACCGTGGTTATTTCCCGTCACCGAAAATACATCTATAACATTGAATTTCCACCCCAAGAAGCCAAAATATCTTATTTTTCACTTTTTTACTCAAAATCAAAACCCTAACTCCACCACCAAAGATTCAAGAATTCCAATAAATGGATTAAGATTCATGTTCCACTCTTTCTCCTAAATAATCTAAGGTGTGTGGGATTTTCCTAAAACTATTTGGGCATAAGAAAATTGTTCAACAACATTTAAATATGGTGAAATCATGAATTTCAAAGGAGTTTTAGAATTTATATTACAATGTTGCTTTATGAATGTTTTAATGGCACTATTGTTTTGTCCTTGAGGCCTTTTCCCCAAATTGAATTGTACTCGTATATATATGTATTTATGAAAATTGGGTTTGAATACTTAATTGAGAGAACGAATCATATAGAATCCCTCTCTTGTTCTGATTTTTCCCATTTTTCATATGATATGGATTGTTTCGAATGCATCTTGAAAAGCATTATACGAATGTCTTGATTAATGTTATGACTTGAATATGATTTTCAATTCAAAAGAGTGGGTTGTTCATGTTGATAAATGTTGAATATATATATAATGAAAGAGTTGCATGGTTTGTCAAAAAAAAATACATGACCACCACATGTTTGATGAAAGAATGAGAATCTTTGCATAGTTTTGACTTGTGTTTTGGAACATGAAATATCTTATACTATTTGCAAGTTTGGGTGGTCTGAATTATATTTTGATAAAAGAATTATGCATGATACATTATGGCTCAGAAATATGACTTGTAAGTCTTGGTGTGACGACACCAACTCAGATAATTCCATGGTAATTCAGAAGAGAACAGAATGCATGTTTGCAATTAGATTTTTAGATTTTGAAAGTTAGAATGATGCATGTTTATAAATGGTTAAAAATGGGCATAAAGCGATGTTAGGTGGTTCCCTGAAGAAGGCACGAGTTCAGACTACTCATTGCCCAAAACTGTGTTTTGCTGATACTGGTTATTTAATCCCCTAGAGGGATTTTATACTGGCCTAGAGCCCTATGGCGTATTAGACTCAGACACTCCAACCCTTGCGGTAAACATGGATTGGAGGCTTCCCCACCGAGTCAATGGCGGATTCCATATAGCCCGTAGAATATCAGACTTGTAGGGGAGTGCCATCTAGCTTAGAAGTAATACAAAGATCAGAACTGCATTGAGAAAACTTGCTTTAAGATTATTTGAAATTTCCCATGTTCTTTAAATTATGTCATGCATACTGTTTTACAAATTGCTCTCACTTATGTTTTATAAAATTCATTATTTTGGTTTGCACTGTGTACCAGTACTTTTTTATTGACCCCCTATATTTCAGGGTTGAAAACTCATTCAAGGGTCCCTCTAAACCGTAGAAGTTTCAGACAGTAGGGTGCAATTGGTCCGCCTTCTTTCTTACAAAAGGCCTATTTTGTTTTAGGACTATTGTTTATTTTATTCTAGGTCCGACTGAGGGCCTTGTCCCAGTTTTGTACAGACTTATGATTGATCTTATGATATTAGAGATTTTGCAGACGGGTGTTATATGTCTAGAATATTCAGAAACTTTTTTTCAAATTATTTAAGTTTTTGAGTTTGGCCATGGTACCATTTTGTAGTATTTTTTGGAAATTTTCTTATACTATATGAATATTGTTCATGATTACCAAATTTAGAAGAGCGCCCAGGCCTTCACGATTGAAGATGCTTGTTACGGCCAGGGCCCTGGCTCGGGTCATGACATGGACCCTGTCTTGATAAGAAACAAGGACAATATTGGTGGGAAAAAGGTAGTGGTGTTTGAGATCAGTGGTGATGGTACTTTAAAATACCAAGGGAGGTTGTGTTTTCCTTAAGTCGACTGGCTGTGGCAAAGGGCCTTGGCTGAGGCGCATGAGTCGCGCTATGTTGTTCATCCATCTATGTTGTTCATCCCAGTTCAACTAAGATATATCATGATCTCAAGGAGATCTACTAGTGGAATGGCACGAAGAGGGATGTGGATTATTTTATGGCCAAGTGTATGGTTTGCCAACAGGTTAAGGTTGAGCACATGAGGACAGGAGAGTTGTATAAAAAATTTAATTTTCCTGAATGGAAGTGGGAAACATTTAATATAGACTTTATTACCGACCTTTCTCAGTCTCAGAATCAGTATGATTCGATTTGGGTCATTGTGGATAGGATGACCAAGTCTGCATATTTCTTGCCAGTACGGACTACTCTTTTGGCAGAATATTATGTGAGCTTGTATCTTCAGGAGATTGTGAAGCTGCTTAGAGTGACCGTTTCGATTATGTCTGATCATGGTATGTAGCTTACATCTCATTTCTGGTAGACTTTTCAGAAAGGGTTGGGGACTAAGTTAGTCTGAGCACTATTTTTCATCCAGAGTTGGTTGGGCAAATGGAGAGAACTATTCAGACATTTAAGGATATGTTTTAGGCTTGTATGGTTGAATATGGTGGCAATTGGGTTGAGCATCTACCTTTGGTAGAGTTTGCTTATAATAATAGCTATCATTCGAGAATTGGTATGGCTCATTTTGAGGCTTTGTATGGTAGGAGGTGTAGATCTCCTATTGGGTGGTTTGAGCTTGGGGAGGTGGATATGTTTGGTCCATATTTAGTCTATCAGATGATGGAGAAAGTCAAGATGGCTCAGGATAGGCTTAAAGATATCCAAAGTCACCAAAAGTCCTATGTGGATGTTAGGCATAGAGACTTGAAGTTTGAGGTTAGGGATAGGGTGTTCCTTAAGGTATCTCCCACAAAGGGAGCAGTGCAGTTTGGATAAAAGGGGATACTCAGTCCTAGGTTCATTAGTCCTTATGTGATTTTGCGATTAGTTTGCAATGTTTCTTATAAGTTTGATTTGTCATCTAGCTTGTGTTTGGTTCATCCATACTTTCATGTTTCCATGTTGAGGAAGTGTCTTAATGATCTTCTTTGATCGTTCCTTTGGAAGGATTAGGCATTTTGGATTCTCTATCTTATGAAGAGGTCCCGATTGAGATACTAGATAGGTAAGTTCATTGGCTCAAAACCTAGGATGTGGATTCTGTTAAGGTTCTATGGCAAAACCATAAGGTGGAAAAGCTACTTGGGAAGCAGAAGAGGACATGAAGTCCAAGTATCGGCATTTTTTTTCGGCTTCTGGGATTCATGTGAAAGGTGTGTGTCTTGAACACATCTTTATTTTTTGAGTTTGTTAAAGGAAAGATTAACAACTTTGCCTCTTTGTTTTCAAACTTTGTTGAAGGGGTGTTTGATAATTCAATTGACTCTATGTGTGGTTACCTCTACTTTTTCCATCATTTAGGGACGAATGTTCCTAGTAGAGGAGACTGAAACATCCTAGATTTTGACCCTTAGAAAATTTCTTGGAATTTCATTCTCTGAACTCAATACAACTCATAGATATAAGCCGTATGTTGGGGTACGAGTGGTATGGTCCTGTAGTATGCTGACCAGTGCTAGTTAGTAGGATGGATTTGGTCACTGGAATGGGTATGACTTAGGGGTATGAGTTGGGGAGATTGGTAGGGGTCGTATCAAGGACTCGTATAGTGGGCAGTTTCTGATTGTAACACCCCGTATTCAAGTACGTGTATTGGCGTATTCAAGTACATGTATTGGTCTTATTTATATGGAATTTATTTTATTTTATTTTATTTATACCAGAATTTGCCCATCGATGGTTTCATACGAAGGTTATTGAATAAGCTTTCCAACGATATAAAGATTTTCCAAAACGGATAGGTTTCGGTTATAATCGAGCACGTTCGAAACTATAAACGGTGGCCGGGATATTTGGGAATAGTAAATGTGCAGGAAAATTTCCTGCACACAAACTACTGAGGCCAGCCAATTTTTTAGGTCTACTTTGAATGATCATAACTCCCTTAATATAAGGAACTGGTAGATCTGCGACCTATGAAAAGAAAGATCTTTGAGTCTTATTTACAATGCAATTGGTTTCATCAAAATCCAACGTCTGAGTAAGGAGTTATACTCGTTTTACTTCAGCCTCTCAAAATAGATTTTTAGGGTCAACTTCAAATGACTACAACTCCTTGTACACGATGAACTGGGTGGCCTACTTTATATGAAATGAAAGACCTTTGAGTTATCTTTCCAATGATACCAATTTCACCCAAATCCAATATCGGATAAAAGAGGTATGGTCGATCTACTTTAGCTTATCAAAAAAGTCCACCAAAGGACAGATTTGACATTATTTATACTTTAAAGGCATTTCGGTCATTCCCTATTATATTATTGACGGTAATATGTCTATATATACATGTATATGATTTATAAAACTCATTTTCATCATCAATCATTGAGAAAGAACAAACCTAGCCAAATTTGACCTTTAAATTACTTTTGATTCAACCGTAGTAATTCCAAAGTAATCCGATAACTGCGTTTATCATCTCGAGATCTTTGAACGACACCTATTATTTGTGAAAATAGGATTGCATAATCAATAGGTGAATTCTAAGGTATGAATATTGTTTTCCTTGTTCTTTTCCATATGTATATGTGTGATAAAGGATTATATGTATTGGTTGTTATTGAAAGGTGATGGAAAGAGGGTTATGGACTATTTTGCAGGTTTGGTTGTACTGAATTGTGGAAGGTGGATATGGTAATTGAGTTATAGAAGGTGGATATGGTGATATACTATTGAATTGATGATTATTTATGTCTATGGCTCAATTTGGTTTAATGGATTGGTTGGAAGGATAAATGAATCCAAACTTGATATTGGAGGATGTTGTATGAATATCCATGGCATGTAAATGTAATTGGATTATAAGAAGGTTAAAGTGACACCCTTTATGATGTAATTAAGGCTTACTACTCTACCACTAGTTTGGTGAATTCAAATAATTGAATTGTGACATTTGGTTGCTAATACTAGATTGCTATATATGTTCATTGTAGATAAGTAATTCGAAAAGATGGGAAGTCCATTTGGGACTAGTATTGAAGGTTGATAGTCAGGTATGTAAATCATACTCTATACCATATCTTTGGTGTGAAAGTGAACAATTGTTCTATTAAGAAAGTTTCCAAAGTTATTCAGTAACATGTGATCCATAATGGTTTTTTATGATGTCCTACGTTACCAATGAACTTATTTCCACCCTACAAGATGTCAAGACATTCCAATACTTATTTGTTTTCCAAATCTTACATGTTCATTGTACTAATGAATGTCAGAAGGTATCCAGTTACTCAAACAAGATCCATGTGCTATTAATGACTCCAAAACATTTCATTGATATACCAATAAGTTCCTACTTCATTATTATAGTATTTATGACTCCAAAACACTTCATTGATGTGCCAATGAGTTCTTACTTCATTGTTATTGCATTGATGGTCTATTTATATGTCTCTTATTGATGTATCATTGTTTCAAAGTATCAAAAATGTGGTGGCGACCCAAATAACAATCTCAAAGATTAATTGAACTAAGTGATGGAAGTTATCTCTTATCGGGTGGTATGCCAGGGGCATAAGCCTATCATGTGTCGATCCCTATTTATGTGTTTATGGGTAGTATCCAAGGGGCATAAGCCTATCATTGGTCGACCCCAGTTGATATGTACTGGAGGCAGCCTAATGGTCACAGTACAGTACAGTAATGATTACAAAGATGATAAGAATGAAGGTAAAGTGATTGAATAAATACAATGTACCGGTTGTCACAAGTTCTAGTACGTGTGGTCCACTCCTATTATGATTTATTCCCTTGTTTCTAATTTCTATTAAGCTCCTATGTCATATGTGATTATATACAACTTTACATACTCAGTACATATTTCGTACTGACGTCCCCCACCGGGGATCTGCATTTCATGCTGCAGGCAAAGGTACCTCAGCTCATACACCGCACAAGTAGGAGCCAGGATATCCAGCTGCTTTTGTTGAGCTCCAGTTTGCTTTGGGGCTTTCCGTGTCATATCCAGTCACTTTTGGTATTGTATAGAAGTTAGTTATATGGCGGGGTCTGTCCCGAACTTAGTTAAAATTTGTGTATTGTCTAGAGGCTTTGTAGACCTAATGTACAGTCAAGGTGGTGTTTTGTTAATAGACGTGATGGCTCCAATGGCCAAGTATTGTATATACATATATATGTGTGCTCGAGCTTATACAGGTGATTATTTCCTTTTATATGCGACATGATGTTGTCCGAATTTCAGGTTGTCATAGAGGTATGCATGGGAAGTATAAGGTTATGAGTTGGTTCTCCTGGGCCTCCTCGGTTACGAGTGCCAGTCCATCCCAATAGGATTTGAGGCGTGAAAAAAGTGGTATCAGAGCAGTTCATCCTAGTGAGTCTATAAAGCCGTGTCTACGTAGAGTCTTGTTTATCGATGTGTCATGCAACACATCTATAAATAGGAGGCTATGGACATTTAGGAATTGTTTCTTTTCTTCATGTCTTAGATCGTGCGATAGAGCCTATGTTGTATATGAAGTCATAGTTGACCACTGAATCCGTTTGTTTCTCTTATCATAATAATGATGCCGGTTACCAGAAGCAAGACTACCAGTAAGCAAGTAGATGTGGCTTCCGGAGAGGGGACTAGTAAGTCACCCACTATACCAGCTAATCAAAGTGAGGCTCCAGCTGAGCATGCATCAGAAACTTCTTCCACTCCAGAAGAAATAAGGGGGAGGAGAACTATATCCCCAGAGCCACCTATTAATATTGTTGATCAAGATATTAGAAATATAGTGCAACTTTTGACTCGTATAGTTGTTGGGAAAGCTCAAGGGCAAGCCATTCTTACCACAGGTCCTAGTGGTACAGATAGGGCAGCTAGCCTTTGAACACAGGATTTTCTTAAGATGGATCCTCCCACTTTTACTGGATCAGATCTTAATAAGGACCCACAAGACTTTATTGATCAAATTCAAAGGGCCTTAGATGTTATGCATGTAACGGGTACAGAGACAGTGGAGTTAGCAGCGTATAGATTTAAAGGGGAGGCTATATATTGGTACGAGGACTGAAAACGATCTAGGGGTATTGATGCACCCCCAGCTACTTGGAAAGAGTTCAAAGAGGCATTTCTTGATCATTATTTTCCATTCGAGCGTAAGGAGTACAGTCTCCAATTTAATTCCTTGTCAAGATATGCTCCTAATGTTGTAGCTACTATGGATGATAGAGTTCATCAATATGTGGATAGGCTAGATCCATATCTAGTTAGAGATTGTACTATTGCCGCTTTGAACAAAGATATGGACATAGCGAGGATCCAAGCTTTTGCACAGAAAATAGAAGCAGAGGAGAAAAATACAGGAATTAGAAAGAGGATATTCCAAGAGGGCCAGATATACAGGGAAGTTCATGGCATCCCAATGAGGGTTCAGACCACTATTTTCTGCTAGACCACCTAGGCCATTATCTTCTTATTCTACAGCTACAGCCTCACCACAGTTCCAAGGGTCCAGAGGAAATCAATTTGGGCACAGAAGTGAGAGCCAGAGTTCATGGACAGTGAGGTACCAAGGGCAAGGGAATATGAGCCAATCAAGACCTCCTCGAGAGCCATACAATAAATGTGGAAGGTATCTTTTGGGCGCATGTCGGCTGGGGACCAATGTTTGCTTTTGGTTCAGTATGTCGGGGTATATAATGAGAGAATGCCCACAAAGTGGCATACGAGGTATGGCACGACCTACGGGGTCATTTGTTGCATCATCATCATTAATGCCTTATTCAGGAAGGGGTGCACAAACAATAGGTTGTGTTAGAGGTGATAGAGGAGCCACGAGTTCTAGCAGAGCTCAAAATCGTATGTATGCTCTAGCGGATCGACAGAATTTAGAGGCTTCCCTAGATGTGGTTACAGGTACATTGTCTATCTTTTTATTCAATTTATATGCCTTAATTGATCCCGGTTCTACATTATCTTATGTTACTCCATTGGTTGCTGGAAATTTTGAAAGAATACCCGAACTGTTAGTTAATCCATTTGAAGTGTCCACACCGGTTGGGGAATCTATTATAGCTAGAAGGGTTTGCCGAAACTGCATAGTAACTGTTTGTGGTCATGATACGATGGTTGATCTTGTGGAGTTAGAAATGGTAGATTTTGATGTTATAATGGGTATGGACTGGTTGGCGTTTTGTTATGCCACAATTGATTGCTGCATGAAAAAGGTATATTTCCATTTCCCAAATGAATCAGTCCTTGAATGGAAAGGTGAAATTAGCGCACCAAGAGGTAGATTTATTTCTTATTTTAAGGCGAGAAGAATGATTTCCAAAGGATTCATATATCATTTAGTTAGAGTAAGGGATACAGAAGCAGAGCCACCAACTCTTCACGCTGTTCCGGTGGTAAATGAATTTTCTGATATATTTCTTGAAGATCTTCCAGGTTTGCCTCCTGAATGAGAAGTAGAGTTTGGTATTGATGTAATACAAGTCACCCAACAAATCTCCATTCCTCCGTATAGAATGGCCCCAGCAGAATTACGAGAATTGAAAGAGCAATTGAAAGATTTTCTAGAGAAGGGATTCATAAGGCCTAGTATGTCCCCCTGGTGATCACCAGTGTTATTTGTACGCAAAAAAGATGGCTCGTTGAGGATGTGTATTGATTATCGACAATTGAATAAGGTGACTATTAAGAATAAATATCCTCTCCCAAGAATTGATGATTTATTTGATCAGTTACGGGGCGCCAAGTGCTTTTCTAAGATTGATTTGAGGTCCGGTTACCACCAAGTGAGCATCAAAGAGAAGGATATACCCAAGACAGCTTTCCGAACATGGTATGGTCATTATGAGTTTCTAGTTATGTCATTTGGGCTAACAAATACACCCACAACTTTTATGGATTTGATGAATAGGGTGTTTAATCCATTCCTGGATGTATTTGTGATAGTTTTTATAGATGATATTCTAGTTTATTCTAGATCAGAAGAGGGCAATGCCAATTACTTACGACAGGCATTGCATACTCTTCATGATTGTAAGCTTTATGCAAAGTTCTCTAAATATGATTTTTGGTTAAAGTCAGTGGCATTTTTGGGTCATATTGTTTCTAGTGAAGGGATAAAGTTGATGCTCAAAAGATAGAAGCTGTGAAGAACTGGCCAAGGCCCACAACGCCTACGGAGATTCATAGTTTTCTCGGGTTGACCGGTTATTATAGAAGGTTTGTTAAAGGCTTTTCTTCCATTTCAGTACCCTTAACCAAGCTAACCCATAAAGCATCCAAATTTCAATGGAATGATGCCTGTGAGAAGAGTTTTTAAGATTTAAAGAACAAGTTGATTCTACACCCGTGTTGGTACTTCTAGAAGGCACCGAAGGGTATACAGTGTATTGTGATGCTTCCAGAATTGGTTTAGGATGAGTATTGATGCAGCATGGTAAGGTAATAGCATATGCTTCTAGACAATTGCGGCCACATGAGAAAAATTATCCTACACACGATCTTGAGCTGGCAGCAGTTATTTTTGCTTTAAAGATATGGCTCCACTACTTATATGGGGTTCATGTTGATATATATACTGACCATAAGAGCTTGCAATATATTTTTAATCAGAAGGATCTAAATTTAAGGCAGCGGAGATGGCTTGAACTATTAAAGGACTACGATGTTGATATCTTGTACCATCCAGGGAAAGCAAATGTGGTAGCTGATGCGTTAAGTCATAAGGCTATGATGGCGCCTATAAAAAGGCAAGGGATGATTAAAGATCTTCACCAGTTAGCTATTTTGGGAGTTCACCTTCTTGAAATCCTGAATAAAGAGCTTATCGTACATAATGCTATGGAATCTTCATTAGTAGCTGAAGTGAAAGAGAAGCAATATGCAGATCCTATTTTATTACAGCTTAAGGAGAACGTTCAGAGTGGAGCGACCAAGGCATTTGAGCTGATGCGAGAAGGAGTACTTCAGTGCCAAAACCTATTGTGTGTGCCAGATGTAGACGGGGTAAGAAAAAAGATTATGACAGAGGCATATTTTTCAAGGTATTCCATTCAACAACCAAAATATATCAAGATTTGAAAGATATGTATTGGTGGAATGACATGAAGAAGGGCATTGCAGAATTTGTATCTGAATGTCTAAATTATCGAAGAGTTAAAGTTGAGCACCAAAAACCCGGACGTCATATGCAATGCATTGATCTTCCAAGATGTAAGTGGGACATGATCAACATGGATTTCATTATTGGTTTGCCTTGTACATCCCAAAAGTTTGATTCTATATGGGTGATTGTTGATAGGCTTACCAAATCCACACATTTTCTACCAGTTAGGACCACTTACACAATTGAAGAGCATGCAAAGCTGTACATTAAAGAGATAGTCCGATTACATGGAGTGCCAATCTCTATTATATCAGATCGGGGAACCCAATTTACCACAAACTTTTGGAAGTATTTTCAAAGGTGTTTGGGAACACAAATGAAGTTGAGTACAACTTTTCACCCTCAAACAGATGGACAAGCAGAATGTACCATCCAAACACTTGAAGATATGCTACGAGCTTGTGTAATAGATTTTAAGGGCAACTGGGATGATCATTTACCTCTTATTGAGTTTGGCAACAATAATATCTATCATTCAAGTATCAAAATGGCACCATATGAAGCTTTATATGGAAGAAAGTGTAGATCACCAATAGGATGGTTCGAAGTGGGTGAAACTCTTTTTGTTCGGACCGAATCTTGTTTATCAAGCCATAGAGAAGGTTAAATTAATTCAGCAATGACTGAAAACAACCCAAAGTAGACACAAGTCATATGCAGATAGTAGAAGGAGAGGGCTAGAGTTTTATATAGGTGATTGGGTATTTTTGAAGGTATCAACAATAAAAGGGGTAATGAGATTTGGCAAGAAAGGGAAGTTGAGTCCACGTTATATAGAACCGTATAAGATCACTCGAAGGTTTGGACAAGTTGCATATGAATTAGAGCTACCCAAAGATCTCTCATCAGTACATCCGGTATTTCATGTGTCAATGCTTCGAAAGTGCATTGGAGATCCATCACATATCACTTCTACTGAGGATGTGCAAGTTGCGGAAGATCTTACCTATGAGGAAGTGCCTATTTCTATTCTAGATCGCTAAGTTAAGAAGATGAGAAATAAAGAGATAGCATCGGTGAAAGTACGTTGGAGAAATCGTCAAAGCGAAGAGATTACATGGGAAGCTGAGGAAGCAATAAAATCTAAGTACCCTCATTTGTTCAAATATGAAGAGGAAGCTCTAGAAACAGAGTTAGAACATTAACAAGTAAGTTTTTTTTTATATATGCATAGTATTTATGTGATGATGTGAATGTTAATGATGGACTTGAACTTGTTTTGGTTGAATAACTACGCTAACATTCGAAGACAAATGTCCTAAAGGGGGGAAGAATGTAACACCCCGTATTCAAGTATGTGTATTGGCGTATTTAAGTACGTGTATTGGTCTTATTTATATGGAATTTATTTTATTTTATTTTATTTATACCGGAATTTGCCCGTTGATGGTTCCATACGAAGGTTATTGAATAAGCTTTCCAATGATATAAAGATATCCAAAAACGGATAGGTTTCGGATATAATCGAGCACGTTCGAAACTATAAAACGGTGGTCGGGATATTTGGGAATAGTAAATGTGAATGAAAATTTCCTGCACACAAACTACTGAGGCCAGCTAATTTTTTGGGTCAACTTCGAATGATTATAACTCCCTTAATATAATGAACTGGTAGAACTGAGACCTATTAAAAGAAAGATCTTTGAGTCTTCTTTCCGATGCAATTGGTTTCATCCAAATCCAACGTCTATGTAAGGATTTATACTCGTTTTACTTCAGCCTCTCAAAACATATTTGTAGGGTCAACTTCAAATGACCATAACTCCTTGTACAGGACGAACTGAGTGGACTAATTTATATGAAAAGAAAGACCTTTGAGTTATCTTTCCAATGATACCAATTTCACCCAAATCCGATATCGGAGAAAGGAGTTATGGTCGATCTACTTTAGCTTATCAAAAAAGTCCACCGAAGGACAGATTTGACATTATTTATACTTTAAAGGCATTTTGGTCATTCCCTATTATATTATGGACGGTAATATGTGTATATATACATGTATATGATTTATAAAACTCATTTTCATCATCAATCATTGAGAAGAACAAACCCTAGCCAAATTTGACCTTTAAATTACTTTTGATTCAACCGTAGAAATTCCAAAGTAATCCGATAACTGCGTTTATCATCTCGAGATCTTTGAACGACACCTATTATTTGTGAAAATAGGATTGCATAATCAAGAGGTGAATTATAAGGTATGAATATTGTTTTCCTTGTTCTTTTCCATATGTATATGTGTGATAGAGGATTATATGTATTGGTTGTTATTGAAAGGTGATGGAAAGAGGGTTATGGACTATTTTGCAGGTTTGGTTGTATTGAATTGTGGAAGGTGGATATGGTAATTGAGTTATAGAAGGTGGATATGGTGATATACTATTGAATTGATGATTATTTATGTCTATGGCTCAATTTGGTTTAATGGATTGGTTAGAAGGATAAATGAATCCAAACTTGATATTGGAGGATGTTGTATGAATATCCATGGCATGTAAATGTAATTGGATTATAAGAAGGTTAAAGTGACACCCTTTATGGTGTAATTAAGGCTTACTACTCAACCACTAGTTTGGTGAATTCAACTAATTGAATTGTGACATTTGGTTGCTAATACTAGATTCCTATATATGTTCATTGTAGATAGGTAATCCAAAAAGATGGGAAGTCCATTTGGGACTAGTATTGAAGGTTGATAGTCAGGTATGTAAAGCATACTCTATACCATATCTTTGGTGTGAAAGTGAACAATTGTTCTATTAAGAAAGTTTCCAAAGTTATTCAGTAACATGTGGTCCATAATGGTTTTGTATGATGTCCTACGTTACCAATGAACTTATTTCCACCTTACAAGATGTCAAGACATTCCAATACTTACTTGTTTTCCAAATCTTACATGTTTATTGCACTAATGAATGTCAGAAGGTATCCGGTTACTCAAACAAGATCCATGTGCTATTAATGACTCCAAAATATTTCATTGATATACCAATAAGTTCCTACTTCATTGTTATGGCATTGATGACTCAAAAACAATTCATTGATGTGCCAATGAGTTCTTACTTCATTGTTATTACATTGATGGTATATTTATATGTCTCTTATTGATGTATCATTGTTTCAAAGTATCAAAAATGCGGTGGCGACCAAAATAACAATCTCAAAGATTAATTGAACTAAGTGATGGAAGTTATCTCTTATCAGGTGGTATCCCAGGGGCATAATCCTATCATGGGTCGATCCCTATTTATGTGTTTATGGGTGGTATCCCAGGGGCATAAGCCTATCATGGGTCGATCCCAGTTGATATGTACTGGAGGCAGCTTAATGGTCATAGATATGTACTGGAGGCAGCCTAATGGTCATAGTACAGTACAGTAATGATTACAAGGATGATAAGAACGAAGGTAAAGTGATTGAATAAATACAATGTACAGGTTGTCACAAGTTCTAGTAAGTGTGGTCCACTCCTATTACGATTTATTCACTTGTTTCTGATTTCTATTGAGCTCCTATATCATATGTGATTATCTAAAGCTTTACATACTCAGTACATATTTCGTACTGACGTCCCCTACGGGGGACCTACATTTCATGCTGCAGGCACAGGTACCTCATCTCATACACCGCACAAGTAGAAGCCAGGATATCCAGCTGCTTTTGGTGAGCTCCAGTTTTCTTCGGGTCTTTCCGTGTCATATCCAGTCACTTTTAGTATTGTATAGAAGTTAGTTATATGACGGGGTGTGTCCCGACCTTAGTTAAACTCTGTGTATTGTCTAGAGGCTTTGTAGACCTAAAGTACAGTCAATATGGTATTTTGTTAATATACGTGATAGCTCCAACGGCCAAGTATTGTATATACATATATATGTGTGCTCGAGCTTATACAGGTGATTATTTCCTTTTATATGTGACATGATGCTATCCGAATTTCAGGTTGTCATCGAGGTATGCATGTGAAGTATAAGGTTATGAGCTGGTTCTCCCGGGCCTCCTCGGTTACGGGTGCCAGTCAGCCCCAATAGGATTTGAGGCGTGACAGTGATCCTCCTGGAATTCATTCTACCAGGATACGAGTTACTGGTATGGATCATATGATACGGTTACGACTTGGTTGGATGATTTGCATACTGAACAGTGTTTGATCCAAGGTTATGGCTTTGATACGAGTGATGGATATCATCGTATAAGAGAGTACAACTTATATGGATCAGTCGTATCCCTGTGATAAGTTTGTAAGGGATTTTAGTGGGGGTATTTTGGATATTTTCCTACTTACCCTAACTAGGACCCACGACTTATAATACACTTTGAAGGCTATTTAACCTATTATTCTATTCATTAACACTTAGAAATTATTCCAAAACACTCCATAATTCTCTCAAGAGATTTTGGCGCAAGAAGGCTAGGGTTTCATCTTAAGTATTACTTTGGGGATTGTCTAGGTGATCTCTTTCCACTAATTCTTCAGTATAAGGCGTGATTCTCTTACCTCGTTTTAATTTCAACATGGCTTATATGATTGATTTCATGGTTTTACTATTTCATAATTATGGTTTCAAACTATTATTTAGGGGTTTTGATATTGAATGCTTGGTTATGCTTTCCTCTAGTTTTACTTATGCTTTTATATGCATCAACGGTGGATTTGGACAATTGGATTGCATGGTAATGGTTTAACGGTCTTTGGAATTGATTTTGGTTATATTATACCCCCAAGGTATTTAATAAAATCTTATTAAGATATGTTCATTACATTGACTTCTGTTAATGGAACTCTTGATTTGTTTAAACTGGATAAAGGATATATACATGGTTTAGATGGTTTGAAAAAGACTAAAGTCTAAATGATTATGCTTGTGAAGAACATGGAAATCTCCCAAGTGGATTTAATATGGTAATGTGAAAGGCACCTAAGGTCCCATTAACCTAAATGGTTTGACTATAGATATTACTTATAAGTAAGGGGTTGTATAATGGTACCACTAATATTGGGCTTGGCTAATAAATAGTAAATGGATTATTTGGATATGGTTTTAATTAGGCTCTAGTGGTGGGTGTGTAGCTAAGCAATTTAGGTGGCAATCCCAGGTGGACAAAAATCAAATACTCATATTTTCCTCTATGGGGGGTCTTGATGATCGTGTGTATGTGTCATATTTTATATTGGGGGATGTAATAGTCATCCCATGGTATATTCCATGGTCGTGCGGCTACATGCATAGGGCCCTTTCAGCAGGAGGAACTGAACCCATATAGCCCATGGGTGGTTTAGGACGACTAAGCTACACAACCCAGTATAAAAGTTTTAAATGCATGCTTAACCTAGTTCTCTTTCCCAGCACATATATATGTATGGTTGTATGCATTATGGATGATTTTACTTGGTTTTATGACTAGTATTATTTTATTCTTATCTTGATATTCATGCAAGCAGTCACTCGCTAACCCCGTCTACTGGTCATTCAACTCCTCTAGTTTAGCACGTGGATTCAGTATCAGTATCTGGACTCAAGTAGTGAGCTTCCATCCCTTTCGGAAGGCATCATTCATGTTATAGATTTTTTTAGATACTTTTTTTTATATTGGTTTTGGCCATGGTTGAGGGAATGTATCAACTAAATTTGTTTACTCTTTTGGATAGAGTCTTTGTGGTACTTTTAGGGGTTGGCATGGGCAGGATCAGTAGAGCTGTCAGCCTTAGCATTGGTATTGATATTGAGGTTGGCATCATCGGACATGATTTCTCACTGTTCCATAATATTACCTTTTGGGATTAATTTTTGTATTATGTTTTGGTATTCCCTTTGGTTTATGGTCCATGGTTTGGTTTTGTATGGTTGGGTAGTTAGTGTTGTACAGTTGGACTCAGTTGGATCGGTCACATTCATGACTTATCCCAGAGTCCTAATGAGAACAATAATTCTATCTTGTTATATATTCAAAATTTAGTCCACCTAAGGCTGGATATAAGTGGTTGGGTTGGGTAACGGAGGCAGTCCCCTGTCTTGGATGGACTTGGGATGCCCATTACAACAAGGTACGGGGTTAGGTTGGGTCAACGACATAACCTAGTTTCAGAGTTTATCAAATTGGTATCATAGGCAAGGTTCATGGTCAGTTGGGTATCCACAATGCCGTGTCAAATAGAGTCTCTTTTATGGGTGTAAAGTGTGCCATACATATAAAAGAGGGGCTACAAGACATTTAGGAATGTTTTCCTTTCTTGTGTTTTGATCTCAACTAATAAAGTCTAAGGTCTTGGATTCCTCTAATTTCTATTTTCTTATCTTTTAGATCATGCCTCCAAGGAGATTTGGTACTCAAGCAAACCCTTTTATCCCAACTGAGGGCCCTATGGATGGAGCTCGTCCAACTTCTGGGGTCCAGACCCAAGCTAGGGCTATGGTATTTGACTAATCTCATAGGGTTCCATTAGTCCTCACTAACCCTGCTTATGAGAGTGACACTCCTACTTAGTTACTACCTGGGGATGCTACTAATGCTTAGTTTCATCACTTTATTAATCTTTTGACTCAATTAGTAGCCTCTCAATTGCAGCGTGGTGCTCTGGCTACTGTTTATCTAAGGCCACAAAAATTAGCCAATTTATGAGGTTGAACCCTCCTATTTTCACGAGTATGAAGGTTGAGGAGGATCCTCAAGGCTTCATTGATGAAATGGAGAAGATTTCCTGAATCATGCATGCTTCAGAGATTGAGGCTATAGAGTTTGCTTTCTACCAATTGAAATATTTAATATATCAAACGTACGAAGGGTGGGCATTATCTAGAGGTGTAGATTCTAGTTCTACCATATGGGAGGATTTCTCTGAGGCTTTCTTGGACCGCTTCTTTTCTTAAAAGTTGATGGAAGCAAAGGCAGAAGAGTTTGTGAACTGGAAGCAAAGGAAGATGTCCATCCAAGAGTATGCCTTGAGATTCCATCAGTTGTCTAGGTATGCCTCTGAGATGATTTCTAGCCTCAGGGCTAGAATGCATACATTTGTTTCAAGATTGTCCCATGATTTGGTGCTTGAGAGAAAGATGTCATTATTGATCGAAAATATGGATATTTTTAGATTGGTTGTGTATATGCAACAAGTATAGAAACAGAAAAAGAAACAAGTTTAGTTTTGTGAAAGGCAAGGGAAGAAATTTAGATCTTTCGAGCATAGTGGTAGAGATGGTGGTAAGTGTCCAAGAAAGAAGTGGGGGAGTTTGGGTTTTTTCTCCCAAGCTAGTGCTCCATACCTGAAGTTGTCGGGTGATTATCGGTCTTAGTTTGGTAGTGGGTTCCAGGCACCGCGTGCCCAATCTCAGACTTATGGGGCTTAGTCAGCTTCAGCCTGCCCATCTTGTAGATTCTGTGGTCAGCCTCATCGTGTTATGTTTGAGAAGAGTCGGAATCATTTGTATGCACTTTCTACTCGCCGAGACTCTGAGGCATCTCCCAATGTTGTCATAGGTATGTTGAAACTTTTCTCCCATGATATGTACTATTTTCTTGATACAGGCTCTCCTTATCTTATGTGACCCCATTTGTGGTTGTTCATCTTATTTTTGGTCCTGAGATTCTATCAATTCCTTTTTCTATTTCTACCCTGATAGGAGACTCAATGGTCGTTAAAGGGGTCTATATGGGTGTGTGGTATCTGTTAGTGGTAGAGAAACTCTTGTAGACTTGATAGAGTTAGATATGGTTGATTTTGATATTATTCTGGGGATGGATTGGTTGCATTTGTGTTATTCTTCCTTAGATTGTCGGACCTATAGGGTCATGTTTAAATTCCCTAACAAATCGGTCATTCTATGGGAAGGGGGTTCTTTGGTGCCTAAGGGGAAGTTCATTTCATATCTTAAAGCCCAAAAGTTGTTCTCAAAGGGGTGTTTATATCATTTGATCCAAGTTAAAGATTCTAACTCAAAAGGCTCTTCTCTAGACTCGGTTCCCATGGTTAATCAGTTTTCCAAGGTTTTCCCCAATGATCTTCCCGGTATTTCTATCGATAAGGAAATTGATTTTAGGATTAATCTTGTTCCGGACACTCTTCTGATTTCTATCCCTCTTATAGAATGGCTCCGGCGGAGCTAAAAGAGCTTAAGGAGAAATTGAAAGACTTCTTAGATAAAGGTTTCATCTGTCTTTGTGAGTCTTCTCGGGGTGCTCCCATGTTGTTTGTACGCAAGAAGGATGGTTTCCTTCGTATATGCATTGATTATCTTTAGTTGAACAAGGTGACCTTAAAGAATAAGTATCCTCTTCCTAGGATCGACAACTTATTTGATCAACTTCAAGGAGTAAAGTATTTCTCTAAGATTGACTTAGGTCTGGTTATCATCAACTTAAGATTATGAAAGTAGATATCCCTAAGACCACCTTTAAAACCCGGTACGGTCATTATGAGTTTCTAGTTACATCCTTTGGGTTGACCAATGCCCTGATGGTATTCATGGATTTGATAAATAGGGTCTTTCATCCGTTCTTAGACTTGTTTATCATTGTCTTCATTGATGATATCTTGGTCTATTCTAAGAGTGAGGCAGATTATGTCGATCACCTTCGTGCCATATTGCAAACATTAAGAGATCATCGTTTGTATGCCAAGTTCTCTAAGTGTGAGTTTTGGTTGAAATTTGTGACCTTCCTCGGTCATGTAATCTCTAGTGAAGTAATTATGGTATATCCTCTAAAGGTTGCGGCGGGTAAGAAGTATCCTAGACCTACGACTTCAATTGATATTCGGAGCTTCTTGGGTTTAGGCGGTTACCATAGGAGATTTATGGAGAGTTTTATTACTATAGCTACCCCAATAACTAAGTTGACCTAAAAAAGGGTTAGGTTCTTATGGTCAGATGCGTGTGAGGGTAGTTTTGAGAAGTTAAAAGACAAATTGACTTTGACTCTGATTCTGAACTTGCCTGAGGGTAATAATAGTTTCGTAGTGTATTGTGATGCTTCTCGTATTGGGCCTAGTTGTGTATTAATGCAACATAGTAGGTGATGATAGGCGAATTTACACATCTATAACATTAGATTTTGCCTATATTTTAGCCAAGTTTTGAGAACAAATTATATATTTCATGCACTTTTAGTCCTTTTTCCTGTAAGTGAGGTAACGAACATGATTAGCAAAGTTTCAGGTATAAATGATGCAGAATTCAGCATTTTATGGATTACTTGACGCCAAATAAAGCTTCACGGAAGGAGAAAAGGAAGCTTGGACGCCTAAGGACCAAAAGTGATGCATGGAAAATCTGTCCCGGGATAAAACAACATTTCTGAAGACTTTGGGGACTTGCAGTAACTTATTTGGATTAGGATAATAATACATTAACCTAGTACAATTGGGTTAAGTATTTCATTAGTCTATTTGGATTTGGATAATGTTACATTAACCTAGTACAATTGGGTTAAGTATTTCATTAGCTTAGTAGGATTTGGTTAAGTATTTCATTAGCTTAAAAGGAATAGGATATGAGTATTATAAATACCCTATTTTGCTAGAGATTTTATATCTTCTTTCCATCTTTCTAATATACATTCACTACTACTTCTAATTCTTCCATTAATTCTACTTTTAGATTCATCCATATTCATTCTTCAACTATTAATCTTTTCTACTCTTCCACCAATTCTAATCTTTCTATTAATTCTATTAATCTATTCTTAATTTCTGCAACAAGAGAATCGTTACTTTGCCTAGGAATTCACGCCTAAACGCCTACCACCTGTGCTACACGAAATTAATCAGTATTGTGGTATAATAACAATGTCAACCGTGAGCTCCTTCGCATTCATGGGTAACTAAACTTTTCTGTTGGGGTTATGGAAGTCGAATGAGGTACTATCTATTACTATGAGCTTGTGAGTTCGTGACATGTATGCTGCTTATATCATTATTCTCTTCATCTTAATCTAAATTCTTTGTGGTTGCAAACGCAAGAATACGCCAGTATAACATTTAACTTGTTCGAAAGAAAGGTTATTTGTCTGGAAAAGAGATAGTGTCAAGGTAGTAGGGTCCCATCCCCTATTAAAAAGTTAGTGTCGTAACTGGATTAACCTCTTGGAGAATTCGTACCGTTAGACATGCTTTAAGCTCGAAAGAGTTAAAGTGAAATAATCCTCGAATAGGTCGAAAGACGCCTGGATTTACCATCAAATACAATTCTCTATAAGCACATGCATGTTGGAATTCAACACACTCATAGCCAATAGAGACGTATAACTAAGAAGGTGGACATAACCCCAACGCTTCAATTCTCATTGTTTTACAACCTACTAAACATTCTTTCTTTTTACGTTGCTATTTTCAGTTTTTACTTTAATATTTTGGTTACACATTACAATCCCCCCTTTTTACAAGACTTGCACTAAAAGTCTAGTAATAGTTGCTTACTTGTTGACCAAGCTATTCCCTATGGGATCGATACCCAACCCAGTTGGGTTCTTTATTTTCTAACGACCGCTTTACACTCCTACGAGAGATGTAGATTGAGCGTTAGCAGTAGGGTGGTGGCCTATGCTTCTAGGAAATTAAAAGTTCATGAGAAGAACTACCCTACTCATGACTTGAAATTATTAGCCGTGGTTTTTGCTTTGAAAAATTAGCGACATTATCGCTATAGAGTCTATGTTGATATCTATTCTGATCATAAGAGTCTTGAGTATGTGTTTACTCAAAAGGAGTTGAATCTCAGGCAAAGGAGGTAGCTTGAGTTATTGAAAGACTATGATATGAGTCTTCATTACCATTCAGGTAAAGCTAATATAGTCGCCAGTGCTCTAAGTAGATTGTCCATAGGAAGTTTAGCCCACGTGAATGAGGATAAGTGGGAATTGGTGAAGCGGAAAATGGTCGTGTATTTGTGCATCAAGTATCACAATTGTCTCTTGTGGTTCAGATAAAGGAAAAGCAAGTATTGGATCATGATTTGATAAGGATCAAGAGTAATGTGGATCAACAAAAGGTTATTGACTTTGTGATTGGTGGTGATGGTATCTTGAGGTACCAGGATAGGTTATATGTTTCCGACATCGATGGATTAAGGGAAAGGATTATGGTCAAGGCTCATGAATCTCGGTATGCTATTCATTCTAATTCTACGAAGATGTATCGTTATCTTAGAGAGTTTTATTGGTGAAATAATATGAAATGAGATGAGGCTAATTATGTGGCTAAGTGTATGGTGTGTCAACAAGTGAAAGTTGAACACATGAGGCTCAGAGGCTTGTACCAAGAAATTTCATTTCCCAATTGGATGTGGGAGGCAATTAATATGTATTTCGTCACTGGTCTCCCCTAGTCTTAGAATCAATGTGATTCTATTTGGGTCATTGTGGATAGGATGACTAAGTACGCTCACTTCTTGCCCGTGAGGACTAATTATTCGGTAAAGGATTATGCTAAGTTGTATCTTGCGGAGATTGTAAAGTTGCATGGTGCTTCAGTTTCTATTATTTTGGATCATTGCACTCCATTTTCATCTCATTTTTTGAAATCGTTCTAAAAAGGTTTGGGGACTAAGGTGTGCCTTAGTACCACGTTCCACCCTCACACAGATGGACAAGTAGAGAGGACTATCAAAATATTGTAAGATATGTTGGGTGATTGTGTGATTGATTATGGTGGTAGTTGGTTTGACCATTTGCCTTTGATTGAATTTGCCTATAATAATAGTTACCATTAGAGCATTTATATAGCGCCTTTTGAGGCATTTTATGGTAGGAAATGTCATTCTCCTATTAGGTGGTATGAAGTTAGTGAGCGCAAGTTTCTTAACCCCGATTTAGTTCACCAAGACATAGAAAAGGTGAAGGTGATTTTTGATAGGTTGAAAACCATTCAAATTCACCAGAAGTCCTATACGGATGTGAGGCATAGGGATTTGGATTTTAACGCTGGCGATTGGGTATTCTTGAAGGTGTCTCTTATTAAGGGTGTGATGCGATTTGGTATGAAGGGGAAGCTTAGTCCCTGGTAAGTTGGTCCTTATTTTATTTTGAAAAGGGTTGGCAATGTTTCGTATAAGTTGGAGTTGCCTTCTAGTTTGAACTCCATTCACCCAGTTTTCTATGTCTCTATGCTGCATAAATGTGTGGGTGATCCTTCATTGGTTGTTCCCTTAAAGGATGTTGGTGTGGGCTCTTTATCCTATGAGGAGGTATTGGTAAGTATCTTAGATCTTCAATTTTCCCGGTTTCGAACAAAAGAAGTGGCTTAGGTGAAGGTTCTATGGAGGAACTAAAAGTCCGAGAAAACTACTTGGGAGGTGGAGGAGGACATTAAGTCCAAGTATCCACATTTATTTTCCGTTCCAGAAACTCATGATTGAGGTATGTGCTAATCTTATTAAATTAATTTACGTCTTTGGTAGACAATTGCTTCAAGTCCCTGAACTTTGCATTGATCAAGTGTGGTGATAAACAATAATTTCAAGTCCCTAAGTTTTGAATTGATCCAGTGTTTTAATGAATGATGGGTTTGAATCCCATAGTCAATGAAATGAATGGTTGGTTGAGAATGGCCATGATATGTGTTGTATCCTTGTTATATGCTTTGTTTTCAAATGTGGCTAAAGGTTTGTTTGGTGTGTAATAGTGCGTTAACTCGTATTTATGCTTTCCTTACCCATCATTCAAGGACAAATGATCCAAGTGGGGGAAAACTGAAACACCAAGTGGGCAGAATTGAAACACCTAGACTTTAGACTATAGAGACGTAATTTTGTCCCTCCCAAAAGCTGAATTTTACTATTTTCCCTGTCTTACCATGCACCCTCAATCATGTGATAAGTTCCACACAAGAAAACAACAAATTGATAACCACTTTTGACACCTCACCCTAACAAAAATAACAAAATTCCCAACAAATTAACACCCACCCAATTAAATTGGACCACCTCACTTTATCCTAACAACCACTACCTTATACCCCCCTACCCTACATTTTTTTTCACTCACACACATATATACACCTTACTTTCATACACAGAAAAAAAAGTTGCCTAACATTTTTCCATATTTATCACACAAACGCATATACACAATTCCATTAACACATATACTCACTCTCACAATTCCAATCATAGACCTCTTCATTTTTTAACACACAAAACTAATAGATACACACACACTCACTAAAAATTAATACTGCAAACACTGAATACACACCCAGTCCAAGAATAATGGGGAGGATAGAGAGAAGTTACATGAGAACAAAGGAGAGTCGAGAGAGAAAAGTAATGTGGGAAGAGAACTGGTCAGCTTTGAGTGTTCCAGCGAAGTTATCTCTGGAAAATCCATCAAAACCAACCAAAATCAGCCGCTCAAACCACTGAATACGACCCCTCAGTGCCGATTCCAGAGACCATCCACCAAAAATGCTAAACTCATCGGTGAGCAACCAAAACCAGCTCAATCAGTCCAGAAAATATTTTTCTGATAGACTATTTAGAGCTGTCAAAACTTCGGTAAAGCAATCACCGCGAAAATCAAGTATGGTTTTTGAGTTGTTCGTAAGATTCTGTGGATTCCATTTAAATGAGATGTTGAAATAGTCACGTTGGCAGAGTTAGTTTGATGTTACGAATCCGTAAGGTTCCTCCATTTAATTGAAAATAAAGCATCAAATTGAGGTTCAACTTTTCTAACTCTATATCTTTCGATTATTATCTTTTTGCAGTTTTTTAATTCCTGGCTTACATGAGTCGTATTGGGTTGATGATATAATTCGTGATAGTGTGTTTTGTCGTTGCTTGATTTGTTGATCTTATATTAAAATAGGTTAATCATTGATGAAAAATGAAATTTAGGGGGAGGGAAATGAAATAGATAAAAGTGAATGCGTATTTGCTTTGATTCATTGTTTGTGGTTTAATTCGGAATAAATATGAATATTCTTGGAACATGATAGCATCATAATAGGTCGAAATGGATAGGAAAATAGAAGGTTGGGTCAACAAAACTTAGGAATGGTGGATTGTTAAATATTTGGATGTTTGTTGAATGATTGTTGTTTTATTGCATTCGAATTCATTGTACTCATTTGGCCGATGAATGCCTTGAGGGAAATTATATTTATTCATCGGGGAATGCCCCAAATTATCTTGTACATGGAAGATGTTCATGGTGAAGGCCCAAGGCGTTGGATAGAGCATAATGTAGGATTAATATAGGTTAGCATAGGTTATTTTAGTATCTTTTATTTTGGACTATAATAATTGGACTAGACATTAATTTTTGGATTTTAGTTGGTTTGGTTTGTTTGTTTTGTCTGGTTTATTGACTTTATTGTGTCGTACTAAATGATATAGTTTATGGTGCAACCGTGATCGAACCACGGGATCAAGGGGTACCTAACACCTTCCCCTCGGTCAACAAAATTCCTTAACTGGAATCTCTATTAATGGACAAGGTTTAAAAAAGTCAAAATCATTTTGAAAAATAATTTTCAAAGGTGACTTGTCAGACTAGATTTATGCCAAGTGGTGACTCTGAGCTTAAATGTAAACAATCCTTTTTGAGACAATTTTTTTATTTTTTCTAACTTAATAATAAAACATTTTTCAAACTTAAAATCAATATTTTGGGTAAAAAGGGGATGTGACAGCTCTGGCAACTTTGTTGGGAAATTTTCAGAATTTGATCTTTAATTTTTGTGTTGTATCGGCTTAGTTTGACACTATGGGTGTATAGATGTTGTTTGTATTATCGTTTGGGTCATTTTTTTTAACATAGTTGAGTGCTTACGTGCCCTTTGTTTATAGTATTTCTTTTACGTATTATCACTTTATATCTAGCATCATGTGCATTACCCTGAGTCATTCTTTCACAACAAGTCCCGTAGTATACGTGTGAACACGATCTCTAGTTGAGTCACTCTTATTTTAGGAGGGGTTGGGTGTATGGAGTAGGTGGAAAGATGTCGCAACCGCTATCGACCATATTCTCCCCAAAACAGTCTTATTAGTGGACCCCATCCTAGGTTAGCCTTTAGGTATGCTTATCTGCATCATATTGAGACCTAGTGGGACCCACTTGGTCCTTTGTAGGAGACTCACCCCTAAAGCATCCCTACGTGCTAATTGTTTCATCTTTGAAGGTAATATGGGCATTTGATGGACTGATTTAGAAAAGACATGTGCTAGAATTAAAGAAAAGTGTGTTGACAAGGAAAACTTGGAAAAAATGAAGAAAAGTGAGTCAAAAAAGAAGCTTCATAGTTTTTAGAGTTCTTTATGGCTTTTGTTTTTCACAATCCAAAAATTTTAAAATATTTTTTACCTCTTGCACTTATTTCTCAAAAAAAAAAAAAACAAATCAAAAAGATTTTTCTTTTCTTTCCTTTAGTAAGCATTCATTATTCAGAAATTTCAAAAGATTTTTCTTTCAATAGTAGCTTTTTATAAAAGGAAAATTCAAAAAAGATGGTAGAAGTTTTATACATTTCGTATAATAAAAATACAAAAAAGATTTTTCTTTCATGGTTGTTGGTGATATTTTTGTGTGAAGTGTCAAATTGGAAGTCCAAAAAGATTTTATTGATGTTTTTCATCGTCTGTCTTTGGTCGTGTCTCTTAAGTCAAGGTTTAGTTTGTTATTTAATCCTTAATTTTCCATTTTGGACAAACTACACACACCTGATTCTCCTCTCTTGGGAGTAAGATACGTAGGCAGCCCTTCTAGGGTTCGATGATCTTATTTTAAAAATCCAAGAAGATTTCCTTCACTCTTTATTTAGAGTAGGTCTCATATACAACATTAAAAGAAAACTATAAAAAGATTGTCCTTTAATAGTTTCAAGTTTCATTTTCGTATGAAATTCAAAATCAAAAATCCAAAAAGATTTTTCTTTAGTAATCATAGGTTTCATTTTGTATATGGTGTTAAAACTGAAAAATTCAAAAAAAGATTTTCATCAATTCTTTTGATAATTTGTTATTTTTCTTCTTAAAGTTTCAAGAAAAATAAAAAGAAAGAGAGTTCGATTGGCCATGTTGTGCAAAAACTTCACGAACTACGCACACCTGATTCTCCTCTTTCGGGAGTGAGATACGTAGGCACCCCTCTTGGGTTCGGTGATCTTTTCAAAAGATGAAAGAGAAAGATTTTAGGGAAATGTTAAACTCTAACGCATTTGTTATCACTTGTTTAGTTAGTTTAAGGTGGTTGACTTGTGGCATTTTGGCTAGTCCTCCATATTACACTAAGTCAAAGAGAAAGTTATGGCCAACAAGGATAACAAGGTTGTTGTCACTAATCAGATAGGTAGTTCGGGGAATGAAAATTTAGGATCTAATGAAGAGATTCAAAATTTAAGACAGCAAATGATAGAAATACATCGAGCTTGGGCTAATGGGTTGCCGCATCCTCTTTTTCCCACTGATAATCTGGAATATCTTTCTAGCTTTCCTCCAGTGTCATATGCACAGTTCCCTATTTTTTGTTGACACACCACAACATACATCAGGATCTACTTTGGGGCAACAATATCCAAACACTTCCAATGTTTATTTCCTCACTCCTCAACAAAACACTAACATATACTCGACTCCACCTATTGTTCATGATTTTGTGGTGCCACCCCCACTTGAAGCTCCTTGTTTTAATGTCCATCCAACGGCTATAATTCCTCACTCTACAATCTATCTGGTATTGAATATTTTTGGTGAACAGTGTCATTCTCTTGAGCCCACGTTTAAGTTGACTGGTCCTTATGACTACACTCACCCACCAAAATTTCCTCTTAACATTGAGAAGCTTATTGTGATAGAAGAACAAGAGGGCATGGCACATAAATTAAAGAGTTTAGAATATACCATGAGAAGCTTGAAGGGGATGAGTGGTTATAAAAGTGTATCTATAAAGACCTGTACATGTTTCTAGGGGTTAATTTCCCTCTTGGTTTTAAAATGCCAAAATTTTAGAAATATGATGGGCATGGGGATCTGGTGGCACATTTGAGGCGTTATTATAACCAACTAAAGAATGCTGGAGGAAAGAAAGAATAACTCATGGCTTATTTTAGGGAGAATGTTTCAAATCTTGCTTCAGAATGGTTTGTTGATCAGGACATCGACAAGTGGAATAGTTGGAATGAATTGGCTAATGAATTCGCGCAATAATTCCAATGCATTATGGAGTTGATTCCTAATGAGAAATCCCTAATTAATATAAAGAAGAACAATATTGAAAGTTTCAGAGAATATGTGATCAGATGGCATTAACAAGATGTTAGGGTAAAACTGACAATGAAAGAAAGCAAGACAGTGGAAGTGTTTATTCAAGCGTAGGATGAAACATATTATCAACACTTGTTGCCTACATTAGGCAAGCCATTTATTGAGGTCCTCAAAATCAGGGAGATGATAGAGGATGGAACTAAGATAGGTCGCATTGTGAATCTTGTAACATTGAAAGCGACTACTCAAGTAATTCCAAAGGGTTTAGGAAATATTGGAGGAAAGAAGAATGAGGAAGATGTAGCTGCTATTGCAGCTGTACAACAGGCATATCTAAGAAGACCACATCATTGTACCCTCATGTTCAATCCCAAGATCATACACAAGCTCTACATAATTACTCCCAAAATCCATTATACTCTATTACCCTACCTCCATATCCAGTATATAATGCACAACCACATGTTCAACCCCTATCTTACCCACAATGGAACACACCAATTCCTCAGAGTCATCTTCTAACTCCATAAATATACCAAACCCCTACTAGGCCCAATTTTTTATCCAAGCCAAACAATTAAATAAGGTAGAAGTCGAGGGATATTGTCACACCTATTAGAGAGTCGTATGCCAATTTATTCCAGATATTTGTATAGTGAGGCATGATCAATCTTCTCCTTGGGTATACTCCTAACCCGCATTAAAGAAATTTTGATCCTAATGTACGATGTGCATATTATTCTAGTGTTCAGAGTCATAGTATTGAAGATTGTCGTGTGTTGAAGAAAGAAATTGAAAAGATGATTAAAGATAAATCGATTATGGTGCAGAACATTGAAAGTGGTGAAAGATATATTCATACTGATGTGTAAACCAGTGGCTAAGACGTTAGACTCAGCAATTGAGAATTCACTTCTCTCCTTACTAGGAAGGGGTTTGGTAAATTTTTTTATTTTCTTTTCTGTTATCCAAATTATTTTAGGGTTGTATTTCAAAATCTATCTTGTTTTTTTTTTGTTTTTTCATTCATGTTCAAACCTTTCTATCTTTCATTTGAACTAAATGGAGTGTCCCTTTTCCATTTGTGTTTCAAATATGTGTTGTTTGTTTGTCTTCTTTCTACAACACATTTTATGTTGGTTCGAGTGATATGACATGCTTGCAGAATATTCATCCAGATCTTAAAACGCGGTTTAATCATTAAGCATTGAATCAGAGGGATAAAGTTAGAATTAATAAAATATTTGAAAAATAGGTAGAATGTTAAGACATTTGGTGACCATGTTGAAGCCTTTTTTGAAATTAAGTCAATTATTTTGAGAATCACAAGAATAGCTTGGTCATAAATTAAAAGGCATATCTCAATTAGGTCAAATAGTGGATGCATGATCCTATATCGAGAGAAGCAATGAAAATCAGCTCCATGAAATCATGGTTCATTCGATGTGAGGGATGTACAAAAAAGGTGGAGTTGTATATTTGTCAAGTATAGAAAAAGAAGTGACACACATGCTCAGTTAAAGTTTGTATTGTTTAAGTGTCACAAATGATCTATATATTTCACTTCATATTACATGATGTGTACTTTCATTTTCAAGGGTTAACATGATGAAGGCATTTTATCCTACTATCCAAACATTATGTCATCCTTTTTTTACCTCATTTGAACTTTAATCTTATTTTCTTTCACATACCTCTTTTGGAATCAAGATAGAGTTCGTAAAGCTTAAAAGAAAAGTGTCAAGTAAAAGAATAGAGTCAGAAAAGAAAAAAAGAAAAAAAATGTCAAAAAGAAATTAAAAAATGAGTGTCAAGAAACAAAAGTTAGAAAAGTTCCCAAGAGAAAAGAATCAATGAAAAGAAAAAAAAGAAATCAGGGTCAAGCAAAAGAACAAGTTGTCAGAACTACGTGTGACCTGATTCTCCTATATCGAGGGTGAGATTTGTAGAATACCCTACTCTGGTCTTGGTATAACTAAATAAACAGATTAGGATTGCCCAATCAAAAGAAATTGGGCATGAGTTAATCTTTGTTGTTTGAGTCGATTCCAAAAATTGTAAGTCCTACCCCACTTCAAGTGTTCTTTGGGCCTCATGTCATCCTTTCTTTCTAACTCTATTCAAAAGCCAATTTATAACCAAATAAAGGCCTTCAGATCAATCTTTGAGAATGTTAAGGCTAAGTATGCAATTGATATGATGACGCATTTTGGGAACTACTTGTCTTCCTCAGCATAAGAAACTAGGAAAGAAATAAAAATGAGAGAGTCTTATTGGTGAAAATACTCGCGGGCACTGTAAGGCAATGGTAAGTTAAGAGAAATAAAAATGAGAGAGTCTTATCGGTGAAGACCCCCATGGGCGTCGTAAGCCGATAGTAAGTTGAGAGAAATAAAAATAAGAGTCTCATTTGTGAAAACCTCATGGACACCATATGGCAATGGTGAGCTGAGAGAAAGAAAGAGGCTTGTTGGCGAAAACCCTTCAAGGTGTCACTAGATGAATGAGGTCTATAAGTGCAATTGACTTAAGAAAGAAACTCAGTTTTAGGGCCATTAACTCAACAATAATTAGTGGAAAGTTTGAATGGAAAGATCAAGCAGCTTAATCCAAAATGCATGTCATAATCATTAGAATTGACTGCTATTTTCAGATAAATATTTCTTTTAAATATTTCTTTTCTCTATTTCAATGGGGACATTCATTGTCTGTTATTTCTTATTTATGTTTTATTTTTGTTTTCTTGAGTCAGTTGTTCAAATAGAAAGTCATTTTTCTTGTTTCTTTGAGTCAAATCAATGTCAAAGCAAGTGAGAAAAGATTTCAAAACTAGCTACAACCTTCTTTAATTGCACAAAGAAAGACAAAAAGGCCAGCATATGAAAGAGACATGAATGTGTGCCAAAATAAGGCATGCAGAAAGTTTTGTCAATAGACTAGTCTGGGAACTCATGAAAATATCAAGGTTCAAAGGGTTTATTTGTGAAGCATGGCAAAGTAGAGATATTGTGTTTCTTTTGGAGTCACTCTTAGTCATTTAAGTCTGGGTCAATGATGCAGCAAGTTAATGAGAATGCCAATGGTTGGAAACAAGATTGAATGTGACCAGCACAAGAGTAATTACCTCGAAAGCAAAAGCCACAAACCAGCCACCATGTTTTAAACTCACAAGTTTTCTTTGATGAAATAGGAAATATGTTACCTTTAAATCAAGGAATTCAGAGCATAAATATCAAGGTTTACAATGCCTCACTTCTACATATGCAGGAAGCAATTTTATTGCATAGGTTTCATAATCAAATCATGGTAAAAATTCATCATCCTATATCCCTTGAAAATACACTTCCTTGTCCAGGTATTTTAGTTTTCAATTGCTAGGTGATACACTTCTTAAACTAAACCTTCACTCTTAGAAGATGTACCTTCTAGGCGAGTCATTCCCCTTGACTACTAGAATATGTACCTTCTATTCAAGTCATTCCCCTTGACTCCTAGAAGATGTACCTTCTAGTTGAGTCATTCCCATTGACTCCTATAAGATGTACCTTTTAGTAGAGTCATTCCCCTTGACTCCTAGAAGATGTACTGTCTAGTCGAGTCATTTTCCTTGACTCCTAGAAGATGTACCTTCTAGTTGAGTCATTCCCCTGGACTCCTAGAAGATGTACTTTCTAGTCAATTCATTCCCCTGGACTCCTAAAAGATGTACTTTCTAGTCGAGTCATTCCCCTAGACTCCTAAAAGATGTACTTTCTGGTCGAGTCATTCCCTTTGACTCCTAGAAGATGTGACTTCTAGTTGAGTCATTACCCCTTGACTCTTAGAAGATGTACCTTCTAGTTGAGTCATTCCCCTTGACTCCCATAAGATGTACCTTCTAGTCGAGTCATTCCCCTTAACTCCTAGAAGATCTACCCTCTAGTCGAGTCATTCCCTTTGACTCCTATAAGATATACCTTCTAGTCGAGTCATTCCCCTTGACTCCTAGAATATGTGCGTTATAGTCGATCATTCCCCTTGACTCCTAGAAAATATACCTTATAGTTGAGCCATTCCCCTTGACTCCTAGAATATATAACTTCTAGTCGAGTCATTCCCCTTGACTCCTAGAACATGTACTTTCTAGTCGAGTTATTCCCCTTGACTCCTAGAAGATGTACTTTCTAGTCAAATCATTCCTCTTGACTCCTAGAAGATGTACCTTCTATTCGAGTCATTCCCCTTGACTCCTAGAAGATGAACCTTCTAGTTGATACAATCCCCTTGACTCCTAGAAGATGTACTTTCTAGTCAAGACATTCCCGTTGACTCCTAGAAAATGCACTTTCTAATTAAATCATTCCAATTAACCCATAGATGATGCATTTCTTTGTTTGGGTTTATCGAGTAGTTATGATGTGGCTTTCACAAAAGTCCTCTGATGATAAACTGGGGAAAAAATTTAATTCCTCTTATTTGGAACTTCACTTTTGGACCCTCCTAGAAAATAGGACTTTACTTTTTAACAAATGGAATCTCTCTTTATAATAATCTTTGTTTGGGATAATTTTTTTTCTAGTTTTGATGTTATTAAAGGAGCCTGCCTGAAGAATAGGGCAAATAAATGGAAAGTCAAGCAACAAGGTGAAGAAATTGAAAGTCAAGTAACAAGGTGAGGAAATTTAAAGTCAACAGATTGAAGAAATGAAAAGTTAAGAGCCCGCCTAGAAAATAGGGTGAAGAAATTGAAAGTCGAGCAACAAGGTGATGAAATTGCAAGTCAGGAGCTCAGGAGCTCGCCCGGAGAACAAAGTATGGAAATTGCAAGTCATGAGCCCACCTGGAGAATAGGGTGATGAAATAGCAAGTCAAGAGCCAAGGAAAGCTGCAAAGATAGGACTTTTGTAATTTTATTTATTTTTTTAACTTGTAATTTTAATTTTTGATGTAATGATAGAGCCGCAGACCGGAAGCTTGACAGGAGAGACTCGACTCTCCAACTCGGTATAGTTATTCTCCTTCCAACCCTTTGAGTTACCTGTGACTTGATTTCCTCATAACTTGGGTAGTTTGGATGTCCTAAATCAAGACTTGGTAGTACTCTTTCCTTCTGTTTCCTCCCTTTGAATAATGGTCGGGTCAAAGTTCAATCTCGTTGCCTACTTTTTTATCTACAAATACTTTGTGTTTACATCCAAAGAGGGGCATGATGTAGAAAAGTAATTTTGTCCCTTCTGAAAGCCAAATTTTACCATTTACCCCGTCTTACCATGCACCCTCAATCATGTGATAGTTCTACATAAGAAAAAAATTGATAACCACTTTTGACTCCTCACCCTAATAAAAATAACAAAATTCACAACAATCCCACCCAATTAAATTGGACCACCTCCCTTTATCCTAACAACCACTACCTTATAGCCCCTACCCTTATATATTCCTTACCCTACATTTTTTTCACTCAAAATTCCCACACACTCACACACATATAAACACATTACTTTCATATACAGAAAAAAAAAGTTGCTCATATTTTTCAAGCTATATCACAAAAATACATATACACAATTCCATGAACACATATACTCAGCCTTGCAATTCCACTCATAGACACCTCTATTTCTTTATACACAAACACCAAATGATACACACATTCATTGAAAATTAATACTATGCACTTTGAATACACACCCAGCCAAAGAATAACAGGGAGGATAGCAAGAGATTAAGTGAGAACGGAGGGGAGTCGAGGGAGACAAGTAACATGGGAAGAGATTTGGTCAGCTTTGAGTATTTCGGTGAAGATGTCGCCAAAAAATCCATCAAGACAAACCGAAACCAGCCACCCAAACAACCAAATCCGACTCCCCAGTGCCGATTATGGAGACCATCCACTGAAAAATATGAGACTCACCAGTGAGAAATCAAAATCGACCCAATCAGTCCAAAAATATTATTTCGATTAACTATTTGGATCTGTCGGAGCTCCAGTAAAGCAAATCACCATAAAAAATTGAGTATGATTTTTGAGTTGTTCATCGAATTTTGTTGATCCTGTTCGAATCGCATGTAGAAATAGTCTCATTGGCAGAGTTAGTTTAAGGTTTTGAATCTGCAAGGCTCCTCCATTTAATTGAAAATAAAGCATCAAATTGAGGTCCAACTTTTCTAACTTTAGTTCTTTCTATTCTTATCTTTTTGCAGTGTTTTGATGTTGTGGCTTGCATGATTTGTATTGGGTTGATGATATAATTCACGATAGTGTGTTTTATCATTGAATGATTGGTTGATATTATATTGAAATAGATTAATCATTGATGGAAAATGAAATTTAGGGGGAGGGAAATGAAATTGATAAAAGTGAATACATATTTGTTTGGATTTATTATTAGTGGTTTAATTTGGAATAAACGTGGATGTTGTTGGAACATGATAGCATCATGATAGGTCAAAATGGATAGGCAAATAGTAGGTTGAGTAGGCAAAACTTAAGAATGGTGGATTGTTGAATATTTAGATATTTGTTGAATAATTGTTGTTTTATCGCATTCGAATTCATTGTACTTATTTGGCTGGGGAATGCCTTGAGGGAAATTATATTTATTCATCAGGGAATGCCCTAAAGTATCTTGTATGTAAAAGATGTTCGTGATGATGGCCCAAGGCATCAGGTAGAGCGTAGTGCAGGATTAGGATAGGTTAGCATAGGTTATTTCAGTATCTTTTATTTAAGACTGTAATAAATGGACTGGACATTAATTTTTGGATTTTTTTTGTTTGGTTTGTTTGTTTTATGTGGTTTATTCTCTTTATGGTATCGTACAAGCCAATGGTCGAACCATGGGATCGAGTGGTGCCTAACACCTTTCCTGGGTCAACAGAATTCCTTAACCGGAATCTTTGTTCATGGACCAATATTAAGATTCAAAATTATTTTGGAAAAGGATTTTCAAATGTGACCTATCATACAAGATTTATGCCAAGTAGCAACTCTGAGTTTAAATGTAAAAAATCCTTTTTGAAATAAATCTTTCATTTTTTTTCACTTAATAATAAAACCCTTTTCAAACTTATAATCAATTTTTTTTAGCAATAGAGGGGTGTGACATAGACCCTTATAAAAATTCCTTTGTTTGAGGATTCTGGACTAGGTATAACTCAAGGTACTAGTCGTACCCATTAGATATGACTTAATGACCCCCTCTTGTACACTACACAGTATGGTGGGGGTTACACACTATCTAGGGTATGACTTGGCCTCCCCACAGTCATATGTTAAGATACGAGTCATAACAAGCCAAGTAGTATGGTGCTTGGAACTTGGCCCAATTAAAACTGTTGTGGGTATGGTTTAGGGTATCACTTGTACCTTTAGGTAAAATTCAAGGGTGTGTGTTCATACCTTTATCGATGTAGGGGTCCCTGTTGAGGCCTAGGGTATGAGTTAAGGTACCACTCGTACCCTATGGTATGATTGACTTAAGTGAGACATACCCACTTGGAAAGCCATTTTCAGCTTTTAAGCTTAGGCTTTATGGACATTTCCCCACCCTAAACCTCTTAAAAGACTCAGTATACAACATCTTTTGGACTTTTATTCTTCCTATTGGAAAGATCAAAACACACAAAATTCCTATCAAAGACTTCACCCTCAAAATTAAAGCTAGGGTTTCAAGGGGTGATCTTCTAAAAGCTTGAAGACCAAGAATCCTTCCTTGAATCATCTTGTTTAAGGCATGTGACTCTCTCTCTTGTTAAATAAATCAAAAACCATGTATCTTAAACATGGATTAATAATTGAATATGGTGATTTTAAATCAAATGATAATGGTCTTGTTGCCTAATGATGAATAATGTTTGTTCTTGCTTAGACTTGTGTTTATACATGTTATTAGGGATGATTTGCACATATGGATGCTTGTTGTTTATGGTTTGTCAAATGGGTCTTGAGTAACCCAAAGATTGATGACTTTTACATTAAAATTGGTTTTGGTAAAGGCATGCACATATGGTGTTTGTGAAAATGTCTAGGTGAAATGTCTAGTCACATGTGGACAATTTTTAAACGAGGGAAATGGTCCAATGAGTATTAATCATTGATAAATGGTATTTTAATGATAAGGTTAGCCATGTAATTTGTTAAATTATGACCTTTTGGGTTTGATGGATAAAATAGGGTTAAAGTACCTAACATAGAATTGAATTATATTGAACTAAAATATTGTATGAGATTGCTAATGAGGAGTGAATGGTTTGTAAGGTTCTTGATGACCATAAATTAAATTGAATGATGAATTGAATAAAGGCATTTACCTAATGAAGCATTTGAGCGACAAATGCTTCCATGAAGACCTTGTGGTCACATTTGGTGTAGAATTGGTCAAATGAGCTAGAGTCCCTAAGTGTTTAAGTGAATGAATGTTGATTTATGGACAAAGGGTTAGAGTCTCAATGTCGACTAATGATATTCGTGATGGATTATGGTTAAAGTCCCTTCCTACTAAAGTGGCTACTGGTTAGAGTCCCTTGCCAAATAAAAATGCTTGAGGTTAAAGTCCCTTGCTTAATGAAAACGTTTTTGGTTAGAGTCCCACTCCAAATGAGCTCATTTGGGGGTTAGATTCCCTTATATAATACGGATTGAGGTAAGAGTCTCTTGCCTAATTCAAATGCATGAGGTTAGCATCTCATGCCTACTGAAGGGGCATGAGGTTAGAATCTCTTTCCCAACGAAGTTGTGTGGGGTTAAAGTCCATTGTCTAATGAGAATGCATTTGTGGTTAAAATCTCTTGTCTAATAAGAATGTAAGAGGTTAAAGTCCTTTGACTAATAAGAAATGTTTGAGTCTATAAGTGTGTAAGGTCAGAGTACTCTACCATAAGACATGTGAATAAATACATTAAGAGTGTTACTTAGTCTTGTTTCCTTGTACCACATTATGAACATGTTATATATTTTTGCAAGTATAATTATGTATATAAATGTGGTTGAATATGATTTATTGACTTGTCCTTAAATGATAATACTAATTGATCTTTGTCCTAATGTTACATGCTAGCGCTCTAACCATTAACTACCTCCGGACGCTATGTCCCCATGAGACATAGGGGTCGGATCTTCTTCTTCTCTTCCTGCATAGTGACAAGTGTTCGAGCGATTCATGCGGTTGGCATTGAAGTGGTGAGCTTTAATACTCCAAAAGTCATACATTTCATAGTCTTTAACCTATGTCATAGACTTGTCTTGGATGTGGTTTTTGCTATTGTCGGGGGCATGTACCAACATATAGGTATATAGACTTCAAATTTGTGTAGAGGCATTGCGGATAACTGTGGACTTGGGTGTGTTGTTTAAAAATATTGGCATTAATGGAATGTTTGGTTATTGTTTAAGTTATGATTGTTAGTCTTATTTTTCCACTACTATGATATATGGTAGAGTTCATCAGACACTTGTGGTTTGATGTGATAGTTAGGTTGGGTTAACGAGGTGATCTCCGATCCAAGTTAGGCTTTGGATGCCTACACAAAATGGATCGGTTTTGGGGCGTGTCATAGGGTCCAACAATTTACAAGGACGCCCATGATTATGCTTCAGCTTGTGATCAATTTCAATGCTAAGGTAACATCTCTATGCGCCATGATCTTCCTCAGACTCCTATTTTAAAATTAGAATTACTTGATGTATGGGCTGTGGATTTCATGGGACCAATTTTAGCTCCTTTGGTATGAAGTATATCCTGATGGCAGTGGACTATCTCTCTAAATGAGTAGAAGCATTGCTCTCCCCAGTAATAAAGGAAGAAATGTTACAAACTTCTTAAAGAAATGTATCTTTCCTAGATTTTGCACGCCACGTGCAATCATTAATGACAGTGGGTCACACTTTTGTAATCGTCTATTCAAGAGTCTGCTTGAAAAGTATGGGGTGAAGCATAAGGTGTCAACACCTTATCATCCGTAGACTAGTGGACAGGTTGAGGTGTCTAAGAAAGAACTCAAGTCCATTTTGGAAAAGATAGTTAATGCCAATAGGACTAATTGGTCAAGAAAACTAGACAATGCATTATGGTTTTACCGCCCATCTTTTAAGACTCTCATTAGTGATTCTCTTTATCAGTTGGTGTATGGCAAGGCATTTCACTTGCTTATTGAACTCGAATATAAAGCACTGCAGGCACTGAAGAAGCTAAATTTTAAGTGGCATGATGAAGAAAAGTCAAGGATGAATAAGATGAATTAGTTAGATGAATTTCGACTAACTTATGAAAGTTCTGCACTTTGGAAAGAAAATATGAAGTTGCATCATGATTGCAAAATTAAGAAAAGGGTATTTGAAAAAGGTGACCAGATATTGCTCTACAACTCAAGACTTCGCTTGTTTCCGAGAAAGTTGAAGTCTAAATGGTATGGCCCATTGACTATGCTAAGAGTGTTCCCATATGGTGCTTTAGAATTGAAACATGATGGTGAAGCTCCATTCAGGCTAAATGGTCCAAGAGACACTACATGGTTAACATTAATGAAATTAATTTGATTTTTGAGATTGACCTTGGTGAAGTCTAGGTGACCAAGGTAATTGTATCATGCCATAACGTTAAATCAAGCGTTGCATAGAAGGCAACCCATAAGGATAGTTGTTGAAATTTAGTATCCAACTTAGCCACGTCATTCCGCGACATTAAATCAAGCATTGCATAGGAGGAAACCCATGTTTTGTACTTCACAATTTATAGGGTAATATGTGTGTTCAGTGTGAAGGATTAAAGAATGTGGAAAAGAGCAAGAAATTCTAGAATTCAGGTCATACAAACTCTTCATGAGCCGTAACTTAACTTGACGACTCATGAATAGGAGTCATAAGGACTTGAGACTTGAAACATATCCAAGTAAGAAGTTTTTGTAGTCCTTACAATTCTTAGAATGATTCTTAACCTCTCATCACCTTGAGTCATACCGACTCTAGAACCAGGTAACAGCTCCTAGTCTTTATGAAAGGAGCAAAGGACCCATAAGCTTTGGTTATGAGTCATACATATAACCCATAACCAGACTTACAAGGTCAAGGGTCGCGGTTTAACCCGACCCAGCTCACCTTTCAAACAAAAGAGGTGTACCCATTCTGGGTACCCGACATTGCAAACGCAAATCTCCCCCATCATTAACTAATGGCTAAACCCTTAGAACTCAATTTCAATCCAAAAACACAACTCGATAGAGTGGGCCCTCATAAATTCATCGAACTCATCAATTGTTAGGGGTAGTGAAGTTGCTCAAACCCAACAAATCTATAATCTCAGCAAAATAAGTAAGTTTTTGAACTTAAGAACTTTATATTGCAAATGTAATCCAAAGATGAGTTGAGATTTTAGAATTTCTTTGAGTCAAATATATATGTGTATGAAAATTTCAACCCTATTGCATAGAGGTTGAGTTCAAAATATGATTTGGGAGTAGACTTGAATTCTATACTATAAATTTGTGTTTTTGGATAGATGTGGGGTGGTAGTGAATGAAATTAAAAGGGTAGTTTGGGGATTGTATATTGGAGTCCACCTAAAACTAAACCCTTATGTTCCAGTGGTTATGAGGCACCTGACGACTCATACCTACACTTAACAAGATGTTACAGGACTCATAATCACTGGAAACCTAAAGGATTAGGAGGGTGTGGGTTCTGGTATGGATACGACTTGACTATATGAGTCGTAACCAACCCCTGTGACTTATTACTAGAATTCATAAAGACTAGGGGAAACTTGTATAGAATAAAATGTTTTGAGTTAGCTTAAGAGTATTGATATCGATTTATAAGTTAAACTTACAACTGATTAGGAGGACTCATAACCTAACCCGTAAATATTGATTTGTTTTTTATCTATCTTATGACTCATTCATACAAGTCGTAACCAAAGCATATAACTCTTACCCCTCAGTCGTAACATAAAAAAAATATGCACACTGACACTAAATTTTCTTATTTTTCTTTCTTTTCCCTAGTAATCACTAACAAGTGTCTGCACACAGGTACTACAGCTCTAAAACATAACCCCTCTAAGAAGAACACTAAGAAAAAGATGGCTCCCAAGTCTGATCATTATCTAATAAATGGGGAAACAAGTGAATCAGGTAGTGACCTCATGGAATACCCAATTAAAAAAAAATGCTCAGCCCACAGAGACACTACCTGGGGATATGAAAACACCTGCCAAGGCAGTTACGGCTCCTAAGAAGACAATCAGAATGAAGCATCCAAGAACTTCCCCACCACACTCTGCATTATCTTCTGAGAACGACGAGGATGATGAAATTATAGTATCTAAGGATGATGTAGGGGTTGTAGAATTGAGCTCATATGAAATAGACTCGGAGAATGAAAGTGTGAGGAGGGAGGATATTACCCCAATTGATGTTCAGTAACTACTACCACCACCTCAAATTCAGTTAGCAATTGAACCTTCTCCGGTACCCACCGTTGAATGATGGGGGTACCCTGGAATGTAGGAAATATATAATTTTGGGTTGGAGATGAACCCTGCTACAGGAAAACCAAGAAGTGGGATATACCTATAACCTAAACTAATTACTACAGTCATGTCTGCAATGCATGGATTTGGGGCAAAATTTCAACACCACAAGTTCCAATGGATGACTTTAGCACCAGGACTGTTTAGTCCTACACTAGTGCAGGAATTTTACGCTTCATACAAAGGCGAGCTGAATAAATAGTACCCTCAGGGAAATTTATAAATGGGAGTAATCTTATTACAGTCTCGACTATCCCTAGAGTTTGGGTAAACATCTCTCTCTCCCAAAACTATCTCTATATTTCTTCATGGTCCTGATATCCAGGTTCTAATAAACACAGAAGACATTGATTACCACATGGAGAAAATACAGAAGGTTACAAAGAAGTAGATGGGATCGGAGGACAATATAAAGCACTTCAAATGGATAGCGAACCTTATCGCTACTAACAGGGAAGAAACAAGTTAGGTATAGGTAGCCCAGGTGTCTCCTTGCAGAAGATTGAGAAGTAGACCCTAAACTTTAAAGCCAAGTCCCGGTAGACATTGGCTCAACACAGATAGTGTCCCACTACTGGGTTAGTCTGGGTTGTCTTTTCATGCAGAGAGGTAAGGTCATAGTATATGCCTCTAGACAACTTAAACCTCATGAAAAGAACTACCCTACCCATAATCTTAAGTTAGATTTTGTTGTATTTGCCTTAAAAATCTAGAGGCACTATCTTTATGGGGTGCATGTTAATGTATTCACGGACCACAAAAGCTTGAAATATGTGTATACATAGAGAGAGTTGAACCTCAGTCAAAGAAGGTGGTTAGAATTATTAAAAGACTATGACATAAGTGTATTGTATCATCCGAGAAAGGCCAATACTATGGTAGACGCCCTTAGTAGACTGTCTAAGGGTAGTGTTGCTCATGTAGAGAAAGATAAGAAAGAGTTAGTTCAGGAAGTTCATCGGTTTGATAGACTAGGTGTGTGGTTGGTTGACTCAGCTGAGGGGATTGTTTGGGTTTAGAATAGTTTATAATATTCCTTAGTTTCTGAAGTGATAGAGAAGCAAGATAAAGATTCCAGATTGGTTAAGTTAAAGGAGTCAGTTAGAGATCAGAAGGTAAAGATTTTCTCTCAAGGGGGTAATGTTGTGTTGAGATACCAGAGTAGACTATGTGTTTCATGCGTTGATGGTATGAGGCAGCAAATTATGGCCAAAGAGCATGGTGTACGTTACTCTATTCACCCAGGAGCCACTAAAATGTACCGCGATCTGCGGAAAGTGAATTGGTGGAGTGGTACAAAGAAAGATATTGAAAAAATTTGTGGCCAAGTGTGACATTGTCAACAAGTTAAGGTGGAATATCAAAGGCCTGGTGGTACTTTGCAAGATTTTAGTATTCCTACTTGGAAATTTTGTGATAGGCTTACCTCATTCGCGTTAGAAGCATGATTCAATTTGTGTCATTGTAGATAGATTGACCAAATCATCCCATTTCCTGCCAACACACATCCTACTCCATCGAAGATTATGCTAAGTTGTACATTAAAGTACTGGTCAGATTGCATGGAGTTCCTTTATCCATCATTTCGGATAGGGGTACTCAGTTTACCTCTCACTTTTGGAAAGCCTTTCAGAAGGGTCTTGGTACCGAAGTTCACCTCAGTTCAGTTTTTCTTCCTCAGATAGATAGTCAGGCAGAAAGGACCATTCAGAACCTTGAGGATATGTTTAGGGCATATTTTCTAGACTTCAAAGGTAGTTGGGATGATCGCTTTCCATTGATTGAGTTCGCCTACAATAACAGCTACCATTCAAGCTTTTAGAAGGCCCCATTTGAGGATCTCTATGGCAGAAGGTGCAGATCAATGATCGGTTGGTTTGAAGTGGGTAAGGACACTTTGATAGGGCATATGTGGTTTTTGAATCCATGGAGAAAGTCCAGTTAATTCAAGAAAGGTTGAAAAAAGCCAAGAATTATCAAAAATCCTATGCAGATGTGAGAAGAAGGGATCTTGAGTTTGAAGTAGATGCCTTAGTTTACTTGAATGTTTCACCCATGGAAGGGGTGAAGAGATTTGGCAAGAAGGGAAAGCTTAGTCCTCAATACGTCGATCCTTACAAGATATTGAGCCATTTTGGGAAGGTGGCATATAAGCTTGAGTTGCCTGCAAATTTGTCATCCGTTCCCCCTGTGTTCCATGTATCCTTATTAAAGAAATATATTGGTGATCCAACTGTGGTATTACCCTTAGAAAGCACAGATATTCATGATAGCCTCTCTTATGAAGAGATTCCAATTGAAATTCTTGAACACGAGACTAATACACTATGGAACAAAGAAGTTTCCTTGATCAAAGTTCTTTGGAAGAATCAGTCCGCTGAGGGTGCCACTTGGGAAGCGGAACCAGACATGCGAGCCAATAACTCTCACTTTTTCTCCTCAAGTTCAGACTCAGCTTAAGGTAACAAGTTTCCCCAGATTTTCTCTTTTCCATTTTCAGCTCCAGCTTTACATAGTTGTTTCATGATAGTTAGTGCAATCATCAATTAGTTTAGTCATGCAGTCATGATTTAAGTCATGCAAAATTTAATTCATAATCTCAGACCCTCAGTATTCTTAATTTAGCAAATCTCATTCGAGGGCGAATGTCCCCTAGGGGGAGATATTGTAAGACGCTACATACTTCTAAGCTAGAAAACAAACCATTGTTCCTATGTGGGAAACCTCTATTTCCGTAATTCATATTTGACTCCATGACTTATGATTATTAGAATAGTGAGAAGAGAGCTTATGATATGTAAAACATGTTCATAAGAGTCACTTAGAGTGATGCAAGTTAAGAGTTTTTGAATCCATCAAGTTTTAGTGTTTGATTTTGCAAGGGTCATCTTTGAATGAGCATAAGTTGATGTACATGAGGTATTTGGCATATTTAGACCCAACAAGTTGTAGATAATCGAATTAGCTTTCCAACGATACTAATTTTGCCTTAATCCAATAATCGAGCGAAAAGTTATAACCTTGCAAAAGAGAGTGCATCGCCTAGAAATCGCCTAAGGCTACTAGAATTGTTGTGCCATGGTCAATGCATCACCCAACCTATTTTAGGCGATATCCAATGCAACACACAACCTAGTGTAGGATATAGGCAATGCGTCGCATGCCCTATGGCATAAAAATTCTAGTAGCCTTAGGCGATTTGACACTCCTTAAACATCCCTAAACATAATCTTATGAAATTTATAGCTCCTAATCATATTTTAACCCTATTAACAACATAAGTTCATCATCTAAGAACACAAGAGGAGAAAAATAACTAGGGTTGCACAATCAAGCTTAAAGGTCCAATATTTCCACAATTTTGTCACCATTAAGGTATGTGAGGTTATGAATAATGGTTTTCTTCCACCCTTATGCCGAAAGCTTAATTTAAATTTGAATTTTGCATAAATTGAAGTTAGGGTTGATATCCAATTCTTATTATTTTTCATTTATGAAATTATCATGCTATTTAAGGCTTCAATTATAAGAGATTTACATGTATCCATGTCTGAAATCATGAGATTCAATTTATGAGTTATATTCCACTATCTTGATTAAGATTGTTGAAAGCTTTTAAGATAATTGTTAAGCATGAAGTTTAAATATAATTTTTGAGGCATTAAAGCTTTATATTTTGAGTCCTAAGTACAAGTGATGAGTTTATAAGGAGATTATGATCTCATGTTTTATTGGCAAGTTTTGATAAGTGCTTTCAAAAGAAAATATTGATATTTTGATCCTACGCTAACACAAGGAATCCACATTGTTCATATAGTTTGAGATTTAAAGAAGAGAAACATAATTACTTTTAATTACAAACCCTTGTGTTGTTTTAAGGTGGATTTTCTAAAATTCTGAGCGATAAGTAGGGGGTAGTATTTAGCACCGAGTTGGGTATGATTCCAAAGGTCTCATGCCCCAAAACTACATGCCACCGTAGGTATATGATTTGCCCATAGTGGGCTAAGATAGTGATCACTTAAAATAAGGTTTTATTCCTATTGCAAGGGTAGAACAACTCTTACCAACGTGGGTAAGAAGTTGGACTCCATGATAGTTCACATAGTTTATGTCGGTTAGAAGAACCTCCCAAAGCCCCTAAGTCTTAAATCAAAATGTCAAAACAATTTTCAGAGAACTAAGTCTAGTGGCTCACAAGAGTTTCTTTAATGCTTCATTACTCATGATTTATGAATTGACAGTTTTATTATTCAAGCAAAGGTGAGTCACTCACATTTAGCGTGCCCTTTTGAAAGTTTATCTGAATTGTTGTATTTATTGTTTTACTCATGGATTCACCCCCATAGGCTCAGTACATTTCAAAATTACTGATCCACATATACGTCTATGTGCTACATTGTTTAATAATGTAGTTTCAGGTGCTCAGTCCCAGTAGCGTAATTAACCTCGGTCATCTCTATCTACATTTCGACAGTTGGTGAGTCCTCATGGTTTGAGGACCCATTTATTTAGACTATCATCTTTATGCAGTATTTTCTCAGTTTTTTTCAATTCAGTTCGAGTCAGCTGGGGGTCTGTCCCAGCGACTCTTTAGTTATTAGAAGTAGAGGCTTGTCAGACTGTTAGTCATATGTCAAATTTTTAGTATTGGTTGTTTAGATTTTTAAGTTAAGCACTTTCAGACTTTATATTCATCTAAACTCAAATCAGTTAAAACATTAAATATTGTATTTAAGTATTTCAGTAGATTCAAATGCCTAAGTTACCTTCATTATGAGTTTCAGAATTAGTAGAAGGCAAAAAGGGTTAGCTTGGGGCTACTCGTAGCCCTGAGCACCATGTGACATCTCGGAGCCCGTTTTTGGGGCGTTACACTAGCTTAGATTCTATAGAAAATATATGCACATATATACGTACAGTATATATTTTACATATAATACTACTTTAGAAATATATACACATATATACATTTAATATATACTATTTTAGTCTATAGAATATATATACACATATGTAGAATATATACTACTTTAAATACCACTTGAAATAATATACATACAACATATATACACTAAATATATACTACTTTAGAAAACATATAGACATGTATACATTAAATATAAATATATACTACTTTAGAGTCTATAGAAAATATATACACATATATGTAGAAAATATACCACTTTAAATACAACTTGAAAGTTGATATATATATACATTACATGTTATAGTATTTTAGAAAACACATATATACATAAAAGATTACAATGAATGCTACTTAATATAATAATACTTGAAGTTTCGAACATATATTCATTATATGTTTTCATTATATTTGAATTTAAAAGATATTTATTTTTTCATTATGTGTATATGTGTTTGTTATGTTCATTACTTAGTGTAATTTTTTATAGTAACATATTAACAGTATTTAATTCAAATTAGAAATTCAATTTAAATGGAAAAAATACAAAGTAAGGAGTGAATAAATGTTATATTTTATTGATTGCAAAATGATCTAAAATTTATAATTTACATGAATGAAAAATCTACAAATTTTGCATCATTTTTTCCAACTCATACATGTTATTATTAACGGGAACTGCCATAGAAAAGTCAACATCAATGGGGGAAAACCATGCATTGGACTTGATTGTGTTGAGTTCTCCCTTGAAGTCATAATTTCTTCAAGATTCTATTCGTCTTTTGGCTCACCTCCATTCCTTGATTTCTTCGTTTCGCTCTAGTCTAATCTCTAAGGAAAACTAGAACATTCATTGCATTGCTTCTCAATGACTGTCGGTTGTTTCCAAGTTGTTATCGACCTTGACTAAAAGCGCTCTCCGATGAAATGGTTGACATTGGAACATTTAATATATCTCTAGTTAATCTTAAAAGCATAGGATATTGTCTTTCATTATTCTTCCACTAACCCAACGTGTTGATCCTTACTCTACGATCCTCTATCGGCTGTCTAAGATAATACTTAATCTCTTCCCGAGAACTTGTTATGTATGTTGAAGTCGCAACCCTGCCCGAAACATTTAAATCATAAAAGTAATTGAGAAAATCACTATGTATCGGCCTTTTAGAGGATTATGGCTCCTCGAGAGATTTAGGAGCGACAGTTAGAGTGATATGTGTTGGTACAACTATATCAAGTAAATCGGCATAATGGTTATATAATATTTCCATGTAACTATTCACATCACTCATAGCCGTAAAAAAATAAGGTTCTTCTTCAGACTCTATCTCTAAGGCAGTATAAACAATAGAACTAAATTTGTACATAGTATTATATTTCATACATAGATTTAGTATAGCACCAACCAAGCAAATTGGGGGAAGAAAATAAACATATTTTTAAATTTAGAAAATATAACACTAATAGCTTCTTCGTAACTTTCTCTATTCTTATATTTTTAAGCAAACAAAAAAAGTCGGCTAAATAAGCTAAAATATTACAAATATTAGGGTAATAAGCACTAGAAAATTCAATCGTAGATATATAAAAATTTTCCAAAACTTAACAAGATCATCAATTGCAGCCCAATCAGAAACATGTAGCATACACTTAGGAAACGAACCAGAATATTGATTAAAAGTCATTGTAATAGGAACTTTATAAGCAAGATAAGTTTTTAAATAAGTATAAGTAGAATTCCATCTAATATCACATTCTTCAGGCATAAATATCGGTCTAAGTCTATTTTGTTCACATTTAACTTTAAATTCTCTCACTCTTGTTTTTCAATTATTTCCTTGAATAAAGCCAACGGCAAGCCAGACCTTTTCAATATAAAGCTCAAAAAATTTACGACCGTATTTACAATTAAATTACATATATCACAAGTACACTTAACATGAAATATTTCAGGTAACGGTGGAGAAAGGTCAACTTTTAACTTGTCAACGGCAGTCTTGTTGTTAGATGCATTATCAAAAGAAATACATAAATTTTTCTTTTAATACCATAATATTCTGCAACTTTAATAATAGATTCGGAAATAAATTTTCCAGTATGTCTACGATCTTCATTATTCAAAAAAGCTAGAATACGTTTTTGCATATTAAAATTACTATCTATCTAGTAACAAGTAATTGTTAAATAATGATTTTTTTTAACAGCACGATCAAGATCAAAAGTTAGGGCAATTCTACATTGAATAATTTTTAATAATGTAGATAACTAATAAACATATTGTGCATGAATTCTAAAAGTATCGGTCCGGCAAGTACTTCTAGGAATACCATTAAACATATGATTATAAATTACTTGAATATAATGAATAAAAGCATCTAAAAAAGCAAAAGTGAAAGGCAAATAACCCACAGCTATCATTTTCACTATTTCTTCTCGGTCCTTCATTTTATTATAATTCTTAATTAATTGACCGTTTGTTGGGTTCAATCTAGTTTGTGTTGGCCCACCAATAGCCTCATCACTTTGTGCAATAATTAACTCTCTAGCATGTATATCTCTTAAATGTCTCATAAACGAACCAGTACCCCCTTTTATTGCCTCCAGTATTATGCTCATATACAATTTTACAAATATTGCATTGCACCTTACTTTCTCCTTTTATTTCTGTAAAAAATTTTCATGCAATACTAGTTCTTCTACGAACTCTTGGGGCATGGGGAGGAAGATTAACCGATTCAAATCTAACATTAGTATTTTCTACTATGAGTGTCTCACCAATATTTTCATAATCTTTATCTAAATTAACTGAATCTACTTCATTTTCTTCTTCTATACCATAATTTTTCTGAGCTTCTGCATAATTCATATAGTAAGCACCTACACCTATTTCTTTCTCAAAAGGTTGACTAACCGGTTCCAGAGTCATACGAGTATATCTATTACTTGAACTACCTCTACCGGAATCCTCACCAATTTATTTTTTACTACCACTTCAGGGACATAAATTTTGACACTTTTACTGATGTTTCTTAATTTATCCATATTTAAATCAAACTAAAAAATAATCAAAATACATAAAAATAATAAAAATAAATATTCAACAATTAATACATTAATTAAAAATTAAAGGTAAGAGATGAAATGATAATACAAAATTTTTGAAGTATCCGAAAGTTACGACTTTAGAAAACTTCCACTTGATATTTGTAAGCGCAAAATTTACAAATAAAATTGAACACTTTAGAAGATAATTGGAATATTTGAGACAGATTGGGATTTGAGAGAATGAGATTTGTGTGGACAATGATTTGAAATTGTATGATATTATAGGAATTTTTTTAATAAAAAAATTATAAAATAGGCCAATTGGCCGTTGGGGCTCCAAAAGGCTATAATGTTGTTGGGCCTCAATGGTCCAATTTGTAAGTTGGGGTCCAACGTCTAAATTCCAATTAATTAAAAAAATAATTATTACCAGTCCGAGTGACTGGTGGGCTTGGTTCGGGCCTCTAAATAGTCCGGTCCATCGGGCTTGTCAACGAAGACAGCCCAGCCCAAAACTGGTAGCCCTGTAGCTCGGGGGCCGACTAGGAAGGGTCAAATTAGGTTGGGCCTTCTAAATGGGCCGAGCTTATCAGACCAGAATGGGCCATCCCAACCCAATTGATAGCTTTAGCCAAAGAGTACTACCGATTTGGGGTTGATTAGAGACGCAGCGAACCTCATAGACAGACAAGCAGGACAAAGCACTACAATGATAGTTGAGATGTTCAGAAGTCAGGGTGCACATTCTGAGGCTATAGGGGTGAATAAGATAAGTGAAGGTGGACAGAAGAAGCCACAGCCACCAGATATAGCAGATACAACCAATGTCTCTTCTTCTGCACAGTCCACACCACCCCGCCCAGGTTTATCTAGATCTGTACCACAAGTGTATGTGATCATTTCTTGATCTATTTTAAATGATTTATGATAAGGTTGGGAACTGTCAAAGCAAAAGTACAGTTAATAGAAGGTTATGTGAAACCCTAGATTGAGAATAGGCTAGAAGAACAAAGCAGACGAATTTAGTATAGATTGGATGCCTTTGAGCAGAGGATGATACGTTAGTTGGGAAGTGTCAAAACCCTTGACATTGCGGAGGTGAAAGCTGAGGTGGCCTAAATACGAAAACATATTAATGAGTTATATGATAGGTCATTTGTTCCAGCACCTGTGATAACGAAAATTGAGCCAGAGATAAAAGTTGAAAACATCTGGAGTATTCCCATGGGAGAAGAAAGTAGGGAGATAAAGAAGAGAAAAAGCTGGAGTATCAAAAAATAAAATCTAAAAAAGGTGAAGAGAGATAATATGCAGAGTGAACAGGATCGGCAGGTAAGGGTCTGAGAGATTATTGTTGGTTTTGGTAGCTCAAAACCAGCAAGTGATGATATGGAGGAGGCAGTGTGGCATCCCCTACATCTAACGTATCAGTGAGCGTACTAGCCACAATCCATTACACTACTGTGAAGATAGTCCCGACAACTGATGGGACTAACGTTGAGGATGGTGGGACCCGATCTAAAGTCCCACATGATAATGCAGCATGAGTTGGCACCTTGAGTGCCCAGATATGTACTAGATCCCTATATTACATTGTTTGGGACAGTGCATATAATTTATTTGGGGTGAGGGTGTACCAAGGTCGCCACGGGTTACACTTGTCATATTTCAAAACCCGTGACCACAATCTAAAATTTTTGTGAACTAGCATGTTTTGTTACTATTTTGTGTTTTGTTGCTATTTTTATGTGTTGTGGGATGCTGAAAATAGGAAGAAGAGTTGTACTTATGGTAATAAACATGGTTTTGAATAATGATAAAAATTGATACCCCTCCTTAAAAATTTTGGTGATTATGCGATATGTGTATGTGTGAGGGATGGTCGTAAATCTGATAATGGAATTAGAATTAGGGATAGAACAACTATTGCACACAATTGCATAACTGGATAAGTAGTAACTAGCAATATAACCGTGTACGAGGTGTGTGTGGGTAGTTACCTAGTTTCTGGTGTGTCAAAATTCAGAACTTGCCCAGTTACTCTTGCCAAGGATTTAGGATAGTCGATTAGGTGATGATCATAGGCCATTTTGTTTTGAGTCCACTCGAGCCTAAATTTGCCCTACTGAGTGATAAATGAATCCCTTGATCCAAAACATTGAGCCTAATTGACCCATTTTTATTGTTTACACCAATTTCACCTTTCTGTTTCACTTACAACTAACTTGTTTTAAACCTGGTCCTCCTTGGAGAATATGCATCTCAACTCAGGAAAATCATCTAAGTTGAGGGTAGTTATTATAAGGGTACATAGGAAAAAAAAATGAGTATGAAGAAAGAAAAATAAAGAAGGACAGGTGTAGTAAAAAAAAGAAAAAGATAATAAAAGAAAAATAAAAGAAAAAAAAAGCAAAAGAAAGTGAGAAAAGAAAACCGCACCTGATCCAATTTGAATGTGCTTTAAAAGAAAAAAGGGAGAAATAAGGGCGAAAATAGAATGAAGAAAAAAAATTAGAAAATAAGTGGACCCCAAATAAAGCATATTGTCAAGGAGGCTTAGTCACTTAAAAATCCCCAAATAAAATAAAATATCATACCATCCCCAAACCTATATTACAAGCCAAATAAAGTCCTATAATGATCCTATCCCAACTATTCGAAAACCCAGGAAAAGAGCATATAGACAGGCCTATGGTATTCGGTATACACTGGACAATACGTATTTATGAGTGAGGGCGTATTTTTGAAATATCCCTGAATAAACATTATTAATTTAACCTGAGTGAATGGGATTTCTTTGACTATGAGCGTACAAAGGTTATGTTGTTAGATTGCTAGACTGTTCGGTGTGTGTGATTTGTGTTCATGCCTAGTTGTTTGTTACTAATGTAATGTTATCATTGGATTCCTTTTTGTTACTCCATGTACTAAATCGACATACACAGTTGGATTCTTGAAAAGTTAAAACTGGGAGGAGGAATAAAAATGTTTAAAACTAAACTGAAAAGTCACTGCCACAGGTATCTTAGGATCTTTATGTTTAAGCATTATTGTTGTGTTTTGGACTTTTGATTTTTATTTTTCCTGAGGACACACAAACTTTCTAAGTCAAGGGTATTGATGCGTCATGGAAACACGACACATTTGATGCCTAAAACAAGGAAATTATGCTTGCACTTAGGTTATTTTGGTGGATATGAGTTGTTTGTTGCTTGATTGTAGAAAAATAGGTACGAAGCACCTTGGAATAATAAGTGAAAGGAAAAGCTTAGAAAAATATGAAGTCTGTTTAGCCGACGAGTTATCTTACAAGTCATCAACACATCATACGACTTATAGGCCTACTCGTGAACAAAACAGCAACCACAGACCGGTTGAAGAAACTAAGTGAAAGATGTTTATGACTCATAAGGAGGCAAGACGAGTCATGTCAAGAAATTGTACAGAGAACAGATACCCAAGACAGCATTTAGAGGTGATGTAAGAGAAGAACACAAGTCATAAAATCTAATGATGACTCAGAGTGACCAGTCGTGAGCTGACCAGTGTACAAAAGCAATGAAGAACAATGCCCAGGTGGTGACGAGTGAAGGCCATGAGTCATAAGTTATGGTTCTGACTCTGGAGGATGAACCGTAAAGATAAAAAAACCTGAAACCCTGGAAGATCAGTCACTGGAGTACTTACGACTAGCACTGTACAACTCGTAAGAATACCTTATGAGTGGACTACGTGAGTCGTAACTTATGCCGACATACTTTTCCTATTCTATTTTAATTAGGATTTCTAGATTATTTTAAGAAACTATAAATACCTTATGGTTATTTGTTTATTAGGTTACGCACTTTTATAATACTTTTACTACTTTTGACATACTTTTCTCTTTGAGAATGTGTTCTTGAGATTTTGGGCTTTTATTCAATTGAAGACTTCAAATTTTCTTTCTCTTATTCTTGTGCAATTAATTACATGTATTCTTTATTGATTATCATGGATTGTTCATGAACATGAGCAGCTAATTTTCCTGACTAGGGTTGTGGGAACCCTAGCGGATTAACTACGTATAGGAAGTGGGAGATTCATCTATTCTATTGTGGTTGCATGTATCTTAATCTTCTTCATATTAATTGACCTCAAAGCTACTGCAGAATCTTGAGGATTGCCTGCATTCGAGAACATCCTTACAAGGGAGTTTGAGATTAGGAAAAGGGGATTAAGACAGTAATTTGGGACTCATATCCAACATATAATGCCGTCATCTCATCTCATCAACTTGAGACCTAAAAAATAAAAGTTGACATGAGGTTAGATACAAGAAGCAATAAGGAGACACCCTGAAACTCACAAGGTAAAAAGTGAGATTTATCATCTCGTTCTCAAGATGGTTGATAATACATAGCTTGTCAACTTTACATATAGAGTAAGAGAATAGGTAATTTGAACACGAAAATTTTACAGAGTTGATAAACCAGGGGAAACACAGTCCTAATGTCCGTCTTCTACTATTTACAAACCTAAGCATTCAAGTTCAGTTACTACTTTCTGTTCACTTTAAATTCCGCCTATTTACTTTTCCACACTGCTAGTGAATTTTGACAAGTTTGAATTGTTATTCAACGTTTTTCCTGTGGGTTTGACCCCAACATGGCTTGGGTTACTAGATTTGATATCGATCGCAACATACTTCTTTAGAGGTTAGTTTTGGGCAATATTAACTGGTGAAACTGGATCTGATACCAATTTATCACGACCCAAAATCAGGTCATGATGAAACTTATTGCATCTTAGCCTTGATAAGTAAGTCACTCACCCAAACTGATAAAGGAAAAAAAAATTACAATAACATACATCCAGACGAAACTTCTAGCACAAAGTCAAGCCAAACAAGAAATATAATTAAAATGAAATATGAAAGAATTCCAAAAACTCAACCCCAAAATATGGTGTCATAGCATAAAAGCATCTAATACAAGATTTGAAACTGAAAAAACATAGTCTATCTCTGATAGGAGTAAAGACAACTATAGATAGAGGAAGCCTGGATTCGACTCTGAAAAGCCTAAAGTAGGCCAATACCTCAAAGTGTCACCAATTCTACCACATAAATTAGCCCCGTGAGTCGTACTCATGTTACGATCTGCATCAAAGGGTAGTATGGGTATGTAGGGTCCACTTATACTCAGTAGGTATTACAGGCTGATCGATCAAAGTAGAAAATAAGATAAGTAAAATATACTTTGAGCCCATCACCTACAAGCAAAAAAGTCCTAAATGGTAGCTCACACCATCTTTACTAATAGTTTAAATATAAACAAGTACACAAATATAGAAAAAATACAGATATAAAAGAACAATACAATGGAAATAAATGGAAGTCAAGATAACTGAGGAAAACAAAAAAGAAGTGTATGCAAATGCAATGCAATGTAATGTGGATGGAATAAATGATGAAAATCATTGTATGATTTTTTGTAGACACCCACCGAGCTTGAAAATACCAGTTAGGACTCATGAAGGGTTCACAGATCATATATTGTATCTTATATCTCAACCTCAAGCTGAATCTCAACTCTCCTCTTCGGCTCATCATGGAGAGGGTTTTCGTAAAAGTGTCTCATTTTCTTTAAAAAATAGTGTTTCTTAATGTTACTAGTGACTCATGAATGTATATGTATGGAATGAGGATGTAATGGTCACAATCAACTTAATGTGATGATATCCAATTCATCCAACACAAATATATATAAGTGAGCCCAAAAATCAACTCAATATGTCACAATTCATTATCATCAACTCCAATAATGCACCATCAGAATAAATATGCATGTAAGACTTCATTAATATCATATCAACTCCTAACTCCTAACTCGGGTATTTTATCATGATGAAGGAAACTAATTCTCGAATAAGTCCTATATTAGCAAAATAAGCCCTCGCACGAGCATTATATATAAGATGAAGGCATATAAATTCACAAATAAGACCATTGTGTCAAATAGAATCCCCACACAGAAAATACATAATATTAAATATCACAAATCCATAATAACATAATATAAGCCCACATACGGGCAACAGTAATAATGATCTCAAAATATAAACCCCATAGTTATGTTTCCTGATCCATAGCATGCTTTACTTGAATGGTAGCTATCTAGCTCAATCTGAAAGAAGTTAAGTCATACCCTACCTCAAAATGATGAAACCCCGGTCTAAAGTTCTTCAACTCAGATCCTTCCATTTACGAACAACCTCAGAATTGACTAAAACATTCAAATATAGCAACTACACAACAAAATAAATCTAACAATACTCATATTTGGGTCGAGTACAAAACAAGCTCGAAAACAAAAATGGTAAAATTAAAATTTTATTTAAAAATACATTTTCCAAGGTTATAGGAGTCAATAGGAGAAAATTCATACAATAATGAGTTAAAACGATGTCCAAATTGAAGTAAAATCCTTTTTAAACTTTACCTGTGAAAATTTCAATTTCTTATTTTTAAATTATGATTTATGGGGTTTTTTGATGATTTAATCAAAATAAAAATAATGACAGTAAGGTTTTGGAGCATACCCAAGCTCAAATGGTGAGAAATCCTCAAGAATCACCTAAATCCAAAGCTCAAAGGTCTTAAAATTGAGAGAAAATACGAAAATATGTTTATCTATTGATTCAGCTCTAGCAGCTTAAGTGGGCATCGCTTAAACGATGGGTGACCGCAAAAGTGGTCAAGCCCATGAGGCTAGGCCACTAAAATGGTTAAGTGCCTGCTTTAGTGGTAGACAACTGGTCCAATAAGACCTCTAAAGTGGTGCTTGGCCGCTAAAGCGGTTGCACTAGCAACTTTGCTAAGTTGCAAAGTTTCCAATCAATCCATCGAAATTCATTCAAAATCTCATGAACGCAAATGAACTATGTTACTAGGATATTTTAGATGTCACGGACTCAATGAAGATGTCGGATTTTTAAAAAAATATTATTTTTACAAAATTAACCCCCGGAATCCCTTTTCACTATTTTTCAAATGAATGGTCGAAATGAGATATAAAGATTCCAAAATCAAACCAACCCCCTACTAATCCAAATTCGATATTCTGAATCTGCTGGCACAGTCTGTTTGCCATTTGGCACTTGAATCATCAAATGTTGACCCAAGTCAACTATGTGGCTTCTCAAGCCTCCTCTAAAAAATCACAAACTCGCACAAATTATTTCTGATCACATCGAAAATCATGTCAACCATCTTTAAATTTCAAAATCAACATGTAGAAACTACGAAAAATGATAAAATGATCAGAAAACATATAAGAGAAAAATCACTTAAATACGGGTTCCTACATATGATAAGTCAACTGAAAAACCTTTTTTGCCAATAGATAATAAATGTGACACAAACTAAACAAGAAATGCATAAGTGACGAATATTGCGTCCAACTACATTACCAGTGTCTAGGTTCCAAAATCCTAATCATATTCCACAAACAACTAAAAAAAAATGTGTGTTTACATGATTTAGTGTTTAATATTTGGAACACTTATAGAAAATAATCTATGTTTCAGCAAAATGAGATTCTTCTTAGCCTAACTTTTAGAATTGTAATCCATAGCCTCTCTTTCGATGTTTTCTTCTTTTCTTGTCTTTTTGATTTTGGTCTTTTTAGTTTCTTTTTATTTTTTCTCTCTTTTATCGCTAGCCTCTCTTTAAAAGAAAAAAATCTTTTTCGTTTGTTTTTTCTCTTTCTTATATCTCCATTCTCTACTTCTCTTTCTTTTTTTTTTTCTTTTTTCCTTTTTAGTTTCCTTTTTTCTTTGATTTTTGATGTTATTTTATACTATATATATTTTGTATTTTTTAAAAAATGAATACGACAAATATAAGTCATCAATGATGACGGAAATATCATAATAGCTCATTATATTTACAATCACCATCTTTTTTTTCCTTTTCTCTTTTTTTTTTTTGCTTTTTTTGCTTTTTAGTTTTTTTTTTCTATTTTTGTTTTCTCATTTCTTTTTTCGATTCTTTCTTTTCGTTTTTTCTCTTTTATCTCTAACTTTTATTTTTCTTTCTTCTTTTTTTTCTTTTCTATTTTTTTTCATGTTTTTTTTTGGTTTTTTTTCTTTTTTTCCTTTTTGGTTTTTTTTCTTTCTTTCTTTTCATTTTTTCTCTCTTCTTTCTCTAACTTTTATTTTTCTTTTTTTTTGGGGGGTTTTCTTTTTTGCATTTTTTTCTCATTTTTTCTATTATATATTTTTCTATTTTCATAAAATATGGCTACATCAAGCACAGTCATTGATGATAAAGAAAATACCACAATCTTTTTATTATATTTGTATTTGCACTATTATTTATATTCGTTTATATAATTGTATTTGAATTTTTATTTTATAGTTCTCGCTTGTATATTATAGTTCACGCTTGTATTTGATTTGTACTTTTAGTTTGCATTTTCATTTGTATTTGTATTTTATGCTTCACACTTGTATTAGTGTTTTATAGTTCGCACCAACATTTATATTTTATTTTATAAATTTATATTATATTTTAAAGAATTATTTTATATTTATATTTTATAATTGACTGCATATTGTATTAGTATTTTATGGTTTTATTTTTTGTATTTGTATTTGTATTCTAATTTCGTCGATGCGCTTGTATTTTAAAGAACTATTTTGTATTTATATTTATAAGTTCACCGCATATTGCATTTGTATTTTATTTGTTTGTATTTGAATTTATAGTTGATAACATCATTTGTATTTTTAATCAATTGAAAAGAGCTACTATTTTTTCTTTCAATGAACACTATTTGTTGATAGAAATTGTATTTTATTGATACAAATGGAAAAATATAAATACAAATGATAAATTATACAAATACAAATGTTAAATAATACAAGTATAGATGTTACATTTATATCAAATGATATATGTTTATTCACATACAAATGATACTTGTTTATATACAAATACAAATGATAATTTTAAATACAAATACTAACGATATGTTTGCATTGAATGACACATCACATATTTGTAAATTTTAGACTTAACCAAATACAATGAATTCATATACTTTCTTGTATACATACAAATAATAAATTGTAGATGCTCACGACTAAACTATTCAAATAAAAATAATATATTTATTTAAACTATGATACAAATAAATATAATATATATATATATATATATATATAACACAACAACTAAAAACAAGGGAAGAAAAAAGAAAATAGAAAAAAAAGGAGAAAAATGACAAAAAGGAAAAAACAAAACAAGAGTAAAAAGGAAATAAATAAATTATAGAAAAAAACTGCAAAGAAAAAAGAAATAAAAATGAAAAAAAGAACAAAAGATGTAAAAATGAAAAATAAAAAAAGAGATATAGAAAAAAATGAAGTGTAAAAAAATGAGAAAAAATGAAAGGAAAGAATGGAAAAGAAGAAAAAAGAAAAGGAAAAAAAAAGAAAAAAGAAGAAAAAAATTAGAAAAGAAAAGAGAAATAGAAGACAGAGAAAGAGAGAAAATAAAGGAGAGAGATTATGAATTGAATTAGAGATGTTATAAATTATAATTAATTAAAACTTACGCTAAATATAGAATAATCAGAATCTTATATTTAGTAAATGATTTGTTATCCCTTGAGAATTGGATCAAAATAATGTCAAATAAGGGACAATTCCAATAAATAGGTTTGTCAGATTTTTCATGACCAAAATGGTGAAAACGCATGGACATAGAGCACCTTCAGTGTGCAATTTTCATGTTATAAAAATACACGGACGTGAAATATATTTACAATGAAGGTTCTCTACTTTCACGAGTCTTCAGTGAATCTTTTACATTTTAAGGATAGGCTCATTGATAGTCATGAGCCTTTTATGGGTTTTACATTTTTGAAGAAAGACTCATCCCTTTCAATGCACCTTCAACATAAATTTTACTATCTCAAAATCTGAAAAGACTGTCATCGTTTGAATTGATGTGACAATAGAAGACCATTTTTTCACACACTAAAGACTCATCTTTACAATGCACTTTCAGTCAAATTACAAAAACACCCTTGACTTCATCTCAACTTTACTAAAATAAGAAAAAGTCTATATCTTTACCTGTGGTCCCCCCTTCTTCACAATTGTCATTTTCTTCCAGATAAAGAAGACCCTACAAGCATTATTTAACATACTAATAAACAAAGCTTGACAATATCATTTGACATATGGAAATTTAGAACATTAATCATCATCCAAATTATAAAAAGGTAACTTTATACTTTTTTTTTCTTACATTAGTTGTAGTTTCTCTTAAAATTCGTATAGTAATCTTTCATTACATTTATTTTATTATAATATTATTGTACTGCTGTTATTTCTTCTTTCTTATAAAATAGTCTATAAAATATTTTTGTAATTTGATTTATTTAAAGTGCTCTTAGAAATCAGTTAACTTCATTTTTTGTTCTAGTCTGACTTTGTGATTTTTAATAAGCTAGTCTTGGTAAATGTCACTATTTAGCTTTCCATGCTCAATAATTTTTCAATTAAACAAACACATACTTTATATTTTAGGTCTTATGACACCGCCTACTGTACATCCGGGTCTAATTATTTCGAGTATTCTTGTAGGACAGATTAGTCATTGTAGTGAAGATATTTCGAATAATGGAACATATGACACATTGATATGTCGTCGATATGATGGTGACTCTTGGGAATACATAAGTAAAAATCCATTGCATGAGTGTGTGTGTCATTGCTTGCTCAATACTGAATTTTATGGTGTATATGCAGCTGGACACACGCCACATGATCACATTATCACTGTGTTGGTAGAAAGATGGCGATCAGAAACACACACATTTCATTTAAACTTTGGAGAGGCCACAATTACATTGCAGGACGTAGCTATATTATATGGTTTGCCAGTCGATGGGTTACCTATGACGGGAATAGATCTAACCTTGGACCCTACAGAGTGGAAACTACGTATGGTAAATCTTCTTGGTTGGGCACTGGTAGATATTGATCGAGAATTTCAGGGTGGTAGATTTCTTATGACTTCTTTGATTAAACATATTACAAATCTTCTTTTGATTACTGATGTGAGTTGTGAGGTTGATATTCAACAAAGGGTGCGTTTGTACTTGTTGTGGATCACATCGGGTAACAAAGTTAAGTTGATGTATCTAAATTTGCTTGCAGATTTGTCCAAAGTTGGTCAATATTCTTGGGGTGTAGCAACACTTGCAATACTTTATCAATATCTTTGTCGTGCTTCGCAAAAAGGAATTAGAGTCATTGGTGGTTTTTTACCTTTACTCCAGGTTAGCTACTTTAATTTATTTCCTTAAAGTAATGCATTTTTAATATTTATTTATTGTAATTATATGAATATGTGAAGGTATGGATATATGAGAGGATTTTACCTCTCAAACCTCGGAGCGATCCTAATCTCCTAGTTGACAAGTGGCTTATTTCTATCCTTCCAAGACCACCACGTGCTCGTGTGTGGTCTAATGGGTTATGCCACGATACAGAAGAACCTCACCTGTTATATTTATTTTGTGATCAACTGGATTTACTTATAGAACATCGGGTATTTTTTACCTTTGAATAATTTCTTTATCTATCTTTTTTAAATTTTTTAAGTCGTAATAAGTAACTAAATTTATATGTATATAGTTTGTGTGGAATCCATAGAGTCCCGATGTTTTTTCTACATTATTAGATTATTATGTGAATAGTTCTAGTGTTTGGCATGCTATTGTACCCATAATAGCTTGGGATGCAGTTGAGTGGCACTATCCAGATAGGGTATTACGTAAGTTTGGGTTGATTCAGAATATTTTGAGTAGAATATTGTGGGATCCCAAACATTTTCGGTTGGATCGGAGAGGTAGAGCTAACTTTAATTAGCATCATTTCTTTATTAAAGAGGTTAAAATCTGGAGAGATAGATGAAATCACAATGTTGATCCTGATTGTCTCGAAGATGATAATGAATATGTGCAGCGGTATAACACAATTACTCTTTATTTGATCAATAATTCAGCTCATCAATTTAGACAAGGTTATCAAAGTTTTGCAGGCAGACACGAAATTTTGGTACAACACTACCTTATAATTATTTGCATAATTATGCTTTACTTTCAGCTTCCTTACATAAGTTCTGGTAGGCCATAAATTTATGTGATTATTAGTAAAACCTCACTTTACATTACAATTTACAAGATCATAAAAGAGTTTTATATAGCATTCAATAGAGTCTTCTAGCTCTCATACCTGCTAAATTTTTTTGTTTTTGTTGTCTTATGTTTAAAGTTGAGAAATGTTTGTTGGATTAACATGCTGTTAAAGTGTCACATTCATTGGTTGGTTGTATATGGTAGTGGGTATAACAGGAAGTTTCAATTCTTTAATCCAGTAATTCTCAATGAAAAACTCACAGTGGGTTGAGAGGTTGGTAAAGATTTGGCGTGCCAAAAGTTTATAGCCTTGTTGTAAACTTGTAATGCTTTGGGGGTCATTTAGTATCTATTTGGTAGTGAACTAGATTTTGTGGAAGTAATATCTCTTCCATTATAGTTTAACTATAGTTTGACAATATAAAAGAAACTTTGTTGTTGTTATAGATTATCATATTAATGTATATTCAATTGTTTATTTTGTAGGCTAGTACTTTGCATCAGATATATAGAATAACTTTAAGCATACAGGATAGCAACAACAATGAACTTTGGGAATTTGGAGATAGATTATTTAAGTTGGCATTGAATTCCTTTAGAGTTGCAAATGAATGAGGTAGGGGCCGCATCAAGGCTCAATATCCTCACGATGATGAGTTTGTTGAACCTCTGCCACAACCGATGCGTAAAGGTAGATGACGGGAAGAAAGACCAAACTATGATAAAGGTGAGGCTGCAGGGATCTAATTGACTCCTACTCATGACCATGTTTCATCTAATAGGCCATCAAGTTCTTTTGGACAACACTATAGTGGCATTCCAGAGAACACACATGCTTCTAGCATGCATTATACTAATGAGACGAGTTATAACATGAATGATATTCAATTAGTTTTGTATCATCCAGAGTGCATCACACATCGGTACTCTCCACACACACCATATCAACCCACAGAATTCATGGACTCAGATTTTTATGGACACTATTCAATCATTCCAGACCCCAATCCACAAAGAATGCCTCCTACAGATCCAGTTCCGTTTATGCTAGATCTTGAGTCTCAATTGATGATAATAGAATAGAACCTGAGTCTTAAATTGATGATAATGGAAAGAATACATTGGGTGTTGGTGGTAGAAGAGGTGGTAGACCACGTGGTAGGCCACCAGGCAGAGGTAGATTCCAGGATACTCCGGCTATTAGGAGAACTAGGCAAGATAAAATAGACGGCAGCGAACCAGCGCATCCCTACATGCTTAGGCCTCGAGCAGATATCCATCCTAGATGTTGCGGTACTCATTAATTTTTCTATTATCTGACAGATAATGTTTTGGATAATTTTTGGTAAATACATCAAAATTATTTTGTTTATTAAGTAACTTTGTTTTGTTTATTAAGTAACTTTCCTTTTCTACAGGGTAACCCATGTTATATAGCCCTCTATATCCTTCATATGATCAGAATGTTGTGTCATGTATATATTTTTGTGCATTGGATCTTATAAAATACATGCATATAAATAAGTAAGATGAGATTCGGAAGCCAGCTATTCTGAGCTTAAGTTTTAATTTAGAGGCCACACGAAAACTCTTAAAAAGTGAAGTGGAAGATTGATAAGTAGTCCTTAACTCCTGGATGCCAATTTTAATATTGCAGATGTGTGCAATACTCATTCAAACTCATTAAATTGGCTTGAACCTATTCAAGGCTAGCAGTTGGATATTTTGATCAAACCAGCACTAACATGGTGCACTAGTATTTACATCCAAAAAGCACGAGTATAGTCCCATTTAGTTGTGCAAGAGATAATAAAATTTTTCATTGTTTCAGCATCATTTCCATACTTAAATTTACACTTAAAAAGAAAGCTCTTATGCATACTGCTTTCTGGACACAAATCTTTCCATAATTTGACCATATGCTAGCTTAATCATTGCAGTAATTGGAAGATCTTGAGATTTCTTTAAGAATCCATTAAAAGATTCAGAAAGATTGGTTGTTAAAATTTCCCATATTTTACCACCATCATGATGAATTGTTCACTTTTCTAATGGAATTTTCATTAAGAAATTGTATGCACCTGGCTCAACATCTTTCAAACATTGTATGACAACTTTGAATTTGCATTCTTGGTGTTGAATAGCATCCTGCCGCATTAATCACTCAAGCTACTTGTAGAGGACGTTAGACAGAAAGTTACTCATCACATGCCTAAGACAAAAGCAGTGATATGTATTTGGCTCATGTAACTCAACCAAATCATTAAAACTTCTAAGTAATCCAGGAGCACGATCAGATATGTACATAACACCTCTACGACCAGCTACTATATGAATTCCAAGACACGACAAAAATCATGACCATGTTTCTTTGGTTTCCTTGTTAACAATTATAAAATCAAGTGGAAATATTTGTCCATTTGCATCAGCAGTCACAACAATTAAAATCTTTAAATCATATTTTCCATAAATGTGAGTGTCGTTAATAGAGATGACTGGTCTACATCTTTTAAAACCTTTTATACAAGGTTTAAATTCCCAGAATACATATTTAAAAATATTTACCTCTGATGTTGATTCATCAGCATACATCCATTCCACTACCGCTCCTGGATTAAAATATTAAAGTGCATTCATGTACATTGAAAGTTGTGTGAATGAGTAATCAAAGTTACCATATATGAATTTGAAAGTAAGTTTTCAACCAAGCCATGGCTTTTTGTAGGAAGGTGTATGTTTTAATTCAACCTCAACAGTAGTCTGGACATCTTTCACCTTGAATTGAAGGTTAGAATCTAAGTTAAAATGATCACCTTAGATTAGACCCATTTGACAAGTATGTCTACCATAATATTTTTCGATAGTCCAAAAATTTGTTGGTGTTTTTCGACCTCTAAGCATCCAATCACATCCAGATTCCCGCCTCTTGCACTTAACAGTCTAATAATTTTTTTTGAATTCCTACACAATAAACTCTTTCACCGCAAATTTCATATTTTTAAAGTAGTCTTTAATCTTTCCTTACTAGGAAATAACTTCCCAGTCTTAAGATTCAGCTTTTTATCATTTAACCAAATTTTACATCCAACACCCGCTGATTCATGGGTAGAAGCATACACCTCTAGACGATCTTGAAGATCATTCAAAAATGAAATGTTCTCCCTTTGAAATGGTATATTTTGTGGCACCTCAATGACTGGTTGTTGATCATCATCATTAACATCACCAGAGTCACTTATTTCATCTGATATGCATCATTTAGAGCATCACTATCAAAATTGTCATCCGCATGAGTATCAGCATAGGAATCAACTTCTATCCTAGCTTGTATTTCAGAAACTCTTAGAATCTCTAGAACCTAAGGTAAATTACTAGTTCCTGCACCATCTCTAAAATCATAATGACGATAATTATCGAAAATAAATTTGAACTAAAATCAATACATCCATGGTCATAATACCGAATAGAATATCAACTTGTGGTGTCATACTCTGTGACAAGAAGCTCATAAAACTTTGAAATTCTAAGAAATTACTAGTCATATTTGTAGGTTCAAAAACATATAATGCTTATGTTTTAATATACATCTCCAACAAATCAAGATTCATCATATAACTCACCATGTCAGGTGCCACCATAAACTCTTGCAAAGACTCATTATCAAGTATAGGAATTTCAGAATAACGAGCATTACCCTGCACAGTTGAAAATGGCCATCTACCTGAAATAACAAGCCTTATCTCATTTGGATTAGTTTTCATTCTAATGAAAATTTCTAACTAGCTAATCATACTCAACATTTAGTGAAAGTTTAACAACGGCACGAGTATCACAACTATATCTAACTATATCAGATTCATATATGACATTGTCGCCCCAATACAATGATACTCTAACAAGACGCTCATTCGACATTTTTAAACCTGTAAAAATAACTTTAGTTATTAATAAATCATTTACTCAATAGGGAGAGAAATATACTAAGAAAAATTACTAACCTTTTTTACTCCAATTCAGATTGAAGGATACATCAACTGTAAAGTACAATAGTTTTTGTGAATTTAGTAATGTACATGACAATGAAGAGGATGTACGTATATATAGAGGAACAAAAAATAATTTTGAAGACACTCTGCATAAGAGTGTATTTTTAATTTGTTGGAAAGTGCATTGATGTCCATAAGTCTTTAGAGTATGAAAGAGTTATCCCCTATTGTCCTATCAATTCAAAAAATGACAACTTTTTTCACAGAAGGCTCATGAAGATTAATGAGCCTTTCTTTAAAATGTAAAAAATTTACTGAAAACTCGTGAGAGTAGAGCACCTTCAGTGTAAATATATTTTATTGAGATGAAGAAGAGGGACCTCGTGTAAAGATAGAGATTTTGTAAAGTTGAGATGAAGTGAAGATAAAGAATTATTATTTGGAGAAACTCTTAAAGGTGTTTTTGTAATTTGACTGAAGGTGCATTACAAAGACGAGTTGTTAGTGCGTCAAAAAATGGCCTTCTCTTGTCTCATCAATTCAGACGATGACAGTCTTTTTAGATTTCGAGATAATAAAATTTATGTTGAAGGTGCATTGAAGGAAATGAGTCTTTCTTCAAAAATGTAAAATTTTGAGAAGACTTATGACTACCAATGAGCCTTTCCTTAAAATGTAAAAGGTTCACTGAAAACTCATAAAAGTAGAGCACCTTCAGTGTAAATATATTTAACATCCGTCTATTTTTTTAACGTGAAAATTGCACACTGAAGGTGCTCTATGTCCATGCATTTTCACTATTTTGGTCATGAAAAATCTGACAAACTCATTTATTGAAATTTTCCCTTATTTGACACTATTTTGATCCAATTCTCTTAACCCTTATTATTTCCTCTTTCAAGTTACCTGTTCGGTCCCTTCTCCCTGATAGAACATCTAGCCTTGTCGAACACAAATATCAATGTATGCCCCACATCATTAGAAATTAGATAAAAAAAAATAATCTTATTTTTTAATAATCGTGACAATTTTTTTAAAAAACCTAGGAAGCAGAGGGCAATTGTTTGTACCGAATAAACTCATTTACAAATATATTCTAAAGCTATAATTGTACTTATGATTCGAAAACAGAACATCTATTGGTATGTGTCACAAGTATGGAGTTGTTTTAAGCCTATATATCTACTTTCCAACGTCAATTGCTAAATATACCTCAAAAGTCTTATCTCTAAACACTATAAACACGGGAATTAACAAAGGACAATTCTATAGTTAAACAGTAAAATTCCTCGATAATCTAATTTACCAAAGGATTATTAAAATGGTTGGTTAGAGTGATTTAGCAAAGAATTAACTATGAAATTTGTAAGTAATTTCAAAATTAAGTAAATTTATATGTCATAAGTCAAAAAATAGGAGAAATGGTTTTGTAGTCCATTTACAAATAATTTTTAATTTTATGTTCTTTCTATAACAGATCTTCATTTTTACACATAAGAAATTTGAAAAACTTCTATTCATTTTGTGAGTGGGCAAAAGATGTTAATTCATCTAAAGTAACATCTAAAGCAAGTCGTATCCCAAAATCATACTAGGTGCAAAAAAGGAAAGCAGCCCCATGATTGTGACATAAGTATCAGAGCATTTAAGAATTCAAAAATACAAATCTGAAAGTCTACACAAGTTGTTTGGAAAGAAGAAAGTAAATGAAATAGAGCAAGAATCCAGTGTTGGCGAAGCTAAGCAGCTTACCCTAAACTCTGACAAATCTCCTCAAGCTCAACGATGACTCAACCATCACTCAAAGATGGAATTGAACCTGCACATAAAAGTGTAGCAAGTGTAGAGTTTGTAGGGAAACAAGTAGTATCGACAACCGACCCTTTCCTAGAAGTGATGGTGAGGGTTGATCCTGCCAGTGTTACTCTCAATACTTTATTCAAAAATAACAGAACATGATCTCAATATATGATAGTTTAACAGACAATGAAAACAATAATCAAGATAAGAGTAATATCCAAAATTAGTCATCAATAATAGAATTGTCAACTGGCTTGCTTGTTGGTCGACACATTCAATAGCTTGCTTAAATGACTTTGTTTACTCAGTGTTGCACAAGTTGTATTAAACATAAAATATTTTTGGTATTATGATAAAGCATCAATGATATCTAGGTAGCAAAAATATTAAGTGGAAGTCAACAAATACAACCCTGGCATTCTTTTTTTTTTTTGGGCAAGTTGTGGAAATATTCGGACCTGGGAAAATGTAATCTTTTATAAATTGGTTCGTTGATGAATTTGAGAAATATACCCCTTAGCCATACTCACTTTAAGAGTTGAAAAGAACGGCCCAGCCAGCATATATTCTAGCTAGCCATTTATATGAATATTGAAGTTCCAGTTATACTAGTGTGTTATGCTTCGCCTTTGGCATAGGCATGGAATGGGATGAAGAAACAATGCCTTCATAGTTTAAAATATAAGGAAAGTGTGGAGGCTTTTGAGAGTGAGGTTAGAAAATTCCTAAAAGGAGTTCAACATCTTGAAGAGGGCGTCAAAACAAGTGAACGACTCAGCATCAAGGAAGAGCTTCAGAGCTAGCTTGATAAGCCAGAGATATAAAAAATAAGGTGAATCTTCTGACAATGGAAATGGTGAAAGGAATAAGTTGTTTCCTGTCGAACTATAAGGTCAGTAAAAGAATTTCTAAGCTCACAAAAGCTCTGATGCAGCTGTTTCAAGATTCGGAAATTAATTTGGCAGTATCTCTGACTCTGCAATGCCAAGCAATTAGGCAACACTCTCGTATTAAATGGCCAGATGGTTTTCTTTATTTCAGCTCAAGAAAGATATCCATGGGCTCGATCATTAACGCCCTGAAAGATGAGGGGTGTAGCATTGCTCGAGTATATGGAATGGGAGTTATAGGTAAAACCTACATAGTGAAAGCAGTGGCTAGTTGAGCCTTAAAGGAAAGAATCTTCGATCAAGTGGTTGTATCAGTCTTCTCACAGAATCATGATTTCATGGAAATTTAAGGGGCATTGCTAGTGGCTTGGGGGAGGTACTAATTGTTATTTTCAATATTTTCGGGTACAAGAATCTGTATATAGGCAATAACAACTTCAACACAAGTTCAAGTCTAAGACAAGAGCACTTATGAAGTTCCTTAACACCTTCAACACAAGATTAAAAGTAATCTATCCAAGAAGTTCGTTATTTTACAGAAATGAGATGAAACAGAAATGTAAAGTCAAGTCTCCCAACTTCACGAAGTGTCCATAAGGAATAATTCCCTCACTATACCCGAGGTTGTGGAATCTTCCTCCCAGGATAAAATGGCTTTCAATTCAAACAATAGCAATACTTCAAATTGTTGGATTCCTCGAACTCACTCAACAGCTTAATGATCACATAGAGTTTTTGTATAGAAGTAGAGTGTTTTTGCTGTCAAAAATCCTATCAATACCTAAGGAATATATTAGGTATTTATAGCCTTTAATGTGTCCTTTCAGAAAGGATGCATTTATTCAGAAAGGCACCTATTCAGTACAGTCACGTCACCTGCGCCCAGTCTGTACTAGACCTGTGCCCAAACTGCAGCTGCAGGTGACACTGTCCGAATTTCAGTGAGCATTTGCACTGCACCTGCAGGTCATCGAAGTGCGTGCACAGATCGCACTACAGCATGAAATAGTGTGCCCTTGAAGGGTCGCACCCTTCGAGATGCGTTGCGTATGCATTTGCATGGCATCCGTAATGTTCCCGCACTTGCAGACAAATAATTCTATCATATTTTTGGATTAAAATTTCACTTGTAAAATAAGTTTCAAATAAAATTCATCTAAAAAGATAAATCTCAACATTTGATCATTTGACAAAGCCAAATACATGAGGCACCACCTTCTTTTTGCCTCACTACCCATGTAGAGTTAGTGTTCCTCATTATAAACACTTATAAGTTTCCTTCTCCCACCAATGTGGGAGAATTAGTGAACTTTCTAATATAAGAGTACACTTTCCATTTAGGTTACTCTATTTCCCTTCACTATTTTTTCCCTCCATTTTCCATTCACACACACATTGAACCCCACACTAACCCCCAGTAAATTGCAAGATCCTGCAGATGACCTTCGAAATATTTTAAGGGACTATGGTAACATCTTTTTAATCTTGGATGACTTGTGGAATAACATAGACAACCTATCAGACATTGGGATATCACAATATTCCTAGAGCTGCAAATGCAAGATCTTAATCACTAAAGGCAGAAGCATGTGTGTGAAAATCTGGATAGTTGCTCCGCCATCCCAATCAATGTCCTCTCAGGCGATGATTATCCTTGCATTTTGTTCAGATAAAAAGCTGGAGATATTCTGAAGCAGCAGCCTAATTTAATTAAGATAGAAAAAGGGATTGTTAGGGGATACGACGGATTGCCAATAGAAATTTCAATTCTAGGAGGTGCACCGCGCAACAAAGACTTGCCCTTTTGAGTAAGTCCTGCTAGACGTCTCGAGAGATCCGAAAATGCCTTGATTCAAGCTGATGATCATGGCTCTATTGTTTCCAAGTGTATGGAACTGAGCTACAGTTTCTTTCCAAATGATTTGTGCAAGCATTTTTTTTCATGATGCGCTCCTTCTTTCCAAAAGATTAGAATATTCCCAAGGAAACGTTGACCAGATATGGGATGGCATTGGCCTTAATCCCAAATATTGATAGCATTAAGGAAGAAAGAGATGATGTTCATCTCACGTTGGAAGAACTCAAAGCTTCTCATTGCTCTTAGATGGGATAAAGAGGAGACTTTCAAAATGCACGATGTTGTACATGTTTTTTCTATACAAGTAGGAATCAACGAGCAGCCCAAAAGTGTGGTTGGAACAGGCAAAAAATTGAAGAAGTGGCCAAATGACACCTTAAACAGCTCATGTGGAACAATCTGACTCAGGTCAAACCATATTAATTAGCTACCTAATGGACTAGACTGTCCTGATACAGAGAATCTATTATTGTAGGATAGCAAATATCCAAAGGAAGTTCCAGCTGAAGTTTACAAACATATGAAAGCTCTCAAAGTCTTGGATTTTATTGGTGAAAGATTAAAGTCTTTACCCTCCTTAACTCAGCAGTTGTCACTTCTTCGCGTACTCTTTTTAGACTATTGCAAATTAATAGAAGAAGTATTGATGATTGGAGCACTTAATAAACTTGAAATTCTAACTCTAAAAGAGTTGGGGTTCACATCACTGCCTGAAAGCTTTAAAAACTTGAAAGAGCTAAGGATTTTAGATATTACATTGCCTTCTTGTAAAAATATCCCAACATGAGTATATCAATCATGAGTAATTTAGAAGAGTGATACATGCAAGGCTGCTGTGCAAATTGGGAAATAAAAAATGGAAAAAAAAAAAGCCAGCTTCCAAGAGCTACTGACCTTGAGTTGCTTGACAATCTTGAAAGTAGATATGGATTATGTTCAATTCCTACCTCCTAATAATATATATCCTGGTCCTAATTGTGAAAATTTTGATATATGTGTGAGTGATTCAGAGCAACACAGGTCTGCAAATGCAACACAGGACCTCATCTTTTAAAGGGTTGGCCACTGGCGTGAAGTTAGATGTATTTCCAAATTATTTTAGGTAAGCAGTAGCGCATAGAGCAGCAAAGCTGAGCTACCAATTATGTAGGAATTTGAGCAATATTCTAGAAAAATACCACCACAGAAATTTTGATGGCATGAAATCTTTCTATGTAAACCAGTATGCTGACATATCCTAGTTGATAAAGTTGGGAAATAGATTTCCAAATCAACCTGTGTTCCATCAACTGGAGATGCTGAATATTCACCGCATGCAAAAATAGAAGGTATCTGTGTTGAGGACTTACCATCTGGATTTTTATAAGAAGTTAAGATTTTGGAGGTCGAAAACTGTCTATAGACTGATCATGAGGGAACTAGTCAGGTCAAAGAATCCAAGGTTGATATGTTGACCAAACAGTATTAAACCTTCTCTATGAAGGAATGTGAAACTATTCAAGAAATGCACACTAGATTTACCTCTATCACCAATGAATTGCATTGTCTTGGTGAGGTGATTCCACCTAGAAAACAGGTGAAAAAGATGAATTGTACTATCTTGGTGAGGCGATTCTACCTATAAAATAGATGAAAAAGATATTAGGAGTGTTGCCTAAGTTATGGGAGAGCAAGGTTAATGCCATTTCTGAAGCTAAAGATCTAAAACTCTTACTATGGATAAGTTAATTAAATATTTAAAGACCTATGAGTTAAAAAAAAGTCGTAGGATCAAGATAAGAAGGAGCCTAAAAAGGATAAATCCTTGGATTTAAAAGCTTTAAAATCTGAGTCTAGAGAGGAAGATGAAGATGTTCCCCCATTAAGCTAGTAAGCTCATCAGGGCTATGAAGAGTGGAAATTTTCAAAAAAGAAAAGCAGCAGTAGGCCATTAGGTGCAATTGAGATATGTCACAAATGTGGAAAAACAGGACACTTCCTTAAGGATTGTCCCTTGCACAAAATGGACTATCAAGAATATCTGAAGGAAGGAGAAGACAAAACAAAGAGAAGGATCAGGTCCTTGAAAAATCTAGAAAGAAAGTTGCAGTTAACTATATGGGGAAGCAAGTCTTAGCTGTCTGGGGATACACATCAAGTAAATCAAATAAATCAGAAAAACCTGAAGATGCCTCTATGTTGGTTGTGGAAGATGGTGAAACTATCTATGATTCTCTCTTTTCTCTCATGGATAGATCAGATGATTAAGAAGACGATAAGGTAACTCCCTTTAACATTAAGCACAATTTGAATGACTACACTCCTATGAAGTTAAAAAAATTGCAAAGTATTGATTGACTCAATAGGTGACCTTACTACTGAGAAGGATCTATTTGAAGATAAAGTAGAAAATTTAGAAAATGAAAAATTACCGCTACCTATTCAGTTGTCTAAGATAGGAGAACACTATAAATTAGATTTTGAAAACAAAGAGATGTTGAAAAAGCTGAGAAAGTTAGTTAAATATGATGGTAAAGGAAAAGGAAAGGATCGCAGTCTGCAACTTGTGAAGTTCAATAATTCTCAAAAGCTTCACATATATGCTCTTGAAAAGAATGATAAGTTAAAAGGGGATCTGGTGTGCATAAGAGATCTTGACAAATTTATAAAATGAACTACCTTCTCACAAATCCTTGATAATCTGACTAGTCAAGGAGTGAATAATGGTAGAGGTCTTGGCAATAAACACAGTAATCCTTTTCCCAAGTCGAAAAGAAAGTATATTCATGAGACTAATAATCTTTTATGTACCTATTGTAGAAGAGATAGTCATAAAAAGGATGAGTCTCAAGAAAGGCTTAGAGATTAGATGAAATCTGATAAGTATGCTCACTAGATGCAATCACTTAGATGGGGACATGGTCCCTTGACAAAATTCGGGAAGGATAGACTACCTAATTGGACCAAGAAAGTTGTGATTAATCTTTTATCTTCTTTTTGGGAACTCAAACTCAAATGGATTCTCAAATATAATAAATGATATATAAATATATGTGGGAGTAAGGAAAAATAGTCAAAATTAGTTCATGGATAGTGGATGCTTTAAGCACATGACTGGAAGAACTAACTATTTTCTCTCACTCAAAGCACTTCAAAGAAGAGGTGACTCTTTTGGCAATAGAAAGAAAAGTTGTATTCTTTGTGTTGGAAAGATTAGGAAATCTTTAAATCATGATATTGAAGATGTTTACTGGGTGAGTGGTTTGAAGTACGGTCTACTAAGTGTGTCCCGAATTCGCTATAAAGGAAATAAAGTAAAGTTATTGTCTGATTGGTGTACTGTAACTAGTTTGAAAACTGGGAATGTTATTCTCAAGGCTAAAAGATGCAAGACTATGTATATGGCTGATTTAGACTCATTCCCTGGATATGAACTGACCTGCTTAAGTTCTGAAAGTGACATGCTAATCTGTGGCATATGAGATTGGGTCATGTAAGCTTTTTTCTTCTGAACAAACTGGTCTCAAAGGACTTAGTTCATGGTGTTCCAAATCTATAATTCTTAGATGCAAGGATTTTTGATGTTTATATCAAAAGAAAACAAACCTGGTTAGTTTTCAAGCAAAAGAAGCAGGTAAGTAACACAAGACCCCTTGAGCTGCTACACATGGATTTATGTGGACCTGTTAAGGTTCAAAGTATAGGTGGAAAGATATATGTTTTTGTTATTATGGATGACTAATACAGATTTACTTGGACCATGTTCTTGGTAACTATGGATGAAACATATGAAGTCTTGGTGATCTTTACTAAGCAAATTCAAGTAAACCTGAACAACAAAATAGCAGTGTTTAGGTCTGACCATGGAACAGAGTTTGAGAATGCCAAAGTTGAGGAATTTTGTGCTGAAAATAATATGTCACAACTTCTCAGCTTCAATAACTCTAAAACGAAATGGAGTGGTTGGAAGAAGAACAGGACACAGATTTATATTGCTAAAACTATGTTAATAGATGATGGTCTTTCTAAGATTTTTTGGCAGAAGTTGTCACACTCCTTTTTAACCAAAAAAAAGATTATTTTAAGTTCGAAAAGAGTTTCATTATTAAAGTGACTAAAAATTAAAAAAAATTGAAAAGGATTTATTACAATTAACTCAGTGTCGTCACTTAGTATAAATCTGGTGTATCAAGTCACCTTTGGTAATCCATTTTTAAAATGATTTTTCATACTTTAAAATTGTTCTGCAAATAGAGATTCCAGTTAAGGAATTTTGTTGAGCAAGGGGGGGTATTAGACATCCCTCGATCCCATTGTTCGACCATGATCGCTTTGGGGAGTATATCGGCTAGTAGGACACTGTGAAATGCATAAACCACACAAAAGAACATAACCCAACAAGCAAACAAACAAATAGGAAGATCCAAAATAATGTTCAATTATACAAAAAATGTGGAAATATAAACCTACTCTATTCTAAACTAGTCCTAAACTAAACTCCACCTAAAGTTTCGGTCCTTGATCACGAGTCATCTTCGAGTACATATCTCTCGACGCATCCTCTGAATAAATCTATAAAAATTACTATCAGGGAATCCCCTAGATGAATGATACAATTGATCCAAATGCAATAAAATAAAACCATTCAACAAACATTTCAAACATGCAATAATCCATAAGCCCTAAATTTTTCCTACCAAACCTACCATTTTCCTACCCATTTCGATATATCATTGGAATATCACCTTCAAAAACATCAATATTTATTTCAAATTAATCCACTATCAATGAATTAAAATAAATAATATTTACTCTTATCAATTGTTTAATTTCTGCCCCCAAAATCATTTTATCAATCACAAAATTAAAATTGCTCAACTTCACTCCACACATACTACCAAATCACATCATCAAACATGTAATCATAACATCAGCATACCAAATAAAGATAAAATAGTAGAAATAGATTTAAAGGAATTGGACTTCAATTTTATTTCAATTCCTAAATTATTCGATGAAGCCAACTGATTGAAACCGAATTCAAATCCTCGATTCAATAAACTTGACATGGACCCACCAACTCGATCAAACCTAGATCAAAAATTTTAACCTCAAATTTTGTTCTGCCTAAACCTAAATATTTTTTAATGTTGAGACACTGAACTGGTGGTTGTTGTTTTTCCAGTGCAATTGATGGAAAATGGGTTAATTCGATGGTAGATCAAATCCCAACTGGTTTTGGGATGGTGTGAAGGTCAGTTTTCAATGGTGGGGTTGGTTTTTTGGTGGTGTCCAACTGGTTTCGATCGGGCCATCTCAGGTTTACTTGTGCAATGGAGAATTTGGTGAAATTTTGTCGAAAAATCAAAGTGGTTGAACTAGTTTCTCCCTCTACTTTCTATCTGATCAACTCTCTTTTCTTTTTATTTTATCATTGTTTTCATCTAGTTTTCACTATCTCTCATGTTCTCATCTCTTTCAGTTTTCCAATCACCCTCTGCTCACCATTTTTCTTCTATTCACTAGTTTTTCCCCTTCAATCCAATACTTTGTGTGTCGATGGTTATTTATTTAGTGAGGTAGGGTTTGTTCGTATATTTTTAGTGTGAAAGTGTGTTTGTTTGTGGAAAAAACTATTGTATATGCGTTAATCTATCAAAATGGAGGAGATTGTACATGTTTTCCAGTGAGCTTTTTTGTTGTGTATATATGTGTGGACAATGGAAAAATGTAACTTGGGTGTGGGTAGGGTAGGGGTATGTGGGGTAGGGGTGTTGAGGTATCCCAATTAGTTAGGGTAGGTTGTTATTTTTTATTGAGAATTTGTTATTTCATTTTTAGTGGGGGGATCATCACGCGGGGGTAAGGTACATGGTATGATGAGGGTAAATAGGTAAAAGTTGACTTTTGAGAGGGACAAAATTAAGTGTATATATCATGCCCCTCTTTGGATGTAAAACACAAAGCATTTTCAGACAAAGAAGTAGACAACGAGACAGAATTTTGTTTAACCATTATTCAAAAGAAAGAAACAGAAGGAAGGAGGACAACCGAGTCTTGATTTTGGGCATTCTACCTGTCTCAAGTTATGTGAGAGTCAAGGAATATATAATTCCAAGGCTTACAATGAGAGGGACCATACCGATTTGGAGAGTTTAGTAAGGCCTTATCGAGGTTTCAGTCTACGGCTCTGTCATTATATCGAAAATTAAAATTACAAGATAAAAAGATAACAAAAATTACAAAAGTCAAATCTATGGAGCTTCTCTTTACTCTTGACTTAAGTCTTCAATGCTTTCAAAAGTGATTGATGGTCTAATCTTCTTTAGGTTGAACTTGAGAATAGATTCTTTCCTCATAAAAAAATTGGTGTTGGAGATGAATTTGAACATTGACCATGTTCTTCATGTGGAACTTCTGAACTTTGAATTTGAAAATCTTCACCCTCTTCTCCAGGCGGGCTCCTGAATTGAAATTTCTTCAACTTGTTGCTTGCTTTCAATTTCTTAACCTTGTTGCTTGACTTTTAATTTCTTCACCTTGTTGCTTGACTTTCAATTTCTTCACCTTGTTGCTTGACTTTCAATTTCTTCTCTATATTCTCCAGGCGGGCTTTTAATTTACTATTTTCTCAATCTAGTGACTTTTAATCTCGGCACCCTGTTCTTCGAGAAGACTCCTGACTTAAAAATTTCATCACCTTGTACTCCGTATGGGCTCTCAACTTGGAAATCTCATCACCTTATTCTCTGTGTGAGATCCTGACTTACAATTTCATCACCTTATTCTACGGTCGGGCTCCCGACTTATAATTTCATCACCCTGTTCTTCGAGCGGGATCTTAACTTGTCATTTTATTACCCTATTCTCTATGAAGGATCCTAACTTGCAATTTCATCACCCTACTTTTCAGGAAGACTCCCGACCTGTAATTTTATCACCCTATTCTCCAAATAGGCTCCTGACTTTCAATTTCATCACCCTATACTCCAGGCGGGATCCCGACTTGCAATTTCATTACCCTATTCTCTAAGCAAGCTTCTGACTTATAATTTCATCACCCTATTCTCCGAACGGGCTCACGACTTGCTATTGCATCACCCTATTCTCCGGGCGGTCTCCCATCTTTCTATTTCATCACCCTATTCTCTGGGCGAGATCTTGACTTTGAATTTCATCACTCTATCTTTTTTTTTTTTGGGGGGGGGAGGGATCCTGACTTTCAATTTCATCACCTTGTTCTCCGGGCAGGCTCCCAACTTATAATTTTATCATCCTGTTCTTTGGGTGGGCTCTCGACTTGCAATTCCATCACCCTTTTCTCTAGGTGGGCTCCCAACTTATGATTTTCTCACTCTATTCTCCAGGTGAGCTCCCGACTTGAAATTCCATCTCCCTGTTCTTTAGGCGGTATCCTAAAATCAAAATCAAAATTAGAACAAAAATTATCCCAAACAAAGATTATGATGAAGAAAGATTCCATTTTCTAGAAAAGTAAAGTCTCAATTTAGGAGGATCCTAAAGTCAAGTTACAAATAACATGAATTTAAATTTTTGCCATAGTTAATTATCAAAATAACTTTTGTGGGTGTTAAACCCAACCACAACTAATTGCAAAAATACAAAATGCAAAGATAAATTAATACTCCAATCAATAAATGCACCTCTTGAGAATAAAATTCAATGACCAAGACCAACAAGTCTATATCTTGAGATTGAAAGTGTGAGGTTCTAACTAAAAGTGCATCTTTAGGATTAAAAACTCAAATTAGGAAGTACAACTCCTAGCCATGAGACATGAAAGACCCAAATTAGAGAGTGTGTCTCTTAGTGGCACAAGATGATAAGTTTTATCATAATTGTGATTACAAACCTTATACCGCAACACTCCATTTTCCATTTATACCGCAAACTTTTGAGTTTGAAACATGGTGGTTGGCTTACAACTTTGGCTTTTAAGGCGGTTGCTCTTACACTTATCCCATTTAATTTGGCCTCTAACTATGGGCATATGTTATCGACTTTTTGCACCATTGACCCAAACTCATATTATTAAAAGTGACTCTAAAATAAACACAGTATCTCTATTTTGTTATATGTCTCAGATGAATCCTTTGAACCTTGGTATTTCCTCGATTCCCTAAACTTTAAACTTTCTGTTTGTCTTGTTTCAGCTTACAATCATGTTTCTTTTATGTGTTGGCCTTTTGTCTTGCTTCCTGCAATTAAATAAGTTGGTTGAAAGTTTTAAAATCCTTTCTCACTTATTTTGACATGGACTTGACTCAAAGACATGAGAAAAATGATAATGATTTTCTATTCCAATGACAGACTCAAAAGAAAAAAAATCAAAACATAGAAAAGAAAGAGATGACAATAAATGTCCCCATTTCAAACAATGAAAAGAAAAATTTATCTAAAGATGATAGTCATCTCTAATGATTATGACATGCATTTTATGATTAAGCTACCTGATCTATCCATCTAAACTTTCAACAAATTCTCTTTGAGTTAATGACCCCTGAAACTGAGTCACTTCCTTAGGCGAATTGCACTCAGAGACCTCGTTCGACTAAGGACGCCTTGAAGGATTTTCGCCAACAAGTCTCTCTCATTTTTCTTTCTATCAGCTCAACATTGCCTTATGGTGTTCGTGAAGGTTTTCACCAATGAGAATCTTTTATTTTCATTTACCTCAACTCAGTGCCTGTGAGGATTTTTATCAATGAAACTCTCTCATTTTTTATTTCTCCCAGCTCACCATCACTTTATGATTCCCATAAGGGTTTTCACTGATAAGATTCTCATTTTTATTTTCATTTTTCACAGCTCACCATCGCTTTGTGATATCCATGAGGATTCCTACCAATAAAATTCTCTCAATTTTATTTCTCTTAACTTACCATCATCTTATGGTGCAACTGATAGTTTTTGCCAATCAAACTCTCTCATTCTTATTTTTCTTAACTTACCATCGTCTTATGGGGCTCGTAAGGGTTTTCACCAATATGAATCTCTCATTTTTTATTTTTTTTTCCTGATTTCTTATGCTGAGGAAGACAAGTAGAATAAAAAATGAGTCATCATATCTATTACATGCTTAGCCTTGATAATCTCAAAGATTGATCTAAAGGTCTTACTTTATTTAAAAGTTAGATTTTGGATTGGGTTAGAAACAAAGGATGGCATGAGGCTCAAACAACACTTAAAGTAGGATGAGACTTACAACTTCTGGAATCGACTCAAACAACAAAGATTAACTCATGCCCCATTTTCTTTTGACTGGATAATTTTAAATTGTCCATTTGGTTGGATCGATATCTCACCCATGAAAGAGGAGAATAAGGTCACACGTAGTTCCGACAACTTGTTCTTTTGCTTGACACTGATTTCTTTTCTTTTCTTTTCTTTTATTGACTCTTTTTCTCTTTGAAACTTTTTCTGACTTTATTTTATTTGTCACTCATCTCTTTCTTTTTTGACATATTTTTTTTTATTTTTTTTTGGAACTTTTCTAACTCTATTCTTTTACTCGACGCTTTTTCCTTTAAATTTTTCTAACTCTATCTTGATTTCAAAAGAGGGGTATGAAAGAAAAATAGAATTAAAGCTTAAAATGGGTAAACAAAGGATGACACCATGTTTGGATAGCAGAATGGAATGCCTTTGTCATATAAATCCTTAAAACTGCAACAACATAACATGCAATATGAAAGTGGAAGATGAAAATCATTTGTGACATTTTTTATAGCTCTAAGTCTAACTGATCTTGTGCGTCACTACTTCTTCTATACTTGTCCAGCATACAAAAACCCCTTTGTTGTACATCCCCCACATCGAATGACCCATACTTTCGTGGAGCTGATTTTCTATCTGTTCGTCTTAATATGCATTTCAATTAATGACCAAATTATTCTTTTTAATCTCAAAATAACTGCCTAAATTTTCATAGAAGGCTTCAACTTGGTCACCAAATATCTCAACACTCTACCTATTTTCTCAGATGCTTTTTTTCTAGTTTTAGCCCTCTGATTCAATGTTTCGTGATTAAACTAAATTTTAAGATCTGGATAAAAATTCCACAAAGCATGTCATATAACTAGAACCATCATAAAATATATTATGTAAAGAAGACAAATAAATAACTTAAAATAAAACAAAACAAAAAAAGACACCACATTTCATTAAAAGAAAAGATAGAAGGGTTAGAACAAAGACAATAAGGAAACAAAACATGATGGATTCCAAATTACAACCCTTAAATTATTCAGATAATAAAATTAAAAAAGACAAACTACCAAAACCCTTTCCTAATAAGGAGAGAGGTGTTTTCCCAATTGTTGAGCTTGACATCTTAGCCACTAGTTTGCATATCACCATGACTAGATCTTTCACCATTTTCCAACACATATCCTTCAACAAATAAGTTTTGGATCCCCATGCTTAACTCATTTCTTCCCATGTATTGTGCATTACTGTATGTTGGTGAAGGATTTTGTGTGACACTCATAGTGTCAATATTTTTCTCTACGATTAATTTTTCTCGAATCATTCTTTTTATTTCTCTTTTCAAAGCATTTCAACTCTAAATACTGTGACCCTGAACATTAGAATAATATGCACATCATACATGAGGATAAATTTTTTTTAAATATGGGTCAGGAATGTACCCAATGAGCGAAGTGATCATTCCCAAATGTCTCAATCTCTGGAATAAACTGGCATACGATCCCCAATTTGTGTAAAATTATCCTTTGACTTCCTCCTCTATGCAAACTCTGGACTAGATTAAAGCTTAGATTTAGAGGTTCCTTGGTAAATTTGTGGGGGTCAAGGACAATTTTAAGGGATCAATGCATGCCATTGTAGATAAAAAAAATGGATAAGCATATAGTTGTTCATTGTTCAAAGAAAGTGAAATGGAATATCTTGTATTTTGAAAAGAGGAAACTTGTTGTAGGTGAGTATGTGAATTTGATGTGTAAGCTTTGGATTGAGACTTATAATATTGCAGAGTTGGACCTCTCGAGCTCTGTTTTTTCCCAGGAACAACAATAGGTATGTTTTCATTTGTCTTTCCTTCAGTTTCCCTTAATTAATTGAAATATTGTACAAAATATTTCATGACATCCTCATGTCCATCATGCTCCCCAGTCTTTATATGAAACATCTTTATAACCCGTAAGTCCTAGGGAACTTTTCATAGCATTTTTTGTACTCTTCATATTGCCAACTGTAATACCCCATATTTCCCTAGCCTAGATTAACCCTCAGTACATGCGTTATTATAAATAAAAAATTTTTAATACTCAGTAATTTTTATATTTGAGTCTACCATTGCATAGGAAATTTAATTATCTTTCCAAAGATATAAAATTCGCCTAAATTCAACAACCGGGTAAGGAGTTATGGCGATTTTAAGTTTCAGTCGTTAAACATTGTCATTCAGGATAGTAGAGGGTCACGGAGTGTGTTAAAATAGCAATTGTCAGTTTCCAGTATTGCTCCATGATGCTGCCACATCGCACCATAGACCTAGTTCATAATTGTCAATTTCCAGTGTGCCAATGAAATCCCACCGCATCGCGATGCACTTTCAGTTCACAAACAAAGTGATAACGCAATCCCACCACATCACACCACCATGAAATTTCCCAGTCGTTATTTTCTAGTGGCTTGACGCGATAGTGGCGCGGCGCACTAGGGGTCCAAATTGGGAAAATTTCTCAAAAAATTAAAGTTGCACCCAGGGTTAAAACAATCTTTTCCCATGATTTTATTCCGCCCAGATGTGGGATTTAAGCACTGAAAATGTGTAAAAGCCTTCATTATTAAATTTTCTCCAAAATTAAAAGGTAATTCTCTCTCAAGAAAATAAACCCTAGCTCTCAAGAATCAAGGTCAATCCCAAGAATTTGTCCAAGAACTCATCAAAATAAGGTATATTAGATGTTCATCCATGGATCCTTACCTTCCATGGAGCCCAAGAATCTTTTTTCAATATACAATATTTATGATTTATGATTTCCATGTTTGAATTAGATTGAATTGATTCTCATGATGTTGTTTGTGTTTAAATCCATGATTTAGATTACAAGTTTCAAGAATTGATTCTAGTATGTGTTGAATTATATGATATTCATGATAAATCCTTCAATAACACGCTAACCCTGAGTGCTTATGATTTAATGAACCAAGTATGCTTCTAATGTGTTAATAAATTATCTATGAGAATGAAATAATGCTATTATAGCATGCTAACATGTATTCTCCATTCATGTACAAGTTAATGTATTACAAGTGTTTGATGGAATGTCTCTATGAATGAATTATGACCAAGTGAATATTTTTATGTTATTCAAGATTATGTTTTTCTTTACTTTTCATGCTATCGAGTCTTGGGGGTATTTAATACCCTACAACTTAGCTGTTTAATTAGATCCAGTGTCAGTTACAGAACAGTAACAGTCATGTCACGATCAGTAGTACTCTCAATCCATTACAGAACTCAGTAGAATTCAGTTAGTTATAGAACTTAGGAAAACTCAGTAATCTCAGTGAATTCAGTCCAGTTCAGTCTAGTATAACAGTTCAGTATCTTTTAGTTAGGAGTAGAATTCAGCACCGAGTGAACCCAAGGATAGGGGCTCACCTGACAGCAGAGGGTATGATTCTTAGAATTAATCCTTGCATTCCAGAACTACGTACCCAACGTAGGTGGAGAGATCACACCTTACAGTTAAGGGTTAATAAGGTGCTCTACTTGCCAGTAAAGGGTACTACTATTCTCGTTTAGGAAACCTACCAGTAGAGGGTTACTCTCCGGCTTGTCTTTACCCGTGGTACGGTACTAACACCCTTCCAATTAGAGTTATAGATTGGACCCCAACTCAGTTATCTTATCTTATTTGTGGCATATCGGCTAGATAATTACCTCCCACAGTTTTAGTTTTGGTCTTAGTCTTTATGATAGAACTCAGTTCAGTTCTACTGAATCAGGACTGTCATATATAGTCACTCAGTTAACAGTAATTTAGATTATCAATGAGTTTAGATATTTAGTATATTTAGTTATCAGTTACCAGATTCAGTTCCAGTGTACTCAGTCATAGTATGCATAGTATGTTCAGTAGATACAGATCCTCCATGTATGCTAATCCAACTTTAACATACCATTCAGTTAGTTATTGATCATGCATATGAACCCATGCATTCATCCTACCTCATTTAGCATACCAGTACATTCCCACATACTAATCGCATACCCATTTCTTGTGCTATGATGTTTCATATCATAGGTTCGAACGCTCAGGTTCCTGACAATGCTTAGCCAGATTCAGCTAGCAATAGCAGATTTAGTAGTGAGTCCTTATCTATTGAGGATATGCTTTTAGTTTTTAGTACTTTAACTTAGCAGTATTTTAGTAGATGGAGTTAGTTGGGGGATTGTCCCATCAACTTCACTTTCAAATAGATTCAGTTAGAGACTTTTCAGACTATATTTTCAGACAGTATTTAATTTTTTTGATGTTATATTTTATCAGTATTTTAGATGTTTTTAACATTATGGTATTTCAGCCCATTATTCCACATTTATTTTAGTATTATTGATTAGTGCTCACAGCAGATATCATTCATGGGTTAGTTTGTGGTCCTTTGGGGTCGTAAGCACCGTGTGACGACTATGGGGTAGTGTTGAGTTGTTACAAACTTGGTATCAGACCCTAAGGTTCAATAGAGTCCTAAGAAGTCTGAAAAGTTGCATTGCGTAGAGTCTAGTGCATGGGTGTGTAGTGCGCCACACTTATGGACAGGAGACTATGAGATATTTTAATAAAAGTTTTCCTTCTTTCAGTATTCATGTCGTGCGAGTGATCATGAGCTCAAGATAATATCTCAGTCCAATCTGCTTCTTTCTTTCATTTACAGAACATGCCTCCCAAAAGTACTAACGAAAGAAGAACTAGAAACTAGTCAGCCCCTCAGCCCGTTTAGGCAGATCCCCTAGATGAACATGTCTCTCACACAAAATTCAGAGCTACATTCACTAGTGTAGTCAATTCATAGTAGCTCAGAATGAATGGCCAGCTGTTGTTCTGGCCAATCCAGTGGTCAATACTGCTGCAACTAGAATTCGGGACTTCACCTGAATGAATCCTCCTTCCTTTACGAGATCTAAGTCAGAAGAGGATCCATAGGAGTTCTTCGATCAGGTTCAGAAATTCACAAATATCATAGGAGTGACTTCCAGTGAGAGTGTTGAGTTAGCCACCTATCAGCTACAAGATGTAGCCCATACGTGGTTTAAGATGTGGAAGGTAGACAAGGGTATAGATGTGGAGCCCATAGAATGGAAAGAGTTTTCTACTGCCTTCCTAGACAAATTCTTTTTCTTAGAGCTGAGAGAAGCCAAAGTATTAGAGTTCATCAATCTCAGACAAGGTAGTATGATCTTGAAAGAGTATTCCCTCAAGTTTACTCAGTTAGCCAAGTATGCTCCCCATGTAGTGGCAGATAATAGGTCCAGAATAAGCAAGTTCGTATCTGGGGTGTCAGGTAGTGTGGTTAAGAAGTGTAGAGCAGCAACATTGATTGAAAAGATGGACATATCTAGGCTTATGGTCCATGCTCAATAGATTGAGGAGCAAAAGCTTAAAAAGAAAAAGACAGAGAATAAGAGTGCTAAAAAAGGTAGCATTAATTTCAGTCAGCCAAAGTCAGAAGGTGGTAACCGTTCCTAGTTTCAGCCAAAGTCTTCAATCCCAGCTTCGTCCTCAGCTAGTTTACTGATGACCTAGGATAGCGTAAGCAATGGTCATACTAATCTATTTTGTGGAGAGTGTGGTGAGAATCATAAGGCTGTGTGAAGAGCTGGTAGTGATGTTTGTTTCGGGTGTGGCAAGTCAGGCCACAAAGTTAGAGATTATCATCAGTTAAGTTTTTCAAGGTTAATTTAGTCGTCCTTCAACTCAGTCAGGTCGCCCAAATCAACAAGGTGCCACTTTCAGTGCCACCAGTGGGCAATGCCTAAATAGGTTTTATGCAATTAAGTCCAGATAAGGTCAGGAAAGTTCTCCTGATGTGGTCACTAGTATGTTACAGATGTCCTATTTACATGTTTATACCTCAGTTTCAGATTCCTGATATTCAGTTACAATTTAGTTCATAGGTACCCCGTTCATTGTCTCATGTTTTTCCTTAGTATCTCAGCCAAGTCAACATTCTTAAGGTACATAGTGTCCAAAGGGGAAGATGCACTATAATCATCTAGCTATCACGATCTAAACATTCTATTTTCTCTTCACGTAGCGAATCCAGTTGAGGTAATGGGTCCTTATTGACCCTTAAGTCCCAATCACAGTCGTATGACCATCCCCCTATCATGACATGTATCTAAGGAATCAGTTCAGTTCATGTATCATGATTCATACTTAGTCATGTCCCCATGTTCCTGTTCATGTATATTCAGTCACGTATTCATTAATCTGTTCAGACATGTACTCATGCATCAGACATGCATGTTCAGAATATAAGTTTAGTCTATCAAACTAGTAACGTAATCATGATTCAGTTGTTCATGTCTAGTTTAGTACATAAACTCAGTCTATACATACTCTCTAAACTTAACTAGCCACATTCAAGGACGATGTTCCCAAGGGGGAGATATTGTAATACCCCATATTTTCCTAGACTAGATTAACCCTCAGTACATGTGATATCCTAAATAAAATTTTTGGAATACCCAATAATTTTAAGATTTAAGCCTGCCATTGCATAGAAAATTCAACTAGCTTTCCAACAATATAAAATTCGCCTAAATCTGACAACCGGGTAAGAAGTTACGGTGATTTTAAGTTTTAGTCGTTAAACATCATCATTCAAGCCAGTAGTATGTCGGGGAGTGTGTTAAAATAGTAATTGTTAGTTTTCAGTGTTACTCCACAATGTTGGCATATCGCACCATAGACCTAGTTCACAATTGTCAATTTCCAGTGTGCCAACGCGATCCCACCGCGTCGCGGTGCACTTCCAGTTCACAAACAAAGAGGAAATGTGATACCACCGTGTCGCGCCACCATTCAATTTCTCAGTCATCATTTTTCAGTGGCTTAGCAAGATAGTGGCACGTCGCGCCAAGGGTTTAAATTGGAAAGATATCTTGAAAAAGTAAAGTTGTTCCCAGGGTTAAAACAGCCTTTTCCCATGATTTTATTCCGCCCAGATATGGGATTTAAGCCCTAAAAATGTATAAAACCCTTCATTATTCACTTTTCTCCGAAGTCAAATGGTAATTCTCTCTCAAGAAAACAAACCCTAGCTCTCAAAAATCAAGATCAATCCCAATAAGTTCTCCAAGAACTCATCAAATTAAGGTATGTTAGATGTTCATCCATGGATCCTTACCTTCCATGGAGCCCAAGAATCTTTTTTTTGATATACAAGATTTATGATTTATGATTTCCATGTTTGAATTAGATTGAATTCATTTTCATGATGTTGTTTGAGTTTTAATCCATAATTTAGATTACAAGTTCCAAGAATTGATTCTAGTATGTGTTGAATTACATGATATTCATGATAAACCCTTCAATTTGCAAGTTGATTATTGTAACCACGTTAACCCAAAGTGTGTATTATTTAATGAACCAAGTATGTTCTTATGTGTTGATAAATTGTCTATGAGAATGAAATAATGTCATTCTAGCATGCTAACATGTATTCCTCATTCATATACAAGTTAATGTATTACAAGTGTTTCATGGAATGTCTCCATGAATGAATTATGACCAAGTGAACATTGTTATGTTAGTCAAGATTATGCTTTTCTTTACTTTTCATGCTATCGAGTCCTGGGTTATTTAATACCCGCCAACTTAGTTTTTTACTTATAGCCAGTGTCAGTTACAGAAAAGTATCAGTTATGTCATAATCAGTAGTACTCTCTGTCCATTACAGAACTCAGTAGAATTCAGTCAGTTATAGAACTAAGTAAAACTTGAAAATCTCAGTGAATTTAGTCCAGTTCAGTCTAGTATAACATTTCAGTGTCTTTCAGTTGGGAGTAGGATTCAGCACCGAGTGAACCCAAGGATGGGGGCTCACCTGACAGCAGAGGGTGTGATCCTTAGAAGCAAGCCTTGCATTCCAGAACTACGTAGCCAGCGTAGGTAGAGACATCTTACCTGCCAGTTGAGGTTTGATAAAGTGCTCTACCTACCAGTAACGGGTACTAGCACTCTCGTTTAGGGAACCTACCAGTAGAGGATTACTCTTCAGCTTGTATTTATCCGTGGCACGATACTGACATCCTTCCAATTGGGGTTATAGATTAGACCCCATCTCAGTTATCTTATCTTATTTGGGGCATGTTGGTTAGATGATTACCCCCCATAATTTTAGTTTTGGTCTCAGTCTTCAGAATAGAACTCAGTTCTATTGAATCAGGACTGTCAAATACGGTCGCTCAGTTAACAGTAATTCAGATTATCAATGATTCCAGATTATCAACATATTCAGTTATCAGTTATCAGATTCAGTTCTAGTATACTCAGTCCTAGTATGCACAGTATGTTCAGTAGTTACAGATCCTTCTTGTATGCTAATCCAACTCTTGCATATCATTCAGTTAGTTATTGATCATCCATACAAACCCATACATTAAGTCTTACCTTTTTTAGAATACTAGTATCTTCCCATGTACTGAACGCATACCTGTTTCTTGTGCTATGATGTTTCATATCATAGGTTTGGATACTCAGGTTTCTAACTACGCTTAGCCAGATTCTGCCACAAGTAGCATATTTAGCAATGAGTCCTCATCAATTGAGGATACGCTTTTATTTTAGTACTTCAGCTTAGCAGTATTTTAGTAGATGGAGTTGTTGGGGGATTGTCCCATCAACTCCGCTTTCAGACAGATTTAGTTAGAGGCTTTTCAGAATAGATTTTCAGACAGTATTTAGTTATTCAGATTTTATATTTTATCAGTATTTTAGATGTTTTGAACCTTATGGCATTTCATCCCATTATTCAATATTTATTTTAGTATTATTGTTCAGTGCTTACAGAAGATATCATTCATATGTTATCTTATGGTCCTTTGAGGTTGTAAGCACCATGTGAAGACTAAGGGGTAGTCTCGAGTCATTACACAAACCATTTTCGCTGGATACTCTAGCATACTAGGCTTCTTGGTAAGAAATTTTGGTGGTCCAGTTAGCTTAAATGTAGGCTCAGGAGTATACCAATGATCATCAAAAGTATGAACATAGACTCATGAGTAGATTCATAAAGCACAACCGTTTGGTGGATAACCGGGGAAGGGTCAGTAGAGGATTGAGCAACAAAGTTATAGATGATATGTGGTGTTGTGAATGTAGTAGATTTATAATGAGGAGCTAGAGAAATAGTGGTGGAAGTGTTGGAATGCAATTGATGTGGAACGAATATTGAGGCATATTGTGGTGTATCAACAACAGTAGGAAATTAACTTTGCAATTGTGCTGGAAAACTCCAGGTATTTGCAAGGTTAATAGTGGGGGATGGAGGAGGAGTCATCCCACTGGACTAACCTCCCACTGGACTAACCTCAATACATTTCCATCATTTGTTGCCTTAGTCTCACAATCTCTTGCTTTAAACTCTCATTTTTCTAACTCTTTGTTTGATTCATGATGTCACTCCCTATATCCTTGTTGGACACAACTAAAACTTTCTTGGATTTGGTGTGATGTGGAGGACCAGCCAAAATGCCACAACCCAACCACCTTAAACTAACTGAACAAGAGATAACAAATGCGTTAGAGTTTAAAACTTTCTCAAAATCTTTTTCTTTTTTTTTTATTTTGAAAAGACCACCGAACCCAAAAAGGCACCTACATATCGCACTCTCGAGAGAGGAGAGTCAGGTACGCGTAGTTCATGAAGTATAACCACAAAATGGTCAGTCAATTTTTTTTCTTTTTCTTGAAGCTTTAGAACAAAAGAAAATAACAAAGTGTCAAAAGAATTGACGAAAATCTTTTTGAATTATTTAGCTTTAAATTCCCTATGCGAAATGAAACCTATGATTATCAAAGAATTTTTTTTTTGTATTTTCATATGAAGAAAGACATTTTTAATTAATCTATTGCCCAATGATTTTTTTACAAAAGATATTAACACAATCATTTTTATTCTGACTTTCATATAAAATTGAAATGTAAAAATTATCAAAGAAAAATCTTTTTGTATTTTTCAGATGAAGCAACACGTGCAAAAAACTAATTTTAAATGAAGAGAAAATTATTTTATTTTTCTTTTATCATTATTTTCAAAAGATATTGATAGAAATCTTTTAGAATTTTCTATTTTTAATTTTCTATCAAAATGAAACCTAAGACTATTAAAGAAAATCTTTTTGTATTTTTCTTTTTCAAGGCGTATATGAAACATCTACTCTAAATTAAGCGCAAAGAAAATTATTTTGAATTTTTTTAAAAAGAGATCACCTAACCCTAGAAGGACCGCCTATGTATCTCACACCCGAGAGAGGACAATCAGGTGTGCGTAGTTCATTCAGATAGGACAATCAAACAATATACTGGACCACGACTTGAAGGACATGACCCAACACAAACAATGAAAAACATCAATAAAATCTTTTTTTGAGTTTTCAGTTTAAAGTTCTTATAAAAATAAACCAACAATTATAAATGAAAAATCTTTTTGTATTTTCAGATGAAATTGCTCTAAAACAAAGCAACACCACAAATAAAATATTTTTTTGAAATTCTCAATTGAGAAAAACATGACGACACTAAAAATGAATTTTTTTTTTGGTATTTTCATTATATAAAATGTACAAAACTTGAAACAAAATCTTTTTGAGTTTTCGTCTATAAAAATGCAAAACCCTCCTACCAAACAATTTATTTTTTGAACTTTTCAAGTTATGAAAGCATACTAAAGGAAACAAAAGAAATTTCTTTCTGATTTTTTATTTTTTTAAGAAAAACATGCAAAAGGTAAAAATCTTTTTTGAGTTTTTGATTGTGAAAACAAAAGTCATTAATAACTCCTATAACCCACGAAAATCACTTTTTTTTTACTCATTTTTTTCAAATATTTTTTTGCCTAAATACACTATTTTCCTTAATTCTAGCACATGCTTCCCTAAATCAAACCGTCAAATGACCATGTTATCCTCAAAGATGCAACAGTTAGCATGAAGGAATGCTTTAGAGGTGAGTCTCCTACAAAGGACCAAGCAGGCCCCGCTAAGTCTCAACATGATGCAAATAAGCATGCCCAAAAGGTTGACCAATGCTGAGGTCTACTAACAAAGTTGTTTAGGGAAGCATAAGGTCAATAGTGGCTGTAATAGCTTTTTGCCAACTCCATACACCAAATGGCTCCCCCTCCAAAAATAAGGGTGACTCAATGAATGTTCGTGTACACATGTGTACTACGGGACTTGTTGGGAAATAATGACTCGGGGTAATGCACATGATGCCAGATATAAGGCGGTAACACATAAGAAAAAAACTATAAACATGTAGCACATAAGAACTTAACAATTATAAAACAATAACACAAATGATAACATAGATAAGGCGTCTATACACCTATAGTGTCACACTAAGTCGATAAACCTTAAGAATAAAGCTTGAATTCTAAAATCTCCAGCAAAGTCGTCGAGCTATCACACCCCTTTTTTTTACCAAAAGAAAAAAAATTAAGTTCAAAAAGGGTTTCATTATTAAAGTGACTAAAAATGAAATTTTATTTCGAAAAGAATTTATTACATTTAACTCAAAGTCTCCACATGGCATAAATCTGGTGTGCCAAGTCATCTTTGGATATCATTTTTCAAAATAATTTTTTAATCTTTAAAATTGGTCTGCGAATAGAGATTTTAGTTAAGGAATTCTATTGACCGAGGGAAAGGTATTAGGCATCCTTCGGTCCTGTGGTTCAACCACGTCCATGGAGTATATCAGTGTAATGGCGTGAGACTACCCCCTAGTCGTCACATGGTACTTACAATCTTGAAGGACCACAAGTTAATCTATGATTGATATCTGCTTTGAGCAATGGATAATAATACTGAAATAAATTCAGAATTACGATGAAATGACATAAGGTTCAAAATCTAAAATAGTGATAAAATATAACATCTGAAATAACAATCCATAAAATTGAATACTATCTGAAAAATCTAGTCTGAAAGCCTCTAATTTGAACTGTCTGAAATTGGAGTTGAAGAGACAATCCCCCAACAAACTCCATCTACTGAAATACTAAAACTACTAAAATAATGAAGTAAAAGAATATCCTTGAATAATGAGGACTCACTGCTAAATCTACTACTGGCTGAATCTAAATATGACTGTGCTCAGTCAGGAACCTAAGCATCCAAACTTATGATATAAGACATCATAGCGCAAGAGAAAGTATGCGTCATTACGTGGAATGTACTGGCATGCTAGATGAGGTAAGGTTGAATGCAAGGGTTCATATGAATGAACAATAACTAACTAAACAATATACAGTAACTGAATATGAGAGTACATGAATAACTAAATTACTATCAATACTGGGTATGCAATTTGTGCAAGTAGATATACTGTAGCTAAGCTTTTCTGAAGCTGAGCACTGAGTTTTGATAACTGAGTAAATGATATCTAAAGTTACTGATAACTAATTTACTGATACTGATTGACTGTGTCTGACAGTCCTAATCCTGTAAAATGAATTGAGTTCTATACTGAAGACTGAAACTAAAGCTGTGTGAGGTAATCATCTAATCGATATGCCCCAAATAAGATAAGATAACTGAGTTGGGTTCCAATCTGTAATCCCAATTAAAAGGGTGTTATCACCATTCCATGGGTACTAACAATAGCTATAGATTCAGTCCTAACTAATGAGTGACCCCTGAGATCAGTCCTAAGCTAGCGCGTGATCCTTGAATTTGTCCGTCCTATGTAACTAGTGACATCTCATAACCTACATGGGCTACATAGTTTTGGAACTTAAGGATTGCTTCTAGGTACCCAGTCCTAACTAGAGGGTGATACCCCATCCCTAGGCTTGCTCGATGTTGAATCCTACTCCTAATTGAAAGACATTGAACTGAGTATACCAAACTGGACTGGGATGATACAGAGTTTTCCTGAGTTTCGTAACTGACTGAGTTCTACTGAGTTTTGTAACTGACTAAATTCTACTGATTGGGATATGACTGATACTATTCTGTAAGTGACACTGGCTCTAAGTACACAACTAAATTATCGGGTATTAAATACCTCCAGGACTCGATAGCACGAAAAGTAGAGCAAAGCATAATCTTGAATAATATAATAATGTTCACTTGGTCATAATTCATCTGTAAAGATATTTTATCAAACACTTGCAATGCATTAACTTGTACATGAATGGGGAATACATGTTATCATGCTATAATGGCATTATTTCATTCTCATAGACAATTTATCAAACACATGGGAGGCATTCTTGTTTTACTAAATCATAAACACTTACGATAAACATGATTATAACAATTAACTTGCAAACTGAAGGGTTTATCATGGATATCATGTAAATCAACTCATACTAGGAACAATTCTTGAAACTTGAAATTTAAATCTTAGATAACACAAATATGACAATTACAATTCCTAAACTTGCAAATTCATGGATTATAACATAGGGATTACTCAATTCAATATACATTCTATTCAATTTCATGGAATCTACCATTAATCATGGATTTAAAACTCAATAAATATCAAAACATGAATACAGTCAAATTTCGTAAATGTAAATCATAAATCATGAATCTTGAAGTTTTAAAAATAGATTCTTGAACTCTATGGGTGAAAGGGACCCATAGATGAACACCTCACATACCTTAATTTATAAGTTTCTTGAAGTTCTTCGTGAATTCTAAAAGTTTGTGCTTGTTCTCTTAAACTGAGGTTTTTGCTTCTTGAGAGATAATGGTTTAATTTGGAGGGAAATTGAGTAAATAATGAAGTAACTAGGTTAATAAGAGGTTAATTTCATGCTAAAGGCTGACTGGGGTAAGGGGCAAAAGACTTTAATGCCCTTAATTTTAAAATTCAAAATTACTGAAAATTCTCGATTTTGGCACCCGGCGCGACACGGTACTATCGCATCATGTCACTGAAAAATGGACAACTGGGAACTGGACTGGTGGTGCGATGAAGCGCCATCGCACTGTCTTGTTGGATGTAATTTTTGGTCCTTACTGAAAATTGACAATTGTGAACTAGGTCTATATCGCGATGCGCCAATATCATAGAGCAACACTGGAATTGACAATTACCATTTGGTCATGCTCCGAGACACGTTGATGGCTCAGGTGGCACACTGTCTTACTAAAATGGCTCAAACTCTTTATCCAAGTGTCGGATTTAGTCAAACTTTATATTGTTGGAAAGCTAATTGAATTTCCTACACAATGGCAGGCTCTAAACTGAAGTTTCTGGGTATTTCTAAAATTTTGTATGGGATTACTCATGTACTAAGACTTAAATTAAGCTAGGAAAATGCAGGGTATTACAATATCTTCCCCTTGGGAACATTCGTCCTCGAATGAGACTAATTAAGCTAAGAAACATGACAGACTGAGTTTATATATTGAACACGCAAAACTATAACCTGACTATATCACTGAACTACTAACAAACTGAGTTCTTATAATGAACATGCATATTTGATGCATGAGTACATAACTGAACTCATTCATGAATGTGTGACTAAATATGCGACGGTAATGGAGTACTAAGATTATAATTGTAACTAAACATAAAGCTGGGTATAGCTAAAAAAGAGTGTTAACTTAAGTGGAGAATACTGATGAACCTGAGATCATTTACTGAACATGTATAAACGATAACATGATGGCAAGACTAAGCCTGAAACATGATACATGAATTGAATACGTGAAATGAACTAATTCCTTGAATACATGCCATGACTTGGGAATGGTCATACGGCTGATATTGGAATGAGAGGGTCAACTTATGACTACCCATTATCCCTAACTGGATTTATGATAGGAAAAGAGAATGGAAGGTTTAGAACATAAAAGCTCGGGGATTATAGTGCATCTCCCCCTTGGGACACTATGTCCCTCAAGAATGCTAACTTAGCTGAGATACTAAGGAAAAGCATGAGACGATGCATGGGGTACATATAAACTGAATCATGACTAAATATCTAGGATCTGAAACTGAGGCATAATACAAAAAATGGACTGAACTTGTAACTACTAGGATGTTCCATTTTGGGATAGGACGACTAGATGAAAAGATGGGAAACCATCCGAATTTGTCCGCCTGACTGCTAAACTGAATTGTTGGCTTTACGAACTAACTCAAACTAAACATTTATACTCGATTAAAGTATTTCTGAGACACTCTTTCTATAAGGTTCTAATAACTTTAGGGAGTAAGGAACCCTGGTATGGTTTGAATAAGATATCTGAATAAGAAACCAGAACATTGCTAAAACTCTATAATATGGGCATTGATAACCCTACCTAATGAGGTCTGAGCTGAGCTAAATTCTCCCACTAAGTTCAATCCTACTCAAATCTTCGAAATATATTTAACCACTTACACATCAAGATGATATTCAAGCCTATCTTCATAACTAAAACCTCATGTAAAACAAGCATGTAACAATCTTTTCTTATCATGAACTATTTGCTCTCTCCCATCTAAGCAACTGCTCATCATTACATTATTTCATAAGGAGAGTTCACTAAAGGTTAAAACATGAGGACCTGAAGCATGAATGGATACTACACTGAACTTGACATTTAACTGAACCCTGAGGAATAGAATATCAACATCATGGATTTATTAAGAGGTTTAAACTGAGGATATACATGACAAAATTTGAATTTAGCTGCTTATTAGGACTGTCGCATGAGTCATGGGAACTGAGTATACTGTAAGGTATGAGTACCTGAGTCGTGAGCTGCATGACCTGAGTTGGAGTTTCTGTATTTATGAACATGATTCGTTATACTGAGTGAACTGGGACTCATTATACTATGAATTGTAAGCATACCTAATTTTTTATAACGTGCCCGAATATGAGGTAGGATCGTAGAGCTGACATGTAAGGCATAAGTACTGACATTACTAACATTACTACTAAAATTTGAAAGCCTGACTTGGTTACTTGTTCTACTATCTCCCGTTTATCTTAAAACCATCACTGTAAAGTTGTGAACCACTTAATCAATAATTCTAAACTGAGTTGTCACCACTTTACTCTAAAGTCTAGGGTAGATACTGAGGAGGGATCTACTAATATTTCAGGTCTGACACTGAATTTGATGGCTATATATGGGTTATAAAGAAAGTAAAGCCTCAGGATCTAACAAGGCATAAACATAAAGATGAAAGACTTACAACGTACCAATAACTATATCAAAAGAACTTTCCTGATTATGGAGAGACTGGAGCGCATAAAATCTATTTTGGCATTGACCACTAGTGGTACTGGAAGTGGCGGCCTGCTGAGTTGGGTGACCGGATGAGACTTGAGGATGGTTGAACTGACCCTATTGATGCAAATATTTTCCTCTCTGAGTAAATATTCTACACTCCCACATCCTGTGGTCTAGATTACCATATCCAAAACGTACATCGTTGTATACTTTACACACACCTAGGTTATTTTTACCATACTATTCACAAAGTAGATAGGTATGACCACTGCGGTTACCACCTTCTGACTTAGGCTGAGCAAAACTAAAGCTACCCATTCTGGCTCTCTCATTCTCTCTCTCTTTTTTCTTAAGCTTCTGCTCCTCAATCTGTTGAGCATGGGCTATAAGCCTAGATATATCCATATATTTAATCAACATCGTTGTTCTATACTCCTTAACTATACCATCTGATACCCCAGATATGAACTTGATCATTCTGGTCCTATTATCTACTACCACATAGGGAGCATACCTAGCTAACTGAGTAAACTTAAGGAAATACTCTTTCACACTTATATTGCCTTGCTTGAGGTTGATGAACTTTGACACCTTGTCTTCTCTCACCTCTAAGGGAAAGAATCTATCTAAGAAGGCAGTAACAAACTCTTCCCATTCTATGGGCTCTACACATATGCCCCTGTCTACATAATACTGCTTAAACCACGTATGAGCTACATCTTGTAGCTGATAGGCAACTAACTCAGCACTCTCATTGGAAGTCACTCCCATGGTATTTGTGACTTTCTAAACCTGATCGAGGAACTCTTTTGGATCCTCTTCTGACTTAGATCCTATGTAATACCCCATCTTTCCATTGATACCAAATTCGCCCAAATTTGACACCCGGGTGAAGAGTTAGAGCCTTTTTAGTGAGATAGTGTATCACCTGAACATTGTGGAGATAGCTCAAATAGCAATTGTCAGTTTCCAGTGTTGCTTTGCAATAGTGGCATGTTGCACCAAAATTCTAGGTCATAGACAAGGTGGAAACACGATAGCTCCACGTCATGCCACCATGAAATTTACCATTTGTCACTTTTCAGTGACTTGGCGAGATAGTGGTGAGTCGCGCCAAGGATGAAAATTGGAAAATTTTCTAAAAATTTAAAGATGCATCCAAAGGTTAAAAGGGTCAATTTCCTACCCCTATTTAAACCCAATAATACGTGATTTAGCCATTCTTCACCCAAAATATACTAGTTTCTCTCATGTTTTTCTCAAGAACAAGCTAGGGTTTCTACTGGGGATTCAAATTCAAGAAGGTTTCACTGTCAATCCTTAAGAAATCACATCCCAGGTATGCATAGTGTTCATTCATGGACTCCTTTCATCCATGTAGTCCAAGAATCTCTTTTCAAATTCAAGTGTATGGATTTTTGTATGAATTCCATGTTGGGTTTGTGTTGCTCATGTTGATAATGACTAATTAAGTTTAAATCCATATTTGGTGATAAATTTCATGTGGAATTTACTAGTAAAGATGTAGATTCATGTAAACCTAGGATTAAAACCCTTGGATAATGAAATTAGATATGAATCATGATGTTTGATTTTTGTATAATATTGTCTACATATATTATGCCTACCATGTGTTTGATTAAATGCCTATACGAAGGAAAAGTGCACAACTAGCATGATATTATGAAATCCCCATGTTTGTACAAGTTTATGCATATCATATGTTTGATGAAGTGCTTCAATATTTGAATTATGAATTGCGTTGTTGGTCATGTGTTCTCGTAAGTCATGTTATGTCAGTTTCTTTCCATCGAATCCTAGGGGTACTTGTACCCGACAATTTAGCTGTGTACCTAGAGCCATGTCATGTTTTCAAGTTACTCTCAGTCAAGCTATGATTCGTAGAACTCAGCCAGTCATGTGACTAAGGAAAACCTAAAAATCTCAGAAATCTCAGTAATATCAATAGTTTAGTAATCTCAGTGATCTTAGTACTCAGTAATCTCAGCAACCTCAGTATTCCCAGTCAATTTCAATAACTTCAGTACTCTCAATCAGTCCTCAGAACTTAGTACATTCTGTCAGTGTACGGATCTCAGTAAATTCTGTTTAGCTCTGCTAAACAATACCATTAGAATCATCTCAATTCAGTTAATCATTTCAGTGTCTTTCAGATGGAGTAGAATTCAGCACTGAGCGAGCCTAGGGATGGGGACTCACCTAATAGATAGGACTGAGATCTCTATAAGAAATCCCTAAGTTCCAAAACTATGTAGCCAGTGTAAGAATGAGATGTCACCCATTAGATAGTACTAACATACTCAGGGATCACCTGTTAGCACATTTAAATGTATAGGACTGATCCCAGGGGTCACCTACTAGATTAGGACTGACTCCACAGCAGTTTTCTTTATCAGTGGCGCGGTACTGATACCCTTCCAACTGGGGTTACTGGTTGGACCCCAGTTAGCTTAGTATGGGGCATGTCAGTTAGATGAATACATTCAACAGTTTTAGTTACAAAATTAGGACTATCAAATACAGTTAATTCAGCTCAGTAGTATAGATTTAGGACTGTCAGATACAGTCAATCCTTATCCTTATCCTAATCTCAACTATGGTCAATCATTATCAGTATCATCAGATGTAGAGATCACTAGCTAAATAGGACTGATCTCAAATTCAGTTACTCAGATACAGTATGGAACTCAGCTAGCTCCATCAGGTTTAAGACTGTCAGATATAGTCACTCACATTATCACTTATATCAGTTATCAGAATTTATGTTATTAGTATTCAGCTTTAGGACTGTCAGATACAGTCAACCAGACCAGTTCTTCGTAATCAGAACTATCAGACACAATTGTCCATGTATTAGTAACATAGTATTAATCCCTCAGTATTCAGTAATACAGTATCAGTTTCTCACTTATCAGTGACTCAAATGTCAATGTCAGTAGACTCAGTAGTCAGAACTCAGTATTCAGTCCTATCATGATCTCAGTTATAGTTACGTATGCATTTATGTATTCTCACATTCATGTTAGTCAGTCAGTTAGTATTGTTCATGCATATAAACCTATTACATTCAACCTACCTCACTTGCATACCAGTATATTCAAAGAACTGATGCATTTGCAATATGGTGTCTTAAACCATAGGTTTAGAAGTACGAGCTCCAAAGAACCAGTAGCATCCCAGTTCAGCGATCAGAGTTAGCAGTGAGTCCTCATCCTTTGAGGACATGATGATCACATTACTATTTTAGTTTTTAGTTTATTTTAGTAGTTGGATTTAGTTGGGGACATATCTCATAAACTCCTTATTCAGACAGTTTGGAGGCTTTCAGACTATAGTATATTCAGACAATTATCTCAGTTGTTTTGATATTGTTATACTATTTTTTTCAGTTATTTACTAGTATTGAACCTTATGGACTTTTAGTTCATATTTCTGCATTTATGATATTACTACTATTACTCAGTGCTCAGTTTACAGATATCAGTCATGGGTTAGCTTGTGGTCCTTTGGGGTCATGGGCACCGTGTAGCATTTTGGGTACCAGATTCAGGACGTTACATCCTGAGAATAGGGGAGGATTCATTTGGGTAAAGTCCCAAATTCTGGTTGCAACAGCATTGGCCACGGGGGTGGCCGAAACAGCAGCTAACTATTCATTCTGAGCTGCGATTGAATTGGCTCGAATAGTGAATGTAGATTTAAATTATGCATAAAATACGTGCTCATCCAGGGGATCTACCTAAACAGGCTGAAGGGCTGACTAATTTCCGGTCCTTCTTTTGTTAGTCCTTTTGGGAGGCATATTCTATAAATAGAAAGAAGAAGTGGATTAGACTGAGAGCTTTTAACTAGAGCTCATGCTCACTCGCATGACATAAATACTGTAAGAAGGGAAATTATTCCTAAAACATCAAATAGCATCTTGTCTATAAGAGTGGCATACTACACACCCATGTTCAAGACTCTACTTGATGCGGCATTCAGACTCCTTAGGACTCTGTTGAAACTTAGGCTCTGATACTAAGTTTGTAATAACTCGAGACTACCTCCTAGTTGTCACACGGTGCTTACAATCCCAAAAGATCATAAGTTAATCCATGACTGATATTATTGTGAACACTGGATAATAATACTGAAATAAATGTAAAATTAGGCTGAAATGCCACAAGGTTCAAAATCTAAAATACTGTTAAAATATAACATCTAAAATAAAAATCTGTAAAACTAAATATCTAAAAAATCTAGTCTGAAAGCCTCTAATCTGAACTATCTGAAAGTGGAGTTATGGGACAATTCCCCAACTAACTTCATCTATAGAAATACAGAAACTAATGAAATAATGAAGTAAAATAATATCCTCGAATGATGTGGACTCACTGCTAAATATACTGCTGGTTGAATCTAAATCTGACTATACACGGTTAGGAACCTGAGCGTCCGAACATATAATATAATACATAATAACACAAGAGAAAATATGCGCCAATATGTGGAATGTACTGGTATGCTAGATGAGGTAAGGCTAAATACAAGGGTTCATATGCATGAATAATACTAACTGAACAATATAGAGTAACTGTATGTGAGAGTACATGAATAACTAAAACTACTATCAATACTGGGTATGCAATCTGTATATGTAGATATACTGTAACTGGGCTTTTCTAAAACTGAGCACTGAGTTTTGATAACTGAGTAACTGCTATATGAAGTTACTGATAACTAATTTACTCATACTGATTGACTGTGTCTGACAGTCCTGATCCTGTAAAATGAATTGAGTTTTATACTGAAGACTGAAACTGAAACTATGGGAGGTAATCATCTAACAGACATGCCCCAAAAAAGATAAGATAACTGAGTTGGGGTCAAATCTGTAACACCAATTAGAAGGGTGTTAGAACTGTGCCATGGGTACTAACAACTGTTGTAGAGCCAGTCCTAACTAACGAGAGACCCCTACGATCAGTCCTAAGTTAGCGGATGATCCCTGAGTATGTCAGTCCTATCTAACGGGTGACATCTCATAACCTATGCTGGCTATGTAGTTTTGGAACTTAGGGATTGCTTCTAGAGACCCAATCCTAACTAACAGGTGAGACCCCATCCCTAAGCTCGCTCAGTGCTGAATTCTACGCCCAGCTAAAAGTCACTGAACTGAGTATACTGAACTGGACTGGAATGATACAGAGTTTACTAAGTTTTCCTGAGTTCTATAACTAACTGAGTTCTACTAAGTTCTATTACTAACTGGATTCTACTGATTGGGACATGACTGATACTATTCTGTAATTGACACTGGCTCTAAGTACACAGCTAAATTATCGGATATTCAATACCTCCAGGACTCGATAGCATGAAAAGTTAAGCAAAGTATAATCTTTAATAACATAATAATGTTCACTTGGTCATAATTCATCTATAGAGATATTTTATCAAACACTTGTAATGCATTAACTTGTACATGAATGGGGAATACATGTTAGCATGCTATAATGGCATTATTTCATTCTCATAGACAATTTATCAAACACATGGGAGACATTCTTGTTTTACTAAATCATAAATACTTACGGTATACATGGTTATAACAATCAACTTGCAAACTGAAGGGTTTATCATGGATATCATGTAAATCAACTCATACTAGGAGCAATTCTTGAAACTTGAAATTTATATCTTGAATATCACATAAACATGGCAATTACAATGCCCAAACTTACAAATTCATGGATTATTACATGGGGATTGCTCAATTCAATATATATGTTATTCAATTTCATGGAATCTACCATTAATATTGGATTTAAAACTCAATAAATGTCAAAACATGAATACAATCAAATTCCATACATATAAATCATAAATCATGAATCTTGAAGTTTTAAAAGCGGATTCTTGGACTCTATGGACGAAAGAGACCCATAGATAAACACCTAACATACCTGAATTTGTGAGTTTCTTGAAGATCTTGGTGAATTCTTGAACTTTATGCTTCATCTCTTGAACTAGGGTTTTTTCCTCTTAAGAGAGAATGGTTTAATTTGGGGGAAAATTAGGTAAATAACGAAGTAACTAGGTTAATTAGAGGTGAATTTCGTTTTAAAGATTGACTGGGGTGAGGGACAAAAGACTTTAATGCCCTTAGATTTAAAACTCAAAATTACTGAAAATTTATGATTTTCGCACCCGGTGCAATGCGGTGCTATCGCGCTTTATCAATGGAAAATGGACAACTGGGAACTGGACTGGTGACGCGATGCGTCCCATCGCGGTGTCTTGCTGGATGCGATTTTTGGTCCTTGACGCAATGCGGTGGAATTGCATTACCTCACTGGAAATTGACAATTGTGAACTAGGTCTATAGCGTAATGCACCAATATCGCGGAGCAATACTGGAATTGATGATTGTCATTTGGTCATGCTCTGCGATGCGTTGATGGCTCAGGTGTCACATTGTCTTACTAAATAGCTCTAACTCTTCGCCCGAGTGTCGAATATAGTCGAACTTTATATTATTGGAAAGCTAATTGAATTTCCTACGCAATGACAGGCTATAAATTAAAGCTTACTGAGTATTTCAAAAATTTTATATAGGATTACTCATATACTAAGACTTAGATTAAGCTAGGAAAATACAAGGTATTACAATCGGCTTGTAGGACACTATGAAATACATGAACCGCACAAAAGCACATAACCCGACAAACAGATAAACAAATACGAGGATCCAAAATAATGTCCAATTTTACAGTCGTGAAAAATAAAAAATTTGAAAATATAAACCTACTCAATTCTAAACTAGTTTTAAAATAAACTTCACCTGACGTTTTGGGCTTGATCACGAGTCGTCTTCGAGTACATATCTCTCGGGATAGTCCCCAAATAAATTATTACAAATAACTGTCAGAGAATCCCTGACTAAATGAGTACAATTAATCCAAATGCGATAAAATAAAACCATTCAAAAAATATTTCAAACATGCAATAATCCACAAGACCTAAACTTTGCCTACCCAACCTACCATTTGTCTACCCATTTGATCTATCATTGTACTATTACCTTCAACAATATCAATGTTTATTTCAAATTAAACCACTATCGATGAATTAAAAAAAACAATATTTACTCTTATCAATTGTGTAATTTCCACCTCTAAATTTATTTTATCAATCACACAATTAAAGTTGCTCAAATTCACTCCACACATACCACCAAATCACATTATCAATTGTTATTTACAAAAAGAGAAATATAGGGAGGAAAAAAAAACTAATAACGGTGATTTCAAAAAAGCTATCTACGTACACTGAAGAATGGCTACTATCTCCGGAGGAGATGATCCACTGGATAAAACTATGAAATATAAGCAAGTAAAAGGAGAGAAACAATAATCTATGGCACCAAAATATGCAGATCTATTGAAGACAAAACCATACGTGCGTAAAAACAACATCCCTTCTAAATTGGTCATAATGGTGCATGGAGAGCCAACAGTAACATGGAAATCATTTGAAGTGAAGTAAAAGCATTGATATTACAAGAGAATCTACAATATGCAGTCTTTGGTAATTTCTCTTATGGAAGGCCGGAGATTAATGTTTTGTGAAAAATTATCCTTAATTAGTGTGGTATAAAATGAGAATGTACAATAGGTGTAATGGATTCAGGACATATTCAAATAAGATTGAATCTATTAGAGTACTATGTGAATTTATTATCGACAGTAGCTATTAATATTAAGGTTAATGAGGTGTATTAGCAAATGAGGACACTCAAATGGGACCCTTGGTTTGAACCTAATGTTGAAACAACAATAGGTATTGCATAGATCTTCATGCCAGACTATAACACCCCATACTTAATTATGTGCATTAGCCATGGTTATATGTGTCGGAGTATACGTATTGATCCTAAGTTAGGTAAATATGAGTTTGAGTATGAGTATTGATTATTTTTTCAAGTGTATAGTTTGATTATATGTGTATGGGAATTGACTTTATTTATACCGGAATTTTCCCGTCGATGGTTCCATACGAAGTTTATTGAATAATCTTTCCAACGATATAAAGATTTCCAAAAACGGATAAGTTTCGGATATAATCGAGCACGTTCGAAACTATAAAACGGCGGCCGAGATATTTGTGAACAGTAAATGTGCAGGAAATTCAAACTACTGAGGCCTGCCAGTTTTTTGGGTCGACTTTGAATGATCATAACTCCCTCAATATAGTTAACTGGGAGAGCTACCACCTATCAAAAGAAATATATTTGAGTCTTCTTTCTAATTCAATTGGTTTCATCCAAATCCAACATCTGAGTAAGGAGTTATACTCTTTTTACTTCAGCCTCTCAAAACATTTTTTTAGGGTCAACTTCAAACGATAATAACTCCTTGTACAGGACGAACTGGGTGGCCTAATTTATATGAAAGGAAAGCCCTTTGAATTATATTTCCAACAATACCAATTTCACCCAAATCCAATATCGGAGCAAAGAGTTATGGCCGATTTACTTTAGCCTGTCAAAACAGTCCACCATGGACAGATTCGGACTTACTTAAAATTTTAAGGGCAATATGGTCATTTTCCATCACCTCATGGACGAAAATTGGTCTTTATATACATACACTTAGCCTCATATCCATCATTTTTATCCAAATTATTGAATAATAAAGAAACCCTAGCCTAAGTTCAACTCCAATTATCTTGTGATTCAACCATAGAAAATCCAAATTGATTCTGTAGTTGTGTTCACCGTCTCAAGGGCTTCGAGAAGCACCCCTTATTTGGGCCAATAGGACTTCAAAATCAAAAGGGCCATTTTATGGTAAGGATATAAATTATGTTGGTGTTATTTATATGGATATGTATATATATATATATATATATATGCATGTGAGCATAAGAACTATGCTATTTGATTGTTGTTGAAAGATGATTGGAAATGATGTTGGATCATTCTTGTGCATGGTTGGATTACGTTGAATTGTGAAAGGATTTGGTGTGATGATGTGGTATTGATGATGTGGTATTGAAATGATGATTATATATATATATACACACATAAACCTATTGTTCAAGTTGGTTTTTGGAATGTTTTGCAAATATTGGTTGTATGGAATTATGGAAGAGAATTGTGGTGTTGGGTTGCTAATACTAGATGCCAAACATTTCATTGTAGATAAGTGATTTGTAAAGGCAGGAAGTTGTGTTGAATTGGTATCCGAATCGACTACGAGGTATGTAAAGCATACTCTAACGATGTTCTTTGGCATGAAAACACCAATGTTCCATCAAGTAAGATTCCGTGGTTGTCCAAAAACATGTATTGTTCTACATTACCAACGAAGTTATTTCCATTCTATACAGTGTCAAAATGTTTCATTGATATACCAAAAGGCTCCTATTTCATTGTTGTGATATTGATGATTCAGAAACACATTGTTGATGTACCAATGAGTCCTTATTACATCGTTATTGTATAGAAGGTCTATTACTTGCTTCCTATTGATGTATGGTTGTTCCAAAGGTACTATATTGGCATGAACACTAATGTAATAATCTCAAAAGATTTTGAACTAAGTTATTGGAAAGATCTCTTATGTGTGTTACTTGATATACGTGTGGGTGGTATCCCAGGGGCATAAGCCTAGCATGGGTCGATCCCTATTTATGTGTTTATGGGTGGTATCCCAGGGGCATAAGCCTAGCATGGGTCGATCCCAGTTGATATGTACTAGAGGTAGCCTAATGGTCACATTACGGTACAGTATTGATTATTGTTAGGTGGTTGGAGGTTCGGGAGGACGAGGTAATGGCGAATGATAATTGTAAACAATGAAATGAATGAATGTATACCGTTCCACAAATGAGTTTGAATTCAAGAACCCAATTCAGATTAATGATAATGTACATGATCCTAAAAGTGTTTATGAAGTGTGGTTCACTTCTATTATGATTTATTCACTTGCGTCTGATTTTCTTGATCCCCTATATCACATATGATTATTTACAGCTTTACATACTCAGTACATATTTCATACTGACGTCCCTCACGGGGGACCTGCATTTCATGCTGCAGGCACAGGTGCTTCAGCTCACTCACAGCATAGATAGGAACCAGGTCATACAGCTATTGTTGGTGAGCTCCAGTTTGCTTCAGAGCTTTTCGAGTCGGTTCCTTATGTTTTTTGATTGTACAGGAGTCATATGTGGGCGGGGGTTTGTCTCGACCCTAGTGATGTCATGTATATATATCCTAAAGGCTTTGTAGACATAAGAAAGGGTATAGTCATGGAAGTTTATATAGTGATGTTATATCTGTATACGTGGTGGCCCCGACGGCCAAGTGTTATATATATATCTATATATTTGTGCGTGTTGTGCTGATATAGGTAGTTAGATTCTTCTATATGCAGCGAAGTGCTGTCCAAATTTTTGGTGACATATAAGTGAAAGTACAGATATTTGAACGGGTTCTCCCGGGCCTTCTCGGCTTCAGGTGCCAGTCCGGCCCGATGGGATTTTGGGGCGTGACAAAAGTTTAGTATAGAGACGGCGATACGTAATGCCTGCATTCACTTAGGCAAATCCCACATCGGTAGTGAAGGGGAACGAAGTGTGCCTTATAGGTGCATGGATACCTTCTACGTATGTGACGCGTTTTAAAACCATGAGGAACCGAGGCTCCAAAGCGGACAATTTCGCATGCACCGGTGGGCTGGGCTGTTACAGTTGGTATCAGAGCCAGCGCCGGTGCCGGTGGTGGGGCAAACCTCAGCGAGGACGCTGAGTCCCTACGGGGGGTGAGTGTAGGGACGGCGATACGTAACGCCTGCATTCACTTAGGCAAATCCCACATCGGTGGTGAAGGGGAACGAAGTGTGCCTTATAGCTGCATGGATACCTTCCACGTATGTGACGTGTTTTAAAACCGTGAGGGGCCGAGGCTCTAAAGCGGACAATTTCGCATGCGCCGGTGGGCTAGGCTGTTACACAGACCTACCACCAAACTTCTTTGCCAAAGAAGCAATCTTTTCAATTGCTTCGACAATTGGAAAGCCTTTAATGGTGGACATAGCGACAAAAAACCACACAATGCCAAGCTGCGCTAGAGTGAAGATTGAAGTGGACCTTAAAAGGTAAAGATCAATAAAGAAGATGATACAAGTGGAAAGATAAAGTCAAAGTGGATCAGTATTCAATATGACCATAAGCCCAAATACTATTAGGAATGTTGTTTATAAGGGCATGATGAAAACTCATGCTGGAATATTCATTTGGAAATATATGAGAAGATCCAGCAGCAAAGGGGAGGAAAAGATTATTCCCAAAAAAGAAACAACAACAGGAACAACAAAAGGAACAAGGCCACATAGCAGCAACACAAGAGAACAACAGCAACCAATTGCTACTGAGGAAGAACAAGTACAAGAAAGATAGATATGACCATGTAGTTAGGGAGATAGGTGATAAGACTGATGATATTCGGATATCAAATGCATTTGATGCTTTAAATCAAGAACAGGAGGAAAAGCAAAAGAAAGCTTCTAACATGCAGCATAACGAAAGTACCAAAGATTGGGTGAACAGAAGCTTTAGCAAAGGTGAAATAAGAGAGTAGAAATAAAATGGTACTAATCAACAACAAGAAGAGAGTAACAACATAGAAAGAGAAGGAAAAAGGGAAGTAACAACAGAAGTACAGAATAATAAGAAAGAATCTCAGCAAGGTCAAATCAATAATCCGAGAAAGGTAGCACAAAATCATACAGAAATGGAGAAGAGTAAGATTACAGAATTAGCCCTAGTACAATATGACAGTACAGATAAGAAGAAGATGATAATGGAAGGTGTAATACCAATTGCAGTAGATGTAGGTAATCTATTGGAGATGGTTAATAGTAAAAAATACTGATTTAGATGAGAAGAACCTGGTAGATAATATTAAAAATGCCACAATGGAAGGGGATTTATCACAAGAATAAGCTCCATTTTCAATCAAAAGCGTGGAAAAGACAGAAGAAAAATAAAAAGATTAGTGCAAGCAAAATGCAGAAAAGGAGTCACATGTTGAAATCATTATCAAAATAAATGCATTAATCTGGAATATCGGATCAGTTAACACACTAAAAACATTTACAAGATTGATTACAATGCACATAATATTTTATTTTTGGTTTATAGGCCTAATGGAACCTTTTTAGGAGAGTCATGTTATAGATGAGTATAAAAGGAGATTGGGAATGCAGCATACAGTGGTGAATTGATCAGGGAAAATATGAGCTTTCATGAATAATTTTATTGAATATTCCATAGTAAAAGATGAAGAACAGCTTATTACCCTCAAATTTGAGAATCAAATTATTGGGGTAGAGGTGTTTGTGACATTAGTTTATATAAAATATAGTCAGAATGAAAGGCTAATATTGTAGGATTCATTAGGGGAGATTGCCAACAACATGCAATATCCTTAGTTAGTAGGGGTGATTTTAATGTAATCAGAGGTAAGGAGGAAAAACATAGTGGACTACAAGTCACAGTGGATGAGACTGAGGACTTTAACCATTATATCAGTATGTGTAATCTGGAAGACTGTGATCTCAAAGGAAGCAAGTTTACATGGTGGAATGGTAGGGTTGATGAAGATTGTATATTTAAAAGGCTAGACAGAGTACTGCTTAATGACAAAATACAGGAATTGTTTCCAGTCTTGGAATTGGAATAAGGAGTGGATATGACCATACTTCAATATTGCTGAAATTTAGCAAATCAAGTTAACAACTAATCAAACCATTCAGATTTCTTAAATTTTGGTTGAAGGAAGATTCATATTTAGATGTTATTTAGGGGAATTGGAATACTGAATGTGAAGGAAATCCCGTTATCAAATTTCACCAAAAGCTGAAGAAAACAAAGGTTGCACTGACTAAATGAAGTAAGCAAACTTTTGATAATATTTTCCAAGAGATTGACACACTAAAGGAGGTAATTAAGGTAAGGGAACAATAGTTTGAGCTGGAGCCATCAGGTACGAATAGAGCTAGTTTATCACAGGCTCAAGTACAACTAATGACTCAGCTGAAAAGAGAGGAAGAGTACTAGAGGTAGAAGGCTAGTTTTGAATGGTTTAAAGATAGAGAGAAGAATACTAAATTCTTTCATACTGTAGTCAAAGGGATAAGGGTCGAATTAAATATAAATAGAATTCAAAATGCAGAGGGGAGTTGGTTGGACAAATAAAATGAAATAACTGAAGCAGCAAAAGTTTTCTTTCAAAAGTAATTTGAAAAGCAAGATAATGCAGAAGACTTTTCAATGCTAGATGAATTACCAAAGTTAGTCATAGATGCTAAGAATGAGGATTTGAAGAAAATTCCAACATTGGAGGAAGTTCAGAAAGTTGTCATGGGTTTAAATAGGAATAGTACTGGGGATCCTAATGACATGACTGGTGCTTTTTTTCAGGATGCATAGAGTATTATCTCAAATAATCTACACCAGATGGTTATAGATTTTTTTTTGTGGTCATTATCTTCCTAGATTTACACTAATACTAACTTGGTTTTACTGCCAAAGAGATTAGTGGTAAATACTTTCTCAGATCTAATACCAATATCCCTTAATAATTTTGAGAATAAATCTTCTCTAGAATTATTCATGAAAAAATTAAGGGTGTTTTTCCTCACATAGTATCTGAATAACAAGCTGGTTTTGTGCAAGGAAAGTGTATTATAGCTGAAAATATCTTAGTAGTTCAAGAGATTGTATCTGAGATTAGAAAGAGGGGTAAACCACTAAACATGGTGATGAAGCTGGATATGATAAAGCATATGATAGGATAGAATGGTTGTTTATGGACAAAGTTCTGAGGAAAGTAGGTTTTTGTGAATAATTGATAGATATGGTGTTCAGGTTATTATCAAATACCTGGTACTCCATTCTGTTAAATGGACAACCAAAGGGTTTCTTTAAATCCACTAAAGGCCTTAAACAAGGTGACCCCCAGTCACCTGCTCTGTTTATCATTACAACAGAGGTTTTATCTAGGAGTTTGAAGAAACTTTTGTTCAAAAGAGAGTTCAGACTTTTTGGGATGCCTAAAAAAAGTCCTAAAATCAACCATCTGGCCTTTACAGATGACATGATAATTCTTTGTAAGGAATAACTAGGTACATTGCACCTGGTGACTTTGACACTAGAAAGATATGAAAGAGTTTCAGGGCAGAAAATTAATAAGGAAAAAAATGTCATCTATTTGCATGATAGTGTTTCAAATGAAGTAGTAGTGATGGAAGAAGTTGCTACAGGAATTTTGAGACAACAATTTCCTTTCAATTACTTGGTATATCCTCTATTCATTGCTCTTAATTTTATTTTTCTTGAGTCATGTCCTAGAAACGGATTTACTCCAATATTGTGAGTAACTTTTTCTCTTTCTTTGTTGAGTTTACTCAGGTAGAGTTACCTAATGTGTGTTGGCTAGAGTTAGTCGACTGGGAGAGAGTTTTAGTAGAGTTGTTTGGTGTAGGTGTGTAATATAGCTATTGTAATCCTTAGCACTTAGAGTTAAGTCCATTTTGAGTTTGTAATCAGAGATTGATTTGATTATAGTAGAGCTTGAAAAAGCCTGTGAGGACTGATGATGGTTTTTCTTCCTTGAGCAAGGAAGTTTTCACGTAAAATATTATTTTGTGTTGATTTACTTTGAGCATTTACTTTGTGTTCCTATTTTACTGTTGATTATTTCTTTTTAGGGACCTAATACCTTAGTGGTAGTAAATCCTTACGATTCAACAAGATAACAAACCTCTCTATTACCATAGTAATCAGAAAATTCAACTAATTCCAGAGAAGCAGCCGAAGCGTCTCAAAACATTTCAGAATTAGGCTCAATATAGGACAATAAAATTATGCAAGAACATTTAGATGCATAATTTTTAACAGGTTTATAGATGGTCTTTTTATTTCTTTTTTCACAACTTCTCCTTTTTTCCCCTTTCTTTTCTTGCATCCCTTTTGTTATTGTTGTAATATGAACTGCAAATTAACAAATTGTTTTTCTTAGTTCCAACATTTCTGCAACTGATATTCCTTTTCCATGATTATTTCATTGTACATTTGTTAAGGGTAAAGTGTCGATGTATCTGCCTACATATCTCATACCGTCTATATTGTCTACAGTTTGATATACTCTCTTAACTTGGTTGTCTCTAAATTTTCATTCTTCAGATTTTATTTTTTATGGTTTTTACCAGTTCTATAGATATAATATGGGGATTGAGGGGTGTTCATTTAAATTGGTTGTTATTATTGCCCCCCTAAAATGTTTTGCCTGCCAAAAGAGTTTTAGTAGTTAAAATATGGGGAAAAGGGTCAAAAATATCTCTCTACTTTGATTAATTGGTTATGTTTACTCTTAGTTAAATTATAGGATCAAATATACCTCTATCGTTAGTAAAGTTATCAAATATACCCCTCATTTTAACATTTTTTCATCATGGTAAGTTAAGAGCCATGTGGCGTGACGTTTTGGATGAGATGGTTGCCATGTGGCGTGCCACCTCAGCGTGCAATTTTTCTTCTCTTTTTTATTTTAACTTTTATTTTCATCAAACTTCTATTCATATATTTAATATTATTAATTTCAAAAAAAAAAATTGAGAGTTTAAAGGGACCATTTATTTTTCACTCACAAAAAACATTTACAAATCTCTATAAAAGAAAAGAATTACAAATATCCAACCAAAATTGTCCAAAGAAATAGTTTTTCTTTTAATGGTTCGCCCAACCTACTGAAAAATTCAAATTAAATCTATTTTTGTTGGATCAAATCAAAATCCATCGGCAATGTAAGTTTGTCGTGCAGATTCAGAAATGATCAATAGAATTAAATAAGTAATGATCTGACCTTGATCACTATTTATTTCAAGATCTATCAAACAAATATAGGAGTCATAATTCTTCCAACTCAAAGCCACTTTTTATATCTGCTTGCTATTTTTCGATAACATATTTAATCACCAAAACTGAACTTCTTGGTTTGTTAATTAAGAGAGGAAGTATGTGAATGCATAGTGGGAAGCATACATAAGTCTTAACAAACCAAAAAACAGAAAAAGTAACTTCTATTTAACCCAATTTGTTGTTATTTTGTTGTTTCATTCACCGGAGATGACTTCTCCGGTAAGGTTCAACAGAAAGACGAAAGTGAGGGGTGGTGGAATTGTGGTGGTGCCATCGAGTGGTGGAAGTTCACGAGTAAAGGAAAAGGGGACTGTTGTTGATTTTTTTTTTTAATAATTTAATTTTTTAAAAAAAATTAATAATATTCAATATATTAATTAAAGTTTGATGAAAATAAAAGTTAAAATGAAAAAGAGAAAATAATTGCATGCTGAGGTGGCTGCCAAACTGTCACGCCAAATGGATCTTAACTTGCCATGATGGAAAAGTGTTAAATGAGAGGTATATTTGTTAACTTTACTAACGGTGGGGATATATTTGATCCTATAATTTAACGAAGTGTAAACATGACCAATTAATCAAAGTAGAGGAGTATTTTTGAATCTTTTCCCTAAAATATATATTGGCAAATATAAATTAAATTTGCGATGATGGAAGCACAAATACTACAGTCGTTCTCAGGACATCATTTCATATCCATTAGATTGAAGGCTTAATACCAACTCGTTTTGTCAGATTATTCCATTTAGACATTTAACTGCCATGCCCTCTGCCTAACATGATCAGCAACCTTGATATCACACTGTGCACGTTGACCTAGCTTCAGTATCATGTGGGTACTAATCGTCTTATCCTTGAGCAATGCACTGGAATATCAGTATTAATGATCTTAACACCTAATTAGACAAAGTAGGTAGTGATTTGGCGCTTTAACGATTTTTGTTTTTTCTTGAAAATGAATTAAGCTCTCTTACAAGATGAAATAGCTTCACAGATTATGTTTCAAAGTGTGCTTTAACTTAGTTACTTTAGCTCGGCTAATAAGAAACTGTAAAAGAAATGATAGCAAGTGATTTATACCTAAGAAACTGTAAAAGAAATGAGAGCAAGTGATTTATACCTGGAAACTGAGGAGAGGGAGTTGCTAGGATGTAGAGAATAGCAGAAGAAAGGTATATTTAGGAAACCTTCTGCTAGCTTAAGATCGTTAACTAAGATCAGAAGATTTAACTAAGAAGAGGAAGTTAGAAAGGTGAAGGAAAATTTTAAAAGAGAACTTAGATTTGGAAGAAGACTACTTGAATATGTTTTGTATTATTATTATTTTTTTTTGGATGGTTACAAATGTTCAAGACATCCCTATTTATACTTGTGTATAGATGAGTCTAGAAAATCTTCTAAATACTTCTATAAAAAAAATCTAGAGATCTTTATCTTCTACTTCTACTCTAGATATTTCCTTCTCCAAGTGACTACACTAGATTATCCTAGAAACGTATCTAGAGCTATGTTTCACTAACTAGACTATTTTAGAAATTTAACTAGAAAACTATGATACTTATTCTTCCCAAAAATCCACTTTAGATATTTTCACATTTTCCCTTAAAGTGATTTTTTGGAACCTATCCCAAACTCGTTGCAGAAGAACTCAAACGAAGCTTTGAACCATGCCTTGGTGAAACTCTTATCAGTTTTTTCCCAACTTCTTTTTCTCCTTCCAATGATAAAGATTTTTCGTCATCAATTTGTCCTTGTTGTGTTTTATGATATTGAGTTCTCGAGCTCCCTCTTTCTCCGAACTCCTTCATAACTTCATTATCTGGAGACATACATGTGGTGAAAAAGTTTGGAGCTCTAACATTCAAGATTTTAGAACTTACTATTTCTGAAGCAACTCCATAACACAAGGACATTTCATCTATATCATCCTACTCATCTGATTCGATGACGATCTGATCATTAATTTTTTGTAAAGTCTTAGTATCATAATAGGATCCACCACTAGATTTCGTCTCTAGCTCTTCAATCATATTGTATGTCTCTCCATCTAAAATTGAGACTTCTCTTTCAACTTCATCATTCATTGGATTGTTATCTTTTCATCAAATTTCAATATTTCCTTCGAGCCAATGATTGAACTTGATGCAATGGATGATTGATCAGAGACTTCAACTTCTACTATATCTCCCTTAATAGTTTCTTCGATAATGGAATCACTGGCATATTGATTTTCAGACAATGTCTCCTCAAAATCTACTTCAACATCTTTCACGTTCAGACTTTTATGGCCAATTTTAGAATTTGCTTCTTTGATTTACTCGATAGCAGCTACCACGTCTCCAGTCTGAACATCCTCAATATTCTCTTGCTTCTGATCCGTGTCTTTCTTCTCCACATGATAGATTGTATTACATCCGATAGGTTCTCTTATCGATTTATGAAAGTCAAGGAATTTATTGCTCGACTCTCAACTTCTAAGCATCTTTCCCAGCTTTCTTCTTCTTCAACAACTTTTTCAGTATGAACTATATTGCTCTTCGTGGCTCGGTAATATCTTCTTATATGTTATATTTTGCCACACCGATAACATTTGAGAGGTTTTTTATAATTGTTAAAAGACTCTTCTTTCTTTCCAGGAGAAATTGAACCACATGCGAATTGAGAGTGAGGCATATCTCTTGTTTTTCCTTTAATGTTTCTCTTATCAGCTACAAGAGAATTTCCTTCCCTTTCTTTGACAAATTCAGCAGCCAATTATTTGGCTAGTAACTCCTGTGATGATAACAAATTCTCAAATTCCTCTAGGGATGGTTGTTTAGCCCATCCCTGAATTGATGTCACAAAGGAAATATATTCTGGTTTCAAACCATGAATGATAATTCTTCTCATTCATGCTTCAGAGATAGCCTTGTTCGTATTCAATAACGAAATCGCAGAACATAAGTTCTTAATCTTTAAAAAGTACTCGGAAATAGAAAGATTACCTTGAGTGGTGTTCACCAAGTCATTCTCCAACATTTGTAGTCGGGCTTCATTCTTCTTATTGAACAACTGATCGCGGGTCCTCCAAATTTTATGAGTTGAATTACACCTTATAATATGTTCAAACAAATTGGAAGAGATAGACATCTTCAAAATGAACTCCACTTTCGCATTAATCTGCTTCCACTTCTTGTATGTACTACTAGTCTCTGATCCATCGTTCGGAGGACTTGTGTTACTCCCATTAACAACATTCCACAAATCATCACCCACAAGGTATGATTCCATACATGTCTTTCATACCTTGTAATTGGACTGATTTAACAACTCCATTCTCAGTCCATTAATGTGACCGCTTAAATCCATTCACGCAAATCAGTTGAATTGACCACAAACCCGATCTTCAGATAAACACAAGTCAATCTATGACTTTAGCTCTGATATCATATAGAGAATAGCAGAAGAAAGGTATATTTAGGAAATCTTCTGTTAGCTCAAGATCGTTAACTAAGATCGGAAGATTCAACTAAGAAAAGGAAGCTAGAAAGGTGAAGGAAAATTTTAAAAAAGAGAACTTGGATTTGGAAGAAGACTACTTGAATATGCTTTGTATTATTATTATTTTTTTTGGATGGTTACAAATGTTCAAGACATCCCTATTTATACTTGTGTATAGATGATTCTAGAAAATCTTCTAGATACTTCTATAAGAAAAATCTAGAGATCTTTATCTTCTACTTCTACTCTAGATATTTCATTATTCAAGTGACTACACTAGATTATCCTAGAAACTTATCTAGACTTATGTTTCACTAACTAGATTATTTTATAAATGGAAAAAGTCATGGTTTCCACCTCAAACTATACACGAAAAGTCTAGGTCACACCCAAACTATCATAGTGACCTATTATACACCTATACTATATAAAAGTGAAACTATTACCTCCCCGCGATACTCATTCCCAGGCGCATTTCTTACACTCAATTTCGGCGCGTCCAACCTTTTTAAACTAAAAAAAAATGTTTAAAAATATTTAAAAATCATATCCTTTAATTCTCAATGGATATATTCAACAATACTCTCCATTTAAGTCAATTTTGGGCTCCAAACTAAAGAACCCTAAATCCCAAATTTGTCATCCAAAATCGAAATTAAAGATCATTTGTTTGAAGAATTGGTAACTAAATTTTTTTAATCGTTCGATTTCTTGCTATATTGTGAGAAAGTATAGTTCTTTTGTCTTAATTTTGTTGAAATTTTGATAATTATTTCTTCCCTTAAGTGTGTTCAACCTCTCTTAAAGCTTGTTTTCTTAATCAAGGTACTTTAATGATTAAGATTATTTCTTCCCTATCTTTTCTAATGATGATTGATATGGAGATGATCTGTCGAAGGTTCATTAAAAGAAAAAAAAAATCATAAAAGTGCTAAGAAATTTGATAGGGAAATGGATTAGTATCTATCTTTACTTATTCATTTATATTTTAATTACACATGTTAAAAAAAAAATTAAGTAATTTTAATATATAAATATAATATTTTAAAATATTTTAAATAATAAATAATACTTTAACAGATAAAATAAATATTATTAGATAGTATTTATTTTTGATATAATGAGCAAATAAAAATAAATGAGAAAGTATATGTCAGAGTGTTGTGGACTAGTAGTAATGTGCAAGTTAACGAGAATTTTATTCATCACTTTGCATGGTTTACCCTCTTACTATGACACCTTTTACATATTTTTTTATTCGAAAATTTTCATTTAGATTATAATTAGTGTACATATCCGCGCAATATGAAATTTTTTAAATTATTTCACATTAAAATGTCTTGTTTAAATCATGTAGGGTGAAATATTTGGGTTGGGTCGGATTAGAATTGGGTAAAATTAGTTGGGTTGGATTAGGTTTATTTAAGGGGCCATTAATTAAATAGGAAAATTAAATTAAACACGTGGCATCACCACAGGACGAGCGGAGTACACTCCACTCATTAAACTTGGGCATGGATGTCGCGGGGAGGTAATAGTTTTACTTTTATATAGTATAGATATGTAATAGGTCACTATGATAATTTGGGTGTGACCTAAACTTTTGTGTATAGTTTGAGGTGGAAATATGACTTTTCTCTTTTAGAAATTTAGCAAGAAAACTATGATACTTATTTTTTCAAAAAATTCACTTTAGATATTTTTCACATGGTAAGCACCCCTTACTTCCAACTAAAGATTGTGAGTTCGAGTCACGAGCAAAGAGGTGGGAGCTCCTAGAGAGGGGGTAAAAAAAAAAAGTATACCTGAAAACTCATTCCGATTCAAAAGCATGTAAAAATCATGACCTACAACAGTTAGATTTCCACCAAATTCTTTTAAGTTATATTTAGCTTGAAAGAAAAATAATTTTGATTATGTTTTTGACCTTTACAATTGCTGCTACAAAATCTGAGTGAGATTATAACTTCAAACCTAAAACATTCAATAAAGTTGATATCGCCGTCATCTTCCATTATCAATACCATCATAATGTTCCATCATCATCAACTACGTAACACCACCCACAACCACCATCCTCAGCCACAACTATCATCGCCACCAATGATGACAATCAATTGTCACTATATCAACCGGCCTATGTATTATATTTCCCAAATGAAAAAATGTAACAGAAGGAGAAGAATTTTCAGAATTCATTAGTTAATTAAAAGATGTCAACTCACTTGTGATTAAGTAGATGCCCGATTTGATTATTTGTTCCACTTTTAGAACATTAAGAGAATCTTGTCTTTGTCAGATTTAGACTCTTAACTGTGTCAACTTTTATTATTCTCTTTATTGCCTTACATAGTACTGGAAAGATTACAGCCGCAAATTCAGTATTGTTTGTGTAGAAAATTCTTAAATAGGGCTTGGGGGCAGATGATAAGAAATACATGGCCTTGAGTTTTTTTTTTTTTTTTTTTTTTTTTTTTTTGTAATTTTAAACCAGAAATGGAATAAATATAAAACTGGAAAAGGTGAATTTAAGACAGGCAATGTAGATCACCTCCTATTTTGCACATCATGTAGTATCTTACATGGTAACATGACAACCATTATATTCACAATGTGTTTTTATCAAGTCTTACATTGTTTATTTTCACTTTTTTGAATCCATGTGTCACTCTTTTTCAAAAAAAAAAAAATTATAGGTCACAGAAAGGTCAAGATATATTTAAGATCTCAAGTTTTTAAATACTTTTAGTATGTGACAGAATTTTATTTTTTGTCCAGTCAAACACCATTATCTCCAATATATAAAAGAGTTAATGATTCAGAACACACCTAAAGTATTCTGATTTATTGGATATCATACCTAAATTATAAAGTGTGTGAATTTTCTACTTGAACTATCACCAACTAGTTAGTAAAACACACCTAAACTATTAATGGTTCATTTTCCCTACCTGAAAGTTCAAGTATAAAACTCGAACATTTAATAGTTTAGGTGTGTTTTGCTAATTAATTGGTGATAGTTCAGGTAGAAAATTTAAACACTTCATAATTTGAGTGTGAAACTCAAAAAAAACTGAAATACTTTAGGTGCATAATCAAGGGCGGATCTATGTAGAAGGTTTGGGGTGCCACAACATCCGCACTTCTCGGTTGAAACTCTCTATATTTATGTGTATATGTATCAATTAATGTATAAATATTACGCTTGACATCCACAATATCAAAGAAATTGATGGTGCAAGTGGTCGAAATGGCTGAGTTTTACTCTAGCAGCGCAGGTTCGATTCCCCTTTTAGCACTATACTATCTTTTTTCTCTTAAAAAAAAAACATATTGTGGCTATGAAGAATGGAACCCTTGACCTCTTCTTACAAATCACTTGACAATACCAACTAGGCAGACCTTCATGTAATACCAACATTTGTTGATATATATAATTATAGTTTATTCTTTAAATATTGACTCCACTATCCTCAAAATATCATATGGAGATACTTATTGTTCAAAATAAGGTGTTGATATATATAATTATAGTTTATTCTTTGAATATTGACTCCACTATTCTAAAATATTATATGAAGATACTTATTGTTCAAAATAAGGTGGCACCCAGAGCTTTTGAATCCTGGATCTGCCTCTCTGTATTTCACACTATATATAAAATGAGACGAATGAGTATTATTAATTAAGAATGACCTCCTCTATATATGAATGGTAATGAAAGGAACGAATCACAAATAGGTTCTTTTTTAGTAACCAATCATAAATAGGGTTTGGCTTTTTTAAAACAGAGAATAAGTTGAAAGAATTTGTTCAAGTGCCTTACAATATTCATGTATCCCTCAAACTATTCCCAAGTGTGCGACCACAACTCATGGTTGTGATCATTTTGGTTTTTAACGCACAGTAGTCATTGTGATTATCGCTTTTAATTTGTATATGGAGGGCATAAATGCCTTCTGAGGTCCTATATTATACAAGGAATTTTTTTGTGATCTAGCAGAGATTGGCTTTTATTATTGGAAAACAACTCTAAACACACTAACAATTACTTCCAATACCTTATTGGACGATGGAGTTCCTATCATGAAAAGAAAGAAGTTGAAATGCCGTAATTTTTACTCATTTCACTTTTACTATAACGTGGTCCCCTGCTAATTGCTATTATGCAAAATTGAACTCTTCTTTTTGTTTATATTAGAATTGCTTGGTGATGGTTTGAATCTGGCCTTGAATCTGATGCTTGCTTATTACTTTTGTGGAATGAAAATTTATGTTTGCTGTGAATCTGATGCCTTTCTTTTCCTTTCCTCTTCTTTCATGTGTTTCTGTTCTTGAAATGCCTATTTGAAGACTTTCACTTTTCGTGGACTATAAATAAGAGTAATATACTTGAGTTATTTCATTGTGAAAGAATTTGGTGGCGTGTAGCTTTTCACAAGTCCTAATAAGTATCTTGTAAGATTTTTACTATACTATCCATCAATGGCAAGCCAACAACAATCTCGTCCATTGTTCCGTTTTGCTTCCATGGTTCGTCCCGCTGCACAACCTCCAGCTTCTAGTCCACAAGCACCGGCCCCACAACAGATGTTTCGACCTGCCACCCCATTTAGACCTCCGTCACCGGCAGTTACTGCTACTCAGCCACCTCAACCTCAAGAACCTACTCCACAAACACCAGCTACTGCTTCTCCTCCCCCTCCTGTTGCGGCAGCCATTGCACCACCGCAACCAGCAGTGCCGGCCCCACGTAGCCCCATTTCAGCACCGCAACCAGCAGCGTTGGCCCAACGCAGCCCCATTCCAGCGCCGCAGCCTCAACCTGTGGCTGCAGCTTCCCCACGTCCAACTCTGGCAACTCCACCTCCAAGATCATCTGTTGCTCCTCCTCAATCTGTTGTTTCTCCACCAAAGGCTCCTTCACCACGCTCTCCAGTGGCAGTACAACCACAAAGTGCTGCCACTGACGTTCCTAAATCTCCTGTCACTAAAGTCACCACGTCAGTGCCACAATCCCCATTCAAGACATTAGCTTCTAATGTAAAAACAGAGAGCGCTCCAACTAGTACTCCATATTCTTCATTACCACCATCTCCAAAAACAAAAATAGCAGATTCTATCCAAAGTCCCATCAATCAATCATCACCATCAAAAGCTCCCCCACCATCTCAAAAGATCAGCCAGACTAATTTAGTGAAATCCCAGACCTACTCTCCTCAAACTAAGCCTGCAGTTTCTCACCCGCCATCCCCACTAAAGCTTCCCCCTTCTCAACTTGAACTTGAGTCCAGGATTCCTCCACAAGTTGATCAGAAATCCGTTGTGGTCCACGAAACCACAAGGTCTAATGCTAACAGTAATCATGCCATGCAGACTACAAGAAATGGAAAAACAGTAGAAAATGGGAAACGGGAAGCAGTCAAAAAAGATAAAGGGGTTCAGCAAAAGGCGTCTAATTCTGATTCTTCTGATGACTTTGGAATGAGTGTTCTAACACTAGCTGGTGAAAACAAAGGAGCTATTATGGAGTTAAGCCCTTCAAGGAAGACATACAGCCCTCAGAGTCTTCAAAAAAAAGGAATCCCAAAGGCGTGGAGTAGTGAGGATGATGGAGAGAAATCAGGGAGTGAAAGTGGCAAGAAGGGAGATAGAATGCAGAATAAGTCCCTTCCTATGACTGCCTTCATGAACAGCAATGTCCAAGGTGTGAACAACTCCATTCTCCACAATGCTTCTTGCACTCACCATGATCCTGGTGTCCACCTTGTTTTTTCAAGGAAGACAAATGGTAGCAACGGGTTCCACATTAAGGGCGGCCAAAAGAGCTAAAATAATGTTTAAAGACGGTCAAACACTTATGAGAGTCTCTTGTCTTTTTCATGGAGGGCCCTTTGTTTTTTTTTAATATTTTGAGAGAATAAATTGAGTGGTACAGGAAGGACATGGATTCTGATTCTTCATGCATGGCTGCAATCCACCTCTCATGCACGAGGACCATCCTTGCCTTTGGTAGGACAGAGAGATTCTATGCACAATGTTGCCACTATAATGCTTTCTTATGTATTGAGCACTATTAATCTTCCATATAATTTGTAAGTTTAATACAGAATTCGTAATGTCTTATCATATCAGATACGTTCCTGTAAAATATTGAATACCATGTCTGAGGTTGGTTTTAATATAGTTGCCAACAGAACTTAGAGTGGTTGTTAGTGCAACCTGCAGCTTTTAACTAAGATCACTACCAATGAGAAAATGAGCAGGATTAGGTTACCTTTTTAATTTTCCATTGAAGATGGATTTCATGTAGAATTTGTTCAGATGCCTATTCTGCTCATGCATTTATTCTAACATAATCCAATCGATTGGTTTTCTGAAAGAGAATTGCTTCAATGAATAGCAGCTGTGTTGATTCGTTATATTTGGGACCGTTTGACGTGACCAGATACAGGTAAATAAAGGGGGTTTTACCAACATAGGTTGTGGTGTAGTGGATAGGGCTGCTCCACCTTTAACCTCGAGGGTTCGACTCTGGGTATGGAGAAAACTCTGTTGGGAGAGCTATCATCTTAATGGGCCCTACAACACACGATCCGAATTAGTCGGGGGTCCAATGTGGGCAACGAACACCGGATGGGGCAGGGGGGCGGGGGAGGGTTTCAATACAAAGCCCTCCTGCATATTACACAGGAAACCGCATCCATAAAATGTCTAAATTCAGCACACTAGGCAATTCTTCCCATTGCCTAAGTCTTCATAGGAAAAATCATCTGCTACCAGCTACCTGAGGTGGTGAGAAGTACAGATTCTCGTTGTAACAGCTGAAGTACGCACAAGTTGGTCAGACACAATTGTTAAATAATCCTGTTATCTAGGTGACAAAGCTAGCGCCACTCTGCACTCTAAAGATCAGATAAGCAATATAGCACCCGTAAGATAAAAGCCTGAAAACCTCGGCAAGAGTACAAAAAATTTAAATGGCAAGAATTTAAGTGCTCTTAACATTACAGTTGACGTGTCAGAATTACTATTTAGAGGTTAAAAGAACTTCAGTTTTCTCCATTTTACTTTAGATAGGACGTGGGTTAGTAATTAATGAAGTGGGGGTAGAATGCCTCACGTTTAAATCCTAGTAAAAACAAAAATTAAATATTAGTGGATGAATTCTTTGTGTGATTAACAAGTAGCAATGAAATGTTAAGGTTCCTGCAAAACGAATACTACCACGATAAAAAATATATACAATTAAGCATGAAGATCATCAAAGCCAGTGGCGGAGCCATCTTTGATTCACGACTCTTTCAATGGAAAAATTATATTATTTTTATACTATTTTATATGAGCAAAAATATTTTTTTATGTACGTATAGTAGTTATTTAACCCCATTCGATTAATCCATATATTTACTTCTGGACCTCTCAATGAAAATTCTGACTCCACTACCTTATCAAAGCCCATAGCTTTAGGGCAAACATTCATGTGCAATAATAACATGGCTAATTTGTTTTCATTTTAACATAAATGAATTAATGGTAAATATTACTTTAATCGTGATTAATTAATATGCATTTTCACTTCTTTTCAATTGTGATAAAATGAATAAATGATATGCATTTTTTACTTTGAATAGTTGATTCTTTAAGGTTAATTTATTTATATTTATATAGAGAATAAAATAAGATTGGTAGTCCTCATAAAATTTTTATGCAATATAATTTCTATATATGTCTATTACTTTGTCTACCCATTATTATTTTTGTTCTCATTTATTATTTAATAATCATTTTCATTTGGACCTTTATAATTGGATTAGTTGAAAAAAAAGTCAAACTAATCTTTGTCTTGAATTTCTAAGGTAAAACATTTACTCTAGGATGAAGGGAGTATCAAATCTTTTAGGACTCTTATACAATCTTACATGAGTTATAAATCATAGTTCATAGACAATATATCATATCGTAAGCCGCCAAATTAATAAATTATATATTTTCATGTTTCTTTTATAAAGAAATACACATAATTTTATAAAGATTCATTTGATTCGACAAATCAATATTAGTAGTAACGAACTATTCTTTGATGACAATATTTTCACGTCAAACGTTAATTTGTTTTTGTAAAATTTAAAATTATAGATTATTTTTTTGAAAAATATAAACTTATGGATCAACATTTATATTAAAAGATTAAAATCATAATATGTAATTCTGTGCCAACAATAACAATAATATAAAGTATACAAATGTCATATAATATGGACAGACATAAAGTATTTTAAATAGGCTTTATAATTGCTGAATTACTATTACGATAATTTAATGCATCAAGAGCAAGGAAAAGAGAATTACAAATTAAATTTTAATATTCATTTAAGATCCAAACTAAGCACGGACCGAATAAAATTAGGATTATTTAATAAAGTACAAACACCTCGTGAGGGTAAATATTTACCTCATTTAACACATTATGAACATGTTTATTCATTTGATTGTAAGCCTAGTAAATCCAAAAGAAATTCTTGAAAAACAAAAGGGGGAGAAAAAATACCGACAGTAAACGAGGGGATGAAGATTTTTTTTTTTTTTTTTTAAAAGTACATACAAAATTGTGAAATAAAGCAAAAAAGGTACTTACAAAGTAAATAACGAACTGGTGAAGAAGACCTCAGTTATTATTATTATTCCATTCATTTCAAAATAATTAAATTATTGGGGTGTAATATATTCTTAAGAAAAAATTAGCACATAAATTATAGGTTACTTTTCACTATTACCCTTTTAATTGTTCCTAAATTACTCTCCTAGAAAATATGAATTACTTAAAAACCTCATTAAATGAAAATATAAAATTAAAAAAAAAATCAATATGTCTCTCATAGAATAAATAATTTATTTATTTTAAATATTAAAAAATAGCTCAATAATTTATTTATTTTAAAATAGAAAAAGAGTATCAAAAAAAATATTATGTGTACCCGTTAAAGTGGCAAAGCTCCAAAGCTCGTGTTCTTCCTCTAGTGAATTGGACAAATGGTCAAATGACAAGTCCAAATCGAAATATTGAATCTAGGAAAAAAGACATTAGAATGCCCTTTCCAAAATAGGTAAACAAATCTCCAATACTTTTTTTGTCCCTTATATAAAAAATAAAAGTACTTGCTCTGTTTCATTTTATATGTTGCTATTTAATTGGGTACGAAATTTAAGAAATAAGAGAAGACTTAATAATATTTATCAAATTATTCTTTATCAAAAAATATGCTACTATTTTTTAAAAAATTAAGTGGAATCAATAAGGGTAAAAGTATAATTTTATCTTTAAATAATTATTAAATAAGGAAAGATGACATTCTTTTTTAAACGGATCAAAAAAGAAATGATGAAACATAAAATGACAGTGAAGGAGTACTATTCTTTCTTTTTTTGTGTGTGGGTAGGATATTTGTCTATTTGTTTTTCTACAACTCAAATAACTTTAAATAATTTTTTATATTTATTTATTTTTCAACTTCTAGTTATTTTTTATTTTACTTTAATTTTTCTTAAAAAAATTTCAACCTTTACGTGTTTTTTTTTCTTTTCTCCTTTCAACTTTTGTATTTTCCTCTTTTTAAAAAAAAAAAATTCTCAGTAGTTATTTTTTGTTTTGCCTTTTTTTCTTTATTTTTTTCTTTTATATATATATATATATATATATATTTTTTTTTTTTTTTTAATTTTATTTTTCTTTATTTTTTTTAACTTTTTTTCAGCTCCTTCCACAGAACAAGTTACTCTTCATGAGAAAAAAGTTGACAATCATATTGTATTTCGATTTATGAGATGTTCTATAAATCTTGTTTTAGAGGTAGGACTTAACTCAAGGAATTTCAAATAATAAGTTACGTCTTATGAGCACGAGTTGACACTACCACATTGTATTTTGATTTATGAGATATTCTATAACTATTGTCTTACAAGTAAAAACTTAACCAAAAGACTTTCAAACAACAACTTACGCACCATGGACAATAGTTGATATTACTATAGTGTGTTTTGATTTATAAGATGCTCTATAACTCTTGCCTTATAGACAAGATCTAGCACAAGGACCATCAAACGACAAGTTATGCTCCATAGGCAAGAGTTTACACTATCATATTATGTATTGATTTATGATATATTTTTATAACTCTTGCCTTAGAGACAGGACTTTAACCAAGAACTTTAAAACAATAAGTTACACCCCAAGGGCAAGAACTGACACCACCACATTGTGTTTTAATTTTTGAGAAGCTCTATAATTCTTGTCTTAGAGGCAAGACTTAATCTAAGGACTTTCAAACAACAATTTATGCCCCATGGGAAAGAGTTGATGCTACCACATTGTATCTTGATTTATGAGACGTTCTGTATTTCTTGCCTTAGAGGCAAAACTTAGACCAAGGGCTTTTATGCAAAAAGCTATTTCCCGTGGGTAAAAGTTGACAGTAGCTACCAAATTATATTTTGATTTATGAAATATTTTATAACTCTTGTCTTTGTTAACACGTGATTTTTGATTCTCCTCAAATTTTAACTTATTTTTTTATATTAAATATTTATATTTGATCTTATCCGATATTATTTTAATTCTTATTTTATTTTTAATTAATTTTTATTTAAAAAATTAATAACTAAATAAAGTTAATTTTGGGATATTTTATTTTTATCCAAATTTAAAAAAAAATACAAAAATTCAAAAACATTATTCTTTTTAATTTTGAATAAATAAGCTAATAGTTTTAGTACTATCTTAATTACATCTATTTTCGACTATTTATAAACTTTTATTGTATTTTCTTAAATATGAAAATTAATTAGTTATTATTATATTATTTTTATTATTAATATTTTATTTAATTATTTATAATTTTTATTTTTATTATTATCTTCTATATATATACAAAAAGAAAAAGAAAAAATTCAAAATTTGAATTTTCCCTCCCTTACCTGATAATTTTAACCGTCCCCCCCCCCCCAAAGAATTCTCCTATTAATAGACTCTTCAACCTCAGAAAAAGGGAGGGAAGAAAAAGAACGTACGTCCAATCTATACACTACACATCTATATTGTCACTGCATCAGAAAACAAAAAAAAAATATAGAGGAGAAAAGAACATACGTATTATTTTGCCTACACTGTGTCAAATAAAGACTGGGAGAAAACCATAGAAAAGAAAACATTAGAAAAAAAGAGAAAAAGAAAACATTGAATCTGAGTTTCGTATTTTCGTTTCAGTTTTGGTTCCGGTGACGATTTCTTGTTTCATCACAGGTTCTATTCAATCATGATATATTTATTTTTGTAAATTTTTTTATGAACAAGCATGAATGAAAAATATTTAAGTAAAGATTATACATTATTTGGTATGTGTAGCTGATTGATTACGTAAACTTTCTATTATTATATATTATACCATCAAATTACTGGATATTTAGGCGTTTGTACTGTGTTGGCTAAAAAATATTGCATATGATACCGTCCAATTTAAAATTAAAACAAAAAGAAAAATATTAGAAAAAATGGAAATAAATAAATATTGTACACACTATTTTCATATACTGTATTTTTTTATAATACAATACATACATCAACACATCATACATACACAGATTAAAAATTCACTACATCACATACGGTATGTTTTCTTGCATTTATAGGAATATACATACACACCTCATAATTTACCTGTATATGTGCACACACAGAAATAATAAAATCGGTAGAGAATAAGATGAAAACAATGAAAAAAAAGGCAAAGTGTGAGATCGAAACTTGAATAAAAAAAAGGAGAAAGAATCTAGTATATTTTTTATTTTTCTGGTGAAATTTCTCGTCGGAAACTACCCAAAACTCACCAGAAACCATTCCCTTACTGGAATGCGTCACCCACCCTCACCACCGGTCGAAAATCAGCCACCAACTGTCGTCAACCATCACTGGACGGTAAAATACATCTAACCAGTGTCTTTTCCATCAGCCGGCGACACCCCTCTCATGTTCCCCTTCACTGCGACCCACCATTACACCAGAAAAATACTAAATCCGGCGGAGCCCTATGGCGGTCGCTCTTCTCCTTTTTTCGGCATCTACCACCGTCTCCCCTTCTCCTTATATGTCGTCACCTTCAGCTGGCAACCTGCCGCCGGTGAATTTCGACGAATTAAGCCAACCAACAGCTATTGATCGCCGAAAACGTTCGAATTTGACTGGTTTTCTTCATGTTTTTCGGCATTGCTTGGCAATGTCGATGAAGCGACGTCAATATTTATTATCGCTTCAATTTACTATTTTTGACGAACTGATTTTTATTATATTTTATTTTCTTCGATTTCCTACTTATGAATTTTGTATAGATTTGACGAGAATGATTTTCTTTAATTACTATTGTTTAATTGTTTCTTTGGTCCTTATAAATTAAATTTCAAAAATGTTTATTTAAGATTAAAAGAGGTAATATAATTATGGATGGAGTCCTTATATTATTTATTTAAATTTGAACTCGAATTATCTCATATAACATATATTTGATTGTCTTCTCATTTACGATGAGTTAGATTGTAATATGATTAAATTTTGCTATCTAATATAATTTCTTATTGTAGTTTTATTGTACTAATTAAGTTTAAGAAATTAGGTGAGATAAAAATAATAAAAATGAATAGATAAAAATTGTTACAAATTTATAATGTGTCAACCAATATTTTTAGTGTTAGACAAATTAGGCATGTTTTAAAATATTTGTCTCAATAAAGAATGCGGTATACACATCTTTTTGAGACATTTTAAATTTAAGGACGCAATAATGCACCTTGACAAAAAGCTTTAAGAATTATTTTTCACTAATTTATTACATAAAAGTGTAAACAGATATCTTCGGGATAACAAAATTGAGCGAACTTAGGCCTTTAAACATAATTTATAAAAAGTAGTTTAAGTCAAGATAAGTCAATAAAAATGATTGTTCTATAACTACGGGACTCGAGGGGTGCCTACACCTTCCCCTCGGTCAATAGAATTCCTTACTCGATCTTCCATTTTTGCAGACCACAACAAAGAGTCATTTTATTTTTACTAGGTATTCAAAAGGTGACTTGGAACACCGTAACTCAATTTCAATTGGAGACTCTGTAAATAAATTAATCCTATTCAAAACTGTTACTTAATTGAAAAACGTTTCGACTCATTCTTCGGACAAAAAAGGGGTGTGACATCTCTGGCGACTCCGCTAGGAAACTTAACTAGAATTCAAGCTTTTGATATTGACTTTACTTGCTTTAATTATTTTTTATATCGTGTTGGGTGGCCTTATGTGCTACTTGTCGCTCATTTACTTCTTTAATATTGTTGAACTGTATTATAAACTATCTTCTCTTGCGCACCCCCTCTGAGTCTCTTAAATAAGATAGAAGGAATGCAGCACATCCATCCTACTTTCTTTTTTAGATAGCCAGAATGTCAAGGCACCTGGTGAAGGATTATAGTCACATATGTTAGACGGGGTTCAGATCGGCAACGAAGGCAGAGTAGCACTGCTACCGAATAAGTTGTTCCTTCCCGACTCGAGTGTCCGCTCGGGTAAGCCAGTCTAGACACATATTCCTATTAGGCTTAAACTTAGAAGAGCTGAAAATTCAAAATCTGGTTATCCCTATTAAGTTTCGCTTTATTCACATCATATGCATTTGACTTAGCGGGACTCGACACAGCGGTCGGGTCTGTCTAGGACAGGTGTCCCTCTTTCAACCAACATGTGCATCCTACGTGTTCTTTGGCATTTATTTAAAAGGCTATTTGATTGTTGACTAGCTTTTAGGCAACTTGGCAAAATGTAAAGAGAAGATTTTGTCCTCAAATTTAATAATATCCTTTTCAAAGAGATTAAAAAATATACATAGTTTTTTTTCAAGATCTTCATGAACTACGAGGGTCTGATCCTCACTCTTTAGTGAGATACGTAGGAAATCCTTATCGGGATACAACCCTGTATTTTAAAAATAATTATTCACAAATGTATTAAAAGATATTTTTTGAAAAAATAATAATAAAAATAAATAAAAAAAAACTATTTTCGTTAGTTATTATTTTATCTTGTTTTCCCCATTCTTCTTTGTTTTCTCCTTTTATCCTCAAATTTAATTTTATTATATATTTTAATAGCCAGAAATCTTTAGGGATCATAAGACTAAGTTTTTTACAAAATAAAAATATAAAATATATAAATCCTAATAGCCCTGAACCTTAAGAGGTAGTGAAACTGAAATTTTTATACAACTTTATATATAAAGCAATCATTTTTCTTTCTTTATTTCTAAGTCATTTTCTTTTAAGTGTATTTAGGGGATATTTTTCTTCCAAACACATGGTCAAAATTGTTTAGAGGTCTGTTGTTAAATTTGTTATAGAGTCGGTTTAAATAAGTTCTCTCTTTTAGAAAGAAGAATAAGAATGTTGTCATTCATGTTTCTCTCAATTTTTCTATTTTTGAATAAAATTATTTGCATCTAAGTCCAATTTAGTGGTCAGATTAACGAGTCAAGTTAAAAAGTCAAATTAATGAATTAAGTTCTGACTAAATCTAGACATTTCCTAATATTATCTCCATATCCATAGGTATAACATGTCTCCTCCAGTTCATGGAAAATGTCAAAAGAGGAAGAGGGGTGGGAGTATACCGCTTCAAGTTGTTAATTGTACCCCTTTGCAGATTTGGTTGTGGTGGAACGAAATGAATACATTCGATTATGATGATATACATAAGTATTTGGGCTTATTGACAAGTTTCATGACAATCAACCCTAGTAGGGAGGTGATTGATGCATTGCTGACTTTTTGGGACCCAAGGAACAATGTATTCGCTTTTTAGATTTTGAGTTGACTACGACTTTAGAAGAGATAGCGGCCTATGTTGGATATGGGGATATGCATCGGAAAAAACTTATAGCCCCAAGACTCATCTTGATAAACAGGTTCTGCAAGCTCATGAACAAACAAAACTTAAAAGAAGAGTCAATGAAAAAGGTTGGGTCTCCTTTGCAGTTTTTGTATGACAGATATGGAAGGCAAGAAGGGTTTGAGACGTACAATAAACAACTCTGTAACAAGAGAAGTTTTGAGGCTTGGAAAGTTCATAGACAGTTTGCATTCATAGTAGCCTTTTTGGGCACTATGGTATTTCGAGGAGAGAGAGAAAAATTAATATTCATTTAGCTGGAGTGGTACATATACTGATTAAGAAAGATTACACTATGGTACCAATGATCTTGGCCGATATTTACCATTCTCTAACCGTTTGTCAGAAAGGAAAGGGCTTTTTGAGGGATGTAATATCTTACTACAGATATGGATTGTGGAATATCTTTACCAATGTCCTATAGTGGAAAGGTTTATTCCTGAATGATTTAATCGTATCAAAGATTACGAAGAGAGGTTAGAGAAATATAAATGCCCAGAAGGAATTAGAGTTTGGGATAAGCTTTTCGTTCTCTGGCGGTAGATAAAATCTCTTGGAATCTCCTTTGGTTCCCTTGGAAGCAAGTCATATATAGTTCTGTCATTCAGTCGTTCTTGTTATTAATAGGTATTAGGGGTGTTTAACCTTATGTGCCATTGCAGGTCTTATGTCATCTAGGTAGATGTCAAGTAATTACCAAAATAGAAAATATGGTTGAGTTTGTTCTTGAGTTCAGACCAGAGATTCCACTTCCGGAGGGATTGGCCCAGTAGATTTGGGATGGTTATCATATCATGGGAATTGAAACAATGGTCATAGAGCGCGACAAATAATAAGTACACCCTGACTACTATAAATGGTTTGAAAAACAGCTGAGTCCACCAGTCAGACCAGAAAGATCGGTTAAAGGACTCATAGATTAAGAAGCTACAATCAAGATAGGGAACGAGAGAGCCATGAGAGAACATCATAAGGCCAACTTAGCTTTGAGAACAAAATTAGAGCATGTCATGGCAAGAATAGAAGAATAACAATGGCAATTTTCTAAAGAGAAAGCAAAGTCGGCGGATATTGAGGTTGCAATTTAGGGACAAATTAGATTGGCCACAACTAGGGGGTCACATGTTGCATAAATTGCCGCATCTCATAGCCAAAAGTTATAGGAAGTTGAAAAGAACATGCAAGAAGAATTTGTTCGAGAGAGAGATCAGTTGATACGTGAAAAAGGGATATTACGAGAACAGGTAGAGGTTGCTTCTGCACGTGAACAACATGAAAGAGGGATGATTGACTCCTGAGATCGACAGGCCCAAGAATCGGATCAGGCCTTCAGTTCCCTTTGAGGGAAGGTCCGCCGTGTAACGCAGGATACCGCCAGAGTAGGTTTAGACTAACAATAGTTGAATTGTGAAGAATTTTTGGCACAAGTACCAACTTTCGCACAATGTCCCACCATTTTATTGGAGGACATATATTTGGGTTTGGGGGGTCATATTAAGCCGAAGTCTCCTTGATTGAGCATGTTGAAGTTACAAGAATCAATTGAAGACTTTGAGACATTTGGGGTTCAGTTGTATGAGTGGATATTTGTTTCTTTTGTCATAAATTTTCAGTTTAAAAACTTCTTGTTCAGATGTTATGTCTTTTAGCTAATCGTATTTTATAGTCAGATATCAGTTAGTAGGTTTTATCTTAGGAGTTGGGTCATTTATTTTGTCGTATTTGTATTTGAAAATTATGGAATGAAATGAAGTTGACTGTTTATTTCTATATATATTCTATATATATATATATATATTATAAATTTTACTTCACTTTATTTATTTTCTTAAAAAAAATCAATCATTTTTTAAAATTTTCTTTTTCTCAAACTATGTAAGATCGGATTCATGTCCTGGCATGATACGTAGGCAACCCTCAAAGGGTTCGATCAAAACTTTTCAAAAGGTGCGCCTAAAAAAGCCGGGATGAAACATACAGCCTTCTATGATGGTTGGAGAATGCATATAGAAGCATAACATACAACGTGACATTATAATGTGTTGAATGTGTAACACTCATCCATTTGCTACTTGATCACAGAAAATATAAAATAGTTAGTGGTTGGTTTGTGGTTTAAACTGGAGTCACATCCATACAACACCAGATACAAAGAAAAGAGAAATATGACCCGCAGAGAAGGGGTAGGTCTGACAGTGAGAAAGAGTAAAATCAGTTGATTTCACAGGAATTAGCATCAATGGAAGAAATTAAGTTATTGAAACAACAGATGGTGGAAATGTACCAAGCTTGGTTGAATGGAAAAGCCCCTCCTTCCTTAATCCCTGGACTTTCAAATACGAATGATCCAAATCCTACTCAAGATCAAACTAGCGATCCATTATACCCACCTAGATTCAACCCATATGCTAATGTTGCTGGTGTTGCTGTTTTTTCTACCATATGCCCACCAAATCCATCTATCATAAATAACTCACTTTTCACTTCTGTAGCACCAGCTACTGTGGGCTCATTCGAAAATACAGAAGAATATGGGGGAACCAAGTCATGATTTATTATTTCCTTCTGAAATAACTTTCAAACCCCAAAATCCATATTATCATGCTTATCAACACGATTCTCCTATCATGATTGAGAAGATTGTTAAGAATGAGGAACAAGAGGAGATGACTAGGAAAGTAAGAAGCTTGGAGCAGAGTATGAGAAATATGTAAGGATTAAAAGGACCAAAGAGTGTTTTATACAAGGATTTGTGTATGTTTCCTGATGTCCATTTGCCGCTGAGGTTCAAAATTCCAAAGTTTAACAAATACAAAGGTCATGGAGATCCTGTAGCTCACTTATAAATTTCTGCAATCAATTAAGGGAAGCAGGAGGGAAAGAAGAATTGTTCATGGCTTACTTTGGAGAAAGCTTGGCAGGGGTAGCTTCTGAGTGGTTTATTGACCAAGACATTTCCCATTAGCACGTGTGGGATGATATGGCTCGAGATTTTACTAAGCAGTTTCAATATAACATCGATATAGTACCAGATCGCACCACACTGGTTAATATGAGAAAAAGGCAACTGAAAGTTTTTGCGAGTATGCCATCAGATGGAGAGAACAGGCTGTAAGAGTTAGACCATCGATAAATGAGTATGAAATGATTGATATCTTTCTACAGGCACAAGAACCTGATTACTTCCATCATTTGCTTTCTACTATTGAAAACACATTCTCTAAAGTCACTAAAGTTGGAGAGATGGTAGAGAATGGAATTAAGTTTGAAAAGATTATCAGTCAGGCCGCTTTGAAAGAAACAACACAAGCAATTCAAAGTAGTGTAGGAAGTTTCAGTGGAAAGAAAAGAAAAGATGATGCATCCACTGTTGTGCTAGGGCTATGACAAAATTAGAAAGGTGTTCATCACCCTTACACACAATCTTGATATAAAAACTATGTCCAAGACCCATATAACCATCCATGACACTATATTCCTCTACAAAATTCATTATTTTCTATTCCATCTCCTCAGTATTCTACCTATAATGCACAACCATATGTTCGGATTCCTTCTTACCTGCTATGGCTTACACCAGCCATCCAAAATTATCCACCAGTCCCGCAAGTTCAAAGATGCCCTGTTGGAATATCTTATGCCAACTTATTTCAGGGGCTGAGGAAAATAAATATTTTAAGCCCAAATGAGAGAAGGATCCCGAATCATCCCTTAAAGAACTTGGCTTATTCTAGAAGATGTGAATACTATTCTGATGCCCCAGGGCACGACACAGAGAAATATTGGTATCTAAAAAGAGCTATTCAGGAGATGATTAACACACAACAGATCATGGTGCAAAGTATGGACGCTCCAAATGTTAATCAAAATCCATTGCCAGATCATAATTAAAAAGACATGCTCGAAGTGATACCTAGTGGTAACGATGCTGCATTTTTCTTCAAGCCGATCATTAAAATTAAAACTAATTTGGAAAAATCAACAAATGTTGTGGATTTGATGAAAGAAAAACCTGCAAAAGTAGAAGAGGTGATAACAAAGCCTAAATCATCAAATGTTTCCTTGGTCATGGAGAAAAAGATTCCAGAAAGTGTTGGGTCAGGTCAAGTAAAACCAAAGATCATTGTTCCTGGAAGACCCACTAAGCCTCTTTTAACCATAAAAGGAGCTTCATAGCTCCTATTACTATTAAACCAATGTGACAGCTGCTTATGGTTAATACCAAAGCGGTCCCCTAGAACTACAATAGCATTGTGGTGATGCATAAGGGGAAAAATATAATCGAAGAGGTGGATGAAGTAGGGGGATTAACCCATTCTGGGAGGTGTTACACCCCAGTGGAGTTAAGAAAGAATAAACAAGGCAGTGAGGAATGAATGACAGTCAAGAAACTAGTTACTAAATAAAAAGCTAAAGAATTCTTGAAGAAGATGAAATTACCAGAATATTCTGTTGTAGAACAATTGGGGAAGACACAAACACAGATTTCTCTGTTGTTTTTATTGATACACTCGGAGGATCACTGCAAAGATATAATGAAGATTCTTAATGATACATATGTTCCCAGTGAGATTAAGGTGAATCAGCTAGAAAAAGTTGTTGGAAGGATACTTGAGGTAACTAGGATCACTTTCTCAGATGACGAATTGCCATGGATTTTCAAGTGTTAAACATTAATGCTACATAATATTATTGGGTAGGACATAGGTCCATAGGGCTGGAGCAGTCGCATCTACGTTTCACCATATGATCAAATTTGAACATGACAAGCAAGAAATAGTTGTTCATAGTAAAGGAGACTTATCCATGTATAAAGATTACTCTTTTTCCTCTATTAAAGCAAATATTGCAGATTGAGTGCTAATTCATCAAGATATTGAGATAGTGGTTGTTGAGCATATCCTCGAGGGGAATCTCATCGCAATACCACTACTGTCCTCAGCATCTGTTGTGGTACTGAATGAAATGTTAAAGCATGGTTTCGAACCAAGAAAAGATTTAGGGATATTTTTGCAAAGCAGGGCCCATCTAATAAACCTCCATGAGAACCTCGGTACCTTTGGTTTGGGATAAGAGCCCACTGCTGAAGATAAAAAGAAGGCTAAAAAGTGTAAGAAAGAGTCATGGTCACTTACCAAGCCTATACCGCCAGTTCACGAGTCTTTCATCAAAGTCAGTGTTGTCAGGTCCTCTATGTTTTTTAGTTGCAGGGTCAATGAATAATGATGATACTGAGTTGATTGGACTTTTCCAGAATATATTCATTGAAGATGATATGGTTGAAATTGGAGAAGGTACCAGCAATGTAGATATGCAGTTTATCGGGCCTGATGTCTAGCTTAACAATTAGGAGGCCACTCCTCTCCCTACTATGAAGGAGTCTTGGTATCTTGTTTGTTTTTCTTTCTGTAATTTGAATAATTCTAGGGTTGTAATTTAGATCTTTACGTTGGTATTTTAGGTTAAAACTCTTTCTATCATTATTTTTAATAAAATGTAATTTCCCTTTGTTTTATTTTGCGTCTAATATTTACTTATTTATTTTCTATCATGAAGTTCTTTCTATGCCATTCTAATGATATGACATGTATAAAAAATTGTCAAGCAGATTTAAAAACCTAATCTAGTTATGAAATAATGAATAAAGAAGTTGAATACGATGAAGAGAAACCATTTGAGGATATAGGTAAAGATTTCAAATAGTCTGAGAATAAGTCACACCCCAATTTGGATGAAACTAAGACAATCAATTTAGGAGATCATGAAAATATTAGAGAGACTAAGAGAAGTGTACATGCTCAACCACAACAAAAAAATCTATAATTAAAGCTTTGCTTGAGTACAAAGACATCATTGCATGGTCTTACAATGATATTGCAAGTTTGAGTACTGATTTGGTAGTTCATAAGTTGCCAATTGATCCTATTTTCCTTCTTTTCAAGAAAAAGTTAAGGAAGCTTAAAAGCAACATGAGTGTAAGAATCAAAGAGGAAATCACAACTTGAAGCTAAAGTTATTCGAGTGGCTCAATATCCTACTTTGTTAGTAAATATTGTCCCTGTTTCAAAAAAGGATGACAAATTTCGGATGTGTGTTGATTATCATAATCTAAATAAAGCAATTCTGAAAGATGATTTTTCACTTCCCAATATCCATATTTTGTTGGACAATTATGTCAAATATGATCTTGCATCTTTTGTGGATTGTTGTGTGGGGTATCACCAAATTATTATGGATCCAGAAGATGCGGAAAATATATCATTTATTATGTCATAGGGGACATATTGTTATCGATTTATGCCTTTTGGACTAAAAAATGCTGGGGCAACTTACATGAGGGCAATGAATACAATGTTTCATGAAATGATGCACAAAGAGATTAAAGTTTATGTGGATGACGTGATCACTAAATAAAGAGAACAGTCTAACCATGTCAAGGATCTGAGGAAATGCTTTGAAAGGATTTGAAGGTATGATCTCAAACTTAACCCAACAAAATGTGTATTTGGAGTCCCACAGGGAAAACTCTTGGTGTTTATAGTCAGTCGATGTGGCATTGAGTTAGATCCTTCAAAAATAAAAGCTATTCAAGATTTGCCTCCACCAAAGAAAAAAATGGAGGTGATGAGCTTACTCGGAAGGTTGAATTATACAGTAGATTCATTGCCCAACTTAAAATAACCTGTGAGCCAATATTAAAGTTGTTGAAGAAAAATGCTAAAGTTGAATGGACTGAAGAATGTCAAGAGGCATTTGATAGAATTAAGAGGTACCTGTCGAATCCGTCTATTTTGGTTCTTGTAGATCCAGACAGACCCTTGATATTATATATGTCTGTGTTAGATAATTCTTTTGGCTGTGTATTGCGTCAATGTAATACCCCATACTTTTCCTAGCTAATTTTATCTCAAGAATGTCTAGTATTAGCTTCTAAATTGAATGATGGTTATTCCATGAGGAATTTTCAAGATTTTTACTTTTTGTTATGTGGGAAATTCAATAAGCTTTCCATTGGTATAAGATTTGCCCAAATCCAATAACCGGGTCAGAAGTTACGACTAATTCAAGTTCCCATCATAAAACAATGCCATATTAGTTAGTGGTACGCCGCGCCACAAGAGGAAATGGTATTTGGCAAATTCCAGTATTACGGCACGTCGCGCCAGGGCCCAAATTCAAAATTGTCCTTTTCTAGTGTCTTAGCGCAATTTCCTCCACGTCACGCCAAAGTTCCAGGTCGAAAAAGAAGGGGAAACGCAATGGATTCATGCCACGCCATCCCTCAGTTTTCCAATTGTCAAATTCTAGTGACACAACGCGATAGCACCACGTCGCACCAGGGGTTTAGTTCGGGAAAATTTTACTGAAATTAAATAACGCATCCAGGGTTAAAAGAGTCAACTTTCTACCCCTATTTAAGCCCTTTAACACGTGATTCAACAACTTTTCACCTAAAATACACTCTCTTCTCTCAAAAACCTCTCAAGAACAATCTAGGTTTTTCATAGAAGATCTAATTCCAAGAAAGTTTCTCTGTCAATCTTCACAAATCATGAACTAAGGTATGCATAGTGTTCATTCATGGACTTCTTTAATCCATGAAGACCAAGAATCTCCTTTCTAAGTTTAATTTTATGGATTTCTTTATGAATTTCATGTTGAGTTTGTTTTGTGTTTTTTGAGAATGATCAATTGAATTCAAATTCATGTTGGGTGATCAATTTTATGTGGAATTGATCTGTATAGATGTATATTCATGTGCGCCTAGGAATAAACCCTAGGATAATGAAATTAGAGATGAATCATGATGATTAATTATAGTATAATGTTGTCTGCATGTGCTATGCCTACCATGTGTTTGATTAAATTCCTAGATGAAGGAACAATGCCCAACTAGTATGATATCATGAAATCCCTATGTATGTACAAGTTATGCCTATCACAATTTTGATGAAATGCTTTTATAAATATATTATGGATTATGATATTAGTTATATGTTCAAGTAAGTTATGCTTGGTCAGTTTCCTTTCATCAAGTCCTGGGGGTACTCATACCCAAAACATTAGTTGTGTGCTTAGAGCCATGTCATGTTTTCATGATACTCTCAGTCAAGCTATGAATCCTTAGACTTCAGACAATCTTATAAATCAAGAAAATCTCCATGATCTCATGACCTCAGTCAGTTGTCAGATATTAGTAGTATTCTGTCAGTCAACGGAATTCAGAAATTCAGCTCATGGTCAGTTCAGTAAATCATGTTCAGTGTCCATTAAGATAGGAGTAGAAATTAGTACCGAGTGAACCCAAAGATAGGAACGCACACTATCAGATGATGGTGTGATCCTTACCAATCATCCTTACATTCTAGAATAATGTAGCCAGGATAGGTTGAGACATCAACACTGTCGATGAGGGTTAATGAGGTGGATAAGCCCTATCAGATAAGGTCCCCACCATTCTCGTATAGGGGACACTATCAGATGAGGGTCACCCATAGCTTGTCTTTACTAGTGGCGCGGTATTGACACTCTTCCAATTGGGGTAATAGATTAGACCACAACTCGTCCATAATGGTGTATCAGGGGCATGTCAGTTAGATAATTACTTTCCACAGTTTCATGTTACAGAATTAGGACTATCAGATACAGTCAATTAGTCTCAGTAATAGAACTCAGATAGTTCTTTAGATTTCAGGACTGTCAGATATAGTTAACTTAAATACTGTATGAAACTCAGATAGTTCCATCAGATTTAGGACTGTCAGATATAGTCACTCATGTTATCAGTTATATTCAAATTCAGTAATTATGTTATCATAGTTGTAGTGTCAGTTGTTATGTCTCATGCATGTATTCTCACACTCATGATAGTTAGTTAGTTAATATTATTGTTCATGCATATGAACCCCATGCATTCAGCCTACCTCACATGCATACCTGTACATTTAAAGTAGTGACGCATTTGCGCTATGGTGTCTTATACCATAGGTTCAGAGACACGAGCAATAGTCAATTCCATATATCCACAGATAGAGTTAGAAGTGAGTCCTCATATTTCAAGGATATGATTATTTCCCTATTATCTCATTAATAAGTTTATTAGTTAGAATTAGTTGGGACATGTCCCTTCAACTCCTTACTCAGACAGTTCAGTCAATTAGAGGCTTTCTAGACTATCATGTTTCAGACTTCAGTATTTTTAGTTTTGTTCTGGGTATTCTGTTACCCCATACAGATGTTATATCATTCAGATCATGCTCAGTATTTATCCTTATGGTCTTTCAGTTCATGTTTCCACATTATAATATATTTTATGCAGTATACAGGTACAGATATCATTCATAGGTTAGCTTATGGTCCTTCAGGTCATTAACACTGTGTAGTATTTCGGGTACCAAATTCGGAGCGTTATAGTCAACATGATGTCACAGATAGAAAAGAATAGGCCATTTACTACCGAGAAATTTTTTTACCACTTATAAGGCTAATTATACTCTTCTTGAAAAGACATGATGCGCCTTAACTTGGGTAGCACAAAAGCTGAAGAATTACCTTTTGTCGTACACTACTTACCTCATCTCCCGTATGGATCCCCTAAAATACATTTTTCAGAAGCCTATGCCCACAGGCAGACTCGCGAATTGGCAGATGCTACTCACATGGTTTGATATTGTCTATGTGACACAAACTGCAATGAAAGCTCAAGCCTTCATGGATCTTTTGGCTAAAAATCCTATTAATGAGGAATATGAGCCATTAAATACTTACTTTCTAGATGAAGAGGTATTATATATTGATAAGGGTAATTTTGATGTTTGTCACTCAGGTTTGAAAATGTTCTTTGATAGAGCTGCTAATTAAAAGGAGTAGGGATAGGAGCAGTTCTTATTTTCGAATGAAGGCAATATTATCCTATAACAGCCCAACTTCGATTCTACTATACCAATAATATGGAAAAATACAAAGCTTGCATTCTGGGTTTGAGACTAGCTACTGACAGGGAAATGTGATGGTGAAAGAGTATTCTCTTAAGTTTACTCAATTAGCCAGATATGCCCCTCTTATAGTTGCAAACAACAGAGCTAAGATGAGCAAGTTCACTTTAAGGGTAAATTATAACATAGTAAATAAGTGTAGATCTGCCATGTTGAATAGTGACATGACTTTAGCCAGGCTTATGACTCATGCTCAGCAAATAGAGGAGCAGAAGATTAAGCAAACGGAGAAGCAGAATAAGAGAGCGAAGATAGGTAGTTTCAACTTTGCTCAGCCTAAATTAGAAGAAGAAAATTGTTCCCAGTTTTGTCCTAAGTCAACAATTCCAACTCTTTCTCCAGCCAGTGCTCCAGTTCCTAAGTTCAGGGAGGGTAACAGAGATAGAGAGTCAGGCTCTAGGTGTCAAGGAAGTGTTAGCAAAACTCGAACTAATCCCCTTTGTCAGACTTGTGGTAAGAACTACAAGGGCGCTTGCAGAGCTGGTAGCAATTTTTATTTTAGTTGTGGCAAGTTAGGCCACAGATTCAGAGACTGCCCTCATCCAGGTTATCAGAGTCATCTCCGCTCCTCAGCTCAGTCCGGTCTCCCAAATCAGTAGAGTACCACCTCCAATGCTACTAGTAGGCAATGCCTAAATCATCTCTATGCTCTTCAGTCCTAACAGGATCAGAAAAATTCTCCTGATGTAGTTACTGGTACATTAAAGATCTTTCATGTGCATGTTTAGGGTTTGCTAGATCCAGGAGCTTCTTTAACTTTTGTTACTCCTTATATAGCAGTAGATTTTGGAGTGAGTCCCAAAATTCTAGTAGAGCCCTTTTCAGTCTATAACCCAGTAGGTAAAACCATCATAGGCCAGTGGGTATACAGGAACTTCCCGATTATGATATTTTAGAAAGTCACTTCAGCAGACTTAGTCAAATTAGAGATGACTGATTTTGATGTTATTCTCGGCATGGATTGGCTTCATTCCTGCTATGCCACTGTCAACTGCAGAAATAGAATAGTCCAGTTTCAGTTCCTAAATGAACCTATCCTAGAGTGGAAGGGTAGTGTATCCGTTTTTAGAGGTCAGCTTATTTCCTACCTTTAGGAAAGGAAATTTATATCTAAGGGATGTGTCTATCATTTTTTTTCATGTTAAGGATTCTAGTTCTGAGATTACCAGTCCTTAATCAGTTCCAGTTGTAGGTGAATATTTAGATGTCTTTCCCGAAGATCTTCTAAGAATTTCTCCCGAAAGGGAAATAGACTTTGGTATTAATCCAATATTTCCCCGTGGGTGCCCCAGTATTATTCATGTGAAAAATAGACGATTCTCTCAGAATGTTTATAGACTACCATCAACTCAATAACGTCACGGTCAAGAACAAGTATCCTCTTCCCAGAATCGATGACTTGTTTGACCAACTTCATGGTGCCAGTTATTTCTCTAAGATAGACCTCAGATTCTTCTATCATCATCTTAGAGTCAGAGAATGTAACATTCTAAAAATAGCTTTCTGTACTCGGTATGGTCACTTCAAATTCCTAGGCATGTCATTTGGTCTTACTAATGCCCCAGCCACTTTCATAGACTTGATGAACCATGTGTTCAAGCCGTACTTGGACATGTTAATCATAGTCTTCGTAGATAATATTTTGGTCTATTCTCGCAGTGAGCGTGATCATGCAGACCATCTCAGAATAGTACTTTAGACTCTTAGAGATCATCAGCTATTCGCCAAATTTAGTAAGTATGAATTTTGGCTAAGGTCAGTAGAATTCCTTGGTCATATCATTTTTGGTGATGGAATTAGAGTAGTTCCTAAAAAGACCGAAGCATTAAGAAACTGTCCCAAACCTATCTCTCTATCAGATATTAGAAGTTTCTTAGGTTTGGCTGGATATTACAGATGGTTTGTTGAGGGATTTTCTTATATTGTATCCCCAATGTCCAAATTGACTCAGAAGAAAGTCAAGTTTTAGTGGTTAGATCTTTGCGAGAAGAGTTTTCAGGAGTTGAAGACTCGACTCACCTCAGCTCCAGTATTAGCTCTTCCAGATGGTCCAGATGGTTTCGTAGTGTATTGTGATGCATATAGAGTAATTTTGGGTTATGTCCTCAAGCAGTATGGTAAGGTCATAGCCTACGCCGCCAGACAGCTTAAACCCCATTAAAGGAATTAATCTACTCATGATCTTGAGTTAGCAGCCGTAGTCTTTGCCTTGAAGATTTGGAGGCATTATCTCTATAGAGTTCATGTAGATGTCTTCATAAATCATAAGAGTTTTTAGTATATCTTTTCTCAGAAAGATCTCAATCTTCGTTAGAGAAGGTGGTTAGAGCTCTTGAAAGATTATGACATGAGTGTTCTTTATCATTCGGGTAGGGCCAACGTAGTGGCCGACGCTCTCAGTAGACTATCCATGGGTAGTGTTTCTTGTGTAGAGGACATTAAGAAGAATTTATCTTAGGAAGTCCATCAAATTGCTAGACTAGGCATTCACTTAGTCGATACAGAAGAGGGTGATATATGGGTTCAGAGTAGTTTAGAATGATCTCTAGTTTTTAAGGTGAAAAAAAAGCAAGATAAAGATCCCAGCCTTGTCAAGTTGAAATAGTCAGTCCAGGATTAAAAAGTAGAGGTTTTCTCCCAATGGGGAGATGGTGTTTTTTGTTGTCAGGGTCATCTCTGTATTCTAGGTGTAGATGACTTAAGATAGAAAATTCTTGTAGAAGCGCATGGTGCGCGCTACTCTATTTATCCAAGGGCCACAAATATGTACCGTAAATTAGGGAAATCTATTGGTGGAGTAGGATGAAGAGAGACGTTGCAGAGTTTATGGCTAAGTAATTTACTTGTCAGCAGGTTAAGATAGAGCATCGGAAGACTAGTGGGTCCATACAGGAGTTCAGTATTCCTACTTAGAAGTGGGAAGTTGTGAACATAGACTTCGTGATGAGTTTGCCTCAAACTCGTCATCAGCATGATTCAGTCTAGATCATTATAGATAGAGTGACCAAATTAGCTCATTTTCTTCCAGTTCATACCTCTTATTCAATCGAGGATTATGCCAAACTCTACATCAAAGAGGTTGACAGATTTTATGGTGTTCTATTGTCCATTATCTCAGACAGAGGTACCCAATTCACCTCTCATTTCTGGAAAGCATTCTAAAAGGGTCTTGGTACCCAAGTTCATCTTAGTACAACCTTTCTTCCTTAGACAGATGGTCAAGCAGAATGGACAATTTAGATGTTAGAAGATATGCTAAGGGCGTGTGCAACCGATTTCAAGGAAAGTTGGGATGACCCCTTACCTTTGATTGAGTTTGCATACAATAACAACTATCATTCCAGTATTCAGATGGCTCCATTTGAAGCTCTCTACGGTAGGAGATATAGATCTCCAATTGGTTGGTTTGAATTTAGTGAGGCCTCAATTATAGGTCCTGAATTAGTATTCGGTGCCTTTGAAAAAGTCTAGTTGATTAGAGAAAGACTCTGGGATGCTCAGAGCTGACAAAAGTCTTATGTAGATGTTTGTAGAAATAATCTCGAGTTTGAGATTGGTGACTATATCTATCTAAAGATCTCTCCCATGAAGGAAGTGAAGCGGTTGGGCAAGAAAGGAAAACTCAGTCCCCGATATGTCGGTCCCTTTAAGATTCTCATTCAATTCAGCAAGGTAGCTTATGAGCTCAAATTGCCTTCAGATCTAGCCTCAGTTCATCCAATCTTTCATGTCTCTTTGCTCAAGACGTGCATAGGTGACCCATCAGTTGTAGTCCCTATTCAGAGCATTGATGTTAAGAAAACTCTCTCTTATGAAGAGATTCCAGTCAAAATCATAGACTATCAAACTCGTAAATTGAGGGGAAAAAAGTCCCTCTAGTTAAGGTTCTTTGACGAAATCAGTCTGTTGAGGGAGATACTTGGGAAGCAGAGGCAGACATGCGTACCAAGTATCCTCACCTCTTCTTCTCCAACTCAGATCAAGCTCAAGGTAACAATTCTCCTTAAGCTTACTTAGTTTCATATTCGGTGTTCATCACAAACTTGGTATGCAGCTTCTTGTTCATGTTCCCATTAGAAACTTGGTATCAAGTACCTTTTCATATTCATTCATACACACATGTATTATTTTAATTATTTAATTATTCATCAGACATGTATTCTTATTATGAGAAACTTAGTTCTTTAGAATACTCAGTCATGCATTCATGAATCAGTTACACATGCATCAGATATGCATGTTCAGTATTATATTTTCAGCTTGTCAGTCAAGAGTCATGTTCCAGTTATTCATGTTCAGTGTATACGTTAGTTGTCTTTTCTCCCCTCTCATTTAGTATTATTCGAGGATGAATGTTCTCAAGGGGGAGATATTGTAATACCCGATACTTTTCCTAGCTAATTTTATCTTAAGAATGTCTAGTATTATATTCAAAATTTAATTATGGTTATTCCATGAGGAATTTTCAAGATTTTCAATATTTGTCATGTGGAAAATTCAATAAGCTTTCCATCGATATAAGATTCGCGCAAATCCAATAACCGGGTTAGAAGTTATGACTATTTCAAGTTCCCATCATAAAACAACACCATATTAGTCAGTGGCGCACCGCGCCACAAGAGGAAATGGCATTTGGCAAATTCCAGTAGGGGTCTGCAATTATGGCATGTTGCGCTACGGCCCAAATTTAGAATTGCCCTATTCCAATGTCTTAGTGCGATTTCCTCTGTGTTGCACCAAAGTTTCAGGTCACAAAAGAAGGGGCAACATGATGGCTTCGTGTCGCGCCATCCCTCAGTTTACCAATTGTCAAATTCTAGTTACATGGCGCGATAGCACCGCATCACGCCAGGGGTTCATCTCAGGAAGATTTTACTGAAATTAAATAATGCGTCCAAGGTTAAAAGGGTCAACTTTCCACCCCTATTTAAGCCCTTTAACATGTGATTCCACAACTTTTCACCCAAAATATACTCTCTTCTCTCAAAAACCTCTTAAGAACAAGCTAGGGTTTTCATATAAGATCCAATTCCAAGGAATTTTCTCGGTCAATCTTCACAAAATCATGAACTAAGGTATGTGTAGTGTTCATTCATGGACTCATTTGGTCCATAAAGCCCAAGAATCTCCTTTCTAAGTTTAATTTTATGGATTTCTTTATGAATTTCATGTTGGGTTTGTTTTGTGTTCATTGAGAATGATCAATTGAATTCAAATCCATTTTGGGTGATCAATTTTATATGGAATTGATTTGTATAGATGTATATTCATATGAACCTAGGAATAAACCTTAGGATGATGAAATTAGAGATGAATCATGATGATTAATTGTTGTATAATGTTGTCTACATGTGCTATGCTTACCATGTGTTTGATTAAATGCCTCAATAAAGGAACAATGCCAACTAGTATGATATCATGAAATCCCCATGTATGTACAAGTTATGCCTATCACATGTTTTGATGAAATGCTTCTATAAATGTATTATGGATTATGATGTTAGTTATATGCTCAAGTAAGTTATGCTTGGTCAGTTTCCTTCTATCGAGTCCTGTGGGTTCTCATACCCGAAACATTATCTGTGTGCTTAGAGCCATGTCATGTTTTCACGATACTCTCAGTTAAGCTATGAATCCTTAGACTTCAGACGGTCTTATGACTTAGGAAAATCTTTATAATCTCATGACCTTCGTCAGTTGTCAGATATCAGTAGTATTTTATCAGTCAACGAAATTCAAAAATTCAACTCATGTTTAGTTCAGTAAATCATGTTCAGTGTCAATTCAAATGGGAGTATAAATTAGCACTGAGTGAACCCAAGGATGGGGAAACACACTATCAGATGAGGGTATGATCCTTAGCAATTATCCTTGCATTCCAGAATAATGTAGCCATCATAGGTTGAGACATCAACACTGTCGATGAGGGTTGATGAGGTGAATAAGCCCTGTCAGATAAGGGCCCCACCATTCTTGTACAGGGGACACTATCAGTACGGGTCACCCACAGCTTGTCCTTATCGGTGGCGCGGTATTGACACCCTTCCAATTGGGGTTACAGATTGGACCACAACTCGGCCATACTGGTGTATTAGGGGCATGTCAGTTAGATAACTACTTTCCACAATTTCATGTTACAAAATTAGGACTGTCAGATACAGTCAATCAGTCTCAGTGATAGAACTCAGATAGTTTTTCAGATTTCAGGACTGTCACATATAGTCAACTCAAATACTGTACGGAACTCAGATAGTTCCATTAGATTTAGGACTGTCAGATATAGTCACTCATGTTATTAGTTATATTCAAATTCAGTAATTATGTTATCATAATATTAGGGTCAGTTGTTATGTCTCATGCATGTATTCTCATGCTAGTTAGTCAGTTAATATTATTGTTCATGCATAAGAACCCCATTCATTCATCCTACCTCACATGCATACCAGTACATTTAAAGTAGTGATGCATTTGCGCTATGATGTCTTATACTATAGGTTCAGAGACACGAGCATAAGAGCAACAGTAGATTCCAGATATCTGCAGACAGAGTTAGAATAAGTCCTCATCTTTCAAGGACATGATTATTTCCCTATCATCTTATTAATCAGTTTATTAGTTAGAATTAGTTGGGGATATGTCCCATCAACTCCTTACTCAAAAAGTTCAGTCAGTTAGAGGCTTTCTAGACTATCATGTTTCAAACTTCAGACTTTTTAGTTTTGTTTTGGGTATTCTGTTACCCCACACAGATGTTATATCATTCATATCATGTTCAGTATTGAACTTTATGGCCTTTCAGTTCACGTTTCCGCATTATAAAGTATTTTATGCAGGTACAGATATTAGTCATGGGTTAGCTTATGGTCCTTCGAGGTCATGAGCACCGTGTAGTATTCAGGTACCAAATTCAGGGTGTTACAGTACACATGATGTCACAGGAAGAAAAGAATAGGACATTTACTACCTTATCAAAAAGTTTACCACATATAAGGCTAAGTATACTCTTCTTGAAAAGACATAATGCGCCTTAACTTGGGTAGCACAAAAGCTGAAGCATTACTTTTCGTCTTACACTAATTACCTTATCTCCCATATGGATCCCCTAAAATATATTTTTTAGAAGCCTATGCCCACAAGCAGACTCGCAAATTGGCAGATGCTACTCACAGGGTTTGATATTATCTATGTGACACAAAATGCAATGAAAGCTCAAGCCTTAGCGGATCTTTTGGCTGAAAATTTGGATGAAGAGGTATTAAGTGTTGATGAGGTTAATTTTGATGATTGTCACTCAGGTTGGAAAATATTCTTTGATGGAGCTGCAAATGTAAAGGTGTAGGGAAATGAGCGATTCTTATTTCTGAATCAAGGCAATATTACCCTGTAACAACCCAACTTCGATTCTAGTATACCAACAATATGGAAAAATATGAAGCTTGAATTTTGGGTTTGAGAGTAGTTACTGACATGGGAATCAAAGAAATATTGGTGTTAGGAGACTCAGATTTTTTAGTCCATCAAATCCAAGGAGATTGGGAGACTCGTGATTCAAAAATCCTACCATATCGAGGTTGTTTGCAAGATCTTTGTCAACGATTTGTATCAGTAAAATTCAAGCATATTCTCAGAGCTTATAATGATATTGATGATTCTTTGGCAACTTTATCTTTGATGCTTTAATACCCCGATAAGGCTCATATTGAACCCTTACATATACAGATACGTGATCAATGTGCATATTACAATGTGGTTGAGGAAAAACTTTATAGGGACCCTTGGTTCCATGATATCAAAGAATATATTCAGACTAGAAAATATCCCATACATATCGATGGTAACCAAAAGAAAGCCATTCGACAACTGGCTAGAAGATTTTTCCTAAGTGGGGGAATATTGTATAAGAGAACTCCAGATTTGGGACTTTTAAGGTGTATAGATTGTAAAGAAGCCTAAAAAATCATTACTGAAGTACTTTCTAAGATTTGTGGACCACACATGAGTGGGTATGTTTTGGATAAGAAAATACTTCGAGCAAGTTATTATTGGCTCACTATGGAGAGAGATTTCATCCATTTTGTTCGTAAATGTCATGACTGCCAGGTACACGGGGACTTGATACATTACCTTCCATCTAAGTTACATTCAATGACTGCTCCATGACCTTTTATGCCTTTCGGAATAGATGTAATTGGACCAATTGAATCGAAAGGATAAGTGGACATAGGTTCTTCTTGGTAGCCTTTGATTATTTCACGAAGTTGGTGAAAGCAACAACTTTCAAGTCAGTGACTAAGAAAGCGGTAGTTGATTTTATTCACTACAACATTATTTGTCGATTTGGCATTCCCAAGATAATTGTCACTGATAATGCTATAAATCTCAACAGTCACTTGATGCAACAAATGTGCTAGCAATTTAAGATTATGCATCGGAATTCAACACCTTATCGCCGAAAGAAAAATGGGGCTGTAGAAGTTGCCAACAAAAATTTAAAGAAAATACTCCGCAAGATGGTGCAGGGTTAAAGATAATGGCATAAAAAATTACCTTTTGCTTTGTTGGGTTATCGTACTACTGTTCGGACTTCAATAGGTGCAACTCTTTACTCGCTTGTGTATGGAACCAAAGTAATTGTACCTACAAAAATTAAGATTATATCTCTTTGAGTTGTTGTAGAAGCCAAAATTGATGATAATTAGTGGATCAAAATCCGATTGGAGAAATTAAGTTTGATTGATGAGAAAAGGCTGGCGTCAGTATGTCATGGACAATTGTACCAAAAGAGAATGACTCGAGCCTATAACATAAAGGTACATCCCAGACAATTCAAAGTTGTTCAGTTAGTACTAAGACGCATCCTTCCCTATCAGATTGAAGCCAAAGGCAAGTTTTCTCCTAATTGGCAAGAACCATTCATGGTGAAGAAGGTGTTACCTAATGGTGTGTTATATTTGACTGATGTAGAAGGAAAAATAAAAGGAATGTCAGTCAATGCTGATGCAGTTAAGAGATATTATGTATGATATTCATGTTCAATTATGTTATGTATGTTTTGTACTTGTATTTTAAAAGATTGAAATGATGAAGGTATTTTGTTATGCTATCCGAATAATATATCAACCTTTGCTTACCCCCTTTGAGATTTCATCTTTCTTTCGTAACCCTCTTTTGGAATCATAAAAAATCAAGAAAGAGAATGACTTTCATGAACTACATTTGACCTGATTCTTGCTATGACAAGATACGTAGCCAGGCCTACTCTGGGGTTCGGTTCAACCAAAAGAAAATTCAAGTTACCCAAAATAAAATAAAACTGAGGCAAAAGTTTATTTCCTTAAAGAGTCAATTCCAAGACGTACATGCTTCACCCAATGTTATGTAAATTTTTTAGCCTCATGCCGCCCTTTCTTTTCTAACCCTTTCCAAAAGCCAAGTTACAATCAAAGAAAGACCTTCAGATCAATCTTTGAGAATGTCAAGGCTAAACATGTTATGGGTGCATAATATTTCATATTTTGGGTGTTATTTTTCTTTAAAAATAAAAAAAATAAAAATGAGAGTCTTATTGTGAAAACCCTCTTGGGCACCATAAAGCGATTGTGAGTTGTGAGAATAATGAAATGAGAGAGTCTTATTGGTGAAAAAACCCTATGGGAACCATAAGGCGACTGTGAGTTGAGAAAGAAATAAAAATGAGATAGGCTCGTTGGCGAAAACCAGTTGAGATGTCACTAGCCAAAAGAGAATGGCAATACAGAAGATGTAAGTTCAAGTTTGGCTCAATTTCAAGTTCAATAACTAGACAAAAGTTGATCATGATAGGTGTTCTTAGATCAGGTTGTTTAATTCAAAATGCATGTCATAATCACCGAAATCAGCTTCCACATTCAAATAAGTTTTCCTTTTTGGTTAGAAAAAGAGATGCCTATTGTCTTTTTCTTTTCTTTTTGTTTTATTTTTATTTTTTATTTTTTGTGTCCTTGTCGTCAAACGAAAATTATTGTCATCTTTTGTGTACTTTTGAGTCAAATTCACGTCAAGTCAAGTGAGAAAGGACTCCAAACTTACTGCCAACTTCTTTAATGGTACAGAGCAAGACAAAGGGTCAATGTACAAGGACAATGTTTCAAAGTAAATTAAGACACTCAGAGTGATTGTGATCTGACAATTTTGGACTCGTGAAAAGATAAAAGGTTTATTAGAAGTTAAATCCATAGGTATCATACAAAAGAAATATTTTTTGATTTGAGAGACTCAATAGTCAGAATTTAGGGTCACAAGTATGACAAGTCAATAAATATTTATCAAGGATTGGAATATAAGTTGAGCATGGCAAGTCAAAAAGTGGTCACTTCAAAAGCCAAAAGCCACAAACGAACCACCACATGTTTAAAACTTATAATTTTTCTTTGTTTGAAACAGAGATGGGATGTTGTTTTCATATTAAAGTTTCAAATAAAAGGATGCAATTCTAACTTCTGTCAGTGCAAAGAGCATGATAACAGCACACGATGTTGGATCACGGTTATGGTAAATTTTATTTTTTGCGAGATGCACTTACCAAAGCTATTCCAGATTTTGATTTATCCTTTCACTATAATTTTCAAAACATTAAGATCTTGTGATACACATAAATTTTACCAATACAAATTGGAGCAAAAAAAGTCCTGTATGAAGAATGAAAATTTATTTTTAGGCACCGGACCCTCCTGAAGAATGAAAAATTATTTTTTTCGCTCAAGACCCTCCTGAAAAATGGGACAGGACCCTCCTGAAGATTGGGAATTTATTTTTTTTCTTAGGACCCTCCTGAATAATGAGAATTTATATTTTGTTCAGGACCCTCCTGAAGAATAGGACAGGACCCTCCTGAAGAATGGAAATTTACTTTTTGCTCAGGACCTTCCTGAAGAATGGGACAGGACCTCCCAAAGAATGGGAATTTATTTTTTTTTGCTCAATACCCTCTTGAAGAATGGAAATTTTTCTTTTGTTGAAGACCCTCCTAAAGAATGGGACAAGACCCTCCTGAAGAATGGAAATTTATTTTTTGCACAGGACCCTCCTAAAGAATGGGAATTTATTTCTTTATTTAGGACCCTCCTGAAGAATGGAAATTTACTTTTTGCTCAGAACCTTCCTGAAGAATGGGAATTTACTTTTGCTCAGGACCCGCCTGAAGAATGGGACACAACCCTCCTGAAGAATGGGACGGGACCCTCCTGAAGAATGGGAATTTACTTTTTGCCCAGGACCCTCCTAAAGAATGGGATGTTATTTTTCTATTTCTCCTATTATTTTAAGTTTAATAACATATTTGAAAAATTAGAAATAGCAAGCTAGGAGCCCGCCTAAAGAACAGGGTGAAGGAAAAAACAAGCCAGGAGCCCGCCTGAAGAATAGGGTGAAGGAAAAATAAGTCAGGAGCCTGCCTAAAGAACAAAGTGAAAGAAAAAATAAGTCAGAAGCCTGCCTAAAGAACAGGGTAAAGAAATAGCAAATCAACAGCCCGCCTAAAGAATAGGATGAACATTATCAGTTGCAAGTCAGGAGCCCGCCTCAAGAATATGGTGAATTTTTAAGTTCAAGTAACGAAGATTCGAATCAAGATTCTAGAAAAATTACATTTTTCACTTGTATTTTTTATTTTTGTTATTTATGTGGATGTAGAAAGCAGAAATCGTGAACCGAAAATTTGACGAAACCTTACTCGACCTTTAACTTTTTCTTTCACTATTACCTTTGGATTACTCGTGACCTAATTTCCTTATAACCCGGGATAGGTAGGAGGTCCAAAACCAGTACTCGATCACATTTTTTCTTTTCTTTTAATTTTATTTTATCCTTTTCTTTCAAATAATTGGAGGATCAAAAATCAAATCTTGTCTACTTCTTTATATAAAAACTCTTCAAGATTCCACACAAAGAGGGGCAACAATGTAGACACGTGATTTTTTATCCTCATCGAATTTTAACTTTTTTTTTATATTAAATATTTATATTTGATTCAATATTATTTTAATTCTTATTTTATTTTTTAGTAATTTTTAGTTAAAAAATCAATAAATAAATAAATTTAATTTTGGAATGTTTTATTTTATTTTTATTCTAATTTTAAAAAAAATAATACAAAAATTCAAAAATATTTTTCTTTTTAATTGTGAATAAATAAGCTAATAGTTTTTCTACTATCTTAATTGTATTTATTTTCGGCTATTTATAAACTTTTATTATATTTTCTTAAATATGAAAATTAATTAGTTATTATTATATTATTTTTATTGTTAATATTTTATTTTGTTTATTTATTATTTTTATTATTATTGTCTATATATATAAAAAAAGATTCAAAATTTGAATTTCCCCTCCCTTATCTGATAATTTTAATCGTTCCCCCCAAAGAATCCCCCTAGTAATAGACTCTTCAACCTCTATTAAAAGGGAGGTAAGAAAAAGAACGTACGTACAATCTATACACTCTACACATTTACACTGTCACTGCATCAGAAAACTAGAAAAACAGAGAGGCAAAAAGGAGAAGTATTATTTTGCCTACACTGTGTCAAATAAAGACCGACAGAAAACCAACGAAAAGAAAACATCAGAAATAAAGAGAAAAAGAAAGCATTGAATCTGAGTTCCATATTTTCGTTTGAGTTTTGGTTCCGGTGACGATTTCTTATTTCATCACAGGTTCTTTTCAATCATGAATTATTTATTTTTGTAAACTTTATTATGAACAAGCATGAATGAAAAATATTTAAGTAAAGATTATGCATTATTCAGTATGTGTAGTTGATTGATTACGTAAACTTTCTATTATTATATGTTATACTATTAAATTACTGGATATGTATACGCTTGTACTGTGTTGGATAAAAAATAATGCGTATGAGACTGTCCGATTTAAATTTAAAATAGAAAGAAAAATAGTAGAAAAAATAGATATAAATAAACACTGTACAGGCTATTTTCATATACTGTACTTTTTTATAATACAGTACATACATCAGTACATCATACATACATAGATTAAAAATTCACTACATCACATACTGTATGTTTTCTTGCATTTACACCAATATACATACACACCTCTTAATTTACCCGTATATGTGCACACACTGAAATAATAAAATCAACAGAGAATAAGATGAAAACAGCAAAAAAAAAGGCAAAGGGTGAGATCAAAACTTGAATAAAAAAAAGGAGAAATAATCTAGTATACTTTTTTTTTCAGCAAAATTTCTCGCCAGAAACTAGCCAAAACTTACCGAAAACCATTCCCTTGCCGGAACGCATCACCCACCCTCACCACCGACCGAAAAACGATCGCCAACCGCCGCCAGCCATCACTGGAAGGTAAAACACATCCAACCAGCGTCTCCTCTATCAGCCGGCGCCACCCCTCTCCCTTTTCCCTTTCACTGCCACCCATCATCACACCAGAAAAATAGCAAATCCGACGGAGCCCCATGGTTGTCGCCTTTCTCCCTTTTCCTCTATCTACCGCCGTCTCCCCTTGTCCTTATATGTCGCCGCCTCTAGCTGGCAACCTGCCGCTAGTGAATTTCGACTAATTAAGCCAACCAACGACCATTGCTCGCCGAAAATATTCAGATTTTACTGGTTTTCTTCATGTTTTTCGAAGTAATGTCAATATTTATTATCGCTTCAATTTACTATTTTTGATGAACATTTTCTTCGGTTTCCTACTTATGGATTTTGCATAGATTTGACGAGAATGATTTACTTTAATTATTGTTTTTAAAATTGTTTCTTTGGTCCTTGTAAATTAAATTTAAAAATATTTATTTAAGATTAAAAAAGGTAATATGTAATTTTGGATGGAGTCCGTATATTGTTTATTTAATTTTAAACTCGAATTATCTCATGTAACATATATTTGATTGTCTTCTTATTTACGATGAGTTAGATTGTAATATGATTAAATTTTATTATCTAATATAATTTCTTATTGTAGTTTTATTATACTAATTAAGTATAAGAAATTAGGTGAGATAAAAATAATAAAAATGAATAGATAAAAATTGTTACAAATTTATACTATGTCAACCAATGTTTTTAGCATTAGATAAATTTTAGGCATGTTTTAAAATATTTGTCTCAATTAAGAATGCAGCATATGCATCTTTTCGAGACATTTTAAATTTAAGGATGCAATAATCCACCTTGACAAATAGCTTTAAGAATTAGTTTTCACTAATTTATTTAACATAAAAGTGTAAACAGATATCTTTGGGATAACAAAATTGAGCAAACTTAGGCCTTTAACATAATTTATAAAAAGTATTTTAAGTCAAGATAAGTCAATAAAAACGAATGTGCTAGAACCACGGGAATCGAGGGGTGCCTCACACCTTTCCCCCGATCAATAGAATTCCTTACCTAGTTTCGCAGTCCACTACAAAGGGTCATTTCTTTTTTACTAGGATTCAAAAGATGACTTGTGACACCATAACTCAATTTCAAGTGGAGACTCTGTAAATAAATTAATCCCTATTTAAAACTGTCAATTAATTAAAAAAACCCTTCGACTCATTCTTCAAGCGAAAAAGGGGTGTGACAGTCTTAGAGGCAAGACGCAGTCGAAGGACTTTCAAACAACAAGCTATGTCCTATTGATAAGATTGATACAACCAGAATGTGTTTGGATAGATGCTCTATAACTCTTACCTTATAGAAAAGACTTACCTCAAAAACTTTCAAACAACAAATTACGCCCCATGGGCAAAAGTTGACATTATCATTGTGTGTCTTGATTTTTGAGATACTCTTTAACTTAGCGCAAGGACTTTCAAACAACAAGTTATGCCCCATGTGCAAGAGTTGACACTGCCATATTATGTCTTGATTTATGAGATGTTCTATAGCTTCTGCCTTAGAGGCAAGACTTAGCCCACCAAAGCAACAAGTTTTGCCCCACAGGCAAGAGTTGACACTACCACATTGTGTTTTCATTTATGAAATATTCTACAAATCTTGCCTTAGAGGCAAAAATTAGCATATAGGCTTTCAAACAAGAAGTTACTCTCCATGAGCAAGAGTTGACACTACTATATTATGTCTTGATTTGTGAGATACTTTATTACTAGTGCCTTAGAGGCAAAACTTAGTCCAATGACTTTCAAACAACAAGTTATGCCTCATGGTCAAGAGTTGACACTGTCATATTGTGTCTATATTATTGAGATGATCTCTAACTCATGTCTTAGAAACAAGACTTAACCCAAGAACTTTCACGTCCTTAAGTTTACTTCGATGTCAAAACAAAAGATACTCTTTGCTAATTATCCAACTTTCTGTTCATTAGCAAAGAATAGTAGGAGTCGCACATAGAAAAAAGAGAAGAAAAGGAAGGGGAAAAATAAAGATCGAGGAAAAAAGAGAAAAATAAATATTAAGAAAAAATATAAGTTAAAAAAAATAAACATAAAGATTGAGAAAAATAAAAAATTAGAATGAGAAACTAAAAAAATAAAGATTGATACAAATGAATTAAAAAAAGAGACAAATGAAAAATAAATAATGTTTGAGAAAAGTAAGAGAAGGAAAAAGGAAAAAGAGAAAATAAAGGTTGAGAAAATGAATTATAAGAAAAAATTAAAATTAAAATAAAATAAAAAAGAGAAAAGGAAACACTAAAAGAAAGAAAAAAAGAAAAAGAAGAAGTTGAGAGATAAATGAGCGTGGAAAGTATTAAAACATTTGAGGTTAGAGGGGCAAAAAGGTACTTGTCCTATACATAAAAAGGAAGAAAAACTAATTTTTAAAAATTTTTCTTAGAGGGGATAAAAAAATAAAGTCACCCATTATGTGGCCCATCCTATGTAATTTCTGGACATTCATGGCCTGTCGGTAGAAACAAATTTCAAATTATGGTCATTTCATAATTTGGGTCATTTTGATCCAGGTATAGTTCGGATATAGTTCATATACCATATTGATATAATTCATATATCATACTGATACAGTTCGTAAAAAATAGAGTACGAAATTTATAGATAATGTATGACTGTTATATCGAAGACTTAAGTCATCGACAGACACTTTAAGTTGTCCCAAAAATTCACTTAGACCCTTTATCTAAGGCCTGTACCTATCAGGCTACTAACCCACTCGAATTTTGATCCAATTAGGCCTTTTTTGTCAATCAGTTAAAAGCTCAAGTGTGTGCAATACACATGCGCTGATGTGGCAAAAATGAAGAATTAAAAGATGACATTTGGCATTGAATCCAAAAATAATTAAAAAATAATCCATAACTAATTAAATTATAATTAAAAAGAATTATAATTTTAAAAAAAAACTAAATACCCCACCCCTACCCTCCTCCCTCCACCCTCATCTTCTTCATCGTACTAAAAAACCTTTGGTGTAGCTCTATTTTTCCAATAAAATTCTTCCTCTTCTACAATGACAAATGAGATGGAGAAAACTCAAAATGGATTGAGGAAGATGAAATAGCTTATTGATTTATGAAAATAGCATTTTGATTTTTCTTTTTGAATTAAATTTATAATTTTGTTAATTTGTGGGGAAAAATAGATTTACATTTTTTCGGCAAACTTTCATTTTTTCGGTAGTGTAAAGAATTATGGGCCCATTCAACTTTGGAAATGCACACGCGCACACACCCGACCCTTCTTCTCCTTTACAATTTCAGCACCAAAAATTACGCCCACAGTAAGAATTTAGGCAGGATAAACGTCTTTTTTTTCTCCATTCAAATTGACCAAAAATCCACCACCGTCACCACCTCAATTTCAGTATATCCTTAGCCAAAAGAATCAGTTTCTTTCTTTTGCAAGCGACACCGAATCAAATACTCTAAATTAAAATCTCAACAAACTCAAATACATTTAAGAGAAGAGAAAATTACAGTTGGCTTACAAACAAACATCAAACCTAAAATTGGACTATGACAAACACCTTAGTTCATAATACTATTAGTAAAATTATAGTACTAGTTGTCTCTAGCATGTCAGTGAGGATATAGATGAACTTCTAGAGACTATGGCTTCACTTCTTTCTGTAACGCACACAACAAAAACCAAAGCACCACCTCGAATCGAGTAGAGTTCATTGTTTGAGGCTTTCCGGTCACCTCAAATCGAGTAGAGTTCGTTGTTTGAGGCTTTTCGGTCATTGTCAAGCTTTGGTTTTGAGCAAAATCAACTCATTTTTTTAAGTTTAAGAAACAAATGAGGAAGAAGTATTTTATTTCTTTTTAACTCGAAGGATTAGAAAACATTGATTTCGACTTTTTAAACTATTTTGAAACTTTACAGAAAATTTCAAAACAATCTAAGAAATTACAGAATCGCCACTTAATTTATTTGAAAAGAAATTAAGAAAGTTTTTTAAAATAAAATCCTATATCTCAAAACAGAAAAAAGACTTAGGCCTTTAATAAAATCCCAGGTAAGAGATTCTTATTAACATTTTAGGAAGGTTTTTAAGGCACCTAAAATATCCTCTAACTTGCGGTTATCTGTACTATTTGAAAATCACTTTGACTAACTTTGAAAAAGGAGAAGTTGATTTTTGAAAAGAAAGTGATTTAGGATGAAACTTGTATAAAATTAATTTTCGACGACTTAGTAGGGAATTTAACCAAGTCTAAGAAAATAAATATCAAGTAAGCACTTAAAGGGGAAAGGGGAGAATTAGAAGACTTAGGCTCGTAAGCCCAAATCCATCAACCCTGTCCTAATCTAATTGGGCTTTTGGACCACATGAACCTGTCCTAATCTAAATATTGGGGTTTGGCACATAACCTGTCTTAAACTATTTTTCCGGATCCATTAGCCCAGAATCGAGTTCACCTGTATTAAAATACAACTTTGGCTTCGAGGCCCCAAATGAATGAATACATAAACGATTAAATGAATAAATAAAAAGAAGATGATAATAAAAATTGAGACTTTTCAAGTTTCTTAGCGACCTTATTAATGGGTTTTGACCCATTTTCTTTCTTCGTCTATCTTCTAGCACCCGCACTCCATATAGTCGACCTTGGGTTTAAAATTCAAATTTGACTCGAAGAAGGGGGACTCATTGGACCATTAAGAAATGCAAGAAGAGAGAAGTCTATTTGGACTCGAGACTTTTTTTGCATGCAAAGAAAAGATGAAAAGATAAAGAAATTAATATATGTTCAAGGCATAAAAGTGACATATTTCAAATCAAAAGAAAATATCAAGAACCAATTTTTGAATGACAATGATAAGCACACTTGCACACGTATACCAAGAATGAGAGTCAACGAATAAAATGCAAAGCAAAGACACCCACTTACATACCTCATAATTTATGTTCATATTAAGAATGAATAAAGGTAAAAGAAAGAAGGTCATATTCAATGAATTGATGCGCGAACAAACAACGTAAGCTTGCGAAAGTAAAGGGATGGGGCAATAAGAAAAATAACCATGACTTCTAAAATTGAATAAACATAGACACTAATCCATATAACAAAATAAAATAAAGGCTAATTTTTCAAGAAAGGAAATCTTTAAATTTCAATTAAGGCGACATTAACGAAGATTCATACATCTAAATTACAATAAATATTTTCGGCAAAAATAACGACCTATGGTTTATCTTTCTAAGACATCGTTGATTCTCTTTTAATATTATGAATCAAAGAGAGACACAAATCAAGTCTCTACACACACAAAGAGCACATATAACAATCCTAAAGGGGGTAAGACAATTAGAATAAAAGTTTAGCATTTCTAAAAGTGAAATATCGTTCAACAATCATACTATGCATGACTCAAAAATATTTAAATAATTCTATTTAGATACAAAAGTCCAAATTTTCTCATTATTTTGACAAGTCAACATGCGAAAAAAAGGGAATAAACATCTTGGATAAAAATAGCTAGCACTTCATCTCTCATATGAGGATTTTGAAATCCATTAAAATAATTAGCAAGCAAATCACAAGTTCTTGACTTAACCAATTACTATTTTATTAAGGCAAAACAAACAATAATAACAATTCTTTTTAACATAAAGAATACAACTTTACATGCTAAAAATAAATAAATCCGCCAACAATGAATTTAAACAAAGCATAATAACTTCTTTTAAGCAAAGATTAAAACTTTATCCATAATAATCAAATAATAAAGTCCAAAAGGAGAAAAAATCAATATTATCCATTCTTTTCAACATAAAGGAAACAACTTTACATGCAAACAAAAAAAACATATCTGCTAACAATGAATTTAAACAAAGCATAAGTACATCTTTTAAGCAAAGATTGAAACTTTATCTATAATACTAAAATAATAAAATCAAAAAGGATAAACAATCAATATTAACTATTCTTTTTAGCATAAAAGAAACAACTTTACATGCATAAGTACATCTTTTAAATAAAGATTGAAACTTTATCTATAATAATCAAAGAATAAAGTAAAAAAAGGCGCATACAACTATTGCTAGCTCATTTTTATATCATGAACATGAAAATAATCATAATATCAATACCACAACATCCTATGGCCTTCAAGGCCGTCTACAGCAAATAATACCAGCAAACAAAATTATAACTACGAACTATGAAGAACAAAAAGACGAAGAAGAAGACGATAATAAAACTAAAAAAAGGCGTGTTTACCTTTTTTGGGGCAGCAAAATAGGACTACAAGTTTTCTTCGGAGTCTTGATTACCACCAGAAAATGTTCAACTCGAGAACTTCGATTAGCAAACAAATTTCATGGAAAAGAAATTTTCTTTACTAAAATAAAAACTCTTCATTACTTAAAGTTTTTTTTAACCTTGAGACTTGGTCTTTCTACCAAAATAGTGGTAGTATTTATAGGAAAGGATGGAGATTCAATTCTTTTCATCCACCAATGTGGGAAAGAGAATTTAGGGATGTTTTTGAAATTTTAAAATTAAAGATAAAGTGAGGTGGAAGATAAGGTGGGGGGAAATTGTACAATGTAGTACAATTTTTGAATTTCAAAATTGGAAAAATGGAAAGGTTGAGAAGGGAATTGTACAATGTAGTACAAGTTAAAAATTATTTTTGGTGGGAATTGGATAGAAGTTATGAGAGTTTTTGGGAATTTTGGGGTTATTTAAAATATAATCCCAATTGAGATTTAAAATTTAGCCAAATTTATTTAATTTTGACCAAATTAAAAATTAATTGGCGGATTGCATTGCAATTATGGCCAATTTGATTTCAATTATGGATAAATCTAATAGATTATCTAAGTTAAAGTAAAATTCGATACGAATTAAAACTTCTTTTAATCCCGAGCTTCTTGATTTAATAGAATCAAATACATATTTATCCAAATAAATTATTTTTAAGAGTAAATTCTATTTAAATCAAGAGTTTATCCGTTCAAATTAATTTTTAAGCTTATCTCCGTAAGAGCTCAAATTTTGATAAAAATATTCATTCAAGTAACAAAATTTATACAATCTCGTATATGTGAATACAAAAATATATAATCGTCACTTAAATGAAAAAATTAACCTAAATAAATATTTTACAGCATATTTATCTGGATAAAATAAATATTTCACTTTTATTTAAAATTGAAGAAACCCATAATTAAATTTAGTCATGGAAAAAAATTAGGTGTCAACAATAAGAGTGGGGGAAAAAGATGAAGGGGGGTATCGGATGGGGATGAGAGCTTTTCTTAAAAAAAAAATTAGTTTATTAATAATTTTTTGGGGCCCTCAGTGCCACTTGGCACGTTTTCATTCGTGATTTAGTCAAAAAAATACCTCCTCACATGCCACTATTGAATGGAAAACATGCGGAGTTCCATGTAGGTAAAAATGTCTGATTGGATCAATATTCGAGTGGATTAGGGGCCTGATAGGTACAGACCTTAGTTGAGGGGTTTAAGTGAATTTTTGGGATAACTTTAAGTGTCTGTCGATGACTTAAGATTATTGGAATGTGCATTTTTAAATATGATGTGTATAGAATTTGTATCATTGTTGCCATATTTCTGGTCATTCCATATATGTATGTATGTATGTATGTAAGGGTTTTGGGCTGTAGGTGACAAATGAGTTTTAAGATGAGGTGTAGGTGACACAAGTCTTAATAATGAGTGGAGGTGACAATTACTTTATTATGGATTAAGAAAGTTGAGGAAGTTTGAAAATAACCCACAAGTTTTTTAATTTATACTTTGATCCAAATGTTAGTTAATATAACAGGAAACAATAGTTAGTGCCCGTAACATAAATCGAACAAATGGATAATCTCTTACAATAGAAGATTTATTTGTTACAACAAACTAGTTATCTGTTGTAACAGACTAGTTATCTGTTGTAACATACTATTTATCTATTGTATCAGACTGATTATCTGTTGTATCAGACTGATTATCTGTTGCATCAGACTGATTATCTATTGCATCAGACTGATTATCTGTTGCAATATATAATTAATCTATTGCAATAGATGATTAATCTATTGCAACAGATTATTAATCTATTTGAAATAACACAAATCAGCATTACCACAAATCCAACAGATAACCAATATGTTTCGACTCTTGTTATTGCTATTGAATTCAAAATTATTCCTTACGTCCAATCGTCGATATGTTTGTTGAGAAGATAATAGACAAAATAAAAATTAAATACTCCCCCCGTCTCAAATTACCCATCCCAAATTTTCTAATTTGATTTCTCATTTTAATTGTTATTTTTCATTAATCAGGAAGAGACATAAAAAAAATTCCATGTTTTATCCTTTGCATTAATTACTTTTTCTTCAAATTAAAATATAAACATCATTTAATAGGGGTATTATGGTAAACTATGCATGTTATTAATTAATTTTCTTAATCAATGTGCCATCTCAATTTGGAACGGATAATTTAAGATGGAGGGAGTATGAATTAAAACATCAAAGCGATGCAACAGACTAGTTATCTGTTGAAATAGGCTAGTTATCTGTTGCATCATACTAATTATATTTTGCACCAAACTGCTTCTCTATTGCAACATATGAGTAATCTGTTTGGAACAACACAAATCAGCCCCTGCCACAAACCTAACAGATAACTAATATGTTTCAACTCTTGCTATTGCTACTGGATTCAAAATTATTTCTTACGTCCAATCGTCGACATATTTATTGAGAAGATAATAGACAGAATAAAAATTAAATATGAATTAAAACGTCAAAGTTGATCAAACATAATTTTTTATTAAACAAAAACAAATAAAAATATATATACATAGACTAAAAGAAAAAAATAATCTTATTATTATTATTATTATTATCATTATTATTATTATTATTATTATTATTATTATTATTATTATTATTATTATTATTATTGTCAGTCGGTCAATCTTCAACTGGTAGCATCAAGGCCCTCCTCAACCTGCAGATCACATGGAGCATCCTTGCTTTAACTACTCCCAGTTTCCATTGCAGGTCATGAACCTGCATCCGAAGTTCATTCACAGCGTCTTGCAGAATACATATGAATTGACAAAAAATGTAAAAACAAAAGTAAAGAAAAGAATATCCGAATGTAATACAACGTATACTATAATTTGGCAAGAAAAAAAATTATCCGAGTCAGGGAAGAGAAAGTGGTGGAAGGTGTAATATGAAAGACAAGATGCAATAAATAAATAGAGTGTAGTTGAATGAATGATTGAGTAAGGAGGGACCTATTTATAGAGGATTGAATTTGAATGAATGGCAAAAAGGTGCGACTATTCACCTCCATTTATTAATTATATTTTTTATTACTGTGAATAATTATGACTTAATTAAATTAAGAAATATTTTGATAAGTCATGACTTTCCAGATTATTATTATTAATTAGTTCTTTTCAAGAACGGTTTTATTGAGTTGTGACAACAGATTCTATATCTGTTGTATCAAATAACTAATCTGTGACAACAGATATATCATCTGTTGCAACAAATAGAAAACTTATTGCATCAAATAATCTATCTGTTGCAACATATAATCTAACTGTTCACCTTTATTTATTAATTATATTTTTTATTACTATGAAAAGTTATGACTTAATTAAATTAAGAAATATTGTGATAACTTATGACTTTTCAGCTTATTATTATTAATTAGCTCTTTTCAAGAACCATTTTTATTGAGTTGTGACAACAAATTCTATATCTGTTGCATCAGATAACTTATCTGTGATAATAGATATATCATCTGTTAAAACAAATAAAAAAACTATTGCATCAGATAATTTATCTGTTGTAATATATAATCTAATTATTCACCTCTATTTATTGATTACATTTTTTATTACTGTGAAAAGTTATAACTTAATTAAATTAAGAAATATTATGATAAGTCATGACTTTTCAGATTATTAATATTAATTAGTTCTTTCCAAGAAACGTTTTTATTGAGTTGTGACAAAAGATTTTATATCTGTTACATCAGATAACTCATCTGTGACAACAGATATAGCATCTGTTGCAACAAATAGAAAACTAGTTGCATCAGATAACCTATCTGTTGCAACATATAATCTATCTTTTTTTAAAAAAATTTATCATCATATCATTAATCCAAATTTTCTAACTTTTTTATTATATAAATAAAAAAAATAGATTTTAAAACAAAAATATTTTCTGTGAAAAGAAATGATGCCTATTTAATATTAACGTCAATTATTCAAATTAAATAACTATTTTTTGGGGGTTATAAATTGTGTTTATCATTTATTTCCTTATTATTTTCGGTGAAAAGAAATGACTTAATTAAATCAAGCTGGTGAGTTTTTATATTATTGTGACAAGTCATGATTTTTCAGCTTATTATTATTAAATAACCTTTTTCTCAATTTAAAAATCGAAGACACCTTTTCAATAACCGTTTCTTTAATATAATAATAATTATTATTTTTATTGAGTTCTGACAATAGATTGTATATCCGTTGCATCAGATAAACCATCTGTTGCAACAGATATAACATTTGTTGCAACAAATCGACCATCTATTTTAATAGCTTTTTTGATTTCTTCTAACAGTCGATACATCAGTCGCAACAGATGAGAAATTTGATGCATCAACAACATTGTTGAATGTGTTTTAGACAAAAAATCACGACTATTCACCTTTTTCTTAATAATCATCATATAAGTTAATTAATCCAATATTGTGACTTTTTTTATTATATAATAAATAAACAAATTTAAAAAATAAATTTAAGAACAAAATAGTGAAAAGTCACGACCAGTTATTAAAATTAAATAATCGTTCTTTTAAGGTTATAAATTGTGTTTATCACTTATTTCCTTATTATTTATTTACGAACCATTTTTCATATTAAATAATCGAAAAGTCATGAATTTTCACCCTCTCAATAACAACAATAACCTTTTTTTATTAATAACCTGCTGTTGCAACATATGATCCATCTGTCATATCAGATTAACCTCTGTTGCCATAAATACTCAATTCCTACCACCAACCGTCGACATGTTGAGAATAAGGAATAAATAAAATGATAATTAAATATTAAATAAGAATTAAAAATTCAAAGTCGACCACCAACCATAGATTTTTGAATCCCTTAGGTAGATCCGATATAAGAAGGAAAATACATACGCTAAAACAAAAAACATAACCTAATTATTATTACTACTATTATTATTATTATCATTATCATTATTAGTATTACTATTATTGTCAATGAGAAAATTTTTATATGGCAGCAGCAGGGCCTTCCTCAGCATTGCTCTGAAGTCGGCCAAATTCCTCTGGAGTTCATCAAACTGCCTTTGAAGTTCCCGCAAGGACTCGATATGAATCTTCTTGTATGAATCTGGATTAGCCATATTTTTAAGTGTAGTATAATGAACGAGTAAGGAGGGACCTATTTATAAATGATTGAATTCGAAGGGGTTAGTCAAAAGGCCACAACTGTTCATCCATTAATTAAATAAAACTAGTGACTTTTCAAATATGTAAATTAAAAAATGGATCTACTACAACATTTTATCTTTTATTGTATTTCAGAAAGAAAAGAAAATTGCTTTAAAATAAATCTAACAGATAGGTAATCTGTTGCAAAATATATTCCATCTGTTAGATAACTTACAACATATTGACAATCTGTTGCAACAGATGGATATATCTATTTGATTTTTCCAACAGATATGTCATATGTTGCAATAGATTGATCATCTGTCATAACAAATGTCTGTAATTATTTGATAATTTAAATAGATGTGGAATCTGTTACAACTTGTTAGTCATTTGTTTATTCAATTTAAGTCATAGATGGGCTAGAAAGAATATGGTGTGTGCAGATGGATGGATCCACTGTCATGTATGGGAGTTAAGTATTACTAAAAAGGTCACCGGGATAACACATACAAAGTACAATATTTTTGTGAATGCAGTTTTTAACCGATTAGGCACTGATCATTCAAACAAGATCCTACATTGTACAGTTAAGTTTGATGGGTTTGAATTAATAAGGTCGAGGCCCTCATAAAGATGGTGCATATACCCTATTACGAATTACTGATGGTTGTTGCTATGTTTATGTGTGTCAAGTTTTGAGAAGGGATCAATATTTAGTGTATTTGCAGAGATCCAATAGCAATTGGACTTAACTTTAAGTGTACATTGGACTCTGATAAGGACCTAGAAGCCTTACAATGCATCAAACAAGAAAAGAAATCCAATAGAAATTCCCCTGGCCCAAATTTATATGGAAAGGTTGTTCGAGAAGATGATTATACTCCTGAAGGAGTTGAAGGAGAATGTCTGTGAGGGAAAGGGGAATTGATGAAAGACTGTATCATCTGAAAGCTAATTGTAGATGATACATAAGGTAGCAAGGAACCTCTAGTGAATCTGGCCGATGAAATCATCTTAAAACATGAGAAATCTAAATCAAGTGCAAATATGAAAGTGTATCCGGTAATGTAAATTCGTCTGATGTTTCTCTAAAAGAAAAATAATGTAGATGGACACTTTCCTAGGGAGCTGCGACTAGGTAGCGTGGTCGGGATTATCACCTAGATAGAAAATAGCAGAAGACCAAGAAAGTAGCCTTATGGGTATCGAGGGTTGAAATGGTGTATAGTAAGTCTAGAAAACTTACGCCAATAGCATCTGCAGTTAAAATAAGAAATCTAAACGAAGGCGACAATTTCTGAATTTTAAATGGCATCCTATGCCTTTTTGTTTGTGGTTCCGATTAGGTACACTGCTATTGACCTAATTGGAACCACAAACGGGATTGAAAGACAATTTTAGTGTCATTACTTCCTTGGAAATATGGATTAATTGATTGTGTTTTCTTTTATTAGCATGCTTTCAATATTTTTTGGAGAAGATCAGAGGCTTGTTACAGTATGTGAATTTTGATAATTTTCAAGCTTACCTCCAGCTTGCCGATTTGGTATCCAAGCTTCTCGTTGCCGTCTTTGAAGTTGGTATAGAGTTTCTGGTCTCTTATGATCTCGATTAGGAACACTCTCTTCAAAGTTGTGGCATTGTAGAAGGTCTTCAAAAGCCTTAAAGGATACATGGAGGGTCGCTATGTTTGTTTTAGTTCAAAATGTGTTGATGCACAGTCAAGATATGGCCCCAATAGTTAAATAACTCACTTTTATCGAGGGTTGGTAAATGCAGCTTGCTCAACCAACCTTCAAGGGATTTGATAAATTACTAAGCAGGGAGTTATGTAACGTTAGTTCTAAACTGACTCTACCAAGCCTATCAAATGTTACGTAACTCCAGGCTCATTATCTATCAAAAACCTTTGCTTGAGTTAGTGGACAAATCAAATGATATCAATTTCTTAGCCTTTCTGTTGATCGCTCTTATCTAATATAGGTGACAAGATATTGGCCATGCAAAAGTCTACACCGTCATCAGAAATTCTTTCCAGAGCAAAAGTCTACAGAAGGTACAATAGTAATCTCTCAATAGTGATATTGAGAGATTACTATTGATGTCTTCTGAAGACTTTTTCTCTAGCAAAATTTTTTGGAGATGGTGTAGACTTTTGCATGGTGGATATCTTGTCCTATATATAGGATAAGAACGGTCAGCAGAAAGGCTGAGAGATTGAGCTTGTTTGATTTGTGCACTAACTCAGGAAAAGTTTTTAATAGGGTAATGATCCTGGAGTTACGTAGTGTTTGATAGGCTTTGTAGAGCCAGTTTAGATGAAATGTTACATAACTCCTTGCTTATTAATTTATCAAATCCCTAGAAGGTTGGTTGAGCAAGATGCATTGAGCAACGAGCGATAAAAGTGAGCTATTCAACTGTTGGGACCACATCTTGACTGTGCATTAACACATTTTGACTAAAAACATACACAACGACACTACATGTATCCATTAAGGATTCTGAAGAGAGTATTTTGAAGGGCTTCTAGAATCCTTCACTTTTGAAGGTAGTATTCCTGATCGAGCTAACAAGATATCAGGAATTCTATACCAACTTCAAAGACGACAACGACAAGATTGAATACCAAATTTGCAAGCTGGAGATAAGCTTGAAAATTATCAAAATTCACATACTACAGCAAGCCTCTAATTTTTTCCAAGATATGTTGAAAGCATGCAAAGGCTAGAAAACACACATAATTATATCTATATTGCTAAGGAAGTAATGACACTCAATCTGTATTTCAATCTTATTTATGATTCCGATCAGGTCAACAAAAGTGGACTTGACCGGAACCATAAACAAGAAGGGATGAGATCTAATTTATAATTTAGAAATTGCCGCATTCGCTTAGATTCCTTGTTTTAAATGCAGTTGCTATTGGCATAAGTTTTCTAGACTTACTGTGCATTATTTCAACCCTCGATGCCTGTACGACTGCTTTCTTGGTCTTCTATTATTTTCTATCTAGGTGATAATCCCGACCATGCTACCTAGATGTAGCTCTCTTGCAAAGAGACCATATGTACTATTTTTCTTTTAGAGAAACAACAGACGGATTTTACGGATACTATTACATATTTGCACTTGATATAAATTTCTCATGTTCTAAGATAGTTTCATCGGTCAGATTTGCTAGAATTTCTTTCCACCCTATGTATCTTCTTCAATTAGCTCTCAAATGATATAGTCTTTCATCAACAACCCATTTTCCCTTGAAGACATTTTCCTACCGCACCTTCTTACATATAATCATAACCCCGAGTAACCCAACCATATAAATTTGGGATAAGGAAATAACTATATTTATTTTGTTCTTGGTTGAAGCAAAGACAAGGTTCGAAAGCCCTCTCAGGGTCCAATGCACTCTAAAAGTTAGTCTAATCGCTATTGAATCTCTTAATAATGCTACCAAAACTAGATCCCTTCACAATGCTTGACACATAAATATGAGCAACAACTGATCTCTTAGCCTTATCGGTTCGGACCTACCAAACTTAATTGTAAAATTGCAGATATCTTGTTTGGATGATCAATGACTAATCGGTAAAAATAACATTCACAAAATCAGTGTACTGTAGATGTGTTTCCATGATAACATTATCAGTAATACATACCTCCCAAATATGAAGTGGTTCCATCTACAAGCATCTTATTCCTCTGAACCCATCTTTACTGCAACCTCTTGTATTGGTCGGGCAAAGGTTTATCAACTTTCAGTTCCTTATATCTACAAAAAAGAGGAAAAAATTGACGTCACAAAAAGAACATTATCCATCTATTGCAAAAGATGTGAGGCCTATTGTAACAGATGTGGAGTCTTTTGCAACAGATATGGAGTCTGTTGCAATAAATATGGAGCTTGTTACATCAGATATGGAGCCTATTGCATCAGATATAGAGCCTGTTAGAACAGATATGGAGCTTGTTGCAACAGATGTGGAGTTTGTTGGAATACATCAAACCAGCCTTGCTGGTGGTTTGATTTGTTCCAACAGTTGCTCTATTTGTTGCAACATCAATAACAACATAAATGACAAATAATAAACATCAACAATAAATAAACAATATTATTTGTTCTAATATCATCATCAACAAAGAAGAAACATCCTTTATTTCAACACCATCATTAATACCATACCATAAGTTTCAACAATGCCAACCCTACCAATAACATCAATAACAGCATCAACAATAAAGAAACAAAAAAAATACATATACAAAAATGATACTGCAACAAGACTTTTAAACTTCTCCCAACAGATGACTTTTTCGTATATTATAAGAAAAATTCTCGATTCATTTATTCAACACTTAAAAGTTCCTTCAATTTTTTATGTAAATATGATATGGGTAAATAAATAAAAAAATAGATGTAAATAACTTGCAAAGAAGAAGAGAAGAATAAAAGAGCAATAGTGTACCATACCTTAATGTCAAAAGAGGATCAAAACAACAATTTCAGTTGAGGAAAGATATGAATCGGTATAGATCTAAAAAGATATTTATGAGAAAGAGAAGATAAAAGAGATAAAAAGGTTGTGTTAACCCTAAAGAAGAGAAAAAAATGAGAGATGAATAAAATAAATTTAGGGCTGATGAAGGAGAGATAAGATAATTCTAGATGTCTTAGGGGTTTCAATATTCATTAATTAATATTCATTAATAATTTAAAGGGCATGAGAAAGAAGATGAGTGACATTGAAAAGACAAGATAAGACTACTCAATGAGACTTTTGAGTTATCCAAGAAACATTATAGTAGTACTACTTTATCTACTCGGACAGAAGCTTGCTTTAAAATTTAAAGAGAAAAAAATCAAATAGATATGTCATTTGTTGTAATAGATAGCAATATCTGTTTGACAAATACCAATAACTCAGTCATCTGTAACAACAGATGTAAATGTCCACTTGATTATTAAATCAGATATGTCATCTGTTACAACAAATATCAATATTTATTTGAAAATTTCCAATAGCTTAGTCATTTATCACAACAGATGCAAATGTCTATTTGATAATTAAATCAGATATGTCATATGTTGCAATAGATATGAATATCTGTTAGAAAATTTCCAACAACTCAGTCGTTTATTACAACAGATTTATTTGTAATTAAATTAGCTGGAACTAGGGATGAATGAGTGAGTTCATAGGGTCAACAACAACTTTAATTAAGTCTATGCGATTGCATGGTATTGGTATTGTGTTCATCCTGACTCGAGTCATCGATCGATCACTCTGAGTTAAAAATATTTTCATTAGCTTAATATTAAGCTAGTACCTAAATTGATTTAGGTGAAACTAGGGATGAATCAGTTCGTAGGGTCAACTACAAATTTAATTAAGTCTTTGCAATTGCATGGTGCTGGTATTTTGTTCATCCAGACACGAGTCATCAATCGATCACTCAGCTGAAAAGATTCTCATTAACTTAATGTTACGCTAGTACCCTAATTGATTTACGTTAAACTAGGGATGAATGAGTTCGTAGGGTTAATTATAACTTCAATTGAGTCTTTGCAGTTGCATGGTGTTGGTATTGCGTTCATCCAAACTTGAGTCATCGATCGATCATTCTAAGTTAAAAAGATTCTCATTAACTTAATGTTAAGCTAGTACCTTAATTGATTTAGGTTAAACGAAGGATGAATGAGTTTGTAGGGTCAATTATAACTTCAATTAAGTCTTTGCAATTGCATAGTGTTGGTATTGCATTCATCCCAACCCGAATCATGGATCAATCACTCTGAGTTGAAAAGATTCTTATTAACTTAATGTTAAGCTAGTAACTAAATTAATTTAGGTAGAACTAAGGATGAATGAGCTCATAAGGTCAACTATAACTTAAATTGTGTCTTTGTAATTGAATGGTGTTGGTATTATGTTCAACCCAACTCGAGTCGTCTATCGATCACTCTGAGTTGAAAATATTCTCATTAACTTAATGTTAAGCTAGTACCTTAATTTATTTTGGTGGAACTAGGGATAAATGAGTTCGTAGGGTCAACTACAACTTTAAATGAGTCTTTGTAATTACATGATGTTGATATTGCATTCATCGCAACCCAAGTCGATGATCGATCACTCTGAGGTGAAAATATTCTAATTAACCTAATGTTAAGCTAGTAACTAAATTGATTTATGTGTAACAAGAGATGAATAATTTCATAGGGCCAACTACAACTTCAATTGAGTCTTTCTAGTTGCATGGTATTGGTATTATATTTATCCCGACCCGAGTTGTCGATCGATCACTCTGAGTTGAAAAGATTCTCATTAACTTAATATTGAGCTAGTGACTTAATTGATTGAGGTAGAACTAGGGATGAATGAGTTCGTAGGGTCAACTACAAATTCAATTGAGTCTTTGCAATTGCATGGTGTTCGTATTGCGTTTATCCCGACCCGAGTCATTGATCAATCACTCTGAGTTGAAAAAATTCTCATTAACTTAATGTTAAGCTAGTAACTAAATTGATTTAGGTGGAACTAGGGATGAATGATTTCATAGGATCAACTACAACTTTAATTGAATCTTTGCAATTGCATGGTGTTGGTATTGCGTTCATCCCAACCCGATTTGTCGATTGATCACTCTGATTTGAAAAAATTCTCATTAACTTAATGTTAAGCTAGTACCTTAATTTATTTAGGTGTAACTAGGGATGAATGAGTTCGTAGGATCAACTACAACTTCAATTGAATCTTTACAATTACATGATGTTGGTATTGCGTTCATCCCGACCTGGGTCATCGATCAATCACTCTGAGTTGAAAAGATTTTCATTAACTTAATATTTTAAGAACTATATCTTTTAAAATTTTAAAAATTAATTAAGATCAATTCGGACCGAACTAACAATTTCTAAACTTGTCATTCTTTTTCAAAATTACAAATCACCTATTTACGTGAAAAACTTTTCCTCATTTCAAATATAAAGTTCTCACTCTTCTCTCTCTCTCTCTCAACAATACAAACAATAACAACTCAACATATTGCTCAAACCTTCAACACAGATCGATTTTCTTCCAATTTTCAACCACATAGTTGTTATTTTCGACTTCGTTCTTGCTTGTATCCATTATTTTCTCTATCTTCACCGATACCAGAGTTTGAGAATAGTTCTACATTTGTTCTTTATTCTAAAAATTAGGGATTTTTAGTTAATGTTGAAAAAGAAGACTTTGAGTTGTATTATCTTCGAGAATGGATTAACAATTTTGAGTTTTGAGTCTAAAAAAGTAGGAAGCACCCGAGAAAACCCTATTTTTTGTCTTAGTATTTTGTTGATTGTCGTGGTATTGTTGGATGGTGTTTGTGGTGGTGTTGGTGGTTGTTGGTGGTGGTATCGGTATTTGTGGATTTGGTGGTGGTGTCGGTGGTCTTGGTGTTGGTATTGGTGGCATTGGTGTTTGTCTTGATGGCATTTGTAGTTGCATGGGTTGTGGTGTTGGTGGTGGTTTTGGTGGTCCATCTATTGCAATAGGTAGAAGATCTTTTGGGAGATATTAAATAGGTCTTCAAACAGATTCCCCATCTGTTCCAGCTAATAGGTTATCCGTTGGAGTATTTTTTTGTAATATGGCATAAATAATTTATTAAAATTTGTCTTACCTTTTTTTAAAAAATCATGCATACATCAAATGCAATGTATTTTTTGTTTTCTATTGTTTGTAGTTAAAAGATGTCTCCCAAAAGAAAAGAAACTAAAAGTGGATCAACTTCTGACCACCCAACAAAAAAGGCTAGAGTACAGATAGATTTATAGGAACTTTCAGAACAATCTCAGTCAGGGCAAAATAAAGCTTTGGAAAGTGATAACTCCTTCTCACTAATGGGGCGTGAATTAATATTAAAATTCCAGCATGATTCTGTCAAAATCATCAGTATCGAGAGGTTTCGAGTTGCGATGCCAATGGATAGCCCTAAAAAAGTAATTGGTGATCTGGTACTTAAATGTCAGTTGGGGAAATGTTTTGATGAACCTAGGAGTATTATGAAGAATGAAAACACAGATGAAATTTTTAAGAGGAGCTGTTTTGCATACTTTCTTAAGCTGCCTGAGGACTACACTCTCCGTTTCTTAATGAACATGGTATATGGTCTTCTCAAGCGTAGGATCAAGTACGCAGGGATGATAAAGATTCGAAGGAGGGCAAAAAAATGGATGAAAGTTGGATCAACTATTATGGCATGCCAGTTTATTTTGGATTGAAAACGTTTGCCATAGAGACGGGCTTGAGATGTCATCATCCAGAAGAACATCTCATCAAGGAAACACCCCATAAAGGGTCCAATAAACGCAAGGGAAAAAAAGATAGGTTGTTGGGAATTATTGAAAGTAGCTACAAAGCAGAGGATTTGATGGCAGATCTCGAGGATAAAAACATACCAAAGCACTACAAGGAGAAAGTGTGCTTAGTTTGGTTTGTCCATTCAATTTTTTTGGCAAAAGACGTCAAGAAAGTCATAGAAGATGATTTGTAGGTGTTTTATGATGATTTTAAGAAATTCAATAATTATTTTTGGTGATATGACAGCTACTACTTGACTGTCCAATATTTACTAACAAAGCTATCCATAGGGACGATCATATTATACGTCTTTCCTTGGGCTTTCATGATAAAATTGATCACTACTTTTACTCATCCATTAATTTATATTGAATATAGTTATTATGACTTTTTTATCTTGCTTTTTATTTACATTTTTTAGGCTTAGGTATGTGAAGTCATTCCTCTCCTCCAAAAGCAGTTCAAGGATTACCCGAATGAGGTTTCTCATCCAAAGATCCTTAGGTGGTTGGCTGCAAAGGGCAGCAAAAAAAATATTAAGGAGGCTGATCTCTTTAACCCTCTAGATGATGCAGTACGTCTTCTTTCAACTAAAATAATTTGCCTCAAAGAAAGATATTGAAACAGTTATGCCATCTGTTGCGACAGATGGGTCATCTGTTGTAACAGATTACCTATCGACTGCAATTGGTGCAATAGATGGGTAATCTATTGTGATAAATGATCCATATTTTGCAACAGATTAACCATATATTGCTCTGGTTCTCTAAACCCGACTCAACAGATTACCCATCTACTGCAAATTATGCAATAGATGGGTAATCTAATGCAACATATTATCAATCTATTACGACATACAAATCAGATATTGTGGTAGCTAGATCATCTATTGTATAAGTGGGCTGTGTTAATATTTAACCTAATTGACTGCAAATTATTATATGATTTAAATGCCTCGTGTCTTTTTTTATAGGTTGTGCATCCTTGGATCGTGCCTACTGAGCAGGAGTTGGGGATGACTTTTTTTATTACTCTAGGTCTTGTTTATACAAAAGCAGACCAAATGGTAGATTTAATAAAGAAGGAATTGGCTGGAGAAATACCCATAAGAAGAGCAGTTAGGCAAGGTAAGTCTAATGTTGAAGCTTTTCATGACCAACCTACTGCAACAGATCTGGGCGCTTCTTCTGGAGGTGTTGCTGGTGGAGTTGTTGATGATGGTGGTAACTATCTTGATGTTGCTTCTACTGCCAATCGTGATTATGAGCATGTTGGTGCTCAGGAAAAAATAAATACGTTTGAAAAAATCCCTTGCATAGGTCTCTCTCATCTCTACACCAGTCCTTTCCACCCTTACAGTGGTCCATCTCACCCCTCTTTACCCTCATGTTCTCATTGCAAATGCAAAGTGTGCAAGGACAAAGAGGATAAACTCCTTGAAAACTAGAGGCTATTGCCGAAGCCGTTGAGAAGTTGAAATCCAATAGGGGTGTCATACCATCTAAGAAGGTGAGGAAGCCATCCACTGCTACAATGGCAGTTAGGAGGGAAAAAAGAGCAATTAGCCAAGTACACTTTAATTGTAAATCCAAAAACATTACAACTCCTCCCACTCCAAGAGTTGTTAAAGTTCAGGGGCCGCTGAAGAAGGTGGACATATATACAGCACTTGGCTATGAAGAGAAGAAGGAACTTCAAGAAATCATGACTGACAAGACGAAGGTACTACAAGAATACACTATGCATTCATTTGACACAAAAGACTTCACGAGTATGACAAATATGCGTGAGTGGTATGTGGACAATGTAAGTTTACTTTTGCTAATCTAGCCTTCCTATCTACTCCATTAAGAAAACGATACGCAAAAGATGTGTAATTTGTTGTAACAACTTGGTTTTCTGTTTCAACATAATACATATCTTTTCCATAAGTTGCGTTAGCTGGGTAATCTGTGAACTAATTCAGAGAACTCTCTGCAACAGAATCTTTCCACTGAGTTTTTCTTATTTACAATTACTAACCTATTTAAAAATTGTCTTCTATATACCACAGTATATTGATGAAATTCTCTGCCTCATGAGGGGCAAGCAATTAGTGTACCTGGATGCTTATGATGCTGCCGATAGGATAATGGACCTCAACTTCTACAATAATTTCAAGGATAGGTACGATGATCTCCATAGGCAGTCTATTTCGGGGGCCAGAGATTTAATAAGTTAGTTTCTAAGTTCAAATAGGATGAAGACATGATTAATTATGTTAGAGGGAAGAGGCCATATCCACATGACAAGAGCTGGATCAAGACAAAGAGAATCCTTGCAGTCATGAACGTGAAAGTCAAATATTTTCTCATTGTTAAGATACTACTCAGTGAAGGAAATATTAAGGTTTATGACTGCAACTTATCTTTCTTCAACGAGGACACGTTATTAACCCACATGCAGCCACTCTTGAAGTTTTTCCCCAAGTTGTTGATGCAGAGTAAAGTAATAGACCATTTGCTGGCGGAAGTCTTGACGAAGGAATTTCAAGATCGAAATAAGAACATCCACCTCTACAAAAATAAAATCGATGCAGCATGTGGGCCGTAATTGCTTGCATACATCAAATATTTGCTGACTGACACAGAAATGACCGGTATGTGTAACGCCGTTGTGGGTAAGATGCAAGAGGTCTGGGCTTATGGGGTACTAACTAAATAGTTGGAGCCCGTGTATAAAGAAGAATATATACAAAAACATAGAAAAACATGATAACAATTTTTTATTTCAAATCACTTCACTTTACATGTAGTGGAAATAATTTTTGTGTTTGGCAAAATTTGAATTTTATAATGTAACAAATTGTCTATTTGTTGTAACAGATATAATATTTGTTGTGACAGATTGATTATCTATTGGAATAGGTTGGTCATCTATTGTATTACGCAGATATTTACCAGTCTGTCTGTCGCAACAGATATACAATATATTGCAACATATAATTTATTTATTGCAATTGATAGGTAATTTATTGAAACAAATCAAAAAAGGAGGAAGACCTATTATATAATTTCCAGCAGATGACCTAACTAAATAGTTGGAGCCCGTGTATAAAGAAGAATATGTACAAATACAGAGACAAAAATGATAATAATTTTTTATTTCAAGCCACTTCACTTCACTTTACATTGTAGTGGTAATTTTTTTATGTCTGACGAAAGTTGAATTTTTATAATGCAACAAATTGTCTATCTGTTGTAACAGATATAATACCTGTTGTGACAGATTGATTATCTGTTGTAATAGGTTGGTCATCTGTTGCATTATGCAGATATTTCTGCCTATCTATCACAACAGATATATAATCTATTGCAACATATAATCTATCTATTGCAAGTGATGGGTAATCTATTGGAACAAATTAAAAAAGTAGGAAGACCTGTTGTAATTTCCAGTAGATGACCTATATATTGTAATATATGTCTAAATCTGTTTGATAAGATATGTCATCTATTGCAGAAGATGTATTATCTGTTGTGATATTTAAATCTAGTTTTAACAAGTTTAAAACTAAGGTTTAAATTATATTCATAGACAAAATAAAATAAATCAAAGCCTTCGAAAATTATATGAAATAACTCAACAAATAAGTGAAATGTAAAAAAAATATTATGGGTACAAATCATCTACTCTACAAATAAATCAACAAGTTAACCGAGGAGGATAGATTATTACATTGACAGACTCAAGCTATAAAGATCTACTCAATATCAACAAGTTGTTCTTCATCCGGTGCTACAGAATTTGGCTTTGGTCATCGTGGATCTTTAATGTCGCTTACGCATGGTTTTTGAGCTTTTGCTTCTCTGTATTTTCATAAAATAGCAGCATATTTTTGGAGGAGTAATCCAACATCAAGAACATCATTTGGTACTTGTAATCTATCGCTTAAATACTCAGCATAAGCGGCAACAAAAAGACCGCAATTCCTACATTTAAAAAGAAACAGATAATCCATATCTTGCAGTTCATGTAAGCATTGTAAAATTTATGAAATGAAACTAAATCATGATACTTATATGTACAGTCTACCAATGGTTTGTTGAGCAATTCCTTCAACCTATTGTACATCAAATTAATTACCTATTTTATCTCGGTATACTTCAATCGCCAGCCAATCAATACAAACCTTTTGGTCCAAAAGAAACTCATATCAAAGTAAGTAGGCAATATTTTGGCCAGTTTTTATATAACAGACGATGGCCCAGAACTTCTCCTTCTTGACATCGAGTCATCAACTTGGATGCGCCTCTCTTTAATAACGACAACCAACACCCAATGGAATTCTTCACGATAATTGATTGGGATGCACACTTCGCCGATCAAATGCCAAGGTAATCTAGCTAGAATGTTAAAACCTTTGATGATTTTGATTAAACATTCCTTATTTTGGGAAATTTCTGGCTATTGTTGACAATACTTGTCATAGGCATTATTTATGTAAACTTTGTACAAATAATTGTCTATCGTGTATTTGTATTGTTCTTGTATTTGCAACTTGGCCTTCTTTCGGAGGTAGCAAAAAATGACATCGATGTGCTGCACATGTTATCAAACATTTTAGATTACGTGACAAAAAAATTAATACGTAGATGTAATTAAATAAATTATTAATTAATAGTAATATGTATGGCATTTAAACCTCATCATTCCAACAAGTTTGTGGTTGTGACATCAAATAGAACCAATTTTTTATTCTGGGATATGCAACAACAAAGTCTAACATATCAAAACCAAGACTCAATTCGTTCACTTTATAGTGTTCGTCACTTTGTTTACTGCGTGATGATTTTATGTGTTAATGTTATATTTTACAACAAGAATTGTATCAATCAATATCTTTAAAATTGATTTATGTACGTGCCGACATGATGCTTTAATAGACCATTGGCAATCCATTCTGAATAGTCATTGATCAACTTTGTTAGTTTTTTTAGAACCTCGTCCGAGATGTTGAACTAGTCAAATGGGTAATTCTTCTGCTCCCGATCAGACAGGCTCCACTTTTTCTTCTTCTTTGAAAGCAATTGATGGATTATTAACTGTGATATTATGCTTTCACCAGTAGCTTCTACTGTGATATCCACCTGAAAAGCCAAAATTGTCAATATTAATTATAGATATACAATAGATTGACCATTTATAATAACAGATGAGTTGTATGTTGCAACAAATGAATCATTTGTTGGGATAAATTCAAAAAGATAAAATAGAGCGGTACGATAATTTCAAATAGATGACCCATCTGTTACAAAATAAGACTCATCTGTGAGTAGATATTAAAATAGTACGAAAACCTGTTTGATTTGGTGAAATAGACAAACATATATTGTAATAGATAACGCATCTGACGCAACATGTTAGACAACAGTTGCAACAATTATATATATCTGTTTGATAATTTTTAACAGATGTATCATATATTGAAACATATATGTGCCTATTTGTTTGTTAGAACAGATGATATACATTCACCTTTTTCAGCTCATGTTGCTCTCCTATGGCCCTTGTACATTGAACAACGATGCAAGACAAAGACAAAACTAATGCAATTTTTCTTTTTTAGATGCTTGATGATGCCTTGGAAATATCTTTTCTTCTCCTCTTAGCCACCTTGATCACTAGTGGAGTGTATGGATATGAAATCCTCTTTGATGGAATGACACCCCTCTTAGACATCATTTTCTTTACTGAAGCAGTTAGTGTCGTAATAGCATTAATGAATCCATTATGTTTTTCCTTGCAGTCTTGAAATTTGCATGCAGAACATTCGCTAGATGTGGAAAAGTATGTATAACCAGTATGATTATAATCACAATGGCTTGTTGTTTCAAAAACTTTAAGAGAAGCATCACTAGCCCCAACAGCAGCACCACTACCACTACCACTACCACTACCATCATCAACAACAACAAGCTCACCCTCCAAATTTATTTTTCTTGTGATGGTTGTTGCTTCAAACAACTCCATTTTTATTCTATCTACGACCTTAGGGTCCGATAAAGTTTGCACAGGCCGTAAAGAAGAAAAATTACATCTTCAACTCTCGATTGGTCAGAACAAGCCATGGATGGACAATCTAAAATAAATCAGTACATATATTAGAATGATGATGAAATCATTTAAAATAATCATTAATTAAGAAAAAAACTTGATTAGAATTAGACTTACTGCTTCTTTCAAGGGATTGAAAAGATCAAGAAATTTTATATATTTATCAGTTTTGGCTGACAACCATCTCAGAATTCTTAGATAGGAAACTTCTTCCTGGTATTTCACTTGTTGTCTCAAATAACAAATGACTTCAAATACCCGAGCCTATAACACAACGCCAATAAATCAAAAGCATTATTGAATAAAAAATAAATCATATCATAATAAAAAAAATATTTACCATGAAAGACCATGGAAAGCTATATAAGTTGACTTTCTTTGGCGTTAACGGAGTCAATAAATATTTGAAAGTCATTTTGAAGCTTTTATAACCCCAAGGATAGATGTTAAATGCCTCAAGATCCTCGGAGAGATTTATTAAACCAAGGCTTATATTGTTGTTAACGTCTCTCGCCCAAAGAATATTATGTACAAACCAAACCAAGTATAATGATTTCTTATGCTTCTATGAAAGTTTTTTACCTTTCGACACTTCTATCAAATTTTTATTTTTGAAACTTGGACCAATAATGGACACCAGGTCATTATGATCACTCGACTTGCCTTTGCCCTTTTTAGGTGTGTGGGGTGCTTTTTTGGGGTTAGAGTAGGTATAACTTGAGAAGGAGAAGGAGGATAATATTTTAGTCTAGTAACTATGGCAAACTCCTTCCAACCAAAACAAACAAGCATGCAACCATAATTTATCCACATCTCATCCATCTTATCTTTTTTTTCATACATAAAACTACGCTTGAGAAGATCATATAGCATTTTCATCTGAAAAAAAGCATTGTTGTCCTCCAGAAAATCAAGATATTGCCCAAAGCATCTTTCCCTGAAATAAGAATCTAATTTTGTTCACAAATTATTTTTCTGAAGGCATCGAAAGATTTTCTCTTGGCTGACTTAATCACGAAATCACCCGTTAAATCTGTGGCACCATTGCACTGCATTCTCATAGGATAGCGATCAATGCTAAAGGTTTTGACCAACTCTTCGGCGGAAGGGCTATTAGCATTTGGATCATCTATTTTGAAACATTTCTCCTCTCCGTGTCCATTCTCTTTTGCTCCTAATTGAGATAACGTTTGTAAAGCAAGCTCATAGAGTCGTGGATATAGCCTAGATGCTTCACTTGTTCCTTTACTTGTCCTAGATTCTGTTTCTTTTCTTTAGGGAGCCATATTATCTTAAATTAATAGGAACATAAAATAGATTATAATTTATTAATACATCATTAAAAAAGGATAACAGTAAATCTAACATGCACAACAGTAAAATAACAGTTTGAACGGACCACACATCTGTTGCACTAGGTATATTATCTGTTGCAAAATATAACTGACCTGTTGTAACGGATGAGTAAACCATTGGAAATAAAAAAATAGATCACTAATCTATTGCACCAAGTAGTTTATCTGATGCAACATATAACCAAAACGGATGAGTAAACCATTGGAAATAATAAAAATAGATCACTAATTTGTTGCACCAGGTAGTTTATCTGTTGCAACATATAACCAACTTGTTGCAGCGGATGAGTAATTCGTTGGAAACAATTATAACAGATCACTCATTTGTTGCACCAGGAAGGTTATCTTTTGCGCTATATAACCAACGTGTTGCAACGGATGAGTAATCCATCGGAAACAGTAAAAAAAGATCACTGATCTGTTACACCAGGAAGGTTATCTGTTGCAACATATAACGAACCTGTTGCAACGGATGAGTAATCTATTGGAAATAATAAAAATAGATCACTCATATGTTGCAGCATATAACCAACTTGTTGCAGCGGATGAGTAATTCGTTGGAAACAATAAAAACAAATAACTCATCTGGTGAAACAGATCACTCATCAGTTGAAAAATGAGTTATCTGTTAGATTTTTTCTAAATAGAAGAGTCATCTTTCTCAACAGATGAAGTATCTATTAGATTGTTTATCTATTACATCAGATTTTTACTGTTGCATTAGTTTTGCATCTGTTGCATCAGATGGTTCATCCATTGCAACACCATTTTTATCAAGAAAAATAACAAATCAACCCAGCAACACCAACATAACACACACACACACACTAATAACATTAATGGTGACCAAAAATACCAATAAATTCAATCAACAGTTCAATGGCAAGAAGAAAAAATACCAGAAATTAGAATTTTATTTCGTCCATATTTCAAATTTAAGCAAAACATATTAAAATTGTTAACCAATATTAGAAGAGAAGTTGGCTCAAGTTCCTCTATTTCTTCATAACTAAAAAAACATAACTTTTTACCCATGAAAGAAGAAATAGGACTACGAAGAACTCAAAGTTGTTATCGCTGGAGAAGTCTTCACATCAATTAACGGTTGAAAATAAAAAATAAACTCGCCCGACTATTTATCGTCGGAGGTTGAAGTCGCCGGAGATTAAAGGGAGAAATTTTGCAAAACTATTGGTTGAAAGAGAGTTGAGAGAAGTTGTCAAGAGAAAGGGGAGAGAGACTGGTTGATTTGGATTAAAAAGGCGTGTGAGTTGCGTTGATTTGTATTTTTGAAAAGATTAGAAAGTTTTGAAAATATTAATCAAGTCCACAATTAACTTATTTAAGTTTCCTACTTATGTTTGACCCTTTAAGTTGGTCAATGTCACCAATCCTTCATTCAAGGCTTAAAATACACCTTTCATTCAATTTTCTCATGTATGTATGTGTGTATGTATGCATGCATGCATGTATATGTATGTATGTATGTATGTATGAGATAAGCTTAAGTCATCGACAGACACTTAAAGTTGTTTCAAAAATTCACTTAGACCCCTCAACTAAGACTTGTACCTATCAGGCCCCTAACCCAACCAAATTTTAATCCAATCAGTCCTTTTTTACACAATCAACAAAAGGTATATAGAGAGTGTAACACACTCGTGTTACGTGGCATAAACGATGAATTAAAAGGTGACACTTTACATTGAATTCAAAAATAATTAAAAGATATTCCATAACTAATTAAATTATAATTAAAAAAGAATTATAACTTTAAAAAAAAACACTAAACCCCCTGCCCTACCCCTGCCCCCACCCCACCTCACACCCTCTCCTTCTTCATTGATTTTTTTTAAAAAGACAAAAAGCTAAATAAAAACCTCCCCTGCCCCCCTCCCACACCCTCCTCTTCTTCATTTTGTACTCAAAAATCCTCCTGCGTAGCTTCATTTTTTCCGACAAAATTCTTCCTCTTCTAAAATGATAAATGAGATGGAGAAAACTCAAAATGGACTAAGGAAGATGAATAACTTATTGATTTATGAAAATAATATTTTGATTTTTATTTTTGAATTAAATTTATAATTTTGTTGATTTGTGGAAAAAAAAAAGGATTTACATTTTTCCGACAAACTTCCATTTTTTTTGGTAAACTTCTATTTTTCTGGCAAAGTTCTATTTTTTTCGGTAAACTTTCATTTTTTTGGAAAAACTAATGGCGGGAAATAATTAAGAATAAGATCGAACTAAGAACAAAAAAATTTAAATCGATTCAAACATAAATTCAAAAGTAAGAATAAAAAAGGAGAAAAAGTAGAAAAATGGGAGGAGAATTAAGTTTAAGAAAAAAAATGAGGAAGAAGAGTGGGAGAAGAAGATGAAAAGGGGGTGGGGTATCAAATGACGATGACTGGGTGGGAGCCTTTTTTTAAAAAAATGTTTTATTAATAATTCTTTGGGGCCCTCAGTGCCACTTGGCATTTTTTCATTCATGATTTAGTCAAAAAAAAATACCTCCTCATTGAGTGAAAAACATACAGAGTGCCATGAAGGCAAAAAAGTCCTGATTGAATCAAATTCGAGCGGGTTAGGGGCCTGGTAGGTACAGACCTTAGTTGAGGGGTCTAAGTTAATTTTTGAAACAACTTTAAGTGTCTGTTGATGACTTAATCCTATGAGATACACATAAATATTGTATCTTTATTGTATAAAATAAATATTTGTATAAGACATGCATCAAATTTGTATCAAGTATAGAGCTGTCAGCAAATGGCCAAAAAAAATTGAAATTCAATGGTCATTTTTCATATCAATAATTTCATCTATAGTATTATTTATGTCTTTTTTACTTAAATCTAGTGTGGTAGAGATCGATTGTATCCTTATTACCTCTCCCGTTTTCGTGCAATTGATTTTGGGGCTGTTTGGTTAATTGATCTGGTTCTGGGAGTTTGGGTTTGCTATGAACAATGGGCTAAGGTTTGCTAGTAGCGCATTTGCCTTATTTGCACTCCACTTTTTGTCTCTATCTAGTGTTTGTTTCTAATTTATGCTCCTTACCGTAAATAACTTTTTCCACACCACATAATTTATTGTTTGTTATACTGTTAGTTTATTTTACATATAGTATTAGTTTATATGTACTTATCTTTCGTGTTGGTTATACTATTATCGGTCCTAAGCCGGGGGCCTATTGGAAACAACCTCTCTACTTCACCTGAGGTAGTAGTATGGTCTACGTACACTTTACCATCCCCAAACTTCACTATATGGGAATACACTAGGTATGTTGTTGTTGTCGTTATTACAACAACAACAACAAACCCAGTGTATTCCCACCTGGTGGGGTCTGGGGGGGGGGGGGGGTAAGATGTATGCAGTCCATACCTCTACCTCTAAAGAAGTAGAAAGGTTGTTTCCGATAGACCCCCGGCTCAAGACACTGTTGTCGTTATTATATATAAAAATTAAAAAAAAAAAGAAAAAAAGAAAAATTTAGATAACCTGTAATAGTAGGTTAAATTTGTTTGATATTATAAAATATTTTATATACTGATAATGCACAAAACATAAATAGTAGGTCAAACACCTACTTTTTCTACGAATATGTAATTTTATCATTTAATTAAAACCTTTTTTGTTAAATGATAATTCTTAATTTGACATGTATTATTATATTTAGATCAATGAAATTAGTATAAGAATATTTTAAATTGTAAATATGACACCCATAAAATTTTGAGAGTCACTCAAATATTTCATATTTTAAAAACATTTTAAGTTGTTAATTATTTTGATTAATATATATATATTTTTTTAAATATCTAATAAATTGATTATTTTTTTTAGATATTTTAAGTTGTTAACTATTATAATTTATAATACTTTTTATGTAATTTTTAAATAATATAATTTTTAAAATGTATAACAGATTAATTATTTTTTATATATTTTTAATTGTTAACTATTGTAATTTATTTTTTTGATGTTGTAATTTACTAGTTTAAGCAGTTAGTTATAATAATTTTCTTGTTCAAACTTTTGTGGCATTGATATTTAATTATATTTTAAAATAATTTAAGTTTTTAATTATTTTGACTTATAATAATTTTTCTTCTATTTCAATTTAAGCGACATTGATTTTATTTTGAGAGTCAACCAAATATCATAATTGAAGTAGCGAAGTAGGTATGTCTTAAATGACTCATAATAACTAATTAGAAGTGATATAAAAGAAATTGCTATATAAAAATACTTATGAAAAAAATTTAAGTGAACCTCATATAAGATATTAAATTAATTCAAAACATCAAGAGTTAATTTATCATTTTATGTATATTATATCCCACACTGGGTAAATCCTTAGGCCTTCCCCCTCTTACTAAGACTACAGAATGTTCTTGTGAATTATGGCCAATACCTATTAAATATAATTAATTTTTTAATATCTAGATTACTTATAATAATTAATAAGGGTTGATATAATAAAATTACGATTGAAGCGGACATGTCATAAATTCTATTTTACTTTCTTATGAAATATTATTAATTTTTAATACATAATTATAATTAATTAGGGGTGATATAGTAAAATCATGGTTGAATCAACTAACACAATCATATCATAAATATCTATTTTAGTTTTATTAATTAAATATTATTAATTTTTTTAATACGTGAATGACTTATAATGATTAATTAGGGGTAATATAAGTAAAATCACGGTTGAAACATTTGAAGTAGGCATGTCGACCATGAGCAACCTGCTTCAACTGCTTCATTCTCACTTATTATTTAGGAAAAAGCAGGCGTTTGCCATAAACATAAATGAGAATATTTCGAAATACGTTTTCACTTCATTATGAAATATTTTTTTGGTCATAAATATTTTCACAATATTTGAATTTTTTAAAAATACCTTAAGAGATATTTTCTCTATTTCCGTATTCACTTTTAGCACTTTTTAATTTTTTTTAAATCTAAATTAATTATTTTCATAAAATAACTCAATTTTTATAAATCTCTATTTTTCTTTAAATTTATTAGCACTTTTTATATTTTTTTAACTTCAAAAATACCTCATTTTCAAAATATTATATCCAAACATAACTTCACTCTATTTTCAACTTTAAAAATACCAAATAAAGTAAATATATTTTTTAGTTTTATGGCCAAAGGGGTAAACTTTAGATAAAATTATAGTGTATGATTTACCCTCACTTGACTTTATTTATACTCTGTTTGACCAAATTTTTTTCCCTCTAAAGTGGTTTTTTTATTTTTAGAAAAAGTGCTTATTTTATAAAGGTAGAGGTGTTTCACCAAACTTTTGGGAAGAAAATAAGTACTTCTAGGAAATAGCAGAAATAATTTTTAATTAATAAGATAAAAAGTAGCTTCTTCTCAAAAGTACTTTGAGAAAAATAGACTTAAAAGTATTTTTAAAAAATTGATCAAACATTAATCGCTCCTCAAAAATATTTTTTTAAAATTTATTGACCAACATAAATCAGCTCCCACCAAAAAAATACTTTTTTAAAAAATACTTTTGAAAAAGCCACTTCTCCAATAGGGTGATTATAAAAGTTATGACAAGACAAATAATTAATGAGACTAAAGTTGAATATATATATATATATTTGTTGGTTTGAGGGGGACTTTCCATAGAGGAGGTCGCGGGTTCGATCCATCCCTAATGTCTTCTCAATCGAGCTCGTCGCACGGGGTTTACCTAGTGCAGTTTACATCTCCTGTGTGGTTTGCGAGCTATTGCACAGTGAGGGGTTTACACAATGCTCACCATAGAGTGCTCACCCGAAGGGCAGAGATTGTGGCAGAGGGTGTAGCGGCTGCGGATTTTCCTGGAGTTTCCAAAAAAAAAAGTTGAATATATTGTTGTGGGCATAAATTTAATTATTAAATGATAAAATTTAAAGAAGATTCATTTTAAGAGAACACTATGTACTTTTTATGTGTGCTTTGGCTAAATTTTGAGTTGTTATCGGCCTAAGTGCACTGATAGATAATTATAGAACCTGCTTAAGAATTAAAATAGAGTTAAGTGTGGCAAAATCAATCTAAATCATTCCAATTCGTTCTATGTTTTTTCGAACTGGGTCATAATAATCTATTTGTTGAATGGATCCACTGAATTAAACTAAAAAAACATTCATCAAATAATCACTTCAAAACAACTCAAAGTAATATAACATTGGGTAAAAATGTTACTAAAGTCAAACAAGCAAAGAATAGTATTTACCAATAAACATTTTCGATTGGTAATATGGTAGTATTTTGATGGCGGATGTGCACATTAAGAAGAGATGGCAGGAGTACTTTCATAGATTTTTGAGCGAGGAGAGGAACAGAGGCATTGAGTTAGGGGAGCTGAAGCACTCGGTAGAGAGTCATGTTTTCAATTTCTGTAGGCATTTTATGGTTGACAAGGGCAGAGAGGCTATTCGTAGGATGCAGAGGAGAAGGGCGACGGGGCTTAATGAGATTCCGATGGATTGTTGGAAGTATGTTGGTGGGGCAAGTTTAAGGTTGTTGACTGATTTATTTAATGGCATTTTCAAGAATGCGAGAATGCATGAGGCTTGGAGGTGAAGTACGATGATTTTGTTGTATAAAACAAGGGTTACATTCAGAGTTATAACAACTATAGGGGTATTAAGCTGTTGAGTTACACTATGAAGATTTGGGAGAGAGTGGTTGAGCGGATATTGAGGAGGGTCGCGTCCGTTTCGGAGAATCAATTTGGATTTATGCCTGGTCGCTCGACGATAGAGGCAATCCACCTGGTAAGGAGATTGGTGGAGCAGTATAGAGAAAGAAAGAGGGATTTATATATAGTGTTCATCGATTTAGAAAAGGCGTATGATAAAGTCCCAAAGGAGGTCCTTTGGAGATGTTTGGAGGTGAGAGGGGTTCCGGTAGCTTACATTAGAGATATTAAGGACATGTACAATAGAGGGAAAACCTGAGTGAGGACGGCGGGAGAAGACTCAGAGCATTTTTCGATCGAGACAGGGTTGCATAAGGGATTGACTCTTAGTCCGTTCCTTTTTGCGTTGATGATGGATGTGTTGGTGCGGAGTATCCAAGGCGAGGTGCCTTGGTGTATGTTATTTATGGATAATATAGTGTTGATTGATGAAACACAGGGGGTTGTGAATGACAAATTGGAGGTTTGGAGGCAAACTCTTGAGTCTAAGGAGTTTAGGTTGAGTAGGTCCAAGACGGAGTATTTGGAATGTAATTTTAGTGACTCGAGGTAGGCGGATGAAGTAGTGGTGGGGTTGGACTCCCAGAATGTATGTAAGAGGGATAGTTTTAAGTGCCTTGGGTTTTTGATCCATGGGGATGGTGAGATTGATGAGGATGTTTCTAATCATATTGGAGTAGGTTGGATAAAGTAGATGCTCGCCTCGGGAGTGTTGTGCGATAAGAAGGTCCCCTCAAGCTTAAAGGCAAATTCTATAGAGTGGCAGTTTATCCGTCCATATTGTATAGAGCGGATTGTTGGCCAGTTAAGCACGTTTACATCCAAAAATTGAAGGTGACGAAAATGAGAATGTTGCGTTGGATATGTGGGCTTACTAAATGGGACAGAGTCAGGAATGAGATTATCCGGAATAAGGTGGGAGTGGCTTCGGTGGAGTACAAGATGCGGGAAGGAAGGCTGAGATAGTTTGGACATGTGATGAGGAGAGGCACGGATGCCCCGGTGCGAAGGTGTGAGAGGCTAGCATTGGAAGACTTCAGGAGGAGAAGAGGTAGGACAAAGAAATACTGGAGGGAGGTGATTAGACATGACATGGAGCAACTTCAGCTTACTGAGAACAGGACCCTAGATAGGAAGGCGTGGAGGTCGAGGATTAGGGTAAAAGGCTAGTGTTAGTGTGTGGGTTGTAGCTAGCAGTCAGGAAAATTCTTGTGTAGCCGAATTTAGTAATCATAGGTCAGTGTACATAGGTGTCTTTTGGATGTGAGTGTATGTGACTACTAGGTGGGTGTCCTATTTTCTATTGCTTAGTTTCTATTTTTCTTATTCCATATTGCTCTTATTTCCCGTATTTCACAGTCCTATGATTTTATTCTATTATTTCCTATTCTTTATTTTGGTTATGTCATCCATCCCCTTGTTTATTTACCTTATCTTGAGTCGGGGGTTTATCGGAAACAACCTCTCTACTTCTTCGTAGGTAGCGGTATGGACTGCGTACATCTTACCTTCCCCAGATCCCACGCTGTGGGAATACACTGAGTTTGTTGTTGTTGTTGTTGTTGTTGATTGGTAATATGGTACTTATTTCTTTAAACAATTTATTTTCAACCGTTGTAATTCATTGCTCATTTATCCAACACATTTGCTTATTTTATAAAATTCTTAAAGCCATTGATAATTTAGATATTGAATCTCTTCAATATTTTTTTTTAAGTAAATATATATAGTAGTCACTAAAGTTGTCTTAAATTTACAAGTAAACATTTAAAATTTGTCGACATTCTATTACCCCATTGAACAATTTAAAAATAAAAGAAATATCTCATTTTTCAGTCAATATCAATTGCAAGAAAAAAAAATACAATCACGCACCAATTACTATTTGCCACATGTCAATACATTTAATTTTATTTTTTTATTATGTTTTTCTTACTTTATTGTTTTCCTTTTTCTTTTTTTCTCTTTCTCTCTCCTTCATTCTTCTCCTTCATTCATTACTCTCTCTACATTTCACCATTGATAAATATTCACCTTTGACCACCTCCTTCTTAAACCCTCTGATTTTATTCTGTTTTGTCTCTTCTAAATAACTTTAATCTTTTTATTATTAATTATTTAATATTATTTAGATAGAAAGCTAAAATAAGATGGGTTGAGAGATATAATTGAGCTTGAATTTTTTTTTGTATCGATATTACTTTAATCATCTCCCTCATTATAATTACTGCAAAATTACCATTGGATCATTATCAAATAAAATTTAAAAATCAAATATACTTATGTTGAATCAAAATTTTATTAAAATTAAATCTTATACTTTTCTTAACCAAAAAATCATGGTTTCATAATAAAAATCAAAAGAAAAATAGTAGAGGTAAGTAATGGATCGAGTATAAACTTAAGGTGGAAAGAACTTGAAAATGAGGAGAAAGAAAGAAAGGAAAAAGTGAAGCAAAAAAATATTGAAAAAATGAAAGAAAATGGTGAAGAGTTGGATGAAGAATATAAGAGAAAAAACAATAGAAAAATAAATTAAAATTGGGACGACCCGGTTCATACCTACTCCGTAGGGTTCATACGTACATTTTTACTTGTTTCCCACTTTATTGGAGAGTGAAGTACACTCTCCACGTCATGTAGGGTCAAAAGGGAATATTTATAATGCTCTTTATAAGTTTTGTGGGGTAATAGAACCCCCGCAAACTTAAAGTATCTTTTTAAAAATTTGGAACAACTTTAGTGGTGTCTTTATGTCCTTTTTTTGAAGTAAAATTTTGGGGGTATGTTGATTGAGTTGGGTTAGAACCAAGTAAATTTTGAATAGGTTAAATCTCGGCTAGGTTATTAGTTTGATCTATTTTGATCCCTCTAACCTAACCTGCTTATTTGCCGACACTAAATAAGTTTATAGAAAAGTTAACAAGTTTAATCATTTTTTAAATCAACTTTTTTTTTTGCTTGGAAAGAATGATTTATTAGAAATATTAAGTAGTTTATTACAAATAAGGAACAATTAGGGTAGTTCCTGAATTATGAAAGTCTTCATGAAGTTCATGCAAAATAAAAGGTGGGGGAGAATTAAAAGTTATAGAGTTATTCTTCATCCCATTGAGATGGAGCGCTCCAAAAGATGCAAGCTTATCCGCCATAACATTAGCCTCCCAATAGACGTAATGAATCTCTGGTTCATTCAGCTCCTTAATGAGGGATTTGCATTTTGAAATCATGTGTGAGAAAACCTGGCAATTAGAGTTTATGATTTAGAGTAGTACATGTGAGTCCGTTTTCACAATAATGGGAGTCAATGTCTTTTGAGAGACAAACGTAACCCATAATAAAGTGCTAAAGTTTCTATACAAAGTGTTGTGAAAATAAGCAAGATCGAATTTTCAATGACCATCGTAATTCCTGATAACTCCTCCCCCACCTCCATAATTATTAGTTTGATCAAAGGAACCATCAATATTTAGCTTAAAATATCCTTCAGGAGGGGATTCCCATTTAATGTTGATAACTACAGTATTATGGGTAATAGGATTAATGTATTTAAAAGGTCCTAAATGATAGAACTTGATTGCTAGAATCTCTATCATTTCGGCTGTGATCTGATTAGTCGCATTTTGAAGATTGAGTCATTTCGATTCCTCCAAATGAACCAACGAATGAGAGGCGTCATATTGGATAACATTATAAGAATATTACCTCTTAATTTAATGGGGTTGTTTGAAAAGCAAAGATTTCTAAGATCTTTTTAAGTGGTTCTCCGATGGAGATAGATGAATTTAGCTTTTGGGCAATTTAGAAGTGCATGAGTGAGAGTTTCTATTATGTTTGGGCAATAGGGACAATAGTCCGTATAAATAATTTATCTTTTCTTGGGAGTTTTCGCTGTGGGTAGTTTTTTAGTAGCAATGAGCCACATGAAGTATTTAATTTTATTGAGGCTATTAATTTTTCATGCCCATTCATCACTGAAAGTATTTTTGAAGTACATGCTGTCAATGAAATTAAGAAATAACATGTAAGCTGATTTAGTAGTAAAGGTTCCTATAGAAGTGACATTCCAAAAGCAAGTGTCAGATTCTGATTCGACTTGTTGAATATATGTATTATGGAAATTTTAGAGATATCTAGCAGGATTTGGGCCAATATATTTGAAAATTTTCAGAAATCACTACTTAGGATTTGAGTAAGAGTTTGTATGCAATCGTTTTTTTAAAGTGAACCTTGGATTAACTCCCTTAAATTATTGTTATTGTATAACCATCTATCATTCCACAAGTTAATCTTAAATCCATGACCTACATTCCACGAAATTTCTTGGAGGAATATGTTTTGATTTCTACTTTAAGCTCTTCCAAATATATGAGTCTGTCACTTTATGAGAGATTAAATTGTTATCACATTCATTTTTATACTTTGAAAATTTTTAACCCAAAGATGGGTCCTATTTTTTTTTATAAGTCTCCAGTTAAGGCTCGAGTTGAGCGCAGAGTTTTTTTCATTAGATTTAGTAATCCTCCACATTTTTTAGGTAAAGTAACTATATTCCAATTAACATGATGGATTTTTCTTTTTTCATCAGTGATATCCCAAAGAAAATTTCTTTGAATGCGATCTGTGATTTATGAATTTTGTGGGGAATAAATTAATTGACATGACACAAATAGAAATAATTGCTAGAACAAATTTAACAGGAGTTGCTCTCCCTGCAAATGAGAACATCTTTGCTTTCCAACCTTTTAGCTTGTTGTTCGTGCTGTCGAGGATAAATTGATAATCCCTATTATTAGATTGGAGTTTGGTCATAAACAATCCCACATATTTGCCAAAATTAGGGAATGCCTTCATATTGAGGTGATTAGCTATGGAGTTAAATACTTTTTGAGAATATAACTTTGAATTTATTATAGTTGATTTTTTTGACCCAACTTGTTCTCTAAGTCATTAAAAATAGAGATAATAGTAGAGATATTTTTCATTTTAGATTTTGCAAATAAAATCAAGTCATCTGCGAAGAGTAAGTGTTATAATGTAGGGGAGGAATTGTTAATTTTCATAGGAGTCCCTTTTTGATCATAAATAGCTTGATTTATAAAACACTAAAGAGATTCCATACAAACGATAAATAAATATGGAGATAAAGGGTCTCCTTATCTAATACCTTCGTCGAATTAAAGAAATTTGTAGGATTACCATTTATAAGTATAAATATGAAAGAGAACGTAACACATTTCATTATAATATTAATCATCGTTTGAGAAAAATTTAGACTAAGAAGAGAGTAGTGAATGAAAAATCATTCCATTCTATCAAAATTTTTTTTAGATTAATTTTAATCACCATTTTTTCAAATCAACCTTTAGTTTTATTGAAGGAGTGGATGAACAATAATAGCATTGTCTGTGGCTGTTCGGCCAATATAAAGTTACATTGAGTAGGACTAATAATTTATCTTAAAAGAAATAAATACAGCTAACTAAAATTTTTATGATTATTTTATAGACTGTTTTATAAAGGCTAATAGGTACTTGTTCTGGTATATTTATCTTATGTATGAGAACAATACAGATTTTTTTATTTTTGGGTCAATGATTTTTTTTATAAACTCATCCATACATGATTGAATTATAGAGAATTTAATATCTTTTCAAAATCTTTGAAAAATTATAGGGTGAAGTCCATCCAGATCCCGAGTTTTTGAAGGTTTGAATGAATAATAGCTTTGTGGATTTCTTCTATGTTGAGGGTTGTACTAAGAGTATTTTGATCTTCTAGCCATAGGAATACTCGAACGAGAAAAATAAAATTATTCAGAGGAATAAATATTTTTAAAGTGATTTAGAATAGTGTATTTTATATGGGTAGAATCGAAAGTCCCGTTACCCACAAAATGTAAGAGACTTATAATTTTATTCTCCTTCTTGTATTAATGGTAGTATAGACACACGATTTTTGATCCTCCTCGAATTTTAACTTATTTTTCGATATTAAATATTTTTATTTGATCCAATATTATTTTAATTCTTATTTTATTTTTAATAAATTTTTATTTAAAAAAATAACTAAATAAAATTAATTTTGGGATGTTTATTTTGTTTTTATTCTAGTTTTAAAAAATATACAAAAATTCATAAATATTTTTTCTTTTTAAATTTAAAATAAATAAGCTAGTAATTTTAGTACTATCTTAATTATATCTATTTTTTGTCTATTTATAAACTTTTATTTTTTTAAAAAATTTAAAATTAATTAATTATTATTATATTTATTCTTATTATTATTATTATTATTTTATTTATTTATTTATTATTATTATTATAATTTATTTTCTAAAATAAGATAAACAATAGATAAATGAATAGTAAAAATATAATTTAAATCCTTATCTCTATCTGCTAATTAACTGTTCCCCCTAAGAAAAATAATTGTTCCTCCCATTCTTCCTATATTTAAGAATTTTTTTCCATCCTTAAGGAAAACAAACGTATATTCTGGCCTACACTGTATTAGAAAAAAAAAAGTTAGAGAGAAATATCAGTAAAAATCATTAGACAAAGAAAAATAGTGAGTGAATATTAGTAAAAGAAAAATCAAATAAAAGAGGTTGAAGTCGAATTTGGGTCACATTCAAGTTTCTGAAAGCGATATTTGAAGTTTTTGTTCCATTTTCATTGCAGTTTTTTTTTAAATCTTGTATTTTATTTTATAAATTTTGTTATAAACTGAATCATAACATGATTATTTTAGTGATTTCATGAATTGATATAACATAAGTTTGTTATAATGTCTGTATCTTGTGTATATTGTAACAATGAAAAGAAATTAATGTTATACAGTAAAATATATTTGTACATGACAAAAATAGAGTAAAATATTACTTATATGTTAATTTTTTACATTCACTGCACAATTCACTACACACAGAATAACAAATAGGCACATTGCTATTTTCATACAGTTTACACAATACACAGTTTACAGAACACACATTGTTTCTTTTAATTTAATTTTCATTCACGACACTTTAACATACACGCATACAGGAAAACGGTGAACGTAGATAAGAAATAAAATATATCAGTGAAAGAAAAATAGAAACTGAGTAAAAATCAGTAAAAAAAATGATGAAAGAAAAATCAAACTTATTTTGTTTTTCCGGCTAAGTTTTGTCGGAAATCACCGTAACTACTATTTGTTAAAGATCCCCAAAATTCGGCGATCATCAACCATTCAGCCGGCAAAATCATCGGCCGCCGCCATTTTTTTCAGTGAAAAGTCGCTCAAAATAGTCCTCACTGGCGCCCCTCCCCTTTCATCCTATTTCTCATCGTCAACCACTCACCACAGTTGAGGAAACAACATCTACCCCTCCCTTCTTCCTATCAAATCAACCACTAATAATAAGACGATCTCATAAAAAAATCACCCCATCTCTTTCCGTTGGTTACCCGTCGAAACCATCATCATAAATAGTCTTAAAACCGTTGAAAATATCATATTCAATCAAAATCCGCCGGTCAAGTCCCTTTTTTGACCTAAATCAACCCCTTTTTAGTTGGTTCCGGTCAAAATCGTCGAAAATCTCCTTTTATAAAAAAAATGTTGGAAACATGGTTGCCACCCTTCTCTTACCGTCTTTGTTCACTGCTGGACTGAAAATGAATAGATCTGATCATATCTTTTTATTTTATCTGGGTTACTTTGTTGAAACCCATCAGAAAGCAACACTCTGTTATTTCAAAAATTAAATTTAAATTGTTAAGTATTTGTGTTTTGCTTAGACTGATATCTTATAATTTTGGATTTGTATTATTTTAAAGTGAATAAATTTTAGGGATTATCATAAAAGTAATATAACATAGTTAATTTTTGTTTATTTGTGTTATTTTATTTTCACTATTATTAATTAATTAATTTTTATTTTTATTTCATTGTCTTTAACCAAGCTTGACGATTGTTTGTTATATTAATTTATCCTTTTAAATAAATTTTGTTCAAATTTACTATTAAAATTAGGTAACATTTTCAGTAGATAAAGTTTTAAAATAGTAGGCAAGTATAAAATAATAGATTTTTATCTAGAAATAACTTCAAACAAATATTGCTTAAAGGTTATTGTTAAGATTAAATAGAATTTTGAACAAATAAATTGTTATGAGTTTTTTACAAAAAGGATAGACATGTTTTTGCATTAAGCAAATTTTAGGCATGTTTAAAATATTTATCTCAATTAAGAATTCGGCATACGCATCTTTTTGAGGTATTTAAAATTTACGGATGTAATAATGCACCATCAATAATATTTTCTAAAATTAATTTTCATCGATTTAATATAAGAGGTGTAGACAAATAATTTTAGTATAATAAAAATGAATGAATTTAAGCCTTAACATAATTTATCAAAATAGTTTAAGTCAAGATAAGTCAATAAAAGCGGTCGTGCTAGAATCACGGGACTCGAGGGGTGCCTCACACCTTCCCTTTGGTCAACAGAATTCCTTACCCGATCTTCTCTTTTCGTAAACTAGAATAAAGAGTCATTTTCTTTTGATTAGGGATTCAAAAAGTGACTTGAAACATCATAACTCAATTTCAAGTGGCGACTCTATAAATAAATTAATACCTATTCAAAATCGTCACTTTAAATTGGAAAAAAACCCTTCGACTCGACCCCCGAGCGAAAAAGGGATGTGACATCTCCGGTGACTCTGCTGGGGAAATAATTAGAATTTGATCTTTTAATATTGACTTATACTTGCTTTAATTATTGTTGATATTATATTTGTTGGCCTTATATGCTACTTGTCGCTCATTTATTGCTTTGATATTGTTGAACTATTATATAAACTGTCTTTTCTCGTGCACCCCTTCTGAGTCTCTGAAATAGGATAGAAGGAATGCAGCGCATGCATCCTACTTTGTTTTTGAGATAGCCGGAGTGTCAAGGCACCTGGTGAAGGATTATAGTCACAGATATTAGGCAGAGTTCGGATTGACAACGAAGGCGGAGTAGCACTGCTAAAGAACAAGTTGTCCCTCTTCGACTCGAGTGTCTGCTCGGATAATCCATTCTAGACACCTATCCTATTAGGCTTAAACTTATAAGAACTGAAAACTCAGAATCTGATTATCCGTATTAGGTTTCACTTTATTTACATCATATGCATTTGACGTAGCAGGACTCGGCACAGAGGCCGGGTCTGTCTAGGACAAGTGTCCCTCCTTTGACCAACATGTGCATCCTACGTGCTCTTTGACATTTATTTGAAAGGCCATTTGATTGTTGACTGTCTTTTAGACAACTTTAAAATGCACGAGATCATATTATTCTCAAATTTAGTGAATCATTTTTCAAAGAAAAAAATTATTTTAAATTTATTTTATTTTTTTAAATATATAGTAACAGTGTTTTATGGTTTTCATGAAATAGAAGGGTCTAGTTGTCACTCTTTAGTGAGATACATAGAAAATCTTACCCGGAATACAACCCTGTATTTTAAAATTATTTATTCATAAATTTATTGAAGGATACTTTTGAAAAAATAATAAAATTAAAAATAATAAAAAATAAATTATTTTCATGAGTATTATTATCTTTATCTTATTTTTCTTTTTATCCTCAAAATTAATTTTAATACAAATCCTAATAGCCAGAATCTTTAGGGGTCGTGAGCTGAATTTTTATAAAGTAATAAAATATGTAAGCATATATCTTAACAGTCCTTAACCTTTAAGGGTCGTGAGGCTAAAAATTTTATATAACTTCATACATAAAACAATCATTTTTCCTTTCTTTATTTCTAAGTCATTTTCTTTTTTCTTTTTTTCTTTAAGTGTACTTAGGAGGCATTTTACTCCAACCACATGGCCAAAGTTGTCTAGAGGTCTGTTGTTGTAAAATTTTCGAAATAGTCGATTTAAATAAGTGCTCTCTTTTAGAAAGAAAAATAAAATGTTGTCATTCATATTTTTCTCAACTTTTATTTGTGAATAAATTATTTGCATCTAAGTCCAATTTAGTGGTCACATTAACGAGTCAAGTTAATAAAGTCAAAATTAATGAATTAAGTTCTGCCTAAGTCTAGACATTTCCTAATATTGTCTCCCTATTCATAGGTATAAAATGTCTCCTCCAGTTCATGGAAAGTGTCAAAAAAGGAAGAGGTATAAAAGTATACCACTTCAGGTTGTGGATTGTACCCCTTTACAGCTTTAGTTGCGGTGGAACGAAATGGATACATTCAATTATGATGAGATACATAAGTATTTGAGTTTTTTGACAAGTATCATGACAATCAACCCTAGTAGGGAGGTAATTGATGCATTGCTGACTTTCTGGCACCCGAGGAAAAATGTATTTCGCTTTTCAGATTTCGAGTTGACTCCGACTTTAAAGGAGATAGTGGCCTATGTTGGATATGGGAATATGCATCGAAAAAAACTTATAGCCCCAAAACTCATCTCGATAAACAAGTTCTGCAAGCTCATGAACATACGAAACTCAAAAGAAGAGTAAATGAAAAAATGTTGGACCTCCTTGCAGTTTTTGTATAACGGATATGGAAAGTTTTGAGGCTTGGAAAGTTCATAGATGGTTTGCATTCATGATAGCCTTTTTAGGCACTATGGTCTTCCCAAGGAGAGAGAAAAATTAATATTCATTTAGCTGGAGTGGTACATATATTGATTAAGAAAGATTACACTATGGTACCAATGATCTTGGTCGATATTTATTGTGCTCTGGCCATTTTTCAGAAAGGAAAGAGTTTTTTTGAGGGATGTAATATCTTGCTACAGATGTGGGTTGTGGAACATCTTTACTGACGTCCTACAGTGGCAAGGTTTGATCCAGAACAATTCAATCGCATCAAAGATTATGAAGAGAGGTTAGAGAAATATAAATGCCCAGAAGAAATTAGAGATTGGGATAAGCTTTTTCGTTCTCTGACGGCAGATAAAATCACTTGGAATCTCCCTTGGTTCCCCTAGAGGCAAGTCATACATAGTTCTGTTATTTGACCGTTCTTGTTATTAATGGGTATTAGGGGTGTTCAACCTTATGTGCCATTGTGGGTCTTACACCAGCTAGGCAGACGCCTAGTAATCCCCATAACAGAAAATATGGCTGAGTTTGTATTTGAAGTTAGACCAGAGATTTCACTTTCGGAGTGATTAGCCCAGCAAATTTGGGATGGTTGGCATCTCATGGGAATTGAAACAATGGTCATAGAGAGTGATAAGGAAGAAGTACATCCACCAGTCAGACCGGAAAGATCAGTTAAGGGACCCATAGATTAAGAAGCTGTAATCAGAATAGGGACCGAGAGAGCCATGTGAGAACAATGTGCTTCCAACCAAGCTTTGAGAGTATAATTGGAGTATGCCAGGGTAAAAATAGAACAATAACAAAGGGAATTTGTTAATGAGAAAGCTAAGTCAACAGATATTGAGGTCACACTTCGGGGACAAATCAGATTGGCTACCACTAGGGGTTATATGTTGCAGAACTTGTCGCATCTCATCGCCAGCGGTTGCAGGAAGTTTAAAAGAACATACAAGAAGAATTTGATCAAGAGAGAGATCAGTGGATAGTGAAAGAAGGATATTGTGAGAATAACTGGAGGTTGCTTCTGCTCATGAACAGCGTGCAAGAGAGATGATTGATTCCCGAGATGACAGGCCCAAGAATAGGATCAGGCCTTTAATTCCCTTCTAGGAAAGGTCCGCCGTGTAGCACAGGATACCGTTAGAATGGGTTTAGACTACCAATAGTTGAATTATGAAGAATTTTTAGCACAAGTACAAGATTTCACACGGTGTCTTACCACTTCGTTAGAGGACATATACTTGGGTTTGGGAGGTCATATTAAGCTGAAGTCTCCTTGATTGATCATGTTGAAGCTATAAGAATCAGTTGAAGACTTTGAAACGTTGGGGTTCAGATGTATAAGTGGATAGTTGTTTCCTTTGTCATAGTTTTTTAGTTTTAGTTTTTAAACTTCTTGTTCAGATGTTATGTCTTTAAGCTAATCGTATTTGTTTAAGTTTAGATTTATTTGTCAGATGTCAGTTAGTAGGTTTTATCTTAAGAATGGATTTATTTTATTATATTTGTATTTGAAAATTATGGAATATAATAAAGTTGGTCATTTATTTCTATATATGACATAATTTTACTTCACTTAATTTATTTATTTTCCTTAAAAAAATCAATCATTTTTGTTAAATTTTTTTGAACTACACAAGATCTGATTCATGTCCTAGCATGATACGTAGGCGGCCCTCCAAAGGGTTCGATCATAACTTTTTGAAAAGTGCGCTTAGAAAAGCCAGGATGAAACATAAAGCCTTCCATGATAGGTTGGAAAATAGATCTAGAAGCATAACATACAACGTGGCATTATAATGTGTTAAATATGTAACACTCAACTATTTTCTACTTGGTAAAAGAAAAGCTAAAATAGTTGGAGGTTCGTTTATGGTTTAAACTGGCATCACATCTATTCAACACCATATACAAGAGAAAGAGAAAGATGCCCCGCAGAGAAGGTGTAGGGTCTGAAAGTGAGGAAGAGTAAAATCAATTGATTTCGCAGGAATTAGCATCATTGGAAGAAATTAAGTTATTGAAACAATAGATGGCAGAATTGTACCAAGCTTGGTTAAATGGAAAAACCCCGTCTTCCTCAATCCCAGGACTTTTGAATACGAATGATCCAAATCCTTCTCAAGCTCAAACTAGCAATCCATTATACCCACCTGGATTCGGCCCGTATACTAATGTGACTAACACTTATGTTACTTTTACTATGTACCCACCAAATACGCCTATCTCAAATAACTCGCCTTTCACTTCTATAGCACCAGCTACTGCGGGCCTTCAATTGAAAGTACAAAAGAATATGGGGGAACTAAGTCATGATCTGTTGTATCATTTTGAAATAACTTTCAGACCCCAAAATCCACATTATCATGCTCATTAACACGATTCTCCTATCGTGATTGATAAGATTGTTAAGAATGAGGAAAAAGAGGAGATGGCTAGGAAATTAAGAATCTTGGAGCAGAGTATAAGAAAAATACAAAGATTAGAAGAACCAAAGAGTGTTTTATATAAGGATTTGTGTATGTTTCTTGATGTCCATCTGCTGCTGGGGTTCAAAATGCCCAAGTTTGACAAATAAGAAGGTTATGGCAATCCTTTAGCTCACTTAAAAAAGTTTTGCAATCAACAAAGGAGAGTAGGGGGAAAAGAAGAATTGCTTATGGCTTACTTTGGAGAAAGCCTAGAAGGAATAACTTCTGAATGGTTTATTGACCAAGACATTTCCCATTGGCACGTATGGGATAACATGGCTCGGGATTTTGTTCAATAATTTCAATATAATATCGAGATAAAATGTTATTAAACCAGTGGTGAAGATGCTGAAATTTTCTTCAAGATGATCATTAAAATTAAAAATGATTTGGAAAAATCTGCAAATGTTGTAGATTTGACGAAAGAGAAACCTGTAGGAATAGAAAAGGTGATAATAAAATTTGAATCATCGAAAGTTCCTTTGGTCATGGGGAAATAGATTCCAGAAAGTGTTGGGTCAGGTCAAGTAAAACCAAAGCTCATTGTTCCTGGAAAACCCACTAAACCTCTTTTAATTATACAAGGAACTCCCATAGCACCTATTGTTATTAAACCAGTGTCACAACTGCCTATGGTTAATACTAAAATAGTCCCCTAGAACTATGATTGCATTGTGATGATGCACAAGGGGAAAAAAATAATCGAAGAAGCGGATGGAGTAGGGGGATTAACCTATTTTGGGAGGTGTTATGCCCTAGTGGAGTTAAGAAAGAATAAACAAGACAATGAGGAACGAATGGCAGTCAAGAAAACAGTTACTGAAGAAGAGACTAAAGAATTCTTGAAGAAGATGAAATTGCCAGAATATTCTGTTGTAGAACAGTTGAAGAAAACGCCAACCCAGATTTCGTTGTTGTCTTTATTGATACATTCAAAGGATTACCATAATGCTATAATATAGATTCTTAATGAGGCATATATTCCCAGTGAGATTAAGGTGAATCAGCTGGAAAAATTTATTGGAAGAATCCTTGAGGTAAATGGATCACTTTATCATATAACGAATTGCCTGTAGAAGGTACAAAACATAACTTAGGTCTCTACATTACCGTGAAATGTGAGCATTCCCACGTCATTCGAGTATTGATTCATGGAGGATCAAGTGCAAACATTTGTCCTATGTCAACTTTGCAAAATTTAAATATTAACCTGGAAGAAATCAAACCTAATAATGTATGCGTCAAAGGTTTTGATGGAGCAAAAATGGATGCCATTGGTGAAATAGGCTCATATTGACAATCGCGCCTATGGATTTTGTCGTGGATTTCCAAGTGCTGACCATTAATGCTTCATATAATATGTTATTGGGTAGGCCATGGGTTCATAGGGCTGGAACAATTGCATGTATGCTTTATCAAATGGTTAAATTTGAACACAACAGGAAAAAAATAGTTGTTCACAGTGAAAGAGACTTATCCATGTATAAAGACTACTCTGTTTCCTCTATTGAAGCAGTTATTGCAGATAGAGTACTAATTCATCAAGCTTTTGAGGTAGTGTCTATTGAGCATATCCTCAAGGGGAATCTCATCGCAAGACCACAACTGTCTTCAACATCTGTTATGGTAGTGAATAACATGTTAAAGTATGGTTTCAATCCAGGAAAAAGGTTTAGGGATGTTTTTGCAAGACAGGGCTCATCAAGTAAACCTCCATGAGAACCTCGGTACTTTTGGTTTAGGATACGAGCCCACTGCTGAAGACAGAATAAAGGCTAAAAAGCATAAGAAATAGTCATGGTCACTTACCAAGTCAATACCGCCACTTCACGAGTATTTCATCAAAGCCAGTGTTGTTGGGTCTTCCATATTACCTGATGCAGGGTCAATAAATGATGATGATACATAGTTGATTGGCGTTTTCTAGAATATGTTCATTAAAGCTGATATGGTTGAAATTGGGGAAGGTACCAGTAATGCAGATGTGCAGTTTGTCAGTCCTGATGTCCATCTTAACAATTGGGAGGCCATTCCTCTCCCTACTATGAAGGAGTCTTGGTAGTCTGTTTGTTTTCTTTCTGTAATTTGAATAATTCTAGGGTTGTAACTCGGATCTTTACCTTGGTATTTTAAGTTAAAACTTTATCTATCTTTGCTTTTAATGAAATATAGTTTCCCGTTATATTATTTTAAGTCTAAGATTTATTTTCTATTTACAGTTCTTTCTATGCTAATTCTAATGATATAACATGCATGAAGAATTGTAAACCAGATCTTAAAACTCAATCTAATTATGAAATAATGAGTAAAGAAGTTGAATACAATGAGGAGGAAGCGTTTGAGGATATAAGCAAAGATTTCAAACAGTTTGAGGATAAGTCAAATCCTAATTTGGATGAAATTGAGGCAATCAATTTAGGAGATCATGAAAATATTAGGGAGACTAAGATAAGTGTACATGCTCAACCATAACAAAATAAAGCTATAATTGAAGCTTTACTTGAGTACAAAGACATCTTTGCATAGTTATAAGATGATATGCTCGGTTTAAGCACTAATTTGGTAGTTCATAAGTTGCTAATTAATCCTACTTTCCCTCATGTCAAGTAAAAGTTAAGAAAACTTAAAACTGATATGAGTGTAAAAATCAAAGAGGAAATCATGAAGCAACTTGAAGCTAATGCCATTTGAGTGGCCCAATATCCTACTTGGTTAGCAAATATTATCCCTATTCCAAAAAAAGATGGTAAAGTTTGGATGTGAGTTGGTTATCGTGATCTAAATAAAGCAAGTCTAAAAGAAGATTTTTCGATTCCCAATATCCATATTTTGTTGGAAAATTATGCCAAACATGTCTTGCATCTTTTATGGATTGTTATGCGGGGTATCACCAAATCATTATGGATCCAGAAGATGCAAAAAAGACATCATTTATCATGTCATGGGGGATATATTGTTATCGAGTTATGCCATTCGGACTAAAGAATGCTGGGGCAACTTACATGAGGACAATGACCATAATGTTTCATGACATGATGCACAAAGAGATTGAAGTTTATGTGGATAACGTGACTATTAAATCAAGAGAGCAGTCTGACATGTCAAGGATCTGAGGAAATTCTTTGAAAAGCTTCGAAGGTATGATCTCAAACTTAACCCAGCAAAATGTGTATTTGGATTCCTATCGGGAAAACTCTTGGGGTTTATAGTCAGTCGATGTGGCACTTAGTTAAATTATAAAAATAAAAGCTATTCAAGATTTACCTATACCAAAGAACAAAACAGAGGTGATGAGCTTACTTTGAAGGTTGAATTATATCATTATATTCATTGCCCAACTCACGATGACCTATGAGCCAATGTTTAAGTTGTTCAAGAAGAATGTTAAAGTTAAAGAATGGAAGAATGTCAAGAAGCATTTGACAGAATTAAGAGGTACTTGTCGAATCCGCCTATTTCGGTTCCTCTAGAGCCAGGCAGACCCTTGATGTTGTATATGTCCGTATTAGACAATTCTTTTGGTTGTGTATTGGGTCAAAATGATGTAACAAGCTGAAAATAACAGGCTATCTACTATCTTTGCAAAAACTTTACCACTAATGAGGCTAAATACACTCTTCTAGAAAAGACATGCTGCGCCTTAACTTGGGTAGCACAAAAGTTGAAACATTACTTGTCATATTACACTACTTACCTCATATCTTGTATGGATCCCTTAAAGTAAATTTTTAAGAAGCCTACGCCCACAGGCAGAGTCTCTAAATGGTAGATGCTGCTCACAGAGTTTGATATTGTCTATGTGACACGAACTACAATAAAAGTTCAAGCCTTAGTGGATCATTTGGTTGAAAATCCTATTGATGAGGAATATGAACCATTGAAGAACTATTTTCCATATGAGGAGGTATTGTGTGTTGATGAGGTTATTTCTGATGATTGCCATTTAGGTTGGAAGTTGTTCTTTGATGGAGCTGCTAATGTAAAAGAAGTAGGGATAGGGGCAGTCTTTATTTCTGAATCAGGACAATACTATCCTATAATAGCCCAACTTCGATTCTACTATATCAACAATATGACAAAATATGAAGCTTGCATTCTGGGTTTAAGATTAGCTATCAACATGGGAATCTAACAACTATTGGTGTTAGGAGACTCATATTTCTTAGTCCCCTAAATACAAGGAGATTGGGAGACGCGTGATTCAAAACTCCTACCATATCGAGGTTGTTTGCAAGATTTTTGTCAATGATTTGTATAAGTAAAGTTCAAGCATATTTCCAGAGCTTATAATAAGATTGTTGATACATTGACGACCTTATCTTCGATGCTCCAACATCCCGATAAGACTCATATTAACCTGGTGAATATACAGATCTTTGATCATCATGCATATTGCAATGTGGTTGAGGAAGAACCTAATGGAGAACTTTGGTTCCATGATATCAAAAAATATATTCAGACTGGAAAATATCGCATACACGCCGATGGTAACCAAAAGAGAATGATTCGACGTCTGGCTAGTGGATTTTTCCTAAGTGGGGGAATCTTGTATAAAAGGACTCTATATTTAGGACTTTTAAGATGCATAGATGCTAAAGAAGCTTCAAAATCATGACTGAAGTACATTCTAGAATTTGTAGACCACACATGAGCGAGTATATTTTGGCAAAGAAAATACTTCGACCAGGTTATTATTGGCTCACCATGGAGTGAGATTCCATCCATTTCATTCGTAAATTTCATGAATGTCAGGTACACGGGGACTTGATACATTCTCCTCCATCTAAGTTGCATAAGTTCATGCCCTTTTGTAGCTTGGAGAATGGATGTAATTGGACTAATTAAACCGAAAGTGTCGAATGGACATAGGTTCATCTTGGTGGCCATTGATTATTTCACGAAGTGGGTGGAAGAAGCGAATTTTAAGTCAATGAACAAGAAAGTGGTTGTTGATTGATACAAAACAAACAAGGGAAAGCACAAAACATACCCCAAACAGTCCACAAATTCAAGAAAAAATATGGACCAAAAGGGGAACTCACTCGGATTCGACAAGTATAACAAGAATAAGAAACAAGGGTGTATTTGACACCCAAAACATCCAAAAACACAACAATAATGAGATGAACAAGATGACAACAAAAATAACTAGATTCAGATTCCATAACAACAGGATATAACCTTATAAGATTACAAAAGACAAAGGGATAGATAGTGAGACATAAACTACTATAATGACTAAGAACCTAAGTGTTGATGACACATAAAGACCCTTAATGATGATAGTAGGAACACCTAAACTCTTTAAAGAGACACAATAGAGGACCTGAATCCTTCAAGCACCCCAAGTTCCAAGTAAACAAACAACAAAAGAGATTCCACCCTAATGTTGTAACCTAGTTTTGACCAAGCCCCACAAAATAGAGAACTTGAGGGTTTTAAGTGTGTTCTACCATTTTAAATACTCAAAAACTAAGTGAATAAACCCGAGCATGTTCCTTATATATTACAAAACAAATAGAAGTTAAAATAACCAAAAAGGCCCTTCAAGAATGGGCTTCCCCTCTAGTGTATGGAGTGGGCTGTTTTGGTATGTATTTGGGCCTATAATTACAATTATCTTGCACATACACTTGGTTGCTTTCAATGCACACCCACATAAGTCTATTTCCATGATTATTCGCGTATCATTCTCTCCATCTTGAGAAGAATTTTACCATAAATTCATGGTTTTACTTCGTTAAATTGGCTACTTCAAAAAAAAGTACTCAAAACAGTCCGCAAAACATGAAGAACCCAAGAGCTCAATATGAACTCGGCCAACATCTTTATTTTGAACCTTGGATTCCTCTCAATCTTGAGACTTGGCTTCAATATTATCTGACTCAAGTCTCTATCCATCATAGAAGCATCATCGTAGACTCCATATACTTTGTGTCCCTTTCTTCCATACTCCTCTATATGGACATATCGGTTTTGGGGAAGTGGAGTTTCGATTGAGGGGGATATTTTGGTAATATGGAGCTTTTGTTGTGAAGCTTGGATGGGAGGGAATTGGGCTCCAAGTCCTTCTTGTGGGACTTGATCAACTTGCAGGAGAAGTGATCTACCTTGTTCTCGATTTTGAGGGTAATTAGTAACTTGACTCATGGCATTTTATGGTGAACTTGAAGGGCTGACTTTTATAGGCATAGTCTCAGGGGAAATGGTTATGGAAGGGTTTTGGTCATGACCACTTGAGGAAACATGTAGTCGAGGGGTAGAAGCACAAAAGTTCTTTTGACTCTTCATTCGATCCAACCTCTCATTCATAGTAGACATCTCTCCTTGTATTGAGGACATAGTCGTGAGCATACTTTCTATTCCTCGGTTGATAGTTTTAAGTCTTTCCAAGATAGCACCAAGAGCATTGTTGTCCATTGTAGCCAAGAAGTTACCTACAAAATAATAAACAAGTTAGTTGTTCAAGAATGGTCCTCACACTCTCTCTTTAATCCTTTGTCCCTCGGATTTTCTCACTTTTGATTCACAATTATTGTAAGTTTACTTATAATCTGTGAGATTTTGAGAGGTGAACTGAGGGTGTACAATGACTTAAAAGAATAAAAATACACAAAGGAACGTAAACACGGAAAAAATGGTTTCAAAACCAACTCACAATCTAGTAAATTAGTCACTAGTTTGTAAGTTAGTATTGGAATCAACAAACGAAACTAATGAGACAACAAAATGAAACTAAAAGATCACAATTTGATCTTAAAATTTTTGTGTGAACAGTAACTTGGGTGACGTGGAAGCACACTATTGGTCCCGGCCTCACAATTAGTTACTAGTTGAAGTTTACAAACTTTAGTTACTATATAATGGAAACAATTGGTTTTGGAGGGAAAGTATATGTCTTGAATATCTTTTAAGTCTAATATTCAAAAGGCAAGACTTGACTTTGTACAATTCCCACAAAACAAGTTCCCTTAAAACAAGGAAAAGTGGTTGAAAAGTAGATGTCAAGTCAAGGAAGTGATGGCTCAAGTCTTCTCACAAACAACTTTACAACTTGTAGGTTCACCTTTTTGAATCTATATTACACTTTTAGTTGTCTTAAGTTGTAAGATGAGATGAATAACAAGATGAAAACCTCAATAATCCTTCAAGAACAACAACAATATTCACAAATTCAAGACCCAACCATCCACAACAAGTCACAAATTCTCGCCCTAGGTCCTTGTTCACAATACAACTTTAATAAGTTCAAGCTCAAATATAGATCTAGACACCTTTTACTGTTAGTGAATCACGTAACTAACACAAGAAACAACAATACACACCAAAGGACTACTAGATCTAAACGCTACAAGCAACCTCAGCCAAGAAGAACAACAAGAACAACACTTTCAAGGACAAGAACAATAAAAACACCCAAGTTTTTTTTTTCTTTGTAAGAAAGACCAAGATTGGTAATGTAAGAACAACACCAAAGATGTATTTGATACCAAATGATACAAGACAAACAAGGGAAATCACAAAACATACCCCAAACAAACCACAAATTCAAGAAAAAGCGTGGACCAAAAGAGGACCTCACTCAGATTAGACAAGTATAACAAGAATATAAGAAACAAGGGTGTATTTGACACCCAAAAAAATCCAACAACACAACAATAATGAGATGAACAAGATGACAACAAGAATAACCAGATATAAGATATAACATTACAAGATTACAAAAGATAAAAGGGATAGATAGTGAGACATAAACTATTATAATGACTAAGAACCTAAATGTAGATGACACACAAAGACCCTTAATGATGATAGTAGGAATACCTACACTCTTTAAAGAGACACAAGAGAGGACCTCAATACTTCAAGCATCCCAAGTTTCAAGCAAACAAACAACAAAAGAGATTTCACCTTAATGTTGTAACCTAGTTTTGACCAAGCCCCACAAGATAGAGAATTTGAGGGTTTCATGTGTGTTCTACCATTTTCAATATTCAAAAACCAAGTGAATAAACCCCAATATGTTCCTTATATATTACAAAAAAAGTAGAAGTTAAAATAACCAAAAAGTCCCTTCAAGAATGGGCTGCCCATCTAGTGTATGGAGTGGGCTATTTTGGTGTGTATTTGGGCCTTTAATTACAATTCTCTTGCACCTACACTTGGTTGCTTGCAATGTATACCCACATAAGTCTATTTCTATGATTATTCTCATATCATCCTCTCCATCTGGAGAAGAATTTTCCCACAAATTCATGTCTTCACTTCGTTCAATTGGCCATTTAAAAAAAAGCACTCAAAATAGTACACAAAACATGAAGAACCTGAGAGCTCAATATGAACAAGTCTCGGCCAACATCTTCATTTTGAAACTCGGCTTCCTCTCAATCTTGAGACTTGGCTTTAATCTTATCCAACTCAAGTCTCTTTCTATCATATAAGCATCATCGTAGACTCCATATGCTTCGTATCCCTATCTTCCATACTCCTTTAATGGACATATCGGTTTCGGGGAAGTGTAGTTTTGGTTGAAGGGGATATTTTGGTAATGTGGATATTTGGTTGTGAAGCTTGGATGGAAGGGAATAGGGATCCAAGTCCTTCTTTTAGGACTTGATCAACTTGTGGGAGAAGTGATCTACCTTGTTCTCAATTTTGAGGGTAATTAGTAACTTGACTCATGGCATTTTGTGGTGAACTTGAAGAGATGACTTTTATAGGCAAAGTCTCGGAGAAATAGTGATGGAAGGGTTTTGGTCATGAACACTTGAGGAAATATGTAGTCGAGGGGTAGAAGCACAAAAGTTCTTTTGACTCTCCATTCGATTCAACCTCTCATTCATAGTAGACATCTCTACTTGGATTGAGGACATAGTTGTGAGCATACTTTCCATTCCTCGGTTGATAGTTTCAAGTCTTTACAAGATAGCACCAAGAGCATTGTTGTCCATTGTAGCCAAGAAGTTACCTACAAAATAATAAACAAGTTAGTTGTTCACGAATGGTCCTCACACTCTCTATTTAATCCTTTGTCCCTCAAATTTTCTCACTTTTGATCTCACAATTATTGTAAATTTTCTTGTAATACGTGAGATTTTGAGAGGTAAACCCAGTGTGTACAATGACTTAAAAGAATAAAAACACACAAAGAAACGTAAAAACAGAAAAAATGGTTTCAAAACCAACTCACAATCTAGTAAATTGTCACTAGTTTGTAAGTTAGTATTGGAATCATAAACGAAACTAATGAGACAAAAAAATGAAACTAAAAGATCACAATTTGATCTTAAAATTTTCATGTGAACAGTAACTTGGGTGATGTGGCAGCACACTATTGGTCCCGACCTCACAATTAGTCACTAGTTGAAAAAGTTTACAAACTTTAGTTACTATGTAATGGAAACAATTGGTTTTGGAGGGAAAGTATATGTCTTGAATATCCTTTAAGTCTAATATTCAAAAGTCAAGACTTGACTTTGTACAATTCCCACAAAACAAGGTCCCTTGAAACAAGAAAAAGTGGTTGAAAAGTAGATGTCAAGTCAAGGAAGTGATGACTCAAGTCTTCTCCCAAACAACTTTACAACTTGTAGGTTCACCTTTTTGAATCTATATTACACTTTTGGTTGTCTTAAGTTACAAGATGAGATGAAGAAAAAGATGAAAACCTCAACAATCCTTCATTAACAACAACAATATTCACGAATTCAAGACCCAACCGGCCACAACAAGTCACAAATTCTCGCCCTAGGTCTTTGTTGACAAAACAACTTTAATAAGTTCAAGCTCAAATATAGATCTAGACACCTTTTAGTGTTAGTGAATCACGTAACTATCACAAGAAACACTAATACACACCAAAGGACTAGTAGATATAGATGCTACAAGAAACCTCGGCCAAGAAGAACAACAAGAACAACACTTTCAAGGCCAAGAACAACAAGAACACCCAAGTTTTTTTTATCTTAGCAAGAAAGCCCAAGATTGGTATTGTAAGAACAATACCATAGATGACTTTGATACCAAATGATACAAGACAAACAAGGGAAAGCACAAAACATACACCAAAACAATCCACAAATTCAAGAAAAAACGTGGATCAAAAGGAAACCTCACTCGGATTAGACAAATGTAACAAGAATACAAAAACAAGGGTATATTTTATACCCCAAAACAGCCAACAACACAACAATAACAAAATGAATAAGATGACAACAAGAATAACCAGATTCGAATTCCATAACAACAAGATATTACGTTATAAGATTACAAAAGACAAAAAGATAGATAGTGAGACATAAACTAATATAATGACTAAGAACCTAAGTGTAGATGACACACAAAGACCCTTAATGATGATAGTAGGAACACCTACACTTTTTAAAGAGACACAAGAGAGGACCTCAATCCTTCAAGCACCCCAAGTTCTAAGTAAACAAACAACAAAAGAGATTTCACCCTAATGTTATAACCTTTTTTCGGCCAAGCCTCACAAGAGAGAGAACTTGAGGGTTTTAATTGTGTTCTACCATTTTCAATACTCAAAAACTAAGTGAATAAATCCTAACATGTTCCTTATATATTACAAAACAAATAAAAGTTAAAATGATCAAAAAGGCCCTTCAAGAATGGGCTGTCCCTCTAGTGTATAGAGTGGGCTGTTTTGGTGTGTATTTGGGACTTTAATTACAATTCTTTTGCACATACACTTGGTTTCTTTCAATGCACATCCACGTAAGTCTATTTCCATGATTATTCTTGTATCATTGATTTTATTCACTCTAACATCATTTGTCGATTTGACATTCTAAAGATAGTTGTCATGGATAATGCTGCAAATCTCAACAGTCACTTGATGCAAGAAGTGTCCCAGCAATTTAAGATTATGCATCGAAATTCAACTCTATATCGCTTAAAGGCAAATGATTCTATGGAAGCTACCAACAAAAAACTAAAGAAAATTCTCCACAAAATGGTGCAAGGACCCCGACAATGGCATGAAAAGTTATTTTTTGCTTTATTGGGTTATCGTACTACAGTTTAAACTTCAATAGGTGCAACTCCTTATTCACTGGTGTATGGAACTGAAGTAGTTATACCTGCAAAAATTGAGATTCCATCTTTTTGAGTTATTGTAGAAGACAAAATTAATGATGATCAGTAGGTCGAAACCCAATTGGAGCAATTGAGTTTGATTGATGAGTAAAGGCTGGTGTCGGTATGTCATGACAAATAGTACCAAAAGAGAATAGGTCGAGCCTATAACAGAAAGGTGCGACCAAGACAATTTGAACCCGATTAGTTAGTACTAAGAGACATCCTTCCCAATCAGATTAAACCCAAAGAAAATTTTTCTCCTAATTGGCAAGGACCGTTCATGGTGAAGAAGGTGTTACCTAATGGTGCATTATATTTGACTGATGTAAAAGGCAAAATAGAAGGAATACCGGTCAATGTTGATGCAGTTAAGAGATATTATGTATGGTATTCATGTACAATTATGTTATATATGTTTTGTACTTGTATTTTAACAGACTGAAATAATGAAGTCATTTTGTTCTGCTATCTGGATAATATATCAACCTTTGCTTACCCCATTTAAGTTTTTTTTTTCGTACCCCTCTTTTGGAATTGATTAAAGTCAAAAGTTTCACACACACACATGAAAAAAGATAAAAAATGATGTTGATGATGAAAAAATCAAGCAAAAGAATAACTCTCATGAACTATGTTTGACCTGATTCTTGCTATGAAAAGATACGTAGGCAGCCCTACTTTGGAGTTTGGTCCAACCAAAAGAAAATTCAAGTTACCCAGAATGAAATAAAACTGGAGCAAAAGTTTATTTCCTTAAAGAGTCGGTTCCAAAAGTTCTATGCTTCACCCAATGTTATGTAAATTTTTGAGCCCCTTGCCACCCTTTCTTTCTAACCCTTTCCAAAAGCTAAGTTATAACCAAAGAAAGACTTTCATATCAATATTTGAGAATGTCAAGGCTAAACATGTTATGGTTTCATGATATTTCATATTTTGGGTGTTATTTTTCTTTAAAAATGAAAAAAAATGAAAATAAAAATGAGAGAGTCTTATTGGTGAAAATCCTCTTGGGTACCATAAGGCGACAATGAGTTGTGAGAATAATAAAATGAGGGAGTCTTATTAGTGAAAACCCTCTTGGTCACCATAAGGCGACAGTGAGTTATGAGAATAATAAAATGAGAGAGTCTTATTAGTGAAAACCCCTATGAGCACCATAAGGCGACTGTGAGTCGAGAAAGAAATGAAAGTGAGATAGGCTCATTGGCGAAAATTCATTGAAGTGCCACTAGTCGAAGGAGGATTATGATCTAGAGGGATCATGTTCAAGAATGGCTCCATTTCAAACTCAATAAATGGGCAAAAGTTGTAATTATTGGTATGGGTAGATCTGTTTGTTTGATTCAAAATACATGTCATAATCACCAGAATCGGTTTCTACATTCTGATAAGTTTTCCTTTTTGTTTTGAAAAGAGATACCTATTGTCTTTTCCTTTTTATTTTATTTTTATTTTTGATTCTTTGTGTCCTTGTCGTCAAATGAAAAATTATTTTCATCTTTTGTGTGTTTGTGAGTCAAATCCATGCTAAGTTAAGAGAGAAAGGTCTCCGAACTTGTTACCAACTCCTTTAATGTTACAAAGCAAGACAAAGGGTCAATGCATAAAGGCAGCATTTCAAAGTAAAGTAAGATACTCAAAATGATTGTGATCTGACAAACCAACCACCATGTGTTTTTTAAACTCATAAATTTTCTTTGTTTGAAACAGAGATGGAATGTTTTTTTCATATAAAATGATGCAATTCCATAATTCTGTCAACGCAAAGAGCATGGTTACAACACACGATGCTGGATCTCAATTATGATAAATTTTATTCTTGGCGAGATGTACCTACCAAATCTATTTCAAGCTTTGATTCATCTTTTCTTTATATTTTTAAAATATTAAAATTCGGTGATCCGCATAAAATGGGGCAAAAAAAAAAGAAAAGAAAAGTTTTGTGTATGAAAAATAGGAATTTATTTTACACTCAGGACCCTTCTAAAGAATGGGACAGGACCCTTCTGAAGAATGGGACAGGACCCTCCTGAAAAATGGGAATTTACTTTATATTCAGGACTCTCCTGAAGAATGGGACAGGACCCTCCTGGAGAATGAGAATTTATTTTATGCCCAGGATCCTCCTGAAGAATGGGACAAAACCCTCCTGAAGAATGAGACAGGACCCTCCTGGAGAAGGAGAATTTATTTTATGCCCAGGATCCTCCTGAAGAATGGGACAGAACCCTCCTGAAGAATGGAAATTTATATTATGCTCAGGACCCTCCTGAAGAATGGGATAGGACACTCCTGAAGAATGGAAATTTATTTTATGTTCAAGACCCTCCTGAAAAATGGAAATTTATTTTATGCTCAGGACTCTCCTGAAGAATGGAAATTTATTTTATGTTTAGGACCCTCCTGTATAATGAAAATTTATTTTATGCTCAAGACCCTCCTGAAGAATGAGATGTTATTTTCCTGTTTCACTATTTACTTTGAGTCCAGGAACCCGCTTAAAGAACAGAGTGAAGAAAAAGTAAGTCTAGAAGCCCGCCTGAAGAATAGGCTGAACATTGTCAATTGAAGAAGTAATAAATTAGGAGCCCGCCTGAAAAATAGAGTGAAGAAAAAAAAAAGGCAAGCCAGGATCCTATCTGAAGAATAGGGTGAATTTTTAATTTCAAATCACGAAGATTTGAATCAAGATTCTAGGAAAATTGCATTTTGCACTTGGATTTTTCATTTTTGATTTTTTTATTCATGTGGATTTAAAAAGCAGGAATCGTGAATCAAAAACTTGACGAAACCTCACTCTATCTTTAACTTTTTCTCTCACCATGTTATCTTTGAACTACTCATGATCTGATTTCCTTATAACTCAAGATAGGTAGGAGGTCCAAAACTAGGATTCGGTTACACTTTTTTTTAATTTTAATTTTATTTTATCCTTACCTTTCAAATAATTGGAGGGTCAAAAATCATATCTTCTTTAATTCTTTGTATGAAAACTCTTCGAAATTCCACACAAAGAGGGGAATAAAATGTAGACAGTCATTTTTGATCCTCCTCGAATTTTAACTTATTTTTCGATATTAAATATTTATATTTGATCCAATATTATTTTAAATCTTATTTTATTTTTAATAAATTTTTAGTAAAATATAAATAACTATATAAAATTAATTTGGGGATGTTTATTTTGTTTTTATTCTAATTTTAAAAAATATACGAAAATTCATTTTTTATTTTTTTTTAAATAAATAAGCTAGTAATTTTAGTACTATCTTAATTATATCTATTTTTTTGGCTATTTATAAATTTTTATTATTTTTTAAATATAAAATTAATAATTATTATTCATTATTTTATTTATTATTATTATTATAATTATTTAATAAATAAATAAAATAATAAAATATAATTTAAATCCTTGTCTCTATCTGCCAATTAACTGTTCCCTCTAAGAATCTTAACCGTTCCCCCTATTCTTCCTATATTTAAGAAATTTTTTCCATCCTCAGAGGGAAACAAATGTATATTCTGGCCTAAAAAAAAAAGTTAGAGAGAAATCCGTAAAAATCATTAGACAAAGAAAAACAGTGAGTGAATATCACTAAAAGAAAAATCAAATAAAAGAGGTTGAAGTCGAATTTGGGTCACATTCAAGTTTTGGAAAACAATATTCGAAGTTTATATTTCATTTTCATCACAGGTTTCTTTTAAATACTGTATTTTATTTTACAAATTTTGTTATAAACTGAATCATATCATGATTATTTTAGTGATTTAGTGAATTGGTATGACATGAGTTTGTTATAATGTCTGTATCTTGTGTATCTTGTAATAATGAAAAGAAATTAATATTATGCAGTAAAATATATCTGTACATGGCAAAAATAGAGTAAAATATTGCTTATATGTTAATTTATTACATTCACTATACACGAAATAACAAATAGGCACACTGTTACTTTCATACAGTTTACACAATACACAGTTTACACAACACAGACTTTTTCTTTTAATTTAATTTTCATTCACAATACTTTAACATACACGCACAAATTAAAAAAGTGATTGGAGATAAGAAATAAAATAGTAGTGAAAGAAAAACAGAAACTGAGTAAAAATTAGTAAAAAAAAATAATGAAAGAAAAGTTGGACTTATTTTGTTTTTCTGGCGAATTTTCGCCGAAAATCATCGTAATCATTATTTGTAAAAGATCCCAAAAATTCGGGGATCATCAACCATTCTGTCGACAAAACCGTCGGTCGCTGCCATTTTTTCCGTCGAAACAGTCGCCCAAAACAACCTTTACTGGCGCCCCTCCCCTTTCCTCCTCTTTCTCGTTGTCGACCAGTCACCACGGCTGAGTAACCGACGCCTACCCCTCCGTTTTTCCCATCAAATCAGCCACCAATGACGAGATAAATCTCGTCGAAAAATCACCCCCATCTCTTTCCGTCGATTACCCGCCAGAACTATCACCATAAATAGTCTCAAAACCGTCAGAAATATCAGATCCAGTCGGAATCCGTCGGCCAAGTCCCTTCTTCGACCAAAATCAACCCCTTTTTAGTTGGTTCCGAACAAAATTGCCGAAAATCTCCTTTTAAAAAAAATATCGGAAACATGGTTGCCACACTTCTCTTGCCTTCTTTGGTCACTGCCGGCCTGAAAGTGAATAGATCTGGCTGGATTTTTTAATTTTATCTAGGTTACTCTGTTGGAACCCATCAGAAAGCAACACTCTGTTATTTCAAAAATTAAATTTAAGTTATTATGTATTTGTATTTTGCTTAGACTGATATCATATAGTTTTGGATCTGTATTGTTTTAAATTGAATAAATTTTAGGGATTATCATAAAAGTAATATAACACAGTTAATTTTTGTTTATTTGTGTTATTTTATTTTCACTATTATTAATTTATTTATTTTTATTTTTATTTTTATTTCATTATCTTTAACCAAGCTTGAGGACTGTTTGTTATATTATTTTATCCTTTTAAATAAATTTTGTTCAAATTTACTATTAAAATTTGAACATTTTCAGTAGATAAAGTTTTAAAATATTAGGCAAGTATAAAATAATATATTTTTATCTAGAAATAGCTTCAAATAAATATTGCTTAAAGGTTATTGTTAAGATTAAATAGAATTTTGAGCAAATAAATTGTTATGAGTTTTTTACAAAAAGGATAGACATGTTTTAGCATCAAGCAAATTTTAGGTATGTTTAAAATATTTGTTTTAATTAAGAATGAGGTGTACACATCTTTCTGAGGCATTTAAAATTTATGGATTCAATAATGCACCATGGATAATATTTTCTAAAATTAATTTTCACCGATTTAATATAAGATGCGTATACAAATAATTTTGGTATAATAAAAATGAACGATTTTAAGCCTTAACATAATTTGTCAAAATAGTTTAAGTCAAGATAAGTCAATAAAAGCGATCGTGCTAGAACCACGGGACTCGAGGGGTGCCTTACACCTTTCCTTTGGTCAACAGAATTCTTTACCCGATCTTCTCTTTTCGCAGACCAGAATAAAGAGTAATTTCCTTTTGATTAGGGATTCAAAAGGTGACTTGAAACACCATAACTCAATTTCAAGTGACGACTCTGTAAATAAATTAATACCTATTTAAAATCGTCACTTTAAATTGAAAAAAATTCTTCAACTCGACCCTCGAGCGAAAAAGGGGTGTGACATAGTGTGAAAAAATTTATTGTTTGCATCGCCTTCTATTAACCACATAAATATCGATTTAAGCTTTTAAAAATCTTCTTCTTGCATGAGAATATTATTAAACTCTTGTGTTAGGGTATTTTCAAGATTGAAATGGTACATATTCTTTCTATTAGATTTCATTTTTTGGAGGCCTTCCAACCTAGCTTTTAAATTTTTTTTTAAAGATGTTACCAAAAGTATTTTTATTCCAAATAGTTGCACTGTTAGCAAAGTTATTGACAAGTACAATTGAGCAGTTATAGTTTTTACGCCAAGAATTTTTCACTATTTCTTTGAAATTTGAATGACGCAACCACATCGTCTCACACCTAAAAGCATGTTTAGTTTTTTTCGCATGTTTTGACTAGGTTTAGAAGAATAGAGTAATGGTCGGAGTGAGTTCCTGGGAGATGAACAACATTTGAGTCGGGATAAAGATCTAACCACAAAGGATTACAAAGAAATTTATCCAAACGTTCCATAATAATAGAGTTGTTTTGTTTACTCATATTAGTTCATGTAAATCTAGGTCCCGCAAAATCTAAATCTGCCATATTTAAGTTATTTATGCACTCTAAGAAATTAAAAACACCGGTATTTCTTATGGAGTTGCCTCCAAATTTCTCTGAGGAGCTTGTGACTTCATTGAAGTCACCACACATTAGCCAAGGACCGTTTATTTTATTATTAGTTTCATTTAAGTTCTTCCATAAAGTTTTTTTGTATAAAAATAATTATTTTGTGCGTATATAATTGTAAAATACCATGGAGTGAAATTCAGACTAACTTGAGGAGAGACGTAAATTTTCTGTTCGTTGAGAACCTTCTGGTTGATAATGAGTTCATTGCTTCCAGAGTAATGATATTCCCCAGAATATTCTGAAACAAGTACCTGTATTATATTAGTAAATGGCAGCAAATGCAACAGAGATTCATGATCAGCCATTCTAGTTTCTGTTAGGGCTAAAACAATAGAATTGTGAGATGATATTATATCCATCACATTCCTTCTAAAGGACGGGTTGTTAGCACCCCTACAGTTTAATACAATAATCTTTATGGGGGACTGATTTGGCGTTTTGGAGGTCCCTCCTGGAGCCAGAGTCATCTCCAATTTCAAAGCAAATTGGTTGTGAAATAGTGACTAATCTCGATCCTCCTGTGGTGTTGCCGCAATCACTACTACATACTGATGCATGTTTTTCTCCAAATATGATCTTATGTTCACAGTGATTTCATAAGAGATTTTTGAAGTAAATTTTTTATCTTATTATATTATTAGTCTAATATCTTTAGTTACTAGAATCCTTTCTTCTGTATTTGCAAGGAAGGTGAATGTTAGTGTATGTTCCAAAATTATGTTAGGGTTTTTGTCCTGATTTTCGTACAAAAATTAAGTTTTACTTTTTCTTGTAAGGAAAATAAAAGTAACCAGGAATACTTTTACTTTTCCTGAAAGAAAAATATAAAACTTTTCTTTATTTGACAAACCTCTTTATCGGAGGAAAAGTTTTGGACATCTATAAATAGAAGTCCCCTCTTGTCATACAATAATACAATAGCATCCACGATGTAGTCTTTTAAGAGTTTCGTTTAGGGGGAGATTTTCTCTCTCATTAGTTTTATGCATTTTAATATTAGGTTTTATATGTAGACTAATTGGCCAAATCATATAATAAAATTATGTTTTTAGTTGTCATCTTATTTATCGTCTCATAGTTTGCAACTAATAGCTTCCGCATGACGCCCTCTTGATTTCGAATCCAACAAGTATCAGAGCCCACGGTTCAATAAATCGATGGTCCAATTGTTGAACAAAGTTGTAATCAATTTGATGATAATGAAGATATATGTCCAAAAGGTACATGTGGAGATAATTGTCAATCATATTTTCAACAATTCTGCTCTTACATATTTAAAAATAAAGCTTACTTTTAACCCTATAAAGGGCTCATATATTTTTAACCCAAAAGGGGCTCATATATTTTTAATCCAAAAACTCCATTTTTAAGAATGTCAAGCAGCAGTGATGAAGAATATATGAAGAACAAAGATCAAAGATGTGAAGAAGATGGATCACGTGAAGAAAATCAAGCCAAAAAGGGGAGATTTGTTAGGGTTTTTGCCCTGATTTTCTTACAAAAATTAAGTTTTACTTTTTCTTGTAAGGAAAATAAAAGTAACCATGAATACTTTTACTTTTCCTGAAAGAAAAATATAAAACTGTTCCTTATTTGACAAACCTCTTTCTTGAAGGAAAAGTTTCGAACATTCTTCTCATAAAATAATACAATAGCATCCACGATGTAATCTTTTAAGAATTTCGGTATCATTATCTGGAAGTTGCCTCTTTATGGATCCTCCTGAGCTTGTGGCATCTGTGGGACATGAGTAGAGGACGATGGAAGAGTCAAGGTTGTTTTTTTTGGAGTTGTGGAACCACCTTATCTTGAGGACTCATTTTGTGATCTTGTGCTAAGATATTTGTGGAAAAAATCAGTCGAAATAATTCATCAATGGGGTTGAGAGTAAGTTGAGGTTTGCCATGGGAGAGATCATGGATTTTACTTGCATGTGAATCATGTTCCTTCCCATCTCTATGAGATGTTCATTTTGGATGAAGTGAGCATTCAATAAGTTCTGGCAGCTTTGGATTAGTTTGACATTGTTTTCAGTGGCGACAGATTTTCTGGAGATATTGCATTGGTCATATTTTGTCCATTCAACATGTTTATAATTGCTGGTATGTTGTATTCTAGGATGAGATAATAGGGATTGGATTTGATTGTTTGTGAGAGAGTGATGGTTCCAATTTTCTTGATAAATTAACATGTTCTGCAGGTCTTGATGGTATTAGGAGAACATATTTGCATTTTGTGGATTCTAAATTTTTGGGGGTTCCACAAGTTTCGTTGTTGATTTTCCTGATTATTTTCATGGGAATGTTTTGGGATATTATTGTAGGTTTTGTTTGTCGTGGAAGACGTCGAGGCATTTTCAGATATTGCAAGTTTGTGGCTTCTTGATTTTATGATGTGTATTTTTAGGGTTCATGATGATATTGTTGATCTTTGAAATCTCTTGAAAATTGCTACTTTCAAGATTTTGTATTTTTTCATTCATAGAAATGACTAGTCGTCTGACTCTTCCTTTAACATGCACTGTGCTTGAAGTAGGGTTATTAATTCTTTTTGCAGTATCTTGTCTATTCTTAGAAAATAAATCCGTTATGTTACTTGTGTTACTACTTGCTACAGATATTAGCATTTTACTATTGCTTTGGTTGTGAAAATATCCGAGTAGTACTTTCTTTTGAGTTGGAATTAGTGGGAAGTACAGTACTATGAATATCAAGGCTATTATTATGAAATTTGGAGCCCATTTGAATAGGCTGAAAAAAAAAGGCTTTTAAAAAGTTTTTAAAAGTGATTTTGAAAATGTTAAAACTTATTTTTAAACTAAACAGTTATGTGTTTGGATAAAAATGCTGAAACATAAAAAAAGTTTTTGGTGTATTTGATAAACAATTGCTGTTAAGCATATTTTTTTGGTCAAAATGTCTGAAATATCTTTAAAGTTGTTAACAATATATAAAGTTGATTATTATTAATTTTTATTTTTAAAATGATTCAAATTAAAATTAATATAAATTTTTAATTTAGCTTCAATATATATATATATATATATATATATATATATATATATATATATCCATGAATGACTATTAAATTGGGAGAGTCCTCAAGAATCTAGGCATCATAATTTGGTTCTGGAACTGAGAATCAAAACCACGAACCTGAGCTTCTATCCCGTAGTATTTAAGATGCAACAATATGAGTAAAAGTGGTGTTACAAAAAGTCTAAAATAGTTCAACCACCATATACTAAATTAATATGTTAAAAGTGGTGTTACAAAAGTCTAATGAATAATTCAACTACATTAAAATGTTCTTAAACCCAAGTCTACACAATGTTAAAGAAGTCGCTCAACTAACAAAATATTGAGTCCCTTGTCAAAAACCATTTGTACAGGAACTTCCTATACAAATACACCATCTTCCGGCCACAAATTTAAAAGAATATATTAAAGAAGGAGAAAAATACATAAAATCATATTTCATAAATTAGAAGTTTCATACAAAAGAGGTACTAATATGGCTAGAGTTAGTTCTCCGTAGATACAAAAGTGGAAATGTTCAATTAATACAAGCATTAAACATTACAAATATTATTAGCAATCATATCACAAAGTCCCACCCAATGCACATTACTTTCCTCACTCATACTTTCGCCATCTATATTGTTAGCCGTTGAAGTTGTGCCTACATCAAAATCAACTGATGGAATATATCTTTCATTCTCAGCCGTTTGAAATGCATTATCCACATTGCACTTCTTTCTAAAGTAATTATGAATGACCATAGTAGCAATTACGATATCTCTTTGGGTGTCAATGTTATAGTAAGACATGTCTCGCAAAATAGACCACCTCGCTTTCCAAACATCAAATGTGCACTCTACTATGTTTCTACAAGAAGAATGCAAATAATTAAATTTTTCAGTGCGTCCCCTTGGCTCCCGCAATTGTCGTGTTGCACCATATCGAAAGTTAGAATGGTGATACCTCACATTATCTCCTCTGTAAGGAGCCATGTATCCCTTCGTGTGCTAATATCCAGAATCAACTAGATAATATTTATTTTTCAGTGGATGTGGAAAGTTGAGTTCTTGTCTACGAAGAGCCTCACGAAATATACGACTGTCATGAGCCGATCCTTCCCACCCAACCAATGCAAATGTAAAACACATGTTAAAATCTACAACGGCAAGAATATTTTGAGTTGGATAACTTTTACGATCAATATACGAAATTTCTTGATCTTATAGCAATCTAGCTTTAACATGTGTGCCATCGAGTGACCCAATGCAATCCTACAAGTATATACATATATAAATTTAACTTAAGAAAATAATCATGAGAGAAATTAAATATTAAGTATAATAAAGTATATATTTGGAGAAAGTGCAACTTACTTTAAAGAAAGGCAAATATCGCTCGTTACATGGCTTGTGAGTTCCTACACCATCATTATAATTTAAATGTGGTCTAATGATATCTCTTGTAAGCTTAGAAACGGTATTTAAAACACTATGAAAGTGTCTATGAACCGTCTCTACAGAATGTTGAAAGATTTCTTGTATCATTCGATTTCCCGCTCCATGTGCGCGAATCATCAAAAACATGCCTAACATTTCGTGTGTAGAAATTTCACGAGTGGGTTTAAGCCTATATTTTTTGGTCAAATCATTGGATAAATCAATAAACACCGCTTTCTTCAATCGAAAATTTTCATAACAACGGGTTTCATTTTCTCATAATATCTCTTAAATAAATATATGTCTGGAGCGCTTTGATGTACGACAAGGTTCCTTACATAAGTACTTTTAGCAATACGTCAAAATATATTTACCTGCAAGTTGACACAAAGTCATCCACTCTTTGTCTTGCTCTCTACAAACTTTTTTTAATTCTTCATCTTCTTCATCTAATAAGTCACTTAAATCAGGAGATATGCTAATATCCAAACTCTCCATTTAACTGAAAATCAAAAATGCCTCACATTAGTAGATTATGGGAGTGTAAAAATCCCATAGTGCTCATATAGAGTATGGTACATCAACATATTTTAATTTATAAGATGCACTATGAATCTATGTAATTCATATATCATTGCATACTCTTCATCTAGTAAGTGAAAATCAACAGAACATCATATGTTTAAAATACACAAACATACAATAATACATATAAATTCAACTCAATTTTAAAAGGATTTTAACCATACAAACATAGCGTATAAAGTTCACGCGTACAACCATAATAACAAACATCAAACAACAAAAACACTAAAATCAAACGAATACATCCTTCACATTTTCTTAAGTAGGTATAACTCATAGTTATATGCCAACCAAGACTTTCAAGCTTCATCAATAGTCGGCTTAAAAAATATTTGACGGGCGTCTTTCTTTAGAAATAAGTTCACTACATAGTTGTAGCTTTCAGACGGGATAACATTTTCAGGAATACTTGCCAAAAAGTTCATACACTTATCAATGGTGGAATCCTCTACTGCATGACATGTAGCAGTACTTTTGGTTGAAATCAACTCAACTATAGAGTATAGTTCTTCTCTAGCAGATTTTGTCTTACTCTTTTTTACTCGACTACTAGTTCCTATATCATCAGTTGAAGGTTATCTTTTTAGTGATGGTTTAAAAAACATAAGAGAATCCATATCATTTGGGTCATCACTTTCATTACTTCCTTCATCATTAAGATTAATGAAGCGTTCTTTGTCAAAATCATCAACATCATTTGTTTTTAATTTGTCCAAATCTACTTTAATTACAGAAATTTGTTCTTGATTAGCGGTGCGTGCTCTTTCTCCCATAGCAACAATATCTGAAAATAATGCATCATAGCGATAACATATGAGAGAAAAATCACAATTCTTAAACCTCATATATCGGTGATCCATCTGAAACAAAAAAAACTACTTAAGTAAATTAAATAATGAGATAAATAATAAAGAAATATAGAATAATGCGAGAGACATACCTTAATCTTTTGCTCCCACCAATCGTCATCTGCAATGATTGTATTTCTTGTGGCATCCCAACCTAAACCTGTATTCTCTCTCATCATCTGCTTAAAAAAAACCCAGTCCTGTTTCATGTTATCCCACTTATTTTTCAATTATTTTCTAGTATAGTTTCTTCCCGTCATACTATTGAACTCATCAACCATAATTTTCTATCCATGCTTATTCAAATGAGAGTCCGGTCTATTTCCTTTTCTAATTTCTAATTGACACACCTCTATAAAAGAAATATGAGCATCATCGTTCCATTTAGCATTACTTTGTACCGAACTAATTTTCGATGTGATGGAATATAAATGATCTGAAGATGTGAGTAAATAAGATGAGCAGTAAGAACAAATATATAAAATGATAGAGATAAAATGATTGTGTAGAAATACTTGAAACACTATATTTTTCAAGTCACTAATCCCACTTTTATGGTTGTATAGAAATACTTAAAACACTGTATAGAGATGCTAGTAGATTAAATGATAGAGATGCTAGTAGATAAAAAGATAGAGACAACATATTATTGGGGCAACTCGTTAGTAGCAAAAACAACAACAAATAACAACAATAAACCATGGTTGTAAAGACAAAAATCTATCGTTTCAGTAGTGCCAAGATATACCCGGGGAGGGGCATTAGATTTATTCGTGCAAATTCTCAGGTGTTCCTATTTGTCAACTCAAAATGCAAACACTACTTCCACAACAGAAGTGGTAGAACAGTAAAAGCATGTGGATGGAAGTATAAATAAGCAAATTCACATCAGAATGAAGATTATTTATGAATCTAGTATTCCAACCTTTTGACTTGGACAATCTCATTTTCATAAGATGACTAAGAAAGTTCAAATGTAAATTAGCAAGTCATAAACTTAATCGGGACCACTCTTTATGAAATACAAAAGTTATCTCCTTTTCTATGACAAAAATACCAAAAGTAAGGGTAAACAATCTAACTAGGACCCAATTTCAGACAAGGTAGTTCTAGCATTCCTTAGGGGATGGACATATATAAACCCACAAATTCAGTTTTGAATATTCTATAAAGGGGACTAGATGCTTTATCTCGGAGTCACCTAGAGTGATTAGACAACCAAATAAGATCAAACGATCAAATATAGTTTTATGGAACTTTAGCTATTTTGTATTTTCATTTGTTCATGAAGTAAAGTTACTCATGAGATTAATTCTGCTGCAAAACAATATTTGACTAAAGAAACTTACAAAGTTTTGTAGTCCTCCAGACTGATTGCCCAAAAGATGAGCAACAAGAGTAGTTTCCACGACGAGTAGTCAATTGCTAAAATGAATTGTCGATAGCAAAGTCAATTAGAGAAGTAGAATGATATTATCTTGTTCTTTTATAAAGTTCTACACCTCTCTTGTACTGGCACATACAAATAAAATAGGGACTGAAGTTAGGCACAGAAAAATTTACCTAACTTATGAATGAAAAAAATTATCAATGGCATTGCCAGTTACACAATTCAACATTTTTAAATTAAAAAAGGAAGAAGATTAAACTGGTATCTAAGCAATACTTTGTGCTTAAATAATATTTCACTAGAACATAACAGGATTTCAAATATCAGCTACAACAACAACAACAACATAAAGGGGCAACCAGGTTCACTATAATGGGGATCTCGGACAGCTAAAAATAAACAGAGAGGCTATTTTCGATAGGCTCTCAGGTCAAGAAAAAATAGTCCAAAACAGTCTAGAAAAAGAAGTAACATAAGTACAAGAAATAACATATCAAAACATTCTGGGCTCAGGTGGTTGTGCTGCCTAAGACGATTATTCATTTTGTAGAAGCTATTTGGAGAAGATCTTTATGGATTGGATCTGCTGAGTTCACTAGAAAGGTTCTTATAGCCCGGGAAAAATAATGTTGTACCTTCATGGATGGAGGTTTATAAATCTAATTAATGTGCCTGTGTAGAATGAAGCAGCAGTTTGAAAGCTCCTTTGGCACTTATATAGAAGCAAAGAGAGATTATGGGTACAAAGGATTCATGCCTGCTAACTTTTTCTCATAATTTTATACATAATTTTATACAAATTTTCTCTATTATATGGAATCAAAGCTTTCAAAGTCAACATTTTATCTATGAAAAAGGGGAGATGAAAAATCAAAACTAAAGAAAAAAAGAAAGGATTAAGAGAACTTACCACAAATCTTGAAGGAAATGCAGCATCTGGTAGTCCAACCTTGAGAAACGGCGGCGTTGAGAGAGAGAGAGCAAGGGTTATTTTTGAGAGAAAAAAATGTGTTGTGTAATAAAAGGGCTCTTAGGGCTACGAGGATAAATTTGAAATAATGAATAATTATGAGGACAAAATTGTCATTTAATTGGTCAATTATAATGGCTTATAAAACCCTCTAAAAAAGTAGAGGGAAAGGTAACTTATGGCTTTTGGCTTTTAAAAAGCCAAAAGTAGCTTTTTTTAAGCAATTTGAAAATTTACCAAACACTTCCAAAAACAAAATATGGCTTAAAAGCCATTTTAACTAAAAAATAAGCCCTTCCAAACACCACTTGAAACTAAAAATAGTGTTAGCTTCCTTAGCAGTAGGGATCAGACTAGTAGTAGAAGAATTAGTAGATATAATAGTGGTAAGAGACATGTTTTGGGTAGGGGCCAAAGAAATGGAAGTGATAGTTTGGGATTGGGACGTGTATTGATTTTTTTCCACATATTTTGGAGAAAGCAAGTTGTTACACGCCAAAATAGGGAAAAGATTAGGGTAAAATTTCCAGGGGTGGGCATCAGTCGGTTTAGTTAGGTTTTGTGTGTTATTGGTTTTCAATTTTTAAATATGCAAAACCAATAACCAACCAATAAGATATTTGTTATCGGTTTTCAGTTTATCGGTTATTGATTCTTAATGGTTTAGTTTTCGGTTTAACCAATAAGAAAAATACTTATAAAATAGAAATAGTAAAAACCAAAATAAAATCTTAGTTACCGCCAAATCCTACATAATGAGTTTTAGTTTACAAAAATCTTTAAACTTAATGTTAGTTGAAAAAAAAAAAACGAATCCTAGTTCTTCAAGCTTTTCAAAATATCCAGATCTTCCTAAAAGTCCAAAACTCTTCAAACGCTTCCAGCTTTTGAAAATATCCAGATCTTGCCAAAAATCTTCAAATGCTTCAAGCATTTAAAAATATCCAGATCTTACCAAAACTCAGACACCTACAACATATCACATAACAAGGTCTTAGATGTACAGAGAAGGGTGCCGGCAGAAGACCATCTATGAAAGAGGTTGTCAAGCTATTAACAAGGTCCAGTTCGAGTATAAGAAGCAAATACTAGCTATCATTGACATGTAGTATCTAATGCATCATGCTATTCCATGTAAACTTTTGATGTGTTACAACAATATTGTCCTGATTAACGCAATCCTAATTTTCAGCTTGCCGAATCCATGTTACAAAATGCTGCCTGCAGGTTCAGTATCTTTTTATTTCTAGAGGATAGATAGAAATCTATCTACTGATGCAGTTTAGAAAGAGAAGGTGTATCCCTTGTAGCTGTAAATGTTTTTTTTTATCATATGTACAATGTACACGGATGAAAACTAAAGATAACTTAATGATGTTCATCTTAGTTAATCATATTGTCAGCAAAAAGTAATTTCTTTTGAAATTCTTAGTGGGATCTATTATGTTAATGTCATATCTCTATCTCCCTAGGTATTTGCAATTGTATAATTATTTCACTAAAAGAAGCTTTCTTGTGTATTTTTCCCTTTCTTTTTCTATGGTAAAACTCTATAATGATTTGCAGTAATTGAAGAGCAGTCCACTAGATAATCCAACAAATGATAGAATAGGTGGCTTACCAGTCCACTAGACAATCAGGGGTGTTCCATATGTATAGCAGATGTCAAACATCGGCAACAAAGGAAATACATAACTTAAAACAAATTATAGCTAGGATAGGTGGCTTACCAGATGCCCAGATTCAAGTGCAAAAAAAAAGAATCTCAACTCCACGTCAATCATCAAGAATGCTAGTATCAACCAATTCTACAGAGAATTTATATTAATCAGTCACAAAAATGTTAACAACCATTTACAATAATAATACAAAACTAATACAATTAGAATATTTTTACCTTGTTCAAGCTTTTTGAGAAAATCTATATCTTTCTCAATACTAACAGGTTGTGATTCACTCCGAATCCAATCTTGAAGGCACACTAAAGTTTGCACCAATTTAGGAGTTAATGAACTCCTAAATGAATCCAAGATACGTCCACCGGTACTAAAAGCACACTCGGATGCCACGCTTGAAATGAGAATAGATAACACATCCCGAGCCATCTTAGCAAGAATAGGAAATCTGGGTGAATGTATTTTCCACCAAGACAAGACGTTGAAGTTCTTGGTTTCACCTTCATTTGCTTCATCAAGATACTTTTTCAATTCTGTTTTAACCATTGTTGTATTTCTAGCTTTATGTTTCATTAGATCATCCATGAATGACCCTAAAGACCCTATCGATTGAACAGTACTACCTGAACTCGAAGGCAGTGAAGTAGAATTTTCAAATAAAGAGCTAGATGAAGATGAAGAATGTTGACTATCTTTATCTTTTGAAAAGGCCTTTACTTACTCACCATATATCAAATTCATGTAGTCTTTCACCCCGCTCTCTAAAATTAGTCCTTCTTCTTTCCCAAACATCATTTGAAGAGCAAAACCAACCGAAACAAACTTGTGCCGATGATCCAGAACACATGAAATAAAAATCATCTTATTCATTTTCTTTGGACTACCCCAATACTTATCAAACTTTTCTTTCATATTCTATGTAATTTTATCCAAAAGATAATCACCATCATCTTCACTCTATATCAACTGCTTCAAATAATAAGAAACCTCACAAATTTTAAGAAAGCGTAAATTTAATGTGACATAGAGTGATCCAGATACTTCTTTGGTTAGATCATAAAAAATTTGGAGAAAATTGGTAATTTTCTTCACATGGTCCCAGTCATCACTCGAAAATACACCAACAACAGTTCCCTCTTCATCCTCAACAAACCAAAGGTAATGTGATAAGCCAATGTCGCGATAAACATAACTCATCAACCCATTTTCACACTCAACTGTCCTATTCAACATCAAATATGTAGAGTTCCACTTTGTAGAAACATCCAAACATAATGATTTTTTATGATTGATATCAATATCTTCACAACATTCTTAGAACCTCTTACACCTTACAAAGGTCTGCCTTATATATTTCACTGCTTTTCTAACTTTTTCAATAGACACGCCAGTCACTTTCAAACTATCTTGGACAATGAGATTAATAATGTGAGCCATACACCTTACATGAAGGTGTTCTCCATTCATGAAATTAGTTCCCCGTTTAGTGAATATCTTAGCTAACTCTTTCACAGTCACGTCGTTCGAACTAGCATTATCAACTATGATGGTAAAAATTTTATCGATGCCCCAATCACGTAAACACTTACTAATCTCATTAGCCATGTCTTCACCTCTGTGACTAGTAATTGGACAAAAGTTAATTATCTTCTTGTGCATAGTTCATTTACGGTCGATCCAATGTGCAGTGATGCACATATAATTAATTCGCTGCAAAGAGGTCCAAGTATTAGTGGTAAGACAGACTCTTTGTTGGGCGTCTCTAAAAAACCTCTTCAACTTTTGTTTCTCTTTATCAAACAGTTTAAAACAGTCACGTGTCACAGTGTTACGAGAAGGAATCTTAAAATGAGATTGCACTACGTTCATAAAGTTTCTAAAACCTTTCTTCTCAACAAACCTGAAGGGGAGTTCATCCACAATCACCATGCGACATAAAGCTCTCCTACATTGTTCTTGCTCAAATTTCCTCGAAACAACAGCAACATCAACCGCAACACCCCCTAAACAGCTTGAAAGCCTATTTTGGTTTGATTTTTGTCAAAAGTTTGATTTTGAGGCATCTTTGAACATGTTAAGAAATGAGTAAGCATTCCCGTGGTACCATTTTTATTTGAATCGGCAAAATAATCTTGACCACAATGCTTACACCTTGATTTCTTATTTCTTTCTCCACCAACAAATGATCCAAAATGATTCCATGCACGAGACCTTTTCTTTCATTCTTTCTTTCTTTACCATCGTCTGAACAGAATGTGTGTGACACGCGATCTTTGAATTCGTACTTTCATCGCCTAGGATCACTGGCACTGCCTCATCAGTTGTAGTACTTTCAGCCATGTATATCGGTATATGTCACTGTAAAATAGAATTTAGACAATAATTATACAACAAATCATGAAATACTTTCAAAGTAAACAAAAATTAAGAGATCTGTTTCCTTCTTTTGAACCATGTCAAATCCTTTACTAAAAATTTTACACATAAATAAATGCAAGGAAAAAATTAATAACAGAAAGGTACTTCAAGAAAAGAGGCTGGTGAGAAAGCATTACAAAAATGAACATTATTTTTTTCTTAATGTTGGGATCTTCTTGCTAAATGGTGTTATAAATAAGTATTATTTCATTCAAAATATACCAAAGAACTATTATTGAGGATTAAAGAGTCTAATAGCTTCAACACTTAAATTCTTTGTCACCCTTGGAACAAGGATACAGTGGGTGCTTCAACTAGAAAAACAATCTGAACAACCGGTTCATTCGACCAAAAATATACTCTGGTTCATCAAGGACATATTTAAACCATTTACTAATTCGGTAGGAATCTGTGGTGACCAAGCACAGCAGATAAAGAGGCAACCAATATCTTGTACTTTGCCATTAACATTGTGATGTTATTTATAACCCCACAGCACAAACAAGAGGACACCACAGTCCCATCACACGAACTCATGGCCATCAGAAAGGGATCATTCAAGGCCACGAAATAGTTTGAACCTGCCAAATTGACAAGACTCCAACCATCATAGATGGTTTTCTCAAAAACATACATAAATTGGGTTCATTCATAGTAATCACAGTTCTCATCAAAACAACACAAGAAATTCATGACCGGTTTTGGGACGACATTCTCTTCTCAATGGAGAGGAAAACATCAAGATTTTTCCAAAAAAGTGAATCAAAGAGTAAATAATCAAGGGAGTCTCAGTCAGTACCTTAGTAAGACGAAAGCAGCAGGTCAACAAGAGGGAGAAGTTGTAAGATCGATCAGCTACAAAAACCAAAAAGGGAGCAGAAGAGTAAGAGGCAGTGGAGAACTAGAGATGAGATGTGGATTTGGAAACTTCTGATGTAGAAACCCTACTCTTTCTACTTATCAATTATCATATATGTTATTTTGGGTTGGGCCGGGTAGAGTAATGGATTGCTGAAAGTTAAAACAGGTTTTTATTTTGTTGAATAATGGGTTGGGCCATTAAGTTTTATTATTAATAAAATGATAAATTAAACCAAAAAAAATTTAAACAGGGATAGCATAGTAATTTTACTGTATTCTTATTGGGTTATTGGTTAAACCGATAACCCAATACATCAAAACTGGAACCGAACCGGTTAATCAATAAATTTTTTTATAAAACCAATAACAAATCAATAACCCAATAACCCGATACCGATAACCCAATAATATTTTTATCGGTTTGGTTTATTGATCGGTTCGATTTTTGCACAGTCCTAAAAATTTCATATTTTTTGGGTGAAATAGAACTTTTTTTTTTCATAACTAACAGTAGTCTACAAATATTCTTCCTTTATTTTTCTTTTTCATTTCCCCCTTTTTATTGTTTTTTCATCTTTTTCTCCATTTTTTTCTTCCTCCCTGTTTTTTTTCCTGTCTTTTCTATCGAATGATTCAGGATCCTTGCCATTGTTGCTCATATTATCTTTTTGGGGGGTACTGATACAAGTTATGTCCTAAGCAACCACATATTTGGCAAAGAACAGGGAAACTTTCTAAAAGAATTTTTCGGAGATGAGAATATTGATAGGTAGTGGTTTATTTATTTGACCCAAGATACGTAGTCTAGCATACATTCCTTTAGAAATATTTCTTGTATAACTATTAATATTTAGGATCGTACCTATCATGTTTCCAATTTTTTGAAGAATTTCCATAACATAATATTCAGTGGGGATCAATTGGTATTGGGTTTGAAAGATTATCTAGTACTAGTTTATTGAAAAACTTACTTTGTTCAAAGACTTAGGCATAGCAGATGCGTCTTTGAGTTTGTTTATACTTCTCTGCAAGAGATGCTCTTCCTGAGCATGCATCTCATCATCCATCCTTGTCCACTAAAGCTATTGTACTATTATAATATATATGTGCTAATGCATTAACTTTTCTTTCTCTCTGTCCAGTATTCTAGAGAGAAGGCGGAGAGAAAAAGAGATTCACCAAGTATAGTTTCTAAATTAATTTAATATTTGTTAGATTAAAGTTGAAATTTTTTGGGTATGAAATCACAAAGTTCTGATATTTTTGTACAAACTTTAAACATAATTATTTGAAGTTTGACGTGTCAATTCCAAATTTTCAACCAGGGGTGATAAAATTAACTCAAACCCATTCAATTTATTTGGTATATGTACAGGTTAGATCATGACCCGTTTGTTGAATTCACATACCATAGTGAACCCAAGAATAACCCATCAATAGTTAGGTCAAAGTTGTATGATCCGCCAAGTTAAAATATAAGCAAACTCGAACAAGAAAAAATATTATATTAACCAATAAAATTTATCAATTGGTAAGATATTTATTGACAGTAGGCTACATAGTCCTTAAAAAAAATATTTTTCATTTATTTGTAATTCATTGTTAGTTATCAATATATTTAATTTGATCAGTTGATAAAAGTGTTAAATCCATTGATAATTTTGTTATTTCTTACCGTGAATCTCATACAATTATTTTTTCATCAAAACTTTTAATTTTCATCTTCTTCAATACAATTCTAGTTAAATTAAAACTTGTGCAAATCTATAACTACTAAGAGTTATATGTGTAACTCAAAACCAGTTGCATTGATTGCACTGTTTAAAAGAAAAAATGGCATGGTGTGGCAACTGAAGATTTAAATGGCCCAACTTTGGATATATGCCCCTAAATACATTTTAGGCTCAAAATAATGACAAGTTATCTCTCTCGTTAGTCTCTCTCTCTTCTCTCTTGCTCGCCTCTTTTGGTCTCTTGCCTCTCTCTCCCCCAAAGTTACGATCGAAAAGTTGAGGTCATGCAGACACCTACCTTGACTCAATCTTGGTAGGTAAGCAAAAAACTGCAATAATAAAAAAGTCAAATTATGAAAGGAAAGCCATAAATGCGAGACTCCTAGAGTGAAGTCAGGCCATAATACTCATAAACTAAATTATCCAAAAAGAAATACATCAATACCCAAAATCTGGTGTCGTAAGTATGAGGAACATCTAATACAATACTGAAATCTAAAATACATAATGTATATTTGATAGAAAATAAAGACAAAGTAAGATAGGAGAAGGTCCAAAATCTACCCCGAATACTAGAGCTCACTAGTACCTTGAAGTCAATCTCTCACAATATGAAGTCAACCACCGTAGATCACGCTTACACTAAAATTTGCACCAAAAGAGCATATAAGTAGGAGTGAGTACGGTTCATTTATACTTAGTATGTATCATAGGTCGACTGAGCAAAATAACAAACTAAACCAGTAAATTTTATGATAAGCATGCTTCCACCTACATAGATAAAAGTTCCCAAATGGTAGCTCATATCTCCATTGACAATTCTATAATATAATTCATATAAAGAATAACCACAACCAAAGATATAAGGAAAAACCAAGTACAAGGCAACAAACACATAATAAAGATGCAAATAATGCAATGCAATGTAATGATGGCAGAATGGTGATGATATAAGTCAAAGCCTGGTCCTTGTACATGCCTTCCGAGCCTCATTGCTTCTTGGATAGGATCATATACCTATATGATCTCGATCTCAAGTACCATATATGTCTTCCAAGCTTCATCAATTCTAGGGTAGGACCATATACTTTCAATATCTTAATCTCGTTACCGTCACATTCCTCAGTTAATGTCATGACCCAAAATAGGGCCCTGGCCGTGACGAACATCCCGAACCATGAAGGCCTATGAGTCCTTCTAACTTGTAATAATAGATACCATTCATATATAAATAAGAAATACGCAAATAAAATCTTCTACGGAAACATGATCATAATCTAAATTTAGTTTAACAATGAGGAATAAAATCCAATATCAACTAAAGACCATCTGAAAACCGTTTGTGAAAACTCTACTATATGATCAAATAACAATTGTCTGAAAACTGGGACAAGGCCCCCAGTAGACCAAAACTATAATAAATAATAACTGTCTGAAAGAAACTAGGCTTTCTGAAATATAGAAAGCTCACCAACTGGTACTCTTCACTTCTGTCTGATGAAATCTACTGCTTATCAGGACCCCTAGACTGTGCCTTAGAACGTGGATGGAGGAGGGTTAATACAAATGTACTGGGACGTAGAGAGATCTAAAATAAAGCTTCTTATAAATAAAGTAGTTGAGAGCTAGTCATAAACATCATGAAAGATATAAATTCAAAATACACGAGCATTTCTGATAATCATAAAACCTTTCTATCAATGAAGTTTTTTTGACCTTTGTATTACTTCTGAGTCAGGTGGCATTCCCCTACAAGTCTGATATTCCACGAGCTATATGGAATCCGCCATTGACTCGACGTGGAAGCCCCCAACCCTAGTGTGCTGCAAGGGTTGGAGTGTCTGAGTCTGATATGCCACAGGACACTAGCCCAACATATAATAATATACCCGGATCGACAAATTAAGGTTTTGGGCAATGAGTTGTCTAAACTCATGCCCACTTCGGGGAACCACCTAAGCTCTCTTTATGTCCAATTTTATCCTGTTTTGAATCATGCATTATTCTAGTTTCAACATCTGAAAAATCTAATTTCAAACATGCATTCTATTCTATTCTGAATTACTATGGCATTATCTGAATTGGTGTCGTCACACTAAGACTTACAAGTCCTATTTCTGAGCCATAATGTATCATGCATGATTATTTCACTAAAACTCAGTTCAGACCACCCAAACAAGCAATTAGAATAAGAGATTTCATGTTCCGAATATATAAGTCAAAACTATGCAAAAATTCTCATCCTTTCCATGAATAAGTGGTGGTCATGTAATCTTTACAAACCATGCAACTCTTTTCATTATATGAATATTTTCAACATTTATCAACATAAACTGCCCTTTCTTTTGAAATCAAAATCATAATCCAAATATAACAATACTTAAGGCATTTCATATAATGCTTTTTAAGATGCATTCAAAACAACCCATAACATATGATAAGTAAAGAAAAATCATAACAAGAGAGGGATTTTTCATGAGTCATGCTCTCAATTCAATCATCAACCTTAAAACACATGCTTACAAATATATATATATAACTTCAAATCTCTCTGGAGGGAAGGCCTAAAGGCCAAAACAATATCATCAACGCTTCTAAAAGATGAATTTATTCATAAATCTAAAACCCTTTTCTTAAAAACATGATTTCTATACCCATGAGATTTTAGGAAAACATCACATACCTTAAATTAGAAGCTATTGAATGAACTCTAGCTTTTGGGATGCTATACGTACGATTGATGAGTGCATCTTGTAGCCCTCGCAATGGGTATCCCAAATCTTGAATTATTTTTGAATTTTTACGGTTGAATTTTAAGGAATCTTGATTTTTATTTTTGGACTAAAGGGTGTTGTTCTTGAGAATTTTGAAGATAATGAAAATATTTTGGTCAATTGAGATTAAAATCCCATGTTTAAGATGTTAAAGAGGTTGGTGAAAAGACTAAAATACCCCTAAGGAAACAAACAAGGTCGTAGATGTCCCTCAGTCGACAGGATGATAGGTTGAAGTAAATTAGGTATAACTTCTTACTAAGATGTTGGATTTGGATGAAACTAATTGAATTGGAAAGAAGACTCAAAGTTCTTTCATTTGATATACAGAAGCTCTCCCAGTTCATTATATACAGGAAGTTATGATCGTTGGAAGTTGACCCTGAAATTAGAGCCTGAAATGCGCCCGAAATGCGGGAGCATTTCAAACCAGTGAGTTATTACACTGAAATGTGCCCAAGACGTACTATTGACTTGCTCCATCATATATCAACAAAAAAATCAAGAAACAGAAATTGGGAAGGTCGAAAATAAAATCCCCGAAGTTTGGAAACTCAAAATGATTCTAAGTCCCTTTTTACACTTAGAAAAATTTCTACTCTTTTTAATTTTTATGAGCATACTACTAGGAGCTAACACGTAGAGGATTCTTGCGGGGTGTTACAACAATGATTTGATTTTTAGTTCAAAAATATGGGGTGTTACATTATCCCCTCCTGGAATCATTCGTCCCCGAATGATGGGTAGGAATGTGGAAGTCTTAAGGGTATGGAATAACACGGACATAATGTGTTCTCTAAGAAAGGATATATCTGATCTGAAACATTTAAACTTCTATCATAAAACTAAATTTTGAGCTGACTTGACTTTACTTGCTTCAAGAAGCTGACTCATGCTAAGAGTTTAGGATATCCTTGGAATGGTCATGATCCAATCATACACATTGAATTGAGAAGTGATAACTTATGCAAGTACGAATCATGAGGCAACAAGACTTAGATCGTACCAGGGTATTATACTTCCTGAGATGAAATACTTAGAAGTATTTGAGATTATGCTCTGAACTTTTATGATGTGAGTCATGACTAAATAGCTAGATCTGAAACATAATGCTTGGATTGAACTGAATTTGCAATTTACATGGATAGAATAAATTATCTCTTGGAATGATCATACGCCTGAGACTTCGGATAGAAGAACTGGGTAAAAAGGTGGAAAACCACCGTAACTTGTCTGCCTAACTATTAGACTGAATTACTGGCTATGTAGACTGAATTATACTGGGCCCTTATACTTAACTGGAGTATCTCTTCAACACTCTTTCTAAAGAAGTTCTAGTAGCATTCGGGAGCAAAGAATTTTGGGCATGAGTTACACAAGACACCCAACTAAGGAATCACAGCAGTGACACTACTCTATAGCATAGAAAATAGACATATAACTCATAAACTAGGATAGAATTACTAGGCCTTAGGCAATGCAACTTCTTACTTTCAAGATTAGCGCACTTCTCGAATACTCTCTTAACTATATTATTCCCTTTAAATACCATACTCATTTGATTCAACTTAGAATTCTTATAATGGCATTGATAAATCTTTCTACTAATGCCTAAAGTAACATAAGTCCATTGATATATATATATATATATATATATATATATATATATATATTTAGATCACACCATTGTGCCTTACCACTTTAATGACTAACTCTGATCTTTTACTATGGATTCACTAGCGCATATTGCGTTCCTCCACTTAAATCTCAACATGTCATTCACGCCTATCTTTATAACCACATATAAACTCCAAGGCAAAAACCCATAAGGACATACTTCACATATTCTCTAATCCACTATCAATATAACTCCCACGCACTACCATAAGAACATACGCACACAAATTTTCACTAACCATCACATATATCAAAGATTTGGCCCCAGATCTTACTTCACACTTATGGCCTTATCTAAAACAAGCATACTATGATCTTTCAATAACAAGACACATTTATTCATCACCACTATCATCACATAAGAAGGAGTCACTAAAAGGTTAGAACATAAGATCTTGAAGCATGGGAGGATATTATACGAGACTTGACTCTTAACTGAGGCTGAAAGAATAGCAAATCAACATTAGAGATTCATCAAAGTGATCTGAATTGAGGCATACATGACTAAAAGTTGAATCTCATCAATCATAAAGAGTATAGCATGAATTATGGGAACTGAGCACACTATAAAGCATAAGTACATGAGTCATAAGATGCATGACCTCAATTTGAAGTTCATAACATATGGAATGTGATTCCGACTACTGAATGAACTGGAACTCCTTATTTTAGAACCGAAAAAGCATGGGATTCTCTATCATATACATGGACATGAACTATGATCATGGAAATGAAACGTAAGGAATGAGTAGGTATTGTGATCACTGTAAAATACTGAGATAAGAATGGGTTGAGTGTCACCCTCACATTTTGATGTTCTATATCATACTGACATCAATACTAGAATCTGAGAGCCTGACTTAGTTACTTGTTCTATCATCTCCGCCTTAACTTTAAGTCATCATCTTAAGTTTGAGAGATACCTTAGTAGACTCTAAACTGAACTACACTCACTACACTCTGGGGTCTGGAATACGACAATACACGTAATTAATAGAACTTAACCTAAATGACTACACCTGGAAGGGGAAAACCCACTGCTAGTCCTACCTTTTGAGACATACTCATCTTTCTATAGCCTCAATAGTCAATCACATAATACCTGAACACTTACTAACTTTGAATCTTCATAAGTATTCCCATATTCAGAGTACACACCCTATAGCGCTTCAACTCTTAGTTCTGTTGGTTCAACCTTCAAAAATTCAAACTTAGATTATAACACTTAATCATAGATATCACCAAGCCTTTGATGAATCATACTACTGGTCTTTATCCACCTAGCAACTTAAAGGTACTACTATGTCCACTAGCCACACGCAACATGTAATAGTCTTAGAAAATGCCGCAACTCCATATCACCTTGGGCATACTTCTACCTCATACATACAACATTATACTTTGTTACTAATCAAATAAACTTAATCTATTGCATACACCATTCAAGCCTATTAGATCACTTCCGTATAACTAGTATCATTAATCAAGAAATCATCACATCCACATCTATGGACATCAACTGTTCAAACTTAATGTCTAGTTCTAAGCATGATTTACAACCCAACCTGACACACAATTCTTACAAAACATTCATCATTAATCTTAAGCCACTATTCTTACATCCATATCATACATTAAATTCAAGCCAATAGTCTAGCATCAATCATCTACCACCAATGAAGAAGGCAACATAATATACTAGTCCATCAAATTAGGACATTCTATCCAAATACCCCAAAAATCTACTACATACCTTCTCACAAGTAGTACTAGTTTACAACTACCAATGAAAAGAAGGTCAAGGGGGTAAAGTCACATAATAGATATGGTTAACCTTAATCTTATATTATAATCCCATACAATCTTATCTACTTATACGACTTTCTCATATCACACTTACTTACCTAAGCGTACATTTAGACTACCTTTAAATTCCACAAATAACCATGAGTCTATAATTATAACTTACTGACTCATCTAGCTATTTCCATACTTCAAGCAGACAACAATTCACCTTAACCAATAACTCTTTCTCTACATTCTACTAAACTAACACACAAGGGCGTATCACTTCATTACCAACTCAATCTCATGAGAAAAGATTTGACTATACATATATTTAACCAATACAAGAACAACAAGTTGCTAGTGAATTGAAAGAGCCCCACACAGCTTCACTAGACTTTGATTTTTTTTCAAAAATACTATGATAACAAGATTACATATTACAAGAGATAGAAAATTAACACACAACATTCAATGATCTAAGGATACACATCTTACTCTATATAAATAAAAGTCTGAGTCAAATACTTCCCCCCACAGACTACCATACAATCCACACATACTACTAGCTACCATATTAGTCTATAACTATAAAGTGGTACATCATCCTTAAATATTGATTATTCAACTAAAATATTTATTTACACAAAAGTCACCCTCACTCTGACTTTTAACTTTGTGACTTCATATCACCAACCTCTTGGTCTAATCTCACTACCAATAGATCATGACACCGACACTTTAACTTATACTACTAATCGGGTGAAAATACAGTTCCAATATTCTACTACATATTATCCCCCCTGAAGCATGACATCTATAACATAAATTTTTGAAAAGAGACGAAGTACTTTTAATACCACAGGCCGAAAAGCATGATTTCATCAGAATCAAATTTCACACAAAAATCATACACTCTGAATCACTAACAGACTCTTCTCAACTCCTTGCAAAATTTTAAACTCTTATATGGTTCAATCGGAAAGGAACATACTATTTAGACTCTTAACATCTACACTTGAATCACCCCAATAACGAGACATATCTGGGCATATCAAAGTAAGGAAAAAATTGGGATAACTTTACTTTCATATGGGCGACACTATAGCACGAATTAGAGTATGGAAGAGGAACATTCTGGTTCAATTGCACGAACTAGAACATGAAGAAAGAGAAACATTCCTAAACACCTGGTAGCCTCCAGCTTATAAGTGTGGCGCTCTATATACCCATAAATAAGACTCTACCCGACACAATATTGCAGATACCCTGGGACCATGAACCATACTCTGATACCAAGTTTGTCACGACCCGAACCATGGTCCTGGCCGTGATGGACATCTCGAACCATGAAGGCCCAAGAGCCCTTCTAACTTGTAATCATATACACTGTTCATATATAAATAGGAAATGTGAAAATAAAAACTCATACGGAATCATGGTCATAATCTAAATCTAGTTTAACAATTAGGAATAAAATCCAATATCAACTAAATACTATCTAAAAACCATATGCGAATCTCTACTATATGATCAAATAACAACTGTATGAAAACTGGGACAAAGCCCCCAGTAGACCAAAACTATAATAAATAATAACTGTCTGAAAGAAACTAGGCCTTCTAAAACATAGAAGGCTCACCAAATGATACTCTTCACTCTTGTCTGATGAAATCTCCTGCTTATCAGTACTCCTAGACTGTGCCTCAGAACCTGGAGGGAGGGGGGGTTAATACAGATGTACTGGTATGCAGATCAACCCAACATAAAGCTTTTATATAAATAAAATAGTTGAGAGCTATTCATAAACATCATGAAAGATATAAATTCAAAACACACGGGTATTTCTGATAATCATAAAACCTTTCTGTCAATGCAGTTTTTCTGACATTTGTATAATGAGTTGTCTGAACTCATGCCCTCTTCAGGGAACCACCTAAGCTCTCTTTATGCCCAATTTTATCCTATTTTGAATCATGCATTATTCTAGTTTCAACATCTGAAAAATCTAATTTCCAACATGCATTTTATTCTTTTCTGAATTACTATGGCATTATCTGAATTGGTGTCGTCACACTAAGACTTGCAAGTCCTATTTCTGAGCCATAATGCATCATGATTCTTTCACTAAAACTCAGTTCAGATCACCCAAACATGCAATTAGTATAAGAGATTTCATGTTCCAAAAATATAAGTCAAAACTATGCAAAAATTCTCATCCTTTCCATGAACAAGTGTTGGTCATGTAATCTTTACAAACCATGCAACTCTTTTCATTATATGAATATTTTCAACATTTATCAACATAAACTACCCTCTCTTTTGAAATCAAAATCATAATCCAAATATAGCAATACTTAAGTCATTTCATATAATGCTTTTTTAAGATTCATTCAAAACAACCCATGACATATGATAAGTAAAGAAAAATCATAACAAGAGAGGGATTTTTCATGAGTCATGCTCTCAATTCAATCATCAACCTTAAAACACATGCTTACATATATATATATATATATATATATATATATATATATATATATATATATATATATATATATATATATATATATATATAACTTTAAATAACTTTGGGGGGAATACCTAATGGCCAAAACAATATCATCAATGCTTCTAAAGGATGAATTTATTCATAAATCCGAAACCCTTTTCTTAAAAACATGATTTCTATGCCCATGAGATTTTAGGAAAAACCTCACATACCTTAAATTAGAAGCTTTTTAATCTAGCTTTTGGGATGCTATACGTACGATTGATGGGTGCATCTTGTAGCCTTCGCAATGGGTATCCTGAATCTTGAATTATTTTTGAATTTCTACTGTTGAATTTTGAGGAATCTTGATTTTTGTTTTAGGACTAAAGGGTGTTGTTCTTGAGAATTTTGAAGATAATGACCATATTTTGGTTAATTGGGATTAAAATCCGTGTTTAAGATGTTAAAGGGGTGGGTGAAACGATTAAAATACCCTTAAGAAAACAAATAAAGTCGCAGCCGTCCCTTAGTTTACAGGCTGATAGGCTGAAGTAAATTGCGTGTAACTTCTTACTTAGATATTGGATTTGGATGAAACTAATTGAATTGGAAATGCGACTCAATGTTCTTTCATTTGATATATAGCAGCTTTCCCAGTTCATTATATACAGGATGTTATGATAGTTGGAAATTGACCCTAAAATTGGGGCCTGAAATGCGCCCAAAATGCGGGAGCATTTCAAACTAGTGAATTATGCCACTGAAATGAGCCCAAGATGTGCCCGGAATGCGCCCAAGACGTACTATTTACTTGCTCCATCGTATATCAACAAAAAAATCAAGAAACGGAGGTTGGGAAGGTCGAAAATAAAATCCCTGAAGTTTGGAAACTCAAAATGATTCTAAGTCCCTTTTTACACTTAGAAAAAATTTCTACTCTTTTCAATTCTATGAGCATACTACTAGGAGCTAACACGTAGAGGATTCTTATGGGGTGTTACAACAATGATTCAATTTCTAGTTCGAAAATGCGAGGTGTTACAGTTAAGGATTTTGTAAGTGTATCATTTTTATTTTAAAAATAATGTTTTTAGTTATACCAATCTCATGAATATGTATGAATGAAATAAGGATGTAATGCTCACAACTTGTTATAATGAAGATAATAACCAATTCAATATGGGTATAAATGAGCTCAAAATCAACTAAATGTGACAATAATTCATGGTATAAATCATCTCATGGAACCACTAAAATAAATAGTCATGCAAGACATCTCAAATATAATCTCAAGTCTCTCTCTCGGGCATCAGTAAATAATACTTGTAAATAATCGCTCAAATAGGACCTATGATATCTAGTCAAACCCCCATATGAGCATCACAATAGTCATAATGACAATTAATGCATAAATAAGACCTATAATATCAAATATAGTTCCTACACAGGAATCACAACAAGTATAATCTCTAAAACTCCCAGAACTGATCCCTTAACTCATATCGTACTTTACATAAGTGGTTAATTACCCAACTCAATATTAAGAAAGTTAAGCCATAACCTACCTCAAAAAGCCAAAATTCAAAGCTAAACCCTTCAACGCAGAGCCTTTACTTCTCGAACTATCTAAAAACAGACTGAATCTATCGAAAACATAATCTATACATCAAAAGAAAACTAACAATACCCATATTAACCATATTTAATTTGGATAAAAAATTTGTTAGAAAATCGATTCAAAATCAATAAGGGTAAATCTAGAATTTTATTCAAAAATCATGCATCCCATGGCAAGGGAAGTCTAAATCGAAAAAGCAAAGTAAAACAAGTTGAAATCAGACTTTCAATTGTAGAAAAAATAATTTTTTGCTTTATCATACAAAACTCCAAAATCCAAGTTTGAAATCAAATATTTTAAGTCGTTTTGAAGATGAAATCAATAGAAAATATGAAAATAGGAGTTTAAAGATTGCCCAAGCAAGATTGATGATAATCCCCTTGAAAATTGCTAAATTTTGAGCTCCCAAGAATGAAAATAATGAAAATAGAGAAAAGAGGGATATACATTGCCCAAGAGACCTCTTCTCTATGATTAGGGTCCCTTATTTCCAGATCGTGACTGATTTAAATTAGAACCTTTGCGAACGCAGTAAGAACCGCAAGTGCGATGAACAAAATTAATCTAGACCCATTACCCATCACGAACACAATGACCCTCCATGAGATCATGATGCACTAGATGGTTGTTCTTTGCGAATGTGAAGAAGGAACTTATACACTAAAAATTGATGTGTACTAGTTGAAATCAAGTGTGAAAATGTCACCAAATGGTCCCTTAAGATTTGTTTGGGATCCCATTGGGATGAATCAAATATGATACTATCGATGGTTCTTACTCAATGAAACCATCAAATATTTGAAAAAAGATCATATACAACAAATTAGCCCATTAAGACCCCCTTTTAGGCTTATTTAACTAGTTTTTCTTCTAAAAAAGTCAAAATATGATATAAAAGCTCGGATTCGAATTAATTATGCTACTACCCAAAATCAATATTATGGATCTAATAGAACTGACCAAATCACCATACAGTTTTTGGATCATGAAATATTGATCAAAGTCAAACTAACCCCTTTTAAAATCCACTAAGGGTCTCACACTCAAATCACTCCCGAATGTATCAGAAACCATGCCAGCCAACCCCATAACTCACAAATAGCATATAAGAATTATGTTAAAGGGCAAAATAGTCATAACATAACAAAAACAAAAAACATAACTATGGCTGTTACATTATCCACCAGTAAAACAAAAATTCATCCTTGAACTAAAAAGCAAATAAAGTACTTAAAACGATATAAAACAGGAGGTATCTACATCATATATCAAACTCGACTTTCTATGTAGCCTCTTCAACGAGGGGATGTCTCCACTAGACCTTTAGTGAATCAATATATTTAGATCCCAACTTCCTAGTCTGCTTATCTAGGATAGCAACGGCCTTTCCCTCAAAGGATATACCATGGATTAATACAATAGAATCCCACCGAATCACATGTGAATCATCAAGACTGTATCTCTTTAATATGAAAACATGGAATATTGCTGTACAACTGATAGTTTTGGAGGAAAAACTAACATATATGTCATATTCCCATACTTTTCAAATATGTCAAAAGGGGTAATGAACCTTGGACTAAGCTTTTCTTTCTTACCAAACTTCATCACACCCTTCATAGGGGGAATCTTTAATAAAACTCAGTCTCCAATCATGAATGCAATAATGTGGACTCAACGATTGACATAACTGGAATAAATAGTCATGCAAGACATCTATAATTCATCTCAAGCCCCCCTTGGGAATATCATAATAATAGAGGTAAATAATCACTCAAATCAGTTCTATAATATCTATTCAAGCCCCCACACGATCATCACTACAGTCATAATGGCAATTAATACATAAATAAGGAATATAATATCAAATATAGCCCCCACATGGGTATCACAATAAGTATAATCTCTCAAGTGAACTCTATCTGCATATAAGCCCCCATACGGGCAACACAACATCAATATAATCTCAAATACAACTTCAATGAATAATCGCCTAACCTATACCATGTTTTACATAAATGGTTAATCTGAAAAAAGTTAAGTCATAACCTATCTAGTTAATCTGAAGAAAGTTAAATCATAACCTATCTCAAAATATCAAAATCCAAGGCTAGACCCTTCAATGTGGAGCCTATTTTTTCATGAAATATCTCAAAATAAATTAAATCTATCAAAAGTGCAATCTACACATCAAAATAGAAATAACGATAACGATACCTATATTGGCAATATTTAATTTGGATTAAAAAATAGTTTTAAAATTAATTTAAAATAAAAAAGGGTAAATCAAGAATTTTATTCAAAAATCATGCTTTGCACGCCAACGGAAGTCTAAATCTGAAAACTCAAGTAAATACAAGTTGAAATCATACTTTAAATTAAAGAAAAACTATTTTATTTGCTTTACCGTACAAAATCCAAGTTTGAATCAATTATTTGAAGTCGTTTTAAAGATGACATTAATAGAAAAAGATGAAAATAGGAGTTTAAAGATTTCCCAAGAAATATTGATAATAATCCCCTTTGAAATCGCTAAAATCCAAGCTCCCAATGATGGAAAATGGTGAAAAATCAACAAAAGAGGGATTTACACTACCTAAGTGACCTCTTCTTTGCAATCACGGTTACTTATGTTGCGATCATGACTGACCCAAATCAAAACCTTCACAAAGTGGGCAAAGAATCATGAACCCAATGAGACAAAACTGACCCAAACCCATTACCAATCATGAACGATAATGATCCATCCATACAAACATGATGTACTAGCCAGTTGTTCTTTGCAAAATTATAGGAGAGGCCGCGAATGCGAAGAAGGAATTCATGCACTAGAAATTGTTGTGCAATAGCTAAAATCAAGCATTGAAATATCTCTAAATGGTCCCCGTGATTTATTTGGGTTTCCACAGGGATTAATCGAACATGATAATAGGCTATTCTCAATGTTTTAGACTTAATGCAATCATAAATTTTTTAAAAAGAGATCATTTATAATAAATTAGCCCCCAGGACCCCCCTTTAAGCTTATTTAACTTGGTTTTTGTCTAAAAGGTCAAAATGTGATATAAAATCTTAGCCCTGAACTAACTATGCAACTAATTTAAAATTAACATATTTGATCTAATAGAACTGACCAAATCACCATCCGGTAATCGGATCATGAAATACTGATCTAAGTTAGAGTAACCTCTTTTAAAGGCCACTAAAGGTCTCAACCCACTCAGATCACTCTCAAATGCATCAAGAATCGTTCAAAACCAACACATACAATATATAGTAACTTTGGAGAATGGAAAAATAGTCCAAATACAACAAAAACTAAAAATCACAACTATGGTTGTTACACCCTCTCTCATGCTTCTCCCCCTCATATGTTTTTCTCAGTTCTTTCACCCATTAGTGACCACCACCACCCACTCCCTACAGTTTTTTTTCCTTTTTACCCACCACTAACATTTTTAACTCATTTTCATGATATCATTCTTTCATATAGAGAAAATAAAAGATAGGGAAAAAATGACAATTGTTCAGAGATAATATTTCTGGTCAAGGTTGTGAGTTCTCTGATGCTCTTTTATTTATACATTATGTAATTAGAGTATAATATGTGTATAATTAGTGAGTATATATTATTATAATACATTCATTATACAAAAAAGATGAGCGTGGTAGGTTATAGTGTATATTGGTAAAATGTAATGTATATATATACATACATACACACACATATATCAATATCGTATATAATGAATATGCACTTCTTATCAATATTCAGCTCATATATACTATGTATATAAAGAATATGTAGTTTGTAATGCTCATTTAAATTATATCATGTATATAAAGTGAATAATTGATATACATTTTTATATATAAAGTGTATAACTTTTGGATGATGTGGGCAGGACGATCTGGTAGAGTGTGTGCGATGGTAACTGGGTGGTATAAAAATATTTTTTGTATAAAAATGATTTATAGATGGTAGAAGAGAAAATTTATAAATTAACGATATTGTGGAAATTTTCCATGGACCTATATATATAGGAACAGAAAAATAATCACCTTAATTGAAAGAACATTAACTTCACTATTACAACCCAAACGGTTATGATCGACAACCACCTTAATCTAAGTGGGAGAACCATGTCTAATCCAAACTCTCAAGTAACTCAATGCCATATTTACATTCACATTACCCTACTTCATCAACAAATAAGTCTAAATTGTCTTTGTTAAATTGTTAAGTAATCAACATCAAACAAAGAAAATTATCCAACCACTACTAAAAAAAAGAGAAAAACCGACTACAAGTGGTCGGTTTTTCCCAAATTCCAACCACATAACCGACCAAAGTGCGTGGTCGGTAAATTAGTGTAGCCTTTTAAAAATCGACCACGAGCGGTCGATTTTTTTTTAAAATATATATATATTTTTAAAATACATTGTTATTTTATTAAAATAGAAAAAAAATGAGTTTAAAAATTAAAAAAATCAAAATAAACCGACCATAAGTGGTCAGTTTTATTTTAAAATTAATTCATTAATTTTATAATGGACGGTTAATTAATTAATTAATTTATAAAAAAAACTGACTACACGTGGTCGGTTTTGTATTTAAATTAAATAAAACCGACCACTTGTGGTCGGTTTTTTTATAAATTAATTATTTAATTTAAATAGAAAAAACTGACCACTTATGGTTGGTTTTTTTATTTAATAATGTATTTAATAATTTATTTAATAAAATATTTTTTAATTAATTATAATAAATTGACCGAATGTGGTCGGTTTTTAAAAAGAATTACCATAAAAACCAACCACCTGTGGTCAGTTTTTCTGATAATTTTGTAAAAAAATATTAAAAATTTCCAAAATACAAACATTAAAAATTAAATTATTTACAAAATTAAAAATTAAATTATTTACAATACAACCCACTAATCATTTACAAACATTAAAAATCAAATCAAATTATTTACAATACAGCCTACCAATCATTTAATATACAATCAACCAACCACCATAAGAATACAACATTAAAAATTAAATTATTTACAAAATTTATCGAGGTTCCAAATCCAAACTATAAAACATACAAAAGACTAAAAACTACAACTCATCATCCACATCTTCATTCCCAACCTCACCCATTCTATTATCAATATTTCGTTGATATATCCAGCTATAATCAGGTCCATCTACACAATCAATCACATTCAAGTAATTAGTTCAAGTCATAAAAGTTCACATTTCAAATACCTACACCGAAATATTTTCAAGTCATTAATTCACTTCACAAGTTACCAAACTAAACTAAATTCAAAATGAAAAGTTCACGTTTCAAGTACCTACACTTAAACATTTTGAAGTCACTAATTCACTTCTCAAGTGACCACACTTTACTAAAATCAAAATGCAAGTTCACATTTCAAGTACTTAAATTCAAAACAAAAGTCACTAATTCATAATTCAAGTAACTACACTTAAACATTTCAAGCCACTAATTCACTTCACAAGTTACTAAATTAAACTAAATTCAAAATGAAAAGTTCACATTTCAAGTACCTACACCTAAACATTTTCAAGTCACTAAGTCACTTCTGAAGTGACCAAACTTAACTATATTCAAAATTCAAGTCCACCTTTTAAGTAACTACACTTAAACTTTTTTGACTCACTAATGCAATTCTCAAGTGACCACACTTAACTAAATTCAAAACACAAGTTCACATTTCAAGTACCCACACTTAAACATTTTCAAGTACTTATTCACTTCTCAAGTGACTACACTTAACTAAATTCAAAACACAAGTCCACATTTCAAGTACCATTTTGAAGTCACTAACTCACTTCTCAAGTGACCGTATTTAACTAAATTCAAAATACAAGTCCACATTTGAAGTACCTATATTTAAACATTTTTAAGTACTTATTCACTTCTCAAGTGACCACACTTAACTAAATTCAAAACACAAGTCCACATTTCAAGTATCTACGTTTATGCATTTTCAAGTCACTAACTCACTTCTCAAGTGACAACACTTAACTAAATTTAAAACACAAGTCCACATTTCAAGTACCTACACTTAAACATTTTCAAGTACTTATTCACTTCTCAAGTGACCACACTTAACTAAATTCAAAACATAAGTCTACATTTCAAGTAACTACACTTATGCATTTTTAAGTCGCTAATCACTTCTCAAGTGATCAAACTTAACTAAATTCAAAACACAGGTTCGTAATTCAAGTAACTACACCTAAACATTTCAAGTCACTAATTCACTTCACAAGTGACCAAACTTAACTAAATTCAAAACACAAGTCCACGTTTCAAGTAACTACACTTATGCATTTTCAAGTGACTAACTCACTTCTCAAGTGACCACACTTAACTAAATTCAAAGCACAAGTCCACATTTTAAGTACCTACACTTAAATATTTTCAAGTACTTATTCACTTCTCAAGTGACCACACTTAACTAAATTCAAAATATAAGTCCACATTTCAAGTACCTTAAAATAAAAAAAATCCCTTTAAATTCCCTACACATCCATTTTCAAGTGACTAAGTCACCAACAAAACCACATTCAAAACACAAAATTCCCTTTAAAGTCCCTACACTTAACCATTTTTTAGTAACTACACTTAACCATTTTCAAGTCATGTACTAGCATTTCAAGTCATTAAACTATTTTCAATTAATTAATTCAGATTTTCAAGTCTCTATACTTAACCATTTTCAAATAACTACACTTAACCATTTTCAAGTCACTAGTACACATTTCAAGTCAGTACACTAACTATTTTCAAATAATTAATTCACCTTGCAAATCACTATAAGTATCCACTTTCAAGTAAATAAACTTAACCATTTTCAAGTCACTAGTACACATTTTGATACAAGAACGACCAACGACCAAGAACATATCAAAACATACATCTAAAACAATCCACAAGTTCAAGAGAATCGAGGACCCTATGGATGACCACTCTCAGATTCACAAACAATAACAAGAACACAATGTAGTGAGGTGTTTAACACCTATTTTCCAGCCAACAATCCAAACTAGATTATCAACACAAGACAAAAACAATACTATAACAATGACACGACAGTCACGAGTACATTAACAACAAGAAAAATCCGACGAATACAACAAGATACAAGATAGATAGTTAGACCTTGGTTGGAATTATCTTAGCCCTCCATTAACACATAACCCACTATACATAACACCCATATAACAATAGTAAAGATTATCTAGACTAACAGATAGCCAAAAATTAATCAAGCAAGTTTTGAAATCCAACAACAAATATGATGTCTAACAAGCAATCAAAAAATATGATGTCTAACAACCTATCTCACCGGTGGCTGTCATTACTAGCATGAATGGAGGAAGATGGCGGCGGTGGCTTAAGAGATTTCACCGATGAGCATCGCTGGGTGGCTATTCTCACCGGCTACATTATTGGTTGTTCGCTAGAGAAGGAAAGAAAGGCGACGGTGAGCAAGTAACTGGTGGTTCTTATTGGAGAGAGAGTGGAGGAAAGAAAGAGAAAGGGGAGGGAGATGGAAAAGGCGGCTGTTGTGGGAAATTAGGGTTAGGTTTGGTTTAAAAGGAAAGAAAATGGAAATGTGATCTTGGCCGTTGGATCGATTTTGATCGACGACTGAGATTAGAATAATTTAAAAATGGGTTAAAAATTAAAATTAGTGTCAAATTCGCTGAAATTAACATTAATTGAATACAAATTGGCTATAACTTAAAGACATAAGAGAATAAATTGAAATCGGATACTATTGTAATAATGACGAAAAAAAATATAATGAGACATTGATGTAAAAATTAATGTTACGTAAAATAATAATAATAATAATAATAACAATAACAATAATAATAATAATTTATTTGTAAATTGTAAGCGTGCCTATTTACGAAAACAATAATTTAATAAATGTTAATAAAATTATGTAAAATATCGTATTTGAGTTAGTAAATTGTAAAAATAATACTAAAAGGAAATAAAATAATTCGCACATATTTTTTAAAATCATGAATGTGGTGCGTCGTTATTTATATGATACAAGAATAATGCGTAAAAATATTTTGTATGTTTTTTAAATCGTGAATGTGACACGTCAATATCTTTTTGATATAAGAATAATGTGTAAACAAAATTAATATTTCAAATGAATAATTTTTACAAAACAACAACCTAAAAGGAGTATCTGGAGGTCAAAATTGGATATCAAATACGTACTGTAAACATCACATGCATACACAATTTTACGATCTGATAATAATATACAACGTATTTCACATATAATCAGATGCATTATCGTTAGATTATCTTATGTCATTAATAGACCTTCACTATATAATATGTATATACCTATACATACACACACATATACACACCATCGACTATATCAAGTTCTAAATACATACTATATACATCACACACATACATGAAAATATGATCCAATAATATAATGCGACGTTTTTCATATACATAATCTGATAAGTGATCGATTAATTTGATTAGCTTACATTAATATAACTTCAACGTACAATATATATTATTACTTCTGTCGTTTCAAATCAAAGTATTCAATATGTTTGGATAGATTCTAATAGGTTTTTACTACATCGTTCATCAATCGATCACTATATATATATATATATATATATAAAGATATTTATATATATGAACTCTTGAATGCTTATTATATACATCACATCCACAAGTATATTACCTTATAATAGAACACGTTCATTATATTTTGGTGAATTATCGATTATATGTTATATTATTATGACTACAAATACATACCATAAACATCAAATTTCAAATATGTACTATATAAACATCAGTTTTCAGCTTTCAAATACGTACTATAAAAATCATTTTTCAATTATATGTCCCAACGGTAAGACATATATATACATATTCATTATACAAAGATTATGCATGTTTAACGTCATTTAATGTATATATAAAGGAAATATTTATTTTATATATTTAAACATAAGTAAAATATAAAGATTACGTTTAACGTAATTTGTATATTATATTTGATATTTTTTTAGTGTAAGTTTTTCCCAAAAAATCTAAGATTTATTGATTTTTATTATTATTATATTGATTATTGACTACGTCTAATTAATATAAACTTAAAAAAATAATATATTAGATTAGTTTTTAATAAAGTAAATATATTAGTTTATATATATAATCTAATATATTATTTTTACTACTAATAATAATTAGATTACATAAAGTAAATGTTAGATTATTTAATTATTTTTTAAAAATAATTATTTACTTTTTTTCCCTTTTAATTCCGAAACCGACCACAAGTTGTCAGCTTTTATTTTTTTTCTTTAATGAAAAACCGACCATATTTGGTCAGTTTTTAATAATTATTTTTTATTATTTTAATTAAAAGCTGACCAATTTTTAAAATTATTTTTTTATCTTAATTAAAAACTGACAACATGTGGTCAGTTTTTTAAAATTAATTATTTTTTATTTTTCATTAAAACCAAACACAAGTAGTCGGTTGTTAAAAATAGTTTTTCTTTTTATTTTATTTAAAAATCGACCACTTGTTATCTATTTTTTAAAATTAATTTCTTTTTTTATTTCATTAAAAACTGTCTACTTAAAAAAAATTCTTTATTTTTGTTAAAAATCGACCACATGTGGTCCGTTTTCTTAATATATATATATATATATATATATATATATATATATATATATATATATATATATATATATATATATATATATATATATATATATATATATATATATATATATTTTAAAAAATTTAAAACCGACCATGAGTTGTCGGTTTTTTTAAAAAGCTGATTAATTTTTTTTCAGAAAAAATCGATCACATGTGGTTGGTTTTTAAAAATATTTTTTAATTATAATTTTTTAAAGAAAATGGACCACAAGTGGTCAGTTTTTTTTTTAATTAATTTTTATTTTTAGAAGAAATAATAATTAATATAAAAATTATTGAAATGATTATTTTGATATTTTAAAATATAAAAGCGACATGTGGTCCCTTTTTTACATTTTTTTTAAATAATTAAAAAACCGACCACATGTAGTCGGTTTTTGCAATTTTTTTAGTATTGAACCACTAATAGAGTGCGATAACCTCTATTTATTATAAATTTAGGGACCTGAAGTCACCGTGTAAGAACATCAAAAATAAAATCAAGTTAAAGCTTAAAGGTTATCCCAAACAAGAAATGAATAAGAATGTCTTAGTCCTGAAATAAGGGATGTAAACAATGACAAGAAGGTCCAAAGGTTGCCCGATTGTGGTGCTCACCTTTGACACCGAGTTTGATACTTCTAGCTAAAGGTGAGGTCTTGTCTCAAATGCCGGAACAAGCTCTGCACTTAATAAAAAGAAGAATATAGGTCGCATCAGTACAATAACACGTACTGGTAGGCATCATAAACTGACTTAAACCAATACCATACGAAGAAGTAAATCTAATAGATGCAAAACGATCATCACAAAACTTATAAACAAAGAAATATAAAAAATATGGCGTTTCACTATAAGGAAAAATATAAACTCATACCCATGTAACTTTACACTTAGTCAAATTCAGCAACAGGTTGCAACACACAATACAAATATATATGGTCAGTCAATGTACATGAATGAATATATGAATGCAAGATGTTCTTATCATATCTTTATTTTTGCATTCTCATTAACATCAACATTATCATTATCATCATCATCATCATCTCATCAACATCACAATTATTACCGACTCATGAATATCATGGGTTGTATTTTAACATCATTCCCATCACCATCAACTCAACTATGTCAATATCAATGAATATGCAGTGTAGTCATTAATCAAAAGCAGTGTTTGGAAGACATCACAATGTTCAATTCCCATATAAGCACAAAGTCAAACAAGTTAAATTGCTACAATAAACCATAAACTACTTTGAATCCTTGCTCAAAGTCATCTTTCTGTCACACGTTGTCCATTTTCTTTCCTTTTATTTCAACTTATTCTTGATCTATATCAACAAGATTACATACTCATTTCATTAATTCATCCCCTTTATACTACTACGGATTAGAAACCATTGATTTTGACCATAAACTTGCCCTATTTCATCCTCTTACAATTTTCTACCCCTAAAATCTCATAAGTCCTACGTGAATTGGTATGAACAACTATAATTCTACACCCATTAGTGTTTTCTAACATTATAGAATCATTATTTACTGAGTTGACATAGATTTCCACAACTTAACTCCAATTTCATAAATTTTTGCTAAACCCTAAATTCCATCATGAATTTATTTTCTAATAATTTCAAAGATTTATGAGAAGTAATTCAAGCTTATAATGTAGTAGCTTACCTCTAAAGATAAAAAAACTCCTAATTTCTGTAGAAAATCGCCTTTTCCAAAGCTTTTTTGCATTTTTTTTAAAGTAGAGATTACAAAATACTTTTGGATTTTAAAACTATTAGATACTACGTGCTACCACAATAGCAGGTAATAACCACTACAACAAGTCATGACTTAATTGGGTATCTACAACATTAGTACCCTTTTTTCGCTATAGCGATACCTCTATAACAATTATTTTTTCCACTACAGTAGTCTAAGATAGAAACTTGGGAACTCTCTTCAGGTATGCCTATTTTACAATATATTCTATGGATCATGGCATCACAAACCAATCCCTTCATGGTAAACTCTATATCATTTTAGGTGTTGAGAGTTTCTATGTCTTTCTAAACTCGTTATCTGTATAATAATCAAGTCAAATATCATGACCAATACTCATATTAGTACCAAATTTACCAAATTAGAACACCCTTAAAATTCATCCAATACTAGAATAACCTTGAATTTCTCAAAAATAGCTTAAGGAATGACTAGGTGCAAATTTTACCTCATAATTCAGCGTAACGAAAATTTTGGGTTGTTATATTAGATTAAAATTTTCCATTCATTCATACTCGAAGGATAATTATCCCCAAGGGCATAACAAAGTAGGGAAAAGTACATGAGCCAATCAATAAGTTTGGATATCTCTTGCGCATGTCCGTCGTTGTCTCACAAGTTGCTTTCTTAATAGTACGATTCCTACATTTAACCTTCCACTCCTTTCAACAGTTTAGCCATCATATCTTCCATACTTCTAGAACTAGATGTGGTGGCATCACGTCTTCCAGGGGGGACGTACAAACCACTCTTTTCATTCTTGTTCTTCCAACTACCTTGGTCCTTGTTTCCAGATTTATCATAGTAGTTCCGACCTTGGTTTCCTTAGGTATTGCCTCAGAAACCCCCCTAATTGTTTAAGTAGTTGGCCTCTTCTTCCGAATCAGATTCGTCTCTTCTTTTTGATGCAATAGCTTTGACTTTTTCAGTCTTCCCTGATAATAAATGCTTTGTAAGAAGATCCACTTGCGTTTTCATGTGCGCCATATCTTGATCACATTCTTCTTCTCTTCTTCTTTGGCCTGCAGTCATGCCAATAGATAAAGTGGGGCTTGCTACCTCAGAATCCCTGGTATGCCAAGCTCTACTTTGCTTCATTATACGATCTAGCATATTGCTTGCTTGACCAAAGGTGAGGTCCATAAATGATCCTCCAGCCACATTATCCATCACTGGTTTAGTTATTGAATTCAAGGCTCTATATAGTATCTCCATTAGGTGGACATTGGTCAAGTGATGGTTTGGGCACCTCATAAGCTTTGTCTTGAACCTCTCCCATGTTTCATGAAGAGCTTCAGTTGGAAGCTACCGAAAGTTGCCGATTTCATCTCTCAATTGTGCTCTTTTGGATGGCGGAAAGAATCTTTCAAGGAAAGTGTCTTTCAATTACCTCCAATTTGTAATAGAATCAGGAGTCAGCCCATTCAGCCATAGAGTTGCCTCCCCAGACAGATACAATGGAAATAAGCGTAATCGAATTGCATTCTGTCCAACGCCTAGATTGTCGAATGACTTGCATATAGAAATAAAGTTGACTAGATGCATATTCGGATCATCGCCTGCTAGTCCACCAAATAATCTCTTGAGTTGTAAAAGCTGAATCATGGTGCTAGTGATATTGAACTTTGCTCCAGGTGCCAAGGGTGGCAGAATAATGGCTCCTGTGGCACCCGCTTCATCCAAATCGTCATCATCGTTATCAAAAGGAATTTTCACAGCTCGGCGATCTGGCCTCAATCACGCTTGACGATCTCTCCTCTGCATGGGTGCCGTCATCTCAGCAGTATGCCATGGGTTTATTAGCTCCTCATCGCCCAGGTCCTCATCATCAGGATTTGTTGCACGGCCTGGGTTATCAATATTCTATTGATGCACTTGAGCAACCATCCTTTCAATTTCACGTTGTGCATCTATTGATGCACTGAACAAACCTAAATAAAACAAAAACAACAACTAAAAGTAAAAGTACGAGAATCTTTGACCAAAGGGTCTAGTAACTATCACAAACTCAGTTGACACTCGTATTCCCCAGCAACGGCGCCAATTTTTGATAACGCTCAATCTACAACTCTCGTAGGAGTGTAAAGCGGTCGTTGTCAAATATAGAACCCAACTAGGTTGGGTATCGATCCCACAGGGAATAACTTGGTCAACAAGCAAGCAACGATTACTAGACTTTTAGTGCAAGTCTCATAAAAAGGGGGGATTGTAACGTGTAACCAAAATATTAAAGTAAAAACTGAAAATAGCAAAGTAAAAAGAAAGAATGTTTAGTAGGTTGTAAAACAATGAGAATTGAGAAGTTGGGGTTATGTCCACCTTACGAGTTATACGTCTCTATTGGCTATGAGTTGTGCGGAATTCAGACATGCATGTGCTTATAGAGAATTGTATTCGATGGTAAATCCAAGCGTCTTTTGACCTCAACAAGGACTATTTCACTTTAACTCTTTCGAGCTTAAAGCGTATCTAACGGTACAAATTCTCCAAGAGGTTAATCCAGTTACGGCACTAACTTTTTAATAGGGGATGGGACCCTATTACCTTGACATTATCTCTTTTCCAGACATATAACTTTTCTTTCTTACAATTTAATGCTATACTAGTGTTATTCTATGCGTCTGCAGCAACAAGAATTTGCATTAAGATGAAGAGAATAATGATATAAGCAAAACACGTGTCACGAATTCACAAACTCATAGCCTTAGATAGTATATCATAAGGCTACCATAACCCCAACAGAGAAGTTTAGTTACCCATGAGTGCGAAGGAAATCACAATAAACATTGTTATTATACCACAATAAAGATTTCGTGTAGTAATAGTGTGGTAGGCGTTAGGCGTGAATTCCTAGCAAAGTAACGTTTCTCTTGTTGTGGAAAAATAAGAATTGATTAGATGAATAGAAGAAAAATAATGTCAACAATGAATTAATAAAGAGAATTGTTTTGATGGATAGATGGATGGTGGATGGATGAGAATTGATGGAATGGGGGAATTGTGTGGAATGGCGGAATTAATCAAAATCTCTAGCAAGATAGGGTATTTATAATACCCACATCCTATTCCTACTAATCTAATGAAATACTTAACCAAATCCTACTAGGTTAATGTATCATTATCCTAATCCTAATAAGTTACTGCTAGTCCCCAAAGTCTTCAGAATTGCTGTTTTTGCCCGGAACAGATTTTCCATGCATCACTTTCAGTCCATAGGCGCCCAAACGTTGCTCTCCTTCTTTCGTGAAGCTTTGTTTGGCATCAAGTTATCTATAAAATGCTGAATTTTGCATCATTTATACCTAAAAACTTGTGAATCATGTTCGTTAGCTCACTTACAGGAAAAAGGACTAAAAGTGCATGAAATATATAATTTGTTCTCAAAACATTGCTAAAATATGGGTAAAATATAGCACTATAGGTGTGTAAATTCGCCTATCATCAATACCCCACACTTAAAGCTTTGTTCGTCCTCAAACAAAATATCATGTCCATCTAATCATCAACTTGGGGTTTCACAGTATCAACACAAAATATTCGTCAAGACAAGCACAACAATTATCAACAAAGAGTAGTTTTCCGATCATTAGTAGAAACAATTTAACCTCTAGCATAGACTCGTGATGGTAGTTAATTCCTATCCAAAAGTTAAGGTACAAAGAATCATACACCACTACCCAAAACTCATCAACCATGTGTGTCTCACAATATATTACCCATAATCACTCTCAAGCATTGTATATTTATCAAACATGGGTATAGAAATATCCTTGCTCTCGCTCTCACAAAGAATTCATATGCTGCAACTGATGACCATAGGCTTGCCCTTAGTGTAATGCTCCACTAAATGTCAGAATGCTAAGCTTAGGATCAAATAGGTCTTTTGATGGTTGTAATGTAGGCTAAGGGACGGGTAGGACTATTTTGGCCAGAAATAGTGACTATGTTCCTAAGCTCTTTAATACATCACATTGTATCATTAACACTTTTCTTTCAAATAACCTTTCTACTTTCTTTTATTCTACTACCCCTTTTTCTCCTCGTTTGTGCAATTTTAAACATGACTATCTTTTCAGTTTTCCTTTCCTTTTTCTTTTCATAACGTACCTCTTATGATAGCACTTTTCTTTTTCATAACAAATTCAAGCACCAATACATTCTAAAGCATCATACTCACCCAATTTCCTCTTATTTTGTCACATGACTTTATAATTTAAAGCACTTAGGAATTTGGATCAAATTATAGTCTTGAAAAAATGGATTAGGCTTACATATAAGGCTGTCAAAGAAAATAGGCTAAAGGCTCAAAAGGGTTAACTAGATAATGTCCATGGGTAGGTAAAAAGAAGGTAAACAAGTATAGGTTGTCAAAGAAATGCCTAAATCATCTCCTAGACTTGCACTCCTTATTTTCGCTTTACATACATACCAGGCAAGTTCTAGCATCAGCCACAAACATAGAATATACAATATCCTCACACACACAAGGCACATGGTCGACTTTATTGGGATTAGTATAGACTCTTGACCCAATAGATGAGGGAATTGAACCACACAATATCACATAGTGAGTAACAATTAGAGCCTAAACGTCTCAATAGTCATGATTTTAGCACGTACTCTTGTTATAATCTCATGCTGCCTATTAGAATAATTTCATGCAAAGCTAAGTTAAAAAAAAATTTCTAAAAAACTTTGCTTACTAAAAAGAACAAAACACAAAAAAAAAACTAGCTAAGCAAACAAACATAAATGCAAATGCGGATAAAGGAGTATAGCACGCAAATACCACCACCCCACACTTAAATGGGACACACTGCCCTCAGTGGAATATAAATAAGAAGAACCTGGTTAGTCGGACTCATCCTCTATGTCTGGGGTCATACCCCATTTATCGGAATCATCATCAGAGTCGTCATCCTCAAAAGTTCCTCATAAGTACCCCACTTGTTTCCAAGAGTGCGTCGAGGTATATGCAGCACGGAGGATTAACCTTGCTCTTTTCTTCCTCTTTTCTGGCCTCTTTGTGAAGTGGTTGCTTTTCTTGTCTTTTGGTGCCATTGTACCTGAGATCACAATAGAGTCATGTTAGCTTCATCTCGGAAGATTCAATCTACAGACAGACAATAGTGGCACCACCCCACACTTAATTTGTTGACACAAACTAATTAAGTGAACGATGTCGATTACTCAGACTTCATCAATATACGTTTATGTGATATGTTCCAACCATATAATTAGTGCAGTCATACTTCATGAAATCTTGGCCATACTTTCATGTTTGAGATATCAAGACTACTACATATAGATTGAATCAAGGTATAGCATCTAGAAATAATCGCAACCTCATATGTTGGTAGTCAACCTTAATTCTCATCTCGATGAACAAGTCATTCCAACATGTAAGCTTTCTATTGACAAGAGTATGCAATTTTCGTGACCATGTCAATTCCGCAAAAGTGTGACAGTTCATCATAATCAAATTTAAGTTGGAAATATGTTAAGATTATTCTTACGTATTCTTTCACTCACTTAGTTGAATCACAACATATCAACCAAATTCAAATCACCAATACTACTTCAAGATTTAGCAATTCATAATATGCGTAGTAGTGTAGTACTTACGGAATATAAATGAAGAACAAAGTAGTACTTACTTGGTTGATGATCTCGGATGATGTTCTTGCAAAGTAAAAGAGCAAAAGGAAAATTTTTTGAGAGGATTTGGAGAGGTAGGCGACGCTTATGCTAGGTTTGCAATGTGTTTTTGGTCTAAGACTAAGTCTCTTACTTATAGAACAAGCTTGGGTCGGGTTTGACCCATTTAAAATTGGATTTGGAGACCAAAAGTGACCATAGGCGCGCCTAAGGCTTTGCCTAGTTGAGCAGAATGCCATAGCTTAGGCCATGCCTTGTTGAGCAGAATGCTATGGCATTGTGTGAGCATAGGCGGTGCCTTTTGCAAAGCATTTGGTGACCATAGGCGGCGCCTATTGCAAAGCCTTTAGTGACCATAGGCGGTGCCTTTAGCATGGCATATGAGATTCAGAGACAAAAGGCTTTAGCATAGGCGGCGCCTATGCTATGGCATACTTGAGCATGGGCGGCTCCTATGCTATGGCACACTAGATTCCGAGACCTTAGGCCATAGTATAGGCCTTGCCTTGTTCGTGGCCTAGTTTTACCTAGGCCTAGACTTGTTCGATGCCTATATTTTCATGAGCAATGCTCAATCCATAGCCTTTTGCTTCTTCATTCCTAACTTACCACCTCCAACATGCAATACTTCCAAATTAAAATTTGAAACCAATCTCCTCTTTGACACCTCTTGTACCTACATTCACTCAAAAATAACAAAAATGATTAGAACGATGGGTTGCCTCCCATAAAGCGCCTTAGTTTTGGTCGTGGCTCGACAAAATCCTAAGAAAACAAAAACAATTTAAAACATTTAAAAAAGATGGGTTGCCTCCCACCAAGCGCTTGATTTATTGTCGCGGCACGACATAGCTATCTCGATTACTTAGTCTTCATCGAGATAGATGGGGCATCATTTTCTGAATGGATTCAGACGACACTGATACTTACTTGTAGGCATGCAATCTTCTTCGATATGACTCTTGTGCATACATACCTCAGGAGAGATACCAATTATATCATCAATCTTCCTACCCATAGCTCTCTTGTACCTCATCAGAGCAGAGATGAGAGCCTCTACGTGCTGTTCACTTAAATCATCCTCCATACTTACCGGAAGTATATTTCCACTTTCCAAGAACACATACCTTAGATAATTAGGGTGCTCTTTCAATTCTAACTCTGGTGGCTCTTCAATGAAAGTCTTTGCTGTTGGTGACGGTTGATTCTTAAGATCAAGGTTCGGCTGTTCAGGAGTATGAGAATAGGACCCTATTTCTGTTAGAGCACACGTAGTTTCTTCATAATCTTCATCATCCTTATGCTCAACATCCAGTAGCGCAGCAGACAATGGCTCAACAGTAAGCTGTTTTGCTACAGATAATGCTTTCTTATCCTCATAATGAACATCGGCTACAGAGAACACATTCATATCGCTGGGATGCTTCATTGCTTTGCATATATCAAAACGGACCACTTCGTCATTCAACCAATGAGAATTGAGAAGTTGGGGTTATGTCCACCTTACGAGTTATACGTCTCTATTGGCTATGAGTTATGCAGAATTCAGACATGCATGTGCTTATAGAGAATTGTATTCGATGGTAAATCCAAGCGTCTTTCGACCTCAACAAGGACTATTTCACTTTAACTCTTTCGAGCTTAAAGAGTATCTAACGATACAAATTCTCTAAGAGGTTAATCCAGTTACGACACTAACTTTTTAATAGGGGATGGGACCCTATTACCTTGACATTATCTCTTTTCCAGACATATAACTTTTCTTTCGAACAAGTTAATGCTATACTGGCGTTATTCTATGCGTCTGCAGCCACAAGAATTTGCATTAAGATGAAGAGAATAATGATATAAGCAACACACGTGTCACGAATTCACAAACTCATCGCCTTAGATAGTATCTAATAAGGCTTCCATAACCCCAAAAGAGAAGTTTAGTTACCCATGAGTGCGAAGAAAATCACAATAAACATTGTTATTATACCACAATAAAGATTTCGTGTAGTAATAGTGTGGTAGACGTTAGGCGTGAATTCCTAGCAAAGTAACGTTTCTCTTGTTGTAGAAAAATAAGAATTGATTAGATGAATAGAAGAAAAATAATGTCAACAATGAATTAATAAAGAGAATTGTTTTGATGGATGGATGGATGGATGGTGGATGGATGGGAATTGATGGAATGGGGGAATTGTGTGGAATGGCGGAATTAATCAAAATCTCTAGCAAGATAGGGTATTTATAATACCCACATCCTATTCCTACTAATCTAATGAAATACTTAACCAAATCTTACTAGGTTAATGTATCATTATCCTTATCGTAATATGTTACTGCTAGTCCCCAAAGTCTTCAGAATTGCTGTTTTTGCCCGGGACAGATTTTCCATGCATCACTTTCAGTCCATAGGCGCCCAAACGCTGCTCTCCTTCTTTCATGAAGCTTTCTTTGGTATCAAGTTATCCATAAAATGCTGAAGTTTGCATCATTTATTCCTTAAAACTTGCTAATCATGTTCGTTAGCTCACTTACAGGAAAAAGGACTAAAAGTGCATGAAATATATAAATTGTTCTCAAAACATTTCTAAAATATGGGTAAAATATAGCACTATAGGCGTGTAAATTCTCCTATCATCAACGTGCCAAAGAACTTCTTCAAGCATGTATCCTCCTTGGCTGTTCTAAGCCTCTGTGGAAAAGGTGGTAGTGGTTCTCCTTAACTTGTTCCGCAGCTTTTGTTTTTGAGTACTCAGACTTTCTCGAACTATTAACATATTTGTCATCTGCTTGTTGAGGCACCAACTCTGTATCTACCTACTTAGTTGTTTTTTGAGGTTCTCCATTCAGCTCTTCACCACTCCTCAAAGTGATTGCCATTACTTATTTAGGAGGTTCGGTATAACTTGGCAAACCACCTTGAGGCCTGATATTTTTGTGCCTGTTGCATTTTCCCCATTCGGTATTCCAAATTCTTTGCAGTATTTGCTTATTTTTGATTTCAACAGCCATCTGTTCTTGGGTGGCCATGATCTTCTTTAGCATGTACTCTGTGTTGCCAGCCTGCGTGTTTTGTTGTTGTTATTGCTGAAACTATTGCTATTGGTTGTTATTCCATAATTGAATTGGTGGTTGGGTCAACCATTTTTGATTATATCATTCCCATAATTCAACCTTTGAGCATTGCCTACAAACATCACTGACTCAGGATTTGCACCACACATAGCTACAGAATGACCACTATTGCCACAAACCTAACACCAACATATGGTCTGCTGCACTACATTCACTTGAGCCTCAATTTGATTCACTCTTAATTCTCTTAATTGGTTCAATATCTGATTTTGCATAACTGAGAGCTGAGCGACAAAGGATATAACATTGTCAACTTCAATCATACTTGCAGTATTTTTTATTGAGCCTCTTAAGGTATCACTATGCCAATCCAAATTTCTTTGAACAATCTGGTTCAACAAGGTATATAGCTCATCATAAATCATCTCCAAAGCTTGACCACCTACAGCTGAATCTAGCAAAATTTTTGCGTTATGGTCAAGTACCTCAACAAAAGTGTGAGCTAGTACCTCATTAGACTACTAATGATGTAGAAAGTCCTAAAGAATAGCTTTGCACCTCTCCCAAGGATGATAAAGCTTCTCATCTTGCCTCTATTTAAAGCTCGTAATCTCACTATGAAGTCTCAAAGTCTCGTCAGATGGAATGAATCGAATGAGGAACTTTCGAGCTAAATCATCCTAGGTTGTGATTGAACTTGGCGTCTCAATGTTCAACACTTCTTTGCTTCACCCGATAGTGAAAAAGCGAAATGTGTTAGCCTCACATAGTCAAATGACACACTCATAGGAATGAATGTATCACCTATCTCTAAGAAGTTATTCAAGTAGACTTATGGATCTTCATGTTAAAGCCTGGTAAACTATCCACAACTGATCAAAAGCTTCACCATGTTCTATTTTAGCTCAAAGTTACCTCCAACAACTGGTTTTTGAAAAGGGGAGGTCAAATTTATCGAAGGTGGGATTGCCACTTTGCGAACTATACTGTGGGATGGTTGTTATTCAGCCATAGGAGCAGGATTGTCTTGTTCCTCTTGAATTTTTAGGATACGGTAGAGAAGAATTACTTTTTTCCTCCATTAGCAAAAGCGTTGCTCAGGTTTGGGGTCTGATTCAACCAATTCCTGATCCCTTGCCAGCTTACTAACTTGTTAATCTATTACCTGCAAATTCAAAACCAAGATCAAGTGAAAAACACCAAAGAAATACCAAAAGTAAAACTTAAACAAAAGCAATTGCTAAATTACAAGTTCCCGACAATGGCGTCAAAAACTTGTTTTGCCGAAGCACACACACAAGTGTACGTGGTATCACCAAGTAGTAAAGTAGCCCTTTAAAAAGCCGAATGTCGATCCCTCAGAGACTCATTTCAACAAATATTTATCTCTAGTTAACATTTAAGATTAAATTGGTGTAAAAGTGCCTGAAAAGATTTTAGAGTTGCAGACTGAAAGTAAAGTAAATAATACAATAAAGTAAAAGTCTTGGATAATCAATAGAGAAGAATCCAGGGTTAAGGATCTACGAACAATCCTACTACACTATTGAACTTCATTTGTTAGATTACTTATCTTGGTTGTTGATTTACGAGGTTAATATTATGATCATAGTCTCGAACCTCTAATCTTTTATCTAACTTAGACCCACAACTACATCGTTGAGCGGGGATGTGAGAACTATGCTAAACACATTTATATTTCATGCTATAATGAACCAAATAGGTCACTTAGGTATATCTCTATCGTAAATTAAAATTATAACTTTATTCTGTAGAAGATTATAATTCTATTCTATTTACCCCCACGTTCTATCCTCTTGTTCCTCCTCCCGAGTTCATAAGAAGACAATAGATGTTTACTAAGGTTAGATACTCATTAAAATAGTTATAAAAATGATAAAGAAACAACAAAATATGATAATCAATAAATCCAAAATCAATTCAAAGCAATAGTAATCATGTTCTTGGCCTTAACCCCGAAAAGGGGGCTTTTAGCCGATCATGGACATAACAGTAATCGCAAAGGTAGAAATCATATTAAAATCCCTAAAAAAACTTATGTAAGGAAATAAAAACCATAATTGAAGTGTTTTTAAGCCTCACTCAAAGTTTCAAAGTCGTCCAAGGTGTATAGCCTCATGTTTAAGTGTCCTATTTATAGAGGTCAAATCTACCGAAATTGGACTAGGGTCCGCGTTGTGCCCTATATCACAGTACTAGGGTGTGAAAATCACCCTAATAATAGATAAAAAATGTTTTGAATACTTTTTTAATCTCCCTATGTGTGTAACATGCCCCATATTAGTGGTTAAGCCCCACGACGCTGTAGTGAACTCTAAGAGGTTCGTTTTAAGTCAAATCTTGTCCCGTTCTTTTGTCCATCCATTCCAAGCCTTGTAGTGTTGTTTATACTTGATTTGCAGATTTTGTATAATAAATATATCATAATAATAAACTCATAAAGAATACTATAGAATCAAAACACCACATATTAGAGCTCAAAACAACACAACATCCAAGACAGTGAACTAGAAACTCAAGCTAAGAATACTAGTTTTGCCTCTTTTGACTTTAAACTTGGTTTTGACTATAGGATTATTTAAATTGAACCTAACACACTAGAAATAATTTTTTAAACACATAATTATTCAATCATACCATTAGGAACTCATCACACGCTAGAATTTATTGAGACCAACTAGAATAATACCTAGCTAAAGCTAGTAAAACTAGTTTTCTTGTTTTCGCTCTTAGTGACCAATTTAAGTACAAATTTATTTTTAAAACACCTTAAACATTGTATTCAAGTACTTAAACACTTATATACTTAATTATACCATTATTGACTCATTAAGCACTCAAGTTTTCCTAAACTAATACCAAATAAGCCCGGATAATAACACTGAGGTGCATTAATCTAGCTTACGTCACCTGCAATCTCAGAAAATAATTATCCAAAGACTCTACCTCATCTTCCAATGTTATCCTTGACACTTATATCCATGTTAATCTACCCATTCTCATCAATTTATGGCTTAGTGCATCCACCACCATATTGGGCTTGCCCAGGTGATATAGAATTGATATGTTATAATCTTTGATCAACTCCACCCACCTTCTCTTTCTAAGGTTCAGATCCTTCTGAGTGAACACATGCTGCAAGCTGCAGTAGTTAGTGAACACTTTACATTTTACCCCATAGGGGTAGTATCTCCAAATATTTAAAGCAAACATCATAACTACCAATTCTAAATCATGTGTGAGGTAGTTTTTCTCATAAATCTTCAGTTATCTCAAAGTGTAATCAATCACATTCTAATCCTGCATCAAAACAACACCTAAATCCAAGCATGATGCATCACAATATACAATGAAATCCTTACTTTCAGTAGGCAAAGTGACAATTAGATCCGAAGCACAAAGTTTTGAGATTTTGGAAGATCTCGTCACACTTATCATCCCACACAAATGAAACTTCCTTCTTTCTTCCGGGCTCTAGCAATTACTCTCCCTGGACCACTTCCATGTAGCTAGGTAGGGACAATATGCCCGTAGTGATAGGAATCTAGGAATGAATAAGTATCCCTATCAATATCAAAAGAATATCTAATTAGAGTTTTATCCCTTCCCCTCACTCAATAGATCTATCTGAGCGAAGCAGTGGCATTGAACCCCTTAACATATTGAATATAGTAATTGGCCAACCCCATTAAACTCTGAATTTCTATCGCATTTGTTGGATTTTCCCAATTCCTAACAACTTCTACATTATGGAGATCTACCATAACCCTTCCTTAGAAACCATGTGCCCTAAAAAGGACACCGAAGATATCCATATCTCATATTTAAAATATTTTGTATGTAGTTGCATCTTCTTAAGAAAGCCCACCATCGTATGCAAGTGAGCTTCATGCTCCTCTTCACTTTTAAAGTAAACTAATATGTCATTAATGAATACAATCACAAATGAATCTACGAATTACTTTAAACTCAATTAATTAGACTAATGAAAGCCACTGAGGCATTGGTCAAGACAAACAACATAATTAGAAACTTATAGTGCCCATAATGAGTCCAAAAAGAGTCTTTGGGATAGCTTTCTCTCTAATCTTGAGCTGATGGTTACCCAATATCAAATTTATTTTGGAGAATAGTGCAGATTCCTACAACTGTAAATAGGTAATCTATTCTAGGCAAGGGTCATTTGTTGTGAATGGACATGCTATTCAATTAGAGGTAGTCTATGCACATCTTTATGATACCATTCTTTTTTTTCACAAATAACATAGGTGCACCTCAAAGGGAAACACTTAGGCAAATAAAACCCTTTTCTAACAATTCCTTTAACTGAGATTTTAACTCTCTTAGCTCTACTGGTGTCATATGATATGGAGAGATAAAGATGGGCCAAGTCTCAACTCTAAATCTATATAAAAATCAACCTCTTAGTCTAGAGGCATACCAAAAATATCATTACAAAATACTTCTAAGAAATCACATACCACTGGGATAGATGCTATAGGGACGAATTATAGATTTATCTTCCTAAAATTAAGCTAAAAATACTCTACACCCACTCTTTACTACTTTTTGGGAGCAAAGAGCTGACATTATTCTCAAAGGATTAGGCCTAAAGGCACCCTCCTACTATAACTTTTCTATTTTGTGCATCGCTACAATGATGATTTTAGCATAACAATCAAGAATGTTATTGTGGGAAACAACTAACTCATCCCCAAAGTAGTATCAGATTCCTCTAAATCTAGAATCACTAAGTTTCCTAAGGTCTTAAAACATATAAACAAAAGAAGACTGGTATGACACACCTGATTAACACATATAAACACCCCACTGGCCTAGACACATACATATGGGTATCAAGATATTCACAATCTAAATCCCAGCACAAAGCAAATTTCACAAACATGTAAGAGAAGCTGGAACCAGGATTAAATTATATAAAAGCTATAAGATCACGTACAAGAATAGTACTTCTGATCACAGTATCAGAAGCTGTCGATTCAGGATAAGATAGAACAACATAAAGATGGGCCTTATCACCACTTGACTGCCACCTCTAGCATCTTGAGTACCATTTCTACCAACCTGTCCTCTACCCTAGTTGCCCTAGTTTCCACCTCTTCCTAAAGCCTGACCACCACATCCAACTTATGGATGACCTCTACCATTTCCTCCACAACCATAACCTATCAAAAGTAGAGCAGTATAAGTTTACTTTGAGTCAACTATGGATGACCCCTGTAGAAACTAGTATGGCCAAAGTGTAAGGCTTAGAGGAACCATGCAACTTTAAAAAAGTACTATTGAACTGGAATGATTTCCTAACCTTTTTCTCTTATGCTTTTACCTTTCCTTACTTCTCAAGTGCCTTATCTCTTGAAAATACTTATCAGATGCAGCTACAAATAAGTTCACCAATTGAATCCTAGAATTCAGACCCTTCACCAAGTGCCTAATCTGCTTTTTCTCTGAGGTAATCTATTGTAGTGCATATCAAGACAATACATGAAACTTGGCCTCATTGGCCACTACAAATATTTTATCTTACTCCAACCTCAAGAACTCATCCTTTTTCTGATCACAATACGAGTAGGGGATATATTTCTCAAGGAACACATTCTAAAATTGCAACCAAGTAAGTGGAGGTAATACAACCCTACATTCTATAAATTATCTCCACCATTGCTTAGCTTTGTCTTACACATGAAATGAAATAAAATCCACAACATACCTTTCAATAATACCTATCTTGTGCAGGCATTCATGACAACCTATCAAAAACTTGAATGCATCTTTAGGTATGCACCTTGAAATACTGGAGGTTTAATCTTTAGGAACCTGTTGAATAATCCATGTTCATCATTACTCAATACGAACCTAGTACTCTGATACTATCTTTGTCATATCAAATGGTCATGATTGGAACCCTCCCAAATCTATGGTAGGAGATCATGCTTAACCTAAACCCTCAAGTACTCCAATGTCAAATTTATATTTATATTATCCTACTTCATTATTAAACAAGTCTAAATTGTTAAATAATTAACATCAAACTAACTAAATTATCCAACCGCTCATAGAGTGTGACAACCTTTATTTATTACAATTCTCAAGATTTGATGTCAATGTGGAAAAATATATAAAAGAAAATCAAGTCTAAAATCTAAATGATTATTCAAAATAAAAAATGAATAAGAATGTCTTATTCCCGAAGCAAGGAGCATGAACCATGATAAGAAGATTCAAATGTTGTCTGGTCGAGGTGCTCACCCTTGAAACTAAGTCTAGTACTGCTAGCTAAAGGTGAGGTCTTATCTTAAACACAGAAACATGTTCAACACTCAATAAAAAGAAGAGCATATGTAGCATCACTACAACAACACACACTGGTAAGCATCATAAGCTGACTCAATCCGACACCATATGAATAACTGAATAAAATATATGCGAAGTGATCATCATAAAACTCATAATTGAAAACATATACACAATTATGGAATTTCACTTTAAGGGAAAATATAAACTCATCCCCATGTAAGTTTATACAACAACAACAACAATAACAACACACCCAGTATATTCCCACCAAGTGGGCTCTGGGGAGGGTAAGTGTATGCAGTCCATACCACTACCTCAAATGTGAGATAAAAAGGCCATTTTTGATAGACCCCCAACTCAAAATAAAATTATCTAAGATAAAGAACAATAATAGTAAGAATAGTAAAAGAACAAGATATAATAGGGCTTAGCAAAATCAATAATACCATAAACCAGATACTCCAAGTAACACACCAAAAGATATCAAACCCTAAAATCAGACTACTTTCTACCCGAATCTGCCTCCTCCACAACTTCCTATCTAGGGTCATGTACTTGGTAAGCTAAAATTGCTCCATGTCATGTATAATCACCTACCTCTAATATTTATTTGGTCTACCTGTATCATGCTTGAAACTATCCCTATTCAACCTCTCACACCTCCACACTGGGGCATTCATGCTCCTCCTCATCATATGACCAAACCATCTTAACCCCGCTTCCCTCATCTTGACTTTCACTAAAGCCACACCCACCTTATCCCAAATAACCTAATTTATAATCCTATCTTTCCTAGTACACCCACACATCCACCTAAGCATTCTCATTTCTGCCACCTTCATCTTCTGAATGTGGGCTTTCTTAACAGGACAACACTCTGCCCTATACAACAACGCCGGTCTAAACACCACTCTGTAGAACTTGCCTTTAATTTTGGGAGGTACCTTCTTATCACACAAGATTCCAGATGTGATCCTCTATTTCATCCACCCTACCCCAATCCGATGAGTGAAATCTTCATCAATCTCTCTATTCTCCAGAATCATAGGCCCTAGATACTCGAAACTATCTCTCTTACTTATAAAATGAGTACCAAGCTTAACAACCACATTGGACTCATGAGACACCTCACTGAACTTACACTCCAAATATTCCATCTTGTACCAACTCAACCTAAACCCTTTAGACTCAAAAGTTTGCCTCCAAACACCTAATTTAGCATTAACTCCACTATGTGTCACATTAATTAATACTACATCATCCGTAAAAAGCAAACAATAAGGAACCTTACCTTGAATGTGCTCTATCAAAACATCTATCACCAAGGCAAATAAAAATGGACTAAGCATCGAACCTTGATGTAACTCCATCAAAATGAGAAAGTGCTCCGAGTCCCCTCCCTCAGTCCTAACTTGAGTCTTGGCTCCATCATACATATCCTTAATAACCTAACATACACTATAAGTACACTGTTATCCTCCAAATAACCTCCCTGGGAACTCTATCATAGGCCTTCTCTAAGTCGATAAATACCATATACAAATCCTTCTTCCTATCCCTATACTGCTCCACCGATATCCTGACGAGATGGATGGCTTCATTAGTCAAGCGCCCTAGCATAAATCCAAACTAACTTTCAGAAATAGTAACAATCCTCCACAACCTCAATTCTTACACTCTCTCCCAAACCTTCATAGTATGACTCAACAACTTGATACCCATATAATTGTTGCAATCCTGAATGTCGCCCTTATTTTTATACAACAGAATCATCGTACTCCACCTCCAAGCGTCGGGCATTCTCGCTGTCTGGGAAATTATGTTAAATAACTGAGTCAACTACTCCATACCTTCCCCTCCTGTGCACTTCCAAAAATTCACCAAAATCTCATCTGGCCCCATAGCTCTACCTCTACGTAACCTATGAATAGCCCCCTAACCTCCTCAACCTTAATACACATAGAATAACCATAATCATGAATCCTCTTAGAATGCTATAAATCCCCCAACACAATGCTAGTATCCCTCTTTCATTCAAGGGTTTATGAAAGTAAGACTACCATCTCTTCCTAATACAACCCTCATCTATCAAAACTTTGCCATCCACATCCTTAATACACTTCACTTGATCCAGGTCTCGATCCCTTCTCTCCCTAAACTCGGCGAGCTTGTATAATTTTTTATCTGCACTTTTACTATCCAATGATGTATATAAACTCTAGAAAATAACATCTTTAGCCCTCATGACCGATAACTTTGCCTACCATTTAATAATCTTATACTCCTCCCTGTTCTTCCGTTTATCTTTTTCATCCTTACTCTCAACCAACTTTGCATACGCTTTGTTCTTAGCCACTACTTTCCCCTTCACCTCTCATTCCATCACCATCCCCCTAGGTGTTTGCCCAAGCGGCCTCTCGAAACCCCTAATACCTCTTTAGTTATCTACCTAATGTAATTGGTAGTCTCATCCTACATACTATCAACATTTCCTTCTCTCCCCCATTCCTCCCTTTCCATTAACTTATCCCGTATGTCTACATTGGCCAAAGTCAGATTGGCTTATCTAATTTTTGGCTGATCCTTCACCCTTACCCCCCTTCTCTTCTTCTTGATCTCTAAGTCCATCACCAAAAGCATATATTGGGTTGAAAGACTCTCACTCGGTAAGACCTTACAATCCTTACAAATACCCCTATCTCTTTTCCTAAGGAGCAAAAAGTCAATTTGAGTCTTGGACACTAAACTACAAAAGGTAGCAAAGTGAACCTCCTTCTTGGGAAAGTTTGAATTGACTACCACCTATCCAAATTCCCAAGCAAAATTCAGAAGTTCCACTCCTGAAACATTTCTTACACCGAACCCATAGCCTCCATGCACATTATCATATCCTCTCGAATAAGACCCTATGTGCCCGTTGAAATTACCTCTTATGAAAAGTTTCTCATTACTGGGTACACCCATCACCATCTCATCCAAATCCTCCCAAAATCTCTTCTTCTCTTCATCATCCAGGCTAGCATGTAGTGCATACGCACTAATAATATTCCAAGAAGACCCTCTAATAACTAGCTTAATTGACATCATCCTATCATTGACCCTCTTAACCTCTACCACTTGCTTTCTAAGCTCATCATCTACTAGAATACCTACACCATTTTTATTCCTCACACTTCTTGAGTACCACAACTTATAACCATCTACTACTCTCACCTTCGTACCTACCCATTTGGTTTCTTGGAGATACGCTATATTAATTAGACTTTTCCTAAGAATTTTCACTAGCTTTAATGACTTCTCCGATAAAGACCCTATATTCCATGAACCTACTCTCAACTTATAGTCATTCTTAGACCCTTTACCCTTCCTACCCCTGCTCTTTCCCCTGCCCATACCCCTACCCCCACCCTAGTCCCCGCCCTCACCCTCGACTCAATCCCCGCCCGAAGACATGACCCAACGCCAACACCATCTATCACAACCACTAGAGATAACACATACCAATAACGCTAAGATAAAAATGCTTAGTCAACAAAAAAAACCAAACAAGTACTATCAATCCCACACTACCGAACTAATAAGAACAACAAAAAAGTCTAAATGACAAGTAGAAAAAACAAGTAAAACACTATTATGTAATATAGAAATAAATAAGTAAATCATCACCCACCAACAAGATAGTCCGCCAATACACGAATAAAATAGAATCAAAATAGGAATAGTAAACAAGACAGCCTGTAGCAACCACTAGAATCAATAAATCTATACACACGACTAGTGGAGATGGAGCGAGTGCACCTGATCAAAACTGAGTCAGTTTACTTGGTTGAGTCATCGGATTCTGGTAATTTACAGTAAAAATTGGTCATCAAAATTGTGTTATTGCTGCCTGAAAAGATATGCCAGATCTGAACTTGTAGTACCTACAAGGGGTTAGAAAAAAGAAAAGAGAGAAGAAAGAGATCGCCAGAAATGGATCATCGGAGTTACAATGTTTCAAGAAGGAGACCCCAGCAGAGAAGAAGTCACTGATAGAGTTGTACACCAGAGAGGCCAATTGTGAACAAGAGGGTCACCAATCATTTGGGTCTAACCAGAATCGGATGGCGAAGTGGTTGGTTCTGAGCGGAATCTGTTTTGGTCATGATTAGCATAAACCCACTGGAATCGAAACCTCAGTATCAAAGGGTAGCGTTACCATTAGTAGTTTTGAAGTGGCTACGTATGTCGGAGATTCCCCGAAGATAATGACGGAGAAGAAGATCAAAGGGTTATTGGTCGCCGATCGCTTGGGTCTGACCGAAATTGGGATTCCAGCGTAGTAAATCAGTCTATAAAAATACTTTCTCAAAAACCACTTCTGCCAAGAATTTCTTTTCAAAATAAATAGATTTAGAAGATTGATCAAATAGGCTATTAAGTTTTTGAAGAAACTAAATCAGATTATGGTTAAAAAATCATGTGCAACTATAGAGAAACGTGGACTATGAATGAAATTAACGCGTAGATTTGTATAGATGTTAAGAATTCTAAATTGTGTAAAATATATCAATATGTCAACCATGTAACGTTATACTTAGTAAATCTAGCAACAATTTGCAACAACTGATACAATTATAAGTGATCATTCAATGCACATAAATGAATACATGACTGCAAGATGTGTGTATCATCTCTTTCTTTTTTTTCATGCTTATCAACATCAACATCATCAAAATGTCATCAACATCATAGTTGAGTTGCATATCAATATCATTCCTATCACGATCAACACAACAATATCAATATGGATGAATAAGCAATACAATTATTAATCATAAATAGTGCTTGAAAGACATGAGAATATTCAATTCACATATAAGCATAGATCATGCAAGTATAATTATTACAGTAAAGTGTAACCTACATCAAATTCTTGCTCAAGGTCCCCCAACTCGTTCTTGATCTATAACAATAATATTGTACACTCATTTTATTAATTCTTCTAATTTATACTACTATTGATTAAAAATAATTAATTTTAACCATAAACTTGCCCTATATAATTCTCTTAGGATTTTCTACCCCTAAATCTCATAACTCTTACTTGAATTATTATGAACAACAATAATTCTACATCCATTAGTATTTTATAATACGCTAGAATCATTATCTACTTATTTTATACTCATTTTCACAACTTTACTCTAATTTCACAAATTAGGACTAAATTCTAAATTTCACCATGAATCTGTTTTCTAATGATTTCAGAGTTTGTGAGAATTAATTCAAGCTCAGAATGTAATAACTTATCTTTAAAGATGAAAAAATCTTAATTTCTGTAGAAAACCACCTTTCTCAAAGCTCCATTGCATTTTTCAGAAAGTGGGAAAGAAAAAATATTTTTGGATTTTAAAAGTGTATGATACTGTGTGTTACCACTGCAACTATTAAACTTCAACTGTAATAATTTGCGACTTAAATGGGCATCCGCTACGACAATATCTTCTTTTGATACAATAGTTACTTTTTTCGATGCAACAGTCCAAGGTAGAAACTAGGGACCCCTCTTTAGCTATGTCAATTTTATAACATGTTTTATGAATTATGGCATCGTGAACCAACTTTTCCATGGTAAACTCTATAACAAGAGTCCTATAACTCCATTTTAGATTTCGAAAATTGCTACGGTGTTATAAACTCATTCTTTATCTAATAATCAAGTCAAAAATCACCACCATTACTCATATTAGTACTAGATTTTTCCAAATAAGAACAACTTCAAAAGTCATCCAATACTAGACTTATCCTGAATTTCTCAAAAATATTTTTTGGAAGGATTAGGTGCAAATTTTACTTGTTGTGTTAATTGCCTTTCAAGTTTTAGTTTTGTTTGATAATAAAATAAAACTCAAAAGAGATAAGAAATCAAGAGAAAGAAAAAACAATTCATAGTAGTAGTGGTTTTATTAAAAAACTTTTGTTCAGAGATACTCATATTCTATATGGTCTCTTTGTATTCTTTTCTAGGGAATGAATGTCCAATGCATTTTTGGAAGGAAAAAAGATTTGAAGGAGTAAATTAAAGATTAATAGTTGAATTAAACATTAAAAATTAATAACCGATTTGTTTTAATTTTTGTTGAAAAATATTTCATGAAAGAATTAGAAAGAAGAAATGAACTAGAGATTCAGAGATCACGATTTCATTGTTATGGCTATTACATTATAAATTAAAATTTTATAGAATTGTTACTTGTTTGGATCAAGAGATTCTTTTTATACTTATCTCTATTTAAAATGAAGAGAAGATTGGATATGTGTGAATGTGTTTGAATTATGTTCGATTGTTTGATTCAACTTGACCCAATAAGTTTTCGACTAAGCAAATTTTGAATGAATTGTGTCTTAAACTAATAATTAAAATGACCCATTTTGACACACTCAAATTTGATCCAACATGACTATTTTATCACCCTTACTTAAAACAACCTGCCAAAATTCAAAAATTTCATCAAATTTTATATAATCATGTCCTTCATAAGGTTTTCTTTGCCTTTAGGTATATTTTCTTTTCTCTTCTAACTTCTTTCGTATCAAATACAAAAATTTGAACTAGGATGACTAAGAGAAAAAAATGAAATTGCATTTTGTCGTCTTGAATTAATTTTCAAATACAAGTAGTCATCTATCTAGTTGTCTGCACTTATCTATAAGTATATTGTTATTTTATACATGATGCTTATTTCTATAACTATTGAATAACAATTGACTTTTTATTGTTATTCATTGACCTTTTGTTATTTTTTTCAAATAAAATTTGTAGTCAATATTATGAACTTCAAAAATAAGTTAAAATTAACTTATAAAAAACAAATGAAATTCAAACTCTGTATAAAAGCCAAACATGAACAGTAAAATCTATTTAAACTATTTCTCAAAAAATAGTAAAAACAAAAGAAAGAGACGAAGATAGATTCACAGGTGTCCTTAAAGAAGTTATTTTCCTCACTGTATCTGAGGTTAATAGAATATATCTTTTCAAGATAGAACGATTCACTCACCGGAATAACAACACCACACACTCTAATGGACAACGAATCACTCAATGATAGCAAATCACACTTGAGTTTTTGTAATAGAAAAAGAATTTTTAAACTCAAAATTTTATTCCACTATCTGAAAAAAAAAAAAAAAAGATATTTGTAGCCAATAAGTGTTGCTTCATAGAAGAAGCAACGGTTCTGAAAGGTTGCACTATTTTATTGACAACATAAACCTTTTTGCGGCTACAAGCCCCTCGACATAATTGGGGTAGTGGACTGAAGAATCATACTCATTTATTATGTGTTGATGTGCATCTGCAATATATTTCTACGGCCACATGGAGGAAAAATTCTGATTAGATTTTGAAGTAAATAATTAATTTTCAAATGAATTATATCCAAACATATAGACTCTCAGTTGATTATTTGATAAATTCAAATTTAAATATAAAGTCGGGTCGAGTGAGCGATGATGATCGTGCGAGGCTTGCCTTCTTCTTACCTCTCTGACAACATGGAGTAGCATTTATACTTTTAAGTACAAGAAAGTTTCTCTCCCCACCAATGTGGGAGAAATACTTCTTTTATAAAGTGAAAGAATAATTTCATTTTTCTCTTTATTTCACCCTCAATTTTTCATTAACATTTCAACACTAGAACCCAACAATCTCCCACAAGAATGGAGAATGGCTATAAGATCAGGAAATATATGAACATGTGTGTGATTTACAAGAAAATAATAATTGCATCTAGATGAATATATTTTTGTTTGAACTTGCCGTAGTGAACTTATATCGGATACACTCGAACAATTGATAGATAAGATATCTTTGAAGCATTGAACTTTATTATACACCTAGACAGTACAAGTCATAAAACTATCCTTTTACCATTTATAGTTCTCACGGTTTATGTAACACCCCGTATTCAAGTACATGTATTGGCGTATTCAAGTACATGTATTGGTCTTATTTATATGAAATTAATTTTTTTATTTTATTTATACCGGAATTTGCCCGTCGATGGTTACATACGGAGGTTATTGAATAAGCTTTCCAACGATATAAATATTTCCAAAAACGGATAGGTTTTGGATATAATCGAGCCCGTTCGAAACTATAAAACGGTGGCTGGGATATTTGGGAATAGTAAATGTGCAGGAAAATTTCCTGCACACAAACTACTGAGGCCAGCCAATTTTTTTGGGTCAACTTCGAATGATCATAACTCCCTTAATATAATGAACTGGGAGAGCTGCGACCTATGAAAAGAAAGATCTTTTAATCTTCTTTCCAATGCAATTGGTTTCATCCAAATCCAACGTCTGAGTAAGGAGTTATACTTGTTTTACTTCAGCCTCTCACAATAGATTTTTAGGGTCAACTTCAAACGACCATAACTCCTTGTACAGGACGAACTGGGTGGTCTACTTTATGTGAAATGAAAACCCTTTGAATTATATTTTCAACGATACCAATTTCACCCAAATCCAATATTGGAGAAAAGAGTTATGGTCGATCTACTTTAGCTTATCAAAATAGTCCACCAAATGACAAATTTGACATTATTTAAATTTTAAAGGTATTTTGGTCATTCCCTATTATATTATGGACGGGAATATGTGGATATATACATGTATATGAGTTCAAAAACTCATTTTCATCATCAATCATTCAGAAAGAACAAACCCTAGCCAAATTTGACCTTTAAATTACTTTGATTCAACCGTAGAAATTCCAAAGTAATCCGATAACTGCGTTTGTCATCTCGAGAGCTTCGAACGGAACCTATTATTTGTGCAAATAGGATTGCATAATAAAGATGTGAATTCTAAGGTATGAATATTGTTTGCCTTTGTTCTCTTCAATATGTATATGTGTGATAGAGGATTAAATGTATTGGTTGTTATTGAAAGGTGATGAAAATAGGGTTATGGACTATTTTTCATGGTTTGGTTGTATTGAATTGTGGAAGGTGGATATGGTAATTGAGTTATGGAAGGTGGATATGGTGATATACTATTGAATTGATGATTATTTATGTCTATGGCTCAATTTGGTTTAATGGATTGGTTGGAAGGATAAATGAATCCAAACTTGATATTGGAGGATGTTGTATGAATATGCATGGCATGTGAATGTAATCGGAGTATAAGAAGGTTAAGGTGACACACTTTATGGTGTAATTAAGGCTTACTACTCAACCACTAGTTTGGTGAATTCAAATAATTGAATTGTGACGTTTGGTTGCTAATACTAGATTGCTATATATGTTCATTGTAGATAAGTAATCCGAAAAGACGGGAAGTCCATTTGGGACTAGTATTGAAGGTTGATAGTCAGGTATGTAAATCATACTCTATACCATATCTTTGGCGTGAAGTGAACAATTGTTCTATTAAGAAAGTTTCCAAAGTTATTCAATAATATGTGATCCATAATGGTTTTGTATGATGTCCTACGTTACCAATGAACTTGTTTCCACCCTACAAGATATCAAGACATTCCACTACTTGTCTTCCAAATCTTACATGTTTATTGCACTAATGAATGTCAGAAGGTATCCGGTTACTCAAACAAGATCCATGTGCTATTAATGACTCCAAAACATTTCATTGATATACCAATAAGTTCCTACTTCATTGTTATGGCATTGATGACTCCAAAACACTTTATTAATGTGCCAATGAGTTCTTACTTCATTGTTATTGCATTGATGGTCTATTTATATGTCTCTTATTGATGTATCATTGTTTCAAAGTATCAAAAATGTGGTAGCGACCGAAATAACAATCTCAAAGATTAATTGAACTAAGTGATGAAAGTTCTCTCTTATCGGGTGGTATCCCAGGGGCATAAGACTATAATGGGTCGATCCCTATTTATGTGTTTATGAATAGTATCCCAGGGGCATAAGCCTATCATGGGTCAATCCCAGTTGATATGTACTGGAGGCAGCCTAATGGTCACAGTACAGTACAGTAATGATTACAAAGATGATAAGAACGAAGGTAAAGTGATTGAATAAATACAATGTACAAGTTGTCATAAGTTCTAGTAAGTGTGGTCCACTCCTATTACGATTTATTCACTTGTTTCTGATTTCTATTGAGCTCCTATATCATATGTGATTATCTACAGCTTTACATACTCAGTACATATTTTGTACTGACGTCCCCTACGGGGACCTGCATTTCATGCTGCAAAGCACAGGCACCTCAGCTCATACATCGCACAAGTAAGAGACAAGATATCCAGCTGCTTTTGGTGAGCTCCAGTTTGCTTCGGGGCTTTCCATGTCATATCCAGTCACTTTTGGTATTGTATAGAAGTTAGTTATATGGCGGGGTGTGTCCCGACCTTAGTTAAACTCTATGTATTGTCTAGAGGCTTTGTAGAACTAATGTACAGTCAAGGTGGTGTTTTGTTAATAGACGTGATGGCTCCAACGGCCAAGTATTGTATATACATAAATATGTGTGCTCGAGCTTATACAGGTGATTATTTTCTTTTATATGCGACATGATGCTGTCCAAATTTTGGGTTGTCATAGAGGTATGCATGGGAAGTATAAGGTTATGAGCTGGTTCTCCCAAGCCTCCTCGGTTACGGGTGCCAGTCTGCCCCAATAGAATTTGAGGCGTGACAGTTTAGTTCTTTAATTAAGTTTTAAATTAATTTTATCTAAAAATATAGACTCTCAATCGATCATTTGATAAATCCAAATACAAAGTCAAAGCTGAGTCAAGCTAGAAACAATGACGGTGTGAGACATTCCTTCTTTGCACCATACCAACAAGGAGTAGTTCTTCTATTTTTAAGTACGAAAAAAATTCCTTTCTCCAACCAATATGGGAGAAATACATCTTCGATAAAGTGAAAAAATAGTTTCATTTTTCCTCCATTTTTCTTCCCTCTATTTTTCTGATATATTTTAACACTAGAACCCGACAATCCCCCACATGAATTGGAGTAGATATAAGATCAAGATATATAAGCATAAGTGTATGATTTACAAGCACATACTAATTGCATTTAGATAAGTAGATCTCCCTTTGAACTTTTCTATAGGAACTTATATCGGATGCACTCGATTAATCAGTGATGCAATAACTTTGAACCATCAAAATTTACTATACACCTAGACAATACAAGTCACAAAACTAGCCTTTTGACCATTTATAATTCTCACTGTTTTATTTGTTTTAGCTATGAATATTGCCTGGTTTTATGAGAGATTAGTGAATCGACCTTTACCATCATTCTCCTTAAAATGGCTTTCACTTTACACTCACATAGGTTATTTCTAAATGTTTAAAATCCTATAGATAAATTATCTTTTCATACGCATCAAACATAAAATCCATTCAAAAACTTTAAACCTTAATGCTTTATCCTTGTTCCTGAATATTATCTTCATCATGATATTGGGTAGAGTTATTTAATAATATTAAAAATTTATTTATAATTTTGTTCTATCTCCTTAAACCTTGCTCATGGTATCTCCAGTCTGCTAGATAGAGTTACTACCATGATGACTTTTCCTAGGCCTTAAATCCATTTTCATCGATGATCTTTCAACTCAATCTCTAGTCAGGCCTTTTATAAGTGGATCTAACACATTATAACTATAATAATTTCATTAGAGAGTAGTTGTCTAATTTTATTATATCTCCATCGTATGTGACCAGATTTTTATTATACATCATGCTTCCTGCCCTTCCTCTTATAGCTTGACTATCATAGTGTGTGAATATAGGTGACTATGATTTGAGCTCAAAAGAAATATCTTCCAAGAAATTTTAGAGTTATTCAACTTCTTCACCGGCCTTATCTAAAGTGATAGATTTAAATTCCATTATAGAGTGAGCAATACATTTATGTTTGAATAATTCTCATGATACTGCTCGTCCACCAAGAGTAAATACATTCCTACTTGTAGATTTAACTTTATTTAATCTAGTGATCTAGTTTACATCACTATAACCTTCAATTACTATTAGATATTTTTTTATAGTGCAAAGTATAGTTGTTAGTAGGTTTTTGATACCCCAAAAGTTTTTTCATTACCATCTAATGAGTTTGATCAAGATTACTTAAGAATTGATTCAGTATAATAATAGCACATATTATATTTGATCACGTACTATTCATGATATAAATCAAACTTTCTAATTCTCTTGCATAGAACAACTATAAATCACTTTCACTTTCATACTTTTGAAGTGAAAACTCACATCAATTGGTGTCTTGACAATATTCAAATTCAAATACTTGAATTTGTCAAGTATCTTTTCAATGTAATAAGACAGTTACAATGCTAAACCTTGTAGAGTTATATGAATTCTCATTCCTAAGATTGCATAAGCTACTCCAAGATCTTTTATTTAAAATTTACTGGCTAGCATACGCTTAGTAGCATTTGTATCGAAAATGTCTCTACAGATGATCAACATGTCATCCACATACAAACAAATAATGACTTTGTGATATGAAGTGTATTTAATGTAAATAAATTTATCACATTCATTTTTCTTGGATCCTTTTTCCAACATAATTTGGTCAAACTTTGCATGCCACTATTTGGATGCATGTTTTAGTCCATAAAGTGACTTATCAAGTTTTCACACTTTCCTTTTTTATTAGGAAATACAAAATTCTTAAGTTATTTCATGTAAGTTTCTTCCTCCACTTTTTCATTTAAAAAATATTTTTTAAACTCATTTGATAGATTACAAGATCATATACGACTGCTAGTATAACCAACTTACCAATGGATGTTATCGTTGTTACCGATGAGTATGTGTTGAAACAATCAAGGTTTTCCTTTCCTCAAAAGCCTTTAATTACAAGTTTTGACTTGTATTTATCAATAGTTCCATCATCTTTCATTTTTTTAAAATAAAGATTCAATTTGAATCTAAATGTTTATTTCATGGAGGAAGATTGACATGACCCACCCTGGGACCTTGTCGTAATGGGCATCCTAAGTCCGTCCAAGACTGTAAACCACCCCATTACCCAATCCAACCTCCAACCGCCTGCCCTGAGTTGAATGAATTTCAAGCATATAACAAGATAGTGTACCAAATCACATAAAGACTCTAGGATAAGGTCACAACCGTGACCAACCCAATCGAGTCTAACCATCCCATACCAATAATTCAACCATACCAAACCAAGGGCCATAACCAAAGATTTTCCAAAACATAATATAATTAATCCCAAAATAAAATAGGATGGAACAACCAACAATCTTGTCCATTGATGTCTGTCCACCGGCTTATTCCAATGCCAAGGCCGACACCATTACCGATCTCGCCCATTCCAACCCATAAAAGTACCACTAAGACTCTAACTAAAAGAGTAATGAAATCTGGTTGGGACATGCCCCCAATCATAGCCAAAACTAATATCCAAAATAAAACCAAAGTGTCTAGAAATATCCATATCATGAAATAGAGCCTTTCGAAAGAATGGAAGTTCACCACTTCAGTCCAAATGCTGTCCCCGAGTCAATCACTATATAGGAGAAGTAGAACGATCGGTTTCTACACAGTGTGGGTATACAGTCTCCAGTAGATGGGGTTAGCGAGTGACTGCTAGCATGATCTTAGGGTAAGGATAAGATAATGCCATTTATAAAACCAAGTAAAATCATCCATATCCAAACAACCATAAATATATATATATAACCATGCCAGGAAAAGGGATCGGGTTTAGTATTCCCTTAAAACCTTTACCTGAGTTATGTAGCTTTGACTTCGTAAACCACCCACAGGCTATATGAGTTCAGCTCCCCCTGCTGAAAGGCCCCCAATGCGTGTAGTCGTATGACTAGGGAAGAAATCATTAGGATTACTAGTACATCTCCCAAAATATAGTGTAACATAATTCACACTGTTATTAAGACCGACCTCATATCGGTAAATATGAGTTTCCAATTTTGGTCCCACCTTAGGACCTCTACCTTCCACGACTTTACTACACATTCCACTATTAATGCCCAATTAAAACCCAATTCGAAATAACCAAACCATTTTCCATTTATTAACGAAGGCCATTGATATTGGTACCATCATACCAACCCTTACTTGAGGGTATTATCTATAGCCAACCATTTGTAGGTTTAAAGGGACTTTCAAGTGCCCTTCTATTTACCATATTAAATCACTTGGGGGATTCTAAGTTCCCCTTAAGCATAACCATTATCCGTTTACCTTTCCAAGCCATTTAAACCATGCATAATTCCTTTACCAAGTTTTAAACATGCAAGAATCCATTAAAGTAAACAATGCAATGAACATATCTTTATAAGCATTTTGTCAAACACATTGGAGTAAAATATAACCGAAACCAATTCCAATTACCACTAAACCATTCCAATGAAATTCAATTATCCAAAACCATAATTTGAGCTTATAAAAGCATAATTAAAACCATGGAAAACCATAATCAACCATTTAACATCAAAACCCCCAATTCATATTTGATAACCAAAATCATACAATCAATGAAATCATGAAAACACTCATAAAACCATGACTTTAGATAAAATTAACAATGAGTGAAGAGAACATGCCTTAAACCAAGATGATGATGGAAAGAAATCACCAAGATTAGCCCCAAAGTGATCCTTTAGTTGAAACCCTAGCTTTCCTTGCCCAAAAGCTCTTGAGAGAATTTCAAAGTGTTTAGAAGAGTTTCTAAGTATTAATAAATGGAATAATAGGGTAACTAACCTTCCAAGTAAAGTTAGAAGTCCTGGGACTTATTAGGATAAGTAGGGAAATGTCCAGTATACCCCTACTTAAGTTACACCAAAATCCCATCACAAGGATACGACTAACGCACATGAGTTGTACTCTTTGATACGATTGGTATCCTCCACTAGTATCTTTGTCTCAACCCTTGGATCCAAATCTATCCAATATATGACTTGTCGAACCAAATTGTATTAACACCATATGATCCGTACCCTTCATTTGTACCCCTGGTAGATTTAAATCTAAGGAAGATTTAGACACCGTCGACCATACGAGTCTTGGGTATGACTCGTACCCTAGCTTACGTCTCATGATGAGCTAATCGTACTCAGATCCAACCTAAGTAACTAAGTCTAAGATCAATTTAAGGAACCTAAAAATCTGTAACCACCAATACGACTCATTCCCCTAAGTTGTACCCATTCTAGTAACAAAAATCTATCCCACCAACTAACACTGGTCAGTATACGACTGAATCATACCATGCATACCCCAATATACAGCTCGTACCTATGGCTTGTATTAGTACAGAGATCAGAATTAGGAAATTTTCTAAGGTCCAAAAACCAAGGTGTTTCAGTATTTCCTACTAGGAACATTCAACCCCTAATGATGGACAAGGTAGGAGTAACCACACTCAAAAATCATTTGCATTCTCTTATGAAATATATTCCTAATCCTTAACAAAGTTTTAAAACAAAGAGGCAAAGATATTAATCTTTCCTTTAACAACCTCTAAAAATAAAGATGTGTCAAAGACACATACCTTTTGCACGAAACCTAAGAGTAGAAAACAAATGTGGATATTTGGACTTCATGCCTCTTTCGCTTCCTATGTAACTTATTCAACCTTATGGTTCCACCAAAGAACCTTAACCAAATCCACGTCCTTATTCCACAAATGATGAACCTTCCTATGCAAGATATCGACCGGGACCTCTTCATAAGATAAGGAATCCATGAGACCCAATCGTTCTAAAGGGACAACCGAAGAATGATAACTAATGCACTTCCTCAACATGGAAACATGAATGACCGAATGAACCAAGATCAAGCTAGAAGGCAACTCTAGCTCATAAGAAATATTACTAATTCTCCACAAAACCTCATAAGGACCCACATACCAGGGACTGAGCTTTCCCTTCTTGCCAAACTGCACTACTCCTTTCATAAAAGATACCTTAAGTAAAACCTTATACCTAACCTCAAATTCCAAGTCTCTAGCCTAATATCTACATAAGACTTTTGGCAACTTTAGGCAGCCTTAAGCCTCTCCCGTGTTAGTCTCCTAAGTTTATGTTTTAATAATGACAAACCAACAAGTGTATCTTTGCAGCTGCAAATAATGGAAATATAAAGAAAGACGACTCCAAAAATAGAAGGACATCAAGAATGGAAGGAAATCCACATATCCAAGGAAAATTAATCACAATAAGAATAAATGAAAAGAGAATCTCAGCTCCAAATAACCTCAAAATATTAGAAGATATGGAAGATCACGGCATGGAAAATAGAACCGAAAAATAATTGAAGAATGTGGCAAGTAGATCAATAAAATATCATAGAAATTGAAAAAAGATCACAATCCCAAAATCAAGGCAGATCACATCAATCAAGAAAAAAAGATCACAAGAACATTTGGAAAGAAATCAATCTTTCCAAAACCAAAAAGAAAAAATAGATCACAGACATATCTAATATGGACGTGATCCAAACCTACATATGGACATATCATACGACTATATTCCTTAATCAAGGAATCAATTTACATCCTTGATTGAGAAGAAATATCTTGGGTTTCCTTATGAAGAGTAGCAGCCGAAGACTATAAATTATGAAGACCGAATACAGACACTTTTCACGCAACTTCAAGGAAAAAATTCAAAGTGTCTCATTCTTAGTCATACAAAGCTCTGTAACTTTAGTTTACAATTGTTATATAAAGAGTAGGATCAAGTCAATTTCGTAACATCAATTGAAGCTGTGTCATAAGATCTGAAGAGCAAAATAAGTCTTAAGAACTTATTTCCTATCATTGTTCTAGAGCCAAACTTTCAATAATCTAAGGAAACTTTGAAACCCAAGGGGACTGGACGTAGGCACTACATTGGTGTGACGAACCATGATAAATATTTGTGTCATTACTTTATTTTTTTTATTCACTTACCTAACTACTATAAGATTAATCTATGTGTGAAGTGCTCTAATCTGCAAGTGAGTTAACTGTGAGGAGTTAGTAGTCGACTCACAGAGGAAAATTTTAATTCACCCCCCCCCCCTTTGAATTTCAATTGGTATCAGAGTAGGCCTGATAGATAGTATTTCTTAACCGCAAGGGAGCAAAGATATAATGCCAATTATCAGATTCTTGGTGCTCTCATTCAGGATGTTCTCTCCTTCACAAGACCACTGTACTTTAATGGACAGTATTACTCTTTTTAGGAAGAATACGTTCAGGATCTTTGTCTAATCAAATGAATTCATGGCCTGGGTTATTATTAAAAAGGGTCCAAATCCAATTCCGGGACTCAAGGAATAGTTAAAGGACAAAGATAAATAATCTAGTAGTTCAGATATTGAAGATCTTGAAAGCATTGAGGTTACCAAAGAACAGGAAGATATAACTCAAACTAACGCACGTGCTATAAGTTTGCTTTTATGTGCAGTTAGCAGAGAAGAATATGAAATGATTTCAACTTGTGAAACAACAAAATAAATATGGGACAAAATAGAGGTAACCTATGAAGGAACCACGAAAGTCAAGAATTCAAAAATCACTGCTCTTGTTAATGAATATGAGTTATTCAAAATGGAGAAATAAGGATATTGAAATAATGTCCACCAGATTTTGTAAAATCATGTGCAAACTAAAATCACTAGAGATGATTTATCCTCACAACCAAAGTCTCCAAAAAACTTGAGAAACCAAGGATGCCATTCTGAAAGATGGAGACCTTCATAACATGACATATAATGAATCGTGCGGTAATGTTATTGCATATGAGGAAAAGCATAAACTAAGGCCTCCATAACCCTAACTAATAAACTAAGCTACTCATGAATAAAACGAAAAGCATCATAAATATATTCATCATACCAAAAACTAGAAGAAGTTCTTGGTGTGTGAATCATGAAAACAAGAGAGATAACGTTTCTCTCTCTCTCCAGGCTAAGCCGCCACTCTCCTTGTTCAGAATAATACAGAATAATCAATAATTGAATAAAAATTCAGCATTAAGCCTTTTAATAATCTCTTCTCTCATAATTGCCTTCTAAGTCCCTGAACTAATTATAAATGATAAACTAGTCTTGGACATAGTTTTTAGGCGCCAAATTTGGTCCAGATTGCTACTCTCTCTTGTGTCATATGCCGTCTGCATTCCATAGTCCCATAATGTCTTCATCTACCTCATTAATACCTGAAATCATGCCAATCACATCGGTTAGCTCAATTACATAGAAGCAGAGTAAAACATAAGAAACTAGGCACTTTGTTCTCTAAACATAGCTAAAATATGGATAAATTATGGTGCTTAGGCGTATAAATACACCCAAGATAACTCCCTTATTGATAGGGCCCCAATGCATGTAGCCACATGAACAGGGAAGAAACCCTTAGGATTACTAGTACATCCCCTAAAATATAGTGTAACATAATGCACATGGTCACCAAGACCAACCTTATATTAATAAATATGAGTTTCCAATTTTTGTCCTCCTGGGACCTCCACCTTCCATGACTTTGCTACATATCCTACCATTAATGCCCAATTAAAACCAATTTCCAAATAAAAGAGGCATTATCCATTTATTAACCAAATCCATTGATATTGGTATCGTCATACCAACCCTTACTTACAAGTATCATCCATAGCCAACTATTTATAGGATTAAGGGGACTTTCAAGTGCCCTTCCATTTACCATATTAAATCACTTAGGGGATTCCATGTACCCCTCAAGCATAACCATTAGCCATTTACCTTTTCAAGATATTTAAACCATGCATGATCCCTTTACCAAGTTTTAAAATATGCAAGAGTTCCATTAAAGTAATCAATGCAATGAATATATCTTTATAAGCATTTTGTCAAGCACATTCGGGGAATAATATAACCAAAACCAATTTTAATTACCATTAAACCATTCCCATGTAATCCAATTATCCAAAACCACCATTAATCGATATAAAAGCATATTTAAAATCATGGTAAACAATAACTAACCATTTAACATCAAAACCCCCAATTCATATTTTAAAACCAAAATCATGTAATCAATGAAATCATGAAAACATTTATAAAACCATGACTTTAGTTTTAATTAGCAACGGTGGAAGAGAAAATGCCCTAAATCAAGATGATAATGGAAAGAAATAACTAAGATTAGCCTTAAATTGATCCTTTAGTGATACCCTAGCTTTCCTTGCCCAAAAGCTCTTGAGAGAATTTTAGAGTGTTTACAAGAGTTTCTAAATGTTAATGAATGGAATAATAGGGTAAATAACCTTACAAGTAGGTTAGAAATCCTAGGGTCTTACTGGATAAGTGGGGAAATGTCCAAAATACCCCCAATTAAGTTGCACCAAAATCCCATCATAGGGATACGACTAACCCATACAAGTCATACCCTTTGATACGATTGATATCCTCCATTAATATCCTAGACTCAACCCTTGGATCCAATATTGTCTAGTATACGACTCATCCGACCAAGTTATATTAGCAGCATACGATCCGTACCCTTGGCATATTCATACCCAAGGAAGATTTACACACTGTCCACCATACGAGTCTTGGGTACGACTAGTAAATTAGGCTACGACTCATGGTAAGACACTCGTACTCATATCCAACCTAAGTAACCAAGTCTATGATCTAATTAAGGAACCAAACAACCTGTAACCACCATTACAACTCATACCCCTTAGTCGTTGCCATTCCAGTAACCAAAATACATCCCACCAACCAACATTAGTCATTATACGACTAGACTATACCATTCATACCCTAACTTACGACTCATTCCCATGAGTCGTATTGGGTCCATATATTAAAATTCCAAGAAATTTTCTAATGTCCAGAAACCAATTTGTTTTAAATTTTAGCTAATTCCAACTATCGTTGTTCATGATTAATTCAATCTCACTATGACAACCTTTCTAAATAAAGATGATTCCATGGAAGACATGGTTTCTTTGAATATTTGAGGCTCATTTTTGAAAAATAAATGTTACTAAATCCTCTTCAAAGAAATTAAATATCCATTTACGTTACTATATCTTCGATTCTTTTCATTAAGTTCATTTAGACTTTTCATCAGATGACTCATATCTAGTTTTACATGGATAAATATGCTCACATAGTTTAGAATTGTCTGATTCAATTAGCGTATTATCATAAATATAAGGATGTTCAGAATTGTGAACTAAAAATGTACATACTTTATTGTTTTTAGCATAGCCAATAAAAATACAATCCATAATATTTGGTCTTATTTTGGCCCTTTTGGGTATACAAACTTAGAATTTGTCTATACATCCCCACATATTTTAATATTTCTAGTTAATTTTTCTTCTTTTTCATTTCTCATGGAATAGATTATGTCTTGCTATGGGAAACTTTATTGGATATTCAGCTTGCTATAAAGACAACTTTCCCCTACAAGTTCTGTTGAAAACCTAAATTTATAAGTAAGACATTTAACATTTCCTTCAACATTTGCTTTTTTCTTTTCCTAATTTCATTAGATTGAGATGAGTAATGAATAGTATTTTGAAGAAAAATTCTATTTTTTAAAAATATCTATGTAAAAGGAGATTCATACTCTCTACACCCTATAACTTCTTATCATTTTTATCTTTTCGTCCAACTGATTTTCAACTTTACTTTTATATTACCTAAATGCTCAATTGCTTCTTCCTTATTGTTCAATAAATAAAAATAGTAATATCTAGTTCAATTATCGATAAAAGTCATGAAATACTTTTTTCTATCGTAAGATGGTGTTGACTTCATATCGTTAAAGTAATGATCCTCCAGGTCATTTCTATATATTTGCTTATTTTTTCCATTTAGAGATTTCCTATAGCTACCCCAAGTTATTTATGACTTGTTGAAACTGACAGTTTGGTTATCGGGTAGTTCATTTATTTTTTAGAGCCAATTTCCTTATTTTGGAGTCTTCACTAGTTCAAATTGGCTACTGCCTGAAAACCTTAGTTAGACAACCTCATATGCCAATTTAACTATTCCAATAGCCCAGTAATGTTGATTTTAGGCTAGGTGGATCCTTTAACTGGTCTTGAGACTTTCAGACTTATTTCATGCTATTGGCAAAAAGTTAAGAAAAATGATAAATGGATGTAGGACTGATAACGCTCAATCTACAGCTCTCGTTTGAGTGTAAAGCGGTCGTTAGCAAATATAGAACCCAACCTGGGTTGGGTGTCAATCCCACAGGGAATAGCTTGGCCAACAAGTAAGCAAAATTACTAAACTTTTGGTGCAAGTCTCGTAAGAAGGGGGGATTGTAATATGTAACCAAAACAATAAAGTAAAAGCTGAAAATAGCAAAGTAAAGAGAGAAAGATTGTTACGTAAGTTGTAAACAATGAGAATTGAAGCGTTGGGGTTATGTCCACCTTCTGAGGTATACGTCTCTATTGGCTATGAGTGTGTAGAGTCTTGACATGCAATTGCTTATAGAGAATTGTAGTCGATGGTAAATCCAAGTGTCTCGCGACCTAAACAAGGACTATTTTACTTTAACTCTCGCGAGCTTAAAGCGTGTCTAACGGTACGAAATCTCCAAGAGGTTAGTCCAGTTACGGCACTAGCTTTTTAATAGGAAAGGGTGTCCTACTACCTTGACATTATCTCTTTTCCAGACAAATAACCTTTCTCTCGAACAAGTTAAATGTTAGACTGGCGTTATTCTATGCGTCTGCAGCCACAAGAATTTGCATTAAGATGAAGAGAATAATGATATAAGCAATATACGTGTCTCGAACTCACAAACTCACAGCAATAGATAGTATCTCATTCGGCTTCCATAACCCCAGCAGAGAAGTTTAGTTACCCATGAGTGCGAAGGAGATCACGATTTGCATTGTTATTGTTGAGTAATGGCGTGTGGATTAGGTGATAGGCGTGTGGCGTGATTCCTTAGCAAGTAACGATTCTCTTGTTGTGGAATTTATGAATAGAATTAATGGAAAGATTAGAAGAGTTGTAATTGAGAAGTAGAATGTGTCTCTCCACTAAGGGAGGACTTGCCTCTCCACTAAGGGAGGACTTAATTAAAAATCTCTAGCATGATAGGGTATTTATAATACTCCTATCCTACTCCTACTATGCTAATGAAATAAATAATCAAATCCTACTAAACTAAGGAAATACTTAACCCATTTGTACTAGGTTAATGTAACATTCTCCTAATCCAAATAAACTAATGAAATACATAACCCAATTGTACTAGGTTAATGTATCATTGTCAAAATCCAGCTTTGTATCTGTAAGTCCCAAAAGTCTTCAGAAATGCTGTTTTAGCCCGGGACAGATTTTCCATGCAGCAATTTTGGTCCTTAGGCGTGTAGACTTCCTTCCCTTCCTTTGTGAGCTTTCTTTTGTGTCAAGTAAGCCATAAAATGCTGTATTTTGCATCATTTATACCTGAAACTTTCCTAATCATGTTCGTTAGCTCATTTACAGGAAAAAGGACTAAAAGTGCATGAAATATATAATTTGTTCTCAAAACTAGGCTAAAATATGGGCAAAATATATTGATATAGGCGCGTAATTTCGCCTATCATCAACACCCCACACTTGCAGCTTTGTTCGTCCTCGAACAAAATATCATGTCCCTCTAAACATCAACTTAGGGTTTTTACAGCAACAACACAAAACATTTATCAAGACAAGCACAAAAATTATCAACAAAGAGTAGCTTCCCGATTATAAGTAGAAACAGTTTAACCTCTAGCGTAGACTAGTGATGGTGATCAACTCTCATGCAAACGTTAAGGTACATAGAATCATATACAACTATCCAAAGCTCATCAACCATGTGTGTCTCACAATATAGTACCCATAATTACTCACAAATATAGCATTTTTTCAAACATGGGTATCAAAATGTCCTTGCTCTCACTCTCACAAAGAATTCATATGTAGAAACTGATGACCATAGGCTTGCCCTTAATGTAGTACTCTACTAAATGTCAGAATGCTAAGCTTAGGATCAAGTAGGTCTTTTGATGGTTGTAATGTAGGCTAAGGGACGGGTAGGATCAGCTATTTTGGCCAGAAATAGTGACTAAGTTCCTAAGCACTTTAATACATCACATTGTATCATTGACACTTTTTTCTTTCAACCTTTCTTTATTTTATTCTTCCACCCTTGTTCTCATCTTTTGTTTTTCAATTTTACACACAACTCACTTTTCAGCTTTCTTTTCCTTTTTCTTTTCACAACATACCTCTTATGATAGCACTTTCTTTTTCATAACACATTCAAGCACAATTACAATTTAAAGCATCATACTCACCCAATTTCCTCTTATGTTGTCACATGACTTTTTCACTTTAAAGCACTTAGGAATTTGGATCAAATTACGGTCTTGAAAAAAAATGGATTAGGCTTACATACAAGGTTGTCAAAGAAATAGGCTAAAGGCTCAAAAGGGTTTAACTAGGGATGATGTCCATGGGTAGGTAAAACTGAAGGTAAACAAATATAGGTTGCCAAAGAAATGCCTAAATCATATCCTAACTTACACTCCTTATTTTCGCTTTGCATACATACCAGGAAAGTTCTAGCATCAGCCACAAACATAGAAGATACTATTAATCTCACACACACAAGGCACATGGTCGACTTGATTGGAAGTAATATAGACTCTCGACCCAACAAGTGAAGGAATTGAATCACACAATATCACATAATGAGTCACAACTAGGGCCTAAACGTCTCAATAGTCACAATTTTAGCACATACTCTTGTTATAATCTCATGCTGCCTATCGAAATAATTTCATGTGAAGCTAGAAAAATTTTAACTAATAAAAAAAATGAAACAAAAATGAAACAAACGCAAACAAACATATATGCGAATAGATAAGTATAGCATGCAATACCACCAAACGCAAACAAACATAGATGCGAATAGAGAAGTATAGCATGCAATACCACCACCCCACACTTAGTCGGGACACTGTCCTCAGTGGAAAATAAATACGAGGAACCTGGTTAGTCGGACTTATCCTCTATGTCTGGGGTAATACCCCTTGCATTGGAATCATCATCAGAGTCGGCATCCTCAGAAGTTTCTCATAAGTATCCCACTTAATTCCAAACGTGAGTCGGGGTATTTGCGGCGAGGAGGGTTCTCCTTGCTTTCTTGCTCTTTTGGGAAGTGGTAGCCTTTTCCTTCCCTTGTCTTGCTTTCGGTTCCATTGTACCTGAGACTAGAAATAGTGTTAGATGTAGCACAATCCCAATGGATACAATTTATACACAGGCAGTAGGGGTACCACCCCACACTTAGGTTTTTGGCACCAACTAGTGAGGTGAAAGTGATCGATTACTCAGAATTCATCGACATACGTTTTAGGAACTATCTTCCGACAAGAAGATCAGTGATGTATCACTACTTGCAGCCATTGAACTACGTTCATGTTACGTGTAACAACACTACTACATAGGGGTTACATCATGGTATAGTTATTTTCAACAATCACAACCTCCTATGTCGGTAGGCAACTATAAGTCTTATCCCGATGAACGAGATAGTCTAACATGTAAGTATCCAAGTAACAAGCTTAAGCAATGTTCATAGCCATGGCAATTCTGCAAATAGTATAACAATGCTTATTAAAACCAAATTCAAGTCGGACACCGGTCAAGATTATCCTAACGTATATGTTCACTCACATGGTTGTGTATCAACAATCCAAACACATTAACATCACCAATGATCTTTGAAGATGTAGCAATTAATAATAGGAATAGGAACGTAGTACTTACTAGAAATAGATGAAGAATAAAAGAGTACTTACGTGATTGAAGCCTTTGGAGATGTTCTTGTGAATTGGAAGAGCAAAAGGAGAAGTTTTGAGATGATTTGGATGGATGTGCGGTGCCTTTGGGTCAATTTTTAGTGTGGTTATGTTTCAAGACTAAGTCCCCTTTATATAGGAAGAGAATGGGTCGGGTTATGACCCATTTACAATCGGTTTTGGAGACAAAAAAGCTACATATGCGGCGCATAATGCTTGGCATAGTCATGACATATGCGGCGCATTGTCTATAGCATAATGGGACATATGCGCCGCATAGTCTATGGCATTTGTAGACATATGCGCCGCATAGTCTATGGCATATGAGATACTGAGACCAAATGCCATAGCATAGGCGGCGCATAGTCAAAAGCATACCTAGGAATAGGCGGCGCATAGTGTATAGCACACTAGATTCCGAGACCTTAGGCTATAGGATAGGTTGTGCATCGTTCTTGGCCTAGTTTTACCAAGGCCTAGCCTTTCTCGATGCCTATTTTGGCGTGAGAAATGCTCAATCCATAGCCTTATGCATCACCATTCCTAACTTACCAACTTTACCATACAATGCGTCCAAATCGGCAATTGAAATCAATCTCCTCGTTGAATACTTCTTGCACCTATTTTTGCTCAAAACCAAACGAAAACGATTAGTACGATGGGTTGTCTCCCACCTAGCGCCTTAGTTTTGGTCATGTCACGACTCTTATTTTTCAATTTTTCATTTATCAAAACAAAACAAGTACTAAAAGAAAAATAATAAATCGATAAAATGATAAAACGATAAAACAATGGGTTGCCTCCCATCTAGCGCCTTATTTATTGTCGTGGCTCGACATAGTTACCTCGAGTACTCAGACTTCGTCGAGGTAAGTGATGGATCGTTTTCTGAAAGGATTTAGACGACAATGAGGCTTACCTGTGGGCATGCGATCTTTTTCGAGATGGCTCCTACGTTTCTCCGAAGAGTCACCAATTATATCGTCAATAGTCCAACCCATAGCTCTCTTGTATCTCCTCAGAGCAGAGATGAGAGTTTCTACGTGCTGTTCACTTAAATCATCTGCTCTCTCCGGAAGTATATTTCTACTTTTCAAGAACACATACCTTAGATAATCGGGGAGCTCTTGCGTTTCTAGCATTGGTGGCTCATCAATGGGAGTCTTCGCTGTTGGTTGATTCTTGAGATCACATTTCGGTTGCTTAGGAGTATACGGCTCTGTTTCTGTTAGATCACCCATAAGTTCTTGATAATGGCTCAACGGTAGGCTGTTTCTCTATAGATAATGCTTTCGTATCCTCATGATGAACATCAGCTACAGATAACTCATTCATATCGCTGGGCTGCTTCATTGTTTTGCATATATCAAACCGTACCACTTCGTCGTTAATTCAAAACAAAAGCTCATTATCTTTTATGTCAATAAGCACACTTCCAGTTGCAAGGAAAGGACGTCCCATGATTATGGGAACTTCAGAATCCTCCTTACAATCCAGAATAACGAAGTCGGCAGGAAAGATGAATGAAGAAACTTTCACCAACACATCATTCAAGATACCCACAGGTCGTTTTACCGACCTATCAGCCATCACGAGCCTCATATTGGTTGGTGTAGGATCTCCTAACCCCAACTTCTTGTAGATCGATAATGGCATCAAGTTGATGCTGGATCCTAAGTCACACAATGCTTTGGCAAAGTTCAAAGATCCGACGGTGCAAGTAATAGTGAAAGCTCCGAGGTCGGCCTTCTTCTGAACTATCGATCGGGTAGCAATTGCACTACAATGATGCACATCATCCTTCAGCTCATAACTTGCTCCCCTCTTTTTAGTCAAAAGATCTTTCATAAACTTCGCATACCCAAGCATTTGTTCAAGTGCCTCCACTAATGGAACATTGATGGTCAACTGCTTCAACATAGTCATAAATTTGCTGAACTTAGTGTCATCCGCCACCTTCTTCAATCTTTGGGGAAAAGGTGGTGGTGGGTATGGAAGTGTTCTCTCCGTGAATTTCTTCTCCTCTTGCTTCCGTTTTTCCACTTTTTTAGTTTGCACGTCGTTGGGAGTGACGTTAGTAACGTCATCCGCGGACTCCTCACGTTTCGCATTGTTATCCTTGTCCGCAACTTCGTCAACCACTTGCTTGCCTTTTTCTGAAGTTTTCAGCACCTTACCACTTCTGGTAGTGATGGCCATGCATGACCCATCATTCTTTGGGTTTTGCACAGTATAGCTTGGTAAGGTGCCAGCCTTTCTTTGATTAAATGCTGCTGAAAGTTGGCTCAATTGCTGCTCTATTTGCCTGATAGAAGTGGAATGAGAATTAACTAGTTGCTTCATGGAGGACAAATCATCAATCACCTCCTTAACTCCCGCGCTCGTTGCTTCCACTCCTTTCAATAACTCAGTCATCATGTCTTCCATACTTCCAGAATTAGATATGGTGGTATCACGTCTGCCAGGGGGAACGTACAAACCACTCTTTTCATTATTGTTCTTCCAACTACCTTGGTCTTTGTTTCCAGATTTATCATAATAGTTCCGTCCTTGGTTTCCTTGGGTATTCCCTCGGAAACCCCACTGATTGTTCAAGTAGTTGGCCTCCTCTTCCGAATCAGATTTGTCTCTTCCTTTTTGTGCTACATCTTTCACTTTTTCGGTCTTCCCTGATAATAAGTGCTTTGTCAGAAGATCCAATTGTGTTTTCATGTGCGCCATGTCTTGCTCACGTTCTTCTTCTCTTCTTCGTTGGTCTGCAGTCATGCCAATAGATAAAGTGGGGCTTGCTACCTCAGAATCCCTGGTATGCCAAGCTCTACTTTGTTTCGTCATACGATCTAGCATATTGCTTGCTTGACCAAAGGTGAGGTCCATAAAAGATCCTCCAGCCGCATTATCAACCACCGGCTTAGTCACTGAATTCAAAGCTCTGTATAATATCTCCATCAAGTGGTCATTGGTCATATGGTGATTTGGGCACCGTATAAGCTTCGTCTTGAACCTCTCCCAAGTTTCGTGGAGGGCTTCAGTTGGAAGCTGCCGAAAATTGCTGATTTCATCTCTTAATTGTGCTCTTTTGGATAGCGGAAAGAATCTTTCTAGGAAAGTGTCTTTCAATTGCCTCCAATTTGTAATAGAATCAGGAGTCAGCCCATTCAACCATAGAGCTGCCTCCCCAGACAAAGACAATGGAAATAAGCGTGGTCGAATTGCATTCTGTCCAACGCCAGGATTGTCGAATGACTTGCATGTAGAAATAAAGTTGATCAAATGCATATTCGGATTATCGCCTGCTAGTCCACCAAATAATCCCTTGAGTTGCAAAAGCTGAATCATGGCGCTAGTGATATTGAACTTTGATCCAGGTGCCAAGGGTGGAAGAATAATAGCTCCGATGGCACCAGGTCCATCTAGATCATCCTCTTCGTCATCAAAAGGAATTTGCATAACTCGGCGATCAGGCCTCAATCGCGCTTGACGATCTCTCCTCTGCATGGGTGCCGCCATCTCAGCAGTATGCCGTGGCTTTAGTAGCTCTTCATCGCCCAGATCCTCATCGTCAGGATTTGTTGCTCGCCTACGATTATCAATATTTTGTTGATGCACTTGAGCAGCCATCCTTTCAATTTCACGTTGTGCCTCCATTGATGCACTGAATAAACCTAAATAAAACAAAAACAACAACTAAAAGTAAAAGTAAAAGTACGAGAATCTTTGACCAAAGGGTCTAGTAATTATCACGAACTTGATTGACACTCGTATTCCCCGGCAACGGCACCAATTTTTGATAACGCTCAATCTACAGCTCTCATTTGAGTGTAAAGTGGTCGTTAGCAAATATAGAACCCAACCTGGGTTGGGTGTCGATCCCACGGGGAATAGCTTGGCCAACAAGTAAGCAAAATTACTAAACTTTTGGTGCAAGTCTCGTAAGAAGGGGGGATTGTAATATGTAACCAAAACAATAAAGTAAAAGCTGAAAATAGCAAAGTAAAGAGAGAAAGATTGTTACGTAAGTTGTAAACAATGAGAATTGAAGCGTTGGGGTTATGTCCACCTTCTGAGGTATACGTCTCTATTGGCTATGAGTGTGTAGAGTCTTGACATGCAATTGCTTATAGAGAATTGTAGTCGATGGTAAATCCAAGCGTCTCGCGACCTAAACAAGGACTATTTTACTTTAACTCTCGCGAGCTTAAAGCGTGTCTAACGGTACGAATTCTCCAAGAGGTTAGTCCAGTTACGGCACTAGCTTTTTAATAGGAAAGGGTGTCCTACTACCTTGACATTATCTCTTTTCCAGACAAATAACCTTTCTCTCGAACAAGTTAAATGTTAGACTGGCGTTATTCTATGCGTCTGCAGCCACAACAATTTGCATTAAGATGAAGAGAATAATGATATAAGCAATATACGTGTCTCGAACTCACAAACTCACAGCAATAGATAGTATCTCATTCGGCTTCCATAACCCCAGCAGAGAAGTTTAGTTACCCATGAGTGAGAAGGAGATCACGATTTGCATTGTTATTGTTGAGTAATGGCGTGTGGATTAGGTGATAGGCGTGTGGCGTGATTCCTTAGCAAGTAACGATTGTCTTGTTGTGGAATTTATGAATAGAATTAATGGAAAGATTAGAAGAGTTGTAATTGAGAAGTAGAATGTGTCTCTCCACTAAGGGAGGACTTGCCTCTCCACTAAGGGAGGACTTAATTTAAAATCTCTAGCATGATAGGGTATTTATAATACTCCTATCCTACTCCTACTATGCTAATGAAATAAATAACCAAATCCTACTAAACTAAGGAAATACTTAACCCATTTGTACTAGGTTAATGTAACATTCTCCTAATCCAAATAAACTAATGAAATACATAACCCAATTGTACTAGGTTAATGTATCATTGTCAAAATCCAGCTTTGTATCTGTAAGTCCCAAAAGTCTTCAGAAATGTTGTTTTAGCCCGGGACAGATTTTCCATGCAGCAGTTTTGGTCCTTAGGCGTGTAGACTTCCTTCCCTTCCTTTGTGAGCTTTCTTTTGCGTCAAGTAAGCCATAAAATGTTGTATTTTGCATCATTTATACCTGAAACTTTCCTAATCATGTTCGTTAGCTCATTTATAGGAAAAAGGACTAAAAGTGCATGGAATATATAATTTGTTCTCAAAACTAGGCTAAAATATGGGCAAAATATATTGATATAGGCGCGTAATTTCGCCTATCATCAAGGACCCACTTTTAATTGAAACAACCTCGAATGGAAGTTTCAACTGCGCCATTAAGTCTAGAATGTTAAATTTCATATGGTAGAATATTTTATTGGCATATACGAGATATCGAATGAATTCTGAGGGGTTGCTAGAGACTCATAAAATTTCAAAGTTCCCAGCTGGTTCCTGAAATCTGGTGTGACCGCTAAAGCGACTCTTTGGGTGCATTAGGAAAAGGTGCCAAAGTGTCCATTTAGGGCTTTCGCATCCCTAACATAGCCACCAGGTATCACGTTAGTGGACACATAGGCGCTTTAGCACCTATTTCTAAAGCGGTCCAGGACCCACTTTAGCGGCAGCTAGTCCATATAAAATCCCTACTTGGCCTCTTTTTCTCTAGTTTGACCTATTTTCAAGGCTACAAAACCCTAAAGAGTACAAAAATTTGAGAGAATCATTGGTGTGTGATTTTGCAGCATTGGCGAACTTAGATAACACATTTCTTATCCAAATTCTTGATAAGTTTCCATCAATTTCATGGATTAAATTTTTATAATTTCCCCAAAATCTCTAAAATATTGGTAGGTGGATTGTAACACTAATTGAGATTGTAATTACCTATTCTTAAGGATAAATGTTCCTTGAGTATAGTGAAATGCATTGACAGTTTTAAAAGTGCAATTCCATAAGTGGGCCCCACATAGGATTTTACGTAATTTTGGATTCGAAGGATAAAAATGCAATATGGGTACAATTATTCCTGCTTTGATAAGTAAAATATAATTTTTTGAGCGTGGCATCTTGCAGAGGTTCTTCAGAAAGAAAATTCTTTAATTTAATGAATTTCACCAAGCATTCTTTGCGCTATGTTTACCATTTTTGTAGATTGAGATTAATCTTAGTATGCTTTGATAATGTGTTAGATAGGGGTTGGGAAATCAGTATTTAAGGCATAAATAATTTAAATTGCAACTTTAGCCTATTATTTAATCTTAATTGAGGTGTAACTGTCTTAGTAGTTCATGTAAGGATTAGAATTTTTATATTAGGATGTAATATGAATCATTTAACATATATAAGTGTATTTAGATACCTTAATCTAGCTTGGGATAGAATTTACTTGAGAATAGACTTTGAGGATTAGAAGTAGGCCCCTTCAGCTTATCTTAGGCTAAGATTGTTATTATTATTTTCTCATAACTATATAGAAGGTTCATATTCTTATTATTGTGTTTTAAGAAGCTTGAATACAGCAGTTTCATAGATAATACGCTATATTGGTGATTGGGCAATTATATGAGTTCCGGTTCAAGTTTGATATTTAAATCTATGAGTTCTGGTTCAAGTCCAGAAAATGATGATGATGTTGATGATATGCATTTTAGTTCAAGTTTGGAATTGAGGGGCATTGATGGCATGTTCTGATATAGATGGATTTACAATTTTTGTTTGATACACAGTAACTAATGAAATTCTAGTTATTTACTTTTTGGTTTGATATATGATAACTAATGAAATTCTGGTTATTTAACTTCTTGATTGCACCCTCCAAGATTATAGGACCCCATGTCGGGTTATTTACTTTTCCACACTTTTTGGATTATGAGGACCAATCTAGTAGCTGTAAAATAGAGTTATCTCTATGTTACTATTTCGATGTTATTTATTTATTTATGTACAACATCATAGCATTATTCCAGATTTGCCTTTTTACCTTGACTTATCTTATTTATCTCGCATTGTATTGTACTTATATTATGTTTTAGCTCAATCACCCGATGATACCTACTGAGTACCCATGGCTTGGTACTCATAATAGACTTTTGTACCTTTTTGGTGCTGATTCTGGTACTAGTGGCTGTCGTTTACAATGTGTTTGTGTAAATTTGTGTTTGAAGATAGGGTGAGTTCTTGGAGTCAGAGTTACCCTCTTTCTTTATATTATATATGGTTAGTGTATCATTATTCAAGACTGAGTTATATTTGACTATTTCAGTACTTATAGTCTTTTTCTAGTATCTCTAGTACTAACATTATTAGATTGTGGAATGTTATTATTACCTTTATCTATCTATCAGATTGTTTTTATTATATAAATTATTGTTGTGTGTCCTTACTTGCTAATTTTTGCCTTTTACGCCCCTTTTCAAACCAAATTAGTCCATTGCTTCTAGCTCTGGACTATGGTTCAACTTATCTACTGGTGGGATAATGTAAGTACCATTATGACTCATAAATTGGGTCATGATGAATTGGTATCAGCGTACTAGGTTCACCAATATTATTGGTGCAAGATCAAGTGTCTAGTAGAGTTCCATGGCTCAGAACGATGACACCCATTTCTTATCTTCAGGAGGCTATAGAATATTTATAGGAGTTCTTCACTTCTTTCACTTATTTCTTTTGAAGATTCTGAGTTGGTTTGTAAGGTGCCCCTTAGTTTCACTTTTTATCAGATGGCTAAGACACGTGCTACCACTACACGAGAATAGGAATCTGATCCCATGCCTAAAGATTCAATCATAGTTGATGGACAACATAGCAGTCGAGGAAAACCTAGAGATGTAGCCTTCCACAGACTTTATCCCTACTCCTGAGCTAAAGATTTTTCCACCTAGCCAATGATGGGCTAGGGAATTGCCTAGGCTCTACTGAGGTTTATTTTTTCTTCATTGGTCAGGGATGCATTCATTCAGCTTTTGGGATTGGTTGGTTGTGCACTATCTGATGGTGCACAGTCTATAGATCAAAGTAGTACTGAGGCGGGGGCATAACTTATAGCTTTGACTCTCAGAATTAAGGTCCCTCCTATGTCAATAGTTGCTATTCAATGGTTATGCAGCTTTCTATATCGGTTGAAGAGCAAAAGAGTCTGGATAGGTTCTTAAAATTAGCTTCAACTAGGTTTGCTGGTGCATTCGGCGATACTTATAAGTTCCTAATTTTTTGCAAGGATAGGCTCTACAATTTAGTACTAATTAAGACTTATTATGTTGATTACACTATTTTTTAGTAGGGCTGGTCAGCTCAACATTGATGGAGAGGTTATCTTAATTCCAAGTCAGCTAGATCACCTCCTATGACGTAGACACAGTTCTCTAAGATTTTCTTAGAGAAGTATATGCCTTGAAGTCTTAGAGATTATTTGAGGGATCAGTTCTCGAGATTTGGAGTAGGGCTCCATGACTATTGTGGAGTATGAGGCTACATTTTATGAGTTAGCTAGGTATGCCACTTCTATTCTAACTATTGAGTATGAGAAGGTTCAATGCTTTGTTTGGGGAATAAAACTTTCTCTCTATATGGATACACAAAGTATGTTGTAGCTGGTTTATTTTTTATTGAGGTTTCAGATTATACACAAGTTATAGAGGAGATGCATTATGAGGCCCAAGGGGGAATCAATAAGAGGCAATGGTATCAGGGCAATTTTAGTGGGAGCCATAATGACTTACACTTAAGAGGTAGTGTTTTTTTGAGTAGGTACCTTTTATGCTAGTTTTATGAGTACCAGGGTTAGTTTAGTAGTCCCTTTTAGGCCGCTCTTCAGATCAGCGATATATGCCAGCCTAGTTTCACTGATCCTCCTAGCCAGAGTAGTGTTCATCCTCTGAGGGTATCATCTTTTGGTTATTCTAGTCATGGTGGTTATTCTGAGTCAATTGTATTTTTCAGGTTTAATTAAGCATGAGGGTCATCTTATGGTTGTATGGACTATATCTATTTCTTAAGAGAGTACCTAGTTATAAAATAATGGTTCCTTTTGATTATAGTATTAAACCTATTAAGGTAGATCTGCCTCTATCTAGAGGTGGTGTTCATGGTCGTTAGGGTGGTGTCTAGGATGATTGTTGAGGTCCTTAGATAGGTAGGATAGGAGATTGATCTAGAGCCCAGCCTGGTGGAGGGCGTGGTCAGTTATATGCCATACTTGCTAGACTCAAGGCTGAGTCTTCAAATATTATTATCATAGGTATGATTTTAATGTGCTATCAATTGGACTTTGCTTTATTTAATTCTGGATCGTCATATTCTTATGTATCTGCTAATTATGCTCTATACTTAGAGTTATCAAGGGATTTATTATCTGTACGATTGTGTTTATCTTTTATCGTAGTTGATTCTTTAGCAAGGGATCGGGTTTATAGATCATGTATCATGACTATTTTGGAGTTTGATAGTCAGGCTGATTTTATTATATTAGACATGGTAGATTTTGATATAATTTTAGGCATAGATATCCAATAATCATACAGCCTTAGATTATTTTACCAAGACCATTACCTTAGCCATGCCCAATGTACCCCTGATTGTGTAGTAGGAACCTATTAGCCATGAGCCAATAGGGATTATTTCTTATGTTTAGTATAAGAGAATTATTTTGAGGGGTTTCAAGTCTTATATTTCTTATATTCTTGATACTAGTATGAAGAGTCCCTCATTTGACTTTATTCCTATAGTTCGTGAGTTTCCTGATGTTTTCCCTAACGATGTACCTTGTCTTTCTCCTAAGTATGATATTGAGTGTTTTATTGATCTTGAGTCGGGCACCCAACCTATTTTTATGGCACCTTACCATATGGCTCCTATTGAGCTTAAGGAGCTGAATTCTTAATTTTAGGATCTTTTAGGTAAAGGTTTTATTAGGTCGAGTGTGTCTCCTTGTAGAGATCATATCTAGTTTATGAATAAGAAGGAAGGTTCCTTGCATATAAATATTGACTATAGGTGGCTTAACAAGGTAGAGGTGAAGAATATGTATCCTATTCCTTAAATTAATGATTTATTTGACCAATTACGCAGAGCAACAATGTTCTCTCAGATCGAATTGAGGTCCATTTACCATTATTTGAGGATTCGGGCTAAGAATATCCCAAAGACAACCTTCAGGACCCAATTGGTAATTATTAGTTTATGGTGATGTATTTTAGGTTGACCAATGCCCCAATTGTCTTCATACGTTTGATAAACTACATGTTCAGGCCTTACATAGATCCCTTCAACATTGTGTTCATCGATGACATTCTTGTGTATTCGAGGAGTAGAGAGGAGTATTTGCAAAATTTAAGGATTGTGCTCTAGACTTTGAGAGATCATAGGCTTTTTGTGAAATTCTCTAAGTGTGAGCTATGGCTTGAGTCGGTGACATTCCTTAGATATGTGGTGTATAAGGATGGGATTATGGTGGATCCAACAAAGATTGAGGCTATTCGTCATTGGGATAGGCCTACATCTCCATTTTAGGTTTGTGGCTTCATTGATTTGTCTAGTTATTTTAAGTGGTTCCTTGAGGGTTTTGCTACTATTACAGTGCTAATATCCATATTAACTCGAAAAAAGGTACCTTTCTGATGGTTCGAGGAGTGTCAGTCGAGCTTTTGAAATCTTAAGGGATTTCTCACTTTAACTTCCATATTGGCTTTTCCATTTGAGAGTGATGGATTCATTACATAATGTGATGCTTTCGATATTTGTTTGGGCTATGTGTTAATGCAATATGGTCGAGTTATTCCTTATGCATTGAGGCAGCTGAAGGTGCATGAGCGCAACTACCCCATTCATGATTTGGAGTTGGCAATGGTAGTTTTCGCATTTAAAATTTGGAGGTATTATCTTTAAGGTGTGTATTTTGAGATTTTCATGGATCATCATAGTCTACAAAATTTTATGACCCAAAGAGAGCTTAATTCTAGACAACATAGGTGGATGGAGTTATTTAAGGATTGTGACATCTTTATCTTTTATTATTCGGGTGAGGCGAACGTAGTAGCAGATGCCTTAAGCTAGAAGACGGTGAGTATGGGTAGTTTGGCCTCTATATTAGTTTCTTAGAGGTTGTTAAAATGGGACATCTAGTCTTTAGATAATTTATTGGTGTGACTTGATATTTCTTACTCCGGGAGGATTTTTTTTTTTGTTAAGGCAAGGAATACTTTATCCGAGCAGATTCAGAGTCATCAGTTTAAGGATATAAGACATTGCATCATCCCTGACCACACATTGAGTGGTGAGTCTAAGAGGTCTATAGTGGATTCTGAGGGTGTCTTGAAATCTAGTGGTTGCATATGTGTTCCAAAGGTTGGAGATTTTACTCAGGCTATTCTGCATGAGGATCACAACTCTAGATATTTTATTCACCTGGGTGTAGCTAAGAAGTATAGAGATTTGAGGTAGCATAATTAGTGCAGTGGTATGAAGAGAGATGTGGCAAACTTTATATCTTGTTGTGTATGTTGTCAGCAGGTGAAGGTTGAGCTTTAGAGACCTAGTGGCTTGATGCAGAGGTTGTCTATTCCCGATTGGAAGTGGGAGAGGATCCCCATGGACTTTTTTATTGGTTTGCCTCATACCTCCCATGGTTTTTATGATATTTGGGTCATTGTGGATCAGTTGACCAAATCATCACATTTCATTCCTATTTAGATGTTCTTTAGTATCAAGAGGTTATCTCGTATCTTTTTTTGTGAGATAGTCCATTTGCTCAGTGTGCCTACATCTATCATTTTAGAATGGGGCTCAGTATTCACTTCTAGATTTTGGAGAGCTTTTCAAGAGGATTTAGGTGCTCAAGTGGATCTTATTATGACTTTGCATCTTCAGATTGATGGTCAGTTAGAGCAAACTATTCAAGTTCTCGATGATATGCTTCAAGCCCGTGCTATGGATTTTGGAGGTTAATAGGAGTAATACTTAGCTTTGGTAGAGTTCAAATATAATAATAACTATCATTTGAGTATTGAGATGGCACCTTTTGAGGCATTGTATGGTAGGCGATGTCATTCGCTGATTAGTTGGTTTGAGAACTCTGAGATTAGACCTCGTGTTACTGACTTGCTTTAGGAGTCGCTGGATAGAGCCATGGTGAGTTAGGATACATTGAGGGTAGCTCAGAGTAGATAGAAGGATTATGTATATCATATACTTACTTCCTTGAGATTAGATGTTAGTGACCAGGTATTCCTTTCGAGTATCGCCCATGAAGGGTGTGATGATACTCTGGAGGAAAGGCAAGCTCAGCCCTAGATATATTGGATCCTTTAAGATTCTTCACACAATTGGCGATGCAGCATATCAGTTTTCCATGTTTCTATGTTATGATGATACATTCCACATACATCTCATGTTCTCAGATTAGACTCGATTTAGTTGGATGAGCAGTTCACAAACATGGAGGAGCAGGTGCTTATTTTAGTCAGTGATGTCAGGCGGTTGTACTCTACAGATATTCTAATAGCTAAGATTTAGTTAGGCACTGGCCAGTAGAGGAAACGACATGGGAGATCGAGAGCGAGATACAAACCCAGTATCCTTACTTGTTCGAGGCTCTAGGTACATCCTCACCCTTTACTTTTGCAGATGAAAGTTCTTAGTAATGGATATTGTAATGACCCTCTAGGTCATTCTGTATTTCCTCTCATTTTAACCATTTAGAGATTTCTTATAGATGCCCAAGTCATTAATGGTTTACTGGAACTAACAATTTGGTTACAAGACAGTTCGTTTGTTTTTAGAGTCAATTCTCTAGTTTGGGGAATCCATTGGTTCAAATTGGCTACCAGGCAAAATCTATAGTCAAACAACCTCATATGCTAATTATGGATATTCCAACAACTCCAAAACATTGATTTTAGGCTAGGTGGACCCTTGGTTCAGGTCTCAAGGCTTTTGGGTTTATTTTGAGCTATTAATTAGAAGTTAAAAAAAATTGCAAGTGTGTGTGGGACCCACTTTTAATCGAAACAACCTTGAATGGAAATTTGACTTTACCATTGAGTTTGAAACATTGAATTTGATAGGGTTGCATATTTTGTTTGCATATACGGGATTCCAGATTAATACCAAGGGTTTGGCGGATTCTAGTGTGACTGCTAAAGTGTCCTTTTCGTAGCCCTGGCACAGCTTCTACGTACCGATTTAGTGGTCAATTGGGTGTTTTAGCACCTATCGCAAAAGCAGTCCAAGGACCGCTTTAGTGGCCTGGTTCGAGGGGACAAGTACCATTTTAGCGGTTATGGGTGCTTTAGCAGCACCTAGTGCATATAAAATCCCCACTTATCCCTTTTCTCCTATTTTCAAGTCTATAGAATCCTAAAAAGTATGGAGATTTTGGAGAATATTGGTGGGTGATTTTGGAGGATTGGAGATCTTAAATTACATGTTTCTTCTCTGAATTCTTGGTAAGTTTCCATCAATTTAGATTAAATTCTCATATTTTTTTCAAAATTCCTAGAATATTGGTAGGTTAATTGTAGCACCAATTGATCTTGGAATTTACCCATTCTTAAGGGTAAATGTTCCATGAGCATAGAGGGACGTAATAACGATTTTGAAAGTATGATTCTGTAATCGAGACCCACATGGAATTTTACAATTTTGGTCCCTAAGAATAAAAATGCAATATGGGTACCATTATTCTTGCTTTGATGAGTAGAATATGATTTTGATAACGTGGCATCCTGTTGAGGCTCTTTGGATGGGAAATTTTTTGATTTAGCAAATTTCACTGAGCATTCTTTGGCGTCAAGTTATGCTACGTTTACCCCACTGATATATTGATCTTAATCTTAGTATACTTATGATAATGTGTTAGATTGGGTTTGGGAAATAGGTCTATAAGGTATAATTAACATAAATTGAGACTTTGGCATATTAAGTAACCATAATTTAAGCGTGATTGGCTTAGTTGTTTATATAAGGGCTAGAATCGTTATCTTAGGGCATAATATGACTCATTTAACATCTATAAATTAATTTAGATACCTTAATCTAGTCTGGGGTATAATTTTCTTGAGAACAGATTTTGAGGATCAGAAGTGGGCCTCTTCGACCCACCTTAGGCCAAGATTGTTATTATTACCTTTTGTAACTTTATAGATCGTTTGCATTCTTATTATTGTGTGTTTAGTTTCTTGAAAAATGATATTTACATGGTTGTTATGCTATATTAGTGATTGGGAGATTATACAAGTTTCAATTCAAGTCCAATATTGAATTATATGAGTTTTAATTTAAATCCGACAAATGATGATGATGTTGATGATATGAGTTCCGGTTCAAGTCTTACATTGAGAGGAATTTATGGCATGTTATGACATGGATTGATTTATGTTTTTTTCATTTAGCAACTTATGGAAATTTGGTTATTTACTTTCTTGATTGCATCATGTTGGCTTATAGGGCATGCACTGGGTTATTTACTTTTCCTCACTTATTTGCTTATGGGGAAAATCTAGTTGCTATAAAATGGGGTGATCTCTATGTTACTATTCCAATGTAATTTATTAATTTATGTACAACATCGAAGCATTATTCCAGGTTTTTCTATTTACTTTAACTTAGCTTATTTATCTGGCATATTATCGTATTTATATTACGATTTAGCTTAGTAGGTTGATGATGCCTACTGAGTACTCGTGGCTTGGTACACATACTACACTTTTATATCTTTTTGGTGTAGATCCGAGTACTAGTGGACACTATTGATGACATGTTCGTACTGACTCAATTTCAAAGATAGAAGTCAGAGTTTCCCTTTTTCCTTCTATTATGTATGTTTAGTCTTTCATAATCCAGTACTAAGTTGTAGTTAACTATTTTAGTACTTATGATTTCTTGATAGTAGCTCTTGTATTGACATTACTAAATTGTGGTATGTGATTATTACCTTTATCTATCTATCAAATTGTTTTTATAATCTAGATTATTATTGTAAGTCTTTACTTGCAAGTTTCTAGCTTTTACACCGCTTTTCCCACAAAATTAGCACATTGCTTCTAGCTTTGAGCTACGTTTTGGATTACCAACTTTTCACGACCTGAGTCGGGCCCTGGCCATGATGGGTATCTCAAACCATGAAGGCCAAAGAGACCCCTTAGCATACTTTCATAAGCATCATTCATATGAAATATGAGTGGAAGATAAACTGAAACATGGAAAGTCTCATAATCAAATTTAAGTACATCAAATCATCTAAATATAAATCCAAATTTAATCTACGAATCCTCTACTTAATACAAGTCATTCTAAATCGGGATAAGGCCCCTGGCCGGACCGTGAAACTGAAAGACATCAACATATGGATAATACGCCTTTTGAAGTAAGGAAGGCTTACCAACTCTGAATTTCTTAAAATAATCTATTGATGTGCTGGACCATGGAACTGTGCCTCAGAACCTACATTATGTGACAATGTAGCTACGTAAGGATGTTCAATCCTTTGAATGTATTGGTATGCAGAACTAGCCAGAAATAACATATATTTCATATAAAATAATTGAGAGAATTTTGGAAAAAAACTTAACATAGTGGTGATCAAAACACCTAGGCATTATTAAAGAGTTCAAATCATTGTCATAAAAGCATGTACAACACTCTTTATTTTACTTTTGAGCAATATGGTACACCCTACAATCATACAATCCCATAGGCCATATGGAATCCACCATTAACACGTCGGCCAAGCCCCCAACCCAAGCTTGCCGTAAGGGTTGGAGTTTCTACTATCTAATATGCATAACAAGCATACAATCCATATTTTAGGACATAATAAACCAACGTTGCCAAAACAAGGTTCCCAACAATGAGTCTTTCAACTTGTGCCTTCTTTGGATAACTATCTAACCCTCTGTAAAACCCATTTTTAACTTTTTAATATCATACTTCATGCTTATAAAAGTTCATCTTTTCTTCTGTTAAGGGTATATCATAACAAGGTATCGTCATACCCAGACTTGCAAGTTATATCATATCTATAACCCTTCATATTCAAAAGCATATTATTTACCACCATGACGATTGAAATATCATAAATGAGTTGTCTTTCAAAAAGGACATACAAGTTCAAACAAAAAAATTTCCTTTCAAGACATAACGCTTATGTGGTAGTTTCTTTCATAATCCATTCAAGTTTCATTAGGAACAAAGCATTTTTGAAAAACATTAAGTGCTCTCTAAAAAATCATATAAGGAATCAACCCATAATTTAATAAAAGAGCATTCAAAACATCAGTCTTTCCGCATTTATTTGAGAACCCACAACAATTGTAGAGCTCATAATTCTTGTTATCAAATTGGAGTTCACAGTTCAATCACTTCAAAACCCATAACGTATGAACATATATTATATAGGGTTTCATAAAACATCATACTTACGCCCATGAGAGTTAGGATAGTTCTACATACCTTGTAATTGAGAGAACGTAGTATAAATTGACTCTTGAAACTTAAGATTCTTAAACTCTAGGTGTTTTTCTACTCTCTTGCTATTTGGAAGATGGATAGGAGATTAATGAGATGAAAAGTCATTTTTAGACCTTAATAACATACATAGAGGATTTGTAATGACTTAAGGGTGTGGAAAGTCTCTATTTCCCTAAAAATATTGCTAAAACAAAACATTTCTTATGCACGGGGTGGGGGTTCGCAATATGACCCTCATCACGAACTAGGAGGTTCACAGCGCAACCCTTGACATGATCCTAGAGGTTTGTGGTGCGTCCCCCAATGCAAAATTGAGACAGTAGCCTATCACGGGGGTTTTCGCGGTGCAGAGCCACCACAAGGTGCCTATTTCACGATGAAAAGGTCTTTTATAAGCTTAAAAATTCCCCAACCTATTCAAACCCAAACTTAGGTGGTTTATCTTTGATATTAGGGTCTTAAAGACACATTTCATGTACTTTTTAAGAATTGGAAAGGCTGGGGTTTTACATTATCCCCCCTTGGGGTAATTCATCCCCAAATAATTCCTTAGAACATCTTAAGCACGATTTATAGAGTCAAATGGAATACAATGAGTAAGATAAGATTAATACCTTCCGTGAAATTTTTCTTTGTTTTGAAAAGTGATGGGTACCTTGCATGTATATCATCCTCCTATTCCCAAGTAGCTTCTTCTATCTTTTGATTTCTCTATAACAATTTAACCAAAACTATCTCTTTGCTCTTCAATTTTTGATCTTGTCGATCTAATATCACTATGGGTACTTCTTTGTATTACAAATTATACCTCACAGCAACCTCCTCAACTGGAAAAACAAGTGAATGATCTCCAAAACATTTCTTAAGCATTGACACATGAAAGACGGGATGAACTAAAGCTAAACATGGGGGCAAATCTACCTCAAATTCAACTCTACCAATCCTCCTCGTAACCTGATAAGGACCTATGTAATGAGGACTGAGTTTTCCTTTCCTCCCCAATCTCATGACTCCCTTCATAGTGGAGACTTTCAGAAACTCCCAATCATCAACCCCAAATTCTAACTCCCTTATTCTAACGTCGGTATAGGACTTCTAACGGATTTAGGTGGCTTTAAGTCTCTCTCTAATGACTTTCATCTTCTTCATTGCCTAATAAACAAGATCAGGTCCAAATAAATAGGTTTCACCCACCGTATATCAAACAATTAGTTATCTACACCTCTTTCCCTAAGGAGCCTTAAAAGGAGGTATTTGGATACTAGAGTGATAACTATTACTGTAGGCAAATTCTATCAGAGGCAAGTGATTTACCCAACTACCTTTAAAGTCAATCACGCAAGCCCTTAATATATTCTCTAAAGTCTAAATGGTACATTCTACTTTCCCATCCATTTGAGAGTGGAAAGTGGTGCTAAGGTTCACTTGGTGCCCAACTCTCTGAAAAGACAACCAAAACGAAGAAGAGAAATATGTACCTCTATCAGATATGAAGGATACCGAAGCCTAATGCAGTTGAACTATTTCCTAAATGTAAAAATTCACATAATCATCTCCCAAATAATTATTTCTCATAGGCAAGAAGTGAGCGTACTTAGTCATCATTATCAACAATGACCCAAATAGAATCGTACTAGTTAGGGGGTTGCGGGAGATCAATAACAAAGTGTATATTGATCATCTCCCATTTCTATAAGGGTAAAGCTATGTCCTCTGAGGTACCACCTGGACTTAAGTGTTCCACCTTAAATTATTTGAAATTCAAACACTTTCCCACAACGTTATCAACATCTCTTTTCATGTTATTCCACCAGTAAATCTCCTTTAGGTCATGATACATTTTAGTGGGGCTAGGGTGAAGAACATACCTAGAATTATGAGCTTCATTTAAGATACATTCTAGTAGTCCATCCACTTTGGCACACACAACCTACCTTGGTATCTTAAAATACCATCTCATTCAATTTCAAATGCCATAATCTTTTGCAGACCTACGTCCTCCTTAATCTACACCAATATAGGATCTCTGGCTTGCTTTTACTTAACTTTGACTCCTAGAAATGATTTAGATGATTCTTGGATGAACAACCCTCCATTCTCAGAGTCTAGGAGTCGAACTCCTGAATTAGAAAGTCGATAAATATCTTTAAATAGATTCCTCTTTTATTCGTCGACATCAGAAAGAATAACCATGGACAACCTGCTAAGAGCACCAACAACCACATTAACTTTACCTGAATGATAATGTAGGCTCACTTTATAATCCTTCAATAATTCCAACCACCGCCTATTCCTTAGATTCAAATCCTTTGGGGTGAATACTCACTGTAAACTATTATGATCAGTAAAAATGTCAACGCGTTCCTCATCAAGATAATGATGCCAAATTTTCAGAGCAAAAAGCATAAAAACCAATTCTATATCATAGGTGGGATAGTTTTCTCATAGACTTTTAATTGCCTAGACGCATAGGACACTACCTTACCATGCTGCATAAGTACATACCCAAGTCTCACTTGGGTTGTATCAAAGTACACCACAAAACCCTCTGTACCTTTAAGAAGGGTCAAAACTGGTATGGTACTCAACTTGTCTTTCAATCTCTCAAAACTATTCTCATATGCTTCAGACCACAAAAACTTGATCTTCTTCTGAGTCAACCTGGTAAGTGGAGAAGATATAGATGAAAAACTCTCTATGAACCTTTTATAATATCCTGTCAAACCTAAGAAGCTCTAAATGACGGTTGGAGTCGTGGGTCTGGGCCATTTCCTTACTTTCTCAACCTTTTAGGAATCAACCTTAATTACCTCACTACAAAAAATACGCCCCAAAAAAGCTATTACACTGAGCCAGAACTTGCACTTAGGAAATTTTGCATACAACTCGTGGTCCTTAAGAGTCTGAAGGACGATCCAAAGATGATTAGCATGATCTTCCTTATTTTTAAAGTAAACCAAAATACAATCGATGAAAACAATGACAAACAATTCCAAAAATTGCCAGAACACCTATTCATGAGGTCCATGAATATTGCAGGGGCATTAGTCAATCAAAAGGATATAACCAAGAATTCATAATAACCATACCGAGTTTAGAAAGTCATTTTGGGAATGTAAGCCTTCCTAACCTTCAACTTATAATAACCCAAACAAAGGTCAATCTTAGAGGAATATTTAGCAACCTGAAGCTGGTAAAAAAGATCATTAATTCTAGGAAGAGAGTACGTATTATTAACTGTGACTTTATTTAATTAATGGTAATATACAGAAAGAGTCATCTTTTTTGTGAACGAAGAGTACAGGAGCCCCCAAAGGGGAGACACTAGGATGAATAACCCTTTATCAAGAAGATTTTTTAATTGCTTCTTTAATTTTTTCAATTTTGCAGGAGCCATATTAGACGAAAAAATTGAGATAGGCTGAGTGTCTGGCAATAATTCAATGTTGAAGTTTATCTCCCTATTTGGAGGTATCCTAGAGAGGTCATTAGGAAAGACTTCTGGGAACTCAGTAACTACTAGAAATGATCGAAGGGAGTGATTTTTTATGCTAAAATCTTTGACTGAGATGATATAGTACAAACAACCTTTGGATATGAGCTTACAAGCCCTAAGATAAAATATAAAATTCCCTGTAGTCGCAAGAGAATACCCCTCCCATTCTATAAATAGATTAGTAGGGAAACAAAAGGTGACCTTTTTTTGTTCTACAATCTAGTGTAGAGTAGCACAAGTGAAGCTAATCCATTCTAGAATAGCGTCAAAGTCCATGTCACGGCCTGAGACTACCCCTAGTTATAACACGGTGCTTAGAACCACAAGTGATCCCAAGCTAACCCATGAACTGGAATGATACTTGAGCAACTGATTTAGAATATATAAAATAGCTAAATTTGTTGTATGGAAACATAATCATGACATAATCTGAATAAACATTATACTGATAAAGTTTACAATCTAATAAAACCAAAGAGAAAACTAGAATTTACATTTCATGACTTTGATTGACTATCTATGATACCTCTACTATACTGACTATAGATGGCTAGGATATGCCTCCTACTACCACTAATCAATACATATGAGAAAATACACTATAGTGCATAAATTACAACTGACTAGAGTTCACGAAATAGGAGAACTCATTACCTACTGACTGGAAGCTGCAACTATCTAATTATGAAGTGTAGGCTACAACTGGTACCTACATTATAAGACAATGTAGCACATAGACATATATGTGGATTAGTACTTTTGAATGTTTTGAGTAAATAGGGGTGGATGCATTAAGTAAAATTGAATAAATACATAATCTTAAAACATGCATGCTAAGTGCAATTAGACTCACCAAGAGGTTGAAATAAACTAAAAGTTGAAGTATCTTAAAATATAAGTAACAATTATAATATGATAAGCTGGTGAATCACTACACTTAGTTTCTTAAAACTTTAATTTTGTAGAATGAATAGAACTAAAGCTGGGAAGTAATAGAACATGGATACAGTACGTAAGTCTCTTATAAAGATGAATAGACTGTAAAACCACACTGAGGTCATGTATGAATACTGAGCATAAAAACATGGACATATAAAACTGATAATACAAGACCAAGTAAAACATGTACTAAAATTATCTGAATACCTGAATAAATGATATATGAATAACTGAAATAATCTACAAAACTTAATAAATAAATACTAAAATCTGTCTACTTGGTCAAGCAAACCTAAACTGAGATAAACTGATTACTGACTGAAATAGTGGGATCTATCATGTAACCAATATAAACCATGTTAGATAATATGGAGCCCAACGACTGACCCATGTTGAGGAGGGTTGTTCTATCCTTGCCATCAAAATAGAACCTGAACTGAAGTGGTCTCTAAACTGAGCCCATCTTGAGAAAGGGGAAACACTCTCTAGCAAGGCCCTTAAACCTACGGTGGTATATAGTTTCTAGGAAAGTAAGATGCGGTGAACCCATACTTTCCACTCAGTGCTAAATCCTACTAGCAACTGGAAGACACTGAAATACTAACTGGTGCATGCACTGATAACTGTTAAGATCAGGTCATGCTCTATTGTAAACAATAGTGCATATAGAGTCTGAAGTAATCATAGGCATGCAACTTGATAGTGATCAACATGAGCACAACAACTAAGCATAATGATAAGACATGGTTTAACTAACTTATTACTTGAAAATTAGAAGATCAGGTATTCATAACCCACCAGCACTGAATGACCATAAAGCACGATATTAACACTTAAAACTGTAATATGGGAATATTGGTTCAAAGACCCAAAACATGAACATTCCACCAAACATGTAAGATCATGAACTTGAACATGGGAATGTGTTAAACATAGGAAATCAACATGATTACATGGCTAAATTCATAAATTGGGGATTTTACATGAAATTCACTTGAATATGACATAGAAAATTGTAATTTAAATCATGAATTAACCTAATCTTTCATGGGATCATAGGTGAACATGAAATTGAGTTAAATTACTAAGACAAAAAATAAATTTAATCCATATTAAACATATAAAACTCCATAATAACAGAAAATCCATACTTTAGTTGAAAAAAAAATTGGGCTCCATGGGTGAAAGGGACCCATGGATGAACACCCACATACCTTAATTATTCATGAAGGAATCTTGAAACTAAAGCTTGCATCCTTCTGTTCTTAAGAGGAAAATCTTGAATTATTGTTCTTGGAAAAAGAGGAGGGTTGTTACGTAAGAAATTTTGAAGAAGATGGGAAAATAATGCCCTTTTGGGTGTTATAATTTGTGCCTCGGACGTTTGGGGTTGAGGGAAAGGACAAAAGTGTCCCTTGACCCTTAAAAAGTTGAAACTAAGAAGGAATAGACCCCGTGGCTCACCCTATAATCCATGGGAGTAGCACCCATAATGCCCGCCTTATTCCATAGAAATAACCTTCATGGCACGGGCTTATCGTCTTCGGTTACTGTCTCTTTTGAAAAAGGCCATAACTTTTCACTCGAGTATCGGATCAAGGCAAAATTGGTATAGTTGGAAATCTAACTCAATTATCTATCATTTGTTGGGTCTTTAGCTGAAAAATTTCACATATGTCAAAAGTTATGCATGTTCAAAGTAGACCCTTATAGAATCAAATACAAAGATTTGGCCGAATCAAAGGCTCTTAGCTCAACTTTGCTCTAAGTGATTTCCGTGAATATTTTCACCTCAAAATCATTATTCACCCTAGTACAATGATAATGACACATGTATTCACATACAAATCATGGAATTAGAGCTTACACATGTAGGAACAATGGTTCAAAGTCTATCCTAAAAGTTTGGGGTGTTACATTATCTCCCTCTTGGAATCATTCATCCTCAAATGATGGATAGGAACTTATTAAAGTCTTATGAGTATGGAATAATGTACATATGACATGTCTGGTAATGAAGAATATAGCTGAACTAAAGCATTATAAATTTATCATGAAACTGATTCCTGATCTAACTTGACTTTACTTACTATAAGGAGCTGATTCATGATGAGAGTTTAAAACGCACTTGAGGTGTTAACTTATAAAATCATAAATTATGAGATAACGATACTAAGATCGTACAAGGGGTATTACACTATTTAAACTAAAATACATGGAAAACTATGATCATTCACTAAGTACTTATGAACTGAATCATGACTACATAGTTGAATCTAAAACATGACGTATGAACTGAACTGAATTCGTAACTTGCATGGACGTGAATGAATTACCTCATGGAATAGACATATTAATGAACCTTGGATAGTAAGACTAGATGGAAAGATGGAAACCCGTGCAAACTTATCCATCTGACTACTAACCTGAATTGTTGTCTATACCAACTAACTCATACTGAAATTTCGTACTAAACTGGAGTATTTCTTCAAAACTCTTTGTAGGAAGTTATAATAATATTAGGGAGAAAAAAATCTTGGGCATGATCTAAATAAGGTATCTGCATATGGAATCGCAACATGGCTATAACTATGTAACATGGAAAGTAAGGCTATGAAACATTATCTAGGATACAATCATTATGCCTTAAGTAAGGCAACTTCTAAATTCCAAGCTTAGTCACTCTTCTCAAATACCTCCTCATCTATACTTGCCCTCTTTAATACTATGCTCATATATTCAACTTGAAATTTTCACATGGGCACATATAACTACTCTAGTCAAAGTCTGAGTTGAATTACAGACTCTCACCATGTTCAATCCTAACTCGAAATCACACGATACTGTACATAACACCATAACACTAGTTTGAACTATGAATTCAATACCCCATGCATTTTCATAACTTCTCATCTCAAGAGCAATTCTTATTACCACTTCAACAACTAAATTCAACCTCTTAATAGGAATTCACTAGCACACAATACACCTATCCTCTTATATACCAACATGACATTCAAGCCTATCATTATAACGACATATGAACTTCTTGGAAAATACCCATAAAACTATCTTTCTCATATTCTCTAAACCTCTACCAAAAAGAACTTTGTTCCCTATTCTTAAGAAGACACACATGGAATTCTCAACTAACCATGACATATATCAAAAGCTCTTCCCTAATTATCCTTCACAATTATAACCTGAGATACAACAAGCATGCAATAATCTTTCCCCAACATGTGACATAGATTCTCTCCCATCTAAACAATTATTCATCTCCACTATCATTATATAAGAAGAGGTCATTGAAAGGTTAGAACATGAGGACCTGAAGCATGGAAGGATACTATATGTAACTTGACACTTAACTGATACATGAGAAATAAAGTATCAACGATAAAAATTTATCAAAGAGAGATAACCTGAGAACATACATGACATAATCTAAAACTCACTGGTCATTAAGAGTGTAGCATGAGTACCTGGAACTGAACATACTATAAAGCATGAGTACATGAGTCATGAGCTACATGACTTGTGTTTAGAATTCATAAAATCATGGAATATAATTCGTACTTATGGGTGAAATGGAACTCCTCATACTAGGAATTAGAAGCGTACATAATTCTATGAAAAGTTCATGAATGTGAGCTATGATCATGGAACTGACATTTAAGGCATATGTAGATGTCGTGATAACTAAAGTACAAAACTTTGCACTGAGATAAGGATGGGTTAGGCATATTCCTCTCATACTGATGTTCTACAATACACTAGCAACACTACTAGAATTTAAGAGCCTAACTTGATTACTTGTTCTATCATCTCCCCCTTAGCTTAAAGCTATCATTCTAAGTCTGTGCACCCCTTAATAAAGTCTAAACTGAACTGCAACCATTTTACTCTAGAGTTTAAGATATAACAATACACATATATACTAAACTCACCTGAAAGACTACACCTAAAAGTGTAAAACCACTGCTAGTACTTCCCTCTGAATTCACACTATCTAGAATTTAATATCTTTCTTTCTATTAGCTCATTTAACCAAGACACAAACTTAAATTCTAACACTTAACATGGATATTCCCAAACTTTTAATGAGCCATACTAATTTCCTTCATAGCCTACTAATGTCGCACCTCTAAACTTATATTTTTCCCTAAACCATAAGAATTACCATTACGCTAATATTTCCAACATTATCATACCCTACATCAATAACATATAATTTCAAATAAAAACTGTAAGACCCCAAAAAATTCTTAACTTAATTTAGTTTTTTATGCTTGTTAAGGGGTTTCAGACTTAGAAAATTCTAGCTAAGTATTTAGACTTAGTGTTATTTTATCCTTCAAAAGTTGAAAAAATCTTATTTTTCGACCTTTATGTCCATTAAATATTGATGTTTGATTTAATTCATGATCAGGAATATTATTAGGTGTTCTCGGATAAGTTTTGAATTTTTTGGACTTTGTTTGAAACATCTTTGGGATCCTAAATCAGTGAATCAATGTGATCTTGATGTGTCGCATCGAGTATCGCGTTGAAAAAAATTTTCTCCATATCTCAACATCCAACTCCAGTGAACCGATATGGACTCGACTTAGTGCATTGGCTATCGTGCCGGTGCCAATGATGCGATGCATTGGCCTACGCATTGGGCTGCGCATCGATGGTTCAATTTATAGTCATTTAAAAATACTATGTCCTCATGGTTAATTAAGTCTTTTTTCCACGCCCTTAATCCCCGTAACATGAAATTTAGTCCTATTTTAGCAAGTTATATTCATTCTTTCATAAGTTGCTCAAGAACAAAACCCTAGGTGAATTAAATTCAAATTCAAGGCTCAAGATTCCACCGTTATTTTTTCTGAATTCACCGACTAAGGTATGTGAAATGTTCATCCAAGGGTTCCTTCCACCCTTGGAGTCCAAGAAACTCTTTTAAAGCTCATGTAGAGTGATTTCACGATTTCCATGATTTAAATTAAAGTGTATTTATGATTTATTACAAGATTCATGTAGATTTAATTGATATGTGTGCTTTTTCATGTGAATTCATGTTGAAACTCTTGGAATTATGTAATTGAAATTGAATTGAATCATAATGCCTACACGTTATTTTAGTATTATGTGCATATATTGCGCCCCACAGGTGTTTGATGAATTATCCATGTGAGTTGCATAGTGAAAAATTATATCATGTTAGCATGTATGCAAGTGTTTTCTTGAATTCCCAAATGAATGAATGATGACTAAGTAGTTAGTTACCATGTCTCAAGATTATGCCATGTCTTTTAAGCTTATACTATCGAGTCTTGGGGGTATTTAATACCTAAAAATTTAGTTGATTGTCTTGAGCCATGGTCAGTCACAGAGTATAATCAGTCATGTCTCAATCTATAGAATTCAGTCAGTGACAGAACTTAGAAAAACTCAGTGAACTTAGAATCAGTCCAGCTCAGTTCATTAAAATTAGTTCAATTCAGTTATACAGTACGATTAGTAATAGTTCAGTCTAGCCTAGTATAGTTTAGAATTCGGACCAGTGTCTATTCAGTTTAGAGTAGGATTCAGCATCGAGTGAACCTAAGGATGGGGACTCACCTACCAGTAGAGGGTGAAATCCTTAGAAGTAGTCCTTGCATTATAGAAATACGTAGCCAACGTAGGTTAAGACATCAACCTGCCAGTTGAAGGTTGATTAGGTAATCTACCTATCAGTTGAGGGTACCACCATTCTCGATCAGAGTATTTGCCAGATAAGGGTGACTCAGCACTTGTACTTACTCATGGCACTGTATTGACACCCTTCCAACTGGGTTACAGGTTGGGCCCTAAATCAGTTAGAGAAGGGGCATGTTGGTTAGATAATTATTTCCCACTATCTTAGTTTCATATTTAGTCTTAGTATGGAGCTTAGTATAGTTTTGTAGATTCAGGGTTATCAGACACAGTCACTCAGCTCAGTATAGGATTCAATATAGATCTACAGAATCAATACTATCAGACACAATCATTTATTTACTAGTAATTCAGTATCAGTACACTCAGATATTAGTTAATCAGTGTTTAAATTCAGTATTTAGTGTTATTACGATCTTAGTATAATTTTCATTTTCATGCATGTACTCTCATTAAGTCATACTCGTGATATTCAGTTAGTATTGTTCATGCATATGAACCCATGCGTTTCAGTCTACCTCATTGAGTATACCAGTACATTCAAAGTACTGATGCATACATTTTTTTGTGCTATGATGTCTTATATCGTAGGTTCAAATGCACGGGCTCTTAAGCACCCTTAGCAGTTCAGATTTTCAGCATACAGAGTTAGTGCTGAGTCCTCATAGTTTGAGGACGTGATTATTTATTTCATTATTTCATTTTAGTTTTAGTAGTCATAGTTAGTTGGGGACTTGTCCAATCAACTCCGCAGTTTAGATAGTTTAGAGGCTTTTCAGAATAGAGTATTTTTAGACAGTTGTTCAGTTTTCAATATTCATTTTTAGTTTTTGGGTATTTTGATACCATATCCAATATTATTTATATTATTGAACCTTATGGCATATTTTTCACCAAATTTCCATATATTTTAGTCTTATTATTATTCAGTTATTACAGCTGGTACCAGTCATAGCTTAGCTTATAGTACTTCAGGATTATGAGCACTGTGTAGCATCTGGGGTACAGACTCGGGGCATTACAAACTTGGTATCAAAGCCTAAGGTTTCAAAAGAGTCCTACGAAGTTTCAAAGTCATATATAGTAGAGTCTTGTGCATGGGTATGTTGCGCTCCATACTTATGGACAGGAGGCTACGAGATATTTTAGGAAAAGTTACCCTTCTTTCAGTATTCATGTTGTGTGAGTGAGCATGAGCTCCAGTTAAACTGTTAGTCTAATCCTTTCTATTCCATTTATAAAGATATGCCTCCAAAGTGGACTAAGGGATTAGGAATAGGAAACCAGCCAGAACTCCAGCCCATCCATCCAGATCCACTGGATGAACACGTCTCCCATACTGAGTTCAAAGTAGCATTCACCACCCTAGCTCATTCTGTGGCAGCCTATAATAAATGCCAAGCTACCATTCAGGCTAACCCAGTGGACAATACTATCACTTCCAGTATTCAGGACTTCATCTGAATGAACCCTCCATCATTTACTGTGTCTAAGTCAAATGAGAACCCTCAGGAATTTCTTGAACAAGTGCGGAAGGTTATTGATATTATGGGGGTGACCTTTATTGAGAGTGATGAGTTGGTCGCATATCAATTGCAGGATATGGCACACTAGTAGTTTAAATAGTGAAAAGCAGAAAGGGATGCAGATGCAGGGTCCATAGAGTGGGAAGTTTTTTCCACTACTTTTCTGGATAGGTTGTTCCTACTAGATTTGAGAAAAGTGAAGGTTCTGGAATTTATCAATTTGAATAAGGGCAATATAATAGTGAAAGAGTATTTTCCCAAGTTTACGAAAGTAGCTAGATATGCTCCTCATGTGGTAGGAGACAGCAGATCCTGAATAAGTAAGTTTATGTCAGGGGTGTCTAGTGGCATAGTCAAGGAGTGTAGGACCGCAATACTTATTAAAGATATGGACATATCTAGGCTAATGGTCCATGCTCAGCAGATAGAGGACGCCAAGAATAAAGAGAAAAGGAGGGATAGAAAGAGAGCGAGAACAGGTAGTATCAACTTCACTTAACCCAAGTCAAGGGGTGGGAATCATTCTCAGTTCCACCCAAAATCTTTAGTCCCAGCTCCATCCTCAGCCAGTGCATCTGTGCTAAAATTTAGAGATGGCAACAGGGATAGACATCAAGCTCTAAACCCCAGGGCAGTGTTAGCAGTGCCCAAACCAATCCCCTTTGTCAGAAATGTGGAAGATACCACCAGGGTATCTATAAAGTAGGCATTGATGTGTATTTTGGGTATGGAAATCTAGGCAACAGAGTCATAGATTGTCCCCAGTCAGGTTCTCAGTTCAGTATAACCGTCCCCCAACTCAGTTCGATCTCCCAAATCAGCAGAGTGCTGCTTCCAGTGCCACCAGTAGGCAATGCCCAAATAGACTCTATGCTTTTTAATCCGGATAGGATCAAAAGAGTTCTCCTGATATTGTCACTGGTACATTACAAGTTTATTATTTATATGTTTACGCTTTGCTAGACCCAGGAGCTTTTTTGTCCTTTGTTACTCATTATATAGCTGTCGATTTTAGAGTCAGTCCTGAAATCCTAGCAGAGATTTTTTCAGTCTCTACCCTAGTGGGTAAATCTATCATAGCCCGACAGATATACAGAAATTGTCTGATTATGGTATCTCAGAAAGTCACTTCACAGACTTAGTCGAATTAGAGATGACTGATTTTGATGTCATTCTCGGCATGGATTGGATTCATTTCTATTATGTCTCAGTCGACTGCAAAAATAGAATTGTCCAGTTCTAGTTTCCAAATGAAACCATCCTCGAGTGAAAGCATAGTACTTCAGTACTTAGGGGTCAGCTAATTTCTTACCTTCGAGTAAGAAAAATAATATCTAAGGGATATATCTACTATCTAGTTCAAGTCTAGGACTCTGATTCAGGAACCCCTACTCTTGAATTAGTGTCAGTAACATATGACTTTCTATATGTGTTTCCCAAAGATCTTCCCGGGATTCCTTCCAAAAGGAAAATTGACTTCGGAATAGACTTTCTTCTAGATACTCAGCCCTTATCTATCCTAACATATAGAATGGCATATGTAGCACTCAAAGAATTAAGTGAACAATTAAATGATCTCCTAGATAAGGAATTCATCAGACCCAGTGTGTCCCCGTGGAGCACACCAGTTTTATTCGTTCGTAAGAAAGATGATTCCCTCAGAATATATATTAACTACCATCAGTTAAATAAAGTCATGATCAAGAACAAGTATCCACTTCCTAGAATTAATGACTTGTTTGACTAACTTCAGGGTGCCAGTTACATCTCTAAGATAAACCTCAAATCAAGTTATCACCAGCTCAGAGTTGGGGAGTGTGACATCCTAAAAATAGCTTTTAGAACTTGGTATGGTCACTTCAAATTGTTAGTCATGTCCTTTGGTCTTATAAAAGCCCCAACAGCTTTTATGGACCTGATGAACTATGTGTTCAAGCAGTACTTGGACATGTTCATCATAGTCTTCATAGATGACATTCTTGTCTAATCACGTAGTGAACATGACTATGTAGACCATCTCAGAATAGTATTACAGACTCTCAAGAAACATCAGTTATTCACCAAATTCAGTAAGTTTGATTTTGGCTAAGTTCAGTAGCTTTCCTCGGCCATATAGTTTTCGGTGATGGCATTAGGGTTGATCCCCAAAAGATTAAAGTAGTAAAAAACTAGCCCAAACCTATATTTTCTTTAGATATTAAGAGTTTTGTGGGCTTGGCCGACTATTACCGACAGTTTGTTAAGGGATTTTCATCTATTGCATCCCCTATGTCCAAACTGACTCAGAAGAAAAATTAAATTCCAGTGGTCAGATTCTTGTGAAAAGAGTTTTTAGGAATTGAAGATTTGACTTACTACACCTCTAGTTTTGACCCCTACCAGATGGTTCAAACGGCTTTGTTGTGTATTGTAATGCCTCTAGAGTTGGCTTGGGGTATGTTCTGATATAGAGATGTAAGGTCATAGCCTATGCCTCTAGACAGCTTAAGCCTCATGAGATGAATTACCTCCCCATGATCTTGAGTTAGCAGTTGTAGTGTTTGCCTTAAAGATTTAGAGGCACTATTTGTATGGTTTGGACGTGGATGTGTTCACTGACCATAAGAGCCTACAGTATGTATTTTCTTAGAAAGACCTAAACCTCCATTAAAGAAGGTCGTTGGAGTTATTGAAAGACTATAACATGAGTGTTTTGTATCATCCGAGCAAGGCCAATGTAGTGATTGACGCTCTCAATAGAATGTCTATGGGTGGTATTGCTCATTTTGAGGATAGTAAGAAGATATTAGCGCAGGAAGTTCATCAGCTATCCTGACTAGGTGTCCTCTTAGTGAATTCAGTAGAAGGTAGTGTATGGGTGAAGAGTAGTTCAGAATCATCCCTAGTTTTCTTATTGAAGGAAAAGAAAGATAGGGATCTTAATCTAGTTAAGTTAAAAGAATTAGTCATAGATCAGAAGGTAGAGGTTTTCTCCCAAGGCGGAGATGGTGTTTTGCATTTTTAGGGTCGACTATGTATGCCAGGCGTAGATGACTTGAGGCAGCAAATTCTTGCAGAAGCGCATGGTGCGCGCTACTCTGTTCATCCAGGGGCCACTAAAATGTAACATGATTTGTGGGAGATCTATTAGTGGAGTGGAATGAAGAAAGATATTGCAGAGTTTGTGGCTAAGTGCTCAACATGTCGGCAGGTTAATATTGAGCATTAGAAACCTAGTGGGTCCATGCAGGAGTTTAGAATTCCCACCTGAAAATATAAAGAAGTGAACATGGACTTTGTGATGGGATTGCCTCGCACTCATCATCAGCATGATTCAGTTTGGGTCATTGTAGACAGAAAAATCAAATCAACTTATTTCCTACCAGCCCATAGCTCTTACTCAGCCGAGGATTATGTCGAACTCTATATCAGAGAGTTGGTCAGATTGCACGGTGTTCTATTTTCCATCTCAGATAGAGGTACTTAGTTTACCTCTCATTTATGGAAAGCATTCCAAAAGGGTCTTGTTACCCGAATTCACCCAGTATAGCCATTCACCCTCAGAAAGAAGGCCAAGTAGAAAGGACCATTCAGACTTTAGAGGATATGTTGCAAGCTTGTATAATAGACTTTAAAGGTAGTTGGGATGACCACTTGCCTTTGATTGAGTTCGCATACAACAACAACTATAATTCTAGTATTCAGGTTTCTCCGTTTTAGGTGTTTTATGGGAGGAGTTGTAGATCTCACATTGGTTGGTTTGAAGTGGGTGAGGCTGTAGTGCTAGGGCCTGACTTGGTATTTAATACCTTAGAGAAAGTCTAATTAATCAGGGAAATATTTAAGACAGCTCAGAGTCGACAAAAATTTTACCCAAATATGCATAGAAAGGATCTCAAGTTTGAGATTATTGACTATATATACTTGAAAATCTCTCCTATGAAAGGAGCGAAGTGGTTTGGAAATAAGGGAAAATTCAGTCCCTGATATGTCGGTCCTTACTGAATTCTTAGCCATTTTAGAAAGGTAGCTGACGAGTTTGAGTTTCCCTCAGATCTATCTTCAGTCCACCCAGTGTTTCATGTCTCCTTCCTAAAGAAATGTATAGGTGACCCATCAGTCGTAGTCTTCATAGAGGGCATAGATTTTCAGAATAGCCTCTCTTACGAAGAGATTCCAGTCGAAATCCTTGTTTATCAGATTTGCAGACTGAGGAACAAAAAAGTCCCTCTAGTCAAAATTCTTTGGTGGAATCAGTCCGTTGAGGAAGCTACTTGGGAAGAAGAAGCAGATATGCGGACCAAGTATCCTCACCTCTTCTCCGCAAACTCAAATTTATCTCAAGATAATAGTTTTCCTTAAGCTTACTCAGTTTCATGCACAGATTATCCAATACAAACTTGGTATTAGTTACCATTGCATATTCAGTCATATGTTCATGAGTCATTCCAGTCATGTATTCTTTCATTAGATAGTCATGTTCGGTATGTCAGGAATGTCAGTCAGATAATCATGTTTCAGATGTTTGTGTTCAGTAAGTTCAGTCTACCAGTATTCCCATCTTAGTCAGTCTCATTCGAGGATGAATTTTCCCAAGGGGGAGATAATGTAAGACCCCACAAAATTCTTATCTTAATTCAATCCTTTAATCTTGGTAAGGGGTCCCAGACTTTGAAAATTCCATCTAAGTATGCAGACTTAGTGTTGTTTTAGCCTTCAAAAGTAGGCAATATTAATTTGCAACCTTTACATCCATTAAATGTTGATGTTTGTATTAATTCATGATCAGGAATGTCAGTAGGTGTTTTCGGACAAGTTTTGAATTTTTTGGAGTTCGTTTGAAGCACCTTTGGGATCCTGAACCAATGAATCAATGAGATCTTGATGTGTCGCATTGACTATCGTGTTGATAAATATTTTCTCCAGCTCTCAGCATCCAATTCTAGTGAACTGATGCAGACTCAACACCGCACGGTGGATATCATCCGGTGCCAATGACGCGGCGCGTCGGCCTATGCATCGATGGTTCAGTTTACAATCATTAAAAAAAGGCCTCATCCTTAGGGTTAATTAAGTCTTTCTCCCACTCCCTTCAGCCCCCATAACACAAAATTTAGCCTTCTTTTAGCAAGCTATATTAATTCTTTACAAGTTGCTCAAGAACAAAAATCCTAGGTAAATTAAATTCAATTTCAAGTCTCATGATTCCACCAATAATTTTCCAGAATTCACCAACTAAGGTATGTGAAGTGTTCATCCAAGGGTTCCTTCCACCCTTGGAGTCGAAGAAACTCTTTTAAAGCTCATGTAGAGTGATTTCACGATTTCCATGATTTGAATTAAAGTGTATTCATGATTTATTACAAGATTCATGTAGAGTCAATTGATATGTGTGCTTTATCAGGTGAATTCATGTTGAAACTCTAGGAACTATGTAATTGAAATTAAATCATGATCCCTAGATATTGTTTTAGTATTATGTGCATATATTGTGCCCTACAGGTGTTTGATAAATTATCTATATGAGTTGAAAAGTGAAAAATTATATCATGTTATCATGTATGCAAGTGTTTGCTTGAATGCCCAAATGGATGAATGATAACTAAATAGTTAATTACTATGTCTCAAGATTATGCCATGTCTTTTAAGCTTATTCCATCAAGTCCTAGGGGTATTTAAAACGTGAAAATTTAGTTGCTTGTCTAGAGCCATGGTCTATCACAGAGTAAAATCAGTCATTTCTCATCAGTAGAATTTAGTCAGTTACAGAACTTAGGAAAACTCAGTCAACTTGGAATCAGTCCAGCTAAGTTTAGTAAAATTAGTTCAGTTCAGTTATACAATACGATCAGTAATAGTTCAATCTACCCTTGTACAATTTAGAATTCAGTCTAGTATCTAATCAGTTGGGAGTAGGATTCAGCACCAAGTGAACCGAAGGATGGGGACTCACATGCCAGTAGAGGGTAAAATCCTTAGAAGAAGTCCTTGCATTCCAGAACTACATAGCCAATGTAGGTTGAGACATCAACCTGCCAGTTGAGGGTTGATAACGTGATCTACCTGCCAGTTGAGGGTACCACCATTCTCATTCAGTGTACCTGCTAGATGAGGGTGACTCAGCACTTATCCTTACCAGTGCTACGGTATTGACACCCTTCCAACTAGGGTTACAGGTTGGACCCCAAATTAGTTAGAGAAAGGGCATGTCTGTTAGATGACTATTTCCAACAATCTCAGTTTCAAATTCAGTGTCAGTATATGGAACTCGGTTTAGTTTTGTTGATTTAGGGCTATCAGACACGGTCACTCAGCTCAGTACGGGATTCATTATATATCCACAAAATCAAGACTATCAGAAATAGTCATTCAGTTACTAGTAATTCAGTATCAGTATACTCAGATATTAGTTAATCAGTGTTGAGATTCATTATTTAGTGTTATTATGATTTCAGTACAGTTTCCATATTCATGCATGTACTCTCATTCAGTCATACTCATGATATTCAGTTAGTATTGTTCATGCATTTTAGCCTACCTCACTGAGCATAACAGTACATTTAAAGAACAGATGCATACCTTTCTTTTGTACTATGATGTCTTATATCATAGGTTCAGACGAACAGACTCCTGAGCACCTTTAGCAGTTCAGATTCTCAGCATACAAAGTTAGTGCTGAGTCCTTATAGTTCGAGGACGTAATTACTTATTTCATTATTTGAATTCAGTTTCAGTAGTCGGAGTTAGTTGGGGACTTATCCCATCAACTCTATAATTCAGATAGTTTAGAGTCTTTTCAAACTAAAGTATTTTCAGATAGTTGTTCAGTTTTTCGTATTGATGTTTAGTTTTTTGGTATTGTGATACCATATATAGTATTATTTTCAACATTAAAGCTTATGGCATGTTTTCCACTAATTTTCTGTATATTTTAGTATTATTGTTATTTAGTTACTATAGCAGGTACCAGTCATGGGTTAGCTTGTAGTCCTTCGAGATTATGACCACCGTGTAGCGTCCGGGGTACAGACTCGAGGCATTACAAAACTACTCAAATTCTTCCATACACTATTTCAAGCCTACTAGTTCACCTTTCATACAACTAGTCCTATTGATACATAATCTACTAAATTCAGAGAAACACTATCCCACTTTACTACTGCTAAACTTTTGGGTTCATGCTTTTAATTCTAGATTATATGCTATCAGAGGATTCTGGAAAGGGATCTGAGGGCACATCTAACTTTGGCTTAGTACACGATTTTCATAAACATGAATGAAGTTTTTTAATTTCTAGAACTTAATAGCATTGATGGGATACTTTCGATCCTACCTAAAATCCTATAACTTTCTGAGAAAACTCTATCTACGATAGTTTAAGCTTGGGTATTTTTATTGCCTCTAGAATAAGGCAGAGTTGGCAGAATAGAGTAACGTAAGAATCTGCATAAGTTCATTTGAGAACAATTCTACTCCATGATCTGAGATGTAAAAGAATTTAAACATTTCTTAAATGCCCTATATCCTTTCAAAGAAAAGTACAGATGTCTCTGTACCATTCCGTAAGACTTTACTAGACACGGCTTCATAGACACCCTAGGACACTTGAAATCTATGCTCTGATACCAAGTTATTCATGACCTGAGACCACCCCTAAACGTAATACGGTGCTTATAACCACAAGTGATCCCAAGCTAACCCATGAACTAGCAAGTTACTTGAGCAACTAATTTAGAATATATAAAATAGCTAAATTTGTTGTGCAGAAACATGATCTGAATAAACATTATACTGATAAAGTTTATAATTTGATGAAATTGAAGAGATAATTGGAATTTACATTTCAGAACAATAACTGACTATCTCTAAAGCCTCAACTATATTGACTGTAGATAGCTGGGACATGCCTCCAACTACCACTAATCAATGCATATGAACAAATAAAATATAGTACATGAATTACAACTGACTGGAGTCCCCGAAATAAGAGAACTCATCACCTATTAACTGGAAGCTGCAACTATCTGATTATGAAGTATAGGCTATAACTGGTACCTACATTATAAGACAATGTTGCACATAGACTTATCTATGGATCAGTACTTTGGAATGGACTGAATAAGTGGGGGTGAATGTATTGAGTAAAACTGAATAGATACATAATCGTAAGACATGTATGCAAAGTGAAAGTAGACTCACCTAGAGGCTAAAATAAACTGAAATCTTAAGTATCTTAAAACATGAGTAACAAATATAATTTGATAGGATGGTGAATCACCACACTTAGTTTATTAAAACTCTACTTTTATAGAATGAATAGAACTAAATCTGGGAAGCGATAGAACATGGATACTGTATGTAAGTCTCATGTAAAGATGAATAGATTGTAAAATCGTACTAAGGGTCATGTATGGATACTGAGCATGAAAATATGAACATGTAAAACTGAGAATAAAAGACCAAGTAAAACATGTACTGAAATGATCTAAATATCTGTATAACTGATATCTCAATTATTGAAATAATCTATAAAACTGACTGAATAAATACTAAAATCTATCTACTTGGTCAAGAAAAATTAAACTGAGATAAACTTACCCATGTTAAGGAGGATTGTTTTATACTTTCCATCAAATTAGAACATGAGCTGTAGCAATAACTAAATCAAGCCCATCTTATGCAAGATGAAACACCCTCTAGCGAGGACCCTACACCTATGGTGGGACAAAGTTTCTGGGAAAGTAGGATGCCCTGAACCCACACTTACCACTCGGTGCTAAATATTACTCCCAACTGAAAGACACTAAAATACTAACTGCTACATGCACTGATAACTGCTAAGCTCAGGTCACAGTATTCTAAAATATCAAGGCATATAGGGTCTTAAGTAATAATAAGCATGTAAATTGATAGTGCCCGACATGATCATAACAACTGAGTATAATGATAAGACATGGTTTAACTGACTTATTACTTGAAAATCTGAAGATCGAGTGTTCATAACCTGCCAGCATTGAATGTCCATAAAGCACGATATCAACACTTAAAACTATAGTATGGAAATCATGGTCCAAAGAACCAGAACATGAACATTTCACCAAACATATGAGAATAATGAACTTGAATATAGGAATGTGTTAAAGATAAGAAATCAACATGATTACATGGATAAATCCATAAATTGGGAATTTAACATGAAATTCACTTAAAAATGACTTGGGAAATTGTATTTTAAAACATGAATTAACCTAATCTTTCATGGGATCATACATAAACATGAAATTGAGTTCAATTACTGAGGAAAGACATGAATTTAATAAATCTTGATCATATAAAACTCCATAATAAGAGAAAATCCATACTTCAGTTGAAAAGAAGGTTTTTGGGCTCTATGGGTAAAGGGGACCCATGGGTGAACATCCAGATACCTTAATTGAACGAATTCATGACGGAACCTTCAATTTGAAGCTTGAATCGTTGTGTTCTTGAGAGTATAATATTGAATTATTGTTCTTGGGAAAAGGGGAGAATTTTTACGTGAGAAATGTTAAAGAAAATGGGCAAATAATGCCCTTTTGGGTGTTATATTTTATGTCTTGGACGTTTGGGGTTAAGGGGAAAGGACCAAAGTCTCCCTAGACCCTTATGAAGTTGAAACTGTGAAGAAATACACCCGGAAATGCGCCCTCTAGTCCGTGGGAGTTTCCCCCACAACGCCTGCCTTAGTTTTGGGGAATAACCCCTGTGTCACAGGCTTATCACCTGCGGTTACTGCCTCTCATGAAAAAGGCCATAACTTTTTGTTCGGGTTTCAGATCAAGGCAAAATTAGTATTATTGGAAATCTAACTCAATTATCTATCATTTGGTGGGACTTAAAATGCAAAAATCCCACATATATAAAAAGTTATGCATGTTTAAAGTAGACTATTGACGAATCAAATACAAAGATTTGGCTGAATAAAAGGCTCTTAACTCAACTTTGCTCTAAGTGATTTCCTTGAACATTTTTCACCTCAAAATCACTCTTCACACTAGGATAATGATAATGACTCATGCATTTACATACAAATCATAGAATTAGAGTTCACACATGTAGAGATAATGGTTCAAAGTCTAGCCTGAATATCTGTAAGACTAACTACTCACTGAAACTAGTTTGAAAAGCCTCTAACTAGAACTGTCTGAAAGTGGAGTTGATGGGACAATCTCCTAACTAACTCAATCTACTAAAACACAAAGTCTACTAAGATAATGAAATAAAAGAATGTCCTCGCATGATGAGGACTCACTGCTAAAAATACTGCTGCTGGGTAAATCTGAATCTAGTATGCATGGTCGGGTACCTGAGCGTCCGAACTTATAATATGAAACATCATAGTGCAAGAAAGTATGCGTCAGTAAGTGGGTATGTACTAGTATTCTAGAAGAGGTAAGGATAAATACAAGGGCTCACTTGTATGAATAGTAACTGACTAATGATATAGAATAACTGAAGATAAGTGTACATGGAAAATCTGCAACTAATGTGAATACTAAGTATGCAATGCTGTGCATATACATGAATACTATAACTGAGCTTTTCTGAAGCTAAGTACTGAGTCTAATAATCTGAGATTACTGACACTGGTTGACTGTATCTGATAGTCCTGACTCTATAGAACTGAACTAAGTTCTATTCTGAAGACTGAGACTGAAACTGTGAGAGGTAATCATCTAACCATTATGCCCCAACTAAGATAATATAACTGAGCTGGGGTCCAATCTGTAACCTCAATTGGAAGGGTGTCAGTCCATGCCATAGGTAATGACAACTATTATGGAGTCAATCCTAACTAATTGGTGACCCCTGAGATCAGTCTCAAACTAGCGGGTGATCCCTAAGTATGTTAGTCCTATCTAAGGGGTGACATCTCATAACCTATGTTGCCTACGTAGTTTTGGAAATTAGGGATTGCTTCTAGGGACTCAGTCCTAACTAACATGTGTCCCCCCATCCCTAGGCTCACTGAGTTCTAAATTTTTCTCCCAACTCAAAGACACTGAACTGAGTATACTAAAATGGACTGGACTGATATTGAGATTACTGAGTTTTCATAAGTTCTACAATAGATTGAGTTGTACGAGTTCTGTAATGGACTGAGAGTACTTATGATTATGATATGGCTGATACTATTTTGTAACTGACACTGGCTTGATATAAATAACTAAATTTTTGGGTATTAAATACCCCCAAAACTCGATAGCATGAAAAGTAAAGCAAAGCATAACTTTGAATAACATAAAAATGTTCACTTGGTCATAATTCATTCATAGAGACATTTCATCAAACACTTGTAATGCATTAACTTGTACATGAATGGAGAACACATGTTAACATGCTATAATGGCATTATTTCATTCTCATAGACAATTTATCAATCACATGGAAAGAAGAATTGGTACATTAAATCATAAACACTTAGGGTTGACATGATTACAACAATCAACTTGCTTATTGAAAGGCTTATCATCAATATCATGTAGTTCAATACATATTAGGATCAATTCTTTGAACTTGTAATCTAGATCATGGATTAAAATCAAAATAACATCATAAACACCTATCACTTTGTAAATTCAAAGGTTTACCAAGATAATTAAATATTATTCACACTTGCTATTCAATTTTAGGAAAAACATGCACTTAATCATGGATTCAGACTGTAACACCTTGATTTTCTGAACCAGAATGCTACATGGTGCTTATGACCTCGAAGGACCACAAGCTAACCCATGACTGATATCTGTACCTGTGCACTATAATATATAATGTAATAATGCAGAAAATATGAACATGTAGGCCATAAGGTTCAACTGAATAAAGAATCTGTAAAATAGTAACATCCGTGAGCGTGAAAGATACCCAAAACAACTAAAAACTAAATCTGAAAGCTAAATCTGAGCATAAATCCGAAAGCATCTAAGTACTGTCTGAAATTAGGAGTTAAAGGAACATGTCTCCAACTAACTCCATAAAACTAAACTGAAGAAATAAATGAATCAATCAAATAATGTTGTCCTTAAATGAAGAGGACCCACTGCAACTCTGTATGACGAATGTGACTGGTACTGCTGGTTTGGAACTCGTGCCTCTGAAACTATGGTGTAACATAAAAATAAAGCCCCATAGCATTAATGCGTCAGTACAACTGGAGTACTGAGTATACGAGTGATGTAGGTTAATGCAAGGGTTTACGTGCATGAATAATACTACTGACTGACTGATATGAATGTAAGAGCAAAAATATACATACATAGTAACGAAGATCGTGAGTACGTGATGGCTAAATCTGTATGCTAATACATGGATGGAACCATAGTTCTGATAACATGGATGACTATACTTGACAACCCTGAATCTAGTTGAACTCTCTGAGTTCCATGCGATAACTGAATTTCACTGTATCTAACAGTCCTAGTATACTGATATCTGAAGAAATGTCTAACTTCTTTTACTGAGACTGATACTGAAACTGTGGGAGGTAGTTATTCAACCGGCATGCCCTATATGTGCCATTAGAGCTAAGATGGGGTCTAATCTTTTCCCTGACTAGAAGGGTGTCAATACTGTGCCACTGGTAAGGACAACATGTGAGAAACCCTTCTATAATAGGTAGATCTAGTGAGAACGGTGGGAACCCTCATACAAAAGGTTAAGCCACTTTATCTTCCCACATATAACTGGTTGCGATGTCTCAACCTATGATGGATACATAGTTCTGGAATACAAGGATGACTGCTATGAATCACACCCTCATATACAGGTGAGTTCCCATCCTTGGGTTCACTCAGTGCTAACTCCTATTCCCATTTGAAGAGACTAAACATGATTCAATTGACTGTACATAGACAGATTAACTAACTTCCATTGACTGGCGGAGTAGTACTATTATCTGAGAGTTAACTGGGATCATGAGATTTCTGAGGTTTCCTGAGTCACATGACTGACTGAGTTCTATAGATTATAGCTTGACTGAGATTATCGAGACAACATGACATGGCTCTATGCACATAGATATGTTTTCTGGGTACGAATACCCCCAGGACTCGATAGAAGAAAATGAAACACATGACATGACTTGATCACAAGATTGGAGTCCACAATTCGCTATATCATAAGTTGGGGATAGTATACTTCATGTATTTCATCAACACCTCAAAGATGGTAGGAAAAGCATGGATATAATTCACACTCAAAATTCATATTTCCATCATCATACATACTTAATGCCGTCACCATAAGAATACATAAATAGCATGGGCATTCATATTGAAGTGTATCGCTGACATAGACTTGTCATTTAGATATCATGAAATCATGTAAATATGAACTTTTAACATTCTAGGCATTTTATCAAACACCTTACATACATTCTTTAAGGCATAGGTGGATTTCATACTTGCATTAGTTTAACCCACCCAAAGTTCATGATTTTCATCCAACAATCATATATATTCCAGGAAAAACATCCTTAGATATCACATTGAAACTTGAACAACAATCATCAACGTGTACATGCTTATATCACCACAAAAGTTTACAAAATAACATTTAAAAGCATGGTTCTTGAACTCTATGAATGAATTGAATCCATAGATGAACACTACGAATACCTTAAAGCTTGATCTTAAAAGAGATCTAATGTTTCTGAAGGTTTCTAAAGAAATCCTTAGGCTTGCCATTGATTTTTCTTGACTAGGGTTTAACACCTTTGGGAAAGAATATTCTTGTTCCTAAGGAGATGATCTAAAGAGGAAACCCTAATCATATGGTTGAAAGTATAAGAGAGGGTTTTTAAGATGTTTTAACTAAAGAGAATGGAAGATAATACATTCCTTAAGGGTTATAAGTCGTGGGAAGTGAAGGGAAAAGACCAAAATACCCTTATGAAATAAATTTTCAGTTGCTGAAAATCATAGCTGACAACATTTGCGACAAGGCATCAAAAGTGTGGTAAGCCGTCAAAAATGTCGTCACACAGGTGCTGGAACTGATGGTTTCTGCCTAAGTCTGACGACCGTCGTGGTAGGGCATCACAAATATGGTAAGATACCATAAATGACGTCACACAAGAATTGTTTTCTACCTAAGGCTGACGACCTTCGTGGTAAGGCGTCACAAATGTGGTAAGCTACCACGAATGTCATCACGCAGTTTCCAGCCTGATATGCTGGAGTAAAATAGGAATAACTCTTTGCTCTGATATCAAATTTAGGCAAAATTGGTATTGCTGGAAATCTAATCCAATTATATATCTGTTGATAGGTCATGAACTCAAAAATTTCAAGTATAATGATAGATATTCTCGTTTGAAGTTGACTATACCAATATCTTTCTTAAGAATTCAATCGGTAAGGAATGTTTTGATTCATCTGATAGCTAGGAGTTATTCGAAGCCTTAATATACATCTAACTTACTCATAAAACTATAAAATAACCATGATATACTATGCATGAGCTTGGTTCATGGATCTAATATTGGTTTGGAATTTTCAGGGTATTATAGAGACCCAACTGATATCATGAACATGAATTCAATCTAATTCAAATATGGAAATCATAAATACACAATCTTTTTACTTCAAAAAAGGATTCTTGAACTTCATGGGTGGAAAGGACTCATGAATGAACATCTAACATACTTTAATTTGTTAATTTTCTTAGAGTTCTTGGAGATATTCTTGGGATTGACCTTGATTTCTTGACTAGGGTTTTTTCCTCTTGAGAGAGAATGATTTTGTTATCAAGAGAAAGTGAGGAAAAGTGACATAATAGGGTATTTATGACATAATTTCGTGTTTAAAGGATGGCCTGAGTTATGGGAAAAGTCTAAGTTGCCCTTTGGATTTAAAATCCCAGAATTGGAATGCAGATTAAAGCCTCACCGTGATGCAATGACTGGTTATTGCTATATCCACCGCGGCATGGTGGAATCATGGTGACTCACTGGTTCATGACAATTGTCAATTTGAGCTTTACCGCGATGTGGGGAAATTATGATGAGCTACTGGAATTTTACAAATGTTGAAATGGCCTTCAGCGCGATGTGATGGAGGGCTCATTGTGATACTCACCACGACATGGCCTAGTCTCGGTGAGCCACTATTTTTACGTAAACTTGTCCCAATATTTAACTGAACTTTACTAAGTCGGAGACCCCTTATCAATCTTTAACGGACTGACCTAAGATTAGGATTTTACATGGTCTTACATTATGACCCATGTCTGCTCTGATGATATTCCCCTTAGTGGATAAGTTCAAAGATACAGTAACTGGGGTCTTACTTCCCTCACTCATCTCCTTTGTTGAGGGGTTGTCCTTTAGTATGTGGTCTGGAAAACTGCACCCACAGAATAAATGACTTCCTTGCTAGTATCTCCACGGGTGATACTTCCCATAAGTGCCATAAAGAGGGTATGGCTTAAACGGCCGAGCCATACTACATTGAGATTGAGTATTCTTTATCATGGGTCCATTCCCTTACTGAAATCACTGCTCACCTGAGGTCCTTGATGCAGGTGCACTGACTGATTGGGCATTACCCCAAAATTTCTTCTTCAACCATTTCCTGCCCTATTTTTCACTCTATTGCTAACTTACATCCTGATCGCCCGACCTAGATTTCTTTGATTGCCTCTCCTCATTCCCTGCCTTCTTTTTCTTCTCCTACTCTACTTGTTGCATATATACTACTAATCTATAGATGTCCATGTAATTATTTAACATTACTCCTTGCATTCACACACCAAATCATTTGAAATACTAGATGCAAAATTTCTTATACGGTCCCTCATATTTCACGCCAACTCTAGAGCATAACCAATAAACTGAGTGAATTTAAATGCATATTCTTTGACACTCATCTTCTCCTGTTTCAAATTAACAAATTCTTCAACCTTAGCTTTCCTCATTTCTTAAGGATAGAAGTGATCTATAAAAGCCTTCAAAATCTCTCCCCATACCACCTATTTTGCATCCTTACCTCTTGACTCTTCCCACTTATTGTACCATGGGTAAGCCACATCTTTCAACTAATAAGATACAAAATCTACCCCCTCAGTGTTGCTGGCATGCATGACCCTAAATATCTTCTTCATCTCACCTACATACCTTTAAGGATCCTCCTCAACCTTGGTACCCAAAAAAGTGGGTGGGTTTAGCCTCATGAACTGACCAACCTGAGTAATTTCAAAGAAATTAATGATAGAACTCATATTTCTAGACAAATGATATTGCAATGCCAAAAGCTGAGCAATCTTGATGGAACTCAACATCCATGACGTCTCTTTGTAGAGAATTACAGTTGACTCCGAACTAAGAAACTTGAAAAGGTCTAGTTGGGACTGGTGGAACCCCTAAAGAAGAGGTGAACTCTGGAATACGAGCTATATAACGGGTCCTCATCCCATAAGTAACTGATCTCTTCAGCATTTGTCCCAATAGGAATAGAATTCCCGACTGAGATGTTCTGACCATTGGATCTATGGGGAGGTATGATATGAAACGTAGAAAGTCATAAGTTAGGAGACATTCAGGCTCTACAGCACGAATTAGAACATGAAGAAAAAGGGAAACATTCTAAAATGCTTCGTAGCTTTCTCCTTATAAGTTTGGCGCACTACAAACCCATAAAAAAAACTCTATTCTACACGGCTTTTTAGACACCCTAATACAAACTAGTCATAACTGGAGCTAGGTTCATGGCCACGATGGGCATCCCAAACCATGAAGGTTCGAGAGACACTTTATCATACTACCATAAGAATCACTCATATGAAATACGAGTACAAAAAATAAACTGAAACATGGAAAGTCTCATAATAAAATTTAAGTACATCATATAATCTAAACATAAACCCAAATCTAGACTACAAAGCCTCTACTGAATACTAGTCTATCTAATCCAAAACAAGACCCCCGGTAAAACCATGAAATTGAAAGACATCAACATATGGATAATACGCCTTCCGAAGTAAGGAAGGCTCACCAACTCTGAATTTTTGAAAATAATCTACTGTTGTGCTAGACCACAGGACTATGCCTCAGAAGCTATATTATGAGACAATACAGCTGCTCGAGGACGGTCAATACATGGAATATATTGGTATGTAAAACTAACAAGAAATAACATATATTCATATAGAATAATTAAGAGCATTGTGAAAAAACAACTTAACATAGTGGTGATCAAAATTCTCTTTATGTACTTCTGAGCTAGATGGTACACCTACAATTCTACAATCCCACGGGCCATATGGAATCCTCCATTAATTCTTCGGCTAAGCCCCACCCCAAGTTTTCCTCAAAGCTTTGAGTTTCTACTATCTAATATGCCAAAAGAAAATATCAAGCATACAATCCATATTTCATGGCATAAGCTACCCACAATGGCAAAACAAAGTTCCCAGCATAGTGTGTTTCAACTCGTGCCTTCTTTGGGTAACCATCTAACTCTCTTTAGAGCCTATTTTTAACCTCTTAAAATCACACTTAATGCTTATAAAAGTTCATATTTGCTTCTGTTAAGGGAATATCATAACAAGGTATCATCATACCTGAACTTATAAGTCATATCATATCATATTTTATCCATAGCCATTTTTATTCGAAAGTATATTATTGACCACCAAGATGATTGAAATATCATAAAATAGTTCTCCTTCAAAAATGACATGCAAGTTCAAAGAAAATAATTTCCTTTCAGGACATCACTCTTAGGTGGTCATTTCTTTCATAATCCATACATGTTTCATGAGTAAAAAAGCATTTTTGAAATACATTAAGTGATCTTTGAAAAATCATATAAGGAATCAGTCCATAATTTAATAAAGAAGCATTTAAAACATCAGACTTTCCATATTCATTTGAGAACCCACAATAATAGTAAGACATGTAATTTTTGTTATCAAATTGGGGTTCACATTTCAACCACTTCAAATCTCATAACGTATGTACATAGATCAAATCCCATATTTATCAAAATCCCATAGTAAATACATAATCCATCATAGAATATAATTTTGTAAGTCAAGCATTTCAATCAATTTCAAAGCTTTAATTCATACATATATGATATAGGGTTTTCTAATACATCATACATACACCCATGAGAGTTAGAATAGTTCTACATACCTTATAATAGAGAGAACATATTGTAAATCGACTCTTGAAGCTTAAGAGTTTCAAACCCTAGGTGGTTTTCTACTCTTTTGCTATTTTAAATATGTATAGGAGATTTCTAGGATGAATAATCATTTCTAAGACCCTAATCACATACATAGAGGATTGGGAATGACTTAAGGGTGTAAAAATACCCTAGTACCCTCAAAATATAGCTAAAATAAAATATTTTTTACACACGGAAGGGGGTTCACGGCGCGGCCCCTGGAACAAACCTGGAGGTTTATGGCAATACCCCTGATGCAAACCCAAGACAGAAGTCTATCATGGGGTCTTTGCGATTCGGGGTTGCCATGGGGTACCCATTTCACAATCCAAAGGTCTTTTCTAAGATTAAAATGCCCCCAACTCATTCAAACCCAATATTAGGTAGTTTATCTTCGAGATTGGATTCTTAAGGACTCATTTCATGTATTTTTTAAGCATTAAAAAGGTTGGGGTATTGCACAACTGGTGGGATAAAGTAGGTAACATCATGATTCATAAATCGGGTCTTGACACTTAGCAAACTTAAATTCAACATATAATTAACATAGTTATTTATTACACTCAAAGTTAGGAAATACTTTTAAATTAATCAATTTTTGCAAGGTCTGTAATTGACATGTTTTAAATGATAATGCCATAAATTATTAGACTCAAGCAAGAAAATAGAAGTATCTTCCTTCAAAAGCCATTATATCAAGTTTGAAAAGATCCTTATTGAGATAACTTTTTCCAATGTGAATGTCATTCTTACTTATTACAACCTTCTATGGTAGAAGAACATATTTAAATCCTTTTTTAATTAGAAGTATTAAAGACACTAAGTTCGTTTTAATAGTAAGAACACGAGGAATGGTGTTGAGGGTCAACACTGTGCTGAAAGTCATCTTTAGAAATTTCTTCCCAATTTCTTCAACATTGTTTGTTGCAGTAGTTTCCATGAATATCATTTCTTGAGGACCAATGTTATCATAAGTAGCAAAAGTTTCTTTGACCGTGCAAACATGTTGAGTGGATACTGAATTAAACTATCATTCATTTGAATTTCTGATCTAGATTGTATTCAGTGCGTATAACACACATATTTTCAATCTCTTCACAGGATAATTTGGAGTAATGTGGCCAATGTTTCTATAATTGTAGTGATTTCCTTTGAACATTGCTTATTTTGCTCTTTATCTTATCGAAAGGCTTCTTTATTATTATTTGAGCATCATTCTTAACTAAATTTGCATCCATCATTACTGATTTTTTATGCAACTTATTGTCCTCTTCTATCTTGAAATAAATCACAAGATCTGCTAAACTGAAAAAAATAGTTTTCAATCATTAAATAGATTTCAAGCATTCCTTCTCTAGGAACATAAGGATCATGTCTGTGAATCTTTGCAATTCAAGTGTGTTCAGCCAAAAGAATATCATTTGCTGCCAACTTTTGAAGTTCACTTAAGAAAATTTCTCTGGTTTCTTTATTAATGCTATTGTTGGAGCAATATTTGAATGGCTTGGTGATGCAATATTTATTGTCGTTGGGACAACACCACTCACAATCAAATTAATTTGTTGTTCAGTTTTGTTTGTCATTTTTTGTCAATCTTTGTCAAACAATTTAGTATTTTAAAATGCCAACAATAAAGTCTAAATCTTTATTCACAATGTTTCTATTCAAGGGTGAAGTTTTTATGTCCTTCAAGTTTTTAACCAAATGAACTTTAAATCCTGACAAAGTTTTTATATTCTTTAAGTTGGAATAAAATTCAAATGGAGTAGACAACAACAGGTTTTATTCACAATATTTTTATTAACGGTGATGATTTTATATTCTTCAAGTTACTAACCAAATAAACTTTAAATCCTGAAAAAGTTTTTATATTCTTTAAAGTGGAATAAGACTCAAATAGAGTAGACAACAATAGGTTTTAATCTCTAAAAGACAAAATAGAGAGTAAAGTAAATTGGCAAAGTTTTTATATTCTTTGAATCAAATACACACACTATTTATATTTCTACGACTGCAAAAAGAGAAAAAGTTTTGATCAAATTTTGAATTAAATAATTAAGTTTTAAATGAATTTTGTCTAAAAACATAGACTCTCGATCGATCATTTGACAAATACAAATTCAAATCCAAATCTAAGTTTGATCCGAGCAAGGACACTATGGCGTGAGGCTGTCTTCTTCTTACTTCAATAAAAACATGGAGTAGTACTTCAACTTTTAAGCGAAAAATTCCTTTCTCCAACTAACGTGGGAGAAATAGTTCTTCCATAAAGTAAAAGAATAATTTTACTTTTCCCTTTATTTTTCTTTCCTCCATTTTTCATTCACATTTCATTCTAACAAATGATTGATTAGAAAAACATATGAAAATAAGTCCTTCACCAATATATTAACATCCTTGCCAATAATCATAACTGAAGTATCCCTCAGATTTGGTCAGATTTGATTTGTGTAAGTTAATTCTTTGAGTCATTGATGTCAATTATTACCAAGACGTGAGGAGAAGAAGAAGAGGAAAAGTGTCGAAGCAATAATTATTATTTTTAAAAAATAAGATATAACATATTCATTAATCTATATTAGTAATGATTAATATCCATTAATCACTTTTAACTCCTTTGCAATAGGTCATTATTTACATCCTTATAGCATATATTACTTTGTGGATTAATAACATATCCATTCTTGATTAATATTTACTTCTCTTAACTGGTATTCATCGTTGGTCCATATTATTGACTTTAATCTTGATATGTCTATTGAAGCTTTCATTTCCATTACAACTGAATAGTATCTACTCAAATTTGGATCCTTAAGGACCAAAGACAACAACAATAACAACAACATACCTAGTATATTCCAACAAAGTGGTGTCTGGGAAGGATAAAATGTACACAGTTCATACCACTACCTCTGATGAAGTAGAGAGGCTTTTTCAATTGACCCTTGGTTCAGGAAAAAAAATAGTATAATAAGCAAAAGATATAAAAACAAACAACAAAATGGGATAACACATCACTATATAATAAAATATACAAGAGACCCAATACTATGTATGATCAATCAAAAATCACAAACATCACCAAAATACCATGAACAGGAAACTACAAGATACATGTATAACAGTATGACTACAAGCACAACTATAAACAAAGCACTACTCCCAACAAGTAAGGTTGCACTCCTACCAACAAACCGTCTACCCTTATTCGCATCTTCCGTACCTTCCTATCAAGGGTCATGTCCTCCGTAAGTTGTAACTGCTCTGTGTCATACCCAATTACCTTCCTTTAATATTTCTTTAGCTTACCTCTATCTCATCCAAAACAATCCACAGCCAGCCATCCTCTCATACATCTGTTATTCAAGAAAATCATCATGACATGTTCGAACCATCTCAATCCCACTTTACACATCGTATCTTCTACCGAATTCACTTCCACATTATCTCCAATAATTTTATTTTTGACTTTATCCATCCTAGTATTTCCGCATATCCATCTCAAGTTCCTCATCTCTACCACCTACAACTTTTTGATGTGGGAATTCTTAACTAGCCAACACTCTGCTCCATACAACATAGCCAATCAAATAACAACTCTATCAAATGTACCTTTAATCATAGGAGGCACTTTCTTATCACACAATACTCTCAAAGTGAGCCTTCATTTCAACCACCTTACACCAATAAGGTGTATGGCATCCTCATCAATTTTTTCATTCCCCTAAATCTTAGACAAAAGAAACTTGAAACTATTTCTCTTATGAATAGCCTGAAAATCCAGCTCTAGTAACATATCAACCTTGTGCATCAAATCACTAAACTTACATTCCAAGTACACTATCTTGGTTCTACATAACTTAAACTCTTTAGATTTTAGGGTCTGTCTCCAAATCCCCAACTTATTATTAACTTCTCCCCAGGTCTCGTCAATAAGCATAATACCATAAAAAAATAACATACACCAAGGCATTTCCCCTTAAATACACTACATCAATTCATCCATCACCAAGACAAATAAAGATAGACTAACAGCCCATCCTTGGTGCAACCATGTCAAAATAGAAATGTTCTCCGAATCTCCTACTACATACTTACATGAGTCTTCAACCCATCAAACATATCTTAAATAGACCTAGTGTATGCCACAGGCACACCTCTAACCTCCAAGAACCTTCCTAAGGACTTTGTCATATGTCTTCTCTAGATCGATGAACACTATATTCAAGTCCTTCTTCCTCTCCCTATATCACTCCACTATTATCCTTACAAGGAGAATAGTATCAATAGTTGAGTTACCTTGTATAAAGATGAACTGATTCTTGGAAATAGTCGCGATCCTCTTTAGCCTCAGCTCTACCACCTTTTTCCAGACCTTCATAGTATGACTCAACAACATGTTAACCCTATAGTTGTTACAATTCTGAGTGTCCTACTTGTACTTATAAATGGAATCATAATACTCTATCTCCAAGCTTGAGGCATCTTTACCACCCTAAAAATGATGCTAAATAATCCTAGTCATCCACTCTGTACCTTCCACACCTGCGCTCTTACAAAAATCCATCAAAATCTTGTCTGGCTCAATCGTCCTACCCCTGCACATACTATAAATAACACCCGTGATCTCCTCCACCTTAATACGCCTACAGTAATCGTAATTGTAATACCTTTATAAGTGCTCCAAGTCCCCAAGCACTAAATTTTTATCCCCTACGACATTCAAAAGTCTATGGAAATAAGACTATCTCCTCCTCCTAATAAGGGTGTCATCCACCAACACTTTACCATTATCTCTATTGATGCACTTTACTTGGTCAAGGTCACAGTCCCTCCACCCTTAGCTTTGTTAAGCCTATACAACTTTCTATCCCTATCTTTCTCCTCTAATGTTGTATACAAGCTCTCAAAAGTTGTTGTCTTAGCCACTATAACCATAACCTAGCCTCTTTCCTAGCTAACTTATACTTCTCCCTATTCGTCCACTTCTCTTTTTCATCCTTTATGTAAACTAACTTTGCATAACACACTTTCTTATTCTCCACCATCTTCTTAACTTCATTGTTCCATCACCAGTCCTCTCGGTGCTTTCTAGATGGCCTCTCGATATACCCAACACCATGTAGTTGTCTTCCTGATACAACTAGCAGTCATCTCACATATATTATCCATATCCCCTACTCTCCCAAGCCCCTAACACTATCAACTTCTCCCATATCTCTAAATCACTAGCTAACGTCAATCTGCCCCACTTAATCCTGGGTCGATCCTCCTTACCTCTTTTATTTAGACCCTTCTTAATTTCCAAGTCCATCACCAAAAGCTTATGGTTTGAAAGATTATCACTAGGTAAGATCTTATAATCTTTACATAGCGCTCTATCACATTTCCTAAGGAGTACAAAGTTCATCTAAGTCTTGGGAGCTCAAATTTGCTACCACCAACCCAAAGGCCCTAGAAAAATCCAAAAGTGAGGCTCCTCCTTTATTTTTTTTCCCTGAAATTGAAAGCACCATGCACATCATCTTAGCCTCTAGATAATGACTTGATATGCCCATTGAAATTACCTCATATGAAAAGATCCTCAGTTCTTAGATCTCCTCTCACCACCTCATCTAATAATTCCTATAAACTCTTCTACTTCCTCATCTAAGCTTGCTTGCAGAGAGACGCATGAAATTTGATCCATTCTATCATGACCCAAAAATCAAGGGTCATGATAACACTCTTCTTGGCAAGCCTTGACAATTATGACAATCTCCCAAATTGATACGAAAATAAAATTAATACCTAAAACCCGAGTCAAGACTCCAAGAATAAAGTCAAACCACACTTATACCATAATAGCTGAAAATACATAACAATAATACCATATCACCCAAAAATTCAGAGTCACGGTGTAAGAACCAAATAAGTACATCTCAAAGTCAAAATATACAACTGGTAGTCCAGAAAGAATATACTCAGTCAATGAATACAAAAAATACATAAACTAAACAAGTGGAGGTAGTAGAACAACTTTGGAAGCATAGACCGACTGCTACCTCAAAAATACTTCAAACACTAGTTGAATCAGCTATTGTGCAGTGCACTCATACATAGATCTGTACTAAAAGAGTGCAGTAGGGATGAGTACGGTCCACTTGTACTCAGTAGGTATCATAGGCCAACTGATCAAAGTAGAAAACAGAGTATATAAACAAAAAACTATGGTCTCCCAAATGGTAGCCCACACCATCTCCATTAACAGTTCTAAAATATATACATATACCAAATACATATACGAGAAAAGAACACAAGTAGATATGCATCAAATCAAGCATAGATATATGATACTGAAAGCACACAATGTATGAAATGCAATAAAGAAGATAATTTCATGCACAAGGTTATTGCACAACCTTCGCATACACCTCTTAAGCTGTACTCCAGACGCCGGATCCATGGGGGTTTTGTCAACCCATATATAATTCAATAACCAATACGAATACAATATCTGTAACTCCTCTCCAGCGTATATACCATTAGAGGGTTTTTAAATATGTCACGGTTTCTATCAGAAAAACCAATACTTCCATTTCCACTGTGGTAGCAATGTTTCATGAATATATATGATATAAGGATGTAATGTTCACAACCAACCAAAATGAGAATTTTAAATTCCAACCAATATGCCAAGAACGTGAGCCAAAATCCACTAAATAAACCAACCATCCATGATCCAACATAATCCATGTGCACATAATTTCCATTTTAGACAATTTCCACTAAGAAGAACAATCAATTACACAAATACTAGGCCAATAATATCATATAAGATCCCATATTTTCCACATAGCAAATAATTCCTCAAAACCACTAAATAACAGCAATATAGGCCCGCCCCCACACAAGCACAAAATTATAATAATAATAATTTCATGATTGATTACCATATCCATAACATGTTTTTATATCATTAAGCTACAACAAACCTCGAATAAAGAAAAATGGTTTCAAAAGCCTTCAACATGAAGCCTTCCCTTCATGAATGGATTTGAAATCAATTAAAACATACAAATGTAGAATTTATGTGTCAGAAGAAAACCAATGTACCCCCATATTGCCTATTTTTGAGTTGGGGTTAAAATGAACCCATAAAATTTGTTTTTGAAAAAAAAAAGGATAAAACCAAAATTTTAGTTCAAAATCATATTACCCATGATTAAATGAAGCCATAGAACAAAATCCAAGTGAAAATGGATTAAAACTGGGTTTCAATTTAAAGAAATACTAATTTAGGGTTTTCGAGACAAAATCCCCAAATTCCACATTTGAAATTGATTTCTAATAGGCTTTAGATGACAAATATTGAAGAAAATGATTCAAATAGGGATTTGAATCTTACCCAAGCTTGTGACATGGATTAAATCACCCAAAACCTCAAAAACCCAAAGCTCCAGGTCTCAAAAATGGTGAAAATTTGGGAAAGAGATGTGTCTATATATACTAGGTGTGCTAAAGCAGACCTTGGGCCACTTTAGCAATCAATGTTAAAGTGGCCAGGTACCGCTGAAGTAGTACCACGCTTGGGTGAAGGTCGCTAAAGCAGGCCTTAGGACGATTTGATGATCGACGTTAAAGCCCCTAGGTGACCGCTAAAGCGGTACCTACTTGCTATCCAGGACCACTAAAGAATCCTCTGCCAATTCTCCCAAAGGCTGCATTAGTGGTCACACCAGCTTTCAAGCACTAGTTGTGGAGAGCAAGTCTAAGCGGACCCCTAAAAATTCATCTAGAATCTCAAGAGCGTGAACGAACTATGCCACCCTATCAAATTTGACACTATGGATTCAGTGATATTATCAGATTTTTTAAACGACATCGATTTCATAAAGGTGACCCCTTAAACCTGATTTCACAACTTTCCAAATCAAAGGTCAAGATGAGATATCAAAAGTCATCAAACAACAACAACTATGTTACCAACCTAAACTTGACGTTCCAGATCTGTTGGCGTAGTCTATTTTCTTATTTAATGCACAGATCAATAAATATTAAATGAAGTCAACTATAAAGCATTTTTAACCTCCAAAAAAACATAAACTCAGACAAATCACTCTAAAATGCATTAGGAAAAGTGCTAATCATTTCCACACCCCAAAAATACCATAAAGCAATCATGAGGAGGGGTAAATTGTCAAATCTCATAGGAATGGATAATTCACAAAAATACCTAAAAATTAAATCATTGCATTATTCACCGCTAAAAATCCAGTTCGTCCTCGAACTAAAGGCATGATAAATAATGAATCAGCAAAACGCTAGGGATAACTGCCACACATATTAGACTTCAACTCCCAAGTAGCCTCATCTACAAGTCAATGCCTCCGATGGACCTTAACTACCAAAATATCTAAAGAATGCAACTGTCTCATATCCCTAGCCAAAAAAATAGAGACATGCTCTTCAACTAAATATAACCTCTTATCCAAATGCACTGAATCCCAACGATTGACATGAGACTCATCAGAATGAAATGCCAAAGCATGAAAACATGAAAAAGTAGATGGGCAACTAATTAATTTGGGGGTAATTCTAACTCATAAGCCGCATCATCAATAGTCTAAAGAATCTCAAAAGGTCCAGTATACCTGGGGCTGAGCTTGCCCCTCTTCCCAAACCTTATCACGCCCTTCATGGGTGACACACAAAGGTAGACTCGATCCCCAATGCAAAATCTCAAGCCACAAAGTCTACGATCTGCATAACACTTTTACCATCTCTAAGTCGCTTGACGTTTATCCTGAATGACTCGTACTTTATTCAAAGACTCACGAAGTAGGTTTGTGCCTCCAGGATTAATCTCAAAAACCTCAAAGAAACAAACTGAAGAGCAACAATGCCTACCATACAAAGCCTCAAATATAGCGCGGAGCATATCCTCCAAAACCTAAATAGTCCACGTTGATTGACCGTCATTCTAGGGGTGAAAAGATATAATAAGATAAACTAGGGTACCCAACTCCTTCTAAAATATTTTCCAAAAGTGAGATACGAACACTGAACCTTTATCTGAGATAATAAACACTGGCACACCATGAAGACAAACAATCTCACGATTATAGATACGGGCAAACCTCTCAGCACTAAAGGAAACCTGAACATAAATGAAATGAGAAAATTTGGTCAATTGATCCACGATGACCCAAATTATCATGACACAAACTTTTGGACCGTGTGGGAACCTACGCTATTCTAAGAATCTAGGAGAACCCTTATTACCCAACTAAAATATGTAGAATACTTTTGTTTTAAGGGAATACTGGATTAAATATTATAGGGTAAATTAAATATTAATAAAAAAAATAATAAAACTTCTTACAAGTGTCCTTCACTATCTGAAGACTTGGTCAGACACGTACAAGAGCTATCTAGTACAACATAGACTGACAATAAAATAAATAATACAAAGACTCTAACATCTGCTAGTAAGAAAGTGCAGAAGTTAGTGCTGAATATCGTTATCCATCTAATAACTGCAACTAACCTACATCCAGTCTATACTCCAAGAAGGAATATAGAATAGTAGGATCAGTACAACCACACATACTGGTAGGCATCATCGACCGACCGTGTTAGTTCATATAATCATAAAATAGAATTTTAAGGAAAATAAATCATGACATCTTGAATGGAATATAATTCAACTAAGGTTGTAATAATATTATTACTTTACCTACATAAATTACAACATTCAACTACTCTTACAACTTCATCAATATTATATTCGCTACTAACATACTCTAGCCTCACTAATTCACACCATCAACCACAATCCAATGCTAATACTTCAGTATTCCTCTCTATTCACCTTATCTTTTTCATTACTCATATTCATAGGAACAAACCCGTAATCATAGACAACCCACACTAAACTCTCGGACTACAACCAAATATTTTATTATAATATTAAAGAATGATAATGAGCCATTCTGGTAACCTACAATTAAAACACGTATAAATAAAGAAATTCAACCAACATATAAGTAAGTACAAAGTTTCACTTTTTCAAATATATATCAACAATCAAATACTTAATGAATCTACAATAGAACAATAATAGATCAAATAGTACTCACAAACAAGCCACATAAGCATCAAGAGTATCAAACATACTGTAAACATCCACAAACTCAACATAAATATGTAAACACATGCTATGGGACTTATTTTTGCCCAAATATTCGTGACTTCCAGGGAATAATATATGTTCATGTACCAACCGGCATGGTACCCGATCCACCATATAAATATCCGTATCGGTGTGGAACCGGATCTAATATATACATATCCATATCGGTGTGGTACCCGATCCAACATATACATATATATACCAACGTGGCACCTGATCCACCATATATATATCCGTACTGTCTTGGTGCCGATCCACCATATATATATCCATACCGGCTTGGTACCCGATCCAACATATACATATCTGTACTGGCGTGGTACCTGATCCACCATATACATATCCATACCAGTGTGGTACCCGATCCAACGTATACACATCTATATTGGTGTGGTACCTAATTCACCATATATATATTCATACCGGCGTGGTACCCGATCCACCATAAACAAGTAATATCAATATCAAATTTACACTACCTCACAGCATACAATACAATGTACAAGTTTACAAGTACACTTAAAGTCATAAGACAATTCCATTTAAGTAAATTTTCAATAATCATTTATACACGTCTCAATAATTCAATCATCAATTTCGAGCATGTCCAAATACCAATCAAAAAGTATCTAAGTTAGGAGAATACACACAATTAAATTGAGTCTAAACTCCAATCAAAACCATAATCTGTTATATACATTTTATTAAATTCACACTATCTTTCCAAATGCAATACAATGTACTAAATTTATAAGTGCACTTAAAATCATAAGTCAATTCGATCAAGTTCTTTCACTTATCAACATTTTAACCCTTTCGCAGGCACTATTATAATAATTCATCATGATTATCAACAAGTTATTCATAGCATTACTTTATGGAGTTATCATTATCAAACAAGCCACCCATAGGCACAATTCAATAAACCATCATTATTGCTAATTTAGCCTTTCATGGGCATCTAATAAATATATTATTTTTATCAATATCAAAAAAAGAATATCATAAAATAAATCACAATTTAATTCCTACGCATACAAGTCACTATTGGAGCCTTAATTACTCAACAATAACAAACTCAACGTATTCCCACATAGTGAGGTCTGGGGAGGGTAAGATGTACGCAGTCCATACCTCTACCTCTAAAGAAGTGGAAAGGTTGTTTCTGATAGACCCCCGGCTCGAGATAGGGAATACTAAACAAATTCATAGTAAAGCATGGAACAAGATGGCATAACATAAATGTGACACCCACAAGTAATAGTAAACAGAGAAAAGTAAACAGATTCATAATAAAGCATAAAACAAGGTATCATAACAAGAATAATACCCCCAATAAGTAATTCCTTACACTAGCGACCCAAACTGACCCTAGCCTTCTTCCCTAATTCACGTCTTCCAGATCTTTCTATCTAGGGTCATGTCCTCAGTGAGCTGTAACTGCTTTATGTCCCGCCTAATCACCTCTCCCTAGTACTTCTTCAGCCTACCCCTACCCCGCCTAAAATCATCCAAAGCTAACCTCTTATACCTATGAACCGAGGCATCCATACCCCTCCTCATCACATGTTCGAACCATCTCAATCGGACTTCCCATATCATTATTATCCACTGGAGTCACACCAACCTTCTCCCTGATAGTCTTATTCTGAACTCTATCCCCCTAGTCAGCCCACACATCCAACGCAACATCCGCATTTCTGCCACCTTCATTTTTGGAATGTGAGAGTTCTTAACTTGCAAACACTCTGCTCTATACAACATGGCCGGACGGACTGCCACCCTATAGAATTTGCCATTAATCTTTGGCGACACCTTCTTATCACAAACACCTCTGAAGCGAGCTTCCACTTCAACCATCCTTCCCCAATATGGTGCGATACATCCTCATCAATCTCACCGTTCTCTAGCCTCACATTATTAAACATACATTCCAAATATTCTGTCTTGCTCTTACTCAACCTGAACTCTTTAGACTCAAGAGTTTGTCTCCACACCTCTAATTTATCATTCACACCCCTCTCCCCCTGCATCTCATAAATCAAAACTACATTATCTGGAAAAATCATACACCAAGGCACCTCTTCTTCAATAGGCCGCGTCAACACATCCATCACCAAAGCAAACAAAAAGGGACTAAGAGTAGATCCCTGATGCAATCCTCTCAAGACAGTGGAATGCTCTGAGTCTCCTCCCCCCATCCTCACCTGAGTTTTAGCTCCATCATATATGTCCTTAATTGCTCTAATATATTCCACCGGGATCCACTCACCTTCAATCATCTCCAAAGCACCTCCTTGGGGACTTTGTAGTATTCCATCTCTAAGTCGATAAACACCATGTGCAGGTCCTTATTCCTTTCTCTATGTTGTTCCACCAGCCTCTGTACCAGGTGAATTGCCTCCATCGTCAAGCATCCAGGCATAAATCTAACTTGGTTCTTCGATATAGACACTATCCGTCTCAACCTCACCTCGACTACTCTCTCCCAAATCTTCATAGAGTGACTCAATAACTTAATACCCCTATAGTTATTGCAAATCTGAATGTCACCCTTGTTCTTACAAAGAGGGATCATAGTACTCCACCTCTAAGCCTCAGGCATTTTTGCCGTCTTGAAAATTCCATTAAACAATCCAGTCAACCACCTTAAACCAGCCTCGCCAGTAAACTTCCAAAAATCCACAGGTATCTCATCCACATCCCTAGCCTTAGACCCTACCCACTTGGTCTCTTGAACACACGCAATATTAATCTTTCTCTTTCTAAGAATCTTTACAAGCTCTATGGACTTACAATGAAGAGTCCCTATATTCCAAGACCCAACCCTGATCCTACCAACTCTATCAATACGTCTTCCTCTACCGCCCCTAAGGGCAAACCTTGGCCTCCCTCCCATCCCCACCCTTTCCTCTTCCCCTGCCCCAACCCCCTCGGATATGACCCTATCCAACCATCAATGCCCACAGCTACTACTATAAGAAAATATAAGAAAATATAAATAATGGTAGCAACAAAGCAGCAGCAGAAAATACAAGACTCACACAAATTAGAAGAAATAATCAAGAAATAAAACTAAACTCAAATAGGGAGAAAAAACTAAACTCAAATAGGGAAAAAAAACAAAACCAAGGTAAGGACAAAACTAACAGTAAGAAAAATAGATCACACCAATGGCCTGGCACTAAGGACAGCCAAACAAATAATAAGGAGCGGTGCAAGTCACTAATATACTATAGCAGACACGCAAGTCAAGTTACAAGAGATAGTACGATAAATAATATGAAGCAACATAAGAGGTTCAAAAATAGCAAGACAATAAAGACACCCTCAAAGCACACACTATATCCAAATTTTAAGAACAACAACTACTAGAAATCCAAATAACAGATAGGAAATCCCACGCAAATTACAAGCAACAAAAATATCAAAAAATCGTGCGATAAAATAAAGTTCAAGGGTTAGAAGTCACTGAAATAGGTATATCATGCAATCTGCTCTTGCTTGTTGTGCTGGAAACCGGCAAATTAGGTCACCGAAATCACTTTGACGGAAAGTCGCCAACTCAAATCTGGACAGTAGTTGCAATATCCGGTAGAGACCCCCACCTGGATTTTTTGGCTCTGCCGCTTTCACCACCGACGTCCATCAAACTAGTCGAACCATCGAACCAGTTTGCTAAATCCGATCGCAGACCAGTAACCTGCAAGTAGCTGCCTTCGCAAATCTACTAACAGTGGAGAGGGGAAAGAGGAAGGGAGGGGGAAAGGAAGAGAGGGGGAAAAAGAGGGAGAGAGAAGTGTTCTTACCTATCGCCGGTGTTGTTTCACCGCTGGCATCTACTTCACAGAGACTGACCAGTTTAATTATTAAAAATATCATTATCTTTTTAAATACCACAACTTGGGTTCTAACATCACCACCTATAACTAGCACATTCACGCATATCATTATCCTCTACCTCTTTCCACATAATACAATCATCGCACTAATTCAAGTCATCTATCCCTTAGATATTACTATGCTCATCAATATTCGATCTTAGCATAATTCTCCTCATCATATTATTGCACAATACATACAACTTAATGTCATTACTACTCAACTAGGCTCATCACCAGAACAACAAATAATATCATGTTCATATATTACATTTACAACAATCTCCTTTTAGGCACATAACACATAATATCATAAATATCACATAACCAATATAGATTTTGGGATTAAAGTTAAGTACTTATGTCTTTATCCACCTCAACTCCATACCCTCAGGCCTAGACATACTTTCTCCCATCAATTCTAATTTATGAAAATATAAAATAACACAATCTTCTACTCATTAAACCTAGCCTACCTGGACACCAAGCTTTTGAATAAAGCAAGCCGCAATAAGAATATTATTTCTTTTCCTTTATGTCTTGGAATAATCAACTATCTAAAAATCAAGCAATAATAAGAGTAATTAAACAATTAATCTTTGACAAATATCTTGGGATTCAAACTCATTAGTTTTATCCTTAATTCAAGGTTTATATCATTCTCCAATATTAGTTAGCCATTAATTTGCTCTTTCAATCTTAACCCATTTCCATTAATGGAGATTTATACTAAAGGTCTCATGTTTACGAAATTTAACATTCCTAACCATCAAAATTCATAATCTATTTTATGAAATTCATATTAGAAATCATTAATTTATAGTTTAGAATCAGCTCTAGGTCATATTAAAAATATCCATGAGTATTTCCCAAAAGAACTCTGCCATTAAAAGACTTTCTATGGATTCTAAGATACTAAAGAATTAAAAGACAAAGAAAATAATGTAAATACTTACCTCAACAAAGGAATTTCTCCTTAAGGCTTGGGAAATCACCTCTCTAGGGTTGGGGAATGAAATTTGGGTTTTTTAGATATAAAATCCGGCTAAAGCGGACTTAATCACCATCAAAATTTTCGCTACAGCGAAATCCGATTTCAGCCCAGACAGTTCTTAGTAAAACAGTTATAACTTCTTACTCTGAATTCGGATTGAGGAATGGTTTGTTACCTTAGAAAGAGGACTCAGATATATTTTATTTGGTGGGTATTGGTACCCCTAAATCCTTATATTCTATGAGATATGATCGTTTGAAGTTTGCCCTAATAGAAATACATATCCAAACTGTATCGAAAAAAAAGTTTTATACTTAACTTTGTGTTAGGGATATTGTACGACCTTAATATATACCTAAAGAACTTTCAAACAAAGGTATTGATATTATTACTTATGAATAATTAAATTCATTGGTCTTGAGTCTATCAAGACACATTCGAAGGCTAAAATTTTCGCCGAAAAGTTTGAGGTGACCTAATAAATAAAATATTGGTTATTTTAGACACAAGTTAATATTGAAGAATGAAAATTAAGAATTTTCATGTATTTATTATGAATAATTTAGTAACGATGAAATGGTCATTACACAAATAATCTCAGAACCATGAAAAGTATGAGGCAATCTTGTCACGAAGTCTATAGTGATCCAGTCCTATTTTCACTTAGGAATGGGTAAATTCTGAAGCAAATCACTAGACATCAAACGTGTGGACTCACCTGCTAAAAATAATGGCAGCGAGATACAAAATCCACTACATCCTTCCTCATACCACCTTATTAGCAATATTGTCTCAAATCACGATACATCTTAGTCCCTTCCAGATGAATGGAATACCTAGAACAATGAGCCTTCTCCAAAATCAATCTCACCTAATAACATACTCTCGATACACAAACTCTATCTCCAATCCTCAAAACACCATTTGAATCAAGCGAGGCTTCCTTAGCTTCACCCATCAACACCTTTTCTTAAATCACTCTCATCCCAATATTATCAAACTGATAAGCCCAAATTTTCTCCATCAAGAAAGTCTTAGCCTCCAAAAATGCCAAAACACATCCAGGTGTCATAATATAAAGCCTAACCATCTGGTTAAACAAAGACTAAACCCTACAACTAAAGGCCTCCTTGGGTCAAAAGATGTACCAAGCTACCCATACTAGTCGACTTTTGACTTAAGGCATCCACAACCATATTATATTGCCCGGATGATAAAGAATTATAAGGTAATAATCCATAAAGAACTCAAACTAATGATGCTGCTTCATATTAAAATCTTGTTGGGTAAAGAAGTACTAAAGGTTGTGATGATGCCGAGAAGATCTCATAAAGGACTCCTGTCACGCCCCAAAATCCCATCGGGCCGGACTAGCACCCGAAGCCGAGAAGGCCCGGGAGAACCCGTTCAAATACCTGTACTTTCACTTACATTTCATCAAAAATTTGGACAGCACTTCGTTGCATATAGAAGGATCTAATTACCTGTATCAGTACAACACGCACAAATATATATATATAATACTTGGGGCCACCACATATACAAATATAACATCACTATATAAACTCCCATGACTTTACCCTTTCTTATGTCTACAATGCCTCTAGGATATACATGACATAACTAAGGTCGGGACAAACCCCCGCCCACACATGACTCCTGTACAATAACAAAACATAAGGAACCGACTCGGAAAGCTCCGAAGCAAACTGGAGCTCACCAACAATAGATGTATGACCTGGCTCCTATCTATACTGTGAATGAGCTGGAGCACCTGTGCCTGCAGCATGAAATGCAGGTCCCCCGTGAGGGACGTTAGTACGAAATATGTACTGAGTATGTAAAGCTGTAAATAATCATATATGATATAGGGGATCAAGAAAATCCAACGCAAGTGAATAAATCATAATAGAAGTGAACCACACTTCATAAACACTTTTAGGATCATGTACATTATCATTAATCTGAATTGGGTTCTTGAATTCAAACACATTTGTGGAACGGTATACATTCGTTCATTTCATTCTTTACAATTATCATTCGCCATTACCTCCTCCTCACAAACCTCCAACCACCTATCAATAATCAATACTGTATTGTATTGTGACCATTAGGCTGCCCCCAGTACATATCAACTGGGATCGACCCATGCTAGGCTTATGCCCTTGGGATACCACCCATAAACACATAAATAGGGATCGACCCATGCTAGGCTTATGCCCCTGGGATACCACCCACACGTATATGAAGTAACACACATAAGAGATCTTTCCAATAACTTAGTTCAAAAGCTTTTGAGATTATTACATTAGTGTTCATGCCAATATAGTACCTTTGGAACAATGATACATCAATAGGAATCAAGTAATAGACCTTCTATACAATAACAATGTCATAAAGACTCATTGGTACATCAACAATGTGTTTCAGAATCATCAATATCACAATAATAAAATAGGAGCCTTTTGGTATATCAATGAAACATTTTGACACTTTATAGAATGGAAACAACTTCGTTGGTAATGTAGAACAATACATGTTTTTGAACAAACTCGGAATCTTACTTGATGGAACATTGGTGTTTTCATGCCAAAGAACATCATTAGAGTATGCTTTACATACCTCGCTGTAGATTCGGATACCAATTCAACACAACTTCCCGCCTTTACAAATCACTTATCTACAATGAAATGTTTGGCATCTAGTATTAGCAACCCAACACCACAATTCTCTTCCATAATTCCATACAACCAATATTTGCAAAACATTACAAAAACTAACTTGAACAATAGGTTTATGTGTATATATATATATATAATCATCATTTCAATACCACATCATCACACCAAATCCCTTCACAATTAAACATAATCCAACATCATTTCCCAATCATCTTTCAACAACAATCACATAACATACTTCTTATGCTCACATGCACATATATATACATATCCATATAAATAACACCAACATAATTTACATCCTTACCATAAAATGGCCATTTTGATTTCGAAGTCCTGTTGGCACAAATAAGGGGTGCTTCTCAAAGCCCTCGAGACGGTGAACACAACTACGGAATCAATTTGGATTTTCTACGGTTGAATCACAAGATAATTGGAGTTGAAATTAGGCTAGGGTTTCTTATTTTCAATAATTCGACGATAATTGATGGATATGAGACTAATTATATGTATATAATGACCAATTTTCGTCCATGAGGTGATGGAAAATGACCATATTGCCCTTAAAAATTTAAGTAAATCCGTATCTGTCCATGGTGGACTGTTTTGACAGGCTAAAGTAAATCGGTCGTAACTCTTTGCTCCGATATCGGATTTGGGTGAAATTGGTATCGTTGGATAGATAATTTAAAGGGATTTCATTTCATATAAAGTAGGCCACCCAGTTCGTCCTGTACAAGGACTTATGATCGTTTGAAGTTGACCCTAAAAATCTATTTTGAGAGGCTGAAGTAAAACGAGTATAAACCCTTACTCAGATGTTGGATTTGGATAAAACCAATTACATTGGAAAGAGGACTCAAAGATATTTCTTTTGATAGGTCGCAGCTCTCCCAGTTCATTATATTGAGGAAATTATGATCATTCAAAGTTGATCCAAAAAACTGGCAGGCCTCAGTAGTTTGTGTGCGGGAAATTTTCCTGCACATTTACTGTTCACAACATCCCGGCCACCATTTTATAGTTTCGAACGTGCTCGATTATATCCGAAACTTATCCATTTTTGGAAATCTTTATATCGTTGGAAAGATTACTTAATAACCTTCGTATGGAACCATCGACGGGCAAATTCCAGTATAAATAAAATAAAAAATTAATTCCATATAAATAAGACCAATACACGTACTTGAATACGCCAATACATGTACTTGAATACGGGGTATTACAACTCCATACAAGTAAAGCCTCCAAAACTTCAAAGAAAAGACAACTGTGTATGACTCTAAGTCATGGGTAGGGTAATTTAATGCAATCACCTTATGCTCGTGAATCAACACAAAACCTAACCCAACACTAGAAGCATCATAGAAGATGATAAAACCCATGCCCCTTTTAGCCAAGGTCAAGATAGGAATTGATGTCAACAAATCCTTAAGATTTTGGAAGCTTGCCTCAGAAGCACCTGACAACTGAAATGAAATCTTTTTTTAAGTCAACATGGTCGATGGAGCCTCAACAGATGAAAAATCCTTAATAAAACACTGATTGTAACATGCTAAACTAAAAAAACCTTGAATCTCAATAGGAGAAGTGGGCTAAGCCCAAGCACGAACTGCTTCCATCTAGGCTGGATCAACCACAATACCATACTTGGTCACCACATGACCCAAGAAAGAAATATAATCTAACAAAAACTCATACTTGGAGAACTTGACATACATTTTCTCCTCCCTCAATCCCTGAAGTACAATTCACAAATGTTCTTCATGGTCAGCCTCACTCTTGGAGTAGATGAAGATATCATTTATAACTATAATGACAAAAGAGATGAGATACAGTTGAAATACCTAATTCATCAACTCCATGAATGCAGCTGGGGCATTGGTCAACCACAAGAACATAACCAAGAACTCATAATGACCATATCGAGTTTGAAAAGCTATCTTTAGAATATTCAAAGCTTTAATCCTTAACCTTTGATACCTAGACCTAAAGTCAATCTTCGAAAACACCAAATCACCCTGAAGTTGATCAAATAAATTATCAATACAAGGAAGAGCATACATATTCTTAATTATCACCTTGATCAACCGTCGATAATCAATACACATATGGATAGAACTATCCTTTTTGTAAGACCCCACAGAGTCCTAGTCATTTCATTACTATATAGCATGCCAAAAGAGGTCCCAGACTTAGAAAATTTTAGCTAAGTATTGACACTTAGTCTCATTTTTGTCCTTGATATTTCAATAGAATTATTTAAAATCTTTCCAGCCTTAGATTATCAATTTTTTAAAATTGATTCATGATCAGGGACATCAATAGGTCATATTGGATTAGTGTTAAAAAGTTTAACATCGTTTGAGTCGTGTTTGGATGGCCAAAATAGCAAGCCAATGCAATCTCGATGCATCACATTAGCTATTGCATCGACAGCATTGACACGGCGCATTGGTAATTGTGTCGACACCATCGATAAGGTACGACACCTACTGCGATACTTGGTATAATTTTATCATTAAATTTTGACATTCTAAGGGTAATTAGGACCTTTTAACCTCACCCAATTCAGCAAAAATATGAAATTAAAACTCCCAAATGGCAAAATTCACTCATTATCTCACATTACACTCAAGAACAAAACCCTAATTTCATCAAGTTCAAGTTCAAGTCCAAGTCCCAAGAATTCACCATAATTCCCATGAAATCAACAATCAAGGTATGTTAGGTGTTCATGCTTGGGTTTTGTTCCACCCTTGGAGTTCAAAAACCCTTTTTAAAACTATAAGTTTTCATATTCATGATTTACATATGCAAATTAGGTTGTATTCATATTTGTGTTGTTGTATGATTTCAATTCAAGATTTAATTATAAGTTTCATGAACGTAAGATAGCATGTATATTGATTGATGTAATTGCCATGTTAAAACCCTTGAAATTGAAAGTTTAATTTGGAGTCATGATGCTTATGTGTTGTTCATTATTATGTGCATTAATTATGATCCACAAGTTTTTGATAAAATATTCGTATTAGTAAACTATAGGTAACCTATTGTTGTGTTGCTAAAGTTGTGATATGAGTTTATCTATTATACTATCGAGTATCTAGTTGTTTACTTAGTTGCAGTTGTTATAAAATAGTCCCAGTAAAGGTCAAGAATAGTAGTACTCAATTAGTAACAGAATTCAGTAAACTCAATCCAGTTCAATTAGTCAGCATGATCAGTGTCAGATCATTTAAGCTTAGTACAGTCTAGTGATCAATTCAGCGTCGATTTAGTTGGGAGTAGGATTTAGCATCGAGCAAACCCAGGGATGGGGGCATTCTCACCAGCAGAGGGTTTGACCCTTAGTAGTAGTCCCTACATTATAGAACTACGTTGCCAGCATAGGTTAAGTTTTCCTCTATCTAGACTAGGGTTGACGCCATTATATATAATTTTATAAGTCTTCCTGCTAGATTAGGGTTCACCCAACATTATAGAATCCCGTGGAAAGGTACTAACTCCCTTCCAACTGGGGTCACAGGTTGGACCCCAAATCAATATATATCGGGATATGTTGGTTAGATAAATACTTCCACAGTTACAGTTTTAATCTCAGTATTTAGTGAAGAACTCAGTCTGTTCTACAGAACCATGGCTATTAGTTATCGGTTACTCAGCCATAAAAATTCAGTACTCAGTTTTAGTATCATCTCAGATACACGATGTATACTTTTATGCGCAGTATTGCATGTTCTATAGTTACAGGTTTGCATGTACTCACATCCAGTTACTTTGTGAGGTTCATTCAGTCAGTTATCATCTCATGCATATGAACCCATATATATTAGTTTTACCTTACTTAGAATACTAGTACATTCCATGTTCTAACGCATACTCTCTATTTTATGCTATGATATTTCATATCATAGGTTTGGATGCTCAGGTTCCTGACCGTACTTAGAAGCTCAGTCTATCTGTAGTAGATATAGTGGTGAGTCCTTATATTTTGAGGGTAGAGTTTATTTATTTCAGTAGTTCAGTAGTTATTTCAGTTGAAGTTAATTGGAGGTTTGTCCCATCAACTCCATATTCAGACAGTTAGAGGCTTTCAGACTAGTATAGCCAGTTATTCAGTTTTCAAATATTATTTTTAGTTATACTCAGTTATTATGTTAGTATTTTGAGAACTTTATAGCATTTTTAGATTTCTTTCGCATATATACACTTCAGTATTATGTTCAGTACTCACAATAGGTACCAGTCATGGGTTAGCTTCTGATCTTTCTGAATTATAAGCACCGTGTGATGCCCGGGGTGTAGTCTCAGGCGTTACAAACTTAGTATCAGATCCTAAGGTTCAAAAGAGTCCTAGGGAGTATGAAATCCATGTTAATAAGAGTATTATGCAATGGTGTGTAGCATACCACACTTATGGATTAGAAGCTATGAGGTATGTTTAGGAAAAAGTTCCCTTTTTTCAGTGTTCATATCATGCAAGTGAGCATGAGCTCAAGTTTAACTCTTTTTCTAATCCATTATTTTCTTCCATTATAAAACATGCCTCCCAGAAAGACCCATGAAAGAAGAACTGGGAACCAGCCAGCACCTCCGCCAGTTTAGAAAGATCCCTTGAATAAGCATGTTTCTCATGCAGAATTCAGAGCATCTTTCACCACTCTAGCCTATTTTGAAGCATCCCAAAATGAACACCCAGTTTCTATTCAGGCCAACCTAGTAGCTAATACTGCTGAAGCTAGAATTTGGGACTTAACTCAAATAAACCCAACTTTATTTTCAGTGTCTAAGTCTGAAGCGAAGTCACAGGAATTCCTTGACATAGTGCAGAAGGTAACAGGCATTATGGGGTTAACCTCTAGTAAGAGTTCTGAGTTAGCTACTTATCAGTTGTAGGATATAGCTCATACATAGTTTAAGTAGTGGAAGATAGATAAAGACGTAGATCCAGGGCCCATAGAATGGGAAGAGTTTGCTATGGCCTTTCTAGATAGGTTCTTTTCATTGGAATTGAGAGAGGCTAAGGTGTTAGAGTTTGTCAATGTGAAGTACGTTAGTATGATAGTGAAGTAGTATTCCCTTAGGTTTACTTAATTGGCTAGGTATTCTCCTTATGTGGTAGCTAATAGTAACTCTAAAATGAGCAAGTTCGTGCCTGGTGTGTCTGAGAGTGTGGTCAAGGAGTGTAAGACCGCAATGCTGATTAAAGAGATGGACTTAGCTAGGTTGATGGTCCATGCATAGCAGATTAAGGAACAGAATACTAAGGAGAAAGAAAGGGAAAGCAAGAAGGCTAAAACAGGTAGCTTTAGTTTTGCTCACCCTAAGTCAGAAAGTGGAAACCGTCCTCAGTTTCACCAAAAATATTCAGTCCTAACTCTTTCCTCAGCCAGTGCTCTGGTGCCTAAATTCATAAATGGTAATAAGGATAGGACTCCAGGCTCTAAATCTCAGGGTAGTGTTAGCAGTGCTCGAACAAATTCTCTTTGCTAGAAATATGGCAGAATTCATCAAGGTGTCTATATAATAGACAATGATATATGTTTTAGTTATGGCAAACTAGGTCATAGAATCAGAGAGTGCCCTCAAGTGGGTTCACAGAGTTAGTATAATCATCCCCCAGCTCAGTCCGATTACCTGTCTCAGTAGGGTGACGTTTCTAGTGCCACCAGTGGGCAATGCCCAAATAGTCTCTATGCACTCCATTCCCGACAGGATCAGAAAAGTTCTCCTGATGTGGTCACTGGTATGTTATAATTTTAACAATTTATATGTTTATCCTTTGCTACATCCAAGAGCTTTTTTATCCTTTGTAACTCCTTATATAGATGTCAACTTCGGAGTCAGTCCTAAAATCTTAGCAGAACTCTTCTCAATCTCTACCCTAGTGGGTAAATCGATCATAGCCCGGTGGGTATATAGAAACAGTCTGCTTATGGTATCTCAGAAAGTTACTTCAGCAGGCTTAGTAGAGTTAAAGATGATGAATTTTGGTGTCATTCTCACCATGGATTGGCTCCATTCATTCTATGCCTCAATTGATTGTAGAAGCAGAGTTGTCTATTTTCAGTCCCCGAATGAACCTGTCCTTGAATGGAGGGGTAGTACCACAACGCTTAAAGGTTAAATTATTTTTATACCTTAGAGAGAGAAAAATGATATCCAAGGGGTGTGTCTATCATTTATTGAAAGTCAAAGACTCTAGTTCCAACACTCCAAACCTTGAGTCTGTTCTAATTGTAAGTCAATTCCCAGATGTGTTTCCCAAAGATCTCCTCAGAGTTCTTCCTGAAAGGTAAATTGACTTCAAAATAAACCTTTATCCAGATACTCAGCCCATCTCTATTCCGCCATACAGAATGGCTCCATCTAAACTTAAAGAGTTAAAAAAACAGTTGAAAGACCTCTTAGACAAAGGATTTATTAAGTCCATCGTATCTCCTTGGAGTGCACCAGGTCTATTCGTGCAAAAGAGAGAAATTCTCTTAGAATGTGTATAGACTACTGTCAGTTGAACAAAGTCACCATCAAGAATAAATACCCACTACCTAGAATCAGTGACTTGCTCGACCAAATTTAGGGTGCCAGTTATGTTTCTAAGAGGGACTTTAGATCCAGCGATCATCAGCTCAGAGTAAGAAAATATGATATTTTGAAAACAACTTTTAGAACTTGGTATGGTCACTTCTAGTTTCTAGTCATGTCATTTGGTCTTACCAATACCCCAGCAGCTTTTATGGACTTGATGAACCACGTGTTCAAGAAGTACTTGGACATGTTCGTCATAGTCTTCATAGATGACATCCTTGTCTACTCCCGCATTAAACATGATTACGCAGACCATCTCAAAATAGTATTACGGACTCTCAGAGCCCATTAGTTGTTCGAAAAATTCAGTAAGTGTGAATTTTTGTCTAAGATTAGTAGTTTTTCTTGGTCATATCATTTCTGGTGATGGTATTAGAGTTTATCCTCAAAAGACCAAAGCAGTGAGAAACTGGCCTAGACCTATCTCTCCATCAAATATCAGAAGTTTCAGGGGTTGGGTAGTCTATTACCGATAGTTTGTTGAAGGATTTTTATCTATTGCATCCCTCATATCTAGATTGACTCACAAGAAAGTCAAGTTCTAGTGGTCAGATTCTTGTGAGAAGAGTTTACAGGAATTGAAGACTTGACTCACTACAGCCTCAATTTTGACTTTACCTAATAGGTCAAATGGATTTGTTGTATATTGTGATGCTTTCATAGTTGGCTTGGGGTGTTTTTTGATGTAGAAGGGTAAGGTTGTGGCCTATTCCTCTAGACAAATTAAGCCTCATAAAAAGAATTATCCTACCCATGACCTTGAATTAGCAACTATTTTGTTTGCCTTAAGGATTTGGAGGCACTATTTGTATGGGGTGCATGTTGATGTATTCACACACCACGAAATCCTGCAGTGTGTATTTTTGTAGAAAGATCTGAACTTGTATCAGAGAAGGTGGTTAGAGTTGTTAAAAGATTATGACATGAGTGTTCTGTATCATCCGGGCAAAGCCAATGTAGTGGAAGATGCCCTCAGTATGTTTTCCATAGGTAGTGTTGCTCACATTGAGGATGGTAAGAAGTTAGTTCAGGAAGTTCATCAGCTTGCCAGACTAGGTGTCTATTTGGTTAATTCGGTTAAGGGTAGTATATGGTGCATAATAGTTCAAAGACTTCTATAGTTTATGAGGTAAAAGAAAAATAGGATAGAGATCCTAGTTTAGTTAACCTAAAAGAGTCAGTCAGAGACCAGAAAGCAGAGGTTTTCTCCCAGAGGGGAGATGGTGTGTTATGCTACCAGGGTTTACTTTCTATGCCAAGTGTAGATGGATTGAGGCAATAAATTCTTACAGAAGTGCATGGTGTATGTTACTCCATTCATCCAGGGGCCACTAAGATGTATTACTATTTACAGAAAATCTATTAATAAAGTGGGATGAAGAGGGACATTGCAGAGTTTGTGGCTAAGTGCTCCATGTGTCAGCAGGTAAAGATTGAGCATCGGAAGCCTAGTGGATCTATGCAGGATTTCAGTATTCCCACATGGAAGTGGGAAGAAGTGAACATGGACTTTGTGATAGGTTTGCCTCTTACTCGTTGTCAGCACGATTCGATTTAGGTTATTGTAGACAAGATGACCAAGTCCGCCTATTTCTTGCTAGTCCATACTTTTTATTCAGCCGAGGACTATGTCAGGATCTATATCAGAGTGTTGGTTAGGTTACACGGTGTCCCATTTTCCATCAGTTTAGATAGAGGTACACAGTTTGCCTCTTACTTTTGGAAAGTTTCCAGAAGTGTCTTGCTACCCAAGTTCATCTCAGAATATCCTTCCACCCTCAGATAGATGGTTAAGTAGAAAGGATCATTCAGAATTTAGAAGATATGTTGAGAGCGTGTGTCATTACTTTAAGAGTAGTTGGGATAACCACTTACCTTTGATTGAGTACGCATATAATAACAACTATCATTCTAGTATTCAGATGGATCCATTTGAGGCACTTTACAGGAGAAGATATAGATCTCTCATTGGTTATTTTGAAGTAGTTGAGGCCGCGGTAGTAGGGCCTGACTTGGTGTTTGATGATTTAAAGAAAGTGCAGTTGATCAAGGAAAGGCTTAAGGCATCTCAAAGCTAACAGAAATCTTATGCAGATGTGAGATGGAAAGACCTTGAATTCAAGATTGGTGATTATGTGTATTTGAAAATCTCTCCCATGAAGGAGGTGAAGAGGTTTGGTAAGAAGGGGAAGCTTAGTCCCTAATATATTGGTCCTTACAGAATCCTGAGTTATTTCGGTAAGGGAGCTTAAGAGCTTGAGTTGCCTGCAGACTTTGTACCTGTGCACCCAGTGTTTCATATCTCCTTGCTAAAGAAATGCATAGGTGACCCAGCAGTAGTAGTCCCTGTAGAGAGTGTAGATATTCAAAACGGTCTCTCTTATGAGGAAGTCCCAGTCGAAATCCTTGATTGTCAGATTCGCAGACTAAGGAACAAAGAAGTTCCTTTGGTCAAATTTCTTTGGCAGAATCAGTTTGTTGAGGGAGCTACTTGGGAAGAACTTCCTTCTACCCTTGGATTTCAAGAACCCTTTTTAAAACTACAAGTTTTCATATTCATGATTTACATATGCAAATTAGGTTGTATTCATATTTGTGTTGTTGTATGGGTTTCAATTCAAGATTTAATTACAAGTTTCATGAACAAAAGATAGCATGAAAGTTGATTGATGTAATTCCCATATTAAAACCCTTGAAATTAAAAGTTTAAGTTGTAGTCATGATGCTTATGTGTTGTTCATTATCATGTACATTAATCATGCTCCCCAAGTGTTTGATAAAATGTTCAAATGAGTAAACTATGCATGGTAACCTATTGTTGTGTTGCTAAAGTTGTGATATGAGTTTATCTATTATGCTATTGAGTCCTGGGGGTATTTATTACCTGAAATCTAGCTGTTTACTTTGTTGCAGTAGTTATAGAATTGTCCCAGTAAAGGTTAAGAATAGTAGTATTCAGTCAGTAACAGATCTCAGTCCTATTCAGTCAGTCAACACGATCAGTGTCAGTTCAATCAAGCCTAGTACTGTCTAGTGATCTGTTTAGTATTGATTTAGTTGGGAGTAGGATCCAGCACCGAGTGAACCCAGGGATGGAGGAATTCCTGCTATCGGAAGGTTTGACCCTTAGTAGTAGGCCCAGCATTAAAAAACTATGTAGCCGACGTAGGGTAAGTCATTCTCCTGCTAGACTAGGATTAACGCCATCATATATATATATTATAAGTTTTCCTTCCAGATTAGGGTTGACCCAGCATTGTTAGTATCCCGTGGGAAGGTTCTAACAACCTTCCAACTGGGGTTATAGTTGGACCCTAAATCAGTCTATATCGGGGTATGTCGGTTAGATGAACACTCCCACAGTTAAAGTTTCAGTCTTAGTATTCAGTGAAGAACTCAATCAGTTCTACAGAACCATGGATATCAGTTATCGGATACTCATCCATCATAATTTAGTACTCAATTTCAGTATAATCTCAGATACAAGATATATACTTATATACGCAGTATTGCATATTTAGTATGTTTAGTAGTTATAGTTTTGCATATACTCACATCAGTTACTTCGTGAGGTTCATTCAGTTAGTTATCATCTTATACATATGAACCCATGTATATAAGTCTTACCTCACTTAGAATACCAGTACATTCCATGTACTGATGCATACTCTCTTTTGCGCTATGATGTTTTATATCATAGGTTAGAATGCTCAGGTTCCTAACCGTACTTAGCAGCTCAGTTTATCAATAGCAGATATAGTAGTGAGTCCTCATATTTCAAGGATTGGGTTTATTTATTTCAGTATCTCCGCAGTTTAGTAGTTATTTCAGTTTGAGTTAGTTGGGGGTTTATCCCATCAACTCCATATTCAGATAGTTAGAGGCTTTCAGACTAGTATAGCCAGTTATTCAGTTTTAAAATGTTATATTTAGTTATACTCAGTTATTATTTCAGTATTTTGAGAACCTTCTGGCATTTTCAGATTTCTTCTGCATATATATATTTCAGTATTATGTTCAGTGCTCGTAGTAGGTACCAGTCAAGGGTTAGCTTGTGGTCCTTAGGGATTGTAAGCACCGTGTGACGCCTAGGATGTAGTCTCGGGGCGTTACACTTTTTAATTACAAACAAGACAGGCACAGCCCAAGGTAATACACTAGGTTAAATAATTTAGATAAGCTTTGCAGATGATCTCTTGCTATTTTGTAGAGGGGATGAAATATCTGCTTATTTGTTGTATGAGTGTTTCAAAAATAATTCTGCAGCCTCAGGTTTGATAGCTAATCAAGCAAAGAGCAGCATTTACTTTGGAGGGGTCTCGGCTAGTACTCAACAAGCTATCCTGCACAAACTAGGTTTCTCACTTGGACAACTTCCATTTAGGTACCTGGGGGTACCTTTGAGCACAAAGAAATTATCAGTGTCCCAATGTCATCTTTTGATAGACAAAATGATTGGAAAGATAACAAGTTGGACAGTAAAGTTTCTTTCTTATGCAGGAAGACTGCAGCTATCATTAGTGTCCTAAATGGCATTCAATTTTTTTGGTCCCAAATCTTCCCTATCCCCAAGAAGGTCATAAAGCAAGTGGAAACATTGTGTAGAAGTTTCTTATGGAATGGAGAAAGTCAAGCAAAAGGTAAAGCACTCATTTCTTGGAATATATTACGCAAACCAAAATCAACAGGTGGCCTCAACATTACTAATCTTAATCTGTGGAATACAGCAGCCATACTGAAACATCTGTGGAATCTGAATTCAAAGAAGGATAGACTATGGATTAAATGGGTCCATGCATACTATATGAAGGGTCGAAAACCTTGGGATGTAGTGACAAATCAGGCATCCAAGATAATACAGAAAATTTTGGCAGTAGGATAGTGGTTAGAAGGGCAAGGACTAGATATTAAAACAATCATAACAACTGAGTTGTTTTTAATTAAAAGTATGTATACTCAGCTTAGGGGTCAATATCCTATGATGGAATGGAGGAAGCTTCCTTTTAACAATCAAGGAAGCAACAAATGGAAATTTATCCTGTATCTTGCAATTAATGAGAGATTGTATACTAAGGACAGATTGGATAAATAGGGCATTCATACAGACCTGGTTTGCGCGCTATGTGAAGAAGCACCTAAGAGTCACTAATACTTATTTTTCACCTGTCCTATTTCCACAAATATATGGCAGAGAATGTTGGCTTGGCAAGCCATATACAGAAGCAGCTTGGGATGGCATAAAGAGTTAAAGTGGGCTATAACACATATAAAAGGCAAGAGTACAGCAGCAGAAATCTTCAAAATGAGCTTTGCAGCCACTGTTTATCACTTATGGCTTGAAAGAAACTACAGAATCATCCAACAAAAAAAGGACACATGGAGTACTAACGAGGATGATAATCCAGGAAATACATTGTACAACTAGTTTGTACCCTTGACTGGCAGGCAGTATACTTAACTATAACTTCTATCCTTAATCTGGTATAGATGTTGCTAGAATTTCCAAGTTTGAATTATATAGTTTGAGGTTGCGACTATGTCCAACCTAGACTCACATACTGATCTTATGGATATATGTGGTAATAAAATTTAGTTACCAAAAAAATTCCTTCAACTCTATCGGGTCAATCCTCTAAGAAGGAATAAAAATGGGCTTGGTTCTCGACTCCATTTCAATTGAAAAGTCAAAATCATGATTCGGAGAAAAACCAAGCAAATCCATGGGAAAAACATCTATGAACTCATGGACAATACGAACAGAATCCAAAAAAGGCAGTGAAGCATCACTAGCATCACGAATATGGGCCAAATAAGATAAACACCGTCTTTCTACCAAATGACAAGTCTAAAGGAAAGATATAACTCTCTTAGGACCCAAATAAAGTGCACCCTTCCAAGTTATACTTGGCATACCCGATAGAGCTAAAGCCTCGGTCTTAGCATAATAATCTAGGATATAATAATAAGAAGCTAACTAATTCATATCCAAAATGACGTCGCAATATACCATGTCTAGGATAAGTAGATTAACCCAAGTCTCACGATCCGCAAAAGTCAAAACACAGGTTGGTGCACCCCATCCAACACTATAGAGTCTCATACCGGGTTAGATATAGAAATAGGCATGGAAATAGCTAACTAGTAGAATCAGAACCCAAAGCAAAATATGTAGACACATAGGAGAAAATTAACCTCGGATCAAATAACACTGGTGTAGATCTAAAATAAATAGGGATGATACCTGTGATGACAGCATTAGAAGCCTCCACCTCTGTCTGGTGGGTATAGCATAGCACTATCCACATCTACCATCTGACTGAGTAGCCCCGGGACCACCACCATGGGTATAACTACCTATACCTCGCACACCTCTAGAAGATCTCTAACTTTGACTACTGATATAAGAATAGGCCTAAAAACATGATGGGGACAATCCTTAGACCAATATCCACCTCATCACATACGAAGAAAACTCTGTGGCCCGACTCAATAGAGGGAGGCACAACTGAGCTAGAACGACTATCCAAACCTGCTAAACAAGAAGACTCACTACCTGAACCCTGTAAAGCTACCTGCATGGGTCTGCTATGATACACATGAAAACCTCTAGAATCTCTACTTCAAGAAGATTGACCTCTAAACTCACCCTATTAGCGTACCCTATTGGTGCCTCCCTTAGACTCCCAAAGAATAGACTCAATCATCTTTTCATGATGCACTATACTCTGAAATGGTACCTCTAACACTACCATCTGAGTAGTAGCTAGCTGAAGTAAAACATCTAATCCCTTCATAAACTTTCAAATCTTCATAGACTCTATGGCAATCCTAGCATAAGAATATATAGACAAATGGAAACGTGACTCATACTCCACGATAGTCATGGAGCACTGGTCCAAGTGATCAAACACATCTCTTACCTGATCCCTCAAACTAAAAGGCATGAACCAGGCAAAAAGGGCCTTGGTAAGCTAATCCCAAGTTATCTTTGGTGAACCAAGAGATTTGCGATTAACAAGTGACCTTAACAATCCCTAGCAATATCTCTCAACTGGTAAGTAGAGTAAGCAACTACGTGTGACTCAAGCGATCTAAGTTTTTGCAACTTCTCACAATAATAAATTAGGAAATCATAGGCATCCTTGCCAATAGAATCACTGAATCTGGGCAGACCCAAGCGAGTGAATCTCTCAAATCTCTTTTGATCCTCAGAAGAAATAACTTTACTCGTAATAACAAGAGGTATAGTAAATTTAGTTCGCTGAGACCCTACTTGAGGGGGTACCATAGATGAAGGTTGAACCTCTTATCTTAAAATACCATACTCAAATACCGGCATAGAAGGAGGAACAACTCTTGGAGTCTATGGAGTACGATAAGCAGATTTGATACTATCGGGGGATGCATACTCAAAATTGGAGAAACACAATAGGTAGGATCTGGCATAGATAGAGGTACAATACTAGAGCTGGAGAAACACCAGGTACACTCAATGACCACCTCCAAATAGATCAGCAAATGAATTAATAACCTATCTAAGATCGGGGTAGAAGAACTTTGTGGGATTGGAATGGGACCTATATCTCTAACATGATCAACCTGAGTCTTAGGGGAAGGTCCCCTAATACTGCCCTTAGATGAGGCAGATCCTCCTGCTCGTTCACAACACAAAACTCACCCCTAGAGTGAGCTCTCTCCTCAGATAATAGCTCCGCATCTCTAACCTTATGAGATCTAATCCTTACCATATGCATAGAAAAGAGTAAAACATAATTTGAATATTGGATATGGAAAAATTTGCTTGATATGGAACAAAATAAAGAAAGTTTCCTAAAGATATCTTATAGCCTCTCAATGATAGATACGGACGTCTACGTACCAATTCGCGAGACTCTACTAGACACACTCTTCTTACACTAATGAGACCAAAGAACCTAGCTCTGATACCACTTTGTCATGACCCAAAAACCAAAGGTTATGATACCACTCATCGCGGCAAATCTTAACAAGTAAGTCAATCACTCAAACTGATACGTAAAGATAATACACACCCAAAACCCAAGGAAAAACTCCTAGAAAAAAGTCGAATCATACTTATACCATGATAGCAAAATATACATAACAATAATACCATAAATCATTCCAAAATCTGATGTCACGATGTAAGAACCAACTAAGTACATCTCAGAGTCAAAATATACAACTGATATTCCAAAAAAGACATAATTTATCTCTGAATACAAAAAGAACAAGGCATAAACTAAATAATATGAAGTAGTAGATCAACTCTGGAAGCATAGATCAACCCAAACGTCGCTCAAATTAGCTATCATGTGGCACACTGATACCTGGATCTACATCGAAAGGGTTTAGTAGGAATGAGTACGGTCCACCTATGCTCAGTTGGTATCATAGACTGACTGGGAAAAGTAGAAAACAAATCATAGAAACATAAAACTATGGGCACATCCCCTCAACCAGAAAATGTCCCAAACAATAGCCCACACCATCTCCACCAACAGTTCTAGAATATACACATATAGAAAATACAAATATGAGAAAAAACATAAGTAGATAGGCATCAAATCAAGCATAGAAATACAATACCAAAAGCATAAAAAGAATGAAATGCAATAAAGATCATGATGATGTGATGTACGAGGTTGTCGCACAACCTTCGTATACACCACCAAGCTCTAGTCCCAAGGTAGGACCCATAGGGGTTCGTCAACCCATATACAATCCAATAACTAATATCAATCTAATATCCATAACTCCTCTATGGAACATACATCAATAGAGGATTTTTTAAGATGTCACATTTTTAGTCAAAAAATAGTATTTCTATTTTCTCGGTGGTACCAATGTTGCATGAATATATATGATACGAGGATGTAATGCTCACAACCAACCAGAATGAGAATTTTCAATTCCAATCAATATGCCAAGCACGTGACACAAAATCCACTAAATAAACCAATCATCCATGATCTAACATAATACATGTACTAATAGAGTAAGATATACCATAATATATCATTTGATACCACATAATTTCCAATTTAAACAATTTCCACCAAGAAAAATAATTAATTACATAATTACCATGCCAATAACATCATATAGGACCCCACACAATCACACATAGAAAATAATATCTCAAAACCATCAAATAATAAGAATATAGACTCCCACATGGGCACAATACAGTAATAACAACATTTTCATAATTGGTTCCCATACCCATAACATGTTTTTATATGATTATTGACTATCTAACTTAGTCTGGAGAAAGTTAACTCATAACCTATATCAAAGGAAGAAATTGGATCTGAAAACCTTTAACATAGAGCCTTCCCCTCACAAATGGACTTAAAATCAGTTAGACTGTATAAATATAGAATCTATGCATCAAAAGAAATCCAACGATACCCATATTGCCTACTTTTAAGTTGGGATCAAAATGAACCCTCGAAATAAATTTTCAAAAAAAAGGATGAAATTGAAATTTTAGTTCAAAATCATATTACCCATGATTAATGAAAGACATAAAAGAAAATCCTAGTGAAAACAGGTCAAAATTGGAGTTGAATTTTATGAAATACTAATTTAGGCTATCTGGGGTAAAATTCCCGAATTTCGTTTTTAAAATTGATTTTTAATAGATTTTAGATGACAAGAATCGAAGAAAATAAATGAAATAGGAATTTGAAGCTTACCCAAGCTTGAAAATGGAAGAAATTGCTCAAAAACTCAAAAAACTCAAAGCTCCAAGACCCAAAAATAATAAAAAAATTGAGAAAGGGATATATATATATATATATATATATATGTTGTCGCTAAAGCGCATCCTGGGCCGCTTTAGCAGTCAGTGCTAAAGTACCCAGGTGTCGCTAAAATGGTACCTCACTTAGTTGCACGCCGCTAAAGCACCAAGGTGACCGCTAAAGCGGTACCTTCTTACTAGTCAGTGCCACTAAAGCACCTAATGGGCCTCTAAAGCAGGCAAAGGACCGTTTTAGCAGTCACACCAGCTTTCACGTGGGATTCACGAAAACTTGGAAAATTTCAAGTCTTCACGAATCCCTCAAGATTAACCCAAAATTCTAAGAATGCAATGAATTATACCTCCCTATCAAATTTGATGCCAGACTCAATGGTAGTATCAAATTTTTTAGAAGACACCAATTTCACAAAATTGATCCCCAAAATCTAATTTTATAATTTCTCGAATCAAAGGTCGAAATAAGATACTAAAGCCATAAAACCACTCCAACCATACTATCAATCTAAAATCGATATTTTGGATCTGCTGAAGCATTCTGTTTTGCAATCTGACACATGAATCAATAAATATTGATCGAAGTCAATTATAAATCCTTTTTAACCTCCATAAACTATAAACTCACATAAATCACATCAAAATGCATTGAGAAATGTGTCAATCATTCCCACACTTTAAAAATACTATAAAGAAATCACGGGGAGTAGTAAAATGATCGAATCACACAGAAATGAATAATTCACAGGAATCATCGAAAATTAAATCATTGGATATTCAGATATGAAATTCCTTTCTAGTTTCGATTCACCGACTAGTCAATGCTTGCAAGCATTTCATTAGCTTGTTGGATTCTCCACTTTTTAAATGGGTGATATTATTTTTTCATATTTCTCGATCTTGGTACCATGAGATATTTATTCTTGTGGCATCTCTGGATTAGGTCTGATTATTCCTTTCTCCTGTAAACTCGTTATTGCCTTTTGTTGATCTTTTAGTACAAAAAAAGTCTCGGTGACTTGAATGGTCTCCTGGTCATCATCTTTTTTGCCATTTTAAATATGATAATGTTGGGATCCTTGCTCATTCACAGCTTGAGTCTCCACAATATTTGGATTGACTATATTTTTAGTGGGATTATTTAAAAAATATTCGATGTTATTGCTGACATTGATCTTATCTGTGTTTTCAATGTCAGTCATTAAATCAATTGGTTTAGTATCTTCATAAAAAATAAAGCTTATTACTTACTGGATCAGTGATCTCAAAATAGTACCACAATTATCCTTAGCCTCACAGTGGCGTCAAACTGTTTACTCCTAAAATAAGATACAATTGAATTTATTCATGAAGTTTAAATAGTAAGAAGTATTTCTCTGATTGAATGAGACAAAATACTTAAGTTAGTATAGTAAGCAATCCAATAAAAGATCAAATCTATAAAGCTAATAAAGGATTAAAATAGCCTGGCCTGATTTTGATGATATCATTGTCGGTGATGCCTTTGAACAAGCTTAGATGATGCTATGAGCTTAATTGAATGAGTAATGATGTTTCTAGGGATATAGTAATATTTAGTATAATTGTAATCGATAATTTACAAGACAGCGGTCTTACAACTTTTATAGGGGTCATTTCTCAGGAGTTGATTAGCCATAATCAATCCCCATACACTCAAGATAAATAATATAATTAATGATATTAAGGATAATGTAAGAATAACACTGGCTTTTCTTAAGAGACACTTCCATACAGGCTAGTGCGGGTTGTTGGCTTTTCCTTCGGACATACCGAGTCTTGGTATGATTTGACTTCATATTAATAGTTTCTCAGATTAATTTTGATATCTTTGGTCATGAATCATGTGTCCTTATCAAGTTGGACCATGGGTTTCATCTGACTTTGCCTTGCAAATCTTCTGATAATCTCCATGTGTCATGATTCAATTAGGCATGTGTCTTAGCTATTTTTACCTTATACAAAAGATATAGATGAAATTCATCATTAGAAGTATTTATTTTTAATCTGTACATAATTTAGTTATCATAAGTGAACCTCATGATACATGTTTCTATTATTTTCTAAACGTAATTGATTGTATACACACTTTTTTGTTGATTATATTATTAGTGGATACATCATTGGAATACATGAATTTAGAAATAGAAGTTTGATACATTATATTCTTTATGTTTGTATACACTCCTCTATTTATTTTGTTTGAAATACATATATTAAAAAATACAATTTTGATATACTCTTTATTACTAATATATAGAAGTGTCATAAAGTAGGTAGGTGGAAGGTGGTACATGGAGGTTGAGCTGTCAGCTTTCCAAGAGTTATTTTCATCATTTCGAGAAGGTAAATATGTCATTTTCAATTTATGTTGGTACACGTGTATTCTCAGAATGAGAATACAATAGATGTCCTCTGATATTCTTTAGTTTGATGGAAGCTTTGGTTTTCTCTTACTAAAAAACAAATTCATTCTCAAAATCTTCTTCTTCTTTTCTGATAATCTTTTTGTTGTTCTCGATCTTCATTTCAAATAGTGTAAGTTTTCTTCATTCTTGTTTTTTTGTTTTCAAATTTCAGAAAGATATAATTTTTATTGTTGTAATTTTGTTTGACCATATTGGAGCACTCTTGAAACTGCAAAGGATCAATTTTTTTGATAATTTTGATTTGGAACGTTAATTTGGCCAATTGTTCACTTTTTCTTTTCTCTTCGTCTCAAATTTTTCATTTACTTTTCAGGTTTCGTTTAGTTGGCTTACAAAATTTTAATTCTATCAAAAGTAAAAATAACATAGTCGAGGAATCACAGAACAATTGATTAGTTATATGTTGGATAGAAAAGGCTATGCTTGAAAAACTGAAAATCCTTTAGGAAAGTGAAACAGAAAATACAAATGCGCATTAAAAAAACTTTTTGAACAATAGTAAATAAGATTTAATATTTTTTTAAAATAATTTAGTAACATTGTATAACTATCATTTTTACGAACATGTGAGCTGCATAAAGAAAACTTACCTGGGTTGTTATTCTAAGTTGTTTGGTTTGTAGTGAAACATTTGGAATAAACAGTTGTTGATATAACTTTGGGGCTAATGAATTTCAACTTTAGTGGTGTGAGATTTGTTATATATTATATCTATTTCCCTTTTGGACTTGAGAGGTTTTTTTAGATGGATTCACACATAAAGGAATAAAATATTTGAGACAGATATAGACAGCAAACTGACAAAAAAGCTGCTCCTAAAGACCATGTGGCTAACAAGGGATCTTATAATATATCCTAGCAGTATTCAATGGTTGTATTAAGTTGTTATGTTTCACTACTAGCTCCCATATCTAAACTTCAACTTCCAAGAAATCATAAAAACTTGCCTATTACACTTGTGTCATCTTCAGTATCAGTTATGCCTTACTATGAATCATCTTGTTGAAAGGGTACACAATTTAATTATCTTGTCGTTGTTCTTTTTTTTTAATTATTGTTAATATGGAAATAAATTGATATCTACTGCTAAATCACTGCTTTTACATAGTTGAGTAGGCAATATTTGACTTTCGATTTCTGGCATTCCTTGCTATAGGCAATTCATTGGATACTTTTCTACTTTGTTTCATCAATTTAATACATTTTTCACGCATCACACCTTGTTCCAATGTTAAGTATTAAAATATATAGCTATTATATACTATAGGTGGTTAGATTTTATCGTGATGTATATAAAGACACTTAAATTTGGTGTTACTTAAACAATCCAATTTTGAGAGTCCACGTCTAGGCACCTCGATTTATCTCCATCGTGTTAGTTGAGAACTTATAAAATGATCATGTATACACCTTCAAAATTTATGTGTCCCATGAGCATTGGGTGTCCACAGGGTACAATGGGAACAAGTTGGACCATTTAGCTGCCAAATCATCAATTTTAACAATGCTTTTTTATTCAACTCTAGGACTTATCGTTCATTTCTTGGTAATTGAATAGTTTTAGATTTCAATTTTCTTTATTCCTTTGTTATGTGTCCTAAGAATGGTTAATGTTCCATAAGGTGCATTTTCTTGTTGCACCGTCATTTTTGTTTGGTCTAAAGAGAGGTTTGATAGCTAAAACTTGTTGCAAGTGGATCTGTTTTTGTCATCAAGTATTTATTTTGTTCGCAATCCTCTTCTTCAAGGAACTTAGTTTTTAAATAAGAAAATTAACTGTCATGGATAGCTTTTATACTTTCTCAGTTTCTTTTTCTTAAATCCCTTTTTATTTTCTATTTAACTTTTTCACCTGGAACTAATTCCTACTTTTTGATTAAAAAAGAAGATGTCTTTTATTCTTGGTTCCCATTATACTCAAATGGATGACTGAGTTATAAGAGTTGGACTACATTTTCTTTTCGTAAAAAATATTCACTTCGCTCCTATCCTCCCCTTTCTCTGCTCTATGTTTGTTAAATGTGAAGTATCCATTTAACTATATAAAGTTGGTATGTATGAGTTTATGCATTTTATATCGATGTTAAAAGTTGAGCAGTTTAAAATGCTTATACTATTCACAATGCAAATGACGATAAGTAGAAAACCTTCGGTGTAAACTTGTTCTTCCCACAAAAGAAAACGCAACTGCTTAGCGGAGAGAGCTTCTAAAATCAAGCTGGGGCAACTTGAGCGATATAACAGTTATCGTCTGACAAAAAAGAGCAATTGTTATTGCAGCAACGCAAACAAAAACTTGAATTAATAAATACATGTCTGCCGACTACACTCACCGATAAAGCATTACACCCTCAGATAAATGTTAGATCAGGTAAACAGACACGTCTAACAATACGAGAGCCATCTTTTGTTATCCAAAAAGGTTAGACATCTCCAAAAATTTGTAATCTAAGTATTATGTAATTTTTGTAACATATACATTGTTAATATTGAGTGTGATACTTTTTCTGCAGCAACAGATACATCCAACACCAACAATGCAACAAGCTTTAACAAAGGAAAGAATATAATTGAATACTTCTCTGTCTTTGAAATTGCTACATAATTATTAAAATACTCTTTCGAATTTTATCCACTAAAAGTATATGTCATATTAAGCTGATTAATAAATTACATACTGTTGGATTATCTAAAGAAATAGTTGTAAAAGTATAAGAGTCTTCTGTTGCCAAAAAAGGTCAGATATCCCAGAAACTTCTAATTTGAGTATTATATTATTTTATGATTTTATATGCATAAAAAATATTAGTGTTGACTATGATTTTCATCCTTCAACAACTGATGCATTTCGCACAAAGAGTTCAATGACGGTAAAAGGCTTCGACAAAAGAAAAATTACAACTGATCAATTCTCTATATTTGAAAATGGTTCATAATCGTTAAAATATTTTTCCTTTTTAAGTTTGGTAAAGTAGATCTCATGCTAATTAAATTGACTATTCATTAGGGTCAATATCAAATACTTCTATTGAAAGACATGATTTGATAATACCTGTTGTCGTCCAAAAAGTTATGTCTTCTTCAAATATTTTTCCTGTGCTTGCAATTGTTTTGTGAAAAATGATATAATAAATTATTTTAATTCATATACACAGGCTGTATATAAAAAATAGTAGGATGTTGGAATTTTAAGCAATTGCATATGAGTAATGCAAGCATTTTAAAAACGATACCAAACTGTTAAAATTGTCGAGCAAAAAGATTTGAATATGAATTGCCCAGATTTTATTGTAGCAATGGTTCGGTTAAGTTAACGTCGCATCAAATGCCTAGTGAATTATTAAATCTTTACTTAGGTAATATTGAAGAATCTGAATATTTTCGTACTTACCTCAGAATCTAAAATAACATGTCTGCATTCACCTCATTTGGAGTTAATTATGACAGAGTATTGGCTAAAACAAATGATGGTATTTATACATTCAAAGTACAAGGACAAATATATCATTTTATGAATGATTTGATTTCATCAAATGGACAACCAAGAAATCTACAGCTGTATTTTTATGATGATAATGCTAAGATGGTGAATCAAATGGATTCTTGAACTCTGCTTAAACAAATAGTTGTTGAGAAATTAATGGATATTTTAAAAATAAATTCTTATTATATTTTTCTGACATCTCTTCTTCATATTCCTGAATTATCAAAGTTTTATATCGCATTGAGATGTGGATCTGGTTTAGATCAGTGAGTATATAACTTGCCGAGTGTATCTGAAGTGGCGGGATTGTGGCTAGATGAAGAAACGAATGATAATAATTCTGCACCCCATATCCAAATTTATACTCGTCCATATCTAAATTTATACTCATAGTAACGAGAGACAATTTGTTAAATATTATTATGGTTGTTATGATCCTTGGCAATATTCTTTTTATTTTTGTATGGGCAAAATGAATGGCATTGCGGTATTCAAAAGGTTATACTTCCTGCAAATAAATTGACAAAAAAAAAACTTACTATGAAAATAAACACTTTCCAAACTTATCTAACATCTGTTCAATTAATGGACTACTTGATATGGAAGTAGGCATTCTATAAAAAGGAAATTGAAAAAAATACTATTTCTTATCATGAATACTATTGTTATAAACTTCAAATGTGAAATGATAAAGAAAATGAACTTTTACACACAGGTAAATTGTTTCAGTAATACTCAGTTGATCAATTTATAAAGGTTGAAACTCAAAGATTAGATTTTTCATCTTTTAATCAAGATTTATTTTGAATTAATATGTTACAAGGACTTTTTGATATATTAAGACTTCGTGAAAGAGAAGCTTCTAAAATAGGAAAAAAATAATTTCTTTTAAGAAATTTTACCGGCGGTCCGAGAGATATGCGCTGTCGTTACATGGATACTATTGCGTTAGTTCAACATTTTAAAAAAAAACTAATATATTTCTTACTATTACTTGCAATCCATCTTGACTAGAAATAAAAGAACATTTACTGTCAATAGATGAAACTCAAAATAGGTCTAATTTGATTAGTCATGTGTTCAAAGTGAAGGTAAAGAAAATGAAGACGGATATACTAAAACAACACATATTTGGAAAGGTTACAGCTTTTATGCACACTATAAAAATTCAAAAATGAGGTCATCTACATGTTCATTTTCTTATTATACTTATTGATGATTATAAATTACTAACATCTGAAGCGTATGATAAATTTAATTATGTTGAACTACCTGATCATGATGTTCATCCTTATTTATATAAACTTGTTATTAAACATATGATGCATGGCCCCTGTGGTCATTTGAATCCCACAAATTCATGTATGAAGAAAAAAGGAGAGTGAAAATTTAAGCACCCAAAAAGTTTACTAATGAAACAATAGAGGAAAATAATTCATACCTAATTTATAGAAGACGAAACACGGGTAAAATTGTGCTCTGGTATTAAAATTTTCAAATATATATACAAATACATTTGTAAAGAATATCATAAAATATTATTTTATGCACATGAAAATAATACAAATATTAAATTAGATGAGATAAAAGAGTATTAATCTGCTAGGCGAGTATTATCATCAAAGGTTATGTGGCGTTTATATGCCTTTTCTATTAGTAAAATGAGACCAAGTGTCTACCACCTTCAACTACATCTTGAAGGACAATAATTTATCTCTTTCAAAAAAACTGACAACATTAATAGCATCGTGAAAAAATTTCTGATTAAAAAGACAATGTTGACAGAATTTTTCATGATGAACACAACAAATAAAGATACTAAGGATCTTAATTTGTTATACAATGATTTTCCATCATACTTTGTATGGTCAACTACTTATAAAATGTGAACCAAATAAATACGAGGCAAAGTTATTTGTCGTGTTGTACCAGCTCATCCAATCAAAGGAGAAAAATATTATCTTTGATTATTACTAACGAATGTAAAAGCACCAAAATCATATGATGATCTTCTCAAAGTAAAATTTGTATGTTGCAAGACATTTAGAGAATGTGCAAAAAAAAAGGCTTATTGCATTACGATAATAATTTGGTTGAATGTATGTCAGAGGCTACATGCTATAAAATGCCTTATAGTTTACGGCGGTTATTTTCTACAATATAAGTATATTGTAACCCTGACAATCCAAAAGAATTGTGAAAATAATTTAAAGATTCAATGTCCAAAGACTTAAAAAATCTAGAAAACATTATGTAAAAAAATATAAATTTTGTTGTCTTGAACAATATTAATGATGTGTTAAATTCTATGGGACGCGATATTAAGGAGTTCAACCTTGTTTCAGAAACCATCACGTCTTCAAAAATAACAAAAAAAGCAAAAGAAGTATATTTCAAAAGAAATATCATTGGAGTGATGAAGAATTATTATTATATCAAAAATTAAACATAGAAGAAAAAAAGCATATCACATAATCCTTCAAAGAGTATTATCAAATAAATCAGAAGCATTTTTATAGACGTCCTGGTGAAAGTGGTAAAACATTCTTATATTTTGCCTTATTAGCAATTGTTAAATCTAAAGGATTTATAACATTAGCAACAACAACTTTTGGCGTTGCTGCTCCAATCCTTCCAAGATGAAGAACAACACATTCGCACTTTAAGATTTCAATCAATATTGACAAAAAACTCTCCTGTAATATCATCAAGCAAAGCTCACAGGCATCTTTGATTTGTGATGTAAAATTAATAGTATGAGATGAAGTATCGATGGAAAAAAAGAATATGATTGAAGAATTTGATTCTCTTTTAAAAGATATAATAGATTCAAATATATTATTTGGTGCAAAAGTTGTCGTGCTTGAAGGAGATTTTAGACAAACTCTCCCATAGTTTGAAGTCACAAAAAGAAGACTTCAATCGAGAAAGTATTTAGAATTCACAAATATGGAACCAACTTGAAAAACTCTGATTATCATAGAATATGCATGCTAAAATTGATCCCTGTTTTTGTGAATATCTTATGCGCATAGAAAATGTACACGAGAAAACTAACATAAATGATAAAATAATTATCCCAAGGTGTTTCATTTTTTCATATACCACTGAAAAAGAATTTTTAGATCTTTTATTCAAAACTATATATCCTGATTTTCATACTTCTTTTCAATACTCGACTTTTTTAACTTCTCATATTATTTTGACAACAAAAATGACTTTGTTGATGAGTTAAATAATAGACTTGTAGCTCAACTTCCTAAAGATGCTAAGACATTTGTCGCAATCGATGAAACTGTTGAACGAAGTGATCAAAGTGAGTTTGAGGATTTCTTACATTCATTGAACCCTCCTAGTCTATATCCTTACAAATTAACCTTGAAAGAGAATTGTTCAATTATGTTATTGAAAAATTTAAATCCTTGTGAAGGTCTATGCAATGGTACGTGACTAATATGTTGTGATTTGAAGAATGATGTTATAAGTTCTAAAATTTTCAGTGGTAATTTTAAAAATATACATGTATTTATTCCAAGAATACTACTATTATCTTCAGATGAAAAATTACCTATCCCATTTTAAAAAAAAATAATTTTTAATACGATTGTGTTTTGCTATGACATAAATAAAGCTAAAGGACAAACATTAGATTATGTTGAAATTTATTTATGTGAACCTGTATTTTCTCATAGCCAGTTGTACGTCGCTCTATCAAGGGCAAAAAGTTCAGAAAATATAAAAATATTAATTCGACCACCTACTGCTGATAATAATGATGATCAATCTACATACAATGTAGTGTATAATGAAATCATCTCTCGTTTGTTTAACTTTGCATCCTATATGACTAATGACTACCAAAATGCATCCAAAAGAGACACATCTTATACCAATATACTACATTGGAAATAAAAGATAAAATTGAGATTGATGGAGAAGTAGGAAATAGACACATCCCTGTAAGTGTTATGTTTGTTTGCCAATTATTGTTATTTTGTTTGTACTTCGGGTACACAGAATCTATATATTACAACACCAACTTCAACTTGAGTTCAAGTAAATTTTTCCTCGCAGGATAAAATGGCTGACATACCAACAATAGTGGTACCTCAAACAGTTAGAATATCTTCGAACTCACATAATATTTTGAGTGATCACACAGAATATTTTTGAGACAAGAAGAGAGTTTAATCTAAAAATTTCCATACAAAACCTATGGAAGAAACCAAGTTTATATAGCCATAACATTCCTCTTCTAAAAAGAGGCAATGGTTCACTCTAAAGGTTACACCTTTGCTGTAAGTTCATATCTGTTCATCAAAAATTACATATTTTCCTAAACAGTCATCTCATTTCATGAATCAGTGTGTCACTTTATTGAAGGATTGCATCCTTCTAAAGTATCATTTCAAACTATTGCAACCTTCTATTGCCTCAGTTCAGAATAATGTATCATTTCTGAAGCACTAGTTTGAAAATAATGCATCAGTTCACTTGAAACTGTGCAACTGTTACTGCATGTATATATAAATAGAGGTCCAAAACTATAGAATTTACTGCATTTTTCCTTGGCATTCTTCAGAATTCAAATAAAGTTTGTCCAAAAAGATAGATCTCATCGATCGATCATTTGCCAAATTCGAAGCTGAAGTCGAAGTCGAAGGCGAGCCGAGTGAGCGACGACAACGACGGCACGAGGCATCTATTATTTCCTGCCTCACTTTCTATGTGGAGTAATTGTTCTTGATTATAAACACTTTCAAGTTCTCTTCTTCCACCAATATAGGAGAAAGAGTAAACTTCCTAATTTGAGAGTACACTTTCTATTTTAGTGTCTCCTTCCCCTCCACCATTTTATTCTCTATTTTTCCATTCACACTTCTTATATATACTATGAACCCAACAATCCCCCACACTAATGGAAATGGCTATTTTTCAAAAAGAAAATTACGAACAAGTATGTGATCATCAAGTAAAGACTGATTGTATCTTAATAAGTGGGTTTCCCTTTGAACTTTTATAGTGAACATGCATCGGATGCACTCGGTCAATTGGTAGAATTGATATCTTTGAACCGTCAAGCTTTAATGTACACCTATACAATACATGTCACACAACTAGCCTTTTAACATTTATGATTCTCATGGTTTTGTTCTTTTCAGCCATAAACACGTCCTAGTTTTATGAGAGCTTAGAGAATAGGCCTTTATTAACATTCTCTTTGAAGCGGCTTCAACGTCACCCTCGCATAGGTAATTTCTAAATGTTCAATCCTGTAGATTAAACTATTTGGTCAAATCTACCAAATTTAGATAATCATTAAAAGACTTTTCACTTTAAGTCTTATCCTAGTGTACTATACATTATCTACATCATGAGAATGGGTTGGGTAATTGACAATGTTGAACCTGTCAGACACAACTTTGTTTGATCTCCTTGAACTTAGCTCTTGGTATCTCCAGTTTGTTAGGTAGAGTTACCGTCATGCTAACTCATCCTAGGCCTTAAACCTATTCCCTTGGATGTTCTTTCCACTCCTTCTCTACATAGGCCTTTTGTAAGTAGATCTGACACATTATCTTTGACTCTACATAGTCAATAGTGATAATTCTACTAGAGAGAAGTTCCCTAATGGTATTATGTCTCTGTCATATGTGATGAGATTTACCATTGTACATCATGGTCCCTGCCCTACCTATTTTCACTTGGCTATCACAGTGTATACATACTGGTGCCACTGGCTTGGGTTAATACGGAATATCTTCTAAGAAATTCCAGAGCCATTTTGCTTCTTCATCAGCTTTATCCAATGTGATAAATTCAGATTCTATTATAGAGCAAGAAATACAAGTCTGTTTGGATAATTTCCAAGAGACTGCTCCTCCACCGATAGTAAATACATATCCACTTGTGGATTTTACTTTGTTCAATCCGGTGATCCAATTTGCATCACAATATTCTTCAAGTATTATAATTAAAAGCATAGTTTTGAGTGTATTTAAGATACCCCAAAACTCTATTCATTGCCATCCAATGAGTTTTGTTGGGATTACTCGTGTACCGACTCAATTTACTAATTGCACATGCTATGTATGGTCATGTACAATTGGTTATATACATTAAACATCCTAATACTCTTGTGTACTCCAATTGTGAGTCACTTTCACCTTCATTCTTTCGAAGTGCAAAGTTCACATCCAATAGAATCTTGGCAATACCGAATTCCATATCCTTAAACTTGTCAAGTAATTTTTTGATATAATAAGACTGTGACAATGCTAACCCTTGTGGAGTTTGATAGATTCTTATTCCTAAGATCACATCTGCAACTCCAAGGTCTTTCATATCAAACTTGTTCTCGAGCATTCATTTGGTTGTATTGATATCACAAATATCTCTGTTGATGATCAACATATCATCCACATATAAACAAACAATGACTTGGTGATTTGGTGTATCTTTAATATATACATATTTGTCACATTCATTTATATTGAATCCGTTTGCCAACATGGTTTGGTCAAACTTTTCATGTCATTGCTTAGGTGCTTGTTTTAGTCCATAAAGTGACTTAACAAATTTACACACCTTATTTTATTTTTCTGGAACCACCAAACCCTCAGTTTGTTCCATGTATATTTCTTCCTCCAAATCTCTATTTAGGAATGCGGTTTTCATATCCATTTGATGGATTTGAAGATCATATACCGTCGCCAAGGCAATTAACATTCGAATTGAGGCTATCCTTGTTACTGGTGAGTATGTATCAAAGTAATCAAAGTCTTTCTTCTATTTGAAGCCTTTACTACAAGTCTTGCTTTGTATTTGTCAATAGTACCATCCGCCTTCAGTTTCCTTTGGAAGATCCATTTAGAACCTAACGATTTATTTTCGGGAAGAAGATCAACCAATTATCATGTATGGTTGCTTAAGATTGAATCTATCTCACTATTGACTACCTTTTTCCAAAAGAATGAGTCTAATGACGACATCGCTTCTTTAAATATTTGAGGCTCATTTTCTTAGAGAAATATTATAAAATCCAATTCAAATGAAGTTGACGTTCTTTGACGTGTACTACATCTTGGATTTTTTTATTATGTATATTTTCACTTGGTTCATCTCGAGGTCGTTTAGATCCTCTACTAGACTGTTCATATCTAATTTTATACGGGTAAATGTTTTCAAAGAATTCAGCATTGTCTGATTTAATTACCGTATTTTCATTAATATCCAGATGTTCAGATTTATGAACCAAAAATCGATATTCTTTACTACTTTTAGCATATGCTATGAACACACAGTCCACCATTTTAGGTCCTATATTAACCCTTTTAGGTATAGGAACTTGAACCTCCGCTAGACACCCCCACACTTTGAAATATTTCAAGTTGGGTTTTCTTCCTTTTCATTTTTCAGAAGGAATTGATTGTGTCTTACTATGGACAACTTTGTTGAGCATACGATTGGCCGTAAAGATAGCCTCCCCCTATAATTTTTATGGTAAACCAGAACTTATAAGCAAGTCATTCATCATTTCCTTCAAAGTTTGGTTTTTTTTTTTCGCAATTCCATTAGATTGAGGTGAATATGGGGCCGTAGTTTGATGGATTATTCCATTCTCTACACATATTTACGTAAATGGAGATTCATATTATCCGCCCCTATCACTTCTTATCATTTTGATCTTTTTGTCTAACTGATTTTCAACTTCAGTTTTGTATTGCTAAACGCATCTATTGCTTCATCCTTACTATTTAGCAAGTAAACATAACAATATCTAGTGCAATCGTCAATATAAGTTATGAAATACTTTTTCCCACCACGTGATGGTGTTGACTTCATATCATAAATGTCAGTGTATATTAAGTCTAAGGGATTGAAATTCCTTTCAATGGAATTATAAGGATGCTTTGCATACTTCGATTCCACACGCGTTTGACACTTTGATTTATTGCACTCAAAGTTTGGCAAAACTTCTAAGTTAATCAGTTTTTGTAACATTTTGTAATTAACATGGCCTAAACGTTCATGCCATAAATCATAAGACTCAAGAAAATAATATGAATTCAAACTTTTATTTATTTCAACAGTCATTATATTCATCTTATAAAGGCCTTCGGTCGATAGCCTTTTCCTCTATACATTTGTCCTTTGCTAATTATATTTTTTCCAGAAACATTTACATATTTGAATCCGTTCTTATCTAGGAGTGATACAGAAATTAAGTTTCTACGTAAATACGGAACATATAACACATTGTTCAGTGTTAAGACCTTGTCGGAAGTCATCTTTAAGCAAATTTTTCCTGTTCCCTCCATCTTAGCAGTAGCGGAGTTAGCCATGTAGATCATTTCTTCTGCTTGAGCCAGAGCAAATAACGAAAACAACTCCTTGTTGGCACATACATGGCGGGTGGCACCAGAATCCATCCACCATTCATGAGGATTCCTGTAAGACCCCATAAAAATCGCATGTTAAATTCAACTCGTAAAGCTCCATGAGAGATTCCAACACTTAGAAAAAAAATTTGCTAAGTGTTCAAGTTCAACACTTACTCTTATTTTAGACCTCCTAACTTTGGGTATTTATTTGATGACCTTCCCGACCTCCATTTTTTAGATTTTCAAGTTGCGTTAAGATGGGGAAAGTCCCTAATACGTATTGGACACATTCCGAGCGCATTTTAGGTCAAAAATTTTAGTCAATTTCAAACTATCATAACTTTCTTCATATAATAAACTGTCAGAGATGCTATATATCAATAGAAAGATCTTTGAGTCTTCTTTCTAATGCAATTAGTTTCATCTAATTTGAACATCAGAGTAAAATTTATGATCAATTTACTTCATCCTATCAGCCTAAAAACAACAGAGGACATTTGTGTCTTTCTCTCTTTGTCCAGGGGTATTTTAGTCTTTTCCACCTCTTTATATATATACACAAACACGAGATTCAGCATAATTTAGCAAAATATGCTTGATTTCTCTCAAAATTCATCAAGAACAAGAAGAGGGTTTGTAATTGGGGATTTAATTTTAAGAAATTCTCTCTGTCGATCTTCGTAAAATGAAGAACTAAGGTATGCATAGTGTTCATCCATGGATTCTTTTCATCCATGGAGCTCAAGAATCAAGTTTTAAGTTATGTATCATGAATATTTTGTGGTGGGATAATTATGTTCATGTTGATGATGTTAAATTGAGTTTTTAATTCCATGAGTTATCTCAAGAATCATGAAAACTAATTTATTTTGTAATATTATTCATATGAACTTTATGTTAAGTTATTGGAATAGCAAGTTGGACATTGATGATCATGTTGTTGGTGTTGAATGATTCCCAACTTGGGATCTTTATGTGAAATCATGAAACTATGTTGAAATATAAGTTGAAGTCCATGAATTTGGTGATTTATACTTTGTGAAAATCTTATGATTTCACCTATGCCTAAGTTCTGCTTGAAAGGTGTTTGATTAAATGTTTAAGAGAAATAAGAAACATGTAGTATAGATTAATTTGGCCTAAAAGGTGAATTCATGCCATTGACCTCATGCTTGAATGGCTTACATGCTATTGTTGTACACTGAATATGTTGTTGGAATGCCATGATGTTAGAGTATGAAATTATGATCTTGATTATATACATTCCTACCATGAACAAGATTACGTTAACCATGCACTTCATGAAATCCCCAACTTATTTTATTATGAATGGTTGATATTGATCATGTATTCAAGAATGTCAAGAAGTGTCAGTTTCCTTCTATCGAGTCCTGGGAGTACTTGTATCCAAAAAATATAGTTGTGTGCCTAGAGCCATATTATGTTTTCACGATACTCTCAGTCAAGCCATGTTCAGTAGACTTCAGTCAGTCTCAAGACTCAGGAAAACTCATGTAATCTACGTAATCTTAGTAATATTTTGTCAGTCTATGGAATTCAGTAAATCTCAGTATCAGTACAATTTAGTTCAGTATTCAGTTTAGACATCAGTAAACTCAGTCAGCTAACAGAACTCGGCAGCATTTAGTCAGTTAACTGAATTCAGTAGTGTTCCGCTAGTCATCGGAACTCAATAAACTCAGTCCATGTTCAGTTCAGTTAAACAGAACAATCAGTAACAGTTTAGTTAATTCTAGTATGAACTAGGAAATCAGTTCAGTATAATCAGTTCAATGTCATTCAATTGGGAGTAGGATTCAACACCGAGCGAACCTAAGGATGGGAACTCACCTGCCAGTAGAGGGTGTGATTCTTAGAAGCAGTCCTTGCATTCCAGAACTATATAGCCAGCATAGGTTGAGACATCAATACCTTTCAGTTGAGGGTAGATGAGGTGGCTTAACCTATCAGATGAGGGTTCCCATCATTCTCATTAGAGTACCTGCCAGATGAGGGTCACTCACAGCTTGTCCTTATCAGTGGAGCGGTATTGACACCCTTCCAATCAGGGCAGAGATTGGACCTTAGCTTAGCTATTATAGCATATTTGGGGCATGTCAGTTAGATAACTACTTCTCACAGTTTCAGTATCAGTCTCAGTAAAAGAACTCAGATAGTTTTTTAGGATATCAGGACTGTCAGATACAGTACGAAAATTATCTAGTTCTATCAGATTTAGGACTTTTAAATATAGTCATTCATGTTATCAGTTATCAGCACTCATGTTATCAAATATATCAGTTATCAAAATTCAGTTATCATTTATGATATATTACCAGTAAATATATGTCATCAGTATTTATACTCAGTAGTCATATTATCATGAGCCCAGTTTCAGGACTGTTATATACGTTCAATCAAATCAGTTCTTCATAATTAGAACTATCAGAAATAATCATTTCTTTATCAGTAATATAGTATCAGTCTCCCAGTATTAAGTAATACAGTATTAGTTTCTCACTTATTAGTGAATTACATATCAATATCAGTAAACCCAGTCATTCAGTATCTCAGTATCAGTAAACTTATGTTGTCAGTATTCAGACTCAGTAGTCAGTATCACCACAAGTTTAGTTCCAGTTACGTATGTATGTATGTATTCTTATGTTCATATCAGTCAGCATTGCTCATGCATATAAAACCCTTTGCATTTAGCCTACCTCACTCGTATACTTAGTACATTCAGTAATACTAATGCATTCGCGCTATGGTGTTTTATTTGACGTCATAGGTACAGAGGCACAAGTTTTAGAGTAGCAGTAGCATTGCAGATTTTAGCAGTCAGTGCTCCTCTTCATTCGAGGACAATATTATTATTACTTTATTACAGTATTTCATATTAGTTTTTCAGTTCATGGAATTAGTTGGGGACATGTTCCTTCAACTCCTTATTCAGTTCAGTTAGAGGCTTTTGGACTAGATGTCAGATTAGATATTTAGACTTCAGTATTTATGTTTCTTTTTGGTATTGTTATACCATGTTTTTCAGATATGTATCAGTATTGAACCTTATGGCCTTACAATTCATGTTTCTACATATTTTATGAGATATTATGCAGTTTACAGGTGCAGATATCATTCATGGGTTAGGTTGTGATCCTTCAGGGTCATGAGCACCGTGTAGCATTTCGGTTTAGAAAATTGGGGCGTTACAATTCCTCGTCAAGTTGTATTCTAAGAATATAGCACACAGATCATCGCATTCTTTGTTGGATTCAATCATATTTGCTTGATCCTTCTTCTTTTCTTTCTTTGGGGCACGACAATCTGTGGACTTATGGTCGATCTTGCCACAATTAAAGTATTTTCCCTTGAATTTTTTCTTGGGTTGATTGCTTCCTTATTCAGCTTTCTTTCTTTTCTTGAAATTATTTTGGTTATCTTCTACAATATGTGCTTCATTAATTGTAGAATTATCCTTTGACCTTCTTTTGGTAGCTTTATTATCCTCTTCAATACGAAGTCGGACAATAAGATCTTCAACAGTCATCTCCTTGTATTTATGCTTTAAGTAGTTTTTTGAAGTCTTTCCACAAAGGTGGTAGCTTCTCAACTATCGCTACTACTTGGAAATCATCATTCACAATTAAACCTTCTGCTAGGAGATCATGTATGATGACTTGCAACTCCTGTACTTGAGAAACAACATATTTTCTATCTATCATTTTAAAGTCCAGGAATCGTGCAACAAGGAATTTCTTAATTTCCGCATCCTCCGTCTTATATTTTCGTTCAAGTGCCCCCCACAATTCCTTTGATGTCTTGGTTCCACTATAAACATTGTAGAGGTCGTCTTGGAGATCACTCAGAATATAATTCCTGCAAAGGAAGTCCGAATGTTTTCGAGCTTCTACAATAACGAAGAGGTCTTTGTCCAAGGTTCCCTCGGATACCTCAGGAGCATCTTCACTAGTGAACCATTGCAGACATAAAGTGGTGAGGTAAAAGAACATCTTTTGCTTGAAGTCAATGCCCGAAAATTTTCAGGGCTTCTCCGTCGGTGCCATTGTTGGTGGAGCATTTGTGCGACTTGATGTGGCAATATTAGTTGCCCCCACAGACGTTGTCGCATCCATCATTTGACTTTCGATTGCCATTTTTCTGTCACCACAAATAAAAAATACTTAGTATTTTTAGAATACTACTTATAAAAATTAAGCAACTTTAAATTTAATTATTTTTTCTTGTTTCTAGTTAACAATGAAGTTTTTATGACTTTCAATTGTCAACCGAATGATCTTTGACTTGTGACGAAGTTTTTATGACTTCAAATCACTAGTTAAGTTCAGGCGGAGTAGAAAGTTAAAACTTTAATCTCCAAACAAGCAATACAAATTCTGTAATAGTAATTATTTCCTTAAAATTGTTATTTCGTTTGTACGTTGGGTACACAGAATCTGTATATTACAACACCAACTTCAACTTGAGTTCAAGTATAAACATGAAAACAATGAAGTATATCAAATACCTGCAACACAAGATCAAAATGACCTTTTCAAAAGATGTATTTTATTTTGCAGAAATTAAGATGAAACAGAAAATATCCAAGTCGTCCGAATTCACGGATTTTCCTTAAGGAAATAATCTCCCTCACTGTACCCGAGGTTGTGGAATTTTTTCACCTAGGATAAAATGGCTAACAGAGCAACAATAGCGGTACCTCAAACGGTTGGAGTATCTTCGAACTCACAGAACATTTTGAGTGATCACCAAAAATATTTTTTAGACAAGAAGAGAGTTTTTAATCTGAAAATTTCCGTACTAAACCTGTGGAAGAAACCAGTTTTATATAGCTACAACATGCCTCTTCTGAAAAGAGGCAATGGTTCACTCCAAAGGTTACACCTTTGTTGTAAGTTCATGTCTGTTCATCAAAGATTGCATCTTTTCCTGAACAGTCATCTCATTTCATGAACCAGTGTGTCACTTCATTGAAGGATTACATCCTTCTGAAGCATCATTTCAAACCATCAACCTTCTGTTGCCTCAGTTCAGAACAATGTATCATTTCTGAAGCACCAGTTTGAAAACAATGCATCAGTTCACTTGAAACAGTGCAACTATCCGAAACTACAGAAAAAAATTTACTGCATTTTTACTTGACATTCTTCGGAATTCAAATAAAGTTTGTCTAAAAAGATAGATCTCGTCAATCGATCATTTACCAAATCCAAATCCGAAGTCGAGCTGAGCGAGCGACGACTATGGCGCGAGGCATCTATTATTTCTTGCCTCACTTGCCATGTGAAGTAAGTGTTCTTGATTATAAACACTTTCAAGTTCTCTTCTTCCACCAATGCGGAGAAAGAGTAAACTTTCTAATTTAAGAGTACACTTTCCATTTTAGTGTCTCCTTCCCCTCCACCATTTTATTCTCCATTTTTCCATTCACCCTTCTTTCATATACTATGAACCCAACAATTGTAACATATATGGTGCTTTTCACCTTTGACCATGTGTTTTGTTGTTTTGGTTTTACGAATGGCAATATTTCGTTGCTTCAGCATTTGCAAGATTCATGCTATCGGCTATTGCTGCAGTCTGTAAAATGTGTAGTTAACATGTTCAAAATTTTTGATCTCATCTATCTCTCAGCGAAAGTGAACAGGTTATTGCTCTAACATGTTTACTTGCTCTAAATCAACAGGAAAATAGTTATGCTTAGAGACGTTATATGCCTATAGCTCGTTGCTCTGTGCATCAATACGGTTGCATTTATATCTCTTATATTTCAGTTACCTGTGTGCTATAAATGCAAATAATTTAATTTCTATGGAAAATACACTTAAAATAGCTGACAGAGTAAGAGCACAAGAGCGACTTGCAACAGAGAGAGTGATCCAACTGGAGCTGCTACACACAGAATTCCTTATTAACAGATAAAGCTATTTAAACTGATCAACCTGATGTTAAACAATCGTGCCATATGGAATTTGTTTCACTCCTTTTTAGCTTCCTTTAAATATTGCCCTTTTTAGAAATCTCCTATGTTTGGAACTTTTTCTTTGAGTACTTTTAAATTTTTTGTGATTCTAAAGTTCACTAATTTTTTTTTGGCAATTTGTTTTAGTGTTTTAAATGTTATGTTGACTCTTTTATATCATACGTGATGACTTTATATATGAAATAGATGTTAACTGGTAAAGATTTTTAGTTTTACTGATTGCAATGGACCTTATTATTGTCCTTTTAGGTATCCTATTATGAATTAACATTATGGAAAACATTGAGAAAAAATTTGATGGAGAAAAAGTGATTGAAGAATTTGAGGTGTTGACTAAAGATGCTGATAGCTTTAAATTTGGTGGGACCCTTCCCCGGACACCGCGCATAGCAATAGCTTTAGTACACCGGGATGCCTTTTTACTAAAGATGCTGATAAAGTTCAAGAAGAGACTTCAAAAAATTCTTGAAGAAAATGGGGGAACTAAGTATCTGAAGCAGTGGGGTTTGAATGAAAGAACTAATGCTGAGACTTTTAACGCTTGTGTCCCTATTGTTACTTACAAAGATTTGGAGCCAGGGGCAGACCCAGAAATTTTAGTAAAGGGGTTCAGTAGTACATATACAGATTAGTCGAAGGGGGTTCAGCCTCTACTATTTATACATAAAAAAAAAAAATTTACCATGTAAAAATAGTATAATTTTCCGATGAAGGGGGTTCGGATGACCCCTTGCTTCCATGTACATCCGCCACTGTTTGGAGCCTTACATTCAAAGAATTGCTGATGGTGATTTTACTCCCATTCTTACCGCAGAATCGATTGGAACTATCTCCTTGAGGTACTGTAAAAGAGTTTTTTTTTTTTGTAAAAAAGTCGGTCTATCGAAATTAGCCTATCTACCTTCATAAAAGGTAGAGGTAAGGTCAAAAGGTTTGTGTACGCAGTACCCTCTCCAGACTTAACTTGTAGATTACACTGAATTTATTTTTGTTATTATTGTTTAAAGAAATTGAATGAGGAAATTTAATAGTTGATTTGCAGTTCTGGCACTACTCATATTTTTGCATTGGTTGATGCTGCAATTTGATTAACCACTTGTTGAAAACTGCCTTTTCCCTTCTTTTGACAGGAAACGTCCACACATCCCAGAAGTTTACCTTCCAGAGAAGTCAATCCTTGATATTGTTTCTGCTCTGAGTATTGAAATTAACCATGCACTTTACGTGTTGCGAGAAATCGCAACTGGGAGAGATCTGAAGAAGCTCCTTTCTACAAGTTGCTTAGCTACTGTCTTTCCTTGAATAAAGTTTACCTGAAACTATGTTGTTCCTCCTTTTCCACTAGCCATGCTGAAAAAGAAAATGGTAACGGTTATCTTGTTCATCTTCTTTAGATTTCACGTTATGTGTGTACTTAAATATCTCTATACCCAATTAAGTTGGCCGAACTATCCCATCTGCCGATATTTATCCTTTTTTTCCAATTATTAGGTCCCTAGAATCACTATGCATTTTGAGTTTTCTTAAACAGGTCCAGAAGAGCTTGTGACATCTCATCAGTAATGTCACTATGGTATTCTACTGTGAATTCATCCGAATAATCTTTATTTACATAAATTACGTGATCAATTTGTTGTTGGTTTAGATCCTCCCACTTGTTGGCAATTGCTGCAACTTTCTGACATTGTTGTACAGATGTAAGTGTAAATTTTCTAGGTGACCCTTGGCCCTTTTGTATTTGTTATTTGTTCTAAACTGATACTGATTGTATCTTCCTCTCAATGCAACAACATTCATGCTACTCCATACAGTCTGTTCTTCACGAGAAGTACGAAGATAAAGTGAATCCATTTGTTGAGAAAGCAATGCAAGAGATCAAGAAACAATACGTTGTCTTTGATACCAACATTTTGAATAAAATACCCATAGGGCCATTAAAAGATAAGAAAAGAGATATATTCATGTACCTGTTCATTACTTGCTTCTGTTGGTCTATTATCATATGCTATGGCATTGTTTTCTTGATCTAAAAACATTCACCTGAATACTGACATGGTGATACCTCATGTGAATTACAATTGTTGGGCCCGGACAGCTGGGCTACCCCACTAGTGTTTGTATACACTCCTTTGTCACTTGTGTTTGTTTTCTGTGTTGAAATAATTATGTTCAACAAACAAATACAACGTATCCAAAAAATATATGTGTTGATACAGATATAATGCATCGGATAAATACATAACAAACACATACAGTAGAAACAACTCCAAGCGAGCAAATAAAAAATAGTAGCAATGAATCGTAGCTAAACTATCGTGATATTTAGTAATTAGACCTCAAACTATCGTTGTTTCTAAAATTTTCTATTTCTTATATCACGTTATCTTATGCACGTGATTAATAAGGCTTATATTTATGAATTAGTCGCAACAATAATTACTCCCAATATTTGTTCTAACCATTCTGTAAGTTTTATTATAGTATTGGAAAAAAAATCACTCCCTTAGTTCTAAATTTATGTAACACGTATTCTTTCTTTTAGTCAGTTATTAAAAGAATGATTTAATAGTAACAATTTAAGTTTAAATTTTTAATTTTAATTTTAATTTTCGTGAAATGATATATAGGTTACTGGGACACAAGTACGCCTTGTTTTACGCAACAAATTGTTTTTTTTTAAATTCTTTCATTCTTAATGTCCAATCAAATATCTTCACATAAATTGAGACCAACGGAATATTATTATAACAAAGACAACAACAATCTCAAAATGGTAAAATTTACATTAGGCTCATTTCAATCACAATAAAGAGACTAAAACCGTTTGAGTAAATTTTTCGTTATTTGAAAGGTAAATCATATTCGAAAATCTTTCCCGAGATGGCCGCAGCAACTGCAGCAGTGAAACTAGGGCTGCTAGTCAAGGAAGACGCCATTTGTTCGACTAAATGTTGCTGCAGTGAATTTGTGTCAATGTCTTCCATTAATTTGTTCAAAAATGTTGGATCTGTTGTAACACCTTGGTTAACTAATGGCACTGTTATTTCAGCTTGGGATGGGTGAGGGTGGTTGTGCTCCCCTTCATATACAGCTACTAAAATTGATGGATCTTCAATACTTCTTTGTACCTATAAATTGAGTTATAATGTTATTTATTGAAGAGGTAATTTGAGAATGCAATAAGAAAATGAATTTTGGTTCAACTCAATTTTCAAAGTTCACTTGTGAGGACTGTCCAATATCATATAAGTAGACCTAATCCACCCTCCACTACGATGTTACAATCTAAGAGGGTTTGTTCTCATTAATAGCTTAAATTTTTAGACGAAAAACTTCAATATGATATCATGATAGGTGAAGGTCTTGAGTTTGAGTCACATTATCATCCATTATGATTTCTTTTATATGTATTTGACTATGAAAAACATCAAGTTTCCCGTGAAGAACCGTGTTAAAATAGTTACTCACTTCAATATTATTATCTTATGTGTGTAGTCTAAGTGTGAAAATAGAAGCTATATTCGTCTTAATGATCGTTTGACCATAAATAGTATTGAGCCATTCAGAAATACTGAATACTTGAAAAACTTATTTGAGAAATATCTTAAGTGATAATTGTTTTCCCTCATAAATCCTTAGTTCAAACATTAACTTCCAACAAGTTATTTTTAACTTGAGCATCAAATACTTTATTTTTTTCAACTAAGTAAATTCATCGTTCAAAGTTCAAACTATACAAATGCAAGTATTATAAAATACACAATCAACCGGTCATAGAGAACACCAATGTACCTTTTATCCATTATTAGAAGAAAGAGTACTTGTGACGTACACGTTCTTTCTCTATTTTGGACGGCCCAAATAATAAATTAATGTTGATCAAATGCTTGTTTCATGCAGTTCTATGTATGTTATTCTTTCTTCTTTCTTTTTGGGTTTCTTAATTATCCGTTATCCGGTATTTATATTGAAATTGATTAATTTAGATTCACATTGCATGCATAAGGAGGAAGCGTTCTTTACAGAATTTTGTCTATTCTCAGAACTTGAATTTGAAATCTCTGACCAAGGGGGTGAAGGAATATTATTTATTCCACTAGAATTCTTGTTGGTGCAGTTATGTTATTCATGTAGATGGAACAGTGGACCATCAGAGCACGCACATCATTTTACTAAAAGAAGACTTGATTGCATGAACTGACCTTCTTCTTGACTGGACATGTTGGTGCAAATGAACACTTGTAGTAGGCTCTTGGATAAGGATTATCTCTAGTCACTTTTTGACCATATTTTCTCCAGTTATATCCATCCTTCACCAACTATATAAACCAGAGCAAGGAAAAAAAAAATAAGAACGATATTTTAAAAAAATTAACACCCAACAAAAAGTTATTAATGGAGTTATACTTGACATTAATTAATTTAATAGGCCATCTCTTTATGTGATACTGTTTCATTTTAACGTGTTCCAAAAAGTTTGAGAGCATTTATTTTGTAGCCAATTTATAATTTTCATCTGGTTTAAAAATACAGTCAAACCTTTGCATAATGACATCGATGTTTGTCTAAAAATGTTTTGATTGACAAAGTAAAATGTTGTTATACATAACAGATGTTATTAGCATAAAATGAAAGATCGGTTCTGCATAAAATACGGCTAGTATGAAATGTTGTTATAAAAAATAAAATGACTATTATAAAGTGATTTGGCAGTATATTTATTACTTACAATTAAAATATTTTGAACTTACCGAGGTTTGATCGGAGGGATTGGTTTTAACACAAACAGTTGAAACATTGGTTGTGATTTCTCTTGGCCTCTTTGGTGATGCTTCTTCAAAATGGATGTCTGAATTATTCTCACAACATTCTCCTTCAGCCTTTCTTTTCCTTAAAAAGAAATTGAAATTATCCTCTTCATTATGAATGAAGTATTTCTGCAGCAACTCAATTAGGTGAGAGTGCAATGAATTGTAGTTTTCGCACACAGTAGTTAGCATTGTTACAAGTTTTTTGTTCTCTTCTCTCATCCTAACCAACTTTTCATCCAACGTGTCATGCTGCATAAAAATCAAATTACTAGTTTAAAACAATATCCAATGAAACAAGTAAGTTATCTAAAAAGAGTGTAAACTAAGAAAAAAATTTGTGCAATAGCAACAAGAACAAGAGTAATAATAAACATATACTTAGTTAACTCATATACACCGATAGTGTAAAGAGTTGTTATACTATCAGGTCGCCATTTATCTGGTGTAGCACATAAAAGTAGTAATAAAAATCATCAATGAAAAGAATAGTACAAGTGATAATTATAATAAACATAATAATAATTAGAAAACAACAACAATAATCTAATTAAATAAATAAACAAGCAATAAAAGTATTCATCGAAATTTAGATCAACCTACCGGACTTCTACTGGTGTTGTGCAATGAGGGATTTGTGTTGAGGTCAATAGAAAATGTTTTGTCTCCCAAATTGGTATCCATTGAATCTGCATAAAAAAAAATTGTCCTAATTGGTTGGGTTTTTGTTGAAAGGAATGAAGAGAAGAAATGGAAAAAATGGGTTATTTATAAAAGAAAGAGGAAGTAGTTAAATTGAATTTTTGGTCTTGGTATAGAAGAGAAATTGCGAGGAAATTGAGGGTATTAAAAGTATATTATTGATAATTGCCTATTCAAAGACTTTAATATCAGAGTGGGCATATAGAAAATAAAGACTAGTGAAATTGAATAGTACTTTCAAGAATGTCTATATTCAAGTCTTGGTCAATTCTCAATTTAATTGATCAAGAATTGCTTCAATACTATTCCCTAACTATTTGTTTTTCTTTAAATTTTCCCTTTTCATCAAACAAATTCTCAGTATTATGGTGTGAATTTTCCTTAGACAATAAAGATTCTTTGTTAGAACTTTTGAATAATTCCAAGATTAATTATTATTTTTAATCTTTAAGCCAAGGGCCTGTTTTTCAACTTAGACGCTATATTATCGAGTTATTCATTTCACTTTGGCGGCAAAGTATTCTAGGAGCAATAGAGTTTAACTCCTGAATTTTATCATTAGTGACATGTTTTAAACAATTTTTAATCTGCAAAATTTATTCTACATACTAATTAAAGAGATTAAATTGATCGATTTTGAGTTACATATGATATGTATTTAATTAGGTAATTGTGTGAAAAGCGAATAAATGTTAAAGTTTGAAGGAGTTCAAGTCATCAAATCATTACACTAGAAAGATGCAAGAAAATGTATAAATATATATTACTATGACAGTTTTGTGTGGGAAATGATATATTATTATGGCAGTTTTGTCAAGGAATGAAGTGAAAATATTTCATACGTGGAATCTTAATGGATCTATTTTCCCGAGTTATCCACACCCTTCTAAATGGTATCAAAATCTAGTTATTTAAAAGGTAAAAATGATATGTATAATAATTTATGAGTTATTTAAGTTTATGAGTTATTTAGGTTTGACTTTGGAATTTATTTATCAAGTATTTATTTACAGATGAATAATTTAAAATTAAAACAAATAATATCTGAAAAACGGAAAGAATTAAAAATAAGAAGGGAAAGACTACAATATAATATGATTGTAGGAGTATGTCAAAAATCAATAAATACACAAAAGGAAGAAATATCATATTTAGAATCCTTAACAGATATTCTAGAATACATATTGACATGATCGATACACTATCAAATAAATAAAATGAACAAAGAAGAATTTATAATAGACGAAAAAATATATGAAAATCACGAAGGATTAAAAATAAAAATAGTATTCTCTAATTTAGGAAGAAGATATAAGAAAATAGGTGAACATTTATATTTAATGTTAGGAAAAGAAGAATTAAAATTAGAAGATAAATTGACAGTCATGGTAAGAATAGAAAGAGAAAATGAAGAAATAGACCAAAAAAAAAGAAAATAGATAAGATAAAAAATAAACTACTAAAGAAATACGAAAAATAGGAGAAACTAAAAATAACAAGATTGTTGGACTAGAAAAAGAACTAAAAATGCTTAAAGACCTGTATGAAAAAAGACAGAAAGAAAAAGAAGAAAAGGATAAAGAACAAAAATTATAAAACCAGATAAATTAATTTAAAGAAAAATTAGAATTAAAAAATAATGAATCAGAAACCAGTGAATTAGAAATAAATACAATAGATGCTGAAGAAACAGATAATTATGATTTGGAAGATAGTGAAACATATACAGAAATCTTAACAAATATAGAAAAGTTAGAAATTAATGAAAAACAAGAAGTAATTAATAGAGAAAACTTAGAAAATACAAACACAAAAATAAATATTCTTAATAAAGAAGACGATGAAAACATAATGCCTAGTACATCAAAAATAAGAAAACCTACATATTATTATAAAGATAAGTTTAAAAAATATAGCCTAAAAAATGAATATAACAAATGAACACCAAAGTAAATAATTAATAAACATTATAACTTTTTAGATTTAGACTGTGTAATAAACACAAATAAAACAATACAACTATGAGCAAGATACATGTCAAAACAATTATTAGATAATAATATAGATACAACAAATACATCAGAATATATAGAAAGGACATTAATAGGAACAGTAAAATTATGGTTTTTAAACCTTGCCGAAACAAGTAAAAAAGTATTAAGGTTTGATTAAAAAACATAAGGAACATCAACAATGACTAAAATATCATCAACAGAAATATTAAAAAAATATGAAGTAGCTATAAGAGATGAATTTAGCAGTATAACAACAGAAGAAGAAGAAGAAGAACAAAATAAAGAAAAAGATACGAATATGAATTTAATGTTAAAATTAGCAATATATAATATGTGCTATATAGATGAATATACGTGTGCATTTAAAGAATATTATTATAAAGGAATATATAATACAGAGGGAAGTAAGGAGATAAGAAAATTATATTTTAGTAAATTACCTGAATCATTTAGTCCAAAAATAATAAAGAGTTGGGATGAAGCAAAAATAGTAGATACCCTAGGAGCAAGAATAAAATTTTTACAACAATAGTATAGAAATCTATGTGAAAAATATAGAGAAGAAATAAAAATGGAAAAAACATTAATAAGAAATTTAGCATGTTGCAAAGATAAAATAGCACCTCAATTTGAATGTGAAGAAAGATATTATAAGAAAAGAAAAAGACATAAGAAATATAAGAAATACAAAAAATCAAAATATAAGTATAAGAAACCAAGAAAAAGATATTATGTAAAAAATTATAAACATAAAAGACCATATAGGAAAAAGAAATCTGTAAAAGAATGTATTTGTTATAATTGTGGAAAACTAGGACATTTAGCTAGAGATTGTAAAATGCCTAAAACCCCCCCAAAAAAAGAAATATCAGAAATAAAGATAGAAAATGCAGAATACATACAAATAGATTATATAGATTACGAATTAGAAAGTGAAGATAGTATATATGAAATTTCGAAGAATGAAATAAATAATGAAATAGATAGTGATTTAGATGAATCAAATGACTGAAGAAGAAATAAAAATAAATCAAATGACTGAAGAAGATATAAAAATTATAACAAAGGAAGAATATTTAAATAAAAAAGGAACAGATAAAAAAATAATATTTGATAATAATATATTTGATGAAACAAAAATAAATGAGTTAGACCTAAGTGTAGAAAAAATATTTAAAATACCAACAATAAAAAATATATTTAGTAGAAAAAAGAAAGGATACTATGCAGTAAGCCAAAAAGAACATGTAATAAACTGTAGATATGCAAAAGGAAGAGCTAGTATACCACTAGTAACAAAAAGAATAATTAATAAAGAAATAAATGATATAAAAAGTTAAGACCCAATAAAATATGTACACCTTGGAGGAACAGAGATATTGATAAAAACATATTTTAGAGAAGGAATAGATACACCAATAGAATTATTTTTAGCAGATGATAGAATTATAAAACCTATAGAAAAAGGTATAATAACTGCCATAAGAGGAAATTTAATATACCAAAAATTAAATTTATAATAAGTATGAATTAGTCAGTAGCAATAACAGATAAAAACATAGATAAATTATTAGTATTATATTGAAAAATATCAGGAATAGAACTAACCCCAGGAGGTAAAATATTTACAGCAAGATGTAAAATACTATATGTATTAACAACAAAACATACAATAACGGGAAAAAATAAAATTAATAAAATACAAATAGAAAGTCCTTCCGAATAATTTGTAAAAATAATTGATAATAATGATTATAGTTACAAAGACACAAATATAGAAGAAGATTTAGCAATAATAAATGATAAAATAAGTACAACAAAAAGAATAGCTTATGAAAAACCAGAATCATCAAGCTCATCAAAAAGAACAAATTATAAAACAACTTCAACAGTTAATTTAACTCAATATTACATAATAGGAACAATAAATGAAAAAAGAATATTTAATACTTTTAAACACAGGACAAGAAAAAAATTATATAGCAAAATATCTAGTAAAAAGTGAAGAAATAAAATCTAATAGTAATATATACCCAGATCTACCAATGAGTCTAATAAACATTAAGGATACGACAGAAAAAGAAATAATAATAGGAGTTGGAAAAATAAAAATAGAATTTGAAATAAAGGAAGATATGCAAAAAACAGACATAATATTAGGAATAAAATAGTTAGAACAAGTAAAAATATATAATATACAACATACACAATTATCTATAACATATAATAAAGAAAAATTATTAATAAAAAGAGCTTTGACATGATATGAAAATATATATACTTGTAAAAATAATAGTAGAAGGATATTATAATAGGTATTATACACCTATGAGAGATACAAGAGCAGAAACAAACTTATGTAGATACAACTGTTTACCAGAAGGTAAATGGGATAAGCTAAAAATACCAATAGTAGTCAAAGAATTTAATAATGAAGGAAGTTTAATTACATATAAAGCTAAAAATGTAAGAATACAGATATGGAATAAAATAATAACATTATAAGAAATCTATAATTATGAACTAACATCAAAAGATATGTTTTTAGGAATGCCATGTTTAGATAAATTATACCCACATATAATAACTAAAATAGATTGGTGGTTTACAACACCATGTAAACAAAAAGTAAGGGCAAAAAGAGTTATTAATAAAATAAGAAAGAAAACTGATTGGATAAAAGGAAGTGAAAAAATTACACAAAAGTTAGAAAATGTAAAAAATACAGAAGACACAATAGAACTGGTCCTATTTTCGATAAATAAAAAAGAAATAACTATATTTTCAGTAGATAAGGTAGAAATAATAAAGAAAAGATTAAGACAATTACATAGTGAAGATCCATTAAAAGGATGAGAAAAACATAAAACTACTGTAAAAATTGAGCTAATAGATAAAAATAGTATAATAACCCAAAAATCATTAACATATAATTTTAACAATTTAAAAGAATTTAAAATGCATATAGATGAATTATTAGAAAAATAATATATACAAAAAAGCAATAGTAAACATAATAGCCAGCGTTTATAGTAAACAAACATAGTGAACAAAAAAGAGGAAAAAGTAGAATGGTTATTGATTATAGAAACCTAAATGCAAAAACTATTACTTTAGTAAATTTGATTGTAAATCAGGATTTTACCATTTAAAGTTAAAAGAAGAATCTAAAAAATTAACTGCATTTACAGTACCACAAGGATTTTACGAATGGAATGTGGTACCATTTGAATATAAAAATGCACCAGGTAAGATACCAACACTTTATGGATAATTATTTTAAATAATTACCTAATTGTATAGTATACATAGATGATATACTACTATATACAAAAACTAAAGAGAAACATTTAAAATTATTAGAACAATTTATAAATATAATAGAAAAATCGAAAATAAGTTTAAGTGAAAAGAAAGCCGAAATTATGAAAAACTGGATAGAGTTTTTAAGAATACAAATAGATAAAAGTGGAGTAAAAATGCAACAACATATAGTAAAAAAATAACAAATTCAAAAGAAGAATTAAATACAAAAAAGAAATTACAATCATTTTTAGGATTAGTAAACCAAGTAATAGAATATATACCAAAATTAGCAGAAAACCTAAAGCCATTACAGAAAAAATAAAAAAAAAATGTAGAATATAATTACAACGAAGAAGATAAAAACAAGTTCAGAAAATAAAAATACTCTATAAAGAGTTACCAAAATTACAATTCCCAGACGAAAATAAAAAAATTTACATATATAGTAAAAGCAGATGCAAGTGAGTATAGTTACGGAGGAGTATTTAAATATAGATATGAAGAAAAAAATTAGAACATCATTCTAGATACTACTAAGCACGTTTAATGAAACAGAGATAAAATGAGAAATACATAGAAACGGATTATGTTCATTATATAAATATTTATTAGCATTTGAGCCATATATTGTATATAACAAGTTTATTGTACGAACAGATAATACATAGGTACGTTGGTGGTTAACAAAGAAAATACAAAATTCAGTTACAACAAAGAAAATTCGGAGACTAGTATTAAATATATTAAATTTTATATTTACAATTAAAGTAATCAAAACTAACAAGAATGTCATTGCAGATTACATATCAAGACAAAGCTACACAGACTGATATAATAGAAGATGATGCTTTAAAAAAGATACTCAAAACCCTAACTACGCTTTCAATAAAAGTGGACAATATGGGTAATGAAATAGAAAAGCTAAAGACTAATGAAGTTAAATTGAAGTCTAAAGCTATGAATCAGCTAACTTGGTAGTGTGTAGAGCTATGTTGATCGTAAAATATCAAAATTTCAGAGCTAAAAGGAGACGTTGGGAAACTCCATAAAACCCATAACGTTTATCAATCTACAATTGCAGGTACAAGCAAAAGAGTTAGTGGACAAAGATATCAGAACATGAGCATGAATAAGATATTTGAAAAACCATTTATACCAAAAACACAAAAAGACGCCTTGTTCATACCCTCACAAATTATCACATATCGAGAATGTTTGAACCAAGATAAAAAAGTCTATAACCACATAACGCGAGCATACATAGAAAATATCCACAAAATATAGACTTATCTAAACCTTAAACCTAGAGCCACAGATATCCAAGAACCAAACACAAACTATATAACCCAAAGATTACAAGGTTACAACAAGTTAATCGCACTACCAAAAACCAACCCTAGCTTAGGTAAAACTTGTTTCAGTTATGGATTATTAAATACCGTATACACCCATGAAGGAAATGAACTAACAAATATACCAGAATTATATAGAGCATTCACCACTTATAAAAGAATAACCAAAGAGAATCTATTTTCTGTAAAATTTTATACTGCACCAGTAGAGATATGATATGACGAGATTAAAACTAGTTATACAAATTGTAAAAATAGGATTAACCAGAGATATGATTATACCGGAAGATATTGTTCAACAGCCAGAGATACCTAAAGTTGAGATACCTGATTTTTATGCAAATAAATAAATTATTAGAATATCTTCAATTGTTCAAGAATTAGCAAATAACTACCTAAACGGGAACCCAATATGGAGCTATTATTCAAGAGATCATCAAATGATTTATTCAAATTCAAGGAAGCTACGACAGTCAGATATGAAAGAAGCTAGACAATGGATTCTGACATTACTCAATCCAGAAAAACAACCAACTGCAAGAGCAATTAGGAAAGGATTTATTTCAGAAGAATTATTAACATGGTATTGCAAGTTAATTGGACACAAATATCCAGATCATTTATGTTTGAGATTTAATGGAGAAGATAATATTATCCCAGAAGTTCAACTAGAATAGAAGAAGATAAGGACGACAGCTGAAAGATACACGATAAAATATAGAAAGACACAAAGCAATAATAGAAAGATAAGAAGACAAAGCATTGAAATATGAAAATGACATATGGAGAATAAGATAACTTTGAGAAATGTGAAATACGTAAATTATATAAACATTTACTATTCTTTTTTGACTTATTATGTAGGCTAGACTAGCCTTTTTGACTTTTCTTGTTTTTTGGCACTTGTCATTTTACTTTTTTGACAAGTGTAAAGTCGTAGGACCTAGGACCATTATTAGACTTTTAATTTTTGACAGATGTAAAGTTAGGAATAGTAAGTAGTTATTTTCCTCCTATAAATATGTAAGCCATCCGGCTAAGTTAGAGGCAAGACTTTCATGTGTTGAAAGCAAGCCTTCTCTCTTGTACACAAACAACTTTTGAATATTTAATAAAAACAGGTATATTTCAAAGGAAAAACTATGGATAAACAAAGCCCAGAATTATCAAACCTACCAGAACAGATATTTTCATTTATGATTATGAATAGCTAAATTCATAAATTCCTAACAATCACAATATGATAAAATAAGTTCATGTTAGTTACTATATAGTAGAATTATTTAAAGAATAATATGTTACAAAGTTTATTAGCAAAGAGGAAAAGGAGAAAAATCCCTAAGAACTATGTCACCCTAAAGGTGAAACCGGTGAGGCAAGAAAGCCGTGATAGAGGAATAACCAGTGTAGAGACACTATTTAGGGGAAAAGCATCCAAATTACCATGCTAATAGTGATAGAGTAACGTAATTATTTAAGAATAATCTAGTACATAGTAATCTAAGCTGATCATATTTTGTTATGTATATGATTGGAAGGAATATTTTGAAATAGCATCATATGAAAAAGAATGACTACCTACTTATCCGATGAAATGGTAGATAAATTTGAAATACTTGCTTTGTATGTACTTAAGGATATAGAAATTGTAGATATAAGAAAAATCATATGGAAAAAAATATTTGACAAATATTTTTTGACTAGAATAAATTATATACCACACCTACCTAACTACTTTTACAAATACCTACATACTAAACCTACAAATCAACCATGATAAATTATGTATATTTAGAATATTGGAAAATGGATATGAAAAATATACAATTAATAGAAAAACGAATGAAAACAAATCTAGAAAAATATATGAGAACTAAAGATATAAAATATATAGAATTCCTTAATGAAAACATACAAGAATTATTAAGATTAAAACAAACAACCAGTAAATATTATGATAAAGTATTTAATAACCCATAAAACCTAAGCATCATATGAACAATATGGCAAGCTATATATCTGATGAAATTAAAATTCTTGTTTTATATATCATTAAAGACTTAGAAATAGAAGACATAAAGAAAATAATATGAAAAAAAATATTTAATGAAGAATCATTAAGTCTAGAATGGTTAGAAGATATGCATGATCTTAGCTTATATTATTCAGATAGTTATTACTCATATAATAATAGTTATTATTCATATAAATATTATATAGATTAAAAATGTTAGAATATATTAAAAGAGTTAGAGAAAAACAAAGTTGGTTATATGAAGAAATTAATTATAGAAACCAGCTTAGAAGAGGAAGAGAACAATTAAAAGAAAGATTAATTTGGATAAATAAAACCACGAAACAACTAGAATTAAAAGACAGTTTAGAATATGATTTAGACATAGAATTATTCATAGAAGAAAAAGATAGGACAATTAACGAAATAAATAACCTAGAGCTAAAGTGTTTTTTTTTTTTAAGTAATCTTCTATATGTATACAAACTTTCTTGGAATTTTTCTAAAAATAGTCTATATCTTGCAATTGCTTTTTTTTCCGTTTGGAATAAAGACTATTCAATGCTTATATGCTAACATATATATTTTGCTCAAATATTTTAGAAAAATCCTTTGTTTTTATAATGGACATCAACTTTTTTTTTCTTCATTATAGATGTGACATACAGCTATATAGTGGCATGCTTGCGCTTTGAATAAGTTGGACATTTTAAATTTTTTGTTTTTTTAAATTTCATTTTCTGATTCTTTTTCATATATTTGTTTTTAAACGGTTATGTTTGCTGGTTTGGAAAATAATGGTATATTCGAACCACTTTGATAACGATGATGACAATGATAATCCAACTATTAATGGTTGGCAAAATCATACCATTTCACAATAGTGATGAGCATTTTTGTCCTTTTTTTAAGCCATCGACACATAACACATCTCCTATGGTGATAGGAGGTTTGGCTTAAATCCTTACTGTGCTGATTACTAATGTAAAGAGTACAATAACTGGAGAGGGACATAGCAACCTGACCTCCTTTAAGAAAAAGCATATAAGCATAAATGGAGTTAAGATTCCTCAAGGATCTAGTTTAGGACTTGAGAAAACATGTACTGAAAAGTACTTCAATCAGTTAAAAGAGTTATGGAGGAGCAGTAGCTGAGACCATAACATATTGTCATTGAACGAGCAATAGGTCATGGGGGATTGTAACAGCATGAAGAGGAGTGCTTTTTTTTTTTCCTTCTTCAAAAGGATGGATGGTAGCTTCGTTTTTCTTCATTCTAAGTGGACCAATTGCATCTCTAGGGAGCTCGCTCTCATGTAAAAACCATTTCCTTCATGACGAGGCGTGCCAATAATTAGAAAGAACATCTACAATCCCATTTCATTCTCTAAAATAATGATTAACTAGTATATTCCTTTGATGCATTTTTTGTTGGATATTCTCAATCATACACTTATTATTTTATATGCAAATCTAAGCAGGCAGGATTCAAAAACAAAACAAATTTTACTATGCAAATATAAAGTAGCCGGACTTCAAAAAGGTCTCATAGTGACATTGTTTGCTTTTTGAGATTCAACTTTTTAAATTTAGTCTTGTATTTGAATAAACTCTCGTGGTTCAGCTCTTCCTCGGACCCTCATGTAGCAGAAACTTTAGTGCATCGATCTGCTTTTTTTTTTTTCCTATTGTAAAATCTTTAAATTTTTAAAAATGAATTTTACACATATTTGGAAATTAATACGTAAAAATTAATACAAATCATAACTATTATTAATAATTTTAAAATTAGCATATGAAAAAATTAAGGTTGGATACAATTTGTTTAACTCCCATATCGATCTGAATACTGTCACATTATAAATATGAACGAGGTGCGAATGTGCATTCAAATGAACCAATAATTTTCGATGCTAAAAATAAAGTGCAAAAGGAGGAGTTGTAATAAGTCATAGTAGCAGATTCAAAATTTTCCTGAAGGGATTCAAAAAATTAAAATATGATTCTTGTGATTTAAACTTGAAACCTCAAGGTAATTTTTGAACCCTTAATGCACTTAGTCAACCTCTACTCTTATGTTGAGGTGATTCAAAGCCTCTATATATACACTAAAAAAAAAAAAAACCTTTAAATATACCACAAACTTTTTGCCGAGGGGGTTCAAATGAACAACCTAGCCCCTTCCTAGTGATATAAAATCAATAAATTCATGATAAAGTAAAATCTCTCGATGACAGATTTTATCACTATTTATAGTTTATGATGGATAGAGGGATTAAATGGTATATAATTCAGAAAAAATAGATTGTAATTATATGGTTATCTAAAAGAACGTCCTAAAACGCTCATGATATTAGGGTAGCGACACTAATTCACAAGAAACTTAAAAATATCTTGAAATAGTGAAAGCTAATGTGAAGAAGAACATAAATTGTGTAAAATCTTATAAAAGTTATAATAGATAATGGTTATGAATCATAACTTAAAAATATTATATTTTCAATACTTGAACTTTTTTTAAAATAAATTCATAAAATTCAAATCCTAAACGTATTTTTAAACTTAGTGGGGTGTTTGGATGGGCTTATATTTTGTTAAAAAACTATTTTAAACTCTTTTTAGTGTTTAGAAAGTATAAAACTTGCTTTAAAAAAATTAAAATTTGCTTTTTATAAGCCACTTTTTAAAAGCAGCTCATTGGGTACTTATTTTTTTCTTTACTTATAAGTCATTGTGTTTTGACCCACTAAAAGACATTTTTATCCCACAAAATTTTTTCTTATTCCAAAATTACCTTTTGTAGTCCTAATGATATTTGTAATGCTTAATGTGAGGAAAGTAATTTGTATTGAGTGGGACTTCATGATATGATTGCTAATGATATTCGTAATTCTTAATGCTTGTATTAATTAATTGAATATTTTCACTTTTTGTTTTTATGGCGAACGTAACTCTAGCTATATTAGTACTTCTTTTGTATGAAACTTCTAGTTTATGAAATATAATCTTTTTATATATTATTCTTCTTCTTTAATATATTCTTTTAAATTTGAACAATTATTATTGTACAACATATTAATTTCTCTAATAAAAAAATAACTCACCAATCAACATATATGGAGAATACTCATTGAAGATACACAACTTCATGGATGATTAGTCAATGATTCTTCTATATTTCACGATGCAACATTCATATTCACCAATGTTTTAATAATGATAGTCATTACTTTGTAGACATTAAAATTTTGTAGACTCTGTAAAAAGAGTTTAATTTTTGTTAGAGTTTTTGGGGCTACTTTACCCTAAATCTAGCTTGGTAGTATAAGACCCCGTAAAGTCCTAGCCCATTTCAATCTTTTATAGCATGCCAAAAGAGGTCTCAGAGTTAGAAAATTTTAGCTAAGTGTTAAGACTTCGTCTCATTTTTGGCCTCGATATTTCAATGATCTCAGTTTCAATTTTTTCGTCCTTAGATTGTCGATTTTTAAATTAATTCATGATCAGGATTATCTATAGGTCATCTTGGTGAGTTTCAAAATTTTCAGACATCGTTTAAGACACGTTTGGATGACCAAAATAGCAAGTCAATGCGATCAGGACGCGTCACCATCAACGAGACGCATCAGTAATCGCGTTGATACCATCGACGCGATGCGAAGCCTGTCGCATCACTGGGCACGTTTTGTGTATTAAGTTACGAGTTAGTGAGGGTAATTGAGTTATTTTTTCCTTATATTATTCAGCCATAACATGAAATTAAGCCTCCCAAAAGGCAAATTCACTCATTATTTCACAAATTCTCTCAAGAGCAAAACCCTACTTCATCAAGTCTAAGATCAAGTTTCAAGAAATCACCAACAATTCTTATGAATTCAGGTGTTCATCCTTGGGTCCTTTCACCCTGTAACACCCCGTATTTTCCTAACATCATCTAAGTCCCAATACATGACTATTCGTATATGAAATTTTGAAATACTCATTATTTTTCAGTTTAGATCCTGTTATTGCGTATAAAATTTAGTTAGCTTTCCAACAAAATAAAATTTGCCTAAATCCGATAACCCGATAAGAAGTTATGATAATTTTAAGTTTCAGTCGTTAAGCACCGTTATTTTTACCCTTAGCGCATCGTGTAGGCAGCACAAATGACAATTGTCAATTTATAGTGTAACTCTGCGATCATGGTGTATCGCGGAGCAAACCAATCTCCCATTTGGCGAATTTCAGTGAGGGTCCGCGATCCTGGCGCAATTTATCCATTTCAGTATCGAAGTGTGATACCACTGCATCGCGGTGAACTACCAGGTCCCAATTAGTGAAGGACATAATTTCTCCGCGTCGCGCCACAGACCAGTTTCCCAGTTGTCCGATTCCAATGACACGACGCGATAGCACCGCGTTGCGCCAACCTAGAAAATTGATATTTCAGTCAGTTTTGAGTTTTAACTCCAAGGACTTTTAAGTACTTTTTCCTTGTCTCAGTCAGCCCCAAACACGAAATTAAGTCCCTAATAACCTAATTGGGCATTATTCTAACCAACTTTTCCCCAAAATCAAGAACATTCTCTCAAGTAGCAAAATCCTAACCTTCAAGAATCAAGGTCAAACCTCAAGAACTCTCCGTCAATCCTTCTAAATTCATCATCCTAGGTATGTTAGATGTTCATCCATGGATTGCTTTCATCCATGAAGTCCAAATATCCATTTTAATTATAAATCTATCATCTTTTCAAGATTTATGATATTAAATTGTGATTTAAAACTATGAATCTCCATGAACTTTCATGAATATTGATTTTATACCATACTTTAATAGAATTATCGTTGTTATTAAACCCTCCATGTTTTAATATTGTTATTCTTCGAATTAGATCATGATTTAGTATTATAAATGTTGAAGTCATGCTATTATTTCAAGTTCTATACTATTCCCATGAATTGACTAAACTATGAACTACAAGTGTTTGATAAAATACCTATAAAAGTGATTTATTTAATAAGAGCCATCATATTTTGGCCTTCAAGCTTTAGTGTCTTTTTAGTATTGTTGTTTAGAGTCCTGGAGGTATTGAATACCTGAAAACCATAGCTTTTTATTTAGTCTAGCCTCAGTACATTGCAGAATAGTCTTCAAATTATATTATGAGCATTATCAGAATAGTTAGATATCAGTTATTCAACTCAGAACAATCTAGTATCTCAATGTCTTTTAGTTGAGAGTAGGATTTTGCATCGAGCGAGTGTAGGGATGGCGGCTTTCCTAACAGATTGGCAGAGTCATTACTAGAAGTCCCTATACTCCAAAACTATGTAGACAACATAGGATATGAGTAGTCACCAGTCAAATTAGGCTTGACTATCTCGCAGGGGTCACCCGTCAGTTCAGACTTGACACCCTTAGTCCTTTGGACATTATATCAGTTTAGTAGATCCACACAACCATTATTAGTACTCGTGGCACGGTATTAACACCCTTCCAACTAGGGTTACAGGTTGGACCCTGATTAGCTCAAATTATGGAATATCGGTTAGATGATACCTCCCACAATCTCAGATATAGTCTCAGTTATAGTCCCAGATCAGTTATTCAGTCTTAGTGTTGTTTGAACAAAGCATACAAATTTTAGTTATTTCAGTATTTCAATTTACAGATTTTACTCAGCTGTGTTTTATGCTTGGTCATGCATCCTCAGTATTTACAGATTTCCATGCATCCTCAGTATCAACAAATTTTATGCTCTCTATTCAGTACTTCATGCTTTACATGCATATTCAGTTAATTATTAGCTTTGTTCATGAAACCATGCATACCAGCCTACCCCATTTAGTATACCAGTACATTCAAAGTATTGATCGCAAACCTTTTCTTTTGTGCTATGATGTCTCATATCATAGGTGCCAACTCTCAATTCCCGGATCGCACCTATATTCTTAGATTATCAACAGTACAGTAGCAGTGGTGAGTCCTCATCATCAGAGGATAGATGATATTACTTCATATCTTTAGCTCAGTAGTAAGTAGAGTTAGTTGGGGCCTGTCTCATCAACTCACAGTATCCAGTTTAGAGGCTTTTCAAACACTACAGTTAGCTATTCAGACTATTTACATTTCAGTACTTTTATCAGATTCATAATTCAGTAGTTATTTCATTATTAAAACCTTATGGCATTTCAGTTATTCTTCTACATTCAAGATTATATTATTTAGTGCTCACATCAGGTACCAACTCATAGGTTAGCTTATGGTCTCTCGGGATCGTAAGCACCGTATAACAACTAAAGGGTAGTCTCGGGTCATTACAAACTTGGTATCAGAGCCTAAGGTTTTAAAGTGTCCAAGGAAGTCTGAAAGACGCGTCAAGTAGAGTCTTGTGCATGGGTGTGTAGCGCGCCACACTTATGGACGAGAGGCTAGAAGGCTCTTGAGAAAAGTTTCCCTTCTTTTAGTATCCATATCGTGCTTTTGAGCATGAGCTCAAGTTAAACTCTCAGTCTAATCCATTTTTTGTTTTCGTTTACAGAATATGCCTTCCAAGAAAAACGGAAGAACAACAGTAACTCAGCCAGTCCCTCAGCCTTTCGTGGAGATCAAATTAAAATCTTCCTACATTTAAGAAATATGCCACTAACAACCCCCGAATTATGGAGAAATCCATATCAAATCCTACATTCGAGAAATACGCTACTGAAAGCCCTCGAATTATGGAGAAAATCAAGAGAAGAATCAAGGGAGGAACCGATTTGTACTCACATCATTTTTCAATAAAAATTCTTGTTTCTTCATATTTTATTTGTGATTATAATTTTTTTTGTCACAGTATAAATTTGTTGGAAACATACCCAATCAACAGTAATATATTTTCTAATCAAGAGTTTTTTTATCAAATAAATAGTATCATTTGTGACCAACTATTCAGAGGCGAACTCAGGATTTGAAGTCTGTGGGCGTACCAGTTTTGTCAAAGACACGCATAAGCCTCGAAGTAAGACTCAAAATGTGTTGAGCTCTCACCTCGCTTAATGTGCAACTTAGGTTCTAATTTCTAATACATACTTTCCCTTGTCAATGAGGCTTTCTGAGAAGACGAATTAACACTAAACAATTGACATGTCACTTTATCAAAAAAATTAATTTTTGTTTATATATTTGTCAATCATGCTTATATTATTAGTCTTGAAGTAGACATATATTTATATCTTTTCTACCTTTATGACTTTTTCGTAATATTTCACGTTTTATTTGTACTTTGTGCTTAAACACAATAGACCTTGAAACCTATTTACGCTCATTGCTTTTGATAATATTGTGGAGAGACAATATTATCTTAAGACGTTAAAAAATTTTTTGGTGTCGATTAAGGAATATTATCATATTCAATTGGTCGCTAAAGACATGAACAATACTGGAAAAATAAATATATAAAACAAATAAGAGTTTTAAGCTAATAACTTTACTTTCTTATAATATGAAGTTTACTTTTAACATTTTTAAACAATCACTTGTGGTAGCTCAATAGTCAAGGAGGGTTCCCCTTACGGACTGGTCGCAAGTTCAAATCCCTATTTCAGCAATTTTGTTGTTATAAATTTAGTAATAAGCATTTAAATTTGAAGTATTGAAAATAAAAATTAAGGTGTTGTGTGAGCTAGGGATCAATCCCTAGTCACATGGATGGAAGGGCTAGCTTCAACCAGCACACCAAGGGGCACTACCATTCATCTTAGGGTGCATTATTAGCTATATCTCAATTCCTCAAGGTACATATATATACACAATTTTTTTCAACGTTAACGGGTGCACGTGCACCCCCACGTAATTATAATGATTAGTAACATATATATTTTGCTTGATGATTTAAACTCTTTTTATAAAAAAAAAAAGATTTTCTAGCGCACAAATTAATAGTCATTCAAGAAAATATTTTTAGTATATATAGTCATTACTCAATTAACGAGTACTATATTTTCTAATTAAGAGTCTTTTAATCATACAAATAGTATCATTTGTGACCAACTATTTATCTATTAATGTAATTATAATGATTAGTAATATATATATTTTGATTGATGATTTATACTCTTAACAAAAAAAAGGGTTTTTAGGGCACAAATTAATAATCATTCAAGAATTTTATATATATATTATAATTTGAATCATTTTAGAAATAAAAATTAATAATAATCAATTTTTTATATTGGTAACAGATTTAAGTGTATTTCAGACATTTTGATAAAAAAAGTGCTTAAAAGCACTTGTTTACAAAACACATCAATAACTTTTTTTTTCAATTTCATCACTTTTATCCAAACACATAATTGCTTATTTTTAAAATGAGTTCAACACTTTTAAAAATATCTTTAAAAGCTTTTTAAAAATCTTTTTTTTTTCGGCCTATCCAAACGGACCCATACAAATGAAAACTAAATACACGGATGAAGAGAAAAGATTGGTAAAAATGTGAAGTTCGTGGCTGCTCAACATTTGAATTTTGGAAGTCAAACTGTAAGTCAGCCATGATTGGATTAATGCCACAACATGTTGAAGTGTCTAATTACTTGAAGTACTTTGATAGTGACATCGGATGCCGGTGACGTTTCATTATTTGCATCATTCGTATGACGTTTTACGTCCCTGACTTCTTGCTTGGGTTTCTTCAAAGTCTTCTCTCGTGTATTAGAAAAAAGGGGAAAAGTACTTGCTAGTAAAAGTATTCTGCTAGCTAATCAGCTAATACAATAGTGGTAGATAGAATGGCAAAACAAATGGAACTAACTAGTGAACTTTTTTTTTGGTTAAAAGCTAGTACACTTTTTTAGTTGAGGTTTGTAACTCCTAGATATGGCATCTTTTTATATACGGGATAGAAAAAGCAAGAAAATTTTATAAATTGGGTAATTTATGATATTTTATTTATTTTTTATATGAGATAATAATTTCACCATTTAATACAATAATAAGATAAAATAATTTTCAAATTAACTAATACTTCTAAACATGTGATAAGTTGATTCCAAATTTTATCTCAAAAATATCATTTCAAATTAGCTATCTATGTTTTAATTAGTTACTGGGTATTTCTAAGATATTTTACGGATGTAAAGTTATTTTTTGATAATTAGAGCAAGATTAATGTAATTGAAGACAAAAACACGCAACCTAGTCCACACAAATAATTAGTACTCTCCGTCCAAGTTTGTGCTATTCTTTTTGACCAAATTTAGAAAGTAAAAAATACATGTAAAATTTAATGTTTGTAGGGGTGTGCAAAAATCGATCAATAAATCGAATCAATAAAAATGTTATTGGTTTATTGTTATTGAGTTAACGATTTCTTATTGGTTTTATAAAAAAAATTATTGGGTTATTGATTCGATTTGATTTTTTTTATTGGATTATTGGGTAAACCGATAACCCAATAATATATATATATATATATATATATATATATATATATATATATATATTTCTCTTTAATTTCTACAAATTAACAAACCTATTATTTCAATTATACAAACTCTTAATTTCTCCTAACAACGTTTAATTCAAACTTAAAGATTCTTGTAAATTAAAACACATCATGTAGGATTTTTGGTTGCAATTAAGATTCATTTTTTTTGTATTAGTTACTATTATTTCTATTTTATGAGTATTTTCTTATCGGTTAAATTGAAAATTGAACCGTCAAGGATTAAAAACTGATAAACCGAAAACCAATAAAAAATAGCTTATTGATTTGGTTATTGGTTTAACATATTTAAAAACTGAAAATCGATAAACCAAACCGATAATATGTAAAATCGAACCGACCGATGCACATCCCTAAATGTTTGAAAGAATTAAAAAATAGTTCCATAACTATAATTCATTATACTAAAAGTAAAAAAAGTAAAAATTTACACTAATTACTTTTAAGTATAAAAGGTGCTATTCTTTTGAAGATTGAATTAAAAGAAAATATATTACAGGGTTATCCTCAAATATAGACCCAAATTAGGGTGACTTTCAAATTTTAGCCCCAAATAAAAAGGTTTTGTTAAAATAGCCTTAACTTGTTAAGACATATTTTCTTGGACGAAAATACCCTCCTGCAAGCCGTTAAATCTCTTTCTTCCAACTTCAACTTATATTTGAGAATAACCCGCTTCTTCCAAATTTCAGAATCGATCTCCAAAATATTCTCTATTAAATCTCTTTCTTCCAAATTTCAGAATCAACTTTCAAACGTTCGCAGTCGGCTTTAGCCGTAAGGGTTCTTCATGTATGAATTTCATCATCAAAATTCATTGTGGTAATTTTAGCTTATTAATGCATTGTGGTAATTTTAGCTTGTTATATAATTAGCATATTGATTTAATTTTTGGGGAGGTGAACGTAAGCTGAAGTTAGGATATAATGTTGTTATAGTAACATATTTACCATTGAGGAATTAAATTGAATAGGTTATGGAGAGTTTGTTATTGCGGTTATAATTGTGTTTGAGTAGTTGTGGGGGGTCGATCTTGGAGGGAAAGGCTATTAATATGGGAGTTAACATTAATCGCAACATATTTTGGGAAGGCCAAACGTATGAGGTCAAGGTGGTACAAGAAATTAGTTCCAAGTATTTCAAACTAGTGGTATAATTAGCATTAGAAGATGATCAGGAATTATGCCGAACAGGTTCTGGGGAGTTTGTTATTGCGATTATAATTGTGTTTGAGTAGTTGTGAGGGTTTGGTCTTGAAGGGAAGGGTTGTGTTTTCCATCTCGAATGAATCCAACCTATGTTTTAGAGATTAAAGAAGCACTAACTTGTTGATTCTAAGAACACTTTAGTTATTAGCTTGTATAATATAGAGCAACAGGCAATGAATTTAAACTCTCTAACGGTAGTAGGATTTGGCACTTTAGGTAACAAGGTTACTATTATACAACTTTTCAGTGTTAAAATAAATTCTTCATTATTGAACACACATCATATTTATATTCATTAACCATTTGTTGTTGAACCATGCTTACCTTGATATGTTGGAATAATCATCGGTGTTTCTGGCAACTTCTTTTGTCTCAGTATCGCGTGTTTCTGTTGAATCGTTAGATAGAATCCCTTGGAAGTCAATTGCCCTTGCTATTTTTCTGCTCTTTCTGGGATGTCTACTTCTCTTGCTGTCCGACTTCATCTTATCCGGTCATATGACAGGAGAAATTTTTTAAGAATATGGGCTCCTTGCACTGGAAATCCTCGCGTTTCTCCCGGATAAGTCAAAAACATACATTAATAGATACTTCTTTGGATTCGTAAGCTGTTATTATTTTGTCTATAATTTTTTGATATGTCCTCGAGAAGAGTATCGTAGTTCATTAAATACAGAATTAATTTGCGGATGCACCATTGATTTGGCAGCGTGATTTACAGTTATGTTAACAAGGTAACTTTCATTGAATTTGCAACAGAATAAATAGGTGAGATAGCAAATTGTAGGGCTACTTATTATTGTATCTGTCCTCTCTGTAGTTGTTAGAAGCATCATATCAAGGTGACTGTAGATCTGCACTGAAAATGGTCATACTAAATCGATTTTTTGGGATGTCCATTACATCTTGCAAACTTCTGCAATAGGCAGTAGATTCTACTTTTCCATATTTTCTTCATTTTGTTTAGACAGACTTGAGTTTAGTATGCTACACATCTGGCTGCATATTTTCTTTATTCAAGTTTTCATATTCGTTTTTTCATTAATTAATTGATTACGCTACTTCCAACTACGTTTGCAGGTTTCTATGTGATGCGGATTGCATATTACTCTTGGAGAGGTGCTAAAGATTATCGATTTAATGCCATCCCTGACTATTGAAGTCTTCAAACTTCATGTAAACTCTCAATGTAAATAGTTTTTGACATGAGTTTTGTGATAGTTTGTATTTGTCGTACGCATACTGTCCTTCACACTTCAAAAAACTTCTGAATGTCGAACATACATCATATTTATAAAAAAAAATTGGTTGTATCCGATGAGGAAAAAAATATATTCAACAAAGCATTAACCGAAAACCTGAAAGCCAAAGCAAATACTAAAATAATAAGATTTTTAGTTCAAAAACTAAATAAGATTCTTGTTACTTTTTTTTCTTTCATAACTGCACTAAAATACATGGGGTTTGAATCACCTAGCTTATACACAAAGCCCTAAATTTTTATTGTAACGTGCTCTCTTCAATATTGCTCCACTTCTCAATAATAGTCAGCACATCATTCTCTTTCAACACCATACTATCAGAGTATTGAGTGGATAAACTATGTTGTATCACTTGCAACCTATCTTTGAAGTAAATAACCCTTTCTGAATCACCCCTATAGTGTGTTATTCAGTAGTTTTAAGTGCTCTTTTAGCATCTTCAGATTCTACCATACATTTCAAGTTATGCCCCATGGACAAGAATTGACACTTTCTTAGTCTGTAATGATTTGGCAGATGACCTATAACTCTTGCCCCAGAGGCAAGACTGAGACAATTATGCCTCATGGGCAAGAGTTGACATTGTCATATTATGTAATGATTTGGCAGATGACCTATAACTCTTGCCCTAGAGGAAAGACTTTGATAGTTATTCCCCATGGGCAATAGTTGACTATGCCTTACTCTTTAATGATTTTACTTGTTGAAGATATATATTCTAAATTAAATTATTACTAATCTTTTGTTGTTTCATTTCTCACAAGAGTTGTGCTTGGAATGGATGAAAAAGAAATGAGTATTGAGAAATACAATATGGGACAATCAATTGAAATTATTTATAGAACTAATGAGTTACAGGTTATCGAACCAATATTAGAGGCTGCAATAGATAAATAAATGGGGCAATCATCAAAGATTAAGAGGGTACAACAAAAAAAGAAGAGGATACTTGATGTCGAGACTACTCTCTTGATACATAATGCCTTTTTGAATGAGGTAAGTGTCAAGTCGATCTTCATTAACAAATAAAATATGACGACGTGCATGTCAAACATTGTAATTACACACAACATCTAATTTAATATTATCAAATCAAGCACAATAAGAAATTCACTGCGATGTTTGGATGACAACTGTGTGTGGCGGTTTCATGCCTCGAAGATTCCCAATTCTTTGCTCTTTCAGGTTACTACATATAAACAGGCTCACAGTTGCTCGGTTGATTTTATAACGTCCGACCACAAGAATGCAACATCAAAGGTCATATGTGACTACATACTAGAGCTTGTACGTGACTCTAGTAATGTAATCACACCAAACTTCGTGGTAGATGAAATAAGAAGAAAATACAAAATAATCATATCATACAACAAAGGATGGTGAGCGATACAACATGCCTATACAGTGATAAGAGGAACCGCAGAAGAGAACTATAATAGGTTGCCATTGTATCTTCACAAGATATAAGAAAACAACCCAGACCCGTACACAAACATAAAGAGAGACGATGAGAATAGGTACAAATGCTATACTGTTGAAATTAAAAACTTTTGGCCAAGAGGCAAAAATTTATTCTTTAATTACACTAATTAAATTATTAACATATATGCAACTCTTACCTCATGGGCAAGACTTAGTTTAGAAAATTGTTGAAATTGAAAACTTTTGCTCAAGAGGCAAAAGTTTATCCTTTATTTACACTGATTATTATTAACATAGATGAAACTCTTGCCTCATGGGCAATACTTAGTTTAGAAAATTATTATACAAATGCTATACTGTTGAAATTGCAAACTTTTGCCCCTTGGGCAAAAGTTTATTCTTTAATTGCACTGGTTAAATTATTAACATATATGCAATTCTTGCCTAATGGACAAGACTTAGTTTAGAAAATTGTTGAAATTGAAAACTTTTGCCCAAGAGGCAAAAGTTTATTCTTTAATTGCATTGATTAGATTATTTACATATATGCAACTCTTGCCTCATGGGCAAGACTTGGTTTTGAAAATTATTGAAATTGAAAGCTTTTTCCCAAGAGGCAAAAGTTTATCCTTTATTTGCACTGATTATATTATTAACATAGATGGAACTCTTGTGTCATGGGCAAGACTTAGTTTAGAAAATTATTGTAAAAATGTGATACTGTTGAAGTTGAAAACTTTTGCCCAAGAGGCAAATGTTCATTCTTTAATTGCACTGATTAGATTATTAACATATATGCAACTCTTGCCTCATGGGCAAGACTTAGTTTAAAAAATTATTGTACTCTGATTATAAACATCAAATGCAAATTATTATTAATATTCTTTTGCTCAACACAGATTTCAATATGCATCTTCTGCTTATGGCGCTTCAATCATTAGATGGACCAACTGTAGATCAGTAATAATGGTAGATGCAATATTTTTAAAGTCAAAATATTGTGGTGTCCTCGTGATAGCAGTGTAAATCTCTAAATCTGAGATATTACTTTCCACAATCACCTATTCTAAAATGTTGCATTCCCAAAGTACCTGGCATTGAAACTTAGACCCCCTTGCCTTTTTTTCTTTTGACGGAGGGCAATGTATGAACAGGATTACTGAGATTGAACAATGTAATATTTTATAGATTTTCTTTCTTCAATAGCTCATCCATGTTTTGCAGAAATTCATTCCTCGTTGCATATCTTAATACAACATTCTATTTTTAGGGGAATTTAAGGACATATATGTAGTACGTTCTTGTTCAGGTTTATGTTTGTACGTGATGCACGTACTCTCTGATTACATGTTTAGGTCCGGGCCTATTAGGTTAGTATTTTCTCTAACTACAGTTGAAAAATTAAAAGAGAAAAATAATAGGTTCTTTTAGAAGAGGAAAACAAACTGTTCACTTAATTGTACTATTTCCATTTATTATCCATGAACAGAGGTTATTAGGAGATGGAACAACGTAAATTTTGTAGTATTTTTTTCTTTTGCAATAGCTCATCCATGTTTAGCAAAAGAAATTCCTTATTGCATACCTTATACACCATTCTTTCCTTTTGGGGGAATATAAGGGCACACTTAATACGATCATTTTAACTAGTTTATGTTTGTATCTGAGAATGAATAGCTGAGAAAAATTTGGAGAAAAAAAAATAAAAAAAACTCTAAATAAAGATTAAAGACAAATAAATTGAAAAAAAGGAAAAAAAAATAAAGAAATATATAATAGTTGAGAAAAAAGAAAAAGAGAAAAATATAAAAGGTTGAGACAAATAAATTAAAACATGAAAATAAAGTTAAAGGAAAAAATAAAAACTGAAAATAATAAAAAACAGAATAATAAATTTAAAGGAAAAAATAAAAAAGTGAAAAGAAAGTAGAATAATAAAAGTAAAGGAAAAATAAAAAAGTGAAAATAATAAAAAATAAAATTTGAGAGATAAATGAGTATGAAAATTTTAAAATATATTTGAGATGCAGAGGGGCAAAATGGTACTTTTAGTATATTAAAAAGTAAGGAAGATTATTCTTCAAAGACATTCTTATTTGGGGTAAATTATCTAAAGCCACCAATATTTGGGTCTATGACATACAATTTGCCGTATATTACATAAATTGAGATTAAGGATTACTTGCTAAAATGCAAATTTTTCATACTTGTGTAATATACGAGCCCATCTTTCGTAATAAACTTTCTTCTTGAACAATTTATATGACTACAGGCAACATTCCAAAATTAATTTACCAGCTAGTCCATGGTTTTTTAAATCTGTATTAATCTTTCGTAATTACCTTAGCAGTTATTTGACAAAACTCAAGCAACGAATACACAAGCAATGTTTCAAAATCAAAAGAGAACTTTAGTAGCTTAATTGATGAGTTAATAACTCAAATGGTCACTCAACTTATGACTTTTTTCTCAAAAAGTCACTCAACTTTGTTTCTTACTTCAAAAGTCACTCAGCTTAGGATTCTTCTCTCAGAAAGTCACTCAAATTTAATTTTTACTTCAAAAGTCACTTAACTATGAATATTTTACTTACAAAGTCACTCAACTTATTTAATTAATTAACTATTAATTAAAATTTGCTAACATGAGATTTTATTTAAAATCAAAATTCAAAAAAACTAAAAATCATTTGAACCATATTATTGCATATTCTCATATTTAATTTATAACCAACTGGAATTTTAAAATATCATAAATAGTTTAAATCAATTCACTTATAATGTTAATACTATTTTTTAAGATTTTCAGAATCATATTAACTTAGCTGATTAGATTTAATTAACTTTCAACGTGATACTTATTTATGAAATTAATTTTTCAATAATAATGTAATTTTTTGTATTACCACTTATATAATATACAGATGCATCAAATAAATACAATGAATTTTATTGTTAATAAGTTGACAAAAGAAAACGTTATAGATTTTAAACTAAAATGAAACATTAGCAAATGTTATTAAACATTAGTAACATTATAATATATACACTACAACGAGGTAAAATTAACAACCAAAATTATACAATTAAATGATTGTGATTTTAGGATATTAATTGATGATTTGTATGATTATATATACTTTAGAGTATAGAGTAATTATTGGACAAGAAAATTATAAAAAATAATAGTAAAATCAAAATTCTAAGAAATAAAGAGATATTCTTTTAAGGATAAATTACAGAAACTAACAACCTTAAGATCTTAATTACAATTAATAACAACACTTTCTTAAAATACAACTTATGTCAAAACTAGCAATATTTTGACTTTTCTAGAGTTAAGCAAGTGAATTCCACCAATTTTTTTTTTCTTTACCTATTTTCAAGCAATTTACCCTATTTTCAAGCAATTTACCTATTTCTGGATTCCACCAATTACTTTTTCTTTACCTATTTTCAAGCAATTTACCCTATTTTCAAGTAATTTACCTATTTCAGTTTCCTCCATTCTAACGTTTTTTTGTTTCAAAATCGCCATTTTCTCTCTAATTTCAAATAAACTTGTTCCCCAATAATTAAGGGAAAATGATTTTACAGTTAATGCATGTTATTTTTTTTTCATATAACTTTTTTTTTGTAAAATAATTTCGGCATTTTTCAACCTTCTTCTGCGATTTTTTTTTTACGGTTTGAAATTTTTGGAGTTACGCGATAATGTCAGTACATACAAATCGTAGTAGTTCAGTTAGTGGGATTCCACCGATGAATTTTAGGTCCGATGAACTACCATCATTTAGTCTTGGTGTAACACAAGATGAAGAAATTAACTTGATTTCTACTAATTTTTAGTCTAAGAGAGGTGTTAGCAAAGTAGAGGTGAGATCGAATCAGCGTAACGATCCGAAAAAGATTATGGAAATCATGAAATGGAAAGCATTGAGAAAATCTTCATCCCAAAACCCACAAAAATATAAAAATCGGTGAAAAAGAGAAAATCGAATAAAAAAAAGAATCTAGTCAAATTTTAATTACTGTTTTTTATCTGATTATGAATCCGAAGAAGAGAAAGTGGAAGAGATATTTTTTTATTTGTAAAATTTTATAATTTCTGGACAATATGTTTGTATATGTGTTTTATATATACAATTTATAAGGTGTGTATGTAGTTTTGAGTTTTGTTAAGATATGAAATTAGAGTTGCTAATGGGATGATATGTATTTGTTATATATTTAAGATATGTATTTTGTATTTAGGTTTGTTACTGATAAGATTTGTATTTGTTATGTATAACATATTTAATATATGTATTTTGTATTTAAGATATGTATAGGATATTTTTATTAGTTACTGAGAAGATTTGTATTTGATGTTCAGTTGTATTCTTTTCTTGGTAACTTAAATTTTGGACCATTCATGTATTCATAAAATTTTATGAATTTGTATTTTAATTTTTTTGGACTGTATGGTCATATATGTATTTTATATATACATTTGATAAATTATCTGCTTATGTGAGAGTTATTGTTAAGATATGAAATTGTAGTGTGGAGATATGCATTTGTTATTTTTAAAATATGTATTTTGTATGTTGTAATTATATGTAATGCATTTGCTACAAGTTAGATATGTATTTTGTATTTGTTTGTTCTAAGTTTTTATATATGGTGACATATGCTGAGTGCCTTACTTTTGGTGACTGTGTTTCAAATATTGACTTTGATCCAGATCTTCTTTGCACGAGATATATTTTGTTGTGAAATTATGCTTCGAGGAAAGAAGATGAGAAGGCTGAAAGTGATGATGAAGCATCAATGAGACCTCCTAGAGATATTGGGCTAACAGAAGATATTGAAGTACATGATATTTGAAGTTTATTTGTATTTGGCAACATTGAACTTTTGGAGGACTAAAATATAGTTGAAAGATGATATCTTAATATATTTTTATGTGATTGTTAGATTTTTGATCGTTATGCTTCTAAAATAGAATTGTTCGATCTCACTTTATGTTATTGTTACGCATATTTTGGTATGAATATGTGATTTTCAGTTTAAGTATAATTTTCAGTAATGAATATATATGTTTCAGTCATCATATGTATTTTTCAATGGTGTATTTGTATTTTTCATTGTATGCATATGTATTTTTTGTAACACATATAAGGTAAGTCGAGGTTGTATATATTATTTTTCATTGTATGAATATGTATTTTTTTGTAATGCATATATTTTTTTTCCAGTTATGCACATATACTTTCGAATAATACAAATTTATTGTATTGTTTTGCATTAGTCTATGTATTTTTATGAAGCATATATATTTATGATTTATACATACATAGTTATTCGTATATATCTATGAATAATGCATATTTATTTATGATTATTGCATATGTTTTCATTAAAAAAAATTCAAGTTCTGATTAAGTAATTGATAAGTCATTAAATATATTTTTAATTATTTTTATTTATTACATAAATATATGTTAACTTATTTTTAGTTTTTATAGATCGGTATATGTTTTTATTAGGATCTCATATGTATTTTTCATACCAAAAAATTGACTTGTATGGTGTACACTCTTTTACGTATAAATAAATAATGGTATATGTCTTATAAAATATATTCATGATGATAACATTTGCAACAATTTAACTACAAAAAAGTCAACATCATCAAAAGTTTGTATCAAAATTTAGAATAATAAAATAATCAATAAAAAAATTAATCGTTTTTGAACTGAATACATCTGTAAACTTATCATTTATTATATTTGCTACATGAACGCCAATTGTGACCTTTAAATCCACATGAACTACAATAATTTTTATTTTTCTTCTCGAACATTTCTCTTTCTGACATTCCACGATTCTTCTTTGCAGGTCTTCCAGGGGCTCACTTGTATTTTGGGGGCAAAACTATCTCCTTTAATATCTCCTATGGAATCACTCAATCATCTTTGTGTGGTATAGGATAAATGAGAAGATCATACGTTCTTGATACAGTTTTTGATTTCTATAGGTCAGAGTAATATGATCCCTTTTGAAAATTTTTGCTATCAAGTACTTCATAAGAATGCACACACGGTATCTCGTCCTATTGGAATGCATGAGAAGATTTTTTTTTATCTTAAGACAAACAATAAAATGTTTATCCTTGTCGTGTACTGTATAGACATACTCTGAGGCTGTATTTTTTTTATCTTAAGGCAAACAATAAAATGTTTATCCTTGTCGTGTACTGTATAGACATACTCTGAGGCTGTATAACGTGAAATTATTAAAATAAAATTAAAATTAAAACAACATTTATTCAATTGACATTTGTAATTGTTCCAGTTTAGCAATTGTATTTTACAACCTCTGCATATGTATATTGCATGTCTCAATATGTATTTTTAGAAATATATGACCTTCATATTTAAAAAAAAAAAAACAAATGCAGTCAAACACTTAAAATAGAGTGCATATGTATTTTTTTAAATACATATAGCTGGCAGCATATGTAAATTGAAATACATAAATGTAACTACCAGTGATCACTTAAACAGACTGCATATGTATTTTACAAATACATATAGCTGGCAGTATATGTAATGTTAAATGCATATATAAGAATGGCTTATGGTTCCATCCATGGTATAAACAGTTACAAAAGTACCAGTATACAGTTTTCTGAGATGACTTGCATCAACGATTATTACAGGTCTACAATGTTCAAACCCTTTAACACAATAACTTATTAATATATACAAAACTTCGAAACGAAATCTAACAAGAACAAATTTTTTAATTAAAACGGAAAAAATATAAAATAAACTGTAACAATTGTATATCAATATTCAACTTACATAACATGATGGAAAACTCTAATTTGTAAAAAGAAATTATCGGTCAAACCACTTTGTTCGAGAACTGATCAAACCATTGTTGTTATGATTTTTTCAACGATTTTCACAAATATAGTTTGAAAATTCACAAACAAAATCATATTTGTTTATTGATACCTGTTTTGCAGCATTGTCTTATCAAACTTTTCTCAAAATATTAGACGATGCATATAAATTTTGAAAGCAGTCATTTTTTTTTAAACTGATATGAGTTGCAGATTATGAAAAACGTTTTTGAATTTTGAATTATATTACTGTAAAATAATAGTTGTGGTTAAAATAAAGTCATTAAAGGAAAAGATATTTGTAAAAGGTTAAGAAATCTGTCAAATTAAATATTCCATAAATTAAGGAATCATTTTTTTCATATTAAACGGAAACAGATTGGAGTTAAATTAGGAACAAAATCTTTAATTGTATATGTATTTAACTAACAACAGTTTAATCAAATACAAAATACATATTGCTATTTTTTGTAATTTTGAAAGGGTTGCTAGAAAACTTACAATTAAGGTTCTATAGTTGTTATTTCTGAAATTGTCCCTTCTTTTAAATCATTTAAATGAATTTTGAATTGGGTTGGAGGGTGGGGGTCATTAAATTGATTGTTTAAATAATTTTTTTATTTCTTAAAATTTTTATATTAAATATAAATTACATGTTAGCAAATTTTGATGAAAAAAATTAATTAAATAGCTTGAATGACTTTGTAAGTAATACACTCATAGTTGAGTGATTTTTAAAGTAAAAGGTAAAATTGAGTGACTTTTTGAGAAAAGAACTCATAGTTGAGTGACTTTTGAAGTAAGAATTAAAATTGAGCGACTTTATAAGAAAAAAATCATAAATTAAGTGACCATTTAGGCTATCTGGACTTTTATTCTATTACTAATAATTCAATCACACACCTCGTAATCCTCTATTGTTAATTTTTTTTTTTTTTTTTTATAAAGAAAGATCTAGTAAAGACTAGAGTATTTGTTAAAAGGAGCGTCACATTCTATAAAGCCCATTTTCTATGTTTGTGGGTTCAAATCAAAGAAATAACCTCTTACAGAAATATAAGATAAAACTGTATAATAAATTTTTGTGATTCAATTCTTTTCTAAATATGCACATAGCGCAGACTTTAGGACACTGAAGTACCTTTCTATAATTGCAAAGATAATTTTAAGTGAGTTTAAACTTTAAATTTAGGGATGACAACACATCGGGATGGACGGGAATGGGGATTTGTTGTAGTTTTTCTCCAGCGCATTAAGTTTGTTGAAACAGTGTCCCGTCCAAAGACATGACAAATTAAGAATTTTCAAAGAAGTCAGTGTCCGAAGAAGAAGAAGAAGACGACAAAGCCACAGTAGTTGTTCACAAGTGTGACATAGAAGCGTGACGTGGGTATTAATAACGTCATCATCTGCACAACTTTGAGTTTATCTCTTCGTTTTTTTATTCTCATTTTCCAATTCATAGTCCTCTACTCGTGGCTGGATTTAATGGAGTACAAGTCTCTGATACTTCTAGAGTCAAGTTGAAAAAGTTGAAACTATGTAGCTGTTTGGCTGTAATTTTTCTTTTTTTTCTTTTTCTTCAAAAAATTATTTTATTTTAATGAAAAAATTAAAAATGTGCTGCGTTTGCTCATGAATTTTTCAACTTCAATTACAAAAAATTACTTGAAAAAGTAAAAATAAGTAAACTTTTTTCACTCATACTTGTCTTACAAAATTTCAAAAATAACTTTAATTTATATTCATGGTCAGTTTGACCATAAATTTTTCAACTTCAATTTCAAAAAATTATTTGAAAAAATAAAAATAAGTAAACTTTTTTCACTCATACTTTTCTTACAAAATTTTAAAAATAACTTTAATTTATATTCATGATTAAATACAACTCCAACTTCATCTCCAACTTGAAAAAAAGTAAATTTTATGATCAAATGGGGCCTATGTTTCTATATTCAAGTACGTACTAATTTCCGTTCATTTTAGTTAGTTTAGTTATCACAATTATTAAAATTAAACAATTACTGTTAGTATAAATATGAATTGACTGACAATCCTGGCCATGTGGCAAATATCCGGAGGGGTCATAGTGAGGTAGTTCAATTTTCCAACTAACCTTTTATATCGATTCGGATCATCAAATGGATCAGCATCATCCTTAGTAAGATGTATATTAGGAATCATTATAGTGCCCTATGCCTAAAGCTCCCAACTTTTTTGCTTCCCCAAGTAGGTCAAGTACATACTTTCTCAAAGACAAGCAAACCCTTCCCTTTCTTGCTTCTTGCTACTTCTACACCTACGAAGTATTTCAAATGAACCTAATTAATTTCTATTTCAACCCGTTTAGTAAAAAAATTATTTTTTTAATAAAAATAGAAAAAAAAAGTGATAATGTATCCATTCACACTCAAAATCATCCACCTCACCTCGCCCCCACCTTACCCCAACCTACCACAAGTGAACTTGCCCACCTCCACCTCATCTTCCTTAAATAAATTATTTTTATTTCTTAAAAGAACTTTATAATTTTTTTTCTTGTTCCCACCTCATCCCATTATCCCCTTCCTACCCTCGAATCCCCACCCCCCACCCACCCTAAAAAATTTTAAAATTTAATTTTTAAAAATAAATAAATATTTTTTTTTAAACGAAAATATTAATCTTACCCCAATCCCCACCTCTCCCTACTCCCTACACCCCTATCCTCTCCTCTCCTATACGACATATTCCCTCCCCCCCCCCCCCCCACCATATATTTTTCTTAAAAATAAATTAATTTATTTTTTAGAAAAAACAAAAGTTATTTTTTTTTAATAATAAACTTTTACCTCAATTCCCATACTTTTCCTAACCCCTACCCCACATCCACACCTACACCTCGCCCGCTCCCAATTTTTTTAAGAAAAAAATATTTATTTTTTTAAGAAAAAATATTTATTTTTTTAAATAAAAAACTTTTACCTCAAACCATTCAAATTTATTTTCTTTACAAGTGGTAAATATTACTCCCCCCGTTTAAAAAAGAATGACATATTTTTCTTTTTAGTCCGTTTAAAAAAAATAATCCCTTTCCTTTTTTGGCAGTATTTTAATTTCAACTTTCCACATGGCATGTTTAGAACCACAAGATTAAAAAGCATTTTGGTACATTTGACACAACTTTAATTTAAGGCCACAAGATTTAAAAATCTTCTTTATTTTCTTAAATTTTGTGTCAAGTCAAAGTAGGTCATTCTTTTTAAAATGAAGGGAGTAATATGTTAATATATTTTTTTAGAATAAGCGGGTTAAATTGGGCGGGTTAAGACCCAATTCGATTTTTATCCATTTCAAACCCAAAGTGAATTTGTTTCAACCCAAAGTGAATTTGGTGGTGGTGGTGGTGGGGAGGGTCATGACCCAACCCAATTTCCAATTCAACCCATTTAATATCTTCAATCATAATCCAACCCGCCAATTTGACACCCCAAAACAATATCATCAACATACACAACTAAAAGAATAATATTAATCATTTATTATTTGTAGAAGATTAAGTTATCACACTTGCTCTTTCTCAATCCAAATTTCTCAACCGACAATAACAAATGCCTAATATATTTTCACAAAGTGGGGTCTAAGGACAGATAAATAGTACACAGTATGTACCAGTACCTTATAAGTGAGGTAGAGAGACTGTTTTCGAAAGTACTCTGTCTCAAGACAATAATATTATTGAGAATGACCTCATATAAGCTGAAATAATAGGTAGAAACAAATAACATATAATGACAAAAATAAGTCTACCACAAAGTAGTGCTATAGTGCAATAAAAAACAACAAACATTACCGAAACTTTAAGACCAAGACACTTCAAGCGAAGCCCTATGACAACTAACATGACTAACAAGACAAAGCGCACCTACCTACTATCAGAGACACACTCCTACCTATTGCCCATCTACCTTAATTCGCGTTCTCCACATATTTCTATCTAGGGTCATGTCGATAAGCAATAATTCTCCATGTCATGTCTAATTACATTCCTCTAATATTTCTCTGGTCTTCCTCTACCGCGCCTAAATATATCCATAGCCAACCTCTTATACCTCTGCACATACCTCGGGGAACCTCCTCATCAGATGTCCGAATAACCTCAACCATGCTTTCCCTATTTTATCTTCTACCAAAGTGCCACTCTTATCTTGTATCGAATAACCTTATTTCTAACCATATCTATCCTATTAATCCCACACATACAACACAATAATCTCTTTCCCACCATGTTCATCTTTTGGATGTAAGAGTTCTTGACTAGCCAACACTTTTCCCCATGTAACATAACTGGTCTAACCACCATTTTGTTGAACTTTCCTTTAAGTTTAAGTGACACCTTCTTATCACATAAAGTTTTAAATGCGAGCCTCCATTTTATCCACCCTACACTAGCACAGTGAGCGACATTATCATATATATCACTGTTCCCCTGGATTATCGATCTAAGATACATGAAAAAATCTTTCTTGTGAATGGCCTAAGTAACAAGCTTCACCACCACGTCAGTATCATTTATCCCCTCACTGAACTTGCACTCCAAATATTACATCTTGGTCCAATTATTTAGACTCTAGGGTCTATCTCCACACCTCTAACTTAGAATTAACTCGTTTATAGTTTTAGTCAATAAAAACTACATCATCCACAAATAGCATACATCATGCCACCTCAACTTAAATTTGCCACATTAGTACATCATCACCAACACAAATAAAAATGGGCTAAGTGTTGATACTTGATGCAACCTCATTGGTATGGGAAAGTTCTTCAAGTCACCTCTTACAACTTTCACCTGAGTATTAGTTCCATTATACATGTCCTTTATCAAACTAGTGCACACCATCAGAACACCTCTAGCCTCTAGGAATCTCTATAAAATCTCTTTGAAGAACTTGTCATAAGACTTCTCTAGATCGATGCACACCATGTGTAAGTCCTTCTTTCTCTCTTTATACTACTAGAACTGTCTCATATAAGATGAACGACTTTTCCAGTTGAATGACCTAGCACGAATCTAAATTAATTCTAAGAAATAGTAATGCTCCTCCTCAAATGTGTGACTCAACAATTTGATACACCCATAGTTGTTACAATTTTGAATAACACACTTGTTCTTATATAATGAATCATTTTACTCTTTCTCCAAGATTTTGGAATCTTCTTGGCCCTAAAAATTATATTTAATAGCTCGATTAGCTACTCCATTTTTAGTTTTTTCAAACTATACTCGGTGACTTTGCTTTAGCCAATATAAGATTTCTGTATAAGACAAACTTTTCCAAGCACCCCTTGGGAACAAACTCAGGTGGTTGCTCCATATATAACTTTTTATTTGGATCACCATAAGGACATACATTCTTGATGTCTAACCAATGTAAAAACCAATGCCGAGAAATAACCAATGAAATAAACAAGTGGACAGAAGTGAGCTTGGCTACCAGTGGAGAAAGTATTAGAATAATTCACCCTGTAAGTCTAAGAATATCCTTTAGCCATAACTAGCTTTAACTCTTGCGATAACCATCAATAATAATTTTGACTACAAAGATCCACTAGCATCCTACTATTTCATTCCTTTGAATAAATCCACTAAATTCCAAGTGTGATTTTCATTTAAAACATGTATTTCTTTGATCATTGCAGCATGTTATCTAGAATGATTTAAGGCTTTCTTTTTTTACTATTTTGGGATAGTCATAGATCCTGGAAAGCCAATAAAACTACTAATTGTAGGAGATGAGTGATTATAAGAGAGAAAGTTAGTTGTGGAATATGTGGATTTTCACTTATCTATAAAATATATGAATTTTCACTAATGTGTACCTTTTCAAAGAGCAAAAGTAAGGTTCATATTTTCCAAAGAATCAAGTGGAGAAGGATCTGATGACGAAGAAGTTTATGTAGAATATGTATCATTAGGCTCTCACCTCCTTGAGGAAACTTGAAAAATTAACGACATTGCTTGTATAGATTGAGCAAGTTTTGAAGGCATGATAGTCAATTGATGCTCAATAAATGAACATAAAAATGGAGGAACAACATCATCTAATTATTTGGTTACAACATGAGTAACTAAATAGACTAAACATGCATCTTCATTCTTCTAACTTGTAGAAATGATAAGTGCATAGAAGGATAGTATAGTCTATGAAAATATAACATCATTTGACACTAGAAATTTATCAAGTTCAATAGAATAACACTTATACACCTTTGAAAGGTGATAATAGCCTAATAAACACACTTTAACAGCTAAAGGGTCTAACTTGAAAACAGATTGTCAAATATCTCGAGCATAACATGTTCTCCTAAACACCTTAGGTTCCATAAAAAATAGTGATTTAATTGGAAAAAGAAAACTATAAGGAATATCATTAGTCAACATAGTTGGCAATATGCAATTTATTAGAAACAAGCAACAAAAACATCAATCCAAAATTTCTTTTGAACAATAGTGCTTGAGCTATCTTGGTATATGCCTACTATTTCTCTTAAAACTCCATTTTGAGGGGATGACTGTCACGACCCAAGTCTTCACCCTGGATGTAATAAGGTGCTTAATGCCACAAGTTACCACAAGCTAACCCATGACATGACATAATACTAATAACTTTGAAATAATTAAATATATATGTGGAAGTCAAACTAAATTATAAAATATCTAAAATAAATATCAAATCTAGATAAACACGAATATTGAAAAAATGAAATTGTGTGACATTAGATCTTAAAACCTCTGCCAACTGCAAAGTTATTAGACAAGTCCCTAGCTAACTCTAAGTATCTAAAACTAGAAGTAATACTGAAAAGGAAAATAAAACATGAACTCCCATCCTCGAATAATGAGGACTCACTACTGACAATTGCTGAGATGGTACTGGAGCATACTAACCACGGGGCTGGTACTGACGTTTAAACCTATATAATAATGATAAAATACAAAGAGAAGGTAAGCTAATCATACTGAAACTACTGAATGCAAAACTGAAATGAGCTATAGTACAATAATAAAAAGGAATCATGTATGTCGAGCAAAATAAAACCATAAGTCATGAATAATCTGTTTAAGTAAAAAGTATGAGCCAAGTACAATTTAACTTGAATTGAAATCATAGGAAATTCTCATAACCTACAGAGACCATGTGAGCAATACATAATTTAACCTGTAACCCTAGTTGGGAGGTTGTTCTATACCTTGCCAAGGGTACGAACCATGGCTAGAGTGAATTCACTTATGAGCCTATTTGGGTAAGGGAGACACTCCCAAGTGACGGAGACCCTATATCCTCATGGTAGTAGTTTGGGACTTGGGTTTTACTGAACTCGTGTCTTTTCAGTACTAAGTACCACTCCCATATCTATACACATATGCTCATGATTATACTAAACTCCGAGGAAATCATATGTACTAGTTCAATTTACTGTTATTGAAAATGCCTTAATTAGATAGTTCATGCTAATTTCATAAAGAACCTAGAATTATGTGTTCATAACACGTTAAATATTTATGGAGACCATATTTAAAATCATGCATAAATATGATATTCATAGTCATAGAGATATTCTAAAGCATGGATATTGAGAGAATCACAATTTGAATATTTAAGGCCTTGCCCTAATTCATGGAACTTATAGAAAACTTAACTTTAAACATTGGTAATGAGAGTTAAATAAGACTCTTACTGAATACCCACATACGTTTTATTTGGAGAGGATCTAGGCCCAAACTTGAATTCTTTAAGAATTTGAAGAAGAGCCCTAGTTTCGTTCTAGAAACTTTGAATCACCTTTTTGATTTTTTTTCTAAGAGGTTTAGGATATCTGAATAAGGTATTTATATGCTAAGACCCCTTTAATATTCCCCTAAAAGAACCTTGAATAATGTATTTAGGTTTAGGGATTTTTCCAAATATGGAAATACCCATACTAAAACGCAACTAATCTTGCTGGATTCTGTCGTCATGGGTCAGGGTATGAGTCGTTACTTAAGCCAATGCGTCTTTTTGACTCTGGTATATTGGGATAGATCTCAAACTTTGGGACTGACTTGTAACCTATGACTTGTTGTGTCTAACAACAATAAGTCATTGCCGAGACTCATTGCATCTAGAGGAAACATCAACTCGTAGGTTCTTCGCTAGAATAGGTTATCTAATAACTTATGGTAAAACCTAATAACTCATGGTTTGTGAGTCATGGTCACTGGGTGAAAATTTCATCTTTCAAAACTTTTGTGTTGACACTCACAATGGATCACCCAACAAGTCATTAGTGTTGACTAGGATTCATGGTCCATGTTTTTAGTAAAGAAAAATTATTTTTTTCTTTTCTGCTCTAAGTCTTAGATATTATCTTAGGTATTTTTGGGATGTTAAAATATATTCCTTTTAGAAATATTCATCCTCAAGTAAAGACTGCTAAGGCTGAAAATGGTAGGAAAAGTGGTGCAATCCAAATAACTGAACGTTAAGAGCTAATTAATGACATAGTAACTAGGGGTAGCAAAATTAGCCCAAACCCATTTAGCCTGCCCAACCAACCTATGTTTGAATGGGTTGGGCTAGAGTGATTTTGAAGATGGGCTGATTTGGGCTAGCCCAAGTGAATCCATTATAAATCATCAACCCAAATGGGCTAATAATGATGCCCAACTTTGACCCATATAGATGTTTAATCCTAGTATTTATAATTTTTCTTTTAATATTTTTAGTTGTTTAAATTATATTTTTTTTCATCTTGAAATAATTGTAGTAATAAATCAGTTTTTAAATGAAGAAAAATAATTTTTTTCTTACACCATCGCACTACCCTGTCCCCCACCTCCCTACTCCGACTCCTACCAGAGCCCCTAAAAAACTTATTTTTTTTTTAAAATATAAAATAAAAATCAAAGTCATTTTTTACCCCAACCATCCCCTACCCTCCTAAAAAAATATATTCTTACACGATCTCCTTACCCCCAGCTCCCTAAATATGACCCCCTACCCTCACCCCCCTAAAAAATTAAATTTTAAAATTAAATTTTTCTTAAAATTTAATTTTTTACTAAAAATAAACTTTTTCTTACCCTCCCCCTCCCCCATCCATACGCAGACCCACCCCCATCCCCCCTCCTAACAATTAATTTTTTTTAATTTATATTTTAGAAAAAATTCAAAACTTTTTTCTTAGCCCACCCCTACCCTTCTACCTCCCCCCTCCCAATAATTAATTTTTTTAATTTGCATTTTAGAAAAATTTTAAAACTTTTTTCTTAGCCCACCCCCTACCCTTCCCGCTTCCCTACCCCTAAAAAAATTTTAAATCATTAAAATTTATTTTATAAGAAAATCATACTTTTTTTCTTTTTCCACCTCTCTTATCTTATTCGTTATCATTGTTTTGTATTAAATATATATATACAAATGCTTTTATTAATTATTTTTAGTTTTCATATGTTATTTTTACGTGAAAACAATAATATGATAATATAAATATAAAAATAAAATTTAAAATATCATTCCAACTTAAATTGCTACTAGAATGGTAACTTGTTCAATTATGGATTAAGTTGGGCGAATTGAGCTATAACCCATTGTTTAGCCCATCTTGGCCCAACCCATCTATAGTTTGGGCGGGTTGGACAATGACCCATTTGTTTCTTTAGCCCATTTTGAGCTGCCTAAATTCAGCCTAACCCTCCCATTTGCCACCTCTAATAGTAACCAATTTCTAGCTGAAATATAGGTTGTGAAACATGCATGCACACTATGACATCAAAGCAACTAAGAGACATGAAACTTAATGGGATACTAAGGAGGAAAGTATTACCTTAAGATATTACTGATCTAGGAGGAAAGAGGTGGGAGTACTTGGCTATTGTATCTACTTCTTATTCCTAACTATCTCCCTCAACTAGATGATTCTACCAAAGGACTTTTATCAAAGAGACTTTTTTCTTTCTTAACTTACGAACCTGATAATCAAGAATCTCAATTGGGGCCTCTTCATAAGAGAGACTATTTTTCACAGCCACACTCTCTAATGGTATATTTAAGGTTGTATCACCAATGCAATTCTTCAACAAAGAAACATGGAACACTAGATGCACTGATGCTAAGTCTGTTGACAATCTAACTTATATTTCGCATTGCTAATGCATAATAGAATTTTGTAAAGACAAACATATCAAGGACTGAGCTTTTCTTTCTTGCCAAACCTCATCACCCTTTTCATGGATGAATTTCTCGATTTTCCCAATCATCAACTATGGACTCATGCTCTCTTATCCTTATATTATATATGATTTCTGATGACCCAGAGATATTTTAGCCCTTTTCTAATTAGCTAAATTTTCTCCAAGCCACATAAATTGAATCAAGTCCTATTAAAGTAGCCTCACCAACCTCAAACCATCCAATAGGAGATCTACATGTCATACCATAAATAGCCTTGAATGAAGCCATCTGAATATTGGAGTGATAGTTTTTATTATAAGAAAATTCAATAAGCGTAAAATAATCATCCAAGCTACCTTTAAATTTGATTATGCAAGCTATTAAGATATCCTATAAGCTTTGAATGGTTCGCACTTCCTGACCATTTATCTGCGGGTGAAAATTTGTTCTAAGGTAAACTTAGGTACCAAGATCCTTCTGAAAAGACTTCTAATATTTAAATATAAAATAAGTACCCCTATCTGAGATGATAGTAAAAGGAACTCTAGCCGACTTGACCAAATCTTGAATGTAAATTCTAGCATAATCCTTGACTAAACCTGTAGTATTAACTGGTAGGAAATATACTGACATAGTTATTTGGTCTACAATAACCCATATCAGATCATGCTATTAACGAGTTTAAAGTAACCCTATAATGAGATCCATATTTAGCTCTTCCACTTTCATGTAGGAATACTAATATTATAAGTTATACCTCCTAGTCTCTGGTGCTCAACCTTAATTTTCTGGCAATTTAGATACTTAGCCACTAATTCTGTGATATCCATCTTCATTCCATTCGACCAATAGACTTTTTGTAGATCACTATACTTGTACCACTTGAAAAAAATAGTATAATTAGAATTGTGAGCTTCCATTTGCCTTGGTTGTCTCAAATCATCAACACCTAAAATACACAAGAGACCTTGATAACGCAGAACACCATCTCCCCCAGGAGAACACCTCTACTTTCTGCTTTTGGACTAATTTATTTAATTTAGTAAAAATAGGATCACTATCCCAATTTACCTTTACCTCTACCACTATTGAAGACTCAGAACCTTAATACTTCCTTCAGTTGAACCAATCAAAAAAACTCCCAATCAAAAAAGTATGTGAAATTTACAAAGTAACTTAGTTTTTTTTGTAATACCTCATATTAGTCTTAAGCTCACTTCAGCTCATAGCGTATGTATAATAGGCATAGAACCTAAAAATTTAGCTAAGTATTGGAACTTATTTTTATTTCTTCCTCTTAACTTTGATGATTTTTAAAGTCACCTTCCCGACCTTGAGATTTAGATTTTTGAGTTAATTAATATTCAGGGGTGTAAGGAGCATGTCTCAGAGAAATTTTGGATTTTTCAGACGAGGATTAAGGAAATTTTGGATTTTGTTTCCAGAACCTCATCACAATTGCATCACATTACGGTAAGTATAGCAATAAGGGGATCATTGCATCGCGGTGATGCTCAATTTGGTGTTCTAGTAATGAATTTAAATCCTAAAGGGACAGTTTTGTCTTTTTCTATTGCCCCAATCCATAAAAATACGGGATTAACCTTCAGTTAAGGCATTATATGCCCCAATTCCTCAATTTCTCTCTAAATTAAATCCTAACCCTTGCCCAAGTTCATCAAGTTCAAGCCTCTTCCCTTCAATAAAAACTAAGAATTATGCTTCCCAATCTAAGAACGTTCAAGAAAAGTAAATCCTCTTTCAAGATTAAAGCTTTAAGGTATTTTTGATGTTCATCCATGGGCCCCTTTCACCCATGGAGTCCAAGAATCCATTTTTAAGTTTTAAATTATATTTTTTTTTACATATTATTATGAATTATATCCATGAAACTCATATGAACTTTGCTTTTCAATCATGTTTACCATGTGATTTTGTTGCAAGTATCCCTTGACACATTTAAATGATGATTTTTTGTATGTTAAATCCTTAACCCATTATTTTAATATTGCAATTATGCTATTACTGCATGTTTTAACTATTCTCATGCTTTAACTCACGACTCTCGTGTGTTTGATAAAATGCCTAAAAGATGAATTTTTAATAAGGATCCTTATTATGATTTGTGAAATAATATATGTCTCTATTGATACTTCTATTTAGTGCTGGGGGTTATAAATATCCAAAACTTAGTTGTTTACTTAGTCTTAGTATCTTTTAGAATGGTTTTTAGATATGTATGAGCATTATTCATTCAAACAGTTATCATAACCAGTTAATCTTAGATCAGTTCTGTAATCCAAGTCAATTCAGTTGGGAGTAGGATTTAGCACCGAGAGAACCTAAGATGGGGGATTACTTTCCAGTAGAGGGTGTGACTCTTAGTAGCAATCCCTGCATTCTAGGACTACATAAATAATGTAGGTTTGACATGTTAACCTGCCAGTTGAGGGTTGACACATATCTCACCAGGGCACCTGCCAGTATAGGGTGACTCTTTAGTCCATTGGGACTTCACTTTAGTGGATCCCTACAACCATTGTTAGTACCCATGGCATGGTACTAACATCCTTCTAACTGGGGTTACAGGTTGGACCCTAATTAGCTTAAATTGGGACATGTCAGTTAGATGATACCTCCCACAGTCTCAGTCCAGTATTCAGTATAGAATTTAGTTTCAGGTTTGTTTAACCATAACATACAGTAATCATTTATTCAATTATCAGTATTTTAGTATTTCATCTTACAGATTCTTTCGTAATCATATTATATGCTTGGTTATGCATTCACAGATTTTATAGTTTTTATGTATTTATGTTCAGTTACCTCATGCTATTCATTCAATCAGTTATTATTCATGCATATGAACCCATGCATATCAGCCTAACCTCATTTCTCATACCAGTACATTCAAAGTTCTAATCATATATTATTTACTTGTGCTATGATTTTAATATCATAGGCTCCTGACAGGGCATAGACAGTTCAACCTATCAACAACAGTAGTCATGATGAGTTCTTATCTATTAAGGACATGGTGGTTTATTTTAGTTTACTTCAGTATTTTAGTAATTTATTTCAGTTGTCATTTGGAGTTAGTTGGGGTCTGTCCCATTAACTCTTTTTATTTAGTTTTAGAGGCTTTCAGACATTTTAGATAGTCAATTGATTTGTTAATCTTTTTAGTCAGATTTTTAGTATGTTTGCTTGTATTTTGTACTTGATAATTTTGTTGTATTAATTTCAGTACTTAAAACCTTTGGCATTATTAAGTTATTTTTGCACATGTTTATCTTATTACCATATTATTTAGTGCTCAAAGCAGGTATCGGTTCATGGGTTAACTTGTGGTCTTTCAGGACCGTAACCACCGTTGTTGTGACTAGAGGGTAGCCTCAGGTTGTGAAAAGACTTGGTATTAGAGCCTAACATTTTAAAGTATCCTATGGAGTCTAAAAACCTTCTTGAGTAGAGTCTTGTGCATGGGTGTGAAGCATGCCACACTTATGGACAAGAGGCTACAAAATATTTTAGGAAAAGTTTCCCTTCTTTAAGTATTCATGTCGTGCAAATGATCATGATCTCAATTTAAACTCTCTTTATAATTCAATATTCCTTCTATTTACAAAACATGCCTTCCAGAAAGAATAATGGAAGAAGAAACGAGAATAAGCCCACGCCTTCTCCTATTCAAGAAAATCCTCTGAATAAGCATGTTTCTTATACCGAGTTTAGTGCTGCATTCACTACTTTAGATCACTCAGTAGCAGATCAGAAAAATCAGCAGGGTGCTATCCTAGCTATTCCATTGTCTAATACCGCCGAATCTAGGATTTGGGACTTCACCTGAATAAACCCTCTCTTGTTTATGAGATCCAAGTCTGATGAGGATTCACAGGAGTTTCTTGACATGGTTTAAAAGGTGGCTTATATTATGGGTGTCACATCTAGAGAGAAAATAGAGTTGGCTGCTTAGCATTTGCAGGATGTAGCTCACACCTGGTATAAGTAGTTAAAGGGAGATAGAGGTGCATATGTAGGGCCTATAGAGTGAAAAGAGTTTGCCATAACTTTTCTAGACAGGTTCTTCCTCTTAGAGTTAAGAGAAGCTAAGGTGAATGAGTTCATAAATTTGAAATAGGGTAACATGAGTGTGAGGGAGTACTTGCTTAAGTTTACCCAATTGGCTAGGTATGCTCCTTCGATGGTGGCTGATAACCGGTCTAGGGTGAGTAAGTTTATCTCTCGTATAGTTGATAGTATTTTCAAGGAGTTTAGGATTGCAATATTGATTAAGGAGATAGACTTGCCAAGGCTTATGGTCCATGATCAACAGATTGAGGAGAAGAAGGTTAAGTAAAAAGAAAGAGAGAATAAGAGGGCTAGGACAGGTAGTATTAACTTTTCTTAATCTAGGATGGAGAGTGGTAACCGTCCTTAATTCCATCAGAAATATTATGCCCCAGCTTTAATTTTAGCTAGTTCTCCAGTGCCAAAGTTCATAAATGATAATCGGGATAGAGGGCCAGGCTCTAAGTTCCAGGGTAGTGTAAATAGTAGTCACACTAATTCTCTTTGGAAAAAATATGGTAGAAATCATCAAGGTATGTGTAGAGCCGACAGTGATGTGTTCTTTGGGTGTGTCAAGCCAGACCAAAGAGCCAAGGATTGTCCAAAGTGTGGTTCGCAGGGTCAGTCCACACTTTCCCCAGTTCCATCTGGTTGCGTAACTCAGCAGGGTGACACTTCCAGTACAACTAGTGGTTAGCATCCAAACAGACTGTATACATTCCAGTCCCAATAGGATCAGGAAAATTCTTTTAATGTAGTTATGGGTACGTTATAATTCTTCCATTTATATGTTTATTCTTTATTAGATACCGGAGCTTCACATTTTTTGTAACCCCTTACATAGCTGTTAATTTTGGTGTCAGTCCCAAAACTTTATTAGATCCTTTATCAGTGTCTACCCTGGTAGGTAAATATATTCTAGCTAGGCGGGTATACAGTAACTGCCCGGTTATAGTATCTTAGAAATTCACTTTAGTAGACCTTGTGGAGTTAGAGATGACTGATTTCGATGTTATTCTCGAGATAGTTTGGCTCCAGTCATTCTATGCTTCAGTTGATTTTAGAAATATAGTTGTTCATTTTTTAGTTTCTGAATGAACCAGTCCTTAAATGGAGATGTAGTACTTCAGTGCTTAGGGGTCAGCTTATTTCGTACCTTAGAGCGAGAAAAATAATATCAAAGGGGTGTGTTTACCATGTTCGAGTCAAAAACTCTAATTCTAAGACTCTGAGTCTCGAGTCCATTTCAATAGTAAGCAAATTTCTAAATGTGTTCCCTGAAGATCTTCTTGGGGTTCCTCCCAAAAGAGAAATTAACTTCGAAATAGACCTTCTTCCATATACCCAACCTATCTCTATTCCACCCCACAAAATGGCTCCAGCTTAGTGTAGAAAGTTGAAAGAATCGTTGAAAGATCTCTTAGATAAGGGATTCATCAGGCCCAGTGTTTCCCCATGGGGCGCTCTAGTCCTTTTCGTATGAAAGAAACATAATTCTCTTAGAATGTATATTGATTACTGCCAGTTGAACAAATTCATAGTCAAGAATAAGTACCCACTTCCCATAATTAATGGTTTATTCAACCAACTTTAGGGTGCCAGTTATTTCTTTATGATAGACCTTAGATCCGACTATCATCAACTCAGAGTCAGAGAATGTGACATTTCAAAAATAGCTTCTAAAACTCGGTATGGTTACTTTGAGTTTCTAGTTATGTCTTTTGGACTAACAAATGCCCCAACAACCTTCGTAGACTTGATGAATCGAGTGTTCAAGTAGTCGTTGGACATATTCTTTATAATCTTCATTGATTATATTCTTGTCTATTCCTGTAATGAAAATGATTATGCAAACCACATCAGAATTGTATTGCAAACTCTTAGAGTCCATCAGTTATTTGCCAAATTCAGTAAGTACAAATTTTGGCTAAGATCAGTAGCTTTCCTTGGCAATATTATTTCCAGTGATGGCATTAGAGTTGACTCTTAAAAGACCAAAGTAGTGAGAAACTTGCTTAGACCCATCTCTCCATCAGATATCAAAAGTTTCTTGGGTTTGGATGGCTATTATTGATGGTTTATTAAAGGGTTTTTGTTTATTATGTCCCCTATATCTAGATTGACTCAGAAGAAAGTCAAGTTTCAGTGGTTAGATTCTTGTGAGAAGAGTTTTCAGGTGTTGAAGACTCAACTCATCTTTGCCTTAGTTTTGACCTTGCCAGATGGTTCAGATGGGTTTGTTGTTTACTGTGATATTTCCATAGTTGGCTTGAGTTGTGTTTTGATGCAGAGAGTTAAGGTCTTAGCCTATAACTCTAGACAACTTAAACCCCATGAAAAGAATTACCCTACCCATGATCTTGAGTTGGTATCTATTGTGTTTACCATAAAAATTTGGAGGCATTATTTGTATGGGGTTCATATTGATGTGTTCACGGATCAAAAAAGTTTACAGTATGTATTTTTGCAGAAAGATTTAAATCTCCATCAGAGAAAGTGGTTAGAATTATTGAAAGATTATGATATGAGTGTTTTATATTATCTGGGCAAGGCCAATGTAGTGGCAGATGCCCTTAGTAGATTGTCTATGGGTGATGTTGCTCATGTAAAAGATAATAAAAAGTAGTTAGTCACAGAGGTTGATCAGCTTGCTAGATTAGGTATGCGGTTGGTAGATTCAGCTGAGGGTAGTGTATGGGTTTAGAATAGTTCAGAATCTTCTTTTGTTGCCAAAGTGAAGGAGAAGACAGATAGGGATTCCAGTCTGGTTAAGTTGAAGGAATTAGTTAGAGATCAAAAGGTAGAGGTTTTCTCCCAAGGGGGAGATGGCGTGTTGCGATATCAAAGTAGGCTGTGTGTGCTGGTGTAGATGGTTTGAGACAGCGAATCTATAATGCCCCGCACTTTTTTATGATAGAAAGCGAACTGTCGTTCATACATGTGAAACCCCCAATTCTGTAAGCCAAATTTGGGTACATGAATTACCAAGAGTACCTTAGTTATAAGAGAGATTATGATGTGTTAAGTGTGGTTATATGAGTAACTGAAGGCAGTACAAGCTAAGAGTTTCGAAATCCATCAAGTTTTAGTGTTTGAATTCGCAAGGGTCATATTTGAATGAGCATAACTTGATAAATATGTAATATTTCTTCATATTTCTACCCACCAACTTATAGAGAACCGAATTAGCTTTCCAACGATACCAATTTTATCAAAATCCGACACCTGAGCAAGGAGTTATGGCTACTGGAATAGGTGTACGATAAGCAATGCGGTGCATACTTAAATGTGTGCAATAATCAATGCGGAGTATACTTAAATATGTGCGATAAGCAATGCGACGCATACGTAAATGTATGCGATAAGCAATGCGGCGCACACTTGGTGTTTCGGGTAGTAAAAATACTCTGTTTTGAGTTATTTTGAGGGCAATTAAGTCTTTTGGCACTCCTTACACACTCCTAAATTTAACCTTACAAATTTAATGGAATCCAAACACATCATAGCCCTATTATCAATCTAAGTTCAACTTCCAAGAGAACTAAAGGAGAAAAATAACTAGGGTTGCATAATCAATATTGAGGGTCCAATCTTTCAATGAATCCATTACCATAAAGCTATGTGGGGTTTTCAACAAGAACATCCTTTCATTCTTGTGCCCAAAAATTTATATTATTTTATGAAGATATATGATTTTACTTGTTTAATTATGAATTTGATATAAAACTATTATCCTAAATTCTTGTTCAAGAAACTATGATATTTTTGTGATGTCTTAAAGATAAATTCCTTGAGTTTTGATGTTAGTATCATGTTTCAAGTTGAATTTCCAGATTTTCATATGAGTTATACTTGTTTGCTATACAAATTATGAATCTTGAAATGTTTTGCTCAATTGTTGATATATGGGATTTAAACCCTCTGTGAGACTATGATCTTTGGTAAAGTAATGTGTTATACACACCTTGATATTTGAATAATTTGACCTTTTGGTCTTGAAAGAGTTATTTTTGAACTCGAATGAGAAAAGAAATCCTCATGTTGATTTATTATGAAAAAGGGGTAGCATGATGGCTCCCGATATGAATTGTTGAATTGCATTGTTGTGGATTTTCTTTTAAAATGATCTGAGCTAAGTTCGGGAGTAGTATTTAGCATAGAGTGGGAGGTATATCTATGATTGGTACTTCCCTAGAACTACGTGCCCCCATAGAATGTGAGCGTAAGGCTTATTGATATAGTGATCACTAGTGAATAAAACATTAAGGTCCTACTCCAATGGCAAGGATAGAACAACTCTCCCCAATGTGGGTTGGACGTTGGACTCCATGTAGCTCACATGGTTTGTGTCAATTGTAAGAGACTCCCAGTGTGTGTGTGTATTCTTCTGATTAAGATGAAAAATGTAATAGTTTGAAAGTATGAGTTGAGAAAGTTATCGTTTTTGAAGAATTTGATGGATATTTATATATCTTAAAGAGAATTGTTATGAAAGATGGTCGTTTTGATGACTTGAAAATGATTATAAAAGTGATTGGGATTTACTATGATGACTCACATATTTTCACCCGATGTGTTTTACTCTATGGTGATTATGATGAATTTATTTCGAGCTATGTGTATTACAGCATGCATATTTTCTATGAATATTTGTGGTATAGGACTTTTACGTAAACCTGCATACACCCCCATATACTCGGTCCATAGTTCGTGGCACTGGCCCATGTATTCGTATGTGGGCTATATTTTCCCAATAATGTAGGTTCATGTGCTCATTCCCAGGCTTGACGTGATTTCTCCGAGCACATTGGTCTATACTTTTTGTAGTGGTGAGTCCTCATGGTTCGAGGATTGTTATTTCAGATTTCATTCTTTTATTTTGGGTTATCATTTTATTCCCTGATGTTAGGGTCAGTTGGGGCCTGTCCCAATGGCTCAGTGTTATATAGTTTAGTAGAGGCTTGTTAGACTAGATGGTTAGATGGATCAGTCTTGTGGAGAGGTCATATTTTGTTACCTTCCACATCTCTTTCATTTTGAATTATGATATTATGGAGAATATCTTGATGTGTGATTATAGTAATCCTGTCGATGAGTATTGAATGGTTTAAAAATGGCTCAAAGGGTTAGCTTGGGGCTACTTGTAGCCTTAAGCACTGTGTAATGCTTTGGGACCCATTTTCAGGGCGTTACAAACTTGGTATCAGAGTCTAAGGTTATTGGATTTCTAGGGAGTCTGGCAAGCCGTGTTAAGTAGAGTCTTGATCATTGGTGTGTAGCGCACCATATCTATGAGAAAGAGGCTACGAGACGTTTTAGGAAAAAATGTTATCTCTTTCTTTCAGAAGTCTATCGTGCTTATAGTTGTTTCCTTTCAACTATTAATTCATGCTCTCCTCTTTCAAAATATGCCTCCTTGCTGATCAAGAAAAAATAACGATGATCAGCAACCCCAGCCTGTTGACCCACTGAATGAAAATGTGTCCCATGCTGAATTTCGGGCAGCCTTTTAGGCGCTGGCCCAAGCTGTCACTATGAATGTTCAGGCCAATCCATCCCAGTCTCCACAGTAGTAGGGAGGTGAATAAGCTGTTGCGAGGATCCATGACTTTATGCGGATGAATCTGCTAGAATTTTATTGGTTCAAGCCAGATGAGGATCCACAGTTGTACTTGGAGGAGGTGCAAAAGATTACTCAGGTGATGTATGTCCCTGAGGAGCATAGTATGGAGTTGGCAGCATATCGGTTGAAAGACCTTGCTTATGATTGGATAGTTGCTTGGAGGAATGGTGGAGGTAAGGGTGCCGCCCCTACATCTTGACAGGAGTTCCACGATGTATTCCTGGATAAGTTTTTCCCTTTAGAGATGAGAGAGGCAACGGTAGAGGAGTTCATAAAGTTGCGATAGGGATCTATGACTGTTAAAAAGTATTGTCTGAAGTTTAACCAGTTGGCCAAATATGCTCCTGACTTAGTAGCTGATAATCGGGCCAGTATAAGTAAATTTATGATAAGAGTGTCTAGCTATGTTGTTAAGAAGTGCAGGTCTGCTATGTTAAATAGTGAGATAAATCTTTCTAGGATGATGACTTATGCCCAATAGATTAAAGTAGATAAGATCAAGGAGAGAGATAGAATGAGAGGGAATAAGAGAGCTACGTCGGAGCAGCATAGATAGGGTCAGACTAGATCGCAAGGAGGGAATCATCCTCAGTTTCAGAATCGTTTAGCTACACCAGCACCGTCGTCATCTAGTGCTCACGTATCCAGGGGTGGGCAGGAGTAAGGTAGCAGGTCATATGCAGCCAGGTCCCAGTACAGTGTTGGCAGTAAGCCAAATTATCCTCTATGTCCTAAGTATGGTAGGACCCACCTGGATGAGTGTTGGGGTGAGAAGAAAGGTTGTTTCAGGTGTGGTGACTTGGGTCACAAACTTAGGGAGTGCCCGCATGCCAGGCAAGGGCATCGTGATAATTTCCCTAAGACTCAGACTCAGACTGCTAGTGCTCCAATTCAGGTGACTCGCCCAGCCCTAGATCAGGGTTCCTCTTCTAGCACTGCTTGTGGTCAGCACCAGAATAGGTTCTATGCTTTTCGATCTTGCCTGGAGTAGGAGGACTCTCCCGATGTTGTTACTCGTATTCTTCGTATACTTCAGTTTGATGTCTATGCTTTGTTGGACCCTGGGTCCAGTTTTTCATATGTTATACCTCTGGTTGTTGTTAATTTTGTAATGAGTCCTGAAAATATTCTTGAGCCTATCGTAGTTTCTACCCTAATGGATGATTTGATTGACTCCCAGAAATTATATAGAAAGTGTTCTGTTACTGTCCTTTATAGAGTCATGTTGGCTGACCTGATTGAGTTACACATGGTGGATTTCGATGATATTCTGGGTATGGACTAGCTTCATTCTTGTTATGCCTTTATAGATTGTCGTACCCGAGTGGTCAAGTTTCAGTTTCCTGATGAACCTGTGTTTGAGTGGTCTGGGAGTTCTGTATCTCCCAAGAGTCATTTTATCTCATATATTAAAGCTAGAAAACTTATTTCCAAGGGGTGCATTTATCATTTGGTTAGAGTCAAGGACACTAAGTCTGAGACTCCAACTCTCCAGTCAGTTAGTATAGTTAATGAGTTTTCTGATGTCTTTTCGAAAGATCTCCTGGGGATATCTCCTGATCGAGAGATAGAGTTTGGGATTGATCTTCTTCCCGATACTTATCCAATTTCTATTCCTCCTTACCGTATGGCACCTGCAGAACTTAAGGAGTTGAAAGAGTAACTCAAATATCTGTTAGATAAGGGTTTCATAAGGCCCAGTGTTTCTCCTTGGGGTGCTCCTGTGTTATTTGTGAGAAAGAAAGATGGTACCCTACGTATGTGTATTGACTATCTCCAGTTGAATAGAGTCACTGTCAAAAATAAGTATTCTCTTCCTAGAATAAATGATTTGTTTGACTAATTGCAAGGTGCAAGTTACTTCTTAAAGTTAGACCTTCGATCCAGCTATCATCAACTCAAAGTTAGGGAGTGTGACACCCCAAAAATAGCTTTCTGAACTCGCTATGGTCATTTTGAGTTTCTTGTTATGTCCTTCGAGTTAACTAATGCCTTGACAGCTTTTATGGACCTCATGAATCGAGTGTAGACCATATCTTAACATGTTTGTTATCGTATTTATAGACGATATTCTGGTGTACTTCCGTAATGAGAATGAACATGCATATCATCTCCGAATTGTCTTGCAAACTCTTAGAAACCATCAATTGTTTGCCAAATTCAGCAAGTGTGAGTTTTGGTTGAGGTTAGTTTCTTTTTTGGGTCATATCATTTCTTCCGAGGGTATTAGAATTGATCCCTAAAAGATAAAAGCTGTTAGGAACTGGCCTAGACCTATCTCTCCAATTGACATCCAAAGTTTCTTAGGTCTAGCTAGCTATTACTGCCATTTTGTTGAAGGTTTCTCCTCTCTAGTGTCTCCTATGACCCGATTGACCCAAAAGAAAGTGAAGTTCTTGTGGTCCGATTCTTATGAGAAGAGTTTTCAGAAGTTGAAGACTCGACTCACTTCAGCCCCTGTTTTGACTTTGCCTAATGGTGTTGAAGGGTTTTTAGTATATTGTGATGCTTCTAGAGTTTGTTTGGGTTGTGTGTAAGGTGTTAGATATGCTTCTAGACAGTTGAAACTCCATGAGGAGAATTACCCTACCCATGATTTTGAGTTAGCTGTTGTTGTATTTGCTCTAAAAATATGGAGACACTACTTTTATGGTGTTCACGTTGATGTTTTCACTGATCATAAGAGTTTGTAATATGTATTTACCTAGAGGGAGTTTAGCCTTTGGCAGAGAAGGTACTTAAAGCTATTAAAAGATTATGATATGAGTGTGTTGTACCATTCGGGTAAGGCCAATATAGTGGTAGATGCCCTAAGTAGGGTGCCTATGGGTAGTGTTTTTCTTATTGAAGAGGGTAAGAAAGAGTTGGCTCGTGATGTTTACCGTTTGGCTTGACTGGTGGTTAGGTTGTTTGATTCTGCTGAGCTAGTATAGGGGTGCAGAGTAGTTTCGAATCCTCCTTGATTTCAAAAGTAAAGGAGAAACAAAACGTAGATCCTAGTTTGGTCAGACTGAAAGAATCAGTCAAGGACCAAAAGGTGGAGGTTTTCTCCCATGGGAGAGATGGTATGTTGAGATTGCAGGATAGATTATGTGTTTCGAATGTTGATGATCTGAGATAGAGAATTATGGATGAAGCGTACGGCGCGTGATATTCTATTCATCTTGGTACCACCAAGATATACCGCGACTTGCGGGAAATCTATTCGTGGAGTGGCATGAAGAAGGATATAGCAACATTTTTGGCTAAGTGTGCGATGTGCCAACAAGTTAAGGTAGAACACCAAAGACCTGGTGGTATGATGCAGGAGTTCAGTATTCCCACTTAGAAGTGGGAAGAGATAAACATGGATTTTTTGACTGGTTTACCTCTTTCCCGATGCCATCATGATTCCATTTGGGTTGTTGTGGATAGATTGACAAAGTCTGCGCACTTCTTGCCAGTTCCTACTTCTTATACTGCTGAGAATTACTCTAAATTATACATCTGGGAATTAGTCAGATTGTATGGAGTTACCTTGTCCATCATTTCTGATAGGGGTACTCAATTCACTTTGCAGTTTTGGAGAGCTTTTCAGAAGGGTCTTGGTAACCAAGTGCATTTGAGTTCTGTTTTCCATCCGCAGACAGATGGTCAGGCTGAAAGGGCCATCTAGACCTTAGAGGATATGTTGAGAGCGTGTTCTTTTGACTATAAGGGGAGTTGGGATGAGCATTTAACATTGATAGAGTTTTCTTACAATAACAGTTTTCACTCTAGCATTAGCATCGCTCCATTTGAGGATTTGTATGGGAGGAAATGTAGGTTACCGATAGGTTAGTTTGAAGTAGGTGAAGCTGCCGTGAGTGGTCCTGATTTTTTCTTTGAGGCTATGGAAAAAGTCAAAGTGATTAGATAAAGATTGAAAACCGCACAAAGTCGTCAGAAGTCGTATGCTGATGTGAGGAGAAGAGACGTTGAATTTGAAGTTTTTGACTTGGTGTATTTGAAGATTTCACCCGTGAAGGGAGTGAAGAGATTGGGAAGAAGGGAAAACTTAGTCCCCATTATGTTGGCCCCTACAGAGTTCTTAGCCATGTTGTAAGGGAAACATGTTGGTGATTGTGTTGTTGTATATCCTTTAGAAAACCCTGATGTGCAAGATAGTCTTTCTTTTGAGGAAGTTCCTATTGAGATTTTAGATCACCAAGTCTGAAGACTAAGGAACAAAGAAGTTCCCTTGGTCAAGGTGTTGTGGCGAAACCAATCTGTTGAAGGTGCAACTTGGGAAACTTAGTCGGATAAGCGATCCAAGTGTCCACACCTATTTTTCGCAAGCCCCGGTTAAGCCAAAGGTACCATTCTGCTCTATATCTTTCCTTTTCTATGCAGAATTACAGTAGTTCAGCAGTTATTTTATACTATTCAGCCGTGATTTCATGAGTCATGCACTCCTTATAATGTAAGAAATATAGAATGAAGTAGAGGCACTATTAGCAAGTTTCTTCAGCTGTGTACCCTTCGTTTTCTCCTTACTCTTAGTATACCCAGCGTCATTCAATGATGAATATCCCCAAGGGGGAGATATTGTAATGCCCCACACTTTCCTAAGCTAGAAAGCGAACCATTGTTCGTACATATGAAAACCCCAATTCTGTAAACCATATTTGGGCACATGAATTACCAAGAGTACCCCAGTTATAAGAGAGCTTATGATGTGTTAAGTGTGGTTATATGAGTCACTTAAGGTAGTGAAACCTAAGAGTTTTGAAATCCATCATGTTTTAGTGTTTGAATTTGCAAGGGTTATCTTTGAATGAGCATAACTTGATAAATATGTGGTATTTCTGCATATTTCTACCCACCAACTTATAGAGAATTGAATTAGCTTTCCAACGATACCAATTTTATCAAAATACGACACTCGAGCAAGGAGTTATGGCTTTGCGAAGTGGAGCCGTCGCCTAACTAATCGCACATGGCTACTGGAATAGGTGTGCGATAAGCAATGCGGTGCATACTTAAATGTGTGCGATAAGCAATGCGGCACATACTTAAATATGTGTGATAAGCAATGCGGTGCATACGTAAATGTATGCGATAAGCAATGCGGCTCACACTTGGTGTTTCAGGTAGTAAAAACAGTTCGTTTTGAGTTATTTTGAGGGAAATTAAGTCTTTTGGCACTCCTTACTCACCTCTAAATTTAACCTTACGAATTTAATAGAATCTAAACACATCATAACCCTATTATCAATCTAAGTTTATCATCCAAGAGCACTAAAGGAGAAAAATAACTAGGGTTGCACAATCAACATTGAGGGTCCAATCTTTCAACGAACCCGTTACCATAAAGGTATGTGAGGTTTTTAACAAGAACATCCTTTCGTTCTTGTGCCCAAAAATTTGTATTATTTTACGAAGATACATGATTTTACTTTTTTAATTATGAATTTGAGATTGAAACTATTATCCTAAATTCTTGTTCAATAAACTATGATATTTTTGTGATCTCTTAAGGATAAATTCCTTGAGTTTTGATGTTAATATCATGTTTCAAGTTGAATTTCCAGATTTTCATATGAGTTATACTTGTTTGCTATACAAAGTATGAATCTTGAAATGTTTTGATCAAGTGTTGATATATGGGATTTAAACCCTCTGTGAGATTATGATCTTTGGTGAAGTAATGTGTTATACACATCTTGATATTTGTAAGATTTGACCTTTTGGTCTTGAAAAGAGTTATTTTTGAACTCGAATGAGAAAAGAAATTCACATGTTAATTTATTATGAAAAGGGGTAGCATGATGGCTCCCGATATGAATTATTGAATTGCGTTATTCTGGATTTTCTTTTGAAATGATCTGAGCTAAGTACGGGAGTAGTCTTTAGCACTGAGTGGGAGGTATAGTTGTGTTTGGTACTTCCCTTGAACTACGTTCCCCCATAGGATGTGAGCCTAAGGCTGATTGATATAGTGATCAATAGTGAACAAAAGATTAAGGTCCTACTCCGATGGCAAGGATAGGACAGCTCTCCCCAATGTGGGTTGGACGTTGGACTCCATGTAGCTCACATGGTTTATGTCAGTTTTAAGAGACTCCCAGTGTGTGTGTGTATTCTTCTGATTAAGATGAAAAATGTAATAGTTTGAAAATGTGAGTTGAGAAATTTATCGTTTCAGAAGAATTTGATGGATATTTCTATATCTTAAAAAGAATTGTTATGAAAGCTGCTCGTTTTGATGGCTTGAAAATGATTATGGAAGTGATTGGGATTTACTATGATGACTTACATGTTTTCACCCGATGTGTTTTACTCTATGGTGATTATGATGATTTTATTTCGAGCTATGTGAGTCTCTTATTACAGCATGCATATTTTCCTATGAATATTTGTGATATAGAAATTTTATGAAAACTTGCATACACCCCCATATACTCGGTCTATATTCCGTGGTACTGACCCATGTATTCGTACGTGGGCTATATTTTCCCTATAATATAGGTTCAGGTGCTCTTTCCCAGGCTTGACGTGATTTCTTCGAGCACATTGGTCTACATTTTCTGCAGTTATGACTCCTCATGGTTCGAGGATTGGTTATTTCAGATTTTACTCTTTTATTTTGGGTTATTATTTATTCCCTGATGTTAGGGTAAGTTGGGGTCAGTCCCAATAGCTCAGTGTTATACAGTTTAGCAGAGGCTTGTCAGACTAGATGGTTAGATTGATCAGTCTTGTGGAGAGGTCGTATTTTGTTACTTTCCGCATCTGTTTCATTTTGAATTATGATATTATAGAGAATATCTTGATGTTTGATTATAGTAATCCTGTCGATGAGTGTTGAATGGTATGAAAATGTCTCAAAGGGTTAGCTTGGGGCTACTTGTAGCCTTAAGCACCGTGTAACGCTTCGGGACCCCTTTTTGGGGTGTTACAGAATCCTTGTATAATTGCATGGTGCGCATTATTCTATTCATCTAGAAGCCACTAAGATGTACCATAATTTATGAGAAATCTATTGGTGGAGTAGTATAAAGTGGGATATTGCAGAGTTCATAGCTAAGTGTCCTAATTGTCAGTAGGTTAAGGTTGAGCACCAGAGGCCTAGTGACACCATGCAGGAGTTCAACATTCCTGCTTGGAAGTGGGAAGAGGTGAACATGGATTTCGTGACAGGGTTACCCCATTCGCATTGTCAGCATGATTTGGTATGGGTTGTTATAGATAAGATGACCAAATCAGCCCATTTCTTGCCAGTTCATACTTCCTATATAGCCGAGGACTATGCCAATATCTATATTAGAGAGTTGGTTAGTTTGTATGGAGTCCCATTGTCTATCATTTCTAATAGAGGTACTCAATTTACCTCACTTTTGGAAATCTTTTCAGAAGGGTCTTGGTACCCAAGTTTTTCTCAATATAGCATTTCACCATCAGACAGATGGTCAGGCAATAGGACCATTCAGACCCAAGAGGATATATTGAGGGCATGTGTTATCGACTTTAAGGGTAGTTAGGATGATCACTTACCTTTGATTAAGTTTGCCTATAATAACAGTTATCATTCTAGTATTCGAATGGCTTCATTTGAGGCTCTTTATAGGAGGAGATGTAGATATCCTATTGGTTGATTTGAGGTTGGTGAAACTGCGTTGATAGGGCTAGATTCAGTATTTGATGCGATGAAAAAAGTTTAGTTAATCAGAGAGAGGATTAAGACAACCCAAAGCTGACAGAAATTCAATGCAGATGTGAGAAAGAGAGATCTTGAGTTTGAGGTCCGCAACTTAGTCTATTTGAGAATCTCTCCCATTAAAGGAGTAAAGAGATTTGGCAAGAAAGGAAAGCTCAGTCTCGATATATTGGCCCTTACAGGATCTTGAGCCGCTTTGGAAAATTATATTATGAGCTTGAGTTGCCTGCGGATTTGGCATCAATGCTTCCAATTTTCCATGTCTCTTTGTCTAATAAGTGTATTAGTGACCCAACTATCGCGGTCCCTTTAGAAAGTACGGATGTTCAGGACAAACTTACGAAGAAATCCCAGCTGAAATCCTTGATAGTTAGATTTGTAGACTGAGGAACAAAGAAGTTCCCTTGGTCAAAGTTCTTCGGCAGAATCAGGTTGTTGAGGGAGACACTTGGGAAGCAGAAGCAGACATGCGTACCAAGTACCATCATCTTTTCTCCGCAAACTCAGACTCAGTTTAAGGTAACAGTTTTTCTTAGATTATCTCTTTTCCAATCTCAGTTCCAGCTATATAATCATCTCTTGTCATTGCATGCATTCACGATTCAGTTCAGTCATGTGTCACGATTCAGTTCGGTCATGTGTCATGTTTCAGACTCAGTTATGTAACCATGCTTTCAATTATGAATGTTTAGTATATGATTTTAGTTCCGTCAGTATTCTCAGCTTAATTAGTCCTATTCGAGGATGAATATTCTCAAGAGGGAGATATTGTAATACCCCGTATTAGTCTTAGCTCAGTTCATCATATAGCGCATTCATAAGAGGCTTAGAACCTAAAAATATAGCTAAGTGTTAGGGACTTGGTTTTATTTTTGGTCTCTTAACTTCATAATTTTTAAAGTGACCTTTTTGACCCTAAGACGTAAATTTTTGAGTTAATTCATGTTCAAGGGTGTAGAGAGCATGTCTCGGGGAAATTTTAGATTATTCGGACGAGGATTGAGGCACGTTTGGATTTCATTTCCAGAACCTCACCATGATTGCATCGTGTTATGGTGGGTATAGCGATGCGGGGTTCATCGCATCACGGTGATTCTCAATTTGGTATTCCAATTACGAATTTAAATTCAAGAGGGGTAGTTTTATCTTTTTCCATTGCCCCAATCAATAAAAAACACGGGATTAACCTTCAGTTAAGGCATTATACGCCCAAATTCCTCAATTTCTCTCTAAATTAAACCCTAAACCTTCCCCAAGTTCATTAAGTTCAAGTATATTCCCTTCAAGAAAAACTAAGAAATTGTGTCTCCCTATCGAAGAACGTTCAATAAAAGTAAATCCTCTTTCAGTATTAAAGCTTTAAGGTATGTTTGATATTCATCCATGGGCCCTTTTCACCCATGGAGCCCAAGAATCCATTTTTAAGTTTTAAATTATGTTTTTTGCATGTTATTATGAATTATATCCATGAAGCTCAGATGAACTTTGATTTCGAAGCATGTTTACCTTGTGATTTCTTTCCAACTATCCCTTGACACATTTGAATGGTGATTTTTCACATGCTAAGTCCTTAACCCATGATTTTAATATTTCAATTATGCTATTATTGCATGTTTTAACTATTCCCATGCTTTAACTCATGACCCCCGTGTGTTTGATGAAATGTCTAAGTGATGAATTTTGAACAATGATCCCTGTTATGATTTATAAAGCTATATATGTCCTTATTGATACTTCTTTTTAGTGCTGGTGGTCATGAATACCCAAAACATAGTTGTTTACTTAGTCTCGGTATCTTTTAGAATGGTTTTCAGATATGTTTGAGCATTATTAATTTAGTCAATTATCATAATCAGTTAAACTTAGATCAGTTCAGTAATCTGAATTAGTTCAATTGGGAGTAGGATTTAGCACCGAGCGTACCCAGGGATGGGGACTCACTTTCCGGTAGAGGGTGTTACTCTTAGTATCAATCCATGTGTTCCAGAACTGCATAGCCAACATAGGTTTGATATGTTAACCTGACAGTTGAGGGTTGACACATATCTCACCAGGGCACCTTCCAACAAAGGGTGACTCTTTAGTCCTTTGGGACTTCACTTTAGTGGATCCATACAACCATTGTTAGCACCTGTGGCACGGTACTAACACTCTTCCAACTGGGGTCACAGGTTGGACACCAATTAGCTCAGATCGGGGCATGTTAGTTATATGATACCTCCCACATTATCAATCAGTATTCAGTATAAAAATCAATTTTAGGTTTGCTTAACTATAGCATACAGTTATCAGTATTTCAGCTTACAGATTATTTTGGAATCATATTATATGCTTGGTAATTAATTCACAGATTTCGCAATTTTCATGCATTTATGTTCAGTTACCTCATGCTATTCATTCAGTCAGTTATTATTCATGCACCCGAACTTATGCATATTAACCTAACCGCATCTCTTATACCAGTACGTTCAAACTACTGATTACATACTATTTTCTTGTGCTATGATGTTTAATATCATAGGCTCCTGACCGCGCGTAGATAGTTCAGCCTATCAGCAACAGTAGTCATGGTGAGCCTTCATCTATCGAGGACATGGTGGTTTATTTTAGTTTCCTTCAATATTTTAGTATTTTCTTTTAGTTGTCATTTGGAGTTAGTTGGGACCTGTCCCATCAATACTTTTCAGTCAGTTTAGAGGCTTTCAGACATATCAGACAATCAATTGATTTGTTAATTTTTTTAGTCAAATTTTCAGTATGTTTTCTTATATTTTGGACTTGAGAATTTCATTGTATTAATTTCAGTAGTTACAACCTTTGGCATTATTCAGTTATTTCTGCGCATGTGTATCTTATTGCCATATTATTCAGTGGTCAAGCAGGTACTAGTTCATGGGTTAGCTTGTGGTCTTTTGGGACCGTAAGCACCATTATCGTGAATAAGGGGTAGGCTCGGGTCGTGGCATTTATCCTCCACATGAATAACACAACCCATAGAAAGTCTTCTAATAGCATCCACCACTACATTGGATTTACCCGGATAGTACAAAACACACATATAATAATATTTCAGAAACTCTAGCTATCTTCTATGAAAAAAGATTTATATCCTTCTTATTGAACACATATTGAAGGCACCTGTGATCCATAAACACATCAACATAAACTCCATATAGATTGTGCCTCCAAATCTGTAATGAAAAAGTGATTGCTGTCAACTAAAGATCATGAGTTGGGTAATTCTTCTCATGAACTTTAATCTGTCTAGAAACATAGGCTATGATGTAACAATCCTAACCTGGGCCTGGCCATGATGGATAATCTCAAGCCCATCATGGGCCGGAGACATCCCTTAGCCTTTCCTCTAGATCACCTTAAATGTAAACAGCGGAAGTTGACTAAAAATATAAATAAGATGGATAAATAAACCAAGTGATAATTCTAGAAATCAAAACAAACAACCATCCCAATACTTGTCCACAAAGCCTCTAAACTAAGATTACCAAACTAAGTCGGGACATGCCCCTGACTGTGACATCAAGAAATTCACAATCCCAAAATATGAAAATAAAACTAGTGAAATGGCAGGGCTTTCCAAAAGATGGAGGCTCAATACTTCACAACAACTCAATCGACGAACCATACCACTATATCATAAAATGATGCAGTATCCGGGGACAATCAGTGGGTCGAGCACTGGATGAAACTCGAGGGAAAGGGATAAAGTAGTGCACTTATCAAAGATTAGTCAAAACCATATGGGCTGAACTATGTAGCTCACTTCGCCCTAAAAGTACCCATGGGCTATATGGGTTCGGCTCCCCCTGCCGAAAGGGCCCAGTGCATGTTTTCTGCACATACAGATAAAACTAAGGAAAAGATAAAGACACCATGACAATATCCATCCATAATATAAAGTGTGTACCAAGCACACAGTCACATAGACCCCTACATCGAAAAATGTGGTTTTCAGTACTGGTCCCTCCAGGACTACACCTTCATGGTGTGCTACACAATTCCCTTTAAGCCCAAACTAAAATAGTTTACAGATAAATTCAACCATTTACTAAGGAGTCTTTATTAACACATTATCCAAGATGGTGTCGTCATACCAATATGCTTGCAAGCTAACTCAATTATGACAAACTAATCCATTTAACCGTTAGACTCCCAAGTTCCTTTTAAAATCCAAAACCATGGCCACCAAGAGCATTCCAAGTCTATTTTCCATTTATCCTTTAATCCAATGCAATGGTTTCCAAATGACAAGTTAAATTATGCAAATATCCGTATTCAAAATTAAGTTTACAATATGGGTTGAGGTTAATGCCATTTCCAAGCCAAAAATACATCAATTATGGTAAAACCCATGTCACCTATTTCAACCATAATCAAAATGCACCAATTTAGTCCCAAGACCATCAATTTAACGCATGAATAATCCATTTAAAACATAGGAAAAGTAATTAAAGTAATAACCATCCAAAACCCTTAACCCAATTTCAAACCCATCATTCAAAATACATAAATATTGATTAAATTAATGTCAAAGTGCACACGTTTGGGAGTGATCAACATGCCTAATTATAGAAGAAATTGAAGAGAACTCAAAGTTTAAAGCTTGAATATTGAATTCCTTGTAAAACCATAATATCTCTTGCCTTGGGAGTTAAAGAAAATAAAGGAAGGTTTGATTTTTATAGCTGATGGTAGAGGGATCATTTGGGTGTTTTAAGTCATGGAGAAGAGTTTGGCGAGAGGAAAAGACCAAAAAAGACCCTAATTAAAATATGAAGGAAAAGTTTGGGAACAGTCATCACGACTTGGGTAACGACTTATAAGCTCTGACCATGAGTCGTGGCCTGGAGTCATTACTTGAGGATCGTCAATCTAATCCCCCACTGTTATGACGATAGGTATCTCGTAATGACTCATTGTGTCTTACAATGAGTCATACCCTGGACTCATTATCAAGGGACCAAAGCCTTGGATTCTTTAATACAGTGGTAATGAGTCTTCCTGATGACTCATTATGTTTGACAATGAGTCATCGTTAGAGCCGTTGTTACTGGCAGTTTGACATCACCTCAATAATTTGGCAATAAACTTTTACCCTGATCTTAGATTAAGGCTTGGCTTGTGGCGTTGGAAATCTAATCCATCTATTTATCTCATGAAGGGTCTAGTGCTTAAGAACTTAGGAATTTTATTAACCCACCTTTGGATCATTCATCCCCGAACTAGAAGTTAGGGAACCCTTAGCATAATAAAAGAAAAATTCAAATGGAATGCAAGTAAAAACTATAAAGGTGATACGAGGGAAAAAAATTCATACCTTGAGCACTTTCATCCATCATTGGAAACAAGAACGGGTGCTTGACTTTCATGTCTTCTTAAGATTCCCATGTAGCTTCCTCCATCTTTTGATTTCTCCAAAGGACCTTTAGCGAAACTACATCCTTGGTCTTTAATTTATTAATATACCTATATAATATTTCCAATGGGACCTCCTCATAAGAAAAAGAATCTATAACACCTACTTCCTCCACAAGAACTATCAAAGAAGGATCACCCACACACATCTTCAGCATAGACATATGGAAAACAGGATGAATCGAAACCAAGCTCGCTGGCAAATCTAACTCATAAGTGACATTCTCAATTCTCCTCACAACGTAATATGAACAAGTGTAACATGGACAGAACTTCCTCTTATTCCCAAATCACATAACTTCTTTCATAGGAAAAACCTTCAGGAACACCCAATTATGAACCTCAAACTCCAACTCTCTCCTCCTCACATCCACATAGGACTTTTGGTAAATTTAGGCAGTCTTATGCCTTTCTCTAATCACTTTTACCTTTTCCATGGCTTGGTGAACCAAGTCAGGGCCAAACAACCTAGTATTACCTACCTCAAACTATCCAATAACAGATCTACACTTTTTACCATAATGAGCCTCAAAAGGGACTATTTAGATGCTAGAATGATAACTGTTGTTGTAAGTAAATGTAATAAGGGGAAAATGGTCAATCTAACTACCTTTAAAATCAATCATACAGGCCCTTAGAATATTTTTCAAAGTCTGAATAGTACTCTCTGCTTGTCCATTCATTTGAGGGTGAAAAGTGGCGCTAAGGTTCACTTAAGTCCTTAAACCTTTCTGAAAAGAATGACATAAGTGAGAAGAGAACTACGTATCTCAATCTCAAATAATTGACTCTGGAACTCGATGAAACTTAACTATCTCCTAAATGAATAACTTACCATAATCCTATCCTGAGTAGAATGAGCAGACTCGGTCATTCTATCCTTAATGACCCAAATAGTATCATACTAGTTCCGAGAACACAGAAGACCCATGATGAAATCTATATTAATCATTTCCCACTTCCACATGGGGAACTCTATCTCTTGAGAGATGCCACCGGGCCTTAAATTTTTCGCCTTAACTTGCTGACAAACCATGCACTTAGCAACAAAATTCACCACGACTCTCTTTATATTATTCTACCAGTAGATCTCGTTTAAGTCATTATACATTTTGGTTAAAACTGGATGAAATGTAATCTGGACTCATGATCTTTCATCAAAATCCTTTCTCACAACCTATCTATATCAGGTACACACAATCTTCCTTGGTACCTTAAGATTCCATCTCCCTCAATCTCGAAATCTTTAACCTTTTGCTAACCCACATCATCCTAGTTTTGCATGAGTATAGGTTCCAAAACCTACTTTTCCTTGACCTCAACACCAATAGATGATTTAATGAACTCTTTAACAATCACTCCTTCATCCTCGGATTCCAAAGGATAAACTCATAAATTATCTACTCTGTGAATTTCCTTCCCTAATCCTCTTTTCTCCTTATAAATGTGGGATAAGCTCCCTATAGAAAACCTACTAAGAGAATCAACAACAACATTAGCTTTACCTGGGTGGTAGTGTAAACTCATGTCATAATCCTTAAGTTATTCTAGCCACCACCTTTGCTTGAGATTCAATTCCTTCTGCGTAAACACATGCTTCAAGCTCTTAGGATCTGAATAGATATCCACATGTAACGCATACAGATAATGGCGCTAAATTTTTAGAGCAAAGACTATAACCGCCAATTCTAAATTGTGAGTCGGGTAATTTCTCTCATGTACCTTTAGCTTCCTAGAAGCATAGGCTAGAACCTTACCATGCTGCATCAAAACACACCCAATCCTTCACATGATGCATCACAATCCACAACAAACCCATCAGTACCCTTGGGTAGGGTCAAAATAAGCACAAAAGTCAACTTATCCTTCAACTTCTCAAAACTATCTTCATAAGTATCAAACCATAAAAACTTAACCTTTTTCCGAGTTAGCTTTGTCAATAGAGAAGCAGTAGAAGAGAAACTCTTCATAAACCTCCTATTGTACCCAACTAATCCAAAGAAGCTCCTAATGTCGATTTGAGTCGTGGATTTAGGATACTTCTTAACTTCCTAAACTTTCCATGGATCTACCTTGATCCCTTCACTAGAAACAACATGCCGAAGAAAGGTCACAACACAACTTAAATTCATACTTAGAAAATTTTGCATATAATTTCTAGTTCTTAAGAGTCTGCAACATAATTCAGAGGTAGTTGACATGATCCTCGTCACTTTTGGAGTACAACAAGATGTCATCAATAAAGACTATAATAAACAAATAAGAAATTGTTTGAACAACCAGTTTATAGGATCCATAAAAGCATTCAGAGTATTAGTCAACCCAAATGACATAACCTAAAACTCGTAATGGCCATACTAGGTCTTTAAAATAGTCTTAGGAATATCCACCTCCCTAATTTTTGACTGGTGATAGACCGAATAAAAATCAATCTTAGAGAAATATCTAGCACCCTGAGGCTGATCAAAAAGTATATCAATCCTAGGAAGAGGATACTTATTTTTCATGGTAACCTTATTCAATTGCCTATAGTCTATACATATTCGAAGATACCCATCTTTCTTTCAGAAAAAAAGTATAGGAGAATCCCATGGATTAACACTAAGATAAATGAAATCCTTATCATCCTTCAATTGCTCTTTTAGTTCCTTTAGTTCATCCGGGGCCAGCCTATTAAGAGAAATAGAAATAGGAAGAGTATCCAATAGAAGATCAATCCCAAAATCTATATCCCTATCGAGAGGAATTCTAGAAAGATCATCAAGAAAAATTTAAGGAAACTCATTACCAACAGGGACAAATTGCAAAGAGGGACCCTCAGAGTTAGAATCCTTAACCCAAATTAGGTGATACTGACCTTTTAGAACCTACAATCTAGAAAAACATAGCATGAATGAAGCCAATACATCCCTAAGATAATATTAAAATCCACCATATCCAGTTCTATCAAATCCACCAATATCTCTCTATAAAAGATAGACACCACACAATCCCTATAGATTTTTATAGGAAAATAGACTCACCTATTAGAGTAGAAACAAAAAAGGGGTCAAAAATATTTTTGGGTTCAAAACTAAAGTGTATAGCCATATAAGAGGTCACATAATATAGTGTAGAACCCGTAGTAAGCAAATAATTAACATCTTTGAAGAAGAGCTGTAGCATAGTAGTGATAACATCTGGGGTTGCCTCAGATTCCTGATGAGTTGCAAGTGCATAGAGGCCATTCCAGCCATTGTCGTTACCTAATGTGGCGCCCTTAGGTGCAGGAGCTAAAGAAGTGGCATTTGGGTCCTTTTTAGCTCCTATGGTAACTTTATCTACAGGATAATTTAGTTGTATATAACCAAGCTGACCACATTTAAACACAAATTCTTTCCCTCTTCACAATATCCATGGTGAAGTTGTCCACAGAAATTGCAAGGAGGATAAGGTGAGGTTGACTGAGCTCCACTATCTTGAGACTCGGCACCCTGTGCCTTAGGATCATTTCTATCCTAAAATAGGTGATCACCTGAAGGCTTAGGATAAGGAGCATTAGCTGTCGAATGAGAATTTTCCTATTCTTCTTCTTATTACACTGCTTACAATCTCTTCCACTATTTTGATGATTTGCACCCTACTCTGAATATCTAAATTTCTTGTTCTGCCTCTCTCCTATCTCTACCTGCGTTTTTTTTCATTCTCCAACTGTTGTATATAAATCACCAACCAAGATATGTCTATATCATTATTCAATATAGTAGCCTTACATTCCAACACTAGGTCACGAGACAAACCAGAAGCAAACTTTCTAATTCAGGACCTCAAATTAGACACCAACTTCAGGGCATAGCAGGATAGTTGTTGGAACTTCATAGCATACACTTTAACACTCATCTTACCCTATTTCAAGTTCACAAACTCTTTATCCTTAGCCTCTCTTAACTCCTAAGGAAACAAGTGATCAAGAAAGGCACCTAAAAACTCATCCCAAGCTTCCAGATCAACATCATCACTTCTCATTTGTTCCCACTCCTTATACCACTAATAAGCCATATCTTTCCACTAATATACAATAAACTTAACACCTTCAGAATCAGTAGTATACATAATCCAAAAAATCTTCTCTATCTCATCAATGAACCCCTGGGGATCCTTCTCAACCTTAGAGCTTGTAAAGGTTGAGAGATTCAACCTCATTAAATGGACAACCTGGTTAAACTTAGATAGATTAGCAATAGAACCAACATGATCAGGCTGATAGGACTAAGATACCATCGGTTGGGCAAACATATAAATAGACTGACAAAACTCCGCATTTGAAACATCTCCTTGAGGTGACTAAGCATGGGTATCACAAGCCCCAAAAGATCGAACAGGACTAGTAGGGACTAATGGAACCCCAAGTGAAGTGGTATAGTCAGGAGTAGGGACCCAAGAATGGGTCTACACTCTATAAATAGGGCGAGTCCCCTCCATATTTACCTCAGGTAGGATAGAGGTCCTGACAGAGTTTCTACGATCATCAGATCTTTGAGGTAGCATGATCTAAAATGCGAGTAAGCCAGGGGTGAAAGAAGTTTTACAATAATTAGACTATAGCCCAAAATAGGACACAAGAAAGGACAACATTGCAAAAATGCCTTGTAGCCTCCCCCTTATAAGTGTGGTGGGCTACACACTCCATAAAAGAGACTCTACTCGATATGGATTTATAGATACCCATGACCCTAAACCGTTTATTGATACCAAGCTTCTCTCGACCTGAACCTGAGCCTAGACATGACAGGCAATCTCAAGCCTACCTTGGGATGGAGACAATCCCTTAGCCTTTCCTCAAGAGCACCATAAATATAAACAATTAAATTCAACAAAAAATAGCAATAACAAGGATAAATAAATTAAGTGATAATTCTAGGAATCAAAACAACCAACCAACCCGATACTTGTCAACAAAGCCTCTAAACCAAAAATACCAAACTAAGTCGGGTCATGCCATAAATTATGACATCAAGGAATTCAAAAATCCCAAAATATGAAAAGAAACCTAATGAAATGGTAAGGTTTTCCAAAAGATAGAGGCTCACCTCTTCAAAGCAACTCAATTGAAGAACCACACCACCTAACACTATAAAAGAGTGATAGAAAAGTTCTCCAAACCTATATCATGAAATGATGCAGCATCCAGAGACAGTTAGTAGGGTAAGTAGTCAAAAGATAGTAGCCTAAAGCACTCTATCATAGAAGCTATAGCAATATGTACATGAGAATAACCACTACTCACTCAGCATAGTAAAAGATGATTGATAGAATCAAGTTCGAAAGCTAAACTATGACCATATATAAAGTGCAGCATCTGAAATGTATGTCAGTACCTAGAGCTACACTAGATCAACATCTCAGTAGGATAAGTAGATAGTAATGGGTAACTAGTACATCTGAGGATAAATGAAATGGTAAGGCCCAAATCTAGTAGTGACAAATAAGTATCAGCCATGTCACTTTCATATATATATGTGTCTTCGAATAGGGCTTGTGATATTATCTTGTTAACTGTAATGTGTTCATTTTCCTATGTGATCACTCTCTCTTGTTGGTTATGTGCATGTTATTGGAAAGGAATCAAAAATGGGTAATTCTATCATTGAGTATAGGTGATGTGTGTATTTATTGTTGTCATTTTTGGTTGTCTGGTTTTTTTTGTATACTATATTATCTTTATATTGTCATAATTAATTTTTGGTCAATTAATTAGTTTTTTTAATCATATTATTTTGATCATTTTTGTATTTTTGCTTTCATTTTGTAATCATTTTTTTTATTTTGTTCAGATTTAATTCCATTTTTATATTATTTTCTTGCCATTTCCAATTTTTTCCATTTAATATTTTATGAATGTTTTCCTAAAGACTTCAATATTAATCTCTATTATATCATACATATTGTGTTGTGGTTTTCCATTTCCAATTCATGCAATTTCATTTTGTTGTAAGTTATCATTTTAATGTGTTGTATCTTTAGTAATCCCACCATCATATTTGTCATGTAATCACATTTTAACCATAATCACAATGCACCAATTTAGTCCCAAAACCATCAATTTAAAGCATGAATAATCCATTTAAAAGATGAGAAAAGTAATTCAAGTAATAACCATCCAAAACGCGCAACCTAATTTTGAACCCATTATTCAAAACACATGAATATTGATTAAATTAATGTCATAATGTAAAATAAAAGTCTGGGAGTGAGTAACATGCTTGAAATATAGAAGAAGTTGAAGAAAACTCAAAAGTTTAAATCCTGGATATTGAATTTCTTGTAAAATCCTAACATCTCTTGGCTTATGAGGTAAAGAGGAAAACGTTAGGTTTGATAGAAGAGGGGTTATTTGGGTGTTTTTAGTCGTGGAAAAGAGTTTGTAGGGAGGAAAATACCAAAAAAGACCCTAATTTACAACAACAAAAACACCAACCTCTTCCTATCCCAAACTCTTCGAGGTGGTTTCTTCCATATTTTTTATGAGTTGATGAGGTACGAGCACAAGAAGCACTATGTTTGTACTTTGAGCCTGGTGTTATACATTTCTAATGCTATTTGAGATTGGGAGATGAAACACTGGAGAATTATGGCACTGGAGCTGATGATCTCTACTAGAACTATGAGTGAATTTTTCTTCTCGACATTTGCTGAGAGTAATAAAAGTTACCTATTCTTGCCCTTTTTTCCCCTCATTTTCTCTTTTATCTTCTCTTTCTCTATGAGTTGGGCATGGGTCATAAATTTTGAGATATTAATTTATCCAATATTTATATCACTCTTGAACTCCTTGGCCACCATCTCTGAGACACCTAACACAAACTTACTTATTCAAGCCCTGAGTTGAACAACTATCTCTAGATCATACTTGAAGTGCTAGGTAAACTTTAGAGTTACGCTTTCACAAACATATTTTCCTGCTTGAAATTTATGAACTTCTCAACCATAACTTCCTTAATCTCATAGGGAAAGAATCTTTCCAGAAATATTGGCACAAACTCATGCTATTCTACTTGTCCTGTATCTATATGTCTTCTATTTTTCCATAATTTTAGCTAAGTTTAAGCCACTCCTTTCAGCTGATAGGTGGACAAATCTACACTCTTAAATGGAATGATACCAATGATCTAGGTGATCTTCTAAACACCATTTATGAAATTTTATAGATTCTCATCAACCTTCAAACCATAAAACTCTATAGGATTCATTCGATTGATGTCCCAAAATCTCATAGCTGCTTTATTCCTATTTAGAGTTGATGGTGCTACCATTTGCTGATTGACCTGATTGGTCATGGCTTGAGCTAACACTTGAAAAGCATCCTTCAATTCAGTAACTTATTTATTCAAGGATTTGATGAATATGGTAGGGCTTATTGATTATCATTTCTATTGTTTCATCCATTAGCTCTTTTAGATGGAATTTTCTATATATATATATGTAGAGCACAAGTTAGAAGAATAAATAGATTTTACACTCTATTACATGATATAAAAATGTACCCTTTATCTCATAAGTGTGGCATGATTCACACCTATGAAAAGACTCTACTTAATGCAGTTTTCAGACACCTTAGGACACTTTAAACTTAATGTTTTCATACTAGGATTGTCACGACCCAAGTCTATACCCTGGACGTAATATGGTGCTTAGTATCAAATGCCAACTCATGATATGGAATAATACTAATAACTCTAAAAACAATTGAATATCTCTACAGAAGTTAAACTATTTTAATAGAATATCTAAAATAAATATCAAGTCTGGATAATCACAAAGACAAAAAATACTAAAATGTCTTAATTTAGGTCTAAAAGCCTTTACAAACTTATGAGTTATTAGGAAAAGTCCCTAAATAACATTAAGTATCTGAAACTAGAAGTAATATTGAAAAGGGAAATAAATCATGAACTCCCATTCTCAAATTAGGAGGACAGTCACGACCCAAATTCTTAGGTCATGACGGTGCCTATATAGCCCACCAGTAGGCAAGCCAAACCCTATAGTCCAGAAGGGATAGTAACGTACTGCTCAAATAGATAAAGGAAAGAATGTGGTATATCTAAAATAAAGATCAATACATAAATGAATCCCAGAACCTGGTGGTATCAGAACAAGAGGTACTAATATAGTAAGAGTATGTAAGTGAAACATCAAAGGAATTTTGCTAATACAACTTATCTCTGTATATCGTACAATGACTAGTATAATTCATAAGAGAGAGATAAGTAATACTTTGAACTTTAGGAGATCACTCTAAGTCTCTAAACCATAGCTGCTCCGCATGATGTACACATTAATGATGATAACACGTACTATGATCTATAGGCTGTAGAAGTATAGTATTAGTTCCAAATAAATAATACTCAGTACGCAACTGCCAACTGAGATCTAAAGATAAAGAAAATATTCATAGCATATAAATAAAATGGAAACTACACCTAAGAGTCCAGAAATCATATAACAAGACAATGAGATAATAAGGAACAACTACCCAATTTATGTCTAATAGACCAACCTAATAAGGCATGGTAATAAATAAGGGTGCGCTATCTTATACCAACCATACCTAGGAATCTCAACACTATACTGTACATCACCGACTAATATTTATAAATGAAGGGTGAAAGAAGGATATATAGTAGTATACAAGGCCAAGGAATGAATATATAATCTGAGTAACGAAAGAAAGATGGGATATACAATAATAACATAACAACATGTAGCTAGATGTAACCATATTTATATAGATATAAGGTCAACTCAAGTTATAACCTAAATCATTATGCTTTTATTTTAAGATCTCATTATAATTCTATAAGGATTTAATACTATCATACTCAGGGTTTCCAATCTACATGTCTAGACATAAAATAATCATATAATAATGCAATTGTAAGCTAGAAGAGGTCAAAAATATACCTAAAATATCGATACCGAATCAATGACCAATCTATCATAAGATAGCCATAATAATGATAGTAACAATATCAATAACAACGCGAGTAACCGGCTATTCTGGAAAACCAAATACCTAACCTAGACTATGTGTTCCACCACTGCCCCAGGACCGGAAGGTTCAATTAGCATACAAATACACAAGGCATAGTCATCACCCCTATCTATGGAACCATCCCATACTGGCTAATAGACATAGGTGCATACTGGTGATAGGCACTGCACATGCAAGAATGAATGCAAGGTACATGATCAATATCATAATCTCATCATCATAACCATTTCCATCATAACTGTTATCATCATGACCATTATCATCATAATCAACCTTCGGCATTGCTGGTTATTAATAGATCATCATAGTGTCCTCCTTCCTTGTAGGGTATCAATATCATCATCACAACATCCTTCAGCCTTGCCAGGTATCAACATCATCATCACTGTATATTTTGACTTTGCAGGGTATCAATATCATCACAATCATCAATACATATACACACACACATATATAAATACATACGTATATATATACATATATATATATCTATATACATATACATATATATATATACACATACATATATACAACAATAACATACCCAGTGTATTCCCACCTAGTGGGGTCTGGGGAGGGTAGAGTGTACGCAGACCATACCACTACCTTAAGAGAAGTAGAGAGGATATTTACGATAGACCCCCAGCTTAGGCCAATAACAGTATAACCAATACAAAAAGTAAACGTATATAAACTAGTATGGTACATAAAACAAATTAACAGTATAAAAAACATAAAAGATAAGTGGATAATAAACTAGTACGGGATACAAAAAAGCCAACACCACTAGCCCCAAAAACTACAACCAGAACACTACGAACTAGAAACTCCAGACCTAAAGGAACACTCCTCTATTACTACCGCCGAGCTCCCACCCCCTAACCATCTACCTTAATCCGCATCCTCCACACCTTCCTATCAAGGGTCATATCCTCTGTAAGTTATAATTGCTCCATATTATGCCTAATCACCTCTCCCCAATATTTCTTTGGTCTACCTCTAGCCCATTTAAAACTATCCATAGCTAGAGTCTCTATCTCTAGCCCTCCTAAAACTATCCATAGCCAGAGTCTCACATCTCCACACTGGAGCATTAGGGCCCCTCCTCAACATATGCCCAAACTTTTGTATACTTACTTCTCGCAACTTATCCTCTACCGAGGCAACTCCCACCTTCTCCAAAATAATCTTATTCCTTACCCTATCTTTCCTAGTTGTCCACACATCCATCACAATATTTGCATCTCTGCCATCTTCACCTTTTGAATATGGGATTTCTTAATTGGTCAACACTCCGCTCCTTACAACATAGTCGTCCAGACTACCATTCTGTAGAACTTACCTTTAAGCTTCGGGGGTACCTTCTTATTATAAAGGAATCCCGAAGAGAGCCTCTACTTCAACCACCCTGCCCCAATATGAGGCATGACATCCTTATCAATCTCATCATTACCCTAAATTATGGACCCCAGATACTTGAAACTCTCCCTCTTCTGGATGTCTTGAGAGTCAAGCTTCGCAACCACTCCATTTTTTTGCCTTAATCCATCTTGGTTATACTTAACCAAAAACCTTTAGATTCAGACATCTATCTCTAAATCTCTAACTTATCATTAACTCCACCTTGAGACTCATCAATCAGAACTATATCATCTGCAAATAATATACACCAAGGCACCTCCCCTTGAATATGTCATGTCAAAATATCCATCACCAAGGCAAATAGAAATGGTCTAAGAGTCGATCCCTGGTGTAACCTTATCAAAACTGTGAAGTACTCCAAATCTCTACCTACCATCCTCACACGAGTATTCACCCCATTATACATATCCTGAATCGACCTAGTATTCACCATGGTCACCCCTCTAGCCTCCAAAAACCTTTACACAATCTCCCCAAGAACTCTGTCATATGCCTTCTCTAGATCAATAAACACCATGTGCAAGTCCTTCTTCTTCTCTCAAAACTGCTTCACTAATCTCCTCACAAGGTAAATGGCCTCAGTGGTAGAGCGACCATACATGAAACCAAACTGATTCTCAGAGATCACTATGATCCTCCTTATCCTCAAATCTACCACCCTTTCCCAAACCTTTATAGTATGACTCAACAACTTAATACCTCTATAGTTGTTACAACTCTGAATGTTTCTCTAGTTCTTATACACTGGAATTATCATGCTTCACCTCCATGACTCAGTAATCTTAGCAAATCAAAATATAATGTTAAACAATCTTTTCAACCGCTCTAGACCTACCCCTCAAGTGCTCTTCAAAAAATCTACTGGAATCTTGTCTGGTCCCATCGCCTTACCCCGCCGTATCCTACGAATAACTCCCTTGACCTCCTTAACCTCGATATGCCTATAAGAACTATAATCGTGACCCTCTTCAGATATCTTTAAGTCTCCCAACATAGAACCTTTAGTCCCCTTATCGTTCAAAAGTTTATAAAAATAGGACTGCCACCTCTCCCTAATGAGGGCATCCTCAACCAACACTATACCATTCTCTCCTTTGATACACTTTACTTGGTTAAGGTCATGATCCATCCACTCTCTATACTTGGCCATCCTATGTAACTTCTTATCTCTGCCTTTCTCCTCTAAAGCTGTATACAAACTCTCAAAAGCTGCTGTCTTAGCCGTCGTAACCACTAACTTAGCCTCTCTTCTAGATACCATATACTCTTTCTTATTTGTCTGTACTTCGTCATCATCCTTGCTCCCAACCAACTTAGCATAAGCCACTTTATTAGACTCTACTTTTTTTCTTAACCTCTTTGTTTCCCCACCAGTCTCCTCGATGTTTGGCAGATCAACCTCTCGAGATACCCAACACCTCTCTAGCGGTCTCCCTAGTACAACTACCAGTCATCTCCTACATATTATCCACACCCTCTCTACTCTCCCAAGCCCCCTACTCTTCAACTTCTCTTTCATCTCTAAAGCACTAGCCAAAGTCAAGCTACCCTACTTAATCCTGGGCTATGCCTCCCTACTTCTCTTCTTTTTGCCTTTATTGATAACCAAGTCCATCATCAACAACCTATGTTGAGTCAAGAGATTCTCGCTAGGTATGACTTTACAGTCTTTACATAGCGCTCTTTCCTCTTTTCTAAGAAGCAAAAAGTCTATCTAAGTCTTCGCCACAGAACTACAAAATGTAATAAGGTGATCCTCCTTCTTCAAAAAACTACAATTTGCTATCCACAACCTAAAAGCCCTAAAAAAATCCAACAGAGAAGATCCACCTTCATTCCACTTACAAAAGATGAAACAGCTATGCACATGATCATACCTTCTCGACAAAGACCCAATATGCCCATTGAAATCCCTTCCCATGATAAGCTTCATAGAGATCGACATGATCCTCACCACCTCATCTAAAACCTCCTAGAATTCCTTCTTCTTGTCTTCGTCCAACCCTACTTACGGGGCATAGACACTAATAACGTTCACTGTAGACCCTTCTATGACTAACTTAATAGACATTATTCTATCACTAACTCTCTTTACCTCTACCACCTGCTCCTTAAGATCTTCATCTACTAAGATACCTACCCCATTTCGATGTCTCATGCTACTCGAATACCACAACTTGTATCCATCTATATCTCTCGCTTTAGAGCCTACCCATTTAGTTTTCTAAACATATGCTACACTAACCCTCCTTTTTCTAAGAATCTTCACCAGCTCTATTGACTTACCCTATAAAGTACTGATGTTCCAAGACCCAACTTGCAACCTAAAAGCTCCCTTATCCTGACTAACCTTAATACCCCTAGCCCCTAACCCCAAACTCAATCCTAAACCCAACCTAGATCCAATCCCCCCAAACCCCTACCCAGACCCAACACCTCTTAACCCTGACCCCAACCCCGACCTATGACATGACCCTAGTCTACCATCACTAATCACAACCACTATGGAACAAAGGGGGATCAAGATAAGGTAAAAGGGCACACTAGCACAACCCTATAAAACACAAATTTGAAAATCAAATCATATCAAAATACGCATAAAATTCAATTATATATATATATAGGTGCACAGACTCAAGCTGTGGCTAAAAGAGTGTAAATTCAAACGTTTGTTGCCTGGAGTGATATTCGGGACTAAATTATTGTAAAGTTGTAGAAAGGATTGGAATATTTCATGATTGGATTAAATAATATTGTCAAACCATAGATCAGAATCTGTCTCAATCAAATCATTGAAACATCATTATTAGCCTCTTCTATATATTTAAATTTTCTATTAAGTTAGGCAATTATTTTTGTTGAGAAATTTATTTTTAAATGTGAAAAGTAGGTTTTTAACTCATATTTAGAAAAAATAGTTATAAGAACATATTTTAGATAAAATCACATCAATTATTGATATAATAATCATGAATGTACCAAATCTATACCTGTCATTACCAATATTCAAATCAATACAGTTATAAGTATCATACCACATCTTTCTGCATCCCATATCAAAGAGATGGGTGTATGAATGATAACGCTCAAACTACAGCTCTCGTAAGAGTGTAAGCGATCGTTGTCAAATATAGAACCCAACTAGGTTGGGTGTCGAATCCCACAGGGAATACTCGGTCACTAAGTAAGTAAAGATTATTAGACTTTTGGTGAAAGATTCGTAAAAGAGGGGGGATTGTAGCGTGAATTTAAGAGTATCAAAATAGTAACATAAGAACGGAAAATAGCAAAGTAAAAAGAAAGAATGTTTGGTAGGATTTTAATCAATAAGAATTGAAAGTTAGGGTTATGTCTACCTTATGAGTTTTACGTATCTATTGGCTATGAGTTATGCGGAATTCAAACATGTATGTGCTTATAGAGATTCGTATTCTATGGTAAATCCAGGCGTCTTTCGACCATCAAGGATTATTTCACTTTAAATCTTTCGAGCTTAAAGCGTATCTAATGGTACAAAATCTCCAAGAGGTTAATCCAGTTATGACATTAACTTTTAAACAGGGGTTGGTGCCCTATTTCCTTGACATTATCTCTTTTCTATACATGTAACTTTTCTTTCGAACAAGTTAATGCTATACTGGCGTATTCTATATGTTTGCAACCACAAGAATTTATATTAAGATGAAGAGAGTAATGATATAAGCAGCATACGTGTCAAGAATTCACAAACTCATAGCAATAGATAGTATCTCATAAGGCTTCCATAACCCCAACAGAGAAGTTTAGCTACTCATGAGTGCAACGGAAATCATAATAGACATTATAATCACACCAAAATAAAGAGCTCACGAGAAGTATGTAAGGGGCGTCATTTGTGGCGTGAAATCCTTTCTAGTAGCGTTTCTCTTGTTGTAAAAATTAAAAGTAGAATAGATAAAAAATAATGTCAACAACGAATTTGTAAAGAAAAGGGGAAAGGGTTGAGTAGGGAGGAAAGAATGGGGCGGAATTGATGGAATGGATGGATGGATGAATGGGAATGATAAAAATCTCCAGCAGAATAAGGTATTTATAACACCCATATCCTATTCCTACTAAGCTACTGCATTACTTATCCTAATCCTACTAGGATACTGCATCCTTATCCTAATCCTACTAAGTTACTGCTTACCCCCAAGTCTTTGGAAATGTTGTTTTTGCCAGGGACAAGTTTTCCATGGTCACTTTTAGTCCATAGGCGTCAAACGCTGCTTTCCTTCTTTCGTGAAGCTTCCTTTGGCATTAAGTTATCCCTAAAATGCTGAAATCTTCATCATTTATACCTGAAAACTTGCTAATCATGTTTGTTAGCTCACTTACAGGAAAAAGGACTAAAAGTGCAGGAATTATATATTTTGTCCTTAAAACTTAGCTAAAATATGGATAAATTAATGTGCTTTAGGCGTGTAAATACGCCTAACATCAATGAACATATATACATATTCATAACTACAACCGTATCCTTTACAAGGATAATTACTTTTTGAATATTAAACTCATATCGTAACACGACCTTTGGCCCAATAATGTGCACAAAATAATCACAACATCATAAATGCTGCCTTAGGCCCATATACATATCCAAAACTTATTTTGATAATCATATTTATAAGCCGTAGCATATCTATATTCATCTCACATATAGAAGGTATCTCACATCTAAGAGGCATAATATCAATAAGCATCTCGCATCTATATGGAATATATCATAACTATGAGAAATATAATCCCTAAAGGACATTTGTCGTATCTAAGAGAAAATAACATCTAATGGGACAAATATCAAGTCTAAGAGGAAATAGCATCCCTATGGGCCAAATAATAAGTATAAAAAGAAATAGCATCTCTATGGGCCAAATAATAATTCTAAGAGGAAATAACATCTCTATGGGCCAAATATCAAGTCTAAGATGAAATAGCACTCTATGGGCTAAATAAGAAGTCTAAGAGGAAATAGTATCTCTATGGGCCCAATATCAAGTCTAAGAGGAAATAGCATTTCTATGGGCCAAATATCAAGTCTAAGAGGAAATAACATCTCTATGGGCAAAATTCAAGTCTAAGAGGAAATAGTATCTCTGGGACAAATATCAAGTCTAAGAGGAAATAACATCTCTATGGGCCAAATATCAAGTCTAAGAGAAAATAACACCTATGTGGGTCAAATAACATATCTAAGAGGCATTTTATCTATAAAGGTCCAATATCATAACTAAGAGGAAATAACATCTCTAAAGGCCCAATATCTCTTCTATAAGGAATATCATAGCCATAACTCCTAAGTCAAATTCCCGAGAACATTGTCATAATTTACCAAGTCATGAGGTAGGCTTATTAGAAAGGCTCACTTGTCTTGACTAGTCCTAACATCCACAAATAAGTCCACAATGGCTACATGAGTCTTGACCTAAGTAGGCCAGATGATCCCACTTCTAATACTCAATTTCCATAATTAGGAAAACTATGTCCCAAACTAGGCTAAGGTATTTAGTTAAAATTCTAGATGTCAAGTAAGCCATAATCAAGTCTAAGATAGGAACTTCGTCTAGAAACATGGACATTCAAGTTAACTCTACTCAAATTATGATTTCAAGATCACTAGACTAGCCCAACAAAGGTTAATCATACTAACCATGAATCCAACACTTAAACCATATCCCAAACCTAGCATTATATCATATCTATGCTACAAATTAGTCCATTCTTGGGAGAAGGAAATAAGATTCTAAAAGGTCACTAAGCAATTCATATTATGGGTCCAAAATCCTCATCTAATACCAAATAAGTTAACAACCAATACTAAGCATTCTACTCGTAATAAATCTTAACATTCACATTCATACACAATATATTTCACACTTCATCTATGAAAAAGAGTAAGTAGAATCCTCCCTCCAAGTTGAACCACAAATACTCACACTATTCACTAACATCTATCTTTACTTCACAATCCCCAAATGTCATCACACTATCAAAATCATAATCTACTCATCAATACGAGTCTAATGATACCTATATTGAAATATTATACTTTGGATCCAAAAATGACACCAAAAAATCCAAGTAGGTCCCACTTATGGAAAATGCATTTTTGAGGTCAACCCAACATTCATACATGGACAAGGAATCATAACCCACAAGAAATGGGTGAAAACAAATCAAATTTGGGGCTAAAAACAAACCTTAAGCTATATTGGAGTTTTGGGTCAAGAACCAAGAAATTCATCAATGAAGTAATGAAATATTACCTTAATTTGGATGATAATCACAATAAAAGATGTTAATCAAGCTCCCAAGATACCCATAAGACTTAATTTTGAGTTATTACACTCATTTAGGAATTTTAGGTCTAACAGATAGGCCAAAAATAGCCAAAATACGACCTAAGGGTTCTTCTATACCATATTAGGTATGGGGATGTTTTTATCGCAATACTAGGGACCTTTATCGCACTATCGTGATTGTAATAGGCCCTGGTCGATCATGATGCACCAGCACCAACAAAGTCAAAACTTATTTTTGATCTTCGAAACTCACTGGAACTTTGTTTTTTGTAAACGAACTATGCAAACCCACTAAATTTAACATTCTAGATACATTGGTTAAGTCATATTTTCTATCTAAGGTCATTTATATCAATTTTTGTCCCCATACCTATATCTACCATTTTTCCACTTCCTAACCAATAGGTCAAAATGAGTTTAGGTGCATTAGGACCCAAACAAAATATCTGCCTAGCCTAAAATTGATATTATGGATCTGCTAGCACAATTGGAATTTGCATCTGAGATTATCTTACTGAATTTTTTGCCCGATGGCTATTTGGAATCAACAAAGACTTCAAAATAAGAAATTATCTCTAAAAATAATACAAACTGCTCGATAACCAAACCGTCAGTCCTAGAAAGTTATAAATAACTCGAGAAAGTAATTAAAAAGCCCTAAAGGCAAAGATAAGTGGAAATATAAAAAATGACCATAAGGGCCATTACAAGGACTCACCACGGATGCCTATTAAGATTTAAATAAAGCGTGCTTACTATGGGGGTTGATGCTAAGCACCGAAAGCTAAATCATAAAATCATACAATACAAAGAGAAGTTATGTAATTAGTACTTTAAATATACTAAGCACATGAGATATGTAATATATATAGTAAAAATGATCATGCTAAAACTATTAAATGCACAATGTATACAAAATTGAACTAAACTATAGTATAATGAACCAAAATTAATCATGCATGTGGAGCTAAAGAAAGCCATAAATCATGAATAATCCATTTAAATATAATGTGTGTGCCATGTACTATTCAATTAAAACTAAAATTATAGAAGGTTCCTGTAATTGACATAGATCATGTGAGAAACATAGAATATGAACTGTCATGCTATTTGGTAGGTGTTTAATACCTAGAACAAGATAATAACCATGGATTGCCTAAATAAATACATTATCCCTTTCAAATAAGCCACTCTTAATTAGAAAAGACCTCTAATCCTATGGTGGCACATAGTTTGTAACTTGGGTTTTACTGAACACGTGTCCTCTCAATGCTATGTGCTACTCCCATAACTATGCACATATGATCATAATTATACTCAAGTTTGAAGAAATCAAATATACTAGTTCAATTTACTATTACTGAATATGATTGATATCATAGAATTAGTTAAGTGATTAGGTGTAAGACGATGGCTATAGATGGTTTCAAATGAAGGGTAGGAAAAATATATTAGAGAAAAGTGATTAGGCATGACATGGAGCAGTTATAGTTTATAGAGTACATGACCCTTGATTGAAAGGTGTGGAGGATGAGGATTAGGGTTGCGAGTTAGTGGGTAGGAGTGAATTCTTACAAATGGAGAGGAGTGCTTTGTTTGTAAATATACCTATAGTCATAGTGTTATGCATGTATCTTGTAGTTTTTTGTTGTGGTGTATTGGTGATGTTTGTGATTTTTTTAAATAGATAGTTCATAGAATTAGTTTGCTCATGTCTTATTTTTATGTTATCTAGCGGTGTGTTACCTTATTTATTGCTTATTTTTATGCCTTTTTGCTTGTTATAAATTTTTTTTTATCCTGAGTGGAGGTTCTATTGGAAATAGCCTCTCTACTATATCAAAGGTAGTGGTATGGACTGCATACACTTTACTCTCTCTAGACACCACTTTGTGTGAAAAAACTAGGCATTTTATTGTTATTGTTGTTAAGTGCATTACACTCTCTTATAAATGTCATAAAATATGGTTTGTTGAATATTTATATAAAAACATGCCTTAATTGGATAGTTCGTATAATGATCCTTTCAATTGTTATGGTTAAGCGAGCATTTGAAAATTCATATTAAGGTTTTCCTCAAATTAGGAGTTAGAAATTTTAGGCTAGGCTAGTCTTGGATGAAACTTGAGTGAGGTATATTCTAAGGAAATCTAAAAATTGATTGTGTAAATTTGAAAGGATTTAATATGTTTTTATATTTGCTAAGGCCATAAGAAATTCAATGGATCTTTTAGAAATGAATTTGGGTGAGAAGAACTCTCAATATTGAACTTAACTTAAAGAGGTTAATCTATATTATCCAGCTTTGGGGTTCATTGCAAAGAAGGATAAACTGGATGAAATTCCCCAAGTTTCTACCTTACCAAACCCACTATAAGGGGTGGGAGGCCTCTATTATTGCACCGATATAGCAGGAATTTTCCCGCTATAATGGGAGTCAGCACTGGTCTATCCTGCCATAGTAGGGGAATCTCAGTATAATGTGGCTTCTATAGTTGGATAGGTCTACTATAGCGGGATATCCATTGATTTATACAAAAAAATATCTAAATATATTTTTTTAATTCAAAACTCATTTAGGGGCAAGCTTAGGTGATTTGGGGAAAATTCTACTCAGTTTTCATCGAAACTCTTTGTAAAGGTAAGTAATTCCTTTATTTAACTAGTAGTTTGATTGTTAACTACTAGAATCACTATTTTATGGATTTGGGGAGTATTTGACTTAACCTAGCTAATTTTCTGGTGAAATTAAGCGAATTGTGAAAAAAACCCTTGGATTTTTGTTAAGTATTGCTAATTTACTCTTGTAGGTTGATAATTCACTATTATAACCATGAAATTAGTAGGATTAAGGAAAACTTAGAAAATCCTAGAATAAGAAGACTAATCATGAATTTGACTTTCGGTTTTTAGGATTAGGTTATAATCCTTGATATTGTAAGTCATTTGGCTGATTATGTGTTATATTCCCATTTTTAAACTACAATCAAGTTGAGGTTACAAGAAAGGAGAAAGATTAAGTTTGTTAGAGAATTTAATGATTGAGGTAGGTGATGGTTCAATGTAGTTAAAATCTAACTTGTTTTATGTGTGCATGATAATTGTTCTATTATATTGCTTGTTACAACTAATATTCAGGGAAAGTGATTGACTAATTGATATCTTAAGTGTTAATTACATCCAATGAACTTATGTGAAAAGCTTGTTAATCGTAGCGTTATCACTGTTATCATTGTCATTGTGATTGTTGTGATATTTATTAATTATTGTGAGATGTACTAGTATTTTGACATTCTTACATGATTGGATGGTATAAGATTGACAGAATGTCTGAAATATTACTACATAGACAAGAGCTCATCCCATGCAAGTCATGGCTGGTGGACGATCATACGACCTTTAGCATGTATGAATAAGGTATAAATGAGTGTGAAGGTTCCTTGAGTAGAGCATGGATTATATGTTTACTTGCTCTAGTGTTTCCTTGAGTGAGCTAGTCCTATGTGTTGACTTGTTATATTGGTTCCTTGACTGAACTAGTTTTACATGTTTGTTTGCTATTTGGTTTCTTAATATAAATTTGGATTCATGATTATTGCCATGGTTGTTATTGGAATGGATCCTTGAGTGGTCCAGGTTTAACCGTAAGATTGGCATAACTCTATATTATCTATTTACTTGTGTAATTGAGACATGGTTGACCTAGTTGATTGAGTCATAGTTGTTGACTTAGAGTCATGTTGGTAGTTATGGTCTTGACTTGACTTGTCTTCCATTTTGACTTATATTAACTGAACTTTATGATGTTGTTGAATAAGGTTGTGTTACAAACTTAAGGTAAGGTTACATGGTAGGTTTTCATGGTTGTTCTTGCTTTACTAAGGTATGGTTATATGTTTATATTTCTCATTTTGGATTGGCTGATGACCCTACCAATATGCCATTATTTTTTGTGTATTGATACTACATGTGCTCTTATTTTTATTGAGTGCAGAACATTTTTAGTGATTGTTTAGAGACCTCAGTTGTAGAGCAAATTAAATTTCAAAATCAAGAGTGAGCTACATATTTTGAGCTGCCATGAGTTCTTGACATAGTTTCTGGTCTAATATTTTGGACTTATACATTTATAGTTGTGTCTGATTGAGCCCCTTTATTAACATTCATAGTGTTTTGGTATTATGAATTTCAAATTTTAAGGGATTGTTTAGGCGTTTGATTTTTTCAGCAGTGTTTTTGTTAGATTGTTGATGATGTTATCTTATTTAATGTAAAACAGTAAGTTTGAATTATTTTTTGCTAAGTGTTTGGTTTGCATATTTTTAGGGTTAGATGGTTCTCTCTTCGAGATTTAGTATGAGCGCCACTCATGACATGTTAGGTTATGATTGTGTTGGTATCATAGCTCTAGGTTCATTGATCTTGTTGTACCAAAATGGATCCAGCAGAGTCTTACAAATGGTATGAAAATGTTTGTACTTTTCTTTAAAAGGCTATAGAACTATGTGAAAACTATTAGTTCTTTCTTCTTTCATGCTATAACATGATTCCAGTTGGTATTTGGTGATCTAAATTGTTAACTAAACCCTATTTATTCTTTTGTTCGCATATGATGAATACTAGAGCAATAGAGCCAGAGCCATACCCCTGCACTAGCAACTCAGATGTAGAATCAACTATTTAGAGATGAGGATATGGAGAGGGTAGTGGAAAGGAAAGAGGGAGATCAACATCTGCTAGGGGTAGATCTCAGGCCAAATGTGTCTAGGCTCGTCAGAGGTCTGTGAGACCTCCCATAAATTAAAAAGTTGAGAAGATGAATAAGGATGTTGCAGTGCAAGAGGAGGTGACACTCTCATCCCCCATAATTTTATAAGATAATTTAGCATGCACTTTCCTTTCTGAGTGGGTTGGCCGATACTGAGACCTCTCATGCTATGCCTGCTTATCCATTTCCTAATTTTCACCAGATTATCGTAGCTGCTACTAAAATGGGTGAGACTTTGGGGACTGAGATATTCCCATACCCAGTGTTAGGTGATGTCATGACTAGGACTGAGAATGACTTGCTAACCAATTTACTGAAGATGAAACCTCCTACTTTTATTAACTTTAACACGGAGGATGCATTTGAGTTCATTGTAGATTATTATGAAAAGCTGCATAAGATAGGTATAGTTAAGTAGCATTTTGTTGAGTTTGTCACCTTCTATCTATAAGATGATGCCAAGCAGTGGTGGAGGGAGTATTTAGAGTGTCTGTCACTAGCTTTACCTCAATTGACAAGGACTCAATTTTGTTCTCTATTTTTGGAGACGTATGTACCTTGAACTCTTTATGATTTCAAGAAGGAAGAGTTTTTAGCCCTTGAGCAGGGAAAGTGATCCAAGTTTCATGATTTTTCTCATATGGTACTTAGTTACTTAGGACAAATAATAAAAGGATTCAATTATTTGTGATGGGCCTAAACACTAACATACAAGTTTTGACTGTTCATGTAACTTTGACTAGGAAGACCTTTTATGAGATTGCTAATTATGATAAAAAGATAGAAGGAGAAAAGTAAGTTTGTTAGGAAAATGTGTTAGCAAGGATGCTTTAGAATGTGGGTAACTACGGTGGTTCTTATTCTAAGGGTCATAGCCATCAGGCATATCTAGCTGGCCCTATTCAGTCAGTCATGCTATCTTCTAGAGGTGGTCAGTCAGGGGTTATTCAACAACCCTTAGTTACTAGAGGCAAAGGGGATTTTTGTTCTTTAGAAAATAGGCCTTCTCTTGAGTGAGGTTGATATATAAATGTGGTGTTGCGGAACACTTCATGAGAAAGTGTCCCCTGAGATAGGCTAGGTGGTGTGTCATGGTATTATTATACTTTTGATACTTAAGATGACAAAATATGTAAGAGCTAGTGTTTTTGGTAGGTATGATGTGTTTTTGTTATATTTTTCAAGAGAATAAGGTTAATAGGTAATATAGAGAAAGAATGCTAAAAATTGACCCAGGGAAGAATCATAGAAAGCATCCACGGTTTGTGAAATCATCCACAAACTGTCAAACATGCTCGTGAATGAAGTTCTGAAGAGAAAATCAAAAACCTGATTTCCATGACCCTGAATTGGTTCATAATTTGTAGACTTGATCCATAGAAAAGATGCTGAAGAAATACAGGTAGAGTCCAATTTCCATGACTCTAGTTTATGATTAGTAGACTCATTCGTGAGAGGGTTCACAAATGGTGGAAACCTGTCGACTTTCTTCTCCTACATAGTTTAGGAACGAATTCCTTTTGTATCTCTAAATAATCCTATTAGTTTTTATGTTCATTTTACAAAATGAGACATATTATATTATTGTAAGGTTTTAGTGCATATCCTTTGCCTTGGAAGTACAAACATCAATTTTTAGGGTTTTAAGACAGAGTAAGATTTTAGAGTTTCTTAATCTTAATTTTGTAAGTTCATGATTATTTTTTCATATCATAATTCTTCTTGTGTCCTTGCAATTATATATAGCTAAATACCACAACTAGGATTAAAGGAACCATGATGGATTAACCAAGTAGAGTTCATAGTATGAGGTGATTCTCAAAATGTTGTTTATACATTTCTTATTATTCTCTTTGATTTGATTTCTTTTCAATGGTTGCAAATGTTAGAACTTGCCTTATCTCTACTTTGGACTTTAGCAAGGGCATTTAGATGGAAAAAGGGAATCAACAATAAGACTTGGAGCTACTAACCTTCACTTAATTAAGCTTGAATCAATAAATAGAAGAGACTAAATTGGGATCTTAGATAGTGGTTAGTAATGCAAAACCCATGACCATGAACCTTTGTGCATGGGAATATTCAGATACAAGGGGCACAACATGATAGGTTAGATGGTATATAACCGATTATTTTCACATGTCAAGTACCACAAGAGATCACTAAATATGAAGAACCTATGAATTTATGAAGTTATTAGGGTACATAATTTTAGTGCCTCTTTCATATTGATTACAAATCCAACGAATCAACAATTGTTACTACTAAACTCTTTATTTACAAACCCCTCATTTTTTACCATAAATTATTATTCATTTCCTCGACTACACATTAACTGATATTTTGACCTATTCCCGGTGGGATTATAACCAACCTTGGTTGGTTTCTATATTTGACAGCGACTGCTTTATACTTTATTGAGAGATGTAATTTGGGAGACATCAAATTTTGGCACCGTTGTTGGATAATATAGTTATGGAGTTAATTTGAGTGTGTTTGTTGGGGTTATTGTCTCCTGCTTCCTGATTTTTATTATTTATTACTTTTAGGGAACACATTGACGTATGCCTAATACTCAAAGTCAAGATAATATCCTGATTCCACTTGATGTGGAACTTAAAAGAACTTTGAGAGCAAATCAAAGAATGGTAAACAAAGGAATTCATTGTCAAGGATCCCTTATTAAGGGCGTTCATTATGATGCGACAATGTTAAATCAGCCACCACATAATCATGATGGTTAAAAAACTATGGAGGATATCATTTATCAATTGATGATTGTAGAAAATGCTATGTAAGAAGCTACTAGGACTATAGCTAGGGAAGAAAGGGCTAAACGAGATAATGCAATTCATTTAGCTGTACTTGATGAGAGGGACAGTTAGAGAATAAATAGGTATCAACAACCTCTACAATAATATCTCCCTCACTACAAAGATCTAGAAAACATGTATTATTTGGAGTTGGTTGAGACATGTGCTATCAATCCACCATAATTGCCTCTAGGGATGAAGTTTGACATTAGAAGTGCCATGATCAACTTGTGAACTTGAAGAGGGTATTTGTAGGCCTATTTAATAATGCTGCAAATATGCTTGTGATAAACTTTATGGGTATTTACATTTCCTACATTCTTCCTAGAGTAAGAAAAAAATGATTAGATTAAGGTTGTTTCCAACAGTCTAATGGGAAAAGCTATACTGTTGTTGGCTAAATGACCACATAGATCTATTACTACTTGGAATGATTTGAGAACTTAGTTTTTGGACCAATTTTCTTTTTCTCCAGTCAATTGTAATTAAGAGATGAGATCTATAATTTTAGGTAATTGCATTCATAAGCACCGTATGAGACTTGGTTGAGGTTTAGAAAGAAGCTAAAGAGTGTTGCAAACCATAGGATGACTGGTAAAACTTACAAGAGATCGTTTATAGAGCCTCTAATTCTAACACTAAGGTTGTCGAAGACACAATTATACATGTGGAATTCATGAGTCTTTATAGGGAGTACGATTCTAAGATCCTAGATTGGATCACAAAAACCAACCGAGGTTGGCATACTCGAGAGGCAGATAGATCCATAGATACTTATGCAATTGGAGAATCTATAGAATATCAAGCATTAGATAATATAGTGTCCCAAGAGGTAGCATAACTGATGACTATGATTCGGTTTATTTCTAAGAAATTTACTAAAGTGGGAGTAAAAAAGGTGAATGTAGTTGGTGCACAAGTTAAAGACTATAGATATGAAGATTCTAAAAAAGAGGCAAAGTATCTCAACAAAAGAATTAATGCCCAAACTGCTATAATAGGACTAACTAAAGAGAGAAGAGTAGGGGATAAGATGATGATTAAAGGAAAAAGGATGATCATAAGGATAAATTGTCCTCAATGTTCCACTTTGGAATTGAGATGATAGTTTGAGAAATTCCAGGATGGAAGACATGCTTGTAGAAGTTATAAAATGGGTAGACGAGATGTAATACTACCTCAAGGAGATTAGAGCATATATGTTCCAAAAGGTCAAATCACATGCTACAACCCTTAAGTAGCTTAAGCAATAGTGTGGTCATCTGTCTGCTATATTAAATCAACGTCAACAAGGTACACTTTAGATTAACATGATTCAAAACCCAAAAAATAATGCTCATTATATGGTTATCACAACTAGAAGTAGAAAGGCTCTTATAGGGGCACCCCAAAAAGTTGAGGATGTTCATGATATACTGGCAAAGTGAATGAATGTCAAGGAAAAAGTAAAAGAAGACCTAAATAAATATGTTATATTCCTAAAACTCTCTACCATTTTCTCAACGTCTCACAAAAAAGGTGGGTGAAAAATAAAACTTTTAGTGGAGAGAGTATGAAAGGTGTTGAAAATTATTCGATCATTGAAAAAGGCAAATATTGAAATAGTAAGGAAGAAGAAGACTTGCAGATGCTAACTAATATTCCTAAGACTCTAGATCCATTCCCTGAGCACTTGAGAAAGAAGTGGAAGATGGAAAATTTTATAAGTTCATGTATATATTAAAGCAAACTTCAATGAACATCTCATTGGTAGAAGTGCTTAAAAAAATGTCGGGATGTGTAAAGTTCATCAAAAATTTGGCCACAAAGAAAAAGAACTATCATTTCTAAGTCTTTTGGTAATTTTCACCATTGCAGAGAAATAGCATCCCCATCTCTAATCCCAAAGAAAGATAATCTTGATGCCTTCATAATTCCTTATATAATTGGTTCATCTAACTTTGCCAAAGATTTGTGTGACATGGGTGCAATAATTAACTTAATCTTGCTGGCAATTTTTAAACAACTGGGATTGAAAACCTCTAGACCAACAACGATGTAATTATTGATGGAAGATCATACAATCAAAAAGCTGTGGGCATATTCTTTGATGCTTTGGTCAAGGTAGGTAAATTCATTTTTCCCACCGACATTATTGTCTTAGATTTTGAGGTTGATTTTAAGATGCCTATAATTTTAGGTAATCCTTTACTATCCAACGGTGGAGCATTGGTGGAATGGAGGAGGGCGAGTGGAAAATTTAAGCTGAATAATAAGGATATCACATTCAGTATTTGTAAACAATAAAGCAACTAAGGGATATAAGGGTGGTTTAGGTAATAAACAATTTAGATAATTCTGGAAGCTAACCCAATGGATATTTTAAGGAAGTCTGAATCAAGAAACTCGCGTCGTGCTGCAACATTAAAGAAGACACTACTTAGGAGGCAACCCAAAGTGTCTTGTTATTCCTATATTTATTTTGATTCCTTTTATTTTGATCATCATTGGACCCATGCACCTAGGGTGCCACATATATGTTCCAAAATATCTTATTTTATTTGATCTAATGCATTGAGGACAACACATGCTTATTTGATGAGGGTAGGGACATTTGTTTATCTCTATGTCCTCTTGGGGTTTTTTTTTGTTTTGGTGGTTCTTTTCTCTGAAGTGCTATCTAGCAAAACCAACATGATTAGGATTTTATTTTTTAATTTTATTATCGTGTTTATTCTTTCATTATTGTGTTTAATTAGGCAAAAAATGGGAATGTTAGTGTAGTCAAGCTTTGAATATTTTAATTTTTGATGCTTAAAGGATACCCCTCCTAAAAATATGTTTTAAACTGTGTGTTGTAGTGGTGTTAAATTACGATAATTTTTGGACCTTGTTATGGCATTAGTATTACAGGTAGAGTAACTATAGCTTAGCAATGCATGAACAAGATAGGTAGTAGTTGATGGTTTAACCCTGTGCTATGTTGGTGTGAGATTGTTTATTAACTTTATGCGTGCGATCCATAACTTTCCCGATTAGTCTTGCCTAGGTTGTAGGATAATTGGTTTGGAAAAGATCATATGTCGTTCTTAAATAAGTCTAGTTTTGGCCTAAATGCCTGGATAAATAAAATAAGTATCCTCGATCTCAAATTTGAGCCTAAGGATACCTTTTTATTTCTCTAGCCCATTCATCTTCCCATTTTGATTACAATAAACCAGTCTTTTCCCAGATCCCTCTGTTGGCATTGTGTACCTCAACTCAGGCAAATTGGTTAAATTGAGGGTAGTTATCGTTAGGGTACATAATAAAAGTGGGTATGAAGAAGTTAGAAAAAGATTTATGTGTGGAAAAATAAAAAAATATTAAAAAATAAGAAAGAAAAAAAGCATAAAGAGAAAACCACACCCAAAATCTGAAGAAAGTGAAGGAAAATGAGAAAGAATAAAATGAGTAAGGTTGGAAAGTGGAGCCAAAAATAGTATAGGGTCAAGGAGGTTCGATCCACCTTATCCATATTTACTAAACCTATCCCCAAGCCTATATTACAAGTCGATGAAATTCCTATAGTCATCCTAGTCCAACTTTCTGAAATACTAAAGCATAGAAAATAAGGGCAAGCCTATGATATTTCACACACACTATTTGAAATTTTTTGTGAGAGTGAGTGCTTTGATCCAGTCCCTATTTTGTTATTCATTATTATACTATAAGTCTATGGGACTTCTTTGTTGTGAGAGTGTATAGGTTGCATCGTGAGCAACTATTTATTAAGGTAATGTCATTTGGAGATGTTCTTTGTTTTTTTATGTATAATCTAATGCCATTGTTTGATCCCCTTTGTATCATAGTAGTATCATATATATACAAAGTGGGTTTTGATTTTTGTATGGGGGGGGGGGTTGAAATTTTATGCTAAGACTAGTAAAGGGCTTTAAATTTTATGCTAAAACTAATGAAATGACTGTCATAGTTCTCTTAAGTTTCTCTTAGTTAATCATCATATGTGCTTATTTTATTATGTTTACCTAAGAACATGGATACGTTCTAAGTTAAGGGTGTTGATGTACAAGTTTTCATAGCACTTTCAATACTTAAGACGAGGAAAATATGCAAGAATACGATTGGTAGAAACCCTCCAACTTTATTTTCCTAAGTAATTTAGAATAGGATTAATTTTGTATGTACAAATATCTTATTAGGTTTTATGTTGTCTTATACTATGGAACGTTTTATTACATTATTGTAAGGTTCTACAACATATTCTTGGTCTTGGAATTACAAACCTTAATTTTTAGTGTTTTAAATTATGAGTGTCAAATGAGTGGGTTGGCTTGAGATTGAAAATAATAAATGAGTAGAATTAAATATCGGATTGGGTTATGACTTGTCCAAATTCACTTTGAATTGAAATGGGTAGGGTTGAAATGGGTAAAAATAAGGTTGGGTCTTGACTCGCCCAATTTGACCCTCTTAGTCTTAAAAATATTAACATATTGATATTTCCCTCCTTGTAAACCCAACTCAAAAAACTAAATTTGAATTGGGATGGAAAGTTGGGTGGGTAGGTAGAGAGTGGGGTGGGGGTGGGGGTGGGATAAGAATATTTTATAAAAATTATTTTTTTAAAAAACAAGAATTCATCTTTTGGAGAGGGGTGTGGGATAGGGGGTTAGGGTTAAGATAGGGTTGAGGTAAAGTTCTTTTTAAAAAAGAAATCAGTTTTTAAAGAAATTACTTTTTTTGAAAAGGGTATGCCATGGGGGTGGGGGTAGGGGTGGGGGAGTTAGGGGTGATGGGTGTGGGGTAAGAATTTATTTTTAAAAAAGTAATTTTTTTGAAAAAATTAAGAGCGATGTGGGGATGGAGGGGTGTGTGTGTGGGGGGGGGGGGGTAGGGGGTAGGGAAGGGATAGGGGTTGAGGTAAAGGTTTTTTTACTAATTTTTTTTAAAATTTTTATAAAAACTATATATTTTGGGAGGGTGGGATATTGTCGTATAGGGGGTGCAGGGAGTGGAGGAGGTAGGGGTTGGGGTAAGATTTCTTTTTATAAAAAAAATTATTTATTTATTTTTTAAAAATATATCTTTGGTGGGGAGGGGTGTTTGTGGGGGATGCGGTGAAGTGGAGAAGGTAGGATTTTGATCGTGTGGTAAGAAATGATTTTTAATTCTTTTAAAAAATTTTAAAAAATTGTTGTTTTGGGGTGGAGGTAGGGGTGGAGGTTCGAGGTAGGGAGGGGGATGGGAATGAGGTGGGATGGTGGTAAAAATAAATTTAAGAAATAAAAATTATAAATTTAATGGAGGAGGGGTGGGGTGGGGTAAGCTGGGGGGTATAGTTGGGTTAGGGTGAAGTAAGGTGGGTCATTTTGAGAGTGGGAGGACACATTGTCACTTGTTTTTCGTAATTTCATTAAGAAAATTATTTTTCTATTAAACGGGTTGAAGTAGAGGTTTAATTGAGCTCATTTGAACCCTATTTAAAAATGGGTCGAGATAATGGGTTGAGATTTTACCCAATAGTAAATGTCTTGAACCCAACCAATTAACTATTGGACGGGTTGGACGGATCAGCTTAATTTGGATTCATTTTGACTCCTCTATTTTAAATCAAACAGAGATTTTGGTGTTTTTGATCTCATTATTGGTTGCTCACAATTATAATTTCTTATAAGAATTTTTCTAGTGCTATTGAATTTATGAGTAGCTAAATATCGTAATTAGGGTTGTGGGAACCATGAAGGATTAACGAAGTAGTGTTCGTATGCGATGATTCTCAAGATGGTCTTTATGCATGTATTGCTATTCTCTTTTCTTTGATTGTTTTTTAATGGTTACAAATATTATAACTCACCTTATCTTGACTTTATACTTTAGCAAGGGTAATTGGATAGGCAAAAACAATCAAGAACAAAACATGGAACTACCAATCTTCATTTAATTCGGCTTGAACGGATAAATGGAAGAGACTAAATTGGGATCATAGATATGGGTTATTAATGCAAAACCAATGATGCATGAACCTTTCTACTTGGGGATAATATAGTTAGTTAGATGATACATAACCTATCAATTCTACTTGCTAAGTACCACAAAGGATCACTAAGTACGAAAAACCAACAAAATTATGAAATTTTTGTGGAACATCGTCCTAGTGACTATAATATATTGATTACAAATCCAACAAATCAACAATTGTTTCTACAAAATTCTGTATTTGCAAAACCCCCCTCTTTACTGGAGATTATTATTGATTGCCTCGACTACACATTAATTAATATTTTGACTTTTTTCCTATGGGATCGACCCCAACCTTTGTTGGGTTCTTTATATGACAGTGACCTCTTTATACTTCGTTATGAGATGTAATTTGGAAGACATCACTAGGTTTTAGGGCTAACAACAGATTAAGGATGTAGTTTCTATTGGTAGAAGTAATGTAGTGGTGATAGGGTTTCCCATAGGGTGGGTGACGTAATCAATAGGGAGATTGTGGTAAAAATTAATATATTGAGAATGTAGGGAAGGGCGGAGCCCAACTTTCTTAGGAGGTTTCCCAGCTAGATGATTAAGCTCACTGTTTTGATGCCCTAATTACAAGTAGTATTCTTATCAATCATCGGATGGCTATTATTTTGCTTATACTTGATTTTTGATAAACTTGACTCTTTTGTTTATGTGTCTACTGGGGTTGGAGACTTTGTTGTTGTGACCCTTGTGTATTGTGCATGCTCAATTTTTCAATAGGTTTCTAGACTTGGGGTAGATTTGATAATCTTAAATATGCTTGAATTGGATATTATCCTTGGTATGACTTGGCATCTCCGTATCATGTTGTTTTAAATTATAATGCTAAGACAATAACTTTATAACTGCCCAAAATAGGTAAGTTATAGTGGGATGGTACGCATAAGCCTAAGGCTATGAAACTTATATATTTTAGGCTAGGAAGTTAATTGGGAGAGCATTTTTGGACTTTCTATCACATCTCTAGGATGTTAGTGCAAGATCTCATTCTATTGAGTTAGCTCATCGTGTCAGATATTTAGGAAGTATTTCCCATAGATATGCCTGGTCTACCTCTAAATCAGAATGTTGACTTTTGTATTTACTTGAAGCTAGGTACTCAACCCATATCGATTCCTTCCTATCAAATGACTTTGGCAGAGTTGAGGAAACTCAAAAGTCAGTTGCAGGGGTTGCTTTATTAGGGATTTATTCATCCTAGTGTTTTACCTTAGGGTGATCCAGCATTATTTGTTAAGACAAAGGATGGTAGCTTGAGGATCTGCATTGACTACATGCTGTTAATTAAAGTTACCACTTGGAATAAGATTCCCTAGCCCCGGATGGATGATATTTTTGACCAGTTGTAGGGAGCTTTTATTTTCTCTAAGATAGACATGAGATCAAGTTGTCACAACTTAAAAATCTAGCCTGAGGATATACCCAAGCTAGTTTTTAGGACTCAGTATAGGCATTGTGAGTTCTTGGTGATGTCACTCGAGTTGACTAATATGCTAACAACTTCCATGAGCTTGATGAATCGTATCTTTAGGTTATTCTTAGATTCTTTTATGATTGTTTTATTGATGGTATTATGGTTTACTCTAAGAATAAAGGGGAACATACAAGTTATCTTCACATTATTTTGGGTATTTAAAAGGAAAAGTAGTTGTATACTAAGTTCTCTAAATGCGAGTTTTAGTTGTATTCCATTGCCTTTATAGGGCATTTAGTTTTTGATAAAGAAGTGATGGTAGATTCCCAAATGATTGGGTTAATTAAGAGTTGGGTTTGTCCTAGCTCTGTGATTGAGGTTAAAAGTTTTGTAGGTTTTGCTAGTTACTATCGTAGGTTTGTTAAGAATTTTTTTGCCTCTATTGCTACTTACTTGACAAGGTTTACCTAGAAGGAGGTGTCATTTATTTGGTCAATGAACTATTAGGACAGTTTCCAACAGTTTAAGACAATTTCGACTATAACTCCCATTCTTTCACTTCCAATTAAGAATAAAAATTTCATTGTATTTTATGATGCTTCAGTTCTGGTTTGTGTATTGTGTTAATGTCGGATAAGAATCTGATTGCCTTATGCTTTAAGGAAATTAAAGACTTATGGGAAGAATTACCCAACCTATGACTTGGAGTTGACTGTTGTAATTATGCACTATCTCTACGGTATCAAGTGTGAAGAATTCATAGACCATCATAGGTTGCAACATGTTTTCAACTCAAAGAATCAAAATTTGAGGTAGAAAAGGTGGATGGAAGTTTTGGTTGATTATGATGTAACCATCCAATACCATTCAATTAAGGCCAATGTGATGGCAAACACATTGAGTTGGAAAGCAGTAAGTATAAATATTCTGACCTGTTTGAGAATGTCGAGGTTTCCTCTGGATAGGGAGATTTAAAATCTAGCATCACAGTTTATATAGTTTGGTATTTATAAAAAGAGTATAGTGTTGGCTAGTGTTGAGATAAGGTCTACATTCCTTGATCAAATCAAGGACAAATTTTTTAAATATTAGAAGTTGAACAAATTTCACAACAAGGTAATATATGTCGAAGCTTTGATGCCACACTTGATGCATGTGGGTTCTTGATGGTGAGGGGGCACATACGCGTGCCTTGAGCTACTGATTTGACTCTGAGGTTGCTTGCAAAATATCATAATTCTCACTACTCTATTGATCTGGGGGTATCTAAGATGTATCGAGACTTGAGATAGCTTTATTGATGGTTCTCGGTAAAATAGAACATAGTGAAGTATATGTCTAATGCCATTTTAGCCAAAGGCCCACAAGTTTAATTTAGAGGATGCCTATTCCCAAGTAAAAATGATAGAAGATAGTTATAGACTTTATCATACTAAGACCTTAAGACTGCATGACTTAATTTTGGTCATAGTAGATAGGCTAATCAAGTTAGCTTATTTCATCCCAGGTAGAGTGGATTAAAGCTTGAAACAATTAGCTAAGATTTATATTAAAGAGATATTTAGGAAGCTTGGAGTTCCAGTTTCTATCATTTTTGATACATAAAATTAACCTCTATGTTTTAGAAATGGTTACATGAAGAGTTAGACACTAAGTTTGACTTCAACATTGCTTTCCATTCTCAGACTAAAGAGCAGTTAGAGAGGACTATCCAGATGCTTGAGGATATTCCTAGGGAATCTATGATATACTTTGGTGGTCATTGGGATAAGTGTTTGTCATTGTGTGAGCTTTGATATACCAATAACTATCATTCTAACATTAATATGTCTCTATTTGAAGCACTCTATGGGGAAGGTTTAGATCACCCATAGGATGGTTTAAGTCGGTGATGTGATGCTTTAGGCATGGACTTGTCAAACAAAGCACATGAAAAGGTAAGGTTTAGTCAAAACAAGTTGTCAGTAGCCTAGACTAAGCAAAAAGAATATTCAGATCACAAGAAGAGGGACATTTCATTCAAACCCAAAGAAAGTGTTGCTTAAAGTATCTCCAATGAAGGGAGTTATGAAGTTTTCAAGAAGGGTAATCTTAGACATTGGTATATTGGTCCGTTTGATATTTTTGAGGATGTGGGTCTGATCAGCACAAGTTGGCATTTCCACCAAGCCTCTCAAGGGTTTACTGGTGTTCCATATGTCCATGCTTAAGAGATATCATGGGGATGGAAATTACATTACTAAGGCCCCAGTTGGCCATGAAAATAATAATTTTTGGGAGTTGGAGTTGGAGTTGTGTTTGGTTGTGAATATATATTGGACTTGTTTGTGAAATTTTTTGAGAGAAATAGAAGTGAGAAAAGTGAAAACAAGTAAAAGTTTTTTCACTTTTTCAAAAATAATTTTACTAAAAATGAATTAATATTTATGGCCAAACACCACAATTTTTACTCTTTTCACTAAAGTAAAATAATTTTTTGAAAAAGGTGAAAAATTTTCATAGCCAAATGCCTACTAAATTAGATTCAATTTTGCTTAGTAAAAGTATTTTCTATGAGGAGTGTAATGACTCTCACTATCATTTACCTTGTTTTGATAGATTTTTAATGTCTAAAGTTTTTCTATAACCATCTCAAGTTATTTATGACCTAATAGGACTGATAGTTCGATTTTCGGGTGGTTCATTTGATAATTTTAGTGATACAAAATATATCATGGAATATTTAATTTAAATTGGAATTTGCTAGAAATATAATCTATTACCCTACTAAAATATTTTGATTTTGATAAAATTACTTACGTTATTCTATATTTATAATATATTATAATAGCTTTTATAGTCTATTAATATTTTAAGCGTAAAAAGTATATCTAAAAATATTAAATTATTATTCTTATATAATAGAGGTTTCATTAGAAAAAAATTTCTATTAATTATGATATATTTAAAATATTGTAATTATCTCCACGTGGGATAGGGTAAGTAAGCACTTAAATGATAATTAATTGTGAGAAAGTGACATCTGTGGCTGCTGTGTGGAAAACTAATGCCTTCATTACAAGCAAATATGTTACTTGTTAAGATATATCAGTGCCTAAAGCTTGGAAAGGCCTTTAGCTTTGAAAAGATATAGTTGCACTCACTATATATCTTTGTTTCTTAAAGAAATGCTTTCAAATATTCAGCACTCTTTCATTCTGAATCTTCTTAAAAAATATATATACTTAGACATTATATTTGATCTACAAAAAAATCAAGTTATTAAAGCTCGGGTCTAGTGGCATTATCCTGAGGCTTAGCGGAAAGACATTTTAGCTCTGCCATCCATGTAGGTTATATATATATAACATGCCTTATATATCTGGTTAGAACCCTATTCTAGTAAATTTTGGTATTATGTTTTTCAGTATGATACAACATCTATCACTTAAGGATGTGGAATTAAGTAGCGAAACCTTAGAATTTCCCCCTTTTAATTAAGATGTGCAAATGATTAATTAAATGTATTTTAGTTCTGGGTTAGGTTCACTATATAGTTTATTTTGTCATTGATTGTGAATTTATGTACCACTTTGGTACTAATTATGGTTGGTTTGGGAGTTCTAGTTCCGCTGAGTTTTGGTTCTAGTCCGACATCTGATTATGAGTTCTTTTGTATATCATAGATGTGGCCTCTCGTTATTACCCACTATTTTCAATTTGAATCTAGCATATGTCCTCTTATTATTATCCACTACTACCTGTTCGAGCCTGATATCTGGCCTCTTGTTACTACCTATTGGTGTCGGTTCAAGCCTGGTGATTATTTATGTTTATTTTCTTTAATTACTTTTGTGTGTCCCACTGGCTTATGAGGGTATAGTTTGGTTAGTTGTCTTCTCCAGTGTGCCTAGCGGGCTTATAAGGGCCCAATTTGGTTATGTTTGTTTTCTCTGTTATTACTGCATTATATATTTTCTATATCGCTTATATTTATTCCTTTATCGCACTTGCGTACCTTGGTAGTTGCTTACCTTTCTATCACTATTTACTGTTGACTTAGATTACACCCTCACATTTTAGTTATGCTTTTTCTGTATTGAGCTCAATTAGCCGATGATACCTAAAGAGTACCCGTTGCTTTGGTACTCATACTACACTTCTACATCTTTTTCCCTGATGCAGATCTGAGTACTAATAGTTCGTGTTAATGTGGTTCCTACCTTTCAGTACTGATTCAGAGCAGGGTGAGCTTACTATCATCTGAGGCTGATCCTCCTCTATCTACTCTAGTTTAGTCTTTTGTACCCACGACTACTTGTATATGTTGCGTATATTTTAGATTCTATCTAGTACTCTAGGTATCTTTTAGTGGTAGCTGTAGTACTGACATTACTAGGTCTTGGTAGGGATTCAATTTTATATTTGACCCCTTTTCCTTACCTTATTTTGATATGCTATATATGTTTCCTTCTTGAATTTAACTTATTATTAATGTATTAATCATTATACGTGATATTATTTTGAGCTATGGCTTGGCTTGCCTACTGGTGGGATAAGGTAGGCCCCATCATGACTTGATAAAATTGGCCGTGACAAGGAGCCAGTTGCAATTCTTCATAGGGACATTAGAAATTTGAGCATGAATTAAATTTGGTCGGTAAAGGTCCAGCAAAAGCATCATCCGATTGTGGAAGTGTAATACCCCATACTTTTCCTAGCTAATTTCATCCTAAGAATGCCTAGTATTAGATTCTAAATTGAATGATGACTATTCTATGAGGAATTTTTAAGATTTTCACTTTTTTTTCACTATGGGAAATTCAATAAGCTTTCCATCGATATAAAATTTGCCTAAATCTGATAACCGGTTCAAAAGTTACGACTATTTCAAGTTCCCATCGTAAAACAACGCCATATTAGTCAGTGACGCAGCACGCCACAATATGAAATGGAATTTGGCAAATTCCAGTAGGGGTCCACGATTATGGTGCATCGCGCCAGGGCCCAAATTTAGAATTGTCCTTTTCCAGTGTGTTAGCGTGATTTCCTCCGCGTCGCGCCAAAGTTCCAAGTCGCAAAAGAAGGGGCAACATGATGGCTCCGCGTTGTGTCATCCCTCAGTTTCCCAATTGTCAAATTCCAGTGACACGGCGCGATAGCGTCGCATCGCGCCAGCGGTTCTGTTCGGAAATTTTTTATTAAAATTAAATGACGCATCCAGGGTTAAAAGGGTCAAATTCCCACCCCTATTTAAGCCTTTTAATACGTGATTAAACCACTTTTCACCTCAAAATACACTCTCTTCTCTCAAAAACCTCTCAAGAACAATCTAGAGTTTTCATAGAAGATCCAATTCCAAGAAAGTTTCTCCGTCAATCTTTACGAAATCACGAACTAAGGTATGCGTAGTGTTTATTCATGGATTCCTTTTGTCCATGAAGCCCAAGAATATCTTTCTAACTTTAAGTTTATGGATTTATTTATGAATTTCATGTTGGGTTTGTTTTGTTTATGTTGAGAATGATCAATTGAATTCAAATCTATGTTGGGTGATCAATTTTATGTGGAATTGATTTGTATAGATGTATATTCATGTGAACCTATGAATAAACCCTAGGATGATAAAATTAGAGATGGATCATGATGATTAATTGTTGTATAATATTATCTACATGTGCTATGCCTACCATGTGTTTGATTAAATGCCTAGACGAAGGAACAATCCCCAACTAGTATGATATCCTGAAATCCCTATGTATGTACAAGTTATGCCTATCACATGTTTTGATGGAATGCTTTTATAAATGTATTATGGATTATGATGTTTGTTATATGTTCAAGTAAGTTATGCTTGGTCAGTTTTCCTTCCATCGAGTCCTGGGGGTACTTGTATCCAAAATGTTAGTTGTGTGCCTAGAGCCATGTCATGTTTTCACGATACTGTCAGTCAAGCTATGAATCCTTAGACTTTAGATAGTCTTAAAACTCAGGAAATCTCCATGATCTCATGAACTTAGTCAGCTGACAGATATCAGTAATATCCTGTCAGTCAATAGAATTCAGTAACTCAGTCCATGTTCAGTTTAATAAATCACATTTAGTGTCTATTCATATGGGAGTAGAAATTAGCACCGAGTGAACCCAAGGATGGGAACACACACTATCAGATAAGGGTGTGATCCTTAGAAGTCATCCTTGTGTCCCAGAACTATGTAGCCAACATAGGTTGAGACATTAACACTGTTCGATGAGGGTTGATGAGGTGGATAAGCACTGTCAGATAAGGGCCACACCATTCTCTTTTGGGGACACTATCAGATAAGGGTCACCCACAGCTTGTCCTTATCAAAGGTGCGGTATTGACACCCTTTCTAATTGGGGTTACAGATTGGAACCCAACACAACCATAATGGCATATAGGGGCATATCAGTTAGATAAATACTTCCCATAATTTTATGTTATAGAATTAGGACTATCAGATATAGTCAATCAGTCTCAGTGATAGAACTCAGATAGTTTTTCAAATTTTAGGACTGTTAGATACAGTCACTTGTGTTATTAGATATATTCAAATTCAGTCATGTTATCACAGTATTAGTGTCAGTTGTTATGTCTCATGCATGTATTCTCATGCTCATAATAGTTAGTCAGCTATTATTATTGTTTATGCATATGAGCCCCATGCATTCATCCTACCTCACATGCATACCAGTACATTCAAAGTACTGACGCATTTGTGCTATGGTGTCTTATATCATAGGTTTAGAGACACGAGCTCCAGATCAGCAGTAGATTCCATTTTTAGTAGTCAAAGTTAGAAGTGAGTCCTCATTATTCGAGGACATGATTATTCCCTATTATCTCATTAATTAGTTTATTAGTTGAGGACATGTCCCATCATCTCCTTACTCAGACGGTTTAGTCAATTAGAGGCTTTTTAGATTATCATATTCAAATAGTTATTTCCATTGTTTTGGGTATTTCATACCCCATCCAGATGTTATATTCTTATCAATTATGTTACAATTTTGAACCTTATGGACTTTCAGTTCATGTTTTTGCATTATAAAGTATTTTATGCAGTATACAGGTATAAATATCAGTCATGGGTTAGCTTATGGTCCTTCAGGGTCATGAGCACCGGGTAGCATTCTGGGTACCAGATTTGGGGCGTTATAGGAAGCTACTAAGAAAATTAAGAGGGATATGCGGGGAAACTACCCTTACTTGTTTCAGGATACATGTACTCTTTTCTCTTTTACTTTTCTTGTTTTCTGGTTTAATTGATTAGGGATAAATGATAGGTGAACTAGTATCTATTGTAATGACCCTTTTCTTTATATTGTAAGTCTAGCATACATAAATCTGGGTTAAGGTCTTCCCCAAATTAGGAGTTTGAAATTTTAGGCAAGGCTAGGCTTGAATAAAATTTGAGTGAGGTATGGTCTAGAGAAATTTGGAAGTGGATTAGGTAAATGTGAAAGGATTCAATATATTTTTATGTTGGCTAAGGCAATAAGGAATCCATAAGATCTTTCAGAAGTGAATTTTGATAAGTAGAATTTCCGATATTAAATGTAACGTAGAGTGGTTAGTTCGAAAAGTCAAGGTTTGGGTGTGCATTATGAAAAAGGAAAAACTGGGAGCAATCCTATGTTTTTGCCTCACCATACCTACTATAGCTTGTGGTAGGCTGTTATTACTGCATGTCTATAGTAGGATTTTTTCTGCTATCATAGGAGTTCATCCGTCATTCCCATCACAATAGATGAATCTTATTTTAGCAAAGCTGCTATATTGGATAGGGGCTGTTATAACGGGATATGTAAGAATATATATTAAAAAATATGCTAAAATGTTTCATTATTTCAAAACACAGTTTGGGGAGGGCTCAGGCAATTTTGGGCAAATTTTACTCAATTTTCATCCAAGCTCTTTGAAAAGGTAAGTGATTCCTTCTATTAACTTGTAGTTCGATTAGTAACTATTAGAATTACTAGGTTTTGGGGTCTTGGGAGTATTTCACTTAAACTAGCTAATTTTCTAGTACAATTAAGTGAATTGGGTAGAAAACTCTTGGATGTGGTTAAGGATTGCTAATTCACTCTTGTATGTTGATAATTCACTATTGTAACAATGAATTAGTTGTATTAAGGTGGAATTATGGTATACTAATCCTATAATAGAGAGAATAATCATAAATTTGACCTTGGGGTTTTACGATTAGGTTATAATCCTTGATATTATAGGTCATTTGGTAGATTAGGAGTTATATTCCTATTTTTATACCACAATAAAGTCGAGGTTGTAAGAATAGGAAAAGCTCAAGTTCATTAAAGCATTTTAGAATTGAGGTAGGTGATGATCTAGCATAGTTGAAACCCAACTTGTTTTATGTGAATCAGGATTAAGTCTTGAGTTATTACATTGGTTCCTTGAGTGAACTAGGCTTATGTATTTACTTACTATATTAGGTTTACTGATATAAAATGGATTCATGATTATTGTTATGGTTGTTGTTGGAATAGATCCTTTAGTGGTCTTGGTTTAATTGTATGGTTGGCATAGCTCTGTATTGTATATTTACTCATATAATTGAGACATGGTTGACCTATTTGATTGACACATGGTTGTTGACTTGGAGTCTTATTGGTAGTTCTGTTCTTGACTTAAATTGTTACCCATGTTGAGTTGTATTGACTGAACGCTATGATGTTGTTAAATAAGGTTAAGTGTTATAAACTTGAGTAAGGTTACATGGTAGGTTTTCATGGGTGTTCTTGCGTTACCAAGTTATGGTTACTTGTTCATGTTTCTTGTTTTGGGTCGGGCGATAATTTTACCAGTACATCATTGTTTCTTGTGTACTGATACTACATGTGTTCTTCTTTTTATTTAGTGTAAAGTATTTTATGGAGACTATTTCAAGACCTCAGCTATAGATCAGATAACATTTGAACTTAAGGGTGAGTAACATCTTCCAAGATAGCATGAGTTATTCACTTAGTTTCTAGTCTATTATTTTGGACATACATATTTTCATTTATTTTAGGTTGAACCCGTCATTTATAGTATTTTGGTACAATGACTTTCAAATTCTAGAGGATTGTCTGGGTTTTTGATTATTTTTATAGGTTTAGTATTAGATTTTGGATGATATTATCTTATATAATGCAAAATAACTTGTTTGCATTATTTTTGGTGAAATATTGAGTTTACATGTTTTTGGGTTAGATTGTTCTCCTAGCGGAAGTTAGTGTGGGTGCCACTCGTGACAGGTTCGGTCATGTCAGCTAATGCTAATTTCATAAAGACCCTAGAATTATGTGTAACATACACACCAAATATTTATGGAGACCATATTTAAAATCATGCATAAAAGTGATATTCATTATCAGAGTTACTTTAAAGAATGGATATCGAGAGAATCATAACTCGAATATTTGGGGCCTTTACCTAATCCATAGAACTCTTAAAAAACTAAACTCTAAACCAACTTGGGGTATAAGGGTGAAAGAAGATCATCACTGAGTACCCACATACCTGATATGGAGCTAATCTAGACTCACACTTGAATTCTTTGAGAATTTGAAAAAAACAACCCTAGTTTTGTACTGAACCCTTTTTTGTCCCAAAAACTTTGAACTGCATCCTTTATTTTTGTCTGAGAGGTTTAGGAGAAATAAATGATTGTTTTGTACACTAGAACTCTTTAATTGACCCCTAAACGAATCTTAAATGACGTAGTACAGTTCTAGGGATTTAAAAAAATATGGAAATACCCCTACTAAAATGTAATTGATCTTATTGGATTTAGTCATCATGGGTTAAGCAGGACTCATTACCTGAACTAATAAGGTATACTATGACTCATGTAGAGTGGGCTAGATTTCAGCTTTGGGAATAACTAGTACTTTGTGGCTCACCCTGTTTAATGATGAATCATTATAAATAATTATTACTTTTAGAGGAAATATCAACTTACGAGTTCTTTATAAGAATGAGTCATCCAACGGCTCATGGTCTAACCTAACAATTGGTGGTCTTGCAAACCTTGAAAGATCAATATTTGTATGCTAAGTTTTTGAAGTGCGAATTCTGGTTGAAATATGTTACTTTTTTGGTTCATGTCATTTCTAGTGAAGAGATCATGATGGATCCGCAGAAAGTTAGAGTGGTTAAGTAGTGTCCTAGGCCCACGACTCTAAATGATATCCATAGCTTCTTAGGTTTAGCTAGTTACTATAGGAGGTTTGTGGAGAGTTTCTTAAGAAGCTGAAAGATAAGTTGACTTCAACTCGAATTTTGACTTTGCCTAAAGGCACTGACGGTTTTGTTATCTAATATGATTCGTCCGTGTAGGACTTGGTTGTGTGTTGATGCATCATGGTAGGATGGTGGCCTATGTTTCTATAAAGTTTAAAGTCCATGAGAAGAATTACCAAACTCATGACTTGGAGTTGTTGGTTGTGGTGTTCGCATTGAAGATCTGGCATCACTATTTATACGGAGTCCATGTAGATATCTTTTTTTTATCATAATACCCCACAATAGGTATTCACCCAGAAGGAATTGAATCTCAGGCATAGGAGGTGGCTTGAGTTGCTTAAAGACTATGACATGAGTCTCCACTATTACCCAGATAAAGCTAATATGGTTGCTGATGCTTTTAACAGGTTATCCATAGGGAGTCTAGATCATGTGGATGAGGATAAATGGGAGTTGCTTAAAGATATTCACTGTTTGGTCTAACCTTGGAGTTCGTCTCTTAGACTCTAAGAATGGTGGTGTGCTTGTGCAAGAGGTGGAAAAGTCATCCCCTATTGCTAAGATAAAGGAGAAACATGTACTGGATTTTGTCTTAATAAAGATTAAGGGAGATGAGGGTCAGCAAAAGGTTGTAGCTTTTGAGATTGGTGGCGACGGTATCTTGAGGTACCAAGGCAGATTATGTGTTCCTAATGTAGATGGGTTAAGGGAGAGGATCTTGGTGAGGATCATGAGTCACGTTATGTCATTCATCCTGGTTTGACTAAGATGTATCATGATATTAAGGTGATTTATTAATATTAAGTGGGATGTGGCCAATTTTAGTAACGCCACAAAAAGGGGTCCCGAGATGTCACACGATGCTTAGGACCACAAGTGACCCCAAGCTAACCCATGAACTGGCATACTGGTAAGCAACTGATTAAATATGTATAAAATGAATGAGTTTTCTATGTGGAAACATAATAATGATGGAACCTGTAAAGATATAATACTGATACAACTTTTCATTCTAATAAAATCTAAAAAATAAAACAAAAATTTACATGGCTGACTCTGACTGACATCTATGAAGCCTCTACTATACTGAGTATAGATAGCTAGGATGCGACTCCAACTACCACTAATTAATACATATGAGTAAGAAAGTAAAGTACATAAATAACATCTAACTAAAGTCCCCGAAGTAAGAGGACTCATTATTTGCTGGCTGGAATCTGCAACTGTCTGATTCTGACTATACATACTACAACTTGTACGTACATTATGAGACAATGTGGCACATAGACCTATATGTGGATCAGTACTTTTGGAATGTATTGAGCATATGGTGATGAATACATAATTAAAACTATAATTGTATTTATAGAAGTATATATATTTTGTAAATAATGCATGCTATGTAAGAATGACTTACATTGGCTTGAGTAGCTGAAAGCTGAGAAATCATATATCATGAATAGTAAAACATGTTGTATAAATATCGCTAGTAATAACACTTAGTTCTAAAAGTTGTACTTCTGTTCTGTTTCCAAATCATGTAAGCTAAGTAAAAAGGGCTCACTTTTATCTTCTAAGAACTGAAAACTGTAAGTCTGTAACTAAGGCTTAAGTAATACAATATCTGAATAAGTCTGTGAGCCTTTACACTTAGTTTCTAAAACTGTTCTATTATTCTACTTATAATAATTTTAAACTGTAGTGCTAAAAACTTTAGTATATATATATATATATATATATATTAGCTGTAGGGAAAATACTTTATCTGAAAGGAGGTTCTTCTAACCGACATAAGCCATGTGAGCTATCATGGAGTCCAACATATCGTTTCCTTAAGGGGAAGACCTCATGTTGGGGAGAGGTGTCATACTCTTGCAAAGGAGTATAACCTGAGATAAGTGATCACATATGTACTGTCATCCATATAGAAATGGGAATAATCTGATAATCTGTACCTACATTGGCTACGTAGTTTTGTGAAAGAAAGGTCACGCTAATCCCACACTTCTCGCTCGATTGTAAATACAACTTCCTTTAATCTGTATGCTCATTCTGTTGGAAATCCACTTTTAAAAACTAGCTTATGACACCAATTTTACATTTATCTGAATGAACTTGTAAGCAAAGAGAATCTGATTTCTGAAAACTGTAATAACTCTGTAAAGTGGATTCCATAGCTAAACTGAGGATCCGAATATCAAATACTGTATAAATATCTGAAAATAGACTAATCTCAGGGTGCTTAAAGGCACAAGTTCTCAAATCATCAATACTCAAAATAGGGCTTCATGACCCATTCTTTAGATTCATGTAAGTTCATAGCAAAACATCAAGCTCAATATACTTATTGAAATACTTCAACAATATCAAGATAATAAAATCAAAAATCACAATATCATGCCTAAAAACTCAGTTGAAAAATCTAAAAAATTGCATTACACACATAAATATATGAAAATAGTCATGCAATTCAACATTCAGTCACTTGTAAACTCATAATTTTTAAATTTTGATAATTGGGTATGAACGCTAATTTAAAATCATAAGAAATTTGTTGAAAAACAAAATTTTGGGCACAAGGACAAAAGAATTGTCTTTGTTCATAACCCTACATACCTTAATAGACTTGATTTGATGTAGAAAACTTGACTTTGAAACCCTAGGAGATGATCTTGAAAGATTTCTTGAGATTCTTGAATTATGGAACTAAATTCTTGGTTTCTTTCTTGAAGAGGATGAATTCAATATTATGTTAATGGATGCTTTTCTTGAAAGTCTTGATTTAGAGAGAGTAGATTCTTGCTTATCTTGATGAAGGTTTAATGGAGTTTTGAAGTTCTTGGGAGATGACCTTAAGAGGAAACCCTAATCTTGTTCTTGTGAATGAAAGAAGAAATAGCATGTTATGTAGTTGAATATCAGAAAAATAACGCCTTACGATGCTTTAAATTGTGGGAGGGGTAGGGTTTGAAGTAAGGAAAAGACCAAAATGCCCCTACAAAAATTGAATTAAATTGCTGAATTTTCAAGGGTGACGACCTTGGTTGATAGGCCATCACACATTTGATAACCTATCACACTAGGTCGTCACATCAGAGGCTGATTTCATGAGGTTCTAGTCTTGGGTGACGACTTGGCTGATAAGTCATCACATACTTGACGGCCTATCAGCTCAGGTTGTGACTTAGGAGCTTAGTTTGATGGATTTCTGGTTTGGGCTGATGACTTGACTTATAAGCCGTCAACTAACTATTAAGTCGTCACAAAGTTGCCGGTATATCAGCTTAGGTCGTCACTTAGTTGACAAACGGACATGCTGAAGTAAAAAAAATGTAACTTCTTGCTCCGATATTGGATTAAGGTGAAACCAAGTGCATTAGAAAAAAAAACTCAAAGACCTTTTATTTGATATATAGTAGGTCCTCTAACTCATTATATACAAGATATTATGGTCGATGGAAATTTACCCAAGTTGAGATGTTCACTAAATCTTAATCGATAGAAATGTTCTCAACTAGTCTCTGAGTTAGGAGATATTTGTGACCTCAAAGCATATCCAAAAGTTATTCCCACACTATAAAATGTATCATCACACATACATTAACAAGGAATCATTGGATTAACATCTATACTCATAGGAGCGACGATTTGAATTCTAGGCAAAACAATGCGGGGTATTACATTATCTCCCCTTGGAATCATTTGTCCTTGAATGATGGATAGGAACTTATTGAAACATTAAAAGTATGGAATAATAAAGATATGACATGTATGCTAATGAAGGATATATAGTTGAGCTAAAACTTTACAAAATCTATCATGAAGCTGATTTTTGAGCTGACTTGACTTTACTGACTATAAGGCACTGATTCATGCTGGGAGTTCAGAACTCACGTGAACTTTTCAAGATACAATCACTAATATAGAAATGCAAAGGTCTAAATGATATATTGAAATTCCTAGAGTTACTAGGGATGGAATAGAGTATGCAATTTCTCAATTAGGAATTACCCCTCAACAACACATAAGAATCAATGAAAAATGGCTTCATGGCATCACCAAGTACATTATGTAAGCACGAATCATGAGGTAATGAGACCAAGGTTGCACAAGTATATTACAATGTATGAGATAGAATACTTGGAAAACTGAGGTTATGCACTAAACACTTATGGACTGAGTCACGACTAAACACCTGAATCTGAAACTGATGCCTGAACTGAGCTGAATTCGTAATTTGCATGAATGCAAATATTTTACCTCATGGAATGGCCTTACTCATGAAAATTTAGGTAGTAAGACTAAATGAAAAGTTGGAAATCTATAGGAACTTATTTTCTTTATTCCTAAACTGGATTGCAGGCTATACGGAATGAATCATACTGAAAGCTTATACTCAACTGGAGTATTTCTTCAACATTCTTTCTAATAATCACTAATAATATTAGGGAGCAAAGAATTCTTGGGTATAATCTAAATTACATATCTGAATAAGGAGTCATAACATGGTTATAACTCTGTAACATGGGACATAAACATATAACTCATAATCTAGGGTAGAATTAATAGGCTTTAGGCAATGCAACTTCTTAGTTTCAAGCTCAGCAACACTTGTCAACTACTCCCTCAACTATACTATTCCCCTTAAATACCATACTCAGTTGATTCAACTTATAATTCTCACATGGGCATTGATAAATCCATCTACTAAAGTCTAATTGAACTAACTTCTCTCACCATGATTAAGCTTAACTCGAAATCACAAGGTACAAAACACACCATAATACTAGTCTAAACCATATGATTCACTATTCTATGTCTTTTTAGTGCTCACAGCCTAATCATAACATGACTTACCACTCTAATGACTAACTCAGAACTCTTACTATAGATTTATTAGCACATATTGTAGTCCTCCACTTACATTCCAACATGACACTAAAGCCTATCTTTATAACCACATATGAACTTCAAGGAAAGCAGTCATAAAGGTACACTTCTCGTATTCTATAAACCTCTATCAACAACAACCTTTTTACAATATTCATTAAGAAGAAATACTCACAATTCTCAATGAAGTATAACATATAACAAAGACTTACATCAATATTCCCTCATCCTCTAGCCTTAGATAAAAAAACATAAATTATCTTTCTTAATGAGGGCTATCAACTCCCTCTCATCTAAACCATTGACTATCCATTATCATCACTATAATCTTAACATAATAAGAGGTCACTTAAGCGATAAAATATAAGGACTTAAAGCACGAAAGGATACAATATGTAACCTTGATATTTAGCTGAGGACGGAGGAATAGAATGTCAAAGACATGGATTCATTAAAGAGATCTAGACTGAGGACATACAGGATATAGATTTGAATTTCACTGATCATTAAAAATGTTTCATAAGTATTGGAACTGAACATATAGTAAAGCATGAGTACATGAGTCATGAGATGCATGACCATGAATTTGAGTTTATGATTTAGGGAATATGACTCTGACTGCTGAGTGAACTAGAGTTCCTTATACTGGGAATTGGAATGTACATGATTTTTCTATAAGGTACTTAAATATGAATTATGGTCATAGAGCTGGCACATAAGGCATGAGTAGATATCATGAAAACTGAAGTATTAAACTTTGAACTGAGATGAGAATGGGTCGAGCATCATCCTTACTTATTGCTTTTCTATACTACACTAGCATCATTACTAGAATCTGAAAGTCTGACTTGGTTACTCATTCTATCATATCCCCCTTAGCTTTTAGCCACCACTCTAAGTCTGTGAACCACTAAATAAACTCTAATCTAAACTACAATCACTTTACTCTAGAGATTGGGTATAATCAATACACATAAAACTAAACTTACCCTGTAGGACTATATCTTTGTGTGTAACACCCAATGCTAATACCTCCTTCTGAGCATCAACTCTTAGAGTTCTATAGCCTGAAAAGTCATCATATAACAACTTAAACACTCACCAACTTAGATTCTAACACTTAACATGGATATCTCCAAACCCTTGCTGAACCGTACTAACTTCCTTCATACTCTACTAACATCACATCTCTAACTTAATTTTCCTTACACCGATATCATCAACCTGTAACCCATAAGTTAACTGACAAGGATATTGTATACCACATTGCCTCATTCATACTTATTAATTCAAGGGTACTACTAACCACACACACACTTAACAACCTTAGAAAAAAATAAAAATTCAATCCTTATATCACCTTGGGAACACCTCAACATCATTCCTACAAAATCATACTTAATTGCGAATAACTGAACTTAAACTCTTGAATGCACTATTCAGGCCTACTAGACCACTTTTATACAATTAGCCACACTGACCAAGAAATCATTACACACACCTGGATGACCATCCACTGTTCAAACATAATGTATAGTGCTAAACATGATATAACAACCCATCTTACATACTATTCTCACTTGGAAGCTTTAAAATAAAACATCAAGAACCACTCGTCCATTAGAACTTTATAATAATAGTAATCGATCAAAATCATATGACCTATCTCACTATAATCCATTAGCACATACTAATTCTACGCATCACTTCTATTTACCCATCTCTACACCTAAACTAACAATACTAAACCACCAAAATGCTTTCATTAATAACCTAAACTTTTCTAACTCAATAAATACCATCAATAGCTCCTTTCCTATCTTAAGCAAACAACAATTCACCTTAACTAATAACTTCTTCTCTACCTTCCTCTAAACTTGCACACAAGGACATATCACCTTAATAAAACTAGACAACATGCCTAAGTTTATCCCTTACTTTCTATCAATTGTCATTCCCACCTTTTTGTCACAACTCTTCTATACACATACTTCCAACTTTAATAAGGTTCTACTATTAATAAATCATAACACTAAAGTTTATAATATCCCTTGAATGCCCACTTTATTTAACAGTCTATGTTCATACTGTCTCCTCTCGTGAGCACTATCTGTATTGAAATGGTTAAGAAGAAATATAAATACATATCTAATTCTATCTCAACTAAACAACTTATAAGAATGAGAACATAACTTTCAACTTGAGGGACTTATGACACACTATAGATCTCCTCTTAAGCCCTTTGCGTGACTTCTAAAACTTCTGCTAGCAAATCTAAGAGCATTATCTGGGGAGGAAATTACAACTTACTAATCGTGTTATCTCAAGAATAAGTTATAGATAAGGAATTTTGGGGTAACACATGAATAGACAGGAGATTTTGAGAGAACAATTTTACTGCACAATCTAGAGTGGAAAAGAAGGAAAATTTTTTCTTAAATACCCTGTATCCTTTCGAAGAAAGTACAGATGTCTACGGACTGTTCCGCAAGACTCTACTAGACATGGATTCACAGACACCTTAGGAAAATTGTACTCTGTGATCTGATACCAAGTTTGGAACTCCCCGAAAATGGGTCCCGAGATGTCACACGGTTCTTAGGACCACAAGTGACCCCAAGATAACCCATGAACTATAATACTACTAAGCAACTAATTAAATATGTATAAAATAATTGAGTTTACTATATAGAAACATAATAATGATGGAATTTGTAAAGATACAATACTGATACAACTTTTCATTCTAATAAAATCTAAAAAATGGAACTAAAATCTACACGACTGACTCTGACTGACATCTATGATTCCTCTACTATACTGACTATAGATAACTGGGATGCGACTCCAACTACCACTAATTAATACATATGAGTAAGAAAGTAAAGTACATAAATAACATCTAACTAAAGTCCCTGAAGTAGGAGGACTCATTATTTGCTAGCTGGAATCTGCAACTGTTTGATTTTGATTGTACATACTATAACTTTTACTTACATTATAAGATAATATAGCATATAGACCTATATGTGGATCAGTAGTTTTGGAATACACTAAGCATATGGGGGTGAATGCATAAGTAAAATAGTAACTGCATATATATATATATATATATATATATATATATATATATATATATATATATATATATATATATGTACATATATTTTGTAAACAATGCATGCTAAGTGAAAATAACTCATACTACTTGAGTAACTGCAAGATGAGAAATTATATATCATGAATAGTAAAATATGTTGTATAAATATTGTGAGTCATAACACTTAGTTCTAAAAGTTATACTTTTGTTCAGTTTGCAAATCATTAAGTTAAGTTAAAGGGGCTCACAACTAAAAATTGTAAGTCTATAACTTAGGCTTAAGTAAAAAGATATCTGAGTAACTCTGTGAGCCTTTACACTTAGTTTTTAAAACTATTTTGTTATTCAATTTATAAGACTTTTAAACTATAGTGCTAAAAACATTAGTATATATATATATATATATATATATTAGCTGTAGGGTAAATGCTTCATCTGGAGAAAGGTTCTTCTAACCGACATAAACTATGTGAGCTATCATGGAGTCCAACGTCTCATTTCCTTAAGAAGAAAACCTCACGTTAGGGAGATATGTCATACTCTTTTCAAAGAGTATAACTTGAGATAAGTGATCACATTTGTACTGTCATTCATATAGAAATAGGAATAATCTGATAATCGATACCTACGTTGGCTATGTAGTTCTGTGAAAGATAGGGTACGCTAATTCTACACTTCCCACTCGGTGCTAAATACTACTCCCTTTAATTTGCATGCTCATTTTATTGGAAATCCACTTTTACAAACAACCATAAGGGTTCATTATGAAACCAATTGTGAATTTATCTTAATCAATCTGTAAGCAAAGCTAATCTAATTCTTGAAATCTATTATAACTCTATAAAATGGATTCCATAGCTAAACTGATAATCTGAAGATCAAATAGTGTATAAATATCTAAAAATAGGCTAATCTCAGGGTGCTTAAAAGCACAAGTTCTCAAAACATCAATACTCAAAATTGGGCTTCATGACCTATTCTTTAGATTTATGTAAGTTAATAGAAAAACATCAAGCTCAATATAGTTATTGAAATACTTTAACAGTATCAAGATAAAAAAATCAAGAATCACAATATCATGCTTAAAAACTCAATTGAAAAATTTGAAAAATTGCATTACACGCATAAATATATGAAAATAGTGGTGCACTTCAACATTCAATCACTTGTAAACTCATAATCTTGAAATTATGATAATTGGGTATGAACCCTAATTTAATATCATAAGAAATTTGTTGAAAAATAAAATTTTAGTTACAAGGACGAAAGGATTGTCCTTGTTCATAACCCTCGATACCTTAATAGACTTGATTTGACGCAGAGAACTTGACTTTGAAACCCTAGGAGATAATCTTGAAAGCTTTCTTGATATTCTTGAATTAAGAAACTAAATTCTTGGTTTCTTTCTTGAAGAGAATGAATTCAATTTTATGTTCTTGGATGCTTTTCTTGAAGTTCTTGGTTTAGAGAGATAGATTCTTGCTTATTTTGACGAAGGTTTAATGGAGTTTTAAAGTTCTTGGGAGATGATCTTAAGAGGAAACCCTATCTTTTTCTTGTGAATGGGAGAAGAAATAGCGTGTTATGTAGTTGAAAATCAAGAAAATAACGCCTTACGATGCTTTAAATTGTGGGAGGGGTAGGGTTTGAGGTGAGGAAAAAACCAAAATACCCCTACAAAACCTGAATTAAATTGCTAAATTTTAAGGGTGACGACCTTGGTTGATAGGCCATCACTCATGTGATAACCTATCACACTAGGTCATCATATCAGAGGCTGGTTTCATAAAGTTCTGGTCTTGGGTGACAACTTGGCTGATAAGTCATCACATAGTTGATGGTCTATCAGGTCAAGTCATCACTTAGGAGCTTAATTTGATGGGTTTCTAGTTTGGGATGATGACTTGGCTGATAAGTCATCACATAGTTGACGGCTTATCATCTCAGCTCGTCACTTAGTTGACAAATGGACATGCTGAAGTAAAATGAGTATAACTTTTCACTCCGATATCAGATTAAGGTAAAAACAAGTGCGTTGGAAAGAAGACTCAAAGGCCTTTAATTTGATATATAGTAGGACCTCTAACACATTATATACAAAATATTATGGTCGATGGAATTTACCCAAGTTGAGATGTTCACTAAAACTTAATCGATAGAAACGTTCTCAACTCGTCTCTGAGTTAGGAGATATTTATGACCTCAATGCATATCCAAACGGTATTCCTACACTATATAATGTATCATCACTCATATATTAACAAGGAATCATTGGTTTAATGAACTAGAGCAAAAAATGTGGGGTGTTATAATTTCGGGGCTAAATGTATGGTGTGTCAACAAGTAAAGGTTGCACACTTAAGGTCTGGTGGGTTGATTCAAGAGATTGAGTTTCCTGTTTCAAAGTGGTAAGTAATTAATACGGATTTTGTTACCAGTCTTCCTTGGTCTTAAAATCAATTTGATTTAATTTGGATCATCTTGGATAGGATGAATAAGTCCACTTAAATGCCAGTAAGGATAGATTATTCAACAAATAATTATATGAGGTTGTTCCTCCGAGAGATTGTGAAGTTGCATGGGTCTCCAATTTCTATCATGTCAAATCATGGTACTTAATTCTCATTGAATTTATGGCATTTGTTTCAAAGAGGCTTGGAAACTAAAGTGATCCTTAGTACTGCTTTCCACCCACAGTCAGATGGGCAAGCGAAAAGGACTATTCATACATTGGAAGATATGCTTTATTCTTGTGTCATTCACTATGGTGGTAGCTGTATTGATCATTTGCCTCTTATAGAGTTTACATATAATAATAGCTACCACTCTACCATTGGTAGGGCTCCATTTGAGCTGTTGTATAGTAGGAGGTCTAGGTCTCCTAATGGGTGGTTTGAGGTTTGTGACGTGGAGATGTTTGGCCTAGATTTTGATCACCAAGCAATGGAGAAAGTGAAGGTGATTCAGGATAAAAATAAAGCAGTCCAAAGTAGTTAGTGATTGGGTATTCCTTAAGGTATCTCACATGAAGGGAGTAATGCTATTTGGGATAAAGGGGAAATACAGTCCCAGGTATGTTGTCCTGTACTTAGTTTTAAAGAGGGTTGGTAATATTGCATATGAATTGAAGTTTCCTCTTAGTTTGAGCTCCATTCATCCGGTGTTCTATGTGTCAATGTTAAGAAAGTGTGTGGCTGATCCACTGCTGAATGTTCTTATCAAGGATATTGGTATTTTTGATTCCTTATTATATGAGGATGTCCCAGTTGAGATCTTGGATCATCAAGTTCATCAGTTGCAGACAAAGGACGTAGCTTTGTAAAGGTTCTATGGAGGATTGAAGAGGCTACCTGGGAATCCAAAAAGAATATGAAATCCAAGTATCCATTCTTGTTTCCTGCTTTGGATAATCGTGCTAGGTATGTTTTAATCTTAACATATTTGTTTTCTGACTTTGTTAAAGGAAAGATTGATTTTCTTGACATCTTTTTTTTTTTTGAGTTTGTTAAAGGTAAGACTCGTGGAACATAGAATTAAATCATGCTAGCAATTGCCTTGTCCCATCATTCAAGGATTAATGACCCAAGTGAGGGAGAATTGAAATGCACTGTATTTTGGCCCTTGAAAATTTCTTGAGCTTTGGGCTCACTGCCTTGGTTATGACTGTACCTCTAGAGTCGTAGGGTTTCTTGATGACTCATTGGGATGAGTCATACCCAAACCAATAAGTTTGAGGCTTGATTTTTGTCTTAGTACGATTGACTCACTAAGAGCCATAAGGATATGTCACGAGTCGTAGATTCAAATAGTGGGTTTTCCAGTGTTTAATTCGTTTGGGTTTTGTGTTTCTCACGAATAGGACTCTACGAGTCCTAGGGTCATTTTATGAGTTGGTGGGTTGAGTTATAGGGATAGAAATATTGGGGGTCCTAAAGACTGTCTTAGTTATGACTCATGGTCACGAGTTGTAAGGTGTGGGTAAGAGTCAAGGGGTTGACTTGTAACCAAATACGATGCTTTTCAAGCTTTTAAGTTGGGGACACTTCAGATAATTCCCACTCAAAACCCTTTAGACCCCACATCCATATAACACTTTTGGGAATTCATTCAACACTTTAACCAATTAAACACTCTCTCTAATTCCTTTCAAACAAGTCCAGCTAAGATTTCACCAATTTTGTCATCTAAGGCCTCAAGGGTTGATTCCTCTCTGTAAAAATCTTGATGTTCAGGCATGTTACTCTTCCCTCATTGCTAATTTTTCAAAGGCATATGATTTAAAGTATTCTTCATATGATCAATGTTTGGTTTTGTAAATAAAGGTTGGGGTTTTCGAATGTTGCAAATTCAATAATATTGTTCTTGGTTTATATATATATATATATATATATATATATGATTTTCATGCTTTAACATGGTTTTGACCTTGTGGGTGCATGGGTATGGTGAGTGAACTAGGAAGTTGTGATTTTTCCAAAATTGTGCCTTTGAAGTGGTTATAACCCCTGCCTCATAATGTGATATTGGTTTTAGTTATGAGAACTGTGGGAATTTGAAAAATTGAGTTAGTCTTGAAATATTGCATGATATAAAGAAGTGTTTAAAATACAATGGTATGATTTAATGAACAATGAGAGTTGGTGTTCCCCACTATGTATTAATGAACAAAGGGAGTTATTCTCCCCAAATTAATGGAAATTGTTTTGGCATGATGAGTTACCTTCCAAGTGTTGTTGGTATGACGATACCAAAAATGTGTGCCTAAAAGTGTAATGTGGTTCATTGAATAGGAATGTTTGACAATTGTTTTCATTGGAATTTAATAAGGGTTGTGTAGCTGAGTCGTGAAAGTGGAGGTCCGAGTGACCTGTACTAGAAACCAGTTTGCCGACGCGGGGTCAAAGTGACTAGGGAGGTTCGAGTCCCTCTTATTATTATTTCATAAGTAAGGAGGTTCGAGTCCCCCATAAATTATTATATGATCGGGTGCTTAAGTCACTTGGTATCTGTTGGAGGGTTCGAGTCTACCATATGCATATATATGAGATTATTCTTTAGTCCACGTGGGACTTGAGATACCCATCATGGCTAGAACTTGGTTTAGGTTGTGAAAAGAACTCTTAATTTAACACACAAAATAGATCACCCAATGAGTCAGACCACGATCCGAGGTCTGTTTCTTTTAGTGAAAATTAAATTTATGTGTTAGTTTTCTCTTTAAGTCTGAGATATGATCTAAGAGAATTTTAAGGTGTTACATTGTATCAGCACATGTAGAATGATGATCATATTATGTTTTCTTATGTTATCAATATATGAAATAGGATCTCAGTGGATGGTATGACAAATTGTTAAAATTTCTTCTTGACTATGACTATTCAAGATGAAAAATTGACAATATTCTATTATAAAGAAGAAAGGGAAGAGTCCACCAATGTTTTAAGAATATAGTGGTGATATCATCTTCAAATCAAGTGACGATAAATTGTATAGTGATTTGGAAAGTTTGATGCATGTTGAAATTGAAATGAGCATTATATGATAGTTAAATTTCTTCATAGGTCTACAAAGTGGCACGACTCAAATCGGGGCCTTATCATAATGGGCATCCCAAGTCCAACCAGGACCGAGGACCAATCCCGATAACTAACCCAACCTCCAAGCACATACCCTGAGTTGGATGAATTCCGAACATATAACAAGATAGCATATTTAAATATATAATGACTTTGGGATAAGTCTACTTCCTAGACCAAACTAACTAAGTCAGTTCGTACAATAACCAACTATACCAAGACAATAACCCAACATGTTTATATTAATAATCCAAACAAAATAGAACAATCATAAATAAAGTATAGTCCACCGGTATCAACCATAATACCAATATCAATACCAAGGATGACACCAATACCGACACCACCCATGCCAACCTATAGTAGTACTACGAAGCCTCTATTCGAATGTAAAACAATATCCGGTCGGGACATTTCCCCCACCATAGCCAAAATCATAGTCTATAAAGAGACCAAAGCATGTGAAGACATACATGATATAAAATGAATCATTTCCGAATATGGAAGATCACCACTTCAATCCAACATAAGCTAATCCCGAATCCGATCACTGAGTAGGAGAAGTAGAATGCCTGATTCCACCATCGCGTGGGGATACGGAGCCCAAAGATTGGTTAGTGGAAGAATGCTAGCATGCATTCAGGATAAGCATAAAATAATGCCAACCTTTAAAACTAAGTAACAACCATCTGTATACATATCCATGTATATATATATATATAATCTATGCTGGTAAAGAGAACTGAGTTTAGCATGCCTTAAAACCATTAACCTGGGTATGTTTAGCTTAACCATCCTTGAACCACCCATGGGCTATATAGGTCCAGTGTTACCCCCTAAATGGGCCTCAATGCATGTAGCTGCACGAACCAGAGATACCATAGGAGTTGGGGATTCCCATGTACTCTTCACTCACTATTATACATATATACAAGTGTAACTTAGGGGATTATCGTGTACCCCATAAGTATCATGTATGGTCTCCATGACCAATCCTAATGTCGGAAATCATGAGTTTCCAGGGACCATCCATTGGACTCACACTGACATGACCCGACCCCAGGCCTTGCCCTGATGGGCATCCCAAGTCCAAAAAGGACTGGGGACTGCCCCTGTTACCTAACCCAATAACCTATATCTAGATTTAGATGAGCTAAAATTTGAGCATATAACAAGATAGCATTATTGTTCTCATTAAGACTCTGGGATAGGGCCACAACCATGACCGACCCAACCAAGTCCAACCATACCAACCAAACCATAGACCATAAACAAAAAGGGAATACCAAAAAATAATATGGAAATTAGTACCAAAATATTGTAGGATGGACAAACCAACTGTATTTTCCAATGATGTCGGCCCACCGGTTTATTCAATGACAAGGCAGATACTAATATCGATCCTGCCCATACCAACCCCAAGAAGTACCACAAAGCCTCTATCCAAAAGAATAAACAAATTTGGTTGGTATATGCCCCCAACCCTGGCCAAAATCAATACCTAAAAATAAGAGATAAGTGTCTAAATAAATACATAACATGAAATGATGCCTTCCAAAAGGATGGAAGATCACCACTCAGTCCAAATGTTGATACCGAATCCACGTGCTAAACAGGAGGAGTAGAATGACCGATTCCTACATAGCGTGGGTAAACAACTTCCAGTAGACAGGTTTAGTTTAAGACCCCATAAAGTTCTCTCGTAGTCTGAGTCTTAGAGAGTGTCAAGGGAAGTGTAATTTCGGCCTTAAAAGATCGAGAAGTGACTTCTAAAGTGGAAAATATTTTAAACCGTGTATAATTTCCCTAATATCAAATTTTTGTCATGTAGAGAATTGAATAAGCTTTCCTTCGATATCAAATTCTCCCAAATACGATACTCGGGCAAAGAGTTAGAGCCATTTTAGTGAGACAGTGTGCCACCTGGCACTTTAGCGCGTTGCGGAGCCAGTCAAGATGGCAATTGTCAAATTCAGTGAGCCTCCGCAATTCCACCGCATCGTGGTGTATTTCTAGTTGGAAACCAAGGTGGTAACGTGATTTTCATCATGTCGGCCAAGGCTCAGTTCCAATTGTCCAATTTCCAGTAAGCTAGTGCGATTATGGTGCGTCGTGCCAGCACGCAAAATTAGGATTTTTCCAGTTATAGATTTTAATTTCAAGGGCAAAAAGGGTATTTTCCCAACCCCCATATATACTCTTTAATATGAAATTCTGCATATTTACACCCAAATATTATTGGTTTCTCTCAATTTTCTTTGAGAACAAGACCTGGGTTTCTAATCCAATACCCAAATCATCAAGGTTTCCCATGAATCTTTCAAGAATTATATAGCAAGGTATGTTAGATGTTGATTCTTGGGTTCCTTCCACCCAAGAAGTTCAAGACTCCTTTTTCTAAATTCAAAGATCTTATATTTATGAGTTTTCATGATTCATGTGAATTGAAATTGAAGTTCATGTTATTATTGAGTTAAATTTAGGTTTCGTTTATAAAATCTCAAGAGTTGATCCTAGTACATGATATTCATGTGATGTTCATGATAAACCCTCTTCAAGTTGCATGTTAAGTGATGTGTTTATGTCAATTGAGTATATAAATTGTTGAATAACCAAAGCATGCTCCCCATATGTTTGATAAAATGCTCATGTGAAGGAATTAGAGCCATTGTAGCATGTTGACTAAAAATATCCAATTGTGTGCAATCTCATGCATGCCAAGTATTTGTTGAAAAGCCTTAATGAATGAATTGTGACATGTTAGCATGAAATCCACCAATTATATACTCTTCAATGCATGTTAAATGTTTGTTGCAAGACTTTGTTGAATGAAGTATGAGCCAATAGCATGTCTCCCTATACTATCACATGTTTATGATTTCCAAGTTCTTGAAGAGATGCTTTAATGATTGTAATAGTGAATGAATGTCCACAGTCATTATTATTCAAGAATGTTTATGTTTTACTTTTATGTTATTGAGTCCTGGGTATTTATACCCGATAATATAGCAGCAAGTTTAGAGCCCGTGTCATTTTTCACGGTAATCTCAGTCAAGCCACGTTTCTTAGAACTCAGTGAGTTATAGAACTCAGTACTCTTAGACAATTACAGAACTTAAAATTAGGGAAATTCTACACGATTTAAAATACTTTCCACTGTGGAAGTCACTACTCGATCTTTTAAGGACAGAATTACACTTCACTTGACATGCTTTAAGGCTCAGACTACGAGAGAACTTTGCGGGGTCTTACAGTTAGCAAGTGAATGCTAGCATGAATATCTGGATAAGCATAAACTAATGAAAATCATAAAACCAAGTGAAACCATCAATAATGCGTACAACCATACATATATAAGTGCTGAAAAAGGGAACTGGGTTTAGTGTGCATTTAAAACCTTTTACCTGGGCTATGTAGCTTTGTCGTCCTAACCACCCACGGGCCGTATAGGTTTAACTCCACCTACTGAAAGGGCCCTAGTCAATGTCGCCGCACGATAAGGGAATATCCTACGAGATGAATAGTACATCCCCCAATATAAAATATGACACAAGCACATAGTTATCAAGGCCCCTCATATCAGCAACTATGAATTTCTAATTTTAGTGCCCCCCGAGACCGCCACCTTCCACAGTTCAGCTACACACTCCGTCATTAATGCCCAACTAAAACCATGTCCAAACAATCTATTTAACATTTATTAACTAAGGTCAATATTGGTGGGATCGTTATACTACCCGATTAGTTGCAAGTAATATCCATAGCAAAACTATTTAGGATAAGGGGATCGTAGGTGCCCTTCCTTTTACAATAATAAATCCACTTGGGAGACTTCCATGTTCTCCACAAGCATAACCATTTATCATTTTCAAAACATTTAAACCATGCATAAATCCTTTATCCAATTCGAAACATGTAAGAGTTCTATTAAAAGAAGTCAATGACATGAACATATATTTATAAGCATTTTACTAAACACCTTGGGGGCATAATATAACTAAAACCAATTCCAAAGGCCATTAAACCATTACCATGCAATCAAATTGTCCAAAACCACCATTAATGCATATAAAAGCATAATATAAACTATAGGAAATCATAACAAAATATGCAATATCAAAAACCCCAAATAATAGTTGAAAACCATAATCATGAAATAGTGAAACCATGAAATCAATCATATATACAATTCCTTTAGTTGAAATTACTATGAGGGAAGAGAATCATGCCTTATAATGAAGAATTGAGGGTAAGAAATTACCAAAGCAAGACCCAAATCAATTCATATGATGAAACCCTATCCTTCTTGCCCTAAAAGTTCTTGAGAGAATTATGAGATATTTTGGAATAGTTTCTAAGTGTTAATGAATAAAATTAAAGGGTAAATAACCTAATAAGTGCATTAAAAGTCATGGGTCCTAGTTAGTGTAAGTAGGGAAATGTCCAAAATATCCTCACTTTAATCCCTTAAAAACTTATCATAAGGATAGGACTGACCCATATGAGTCGTACCCTCCTAAACGATCGGTATCCACCACTCGTATCCAAGCCTTAACTCTTAGATCAAACACTATCCAGTAAATGACTCATTCAACCAAGTCGTAACCACATCATAAGGTCCGTATCCATAACTCGTATCCCTGGCAAAATGAAATACAAGGAGGATCAAACACTGACCACCATACGAGTCCTTGATACAACGTGTACTAAGCCCTATGACTCATACCCTTAAGTCGTTCCCATTCTAGTTACCAAAACCATCCCACCAATTAATACTTGTCAGCATACGACAGAACCTTAGCTCTCGTATCCCTGCATACGGCTTATACCCATGAGTCGATTGGGTTCGAAGAACGGATTTCTAGGAAATTTTCTAACATTCAAAACCTAGGATGTTTAAGTCTCCCCCTCTAAGAACATTCATCCCTGAATGAAGGAAAGGTAGGTAACCACACACAGAGTCATTTGCATTATCAAACATCCCTTCAACAAAGTTTGAAAGCAAATAGGCAAAGATGTTAATCTTTCCTTTAACAAACTCAGAAGATAAAGATGTGTTCAACACACATACTTTCCGTACGAATCCCAGGAGTAAAAGAAAATTTGGGTACTTGGACTTCAAATCCTGTTCCGCTTCCCAAGTAGCTTCTTCCACCTTATGGTTTCATAATAGAACCTTAGCCGAAGCCACATACTTGGTCTACAACCAATGATTGCCTATTTAATATCTCAACCGGGACCTCTTCATAAGACAAAGAATTCGAGAAACACAATCTTTCCAAATGATCAACCGAAGAAGTATCACCAATACACTTTCTCAACATAGAAACAAGAAAGATCGGGTGAACTAAATTTAAGCTAGATGGCAACTCCAACTCATATGCTGCATTGCCAACTCTCCAAAAAATCACATAAGGACCAATGAATCGAGGATTGAGTTTATCATTTTTTCCAAACCGCACCACTCTCTTCATGGGAGATACCTTGAGGAAGACCCTATCCCCGACCTCAAACTCCAAGTCTCTTTGCCTAACATCTGCATAAGACTTTTGGCGACTTTGGACAACTTTAAGCCTATCCCGAATAACCTTAACCTTCTCCATTTCTTGATAAACTAAATTAGGACCATACATGTCTGCTTTTCTAAGCTCAAACCAACAAATAGGAGATCTACACCTCCTAGCATACAACGCCTGAGTTTTGTATATTTTTACATGTAAACTCTATGGTCACGAACCATGCTCATTCTTTTTTTTCATATATCATGTATGATTTCCGTTCCCAGCATAAGGAGTCCCAGTTTACTCTGCATTATGAATCATATTTCATGAACACAAATAACTTTCATGCACTTTCCATGGGATCATGTGCGCCTTCAGTTCCCAGCATAAGGGGTTCAGTTTCAGCTTCCTCAGTGTTATGAATCATGTCCCACGAATACAGAAATTCCAAACTCAGGTCATGCAGCTCATGACTCATGTACACATGTCAAGCTTTATAGTATACTCAATTTCCATGACTCATGCTTTTCCCCTATAGATCAGATAAATTTAGATTATGTCATGTATACTCGTAGTTCATACCTTCTTAGTAAAAAAACATGTTGTTGATATTCTATTTCTCAAAGTTTCAGTCATGTTTCAAGATCAGCTAGTATCCATTCATACTTCAGGTCCTCCTGATTTAATCCTTCAGAAACCTCTCCTTGTGAAACAGTGTAATAATGAGTAGTTGCTTAGATGAAGGAGAGTAAATATTTCATGTAAAGAAAAGATTATTGCATGCTTGTTTTACACGAGGGTGTAGTTATACAGATAGGCTTGAACGTTATGTTAGTATGCCAGAAATTGGCTAATAGGGGGTTGTACTTAGAAGTTGTGAAAGTGCAGAGTATGATTGTACGTTCAGATCCTTGACTTATGTCAGGACCCCTCACGTAACTATCAACAATTCAGTTACCAGTTACTCAGCTATCAGTGCTTCAGTATCTCAGTCTATAGAATGCTTAGTCCTCGTGATCCATGTTACGCTCCTAATGATCACATAAATTCATAATGTGTCATGCATACTATCAGTTTAGATTCCTTGGTGAATCCATGGGGTTGATGTTCCATCCCCCAGTCCTCAGATACAACGTCATCTCATTAATCAATATTCAGTAGAGGACTAAGACGGTCCTACAAGACTATGACTATCAGTAATCAGTTACTCAGCCATCAAGATTCAGTACTTCAGTATCAGTCTAAACTTCAGTTATCAGTATTCAATTATTTGAACCCAGCACCAGTATGGGTTCAAGTTATAGCATTAGTTAGGATGTCAGCTTCAGATCAGTGCTCAACTCAGAAACTCAATTTGGTTTCAAACTTGCTTTACCATAGTGTACAGTTAACAACTACTCAATTATAGGTATTTCCATACCTCAGTCTATGGAATGTTTCCAACTCATGTAATGTGCTTGGTCCTGTATTTTCAAACAATATAGCTTTCAAGAAATCTATGTTCAGTTACCTCATGTTACTCCGTCAGTCCCTTCTTATACCTATGATACTCTGTGGCCTCAGCCTAGCTATTTAGATTAAGTATAATTCAGTCTTCTATACCCAGTATTCAGCTATCAGTCCTTCAGTTAATCAGATAAGTTAGTGTATTTATGCACTCGTGTTCAGCTTAGTTCATTCATCATGTCTCAGTTTCAGATCTCAGATATTCAGTCATGACTCAATTCATAAGTGCCTTGTGCATCACCTCAATTTTCCTCAGTATGTCAGTCAATCCTTAGAAAAGTGATTTAAATTTTTTATCCTTCATTAAAAAACTTCATAATAGACAAAATTTTCTTTTCACCTATTTCCTCAAATTATTAATTAATTATTAAAAATCTAAAGAGTCCTAAAAACATGAAAGGCAAAATATATGGTAAATTTAAAAAATTACTCTACCTGGGTCAGCATTCTTCAAGGGACATAGTGTCCCAAGGGGGAGATACACTATAGCCCCCAAGCTTTCATGATTTAAACATGTAGTTTTCTTTGATAAATTTATCTTGGAGGAAGGGTTACTTATGAGCCGACCTTCTAACTCCAAAACTCAGCAGTAAGCCATGTACTCAATGGATAAGTTTAATCCATGATATGTTACTCCATCTATGTCATGCATTACAGGCTCAGTTTATTTCATGTATCATGTTCTAGGCTCAGCTACGTCCTCATGTTCCCGCTCTTGCATATTAAGTAATTGATCTCAGACTCATTGGTATTTCTAGTTCAAGGTAACAGTCTTTCTCGAACTTACTCATTCTCACATTCAGATTTTAGTACCAAACCTGGTATTTAGTTCTATGCCCAATTTTTAGTTCAAACGTTGTATCTTTTACCATTGCATATTCAGTCACATGTTCACGAGCCAATTCAATCATATATCAATATATCAGATATCCGTGATCATATTATCAGTGCTTTTAGTCATGCATTCACATATCATGTCATACATATAATCATGCATCAGATATGCATGGATTTAGCTTGTCCGTTATGCATCAGGTATGCATTCTCATTTTGAGAAACTCAGTTCATCAGAGCACGCAGTCCTTCATTCATAAACCAGTATAATATGCTATATTTTTAGTCATGTCAGTCATGAACTCATGTCTAAGTAGTGAATGTCTTGTACGTACTCCAGTTTAACATTTTCCCCCTCTCAGGCAGTCTCATTCGAGGACGAATGTTCCCAATGAGGAGATATTGTAATACCCTACAAAATTGCGTGTCAAATTTAGCTCGTAAAGATATATAAAGGATCCCAAGACTTAGAAAAATTTTGCTAAGTGTTCAAGATTCAACACTTAGTCTTATTTTTTACCTCCAAACTTTGGGGATTTATTTAGCTATCTTCTCGACATTCATTTTTCAATTTTTCAAGTTGTGTTACGATCAGGAAAGATCGTAGTATATCCCAGGTGAGTTTCAAAATTTTTGGAGTAGCGTAAGGGCACGTTTGGGTGCCAAAAATAGAAGCCCCGAGCTATTAGCCCGTGCCGCCTGCTAACTCCAGTGTTTGCCCAGTTTTTTTTCCAGCATTTCAGGGTCAGCTTCAAACGATCATAACTCTCTGTATATAATGAAATGTGAGAGATGTTATATATCAAATGAAATATATGAGAGTATTATTTCTAATGCAATTTGTTTCATCCGCTTAGATGAGAATGTAAGCAAACCCCACCTAAGGTATATACTCAATCCAATTGCCACCATAGTCAAACACAGGCCCAAAGCATACCTTCCAATGTTTGAATAATTCTCTCTGATTACCCATCCGCCGGTGGATGAAAAGCAGTACTCAGACATACCTTAGTCCCCAACCCTTTCTGGAAAGACCGATAGAAATGAGATGTAAACTGTGTACCCCGATCATAGATAATAAAAACAAGTACCCCATGCAGTTTTACAATCTCCTGAAGATACAACCACACATTTTCCTCTACCAAAAAAGTAGTCCGCACTGGTAAGAAATATGCAGACATGGTCATCCTATCCATAATGACCCAAATCGAATCATATTGATTCCGAGATCGAGGAAGACCGGTAATGAAGTCCATATTGATTATTTCGCACATCCATTCGGGAAAATCAATTTCTTGCTACAACCCACCAAGTCTTATGTGCTCAACCTTAACCAGTTGACACACCATACACTTGGCCACGAAATCAACCAATCCCTCTTTATGCCATTCCACCAATATATATCCTTAAAATCATGATACATGTTAGTCGATCCTGGATGAATAAAATAGCGTGACTCGTGTACCTCAGCCAAAAACCTTTGTCGTAGCCCGTCGACATTAGGAAAACACAACCTTCATTGGTGCCTTAAAGTACCATCACCACTTATCTCAAACACAACTACCTTTTGCCAACCAACATCACCCTTGATTTTTATCAAGACAGGATCCAGCACTTGCTTTTCTTTAGTCTCTGCTCCAAAATACAAACTCTAAGATTAGCCAAGGGGTGAATATCCTTCACCAATTCCATCTTGACTTCCTCCACGTACCTGCTAAGAGCATCAATAACCACATTAGCCTTACCTAGGTGGTAGTGAAGACTCATATCATAATCTTTAAGAAGCTCAAGCTACCTCATCTGCCTGAGATTTAGCTCTTTCTGAGTTAACACAATTCGAAGACTCTTGTGATTAGAAAAGATATCCACGTGAACACCATACAAATAATGCTGCCATATTTTTAAAGCAAACACAACCACCAACAACTCTAAATGATGAGTAGGATAATTCCTCTCATGTACCTTCAACTGCCTGGAAGCATAGACAATCACCTTCCCATATTGTATCAAAACATAACCAAACCCTACCCTAGATGTATCACAATAAACCACGAACCCATCATTGCCTTTCGGTAAGGTCAGGATTGGAGCCGAAGTCAACTTATCCTTCCACTTCTCAAAACTCCTTTCACAAGCATCCGACCAAGAAAACTTAACCTTTTTCTTAGTCAACCTAGTCAAAGGAGCAGCTATCAAAGAAAAAAATTTCCACAAACCGCCTATAATACCCAGCTAAACCCAAGAAGCTTCCAATATCGAATAGAGTCATGGGCCTAGGCCACCTCTTCACCACAACAACCTTCAGCGGATCCACCATGATCCCTTCACTATAAATAATATAGACCAAGAAAGTAACATCGTTCACCCAAAACTCACACTTAGAGAACTTGGAATACAGCTGTTGCTTTTTAAGGTCTGTAACACCACACAGAGGTTATTAGCATGATCCACCTCACTCTTTGAATAAACTAGAATGTCATCAATAAACATAATGACAAAGAGATCTAAATACTGCCTGAACTGCCCTTCATCAAGTCCATAAATACTACAGGAGCATTAGTCAACCCAAATGACATCACCAAGAACTCAAAATTCCCATACCAAGTACGAAAAGCTATCTTTGGGATATCGACCTCCCTAATCTTAAGTTGATGTACCCAGATCGAAGATCTATCTTAAAAAAGAACTTGAAACCCTATAACTGGTCAAATTAGTCATCTATCTAAGGAAGCAAATACTTATTCTTGACCGTCACCTTATTCAACTATCGCCAGTCAATGCACATTTGAAGGGAACCACCGTTCTTGCGCGCAAACAACACCGATGCATCCCATTGAGAAACACGAGGACAAATAAACCCCTTATCTAGAAGATCCTAAAGTTTCTCCTTGAGTTCCCTCAACTCAGCCTGAGCCATTGTATACAGAGGAATAGATGTTGGACAAGTGTCCAGAAGCAAATCAATACCAACCTCTATTTCTCTATCTGAAGAAACACCAGGAAGATCATCCAGAAAGACATCTGAAAACTTATTAACCACAAGGATCAAAGACAAAGAAGGACCTTCCTAGTTAGAATCTTTAACCAAGACGAAGTCATAAAGGCAACCCTTAGGGATCATTTTGTGTGGGGTATTAAAACAAATATTCCCGGGATAAAAAAATAGTCCCGGGATAAATTTTTTGGTGCTTTTTTGGTTGCCAAGTTTGGGATAACTTATCTCGAAATTAACAAATAGTATCAGGATAAGTTATCCCACCCTTCTGGTAGTATAAATAGTCCCAACATTATTTAACTTCGGATAAAGCCTAAAATTATAAAATCAACCTCCCATTATCACTTTTCATATATATATATATATATATATATATATATATATACATATACACACACACATACACACATGCACACTTTACTACTATATATAAAAGAAAATATGAAATTTTGATAGTCCTCACATCAAATTTTATTTGTCAATTTTATTCCTAATTTAAATTTTAATTACTCTACAAATTTTCATCTATTTTGGAAAATTTGAACAATTATATGAGTTTATTAAATGCAACAAAAGTGATGAGTCATGGGAAAATGATAGGGACACCATAAAAACTATTTATAAAATAAAATTTAGAATTAATCCAAGGGTTGTATGAAATGTTTATGAATCTTACTTCAAATTTTCATTTTTCCTAACAAATTTATCGTGAACAAGTAATTAATATATTTTGACATTCCCTTTCTAATTTAGTGCATGCTTAATTATTAAATAAAAATTAATTTTTTATATATAGATAAAAATGTTTGAAAATTTAATCTTTTTAAATAGTATAATTTAATGCTCCAAATATTAATGATACTAATTAATGAAAAATGAGAGTAATTCTTTGTCACAATTTTTGATGATGAATGTTTTTAACCAAAAGTGAAATTATCAACATTTTATAGAATTTAGGACAAAATAAATAATTTAACATAACATATTAAAACATCATACACGCTTAATAAATATCAACAAAAATTTTTTAACATGTATTTTTAGGAAAAAGAAACTACTAAAGTTTAAAAAAAAAATAGTTTCAATTTCTTTTGTATGGAAATATGAAGGAAAATAATTAAGTGAAATAAGGTAAAGGGTATTTTTGTAAACAAACTATGTATTCTTCAAAAAAATGCACTGCATATTATTTTTAGTACCATAAACCAAACAACCACTAGAAAATAATACCAGCATAACTAATCCAGGACAACTACTCCCAGTATAATTTATCTCAACATAACTAATCTCAGCATAACTTGTTTTCAAACCAAACGACCCTTTAGAGATTAACCTCTGAGATCTAAGGTAAGAAATAAACCTCCCCCTAGGGGATAAGGAACTAGTTTCCCATTCTATTACCGGTTCACTAGGAAAATTAAAAATAACCCTACTGGTCCGACAATCTACAGACGAATAATAAGAATACAACCAGTCCATACCTAGAATTGCATCAAAATCTACCATATCCAACTCAAACAGATCCACCAAGGTCTTCTTGCTACCAATAGATACCACACTCCCCTATAGACTCTCTTAGAAATAATTGAGTCACCTAGCGGGGTAGAAACAAAAAAAGGATTTGACATAACTTCTGAATCAAAACTAAAAGACATATCCACATATTGAGTAACATAACAAAGAGTGGATCCTAGATCAAGAAAACAATATATGTCACAAAATAAAAGCTATAACATATCAGTAATGACATTAGGTGATGCCTATGATTCCAATCGGGATGCCAAAATATACAACTTATTACGACCAACTAAAACCAGGAGTAGTAACAGAAGAAGATGCCACACCACCGAGTGTAGGAGCAGAAGATGAAGCCACAGGAATCTTATTAGCCCCCGTAGCAACCTTATTGACCAGAAAATCCCTGAGCCGAGGGAATACCTTGACACACTTAAAGCACTTATCCCGTATTTACTCATAATAACCCCGATGAGGACGACCACAGAATCGATAAGAAGGATACAAAGAAACTGACTGACCTTCGATCGCCTGAGATTGAGCAACCTGTGCCTGAGAATTATATCACCATCCTAATGATTCCTATCTCCTGTCTAATAAGGAGCATTAGTAGAAAAGGAACTCAAACTCCCATACTTCTTTTTATTCCACTTTCCACCATCTATACCACCCTAAGACTGAGCACCTTCCTGATTAGAAAACCTGCCCCTCTTTCCCTGCTTATCCCTAAACTCTGCCTACTTTTTTTTTATCCTTAACCTATTGCATATGAATAATCAACCTCGAGATATCTATATCTTTAATTAGCAAGGTAGTCTTTCTCTCTAGAATCAAATCACTATTCAACCTAGAATAGAACTTCCTCATTCTCGACCTTATATCAGCTACCAAATCAGGAGTATACCTTGATAGCTGATGGAACTTCAAAGCATATTTCTTTACTGAAATTCACCCATATTGGAGGTTCACACACTCCTCCATTTTAACTTTTCTCAACTCTTAAGGAAAGACCGATCCACGAAGGCAACAAAAAATACCTCCCACAACCTATCCTCTTCTATATCACCTCTATCCCTATCCTACTTCTCATACCACTGATAAGCAACAACTTTGAGCTGATAAGCTGTAAAGTTAACCCTTTTTATATTAGTAGCCTGCATCACCTGAAAGATCTTGTCTATCTCTTCCAAGAAGCCTTGTGGATCGTCTTCCACTTTTACTCCACTAAAAGTTGGAGGACCTATCTTTATAAATTGACCAACCCTTGTGGCCTTAGCAGACAAAGCACCAATCGCACCCCGCTTAGCCTAAGAAATAATAAATTCGGCAATGACATGAATAGATTGATGAAATTTTATGTTTCTCACGTTGCCCTGAGGGACCCAAGGAAAACTATCCAAAATAGGAGGAACTCCGGCACCACTAGGAATAGGACCATGAGATCGATGATGTACTCCAGATGTAGGATGTATCCCTTAAGCATTATCCCCAGATGGGATAGAAGAATTTCCTTGTGTTCCAGATCTAAGAGGCATGATCTTAAAGACAAACAAACAAGGTTTAGAGGAGAATCCAGGATTGAGAATTCAAGATTGAAGATAGAATATCAAGAAAATGAAACATTCCTAAATGTCTTGCAGCCTCTCTCTTATGAGTGTGGTGTGCTTCACACCCCTAAAAGACACTCTACTCAACACGTCTTGTGGACTTTCTAGTTGACCATGAACTTGGCTCTTATAATAACTTGACACAACCCGACCCTGGGCTTTGTCATAATGGGCATCCCAAGTCAAATAGGATCAGGGACTACCCCTTATTACCCAACCCAACCACCTATATGCAACCTTAGATGAGTTGAATTTCGAACATATAACAAGATAGCGTTATTATTCTCATTAAGACTCTAGGATAGGGCCACAATCGTGACTGACCCAACCGAGTCCAACCATACCAATCAAACCATATACCATAAACCAAAAGGGAATACCAAAACATAATATGAAAATCAGTCCTAAGATGTAGTAGGATGGAACAAGCAACAATATTGTCTACTGATGTTAGCCTACCGGTTTATTCCAATTCCAAGGCCAACACCAATACAGATCCTTCCCATACTAACCCCAGAAGTACCACAAAGACTCTATCCAAAAGAATAAATAAATTTTGTTAGGATATGCCCTGGACAAAACAAATATCTAAAATAAGAGATAAGTGTCTAAATAAATACATAGTATAAAATGATGCCTTCCTAAAGGATGAAAGCTCACCACTTCATTCCAAATATTGATACGAAATCCGCATACTAAATAGGAGGAGTAGAATGATCGATTCCTGCATAGAGTGGGTATATAGCTGCCAGTAAAAGGGGTTAGCGAGTGACTGCTATCATGAATCTCAGATAAGGATAAAATAATGCAGTCATAAAACTAAGTGAAACCATCCATAATGCATACAACCATACATATATAAGTGCTGAGAGAGGAAACTGGGTTTAGCATGCATTTAAAATCTTTTACCTAGGCTGTGTAGCTTTGTCGTCCTAACCACCCATGGGCCATATGGGTTTAGCTCCCCCTTCTAAAAGGGCCCCAGTGTGTGTAGTGTATGACCAGGGAATATTTCATGGGATGACTAGTACATCTCCCAATATAAAATATAACACACGTACAAGGTCATCAAGACCCCTTGTTTTATCCCTTTTGGATTTCTCTTTGGCGAGAAAATGATTTTGATCTTAAAACTATTTCAAGAAAAAGTTGAGAAAATTTTGAAATAATTTTAAGAAAATTTGCAAAGCTGCCACTTGATTTTTATAGAAAAAATTTAAAAGTTAAAGGTTCAAAAACAAAAATAATGTTTTAAAACTAGAGATTCAGGATAAGGGTTCAATTAACGCCCTAAAAAGGTTTTTTAGGCACTTAGGAGCGTCCGCTTAAAACGGTTTATCAAAAGAACTAACTTGACTAATTAAAGTGGCTAGTTTCGCAAAAGGTTGATTTTGTAGAAAATATAAAAAATGTTTATTAAAAAAACATTGAAAAATGATATTTATTTATTCAAAAGAGAGAAATTCTATTTGAATTAAGCTAAGTTGCCATTTCTTTAGGACTTCAATAAGAAAACAATTTCTGTCTTTATTATGAAAAAAGAAGTTTGCGTAATTATTATTTTTTATTATTATTAAACCATAGAAAATCCGAATACCACTTTTTGGGAAGAACGTTAAGCGCGCATCATATTAAATTATAGAAAGTTCGAATTTACAAGAAAAATTAGTTCTTGAGTTTGAAGAAAATTAATTTAATTCGAATAAATTATTAATCAATTGAGCAAAATAAAGTGTCATTTTAAAATATTTAATCTTTAGACGACTTGTTGTAAGAAGAAAATTGAAGGAAACAATTTAATCCATTTTATACGAAATAATATTAGATGAAAAAAGTCGTGAATTAAGTAAAGGGAACTAAGATAAAATAAAATGACAATATCTTAGGGAATTTACCTAGATTAATTAATTTAGAAATGTTAGTTAGCACAAACAAACAATACAAGCTATAAAAAACAACTAAAAATTACCAAATACACAACTTATGATACAAGAATTAAATTGGGCCTTTAATTGGCCCAACAACAAAGCTGCCCATTTTTGGGCTTGGAATTATGGACTTCAGTCCATTTTCTGAAGTGTATGCCACTTGTATACTGAAGCTATTTTCTCCACGTTTTTGTGTATATACACTGTATATCAGCGTGAAAATTTGCTTATTTTCCCTCCATTTTTTATTTTGCTCGGTGTAGTAGTATGCAGCAGCTGCTTCCAATGTATACCAGCCATATATAATTGTATACCAGTGCGAAATCAGTCCCTTGGGACTTGGATCTGAGGTTTGACTCGATGCGGTTTGTTGCTGTTAACGTTGATATGTTAACGTTGGAGGGTACTGTTGTTTAACAGCTGTTAAGGGAACGGGGAAATAATGTTGTGGGTCGGGTCGGTTTTGTGGAGGTGGGCTGGTGAATGGTTGGTGTTAGGGGTATTGGCAAGGGAGATGTGGAGCTATGTGATAGGTTGGTGGGTATTGGGCAGGCTGGCCCGATTATTTTGAAAAAAGAAAGGGGATTGTTGGGTTAAAGAAAAGGGGATCTTTGGGCTTATTAATAAAAGTACAATTAATAACAAGAATAAGCCTCATCAAAATTATAGCTATTTTATCTTGATAAAATGACCATAATTGAATAAATTTGAATAAAGTGGAGACGAGATTAATTCCTAATTAATTTAATGAATTTCAAAAATTTAATAATTTTAAAATAAATATTTAATGAAACACAATTTTATTTTATTTCTTTTTCAATAATAATAATAATAATTATAATAATAATAATAAATAAAAATAAAGAAACTAATCATGTCATCAATTTCTTATTTCCAATCGATCTTGAGAAAGTAGAATATTTCTAATTTAATCAAACTTCTTCACTCTGAGTAAATTCTAAAGCATTTTCTCTAACCGATAATTATATAATTGTTTATAATTTACACTAAATATATTACTTTCGCCTAAATTCAAAAGGTAGGGTTGAAATTTATTTCAAAATAACTAAAAATAAATATTTTAAAACTATTTAAAATTGAGAAATTTCAAAACTAATTTGAAATATGGAGGGCAAAAATTAGGTGTCAACACTCCTCATATCAGCAACAATGAGTTTTCGATTTTAGTTCCCCCGGGATTTCCACCTTCCATGGCTTAGCTACATACCTCGCCATTAATGCCCAATTAAAACCATGTCTAAACGATCCATTTACCATTTATTAACCAAGACCAATATTGGTGGTATCATCATACTACCCCATTACTTGCAAGTAATATCTATAGCCAAACCGTTTAATATAAGGGAATCTTAAGTGCCCTTCCTTTTACCATATTAAATCCACTTGGGAGACTTTTATGTTCTCCACAAGCATAACCATTTAGCCTTTAGCCTTTACAAACCATTTAAACCATGCATAAATCATTTATGCAGTTTAAAAGATACAAGAGTTTCATTAAATGAAGTCGATGCAATGAACATATCTTTATAAGCATTTGATTAAACACCATGGGGTCATAATATAACCAAAACCAATTCCAAAGACCATTAAACCATTACCATGCAATTCAATTGTCCAAAACCTCCATTAATGCATATAAAAGCATAATTAAACCATAAGAAACCATTACCAAACATGCAATATCAAAACCCCCAAATAATAGTTGAAAAGCATAATCATGAAATAGTGAAACCATGAAATCAATCATATAAACCATGCCTTTAGTTGAAATTACAATGAGGCAAGAGAATCATGCCTTATATCGAAGAATTGACAGAAAAAAATCACCAAAGCAAGCCCCAAAGAATTCTGTAAGATAAATCCCTAGCCTTCTTACCCCAAAAGCTTTTGTGGGAATTATGAGATGTTTTGAATTTGTTTCTAAGTGTTAATAAATAGAATAATAGGATAAATAACCTCCTAAGTACATTAGAAGTTGTGGATCTTAGTTAGGGTAAGTAGGGAAATATTCAAAATACTCCCACTTAGATCCTTTAAAAATCCATCACATGGATACGACTGACCCATACGAGTCGTACCCTTTTACACGATCGGTATCCACCACTCATTTCCAATCCTCAACCCTTGGATCGAACACTGTCCATTATACGACTCATCCAACCAAGTCGTAACCACAACATACAATTCATATCCTAACCCGTATTCGTGACAGAATAAAATACTCGAACGATAAAACACTGCCCACCATACGAGTCCTTTATACGACTCGTACCAAGCCTTATGACTTATACTCTTAATTCGTACCCATTCTAGTGACCAAAACCATCATACAAACTAACACTGGTCAGCATACGACATAACCATACCACTTGTATCCCAGCATACGGCTCATACCTATGAGTCGTATTTTGTCCGTACAACGGATTTCTAGGAAATTTTCTAAGGGTCAAAACCCAGGATGTTTCACACACATTCACAGTTAGCTATCACAGTCCACCATTATTGCCTAATTAAAAAATTAACACACAACTAAACCACCATTCCATTTATTATTAACCAAGGCTATGAGTAGTGGTATCGTCACACTGACTATATCTTACAAGCAATGTCCTTAGCCAACCTTATAAAGAACAAAGATTCCTATGTACTGATCTTGGGTGTATTTATACTCCTAAGCACCATAACTTATCCATATTTTATCTAAGTTTAGAGAACAAAGTGCCTAGTTTCTTATTTTTTTACTCTACTTCTATGTAATTGAGTTAACCGATGTGATTAGCATAATTTCAGGTATTAATAAAGTAGATGAAGACATAATGGGACTATGGAATGTGGATGGAATATAACACAAGAGAGAGTAGTAGTTTGGATCAAATATGGCGCCTAGAAATTATGTCCAAGACTACTTTGTTATTTATAATTAGTTTAGGGACTTAGAAGGTAATTATGAGAGAAAAGATTATTAAAAGGCTTAATGCTGAATTTTTATTCATTGATTATTCTGTATGTTTGGAGAGAGGAGAGAGGCGGCTTACACTAAGTGAGAAACACTATTCATCTTCTCCACCAAGATCGTCTTCTAGTTTTTGGTATGATGAATATTTCTATTGTGATTTCCGTTTTACCCATGAGTGGCTAAATTTGTTAGTTAGGGTTATGGAAGCCTTGTAGCATACAGTCTATCACTTTAGGTTTTGAATTCATTATGGGATGATTTGTTTACATTATACTTTCTTCGCTTACCTTGAATTCTCGTGGTTGCAAACATAGAGGATATGCCTTAAAACATAACTTGTTCAAAAGGAAGGTTGATGTTCGTAAAAGAGAGTAGTGATAAGAAAATAGGATTCCCAACCCCTATTTCATATGTTAATGCCTTAGCAGGATTAACTACTTGGAGATTTCGTATTGTTTTTGGTAAAAGCTTTTGATTCGAGAGAACCAAAGTGAATTAGTCCTTGATGGTTGAGAAATACTAGAATTATGTTATTAAATACAATACGTTTCTCTATAAGCACAACGCATGTATGAATTCGTAAGGCTTATATTTTGAAAGTATTGAAAACTACAAGGTGGACATAACCTTAGCTTGCTATTTCTCTGAATTTGAATACTACTACGCATATTTTATCTTGTTAAACTGAAGCCATTAATTTGAGAACTGAATCAAATCCCCTTATTTATTTTAGGAAAAAGAACAATTAAAAGTCAACTAATCTGCATATAACTTTATTAGCACCATATTTCCCGTGGGATTCGACCCCAACCTAGTTGGGTTATATATGTGACAATGACTGCTTACGCTTTCGTAAGAGAGATGTAATTTGGGCGTATCAAAATTTAGCGCCATTGCCGGGGAATACTGTTATCGATTGAGTTTATGTGTGTTAATTGACTGTTAGTCAAGTTTCCTTATTTTACGTTATTTGTTGTTTTTGTTCGTTACAGGCTCATTGTATTTTATTCCACGAACCAGAAGTTCAGGAAAACCATTATTACCCTTCAATCTTGAACCTCATCTCATTAAAAGAATGGCTAACCAACAGGAAGCTGAAAGATTAGCCGCTTTGGCTAATAATCAATTAAATCAATAGAATGCAGATAACCTAGGTCGAGTACCTAATATAAATGAAGAGGACCTGGGAGATGATGATTTAATTGACCCGGCTAATAGGAGGCATGCAGCAGGGGTAGTTGCACCTGTAAATTGAAATCGTCCATTCAGAGAAATACTAGCCCGCCAAGCTGCACAGTTTGATGTTGACAATGATGAGGATAATTTAGAAAGAACTAGATCTACAAGGGAAATCATTCTACCACTGCTAGCTCCTGGGGTAAAATTCAACATCACCAGTACTGTGATCCAACTACTGAATCTGAAAGGACTCTTTGGTGGATTACCTGGTGATGATACAAATCTACATTTGGTGAATTTCATCAGTATTTGTAAGTCATTTGATAATACTGGAGTGGGACAAAATGCTATTCATTTAAGATTGTTCCCACTATCTCTATCTTGAGAGCAAACTATGTGGTTGAATAAGCTGACTCCTGATTCTATAACAAACTGGAGGCAATTGAAATGAGCTTTCCTAGAAAGGTTTTTTTCTCCCTCCAGAATGTTATAGTTGAGGGATAGGATCAACAACTTTAAGCAATTGGCTAATGAAGCTTTGTATAAGACTTGGGCGAGGTTTAAAAAGAAGGTGACGCAATGTCCAAACAATAAGATGATTGATGAACACTTGATGGAAATATTCTACAAAGCTTTGAACTTACTTACAAAGCCAATAGTAGATAATACTGCAGGAGGAGCTTTTATGGAGCTCACCTTTACTGAGGCTGCAGATATGTTAGAAAGAATGACTAAGACAAATAGATCTTAGCATACCAGAGATTATTTGGTAGCAAGCAATACTGGGTCTAGTGTAATAATAGAAGAGCCGCGTATGAGAAAAGAGTAGCGTGATTAGGATATGGCTCACATGAAAACCCAGATGGATCTGCTCAAAAAATATTTGCTATCAGGGAATATAGAAAAGGTAAAAGTTGTGGGGTCCTATGGTAAGAGAGCTGAATCAAACACTGAGAAAGAGGCTAACTACTTGTATAACCAGAGGGGTTTTCAGACCGTGGTCAAGGAAACCAAGGTTAAAACCATCAAGGATATTGGAAGAATAAAAATAACAAGAGTGGACTGTATGTACCTCCTGGAATCCATTATAATGCTGCCACCAGTTCAGAAAAAATGTCCATGGAGGACATAATGGAGAAAATATTAAAGGGAGTTGAGGCGACCAATTTTAGGGTAACTACTATGAAGAGTGACATATCTTCCATGAGTCAACTAGTAAACTCGCACTCAATTGCTATTAAACAACTGGAGCAGGAGATGAGCTAATTATCTGCAGCATTCAACCAAAGATATAATGGGACTCTACCAAGTGATACAGTTCAAAATCTGAGGAATGATAGATCGTTATGACCATTACCACTAGGAGCAGTAGGATGTCTAGTCCAGCATTGGGAGCATCTTCTCATACTTATGCAATTGAAATAGATTAGGATATAGTTGATGAATCTTTAATGGTTCCTGTAGAGTTGGGAAGTTTGAAAAAGAAGAGTGAGAAAGTGGAACAACCATCTAAGCCAAGCATGTTAGTGATGTGGAGCAAGGCATAAGAAAGGAGGTAAAAGTTGCTCCAACTGAAATCCCAAGGCCACCACCCCCATTTCCACAATGATTAAAGAAGAAAGAAGATGATAGAAAGTTTAGCAAATTCATGGCTATGTTGAAGAAGTTGACAGTGAATGTACCTTTACTTGAAGTACCGGAACAGATGCCTGGATATGCTAAGTTTATGAAAGACCTGTTGACGAAGAAAAGAACTGTGAGCTATGAAATGGCAAATCTTTATCATTATAGTGCTATTGCTACAAGATCTATTATCCAGAAAAAAGCTAATCCAGGAGCATTTACTATTCCATGTACGATTGGATTGTTAAAGTTTGAAAAGGCCTTTTGTGATCATGGGGCAAGTATAAATCTTATGCGATTGACGGTTTTCAAGAAACTAGGTTTGAGAGATCCTACGCCTACCAATATGCGGCTTTTAATGGTGGATAGATCAGTAAAAAGGCCGATTGGGATTCTACATGATGTACTTGTAAAAGTTGCAGATTTTATATTTTTTGCCGACTTTATAATTCTTGATTGCGAAGTAGACTTTGAAGTACCCATAATTTTGGGTATGCCATTCTAAGAAACTGGGAGAGTGTTAGTTGACATGGAGCTGAATGAGCTAAAATGTAGGCTCAATGAGAAAGAAATTAGTTTTGAAGTATGTCGGTCTATAAAACAAAAAAAGGAGATGAGTGTATTCTTGATTGTTGATGTATTCTATGAAGATGAGCGAGATGTACCAGTTAAGGATAGGTATGTTGTGGAGACCATAACTGGTTTGGTTAAACTTGCAAGCAAGTATGTGAGTGACTTCAAAGTGGTTGGACTAGGAATGAAGCATTTTCTTGAACCAGCAAATGAGGTACAAATGGTATCATCTATGTATCTTGACGAAGTCTGAGTAGTCAAGATAATGGAGTCGTGCCACGGTGTTAAATTAGAAGCTGCATGGGAGGTAACCCATGATCTTATTTTTATTTTGTCATGTTAAACAAAAATACAAAAATAATAATCGAGCCACGACCGAAACTACGACACTTAGTGGGAGGCAACCCATTCTTCTAATTATTTTTGTTATTTTTAATTAAGTGTAGATGCATGAAGTACTAAGGAGTAAATTAGTACCAATTTTGGTTTGGAATTGAGCCAGGTCAACGGTGGTAAGTTTAGGAGTGGTGGGAACATTGCAGGAAAAATGGCTCTGATGATGATCTCAATGGAGGTGGCATGACTCTTAATGTGGATGAGGAGTACAACTACCCAGGTTCTTTATATTTTTATTGGCACTGGGGACAGTACTTAGCCTACGTGTGGGGTGGATGGCTGCTTAGCTACTTGTTCTGTAAGAAAATAGTACCTTATCCTTAACATTCTTCTGTGATAGGATTAGTTATTTTGTTTATTTTGTTTCTTGTTAGATGTTTATTCTATTTAGACATAGTTAGGTGTTTTTCTCGATGATGGATGGATGACGACAGTCTTAAGAGAAAATTATTCATTTAATTACATGTAACTGTTCTTGTGGATCACATGGCATTATAACATAAGTATGTGATGGATCATTATGTTTGAAACACCTAGGCTCTAGTTGTGAATCTTGCTGTGATTGTTGGTTTTATCTAAATTCATGTAATTATTGGGTCGAGAATCTATAATGCTCCTAATTGAGTTGACCATGTGCCATGAGTGTGTAAGACTGTTGTATATTCCTTATTGCAACCGATGCTAGAACTTGCCTGGTGTGTGTGTAAAGCAAAATAAAGATTCTGAGTTTAGGAGATAAAACACTGCCAACCATACGAGTCCTTTATACGACTCGTACCAAGCCCTATGACTCATACTCTTAATTCGTACCTATTCCAGTGACCAAAACCATCCCACCCACTAACACTGGTCAACATACGACAGGACCATACCACTCGTACCACAGCATACGGCTCATACCTATGAGTCGTATTTGGTCCGCATAACGGATTTCCAGGAAATTTTGTAAGGGTCAAAACCCATAATGTTTCACACACCTTCACAGTTAGGTATTACACCCCACCATTATTGCCCAATTAAAAAATTAACACACAACCAAACTACCATTTAATTAATTATTAACCAAGGTTATGAGCAGTGGTATCATCACACTAACTATATCTTACAAGCAATGTCCTTAGACAACCTTATAAAGAAAAAGAATTCCCATGTACTGATCTTGGCTGTATTTATACGCCTAAACAACATAACTTATCCATATTTTAACTAAGTTTAGAGAACAAAGTGCCTAGTTTCTTATGTTTTAACTCTACTTTTATGTAATTGAGCTAACTGATGTTATTAGCATGATTTCAGGTATTAATGAAGTAGATGAAGACATAATGGGACTATGGAATGTGGATGGCATATGTCATAAGAGAGAGTAGTAGTCTGGACCAAACATGGCGCCTAGAAACTATGTCCAAGACTAGTTTTTCATTTATAATTAGTTCAGAGACTTAGAAGGCAATTATGGGAGAAAAGATTATTAAAAGGCTTAATACTGAATTTTTATTCATTTATTAATCTATATTATTTGGAGATAGGAGAGAGGCGGCTTACACTAAGGGAGAAATGCTATTCATCTTCTCCACCAAGATCGTCTTCTATTTTTTTCATATGATGAATATTTCTATTGTAATTTCCGTTTTACCCATGAGTGGCTAAGTTTATTAGTTAGGGTTATGGAAGCCTTGTAGCATACAGTCTATCACTTTGGGTTTTGAATTCATTCTGCATTGATTTGTTTACATCATACTCTCTTCGCTTACCTTGAATTCTCGTGGTTGCAAACATAGAGGATATGCCTTAAAACGCAACTTGTTCGAAAGAAAGGTTGATGTTCAAAAAAGAGAGTAGTGACAAGAAAATAGGATTTCCAACCCCTATTTCATATGTTAATGCCTTAGCAGGATTAACTACTTGGAGATTTCGTATTGTTTTTTGTAAATGCTTTTGATTGGAGAGAACCAAAGTGAATTAGTCCTTGATGGTTGAGAAGCACTAGGATTATGTTATTAAATACAATACGTTTCTCTGTAAGCACGATGTATGTATTAATTTGTAAGGCCCATAGTTAGAAAGTATTGAAAACTACAAGGTAGACATAACCCTAGCTTGCTATTTCTCTGAATTCGAATACTACTACACATTTTCATCTTGTTAAACTGAAACTATTAATTTGTGAATTGAATTAAATCCCCCTATTTATTTTACGAAAACGAATGATTAAAAGTCAACTAATCTGTACACAAATTCATTAGCACCATATTCCGTATGGGATTCGACCCCTACCTAGTTGGGTTATATATTTGACAATGACCACTTACGCTTTTGTAAGAGAGGTGTAATTTGGACTTATCATTACTTAATAATTATGAAGTAGTGATAAGATTTGGGTGTAATTCAGAATAATTCATGTACCCATAGATTACATTATTAAGTTTCTTTGGGGATTCCCATGTACCCCACAAGTAGTTCATTATTATGTTTTCTAGGGAGATTCCCTTTTACCCCATAAGGACTTTAATTAAACCAAACCATGACCACTAAAACCTTACCATTTATCCATTTTAAACCTTCCATCTAGTTTAAGTTCCATTACTAAGTTATATCATGCAATAGTTTCATTAAAAGTCTAACTATGTAATAAGAGCATTCTCATAGGCATTTTAACAAACGCATTGGTGGCATATAGTTTCCAAAACCAAGTACCAATTAACCATTCCCATGCAACCACATGTTCAAACCACCATTAAAACATGAAAACTATATGTAAAAGACATTGGAAATCCATAACCAACCATTATAACCAAAACCCCCAACATATATTTAAAAACCCAAAACCATACCACAATTATGCCATACAAACCATACATTAAATCATGCTTTTAGTTAAACTAACAATGAGGGAGGAGTAACATGACTTAGATTACGAAGATGATGGGGAAAATACATCGTTGTAAGCCCCAAATTGATCCTATTGATGAAACCCTAGCTTTTCTTGACCCAAGAGCCTTGAGAGAATTCGAGAGAGTGTTTTAAATATTTAATATTAGAATAATAAGGTAAATAATATAACAATAGTGTTATAAGTCATGGGGAGGTTAACAGGGGAAATATCCAGATTACCCCTAGCTTAAACTGTGTAGAATTTCCATAGAAAAGTATGACCACCTTCTTCTAATACCTTAGGGTACGAGTGGTACCATTATCTCATACCCTAGACCACCCTTTGGACTCCAACGCTGCCACACATAGGACCACTATGGCCAAACCATACCCAACCATATGACCAGTACCCTAAATCATACCTTAGGCAGAATAAAATCCTCTTGGTTAAGCATCGGGTAACATACAATTGGCAACATACTACTAGTACCCTAAGATACGACTAGTATGACCTAACTGTACCTTCAACAGAAACCAACCAATACACTCTGGTTACTATATGACTAAGACCAACCAAATCATACCACATTATACTAGAAGTATCCCAAGTCATATGATGTCCAAAAGCCAAAAATTAGGAAATTTTCTAAGGGTCAAAACCTAGGGTGTTTCATAAAGGTACATCAATTCATCAAAAAAGTACATCAAGGAACTTCTAGTCAGGTTTGACATGGGAACAACCAAGAAAAATGGTACTATAGTTACTACTTGATGTCACCAAAATTACACATCCCAAAAAGTATAAAAGAGTCATTGAATCAAATATAGAACCTAACAAGGTTGGGTTTGCCACGAAGAATAGGCCAAAATTATTTCAAGACTTTGTCTATGTAACTGGCAAGTAAGTAAATAAAAGAAAGGGATTTCATGAAAGAAAGTGGTAAAAATAAGAGTTGTTCATTCATTGGATTTTTAATCAATATGAGACGAGCATTAGGATTGTGAAACCCATGACTTCACAACTCCATAGGCTATTCATGCTAGAACACTATCCCAATGATTTGCATGAAAAATGTAAAAAGATATATTATGTCTAACTGTCTCTCAACTTTGGTCAAAGGATTTTCACTTATCTACTCTCAGGCATAGAGCATTGCATTACTAACCCTTGTTCTGCTATTTTATTTAACTATAACAGTTAAGGTTCAAGCTTATTAGATGAAGGTTGATAGCTTTAAATCTCTATTGTTATCTTATTTTCCTAATTTTTACCTCTTCCTCAAGCAACTTTAGACTACAGGAGAATTCCTAGCATTTGCAACTGTATAGAAAACAATCAGACTAAGGAACTGGCAATACATGAAAGCACATCGGTCTAGAATGATTTCGTACTTAACACATTTAATTAATTCCTCATGGTTCCCACAATCCTAGCTATGTTGTTTAGATACTTATTATAGTAAACACCCAAGGAGAATTCAAAGATGAAAGTATAATTTTTTACTTACAAGAAGAAATAAATTGCAAAATCTTAAGTTTTATTACAACCCTAGAAATAATGTTCGTACAATTCTAATAATATGTTTTAGAATTGTACAATATGATGTTGTGAATGTAATGATTGCATAACCTTGAATAATAAATCAAATAAGAGTATTTATAGATACAATAAATCTTTTCTAAAAAATATAGGATTACAAAAATGGAAGTGATGACGCCCCTAACAATAAGTCATATAGACTGTCTACAACCCATTGTCAGTCATTTTTCCTTGCCGTGATCTATTCATTACTCTACTGGACACTACTCATTCTGTGGCTCTACGGGTTATAGGTTGACTCCTTTCCTGTATGCTTTTCTTCATGGTGTAAGGTTTTTTCTTAAAATACTCAAGATGGCTACTCAAGATAAATTATCATTAGACATAGTAAGTCGTAGCCTCCTCTCGTAACCTACTTGTCCTTTAATATGTTTAAGGTTGTAACTACACAGACCTCCTAATAGTTTCTAGGGTACAACTCATCACGTAGCACTATGAGTCATTGCCTACCATCATCACCACTCGTACCTGCTTAACACTTTTATGACTTTTAACTTATTTTCTTAAAATGGTTCCTCTATGACTCCAATTCTATTCCAATGAGTTGTAGTCACCCTTTCTATTTATCATTTAAGTCAATTATCTTTTTAGACTTATGACAACCTGGGTGACAAGTTTTATTGTAACCTAATGACTCGTTTCCCTGTAAGTTTTGTCGTACTTATGCATATTTTGCTTTTTTTCATTCCAATCACATCCAACCCTGTTCTCCTACAAAACTACAACAAACATATCATATCTAGATAAAAATACCTTTTGATTTGTGAAAGTTCCTTGTTTTAAGTGTCTCATGTGTCGTAAGTCTGCGTCACATCAACACCCTCAACTTAGAATGTTTTCATGTCCTTGGGCAAACAAAATACTAATCTAACTAAGACGCTTAACTTAGAGAAAATGTAAGATCACTAATGCAGTCAACTTTCTTTTAAAACTCATTCCCCGATCACACATGCAAATCATCAAATCATTTAACACCCTCAGTTCTTATCAAAACTCCCAATTTAGTGTTAAATACAATTACTCTAACACAATAGGATCTGGACATGGCACTACATTATGATTAGATAACCCAACATATTAACCGTTGCACTACCTAAAAATTCCTCACATTAAATAAGTCCTCTCTCACTTGTCAACCCTCTCACTCAGACATAGAAGTCAGGTTGTGTGCATGTGATACCAAAGGCTTGACCTTATTTTCTATGCTTCAGCTTTCTAATAGTCAAGTTAGGATCATAATAAGTCTTTTCTAGCCTTGTAATGTAGGCTTAGGGATAGGTATGATACATTTGGGTACATAGACTTATTCATTCTTAGCTCCACTTTCTTATTTCCTTTATACACCATTCTTCATTCTATTCCCTGTTTTGAACTCTGGTGAGGTTTTATTTTTAGATCAACTTTCTATGTATATATATAAATTTTCTCTTTTTTATTTCTTTTACTCATACCACACCCAATTTCCCCTTTTTACTACTAATTCTTCATATACTCCTTTTACATATCCCTACATAATAACCACCCTCAACATAGAAAATCTACTTGAGTTGAGGTATATAGTATCCAAGGAGGTACCAAGGACAACAAAGGTTCATTGTAGAAATTGGGATGGTGAATTGGTTCTATTAAGGCTCAAATTTTTGGTCCAAGGGATAAATAATATTTAGTAGGTCATTTAGGATTGAGTGGACTAAGTCAAACATGGCCTATGATCCTTTCCTAACCTCCTATCCTATAGATTTTAATGAGGCTAACCGGTCAAGTTCTAGATCGCACATACACAATCCAGTAGGTAACATACCTTTCTAACTCATGGCTTAGGGAATTACAACCTATTCTATTAATATTATATCATCTAGGTTATCCTATTAACAGTTTCTAATGCCATGTATAGATTCTAATAGTGGTTACAACTGAGTACATGAAAACACTACATCACAAAAACAAAATTTGGAGGGTATCATTTTAAACACAATAAAAAATACGTAAGCATGCTAATTCAAATCAAACTGCACAAAATTCTATTAGATTAATTTAAGTTAGACTATCATCAAAAACAACCAAATAAAAAGTAAAAAATCCTAAACATATTAGTTCTAACTCTGGTTGTGAAGTCGAGGAAAAAGAAATGCGACAACAAAAATCCTTGCATGTGGTACACCCCCACCCAAAACTTTTAGATAATGCACTATCCATAGTGGATAACTATTAAAATAATAAGAATAAGAGAATAAAGACATACCTATGGCATAAAAGGTGCCTGATAACAAAGTTTCCTCTGTCGGGGCCTCAAAATGAACCCAGTCTCAGCAGTAATAGCCTCGACAATGGATGGGGCTCTTATGTTAACGTGTACCCTAGTGATGGATGGTGAAATCAATGATGTAATAGACTCGAGGGACAATACAGAATCCCTACTCATATTAGCATCATCAGCATTCACAAGCTCACTAATTCAAGATCTTCCAACTCACCCTCTTATCTCATGGACCTAAGGTAACTGGTCCTGTAATGACTTCTTATTTGCTGTAATGGCCTTTTGAAATTACTATTTTCGTGTCTCCTTTTTCTTTTTTTACTTATTCTCTCTTTACTTTCTACTAAAATATTTTCTTTTCCATTGGTGCCCCATATGTTGGGCACCTCGTCTATTGGGATCTCCTTAATAACAGGAATGGTAGGAGTCTGAAAAGTTGGGTACATCCTTGTGGACATATCCTGTATAGTATCTCTCAAGGTGCCAACTCCTTATGAATCCCTACAAGATCTGGGGATTGCATCCCTTCGAGTTTCTTGTTAATTCATCGCTTATAAAACCTGGCCTGCATGACATGCATCAAACCTTAAATCTTCTTTATCACCTATAGATATACCCCTTCCTTAATATTAGCTACTTTTCACTCGAGGGCGAATAATCATTTTATCACATTATTTAGAAATTCTTAAGAAACCAAGACATATCCTCCAATGGATGAATGTGGTGTTGATGGTCTCGAGGTCGGTGGAGTCGAGGCTGGTGGTGACTTAGAATCTATAGAGCATATGACATCAATAAAAACTTCTAGCTCAGGTCGTGCAATCTTAGCCTATGTGTCTCTAAGGTTTGCGAAACCTGGAGTATTAATGTCCATGTGCATACTGAACTGGGATGCACCCTGAAGCAATACAACACCAACTTTTACTCTAGAAGTTAGATTTTCCTGATCTCGAATCAACCCCAAATCAGTAGTCTGGTGGATGGTCATAAAATTATCTTCATTAGGTAGCATCAAAACTCTATCATCTATGCAAGGTTTTGGTAGCAGACATAGGAAATCCAAACTCGTATCAGTACTCGTGACCTTATCATGGACCTTTTTTACAATTATCTTAGCAATATCAATGTCATAGCCTCCATAATACATGCTGCCAAGGCATCCTTGTCAAGGCTTAAAATGTTTTCTCTAATTGTCGAGATCAACCTGTGGAAAACCAGTGTCCTCCATTCTTTTGCCACTAAATTTAGACTACCTTTAGTTTTATGAAAAGATGCCCCTGTAGCCCATTGGATATTCTTATGTGTAGTATCAATGATACCAATAATCCAGTGTAGATGAATATGTTCGTCCCTCATACCAATCTACTCTATTTTAACTTTTTTTATTTCATTTAATAGGAAGCTTAAACTTAGCACCATGCAAGAAATAGGAGATTATCTGTGTCGAGATATTCACTCGAACTCCTTGAATCATCAACGAATAAAATGCATAACCATCCTTCCATGCTAACCCTTGTGGAAGCATCTACTTTAACTCTATCTAGTAGGATGCAAAAATTTTTGAGCTATGATCAGACTATATCTGTTAGGTTCTCTAGTTATCCATTCAAAATGGTACTTTTTAAATAATACTTCAAACTTTGGCATGTTGGACATACCTCCCATTAACAACTTTGGCTAAACATAAAACCCTTAATTTGGCTTCGAAGTTATGGGGACAATAGCACACTCCTGCTCACACAATTATTAAACGTACCCCCACTGGTTGACAACTGGAATCAGGGTAGCCTCAATTTATAAACCAGGTTGGTCCTATGGAGGTGGTGGAATATCAAGTGGCAGATTGTCACTTGTGGCCTCATCTTTACTACCTTCAACTTCTTTTGAATATGATCCCCACCTTTCATCACTGGACTTGTTGCCAGATGCAACCTCATCTCTAATTTTGGAGACACTCTTTTCTCCAGCCTTTTCATCTCCATAGTTAAGCCTAGTTTCCTCTCTTTTTTTAGATTGGGAAGGGAAAGGTGAATCTGGTGGTAATGGATGAGCTTTTGTTATTCGAGGATTGGATTTTTAGCCCCAAGTCAATCTACCATGTGGTTGGAATGACCCTAAAATGGGTATTCCACAATGGAGACATTGGACTCCTAATCATCATTATTTAATTCATCCTTAGTTGGTGTATGGATCGAGCCTATTTTTTGAGAGTTTGTCTCTCCCCTTGGTAGTGTGATTGCTTAGTGCCATCATGCCTATGATGGATTTCTCATTATTTAAACTATAAAGAATAAAGAAGAAAAAAACAAGAGGAAAAATAAAAATTGTAAGTGCATCCCATCAATACGAGTCGAGTTACGACTCGTAGCTAGAAGGCTATGAGTAGTTGTTGTGATTGTAGGGTAAGAGATGTGATCTGGGCATAACTGCTATTCACTCAATGACTAAAACTTACGAGTCATGGGGTTACTAAATGACTCATAGAGAGAACCATTGTAGGAGTCAATGCTAGCAGGTATACTCACTATGGGTTTGCCCAATAACTTTAAGTGACACTATGACTTGTTGGGCAAGTCATAGGGAAAATAGTGAGAAGTTCTTAGAATATTACATATTTCTAGTCCCTAAGAGTTGAACGACGAGTCATAATGTTTGACAATGACTCATTGGGCAACTCGTAGAGTAAATAATGAAGGAAATACAAGGTACCACCCATATTGACAGTTACTACTAGTCACAAGACTAGTCATAACATGTGGCAATGACTCGTTTAGTACCACATAGTGACCACCAATATAGGTAGTCAACTCTTTTTTCTCATTACTTGTCAAATAAAAATTACCCAATTAAAACCCTACCCAAGGCTACTCATAATTCCCCAAGGTAATTAGCATACTAAATTATACACTCAGTCAACCCCAATTTAGTGAATGCTCATATCATCCCCAACTTAGTGAATGCTCATATCATGTATCAAAATAATTTTCTTGTGTTTTTAGATTTTTAACCCAAGCCTTACTTTTGTTCAAACAACTCATACAAGGAAAAATCTTACCAAAATATCAAAAGTAATGTAAAATTAGAGAGAAAGAATAGTCACTTACTTTAAATCAAAGGGTGATGCTTGGGATTTTTCTTTAACGTAGCGAGTTCTTGAGGGAGTAGCCAATTTAGGAGTAGTTTTAATTTTAGATGGGGTAACTTAGGTTTGAGAGAAGTGTATTTGAAGTGGGAAGGACAATTATGGAAGAAAGGGAGTTTCACACATTCTAAAGGAAAGGGAATGGAATTGGATCGATTCCTTTTTAATCATGTGCAAACCGGGTCGGATCATATATTTTATTTTACAAATTTGACCAAATTTTTACTATTGACCATGACCTCTCTTGACTACGCATTGTTTATGAATATGGGTCACACACTTCATCCACATTTTCATAGGCATGAAAAAATTCCTGTACTCACGACTTATGGTGACAAGCCATAGTGAGTGGCTACAACTCGTTGTAAGAGTCATAAGGACGCTAGAGACTATTTTCTTGATTTATTATTCTTTGGTTGTTCCCCCAAAAGTCATGTTGACGTTTCATCAAGTGGACCTACATGTCTTAGGGTCACTCATTTGGCCTAGAAAATAGAAAATAATCAGTGTCCTTTCCTGCTTAGCCCTGCCTACAAACTTGAACACATATATTACCTTATAACTATTAAGTGCATACATGGGTTGCCTCCCAAGAAGCGCTTGATTTAATATTGTGGCACAATATGGCCAAGTTGGGTACTCAGACATCCCTAACTATACTGTGGGTTTTCTCCCATGAAGCGCCTAATTTAATATCGCGACACGACCCGGCTCCATTGATTACTTAGTCTTTATCAAGACCCAAATTTGGACATACCATTTTTTTTATGTTTCCTAAATAGTACTTAACACGTTGTCCATTTATGTTAAATAGGACATCACCACTTTGTTACATCTCGGTTGCACCATGTGGAAATACTCTCACCACAGTAAATAATCAAGTCAATCTTAATTTTATTTTTCTTGGAAACAACTGAGGTCTCGAATTATAAAGTAAGACTAAATTGTCGGGTTGGAATTCTCTTTGCTTAGTTTTTTAGTCATAGTACAACTTCATCTTCTCCTTATACTAGGTTGGACTCTCATAGGCACAGAGATGGAACTCATCCATCTTTTCCACTCATAAGTTTGTTGCATCATAGTCATGACCCGGCCTCAAGCCTGTCCATAACGGGTATCTCAAGCCCACCGTGGATCGGAGACCACCCCTATAATCTATACAATCCAAACATGATATAGTATAATATAAAAAGAAATTCAAGTAAACATATGGAAGATAAATTAACAAGACATGGGTTCAAAGATCCCAAGCAAATATTCTAATCCACAGTTGTCCACAAAATCCTCTAAAACAATTCGAATAACAACTAGGTCGGGACATGCCCCCGACAGTGGACAAAATGAAATCCAAAATATGAAAAAAACCCAATAGGATTTCGACACTCATAAGGAAAGCAATGAAATGTTCGGCCTTCTGTAAGATGGAGGCTCACCACTTCAACGTAACCTAATTGATGAACCATAATCCACCTAATGCTACATAGTGGTAAAAGAGGCATCCTTAAATCCTACATTATGAAATAATATGTCATCCTAGGATGGTTGCGGGATGAGCGCTAGAATGTAACTCAGGATATCGATAAAATAATACGTTTCACAAATCAAGTCCAACTCAATGTACATGTTCACATACACAAATACATTCATATATAAGATGTTGAGATAGGGAACAAGGTTTAACATGGGGTTTAAAATTATTAACCTGGACTGTGTAGCTTCAATTATCATAAAGGAACCCACAGGCTATATGGGTCCGTCTTTCCCCACCGCAAGGGCCCCAATGCATGTTAGCAGTACGAACCAGAGAAGTCCAAGGAAAGGCCAGGTAATCTAGAACCCCATGCCAATCCAAGATATATATTTATATATACTAGTGTGAACTATGCATATGGTCATGAAGACCCACGCCAAAAATGTGGTTTCTAGTATCGGTCCCTCCATGACCTCCACCTTTTATGATGAGCTACAAAACCCTCATTAAGACCAATTAAAATATTTGCACATACCCCATCCATTAATGAATAGTCATTTATTAAGGCTTTCACTGTTGTATTGTCATACCTATAATCTTACAAGCTTATTGAATCATGTCATTCCGATTATCCATTACTTGGGGGAATCCATGACCCCCAAGGCCAAATTTTAAAATCAAAATACGTTCCATTAACCTTTTTATGAAATACAAGGTTTCAAAGTTAGTTTCAATATGCATATATAAATGTTTCAAAGTCAATTTCATAAGGTGGGCTGAGGCTATTTCCAATATTAATACAAAAAATCCATACGATACAGGGGAATCCATGACCCCCATTCCATTATTATTAAATTTAGGGGAATCCACAACCCCCATTCCATTATTCTTAAATTTTGGGAAATCCCTGAACCCCATTCCAATTCCCATGCCTATGCACAAATTCAGTTAAAACCATGACATAAAGCATGAATAACAATTCCAAAATCATAAAAAACCAATGAACTAGTAGTCATTCAAAACCTTCAACCCATCATTCAAAACTCAACAAGTAAATACACATAAACCATAATTAAACACATACTTTTCATAAAATAATAGGAAAGAGATAAATGCTTGAGAATACAAAGAAATCGGAGAGAAACCACAATTTGGAGCTTTAGATAATCAATCCCTAGAAACCCAACCTTTCTCTTGATTAAGGAATTTAAGAGAGGAGAGTGTTTATGACTTGTTAAATAATGAAAAAAATTTGGTCCCTTAGGGTATTTAGGTCATGGAAGCTAAGTGTGGAAGGAAGAGAAATAACCGAATTGCCCTTAATTAAAAGTGTAGAAAAATTGTTACCAGTCGCTATGGGTCACCTCACGACTCGTGAGAACTGGTCATGAGTTGTCACCATGACTTATGGGCTTGGCAGAAAGTTTGGGCCTTTATATTAGTTTGGCGATGAGTCACTCATCACGACTCCTGACCTCACCATATGACTCGTGAAGTCCTAACTATGGTCTTAGTGGAAACCATGGACAAACTTAATAGTCAGCAATGTTAGAACTCTACGACACATGAGGAGTTTTCAAGACTCGACAATTGAGTAGTAGCCTAAGCAGTGAGCACAACAGTAAGAGAATTTTCAGAGTTTAGAACCTGGGTGTTACATTACCCCCTAGGATCATTCATCAATGAATGAAGAGCCAAGATACCTATTAGTATAATATAAGAAAGAATGAAACCACAAAACCAAAAGGCAAATTTGATAGGCCACAAGAAAAAGAACGAGAATCATACCTCAAGCATTGTCATCCAATGCTAGAACAACAACGGATATTTGGACTTAATGTCTTAACGGCCTCCCAAGTAGCTTTCTCTACCTTTTGATTCCTCCAAAGGAATTTTAACGAACCTACATCCTTAGTCCTCCATCTACATATTTGCCTATCCAAAATCTTAATTGGGACTTCCTTATAAGATAAGGAATCCAAAATACCAACACCTTCTAAAGGGACAATCAAAGAGGGATCACCCACACACTTCTTCAACATTGACACACAAAAAACCGGATGAATAGAACCCAAACTCGCAGGCAACTCCAATTAATAAGTGACATTCCTCACTCTTCTCAAAATCAACTACATACCAACATAATGGGGGATGAGATTTCCCTTCTTCCCAAGCATCCTCACTCCCTTCATAGGCAAAACTTTCAGGAATACCTTATCACCTACGTCAAACTCAAAGTCCCTTCACCTTACATTCGTATAGGACTTTTGGCAACTTTGGGCTCCATGGCTTGGTAAACCAAGTTAGGACCAAAAAATTGAATCTTACCAACCTCAAACCACCCAATAGGAGACTTACGCCATCTACCATAAATATCCTCAAAAGGATCCTTTCTAATGCTAGAGTGATAACTATTATTACAGGCAAACTCAATCAGAGGTAAGTGATCCACCCAACTTTTATTAAAGTCCATCACACCATCCCTTAACATATCCTCCAAAGTATGAATAGTCTTCTTCATTTTCTACTCGTTCGAGGATGTAAAGAAATGCTAAGGTTCACCTTAGTCCCCAAACCTTTTTGAAATAGAAGCCAAAAGTGAGAAGAGAACTGCACGCCTTGGTTTGAAATGATAGACACCGATGCTCCATGTAACTTGAGGATTTCCTAGATAAATAATTAAGCATAATTCTCACCAGAATAAGCAGTCCTCACAGGTAGAAAGTGAGCAGACCTAGTCATCCTATCCACAATGGCTCTAATTGAATCGTACTAATTATGTGTCAACGGAAGACCTATAATGAAATCTATATTGATCACTTCCTACTTCCACACAAGAAATTCTATATCTTAAGACATGCCTCTTGGCCTCAAGTGCTTAACCTTCACTTGATGACAAAATATAAACTTATCTATAAAGTTAGCCATATATCTCTTTATATTATTCCACTAATAGTTCTCCTTCAAATCATAATACATCTCCGTCGAACCTAGATGGACTTTATACCTTGACTTATGAGACTCAATCAAATTCCTTTTCCACAACCCATCAATATTTGAAACACACAACCTACCTTGGTACCTCAGAATACCATCACCACCAATCTCAAAGGCCATAACCTTTTGTTGTCCCATATCAACCTTTATCTACATAATAATTGGATCCAAAGACTATTTCTCCTTTACCTCACCAGCAAGATATAATTTAACCACTTCTTGCATAATTACTCCTCCATACTCAAGGGTCCAAAATACAAACTCCCAAGTTAGCCAATCGGTGAATATCCTTGACCAATCCTTTCTTCTCATCATCCACGTGAGATAAAATCCCCATGGACAACCTGTTATGAGTATCAGCAACCACATATACTTTACCTATATGATAGTAAAGACTTATAACCATAGTCCTTTAGCAAATCAAGCTATTATCTCTGCCAAAGATTTAACTCCTTCTAAGTAAACACATACTGCATGCTTTTATGATCTGAATAAATGTCTACATTCACCCCATACAAATAATTGTGCTAAATCTTCAAAGAAAATACCACAACTGACAACTCTAGATCATTATTTGAAAATTTTCTCTCATGAACCTTAAGTTGCCTAGAAACATAAGACATATCATTCCAATGTTGCATTAAAACACAACCTAGTCCCACACAAGACACATCATAATAAAAAAATAAACCCATTATTACCCTCGGGCAGTTTCAGAATTGGTGTAAAGGTCAATTTATCTTTCAACTCCTTAAAGCTACTGTAGTACCCTGGGAAATTTTTCATTAAAATTTTATGCGTAAACGTGTTGGGTTCTATCTTCTAGAATGAATTATAAATTTTTCATATGGAATGTCTTAGATTATAACCCACCATTACGTAGAGTATCGAATAATATTTCCAACGATATGTGGATCATCTAAAACGGACACCCAAGCGATGAGTTATGAAAATTTCGATCGAACCATGAATAGTAGTGAACAGTAAAACGTGCATGAAAAAGTACTAAGGCCTAGTGTATTTTTTCTCCAACTTTAAAAAATCATAACTCCTTGTACATAATATTATGGGTGATCTACTATATATCAACGAAAAGCATTGTGAGTCCTCTTTTCAATGAAATTAGTTTCATCCAATTTTTCTATCGGAGCAAAAAGTTATGGTCAATCTACTTCAGCCTATCAAAAGCAATTTTTTAGGTCAACTTCAAATGATCATAACTTCTCATACACAATGATTTGGGTGAGATATTATATATCAACGAAAATATATGAGAGTTATCTTTCTAATGAAATTGGTTTCATCTAATTTGGATATCGGAGTAAAACTTTATGGCTGATCTACTTCAGACTATCAAAACAGTCCACCAAAGGACAGATTCGAGAATTATTTAATTTTTAGGGGCATTTTGGTCATTCCCCCTGACCCAAAATCTTTTCAAACCCTATATTAAAGCCTATTAGAAGTATTATATATTATATTTTATAAAATTCCCTAAAAAAAAACCTAAGCTCCTACATCCAACTTCAAGAACCTCTAAAGTTCACCATTAATTCTACAAATTTATTCAAGATTCCAAGTTTCTAGTTCAAGAACTCCAAGAACCATCATTCAAAGGCACGATTAACATCTCAAAAATGAGTATCGATCTAAAGTTCATCATTCAAGGTATGTGGAGTTTTTCAACAAGAACTCTCTTTTGTTCTTGTGCCCACGAGTAATTTTCTTTACAAAGGCATGAGTTTTATTTGATTTTTACGAATTTAAAGCATGAACCCATATCTCATGATTATTATTATGAAATCTTGATGTTTATGATTTTGAAAGATGAATTTACATGTGTGGAGATATAAAACATGAATCTTGAATGATATTTATCATGATTTTCATATTTGGGTCATGAATCCCCATTGGAAATTGTGTTTTTTTGAGAAAGTGTGTGTTATAAGCACGTTGATGTTGAATATTTGAGATATTTTGAATGATTTGACCTTTTGGTCTTAATGGAGTTATTTGAACTCGAGTGTGAAAGAAATCCACAACGTGGTTGATTTTGATAGATGGGAAGCATGATGGCTCCCGATGTATATTTATATATTACTAAAATTATTTTGTTGTGGATTGTCTTTGAAATAATATGAGCTAAGTCCGAGAGAAATCTTTAGCATCGAGTGGGAGGTATAAAGTGACCTTACTTCCCTAGAACTACGTGCCCCTATAGGAGTGAGCCTGAGGCTGATTTATATAGTGATCACTAGTTTGTGTGGATTTGATATCGATAGTCTTACTCTGATGGCAAGGATAGGATAACTCTCCCCAACGTGGGTTGTACGTTGGACTCCATGTAGCTCACATGGTTTATGTCAGTTATAGGATCTCCCAGTGTGTGTGTATTTTCTTGTGTCTATGGTGAATGGTGAAGTGATTTGAAAGTGGAATTATGAAAGTTATTCTTTCGAAAGATTTAAATGATATTTACATTATGAGAATTGATAATCTTGATGAACTGAAAGTGATTGAAAAATTATATGATGACTCACATGTGTTATTGTACTTATTTCATCCTCTTATAATTATGATGATTTTCTTCGGGCTATGTAAGTCTTTCATACATCCTTCTTGTTTCTTATAAATATTTATGATGATGATATTTATACAACTGCACACCCCCCCATATACTCGGTTTCTTTCCTTAGTACTGACCCACATCTTCGGATATGGGCTGTATTTTCTCAGAATGTAGGTTCAGGTGCTCAGTTCAAGGTTTGACAGTGATTCTTCGGGCACACTGTACTATATCCTCTGTTGTGGTAAGTCCTCATGTTCTGAGGATGTGATGTCTGATATTGGTTTAACAGAATTGTTTATATTTGATAACTGAGTATGAGTCAGTTGGGGCATGTCTCAATGGCTCGCTGGTTCTATTGATTTTCTTAGAGGCTTGTCAGACCAGTATAGATGTTGGGAGTTGACTAATAAGTCCTATTTTGTTATCTTTCAAAAATTCTTTTATTCTTGGATAATGATTACTCTGTTGATATTTGAGGTTTATTTATGGAAACCCCATTGATTTATGTTGAACTGAATAAAAATGTCTTAAAGGGTTAGCTTGGGGCTACTCGTAGCCTCAAGCACTGTGTGATGCTCCGGGACTCATTTTCTGAGTCGTTACAAACTTGGTATCAAAACCTAAGGTTTTAAGGTGTCCTAGGGAGTCTGACAAGCCGCGTTAAGTAGAGTCTTAATCATCGGTGTGTAGCGCGCCACATCTATAAGCAAGAGGCTATAAGACATTTTAGGAAAAAGTGTGATTCTTTCTTTTAGAAGTCTATCGTGCTTAAAGTGTCTCTCTCTGCTATTGATTTGTGCTCTTCTCTTTCAGAAATATGCCTCCACATTGAGTGAGAAGATATAATAATGGTCAGCAACCTCAACCCGCCGACCCATTGAATGAAAATGTGTATCATGCTGAATTTTAGACAGTGTTTCAGGCGCTAGCCCAAGCTGTTACTGCAAATATTCAGGACAACCCGGCACCGGCTCCACAACAGCAGGGAGGTGATTTAGCTGCTGCCAAGATTCATGACTTCATGCGGATGAATCCGCTAGAATTCTATGGGTCCAAGTCTGATGAGGATCCATGGTTATTTTTAGAGGAGGCGCGGAAGATTACTCAGGTGATGCATGTATCTGAGGAACATAGTGTGGAGTTGGCTGTGTGTAGGTTGAAAGACCTTGCTTATGAATGGGTTGTTGCTTGGAGGAAAGGTAGAGGTGAGGGAGTTGTCCCTACAACTTGGAAAAAGTTCCAAGATGCATTCCTAGATAAGTTTTTCCCTTTGGATATGAGGAAGGCAAAGGTGGAAGAGTTTATGAACCTAAGACAGGGCTCTATAACTGTTAGGGAGTACTGTCTAAACTTCAATCAGTTGGCCAATTATTCTCCTGACTTAGTGGCTAATAATCAGGCTAGTATGAGTAAGTTTGTGACTGGAGTGTCTAGTTATGTGGTTAAGGAGTATAGGTCTGCTATGCTGAATAGTGAGATGAATCTTTCTAGGCTGATGACTCATGTCCAATAAATTAAGGCAGACAAGATTAAGTAGAGAGATAGATTGATAAGGAATAAGAGAGCTAGGTCCGAGCAGCATAGATAGGGTCAGACTAGATCGCAAGGAGGGAGTCACCCTCAGTATCAGGATCATTCGTCTATGCCAACACCATCATCTTCTAGTGCTCCCATTCCTAGAGGTAGGCAGGAGAAAGGTAGTAGGTTATATGCATCCAGGTCCCAGTACAGTATTGGCAGTAAGCCAAATCGTCCCCTGTGTCCTAAGTGTGGTAGGGCTCATTCGGGTGAGTGTTGCGGTAAGAAGAGAGTTTGTTTATGGTGTGGTGACATGGTTCATAGAGTTAGAGATTGTCCACAGGATGGACAAGGGCGTCGTGACTATCGCCCTTAGACCTAAACTTAGACTGTTAGTGCTCCAGTTCCAGCGACTCGCCCAGCCCCAACTTAGGGTGCCTCTTCTAGAAATTCTGGCGAGCAGCGTTAGAATAGATTATATGCTTTACCATCCCCTAGGAACAAGAGGACTCTCCCGATGTTGTTACTGGTATGCTTCGTATATTTTAGTTTTATGTGTATGCTTTGTTGGACCCTTCCAGTTTCTTATATGTTACACCTTTGATTGCTGTGAATTTTGAAATGAGTCCTGAGATTATTCCTGAGCCTATCCTAGTTTATACCCCGGAGGGTGATTCGATTGTTGCCCAAAAAGTGTATAAAAAGTGTTCTGTTACCATTCTTCATAGAGTCTTGTTGGCTATCTGATTGAGTTAGACATGGTAGATTTTGATGTGATTCTGGGTATGGACTAGTTGTATTATTCTTATGCCTCTATTGATTGTCAGACCTAAGTGGTCAATTTTTAGTTTTCGGGTGCATCCGTGTTTGAGTGGTCTGGGAATTCTGTGTCACCCAAGAGTAATTTTATCGCTTACCTTGAAGGTAGAAAGCTTATTTACAAGGGGTCTATTTACCATTTGGTTAGAGTCAAAGATACTAAGTTTAAGACTCAACTCTCTATTCTGTTAACATCATTAATGAGTTTCCTGATGTCTTTCCAGATGATTTCCCAGGGATACCTTCTGATAGATAAATAGAGTTCGAGATTGATCTTCTTCTCGATACTCAGCCCATTTCTATTCCTCCTTACCGTATGGCCCTTGCAGAACTTAAGGAGTTGAAAGAGAAACTCAAATATCTACTAGATAAGGGTTTTATAAGGCTCAGTGTTTCTCCTTGGGGTGCTCCTATATTGTTTGTAAGAAAGAAAGATGGCTCTTTGTGTATGTGCATTATTACCGCCAACTGAATAAAGTCACCGTAAAAAATAAGTACCCCTTTCCGAGAATAGATGATTTGTTTGACCAATTGCAAGGTGTAAGTTATTTCTTAAAGATAGACCTTCGTTCCGGCTATCATCAACTCAAAGTTAGGGAGTGTGACATCTTGAAAATCACTTTCCAAACTCATTATGGCCATTTTGAGTTTCTTGTTATGTCTTTTGGGTTAACTAATGCCCCAGCATCTTTCATGGACCTTATGAATTGAATGTTTAGACCATATCTGGATATGTTTGTCATAGTGTTCATCGATGATATAATGGGGTACTATCGTATTGAGGGTCAACATTCTGATCATCTCCGAACTGTCTTGCAAACCATTAGAGATCACAAGTTTTTTGCCAAGTTTAGTAAGTCTGAGTTTTGGCTAAGGTCAGTTTCTTTCTTGGTCATATCATTTCTTCCGAGAGTATTAGAGTTGATACCCAAAAGACCGAAGCTGTTAGAAATTGTCCTAGACTTATTTCTTTGACTGATATCCAAATTTTCTTGGGTTTAGCTAGCTATTACCGCCGTTTTGTTGAGGGTTTCTCCTCTATAGAATCTCCTATGACTCAGTTAACCCAAAAGAAAGTAAAGTTTTTTTGGTCTGAATCTTGTGAGAAGAGTTTTCAGGAGTTGAAGACTCGACTCACTTCAGCCTCTGTTTTTGACTTTGCCTGATGGTGTTGATGGTTTTGTAGTGCACTGTGATGCTTTAAGGGTTGGGTTGGGTTGCGTATTGATACAAAAGGGTAAGGTGATAGCTTATGCTTCTAGATAGTTGAAACCCCATGAGAAAAATTACCCCACCCATGACCTTGAGTTGGCTGCTGTTGTGTTTGCTTTGAAAATCTGGAGACACTATTTGTTTGGTGTCCATGTTGATGTTTTCACTGATCATAGGAGTTTACAGTATGTGTTTACCCAGAGAGAATTGAATCTTAGGCAGATATGATGGTTAGAATTGTTAAAGGACTATGATATAAGTGTGCTGTACCATCTGGGAAAGGCCAATATTGTGGCGGATGCCCTAAGTAGAGTGTCCATGGGTAGTGTTTCACATGTGGTAGAAGGTAAGAAAGAGTTGGCTCGTGATGTACATCATTTGGGTAGATATGGGATTAGGTTGTTTGACTCTGCTGAAGGTAGTATAGGGGTTCAGAGTAGTTCCGAATCCTCCTTGGTTTCGGAAGTGAAGGAAAAGCAATACTTAGATGCTAGTTTAGTCAGACTGAAGGAGTTAGTGAAGGACCAAAAAGTAGAGGTTTTCTCCTAAGGGGAATATGGTGTGTTGAGATTGTAGGGTACATTGTGTGTCCCGAATGTTGATGCTTTGAGACACAGGATTATGGCTGAAACGCATGGGGCGTGATATTCTATTCATCTGGGTGCCACCAAGATGTACCGAGACTTGCGGGAAATCTATTGGTGGAGTGGCATGAAGAAAGATATAGCAGTGTTTGTAGCTAAGTGCGCAACATGCTACAGGTTAAGGTTGAACACCAAATACCTGGTGGTATTATGCAAGAGTTTAGTATTCCCACCTGGAAGTGGAAAGAGATAAATATGGACTTTGTGATTGGTTTACCTCCTTCATGATTCCATTTGGGTTGTGGTTGATAGGTTGACTAAGTCTGCTCATTTCTTGCTTGTTCATACTTCATATACTACTGAGGATTATGCTAGATTGTATATCTGAGAGCTAGTCAGACTGCATGGAGTTCCCTTGTCTATAATTTTGAATAGGGGTACTCAGTTCACTTCGCAATTTGGGAAAGCTTTTCAGAAGGGTCTTGGTACCCAAATACTTTTGAGTTCTGCTTTTCATCCGTAGACCGATGGTCAGGCTGAGCGGACCATCCAGACCTTAGAGGATATGTTGAGATCTTGTGCACTTGACTTTAAGGGAAGTTGAGATGATCGCTTACCGTTAATAGAGTTTGCTTACAATAACAGTTTCCACTCTAGTATTGGCATGGCTCCATTTGAAACCTTATATGGGAGGAAGTGTAGATCACCCATAGGTTGGTTTGAGGTAGGTGAAGCGGTTGTGAGTGGTCCTGATTTGGTATTTGAGGCTATGGAAAAAGTTAAGTTGATTAAGGAAAGGTTGAAAACTGTGCAGAGTCGTCAGAAGTCATATGCGGATGTTAGAAGAAGAGACCTTGAGTTTGAAGTTGGTGACCTAGTGTATATGAAAATTTCACCCATGAGGGGGTGAAGAGATTCGAAAAGAAGGGGAAGCTTAGTCCCCGTTATTTTGGTCCTTACAAAATTCTTAGCCGTGTTGGTAAGGTAGCTTATGAGGTCGATTTTCCTTCTGAGTTGTCCTCTGTTCATCCAATATTCCATGTCTCCATGCTTAGAAAGCATATTGCTGTGGTAGTAGATTCCTCTGTGAGTGCTGACATTCAAGAAAATCTTTGTTTTGATGAGATTTCTATTGAGATTCTTGATCTCAGTGTCTGAAGACTAAGGAACAAAGAAGTTCTCTTGGTCAAGGTGTTGTGGCGAAACCAATCTGTTGAGGGTGCAACTTGGGAAGTTGAGGCGGATATGCTATCCAAGTACCCGCACCTATTTTTTACGAACTCCGATCAAGATGAAGGTACCGTTCTTTACTAAATCAAGCAGTTTTGATAAAAGTTGCAGCAGTTCAGCTGTTATTTATTATGTGTTCAGTTGTAGTTTCTTGAATTTATGCATTCTATGTTGCATTCGGAGTGAGAAACGATGTGGTGATGAGTCTAACGAATGGTTTCATCTGTATTCTCTAGTACCTATCTAATCTTGGCATGTCTAGCAACATTCGAGGATGAATGTTTCTAAGGGGGGGATGATGTAATACCCTAGGAAATTTTTCGTTGAAATTTTGTGCGTAAACATGTTGGGTTCAATCTTCTAGAATGAATTATAAATTTTTGTGCGATATGTCTTCGATTATGACCCACCATTGTTTAGAGTATCTAATAGGCTTTCTAAATATATGTGGATCATCCAAAACGGACACCCGAGCGACGAGTTACGAACATTCCGATCGAATCGTGAATAGTAGTGAACAGTAAAACGTGCAGGAAAAAGTACTGAGGCCTGGCGTATTTTTTCTCCAACTTTAAATGATCATAACTCCTTGTACATAATGATCTGGGTGATCTACTATATATCAACGGAAAGCTCTGCGAGTCTTCTTTCTAATGAAATTGGTTTTATCCAATTTTTATATTGGAGCAAAAATTTATGGTCGATCTACTTCAGCCTAACAAAAGCAAATTTTTGGGTCAACTTCAAATGATCATAACTCCTAGTACACAATGATCTGGGTAATTTACTATATATAATGGAAAGATATGAGAGTCCTATTTCTAATGAAATTGGTTTCATCCAATTTGGATGTCAGAGTAAAACGTTATGGTTGATCTACTTCGGACTATCAAAACATTCCACCAAAGGACAGATTCGAGAATTATTTAATTTTTAGGGGCGTTTTGGTCATTCCCCCTCACCCAAAATCTATCCAAACCCTATATTAAAGCCTATTAGAAGCATTATATGTTATATTTCATCAAATTCCCTCAAAAAGAAAGTCCTAAGCTCCTACATCCAACTCCAAGAACCTCCAAAGTTCACCATTAATTCTGCAAATTTATTCAAGATTCCAAGTTCCTAGTTTAAGAACTCCAAGAACCATCATTCAAAGGAACGATTAACGTCTCAAAAATGAGTATTGATCTAAAGTTCATCATTCAAGGTATGTGGGGTTTTTCAACAATAACTCTCTTTCGTTCTTGTGCCCAAAAGTAATTTTTTTTACAAAGGCATGATTTTTATTTGATTTTTATGAATTTGAAGCATGAAACCATATCTTATGATGATTATTATGAAATCTTGATGTTTGTGATTTTGAAAGAAGAATTTACATGTGTGGAGATATAAAGCATGAATCTTGAATGATATTTATCATAATTTTGATATTTGGGTCGTGAATCCCCATTCGAAATTGTGTTTTTTTGAGAAAGTGTGTGTTATAAGCACGTTGATGTTGAATATTTGAGATATTTTGAATGATTTGACCTTTTGGTCTTAATGGAGTTGTTTTGAACTTGAGTGTGAAAGAAATCCACAACGTGGTTGATTTTGATAGATGGGAAGCATGATGGCTCCCGATGTATATTTATATATTACTAAAATTATTTTGTTGTGGATTGTCTTTGAAATGATCTGAGCTAAGTCCGAAAGAAATCTTTAGCACCGAGTGGGAGGTATAAAGCGACCTTACTTCCCTAGAACTACGTGTCCCCGTAGGAGTGAGCCTGAGGCTAATTTATATAGTGTTCACTAGTTTTTGTGGATTTGATATCAATAGTCCTACTCTAATGGCAAGGATATGACGGCTCTCCCCAACATGGGTTATACGTTGGACTCTATGTAGCTCACATGGTTTATGTCGGTTATAGGATCTCCCAGTGTGTGTGGGGGGGCATGTCTCAATGGCTCGCTGGTTTTATTGATTTTCTTAGAGGCTTGTCAGACTAGTATAGATGTTGGGAGTTGACTAATAAGTCGTATTTTGTTATCTTTCTGAAATTCTTTTATTCTTGGATGATGATTACTCTGTTGATATTTGAGGGTTATTTATGGAAACCCTGTTGATTTGTGTTGAATTGAATAAATATTGCTCAAAGGGTTAGCTTGGGGCTACTAGTAGCCTCAAGCACCGTGTGACGCTCCGGGACCCATTTTTCAGAGCATTGCAGCTACCCTCACAAGCATCAGACCACAAGAACTTAACTATCTTTTAAGTCAACTTCATCAACAGAGAAGAGAAAATCTCTATAAATCTCCTATAATACCCAACTAAGCCTAAGAAAATCTAAATGTCGGTTGGATTTATGGGTATAGGCCACTTCTTAAGAACCTCAACTTTCTGTGGTTCCACCTTGATCCCCTTGCTAAACACAACATGCCCAAGGAAATCCACAACATCCAACCAAAACTTACACTTAGAAAATTTATCATGCATCTTTTGATCCTTAATAGTTTGCAACACAATTCAAAGGTTATTGGTATGATCCTCCTCACTCTTAGAGTATACCAAAATACCATTAATGAAGTATATAACAAACAAGCCCAAAAAATTCTTGAAACCTAATTCATAAGATCCATAAAAGCAGTCAGAGCATTAGTCAATCCAAATAACATCACTAAAAACTCATTGTGATCATATTGGGTTCAGAAAGCAGTCGTAGGAATATCAACCTCCCGAATCTTTAACTGATGATAACTTGAACGAAGATTAGTCTTAGAGAAGTATCTAGAACCTTGAAGTTGGTCAACGAGATCATCTATCGTAGGAAGATGATACTTATTTTTCACTGTCACCTTATTCAACTATCGATAATCTAAGCATATCCAAAGAGACCCATATTTCTTACACACGAAAAGACTAGGAGCACCACACGGAGAGATGCTGGAATGAATAAAACCCTTATCAAGAAAACTTTTAATTGCTCATTTAGCTCCTTCAACTCAGTCGGAGCCAATCTATAAGGAGCAATAGAGATAGGAAGGGTACCGGTAGAAGATCAATCTGAAAGTATATTTTCCTATCAGGTGGAATGACAGGAAGATATTTAGGAAATACTTTAGAGAACTCATTAACCATAGGGATAGATTGCGAAGAAGGGACCTCAAAGCTAGAATCTTTCAACATTTCTGTAAGATGAGAAACGGTGAAAACATGTATGCCATATGTAAATCTCAAGTTAAAGCTGAATAGGTTGCAAAACCATACTGGTGATCATGTATAAGTACTGAGCATGAAAACATGAACATGCAAAATAAATGCAATACCAAATATATCATGTACTGCAAAAAATGTAAAACTAAATAACTGAATAACTGATAAACTGAACACTTGATCATGCAAACCTAAGCTAATGTGGTCTGAATACTGAACTGAGACTGTGGGAGATAACATTTTATCGACATGCCCCAATATAAGCTAATAGGGGTCCAACCTGCTACCCTAGTTGGAAGGGTGTCAATACCTTGACATGGGACTGATACTGGCTGTGTGGATCCACTAAATTGATGTCCCGAAGGACTAGGGTGTCACCCTCAATTGATAGGTATCCCTAAAAGAGTATCAACCCTCTACTGACAGAAAGACCTCTTATACCTACGCTAGCTACGTAGGTTTGGAACTCAAAATTGCTTCTAAAGGTCTAACACTCGACTTGCAGAAAAGCCTTAATCCCAAAAGTATCTTGGTGCTAAGTTATACTCTTAACTGAACACATACAGAAGCATAAACTAGTACATGCACTGATAACTGATATGCTCAAGTCATCGTATTCTACAAATAACAGTGTATATATAATTTGAAGTATTTAAAACTATGTAACCTGATCATAAAAAGCGAATTTCATGAATAAAGTCCTAAAATTCAACACCTGATAAATGCTCAACAAGAATATGATAATCTAAATATTATGATACAAACATGGTCTGGATGGCTTGTAGCCTGAAAATATAAAACATGCATGACTATCTTGGTATCAGGTGTTCAAAACTCGGTAGCACTGAAAATACTATTACATATGATAATTTGAAAGTATGACATGATAAGAAATTCCGTGAATTAAACTTAAAGACCCAACAATTTTATCAAAATTAATAGGTTATCATGTTTAGGGTATGGATGAATACTTGAAATATGAGAAAAGACTTGTTCATGGTTGAATTCAAGAATTACATGGAGAAATCATGGAATCTATGCTTTTCATGGAACCGTAGTTTATGAAATACATAAAATTCATGAATAAAATATAATTTTGGGCATAAGGATGAAAGAAGATCCTCATTGAATACCCACATAACTGAATTTCGTGACTTCTTAAAGTAAAGCATGAATTTAGATCCTTGTAAGTTGAATTCTTGACGAAGAACCCTTATATGGTGTTCTTGAGGATTTGGAAGAAGAGTCATTTTGTATTTGATATATTTGGGGTTATGAAATGATAAAAATCATGTATATATTAGTCATTTGGTGGTTTAGGATGATTTAGGGTGTAAATACTTGTTTAACCTTGAAAAACTAAAGATAAATATGTATGATAATGTTCTAGAACAAGGTCCATACCACGATGCTTATCATAGAGCATAAGGTCCATACCACGAGGCTTATCATAGAGCCTAAGTTCTGTGACACATTGCTTATTATGGAGCATAAGGTTCATGCCACACTGAAATTGCTGACCCTATCACTACTTTCTCACGAAAATACTCATAATTGTTTGATTGGGTATCAGATTAAGGTGAAATCAGATGTATTGGAAGGAAGAGTCAAATATATCTTACTTTGTGGGTCTGTATCTCCAAATTCCCATATATACCAGAAGTTATACAAGTTCAAAGTTGACCCTCGTAGAATCGAATATGAAAATTTAATCGAATCAAAAGATCTTAACTCAACTTTTCTCTAAGTGTTTCCTATGAATATTTTTCACCTCGATTACACTTTACACACTAGATAAATGATCATGAAACACACTTTCACATAAAAATCATGGGATTAGAGTTTATACACGTTCGAATGATGGTTCAAATTCTAGTCCGGAAATGTAGGGTATTACACCAGACCGAACGAGAAAGATACCCCTTGGAAGTCGACTTACGAGATCTAATATAAGAAATAAACCTTTTTTTAAGAACTAATAAACTTCCCTCCCATTTTATTACTGATTCTTTAGGGAATTGGAAGCTGACTTAAATCCAAGAAAACATAGAATGAATGGAGTCAATCCATCCGTAACATAATATTAAAATCCACCATGTCCAACTCTATCAAATCCACCAGGGTTTCCCTATGAAAGATGGAAACCACACAAACCCTATAGACCTGTCTAACCATAATAGAATCACCCACTAGGGTACACATATATAAAGGCATAGGAATAGTCTTGGGACCAAAGCCAAAATGCATAACCAAGTAAGGGGTTATATAAGAAAGGGTAGACCTCGAATCAAGCAAACAATACACATCATGAGAGAAGAGTTGTAATGTACCAGTAACAACATCAAGAGACATTTCATATTCCTATCGAGTGGAAGACTAAAAAGGCAATTCCAACTAGTGTCAGTACCAGAAGTACCACCCTATGGTGCAAGAGCTTATGAAGTGGAAACTAGAACTTTATTAGCTTCAGTGGCTACTTTAGTTGAAGGACATTATGATGTCATATGACCAGGCTGACCATAATTATAGCATCAATTCCTTTCCTTACATGAACATCATATAGATAATGCCTCCAAATCTTCAGGGCATAGGCTACAGCTGCTAACTCAAGATCATGAGTAGGATAATTCTTCTCATGGGCGTTAAGCTGTCTGGAGACGTAGGCTATGACCTTACAATGTTGCATAAGGAAATAACCCAAACCTACTCTGTATCTATCAAAATACACTAAGAACCTATTGAACCATCTGGAAGAGCTAGAATTGGAGCTGAGGTGAGTCGATTCTTCAACTCCTGAGAACACATCTCACAAGGATTTGAACACTAAAACTTGACTTTTTTTAAGTCAATCTGGACATATGGGATGAAATAGAATAAAATCCCTTAACAAATTATCTGTAACAGCTAGCCAAACCCAAGAAACTCCTAATATCTGATGGAGAGATAGGGTGAGGCTCGTTTCTTACTTCTTTGATCTTTTGAGGATCTACTTTAATGCCATTATTGGAAATGATGTGACCAAGAAATCCTACTGACCTTACCCAAAAATTGCACTTACTGAATTTAGTGAATAGATGATGATCTCTGAGAGTCTGAAGTACTGTCCTGAGATGGTCTACATGATCGCGCTCATTGTGAGAATTGACCAGGATATCATCTATGAAGACTATGATGAACATGTCCAAGTACTGCTTGAACACAAGTTCATCAAGTCAATGAAAGTGGCTGGGGCATTGGTAAGACCAAATGACATGATTAGGAATTCAAAAATAACCATACCGAGTACGAAAAGCTATTTTTGGAATGTCACATTCTCTGACTCTGAGCTGATGATACCCGGATCTGAGTTCTATCTTAGAGAAAAAACTGGTAACCTGAAGTTGATCAAATAAGTCATTGATTCTAGAAAGAGGATACTTGTTCTTGATCGTGACCTTATTGAGTTGACGGTAGTCTACACACAACCTAAAAACCCATATTTCTTATGCACGAATAATACTAGAGCACCCCATGGGGAAATGTTGGGTCTGATGAATCCCTTATCTAAGAGATTCTTCAACTGCTCTTTTAGTTCTTTAAGTTCTGCTGGTGCCATTTTGTATGATAGAATAGAGATAGGCTGAGTATTTGGAAGAAGATCAATACCGAAGTTTATTTTCCTTTAGGAAGTAATTACTAGAAGATCTTCGATAAAGACAACTGAATATTCATTCACTACTGGGACTGATTCAAGACTGGGAGTCTTGGAATGGGAATCCCTAACATGAACAAGATGATAAACGTATCCCTTAGATATCATTTTCCGTGCTTAAAGGTAGGAAATAAGCTGACCTATAAACTCTGAAGTACAACCCTTCTACACAAGGATGGTTCATTTGGGAACTAAAACTAGACTATTCTGTTACTATAGTCGACTATGGCATAGCTGGAGTGAAGCCAATCCATGCCGAGAATTACATCAAAATCAATTATCTCTAATTTGACTAAGTCTGCTGAAGTGACTTTCTGAGGTATCATAATCGGGCAGTTCCTATATACCCACTGGGCTATGATAGTTTTACCCACTAGGGTAGAGACTGAAAAGGGCTCTGCTAGAATTTTAGGACTGAATCCAAAATCAACTATTATATTAGGAGTGACAAAAGACAAAGAAGATCCTGGATCTAGCAAAGTGTAAACATGCACATGAAAGATCTGTAACATACCAGTAATTATATCAGGAGAATTTTCCTGATCCTATCAGGACTGAAGAGCATAGAGATGATTTAGGTGTTGCCCACTACTAGCACTGGTGGTGGCACCCTGCTGATTAGGGTGACTGAAATGAGCTGGGGAGAAGAGATAACTCTAATAACCTGATTGAGGGCAGTCTCTGACTCTGTGGCTTGGCTTGCCACAACTAAAATAGACATCGCTACCGGCTCTGTAAGTACCCTTGTGGTTTTTACCATAAGTCTAACAAAGGGGATTAGTTTGGGCATTGCTAATACAGCCTTGAGACCTAGAGCCTGGCGCTCTATCTCTGTTACCCTCTCTGAACTTAGAAACTGAAGCAATGGCTAAAGAAGGGGCTGGAATCGATAACTTAGGACAAAACTGGGAACGGTTTCCTCCTTCTGATTTAGGCTGAGCGAATTTGAAACTACCTATTTTTGCTCTCTTATTTTGCTTCTCCCTATTCTTAATCTTCTGATCCTTTATCTGCTAAGCATGAGTCATAAGCCGAGCTAAAGTCATGTTACTATCAGCATGACAGATCTGCACTCATTTACCATGGTATCATTTATCCCTGAAGCAAACTTACTCATCTTGTCTCTACTATTTGTAACCACATGAGGGGTAATCTGGCTAATTGAGTAAACTTAAGAGAATACTCTTTCACCATCATATTGCCCTACCTGAGGTTGATGAATTCTAGCACCTTAGCCTCTCTAAGCTCTTGGGGAAAGAATCTATCTATGAATGCAATGAAAAACTCCTCCTACTTTATAGGACCTGCATCATCTGACCTCTCTGACTTCCACTGTTTGAACCAAGTATGAGACACATCCAGTAACTGGCATGTAGATAGCTCAACACCCTCAACAGTAGTCACCCCCATGATGTCTGTCACCTTCTAAACCTGATCAATAAATTCTTGAGGGTCCTCATCTACCTTAGACTCGAGTAAGGATGAAGGATTCATTTGGGTGAAGTCCCGAATCCTTGCTGTGGCTGAGTTGGCCACTGGGTTGGTTAGAACGACAGCTGGTCATTTATTCTGAGCAGCAACTAAGTTAGCAATAGTAATGAATGCGACCCTGAACTCCACATAAGAAACATGATCTCCCAAAGGATCTTCGGGCTGAGGGGTTGACTGATTTCCATTTTCTTCTTTTAGGAGGCATGTTCTGTAAAAGAAAGGGAGAAATAGATTAGACTGAGAGATTGACTTAAGATTATCCTCACTGGAATGACATGAATACTGAAAGAGGGGAAACTATTCCTAGAATATCTTATAGCCTCCTGTACATAAATGTGGTGCGCAACACACCCATGTACAAGAATCTACTAGATGCGACTTTCAGACTTCCTAGGACACTATTGAACCAAGCTTTGAAACCAAGTTTGTAACACCCCAAATCTGATACCCAGAATTCTACATGGTGCACATGACCCCAAAGGACCACAAGCTAACCCATGACTGATATTTGTACTTGTATACTACATAAAATACTTTATAATGCGGAAACATAAACTGCAAGGCCATAAGGTTCAATAATGAACATGATATGAATGATGTAACATCTATGTGGCATAATAGAATACCCAAAACAAAACTGAACATACTGAAGTCTGAAATATGATAGTCTAGAAAGCCTCAAACTGACTGAACTTTCTGAGTAAGGAGTTGATGGGACATATCCCCAACTAACTCTAACTAATAAATTGATTAATTAGATAATAGGTAAATAAGAATGTCCTTGAAGATGAGGACTCACTTCTAACTCTGTCTATGGATATCTGGAAGCTACTGTTGCTCTAGAGCTCGTGTCTCTAAACCTATGGTATAAGACACCATAGCGCAAATGCGTCAGTACTTTGAATATACTACTATGCATGTGAGGTAGGCTGAATGCATGGGGTTCATATGCATGAAAAATAATAATAACAGACTAACTAGCATAAGCGTTAGGATACATGCTTGAGACATAACAACTGACACTAATACTGTGATAACATGATTACTGAATCTGAATATAACTCATAACATAAGTGACTGTATCTAACAGTACTGAATCTGATAGAACTATCTGAGTTTGTACTGTATCTAAGTTGACTATATCTGATAGTCCTAAATTCTGAAAAGTTGTCTGAGTTCTATTACTGAGACTGATTGACTATAATGACAGTCCTAATTCTATAACATGAAATTGTGGAAAGTAGTTATCTAACTGGCATTCCCCTAATACACCATTATGGCTGAGTTGGGTTACAATCTATAACCCCAATTGGAAGGGTGTCAATGTCGCGGGACCGGTAAGGACAACCTATGGGCGACCCTTATCTGATAGTGTCCCCTATACGAGAATAGTGGGGCCCTTATCTGACAGTGCTTATCCATTTAATCAACCCTCATCGGATAGTGTTGATGTCTCAACCTATGCTGGCTACCTAATTCTGGAATACAAGGATGACTTCTAAGAATCACACCCTCATTTGATAGTGTGTGTTCCCATCCTTGGGTTCACTCGATGCTAATTCCTACTCCCATCTGAATAGACTCTGAACATGATTAACTAAATTAAATATGGGCTGAGTTACTGAATTTCATTGACTGATGGAATACTACTGATATCTGACAACTGACTAAGTTCATGAGATCATGGAGATTTTCTAAGTCATAAGAATGTCTGAAGTTTAAGGATCATAGCTTGACTAAGAGTATCGTAAAAATATGACATGGCTCTAGGCACACAACTAATATTTTGGGTACAAGTACCCCCAGGACTCGATAGAAGGAAACTAACAAAGCATGACTTGCTTTAATACATAATAATCACCATAATGCATTTACTGAAGTATTTCATTAAACATGTGATAGGCATAATCTTGTACATACATGGGGATTTCATGACAACATGCTAGTTAGGCATTTTTCCTTTATTTAGTCATTAAATCAAACATATTGTAGGCATGGTACATGTAAAGATCATTGTACAACAATTAAACATTATGGTCACATTTAATTTCATCATTCAAGGTTTAGTCATAGGTTTTCATGAATCTATATCTATAATAATTAAAACCACATAGAAATTATCACCCATCATGGAGTATAATTCAATTTCTCATTTATCAACATGAACAAGAACAGCGCAACTATAAAATCATAAAAAAATCCATAACTTGAAGTTGGAAAAGGGATTCTTGGACTTTATGGACGAAAGGAGTCCATGAATGAACACTATGCATACCTTAGTTCATGATTTAGTGAAGATTGACGGTGAAACTTTCTTGAAATTAGATCTTTTATCAAAACCCTAGCTTATTCTTGAGAGGTTTTTGAGAGAAAAGAGTGTATTTTGGATGAAAAATGGTTGAATCACGCGTTAAAAGGCTTAAATAGGGATGGAAAGTTGACCCTTTTAACCCCAGATGTGTTATTTAATTTCAGTAAAATTTTCCCAAACTGAACCCCTGGCGTGACGTGGTGCTATCTTGCTATTTCACTGGAATTTGACAATTGGGAAAACTAAGGGATGGCGCGATACGGAGCCATCACGTTGCCCCTTCTTTTATGACCTGGAACTTTGGCGTGATGCGGGGAAAATCACGCTGAGACACTGGAAAATGAACAATTCTAAATTTGGGCCCTGGTGCGATGCGCCATAATCGCGGACCCCTAGTAGAATTGCCATATGGCATTTCCATTTGTGGCACGGCACTCTACTGACTAATATGATGTTGTTTTATGATAGAAACTTGAAATATCATAACTTCTGACCTGGTTATCGGATTTGGGTGAATCTTATATCGATGGAAAGCTTATTGAATTTCCCACACAAAAAGGAAAAATCTTAAGAATTCCTCATGGAATAAACATTATTCAATTTAGAAGCTAATACTAGATATTCTTGAGTTGAAATTAGCTAGAAAAAAGTACAAGGCATTACAATAATGAAGAGGTGGTCTTCCAAGGATACAAATCACTCAAACCACATTTAGACTATAAAGACTTATGCATGATTACAATATAAAAGTGGATGAGTGTGGGGTGGAGTTAAAACCACTAATGACCTCTCTGAACTATCTTATAGAGTTTCCTAAACTGCCTATTAAGCTTATAGTTAAAAAGCTAAAAGAGGAACGTGAATAGGCTAGTATTGATAAAGATGAAGACCTTGAGATTACACACTCAAGAGGTAAGAAAAGAGTGACAAGATGGACTCCAAGAAGTGGGAAAATAATGAATAAATATTGATAAAAGTAGATAAATCTAGCACTTCTTAGGTGGAAACCCAAGTTAAGGTAGGTACTTGATATTTTTATTTTCATTTTATATAACTTATGTTTTTGTTTTGATTTGTCATGGGTTTATGAGAAATCTAAGGACTTAAAACCTAACAAAGAATGGGCGTGGGGTCCATCGAACATCATTGATTTAAGATGCTACTAGCTAGGCCTAGAGGCCTCAGGGATTATTTCTATCTTTACTTTTTAGTTATACTTTGGGGAATATTTTGATTGCTTAGGGTGAAGTGTTTCTATAGGATTTTCTTTCTTTTCTTTCATAGTTTTAATTAAACTTGAAACAAGAAATTTACAAAAAGATTTTATCTTTGTTTGGTTTTAGTTTTTGTGGTGTCCATCTAGTAGAAGCGTACGGCACTCACCCCTTGATTTTTCCTTTTGATTTTTTTGAGGGGTTCCCTTTAAACCTAGTATCCCTTTTTATTTATTAGGAGTAAAATTTTTAATTTTTTGTATTAGGAATAAACGAGATATTCTTTCGAGTTGATATGTGTGATTACATGATACAAGTGGTTTTTAATGTAAAAGCATGTTGAATGACTATTTTTGAGACACCCATGCTCATTTCTATGACTCTTATGCATGTTCACTTAATTGTGAATTCATGTTATTGCTTGATTTAGAGTCTATAATGATCCTACTTGATTTGAGCTTCTTCCATATGTGAGTAAGGTCTTTTCTTGTATTCTTTGTTGCATATTGATGTCTAGAACTTGCCTGGTGTGTGTGCATCAAGTAAAATAAAGAATGTGGGATTTAGGAGATGATATAGGCATTTCCTTGATAACCATATTCATACCCTCTTTTATCTACCCTTTTTACACGATCTTAGTTAGCCCTATTGAGCTTTTAGCATATCGTTTGGTGGCCTTTTTTGTAATTTGTTCCCCTTATTTGATTGACCATAATTTGATCCAAAGCTCCCTTTCTTTGGTAGCCTGCCCTAAAAGAGATATGTGAAGGTAGAGGTTGTGAAAGATTGGGTGTTGAGAAAAGAGGTCAATGTATAATATGATTTATTAAAGCTCTTAGAAAAGAGCCACTATTACAAGCAAGAATAGTTTTAACCCTTCCCTTGGCCAATATTACAATCCTTAAAGTCTTATTTGATCTTTAGCCTTAACATTCAGATATTGGTGGAGTACTACACTAAGGGAAAGCCTATGGTTCATCTTGTGTGACATGAGAATTCTTTGTGACAATGATCGTAAATTGATTATCATTCCTATTTTTATGATAAATTGCACCTTAGTGAGTGAATATGAGTAACCTTGTAGTAGTGAGGGAACATGTTTAATAATAGTTAGGTGACTTGTTGGATTTCGTTTAGGGAGTAATAGACATGAGTATTCCAACTTGGTGGAGTCAATTCTTGAGGTTAGGATGTTTTGGAGTAGTATTCATGAGTTTTCAAAAGTATATGACATGCTTAATGCAGATCTTGCAAAATGTGCAGTCATCATAGCTTTAGCTTGAGTTTCTTACTTATAGAATTAATGTTGGAGTATTCCCTATATGGTACTTAATGTAAAGAGTTGTTTGAGGACAAAAAAGGATTAAAGCATGGGATGATGACCGTAGGTTGTTTTATGCATCTAATTGTCATAATCTATGCTTGTTTAGCCTTGTATTGAGGACTTCTTATATGCGTAACGAGTTCATATTCATATAATTGAGAATAGAAGTGTCAAAATATTTGTTTATGATGTTTAAGGTGTGCTCAAAATAACAGTGGAATTAAAACAATCACTTAGAGTTTAGACGAGAAAACTAGTGTTACTACCTTGAGCTATGTGTTGTTTGAGTTTAACTTGATGGATTAAGTTGTGATCTTAGATTTTTTAGCTCTACTTCATTTACCAACAAGTGCCTTTTTTGTTAATTTCTACCTTTATTTTGATTTTAATAAAAGGTTGACCAATACTGATAAGGATCTACCTATGAAGATGAAAACTAGTCTAAAAGAAGGAAGATGAAGACAAGAATACAAACTCAACAATCAAAACTCGAGCAATGCATTAAATAAAGGATATATAGTAAGACATAAATTATTACAAGAAGTAGAAGCTAAAGTGTGTATCAAACACTAGAACCCCTAAGATTTACAATAGTGTAACAACCTAAAAATTTGATGAAATATGTGAAATTTATGATTTTATATGATTTGACTGTTATACTTCTCCTCGTAGTTTCAATATGATATTTTTGGGGTGTGGTAGTGATTTCCACAATTCTTGATGCATTTTGGTATCATTTATAAGATATTATAGTTTTTGATGACTTTGAAAGCCTTATTTTTTACTTATGGGGATATCTTTTGATCCATGTGACAGATGGACGAATGGACTGAGCCAACAACTCTGAAATATCGATTTTAGGATAGATAGACCCTTGGTTTGGGTTTTGGTACACCTGAGCTAATTTCAAACTATTGATCGAAAAGTTAAAAAATTAAAAATATGGGTGTGGGGCCCACATTTGATCGAAACAACCTCGGATGAAAAATACGACTTTACCAGCATATCCAAAATGTTGATTTTATGGTGTTAGCATATTTGGTGTGATTTTACAACTTTTAAATCATATTTTGACCCTCGATTTGAAAATTGTGATTTTGGGTTTCGAGGGTCAACTTTGTGAAAACGATATTTTTTAAAAAAATCTTATATCTCCATCACATTTGAAACATCAAAATTTAGTATGATTGCATAGTTTGTTTGCATGTATCATACTCCGAACAAATTCCAAACACCCTGTCGAAGTCCAGATTAGAATTATAAAAACAGCTTTTTTGCAAAAGTAGTGCAGAAAAATCTGCACTATTATACCAGTCTTTGGGCCTATTTTGCTTATTTTTCATCTTTTCTCTTGAGAGTTAAACCCTAAAATAGTGTGGGAGCTTAAAAGTAAAGTTTGTGGGAGCTTGGGAAGCTAGATTAACATCTATTTCTTGGTTTTATTACGGATATAAGGTAAGAATTCACCATTTTCTTAGTAATTTCTTCATAAATTTCTCAAAATTTCAAAAATCTTAGGGCTTGATTTTGAAGCCTCAATTCCACTTTTTTTCACTTGAATAATATTTTTTTCTTATAATTACTAGTTTTTCATCAATTTAACCTTCAAAACAACCTTGATTCTTGTATTTAACCTAGATTTTAAAGATTTTACCAGATAAAGCTCAAAAATAGTTTTTCTTCTATTGGAACCTCATTTTTGACTTGATTTGACTTGGGTTTTCAGCTGTAGATTCCTAAAAATATGGAAAACATGTTTTTGAAGTGAATTTTTTATTTTGCCCTTCTTTTATGGAAACTCATTTCGGGGGTCTGTTTTGACCCAGAATCAAAAGTAGTCAATATGGGTGTTGTTGGTTTTATTTTGATGCATAAATTTTATATTCATTGTTTTTAGTATAGTTTGGTATAATTTGTTAAAAGTAAGGTCGTGGGTTAAAGTGTAGCGGATCAGTTTCGGCATTCGGGGCAGGTTATGGCTTAGCTCTTTTAGACTGGGCTGGATAGTAAATTATAATATGAAATGCATGTTAAGGGTAAGAACTAATCATGAAAAATGGCTATCAATGTATTGTTCTTGTGTGGGAGCCTATGTAAAATGTATGAGTGTGTGGGGTCTTATGTGATATTCATAGCCTTGAATACATGTAAATAATTGTATTGTGTTGTTTAAATGCTTAATGTGGTACCATTAATGTATTGTGATTATATTCATACTTTTTTGGCATATGATACATGTGAAAATTCATGGATGAAACGTAAATAATAAGTGGATATTGGCTTATATGGTTGTAGAAATGTATCATTGTTGTTGGTTGTGAAATTACATCACATGGATTGGTTATGGAAATACTTATTTTGAATGGCTATGAACATTGTATCATTATTCTTATGTCATCATATGTATTCTTTCACTTGTTTGTTTTACTGCTTTATATATACTTGTTGTCATATATGTGTACTTGTTTATGTCATATGTTATGACTGTACTTTGAAAATACTGGAAACACTAGAATACTGGATATTGGTATCGAATAGTTGATTTTATAGACCATCTCTGAAGGATCATGACAGAGAAGATTGCGGATATTGGTGATCTTAAGGCTGAGTGCCAAACTTGAGGTTGTGTGCCAAACTTGAGGCTGTGTACCAAACTTAAGGTTGTGTGTCAAACTTGAGGATGTGTGCCAATACCATGCATTATTATCATCATTATCATCATCATCATATGCATTTCACCCGCTTTATTGTGTTTATGTTGTGTTAGAATTTCCATATTGACTTGTCATCTACCTATTTATTCTATATCTTGACTTGTTAACATCTAATTATTTTATATTACTTTAATTGTAATTGATGATTTGATTATACATGTCCCTCTGTATGTGATATAGTGTATTTTTGTATCTCTATCTTGTGTGTTGTTGTATTATATATGGACATTATTGAATTATTAGTACAAGCGGTTTGGACTACCATTGTGGGACATTTTATGATTGCAGGTGATGTGCTCTTAGTGTATATTTTGTATGCTTTATTTACTACTTTTCTTAGTCGGTCTATGATACCTACTGAGTACATGTGGACTGTGCCCATGCCTACTGCGCCCTTTTGGTATAGGTCCTAGCTCAAGTGCACCTCAACTTTCTTGACTCGAGTGATTGTTAGAGCTTCTAAGGTAGCGATTGGACAGTCATACGTTAGAAGTTCACCTCTATCTTTCTATAGTAGTTATGTCTTTATTAGTATTAAGAGACAGATATTATCCTTTTGTGGTTATTTTTCTGATGTATTTGACTCTCGAATTGTATTAGTAGTTCTTACACTATTGACACCTGATTTTGGGCATGATTTGTATTTTGGATTATTTTTTCCATATTGTTATGATTACTTATTTGGTTCGACATTGTTCTAGAAGCCTTACCTTGGGATATTTCATTCTTTATCTCTTTTCGTATCTGTTTAAGTGATAGGATTACTTGTCAAGGTACGCCACGACAAGTGCCATCATGACCCTTATTTTTGGGTTGTGACAAATTAGTATCAGAGCAACCAGGTTTCACTGGTCTCAATGGTGTAAGAACGGCATGTCTAATAGAGCCTCGTAGATTGGTATGTAGACGTTCGTATCTATATTTGAGAGGTTATATGATGTCTTTTGGAAACTTTCCTCATTTTATTCCTTATCATGTGAAGTTCTTTCATTCCTTGTGTTCTGGGTTGTGTTTCACTCTTTCTATGTGGATGGTATTTCTTATTTGGCCTATCAGTTAAGAGTCATTGCTAGCATTTGGAGGAGATCACTTATGAGTTGTAGACCTCGTAATTCCCCTATAATGACTTAGGATTAATTTGCCAAGGGTTTCCTAGATAGATTTGTGCCTTCTAGTTTGAGAGATCACATGTGGGACAAGTCTGATCATTTGGAGCAGGGCTCTATAACAATTTTTGAGTATGATGCATGCTTCTATGCCCTGTCTAGATAATCCGATGATAGCATTTCTATTAAGTCTATGAAGATTTTAAAGTTTGTGAAGGGTTTGGATATTTCTCTTTAGTTGGCTACATCTTAGATGGCTGTGTTTGGGGTTTCTTTCCTGAGTATAGTGGATCATGCTAAGATGACAGAGGGTATTCTTAGTGTATCTCAGGGAGGCTCCAGGAAGGCACCGCATTTTAGTGAGTTCAAGAGTTAGAAATCTCAAGGATGATATTTTAGATGATCTCATGGATACCATGGTAGGCCAGTGGCAGCTTTACAGAGTTTAGGTGGTGTATCTTCTATTTTAGTATTTTAGGGTGGTCGTTTAGGCCTAGTTGTACCTTTTTCTATTGAGACTGGTCGTAGAGGTTGCTATGTGTGTGATGAGATTGGCCATGTGGATAAAGACTTTCCCCACTGGGTGATTTGGGATACTCCTATTTCATCTATGAGGGATAAGGGTGCTACCAAATGTGCAAATAGCAGAGGGGTTAAAGCTTGTGGGGGTTGTTATGGGGCCACCCAAGCAGCTGGTGGTCGTGAGCAGTATTAGGTTATACTAGCTAGATCTTAGATAGAGGCTTCTAATTTTGTGATTATAGGTGTCGTCCCTATTTTTAGACCTACATCTATATTATTTGATCCTATATCGACTTTCTCCTATATGTCTATATAATTTTCTTTGGGTTTTAATTCTGTTAGTGAGCCTCTTTCCATGCCTATTCGTGTATCACCCAGTAGGTGTTTCTTTAGTGATGGATTGGGCATATTGATCTTATGTTTTGACTTTTTTCTGAGCATTAGACTTTATAGACTTTCTTGTGTTAGACATGGTCGATTTTGATATTTTTTTTGGTATGGATTAGTTGGCTCCTTATAATGTCGTCCTAGATTATTATGCCAAGAACGTGACTTAGGATTCGCCGAGTATGCCAAGGATATCTTGGGAGGGTGTACTTCATTCGGGTCTTAAGAGGATTATATCTTTTTTTAGGCTTGTAAATTCATTGAGAGGGGATGTTTATCTTACTTGGATTATATTCGTGACACCAGTGTTGTATCGCCTCCTTTCTTGGATTCTGTTTGTGTTGTTTGTGAGCTTATGGATGTGTTTCCTATGGACTTGCCTGGAATACCTTCGTATCAACAAATTCATTTTCTATTAATGTTGAGCTGGGCACCAACCTTATTCTATTCCTTCTTATAAGATGGCGACAGTAGAGTTGAACGAACTGAAGGATTAGTTGCAGGAGTTATTGGATAAGATATTTATCCAAGCTAATGTTTCACCTTGGGGTGCACATATCTTGTTTATGAAGAAAAAAATAGGTCAATACGGATGTGTATTAATTATAGACAATTGAATAAGGTGACAGTTAAGAATAAGTATCTTCTTCCATGCATTGATAATTTGTTTGATTAGCTTCAGGGTGCTACAGTGTTTTCAAAGATTGATTTGAGGTCCAATTATCACTAGTTGAGGATTAGATCTTTGGCTATTCCAAAGATAGCTTTTTGGACTCGATATGCTTATTATGAGTTCTTGGTCATGTCTTTTGGGTTGACCAATGCCCCTGCCGCATTCATGGAATTGATGAACAGGGTGTTTTGATCGTATCTTGACTCCTTTAATATTGTGTTTATACATTATTTATTGGTGTATTCCAAGAGTGAGGTTGAGCATGAAGAGCATTTGCGGATAGTTTTTTAGAGAGTGAGGGATGAGAAGTTGTGATACAAGTCAAATGGCCACCTTAGATTTTGATGGCATATTTGGAGGCCAACACCTAAAGGCTCAAGACTTTGTCACCCCAAGAGCACAAGGTTATGCAAGGAAGGCCTGTTTTGAGCATGACTTAAAGCAATCCCACGTGTGGAAGGTTGCTTGGATGCTTGCATAACCTTGAAGTATAAACTATCCTCAATTTTTAGAGCATTGAAGAGGTGTCATTTATTCAAGTCCAACACACCTTGTCATCCCCTTCATTAAGGGTATTTTGGACATCGCACATAGTATATTTACACACTATGGTAGCCCCTCTCATTAAGGGAAAAGTAGTCTTTTTGTCTTCTTTTGTAATATACTATAAGTAGGACTTTTTAGGTCTTCTCTCATTAGTTGTTGAATGATGAAAATATGATATATTGGAAATCCTCTCTCTTGAGAGTAGACCACCGTAGTGTTGTTCTTAGTTAGGGCTTGGACTAGCCATTGTAGCTTAGGGCTTGGAAAAGCCAATATTGTTCTTTGCTTGGAAACGGTGGATCTTGAGGTGAGTTGATTCCCTTGGCAGTCACCGTAAGAACTTGTTACTTGTTAACGTATTTTGTAGAGGTTTTAGAGTGTGATATACTCTTTAGTTTCTACATTATGTATTCTTTTTGTGTCAAGTTACCTATCTACTTTTTCGATTAAGTTTGTGATTGTTGTTTCCATTTGGTGTCTTGTCGTGTGGACTATTTTGCGAAGATTGTGGGATGTTTTTTGCTCATTTAGATACTCTTTGGTGTCATTTGGTATCATAGAATGGCTTGATCTTGTTCTCACCAGATCAATCGTGTGCTCGTAAACTTGAAAAGAAAAAAAAGTGTTAGAAAACTGAAAAATCAAAAAGAGGCAAATCTGTCCATTTTTTGTGTTCTTGGCCGAAATTGTGCTCTTCTTGTCGTTGTTGTTTTGGCCAAGATTTGTGTCTAGATAGAGGTGTGATTTGATTTTATTAGTTGTTTCTAAGTTTTAGTTTTTTCTTCACTAACACCCTTTATTTTAGATCCAAGTTGAGCTTGAACATTGTTATTAATATTGTTGTTACGGTTTCAAGAACTTGAACATTGTTGGTGTTGTTTTGTGGACCAAAACTCTAAGGTGATTTGAGCTCGTGTTGTTGGTATTTTTTTGTGATTTTTAAGCTTGCAAAAGGTGTTGTTGATTGTTGGAGGTTCAACGTGAGGCTAGGTTTTCAAACTTCTATTGAAAGTTCTTGTTGTTCTAGACTGTCTTCATGTCTAGTTGCAAAAAAGCTCTTCAATAGTGTTGTTTGATCCAAAATCCAAGTAGAAAGAAGTTAGGCCTTTGTTAGTATTGAAAACAAATCCCAAAGACCTACCAAAAGGGAAAGGGGACAAAAATATTTATAAAAGACTTGGTACTAAAAGAGGGAAAAACACTTTTTTAGGTGTCCAAAAGAGGAAAGGGCCACCAACCCTTCAAAAAGGTGTCTTTCCCAAAAGGTATAAGACAAGTAAAACATTTTTGAATGTGAAAAAGGGCACCAATCTTGATATTTTTCTTCCCCAATTACGAAATACACTTCTTCAAGAATTGAAAATTGAACCAAAATTGCAAAGTTAGAAAAATAATAACCTTTCAAAAACCGCAACCAATCCTAGACCGCCACATCACCAATTTTTGTACAATATCAAAACTTAGGGATCAAAGTCTTGGATTCTTAGTTTCTTATTGTTGATTCTTATTTTTATTTTTTTATATAATTATACTAATTGGAAACTAGTAAATACCTACTAAGTTGTAAATTAGTTTTTGAATACGTTTCTTTCGTGTCTTCGTTATTTGTGTGCTTTTTTTATTTGTAAATCGTAGTAACTTCTTTGTTTCAAGTTCATAAGTGAATTTTTTTTGTGTCTTGAGTCAATCAAAATAAGAATCCATTCCAGCCACAGAGTAGGATTGACATCTTATTGACTATCAGATTATAAGCAACTTTCAATATTCGCCGCTCCAATTGTGAGAATCACAAAGGTGAGTGTATATGAGTGTTGGTGAGGATATTTTACTACTAATCTTGTTTTTTTTCTTTTCTTTGTTGTTGTCTTTCTTTTTTTTTGTTAGGTACCATGGCTGTCCATAATTTTAAGGCCACACGTGATTGCATCAATGACGTTCTTGAAGATATGCAACGGTACATTGCAATTATATGCCAATTGTTACCCATACTCTTCCCTCAAAATCCAATTGTCCAAATAACTTACGATGAGATATTCCCAAAGAAATTTGTTGGCCAAGCTTGTGACGGGCTTTCACACCTAGGTAAAGATGAACATACTTATGAACGTCAAGGTAAAATAGCTAACCGTTACACTTTGGTGCATGTGAATGATGGTCATGTGGCTAATAAGAAGTTGAGTGTGAGTAATAACCTACCTACATATGAGTATGTTAATTCTTTTCCACTTGTGTATGATGTACATATTGTGCAAGTGGATACACTAGTTGATCCAATAGATGACCAAGTTGACTCTTCTTGTAAGATTGACTTGTGTGCACCTAGTGTTAAAGCTATTGCGTTGAACAAAAGTACATCGTCGTGTGAAAATTATGTTAACCAACTTATTGTGAAATTTTTCCTCCACTTGAGTATGTGTGTGATGTGATATATCAAACTCAAATGAGTGAAATACTTGAAAATGTTGGTCAACAAAATGGGAGTGAACCCGAGTGCCATTCTTGGGATAATATTATGCTTGAAACCTCTTTAAAACTTTTTATTGATCTTTTAAAGAGTGAGTAATTTACTAGTTCCAAATCTTCCCATGAGATAGATCATTCTCTCTTTAGGTATAATGTCTTGTTTGAAGATGATATACACACTCCTAAGGAACCTAGTGGAGAAAATGATGGTATATATTGCCTTGAAGTCTATAGCCGATATGCTAATCCACTATGGTAAGACAACATTCCTCCTAAAGATGGAAATCTCTTTTTGAAAGATGAGAGTACTCTTAAGGGAAAGGAATGTGTTGTCCTTCTTGAAAACTCTAGGGCAAAAGTGTCATTGACTCCTTGGGGTAATGTTTTTAAATTTAAATCCTTGTTTGACACACTTGTGCTTACATTGCATGAATGCCAACTTGAGGATGCCAATTTGCCTATTTGCTTGAAGGAAAGAATGTGTATTTGTTTAAATGTTTTATCTTCACCCGTGTATACCTATACACTTGGTTCTTTCCTATACTACCTCTTTGCCTATGATGACATCCATTCTAGTTTTGGATTTGTATTATGTAAAGGTAGAAACTTGTTGGTTGGTCCACTTGTTCTAATGACTATGCCATGTATGTGTGGTGGACTTTAAGACCAATAGTGGCACCACATTTAATGAGGTCAATTGAAGGGGTAGTGAAACAATTATGCTTTTTGGTCCCTAAGTTAAGGGCAGCCTTACCTTTGGGACTTCGGGATACTATTGAGTCCTTTGTAGTTTCTTTATCTCTTAATACTTGTCATAACCATTCCCTTTGTGATGTTTTCGCTAAGCTTTTCATGACTAAAACAATGGATTCATGGTTACATTTCAAGTATGTTCCCCCTTGGCATAATGGTATTTATTATTGTGCTAACTCTAACCCTCATGCCATTAGGAAGTTGTACTTTTTTTTTCTTTCTCTTATTTTACAAGGTATGGATTCGAGGTCGAATCCTTTTCAAGAAGGGGAGGATAATACAAGTCAAATAGCCGCCTTAGCTTTAGATGAAATATTTGGAGGCCAACACCTAAAGGCTCAAGACTTGGTCACCCCGAGAGCACAAGGATATGCAAAGAAGTCCTATTTTGAGCATGACTTAAAGCAATCCTACATGTGGAAGGTTGCTTGGATACTTATATTATTGTTAACCCGAGAACCACAAGCCTTGAAGTATAAACCATCCTTGATTTTGAGAGCATTAAAGAGGTGCCATTCATTCAGGTCCAACACACCTTGGCAGTTTCTTTATTAAGGGTATTTTGGACATCGGACATAGTGTATTTACACACCATGGCAACTCCTCTCATTAAGGCCAAAGTGGTCTTTTTATCTTCTTTTGTAATATATATAAGTAGGACTTTTTAGGTCTTCTCTCATTAGTTGTTGAATGATGAAAATATGAGATATTGAAAATCTCTCTCTTGAGAGTAGACCATCTTAGTATAGTTCTTAGTTAGGTCTTGGACTAGCCATTGTATCTTAGGGCTTGGAAAAGCCAATATTGTTCTTTACTTGGAAATAGTGGATCTTGAGGTGAGTTGATTCCCTTGGCGGTCACCGTAAGAACTTGGTGCTTGTTAACATATTTTGTAAAGGTTTTAGAGTTTAATATACTCTTTAGTTGCTACATTATATGCTGTTTTTGTGTCAAGTTACTTATCTTCTTTTTCGTTTAAGTTTGTGTTTGTTGTTTTCGTTTGGTGTCTTATCGTGTGGACTGTGTTGCGAAGATTATTGGTTGTTTTGTGCTCATTTAGATACCGTTTGGTATCAAGTTGTATGTTAAGTTCTCTAAGTATGAGTTTTGGTTGGAGTATGCTTCTTTCTTAGATTATATGGTGACTAGGAAAGGTATTTGGTTGATCCAGCCAAAGTTGCAGCGGCTCGTGATTGGGCTAGGCCTACTTCGCCCATCGCGATTTGGAGTTTTGTTAGCTTGGTAGGTTATTATCGGTGTTTTGTTTAGGTTTTTCATCTATTATAGCTCCATTGACCAAGTTGACCTAGAAGAATATTTCTTTTCAGTGGTCTGATGCTTATGAGGCGAGCATTTAAAAGCTCAAGGATTTGTTAACTTCAGCTGCTATCTTGATTTTGCCCAAGGAGGGCATGGGTTTTACCATCTTTTGTGATGCTTTAGGTATTGGGTTAGGTAATGTATTGATATATGAGGGAAAGGTGATTTCAAATCGATCCCGTTAATTAAAGCTTTATGAGAGGAATTATCCTACGTATGATTTGGAGTTATGCGCATAAGTGTTTGCCTTGAATTTATGGAGGAACTACTTGTATAGAGTTCATTATGATATTTCTCTGATCTTCATAGCTTTTAATACTTCTTCACCTAGCAAGATCTTAATATGAGGCAGCATCGTTGGCTTGAGTTGCTTGAGGAGTATGACTTGACTATTCTCTACCATCCAGGCATGGCTAATGTGGTTTCGATATCTTGAGCTGAAAGTTGACTAGCATGGGTAGCTTGGCGCATCTTTTGACCCAGGGGAATCCTTTGGCCTTAGAGGTTCATTCATTAGATAATCAAATGGTTAGATTTGATATTTCCATACCTCAGAGTGTTTTGGCATTTGTGGAGGCTAGATCTTCTTTGATAGAGCAGATTTGAGCTCATCAGTTTGACGATGTTAGATTGAGGTTAAGTCAAGATAGTATGTTGAGTGGGGAGGCTAAGGAAGCCTCACTCGAGTTAAATGGAGTTTTGAGGATTAGGGGTCGAGTTTGTGTGCCAAGAATAGGTAATTCGATTAGGTTGATCTTGGAGGAGGCCCATTATTCTAGATATTCTATCCATCCAGGTGTGGCAATTTGAGACAACAATATTGGTGGGGTGGTATGAGGTGATTATAGCATATTTTGTGGCTCGTTGTCTATGTTGTTAGCTCATGAGTATCGAGCATATGAGACCTGGTGGTTTTATTAGAGGTTACTCATTCTCGAGTAGAAGTGGAAATGGATCACCGTGGACTTTATGACTGGTTTGACTCGTACATCTCATGGTTCTAACAGTGTTTGGGTCATCATGGATCGATTGTCTAAGTTAGTTCATTTTATTGTGGTTCATGTGTCATTCAGTGCTAAGAGGTTGGCCCGTATCTGCATTCATGAGATTGTGCGTCTTCAAGATGTGCAAGTGTCCATTATGTCAGATCAAGGTTTGGTGTTCATACCTCATTTTTGGAAGACTTTTTAGGATTAGTTAAGTACTCAGGTTGATCTTAGCACGATGTTTCACCCCCAGGCTGATGGTCAGTCAAAGCATACTATTCAAAATTTAAAGGATATGCTCCGCACTAATCTGATGGATTTTGGTGGCTAGTGGGAGCAGCATTTAGCTTTAGCAGAGTTTGCATATAATAATAGTTACCATTTCAGTAATGACATGGAACCTTTCAAGGCATTGTATGGTAGACAATTTTGCTCCCCACTGGATTAGTTTGACGTTTCAAAGGTAAGACCTCAGGGTATGAACTTGTTTCATGAGTCTTTTGATAGAGTCTGGTCATTCAAGATAGGCTTTGAGCGGCTCAGAGTAGGCAGAAGTGCTATGCTGGTCGTAGACTTCATGCCTTAAGATTTGGTGTTGGTGATTGTGTTTTCCTTCGAGTTTCACTCATGAATGGTGTGATGAGGTTTGGGAAGTGGGGCAAGCTTAGCTCCAAGTATATTGGTCCATTTGAGATTCTTTGGACTGTTGGTAATATGGCTTATGAGTTGGCTTTGCCCCCTGATTTATCAGTTGTTCATCCAGTTTTTTTAGGTTTCTATGCTTCGCCTCTATATTTCTAATGAGTCTCATGTCATTAGTTGGGAATCGTTTAAGTTAGATGAGCGGTTGTCCTTTGTTGAGGAGTCGGTCTCCAATTTAGCTAGGAATGTTGGGCGGTTGCGCTCTAGAGTTACCTTGTGGTTAAATTTCAGTGGCGACATCGACGTATATATAAGTCTACTTGAGAGGTCGAGTCTGAGGAGATGTATTGTTCTTATCCTCAGCTCTTCATTGATTCACGTATTTCGTTGCCTTAGTTCGAGAACGAACTAGATTTTTAGTGGTAGATAATGTAACAACCTAAAAATTTGATGAAATTTGGGCTTTTGTATTATTTGACTATTTTACCCTCCCCGTAGTTGCATTATAATATTTCTGAGGTGTGGGAGTTATTGGTATGATTTTTGATGCATTTTGGTAATATTTTTGCGATATTATGGTTTTTTATGACTTTGAGAGCCTTATTTTAGACTTATGGGGATATCTTTTGATCTGTGCAACGGATGAATGAACGAACTGCACCAGTAGCTCCGGAATATCAATTTTAGGCTAGGTAGACCTTTGGTACTGGTCCCGATGCATCTGAGCTCGTTTTGACTTATTCATCAAAAAGTTAAAAAATTAGAAATATGGGTGTGGGGGAATATCCAAATTGGCCGGCAGATCCAGAATATCAATTTTAGGGTGTTAGCATGTTTGGTGTGATTTTATGGCTTTTAAATCTCATTTTGACCCTCAGTTTGAAAAATTGTGATTTTGGGTTTCGAGGTCAACTTCTTGAAAATGATATTTTTAAAAAAAATCAGATATTTCCATCGCGTTTGGAATGTCAAATTTAGTATATTTGCATATTTCTTTTGCATGTGTCGGACTCCGAACGAATTCCCAACACCCCATCAAAGTTCGAATTAGACTAAAAAAACAACTTTTCTGCAAAAGCTGTGCAGAAAAATCTGCACTATTTATGTTAGTTTTTGGGTTTATTTTGCTCAGTTTTCATCTTTTTTGTTGAAAGTTAAGCCCTAAAATAGTGTGGGAGCTTAAAAGTAAAGTTTGTGGGAGTTTGGGAAGCTAGATTAATATCTATTTCTTGGTTTTATTACGAATTTAAGGTAAGAATTCACCATTTTCTTAGTAATTTCTTGATAAATTTGTCAAAACCCCAAAAATCTTTGGGCTTGATTTTAATCCCCAATTTCTCTCATTTTCACTTGAATAATATTTTAATCTTATAATTACTAGTTTTTCATTAATTTAACCTTCAAAACAACCTCGATTCTTAATTCTAACCCTAATTTCAAAGATTTTACCCGATTAAGCTCAAAAATGGTTTTTCTTCTATTGGATCCTCATTTTTTTACTCGATTTGACTTGATTTTTAAGTTGTAGATTCCTAAATATATGAGAAACATTTTTTGAAGTAAATTTTTTATTTTTCCTTTCTTTTACGAAAATCCATTCCGGAGGTCCGTTTTGACCCTGAATCAAAAGTAGTCAATATGGGTGTTGATTGTTTTATTTTAATGTGTAGATTTTATATTTAATATTTTTAATGGAGTTTGGATCGTTTGTGAAAATTAAGGTCGTGGGTTCAAAGTATAGCGGACCAGTTTCGACATTCAAGGTAGGTTATGGCTTAACTCTTTCAGACTAGGTTGGGTAGTAAATAATGATATGAAATGCATGTTAAGGGTGGAAACTAATCTTGAAAAATGGCTATATATGTTTTGCGCCCGTGTGGTGGTCTATATGTGATATAATTATCAAATTGAGATATTATGCGATATGTATGACCCTGTGGGTCCTATGCGATATTAATAGCCTTGAATACATGTGAATAATTATGTTATGTTGTTAAAATACTTAATTTGGTACCATTGGTGTATTGTGATTATATTCATACTTTATTGGCGTTTGAGACATGTAGAAATTCATTAATTAAACAAAAATAATTAGTAGATATTGGCTCATATGATTGTGGAAATATATCATTGTGGTTGGTTGTGAAAATACATCATGTGGATTGGTTGTGGAAATACTTATTTTGAATGGCTGTGAACATTGCATCATTATTCTCATGTCATCATACGCATCATTTCACTAGTTCGTTTTACAGCTTTATATATACTTGTTGGCATGTATGTGTACTTTATTTATGTCTTATGTTATGTATATGCTTTGAAAATACTGGAAACACTGGAATACTAGATATTGGTATTGGATATTGAATTTTACGAACCATCTCCGAAGGATCATACCAGAGAAGAGTTGTGGATATTGGTGATCTTGAGGTTGTGTGCGAAACTTGAGGTTGTGTGCTAAACTTGAGGCTGTGTGCCAAACTTAAGGTTGTGTGTCAAACTGGAGGCTGTGTGACAAAACCATGCATTATTATCATCATCATCGTCATCATTGTTATTATCATATACATTGCACTCACTTTATTGTGTTTGAATTTTCATATTGACTTGTCATCTACCTATTTGTTCAATCTCTTGAATTGTTAACATCAAATTGTTTTATCTTCCTTTAATTATACTTGATGATGTTGATTATACATGTCCCTCATTATGTGATATAGTGTATATTTGTATCCCTATCTTATGTATTGTTGTATTATATATGGACATTATAGAATTGTTAGTGTAAGCGGTGTGGGCTATCGTTATGGGATATTTTCTGATTACAGGTGACGTTCCATTAGTGTATATTTTGTATGCTTTATTTACTACTTTCCTTGATTAGCCTATGATACCTACTGAGTACAAGTGGACCATACTTATGCCTACTGCGCCCTTTCAGTGTAGGTCCTAGCTCGAGTGCGCCTCAGCTTGCTTGACTAGGGCAATTGTTGGAGCTTCCAAGGTACCGGTTGGACATTCATGAGTCTGAATTTCACCTCTATCTTTCTGTAGTAGCTATGTCTTTATTAGTATTCGAAGACAAATATTATTCCTTTGTGGTTATTTTTCTGATGTATTTGACTCTCGAATTTTATTAGTAGTTCTTACACTATTGACACTTGATTTTTGGCATGATTGGTATTTTGGATAAGTTTTTGTTGCATCGTTATGATTACTTATAAGGTTCTCCTTCGTTCTAGAAGCTGTACCTTGGGATATTTATGTCTCTTTCTTTTTTCGTATCAGTTTGGGTGATAGGCTTACTTGTCAAGGTACGCCGCGACAAGTGTCATCACGACTCTCATTTTTGGGTCATGACAAATAGTAACACCTCACTCTTATGTAGACACAAGAAAGACATGAATCTCCTCAAGAACCAATATTCTAAACAAAATGCAACACAAGTAAATCCACACTTGTTCTTGCCCTAGTTCTGGTGGAACTCTCTCACATGAGAAAAAATCTCACAATATTTCTTCAATAATCCATATTCAACAACAAAAAAAAGAAATAACCTAAAAAGAGTCTATTTTAAGTTATTACAAAATTAAGATAAAATAACCAACATGCCCTTAATGTAAGGGGCAACCATAGTGTGTTAAGACACCATGTGCAATTTCTAAATTACCCTTAATGAAGGGTCGATCTTGGTGTGTAAATTAGGGGCCTGCCTTGGAGTTTTTTGAAGTGTGTAAAGGTCTTCAAAACACTTTTTCACTTGTTATCTTGGGTAGTCATCAAGGTGAGCCTCCAAGCAACCCTCCACACACGAAATTGTCCTATTGAATGTCCAAAACGGGTCTTCCATGAATGCTCTTGTGCCCTCAAGGTGACCAAACTTGAGTCTTTAAGTGTTGGCCTCTAAGTATGTCATCAAAATCAATGTTGTCCATTTGGCTTGTATCATCCTCCCCTTCTTGAAAAGGATTCGACCTCGAATCCAATCCTTGCAAAGCCAAAGAAAAGACAAACGAATATAAACTCCTCATGGCATTAGGGTTACGTTAGCACAACAAATCTTCTCAACATGCCAAGGTTGCACATATTTGCAATAAACCAAGGATGTTTTGGATCAAATATTAAAAAATTATTAATACATGCCCAAAGGATTTGGTTATTGATATCACTAAGAGATAAGGAAACTATAAAGGTCCTAATGACATCAAATAATCCACAAGGTAGAACTACCTTCATCTTATGAGCCATAAGACACAATTATTTCTTTATTCTTCAAGAGACCACACCAAGGGTGGTGCTTCAATTGGTTCTAAAGTACACAAGATCCATATAGCATTATCACTCACACAAGTTGACAAACCAACAAATTTCTTACCTCTATGTAGCACAAAGCCAAGATTAACATAGATGTCATCATAAGAAAAAGGTAGTATAGAAAGGAATCAAGTGTAAAGACATACACGAATGAAGAAAAAGCTTTTAAGCACATACACATTCTTCCTTTCAAAGAAATAGACAACTTGGCATCCACAAGTTGGGAATCACTCAACTTAAGCACAAGTGTGTCAAGAAAGGATGCATATTTAGAAGCATTACCCCAAGGAGACAATGACACCTTTGCTCTTAGGTTTTCAATCATGATACCACAACCATAATCAATTTTAAAGGAATAATCACCCATTGAGTTTCTTAAATAATCAAGAAATTAAAAACTTTCACCACCCAATGGGCTATTCCTTTCCAAAAGTACACAATCCTTACCCTTAAGAGTACTCTCATATTCCCAGAAAAGATTTCCATATTTAGAAGGAATATTGTCACACCAAAGTGGGTTAGCATATAGGCTATGGACTTCAATACAAGCTATACCTTCAATGTAATTCTACCACTAGGTTCATTAGGAGTGATTATACCATCTTCAAAAAGGATATTATACCTAAAGAGAGAGTGATCTATCCTTCGGGCAGATTTGGAACAAGTAAGTTCTTTACTCTCTAAAAGATCATTATTAAGTTTCAAAGATCTTTCAAGAACAAGATTATTCCTATGAGACAAGAAAACATTAGAATCTTTACCGTAAGACAAGCTTACGGGTTCACTCCTATTCCTTGGACCAACATTTTCATTTACATGATTTCTATGAAAAAAACTAATAATTAGACTTTCATCACACAATATGCTTAAAGAATTATCTCAAATATCATGATCAACTCACTACTAGAAATTACCCCTATGGTGACGGTTGCAAAACCATTGTAATAGATAGAAAAATTGTTGCCATAGCTCTACCGCAACGGTTTAGCAAGCATCCCATAGGTAGGCGTTGTGATAGATCTATGGCAACGGCTCATGAGACAGTTGTCTGAACCATCGCCATAGCTTGACCTATGGCGACGGTTATTTTTTGACATATTGAGATGTCTATTTTCATCTATTACAACGGTTTCTAACCACTGCATTAGTGTCTATTGTAATGATATTAAACCATTGCAATAGCATTTATTGCGATACTTTTGTTATTCTATTGCAATGCTTTTTTAGTACCTATTACAACACCTATTTCCATCTATTGCAACGGTTACTAATAATTGCAATAGATTCTATTGAAACAGGATTAAACCACTGCAATAGCATCTATTGCGATACTTTTTGACTACCTATTTCAATGGTTTATTGATCTATTGTAATAATTGTTGCCGCATGTTATTAAATTAAAATGATTTATATAAATACTCACTCGTATTAATGTAAATTTTTATTTACATACATAATAAAATATAACACAATATATATACATCACAAAACAAAATCATTCATTAATAATCTCATAATCCAAAATATGCAACAAGCTAGTAATATAAGTTCTTATATAGTAGCAAGTTCAAGTCGCGATAAGTTAATGTATTCATCACTTTATTCATCTCTTTCTTCATTTTGGACACCTATAAAATGAGAACAAATAATATAAATTATCACTTAAATGACAAACTTATACTAATACCAAACTAATGACTGCATGAACAGATTCTAACCACAATCATAGTGGTCAATGATCATTTAAAAATTGAAAGATTTGTAAGCATCATCATAGCCCCTTTAATAGGAGAATGCATACTAATTAAACACTTTCCAGTTCCACTAACAGTGAGAGTGGATGAATTGAGGCATATCTGATGAAAGTTTCTTTTTTTTTAAAGGAAATTGAAGTGTTATGTTTCTCTTAAGGGTTGTTACTCTGTTGGAAAAGGGGAGAATCATAGAGAAAGCATAGATGAACAACCATCCTTGAAAGAAATCACATACTCTCATTTGCCTAATTCTTGCTATTTCTAGGCTAGTCCAAGAAAAGAACTTTTAACCGAAAGGCTCATGTATTACATTTAGGAATACGACCTTCTTTTTTCATGATAAGGGGAAGTAGTATTCACTTTCTTTCACCATTGTCCTCCTCAAAGGCTACGATAAGAGATTATCCATCTTTTTTAGATATCTATCTATGAAATAACATCCTGAGTTATGAGTACATAGACAGGCTCAGATTTTTCATAAGATCAGGTAAAGGAATGGGACACCGCCATGGCTGAAAACAAGAATAGAATGCTTGAAAGAGAAGGGTCTGCTTAAGCCTTACTGGGTTACCTCGCCAAGATACGGGCCCCGAATGCTTAAACCCAATAAATCTTCATAACCTACAAATAAGCAACGACAATGATGCTCATGTGATTGAGATTTATAAAAAGGAAAAGATAATGACCAAGAAAGAAGAAGCATATAAAGCAGGGGATGTAGCTCAGTTGGTAGAGTGCTTGCTTAGCATGCGAGAGCTACGGGGATTGAATGCATCTTTAATCATTTTTTTTTTACTTTTTTAACTTAATGAAAAAAAAAGAAAGAAGCAAATAGTTGGTAGGAGAAATAGAACAGATTAGGAATAACCATGAGAGCGCCAACTAAGAATGAAAGAAGGGTTGCTTCTTTGACTATAGGAGAACACAAACATATCACAGGCATGCAGATGGGAGGCAACACCCTTAGAAATCCCTATGCAGACTCATGCTTTCTTGAGTTTAGGATTCCAGTTTTCGTTTATGATCTGAAAATAAGGCCAAAGCATTTGTCAACAAAGAAACAAAAATAAGAAAGAAGACCAAACAAAATAAAAGGATTAGAACATGAAGGCAAGGCTTGCGTATGAAAGAAGATTCTAAATCACAGGCCATACTGGGAGGCCAAGTCAAGATACAGGAAGGTAGTTTGCATATTCATTTATTAAGCACAAAATAGAAAGAACTAGAAATACCATTACGACCCCTTTCACTTGATCAGAAGCATCAGCCGCATTCCCCAACAGATTCTAAGAAAGAATATCGAAGTCAAGGCAACAAAGAATAGGGACCCAGTAGAAATGAACAAAGAGCCATTAGATCAGTAGACATAATCAAAGTCAAAGATGGAACACCCAAAAACTGATTTTATTATCTTTATTTCTCTCAATAAAGGCTAATGCTTTTTGAAACAAGGAGAAAAAATTATTAGTAAAGCAGAGATAGGAATTTTAAGCTATTCTACAGACCATCAGTCAACAGCGGTCTCCCATTACATGACTCAAAAAAAATTTCCTCTCCTATTATCAAAAGGCAAACATAAAAAGATATATATTAGTTTGTACAATCACAAAGAAGAGAGAATTTTTCCAGTAAAAGCTATATAAATGAAAAATTTATGAGCAGAGTAGGTTGACAAGAATTTAAGACAACAAATTGGAGTGCATTTATTTGGGTTTTCCACTAAGAAACATAATATCCTACAACACATATCCATAATTCTAGGAAAACACGAACATATTGTCTAGCATAAAAGCAAAACTTGAAAAATAATCAGGGGATTACTAGAGTAGGGAGGCAACCACCCCTCAGAAATTTCACATTTCATTCAAATGCCTCATTCTTGATTCTGGCAACCTTCTATGCTTTGATTGATTGTATCTTATCTTGGAAGCATTTTGCTGCATCATCACTCTTCTATTTTTTCTTTAACAGATGAACCTGGTTCTTTTGTTTTTTCTTAAGATCTTGTATCTATCAGATAGAATATTTTAGATATTTAAGTTAATCACGACACTCATTCCTATACAATATTCATAGTACAGTTGGGCAGACCAGTGATTCAAAGTACTTTAGTTTCTAGGAACATGTGTATTACAATTTTATTGCTTTCCATCGATATTGGCCGTATGAAACCTCAGCTAATAATCTATTTTGCTCTTGCTGCATCAAAAGGTCAGTTCACAAAAGGGAACATCGGTTTGATAAGCTCAGATGACAATGTGTGATAATATTTTCTTTGTTTTTTATTATCTGTACCGCTCTTTTCTCCTCTTCAAGTTCCAAAAGTTTTTTCCAAATGTTGCTTCAGCGTAATGGTATCAAAGACTCCATATAATTTCATATCAGACTGAATTATTGATACACAGATATATACATCAAATCTCCACATTCATCAAAGATAGGAAATGAGCGACTAGAGAAGGTGATCATCTATTAGATTTGCACAGCTAATAGTGTTATCCCATTTTTAAATTCCATATTCATAATTAATACTATTTTTTTGAATAACTATATTCACTATTGATTGTAAGTATACGAAAAAGAACAAACATCTAAATACGACTTTATTACAATGAAATAAGAAACCATTACGCATAAGAGTTTGCATTACCTCCTTTTGCTCTAAGCGCCTATTTAATTCGTTCAATTCACTATCAATTGAATCTTGCAGAAGGGTATGTTCCAACTCTTTTACTGCTTTGTCATTCGTATCTCCTAAATCACCTGGCTCTAACTCAAAATATTGAACGACTTAGACATTTAGGCTTTAAATTCTTAAGACAAAGAAAATGGCTTCCTTATCCTGAAAACACCCCAGTCCCAAATATACTAATCGGAATATAAACCTTATTGACAAGTACCAAAAGTTGAGAGTGACATACCATTTTCACTCATTGGATAGTCAGATGACTCTATACTTTGCAAGCCCCTTTTGAGCCCTTCTTTTTTTACTGAAAAGACACCATTACCCTAAAACAAAGATGAAAATTCCCTTATGCAACTAAGTTGGAACAGACTTCCTCGTTCTTTTTTTATAACCAATAGAATTCTCTCTATCTCTCTCTGAAAAAAAGTCCCAAATAATTAAAAGATATAGCATATAGAAAATTACACTACATTTAAGAAATATACCTCAAGATCAATCAAATATAAGAACCAAATCTGCAAACTAAGCAACAGAAAACTCACCAGGATCACACTGCTAATAAAATTTCTCAACATCTGTAATAATTCATATGAAAATAAAATCATAATTAGAAAAATAAAAAATAACATCATAATTAACAAAACCCACAAAACTCAGAAACACCCAGAAAGTAATTATGCTTAAAACCTCATAACACTACATGAATATCCAATAAAAACAAAAAGAATTAGAAACCTTCAGTAAGTGTTTTGATTAGACCAGCTCTACGACCTTTGAAATCAGTGAGTACTTCTTCTACAGTCCTAGGACTGTAACAAAGGATTTGGATCTGGTAAATCGTTGGGAGGTCATATGAGAAGTCACGTTTAGGATTCAAAAATGTTGTTCCTCTTTGGTAAAAAGGGCAGAAAGTCAAAAATACTTGTTGATATGAACTACAAGAAACGAATATTGCAAAGTGATGAAGAAGAAAATGAAGTGGATTTAGAAGAGTACAATAATGATCACTTGTTACCAACTTGTTCAATCTGTGGTAAGATTGTGAAGTGGAAAACCTCAATTAGTTTGGTGTCATCGTTTGAGAAAATTGTAGAGAAAAGGGTTTGATAGAGAGAGAAAATGGATTGAGGGAAATACGTGGCGGAATTATGAACATAATTGGCGGATTTGTCAAAATATTTAGAAAGGATTTGACAATCATTTAAATAGATAATTGTTTCCCCATTAAGTATCCTTATTGCAATGGTTAATCCATAGTGGCGATGGTTATATCACTAAATTATTGTAGTAGAGTAATTTTCTTTTGGCAACACTTACAACTATCACAATAGAGAATCTATTGCAACGTATTGACAACCGTCTCCATAGAGTCTATTGCTATAGGCCCAATTTCTAGTAGTGACTCTATCAACATTATCACTAAATTGAGCCTCATCAAAAACATCATACTCATGCTCATGTAGTGGACTACATTCATAAGTAAGGTGATCATTATATGTACCCTTACTATTTATCGGCAACTCACATCCCAATTTAGACTCACCTTGATTTTCACAAGGGTAAACTAGTGTGTGAATACTATTATTACATGGCAATGGAACCTTATTCAAGTCATAAGTGCTAGCACTAGATGGACACAAATCGTTCTTATGAGAAGAATCAATTTTTTCATCTATAGGATCAACTAGTGCTTGCTTACTTACAACAAAAATGGGATCTTCTTGTAAACTAGCAATACTAAGAGTATCCCAAAAGGAAGGCTCATTCAATCCTCCTTTAGGCTAACCACCAACTACATCCACTTGGCTACGACTAGCCACATCACAATATTCTAAAATTATAGGAGTGTCGGAGATAATATTTTTGCCTTGTAGCTCATATGAGGAGGGAATTTGGTTTCCAACTCCTTTGCATGGCACCCACTCCCTTTTTTGTCTTTTAATGTCGCGTGTGATAGCTTCAAGATGAGCTAAGTCGGTAGGATTAAATGGAGGAATTGGATTCGGGGAACTAAATATTTGGAATATCTTGTCAAGGTTCAATTTGAAATCTTCACAAGAGGCCTTAAAAGCATCATCACCCATGGTACCTAAGAAAGAAAACAACAAAGAAAATAACACACAAGTTAGGTCAAACAATCCTCACCACACTCTCTCACACCTTCAATTACCTCGCACTTGGCTTCACAAATGTTGAAAATTGGCTTGTAATCCATAAGAAGTTGAGGGATGAGTTCTACTCTATCCTGGAATATATTTTCCTTTGAAAGACTCAAAGAAATCTTGTTCTGACTTGAGCCAAGAAAATACAATGAATTAAAATAATAAAAGCATACAAAGAACGTAAACATGAAGAAAAGGGATTGAAAACTAACTCACAACCTAGTAGGTAACTACTAGTTTGTCAATTAGTACTAGAATCAACAAAATGAAACTAAGAAAACAAGAATAGAAACCAAGAATCCAAAAATCGAGTCTAAAATACGGTTGTACGGAAGTGATGATGTGGAAACTTATGGTTACTTGAGATTTTTGAAAATCTTGTTTTTCAACTTTGAATTTTTGATAAATCTTCAACAAAAGAGGTGTCGTTTTGGTTATGAGGGGGGAAATGCAAGAATTGGAGCCTTTTTCAAGAACAAAAGGGTTTGAATTTGAAATGGTCCCCCCTTATACTCTCCCTTGAACTTCAATATTCCTTTTGTTGTTTTCTTCTTTTGGAAGACTTGGAATATTCTTTGAGCAAACAAGTACTACACCCTGTTTCTTCCCTTTTTTCTAGATCAAACAACATCTTTTGAATGTTCTTTTTCAACAATAAATGATGAACATGAAGAACACCAAGAACATTCAAAAGTTTGACCAAGGTTGACCCTTAAGCAAATGACCTCAAAATTTGATAATTTTTATTTCCTTATGCTCATGTTGTATTTCTATTCACAACCAATACACAATAAAGCAGCCAATCTCAACAAATTTCAAGATCCACTTTTCAAGTTTCTTCCACCTTCAATCTCAACAATGGTGAATACTCAAAATAACCCGGACAAGCTTAAATTCTAGATCTAGACTCTATTAGTGCTAAGGAACAAGAATCTAGCACTAGAAACTGACAAAAAACAAAAAAAATCTTCTAGATCTAAGTTCAAAATTTTGGTCAAAATACAAAAATGGGATTAACAATTTTTCTGTGAGATTTTTAATTTTCTACACTTTTTTTTGTTGATTTTCTCAAGGTAACAAAAATCCAAGACTTAGAATTGTAGGAACAATTCTAAACGTGGCTCTTGATACCAAATGATAAGGATCTAGCTATGAAGATGAAAACTAGCCTAAATGAAGGGAGATGAAGACAAGATCACAAACCCAAGAATCAAACTTCAAGAAATGCATTAAAGGAAAGGATAGATAGTGAGACATAAACTATTACAAGAAGTAGGAACTAAAGTATATATCAAAAACTAGAACTCCTAAGACTTACAATAGTAACACCACACTCTTACATAGACATAAGAGGGACGTCAATCTTCTCAAGCACCAATGTTTCTAAGCCAAAATACAACACAAGTGATCCATATTTATTCTTGTCGTAGTTTCAGGTGGAACTCTCTCACAAGAGATAATATCTCATAATGTTGCTTCAATAATCCATATTCAACAAGAACTAAGGAAATAATCTAAAAAGAGTCTATTTATAAGCTATTTAAAAATAAAGATAAAATGACCAATAAACCTTTAATAAAAGGACCATGGTGTGTTAAGACACTATGTGCAATTTTTAATCAAGAATTGGAGCATCAGGTATTGTGTACCCTTCAAGTATCTAAGAATTATCTAATTGCATTCCTATATGATTTCATTGGAGTAGGTGGAAAAGTGTAAAAAATCCCATGATGAATATGATATCTGGTCTACTAATTATTTGATACAACAAAGAACATATTATTTCCCAATATTTGTTTTCTCCATCTTTGCACCAAGTTCATTAAGATCCAGTTTTATAGTAGTAGTGATTTGTTGTAAACTTAAAGCACTTGAGCTTCTTAAAATGAGGAACTTTCCCAAATTTAAAGGTATTCTTTTAAGATATTATGTGTTTGGTATAATGCAAATGAATAGGGTTGGATGTGATTGGAATGGAAAATAAAGGAAATATACACAAGTATGATAAACTTACTAGGCAACGAGTTGTTAGGTTATTATAGGTCATTGCCAGTCCATAAAGCCTATTGACTTGATTAATGAATAGAAGGGGTGACCATGACTCATTGGGATAGACTATAAGTCGTAGAGAAAAATTGTTCTGAGAAAAGAAATAAAAATTTCTAAAGGTGTTAAGTTGGTAACAAAGGTGATGATGGTAAACAATAACTCATAGTGCTACATGACGAGCTGTATCCAAGAAACCATTGGGAGGCCAGTGTAGTTATAAACTTAGAGATATTGAAGGACAAGTAGCGTACGATAGGATACTATAACTCATCGTGTCTTATAATGAGTTGTCTTAAGTATCCATCCTGAGAATTTGAAGAGAAGTACTGACCCCATAAAGAAGGGTGTAGTAGAGATGAGTCAACTTACCATTCGTACAACTACAAAATGAGTCATCACCAATAGAGTAAGAACTAGACAACAATCTGAAAAGAAGACTGACAATGAGTCATAGCCAGTCTATATGACTCGTTATCATGGGTGTCATCATTGCTGACTTTATAATCCTATTTTATTTAGAAAAGGTTTTACTGTGTCTATAAATACTCTTATTTGATTTCTTTGTTTAAGTTTAAGCAATAATTATATTTACAACATCATATTGTACAATTCTAAGACATATTATTAGAATTGTACTAACATTATTTCTAAGGTTTTAATCAAAGTTGAGATTTTAGAGTTGATTTCTTCTTGTAAGTACATATTATTTTCATTATAGATTGGTGTGCTTGCATGTTCTTGATAGCTACAAGTATTAGAAATTTTCTTATATTCTAGACTTTCTGAAGAAAGAGGTAGAGATTAGAAAAAGAAGATATTCTAGACTTTCTCGAGAAAGAGGTAGAGATTGGAAAAAGGAAATAACAACAAAGATTTTAATATATCAACCTTCATCTAATTATATTAAACCTTAATCAGGATGTTAATTTGAAATCATAGAACTAGGAATCGTAAGTTGACGCTCTGATTCTAAGAGGAGATGAATGAAATTCATTTAACCAAGGTCAAGAGACAGTTAAACGATACATTTCAAGTTAGATTTTCATGCAAAGCATTGGGATAGTCTATGGAGTTATGAAGTCATAGGGATCAAAATCCTAGTGCTCATCTCATATTAATAAGAAATACAATTAACCAACAACTGTTACTATTATCACTTGCTTTCACAAAATTCACTCCTTTTATTTACTTACTTGTCAGTTACAAGGACAAACTCTTGACAAAATTCTAGCCTATTCCTCATGGGATTATCCCTAACCTTGTTGGGTTCTATATTTGATTTAGAAACCTCCTTATACATTTTAGGAGATGTAATTTAGAAGACATCAAATTTAGTGTCATTGCCAAGGAATACGCTTACGAAGTAATAGATTGAGTTCGTTCAAGTTGTTGGTTTCATTCATTATATTTTTATTTTCTAGGACCCACACCGATAAATGCCCAATAATTGATGTCAAGGCAAACTCTGATTCTAATTGAACCAAAACTTGAAAGAACTTTGAAAAAAATAAAAGATGGAGATAAAAGGAGTTCATGATCAAGGATCCTGGCTCATAGGGGTTCATGATGACCCAACAATATCTTTATCTATTAGTGCAAGAGTATCTTCTTCCTATTAAATTTGGTGTATCTGATAGAGAAGTACTTTTTCTCTCCTCAACTTATGTAAGTGTTGCTCAGGTTCAGGATATGGGTCAACCAAATCCCTTTCCCTTGCCAGCTTACTTAAGTCTCAGACCTGTACCTATAAATTCAGTAGTTATGATCAAGTTTGTATCACTTATGAAACTAAATAGAAAAACTAAAAGTAAGACAGATGCCAATTTTCAAGTTCTCAGCAACGACGCCAAAAATATATTATGTCGTAGCGCACATGCAAATGTACATTTTCTCTTAAGTAGCAAAATAGACTTTAAATGTCAAGTATCAATCCCATAGGGATTTATGCTCAGCAATAAATAATTCTAGTATTGCCAAAAATATTAAATAAGTGTAAGAGTAACCTATTATTTGAGAATTAAAAAACATAAAGTAATCGCAAACAATATGATAATATAAAGTGTTGGAGACAATAATGGGTAGAAATACAGGGTCAAGGAAGTGCGAACAGTCATACTTAGCTATACAATTTTGTTGGTTTAATTAATTATCTTAGTTGTTAATTCACGGGGTTGATAACATGCTAGAATCTTCCATGCCTTTAATCCTCTATCTAACTTAGCCCCACAATTACATCATTTAGCAAGGATAAAAGAGATAAGTTAAATACGTTTATATTTCATCCAGTATATGAACCAAATAGGGTGAAATAGGTATATTGCTATCCTAAATGCAAATCTTATCTTTAATCCCTTGAACGTTTAAGATCCCATTTCATATATCCCACGTTCTAATATATGTTCCTCTTCCCGGGCTAGTAATAGAAATATAGATTTATCCTAAGGGTTGCAAATTTGTAGAATAGTAATAAAAAGGAAATATAAATAAAGAACATGATAATAAACATAAACCAAATCAAAGATAAGCTTAAGTATTCGTGTTCTTGGCCTCGACCCTAGATGAGGGTGTTTAGCCACTCATGGATTTACAATGAATCATAATTAAGCAATTCATGTATAATAACCAAAAGTAAAATAAAAGAGGTATTAAGAACACTAATTGAAGTATCCTCCAGTGCATTTCAATCCCCAAAATTCATCAAAGATTGCTACAACAAGTCCCAAGTATCCTATTTATAGAGGAAAGCAACTAGCCTATTTTGAAAACAAGGGCATGGCGTGCTACTACATTAATGAGAAAAGGGAAGTGGCACGCCCTCATCATGGATTCTATGTTTTTTGACATCCTATTTTTTCCAAGGGCATTTAATTCCCTTATATTAGAGATATAGAAAGTGGCGTCATATGGTTTAGAATAATAGCGTAGTGTAGCATGTTGTATTTTTGTGACTTAGAGTTAGGCTTGATCGCGCTGTAAGGATTAAGCTATTTTAGACATTAGTAGAAAAATTTGTCAATGCTCATATGAGAATTTTAACCTGAATTGAATGAATATGATATTTATAGGGAATAGTATATTTAAGGGATATTCGAGAAGTGTACTAAGCTTGAAAATAAGAAGTTGTATTGCCAAAGGTCTGGTAATTCTATCCTAATTTAGGATTTATATGTCTATATTCCAGACTGCAGAGTAGTGTCAATGTTGTGATTTTCTCAGTGGGATGTCTTGTGTAATCCATACCCAAGATTTGTGGCTAGAACTTCTTTAGAGAGAGCGTTGAAGAGATACTCCAGTTAAGTATGAGGGTCCAGCATAATTCAGTCTGTATAGCCAGTAAGTCAGTTTAGCAGTCAGATTTGCATGACTTGTTTTCTCGTCTTTTCATTTATTCATGCTACCCGAAATCTCAGACATGATACTATTCCAAGATAGAGTATACTAGTAATTGCGAGTATAGCTCAGTTCATGCATCATGGATTAGATTCAAATTCCAGAGGTTCAGTTATGAATCAAATCGTAGGTGCCGTGTGCATTGCCTTCGTTTTCCGAGTATCTTAGTGAATTGAACACTCATAGAGAGATATAGGATCCCAAGGGGGAGATACCCCATTCGGTTGCATGCATAGATTCTTATTACAAGCTTCGCATCAATTGTTATTGCATATTCAGTCATACGTTCTTGTGTCAGTTCAGTCAGATATGCCTGCATTAGAAATGCATGTTCAATAGAAAAAGTTCAGCTTATCAGTGTATTCAGTCCTACGTTAATGAGGACAACTCAGACACAGACCCGTTCATCAGATATGCATGTCCGGTATAAGAATTCAGAACATCTGTAGTTCCAGTCTTATAGTCATGTTTCAGGTCAGTGTATTCTTTATTAAAGGACATGTCATGTCCGCGTTATTCCATAGCTTTAAGGCTTCAACAAGTTTCTACCCATCATTCGAGGACGAATGATCCCAAGAGAGAGATAATGTAACGCCCCGTAAAAGGCGTGCATAGATTAGTCTTTAATATTGAGCTCTTAGACTTAATGACTTAAAATTTTCTAAGTGTAAAATGAGACTTAGTCATTTTAGATGGCAATCTTCGGGATACAACTTTTCAACTTTCCCGACATTCATTTTTAGATTTTAGAGTTGCGTTACGATCAGAAAAGCTCATAGTTCATTCGGATAAGTTTCAGAATATTTCGGAATGTATAAGGCTGCGTTTGGATTTCAAAACAGTAGCAAAACGCATAGCCTATTGCCCAGTTTTCAGCATTTCAGGGTCAACTTCAAACAATCATAAATCCCTGTATATGATGAATTGTGTGAGATATAATATATCAAACGAAAGATCTTTGAGTCCTCTTTCAAATGCAGTTGGTTTCATCCAATTTTTTTATATGGGTAAAAAGTTATAATCGATTTACTCCAGACTATCAAACTGTCAATTAAGAGACAGATTTGACCTTAATTGTTCCTTAGGGGTATTTTGGTCATCCTTCACCCCTATATATACCACCAACACGGGATTTAATCCCTCAAACACCAAAATACACCTTCATTCATTAAAACTACTCAAGAACACTCCTTAGGGTTTCAAAATAAAAACCCAAATAGTTCAAGATTCGACCGTAAGTTTTCGAAGATAATTACATATTCGGAATCAAAAATCCACGAGCTTCAGGAAACATCTAGTATTTTCGGAAATAGAGGTACGCGGGGTTTTTCCTAAATTCTCATGGGCATAGAAAAATCATGTTTTAGAATGGGGTTTTAAATTATGTATATATATTTATGTATAAGATGTTTTAACATCATTGTTTTGGTCTTTCGACCATCTCCAAAGCGATTTGACAGTTTATATACATATATGAATGAATGTGTTTCAATTTTGAATACATGAACTAGCTAAAGACATTTGACCACCAGGTGTTTGATGAAATTTGTGCATGAATTGAACTTTAAGTTTCGGAATATGAAATCCTTTACATCAGTTACATGTTTTGGTGGTCTAAACTATGTTTCGAATGAAAGCTCTTGCTTAATATACTATGGCTCAGAAAAGTTATGACTTGCAATGTCTTGGTATGACGATACCAATTCAGACTAATGCAATATCAGACTCAGACTAACAGACATTTCAGACTTTCATGATTTTTGACGTTCAGAATGTTGCATGTACAGAAAAGGTTAAAAATAGGCATACAGAGATGTTAGGTGGTTCCCCGAATAGGGCTTGAGTTCAAGCGACTCATTGCCTAAAACCGTGGTTTGCCGACCCGAGTATACTATTATGCGCTGACTTAAATATCCTGTGGCGTATCAGACTCAGACACTCCAACCCTTGCGGCACACTTGGGTTGGGGGCTTCCCCGCCGAGTCAATGACAGATTCCATACAGCCCGTGGAATATCAGACTTGTAGGGGAGTACCACCTAACTAAGAAGTAAAATACAAATCATGATTTGAAATGAACAGACAGGTTACATGTTTTCAGAAAGTGCCCATGTATTTTTCAGAAACAGTTATATACATGATGTCTTGATGAAAAATTGCTTTCACTTAATATATATATATATATATGTTCCATTATACTATTTTTGGATTGCTTCGTGTGCCAGTACTTTTGTGCTGACCCCCCTCCTTCCAGGTTCTGAGGCACAGTCTAGGGGTCCAGCTACTCAGTAGACATTCTCGGATTTGCAGACTTGATCTCACAGTGGTGAGCCTTCTATTATTCGAAAGGCCTAATTATGTCAGACATTATCTTATTTATTATGTTTCTGGTTTACTGGGGGCCTTGTCCCAGTTTCTATTCAGACAGATGTTTGTGTTCTTAGTAGAGATTTCGCAGACTGATGTTAGATAGTATTATTCAGAAAAGTTGCAGAACTTGACCATGTTTTCCGAACTCAGTTTCAATTCCGCATTTTATTATAATTACGAATGTTGTGCATGATAACCAGATAGAGAATGGGTGTTTCGGGCCTTCATGGTTCGGGATGCTCGTCACGGCCAGGGCCTAGGCTCGGGTCGTGACAAACTTGGTATCAAAGCACGATTCATGGTCCCAGGGTGTCTGCGAAATCGCGTCAGGTAGAGTCTTTTTTATGGGTGTGTAGCGCGCCACACTTATAAGAAGGAGGCTACTAGGCGTTTAGGAATGTCTCTTTTTCTTCATGTTCTAGTTCGTGCAATAGAGTCAGAATGTTCCACTTTCATACTCTAATTCGTGCTATGGTGTCGCCCATACGAAAGTAAAAAGTCATCCCACATTCTTTCCTTACTCTAATGTCCTCAGATATGTCTCATTATTGAGGTGATTCAAGTACAGAAGTTTAGAATCTAAATGGTATGGTACTTTCTGATTGAACCATATAAGAGTTAAAATTTGTGCAAGGACTAAGAATCCGTTAGTGCTTCAATGTGTATTGATTTCGATGTAAACATTGATCCTGATGGAATCGGGCTTTTCAGCTTGAGGTATTAATTGCACTTAGTCCCCTTCAAATGTATGTTACAAATGTCTTGCTTAAGGGGGAATGATGTGTAGTAGAATGTTGGAACTGTATTTCCACCTGAATAGTAGTATGCGTTAAAGTGTTGTTGTCATGACCTATTGGTAGTGATATTGGACCAAGAAGTTGGGGATGTTAAGTCACAAAGTTAGAAGTCAGAGTGAGGGTGACTTTTATGTAAATGAATATTTTAGTTGAATAACCAATGTTCGAGAATGATTTACCCCCCTTATGGTGATACACTAATGTGGTAGCTAGTAGCATGTGTGGATTGTATGGTAGTCTGTGAGGGAAGTGTTTAACTCAGATTTTTATTCTTACGGAGTAAGATGTGTATCCTTAGATCATTGAATATTGTGTGTCAATTTTCTATCTCTTGTAATATATAATTTTAGTACTATGGTGTTTTTGAAAAAAAATCAAAGTGTAGTGAAGCCGTGCGGGGCTCTTTTGATTCACTAGCATAGTTTCTTTGTTATTCATTTCATTTCTTGATCAAAAAAAACAAAAAAATCAAAGTCTAGTGAAGTCGTGTAAGGCCTATTTCGATTCACTATCAGCTTGTTGTCCAACTTCTTGTTCTTGTGTTGGTTTAATATATGTATTGCTGAATCTGTTTGGATGAGATTGAGTAAGTAATTAGGAGGTGAGAGATCAGTATAAGTAGATAAGATTGTATGGGGTTATAATATTAGATTAAGGTTAACCATGCCTATTATGTGACTTTACCCCCCCCCCCCGCCCGACCGTCTTTTGTTGGTAGTTGTAAACTAGTACTACTTGTGAGAAGGTATGTAGTAGATTTGTGAGGTATTTGGATAGAATGTTCAGATTTTATGGACTAGCATATTATGTTGCCTTCTTCATTGATGGTAGATGATTGATGCTAGACTATTGGCTGAATTTTATGTTGAATGTGGATGATGGAATAGTGGCATGAGATTGATAGTGTTGGGCTCTTTTATATGATCTTGATTCTCATAGTAATGAGATATAAGTTTGGAGTCGCGATATTGGTAGGCTATGATGAAAGTGGTATGGTTCATCAAAGGCTCAGTGATATCCATATTAAGTGTTAGAAATCTAAGTTTGAGCTTTCAAGGTTGAACCGATAGAAATAAGTGTGCAAGCATCATACTATGACTATTGGGGCTATCGAAATATAGATTGTATCTCAGAAGGTAGTATTAGCAGTGGGCTTTCCACTTTCATGTGTGGTCGTTCGAGTTAAATTTCTATTTAATTATGTGTATTGTTGTATTCTAGACCCCAGAGTACGGTGAGTGTAGTTCAGCTTAGAGTCTAGTAATAAGGGATCTTTTGAACTTATTATGATGGCTTAAAGCCAAAGGGGAGATGATAGAATGAATAACCAAGTCAGGTTCTCAGATTCTAGTAGTGATGTCATGATGATATAGGACGTCAAAAAGTGAGGGTGAGACTCAACCCAATTCTTATCTTAGTATTTTCAGTGATCCCAATGCCTACTCCAGCTTTACGTTTCAGTTCCGTGGTCATAGTTCGTAATTCCTGTATATGATACAGAGTCACGTACTCTTCCAGTTCCAAGATAATGAGTTCTAGTTCATTCAAGTAGTCGGAATCACATTCCTTATGTTAGGAACTCTAGTTGAGGTCATGCAACTCATGACGCATGTACTCACTCTTTATAGTGTGCTCAGTCCCGTATAAAAATCTTCTCATGCTTCAGGGTCTTATGTTTTAACCTTTTAGTGACCCTCCCTATGCAATGATAGTGGTGATGATGTAAATTTTCTTGTTGATGGAAGATCATAGTACGTTTGTTTAGATAAGGCCATAAGTATGAAGTAAGATTTGGGGCCAATCTTTGATACATGTGATGGTTAGTGGAAAAGTTTGTGTGTATGTTTTAGGGTAGGGCGTGGGAGTTATATTGACAATAGTTTAGAAACTATGGGAAGTATGTATTTATGGGTGATTGCCTTGAAGTAAACATATGGTTATAAAATAGGCTTGAATGATGTTTTGGGATTATAGTGGGAGGTCGCAATATGCATTAGCGACTTCATATTAAGAATTCAGAGTAGTCATTGAAGTGGTAAGACATGTTATGCTTAGGATGCGATCTTTAAAAGAGATATAGAAGGTGGTGTCATATGGTTTAGAATAATAGCATAGTGTAGCATGTTGTATTTTTGTGACTTAGAGATAGGCTTGATCGCGTTGTAAGGATTAAGCTATTTTAGACATTAGTAGAAAAATTTGTCAATGCTCATATGAGAATTTTAACCTGAATTGAATGAATATGATATTTATAGGGAATAGTATATTTAAGGGATATTCGAGAAGTGTACTAAGCTTGAAAATAAGAAGTTGTATTACAAAAGGTCTGGTAATTCTATCCTAATTTAGGAGTTATATGTCTATATTCCAGACTGCAGAGTAGTGTCAATGTTGTGATTTCCTCAGTGGGATGTCTTGTGTACTCCATACCCAAGATTTGTGGCTAGAACTTCTTTAGAGAGAGCGTTGAAGAGATACTCCAGTTAAGTATGAGGGTCCAGCATAATTCAGTCTATATAGCCAGTAAGTCAGTTTAGCAGTCAGATTTGCATGACTTGTTTTCTCGTCTTTTCATTTATTCATGCTACCCGAAATCTCAGACATGATACTATTCCAAGATAGAGTATACTAGTAATTGCGAGTATAGCTCAGTTCATGCGTCATGGATTAGATTCAAATTCCAGAGGTTCAGTTATGAATCAAATCGTAGGTACCGTGTGCATTGCCTCCGTTTTTCGAGTATCTTAGTGAATTGAACACTCATAGAGGGATATAGGATCTCAAGGGGAGATACCCCATTCGGTTGCATGCATAGATTCTTATTACAAGCTTCGCATCAATTGTTATTGCATATTCAGTCATACGTTCTTGTGTCAGTTCAGTCAGATATGCCTGCATTAGAAATGTATGTTCAATAGAAAAAGTTCAGCTTATCAGTGTATTCAGACCTGCGTTAATGAGGACAACTCAGACACAGACCCGTGCATCAGATATGCATGTCCGGTATAAGAATTCAGAACATCTGTAGTTCCAGTCTTATAGTCATGTTTCAGATCAGTGTATTCTTTATTAAAGGACATGTCATGTCCGCGTTATTCCATAGCTTTAAGGCTTCAACAAGTTTCTACCCATCATTCGAGGACGAATGATCCCAAGAGAGAGATAATGTAACGCCCCGTAAAAGGCGTGCATAGATTAGTCTTTAATATTGAGCTCTTAGACTTAATGACTTAAAATTTTCTAAGTGTAAAATGAGACTTAGTCATTTTAGATGGCAATCTTCGGGATACAACTTTTCAACTTTCCCGACATTCGTTTTTAGATTTTCAAGTTGTGTTACGATCGGAAAAGCTCATAGTTCATCTCGGATAAGTTTCAGAATTTTTCGGAATGTATAAGGCTGCGTTTGGATTTCAAAACAGTAGCAAAACGCATAGCCTATTGCCCAGTTTTCAGCATTTCAGGGTCAACTTCAAACAATTATAAATCCCTGTATATGATGAATTGTGTGAGCTATAATATATCAAACGAAAGATCTTTGAGTCCTCTTTCAAATGTAGTTGGTTTCATCCAATTTGTTTATATGGGTAAAAAGTTATAATCGATTTACTCCAGACTATCAAACTGTCAATTAAGAGACAGATTTGACTTTAATTGTTCCTTAGGGGTATTTTGGTCATCCTTCACCCCTATATATACCACCAATACGGGATTTAATCCCTCAAACACCAAAATACACCTTCATTCATTAAAACTGCTCAAGAACACTCCTTAGGGTTTCAAAATAAAAACCCAAATAGTTCAAGATTCGACCGTAAGTTTTCGAAGATAATTACATAATCGGAATCAAAAATCCGCGAGCTTCAGGAAACATCTAGTATTTTCAGAAATAGAGGTACGCGGGGTTTTTCCTAAATTCTCATGGGCATAGAAAAATCATGTTTTAGAATGGGGTTTTAAATTATGTATATATATTTATGTATAAGATGTTTTAACATCATTGTTTTGGTCTTTTGACCATCTCCAAAGCGATTTGACAGTTTATATACATATATGAATGAATGTGTTTCAATTTTGAATACATGAACTTGCTAAAGACATTTGACCACCAGGTGTTTGATGAAATTTGTGCATGAATTGAACTTTAAGTTTCGGAATATGAAATCCTTTACATCAGTTACATGTTTTGGTGGTCTAAACTATGTTTCAAATGAAAGCTCTTGCTTAATACACTATGGCTCAGAAAAGTTATGACTTGCAATGTCTTGGTATGAGGATACCAATTCAGACTAATGTCATATCAGACTCAGACTAACAGACATTTCAGACTTTCATGATTTTTGACGTTCAGAATGTTGCATGTACAGAAAAGGTTAAAAATGGGCATACAGAGATGTTAGGTGGTTCCGCGAAGAGGGCTTGAGTTCAAGCGACTCATTGCCTAAAACCGTGGTTTGCCGACCCGGGTATACTATTATGCGCTAACTTAAATATCCTGTGGCGTATCAGACTCAGACACTCCAACCCTTGCGGCACACTTGGGTTGGGGGCTTCCCCGCCGAGTCAATGGCAGATTCCATACAGCCCGTTAAATATCATACTTGTAGTGGAATACCACCTAACTAAGAAGTAAAACACAGATCATGATTTGAAATGAACAGACAGGTTACATGTTTTCAGAAAGTGTCCATGTATTTTTCAGAAATAGTTTCATACATGATGTCTTGATGAAAAATTTCTTTCACTTAATATATATATATATATATGTATGTTCCATTATACTACTTTTGGATTGCTTCGCGTGCCAGTACTTTTGTGCTGACCCCCCCTCCTTCCAGGTTCTGAGGCACAGTCTAGGGGTCCAGCTACTCAGTAGTCATTCTCGAATTTGCAGAATTGATCTCACAGTGGTGAGCCTTCTATTATTCGGAAGGCCTAATTATGTCAGACTTTATCTTATTTATTATGTTTCTGGTTTACTGGGGTCCTTGTCCCAGTTTCTATTCAGACAGATGTTTGTGTTCTTAGTAGAGATTTCGCAAACTAATGTTAGATAGTATTATTCAGTAATGTTGCAGAACTTGACCATGTTTTCCGTACTCAGTTTCAATTCCGCATTTTATTATGATTACGAATGTTGTGCATGATAACCAAATTGAGAATGGGTGTTCCGGGCCTTCATGGTTCGGGATGCTCGTCACGGCCAGGACCTAGGCTCGGGTCGTGACAAACTTGGTATCAAAGCACGGTTCATGGTCCCAGGGTGTCTGCGAAAGAGCGTCGGGTAGATTCCTATTTATGGGTGTGTAGCGCGCCACACTTATAAGAAGGAGGCTACTAGGCATTTAGGAATGTCTCTTTTTCTTCATGTTCTAGTTCATGCAATAGAGTCAGAATGTTCCTCTTTCATACTCTAATTCGTGCTATGGTGTCGCCCATACGAAAGTAAAAAGTCATCCCACATTCTTTCCTTACTCTAATGTCCTAAGATATGTCTCATTATTGAGGTGATTCAAGTACAGAAGTTTAGAATCTAAATGGTATGGTACTTTCTGATTGAACCATATAAGAGTTAAAATTTGTGCAAGGACTAAGAATCCGTTAGTGCTTTAATGTTTATTGATTTCGATGTAAACATTGATCCTGATGGAATCGGGCTTTTCAGCTTGAGGTATTAATTGCACTTAGTCCCCTTCAAATTTATGTTACAAATGTCTTGCTTAAGGGGGAATGATGTGTAGTAGAATGTTGGAACTGTATTTCCACCTGAATAGTAGTATGCGTTAAAGTGTTGTTGTCATGACCTATTGGTAGTGATATTGGACCAAGAAGTTGGGGATGTGAAGTCACAAAGTTAGAAGTCAGAGTGAGGGTGACTTTTGTGTAAATGAATATTTTAGTTGAATAACCGATGTTCGAGAATGATTTACCCCCCTTATGGTGATAGACTAATGTGGTAGCTAGTAGCATGTGTGGATTGTATGGTAGTCTGTGAGGGAAGTGTTTAACTCAGATTTTTATTCTTACGGAGTAAGATGTGTATCCTTAGAAAATTGAATATTGTGTGTCAATTTTCTATCTCTTGTAATATATAATTTTAGTATCATGGTGTTTTTGAAAAAAAATCAAAGTGTAGTGAAGCCGTGTGGGGCTCTTTTGATTCACTACATAGTTTCTTTGTTATTCATTTCATTTCTTGATCAAAAAAACAAAAAAATCAAAGTCTAGTGAAGCCGTGTGAGGCCTATTTCGATTCACTATCAGCTTGCTGTCCAACTTCTTGTTCTTGTGTTGGTTTAATATATGTATAGCTGAATCTGTTTGGATGAGATTGAGTAAGTAATTAGGAGGTGAGAGATCAGCATAAGTAGATAAGATTGAATGGGGTTACAATATAAGATTAAGGTTAACCATGCCTATGATGTGACTTTACCCCCCCCCCCCCCCGACCTTCTTTTGTTGGTAGTTGTAAACTAGTACTACTTGTGAGAAGGTATGTAGTAGATTTGTGAGGTATTTGGATAGAATGTTCAGATTTTACGGACTAGTATATTATGTTGCCTTCTTCATTGATGGTAGATGATTGATGCTAGACTATTGGCTGAATTTAATGTAGAATGTGGATGATGGAATAGTGGCATGAGATTGATAGTGTTGGGCTCTTTTATATGATCTTGATTCTCATAGTAATGAGATATAAGTTTGGAGTCGCAATATTGGTAGGCTATGATGAAAGTGGTATGGTTCATCAAAGGCTCAGTGATATCCATATTAAGTGTTAGAAATCTAAGTTTGAGCTTTGAAGGTTGAACCGATAGAAATAAGTGTGCAAGCATCATACTATGACTATTGGGGCTATCGAAATATAGATTGTATCTCAGAAGGTAGTATTAGCAGTGGGCTTTCCACTTTCATGCGTGGTCGTTCGAGTTAAATTTCTATTTAATTATGTGTATTGTTGTATTCCAGACCCCAGAGTACGGTGAGTGTAGTTCAGCTTAGAGTCTAGTAATAAGGGATCTTTTGAACTTAATATGATGGCTTAAAGCCAAAGGGGAGATGATAGAATGAATAACCAAGTCAGGTTCTCAGATTCTAGTAGTGATGTCATGATGATATAGGACGTCAGAAAGTGAGGGTGAGACTCAACCCAATTCTTATCTTAGTATTTTCAGTGATCCCAATGCCTACTCAAGCTTTACGTTTCAGTTCCGTGGTCATAGTTCGTGATTCCTGTATATGATACAGAGTCACGTACTCTTCCAGTTCCAAGATAATGAGTTCTAGTTCATTCAAGTAGTCGGAATCACATTCCTTATGTTAGGAACTCTAGTTGAGGTCATGCAACTCATGACGCATGTACTCACTCTTTATAGTGTGCTCAGTCCCGTATAATAATTTTCTCATGCTTCAGGGTCTTATGTTTTAACCTTTTAGTGACCCTCCCTATGCAATGATAGTGGTGATGATGTAAATTTTCTTGTTGATGGTAGATCATAGTACGTTTGTTTAGATAAGGCCATAAGTATGAAGTAAGATTTGGGGCCAATCTTTGATACATATGATGGTTAGTGGAAAAGTTTGTGTGTATGTTTTAGGGTAGCGCGTGGGAGTTATATTGACAATAGTTTAGAAACTATGGGAAGTATGTATTTATGGGTGGTTTCCTTGAAGTAAACATGTGGTTATTCAATAGGCTTGAATGATGTTTTGGGATTATAGTGGGAGGTCGCAATATGCATTAGCGACTTCATATTAAGAGTTCAGAGTAGTCATTGAAGTGGTAAGACATGTTATGCTTAGGATGCGATCTTTAAAAGAGATATAGAAGGTGGCGTCATATGGTTTAGAATAATAGCGTAGTGTAGCATGTTGTATTTTTGTGACTTAGAGTTAGGCTTGATCGCGCTGTAAGGATTAAGCTATTTTAGACATTAGTAGAAAAATTTGTCAATGCTCATATGAGAATTTTAACCTGAATTGAATGAATATGATATTTATAGGGAATATTATATTTAAGGGATATTCGAGAAGTGTACTAAGCTTGAAAATAAGAAGTTGTATTGCCAAAGGTCTGGTAATTCTATCCTAATTTAGGAGTTATATGTCTATATTCCAGACTGCAGAGTAGTGTCAATGTTGTGATTTCCTCAGTGGGATGTCTTGTGTAATCCATACCCAAGATTTGTGGCTAGAACTTCTTTAGAAAGAGCGTTGAAGAGATATTCCAGTTAAGTATGAGGGTCCAACATAATTCAGTCTGTATAGCCAGTAAGTCAGTTTAGCAGTCAGATTTGCATGACTTGTTTTCTCGTCTTTTCATTTATTCATGCTACCCGAAATCTCAGACATGATACTATTCCAAGATAGAGTATACTAGTAATTGCGAGTATAGCTCAGTTCATGCGTCATGGATTAGATTCAAATTCCAGAGGTTCAGTTATGAATCAAATCGTAGGTGCCGTGTGCATTGCCTCCATTTTCCGAGTATCTTAGTGAATTGAACACTCATAGAGGGATATAGGATCTCAAGGGGGAGATACCCCATTCGGTTGCATGCATAGATTCTTATTACAAGCTTCGCATCAATTGTTATAGCATATTCAGTCATACGTTCTTGTGTCAGTTCAGTCAGATATGCCTGCATTAGAAATGCATGTTCAATAGAAAAAGTTCAGCTTATCAGTGTATTCAGTCCTGCGTTAATGAGGACAACTCAGACACAGACCCGTGCATCAGATATGCATGTCCGGTATAAGAATTCAGAACATCTGTAGTTCCAGTCTTATAGTCATGTTTCAGATCAGTGTATTCTTTATTAAAGGACATGTCATGTCCGCGTTATTCCATAGCTTTAAGGCTTCAACAAGTTTCTACCCATAATTCGAGGACGAATGATCCCAAGAGAGAGATAATGTAACGCCCCGTAAAAGGCGTGCATAGATTAGTCTTTAATATTGAGCTCTTAGACTTAATGACTTAAAATTTTCTAAGTGTAAAATGAGACTTAGTCATTTTAGATGGCAATCTTCGGGATACAACTTTTAAACTTTCTCGACATTCATTTTTAGATTTTAGAGTTGCGTTACGATCAGAAAAGCTCATAGTTCATCTCGGATAAGTTTCAGAATTTTTCGGAATGTATAAGGCTGCGTTTGGATTTCAAAACAGTAGCAAAACGCATAGCCTATTGCCCAGTTTTCAGCATTTCAGGGTCAACTTCAAACAATCATAAATCTCTGTATATGATAAATTGTGTGAGCTATAATATATCAAACGAAAGATCTTTGAGTCCTCGTTCAAATGAAGTTGGTTTAATCCAATTTGTATATATGTGTAAAAAGTTATAATCGATTTACTCCAGACTATCAAACTGTCAGTTAAGAGACAGATTTGACCTTAATTGTTTCTTAGGGGTATTTTGGTCATCCTTCACCGCTATATATACCACCAACACGGGATTTAATCCCTCAAACACCAAAATACACCTTCATTCATTAAAACTGCTCAAGAACACTCCTTAGGGTTTCAAAATAAAAACCCAAATAGTTCAAGATTCGACCGTAAGTTTTCAAAGATAATTACATATTCGGAATCAAAAATCCACGAGCTTCAGGAAACATCTAGTATTTTCGGAAATAGAGGTACGCGGGGTTTTTCCTAAATTCTCATGGGCATAGAAAAATCATGTTTTAGAATGGGGTTTTAAATTATGTATATATATTTATGTATAAGATGTTTTAACATCATTGTTTTGGTCTTTTGACCATCTCCAAAGCGATTTGACAGTTCATATACATATATGAATGAATGTGTTTCAATTTTAAATACATGAACTTGCTAAAGACATTTGACCACCAGGTGTTTGATGAAATTTCTGCATGAATTGAACTTTAAATTTCAGAATATGAAATCCTTTACATCAGTTACATGTTTTGGTGGTCTAAACTATGTTTCGAATGAAAGCTCTTGCTTAATACACTATGGCTCAGAAAAGTTATGACTTGCAATGTCTTGGTATGAGGATACCAATTCAGACTAATGCCATATCAGACTCAGACTAACAGACATTTCAGACTTTCATGATTTTTGACGTTCAGAATGTTGCATGTACAGAAAAGGTTGAAAATGGGCATACAGAGATGTTAGGTGGTTCTCCGAAGAGGGCTTGAGTTCAAGTGACTCATTGCCTAAAACCGTGGTTTGCTGACCCGAGTATACTATTATGCGTTGACTTAAATGTCCTGTGGCGTATCAGACTCAGACACTCCAACCCTTGCGGCACACTTGGGTTGGGGGCTTCCCCGCCGAGTCAATGGCGGATTCCATACAGCCCGTGAAATATCAGACTTGTAGGGTAATAGCACCTAACTAAGAAGTAAAACACAGATCATGATTTGAAATGAACAGACAGGTTACATGTTTTCAGAAAGTGCCCATGTATTTTTCAGAAACAGTTTTATACATGATGTCTTGATGAAAAATTGCTTTCACTTAATATATATATATATATATATGTGTGTGTGTGTGTGTGTGTGTGTATTTTCAATTATACTATTTTTGGATTGCTTCGCGTGCCAGTACTTTTGTGCTGACCCCCCCCCCTCCTTCAAGGTTCTAAGGCACAGTCTAGGGGTCCAGCTACTCAGTAGACATTCTCGGATTTGCAGACTTGATCTCACAGTGGTGAGCCTTCTATTATTCGGAAGGCCTAATTATGTCAGACATTATCTTATTTATTATGTTTCTGGTTTACTGGGGGCCTTGTCCCAGTTTCTATTCAGACAGATGTTTGTGTTCTTAGTAGAGATTTCGCAGACTGATGTTAGATAGTATTATTCAGAAATGTTGCAGAACTTGACCATGTTTTCCGTACTCAGTTTCAATTCCGCATTTTATTATGATTACGAATGTTGTGCATGATAACCAGATAGAGAATGGGTGTTTCGGGCCTTCATGGTTTGAGATGCTTGTCACGGCCAGGGCCTAGGCTCGGTTCGTGACAAACTTGGTATCAAAGCATGGTTCATGGTCCCAGGGTGTCTACGAAATTGCATCGGGTAGAGTCTTGTTTATGGGTGTGTAGCGCGCCACACTTATAAGAAGGAGGCTACTAGGCATTTAGGAATGTCTCTTTTTCTTCATGTTCTAGTTCGTGCAATAGAGTCAGAATGTTCCTCTTTCATACTCTAATTCGTGCTATGGTGTCGCCCATACGAAAGTAATAAGTCATCCCACATTCTTTCCTTAATCTAATGTCCTCAGACATGTCTCATTATTGAGGTGATTCAAGTACAAAAGTTTAGAATCTAAATGGTATGGTACTTTCTGATTGAACCATATAAGAGTTAAAATTTGTGCAAGGACTAAGAATCCGTTAGTGCTTTAATGTTTATTGATTTCGATGTAAACATTGATCCTGATGGAATCGGGCTTTTCAGCTTGAGGTATTAATTGCACTTAGTCCCCTTCAAATTTATGTTACAAATGTCTTGCTTAAGGGGGAATGATGTGTAGTAGAATGTTGGAACTGTATTTCCACCTGAATAGTAGTATGCGTTAAAGTGTTGTTGTCATGACCTATTGGTAGTGATATTGGACCAAGAAGTTGGGGATGTGAAGTCACAAAGTTAGAAGTCAGAGTGAGGGTGACTTTTGTGTAAATGAATATTTTAGTTGAATAACCGATGTTCGAGAATGATTTACCCCCCTTATGGTGATACACTAATGTGATAGCTAGTAGCATGTGTGGATTGTATGGTAGTCTGTGAGGGAAGTGTTTAACTCAGATTTTAATTCTTACGGAGTAAGATGTGTATCCTTAGATCATTGAATATTGTGTGTCAATTTTCTATCTCTTGTAATATATAATTTTAGTATCAAGGTGTTTTTGAAAAAAAATCAAAGTGTAGTGAAGCCGTGTGGGGCTCTTTTGATTCACTAGCATAGTTTCTTTGTTATTCATTTCATTTCTTGATCAAAAAAATAAAAAAATCAAAGTCTAGTGAAGCCGTGTGAGGCCTATTTCGATTCACTATCAGCTTGTTGTCCAACTTCTTGTTCTTGTGTTGGTTTAATATATGTATAGGTGAATCTTTTTGGATGAGATTGAGTAAGTAATTAGGAGGTGAGAGATTAGTATATGTAGATAAGATTGTATGGGGTTATAATATCAGATTAAGGTTAACCATGCCTATTATGTGACTTTACCCCCCCCCCCCCCGACCTTCTTTTATTGGTAGTTGTAAACTAGTACTACTTGTGAGAAGGTATGTAGTAGATTTGTGAGGTATTTGGATAGAATGTTCAGATTTTACGGACTAGTATATTATGTTGCCTTCTTCATTGATGGTAGATGATTGATGCTAGACTATTGGCTGAATTTAATGTAGAATGTGGATAACGGAATAGTGGCGTGAGATTGATAGTGTTGGGCTCTTTTATATGATCTTGATTCTCATAGTAATGAGATATAAGTTTAGAGTCGTGATATTGGTAGGCTATGATGAAAGTGGTATGGTTCATCAAAGGCTCAGTGATATCCATATTAAGTGTTAGAAATCTAAGTTTGTGCTTTGAAGGTTGAACCGATAGAAATAAGTGTGCAAGCATCATACTATGACTATTGGGGCTATCGAAATATAGATTGTGTCTCAGAAGGTAGTATTAGCAGTGGGCTTTCCACTTTCATGTGTGGTCGTTCGAGTTAAATTTCTATTTAATTATGTGTATTGTTGTATTCCAGACCCCAGAGTACAGTGAGTGTAGTTCAGCTTAGAATCTAGTAATAAGGGATCTTTTGAACTTAATATGATGGCTTAAAGCCAAAGGGGAGATGATAGAATGAATAACCAAGTCAGGTTCTCAGATTCTAGTAGTGATTTCATGATGATATAGGACGTCAGAAAGTGAGGGTGAGACTCAACCCAATTCTTATCTTAGTATTTTCAGTGATCCCAATGCCTACTCAAGCTTTACGTTTCAGTTCCGTGGTCATAGTTCGTGATTCCTGTATATGATACAGAGTCACGTACTCTTCCAGTTCTAAGATAATGAGTTCTAGTTCATTCAAGTAGTCGGAATCGCATTCCTTATGTTAGGAACTCTAGTTGAGGTCATGCAACTCATGACGCATGTACTCACTCTTTATAGTGTGCTCAGTCCCGTATAATAATTTTCTCATGCTTCAGGGTCTTATGTTTTAACCTTTTAGTGACCCTCCCTATGCAATGATAGTGGTGATGATGTAAATTTTCTTGTTGATGGTAGATCATAGTACGTTTGTTTAGATAAGGCCATAAGTATGAAGTAAGATTTGGGGCCAATCTTTGATACATATGATGGTTAGTGGAAAAGTTTGTGTGTATGTTTTAGGGTAGCGCGTGGGAGTTATATTGACAATAGTTTAGAAACTATGGGAAGTATGTATTTATGGGTGGTTTCCTTGAAGTAAACATGTGGTTATTCAATAGGCTTGAATGATGTTTTGGGATTATAGTGGGAGGTCGCAATATGCATTAGCGACTTCATATTAAGAGTTCAGAGTAGTCATTGAAGTGGTAAGACATGTTATGCTTAGGATGCGATCTTTAAAAGAGATATAGAAGGTGGCGTCATATGGTTTAGAATAATAGCGTAGTGTAGCATGTTGTATTTTTGTGACTTAGAGTTAGGCTTGATCGCGCTGTAAGGATTAAGCTATTTTAGACATTAGTAGAAAAATTTGTCAATGCTCATATGAGAATTTTAACCTGAATTGAATGAATATGATATTTATAGGGAATATTATATTTAAGGGATATTCGAGAAGTGTACTAAGCTTGAAAATAAGAAGTTGTATTGCCAAAGGTCTGGTAATTCTATCCTAATTTAGGAGTTATATGTCTATATTCCAGACTGCAGAGTAGTGTCAATGTTGTGATTTCCTCAGTGGGATGTCTTGTGTAATCCATACCCAAGATTTGTGGCTAGAACTTCTTTAGAGAGAGCGTTGAAGAGATACTCCAGTTAAGTATGAGGGTCCAACATAATTCAGTCTGTATAGCCAGTAAGTCAGTTTAGCAGTCAGATTTGCATGACTTGTTTTCTCGTCTTTTCATTTATTCATGCTACCCGAAATCTCAGACATGATACTATTCCAAGATAGAGTATACTAGTAATTGCGAGTATAGCTCAGTTCATGCGTCATGGATTAGATTCAAATTCCAGAGGTTCAGTTATGAATCAAATCGTAGGTGCCGTGTGCATTGCCTCCATTTTCCGAGTATCTTAGTGAATTGAACACTCATAGAGGGATATAGGATCTCAAGGGGGAGATACCCCATTCGGTTGCATGCATAGATTCTTATTACAAGCTTCGCATCAATTGTTATAGCATATTCAGTCATACGTTCTTGTGTCAGTTCAGTCAGATATGCCTGCATTAGAAATGCATGTTCAATAGAAAAAGTTCAGCTTATCAGTGTATTCAGTCCTGCGTTAATGAGGACAACTCAGACACAGACCCGTGCATCAGATATGCATGTCCGGTATAAGAATTCAGAACATCTGTAGTTCCAGTCTTATAGTCATGTTTCAGATCAGTGTATTCTTTATTAAAGGACATGTCATGTCCGCGTTATTCCATAGCTTTAAGGCTTCAACAAGTTTCTACCCATAATTCGAGGACGAATGATCCCAATCAGACTCAGACTAACCCATAACTTTTCAAGTCTTGGTATGACGATACCAATTTAGACTAATGCCATATCAGACTCAGACTAACAGACATTTCAGACTTTCATGATTTTTGACGTTCAGAATGTTGCATGTACAGAAAAGGTTGAAAATGGGCATACAGAGATGTTAGGTGGTTCCCCTAAGAGGGCTTGAGTTCAAGCGACTCATTGCCTAAAATCGTGGTTTGCCAACCCAGGTATACTTGTCATACCCCAAATCCCATTCGAGCGGACTGGCACCCGTAGCCGAGGAGGCCCGGGAGAACCCGTTCATAACCTATACTTTCACATTTACATTACTTATGAAAATTAGAAATTTGGGCAGCACTTCGTTGTAAATAGAAGAAAACAGTACCTGTATCAGCCCAGCAGACACGTATAAATATATATATATAAACAGTAGTTAGCCGTCAAAGCCATCACGTCTATCAACCAAACACTCCTATGGCTGTACAATATGTCTACAAAAGCCTCTACATAGATACACAACTGAGTTAGGGTCGGGACAAACTTCCGCCCACAAAAGACTTTTATACAAATACCAAAAATACATATAGAAACGACTTGGGATGACCCAAAACAACTGGAGCTCACCACTAACAACAGAATGTCCTGGCTCTTACTGCGGAGGTGTACGACCTGAAGTGCCTGTTCCTGCAGGCATGAATACAGGTCCCCTGTGAGGGACGTCAGTACGGAAATATGTACTGAGTATGTAAGGCAGTGAGTATCAAGATGAGATACAAAAGATCAACAGAACCAAGATACCAGTGAATAAACAGTATGAGTAGACCACACTTAAAAGAGATGATGGGATACCTGCACATTACTTCCATATCATTACTTCCCGTAATCCTTATCAATACATAACATATGTCATACAATGGCCAACTGATCAGTGGTACTAATACAATACATCAGGGACCACCCCTGGAATAGCATATATACATAATCTTTATAATACAATGGCCAACTGATCAGTGGTACTAATACAATACATCATATCATCAATTTAAAATACAGAGATTCCATTTCTTAATTCAATTAATCTTTGAGATTGGTTACTTTGTGGTCACACCTTATGGAACTTGAAACCATGATACCTCAATAGGAAAAATATGTAAATAGGTAATCAATATCATGAAAATGAAGTAGAGAATCATGGATACCTCATTAAACCATTTCGGAGTCAACAATAGTATATGGACATTTTTTTGACTAGCCGGACATCTTAAAAGTGAAATCAAGTTCAATTGGTAGTGTCGACGATCATATGATGTTATTATGTGTCATGTGTCGTAGGACAATGTTGGAAGCTTACTTGAGAGTGTCATGGGACATTATTAATGCCAAAGATTAGATAGAGTATGTCTTACATACCTTGATATAACTACTTCAATACAAGTCCAACTTGACTTCCCGTACTCTTCGAAGACTTATCTACAATAAGTCATTTGTGGCAAACTAGTATTAGCAACCAAACCTTAGCATTTAGGTATTAACTACACCAAATAATGTCTAGGAAGTAATCCTTTAACTCATCAATAAGAGTGCTACATACATCCTCTTATACTCTTATTACATTCACCTATCATGCATTTTCATGAAATATCCCTCAACATCACTCTTAGCCTTTATTTACCTTCTTAATCACCATCCCATACCAACATGATCACTAGGCATACATAACCACTAATATAATGATATATCACCACAATTCATCCTCCATAATCCAATACAACAACTTCCATAATTTACTACTAGCAATTTATACAAAACAATTCATAACTATGTTTCTGGTTATCTTCCAACATCAAGACCATACTCATAATCCTTTATCAATACTTATTCATGGATAAGAATCAAGAATAAACAATATTCATACCTTAACAATGAACTCTTGCATTTAGAATCCTCCTTACCTAACCATGGGGTTCTTCTTGAAGCTTTCGAGATGGTGAACACAACTACGGAACCAATTCGAATTTTCTATGGTTGAATCACAAAATATTTGAAGTTGAAATTAGGCTAGGGTTTCACCTTCTCTTAATAATTGGATGATATATGATATATATGAGGCTAAGTGTAGGTTTATAAAGACCCATTTTCGTCCAAGAGGTAATATAAAATGACCATTTTGCCCTAAAAATTTAAATAAATCCGAATCTGTCCCCAGTGGACAGTTTTGACAGGCTGAAGTAAATCGATCATAACTCTTTGCTCCGGTATCGGATTTGGGTGAAACCAATTGAATTGGAAATATAATTCAAAGTGATTTCATTTTCATATAAAGTATACCACCCAGTTCTTCCTGTACAAGAAGTTATGGTCGTTTAAAGTTGACCCAAAAATCTGTCCCACAATTCTGTTTTTGTTTTTGATAGGCTGTAGTAAAACGGGTATAGCTCCTTACTCAGACATTGGATTTGGATGAAACCAATTTCATCGGAAAGAATACTCTCGTAGATTTTCGTCGATATTTAGCAGCTCACACAGTTCTTTTTGTACAAGGATTTATGATCGTCTAAAGTTGATCCAAAAAAATAATTGCCTAGCTGCAATAATTTTCCTGCAGATTTACTGTTCACAGGCTTCCCGGCCACCGTTTTGAAATTTCGAATGAGCTCGCTTATATGAAATACTCCTCTGTTTTGGGCAAACTTTATATCGTTGGAAAGCTTATTCCAATACCTACACATACAACTATTGACGGGATACTTCCGAACACCATAAACTTAATTTAACCCATACGCGAGCCTTTAGGACTCTATATAATCGCGATAAGTGTACAAAAAACTTTACGGGGTGTTACATTATCCCCACCTTAAGAACATTCGTCCTTGAATGTTAGCATAGTTACTCAATTAAGACATGTCCAAGCTTACAATTAACATATTCATTATCATAACATACTTGCATAAAAATAAACACTTACTTGTTATTGTTCTTCTTCCGTCTCATGAACTTCTTCCTCATCGTTAAATAGGTAAGGTTACTTAATCTTCATCGCTTCCTAGGCTTCCCATGTGATCTCCTCAACTTGTTGATTCCTCCAAAGTACTTTTACCGATGCTGTCTCTTTATTCCTTATCTTTTTAATTTGGCAATCAAGAATAGCAATAGGCATTTCTTCAAAAGTGAGATCTTCTGTAACTTGTACATCTTCCGTAGTAGTGATGTGTGATGGATCTCCGATGTACTTGCGAAGCATCGAAACATGAAATATGGGATGAACTGATGAGAGCTCTTGAGGTAGCTCTAACTCATAAGCAACTTGTCCAAATCTTTGAATGATCTTGTACAGACCTATGTATCGTGGACTTAACTTTCCTTTCTTGCCAAACCTCATCACTCCTTTCATTGGTGATACTTTCAAGAATACCCAATCGTTGATAGAAAACTCAAGTCCTCTTCTTCTAACATCCGCATAAGATTTGTGTCGACTTTGAGCTGTTTCAAGCCGTTGTTGGATCACTTTAACCTTCTCCATTTCTTGATAAACAAGATCCGGTCCAAACAAGACCGCATCACCTGCTTCAAACCATCCTATTGGCGATCTACACTTTCTTCCATACAATGCTTCATATGGTCCCATTTTGATACTTGAATGATAGCTATTATTGTAGGCAAACTCGATAAGAGGTAGGTGATCATCCCAGTTGCCTTTGAAATCTAATACACATGCTCGTAGCATATCTTTAAGTGTCTGGATGGTATGTTCTGCTTGTCCGTCCGTTTGAGGATGAAAAGCCGTACTTAGATTTACTTGTGTCCCCAAACTCCTTTGAAAAGACTTCCAGAAATTCGCGGTAAATTGGGCTCCTCGATCAGATATAATGGAAATTGGAACTCCATGTAACCGAACGATCTCCTTAATATACAACTTCGCATACTCTTCCGCCGTATAAGTTGTCTTAATTGGTAAGAAGTGCGCAGATTTGGTAAGCCTATCAATGATCACCCATATGGAATCAAAATTCCGATATGTACGAGGCAAACCCGTGATGAAATCCATATTGATCTTGTCCCACTTCCAAACTGGAAGATCTATACATTGCATGTAACCACCGGGTTTCTGGTGTTCTACTTTGACTCTTTGACAATTCGGACATTCAACTACAAATTCGGCAATATTCTTCTTCATGTCATTCCACCAATATATTGTTTTCAAATCTTGATACATCTTAGTCGACCCTGGATGGATGGAATACCTTGAACAGTGTGCTTCTATCATAATTCTCTTTCTTAGCTCAACTACATCAGGTACACATAAACGATTCTGACACTGAAGCACTCCTTCTCGTGTAAGCTCAAATGCCTCTGTCGTGCCACTCTGCATATCCTCCTTAATCTGTAATAAAATTGGATCTGCATACTGCTTCTCTTTCACTTCAGCTATCAATGAAGATTCCGCTGCATTACGTACAATAACCTCTTCATCTGGAGTTTCGATAAGTCGAACTCCCAAATTAGCTAGTTGGTGAAGATCCATAATCATCCCCTGCTTTTCTATAGATGCCATTTTAGACTTACGACTCAGTGCATCCGCTACCACATTCGCTTTCCCTGGATGATACAAGATATCAACATCGTAATCTTTCAACAATTCAAGCCATCTCCGCTGCCTCATGTTTAGATCTTTCTGATTGAAGATATATTACAGGCTCTTATGATCGGTATATATGTCAACATGAACCCCATATAAGTAGTGGCGCCATATCTTCAAAGCAAATACAACTGCAGCTAGCTCAAGATCATGTGTGGGATAATTCCTCTCATGTGGTCGCAACTGTCTAGAGCCATAGGCTATTACTCTACCATGTTGCATTAATACGCATCCTAAGCCACTTCTCGAAGCATCACAGTACACTGCATACCCTTCTGTGCCTTCAGGAAGTACCAATACTGGTGTAAAAGTCAACTTGCTCTTCAGATCTTGGAAACTCTTTTCACAGGCATCACTCCATTGAAACTTGAAGGCTTTATGCGTCAACTTAGTCAAGGGTGCAGAAATAGAAGAAAAACCTTCAACAAACCTTCTATAATAACCTGCCAACCCGAGGAAACTACAAATCTCCGTAGGCGTCGTGGGTCTTGGCCAATTCTTCACAGCCTCAATCTTCTGAGTGTCAACTTTTATACCTTCACTGGATACAATATGGCCCAAAAATGCCACTGACTTGAGCCAAAACTCATATTTAGAAAACTTCGCATACAACTTACGATCACGAAGAATCTGCAACGCCTGCCTTAAGTGATTAACATGGTCCTCTTCTGATCTAGAGTAGACCAGAATATCATCTATGAACACTATCACGAACACATCTAGAAACGGCTTGAACAGCCTATTCATCAGATCCATAAAAACTGCGGGTGCATTTGTCAGCCTGAATGACATAACCAGGAATTCATAATGACCATACCGTGTTCGGAAAGCTGGCTTGGGTATATCTTTATCCTTGACTCTCACTTGATGATAGCCTGATCTCAAGTCAATCTTGGAAAAACACTGGGCACCCTGCAACTGGTCAAATAAATCATCAATTCGGGGAAGAGGGTATTTATTCTTGATAGTCACCTTATTCAATTGCCGATAGTCAATACACATCCTCAGCGAACCATTTTTCTTACGCACAAACAATACTGGTGCTCCCCAAGGGGACATACTAGGCCTGATGAATCCCTTCCCTAGAAAGTCTTTCAGTTGCTCTTTCAATTCTCGCAACTCTGCTGGTGCCATTCTATAAGGAGGAATTGAGATTGGTTGTGTGTCTGGCAACAAATTAATACCAAACTCCACTTCTCGTTTAGGAGGTAAACCTGGTAGTTCTTCAGGAAATACATAAGGAAATTCATTCACAACCGGAACGGTCTGAAAAGTTGGCGGCTCTGCCTCTGTATCCCTTACTCTAACCAAATGGTATATGTACCCCTTGGAAATCATTTTTCTTGCCTTAAAGTAAGAAATAAATCTACCTCTCGGCGCGCCAACATTACCCTTCCATTCAAGGACTGCCTCATTTGAGAAATGGAAATACACCTTCTTAGAACGGCAATCTACTATAGCATAACAAGACGCTAACCAATCCATGCCCATAATAACATCAAAATCTACCATTTCTAACTCAACAAGATCGGCCATCGTATCACGACCACAAATATTCACAACACAATTTCGATAAACATTCTTAGCTATAAGAGATTCCCCCACTGGCGTTGATACTTCAAATGGCTTGGCTAATAATTCGGGTGTTCTCCCGAACCTTCCCGCAACCAAAGGAGTAGCATACGATAATGTAGAACCAGGATCAATTAAGGCATACACATCAAATGCAAAGATGGACAACGTACCTGTAACCACGTCTGGAGAAGCCTCTAAATTCTGCCAATCTGCTAGGGCATACACACAGTTCTGAGCTCCGCTAGAACTAGTTGTTCCTCTATCATCTCTACCGTGACCCATAGGTTGTGCACCCCTACTCAAAGGAGGCACCGATGATGATGCAACAGCTGATCCGGTAGGTCGTGTTATACCACCTGTGGTCCTGCGTGGGCAATCTCTAGCCATATGCCCCGGCCTACCGCACCAAAAGCAATTGTTCATTCCAAGCCGACATTCGCCAAAGTGAAATCTTCTACATATGGGGAATGGGTGTCGTGGAGGTCTCAATTGACTCATACTCCCTTGCCCTTGATACCCCACTGTTCGCGAACTCTGATTTTCACTGCTTTGCCCGAACTGATTACTTCTGAACCTTTGAAATTGCGGTGGAGCACTAATTGCAGGATAAGAAGATAACGGGATAGGCAATCTATGAGAGAACGAAGGCCTAAAACCTCCCTGAGATGCCATAAACTGACCTATAGCTCTGGCCCGCTTAGAATATCCTTTTTCTGATTCCTGGGTTCTTCTTCTTTGCCTCTGATCTTCCATCTTCTGAGCGAAAGCTTGTATCCTCGCTATATCCATGTCCTTGTTCAAAGCAGCAATGGTACAATCTCTAACGTAGTCTCAAATGGAAGATAATGATCAATAAATGCATCTTTGAACTCTCCCCACGTAGTTGGAGGTGCATCAATACCCCTAGATTGTTTCCAATCCTCGTACCATAATATAGCCTCTCCTTTCAGTCTATATACTGCTAGCTCAACCATCTCTTTACCGGATAGGTGCATAACATCTAGAGCCCTTTGGGTTTGATTGACAAAGTCCTGCGGGTCTTCGTTAATATCTGATCCGATAAAAGTAGGAGGATCCAGTTTCAGAAAATCCTGTGTCCGAAGGCTAGCTGCTCTATCCGTACCACTAGAACCCGTAGTAGGAATAGCTTGCCCTTGAACTTGACCGGCAACTATACGCGTCAGAAGTTGTACTGCATCCCTCAAATCTCAATCAACAGCAATAATAGATGGCCCTTTCGAAGGAGAAGAAGCTCCTGATATATGCTCAGCTTGAGACTCACTTTGTTCAGCTTGTGCCGGTGGTGACTTACTAGTACCTTCTCCAGCCACTACATCCACTGGCTTCCACTTATTCTTTCTCCTTGTAACTGGCATCGTTACTATGATAAATAAAAATAAAAAAATTGGATTAAGCGATCGATTATGACTTTATCTCTAATATGGGCTCTATTGCACGATCTAAGAAATGGAGAGTGGAAACAATCCCTAAATGTCCAATAGCCTCCTGTTTATAGATGAGGTGCACAACACACCGATAAACGAGATTCTACGTAGACACGGCTTTGTAGACTCACTAGGACGAACTGCTCTGATACCACTTCTGTCATACCCCAAATCCCATTGGAGCGGACTAGCACCCGTAGCCGAGGAGGCCCGGGAGAACCCGTTCATAACCTATACTTTCACATTTACATTACTTATGAAAATTAGAAATTTGGGCAGCACTCCGTTGTAAATAGAAGAAAACAGTACCTGTATCAACCCAGCAGACACGCATAAATATATATAAAAAGGAATTGGCCGTCAGAGCCATCACGTCTATCAACCAAACACTCCTATGGCTGTACAATATGTCTACAAAAGCCTCTACATAGATACACAACTGAGTTAGGGTCGGGACAAACTTCCGCCCACAAAAAACTTTTATACAAATACCAAAAATACATATAGAAATGACTTGGGATGCCCCGAAACAACTGGAGCTCACCACTAACAACAGAATGTCCTGGCTCTTACTGCGGAGGTGTATGACCTGAAGTGCCTGTTCCTGCAGGCATGAATACAGGTCCCCCGTGAGGGACGTCAGTACGGAAATATGTACTGAGTATGTAAGGCAGTGAGTATCAAGATGAGATACAAAAGATCAACAGAACCAAGATACCAGTGAATAAACAGTATGAGTAGACCACACTTAAAAGAGCTGATGGGATACCTGCACATTACTTCTATATCATTACTTCCCGTAATCCTTATCAATACATAACATATGTTATACAATGGCCAACTGATCAGTGGTACTAATACAATACATCAGGGACCACCCCTGGAATAGCATATATACATAATCTTTATAATACAATGGCCAACTGATCCGTGGTACTAATACAATACATCATATCATCAATTTAAAATACAGAGATTCCATTTCTTAATTCAATTAATCTTTGAGATTGGTTACTTTGTGGTCACACCTTATGGAACTTGAAACCATGATACCTCAATAGGAAAAACATGTAAATAGGTAATCAATATCATGAAAATGAAGTAGAGAATCATGGATACCTCATTAAACCATTTCGGAGTCAACAATAGTATATGGACATTTTTTTGACTAGCCGGACATCTTGAAAGTGAAATCAAGTTCAATTGGTAGTGTCGACGATCATATGATGTTATTATGTGTCATGTGTCGTAGGACAATGTTGGAAGCTTACTTGAGAGTGCCATGGGACATTATTCATGCCAAAGATTAGATAGAGTATGCCTTACATACCTTGATATAACCACTTCAATACAAGTCCAACTTGACTTCCCGTACTCTTCGAACACTTATCTACAATAAGTCATTTGTGGCAAACTAGTATTAGCAACCAAACCTTACCATTTAGGTATTAACTACACCAAATAATGTCTAGGAAGTAATCCTTTAACTCATCAATAAGAGTGCTACATACATCCTCTTATACTCTTATTACATTCACCTATCATGCATTTTCATGAAATATCCCTCAACATCACTCTTAGCCTTTATTTCCCTTCTTAATCACCATCCCATACCAACATGATCACTAGGCATACATAACCACTAATATAATGATATATCACCACAATTCATCCTCCATAATCCAATACAACAACTTCCATAATTTACTACTAGCAATTTATACAAAACAATTCATAACTATGTTTCTGGTTATCTTCCAACATCAAGACCATACTCATAATCCTTTATCAATACTTATTCATGGATAAAAATCAAGAATAAACAATATTCATACCTTAACAATGAACTCTTGCATTTAGAATCCTCCTTACATAACCATGGGGTGCTTCTCGAAGCTTTCGAGATGGTGAACACAACTACGGAACCAATTCGAATTTTCTACGGTTGAATCACAAAATATTTGAAGTTGAAATTAGGCTAGGGTTTTACCTTCTCTTAATAATTGGATGATATATGATATATATGAGGCTAAGTGTAGGTTTATAAAGACCCATTTTCGTCCAAGAGGTAATAGAAAATAGCCATTTTGCCCTAAAAATTTAAATAAATCCGAATCTGTCCCCAGTGGACAGTTTTGACAGGCTGAAGTAAATCGATCATAACTCTTTGCTCCGGTATCGGATTTGGGTGAAACCAATTGAATTGGAAATATAATTCAAAGGGATTTCATTTTCATATAAAGTATACCACCCAGTTCTTCCTGTACAAGGAGTTATGGTCGTTTAAATTTGACCCAAAAATCTGTCCCACAATTCTGTTTTTGTTTTTGATAGGCTGTAGTAAAACGGGTATAGATCCTTACTCAGACATTGGATTTGGATGAAACCAATTTCATCGGAAAGAACACTCTCAGAGATTTTTGTCGATATATAGCAGCTCACACAGTTCTTTTTGTTCAAGGAGTTATGATCATCTAAAATTGATCCAAAAAAATAATTGCCTAGCTGCAGTAATTTTCCTGCAGATTTACTGTTCACAGGCTTCCCGGCCACCGTTTTGAAATTTCGAATGTGCTCGCTTATATGAAATACTCCTCTGTTTTGGGCAAACTTTATATCGTTGGAAAGCTTATTCCAATACCTACACATACAACTATTGACGGGATACTTCCAAACACCATAAACTTAATTTAACCCATACGCGAGCCTTTAGGACTCCATATAATCGCGATAAATGTACGAAAAACTTTACGGGGTGTTACAATACTATTATGCACTGACTTAAATGTCCTGTGGCGTATAAGACTCAGACACTCCAACCCTTGCGGCACACTTGGGTTGAGGGCTTCCCCGCCGAGTCAACGGTGGATTCCATACAACCCGTGGAATATCAGACTTGTAGGGGAATACCACCTAACTCAGAAGTAAAACACAGATCATGATTTGAAATGAACAGAGGTTACATGTTTTCAGAAAGTGCCCATGTATTTTTCAGAAACAGTTTTATACATAATGTCTTGATGAAAAATTTCTTTCACTTAATATATATTAATATGTGTGTTCCATTATACTATTTTTAAATTGCTTCACGTGCCAGTACTTTTGTGCTGAACCCCCCACCCTCCTTCCAAGTTCTGAGGCACAGTCTAGGGGTCCAACTACTCAGTAGACATTCTCGGATTTGCAGACTTGATCTTACAGTGGTAAGCCTTCTATTATTCGGAAGGCCTAATTATGTCAGACATTATCTTATTTATTATGTTTCTGGTTTACTAGGGGCCTTGTCCCAGTTTCTTTTCAGACAGATGTGTGTGTTCTTAGTAGAGATTTCGCAGACTGATGTCAGATAGTATTATTCAGAAATGTTGCAGAACTTGACCATGTTTTCCGTACTCAGTTTCAATTCCGCATTTTATTATGATTATGAATGTTGTGCATGATAACCAGATAGAGAATGGGTGTTCCGGGCCTTCATGGTTCGGGATGCTCGTCACTGCCAGGGCCTAGGCTCGGGTCGTGACAGGATCTTTGTACAACCTTTCATCCGAAAATCGATGGTCAGTTCGAGCGATATATTCAGGTACTTTATGAGATGATCTTTTATGGATTTTAGAGGCCAATAGGAGCATCACTTAGCCTTGAAATAGTTCCTATATCATAAAAACTATCATTCAAGTATTAAGATGGCGCCTTTTAAGGCTTTGTATGGTAGGATATGTCGTTCTTTAGTTGGATGGTTTGATACATCTGAGATTTATCACCATGGTACTGACTTACTTTAGGAGTCGTTGGATAGAGTCAAGGTAATTCAGTATAGGTTGAGAGTGGCTCAAAGTAGGCAGACGGCCTATATAGATCGTAGGCTTCATTCCTTGAGATTTAGAGTTGATGATCATATATTTCTCTGTATATCACCTATGAAGGGTGTGATGAGGTTTGGGAGGAGGGGAAAGCTCTATCCTAGATATATTAGACCTTTCGAGATTCTTTGCATAGTTGGTGAGATATCCTATGAGTTAGATCTACCTCCAGATTTTATCGTTGTTCATCTTATTTTCCATGTCTCTATATTATGGTGATACATTCCTGATTTATGTTATATTCTTAGATGGGACTCAGTCTAGTTGGATGAGTATTTAACCTTTATAGAGGAGTCGGTGCTCTTTTTGGCTTGTGATGTAAGGCGATTGTGCACTAGGGAGACTCCTGTAGTTGAGGTTCAGAGGGGGCACTGCCCAGTAAAGCAGGCCACTTGGGAGATGGAGAGAAAGATACAGAATCAATATCCTCACCTGCTCGAGAATTCAGGTATATTGTAATCCTTAACTTTTATGGATGAAAGTTCCTTTAGTAGTGGATATTGCAATGACCCTTTAGGTTATTTTCCATATTTTTGCTTATTTTCACTGTTAAAGCTTCTCTATAGATGTCTTATGCCAATTATGACTTATTGGGACTGACAATTCGGTTATTGTGTAGTTCGTTTATTTTTTAGAGCCAATTCCCTGTTTAAAATTCTTCGAAGGTTCCAAATGTACACTGGGCAAAAACTTTAGTAAAACTATCTCGTAAGTAAATTTTGATTGCACCAGTAGCTCTAGAATATTAATTTTTGGATAGGTAGACCTTTGGTTCGTGTCCCAAGGCACCCAAGCTTATTTTGACCTATTAGTTAAAAGGTGAAAAAATTAAAATATGAGTGTCAGACCCACATTTGGTCGAAACAACCTTGGATGGAAAATTCTAGTATGCCATCACGTTCAAAATATCAAATTTGTCGTGGTTACATAGTTCATTTGCGTACACGAGATTCTGGATGAATCTAGAGGGTTTGATGGAAACTTGGAAGAACTTCCAAGTTTAAACTGTTATCTGGTGTAGCTGATATCACAAGAAAGGAATGTGATCGTGGTGGTGCGATCGCAGGCCATGGGTTACGATCGTAACCAACCTATGCAGACCTAAGATAGTGCAATCGCAGGTCCTGAGCCTCGATAGCAGGACTCGAGGGCCTAGTATGGGTATAAATAAAATCCAATCTTGCAATTTTGGCCATTTTTCATAGAGTGAGATATCTTAAAATTGAGGGGTTTTGGTGACTTGGCAACACGATTAACATTTATTTTTGCGATTATCTTCTAAATTAAGGTAAGAATACACCCTTTTGTGGCGAGATTTCTTGTTTATTTGCTAAAAACCCTTAGGTCTTAATTTTGGTCCCTATTTAGCTTGGTTTTCTCCCATTTTTAAGGGTAATGATTCCTTGAGCTTGATATTATGTTGGGTTGGTTTCAGAAATGCAATTTCTGTAAGTGGGACCCACATAGAAGTTTTTGAATGATTTTTGAAACCAAAGCAAAGTGATACAATATGTGTATTGACATTCTCGTATTGATGAGTAGAATGTGTTTTGACGTGCATCTACAAAATGCTTAAAATACATAAAATTCTGTAGGCACTGAGGATGCATGACCAAGAATATGACATGAACTGGATGAAATCTGCAAACTAAAATACTAAAAATAATTGAAATATGTACCCTTTGGTCAAGCAATACTGAGACTGAAGAACTGAACTGGAACTGTGATTGTGACTGAGATTGTTCCTGAAACTGGGAGGAATCACCTAATCGACATTCCCTAATTTGATCTAATCAGGGTCCAACCTATAACCCCAATTGAAAAGGTGTTAATACTGTGCCACGGGTACTAACAATGGCTGAGTGGATCCGCTAAACTGATATAATGTCCAAAGGACTAAGGGTGTCAACCCTGAACTGACGGGTGACCTATGCGAGATAGTCAAGTCTAATCTGATGGGTGACTACTCATATCCTATGCTGGCTATGTAGTTCTGGAGTATAGGGACTGCTACTAATGACTATGCCTATCTGACAGGGAAGTCGCCATCCCTATCCTAGCTCGATGCTAAATCCTACTCCCAACTAAATGACACTTAAATGCTAGACTATTCTGAGTTTAATGAACTGTTCTGATAATGCTCATGATATTATCTAAAGTATTTCTGAAGATACTGAGACAACATTAAGTAAATAGCTACGGTTTTGGGTATTCAATACCCCCAAGACTCAAAACAATAGTAGTATAATGACACTAAAATATTAAAGGACATAGCATAAAGGCTCTGATTAAATCAATTGCTCTTGTAGGAATTTTATCAAACACTTATAGTTCATGGTTTAAAATAATCATACAATTACTAAAGGATTGGAACGATTGACATGAAATTATTATGGAAAACACTAAGTCATTATTTAATTCAAATAATGATAACATCAAAACGTGAGGAATCGAATAACAACAATAACTTTATTAAAACATGGTATTAACTCAAAGTTCATGGAGATTAATTGATGAAATCATGATTTAAAATCAAATAACTTAAAAAGATCATAACTTTATAATTAAAAAGGTTACTTGGGCTCCATGGATTAAAGGAATCCATGGATGAACATCTAACATACCTTAGCGGATGAATATTTTGAAGTTCTTGGGTAAATTCTTGAGATTGCTCTTGGTTTCTTGAGAGATAGGGTTGGTAATTTAGAGAGAAAGCTCATGGATTTTTGGGGAAATTAATAAAGAATGTACTTTTAAAATGTTTTTAGGGCTTAAGTATTCCATCTGGGCGGATTAAATTAATGGGATAAGATTGTTTTAACCCTGAACGAAATATTACATTTTTGTGAAAATTTTTTGATTTGGGCCCCTGGCGCGATACGTAGCTATCGTGTCATATCACTGGAAACTGACGACTGGGAAACTGGTTTGTGGTGCGACAGGGAAATCGTTGTCCTTCACTAATTGGGACCTGAAAGTTCTCCGTGATGCAGTGGCATCGCGTTGCAACACTGAAAAATGGCAAATGCCAAATTGGCCTATGGCGCGACACGCCAAAATCATGATACCTCACTGGAAATTGACAATTGCTATTTTGACTCTCTCCGCGATGCGCTGATGGGTAAAATGATGGTATTTAATGATTGAAACTTAAATTGCCAGAACTTCTTACCCGGTTATTGAATTTTGGGTAAATTTTATATCGTTGGAAAGCTAATTTAATTTCCTACGCAATGGCAGGCTCTAAACTAAAAAATAATAAGCATTTCAAAAATTTTATATTCAAATACCCATGCAATACGACTTAGATTATGCTAGGAAAATACGAGGTGTTACAATATCTCCCCCTTGGATCATTCGTTCCCGAATGAAACTGGTTAAGCTGAGGGGACTGATGGACTGATCTTACATACTGAATATAAAGGTCTGATGTATAGAATGCATGACTGAACTAATTCATGAATGCACGACTGACGTGCACATGATATGCAACTGAAACTAAGTATGATAGAGAAAAATCTTAAGAAGATTTGGTACCTTATACTGAATTTAGATTTGTGGAGAAAAGATGAGGGTACTTGGTCTGCATATCTGCCTCTGCTTCCCAAGTGGCTCCCTCAACGGACTAATTCTGCTAAAGAACTTTGACTAGTGGAACTTCTTTGCTCCTTAGTCTACGAACTTGATGATCAATAATTTAGACTGGAACTTCCTCAAAGGAAAGACAATTATGAATATCTACACCTTCTAACGGGACAACTACAGCTGGATCACCAATACACTTTTTCAACAATGAGACATGGAATACTGGGTGTATTGAGGCTAAATTGAAGACAACTCTAGCTCGTAAGCTACCTTTTCCAAAATGAGTGAGGATTCTAAAGGGACCAATATATCGGGGACTGAGTTTCCCTTTCTTACTGAATCTCCTCACTCCCTTCATGGGAGAGATTTTTAAGAACATAAGATCATCGACCTCAAACTCGAGATCCTTTCTCCTCACATCTGCATACTATTTTTGTCAGCTCTGGGAAGCCTTAATCCTTTCTCTGATCAACTGAACCTTTTCTAATGCATCAAACACCAAATCAGCTCTACCACTGCAGCCTTTCCTACTTCAAACCAACCAATTTTAGATCTATATCTCCCACCATAGAAAGCCTCAAATGGAGTCATACGGATACTGGAATGATAGTTGTTATTGTATGTGAATTCAATCAAAGGCAAATGGTCATCCCAACTACCCTTGAAATCAACAATGCATGCTCTTATCATATCCTCAAGAGTCTGAATAGTCCTTCCTACTTAACCATCTATCTGAGGGTGGAAGGCTATAATGAGGTCTACTTGGGTACCAAATCCCTTTTGGAATGCTTTCCAAAAGTTAAAGCTAAACTGAGTACCTCTATCTGAGAAGATAGATAAGGGAACACCGTGCAACCTAACTAACTCTCTGAGATAGAGATTGGCATAGTCCTCGAATGAATAAGAGGTAGGGACTGGCAAAAAATAAGCCGATTTGGTCATCCTGTCTATAATAACCCAAATAGAGTCATGCTGATGATGGGCATAAGGCAAACCTCTCACAAAGTCCATGTTCACTTTCTCCCATTTCCACATAGGAATAATGAACTCCTGCAGTATCTCTCTTCATCACACTCCACCAATAGATCTCCCACAAATTATGGTACATCTTAATGGCCCCTGGATGAATAGAGTAGCATGCACCATACGCTTTTGCAAGAATTTGTTGCCTCAAGTCATCTACACTAGGCACACAAAATCTACCCTGATAACGCAAAACACCATCTCCTTCTTGAGAGAAAATCTAACTTTTTTGATCTCTAACTGGTTTTTCAACTTAACTAGACTAAGATCTCTATCCAGCTTTTCCTTCACTTAGGAAACTAGAGATGATTCTGAGCTACTCTGCACCCACACATTACCTTCTACTGAATGGAGTAAAGTCGGGCAAGCTAATGAACTTCCTAAGCGAACTTCTTCTTACCATCCTCAACATGAGCTATACTACCCATAGATATTCTACTAAGAGCATCAACCACTACATTGGTCTTACCCGAATGAAATAGAACACTCATGTCATAATCTTTCAATAACTCTAACCACCTTCTCTGATGTAGTTTCAAATATTTTTGGGGGAACACATACTGAACGTTTTTTTGATCTGTGAACACATCTACATACATCCCATATAAGTAATGCCTCCAAATCTTTAAGGCAAACACTATAGCTGCTAGCTTAAGATCATGAGTCGAATAATTCTTCTCATGGGATTTAAGTTATCTGGAGGTGTAGGCTATGACCTTACCTCTCTGCTTGAGGACACAATCCAAACCTACTCTGGATGCATCACAGTACACAACAAAACCATCTGAACCATCTAGAAGAGTCAAGAATGGGGTTGAGGTGAGTCGAGTTTTCAACTCCTGAAAACTCTTTTCACAGAAATTGACCACTGAAACTTAACTTTCTTCTGAGTCAATCTGAACATGGGAGATGCAATAAAAGAAAACCCTTTAACAAACTGACGGTAGTAGCCAGCTAAACCCAAGAAAATCTTGATATCTGATGGAGAGATGGGTCTAGGCTAGTTTCTCACCGCTTCAATCTTTTGAGGATCAACTCTAATGCCATTGTCAAAAATAATATGACCAATGATGCTACTGATCTTAGCTAGAATTCACACTTACTAAATTTAGTGAACAACTAATGAGCTTTAGGAGTCTAAAATACTACTCTGAGGTGGTCTGCATGCCCATTTTTGCTACGAGAGCAAACAAGAATGTCATCAATGAAGACTATAACGAACATGTCCAAGTAGTGCTTGAACACTTGGTTCATCAAGTCCATAAAGTTTGCTGGGTCATTTGTAACACCAAAGGACATGACTAGAAATTTGAATTGACCATACCGAGTTCGGAAAGATATTTTTGGAGTATCACATTCTTTGACTCTAAGTTGATGATAGCCTGATCTGAGGTCTATCTTGGGAAAGTGACTGGCACCCTGAAGTTGGTCGAACAAGTCATTGATTCTAGGAAGTAGATATTTATTCTTGATTGTGACCTCGTTCAATTAATGGTAGTCTATGTATATTCTGAGAGAACTATCTTTCCTACGCTTAAATAGAATGGGTGCGCCCCACAGGGAGATGCTGGGTCTGATGAATCCCTTATCTAAGAGATCCTCTAACTATTTTTTTAGTTCTTTGAGTTTAGCTGGAGCCATTATGTATGGTTGAATAGAATAGGACGAGTATCTGGGATTAGGTCTATTCCAAAGTCAACTTCTCTTTTGGGGGAAACCTCAAGAAGATCTTTAGGAAATATATCAGAGAATTCATTTACTATTAGGACTGACTCAAGAGTAGAAGTTTCTGAGTTAGAGTCTTTGAATCACACAAGATGATAGAGACACCCTTTGGATATCATCTTTCTAGCTCTAAGGTAAGAAATTAACTCACCCCTAAGAGCTGTAGTACTACCCTTCCATTCAAAGACTGGTTCATTTGGAAACTGAAAATGAACTATTTTGTTTCTACAATCAACTAAGGCATAGCATGAGTGGAGCTAATCCATGCCGACAATGACGTTAAAATCCATTATCTCTAACTCCTTGAGATTAACTAAAGTAACTTTCTAAAATATTATGACCGCACAATTCCTGTATACCTGTCTGGTTATAATGGAAACGCCCACTAGGGTAGACACTGAGAAGGGCTCTACTAGATTTTTGGGAATGACTTCAAAATTGACAGCTATATACAGAGTTACAAAAGAAAGAGAAGCTCCAGGGTCTAGTAAAGCATAAATATATAGCTGAAAGACCTGCAACATACCATTAACTACGTCAAGAGAATTTTTTTGATCTTGGTGGAACTTAAGAGCATAAATATATTCAGACGATGACCACTGGTAGCACTGGAAATGGCACCCTGCTGAGTTGGGCAGCCGAATAGAACTGACGACTGAAGGGACTGGCCTTGTTGGCGTGCATCCCTACCTTTCTGAGCAACTACCTGATACTCTCGAATCTGATGGATTGGCTTGAAATACCCAAAGCACATATCACTACCCACTCTACACTCACCCTGATGGTGTCTGCCATACTTCTAACATAAAAGATTTGTACGAGCACTGCTAACACTGACCTGGAACTTAGATCCTGGTGCCCTATACCTATTTTTATTTCTGAATTTGGGTACTGGGGCGCTAGCTAAAGAAGGTACTGAGGCTGAAGACCTCGATGAAATTGAGAACGATTACCACCTTCTGACTTTGGCTGATTGAAATTAAAACTTTCCATTCTAGCTCTCTTGTTTCCTCTCTGCCTCTCTTTAATTTTTTTTCTCCTCTATCTATTGAGCATGGACTATCAGCGTAGAAAAGTTCATCTCACTAATTAGCATTGCAGTCCTATACTCCTTAACTATACTATCAGACACACTAGACATAAACTTACTCTTCTTGGACCTACTGTCAGCAACCACATGAGAAGCATATCTAGCTAACTGAGTAAACTTGAGAGAATACTCCCTAACACTTATGCTGCCTTGCCTCAAATTAATAAATTCTAGCACTTTGGACACCCTCAACTCTAATAGAAAGAATCTGCCCAAGAAAGCCACGGCAACCTCTTCCCATTCTATAGGCCCTACATCAACACCTCTATCAACTTTCCACTGCTTAAACCAAGTAGAGGCTACATCATGTAATTGATATGAAGCCAACTCAGCGCTCTAACTAGATGTCACTCCCATAGTATCTGTTACCTTTTAAACCATATCTAAGAATTCCTATGGATCCTCTTTAGACTTGGATCTCGTAAAAGAAGGAGGATTCATTTGGGTGAAATCTTGAATTCTAGATGCAACAGCATTAGACACTGGGTTGGCTGGAAAAGCAGTTGGCCATTGATTTTGTGCTGCCTCAGAGTTTGCTAGAGTAGTGAATGTAGCCCTAAATTCTACGTGAGAGACATGCTCATCCAGAGGATCTTCCTAGACGGGCTGAGGGGATGGTTGAGTTCCTTTTATTCTTCCATTATTCTTGGGAGGCATGTTCTATAAATGGAAGGAAGAAATGGATTAGAAAGGGAGTTTAACTCAATCTCATGCTCAATCGTATAATATGAATATAGAAAGAAGGGAAACTTTTCCTAAATGCCTTTTAGCCTCTTATCCATAAGTGTGGAGCTCTACACACCCATGTATAAGACTCTACTCGACGTGACTTTTATACTTCCTAAGACACTTTAAAACCTTAGGCTTTGATACCAAGTTTGTAATGACCCAAGACTACCCCCTAGTCGTTACACGATGCTTACGATCTCGAAAGACCACAAGCTAACCCATAAGTTGGTACCTGCTGTGAGCACTAAATAATATGATCATAAATATAGAAGAATACTGACATACCATAAGGTTTTAAATATCTGAATTCAAATTGAATTATAAATCTAGGAAAATGACTGTCTAAACCTGATAAAGTACTGATAAACTGAACAACTAACTGACTGTAATGTCTGAAATAACTCTAAAATTGACTGACTGAGAGTTGATAGGACAATCCCTCAACTAACTCTACTTAATACTTAAATAAAAATATGAAAAAAGATAGTCTACCCTCGGGTGATGAGGACTCACCACTGCTACTATACTATTGAGAATCTGAGAGACTAAGTATAATCTGGAAACTGAGCATTAGCACCTATGATATGAGATATCATAGTGCAAAAGAAAGGTATGCGATCAATACTTTGAATGTAATGGTATGCTAAATGGGGTAGGCTAATATACAAGGTTTCATGAATAGACGTAATGATATATCTAAATACACATGTAAAGAATGGAATACTGAATAGGGAGCATGAAATTTGTAGATACTAAACATGCATGAAATTCTGTAAAATGCTGAAAATACATAAAAATCTGTAGGCACTAAGGATGCATGACCAAGTATATGACATGATCTAGATGAAATCTGTAAATAGAAATACTGAAAATAATTGAAATTTGTACACTTTGGTCAAGCAATACTGAGACAGAAGAACTGAACTGGAACTGTAATGGAGTTTGTACCTAAGACTGTGGGAGGTATCATCTAACTAACATTCCCAAATCTAAGCTAATTAGGGTCCAACTTGTAACCCCAATTGGAAGGGTGTTAATACCATGCCACTGGTACTAATAATGATTGTGTGGATCTACTAAACTGATATAATGTCCAAAGGACTAAGGGTGTCAATTCTGAACTGACGGGTGACCCCTGCGAGATAGTCAAGCCTAATTTGGTGGGTGAATACTTATATCCTATGTTGGTTCCATAGTTATGGAGTATAGGGACTGCTACTAATGACTCTGCCTATCTGACGAGGAAATCTCCATCCTTATCCTCACTCGATGCTAAATCCTATTCCCAACTGAATAATAATGAAATGCTAGACTATTCTGAGTTTAACTAATTGTTCTGATAATGCTCATGATATAATCTGAACTTATTCTGAAGATACTGATACAACATTAAGTAAACAGCTATGATTTCAGGTATTCAATACCCCTAGGATTCAAAACAATAGTAGCAGCATGACACTAAAACGTTAAAGGACATAGCATGAAGGCTCTTAGTAAATCAATTTCTCTTGTAGGCATTTTATCAAACATTTATAGTTCATAGTTTAAAATAATCATAGAATTACTAAAGGATTGTCACGATTGACATAAAATTATCATGGAAAACACTAAGTCATGATTAAATTCAACAAATGATAACACCAAAACATGAGGAATTGAATAACAACAATAACTTCATTAAAACATGGTAATAAATAAAATTTCATGGAGATTAATTGATTAAATCATGATTTAAAATCAAATAACTTAAAAAGATCATAACTTTATAATTAAAAAGGTTACTTGGGATCTATGGATGAAAGGAATCCATGAACATCTAACATACCTTAACAGATGAATTTCTTAAAGTTCTTGGGTGAATTCTTAAGATTGCTCTTGGTTTCTTAAGAGCTAGGGTTTGTAATTAGAGATAAATCACTTGGATTTTGGTGGAAATTAATAAAGAATGAACTTTTAAAATGTCTTTAGGTCTTAAGTATTCCATCTAGGCGGATTAAAATAATGGGATAAGACTATTTTAACCATGGATGAAATATTAGATTTTCGTAAAAATTTTTGATTTGGACCCCTGGCGTGACACGGTGCTATCATGTCGTGTCACTGGAAAATGATGACTGGGAAACTGGTTTGTTGCGCGATACGGGGAAATCTCGATCCTTTACTGATTGGGACCTGAAAGTTCTTCGCAACGCGATGGCATTGTGCTACAACACTAGAAAATGGAAAATGCCAAATTGGTTTGTGGCGCGACGCACCAAAATTGCAATACCTCACTAAAAATTGGCAATCGTTATTTTGATTCTCTTCGCAATGCGCTAATGGATAAAATGACGGTATTTAACGACTGAAACTTAAAATCTCCATAACTTCTTACCCGGTTATTGGATTTGGGTGAATTTTATATCGTTGGAAAGCTAATTAAATTTTCTACGTAATGGCAGGCTCTAAATTAAAAAATAATGAGTGTTTCAGAACTTTTATATTCAAATACCTTTGCATTAGGACTTAGATTATACTAGAGAAATATGAGGTGTCACAGAGTCCTACTATGCATAATATGCTATGATGTCATACTTTTATGATTGATGATATTTGGGTATGAGATTAAAGGTTTTAATTTGTCTAAGTTGGAAAATGATGAAATGGTTATAATGTGGCATGACATAAACGGACTTAAGTGATACATAATGACTAGTTGACAAATGATGGTTAGTGGATAAATGATGACTAGAGGTTATATGATGGTAATTTACTATATGAATAAGTTAATAAGAGATGGTTAAAAAATAAATGGCGAATAGTGTGTATCGATGATAAGATTGTTAAATAATGACAATATTATAGAATGTGATCTTTTTGTCAAGTATTTGTAAATTGTGAAATGTTGGTAAATGGCCGTTTGATGATGATTGTTGAATGATAGTTTGATGACAATGAAGGTTATTTATAATGTCAGTTGATGGCTTTATTCTTCTCTTGGGTGAACTCTCCAGTCGTATGGGAGGCTGTGATGAGTTCTTTACTTTTCTACACCATTTGGCGTATGGGAAACAATTTTGTAATAGTGGTTCCTTGTGTTAATGCTTTATGATATGTTATTATGTCGAATTGTTTACCTATTATGCACGGATATATTGGCATGTTTTGATTCCTTATGTTATATTGTTATTTTAATTTAAATACTTATTATACATAGCGATGTTGGAGATGATTCATGTTCATTTCTTTACCTTGACTTAGTTATGTTATCTTGTATTTTATCATACTTATATCATGATTTATCTCAGTTGACTGATGATGCCTACTAAGTACCGATTATTTTGGTACTCATACTACACTTTTATACCTTTTTGGTGCAGATCCTAGTACTAGCGGTCATCGTGATCATTGATCATGCTGTGTTGATAATTTTTGAGATAGGGTGAGATCTTAGAGATTAAGCCACCCATTTTCCTCTATCTATTATATTCACTCCTTTATTATCGAGACTTGTATTGTTGACTATTCTAAGTATTTAAGTTATCATACAATTAGATGCTCTTATTGGCTCTACCAGGTCATGGGATGGTATCTTGTATTGACTATTTTATATATGTTGAGTGCTTTACCTATTTATATATTGTGTTCTTGAAATTCACCTATGTTGGCCATTTTCTATTGAATTAACCCATTGTGTTATCTTCGGGTTATGGTTTAGCTTACCTACTGGAGAGAGTTAGTAGGTGCCAACAAGACTCGTAAATTGGGTTATGACTGTCACGCCTCAAATCCTATTGGGACGGACAGGCACCCGTAGCTGTGAAGGCCTGGGAGAACCAATCCATAATATTGTACTTCTCATGCCTGTAACTATGATAACCAAAGGTTCTGACAAATATGATATAATGCATTGATGAGAATAACTATATAGGCAAGCACAGAACTGTATATACAAGACTTTGTCGTTGGGGCCACAACATCTAAAAGACTAGACACTATCATGTTTAACTTTACATTAGTCTACAAAGCCTCTAAAAGATACATAGACATAGTTAGGGTTGGGACAAACTTCCCTACTCTTGACTAAAGTACAATACCAAAATATTTAGAACAGACTCCCAAAGCCCTGAACCAACCTAGAGCTCACCAATAGTCATTGAATAGCCTGTGCTCCTACTAGTGAGGTGTATTAGCAGAAGAACATGTGCCTGCATCATGAAATAGAGGTCCCCCGTGAGGGACGTCAGTACGAAAATATGTACTGAAAATGTAAGGCTGAAGGTAACAACACATGGTATAAGAGTTCAATAAAAATCAGATACAAGCGTATAAGTAGTACCAGTAGGCCACCTTTATATATACTTATGGGACTATGTACATTACATTCTTTTCTTCATTTTTACCTTTCTTACTTCAAAATCTTTGAAAGACATATAATGTTAATGACCAGCAGATCAGTGGTAAATAGATAAATTAGGATCGACCCATTCTAGGCTTACGCCCCTAAGCTGCCACCCACAAATGAATATTAGGATAAACCCATGCTAGACTTATTCCCTTGAGCTTCCATCCATATATAAAGGTATCAAGATCGGCCCATGCTAGGCTTATGACCTTAAGCTGCCACTCGTTTTACAGATTGTGTTACTTAATTTACTTAACCTTTGAGATTGTTACTTTGGTGGTCATAACATATGGTACCTTGAAACAATAATCTACTAATAAGAGACCTGTAAATGGGCACTTAATGCAACAACAATGAGGTAGGGAGCTGTTGGCACATAAATTAAGTATTTAGGAGCTGAAAATAACACATGGGTCTTATTTGAGTATACGAAGAACTCCTAAAAATTTTTAGTGAAAATAGACATTTAGGTTTGATAATAAGCATGTATTAAGGTGTTTTAACACGTTATAGAGTGGGAACAAGGTCATTGGCTACATGCGATATAATATGCAACTATTATGTATCACTTGCTATAGGATAACCTTGGAAGCTAACTTGATGGAACAAATGTCCGATTTCATGCCAAAGAGAACAAAATAGAGTATGCCTTACATACCTAGTTGTACAACTCTGATACTAACCCAACTTAACTCCCCGCCTTTTGGATTACTTATCTACAATAAAATATATGGTAAACTAATATTAGCAACCAACCGACACATTTGGGCTATTTAATTTCACCAAAACAGTGGTCGAGCAGTAAGCCCTTAATTTATCAATAAAGGGTCTTATTTTAACCCTTTTATTCTCCAATTACATCTACATACCATGCATATTCTTATAAGATCCCCCGACACAATTTTGAGTTCATTAGACCCTTTAAACAATACACAAAATAGAATGGGTAGTAGACGCATACAACTATTAGATCGGTGTTGTACCATCATACCCTTCTTCTATATTTCAATACAAACTAATTACACCTTTCCAAAATATCAACCTGGTATCCCCCAACATATACACACAAAATCCCTTTTGTTTTGGCAATCAATTATTGAAGTCATCATCTATTGAGTTCTCAATAACAACACATCTATAATTCTTTCCCAAATTCATATATAAGGAGAACAAAATGGGGCAATCACCTTAGCTCAATTCTGTAACTTATCGTTTAAATTGAACTCATCAAGAAATTCAACTTCCACTTTCCTTCACACTTTAAACCAAGGAAGAAAAGATAACTCTTAATAACAAAGAAAAAAAGTGAGCAAGTACCTTGTTCTATATTCTGCCATGAATTAATAATTAAGCACTTATAACATGTTTATCTAATCTTCAATGAGATAATTAAGCTAAACCATAAGTATTTTCACTTACCTTGGCTTGCAAATATTGGGGTTTCTTCAAGAACCCTAGAAAGAAAAATTGGCTGCTCCTTGTGAATTTAGAGAGAGTGGAGAGAATTTGTGAAATATACTCTTTTTTGTGACTTAGAAATGAAGGAAAATGACCAGCAACTTGGTCTTATAAAGGCCCTATTTTTGCCACCACCTTAGCTACATTTTGGACCTTAATATTAGTCAAATTGGTCCAAGTAGGTAATGCACCTACTTAAGGGTTCAAGCTGCTCAAAATTTAAAACTAGGTGATGCACCTACTTACTTAATTCTTAGTTGGGCTCAATTAAATTGGGCCTTGTCATATTTGACCATTGGGCCTTTTCTTCATTTTCCTTCTTCTTTTACTTAATTTGGGCCCAAATAAGTATATTAATAAAGGCCCAAATCTAATCCATGAACTTGTTCCATTAACTTGACTCATATAACTCAAGTAGGTGACTCACCTACTAGTATAATTAAGTCAAGCAATAACCTCAACAAATTACTCCATTTTTAGTTCTTAATCCCTTTAATCTAATTTAAAACTTGTATTCACTTGGTCACTTCAAACTTTAGATTCAAATACTAGCTTACGATACCAAGTTTAAATAGTTATATTGATGTTAACTTGGCCGTATCTCATTAAAATGTACGGGCAACGTCTATAATTTAGTCTACATTATTAATACTCGCATAACAAAATTCATTCGTTACCTATACCACAAGGCTATATCAAGTTCCATATAATTTGAACAAGTACAAGAAAAATATGGGATGTTACATCTTCCCCCCCTCCCCATCCCAGGAACATTCATCCTCGAATGTTAGCTTAATTGTCCAACCAAAAAAGTTCAAGCCTAAGTTTAATACTTATGCTATCACATAAGCTTAATTGTCCAACCAAAAAAGTTCAAGCCTAAGTTTAATACTTACTTGTTATCTCCCTAACTCAGCATCTTGAACATTCTCTCCGTATTTGAACAAATGAGGGTACTTAGATTTCATTGCTTCTTCAGCTTCCGATGTTGTCTCCTCTACTTGTTGACTTTTCCAAAGCACTTTTACAGAACCTATTTATTTTTTTCCTTAACTTCTTAACTTGTAGATCTAGGATAGTAATATGTATTTCTTCATAGATGAGATCTTCCGTAACTTGTACATCTTCAGTGAAAGTAATATAAGATAGATCGCCAATGCACTTTCAAAGCATTGAGACGTGGAACACTAGATAAACTATTGAAAGCTTTTGAGGTAGTTCTAACTCATAAGTAACTTTGTCAAACCTCCAAGTAATCTTATATGGGCATATATAACGTGAGCTTAGTTTTCCTTTCATACCAAATCTCATAGCCCCTTCATTGGTGACACCTTCAAGAATACCCAATCACCTATAGAAAACTATATCCCCCTTCTTATAACATTTACATATGACTTGTGTCAACTTTCGGATGTTTCTAGCCACCGCTGGATTACTTTAACCTTTTCCATAGCTTGATGAACAAGATCTGGCCCAAACAAGGCAGTTTCACCCACTTCAAACATCCAATTGGCGATCTACACTATCTTCCATACAAAGCTTCATATGGTGCCATTTTGATGCTTGAATGATAGCTATTGTTATAGGTGAACTCGATGAGAGGTAAATGATCATCCCTGTTGACACCTAATTTTTGCTCCCCATAACTAAGTTTAATTTTGAGTTTCTTTGAGTTTTAAATAAAATTATAACAATTATTTCATCCGAATAAAAGCTTTTTCAATATTTATCTGGGTAATTTTTCCATTTTAAGTAGCGATTATATATATTATCATATTCAATTAAACGAGATTATATAATTTGATTGCTTAAGATTTATTCTATGGAATATCGGATTTTAATTAAGAATTATTTTGAAAATAAATATAACGATTAAAATCTTGAATTTAAATGTAAGTTACTATCAAAATAATCTATTTGGATAAATATGTGTTTGATTTTATTAAATCAAGAAGCTCAAGATTAAGTTAGGTATTAATTCGTATTGAATTACGATTTAATTTGGCCAATCTATTAAATTGTGCTATAATCGAAATAAAAATTGGCCCCAATTGCAATGCAATTAGCCAATTGATTTTAAATTGGCTAAAATTTAAATAGATTTAGCTAAATCTAATTTAATCGGGATTATTTTTAAAATAAACCCAAAGTTGACCCATTAGCCAATAACAAGAGAAACCTATAACACCCTTAATCCACAACTTCAGCAGCCCATTTACACCTCCACAATAGCTTGACCCGATCCAGCCCAAAGTCTTTCCCCTTCTTCCTAAACCGATAACAAGAGTCAACAATAGGGGATTCCATCAAGCTTTCAACGAACAACAATAATCAACTATGCCCGACCCGAATGGAACACATAACCCATCACCCAACATCAGTGTTAACAGCAACAATACTCTAAATTCAATGGCGACCCAACCCAGCACTTCCAACAACAACTACGAACAACTCTCAACGACAATATAACCGCAACGATACCAATTTCAACTTGAAACTGGTAGAAAACCCAAATTTAAACAGAAACAACCCGTCCAAACCTGACGCATTCGCGACCCATATCATTAACCCAAAATTGACCCAAACCCAATGACAAACCCATTTACAACAAACCTGCAACGTGGCTCCTTTTAATTCATTCCTCAAAATCTATCCATTTTCAATTCAAAATTCTCGATTTAGTACAAGTTTGTACTATTTAGGCCACCTCAACTTTATCCTCATTTGAAAATTTGAATTCCCCTTCCAAAAATGCCAAAATTACCCTTTTATTTTTCTAATCCCACATCGGTGGGATCTTAAAATTGAGCCCTCAATTCTTGCTATATAAACTAGATTGTAGAGAAAATTGGGGTAAGTCTTGAAGGCTGAAAAGAGGCTCTCAAGCAAAAATTTTATTAAGTAAAAAATATTCTTATAAAAAGGGTTGTCGGAATCATTGAAGTAGCGGCGAAACCTTTTCGGTGGTGATCAAAATCCCGATGCTAGCTTGTTGTCTTATTTTACTACTCCAAAAGAGGTAAACCCTTTTTTTCATTTTAATTTCTGTTATCATTCTATTTTCGCTCATCTCCTTCTTTATAATGTCGCAATTATGATATTGTTTGCTGGGAGTAGCTGTAGACGGCTTCGATGCCCATAGGATTGTATTGAAATATTGATACTGTGTTGTCTCACTTAATCTATGTTTAAATTATAATATTTGTTTCATTATCAATTCTGTATATTTTTATTTTGGTGTCTGGGATTTACTTCCTCATATCAACATTGTTGACTACCTGCTAATGGTTTTTTTTCAAGCATCTATTATGAGCATTCTGCTTTCCTTCGTTTGGTTGTGGTTTCATATTTTTCTCATTGCGAGATTTACATTATTGTTTCCCATATTGACTTTGTCTAAATGTCCGATGCATAATAATATTTTGATTTATTATTCTTCAATTCAGTCGTAGGCTTGATGCATTCATCTTGTAATTTATGTTCTAAGTTTGCCTTTGAAATCAATGCAGTATCAATTTTTTGCTAGTTACCAGTATATCACTTTTATATGGGAGCATAGTAATTTGACTTGTTATTTATTTAGGCGAACCGTAGTTGTTTCAGTTTTTGTTTATGTTTTTAGTTCAATGTTGTTAATGGCCCGTCTAGCTCATACTTGGTTTCATGTTCATCTTTGAATCTTCATGGTCAATTAGGAATAGTTCTGAAGCTCTTATTGAAACAATAGTGTCAAAAAAGACAAAAGGATATGTTATATTGGTCTCGTATTATCTCTTCACCCTTTAAGGACATATGTCAACTCAAGTCCCCGGAATTTGTTGAGATTAGGTGAGGATGAATCAAGTTTTAGTTGAATTTTAAGATTTTTTATTTATCTTTAGTTTACCTTTAACTTATCTTTAGAACTTTGATTAAATCGAGTTTTGTATGATTTGAACATAGTAAACTAGTCATTAAAAATGTGTATTTATTAACTTAATGAGGTTCGTGGCTTGTAGTTTCATATAAGAAAGAAAGGGTTTATCAATAATGCTAGCTTTAGGTAGCATCTGTGTTATCCCATCATATTTAAAATAGTTCCAACATCACGGTTCACTAGTTGATTTATTTTGTTTATCATCAGATTTAAAGAAGTGTCAAGATTATAGCTCATTGGTTGGTTTTTCTTGTTTACTGCTAGTTTGTTTGTTTAATCATCTCCCCTTCCTTGCTCTTCTTCGGTTCATGAAAATTCATGTCTTGTTGAGTCTTAGACACAAGGTAGTGATTTTTACAATATTGAATTTTCTTGGTTTACAAGTTTATTCACTCTTTTGTTCATATGTGTCCCTATTTATTGACTATCCTTGTTTGTCAAGTTACCAATTTTTCATTTATTGCCTACTTTACATTCTTATTTTACTAACTTTATTCTATAGCTTTAACATATAATTGCTTAATTTCTTTTGCTCAAAATCATGAGAATTTGCCATTTTTACCCTATCTTTTTGGATTTCTTTGATTGATATACATGCTCTCCTCAACTTCTTGAATATCATTTTTTTTGTTTGAGTATATTTTATAGAACTATAAAATTTACAACATGATTAGCTGCTAAATTACTTATATGCATACATATATTAATTATTTGTATCTTTTCTTTGCATGAACCCATATTCGAGTCCAAACAGACTCTTTCTGTCGTTGCATTATCATGTGGGCCATTGAGGCCCATCCCTCATGAGTTTATTTCGAAGTCCTTAAGGAGACAATCTCATAGTACAGGGATACAAAGAATCAAAAGAAGAAGAACGGGTTGAAATCCATCTTTGCAGCAATCAAGAGACTTGAAAGTCTCGTTTTTCCATTTTTTATTTGTTTATTTTTGTCTTTATTTATTTATTTATCTATTTATTTACTTATTTTATTCATTTATTTGGGCTTCGAAGTCAAAGTTATAAATTAATATAGGTGAAGCGGATTTCGGGCCAAAAAGACTCAAAAATATAGATTAGGATAGTTGAAAATGGGAGGTTTTGTTGATTTGGATCCAATGGCCTAAGTCTTTTATTTTATCCCCTTCCCCTTTTATGTTCTTATTTTCCTTTCATTTGTTTAGACTTAAATAAAATCCCTATTAAGTCATCCAAATTTATTTTACACAAATCGGTTTCTAAAATCAATCACTTTTCAACAATCAATCTTATTGAAGTTAGTCAAGAGATATTTTCAAACAGTCCAGATAACCGTAACCGTAAGTTAGCGGATATTTTAGGTGTCTTAAGCCATCCTAAAATGTTAATAGAAACCGCTTACTCATAATCTTTAAATTTTTAATGATTTTTCTGTTTTAGATCATTTAAAGTATCTTATAAAGGTTTCTTAATTCCTTTTCAAAACTAAGTGGTGACTTTCAAAAAGTTAAAATTTCCATAAAACAATCCCAACTACCTTTTGTAACTCCCCACATTTCATACTAGAATGAAAATTCATCATTCATATGTGTAGATGTTCCACAAGCCTCGAATCCTATGTAAATTTAGTGTGTTAATCAATTATGTAGTGTGAAAATCTATTTGAGAATGAATTTAGATGTTACAGGTCCCCTAACTCAAGGACAAGTTGAAAGCTTTCCTATCGTTCAAGTTTTAGTGAGCGTCAAAACTTAGGTAAACTTCAATCAACAATAACTCCTTGTATAAATTGAATTAGAGGACCTACTATATATCAAATGAAATATCTTTGAATTAGATTTCCAACGACACTAATTTCACCAAAATTCAATATCAGAGAAAAGAGTTATGCCCATTATACTCCAGCATGTCAGCCTATAAAACAGACTGACGACATTTTGTGATAAGTTATCACAAGTGTGACGACTTATCGCAAATGTCGTCAGACTTAGGCAGAAATCCACCCCCAGTGATGATATTTTGTGATAAGTAATGAAAAGTGTGATGACTTATCACAAATATCATCAGGCTTAGGCAAAAATCTATCAATTCCAGCCCCCAATGATGACATTTGTGATAACTTATCACAAGTCTGACGGCTTATTAGAAATGTGCCTTAGATTTTCAGCAATTGGGAAGTGGTTTAGTAAGGGTATTTTGATCTTTTTCCTCCACCTCACATGACTTAAAACCCTCAAGGTAAGTAACTTTCTCCTATTATTCTTCCATTAAACATCTCAAAAATTCTCTCATACACTCTCAACTACAAAATTAGGGTTTCTTCTCAAGATCATCTCCTCAAGAACAAGAACATTCTCTCCCAAAGGGGTTAAACCCTAGTCAAGAAAAAATCAAGAGCAAGCCTAAAGATTTCTTCAAGAACCTTCAAGAAACATTATATCTCTTTCAAGATTCAATCACTAAGGTATGCAAAGTGTTCATCCATGGATTCTTTTCATCCATGGAGCTCAAGAATCATATTTTAAATTATAAATTGTGATTTCCTTATTATGTTATGACTATATTCATGTTGATAATTGTTATTTAGATTCAAGGTTGTATCTCGATGTGTTTTTCATGAAGCATGTGAGTAGGTTAGTTGAAACCCATGAATTTTGGATGGATTAAAATTGTCAAATTGATAAGTACACCTATGCCCAAAGTTGTGCATGTAAGGTGTTTGATAAAATGCCAAGAATGATAGAATCCATATTTTTATGACTTAATAGTGCTTAAATGACAAGTTCATGTTCTATTCCTTATGTTTCCACATGAATTTCATGCTATTGATATGTGTTGTTGTTATGAGTTGTTGTTGTGATATGGAATGTCCATGATATTGAGGTATGGAAGTATACCCATGTTATATATACTCCCTTTCATGTATAAGGTGTTGAGAACCATGTGTATTATGAAATCCCCTACTTATGGTATTATGAATTGTGGATGTTATTCCTATGATCAAGAAGTATCATGTGTGTCAGTTTTCTTCCATCGAGTCCTGGGGTACTTGTACCCAAAAAATAATTGTGTGCCTAGAGCCTAGTCAGTCTCAAGATAATCTCAGTCGTTCTATAATTAGTAAAACTCAGTCAGTTACAGAATTCAAAACTCTCAGATAGTTATAGAACTTAAGAAATCTCAGTAATATAAGTATCGGTATCATTCCAGCTTCAGTTCAGTACTCAGCTCAGATCTCAGTAGCATTCAAGAAATTAATTCAGAACATAGTATTATTCAATCAGATAATAGATTCAGTAGTATTCCATCAGATAACGGAACCAAGTGAACTCAGTCAGCTCAGTTAAGTAAGAAACTTAGTAGCTTTAGTTCAGTTCAAGTACAAGTTCTAAGAATCAGTTCAGAGACTTTCAGTTGGGAGTAGGAGATAGCACCGAGCGAGTGCAAGGATGGCGGCTCCTCGTTAGAGAGATAGAGTTGTTAGGAGCAATCCCTGCACTCCAGAATTTCCTAGACAGTGCAGGATGTAGGAGTCACCCATCAGAAAAAGGCTTGTCACCCAATAGAGTGGCTTGACTATTATACTGCCTTAGGCTTGACTTCCTACGAGGGCCACCCCATCAGATAGGCTTGACTAGAGAGGTCCTTACCTGTGGCACGGTATTGACACCCTTCCAGCTGGGGTTACAGGTTGGACCCCACCAGTTCAGATTTGGGGCATGTCGGTTAAGTGAGAACTCCCACAATTATAGTTTCAGTATCATTCTTCAAAGTAGAACTCAGAAATTAGGACTGTTAGATATAGTCATTAATCTCAGTAAGAAACTCAGATAGTTCCACAGATTCATAGACCACCCACTAGATAGGCTTGGTCTAACATAAAGTTATCAGTATCAGTACTTACAGAGGTCACCCATCATATAGGCATGATCTCAGTCTCAAATTCAGTTAAGTATTCTCAATATTAGTTCCAGTGATCACCCATTAGTTAGGCCTGATCTCAAGCTTAGTCACTCTAAATTATTATTAGAAGATTTAGACTATCAGATACAGTCGCTCAGTATCAGTTACATCAGTTAGGCTGATCATCACAGTTATATCAGTTAGATCAGTCGTCATAGCTTACATTATCAGTATTTAGTTTCAGGACTGTTAGACACAGTTAATCAGACCAGTTCTTCATAATTCAAACTGTCAAAAATAGCATTCATCTATTCAGTATCTCAGTATCAGTAAACTCATATTGTCAGCATTCAGACTCAGTATTCAGTATCACCATGAGTTCAGTTATAGTTACTTATGCATGTATGTATTCTCCTGTTCATATCAGTCAGTGTTGTTCATGCATATAAACCATTTTGCATTTCACCTACCTCACTCGTATACTTAGTACATTCAGACGTACTGACACATTCGCACTATGCTATTTTATTTTACGACATAGGTTTAGAGGCACGAGTTCCAGAGTAGTAGTAGCATTATAAATTTTAGCAGTTCAAGTTAGAAGTGAGTCGTCATCTTAGAAGTGAGTCGTCATCCTTCGAGGACATAATTAGTTCTCTATTTTCTCATTGATTAGTTTATTAGTCAAAGTTAGTTGGGGATATGTCCCATCAGTTCCTTATTTAGATTATTCAGACAGCAAAGGCTTTTAGACTAGATTCAAACTTCAGTATTTTGGTTTAGTTTTGGTATTGTGATACCACTTTATTCAGACATTGTTATTATTCAAATTATGTTCAGTATTGAACCTTATAGCCTTTTAGTTTATGTTTTTGCATTTATATTCATATATTATGCAATGTACAGGTATAAATATCAGTCATGGGTTAGCTTGTGGTCCCTCCGGGTCATGAGCATCGTATAGCATTTCGGTTTAGAAAATTGAGGCGCTACAAACTTGGTATCAGAGCCTAAGGTTCAAAAGTGTCATAGGAAGTCTGAAAGCTGTATCTAGTAGAGTTTTTTACATGGGTGTGTTGCGCGCCATATTTATGTGTAGGAGGCTAAAAGATGTTTTAGGAACAGTTTCCCTTCTTTCATGTCTCAGATCATGCTATAGAAAGGTTCTATAAGAAACTTATGTGGATTCTCATCATGTTCCATTTATGTTAGCTTTACCTTACTCTTAAGGTAGCAAGAGTAGTGAAGCCCAAAGTCCTACAGATAGAGCTTTCTCAGGCAGTCCCCGCAGATAGTTTCAGGATAGTATTAGCAGTGAGATTTATAATTTCAGGCGCGCAGCCTTTCAGGATGAGTTATCATTTAGGTATATTATTATACCGCAGACCCTAGAGTAGAATGACTGTAGTTCAGTTCAAAATTTAGTGGTGTTCCCAGACTTATGATGATGACTTGAGGCTAAGGTAGAAGGTTTAGTTGAAAGAATGCAGAATCAGTGCTTCAGTTAAGCTTAAGTTCTCAGCATGAGTTAGTCAGTAAAGCCAGCAGTTCAGTTTAGCGGTCAGACAATCAAATTTATGTAGTTTGTTTTCACATCTTTACATCTAGTAATACTATCAGAAATCTTAGTAAGGTAATTATTCCAAGATAGAGTACCTTAGTAGTTGTGAGTGTAACTCAGTTCATGCATCATGCATTATCTTCAGCTCTTAGATGTTTAGATATGATCCAATTCATAGATGCCTTGTGCACCGCCTCAGTAGTCGTCAAGTATTCCAGTGATGTAAGTGTTTTTATAGGGACATAGTGTCCCAAGGGGGAGATGCTCTATAACTCCCCGAAGTTATCAATTCCGTAAACCCATTCAGTTTTATGCATAGATTCCTATTATGAGTTAGCATCATTTATCATTGCACAGTCAGTCATGCTTTCAAGAGTAAGTTCAGTCAGACCTCCATGCATTAGATATGCATGTTCAGTAGAGAAAGTTCAGCTTATCAGTGTATTCAGCCATACGTTCATGAGAAAAACTCAATCAAGTATCCATGCATCAGATATGCTAGGATTCAGCTTATCAATAGTCTCATTCGGGTATTCTATGCATGCATACTCTAGTGGAAAATTTAGTTTGTCAATAATTTCCGTCATATAGTCATGTTTTAGATATTCACGTTCCTTAAGTAAGTTCAGTTAATCAGTACTCATAACTTATCAATCGACATTCAAGGACGAATGATTCCAAGGGGGAGATAATGTAACATCCCATATTTTGGACTAGAATGAAAATCCGTCATTCATATGCATAGATGTTCCAAAAACCTAGAATCCTATGTAAATTTAGTGTGTTAATCAATTATGTAGTGTAGGAATCTATTTGAGCATGAATTTAGATCATAGAGGTCCCCTAACTCAAGGACAAGTTGAAATCTTTCCTATCGTTCAAGGTTTAGTGAGTGTCAAAACTTAGGTCAACTTCAATTGATCATAACTCCTTGTATATATCAAATTAGAAGACCTACTATATATCAAATGAAATATCTTTGAATTATATTTACAATGATATTAATTTTTCCAAAATTTGGTGTTAGAGCAAAGAGTTATGCCCATTTTACTCCAGCATGTAAGCCTGAAAAACTGACTGACGACATTTTGTGATAAGTTATCACAAGTGTGATGACTTAACACAAATGTCGTCAGACTTATATAGAAATCCACCCCCAGTGATGATATTTTGTGATAAGTTATGACAAGTGTGACGACTTAGCACAAATATCATTAGCCTTGGGCAGAAATCCATTAATTCTAACCCCCAGTGATGACATTTGTGACGACTTATCACAAGTCTGACGGCTTATCAGAAATGTCGTCAGCCTTAGATTTTTAGCAATTGGGAATCGGTTTAGTAAGGGTATTTTGGTATTTTTTCCCCCACCTCCCACGACTTAAAACCCTCAAGGGATATAAATTTCTCCTATTTTTCTTCAGTTAAACATCTCAAAAATTCTCTTATACACTCTCAACCACAAGATTAGAGTTTCCTCTCAAGATCATCTCCTCAAGAACAACAACATTCTCTCGTAAAGGGGTTAAACCCTAGTCAAGAAAAAATCAAGAGCAAGCCTAAGTATTTCTTCAAGAACATTCAAGAAACATTAGATCTCTTTCAAGATTCAATTACTAAGGTATACGTAGTGTTCATCCATGGATCCCTTTCATCCATGGAGCTCAAGAATCATGTTTTAAATTATAAATTGTGATTTCCTTGTTGTGTTATGACTATATTCATATTGATAATTGTTGTTTGGATTCAAGATTATATCTTGATGTGTTTTTCATGAAGCATGTGAGTAGGTTAGTTGAAACCCATGAATTTTGGATGGATTAAAATTGTCAAATTGATAAGTACACCTATGCCCAAAGTTGTGCATGTAAGGTGTTTGATAAAATGTCAAGAATGATAGAATCTATGTTTTTATGACTTAATAGTTCTTAAATGACAAGTCCATGTTCTATTTCTTATGTTTCCACGTGAATTCCATGTTATTGATATATGTTGTCGTTATGAGTTGTTGTTGTGATATGGAATGTCCATGATATTGACGTATGCAAGTATACCCATGTTATATATATTCCCTTTCATGTATAAGGTGTTGAGAACCATGTGTAGTATGAAATCCCCTACTTATGGTAGTACGAATTGTGGATATTACTCCTATGATCAAGAAGTGTCATGTGTGTCAGTTTCCTTCCATCGAGTCCTGGGGTACTTGTACCCGAAAAATATAATTGTGTGCCTAGAGCCGAGTCAGTCTCAAGATAATATCAGTCATGCTATGATCAGTAGAACTCAGTTAGTTACAAAATTCAGAACTCTCAGACAGTTATAGAACTTAACAAATCTCAGTAATCTAAGTATCGTTATCATTCCAGCTTCAGTTCAGTACTCAACTCAGATCTTAGTAGCATTCAAGAAATCAATTCATAACTTAGTACCATTCAGTCAGATAATAGATTCAGTAGTATTCCATCAGATAACGGAGTCAGCTCAATCAAGTAAGAAACTCAGTAACAACTTCAGTTCAGTTTAAGTAAAAGTTCTAAGAATCAATTCAGAATCTTTCAGTTGAGAGTAGGAGCTAGCACTGAGCGAGTCCAGGGATGGTGTCTCCCCGTTAGAGAGGCAGAGTCATTAGGAGAAATCCCTGAACTCCAGAACTGCATAGCCAACGCAAGATGTAGGAGTCACCCATCAGAAAAAGTCTTATCACCCGTCAGAGAGGCTTGACTATTATACTGCCTTAGGCTTGACTTTCTATGAGGTTCACCCCGTCAGATAGGCTTTACCAGAGAGGTATTTATCCATGGAATAGTATTGACATCCTTCCTTCTGAGGTTATAGGTTGGACCCCATTAGTTTAGATTTAGAGAATGTCGGTTAAGTAAGAACTCCTACAGTTACAGTTTTAGTATCAGTCTTCAGAGTAGAACTCAGAAATCAAGACTGTTAGATACAGTCATTAATCTCAGTAAGAAACTCAGATAGTAACACAGATTCATAAACCACCCGCTAGATAGGCTTATCCTAACATAAAGTTATTCAATATCAGTATTTACAGAGGTCACCTCTTAGATAGGCTTGATCTCAGTCTTAGATTCAGTTGAGTATTCTTAATATCAGTTCCAGAGATCACCCATTAGTTAGGTCTGATCTCAATCTTAGTCACTCTTAATCATTATTAGAAGATTTAGACTGTCAAATACAGTCGCTCAGTATCAGTTACATCGGTTAGGCTGATCATCTCAGTTATATTAGTTAGATTAGTCATCATAGCTTACGTTATCATTATTCAGTTTTAGGACTGTTAGACACAGTCAATCCGACCAGTTCTTCATAATTCGAACTGTTAGAAATAGTCGTTCATCTATTCAGTATCTCAGTATCAGTAAACTCATGTTGTCAGCATTCAGACTCAGTAGTCAGTATCACCACGAGTTCAGTTATATATGTATGTATTCTCACGTTCATATCAGTCAGCATTGTTTATTCATATAAACCCTTTTACATTTAGCCTACCTCACTCGTATACTCAGTCCATTCAGACGTACTGATGCATTCACGCTATGTTGTTTTATTTTACACCATAGATTCAGAGGCATGAGTTCCAGAGCAGCAGTGGCATTACAGATTTCAGCAGTCAGAGTTAGAAGTAAGTCTTCATCCTTTGAGGACTTGATTATTTCTCTATCTTCTCATTGATTAGTTCATTAGTCGGAGTTAGTTAGGGACATGTCCCATCAGTTCCTTATTCAAATTATCCAGATAGTATAGGCTTTCAGACTAGATTACAAACTAGATTTAGACTTTAGTATTTTAGTTTTGTTTTTGTATTGTGATACCATTTTATTCAGACATTGTTATTATTTAGATTATGTTTAGTATTGAAGCTTATGGCCTTTCAGTTCATGTTCTTGCATTTATATTCATATATTATGCAGTGTATAGGTACAGATATCAGTCATGGGTTAGCTTGTGGTCCCTTGAGGTCATGAGCACCGTGTAGCATTTCGGTTCAAAAAATTGGAGTGTTACACCTTTAAAGTCCAATACAAAAGTTCATAGCTTATCTTTAAATATTTGAATGGTACATTCCGCTTGTCCATCTATTTGAGGGTGGAAAACTGTACTTAAATTAACTTGTGTTCCCAAATTTCTCTGAAAAAACTTTCAAAAATTTGCAGTAAATTAAGCTCCCCTATGTGATATAATAAAGACTAGTACTCCATGTAATCGAACTATCTCTTTGATATATAATTTTGCATACTCTTCAACTGTGTAAGTAGTCTTAACCAGTAGGAAGTGTGCTAATTTGGTAAGTATATCAACTATTACACCTATGGAATCAAACTTTCAAGATGTACAAGGCAAACTAGTGACAAAATCCATGTTGATCATGTCCCACTTCCAAATTGGAAGATCTATACATTGCATATAACCCCTAGGCTTTTGGTGCTCTACTTTAAGTCTTTGATAATTTGGACATTTGGCTATAAATTCTGCAAATGTTCTTCTTCATGTCACCCCACCAATATAATCCTTCCAAATCACGATACATTTTAGTTGATCCCAGATGAATGGAATACTTTGAATGATGTGCCTCTATCATAATCCTTTTTCTTAGCCCATCTATATTCGTCATATACAATTTGTTTTGGAACTGTAGTACTCCCTCTTGCATAATATCAAATGCCTTTGTCATACCATATTGTACATTCTCCTTAAGCTATAGTAGTATGGGATCTGCATATTGGTTTCCCTTCACTTCAGCTACTAATGAAGATTTTGCCGCATTATGCACAATAAGCCCTTCTTCTGGAGTTTCAAGAAGGCAAACCCCCAAATTGGCTAGTAGGTACAAATCTTTAGTCATCCCTTACCTTTCTACAGACGGTGCAATAGTCTTACGACTTAACGCATCTGCTACCACATTTTTTTCCCCGGATGATACAAGATATCAACGCCATAGTCTTTTAATAGTTCAAGCCACCTTTTCATCCTCAAGTTTAGATCCTTTTGGCTAGATATATATTACAAACTCTTGTGTTCAATATATATGTCAACATGAATCCCATGCAGGTAGTGGATCCATATTTTTAAGGCAAATATAACCATTGCTAGCTCAATTCTCATGTGACCACAATTATCTTGAGGCATATGCTATTATTTTACCATGTCATATCAAAACACATCCTAAGTTAATTATTGAAGAATCATAATATACTGAATACCCTTCTATGCCTCCTAGAAGTACTAATACGGGTGTAGAAGTCAACCTATTCTTCATATCTTGGAAACTACTTTCACATGCATCATTCCATTGAAACTTGGATGCTTTGTGTGTTAGATTTCTTAAAGTTGTAGAAATTGAAGAAAACCCTTCAACAAACCTCCTATAATAACCTACCAACCCAAGGAAACTACGAACCTTTGTAGGCATTATTGGTCTCGTCCAGTTCTTCACAGCTTCTATCTTTTGAGAATCAACCTTTATTTCTTTATTAGATACAATATGACCCAAGAATGCCACAGATTTTAACCAAAACTCATATTTAGACAACTTTCATATAGCTTAACATCACGAAGAATTTGTAATATCTGTCGTAAGTAATTGACATCATCTTTCTTTGATCTCGAATAAACTAGAATATCATCTATAAAAACTATCACGAACACATCTAAGAATGGCTTGAACACCATATTCATTAAATTAATAAAAGTTGTGGGTGCATTAGTTAGCCCAAAGAACATGACTAGAAACTTGTAGTGACCATACCGTGTTCGAAAGGTTGTCTTGGGTATGTCCTTCTCTTTAACCCTCACTTGGTGGTAACCTGACCCCAAATAAATCTTTGAAAAACACTTGGTGCCTTGCAACTGGTCGAATAAGTCATCAATTCTCAGAAAGGGATATTTGTTCTTAATAGTCACCTTATCCAGAGGTCAATAGTCAATACACAATCTCAATGAGCCACCTTTGTTACCCACAAATAACACTGGTGCACCCCAAGGGGACATACTAGGCCTTATGAATCCTTTTATAGAAAGTCTTTTAATTACTCTTTCAACTCCCGTAATTCTTCTGGGGCCATTCTATATAGAGGAATTGAGATTGGTTGAGTCCCTAAAATCACATCAATACTAAACTCCACTTCCCGTTCTATAGGTAAACATGGAAGATCTTCAGAAAATACATCAGGAAATGCATTTACCATTGGAATATTTTGAAGAGCTGGTGGCTCTACGTCTATATCCTTCCCTCTAACTAGATGATATATGTAACCCTTAGAAATCATCCTTTTCTCCTTACAATAATAAATAAAGTTACCTCTTGGCGCACTAATGTTACCCCTCCATTCAAGGGCTACCTCTCTTGGAAAATGGAAATGCACCCTCTTAGTTTGGCAATCTACTATGGCATAACAAGAATCCAACCAATCCATACCATTATGGCATCAAAATCTACAATTTCTAACTCAACTAAGTCAGCCATTGTATCGCGACCACAAATAGTTATTATACAATTTCGATACACTCTCCTAGTTATAATAGATTCACCAACCGACGTAGACACTTTAAATGGATTAACTAGCAATTCTGGTGTTCTTTTGAATTTTCCAGCCACCAATGGAGTGACATATGATGATGTAGAACTCAGATCAATTAATGCATATACATTATGTGAAAATATGGACAATGTACTTGTAACCACATCCGGAGAAGCCTCTAAATTTTATTGATCCACTAAAGCATATGTATGATTTTGAACTCCACTAGAGCTAGCTTCTCCTTTAGCACCTCTACCACGACCCATAGGTTGTACACCATTACCTAAAGAAAGCACCGATGATGATGATGCAATGGCTAATCCAGTAGGTCATGCCATACCACCCATGAATCTTTGTGGGCATTCTCTCATCATATACCCCGATGTACCATTCCAAAAGAAAGCATTTATTCCAAACCGACATACACCCAAATGAAGCTTTCCACATTGTCTACATGGTTGCCGGGGAGGTCTTAATTGGCTCATATTCCCTTGCTCTTGATACCCCGCTGCTCGTGAACTCTGACTCTCACTTCTATACCTAAACTAATTGCCTTTGGACCCTTGAAACTTTGGTGGAGCACTAGATGTAGGATAAGAAGATAATGGCCAAGGTGCTCTATTAGAAATCTGAGGCCTAAACTCACCTTGGGATGCCACAAAATGCCCCGTAGATCTGGACCTCTTGAAATACTCTCTTTCCAATTCTTATGTTCTTCTTCTTTACCTCTGATCATTCATTTTTTTTGTGAAAAATCTTGTATCCTTGCTATCTCCATGTATTTGTTCAAAGCAGCAATAGTACAATCTCTTACAAGATATGGATCTAATCTATCCACATATTGATGAATCTTATCATCCATAGTAGCTACTATATTGGGAGAATACCTAGCCAAAGAGTTAAATCGGAGGTTGTACTCCCTCATGCTCATATTCCCTTGGTGAAGATTCAGGAACTGATCCGCACGGGATTCTCGAATCTCAAATAGAAGGTAATGATCAAGAAATGCCTCTTTGAACTCTTTCCAAGTAGCTGAAGGTGCATCGATACCCCTAGATCGTTTCCAGTCTTCATACCAAAATATAGCCTCTCTTTTGAATCTATATATTGCTAGCTCAACTGTCTCCTTACCTGATATATGCATGATATCTAGAGCCCTTTGGATTTGATCAATAAAGTCTAGTGGGTTTTCATTAATATCAGATCCGGTGAATGTGAGAGGATCTAGCTTGAGAAAATCGTGTGTTCGTAGGCTAGCTTCCCTATCTGCACCACTGGAACCTGGGGTCGGAATAGTTTGTCCTTAAGATTTTCCAGCAACTATATGAGTCAACAATTTTACCGCATTCCTTATATCTTGCTCGGTAGAATTAATAGGTGATTTTGAGGATGCGGTTCTTCTCCTCCTTAGCATTTCTGGAGATAGAGGAGTAGAAAAAGTTTGTGATACAAACTCAGCTTGAGCCTCAATTTAATTAGCTTGTCTAGGTGATGACTTGCTGGTCCCTTCTCCGGCAGCCAAGTCTACTCGCTTACCTGTGTTCTTACTCTTTTTTGTAATTGGTATATTTACTATAATAAGAGGAAAAAAATAGATTCCATGGTAAAATATGACTTCACCTACAACATGGGCTCTATTGCACGATCTAAGATATGAAGAAAAAGATACAACCCTTAAATGTCCTATAGCCTTCTGTATATAGATGTGGTGCACAACACATCCATAAGCAAGGCTCTACGTAGACACGACTTTGTAGACTCCTTAGAATGACCTGTTTTAATACCGCTTTTGTCATGCCTCAAATCCTATTAGGGTGGACAGGCCCCCATAGCCGTGAAGGCCCGGGAGAACCAATCTATAACCTTGTACTTCTCATGCCTATAACTATGACAACCAAAGGTTCTGACAAATGTGATATAATGTATTGATGAGAATAACTACGTAGGAAAGCACAAAACTGTATATACAAGACTTGGCCGTTGGGGCCACAACATCTAAAAGACCCGAAACTACCATGTTAACTTTACATTAGTCTACAAATCCTCTCAAAGATACACAGACATAGTTGGGGTTGGGACAAAACCCCGCCCTACTCTAGACTACAGTATAATACTAAAATATATGGAACAGACTCGAAACGCCCGAAAATAACCTAGTCACTGAATAGCCTGTGCTCCTACTAGCGAGGTGTATTAGTTGAAGCACATGTTCCTACAACATGAAATACAGGTCCCCATAAGGGACGTTAGTACGAAAATATGTACTGAATATGTAAGGCTAAAGGTAACAACACATGGTACAAGAGTTCAATAAAAATCAGATACAAGCGTATAAGTAGTACTAGTAGACCACCTTTACATATACTTGTGGAACTATGTACATTACATTCTTTTCTTCATTTTTACCTTTATTACTTCAAAATATTTATAACCCATATAATTTAAATGACCAGCTGATCAATGGTAAATACATAAATCAAGATTGGCCCAAGCTAGCTTGCACCCCTGAGTTGCCACTCACATATGAATATTGGGATTGGCCCATGCTAGGCATACTCCCTTGATATTCCACCCACATCTAAAGGTATCGATATCGGCCCATGCTGGGCATATGCCCCTGAGCTGCCACTCATTTATAGATTGTGTTACTTAATTTACTTAACGTTTGATATTGTTACTTTGGAGGTCATAACATTACGGTACCTTAAAACAATAATCTACCAATATGAGACATATAAATGGGAACTTAATGCAAATACAATGCGTTACGGAGCTGTTGGTACACAAATTAAGTGTTTAGGAGCTGAAAATAACACATGGGTCTTATTTGAGTAAACGGAGAACTCATGAAATTTTTCTAGGGAAAATAGATGTACAGATTTGATAATAAGAATGTATTGAGGTTTTTTAACACATTAAAGAGTGGAAACAAGGTCATTGGCTACATGTAATATAATACACTGCTATTATGTATCACTTGTTATAGGATAACCTTGGAAGCTTACTTGATAGAACAAATGTCTAATTTCATGCCAAAGAGTGCAAAATAAAGTATGCCTTCCATACCTGGTTGTACAAATCCGATACTAGCCCAACTTGACTCCCCACCTTTTGGATTACTTATCAACAATAAAATATATAGTAAACTAATATTAGTAACAAACCGACGCATTTGGGCTATTTAAATTCACCAAAACAATGGTTAGGTAGTAAGCCCTTAATTTATCAATCAAGGGTGTTATTTTAACCATTTTCTTCTCCAATTACATCCACATACTATACATATTCTTATAAGATCCCCCGACATAATTTTGGGTTTATTACGCCCTCCAAACAATACACAAAACCGAATGGGCAATAAACGTATACAACTATTAGTTCAGTGGTGTACCACCATACCTTTCTTCTATATTTCAATACAAACTAATTACACCTTTCCCCAACATCAACCAGGAAGCCCCCAACATATACTCACAAAACAACCCCAAATCCCTTTTGTTATAGCAATCAATTATTGAACTCATTATCTATTTAGTTCTCAATAACAACACATCCATAATTTTTTCCCAAATTCATATATAAGGAGAAAAAAATAGGGCAGTCACCTTACCTAAATTCTGCAACTTATCCTTTAAATTGAACTCATCAAGAACTTCAACTTCCACTTTTCTTCACACTTTAAACCAAGGAATAAAAGAGATCTCTTAATAACAAAGAAAAAAGTAAGCAAGTAGCTTGTTCTATATTCTGTCATGAATTAATAATTAAGCACTTATAGCATGTTTTCCTAATCTTCCATGAGATAATTAAGCTAAACCATGAGTGTTTTCACTTACGTTGGCTTGCAAAGGTTGGGGTTTCTTCAAGAACCCTAGATAGAAAAATGGGCTGCTCCTTGTTGTTTTAGAGAGAGTGGAGAGAAATTTTGAAATATACTCTTTTTTGTGACTTGGAAATAAAGGAAAATTACTAGCAACTTGTCCTTATAAAGGCCCTATTTTGGCCACCTCCTTAGCTACATTTTAGTCCTTAAAATTGGTCAAATTGGTCTAAGTAGGTGATGCACCTACTTAAGGGTTCAAGATGCTCAAAATTTTAAAGTAGGTGATGCACCGACTTACTTATTTCTTAGTTGGGCTCAATTAAATTGGGCCTAGGAAGATTTGGCCATTGGGTCTTTTCTACATTTTCCTTCTTCTTTTACTTAATTTGGGCTCAAATAACTATACTAATAAAGGCCCAAATCTGATCCATGGACTTGGTCCATTAAATTGACTCATATAACTCAAGTAGGTGACTTACCTACTAGGTTAATTAAGTCAAGAAAGCACCTCAACAAATTACTCCATTTTTAGTTCTTAATCCCTTTTATCAAATTTAAAACTTGTATACACTTGGTCACTTCAAACTTACTCTTTTGCAAATGTCCAGGACACGTGCTACCACTATACGAGATAAGGGTCCCAGGACCCTAGGGATCCTACTCCTATTCATTGGTGACACATAGGTTGTGTACAACCATGTGATGTGTACCTAGCTAGGGATCAAGATAGGACGCCTTTCCCCGGTCCTATTATCGCTCCAGAGCTAGAGATCCTTCCGCCTCAGATAATGGTGGACCAGGGACTAGGCCAGGCTTCACTAAGGTTTATTTCTTCTTCAGTTCCCAGGGGTTCAATGGTTTAGGTTTTGGGTTTAGTTGGTGGTGTTCCATCTGATGGTGCACATTCTACATATCAGAGTGGTTCTAAGGTAGGGGCGCAACTTGTAGCTGCAGCTCCCATAGTTGAGGTTTCTCCTGCGCCGATAGTTCATCAGTTGGTAGTCACTCAGCTAATGGTTGATTAGCCTGATAGGTCTTCTAAAGAGAAGACGATGTTGGGTAAATTCTTGAGATTGGCACCACCTAGATTTTCTGGTGCTTCGCGTGAAGATGCATATGAGTTTTTGATTGTTTGTGAGGATAGTATCTATAATTTAGGCCCTATTAAGACTCGTGGTGTGGATTACATCATATTTTAATTTAATTTGGCTAGTCGACATTAGTGGAGAGAGTTTATGGATTCAAGACTAGTTGGATCTTCTCTTTTTTCATGGACTCAATTCTTTAAGATATTCTTAGAGAATTACAGGCCTTGCAACCTTAGAGATAATTTTAGGGATCAGTTCTTAAGATTGGATAAGGGCTCCCTGACAGTTGTAGAGTATGAGGCTTATTTTTACGAGCTGGGTAGATATGTGACTTCTATTCTGGATACTGAGTATGAGAGAGATTGCTGCTTTATTAGAGGGTTAAGACTTTCTATTTGTATGTCTAATCAGAGTTCAGTTTCAGTGGGTAGGTCTTTTGCTGAGGTCTCAGATCACGCTCGGGTGATGAGGAGATACATCATGAGGCCTAAGGGGGCAATGATAAGAGGCCTAGATTTCATGAAATTATCAGTGAGATCTATAGTAGTTCCTGATCTAGAGGTAGTACTTCTCATGGTGGGTATTCTCTGCGTCCATCCTATCAGACTCAGAGTCAACCCAATCAACCTATTCAGGAAGCTCTTCAAATTCCTGATAGAGGCTAATCTGGTGCTAAAGACCGCCCTGGTCAGAAGGGTGGCTAGTCTTCAAAAGGTTCATCTTTTAGTGATTCTAGTCGTGGTAGTTACTCTGGGTCAGTTGGATTTGTTAGTTCTGGTTCAACTCATGGTTCATGTTATACTTGTAGTTGTGGAACTCCTGGTCACTATTCGTGTGAGTACCCTAGTTGTGGAGAGATTATTGTTTCAGCTCAAGGTGCTTCCCCTGTTAGAGTAGTTCATCCCTTAGCTAAAGGTGGTTTTCAGGGTACTCGAAGAGGTTCTCAGGTGTGAATGCCTTAATTCTCTTTGATATGTTATTATATCAAATTATTTATTTATTATGCACGAAGATATTGGCATGTGTTGATGCTTTATGTTATATTTTTATTCGGTTTAAATACTTATTATGTACAACGATGTTAGAGATGATTCAGGTTCGTTTCTGTACCCTTATTAAGTTATGCTATCTTGTATTTTATCATATTTATATCATGATTTAGGTCATTCAGTCAATGATGCCTACTGAGTACCCATTGTTTTGGTACTCATACGACATGTCTGTACCTTTTTTGTGCTGATTCGAGTACTAGTAGTCATCGTGATCATTGATCGTGATGTGTTGATATTTTTGAAGATAGGGTGAGCTCTTGGAGTTTGAGTCACTTATTTCCCTCTATCTGTTATATTCACTCTTTTGTTATTGAGACAGATGTTGTTGACTATTCTAAGTCCTTAAGTTGTAATACTATTAAATGCTCTTGCACTGCCTCTACCAGGTCGTGGAATGATATATTGTATTTACTATTTTATCTATGTCGAATGCTTTACCTATTTATATATTGCGTTCTTGAAATTTGCCTATGTTGGGGATTTCCTACCGAATTAACTCATTGTGTTAGCTCTGGGTTATGGTTTGGCTTACCTACTGGCGGAATTTAGTAGGTCCCATCATGACTCGTAAATGGGTCGTGACACATTTCCTTTTGATAGGTACCAATCGTGTATTTTTCAATCACTTTACAAGCAAAGCCACTCTTTTCTTTTTCCCGAAATCTTTGTTTACTTCATGTCCTTTCCCAATGACATCTTATTTGAACACCTTTTTTTCCTCTATTATACCCCATAACCTCTTTTTAAGAAGTTTTGAGGATTTCTTCTTTAAGCAAATGTCGTCATAGCCTTTAATTTTTTTTATGAGAGTTAAAGCTCTTTAAGGAGAAGGAAGCTCTTAATTCCATGATTCCATCTAAGGTGTTGGACTAATACTAGGGATTGTCGCAAGGATCAGATTTAGGGAGTCTTCTGCTTTATTACCTGCATTATCTCCAGAAGATATGATGGTTACATACCTCAAGTCGAGCTTGATTGTGGCTGGCTAGCCAAATTTGATGTTCACTCCCCTCTTCTCAGGGAGGATACCTCTAACATCAGGCCTAGATATAACATGTTCTATACTTATCCATTTTCCATATTGTTTGGTACAAATGCAATATTTAACTTATCTTACAGCTTTGTGAGAAGTATACAATATGGATTGGACAAGTCCATTCCACCACCTGGAGGTCGTCCCCAACCTTTTGGTTATTGCAAATTCTTTGAACCAGGATTTCACTTTTAGGAATCTCATTCTACTTTATCCCCCAATCCTTGTATATAGATGCTTTTTACTATATCTTTTGATGGAAACAGAGGTGTTCTCTCCAGCCATGATGAAAATGATTACTATTGGGTTAACAAGTTTGCCAATCTTTGCACCATTGACCTTATTCTAAGTTGCCATATACCAAAAGAAAGGAACTGTAACATTGAGTTCCCCTTCTCTTCCCTTATTGATTCTTCTATATTGTATGTGTGTTCTTACTTCCCTTATATCCCCTAATTTCAGTTACTTCAGCCTCTTATTGGAGTTCTCTAATTATGGGTTTGCTATCTAAACCTGGTATAAACTATTTTTGGCTCTGTGATCTCGTTAGAGCGTACCTAAGGCCTTATTTTGGAAAATGGGTTTGGCATTCAAAGGATCATGGTTAGTATTTTCTTCTCCTTTTTGTTCCTTGTTTATAGCTAAACCTTTCCCTCATATTTTTTACCAAGAATTACACCCAGATTTATAGAGGCTCATAAGAAAGATTTCCTTTATTATGTTGAAGGATACATATTCTCTCTCAATCAAACCAAGGGGAAGAGGGTGGCTGAAGAGGAAAGTAAGAGAAAGAAAAGAATTGGTAAGGATTCGTCGGCCACTATCAAGTTGAAGGAGAAGAAAAGGCAAAGTAACGAACATCAGGAGGGCACTGGAGGTTCATTGGCCCTAACACCGACTCCCCCTTGATATGTTTGTGTCACTTTTTCTAAATAATCCATCCGTATGAAACCTCATACCAAAACTTACAAAGGCACTCCCTTATATGAGACAAAGGGTGGTTAGCACAACACTCCAAATGTTTTGGGGGGCATAGAGACAAGAATCAAACTCACCTTTCTCCCCCCCTTTATATTTACCACCATCGAGGGATGTTTGCAAATGTTGCTGCTATTCTAGGGCCTTCTTTTGTTATTAGAGATGGTTCACCTGAACTTCCTCCTTACCCTAATTCCTTGTAAGGTATTGTTTCTTTGAGAAACTAAAGATGACTAAGGACCACACACTTCTAAATCAAGATTTCCTCTTTTTTACTCAGGTAGCCATTTTTCTTTCTTGATAGGGATTTGTTCTTACATTCTCCACCCGACTATTTACCCTTTCTTATTTATTTCTTTAGGGATATCTATTTACGTCCTAGGCTTCTAAAGAAAGTTGATACGTCACAAGATCATGCCCAATTTGTTGAAGGTCAATTTTCTATCCAGGGAGATACCCTATATAAGACCAATGCCCTTTAAGTAAACACACTTCAGTTATAGGCTTCTAGCTGATGCTCAAGTTAATAAAACTTGAGATTTCATCAGAAAAAAGGAATGAGGCTACTTGAAAAGTGTATCACATAATAGCCTTGTACAAAAGAAGCATCAATAAAGTGGCATCCACGAGGGTCGAGATTAGAGCTCTCAAAAATGCAAAAGGCCCTTCTTGCATTACCCTAAGCTCATTGTCGTGGAAAGAAAAAAAATTAGGCATAGTAGGAGAAGAAGGTCACATATGAAGAAACACCTTTTGGATTACTTTCTCAATAGTATGCAATCATATAGTCTTGCTACTCTGGAGCTTATTTGAGAGGACTTCACTATGTTGGATGTGGAGACCATCAGGCTCATTAGCTTATCGAAGATGCTGACGTTAATCCTTTGGTTTAAAGGTAGTAGACTTCTTTTGTCGATTATTTGTTTAAGGTTAGTGACTCATATGTCCCTTAAGCCTCTCATGCCTTGTTCCTAGTTGTATTATCTCCACTCGTACGTGGTTTTCCTTTTCGGGAGTTTTTGACATAGCCTAACGTGTTTAAACTTGCAGCATCCCCTTTATTTGACTTTTTGATCGAGTTTGTATATTGGTTTATAATTTAAAATATTGAAACCTTCTCTAACGATATTATTTACACACACTTCACATGTTTGGTGTTGAAGACAGCTAGGGCCTTTTTTAAAGAATTTTTATCGTTTTTGGAATTTTCAAACAAATTAGGACATCTCCTACTTTCATAAAATGTGAAAAATAAATACGATTCAAACAATTTCAAAGTAGAACTATTTCAAATAATGATATTTTGTGAAAGATTTTTTCAATATTATTTAAATGTCGATTAATTCGTGTAGAGTTATCATCCTATTAAAAACTCTAATAGATTTGTGACGTATTTAGAAATAGCAACCGTTATTTGCACATTTTCATGAATTTTTTTGTATATTCTGGTGAATCCCTTCTTGGTGGGTGTCCAAGGACTCATTAGCCTATCCCTAGTTCACCATTCTTCTTAGGAGTTCTTATGCAGAAACAATGTGTCTTGACCTACGGGTGCCTAAGGTTATGCTCTTGTCATGGAACTTTCATTTCTCACCCCTCTCAATTATCTTGGTTCTTAACTCGTTAAAACATTTCAAGAAAAACTTGAGAAGGATTAAAATCGATTAAAAGGAAAAATACTATAGCATCAATTATTGTAAAAAAATATGTCTGTTTTTATCTGTAGTATTTCTTTAGGTGGCTGAAATTCCTGTTTTTGCAGAGTGGTGTATTAATTTCGTCCCCCAAATAATAATCCACCTTTCCTACAGCATCAATCACTTTGTATGGACATTCTCATTGTTAAGAAGATTGTAATACCTTTATCCAAAAGCGATCTAACAAAGATTGTAATAACTTTTTATCCTTTGTTTTTTTTATGGACATATTACAATGGCTACTACCATGCGGTCATCTAGCAGGCCCAATCTTTGTTAGATCGCTTTTGTTAACATCTTCTTTCGCATTCATGACCCATAAGATGGGTTACGTAATCTCTATTGGTATTAGTGTTTATGCACTATACATTAGCAAGAAATGTCTTCTCACTACTGGACTTTACCATAGTCATATGTGTCCATAGTACTCTCAATAATTCCTCAATACAAGTGCCTTTTGCATGCTCCAGCTTTTACTTGATACTATGAAACCAGGTTTCGTCAGTGGACTCCACTTATCTATTTTCACTCGCATGATACAGAGAGGCAGTAATCCTTTTGATTTTCAACTTATCTAAGAACATTGTAACCTTTGTTCCAATGCTGAGTCTTATTGTCGCATGTTATTTCTTAAGTTATAGAAAACCTACAAATTCTATTATCCCAAATAACATTGATCATCTCACACTTCTTGATATATTTGTAAACTTGACAAATCATATGATCCCAAATGAAATAAATCACCTCAAACTCCCTGATATGTTTGTAAGCTCGACAAATTATATATAATCCTAGATAAAATTTACCATGTCATGCTCAGTGATATTTCTGTAAGCCCTTGGTATGCCCACGTAGAGAAGTAATTAGTCATAATAAACAAGAATTTCACTTATCTTGATTCCCTATTTCATGAAAGGACATCGCAACTACACAACATGCATCAGTTTCCCACGTTGATGTAAGTTGTGAACATATCTTTGTCATTTTTCACAATTTTGAATAATTTCCCAAAAATCCGATTATATTCATGGTCAGTAGCATCTAACCCTGATCAACTTGAGCCCCAATGGCTCTAACTTTGAGTGGTTTCCATAGCCCCCCCCCCCCCCCCCCCCCCCCCCACGAACTTTTCACATGACAAATTGGTCTTGCCACGGCTGAGATATCTAGCTAGGGGACCCAAATAGGTTCTTCTATAGAGATATTTATCAACTAAAACCTTCCCACTTTAATTTGGAGGACCTGAATTTGGGTCGCGAGGGAGCTCCTCACCTTTAAATATCTTATGTAATCACTCTGTCAATCCTAGACAAAGCTTTTCAAATTCACTTTCACTTGCTTACGAGCTTCCAATGTATAGTGAAACAAATGTACAATTGATCTACTCTCCATCTCTTCCGAGCTAGTGGTGGATCCCAGGTTGGCAAACACATCGGCTTCCTCATTCTTCCTTCTAGGTAGGTATATATTCGATCATATCTTTCTTAAGTTGAGATAGAGAGGCCTGCACTTTGAATAAATTATTTGCTATATGATCATCCCTTGCCCCATATATTCCCTCAACATGGCTTACTATGAGTTGGGATTTACAGAGTTCTTGAAAGCCTCAACGCACATTCAGTTACACAGATTGATACTTGCAAGAAGTTCCTTTTACTCAACCTCATTGTTAGTTAATTATGTTTAGCTTATGGCTTGTCTCAGCTTTTTCCTTTTAGGGATTACCAAGACTATCCTTTTTTCAATCACTTTCTTATTAAAATCCATTAGTGTACAGGATCCTAACACTAGATAACCTTTAAAGAATGTGATTTTTTCTTTATTAGTTTGGGTTCCACTCCCACATTAAAATTTGCCATGAAGTCTGGTAGGACTTATGATTTAACAGAACTTGATGTCAAACTCATTGAACTCATGGCTCTCTAAGACATCCTTCCCAATGTTTAGGCTTGTGTAGAATCCTTGTCAAAGGGTAGGTTGTGACCATCATAATTTGGGGAGAGAGAAATGCGGGTTGAGCTTTTGAGCTACCTCCTAGTGAGACACAACCAGTTTTACATGTGAGATTATTGAGTTTCTATATTTCATAAAATCTTAGTAATGTAATGTAATATCCCGTCTATAAAAGTTTTCTATCCATCATACGACTCATCTCTTGAGTCGTTGTAATACCCCGTACTTCTACCTAGCTTAAGATCATCCAAAAAATGTTAAAGACTTTTTTTGAAGATGAATACATTTATGTACATGTGTAATTTTCAAGATTTTGACTTTTTGTTGAGTGAAAAATTGAATGAGCTTTCCATCGATACCAAATTCGCGTAAATCCGATAACCGGGTAAGAAGTTATGGCGATTTAAAGTTTCAGTCATTAAACACCGTCATTCAGGCCAGATTCGCATCACGGAGTGTATCAAAATAGTAATTGTCGATTTCCAGTGTTGCTCCGCGATAGTGGTGCGTCGCGTCAAAGACCCAGTTCACAATTGTCTAAATTTAGTAAGGCAACGCGATCCTAGCGTGTCGCGTCAAAGACCCAGTTCCAAGTTGGTAATTTTCAGTGACACGACCCGATAACGTCGCGTCGCGCCAGCCTGCCAAATCGGAAAATTTTGACGAAAAATAAATATTTTGTTCAGGAATAAATTGGTCATTTCCAAAGGTTTTAACACGTCCAGGTCCAGGATTTAATCCCTAAAAACGTTTCAAATCATTATTTACTCATTTTTCCCCAAATCAAGAACATTCTCTCCCAAGAAACAAAATCCTAGCTCTCAAGAATCAAGGTCAAGCTCAAGAATTTCTCCAAAAACCTTTAAAGAATTTCATTCTAAGGTATGCCAAGTGTTGATTCATGGATCCCTTTTATCCATGAAGCTCAAGAATCTCATTTCAAAATCTAAAGATTTTGTATTTATGAATGTTCATGATTTATTTGAATTGAAATTCATGTTTATGTTGTTGGGTTTTGATTCATGTTTTAAATTACATGTTCCAATGGTTGATCCGTTTTGCATAATATTCATGATAAACCCTTCAAATTGCAAATTGATTTATGCAACCATGATAATTAAATGCATTGATGATGGTATAACCAAAATATGCTCCCCATATGTTTGATAAAATGCCTATGTGAAGGAAAAAGTGTCATTATAGCATGTTAATGTGAAATCCCCATTCATGTACAGGTTAATGCATGTCAAGTGTTTGATGAAATGTCTTAGTCAATGAATTATGGATGTATATATATATAGCCATTAATGTGCTTTCGGACTTGAGCCATGATTTACTTTTATGTCATCGAGTCCTGGGGGTATTTATACTCGATAATTTAGCTATGCGCTTAGAGCTAGTGTCAGTTTCATGATAATCTCAGTCATGCCATGATCAGTAGAATGCAGTCAGTTACATAACTTAGGAAAACTCAGTAATCTCATGAACTCAGTCAGTTAACAGAATTCAGTAATAATCCGTCAGTCCATGAAACTCAGTGAACTCAGTCCGGCTCATCCCAGTATAATTAGTTCAGCGTCTATTCAGTTGGGAGTAGGATTTGGCACCGAGCGAACCCAAGGATGAGGGCACACATTGACGGTAGAGGGTGTGACCCTTAGAAGCAATCCTTGCGTTCCAGAACTATGTAGCCAGCATAGGTTGAGACATCAATACTGACAATTAAGGGTTGATGGGGTGGATTAACACAGCTAGATGAGGGTTCCACTGTTATCCTTTGGGGACACTGTCAGATGAGGGTCACTCATAACTTGTCTTTTTACTAGTGGTGCGGTATTGAAACCCTTCCAATTGGGGTTACAGATTGGACCCCAACTCAGCTATATTGCTTTATTCGGTACATGTCGGTTAAATAACTACTTCCCACGGTCTCAGTCTCAGTCTCAGTAAAAAAAACTCAGATAGTTTTTCAAATTCAAGACTGTCAGATACAGTTATCCAATTCAGTATGAAACTCATCTAGTTCCATTAGAATCAGGACTGTCAGACACACTCACTCAGTTAATACGAAACTCATGGTATCAGTATCCAAATTCAGTATTATCATGATTTCAGTTACAGTTCACATATGCATGCATGTATTCTCGCGCAATCATGTTCATGTTCATGTTATTAATCAGCTATAGTTCATGCATATGAACCTCATGCATTCAGTCTTACCTCACTTGCATACCAGTACATTCTCACGTACTAATGCATACTTTTCTTTTACGCTATGGTGTTTTATACCAAAGGTTTGGACGCTCAGGTTCCCTATCGCACTTAGAAGCTTAGGTTTCAGTCAGCAGTAGTAGATTAGCAGTGAGTCCTCATCATTTGAGAATGCTTTATAATTTCAGTATTTCAGTACTTAGTTTACTACAGCAGTTAGAGTTAGTTGGGGCCGTGTCCTATCAACTCCTTATTCAGACAATTTAGAGGCTTTCAGACTGGATATTCAGACTTCAGTATTTTCAGTTGTTTTGGTATTGTTATACCACATTCGGTATTATTATTAGTCTTCAGTTTTGAACCTTATGGCCTTTCAGCCTTTTATTCCACATTTATATAGTATATTATGTAGTGATCAGTTACATATATCAGTCATGGGTTAGCTTGTAGTCCTTCGGAGTCATGAGCATCGTGTAGCATTTCGGGTACCAAATTCGGGGCGTTACAAACTTGGTATCAGAGCCTAAGGTTCAATAGAGTCCTAGGAAGTCTGAAAGCCGCATCTAGTAGAGTCTTATGCATGGGTGTGTTGCGCCCCACATTTATGTACAGAAGGCTATAAGATATTTTAGGAACAGTTTCCCGTCTTTCAGTGTTCATGTCGAGCCAATGAGCATGAGCTTAAAATTCAACTTTTAGTCTAATCTGTTTCTCCCTTTTCATTTACAGAACATGCCTCCCAAAAGAAAAAACAAAAATTAGTCAGCCCCTCATCCCGTCCAAGCAGATCCCTTGGACGAACATGTCTCTCATACAGAGTTCAGAGTTGCATTCACTACTCTTGCTAATTTAGTTGCTGCTCAGAATGAACGGCCAGCTGCCATTTCGGCCAATCCAGTGGCCAACACTGTTGCAGCCAGGATTCAAGACTTTACCTAAATAAATCCTTCATCCTTTTTTGGGTCTAAGTCAGATGAGGACCCTCAGGAATTCCTTGATCAGGCTCAGAAAGTTATAGATATCATGGGGGTTATCGCTAGTGAGAGTGCTGAGCTAGCTACATATCAGTTGTAGGATGTGGCTCACATATAGTTTAAACAGTGAAAAGCAGAGAGGGCTATAAATGCAGGGCCCATTGAGTAGGATGAGTTTTCCACTGCCTTCTTAGATAGAATCTTTGCCCTAGAGCTAAGAGAAACTAAGGTGTAAGAATTTATCAACCTCAATCAGGCATCATGATGGAAAAAGAGTATTCTCTTAAGTTTACTCAACTAGCTAGATACGTTTCTCATGTGGTGGCAGATAGTAGAGCTAAGATGAGTAAGTTTGTTTCTGGGGTGAATGATAGTTTGGTCAAGGAGTGCAAGACCGCTATGTTGATTAGTAAGATGGACATAGCCAGGCTTATGATCCATACTTAATAGATAGAGGAGCAGAGGATTAAAGATAGAGAGAAGCAGAATAAGAGAGCTAGAACAGGTAGCTTCAATTTTAATCAGCCTAAGTCAGCGGGTGGTAACCGTCCTCAGTTCTTCCTAAAGTCATCTGTTATAGCTCCTTCCTCAGCCAGTGCTTCAGTTTCTAAGTTCAGGGAGGGTAACAAAGATAGGGCGCCAGGCTCTAAATCTCAGGGCAGTATTAGCAGTGCCCTAACTAATCCCCTTTGTCAGTTTTGTGGTAAGAACCACAAGGGTATTTGCAGAGCTGGCAGCGATGTGTGTTTTGGATATGGTAAGCCAGGACACAGAGTCAAAAATTATCCCCAGTCAGGTTTTCTGGGTCAGCATAACCGTTCCTCAGCTCAATCTGGTCGCCCAAACTAGAAGGGTGCCACTTCCAGCGCCCTATTGGGCAACGCCCAAACAGAATATATGCTCTTAGTCCCGAAAAGATCAGGAAAATTCTCCTGATGTAGTTACTGGTACTTTATAGATCTTTCACTTGCATATTTACGCTTTGCTAGATCCAGGAGCTTCTTTATCTTTTGTTACTCCTTATATAGCAGTTGATTTAGAAGTTAGTCCCGAAATTCTAGTAGAGCCCTTCTTAGTTTCTACCTCAGTGGGTAAAACCATCATAGCCCGAAGGGTATATAGGAACTATCCGGTTATGATATCTTAGAAAGTCACTTTAGCAGACTTAGTCAAATTAGAGATGACTGATTTTGATGTCATTCTCGGCATGGATTGGCTTCATTCCTGCTATGCCACATTCAACTACAGAAATAAAATCGTCCAATTTTAGTTTCTGAATAAACTCGTCCTAGAGTGGAAAGGCAGTACTTCATCTTTCAGAGGTCAGCTTGTTTCCTAACTTCGAGCAAGGAAAATGATATCTAAGGGATGTGTCTATCATCTTGTTCGAGTTAAGAACCCTAGTTCCAAAACTCCCAGTCTTGAATTAGTCCCAGTAGTGAACGAATATTCAGATATCTTTCCCAAAGATCTTCTAGGAATACCTCCCAAAAGGGAAATAGACTTCGACATTGATCTTTATCCAGATACTCAGCCTATATCTATTCCACCATACAAAATGGCACTAGCAAAACTCTGAGAATTCAAAGAACAGTTGAAGGATCTCATAGATAAGGGATTCATCAGACCCAGTATGTCCCCGTGGGGCACACCAGTCTTATTCGTGCGAAAGAAAGATAGTTCTCTCAGAATGTGTATAGATTACCTTCAGCTCAATAAAGTCACAGTCAAGAATAAGTATCCACCTCCTAGATCATACACTTATTTGACCAACTTTAGGGTGCCAGCTATTTCTCTAAGATAGACCTCAGATCAGGCTATCATCAGCTCAGAGTCAGAGAATGTGACATTCCAAAAATAGCTTTTCGAACTCGATATGGTCACTTCGAATTCTTAGTCATGTCCTTTAGTCTTACTAATTCCCAACTGCTTTCATAGACTTGATGAACCGTGTGTTCAAGTAGTACTTGGACATGTTCTTCATAGTCTTTATAGATGACATCCTCTTTTTTTCTCCCAGTGAGCACAATTATCCAGACTATCTCAGAACAGTATTACAGACTCTCAAAAATCATCAGTTGTTTGCCAAATTCATTAAGTATGAATTTTAGCTAAGGTTAGTAGCATTCCTTGGTCATATCATTTTCGGTGATGGCATTAGAGTTGATCCTCAAAAGACTGAAGCAGTAAGAAACTGGCCTCGCCCTGTCTCTCTATCAGATATCAGGAGTTTCTTGGGTCTGGCTGGCTATTATAGATAGTTTGTTGAGGGATTTTTGTCTATAACATCCCCTATGTCCTGATTGACTCAGAAGAAAGTCAAGTTTCAGTGGTTAGATCCTTACAAGAAGAGTTTTCAGGAATTAAAGAGTCGACTCACCTCAACCCCAGTTTTAGCTCTTCCAAATGGTTTAGATAGGCTTGTAGTGTACTGTGATGCATCCATAGTGGGTTTGGGTTGTGTCCTCATGTAGCATGTTAAGGTCATAGCCTACGCCTCCAGACAGCTTAAGCCTCATAAGAAGAATTATCCTACTCATAATATTGAGTTAGCAGCCGTAGTTTTTGCCTTGAAGATTTGGAGGCATTACTTGTATGGTGTTCATATAGATGTTTTCACATATTATAAGAGCCTTCAGTACGTATTCTCTCAGAAAGATCTTAACCTCCATCAGATAAGGTGGTTAAAGCTCTTGAAAGATTATGACGTGAGTATCCGTTATTATCCGAGCAAGGCCAATGTAGTGGCCGATGCTCTCAGTAGACTGTCTATGGGTAGTGATGCTCATGTTAAGGACAATAAGAATAAGTTATCTCAAGAAATTCATCAGTTAGCCCGACTAGGTGTCCGCCTAGTTGATTCAGCAGAGGGTAATATATGGGTTTAGAGTAGTTCAGAATCATCTCTAGTTTCCAAAGTTGAGGAAAAGCAAGATAGAGATCCTAGTCTAGTCAAGTTGAAAAAGTCAGTCAAGGATCAGAAAATAGAGGCTTTCTCCTAATGAGGAGATGGTGTTTTGCGTTGTCAGGGTCGTCTCTGTGTGCCAGGTGTAGATGACTTGAGGTAATAAATTCTTGCAGAAGCGCATGGTGTGCATTACTCGATTCATCCAGGCGGCCACTAAGATGTACCATTACTTACGGGAGATCTATTAGTGGAATAGGATGAAGAGACATATTGCAGAGTTTGTGGCTAAGTGCACAACATGTCAGCAGTTTAAGATTGAGCATTAGAAGCCTAGTGGGTCTATGCAGAAGTTCAATATTCCCACTTGGAAGTGGAAAGAAGTGAACATGGACTTTGTGATGGTTTTTCCTCGTACTTGTCATCAGCATGATTCAGTTTGGGTTATTTTAGACAGAATGACCAAGTCAGCTTATTTCCTTTCGGTCCATACCTCTTATTCAGTCGAGGATTACGCTAAACTCAATATCAGGGAGTTGGTCAGATTGCACGGTGTACCATTGTCTATTATTTTAGAGAGAGGTACCCAGTTTACCTATCATTTCTGTAAAGCATTCCAAAAGGGTCTTGGTACCCGAGTTTACCTCAGTACAGCCTTCCATCCTCAGATAGATGGTCAAAAAAAGGACCATTCAGACCTTGGAAGATATACTAAGGGCGTGTGCAATTGATTTCAAGGGTAGTTGGGATGATCACTTGTCTTTGATTAAGTTTGCATACAATAATAGTTATCATTCCAGTATTCAGATGGCTCTATTTGAAGCTCTCTACGGTAGGAGATGTATATCTCCGATCGATTGGTTTGAAGTCGGTGAGGCCTCTGCAGTAGGGCCTGACTTAGTTTTTGATACCGTAGAGAAAGTTCAGTTGATCAGAAAAAGGCTCAAGATAGCTCAGAGCCGACAGAAATCATACGCAGATGTGCGTAGAAAGGATCTCGAGTTCGAGATTGATGATCATGTGTATTTGAAAATCTCTCTCATGAAGGGAGTGAAGAGATTCAGCAAGAAGGGAAAGCTCAGTCCCCGATATGTCAGTCCCTTTAAAATTCTCAGTTGCTTCGGCAAGGTAGCTTATGAGCTCGAATTGCCTTCAGATCTAGCTTCAGTCCATCCAGTCTTTCATGTCTCCTTGCTAAAGAAGTGCATAAGTGAACCAGCAGTTGTAGTCCCTATTGAGGGCGTAGATATCCAGAACAGTCTCTCTTACGAGGAAATTCTAGTTGAAATCCTTGACTATCAGACCCATAGACTGAGGAACAAAGAAGTCCCTCTAGTCAAAGTTCTTTGGCGGAATCATTCCGTTGAGGGAGCTACTTGGGAAGCAGAAGCAGACATGTGGACCAAGTATCCTAATCTCTTCTCTGCAAACTCAGACTCAGCCCAAGGTAATAGCTTTCCTTAAAGCTTATTCAATTTCATGTTCAAATTCCAGTTACAAACAAGTTTCATGCTCAGATTCCCATTTTTAAACTTGGTATCCATTTACCAATGCATATTCAATCATATATTCATGCATCAGACATGCATTCTCCTAGTAAGAAACTCAGTTATCAAAAATCTCAGTCATATATTCACGCATCAGATATGTGTGATCAGCTTATCAGTACTCTCAGTCATGCATTCATGTATCAGCTCAGTCATAATATCATGCATCAGATATGCATGCTCTATATGAATCTCAGTAATGTCAGTCATATAGTCATGTTCCAGTTGTCCATGTTCAATATGTACTTCATCTCATCATTTCTCCCATCTCAATCAATATCATTTGAGGATGAATGTTCCCAGGGGAGAGATATGGTAATACCCCGTGCTTCTACCTAGCTTAAGATCGTCCTAAAAATATTAAAGACTTTCTTTGAAGATGAATACATTTCTGTACATGTGGAATTTTCAAGATTTTAACTTTTTGTTGTGTGGGAAATTGAATGAGCTTTCCATTAATACCAAATTCGTCTAAATCTGATAACCGTGTAAAAAGTTATGGCAATTTAAAGTTTCAGTCATTAAACACCGCCATTCAGGCCAGTAGCGCGTCACGGAGTGTGTCAAAATAGCAATTATCTATTTTTAGTGTTGCTTTCCAATAGTAGCGCATCGCGCTAAAGACCCAGTTCACAATTGTCTAAACTCAGTAAGGCAACGCGATCCTAGCGTGTCGCACCAGGGATAAAATTAACATCCAGTTCTGATCCACGATTCCACCGCGTCGCGCCATCTGCCCAGTTTCCAGTTGAAAATTTCCAGTGACACGACGGAGAGCACCACGTCACTCCAGCCTGCCAAATTGAGAAATTTTGACGAAAAATAAATATTTTGTCCAGGGATAAATTGATCTTTTTCCAAGGTTTTAACACGTCCAGGTGCGGGATTTAATCCCTAAAAATATTTCAAATCATTATTTACTCACTTTTTCCCCAAATCAAGAACATTATATCCCAAGAAACAAAACCCTAGCTTTCAAGAAATCAAAGCCAATTCTAAGAATCTCTCCAAGAACTTCAAAAAACTTACAATTAAGGTATGTCAAGTGTTGATTCATGGGTCCCTTTCACCCATGAAGCTCAAGAATCTCTTTTCAAAATCTAAAGATTTTGTATTTATGAATGTTCATGATTTATTTGAATTGAAATTCATGTTCGTGTTATTGTTGAGTTTTGATTCATGTTTTAAATTACATGTTCTAATAATTGATCCTAGTATGTGACGTTTTGCATAATATTCATAATAAACCCTTCAAATTGCAAATTAATTTATGCAACCATGATAATTAGATGCATTGATGATGGTATAACCAAAATATGCTCCCCATGTGTTTGATAAAATGTCTATGTGAAGGAAAAAGTGCCATTATAGCATGTTAATGTGAAATTCTCATTCATGTACAAGTTAATGCATGTCAAGTGTTTGATGAAATGTCTTAGTCAATGAATTATGGATGTATATATATATATATATAGATGTTGATGTGCTTTCGAACTTGTTCCATAATTTACTTTTATGCCATCAAGTCCTGGGGGTATTTATACCCGATAATTTAGCTGTGCGCCTAGAGCCAGTGTCAGTTTCATGATAATCTCAGTCACGCCATGATTAGTAAAATTCAGTCAGTTACATGACTCAGAAAAACTCAGTAATCTCATGAACTCAGTCAGTTAACAGAATTCAGTAATAATCCATCAGTCCACAGAACTCAGTGAACTCAGTCCAGTTCATCCCTGTATAATCAATTCAGTGTCTATTCAGTTGGAAGTAGTATCTAGCATCAAGCGAACCCAAGGATGAAGGCACACACTAACGGTAGAGGGTGTGACCTTTAGAAGCAATCCTTGCATTCTAGAACTATGTAGCTAGCATAGGTTGAGACATCAACACTAAAAATTGAGGGTTGATGAGGTAGATTAAGACTGCCAGATGAGGGTTCCACTGTTCTCCTTTAAGGATATTGCAAGATGAGGGTCACTCACAGCTTGTTTTTTTACCAGTGGCACGGTATTGACACCCTTCCAATTAGGTTACAGATTGGACCCCAACTTAGCTATAATGCTTTATTCGGGGCATGTCGATTAGATAACTACTTCCCATAGTCTCAGTCTCAGTCTCAGTAAAAGAACTCAGATAGTTTTTCAGATTCAAGACTATCAGATACAGCTACCCAGTTCAGTACGAAACTCAGCTCGTTCAATTAGAATCAGGACTATCAGACACAGTCACTCAATTAATACGAAACTCATGGTATCAGTATCTAGATTCAGTATTATCATGATTTCAGTTACAGTTCACGTATTTATGTATGTATTCTCATGCAGTCATATTCATGTTCATGTTTTCAGTCAGCTATAGTTCATGCATATGAACCCCATGCATTCATCCTTACCTCACTTGTGTACCAGTACATTCTCACGTACTAACGCATACTTTTCTTTTGAGATATGATGTTTTATACCATAGGTTTGGACGCTCAAGTTTCTGATCGCACTTAGCAGCTCAAGTTTCAATCAACAGCAGTAGATTAGCAGTGATTCCTCATCATTTGAGGATGCTTTATCATTTCAGTATTTCAGTACTTAGTTTACTATAGCATTTGGAGTTATTTGGGGACATGTCCCATCAACTCCTTATTCAGACAATTTAGAGGCTTTTAGACTAGATATTCAGACTTTAGTATTTTCAGTTATTTCAGTTGTTTTGGTATTGTTATACCACATTTAGTATTATTATTAGTCTTTAGTTTTGAACCTTATGGCCTTTTAGCCTTTTATTCTACATTTATACAGTATATTACGTAGTGCTCTGTTACAGATATCAGTCATGGGTTATCTTGTGGTCCTTCAGGGTCATGAGCACCGTGTAGCATTTTGGGTACCAGATTCAGGGTGTTACAGTCGTATGCACAACATACGAGTGGTATGTTAAAATCGTACCCAAAGCAGTGTGGCATGGTGAGCTATTTGTTAAAGGTACAACTTGACCCTAGGATTTGTCTAAAAGGGTACGACTCGTATGAGGCCTTGTCATGAGAACAGCAGTGAAGACTTCTTAAGAATCTATCCAAGATATGAGTGGGGGGTTAAGAGTCGTGTGAGCATGATACGAGTTATAGGTTGATCAGTGTGTTCCCTCCTAGAGACTACGAAGATTACGTGTTATGAAGGCTAGTCATACCATCGTAGACAAGTTTTATGGTAGACTCGTAAAGACTGGCAAGTAAATTTTGAGAAGTTAAGGGGATTTTTAGTCTTTTTCCCCTTATAACTCCCAACCCAAGACCCTATACTAAGGAGAGGCATTACTTTTCCCCCTTTTTTCTATTGATTAAACCACACAAAATCTCTCATTCCATTCTTAAGAACAAGATTAGGTTTTCTCTCAAGATCATCTCTCAAGTCTCAAAGGTCAAGTTTACTTCACCAAGAAAAGAACTTTGAGGTATGTGGGTTTTGTGAACAAGGATATTCTTTCATCCTTGTGCCTAAAACTTATTTTAAAGTTAAAGTTACATGATTTGCAATCAGGGTTCATACCCAAATTATCTTATCTTGGCTTATGAAATTATCATGTGATTGAAGTATTAAGTGTAGATATTTTCTCATCTATTTATGTTTTGACTTGAAGATTCTCTATATTATGATTTGAATATCGTGAGATTGATTTGAACCATTGATTAAAAACTTCCAATTGAGTTTTGAGAATGACATTGTATTACAAGTTATATGGAAGAAAGTATGAGATTTTAGGCTTAAGTATTAGCATTAAGTTTACAAAAGAGTTTAATATTTTGATTCAATGACAAGACTTGAAATCTACAATTGTTCATCTTGATTATGATTTAAAGTAAAGAGAATCATAACTGGTTATTCAGTCTATAAATCCTTATGCTAGTTTAAGGTGGATTTCATAAAGTATAAGCATATAAGTATTCTGGTAGTAGTATTTAGCACCGAGAAAGGAATGCGTATGAGCATATCCTAAATTTCTGGAAACTACAAGTCAACGTAGGTTAAGCTTTTTTCTAATATGGATAAAGTTCATTGATCACTTAAGATAAGGTTTTATTCCTATGGCAAGGGTAGAACAACTCTCCTTAGCGTGCATAAGACGTTGGATTCCATGGTAGCTCACATAGTTTATGTCGGTTAGAAAAATCTCCCATAAGAAGGATTAAAAGTAATGATTTTGAGAAACTAAGCATTATGGCTCACTAAGTTATTCATATGCTTCATGATTTAAGATTTATGATATTGCAGTTTTAATTTTTACTCAAGTCCAAGGTGAGTCATTTATGTTTAGCTTGCATCATTTAAAAGTTTGTAAACTTATTCAGTTATTGTCTTACTTATGCATTCAACCCCACATACTCAGTACATTCCAGAGGTACCGACCCATATATGTCTGTGTACTACATTGTCTTATAATGTAGGATCTGGTACCCGTTTACAGCAGCACAATTAACTTTGGCATTATTACTTGCATTCCTCTTCGGGGTGAGTCCTCATAGTCCGAGGGCCAGATTATCAGATTTCCTTTATGGATGATAGTACTTAACTATTTGATTTTGATTTTATGTTTAGGTCAGCTGGGGTCTGTCCCAGTGGATCTCTAGTCATTAGTAGAGGCTTGTTTGATAATGAACATTAAGTTTAAGTTCAAGAAGTTTGTGCTATGATTTCTAAGTTAAAGATTCACTTTAAGTAATAATATCTCTTAGTTTTAGTTTTCTTCGTATGATAGCTATCCTAATTACGTGAGTTCAAAACTGAAAAGATATCATGGGTTAGCTTAGGGTTATTCGTAGACCTGAGCATCGTGTGATGTCCAGGGGGTGCTCTCAGGGCGTTACATGTAATAGACATTATGCACCTTTCATTTCTCACATGATCAAAACACTTACCACCACCTTGGACAGGACCAAATATAACAACAACAACCATTGACTCTTCTTTTGCATAACTAATGATGATGAACTGAAGAGGTAAGCTTTCAATTTTGGTAGAGCTTTTTGATATTTTAGGGTCTAGTTAAATTTAGTCTTCTTTATTAGGAGAGATAAAAAGGTAACACTTTTTAACGACCTAGAAATGAAGTGGTTGAGTGTTGTTAAAAGTTACGGAAGTAGTATATATTTGGAGTTATTTGATTAATTTATGATAAAAATTAGATTTAGATATCCGTCAAAACAATATTTATAATATATGTTTAGATGAATAACGTACAACCACAACAATACAAAGAATTAAAAAAAAAATATCTGAAAAACGTAAAAAATTAAAAATAAGGATAGAAAGACTACAGTATAACATAATTGCTAGAGTTAGCAAAAACTCAATAAATACACAAAAAGAAGAAATATCAAATTTAGAATCAACAATAGATAGTCTAGAGTATATATATCAACATAACCTATATACATTAAAATAAAATGAACAAAGAAGAATTTATAATAGATGAAAAAACATATGAAAATCACGAAGGATTAAAAATAAAAATAGTATTCTCTAATTTAGGAAGGAGATATAAGAAAATAGGTGAACATTTATATTTAATGTTAGAAAAAGAAGAATTAAAATTAGAAGATAAGTTGACAGTCATGGTAAGAATAGAAAGAGAAAACGAAGAGATAGACAGAAAAAGAAAATATATAAAATAAAACAACAAACCACAGAAGAAATACGAAAAATAGAAGAGACTAAAAATAGTAGGATTGCTGAATTAGAAAAAGAACTACAAATGCTAAAAGACTTGTATGAAAAAAGACAGAAAGAAAAAGAAGAAAAAGATAAAGAACAAAAATTATTAATTGAGATAAATCAATTTAAAGAAAAATTAGAAATAAAAAATAAAGAACCAGAAACCAGTGAATTAGAAATAAATACAATAGATGCTGAAGAAACAGATAATTATGATTCGGAAGATAGTGAAACATATACAGAAATTCTAGAAAACATAGGAAAACTAGAAATTAATGAAAAACAAGAATTAATTAATAAAGAAAATCTAGAACTAATAAATACAGAAGTAAATACTCTAGATAAAAATATAATACCTAATACATCAGAAATAAGAAAACCAACCTATAATTACAAAAATAAGTTTAAAAGATATAATCCAAAGGATGAATATAATAAATGGACACCAAAACAAATAATTAATTATAACTTTTTAGATTTAGACTGTGTAATAGACACAAATAAAATAATACAACTATGGGTAGAATACATGTCAAAACAATTATTAGATAATAAAATAGATACAACAAACACACCAGAATATATAGAAAAGACATTAATAGGAATAGTAAAATTATGGTTTTTAAATCTAGCCGAAGCAAGTAAAAAAGTACTAAGATCTGATAATAAAACAGAAGGAACATCAATACCTACTAAAATACTACCAACAAAAATATTGAAAAAATATGAAATAACTATAAGAGAAGAATTTAGTAGTATAACAACAAAAGAAGAAGAAGAGCAAAATAAAGAGAAAGATACGAATAGGAATTTAATGTTAAAATTAGCAATATGTAATATGTGCTATATTGATGAGTATACATGCGCATTTAAAGAATATTATTATAAAGGAACATCTAATATAGAAGAAAGTAAAGAAATAAGAAAATTATATTTTAGTAAATTACCTGAATCATTTAGTTCAAAAATAATAAAGAGGTGGGATGAAGCAAAACTAGTAGATACCCTAGGAGGAAGAATAAAAGTTTTACAACAATGGTATAGAAATCTATGTGAAAAACATAGAGAAGAAATAAAAATGGAAAAACATTAATAAGAAATTTAACATGTTGCAAAGAGAAAATAGCACCTCAATTTGGATATGAAGAAAGACATTATAAGAAAAGTAAAAGACATAAGAAATATAAGAAAAACAAAAAGTCAAAATATGAATATAAGAAACCAAGAAAAAGATATTATGTAAAAAATTATAAACATAAGAGACCATATAGAAAAAAGAAATCTATAAAAGAATGTACTTGTTATAATTGTGGAAAACTAGGACATTTAGCTAGAGATTGTAAATTACCAAAAAAACCCAAAAAATAAACAAATATCATAAATAAAAATAGAAAATACAGAATATATGTTGATAGATTATATAGATTATGAATTAGAAAGTGAAGATAGTATATATGAAATTTCAAAGAATAAAACAGATAATGAAATAGACAGTGAATTAGATGAATTAAATGACTGAAAAAGATATAAAAATGAACCAAATAACTGAAGAAGATATAAAAATAATAACAAAGGAAGAATATTTAAATGAAGAAGGAACAGATCAAAAATAATATTTGACAGTAATATATTTGACGAAATAAAAGGAAAAGAGTTAGACTTAAGTGTAGAAAAAATATTTAAAATACCAACAATAAAAAATATATTTAGTAGTAAAAGGGAAGAATACTACGTAGTAAGCCAAAAAGAACATGTAATAGACTGTAGATATGCAAAAGTAAGAGCTAGTATACCATTAGTAACAAAAAGAATAGTTAATAAAGAAATAAACGATATAAAAAGTAAAGAACCAATAAAATATGTACACCTTGGAGGAACAGAGATATTGATAAAAGTATGTTTTAGAGAAGGAATAGATACACCAATAGAACTATATTTAGCAGATAATAGAATCATAAAACCTATAGAGAAAAGTATAATAACCGCTATAAAAGGAAATTTAATATACCAAAAATTTAAATTTATAATAAGTGTGAATTATTCAGTAGCAGTAACAGATAAAAATCTAGATAAATCATTAGTATTATATTGGAAAATATCAGGAATAGGACTAACCCCAGGAAGTAAAATATTTATAGCAAGATGTAAAAATCTATATGTATTAATAACAAAACATAAAATAACAGGAAAAAATAAAATTAATAAAATACAAATAGAAAGTCCTTTTGAACAATTTGTAAAAATAATTGATAATAATGATTATAATTACAAAGACATAAATATAGAAGAAGATTTAGAAATAATAAATGACATAATAAGTACAACAAAAATAATAGCTCATGGAAAAACAGAATCATCAAGCTCATCAAAAAGAACAAGTTATGAAACAACTTCAACAGTTAATTTAAATCAATATTATATAATAGAAACAATAAATGAAAAAGAATATTTAATACTTCTAAACACAGGACAAAAAAAAATTATATAGCAAAATATCTAGTAAAAAGTGAAGAAATAAAATCTAATAGTGATATATGCCCAGATCTACCAAGGAGTCTAATAAACATTAAAGATACAACAGAAAAAAATAATAATAGGAGTCAGAAAAATAAAAATAGAATTTGAAATAAAGGGAGAAATGCAAAAAACAGACATAATATTAGGAATAAAATAGTTAGAACAAGTAAAACCATACAATATAGAACATACGCAATTATCTATAACATATAATAAAGAAAGATTATTCATTAAAAAAAATTAACATGCTATGAAAATATGTGTACTTGTAAAAATAATAGTAGAAGGATATTATAGTAGGTATTATACACCTATGATAGATACAGGAGCAGAAGCAAACTTATGTAGATACAATTGTTTACCAGAAAGTAAATGGGATAAATTAAAAACACCAATAGTAGTCAAAGAATTTAATAATGAAGGAAGCTTAATTACATATAAAGCTAAAAATTTAAAAATACAGATATGGGATAAAATAATAACAATAGAAGAAATCTATAATTATGAACTAACATCAAAAGATATGCTTTTAGGAATGCCATTTTTAGATAAATTATACTCACATATAATAACTAAAACAGATTGGTGGTTTACAACACCATGTAAATAAAAAGTAAGAGCAAAAAGAGTTATTAATAAAATAAGAAAGAAAACTGAATGGATAGAAGGAAGTGAAAAAATTATACAAAAGTTAGAAAATATAAAAAATACAGAAGACACAGTAGAACTAGTTGTATTTTTGAAAAATAAAAAAGAAATAACTATATTTTCAATAAATAAGGTAGAAATAATAAGGAAAAAGTTAAGACAATTATATAGTGAAGATCCATTAAAAGGATGGAAAAAACATAAAACTACTATAAAAATTGAATTAATTGATAAAAATAGCATAATAACTCAAAAACCACTAACATATAATTTTGAAGATTTAAAAGAATTTAAAATGCACATAGCTGAATTATTAGAAAAACAGTATATACCAAAAAGTAATAGTAAACACAATAGTCCAGCATTTATACCAAATAAACATAGCTAACAAAAAAGAGGTAAAAGTAGAATGGTTATTGATTATAAAAATTTAAATGCAAAAACTATGACGTATAATTATCCAATACCAAATAAGATATTAAAAATAAGACAAATACAAGGATATAACTATTTTAGTAAATTTGATTGTAAATCAGAATTTTACCACTTAAAGTTAGAAGAAGAATCTATGGAATTAACCACATTTACGGTACTACAAGGATTTTATGAATGAAATGTATTACCATTTGGATATAAAAATACACCAGGTAGATATCAACACTTTATGGATAGTTATTTTAAACAATTACCTAATTGTATAGTATACATAGATGATATACTATTATATACAAAAAGTAAAGAAGAACATTTAAAATTATTAGAACAATTTACAAATATAATAGAAAAATTGGGAATAAGTTTAAGTGAAAAGAAAGCTGAAATTATGAAAAACAAGATAGAATTTTTTAGGAATACAAATAGATAAAAGTGGAGTAAAAATACAACAACATATAGTACAAAAATAATAAATTCAAAAGAAGAATTAGATACAAAAAATAAATTACAATCATTTTTAGGATTAGTAAACCAAGTAAGAGAATATATACCAAAATTAGCAGAAAACCTAAAGCCTTTACAGAAAAAATTAAAAAAAGAATGTAGAATATAATTACAATGAAGAAGATAAAAAACTAGTTCAAAAAATAAAAATACTTTGTAAAAAGTTACCAAAATTGCAATTCCCAGATGAAAATAAAAAATTTACATATATAGTAGAAGCAGATGCAAGTGAATATAGTTATGGAGGAGTACTTAAATATAGATACAAAAATGAAAAATTAGAACATCATTGCAGATACTACTCAGGTACGTTTAATGAAACAAAAATAAAATGGAAAATAAATAGAAAAGAATTATGTTCGTTATATAAATGTTTATTAGCATTTGAACCATATATTGTATATAACAAATTTATTGTGAGAACAGATAATACCCAGGTTCGGTGGTGGCTAACAAAGAAAATACAAAATTAAGTTACAACAAAAGAGATTTGGAGACTAGTATTGAATATATTAAATTTTACATTTACAATTGAAGTAATTAGCACTAACAAAAATGTTATTGCAGATTACATATCAAGACAAAGCTACACAGACTGATATAAGAGAAGATGATGCTTTAGAAAAGATACTCAAAACCCTAACTACGATTTCAACGAAAGTGGACAGTATGGGTAATGAAATAGAAAAGCTAAAGACTAATGAAGTTAAACTAAAGTCTGAAGCTACAAATCGGCTAACTCAGCAGTGTACAGAGCTATGATGATCAGAAGACATTAAAATTCCAGAGTTAAAAAGACATGTTGGGACACTCCATAAAACCCATAACGTTTATCAATCTACAATTGAAGGTACAAGCAAAGGAGTTAGTGGACAAAGATACAAGAACAAGAACATGAATAAGATATTTGAGAAGCCATTTATACCAAAAATACAAAAAGACCCCTTGTACATACCCCCACAAATTACCACATATCGAGATAGTTTGAACCAAGATAAAAAAATTTATAACCATCTAGCCCGAGGATACATAGAAAATATCTACAAAGTACAAACTTTTCTAAACCTTAACCCCAGAGCTACAGATATCCGAGAACCAAACACAAACTATATAACCCAAAGATTGCAAGGTCATAACAAGCGAATCGCACTACCCAAAACTAACCCAAGCTTAATAAAAATTTATTTCGACTATGGATTATTAAATACCATATATACCCAAGATGGAGAAGAACTATCATCTATGAAAGAATTACATAAAATATTCACCACTTATAGAAGAGTAACCAAAGAAAATCTATTTTATATAAAGTTTTATACTACACCAGCAGAGATATTATACGACGAGATCAAACCAGTTATACAAGTTGTAAAAATAGGATTAACCAAAGATATGATTATACCGGAATATATTGTACAGCAGCCAGAGATACCCAGAATTGAGATACCTTATTTGTACACAAACAAACGACTTATTGGACTAGCTACAATTATTCAAGAATTAGCAAATAATTATATCAATGAAAACTCAATATGAAGCTATTATTCAAGAGACCATAAAGTGATTTATTCAAATTCAAGAGAACTACGAAAAACAGATATGGAAGATGTCAAACAATGGGTAATGACGTTACTTAACCCAGAAAAATAATCTACTGCAAGAGCAATTCAGAAAGGATTTATTTCAGATGGATTATTAACAAGATATTGCAAGATAATTGGACACAAATATCCAGACCATCAATGTTCAAGATGTAAAGAGAAGATAATGTTATACCAGATGTACAGCTAGAATGAAGATAAGCATACCAGCTGGAATGAAGATAGAAAAGCAGCAAATACGACAACAAGAAGATAACAACGAAGCAATAATAGAGAGACAAGTTAATTAAAGTTGAAAGTGACATATGAAAGAATAGATACTTTTTCTTGAAAACTTCACGTAAATTATACTATTTACTTTAAGACTTTTTGTCACTTGCCATAATTGTTTTCTTTGTCTTTATAAGACTTTTTGAAAGATGTAATTATTTGGGAAACGTGTAAAGAGATATATTAGGATAGGTGTAAAATAGGATAGCCTCCTTTTTTGACTATTGTAATATCAGGAATCATGTAAAGCATGTAAAGGATTCATTATAAATAAAAGGCATCGAAGGCAGAAAAAAGACAAGCCTTCATGCGTTGAAGCAAACACTCTTCTTTCACAACAAACTTTTAAATATTTATTAAAAATCGGTATATTTCAATGGAAAAAGTTATGGATGAACAAAGCCCAGAATTATCAAACCTACCAGAACCGGTATATTTATTTATGATTATGAATAGCTAAATTCATAAATTCCTAACAATCATGATATGATAAAATAAGTTCATGTTAGTTACTTTATAGTAGAATTATTCGAAAAATAGCATGTTAAGAAGTTTATTAGCAAAGTGAAAAAGGAGAAAAATCCCTAAGAACTATGTCATCCTAAAGGTGAAACCGGTGAGGCAAGAAAGCTGTGATAGGGGAATAGCCAGAGTAGAGGCGTTGTTTAAGGGAAAAGTATCCAGATTGGCATGCTAATAGTGATCGAAGAAAATGTTATTTAAGAATAATCTAGTATATAATAATCTAAAATGATCATATTTTGTTATGTGTATGATTGAAGGAAATATTTTGAAAAAGCATCATATGAAAAATAAATACTTATTTATCTGACGAAATGATAGATAAATTTAAAATAATTCTTTTATATGTACTTAAGGATATAGAAATTGCAAATATAAGAAAAATCATATTGAAAAAAATATTTGATAAATATTTTATGACTAGAGTAAATTATATATCAAACTTACCTAACTACTCTTACAAATGCTTATATACTAAACCTACATATCAACCATGATAAATTACATATATTTAGAATTTTGGAAAATGAATATGAAAAATATACAATCAACAGAAAAACAAATGAAAACAAATTTAGATGAATATATGAGGACTAAAGATATAAAATATATACAATTTCTCAGTGAAAATATAGAAGAATTAATGAGATTAAAACAAAAAACTAAAAAATATTATAATAAAGTATTTAACCAATTTTAAATGAAAGATAATCTTAAATTATTAATCTTATATATACTTATAAATATAGAAATTATAGATATTAAGAGAATAATATTAGAAAAAATATTAGACTATGAAATTGAAATTATAAATTGGATAGAACAACTATACCTAGATAATTACCCAGATGGATATTATTCAGACTAAAAAATGTAGAATATATTAGAAAAATTAGAGAAAACCAAAGTGACCTATATGAAGAAATTAATTATAGAAACCGACTCAAAGAAATAATGGAAAAACTAAAAGAAAAATTAATATGGATAAAAGAAACCTTAGAAAATTTAAAAAAAAAGTACAGATAATAATTTATATAACATAAAAAACTCATTAAGAGAAGAAGAAAGAGAGATAATTAATAGCATTAATAACCTTGATAAAATATATATTATTGTACAATTAGAATAGAATTCTCTAATTCTATTCTAATTGTACAATAATATATATTTTATCAAGGTTATTAATGCTATTAATTATCTCTCTTTCTTCTTCTCTTAATGAGTTTTTTATATAATATAAACTATTATCTGTACTTTTTTTCTAAATTTTCTAAGGTTTCTTTTATCCATATTAATTATTCTTTTATATTTCCCATTATTTCTTTGAGTCGGCTTCTATAATTAATTTCTTCATATAGGTCACTTTGGTTTTCTCTAATTTTTCTAATATATTCTACATTTTAGTCTAAATAATATCCATCTGGGTAATTATCTAGGTATAGTTGTTCTATCCAATTTATAATTTCAATTTTATAGTCTAATATTTCTTCTAATATTATTCTCTCAATATCTATAATTTCTATATTTCTAAGTATATATAAGATTAATAATTTAAGATTATATGTCATTTAAAATTGGTTAAATACTTTATTATAATGTTTTTTAATTTTTTGTTTTAATCTCATTAATTCTTCTATATTTTCACTGAGAAATTATATATATTTTATATCTTTAGTCCTCATATATTCATATAAATTTGTTTTCATTTGTTTTTCTGTTGATTGTATATTTTTCATATCCATTTTCCAAAGTTCTAAATATATGTAATTTATCATGATTGATATGTAGGTTTAGTATATAAGCATTTGTAAGAGTAGTTAGGTAAGTGTGGTATATAATTTACTCTAGTCATAAAATATTTATCAAATATTTTTTTCAATATAATTTTTCTTATATCTGTAATTTCTATATCCTTAAGTACATATAAAAGAACTATTTTAAATTTATCTATCATTTCGTCAGATAAATAAGTATTTATTTTTCATATGATGCTTTTTCAAAATATTTCCTTCAATCATACACATAACAAAATATGATCATTTTAGATTATTATATACTAGCTTATTCTTAAATAACATTTTCTTTGGTCACTATTAGCATGGTAATCTGGATACTTTTCCCTTAAACAGCGCCTCTACTCTGGCTACTCCCCTATCACGACTTTCTTGCCTCACCGGTTTCACCTTTAGGATGGCATAGTTCTTAGGGATTTTTCTCCTTTTCCACTTTGCTAATAAACTTCTTAACATGCTATTTTTCGAATAATTCTGCTATAAAGTAACTAACATAAACTTATTTTATCATATCATGATTATTTGGAATTTATGAATTTAGCTATTCATAATCATAAATAAATATACCGGTTCTGGTAGGTTTGATAATTCTGGGCTTTGTTCATCCATAGCTTTTTCCATTGAAATATACTTATTTTTAATATTTAAATGTTTGTTGTGAAAGAAGAGTATTTGCTTCAACGCATGAAGGCTTATTTTTTTTCTGCCTTCGATGCCTTTTATTTATAATGAATCCTTTACATGCTTTACATGGTTCTTGATATTACAATAGTCAAAAAAGGAGGCTATCCTATTTTACACCTATCCTAATATATCTCTTTACACGTTTCCCAAATAATTACATCTTTCAAAAAGTCTTATAAAGACAAAGAAAACAATTATGGCAAGTGCCAAAAAGTCTTAAAGTAAATAGTATAATTTACGTAAAGTTTCAAGAAAAAGTATCCATTCTTTCATATGTCACTTTCAACTTTAATTAACTTGTCTCTCTATTATTGCTTCGTTGTTATCTTCTTGTTGTCGTATTTGCTGCTTTTCTATCTTCTTTCCAGCTGGTATGCTTATCTTCATTCTAGCTGTACGTCTAGTATAACGTTATCTTCTCCTTTACATCTTGAGCATTGATGGTCTGGATATTTGTGTCCAATTATCTTGCAATATCTTGTTAATAATCCATCTGAAATAAATTCTTTCTTAATTGCTCCTGCAGTAGATTATTTTTCTATGTTAAGTAACGTCATTACCCATTGTTTGACATCTTTCATATCTATTTTTCGTAGTTCTCTTGAATTTGAATAAATCATTATATGGTCTCTTGAATAATAGCTCAATATTGGGTTTCCATTGATATAATTATTTGCTAATTCTTGAATAATTGTAGCTAGTCCAATAAATCCTTTGTTTGTGTAGAAATAAGGTATCTCAATTCTGGGTATCTCTGGTTGTTGTACAATATATTCCGGTATAATCATATCTTTGGTTAATCCTATTTTTACAACTTGTATAACTGGTTTGATCTCGTCGTATAATATCTCTGCTGGTGTAGTATAAAACTTTATATAAAATAGATTTTCTTTGGTTACTCTTCTATAAGTGGTGAATATTTTATGTAATTCTTTCATAACTGATAGTTCTTTTCCATCTTTGGTATATATGGTATTTAATAATCCATAGTCGAAACATGTTTTTATTAAGCTTGGGTTAGTTTTGGGTAGTGCGATTAGCTTGTTATGACCTTGCAATCTTTGGATTATATAGTTTGTATTTGGTTCTCAAATATCTGGAGCTCTGGGGTTGAGGTTTAGAAAAGTTTGTACTTTTTAGATATTTTCTATGTATCTTCGGGCTAGATGGTTATAAGTTTTTTTATCTTGGTTCAAACTATCTAGATATGTGGTAATTTGTAGGGGTATGTACAAGGGGTCTTTTTGTATTTTTGGTATAAATGACTTCTCAAATATCTTATTCATGTTCATGTTCTGGTATCTTTGTCTGCTAACTTCTTTGCTTGTACCTGCAATTGTAGATTGATAAACGTTATGGGTTTTATGGAGTGTCCTAACGTCTCCTTTTAGCTCTGGAATTTTAATATCTTCCGATCGACATAGCTCTGCACACTGCTGAGTTAGCTGATTTGTAGCTTCAGACTTCAGTTTAACTTCATTAGTCTTTAGCTTTTCTATTTCATTACCCATGCTGTCCACTTTCATTGAAATCGTAGTTAGGGTTTTGAGTATCTTTTCTAAAGCATCATCTTCTATTATATTAGTCTGTGTAGCTTTGTTTTGATATGTAATCTGCAATAACATTTTTGTTAGTGCTAATTACTTCAATTGAAAATGTAAAATTTAATATATTCAATATTAATCTCCGAATCTCTTTTGTTGTAACTTAATTTTGTATTTTCTTTATTAGCCACCACCGAACCTGGGTATTATCTGTTCTCACAATAAATTTGTTATATACAATATATGGTTCAAATACTAATAAACATTTATATAACGAACATAGTTTTTTCTATTTATTTCCCATTTTATTTCTGTTTCATTAAACGTACCTGAGTAGTATCTGCAATGATGTTCTAATTTTTCATTTTCGTATCTATATTTAAGTACTCCTCCATAACTATATTCACTTGCATCTGCTTCTACTATATATGTAAACTTTTTATTTTCATCTGGGAATTGCAATTTTGGTAACTTTTTACAAAGTATTTTTATTTTTTGAACTAGTTTTTTATCTTCTTCGTTGTAATTATATTCTACATTCTTTTTTTAATTTTTTCTGTAAAGACTTTAGGTTTTCTGCTAATTTTGGTATATATTCTCTTACTTGGTTTACTAATCCTAAAAATGATTGTAATTTATTTTTTATATCTAATTCTTCTTTTGAATTTATTATTTTTGTACTATATGTTGTTGTATTTTAACTCCACTTTTATCTATTTGTATTCCTAAAAATTCTATCTTGTTTTTCATAATTTCGGTTTTCTTTTCACTTAAACTTATTCCCAATTTTTCTATTATATTTGTAAATTGTTCTAATAATTTTAAATGTTCTTCTTTACTTTTTGTATATAATAGTATATCATCTATGTATACTATACAATTAGGTAATTGTTTAAAATAACTATCCATAAAGTGTTGATATCTACTTGATGCATTTTTATATCTAAATGGTAATACGTTCTATTCATAAAATCCTTATGGTACCGTAAATGCGGTTAATTTCTTAGATTCTTCTTCTAACTTTAAGTGGTAAAATCCTGCTTTACAGTCAAATTTACTAAAATAGTTATATCCTTGTATTTGTCTTATTTTTAATATCTTATTTGGCATTGAATTATTATATGTCATAGTTTTTGCATTTAAATTTCTATAATCAATAACCATTCTACTTTTACCTCTTTTTTGTTCGCTATGTTTATTTGCTAAAAATGCTGGACTATTGTGTTTACTATTACTTTTTGGTATATACTGTTTTTCTAATAATTCAGCTATGTGCATTTTAAATTTTTTTAAATCGTCAAAATTATATGTTAACGATTTTTGAGTTATTATGCTATTTTTATCTATTAATTCAATTTTTATAGTAGTTTTATGTTTTTTCCATCCTTTTAATGGATATTCACTATATAATTGTCTTAACTTTTTCTTTATTATTTCTACCTTATCTATTGAAAATATAGTTATTTATTTTTTATTATCGAAAATACAACTAGTTCTATTGTGTCTTCTGTATTTTTTATATTTTCTAACTTTTGTATAATTTTTTCACTTCCTTCTATCCATTCAGTTTTCTTTCTTATTTTATTAATAACTTTTTTTGCTCTTACTTTTTGTTTACATGGTGTTGTAAACCACCAATCTGTTTTAGTTATTATATGTGGGTATAATTTATCTAAAAATGGCATTCCTAAAAACATATCTTTTGATGTTAGTTCATAATTATAGATTTCTTCTATTGTTATTATTTTATCTCATATCTGTATTTGTACATTTTTAGCTTTATATGCAATTAAGCTTCCTTCATTATTAAATCCTTTGACTACTATTGGTGTTTTTAATTTATCTCATTTACTTTCTGGTAACGAATCTGTGTGCTTTTCCCTGTTTTTATTACTTATGGGTGTCGTATTTATGTTATGAAATCTTGTTCTGTGCTTTACTATGTATTTGTGCGGTATCTCGTGTCTTGAGCCGGGGGTCTATCGGAAACAGCCTTTCTACCTCTTTAGAGGTAGAGGTATGGACTGCGTACATCTTACCTCCCCCCCCCCTCCCCAGACCCCATTAGGTGGGAATACACTGGGTTTGTTGTTGTTATTGTTGTTGTTGTACTTTCTGGTAAACAATTGTATCTACATAAGTTTGTTTCTGCTCTTGTATCTATCATAGGTGTATAATACCTATTATAATATCCTTCTACTATTATTTTTGCAAGTACATATATTTTCATATCATGTTAAAAAATTTTTTATGAATAATCTTTCTTTATTATATGCTATAGATAATTGTGTATATCTATATTATATGGTTTTACTTGTTCTAACCATTTTATTCCTAATATTATGTCTGTTTTTTGCATTTCTCCCTTTATTTCAAATTCTATTTTTATTTTTCTGACTTCTATTTTTTTTTGTCGTATCTTTAATGTTTATTAGACTCCTTGGTAGATCTGGGAATATATCACTATTAGATTTTATTTATTTACTTTTTACTAGATATTTTGATATATAATTTTCTTCTTGTCCTGTATTTAAGAGTATTAAATATTCTTTTTTATTTATTGTTCCTTTTATATAATATTGATTTAAATTAACTGTTGAAATTTTTTCATAACTTGTTCTTTTTTATGAGCTTGATGATTCTGATTTTTCATGAGCTATTCTTTTTGTTGTACTTATTCTGTCATTTATTATTTCTAAATATTTTTCTATATTTATGTCTTTGTAACTATAATCATTATTATCAATTGTTTTTACAAATTGTTCAAAAGGACTTTCTATTTGTATTTTATTAATTTTATTTTTTTCTGTTATTTTATGTTTAGTTGTTAATACATATAGATTTTTCATCTTACTGTAAATACTTTACTTCCTGGGGTTAGTCCTGTTCTTGATATTTTCCAATATAATACTAATGATTTATCTAAATTTTATCTGATATTGCTACTAAATTATTCTCACTTATTATAAATTTAAATTTTTGGTATATTAAATTTCCTTTTATAACGGTTATTATACTTTTTTCTATAGGTTTTATAATTCTATCATCTACTAAATATAATTCTATTGGTGTATTTATTCCTTCTCTTAAACATGCTTTTATCAATATCTCTGTTCCTCCAAGGTGTACATAATTTATTGGGTCTTTACTTTTTATATCGTTTATTTCTTTATTAACTATTATTTTTGTTACTAATGGTATATTAGCTCTTACTTTTGCATATCTACAGTCTATTACATGTTCTTTTTAGCCCACTAGGTAATATTCTTTCCTTTTTCTACTAAATATATTTTTTATTGTTGGTATTTTAAATATTTTTTCTACACTTAAGTCTAACTCTTTTTCTTTTATTTCGTCAAATATATTACTGTCAAATATTATTTTTTGATTTGTTCCTTCTTCAATTAAATATTCTTCCTTTGCTATTATTTTTATATCTTCTTCAGTTATTTGGTTCATTTTTATATCTTTTTCAGTCATTTGATTCATCTAATTCACTATCTATTTCATTATCTGTTTTATTCTCCGAAATTTCATATATAATATCTTCACTTTCTAATTCATAATCTATATAATCTATCTGCATATATTCTATTTTTTTTTATATTTGTTTATTTTTTGGATTTTTTGGTAATTTACAATCTCTAGCTAAATGTCCTAGTTTTCCACAATTATAACAATACATTCTTTTATAGATTTCTTTTTTCTATATGGTTTTTTATATTAATAATTTTTTTACATAATATATTTTTCTGGATTTCTTATATTTATAGTTTGATTTTTTGTATTTCTTAAATTTGTTATGTTTTTTTTTCTTATAATATGTTTCTTCACATCCAAATTGAGGTGCTATTTTATCTTTGCAACATGCTAAATTTCTTATTAATATTTTTTTCTATTTTTATTTGTTCTCTATATTTTTCACATAAATTTCTATAACATTGTTGTAAAAATTTTATTCTTGCTCCTAGGGTATCTACTATTTTTGTTTCATTCCAACTCTTTATTATTTTTGAACTAAATGATTCAGGTAATTTATTAAAATATAATTTTCTTATTTCTTTACTTTCTTCTATATTATATATTTCTTTATAATAATATTCTTTAAATGCGCATGTATACTCATCTATATAGCACATATTACATATTGCTAATTTTAACATTAAATTCCTATTCGTATCTTTCTCTTTATTTTGCTCTTCTTCTTCTTTTGTTGTTATACTACTAAATTCTTCTCTTATAGCTATTTCATATTTTTTCAATATTTCTGTTGGTAGAATTTTAGTAGGTATTGATGTTCCTTCTGTTTTATTATCAGATCTTAGTACTTTTTTACTTGCTTCGGCTAGGTTTAAAAATCATAATTTTACTATTCCTGTTAATGTCTTTTCTATTTATTCTGGTGTGTTTGTTGTATATATTTTATTATTTAATAATTGTGTTGACATGTATTCTATCGATAGTTGTATTGTTTTATTTGTGTCTATTAGACAGTCTAAATCTAAAAAGTTGTAATTAATTATTTTTTTGGTGTCCATTTATTATATTCATCCTTTGGATTATATCTTTTAAACTTATTTTTGTAATTATAGGTTGGTTTTCTTATTTCTGATGTATTAGGTATTATATTTTTATCTAGAGTATTTACTTCTGTATTTATTTGTTCTGGATTTTATTAATTACTTCTTATTTTTTATTAATTTTTAGTTTTCCTATGTTTTGTAGAATTTCTGTATATGTTTCACTATCATCCGAATCATAATTATCTATTTTTTTAGCATCTATTATATTTATTTCTAATTCACTGATTTCTGATTCTTTATTTTTTTATTTCTAATTTATCTTTAAATTGATTTATCTCAATTAATAATTTTTATTTTTTATCGGACCACCATTTTGTCCATATTAATCTGTTTAAAACTCATTTGCGCAGGATATTTTTCGCACTTCTTAGATCTATCAGTATCTGCTTAACGTTGTCATTTGCGATTTTGAGGGAATTTATTAAGGTGTGGGTATATCGGATGCCTGTATAAGTCGAGTCTCACCAATGATGGTCATAAAATCTCTCTCAAGATCAGTGTTTTCAATAAATTGATAGAGATCTTGGATTCCTTTTTCAACAACAGGGTCAAACCTTCAATTTCTTCTTCTATAGTGATCATATTTACATTGTTCCCACAGATATGGTGCAATACAGCTAGATCTAGCTTCCCTTCATTCGATACTTCTATGAGACTTTATTACAATCACCTAGCATTGGAACCTATGCGTCTTTTTCTATCTCCTTCTGTCTTAGATCTGGGTTCCAAGATTCCCCAGTAGATGCGATAAAGGGAAATACTCACTAGCTCTAGTGATATCATAAAGGCAACTTAGTCAAGCTCCCAGGACCTGAACTTTGGTCCAGGCAAGCATGTATCTTAGTGAATCCAATCACGACCTTCTCCCTTAGTACTCGCGATGTATACAGGTCCAACTTTGTTTCAAACAAGATGGTTTCTAACACTCTTCGTATAAGTTAGGATTCTATCTGATGGTTTTTTATGGCTTCTGCCTCACTTTCCAGCGTGATTACCTACTTTATCAAGTTGGTAATGACTTTAATCGTGTAGACTTTGGCATCCAAGACCAAATCTGGCACTTCACTTCTATTCATACTGACTATTCCCCCACCCCCCCACCCGATAAAACACATCAACCAATAATGTGAGGCAAGCGAAACCAGATCCACACACAACTATTCTAGGGCTAGGCCCACGGTGGTCATCAAACTATTTTCCCTAAAAATAATACGACCAAACTTATCGATGAGGTCAAGAGCATAAGAATTAGATCTAGTAGTGCTAGATATCGTGAACCAAATTTCAAGAGTCATGATGGAACCTACCCTGTCTCCACCATGATAGTTAAGCTAAAACCACTAAATCATAATAACTCAAATTTTGAAGGCAAATAAATCGAAGAAGAATAAAATAATTAAAGTAAAATATCTCCAACAACAAACCCAATAGTCATGAAGTACAACATCAATCTCAAGACTCAATGTCGTGAGTATAGAGCAACTATAAATCAAAAAATAGTAATCTTGTACATACAACATTATCTCCAAAAAGAAGTAAACACTTAAAGTAAATATAGATAAAGCTGAGGGACTACTCTGAAGCAGAAGCTAACCACGGCTTTGAAAGACCCAAACGTGCACAATCAAAATACGTGGGAAGCACTCGTAACAGAATCTACTCCAAAAGGGTATAGAAAGTAGGAGTGAGTACAATCTGCTTATACTTAGTAAGTATCATAGGTTGACTAAGCTCAAGTAAAAAACTATATCAAATAAAGAATACTAATACAAACATGTACACAAAAAAGTCCAGCAATTCAATAATTTCAAATATCACAAAAGGATACATATTTCATCTCAATTGCAACAACAATCTAAGAATATAAAGTAATACAATGTGATGAAGTGATATGGTATAATATGCAAAAGTCATAGGATACCGGTATACACCTTCCGAGCATAGAGCTTTTCAATACAAGACCAATGGGAGATTCACAATCCATGTACCATTATGATCAATCAATAGAACTTGTTGATACATCCCCTGGTCAAGTTGTCTCCCAATCTCATATCTCTTGACGACACGTTAATCTATTAAATTTTTAGAAGATAATTCATTTACTTTCAAATTAGTGCTCCCAATAGTATCAATTCAGTAATCCATGAGATAAGTTAATATGCATGATTGTGATAAATACAAACCTAGATAAATATCAAGTATATGAAAACAACTCAATAATATGATGCAAGAATCACTATCTAAATCACAAATTAATAGTCAATACAAGCCCCTCCCCCCTCCCCAACGTGCATCAAAATATAATAACTCAATTCGTCTAATGCCATAATCAAGATAGGCCCCCACATGGGTATTATAATATCACGAATGAACTCAATAATCATAATAGTACTATGTTACCATCTCATAGCATACTTTACATGATAAGTTCGGCCCAAGCATAGTCCGAAAGAATTTAAGTCATAACCCACCTCAAAGCTAAATTTCAAGCTCAAAACACCAACACAAAGCCTTTCCTTTACAAGTAGCCTCCAAATGCTCCCAATTTGTCAAAATAGACTGTACGTGTAAATACGAGTTCAATGAAAATGGCACGCTAAAAATTAACCCCAAGAACTAAGGGTAAAATGATAATTTTAAGAGAAAATTAATTCACCCATAATCGAAGGGGTTCATAACTAAAGTTTTTCAAAAACTAGGTTGAAATGTAGTTACAAATCACCAAAATACCATTATTTGAGTTTACCGAAAAAACTCTAAAATTTTTAGTTGAAAAATCATGATTTGAAGGTAATTTTACAAAATAAACCTTAGAAAATGTTAAATTTAAGATATAAAAGCTTACCAAAAGAAGAATCCTCGGAATCTCCCTTTTGAAACTCTTAAATCATGGCTCCAAGCTCAAAAATCAAGTTATGGGCTTTAATGGCTGAAAAGGATATTTAAATCAGCTGCCAAGTAATCCTTCTTTACGAACAGGAGACCTTCATAGTATTCATGAAGGTCCCCAACCTGGACCCATTGCGATCGTGAAGACCAACCCGGTGACCCAAACTCCTACCCCACTTAATCCTTCACGAATGCGGCCCCTTCATCGCGATCGCAAAGACCAGGAAAAATTCTTCTTCATGAATGTGATGAGGGACTCAATAATATGAATAAAATGGGAGGGTACACCAACAGATTTAGCATCAACAACTTTTTATTTAAAAATTATTTTGAATGGACCCTCGAAATTCGTTTGGGATCCCTCGAAGATAAACCAACTATACCATTAGGCTAAATTCGATGTTTTAGACTCAACAAAACCATCCAAATTGCCAAAGGAGATCATTACCACTATTTTTTTTTTCAAACGACAATCATAGGCCAAACTTTCAAATATTTCATCTAAAAGCTCAAGTTCACACCAGAAGCCTCAGAATTGGAATTAGAACACTAAATCGATATTTTGGAGCTAATGAAATTGACAAAATATTCATCTGATGCTCGGATCTCTAAATTTTGACTAAAGTCAATTATATTAACTTAAAAGCTCCTCAAAATAAAAAACATGCATAAAACTCAACTAAATACTTTGGGAACCGTACCACCAACTCACGAAAAAAGGGATAAAATGATTAAAATATAAAATTTAAAAATTAGTATAAGGATTGTTGCATTAGACCCCGTTACGAGCGGGTAAATTGTCTATGTGACGAAATAATCGGTTAAAAATGTACATATAGAATAAAGTTATAAACAATTAAAGGATATATGCAAAGAAGTTATTGAGACGGTTCCTCGAGGTTTAATATCCAACCACGAGAGTATCTGATCAGCCAAGTGAAAGAAAACAGTAAGAAAGCAATAATAAAGGCAAAGTTTGGAAAGAAACTAAAAGTATCTTGTATTTCTCTGTTTTTCGACAAGTTTTTTAAAAAATCAAAGGAAAATCTTATTTATAGGTGACAATATGTAGCCGACGAGCAATCAGAATGCTCTATTTGGTGGTGCCCCAATAGTGTTGTTGCCAATAAAATGGTGTCAGGCGTCTTGTCCGTTATAGGGGCCATTTTGTGCCTCTGGCCTAGGTCAGACAGGAGCGCTATACGTCCGCTCTCCTGACAGTTCTGACGAACTTATCCCCTGTCCCTTTCGTTCATGTCATCTGATTTTTTTTTATGGGGCTCCCCTTGATAAACTTCAAGCGAAACTCCTTTCACCTTGCTTTCATCTATCTACATCACATCTGATCTTAAGAAAGGTCTCTTGCCATTCTCGTGAACCCTTACCCAATACAAACTGTAATTTTTATTCTTTATTTGAAAGGTCAATAATATTCGAAGATTTTTCCAGAGATGGCTGCAGCAACTGCATCTGTGAAACTTGGGTTGCGGGTCAAGGAAGACGCCATTTAGTTATTTATTAAATTAAATATGAGAAGACCATTTAAAAATAGAGAAGCTTTTAGAAAAATTAAAAAATCGTTAGTTAGTAATTATTCAGAATATATAAGTCTAAATAAAACAAAAGAAAATCCACAAAGATTAGCCTATTTAATTACATTAATATCTAGTATTGAAGCAAAATTAATAATCCATTTAAAATCTAGAAGAATGAGACATATACCACCTAATTATGATAAAATTAGATTTAGATATCCACCAAAATATTATAAATGAATAAAGAACAAAAATACAAAGAATTAAAACAATTTATCTCTGAAAAACGTAAAGAATTAAAAATAAGAAAAGAAAGATTACATTATAATATATTTGCCGGAGTTAGTAAAAATTCAATAAATATACAAAAAGATGAAATATCCAAATTAGAATCACAAATAGATAGTTTAGAATATATATATCAACATGAACTATTTACAATAAAATGAATAAAGAAGAATTTATAATAGATGAAAAAATATATGAAAATCACGAAGGATCAAAAATAAAAATAGTATTTTCCAATTTAGGAAGAAGATACAAGAAAATAGGAGAACATTTATATTTAATGTTAGAAAAAGAAGAATTAAAATTAGAAGATAAATTAACAGCAATGGTAAGAATAGAAAAAGAAAATGAAGAAATAGATAGAAAAAAGGAAATAGAAAAAATTAAACAACAATCTACGGAAGAAATACGAAAAATAGAAGAAACTAAAAATAGTAGAATTGCTGAACTAGAAAAAGAATTTCTTTGTACCTATAAATTGAAATTGAGGTATATAATTATTTCTTGAAGACATAATTATGAATGTTACAAGAAAAATGAATTTTGGGTTCAATTCAATTTTTTCGCTCCTGAAGTGAGGACTTTCCAATATCATACGAGGAGACAAAATCTACCATCTACTAAGATTTGACAATCTCTTTTAACTCTTTAAACTTTTATATACAAAATTAAATATGATATTAAATTGGCAGAGATATTGAGTTTAAGTCTCATTATCATCCATTATAATGCTATTAAAATGGATTCGGACAATGAAAAATACCAAGTTTCACGTGTACCGTGTTAAAAATAATTACTCCATTTAACTTTTTATCTTATATGGGTAGTCTAAGTGTGAACATAGGAGCTATATTTGTGTGAGTGATCTGATCATTTGATTGTAAATAATATTGAGTCATTCAGAAATATTGAATACTTGAAATACTGCAACAATAAAAATATATTCACTGAATTCTCACATAGTGAGTCTGAATGTATGTTATACATACCACTACCTAAGAAGTGAGGTAAAGAGATTTTCGAAAGACCCTCAACTCAAATTATAAAATACTAATTTGAAAAATATCTTGAGTTAAATAATTGTTTTCACTCATAAATCATAACTATTTTCAAGTAAAATTACGTATATTCAAGCATATCTTTAGACTAGTTTTTTTTAGCTTCAGCTGCAATGTTTTTTTCGACAATTCAACTGAATACGAGTAAACTATATAAGTGAAAGTACAAAGTGTTGGTGCATTTTATTATTAAAATAAAAATATTAAAGTGTATGACAATCTCTCTATATATATAAAAGAGGATTAGAGGCATGTTGATGTGGTATTTATGTTTTTTCTTGTAATTTTGAATTTTTTTCTCATTTTTTGTCCTATAATCTTCAAAGATAAAAGATCTCTTTTCGCATTAATTTTATTTATTAAATATGAAAACGTTACAAAATGAGGAGTCTATGAATTAAGACAATGAAGAATTGGACTAATAAATGGCAGGATACCCAATTGGTGCTTCCACCAAGCTTCAGAACCTTGTGTTGAATACAATTTTTCTGTCTAAATATGCTTCCATGAAGAGCTTTCTCCTATCAAGAAATAGGCCTTAACAGTTTTCTTGCTTTTGTCTATCACAGTACCACAAGTATCAATGTGCCAACTAAGAATTGCTCTTATATAAAGCTATGTACATGTTCATCTTCTGGATAGTGAAAGAAGAGATGTCGACAAATTGATAGCCCTTTCTGAGAGGCTTGTTTGGAAATAGAATATTAAATGTTGTTGTTGTTATTATTATTATTATTGTTTGTTCGTTTGTTCTAATTTTTCATTAATTTAAGTTGGAATGTTGTGTTGTTGATCACTGTTTGATATTTTTACTAACTTAATTATTGAAAATATGATTATTAATGTGTTTAAACTGTTGGTTAGTTTGATCTCGTGTTTCTTTTTTATAATTTTTTTTGCTCTTAATTTTTATGTTTTATTAATTTGAGTTTGTTGATCATTGCAGGTTGTTCTACTGTGGATTGGCTGATTGAATTATTTTATTTATTATAATTATTGTTATAGTTATTTTGCAAGTGAATATTTCAAATTAATTCAAGGAAGGATAATTGTTGCATCACTCATTACCTTTTGAAAGGGCTAACTTGCTTCATTCTTTTCGTGGGAGCATTCTTCACAAAACTATATCATTCAGGGATTAAGCTTATGCTACTAGCTAGACACATGACAAACAGGTAGTAAGGATGAGAATTTTTTACTGTTTCATTTTTTTCTCTTTATTCCAACGGTTGAGAGTTAATTATATTTATATCATGAAATAATTAAACATGTAACTGATTGTCCTTTCATTTTCATTATAATTACAATTTATTACTAGAAAAATATACATTTATCACATTTTATGATGACATCAAACCTTTTGTGGTTTTCAAATATTCTCCATGCGAGCTCTTCTGTGTCTAAAGTTGTGCTCCATATGTATAAAATAGCTCAATTAATACAACATGTTTGTGGATTCTTTCGTCTACAAGGAAATATATTACAAGTATGTGTAATATATTAATCTTAATTCTAATGTCTTTGACCTTTTTTTGTTTTGTTTTGTTTTTGCTTTCTTTGTTATTAATAGATTTTTTCATCTTGCAGAAAAGAAGACCAAGAAAAATTCAAGAACTGCATTTACAATTGCAATCGGAAAACATTAAAGAGTAACAACTTCAAAATAATTAAATACAGGTCTCTCTGTGCTTCTTAACAAAGGAGATGTTGTGATTCATTGTGATATAAAAAGAAAAAAAGATAAGGCCTAGTTATTAGGAGAATTACTGAATTTTCTAAGTTTGAAACAGACAAATGAGCATTAGGTGATCGAAAGAAAATAAGCAGTGTGAAGAGATGTCCACCATTCTTCATAAAATGAAGTCTGATGTTTTGATGAACAGCAATGGAAACTGAAAAAATGATTATAAAATTTAGGTATGCTTGCTACTTTGTACGTATGATGTAAGCCTAAATAACAATTATTGGGCTGTAAGGATAACAATTTTTTTATCCATTTGTTTACCCTTGTGACACACTACTTTTTCACAAATATGTCTTTTTTTTCCAGTTTACTATATATGTTGGGTGATTCCAGAACTACTTAATATCTTAGAAAGAAAAAATTCTTCTTATTAAACTCACATGTAAAAATGTTGAAACTAATTGAGGTGGTATAGAAATAATAATATTTAAATCAAACTGATGTTGTGAGATAAGTTGGAAAAGCTTAGCAAACATTTTATTTGAATTTAATAATATCTTAATAATTATAATATTGAATGTTGAAATTATTCATGTCTAGAATTACTTTTTTAATATAGATTTTGATATAGAAGTATTAATTAATTTTGATATGCGTTTTCACTGTGCTTTGAGAAATGTAACTGACAATATGTGTGGTTGATATGAATTCAATATGGTGATTAATTATTAGGTGGTTTTTACTGAATGCACCATCTTTTGATATTAAATTGATTACGATTTTCTTTTTAAAATTCATTTTGTAAAAAACGTGTAATTGATACTATTGAAGAGCCACTAAAGACGTTTGCAGGGTTTTTACTGGAATATGTTAAATGGTCATGTGATATATTTTATATGAAGTTTTGATAGGTTTTCAACGTACAAATTTGTTTGTCAATGCAAAATTAAATTAAATAAATATAAAGGAAACTCTTAGATAATTTTATGTGGCATATCTTAAAGACCTCCACATTTTTCCTTTTCCTCTTTTTTTCATTATTTGATTAATTTAAATAATTATAATAAATTTCTATTACAATTTTATTTAACACATATAATTATATCTAATGGGTTACAAAAATCCTCCAACTTTTTATATTCCCTACTTATATACTATGTCTTTTCACCTCCCTTCTATTTAATTTTTATAGTCTAACCATTCTATAAATAACAATATAATATGAATTTGAGTATATTTAGTTTTTGCATAATCTATCACGTCAATAAATAAGACATAAATTTATAAATATTATTGACATAAATTTATAAATATTCAAATTGAAGTGTGAACTATTAAACAAAAGAAGAAAAAATGGCTCGAGTAACTAAAAGAAGAAAATAAAAAATAAAATATTATTTTATTATTTTATTATTTTAATTTCTTGTTGATTTTTGGGAATGGTATTACTGAAAATGAAGAGAATGAAGAGTTAAATTTATTTTTTCTATCATATATTGAGGTAATTTTCAAAGATATTATCTTAGATAAATCTATTAAACGTAAACTTTTTATTTGTCGAACATTTAAATTTTTTGTTAGAACAAAATTTTTCTTGTATATCAAGTGTTTTATGTTCTTTCGTTATACATTTTATATTACTTATTTTTCTTAAAAGCTTCTCATATATCATTTTTCAAAATTGCAATAACCTCATTTATAATAAAAAGATAATTATCTATAAAATAAATCATTAATACATTTTTTATGACCACGCGAAGCGCGGCACAATTCCCTAGTTAGTAGACATGAAGTAAATAACGTGATGTCATTATTCGTATAACTCATCGCATTATTTTTTTGTGTTAGTGGGTATAAATTGTGTTAAAAAATGATCATTAATTCTTGTAACTCATATGACAATTAGTTTCTTGTAACTCCATGGTCATTAGTTGCATGTAACATATGTAGCATCAATATTATTTATCTACCCACATTATTACCATTCATTCATTCTATTCATTAAATGGAAGAATTCTACACATATAAATAGTGATGTTTCTTCTTTTGTGTTCATATATTACAAAGAAGAAAAAGATGATAAGAGTAAATATATTAGTGAAAGAGAGAGTTGAAACGGAAAATATTCTAAGTCTTTAACTATATTCACTATAAAAGAGAGAGTTTTAGGTGTTGAAGGAAGGTGTTCTTATGGTGGAGCTTTGGACTCTTCAACTAATCCAGAGTTAATTGAGTTGTGCATCGTTGATGGACTATTGTATCCTAGAGGAGACAAGTCACGAGATATACTGCTGGATCGGCGTAAATTATGCCTCAGTGGGCTTGAATCCCTTTAAAGAGAGTGAGATATATGCGCCTCAACCAAGAAGAAGATTATTTTATTTTCTTTACTTTTGTTCATTTTATTTTCAACCGTAATCACTATTATTTGTTATATATTACACCAACACAAAGTAAAAACTATCAACCGGTCATAGAGAACACCAAATAGACTTCTTTTTATCCGTCATTAGAAGAAAGAGTATTTGTGACGTATGTTATTCTTTCACTCAACTATGGACGCCTCAAATAATAAAATAAAGGTTGATTAAATGCTTGTTTCATTCATTTATGTTATTCTATATTTAATATTTTTGGTTTCTCGCTCATTATTATATCTGTATTGGGGTTTTGATTCCCTCTACAGAAAGCGTCTCAAAGTAGAGCTCCACCATAAGAACACCTTCCTTCAACATATATTTACTCTCTTTGTATAGTGAATATAGTTAAAGACTTAGAATATTTTCTTTGCCTTAACTCTTTCTTTCACCAATATAATTACTCTCTTTTTTGTATAGTGAATATAATTGTAGACTTAGAATATTTTATTTGTCTCAACTCTCTCTTTCACTACTACACACTATAATCTTTTTCACACTTATCGTATTTTCTTATACATGCAATAACATGTAAGACCACCTCTATTTATAGGTGAAGTATTGATCCTTGTATTGAATAGGAGAATAAAGAAGAGTGGTAAAGAAGAAAGATCAGTAGTCTTTCGGCTACATGAGTTACAAGAAACTAATTGCACTAATAGCCATGAGAGTTGTAACAAAATAATGAGAGAAGTTAGAAATTACTAAAGACCATATTCTACCACCATTAACAATTAGAGTAATGTGGGTATATAAATAGTGTTGTTATTACATATGTTACATGCAACTAATGACCACGGAATTACAACTAATAATCATATGAGTTACAAGACATAATGTGGTAGATTATGGACAAATAAAGTGTTAGAAGTTACAAGAGTCATCAAAATATAATGACACTACTTTCTCCACTTTATGTCTATAAATTATCATGCAAATTAAGATTTTAATATTAAAATGCATAATAACACCAACATTCCCCCACTCATTTTAATATTTAAATAAAATAGTTCACCAATTTAGTTGAAAGGAGATTATTTCACATAGTGAAGGTGTGCTCTACGTTGAAACTTCAATTAGTAAAACAATAAACTTTATTCCAGAGTCAATAGTAGTCTCAAACTTGAACTATGACTACTTAGGGGAAATAAAGTATTACTGCTTACACACAACAATCAAGGTGTTGACATAAGTTTTAATAGGCAGCACATTACGGCCATGTGCTATCTCGATTTTTCATGAGCGGTTTTTAGAATAAGCCTAATTCTTATAGGAAGCGGCCTACTTTCACACTCACATAGGTGAAATCTGTCAAGGATGGTCCTGTAATTTCGACATCCTACTCATACGAGATACAAAATTTCATTAAGAGTTCTTAGACTCAACCTTCACAATCATTACAGGAATAAAATGCACTCACGTCATAGGAAGGATTAAATAATAGTGCATCTCACATCAAGTCATCATATAATTCATTCTTTCCATTGAACCTGGTTATAGGATCTCTAGTCCCCAGGTTGGGTTTCCTCATATATGAATCATGATTTTTCATACGATTCCTTCTTCCCTCTCGATGTGATTCAAACCCTTTATTTTGTCAAGGCCTTGCTTAGTTCATCTGCAAGATAATCATACAATTTGACATACTCAAGGTTAGTGGTGCCACTGGTCAAATATAATATCACAATATTATTTTATTCTCACAGGTCTAAATTTACTATTGTAATAACAACTTCACACTTTATCAATAATATTGGTGCTATCATAATAACTCAAAATTGGAGAAATTAATTTCTCAAAATAAAGTGATTGGTCAATTCACTTTTTCATGAGTTGAACCTAAAATAATTAGTTCAACAATTTGCTTTTTCATTTCAACAAATAGTACAAAGTTTTTTTTTTCTCATTTTGCATCAAAAATATTTTTAAGTAAAACAGAATTTATTTTAATATAACAAGTCACAGCTTTTTCTCAAGTAAATATACCCGATTAGCTTGTAATAACACGCTTAAGTACTTTTACACAATTTCAGTCAAGGACAACTAGCCACATATCTCATATTTTATTAGGCAAGTAAACTCCATTTTTTTACATCACTTTCACATATTTGAATCAAAAGGAGTTGCATGACTCTTACAATCAGCAAAATTGTATTTCACAAATTTTCATCATAATATGACTTGTCAAGAATAATATAATCATATGTTTTAGGGTATTACTTTCATTACAAGAATGAAATTTATCTCTCAATTTTTCATGTCAAAATGGCTACTCAATTTTTTGTTTCTTTGATAGCATGCATGTGAACGCCAAAGACATCAACTCATATATAATAGTAACATGTGAGTTATTTCAAGACTAATATATGTACTTGTAACACTTTTTTTAAAACACATTCTCAAAAGTGCAAACATCACAATTTTCATAATGATATTTTTTTATTATTTCATAAGCCCCCAATATTTTGAGCATTTGAATTACCACTTTATGTTTATGAAAGTAGTAACATTTTATTAAAAAAAAAGTATTACGTAAATTTTTTTATCTTTTCTCCACAACAAATAGAAAAGTTTTTAACTTTCATCCCCTTGAGTTGATCAATTAGAAAGATACTTGTTATCTTTTCTCTTCAATCTCTTGAAGAGACTAGTGACATTGAGATGTTGATCTCCATCTTGGTATTCGTGACTTTTTAAACTATAACAAAATATGAATCTCCTTAAAATTGTTGGTGTAATATACCATAAATTACAATGATTACAGTTGAAATAATAAAAGAATAAAAATAAAGAAAATAAGATAATTTTTTTCTTCGAAGAGGCGCAAATATGTCGCTCTCTTTAAGAAGATTCAAGCCCACTGTGGCATAATCTACACCGATCCAGCAGTATATCTCGTGACTTATCCCCCCAGGATAAAATCGCCACATTCTACCACCATTAATAATTAGAGTAATGTGGGTAGATAAATAGTCTTGTTGTTACATATGTTACATGCAACTAATGACCATGGAGTTACAACTAATGGTCATATGAGTTACAAGACATAATGTGGTAGATTATGGGAAAATAAAGTCTTAAAAGTTACAAGAGTTATCAAAATATTATGACAACACTTTCTTCACTTTAGTCCCCAGGTTGGGTTTCCTCATATATGACTCATGATTTTTCATAGGCTTCCTTATTTCCACTCGATGTGATTTAAACCCTTTATCATGTCAAGGCCTTGCTTAGTTCATCTGCAAGATAATCATATAATATTGCATACTCAATGTTAGTGGTACCACTTGTCAAATATAATATCACAATATTATTTTATTCTCACAAGTCTGAAATTACTATTGTAATAACAACTTCAAACTTTATCAATAATATTGGTGCTATCATAATAACTAAAAACTAGAGAAATTAATTTCTCAAAATAAAATGATTGGTTAATTCACTTATTCACTAGTTGAACCTAAAATAATTAGTTCAACCTCTTCGCTAAAGTATTTGCTTTTCATTTCAACAAATAATACAAAGTTTTTTTTTTCTCATTTTGCATCAAAAAACATTTTTAAGTACAACAGGACTTATTTTAATAAAACAAGCCACAACTTTTTCTTAAGTAAATTTACCCGATTAACTTGTAATAACCTGCTTAAGTACTTTTACACTATTTCAGCCAAGTGCAACTAGCCACATGTCTTTATATTTTAATAGGCTAGCAAACTCCTTTTTTTCACATCACTTTCACATATTTGAATCAAAAAGATTTGCATGACTCTTACAATCAACAAAAGTGTATGTCATAAATATGAAAATGAGTGGCAGAATGTTGGTGTTATTATGCATTTTAATATTAAAATCTTAATTTGCATGATAATTTATGGACACGAAGTGGAGAATAATATAATCATATGTGTTAGGGTATTACTTTCATTACAAGAATGAAATTTATCTCACTCAATTTTTCATGTCGAAATGGCTACTCAATTTTTTGTTTCTTTGATAACATGCATGTTAACGCCAAAGACATCAACTCATATATAATAGTAACATGTGAGTTATTTCAAGACTAATGTATGCACTTGTAACACTTTTTTTAAAACACATTCTTAAAAGTGCAAACATCATAGTTTTCATAATGATATTTTTTTATTATTTCATAAGCCCCCACTATTTTGAGCATTTGAATTACCACTTTGTGTTTATGAAAGTAGTATCATTTTATTAAAAAAAATATTACGTAATTTTTTTTATCTTTTCTCCACAACAAATAGAAAAGTTTTTAACTTTCATCCCCTTAAGTTGATCAAGTAGAAAGATACTTGTTATCTCTTCTCTTTTATATCTTGAAGAGACTAGTGACATTGAGATGTTGATCTCTATCTTTACATTTGTGATTTTTCAAACTATAACAAAACATGAATCTCCTTAAAATTGTTGGTGTAATATACCATAAATTACAATGATTATAGTTGAAATAATAAAAGAATAAAAATAAAGAAAATAAGATAATCTTCTTCTTCAAAGAGGCGCAGATATCTCGCTCTCTTTAAGAAGATTCAAGCCCACTGTGGCATGATCTACACCGATCCAGCAGTATATCTCGTGACTCATCCCCCCAAGATAAAATCGCACACTCTACCATCATTAATAATTAAAGTAACGTGGGTAGATAAATAGTCTTGTTGTTACATATTTTACATGCAACTACTGACCATGGAGTTACAACTAATGATCATATGAGTTACAAGACATAATGTGGTAGATTATGGAAAAATGAAGTCTTAAAAGTTACAAGATTTATTAAAATATTATGACTACACTTTCTTCACTTTATGCCCATAAATTATCATGCAAATTAAGATTTTAATATAAAAATGCATAATAACACCAACAGTCCCCCATTCATATTAATATTTAAATAAGAGAGTTCACCAATTTAGTTGAAGGGAGACTATAGTGCATAATGAAGGTGTGCTCTGCGTTGAACCTTCAATTAGTAAAACAATAAACTTTATCCCAGAGTCGGTAGTGGTATCATACTTGACTATGATTGCTTAAGAAAAATAAAATATTACTGCTTAAACACAACAATCAAGGTGTTGACATAAGCTTTAATAGCCTACACATTACAACCATGTGCTATATCGATTTTTCTTGAGAATTTTTTCGAATAAGCCTCATTCTCATTGGAAGCGGTCTACTTCCACACTCACATAGGTGAAATCAGTCAAGGATGGTCCTGTAATTTTGACAACCCACTCATACGAGATACAAAATTTTATTAAGAGTTCTTAGACTCAACCTTCACTAATTATTACAAGAACAAAATACACTCACATCATAGGAAGAATTAAATAATAGTGCATCTCACACCAAGTCATCATATGATCGTTCTTCTCATTGAACCTGGTTATAGGATCTCTAGTCACCGGGTTGGATTTCCTTATATATGACTTATGATTTTTCATAGGCTTCCTTCTTCCCCCTCGATGTGATTCGAACCCTTTACCTTGTCAAGGCCTTGTTTAGTTCATCTACAAGATAATCATACACTTTTGCATACTCAATGTTGGTGGTACCACTTGTCAAATATAATATCACAATATTATTTTATTCTTACAGGTCTGAATTTACTATTGTAATAACAACTTCAAACTTTATCAATAATATTAGTGCTATCATAATAACTAAAAACTAGACAAATTAATTTTTTTTTAAAAAATTGATAGGTTAATTGACTTTTTCACTAGTTGAACCTAAAATAATTAGTTCAACCTCTTCGTTAAAGTTAGCAAATAATAATTTTCTTTTTCATTTCAACAAATAGCACAAAGTTTTTTTCTCTCATTTTGCATTAAAAAACATTTTTAAGTACAACAGGATTTATTTTAATAAAACAAGCCTCAAATTTTTCTCAAGTAAATATACCCGATTAGCTTGTAATAACCCGCTTAAGTACGTTTACACAATTTCAGCTAAGTGCTACTAGCCACATATCTCATATTTTATTAGACTAGTAAACTGCAATTTTTTTCACATAACTTTCACATATTTGAATCAAAGGGAGTTGCATGACTCTTACAATAAACAAAATTATATTTCACAAATTTTCATCATAATGTGATTTGCCAAGAAGAATATCATCACATGTGTTAGGGTATTACTTTCATTACAAGAATGAAATTTATCTCACTCAATTTTTCATTCAAATGGCTAATCAATTTTTTTTCTTTGATAACATGCATGTTAAAGCCAAAGACATCAACTCATATATAATAGTAACATGTGATTTATTTCAAGACTAATATATGCACTTGTAACACTTTTTTTAAAACACATTCTCAAAAGTGCTAACATCACAGTTTTCATAATGATATTTTTTATTATTTCATAAGCCCCCACTATTTTGAGCATTTGAATTACCACTTTATTTTTATGAAAGTAGCATCATTTTATTAAAAAAAATATTACGTAATTTTTTTATCTTTACTACGCAACAAGTAAAAAACTTTTTAACTTTCATACCCTTGAGTTGATCAAGTAGAAAGATACTTGTTATCTCTTCTCTTCTATCTCTTGAAGAGACTAGTAACATTGAGATGTTGATCTCTCATCTTGATATCTGTGATTTTTAAACTGTAACAAAACATGAATCTCCTTAAAATTATTGGTATAATATACCACGAATTACAATGATTACAGTTGAAATAATAAATGAATAAAAATAAAGAAAATAAGATAATCTTCTTCTTCAAAGAGGTGCGGATATGTCTTCTCTTTAAGGAGATTCAAGACCTCTGAGGCATAATCTACACTGATCCAGCAGTATATCTCGTGACTTGCCTCCTCCAAGATACAATAGCCACATTCTACCACTATTAACAATTAGAGTAATATGGGTAGATAAATAGTGTTATTGTTACATATGTTACATTAAACTAATGACTATGGAGTTACAACTAGTGGTCATATGAGTTACAAGACATAATGTGGTAGATTATGGACAAATAAAGTCTTAAAAGTTACAAGAGTTATCAAAATATTATGACAACACTTTCTTCACTTTATGTCCATAAATTATCATGCAAATTAAGATTTTAATATTAAAATACATAATAACACCAATATTTTCCCACTCATATTAATGTTTAAATAAGAGTATTAACTAATTTAGTTGAAGGGAGACAATAATGCATAATGAAGGTGGGCTCTATGTTGAACCTTCAATTAGTAAAACAATAAACTTTATCCTAGAGTCAGTAGTGGTATCATACTTGAACTATGACTATTTAAGGGAAATAAAGTATTACTACTTACACCCAACAATCAATGTGTTGACAAAAGCTTTAATAGCCTGCATATTATAGCCATGTGCCGTCCCGATTTTTCATGAGCATTTTTTAGAATAAGCCTCATTTTCATTGGAAGCGGCCTATTTCCACACTCACATAGGTGAAATCTGTAAAGGATGATCCTGTAATTTCGACACCCCACTCATACTAGTACATAATTTCATTAAAAGTTCTTAGACTTAACCTTCCAAAATCATTACAAGAACAAAATACACCCATATCATAGGAAGGATTAAATCATAGTGCATCTCACACCAAGTCATCATATGGTTCGTTCTTCCCATTGAACCTGGTTATAGGATCTCTAGTTCCCAGGTTGGGTTTCCACATATATGACTCATGATTTTTCATAGGCTTCCTTCTTCCCTCTCGTTGTTATTTAAACCCTTTATCTTGTCAAGGCCTTACTTAGTTCATCTGTAAGATAATCATATAATTTGTCATACTCAATGTTAGTGGTACCACTTGTCAAATATAATATCACAATATTATTTTTTTCTCATAGGTCTAAATTTACTATTGTAATAACAACTTCAAACTTTATCAATAATATTGGTTCTATCATAATAACTCAAAACTAAACAAATTAATTTCTCAAGATAAAATGATTGGTTAATTCACATTTTCACTAGTTGAACCTAAAATAATTAGTTCAACCTCTTTGTTAAAGTTAACATATAATAATTTGCTTTTTTTATTTCAACAAATAGCACAAAGTTTTTTTTTTCTCATTTTGCATCCAAAACATTTTTAAGTACAACAACATTTATTTTAATAAAACAAGCCACAAATTTTTTTCAACTAAATATACCCGATTAGCTTGTAATAACCCGCTTAAGTATTTTTACATAATTTCAATCAAGTGTAACTAGCCACATATCTCATATTTTATTAGACTAGTAAACTCTATTTTTTTTCATATCACTTTCACATATTTGAATTAAAAGGAGTTGCATGACTCTTACAATCAGCAAAATTGTATTTCACAAATTTTCATCTTAATGTGACTTGTCAAGAAGAATATCATCACATGTGTTAGCGTATTACTTTCAATACCAGAATGAAATTTATCTCACTCAATTTTTCATGTCAAAATGGCTACTCAATTTTTTGTTTCTTTGATAACATGCATGTTAACGCCAAAGACATCAACTCATATATAATAGTAACATGTGATTTATTTAAAGACTAATATATGCACTTGTAACTCTTTTTTTAAAACACATTCTCCAAAATGCAAACATCACAGTTTTCATAATGATATTTTTAATTATTTCATAAGCCCCCACTATTTTGAGCATTTGAATTACTACTTTTTATTTATGAAAGTAGTATCATTTTATTAAAAAAAATATTACATAATTTTTAATTTTTTCTCCGCAGCTAGTAGAAAAGTTTTTAACTTTCATCCTCATGAGAAGATCAAGTAGAAAGATACTTGTTATCTCTTCTCTTCAATATCTTGAAGAGACTAGTGACATTGAGATGTTGATCTCTCATCTTGATATCCATGATTTTTAAAACTGTAACAAAACATGAATCTTATTAAAATTGTCAGTGTAATATACCATAAAATACAATGATTATAGTTGAAATAATAAATGACTAAAAATAAAGAAAATAAGATAATATTATTCTTCGAAAAGAGACGCGGATATCTCACTCTCTTTAACGAGATTTTAGCCCACTTCGACATAATCTACACCGATCCAGCAGTATATCTCGTGACTTGTCTCCTCATAATAAAATTGCCACATTCTACCACCATTAACAATTAGAGTAATGTGGGTAGATAAATAGTCTTGTTGTTACATATGTTACATGCAACTAATGACCATGAAGTTACAACTAATGGTCATATGAGTTACAAGACATAATGTGATAGATTATGGACAAATAAAGTCTTAAAAGTTACAAGAGTAATCAAAATATTATGACAACACTTTCTTCACTTTATGTCCATAAATTATTATGCAAATTAAGATTTTAATATTAAAATGCATAATAACACCAACATTCCCCTACTCATATTAATATTTAATAAGAGAGTTCACCAATTTAGTTGAAGGGAGACTATATTGCATAATGAAGGTGTGCTCTGTGTTGAACCTTTAAAGTAAAATAATAAAATTTATCTCAGAGTCAGTAGTGGTATCATATTGAACTATGACTGCTTAAGGGAAATAAAGTATTACTGCTTACACACAACAATCAATGTGTTGACATAAGCTTTAATAGCCTGCGCATTACAGCCATGTGCTATCCCAATTTTTCATGAGCATTTTTTAGAATAAGCCTCATTCTCATTGGAAATGGCCTAATTCCACACTCACATAGGTAAAATCTGTCAAGGATGGTCCTGTAATTTTGACACCCTACTCATACGAGATACATAATTTCATGAAGAGTTCTTAGACTTAACCTTCCTAAATCGTTATAGGAACAAATTACACTCACATTATAGGAAGGATTAAATAATAGTCCATCTTACACCAAGTCATCATATGATTCGTTCTTCCCATTGAACCTGGTTATAGGATCTCTAGTCCCCAGGTTGGGTTTCCTCATATATGACTCATGATTTTTCATAGACTTCCTTCTTTCCACTCGATGTGATTTAAACCCTTTATCATGTCAAGGCATTGCTTAGTTCATTTGTAAGATAATAATATAATTTTGCTTACTCAATGTTAGTGGTACCCCTTGTCAAATATAATATCACAATATTATTTTATTCTCACAGGTCTGAATTTACTATTGTAATAACAACTTCAAACTTCATCAATAATATTGGTGCTATCACAATAACTAAAAACTAGAGAAATTAATTTCTCAAAATAAATTGATTGGTTAATTCACTTATTCACTAGTTGAACCTAAAATAATTAGTTCAACCTCTTCGCTAAAGTTAGCAAATAATAATTTGCTTTTTCATTTCAACAAATAGTACAATGTTTTTTTTTGCTCATTTTGCATCAAAAATATTTTTAAGTACAACAGGACTTATTTTAATAAAACAAACCACAACTTTTTCTCAAGTAAATTTACCCGATTAACTTGTAATAAACCGCTTAAGTACTTTTACACAATTTCAGTCAAGTGCAACTAGCCATATGTCTTTATATTTTAATAGGCTAGCAAACTCTCCTTTTTTCACATCACTTTCACATCTTTGAATCAAAAGGATTTGCATGACTCTTACAATCAACAAAAGTATATGTCATAAACATTAAAATGAGTGGCGGAATGTTGGTGTTATTATGCATTTTAATATTAAAATCTTAATTTGCATGATAATTTATGGACATGAAGTGGATAAAGTGGTGTGATTATATTTTGATAACTCTTGTAACTTCAACACTTTATTTGTCAATAATCTACCATATTATGTCTTGTAAGTAATGATCATTATAACACCTCTATTTATAGGTGAGGTATTCATCCTTTTATTGAATAGAAAGAGTAAAGAGGGATGGTAACGAGAAAAGATCTAAAGTCTTTAGGTTACAAGAGTTACAAGAAACTAATGGTACTAATAGCCATGAGAGTTATAATTAAATAATAAGGGAAGTTACAAAGTACTAAAAGCCACATTCTACCACCATTAACAATTAGAGTAATATGGGTAGATAAATAGTCTTGTTGTTACATATGTTACATGCAACTAATGACCATGGAGTTACAAGACATAATGTGGTAGATTATGGACAAATAAAGAGTTAGAAGTTACAAGAGTTAACAAAATATAATGACACCACTTTCTCCACTTTATGTCCATAAATTTTCATGCAAATTAAGATTTTAATAGTAAAATATATAATAACACCAAAATTTTATTCAAAAGTTGATTGTTGCATGAGACTTTTCTCACATTTAGCTTCATTTTATTCATGTTTGAAAAATGGGTAAGTACTAGTGTTCAACTGTATGAATCCATCACCAGCAAGAGATCAGGTGCCTGAGAAATTATTAATAATAGTAAAATAGGAACAAAAATTAAATACGCAAAATAAATCAACATACAAGCTTTTTTCTCGTGGAAATTTCCTTGCACATAGAGGCGGATCTAGTATTTAAAGTTTATGGGTTCCTATAGGAAAAATAAAATCTAACTTAGTGGTTGATTGGGTTAGAACCCATAACCAAGAAGCTTACAAAGCTTTGACAATCTCTTCTCTTCCACTAGACCAATAGTGCACTTTGTTTATGGGTTTCCAACTTATTATTCTTATATATTTACTAAATTTCTTAGTATAAATACGAGATCCACACGAAAGTTACTATCTTCCCGAAAACCCCTACTTATACCCCTAAATACGCCCTTGGTTGCACAAGGAAGAAAAACCATGACCTGCCCTTACAAGATTTCCCAAGTTTCACTATAATCAAGCAACTTTTGATTATAGACTCCACAAACTTCAAAAGGGATTTAACTATAAATCCTTAACTTGTAATACCTCTATTACGAATCAATGGGACAACTCCGTAACACATTCACTTAGTCGATTAACTCTAGTCAATCATCCTTAGGTAACTCTACCTAAGTAAGCACTCAACATAATCAAAAAGAGATCTTAGCCACAATCACTAGAGTAAACTCAATTTTAGAACAAGACTCAAGATAACACAAGTTAAAGAACAATTAGATCCCAAAGAGCAGTTTTCTAAATCTTGAGCAAGAGAGTTTTTTCTAATATTTCAGAAGACAAATTTACAAAAACTTACTCTATAGGTATTCGACCAGGTGTCCCACATTGTACATTGTGCACCTGCACAATAATGATGCTACAGAAAAAAGTTATGCAGAGTGCAATGTACAACTGTTGCTTGGCAATCCTCAAGAAATAGGAATATGACGAACCTGGTTTCTGAGTGTATTAATAATCATCATCAAAACATAGAACAATAATTTTTCCTTTTTTGATGATGACAAACCATTTTCATAAGAACAATTGAATTCCCCCTTTTCACCAGCACTTCCCCCTAACAACTGAGCATACACTTCTCCCATTACGCATCTCCCTATTTTCCCTGTCAACTAGATTCTCCCTTTACACCAGTAATATAATTCTAGTATAGGGACTAGGTCCCTTGGAACCACCTACTTCAGTGAGACCCATCTTCTCCTTTTTGGCATCATAAAAAAGTTAAAGTATTAAACCAAGATAATCAATAAGCATAATAGGTTAATTCATGGCCATTGAGACAACACTAACATAAATGAATAAACCATTAATAAATATTAATGATAGATAAAAATAAAAGAGTTTCATTCATTGAACTAGGATAAGTTCATTACATAGCATTTCAAAAAAAAACATAAAGAACTGGATCATAAAAGCCATAGGGGAAGCAAAGGAAATTGACACAAGGATGATTTTGAATAGACACAATTTGGGAGAAGGGCTTAAGAGGGTGGAGGTTTAAGAGAAAGTGATCTAAGAAGCATCTTCATCTTCGCACTTATAGTAGTATGAGTATTTAGAAGTTGATTTTAAGGTCCTTGAGCTCCTTGACCTCACCAGCTAAAGTAGTGACCTGAACTTTCAGTGTTATATTTTAAGTCTTTAACTCCTCAAAAGCACCAGGTCCCTTTATTGATGACTGTTGAATCTTCAACATGAGATATGAAATTTCTGCATATTTGGTTGCCATTGATAGCCTTAGATCTTGCATCTATACATTCAATCTCTCTTACACATATATCAACTCTAAAACTTGGGACTTGGTCCCAACATTTCCCTCAACAAATCATTCTCAATCAATGTGTTTAATATGAATATTATTTCATAGTATCAGGTATACCTTACTCATATAGTACCTTAGAATGACTGAACACTCTATTAAAGAAAAAATCATAAGGCATTTCATGATTTCCATCCATAACATGCATAATTTTATGCATGTGTTCAATCATTAGGCAGGTAAGCTTATCGGCTCAAACTTACTCAGACACTCTATCAAGAATAGGTCTACTAATGAGGCCACAATTCTCTACTCAATCTTGGACTGGAAAACCTTATTGACAAGCTCAAAAATTAATTAAAACTATTCTTTCAAGAATTTCTTTCTAACCCCTGCACTAGAAGTCCCTCCCACTTTAGAGGTTGTTTGCATAAACCCCACAGATAGTTGCTAATTTTTCACTAACTTAATTCCAACCATAAGAATATCTAGAATGTTCTCAAAAATTTCCTCACTCAACTCTATTTTTATCCCTTACACTCTGTTAGACTTAATCGATCTTTTGCAAATTTTATGGTATGAAAAAAATCCCTTACCTCCTTTCGAACACTAAAGGAACTAGTTCTTTAAATAAGTGCATCCACTCTTGATGCCTCATAGATTCTATAAACTTAACCTTTCATGGATGATAAAACATTCTTAGGTCAAACACCCTTTTGACAACACTTTCTGAGATTTCAATATCTCATTCCTTTTTTCCATAGATAAAATATTCTCTTCTTTCAACACTTTTTTCCTGTTAGATGAACTATCAAATTCTTCTTTTGCCAAACTTTCTTGCACGGGAACAGGTCCTTCAGACACTTTTCTCTTCACTATATTATGTTTTTTAAAAATAGTGGTTTTTGACTTCGCCCCAGTGAACATGGTCTTTCTACCTTCTTATGGGTTCTTCCTCCTTTTGGTTGTTGAAACATTAACATTAATGTTAGTGTTACATCAACATCCTCATCTTCCATAATTTTTGTCTTTTTCATCCTTCTTCTTTTTGTTGTTGCTATTTTGCTAGCCTTCACATCATCTCCTAGCAACTTCTTTTCAATATTTCTTATGGTGTATGATTTGACCATCTTTTTAGGTTGTATATACTTCTCTTTACCCTTAGTTCCCCTTTGTTCACACCATTTCTATTTCAAGGGCTCATCATTGTCCTTCTCTACCTTATTTTCAATAGAGGTTTCATAGGTTCATTATCTTTTTAAGTAGTTATATGAGTCTCATTATATGTAGAAGGACGAGACTCAGATAGAAAGGGTTCTTGTACTTTGGCTACCTCTTTGATCACCAGCCAATAGATTAAGGCTTTCTTCTACCCAATCTTTCTATACTAAGGCACTACTCGAAGGATAGGATTTCTCAACTGGGAGATCTTTCTTGAACAGTTGTGCAAAAATTGAGTTTGACTTAAAGAGTCTTGGGAAACTTGATTCTTTAAGAGTTTCAAAAGGGATATTAAGTACTGGTGTCTCAGAAGGAGTTACTAGTGATTCAGACTCAATAAGTGACCCAAAACCTCTACAAGGATGCTCTTTAATATTTGTTATTTTAGGGGTTATTCCTGAGATTCCAAAAGTCATCTCAATAGTGGGTTCTATTATACCAAAGGTATAGGAGGTTTAATAAAGAAAAGATTTTCTACAGTAGGTATATACAGACATTATCATTTGGAGAAGAAGGATTTGAAGAGGAAGCTCTGTGCGACATTGTGGCTTTGAAAAAGAGAAGCAAAAAATTATTTGAAAATTTTATGAGCTTTGAAGACAAGGTTAATGAGAATTTTAAGAAATGATGAGAAGAAAAAGAATTTTGATTTATTTTTAAATAGGTAAAGATATGCAATGTTTGGGACGTGTCTGGTCCCTATTGTTACACCTTTTTGGATTTAAAAATACTGACAACTATTTAGTGAGGGAGAAAGGGCATGTGGCTATTTTGAGCAGTTACTTTATGAAGTTTTAAGAAAGTCAAGCATGATACTAACTTCTGGTATGGGACTAGGTCCCTTCCTTTCTTGAAATAAATTTCTTTATTTGATGTTTGTCACATCATCCCTTCTTATATGATTTCTTACTATGCGTGTATACATGCAAATTCATGGTACTGAGTTAGATCAACTAAACAAATTAAAACTAGGACACTTGCTCCCTAATTATAGAAAAGATTGTAAGAAATTGGATCCTCTGAGGTAGTTTAATTTATCTTGACTATGTCCAATCTCAATCTGTTTTTCACAAATTACTCTCTGTGAAGAACCTTTATGAATATATCAGCCATTTGATCTTCAGTTTTGCAAAACTTCACGCAGCTTGCTCCTTTTTCAACATTGTCTCTAAGAAAGTAATGTCTCACATCAATATGTTTTGTACTTTTGTGATGCACAAGGTTCTTGGCCATATTCAAAACACTTATGTTATAACACATCAATGGAATAATGTCAGTGACAATTCCCAAATCTTTCAACTGCTGCATGATCCAAAGTAATTGAGCACATCAGAAGCAGTAGCTATATATTCATTTTTAGTAGTATAGAAAGTAAATATTTTTTCTTTTTAGAACCCTATGAGATTATAGATGAACCAAGAAGATGAGTCGTTACAGAGGTACTTTTCCTATATACTAGATACCCTGTATAGTGAGCATCAGCATACCCTATCAGATAAAAATTATCTCCTGGGTCCTCTATTCTTTTTAGGTATCTGAAATACTCTGGGTTTTGGCCCTTGGAAATTTCCTAAACTTTGAGTTCTCTGTCCTTTTTACGACTCATTATAACAGTCATATGGTATGGGTACGGGTTAGTTGACCCAACTTGTAAGGTGTCCAGTGATGGTGGTTGGGTTTCTGTTGTGGTTACGATTAAGTGGCATGAGTCATTAGGTATGGTGATGAGTCGCTAGGGTGATCCTTCACTTAATCAGAAACTTAGTGACTTGACTTAGCTTTGATTACGAGTTTTCCACTAAGAGTAATAAAGATAGGTCATGACACATTATGGGAAGTCGCATATTGTCCTGTGTCAATCCCTTTGGATTTTGTCTTGGGTACGACTAGACCATATGATTCGTATAGTCTGGTCATGATTAGGGGAAATGGAGTTGTATGGTGGACAGTGTCTGGATGTCCAACTCACTATCTTGGTGATGACTCGTTGGTATGAGTCATATGTTATAGCCATGAGTCAAGGCGTCGACTCGTAACACCTGCGGTGTTTTATAATTTTAAGTTGGGGGTATTATGGACACTTTTCTCTTTTAACTCTCTTTGATATCATGACTTAAAACACTTTTTGGGACTTCATTAACCTATTATTCTCAATCAAACACTCTTAAAATCTCTCCCAAACTCTCTCTCAAGCAAGAGGCTAGGGTTTCTTCAAGACAATTACTTAGGGGCTTTCAAGAGTGATTTTTTTTGTCTTCCTTAGTTTTTAAGGCATGTTACTCCTCCCTCATTGTTATTTTATAAATACTTTGTGCTTTAATGTATGGTTTTCATGATATTGTTATGGTTTGAAACAATGGTTGGGGGTTTTGGATGTTCATGATTGAATAATGTTTCTCATGGTTTAATTATGTTTTCTTGCATGCTTTAGTATGATTTTGACATTATAGGATTCATGTTAATGGTAAATGGAATTTGGGTATTATGGATTCTCCAAATTACTTGGTTATGATTTTGAAACATATGTGCCCTCAACCTATGTGCTAAAATGCCAATGAGAATGATTTTGTCAGATAGTTTGACTAGTCTTGAAATCTTTGCATTGTATAAAAAGGTAATGGAACTTAAATTGTTCTGGTTGATTTTAAACCATTTGGAAAGGCCTTGGGGGCCATGGTTTTGATTTAATTAGAAACTTTAGAGTCTAATTGGTTTAATGGATTTAGTATGGCATAAAAGGATAGACTTGCTAGCTCTAATTTTGGTATGATGATAAAAATGGTTAATTCCTAATAAAAGACTCCTTGGTAAATGGTTGGAATATGTAAATTATTTTAATATGGGATTAAATGGGGGTGTATAGCAAAGTCATAGAAGGTGGAGGTCCAGGGGGCAATACTGAAAACTCATGTTTGCCGACATAAGATTTGGTCATGGTGACAGTGTGCATGATGCCACACTTTACATTTTTGGAGATGTAATTGTCATCTCAGATTTTTTTCTCCAGTCGTGCAACTAACAATGTAATACCTCATGTTTGAAAGCCACTGTACAACATATGACGCCTTCCCTTGAGTCGTACATACAACATATGAGTCTATATAGTAAGTCATACCTATGGTAGTATAAAGTAGTTGAATTCTATTGTAGATATAAGTTAACCGTCAAAGCATATTACGAATCATATGAAGTGAGATTTTGAGTTAAGCAGTATAGGTTCCCTAAGTTTTGGTCCAAGATATGAGTGGTTGTTTCAAGTCGTATAAATAAGTAATGAGTCGTAAGTTTCCACTCGTATGTTGACAGTGTGTGCTATCTTTGACACTACAAAGCTTATGAATTACTAATCCAACTCGTACCCTCATCATACGAATCGTATTGTTGACTCGTGATGACTGGTGATCAATTTGTGTTAGATTCAATTAAAGGGCTTTTTGGACTTTTCCCCTCATATAACTCCCAACCCATGACCTATAAACTTAAATAGACATTTTTTACTCTATCCTTCCGTTAATTAACAACATCTTTTATCCTTCTATCTTCAAGAACAACAAGATTAGGGTTTTCTCACCAAGTCATCTCTCAAGTTTCAAAGTTCAAGTCTTTTCCACAAGTCAAACAATTCCAGGTATGTGGGGTTTTGAACAAGGTTAATCTTCAATCATTGTGCCCAAAAAACATGATTTTAAGATTGATTTTACAAATTTTATATTAGGGCTCATCCCTTAAATTCTCATGTATTGAAGTATACTATTATCTTGTGTTTTAAGGCTAAAGATGCATAAAGGTTGCATCTATTCAAGTTTTAAACTTTAAGATTGCTATTGTGCTTTGAATTTCATTACTTTGATTTGGGTTTCTGATGAAAGTTTTCTATATGGGTAACGAACCTTGTATTTTGTTATAAGTGTTATTAAAGAATGTAAGCGTTTCAAGATTTAAGAATAAATATTAAGTTTACAAGAAAGTTTAAAGCTTTTGAAGTTCCATTCATATGCAATATAACATGATTCAAGAAAGCTTGATCTTTTGATCTTGTAATAACCGAAGACTACCCCCTAGTCGTTACACGGTGCTTACGGTCCCGAGAAACTACAAGCTAACCCATGAGCTGGTACCTACTGTGAGTACTGAATAATATAACCATAATTACAAAAAAATACTGACATGCCATAAGGTTTTAAATATCTAAAATCAAACTGAAATATAAACCTAGGAAAACGACTGTCTAAATCTAATAAAGTACTGATAAACTGAACAACTAACTGACTGTAACATCTGAAAAGCCTCTAAGACTGACTAACTGAGAGTTGGTGGGAAAAGTCCCCAACTAACTCTACTAACTACTGAAATAAAGACATTAAATAAGATAGTCTACCCTCAGGTGATGAGGACTCACCACTGCTACTGTACTGACGAGAATCTGAGGGACTAAGTGTGATCCGGGAACTGAGCGTCAACACCTATGATATGAGACATCACAGTGCAAAAGAAAGATATGCAATCAGTACTTTGAATGTACTGGTATGCTAAACGAGGTAGGATAGCAAGCAAGGTTTCATGAATAAGAGTAATGATCTATCTGAATACACATTTATAGCATGGAATACTGAAATGGAGAACATAAAATCTATAGATACTGAACATACATAAAAGTCTGTAAAATACTGAAAATACATAAAAATCTGTAGACACTGAGGATGCATGACCAAGCATATGTCATGAACTGGATGAAATCAGCAAACTGAAATACTGAAAATAACTAAAATCTGTACACTTTGGTCAAGTAATACTAAGACTAAAGAACTGAACTGGAACTGTGACTGAGATTGTACGTGAGAATGTGGGAGGTATCATCGAACCGACATTTTCCAATTTGAGCTAATCGGGGTCCAACCTATAACCCCAGTTGGAAGGGTGTTAATACCATTCCAAGGGTACTAGCAATGGCTGTGTAGATCCACTAAACTGATTTAATGTCCAAAGGACTAAGGGTGTCCAGCCTGAACTGACGGGTGACCCCTGTGAGATAGTCAAGCCTAATCTGACGGGTGACTACTCATATCCTACGCTGGCTATGTAGTTCTAGAGTATAGGGACTACTATTAACGACTCTGCTAATCTGACGGGGAAGCCGCCATCCCTATCTTCGCTCGGTGCTAAATCCTACTCCCAACAGAATGACACTGAAACGCTAGACTATTCTGAGTTTAACTGACTGTTCTGATAATGATCATGATATAATCTGAAGTTATTCTGAAGATGCTGAGACAATATTAAGTAAACAACTACAGTTTTGGGTATTCAATACCCCCAGGACTCAAAACAATAGTAGTAGCATGACACTAAAACATTGAAGGACATAGCATAAGGGCTCTTATTAAATCAATTGGTCTTGTAGGCATTTTATCAAACACTTATAGTTCATGGTTTAAAATAATCAAAGAATTACTAAAGGATTGGCATAATTGACATGAAATTCTCATGGAAAACACTAAGTCATGATTTAATTCAAAAAATGACAACACTAAAACATGAGGAATTGAATAACAATAATAACTTCGTTAAAAACATGGTATTAAATCAAAGTTCATGGACATTAATTGATGAAATCATGAGTTAAAATCAAATAACTTAAAAAGATCATAACTTTATAATTAAAAAGGTTACTTGAGCTCCATGGATGAACATCTAACATACATTAACAGATGAATTTCTCAAAGTTCTTGGGTGAATTCTTGAGATTGCTCTTGGTTTCTTGAGAGCTAGGGTTTGTAATTTAGAGAGAAAGCTCTTGAATTTTGGAAAAAATTATTAGAGGATGAAATTTTAAAATGTTTTTAGGGCTTAAGTATTCCATGTGGGTGGATTAAAATAATGGGATAAGACTGTTTTAACCCTGGACGAAATTTTATATTTTTGTGAAAAAATTTTGAGTTTGGCCCCTGGCGCGACGCGACACTATCGCACCGTGTCACTGAAACTGACGATTGGGAAACTGGTCTGTGACACGATGTTGGGAAATCGCGGTCCTTCACTGATTGGGACCTAGAAGTTCTCCGCGATGCGGTGGCATCGCGCTGCAATACTGAAAAATGACAAATGCAAAATTAGCCTATGGCGCGATGCGCCAAAATCGCGATACCTCACTGGAAATTGAAAATTGCTATTTTGCCTCTCTCTACGACGTGCTGATGGATAAAATGATGGTGTTTAATGACTGGAACTTAAAATCACCATAACTTCTTACTCGATTATTGAATTTGGGTAAATTTTATATCGTTGGAAAGCTAATTTAATTTCCTATGCAATGGTAGGCTCTAAACTAAAAAATAATTAGCATTTAAGAAATTTTATATTCAAATACTTATGTACTGAGACTTAGATTATGCAAGGAAAATACGAGGTGTTACAATATCTCCCCCTTGAGATCATTTGTCCCCCGAATGAAACTGGTTGAGCTGAGGGAATTGATGGACTAAGCTTACATACTGAATGATGCATAGAATGCATGACTGAACTAATTCATGAATTCACGACTGACATGAGCATGATGTGCAAACGAAACTGAGCATGATAGAGAAAAATCTTAAGAAGATTTGGTACCTTATACTGAATTTGGATTCGCGGAGAATAGATGAGGGTACTTGATCCGCATATCTGCCTCTGCTTCCCAAGTGGCTCCCTCAATGGACTAATTCCACCAAAGAACTTTGACTAGTGGAACTTCTTTGTTCCTTAGTCTACGAACTTGATGATCAAGAATTTCGACTGGAACTTCCTCAAAGGAAAGACTATTTTGAATATCTACATTTTCTAAGGGAAAAACTACAGCTGGATCACCAATACACTTTTTTAACAACAAGACATGGAATACTGGGTGTATTGAGGCTAAATCTGAAGGCAACTCTAGTTCATAAGCTACCTTTCCGAAATGACTGAGGATTCTGAAGGGACCGACATATTGGGGACTGAGTTTCCCTTTCTTGCCAAATCTCTGCACTCTCTTCATAGGAGAGATTTTCAAGAACACAAGATCACCGACCTCAAACTTGAGATCCTTTCTCCTCACATCTACAAATGATTTTTGTCGGCTCTGGGCAGCCTTAAACCTTTGTCTGATCAACTGTGCCTTTTCTAGCACATAAAATACCAAATCAGCCACTACTGCAGCCTCACCTACTTCAAACCAACCAATTGGAGATCCATATCTCCTACCAGAGAGAGCCTCAAATGGAGCAATACAAATACTGGAATGATAACTATAATTGTATGCGAATTCAATCAAAGGTAAATAGTTATCCCAACTACCCTTAAAATCAATAATGCATGCTCTCAGCATATCATCAAGAGTCTAAATGGTCCTTTATGCTTGACCGTCTGTCTGAGGGTGGAAGGTTGTACTGAGATGGACTTGGGTACGAGGCAAACCTATCACAAAGTCTATGTTCACTTTCTCCTATTTCCACATAAGAATACTAAACTCTTGTATTGACCCACTAGGTTTTTGGTGTTCAACCTTAACTTACTGACATGTAAAGCACTTACCTACAAACTTTGTAATATCTTTCTTTATCTCACTCCACTAATAGATCTCCCGCAAATCACGGTATATCTTAGTGGTCCCTGGATAAATAGAGTAACACATACCATGCACTTCTGAAAGAATTTATTGCCTCAAATCATCTACACCAAGCATACACAATCTACCCTGACAATGCAAAACATCATCTCCCTCTTGGGAGAAAACCTCTACTTTTTGATCTCTAACTGATTTTTTCAACTTAACTAGACTGGTATCTCTATCCTGCTTTTCTTTTACCTTGGAAACTAGAGATGATTTTGAGCTACTCTGCACCCACACACTACCTTCTATTGAATCGTGTAAATGGATACCTAGTCAGGCAAGCTAATGAATTTCCTTATCTAACTTCTTCTTACTATCCTCAACATGAGCTACACTACCCATAGATATTCTAATGAGAGCATCAGCCACTATATTGGCCTTGCTCGAATGATACAGAACACTTATGTCATAATCTTTCAACAACTCTAACCACCTTCTCTGACGCAGATTCAAATCTTTCTGAGAGAACACATACTAAAGGCTTTTGTGATCTGTGAACACATCTACATCACCCCATACAAGTAATGCCTCCAAATCTTTAATGTTAACACTACAGCTGATAGCTCAAGATCATGAGTCGGATAATTTTTCTCATGGGGTTTAAGCTATCTAGAGGCGTAGGCTATAACCTTACCTCTCTGCATGAAGACACAACCCAAACCTACTCTGGATGTATGATAGTACACAACAAAACCATCTGAACCATCTGGTAGAGTCAAGACTAGGCTGAGGTGAGTCGAGTCTACAACTCCTAAAAACTCTTCTCACAGGAATTTGACCACTGAAACTTAACTTTCTTCTAAGCCAATCTGGATATGGGGGATGCAATAGAATAAAACCCTTCAACAAACTAACGATAATAGCAGCTAAACCCAAAAAACTCCTGATGGAGAGATGGGTCTAGGCCAGTTTCTCACTGCTTCAGTCTTTTAAGGATCAACTTTAATGCCATCACCAGAAATTATATGACCAAGGAATGCTACTGATCTTAGCCTGAATTAACACTTATTGGATTTAGCAAACAACTGATGAGCTCTAAGAGTCTAAAGCACTACTCTAAGGTGGTATGCATGCTCATTTTTGCTATGGGAGTAAACAAGAATGTCATCAATGAAGACTATGATGAACATGTCCAAGTACTGCTTTAACACTCTGTTCATCAAGTCCATGAAGGCTGCTGGGGAATTTGTAAGACCAAAGGACATAACTAGAAATTTGACGTGACCATACCAAGTTCGAAAAGCTGTTTTTGGAATATCACATTCTCTGACTCTAAGTTGATTATAACCTGATCTGAGTTGTATCTTGGAAAAGAAACTGACACCCTGAAGTTGGTCGAACAAGTCATCGATTCTAGAAAGTGGATATTTATTTTTGACCATGACTTTATTCAACTGACGGTAGTCTATGAATATTTTAAGAGAGCCATTATTCTTATGCACGAATAGAATAGGTGCGACCTACGGGGAGATGTTGGGTCTGATGAATCCCTTATTTAAGAGATCTTTCAACTATTCTTTCAGTTCTTTGAGTTCAGCTGGAGCCATTCTGTATGGTAGAATAGATATAGGTTGAGTATCTGGAGAAGGTCTATTCCGAAGTCAATTTCCCATTCAGGAGGAACTCCGGGAAGATCTTCAGGAAATACATCTGAGAATTCATTTACTAATGGGACTGACTCAAGAGTAGGAGTTTCTGAGTTAGAGTTTTTGACTCACACAAGATGATAGACACACCCCTTAGATATCATCTTTCTATCTCTAAGGTAAGAAATCAACTGACCCCTCAACCTGTTCGATGCAATTCCTCAATGGCAAATATGTTACTACAACAACAACATATCCGAAGTTTAGCTTACGTTCACCACCTCAAAAATCAAATCAATATGCTAATTATCTAATGAACTAAAATTACCCCAATACATCAATAAGCTAAAATTACCACAATGAATTTTGATGATGAATTTTATGCCTGAAGAACCCTTACGGCTAAAGTTGATTCTGTGAATATTTGAAAGTCGATTCTAGAATTTGGAAGAAAAAGTTGATTCTGAAATTTGGAAGAAAGAGAGGAAAAAAACTTAATTCTAGAATTTGAAAGAAAGAAAGAAAGAAAAAGTTAATTCTGAAGACGAAATAGATTTAACAGCGAATAATTTGGAGAAGGGTATTTTCATCTAAAAAATAAGACTTAACAAGTTAAGGCTATTTTAACAAAGCCTTTTTATTTGGGGCTAAAATTTGAAAGCCACCAATTTGGGTTTATATTTGAGAATAACCCATAATAGATGAGGCACGTGACTTTCGAAACATAGCTTCAACATAAGAATAACAAAGGCCCAATTTAATTTTGGAACTTCTTCATCATCTCATGTGAGTTCAATCTGCTATAGTCGTTTTGTGTTGTGGTTACAGAAATAAAATTTCTTTTATATTTTTTTACTCTTTTGAAATAATTCAAATACTCATACCTTCAACCTAACATTGTCTTTTGGCGTCATACAGGAAATTCAATTTTAACATTATTTTACTCTTAATCACTAAATTTTGTATGTTGCGGTCAAATATGTTAAGAAATTTTCAACATGTATCTTGAAGAATGAACAATTCATTTATTTTAAACATTGAAAAATAGCTCAACAATTCATTTATTTTTGAATGGAGGGATTATATCTTAAAAATCAAACTCTTTCCTCAAATTTGAGTAATAAGCATTCTCCCCCCTTGTACTTTGACATTGTTTATTTTAACCTTGGATTTGCAATACTCTACTTATATAATGATTTTTATAGTATATATCATTTATTTTATTCAAGTATTTACATTACTTTTTTAAAGTTCTTTAGTATTATCAGTACAATAATTTTTTTATAAACTTTCCACAAAAGCTAATGCTATTTTTTATGATTGTTATTTTATTAGATGCATTAAGTGCGTATATATACATATCTATACACATGTATATGTGCATATTTAAGTTTTGCTTATCTCTTAGTGTCTATTGTTTATATAGATAAATGAGTTTTGATTGTTACTAATGAAATAATCTAAATGAAATCTGGAGAAGGTAAGTGTACGCAATCGGTTCCATCACCTCAGAGGAAGTATACTAAATAATAAATTAAAATTTATTTACAACATAAGTAAAATTCAAGAATTAATTTATTGTAAGATATATTTTTATTTTATTAAATAATATTGTATTATATGCATTGAAATAAATTTATAATGTTATTTTTATTTGTTAATTTCACCTATATAAATAGATATTATAATTTTGATTACTATTGCAAATTCATTTTCTTATCCTAGTTATTTCATTTAGAATGTCATTAAATTATTATATACTAAATAAATATTTCTTACTTTTTTTTTTCATCTAGAAAATAATATTTATTTTTTTATTTAAATAAACTTACTACACATATTTAAAAAGTAAAATGAATATCATGATTTTAAAGAGGTAAAGGAAAATAAAGGAGATAATACTCACAAAAATACCTAGATTTTGACCGGATTTTCAGTTGAGCATCCTGTACTTTGTGGGGGTCCTATTACCCCCTAGACTTTTTAAAGTGGATTTAATCCCCTTTCTCTCCTTCGAAACACTATATCTAGTTTCGGCGGCTGGTGGTGTAAAACACACGCCAATCTTGTTTTTACACATATTTTTTTTTTTGCAGAGAGCAGTGTAATACACGTACCAACCTCATATTTATACGTGTACAAATGGAAAGATATATGCCATTAAAATACGAAAAAAAAGTCTAGGGGTAATAAGACTCACGCAAAGTTCAGTATGCTCAACTGAAAATCCGATCAAAGTTCAGATATTTTTGTGAGTATTATCTCAAAATAAAGATCAATAGTATAAGGGTAAAATGGGTTTTAAAAATAAACAAATAGAGAAAAGGAGGGAAAATGATTATTTAAAGTTAAGGGGGGGGGGTTGATTTTTAAAATAAAGTTGAGGGGCTGGGGGTGGGGGGAATGATTTTCACCCATATTAAAATAAAACATACATACAGGATTCAAAATACTTAGGACACACAAAATTGTAAGAGTAAAACATCTAGTACACCCCTGAACTATGACCAAATGTTCTATGACACACTCCAACTTCACATGGGTCCAATTATCTCCTAAACTCAATTTTAGTGTATTTTTATCACCCTTTTTAGCTGATGTGACACCTTTTTAGCTGACGTGACACCTTTGATGTGTGCTCAATTTTTATATAATAAAGGTGTCATGTCAGCACAAAAAAATGATAAATATATGCTAAAATTGAGTTCAGAGGGTAATAGGATGCATGTAAAGTTGGAGTGTGTCGTAACAACTTTGATCATAATTAAATGAGGTACTGGATGTTTATCTCAATTGTAAACATATCAAATCAAAATAAAAATACTTACAGGAACTGAAATTCTTCGAATACTTGAAACTTTGTCTTCCACTAAGCTAAAAAATAAAGAAGTAATAGATTAGTGAAGGAATATTGAGCGAGAGAATGAAAAACCAACATTATAAATGGATTAGTGGGTGTCTTTATTATAGAAACTCAAAAGTAAGAGGCAGTTACGTTATTAATAGGAAAAATTACCGGAAGTAACAAATTTAAGTCCATAATTACAATAAATAACAATACTTTCTCAAAATTACATTTATAGCAAAAGTAGCATTGTTTTGCCCATTAGCTCTATACACGCATGTTTCACTCTTTTTTTCCTATTTTCACTTTATTATTTTACCTCTCCAATTTACCCCAAAAAAACTTCACAAACATCATCTCTTTCCTTTTTTTTTCCACACAATTACACCTACACTATGTGTAATTTTTTTCACGTAAATTCGCCAATAAATAAACCCTAAATTCCACAAAAAAAGTTTCTTCAATTCGCGTATCTCTCTTTCTTTTTTCACACAGTTATACCTTCCCTATGTGTATTTTTCTCCCTCTTATTTTATTTTTTTTGCCATATTTTGTAATCTCTAATATCACTATCTATTTTTTTTTCAAACTGCGCATATGGTGGAAAAGGAGTATGTTGCTGCTAAGTTAAGATGAGTGTATTTTGGTTTGCTTGAAAATGGGAAAATGAAAAATTTTATTGGTTGGTCCGTAAAGTGGAGAAAGAATTGTGTATTCTATTGCTAATGATTGAAGCATGGAGAAGATGAAGATGATGTGTTGTTCTTTGTCTGGTGAAGAGAAAAAATTGCGACCCCCCTATGTGTGTGTAATAATACTCTATCAAATATAGAAATGGATGATTAGTTTGTTATAAATACATATAAGAGTTATATTTATAATTTTTATAAAGTAAGAAATATATGGATTAGACATGTATTTTGTAAATACATATGCAGAACTATATGTATTTTTTTGTAATGTAATATGTATTATGTAAAAGAAAACATATGCATATTATGTATTTCATGTACTTATGTACTTATTAAAGAATAACATGTGTACTTATTTGTATTTTTTACTATTTAAGATATGTATCATGTATTTTTTGATTACCCATATGTATATGTATATAGTTGTCCTTTTTGTTATAGAGATTTTGTATCCTATATGTTTATATATACATACAAGTCAGATATGTATTTCTGTAAATATATATGCAGATATATATATGTATGTTTTGTACTGTAAATACATATAGTTACCTATATGTATATATATATATATATATAGTTGTCACTTTTGTTATAGAGATTTTGTGTCCTATACGTTTATATATACATATGAGTCAGATATATATTTGTGTAAATACATATACAGATATATATGTATGTTTTGTACTGTAAATACATATGTAGATCTGTATGTCTATTTATTTTGTATATTTTTTAAATATGTATATGTGATATAGATATTTGTCTTTTAGAAATAAAAGATAGAGATAGAAGAGTAAAAAAAAATAGAAAAAGACAAAAAAAGAAAAAAAAATCTGAAAAAAATAGTGAAAAAGAAAAAAAAGAAACAGAAGTGTAAAAATAAAAGAGAACAAAAGAAATACAAAAATAAAAATATATATAAAAAATAAAAATAAGAAAAGAAAAAAATATGAGAAAGGAAAAAAAAAGAAAACGAAAAAGAAAACAATAAAGAAAAAAATGACAAAGGAAAAAAAGAAAGAGAAATAGAAGAGACAAAATAAAGTGGAAAGAAAAAAATCAAAAAGAAAAGAAAATCAAAATAAAAAAAATTAAACGATAAAAAAAAGATGAAAAAAACTAACAAGAAAAAAAGTTAGAGGTATAAAAATAGAAGTTTTTGTAAAAGTAAAAGCGAAAAAAAGAATTTAAAAAATAAAAATAGAAAAAAAGAAGAAGAAAACGAAAATAAGAAAAGAAAAGAATACGAGAAAGGAAAAAATAAGAAAACAAAAAAAAATAAAGAAAAAAATGAAAAAAGGAAGAGAAATAGAAAAGATAAAATAAAGTGAAAAGAAAAAAATAAAAATAAAAAGAAATTAAAATAAAATAAAATGAAAACGATAAAAAAGAAGATGAAAAAAAATTAACAAGAAAAAAAGTTAGAGATATAAGAGAGTGAAAGAGAGAAAAAAAACATCAATGATGATTTATTTTGAATTTTTGAAGTTGAGTTTGATTTAGAAAAGGAATCTACTAATTTAAATAAGAGTAATTTATGAAAAAGGATCTACTAATTTAAAAAGAAATTTAATGTTTTAATTACATGAGATAATTATTCTTTATTTAACTCAATTGATTTGAGTAAAAGTAAGACAGTAAATCTTGTTGTATATGTATTTTAGTAGCAACACTTTTATAAAATCCAAAATATAAGTTGTTATTTCAGGTAATTATGAAACAATTGTTATGAAACTCCTAATTATGAGCTTAAATTTGCTAGTTATGAAATTTTTCCTTAATATTTATAAGCAAGATACGTGTTTGACTTTTTTAGTTCTTTGTTTTCTTATTATGTTTGGATTTTATTTTTTTTATTTTAAAATTTAAAGGAAGTTGTTTTTATATTTTTAAAAAATTGTTTCCATACATCGTATATTAATATGTTTTTTCCTTTTATTTTAATTTTCTTTTTTGCTTAGTAATTTGATTTTTTGTAAAAAAGGTATAAAAATTAGAATTGCAAATGATATTTTAAAAAGAGGGATTTTTTTTTAAATAGAGTAGAGGTGACGATTTTAAGATTAGTGTTAACGATATTAATTTAAAATCCTCAAGTTTTATTATTTACACAAAGATACCTACCTCATATTTACACAAAGATCCCTACACCATCACCACCACTCCTCCTCCACACCTTTTTTGTTGCTGCCTGCTGCCGCCATCTCCTCTTTCTCCACTATCACTATCACTATCATTGTCACCTCTTCCAGATTCACCATTATTTTCTTTCTCTACATAACTATCGTCTATTTTTCTTCTTTATCAACACCACAACAAATGTCACCTTCTCATCCTGCGTCACCACCACCACCACTACCTCCATTTTTATCATAAATATCACTTTTTCATGTGCTTCTCCTCCAATCAGATATTTTTTCAGAAATTAAGTATCGAAGTTGCTGCAGCAACTTCGATAGTTGCTGTAGCAACTTTGATAATTGCTCCAACAACTTCGATAATTGTTGCAACACAACAACTAATAGTAATTATTGCAGCAATTACAGCAGTTGCTGAAGCAACTCTCGTAGTTGCTGAATTGGCTAAATTATTTCTTCATTCATTTTTTAAAGAAATCAATTCTTTTTCAAACTTTTTAATTTTTTTTTTCAAAAAATAGTTCATGAAAATTAAAAAAGGAAGAACGAAATAAAAGAGAAAGAAAAAGAAGATGGAAGAAGAGGAAAATCTATATAGAGAGAAAAAAATAAGAAGAAAAAGATGGGGAGAAAGAAAAAGAGAAGAAGAAAGATTGAAAGATAAGAAAAGGGGGGAAACTCTAAAATTTAAAATTTAAGGACTTTTTAAAAAATTTAAAAGTTTTTAAAAATTATACTTTACATTCCAATTAACTTAATCATAATTTCAATGAAGTTTTGACTTTAGCTGGTTAAAGTTGTCACTATTTTTAATTTAAAGACTTTTTTGTCACCTCCAGTTAATTTTCTCGACTAACCCATGTTATTTTATTAATAATATTTGAAAAAGTTTATATTGTAGAGTTCTCTGTTTCTTGTTGTAACTGTTCATTCTCTAATTTTATTAATAATATTTATTGAGTATTATCTACTTGACTACTTACTTTATTTTATATAAAATTATGATCATCCTATATTATCTCAATTCCCCAATTTGTACATTTTTCTACTATAACATTTTAATTAGTTTTCGTCTCTATTATTTTGTCTATAAATGAAATTACTTCAAAATGTGAATCTTTTAAAAAAAAATTTAAAAAGTAAAAATGAACAATATTTTTAATTAGTACGTATACAAATGTAACTGTTATGGGTAGTAAGGAGTAAATTCCCTAAATAGTCACCCATGTTAGAAAATTTGCCTTATAATATCATTTTTGTTTCTTTTAGGATCATAATATCACCTAACTATTTCTATTTTTCTCAAAATATACTTGACATAATATCAACATCATTCTTTCTTTTAATAGGATGTCATGCCACATATGCCATGTCACATTTTTCTTTTTTAATAATAAATTTTTTAACTTTTTAAACCACCGATCTTTTACCCAAGAAGAAAATTACAAAGAGGCATATTTTTTTGCCTGAAAAAGTTTTCTAGGGTTCTGAGGCAACTTCTAACACATAATCCTCTGGTTCTTTAAGGAAATTGTGGGTTCTTCAATGAATAAATTAATGAATTTGCAGAATAGATTGTATCCCTAGCCTCTGTATACCTTTGATGTCGACCAAAGAGATCGTCACGAGGTAAAATTCAATCTTTTTTTTTCAATCTTTGAAGTTTAAATTGTGAAATAATTTGAATACTCAATGTGGTATTGGAGTAATTTTCTTAAAATTTAGAATTTTTTTTGCTTCTTTTTTAATGGGATATTCTGTTGTTTGAATCTGCGCTATGTGTTTGTGTCTATAGTCTGTGTAGAACATGGGAGACATCTACTCTTAAGGAGTTATTTGGTTGAGAATAACTAGAATAAGTTATTCCACCATAGGTGATAACTAATTCCATCACTTAAATAATTTCGGGATTAAGTAATGCCTTCATCCAAACGTAGGATAAGTAATCCTGCATTTTATCTCAAAACCATTGCACCTTATACCTCTAATGTTTATAAATTTCTTGCATCTCTATGTGCTCAAAAAGGTTGTTGACGTTTCTTCAAATCAATCTCCAGATCAGTCAAAGAACAAGCTGAAAATGATGATTTGCGGGATTATTCTAAATTTTATCATCCAGAAATTTGGGTAGATTCACAAATGGATTTGAACTTAACAAAACAGTCAACTAGAACTCACGTAATGAATTCTTGATTTATTTTTTCCAGTTAATTTATTGCAAAGTTATGATTTTTTTCCATTAATTTCATTGCTTAATTGTATTTTTCCCCCTCTATTGTTAGCTCAGGGAGGTGTGCATGTTGAAGCTGTTGATTGACCTTCTTTTACAGCAAAGAAAGGAAGTCATTTTGAAAGAGAAGTCATGACGAATTATGTAGTTTTGTTGAAGAAGAAGAGAAACTTTAGTAAAATATAAGGATTATGCATTAGTTTCTTTTGTTAGTTATGTGAAACACTTATTTAGACACGTCTCTGTGGTCATATTATGGCGTGGTACAATGTGATGTTGCCACTTTCATATAAAACATTATTTAGCTGTAAATTATAGCAAGTTATGACACTTTTTTGAAGTATTGATGCTATAATTTATTATTTTGAAGGCCAAATTTGTTTATGCATATAGTTTGGTAAGACAGTGAAGAAAATTTATTATTATGTTTTGTCTTCCTGATTAGCTCCAAGGAACTAATTTAATTTTTTCTTTTGATAAGAGAAAGACTAATTTTTTGTATGAAGAGAAGTTGACGTTCATGCAAATACTGGTGAATGAAATAGAGAATAAAGATTTTCTCTATGAAATTGAAGTAACTAAATTCTCGTACAGAAATTAATGCATTGAACTATTGAAAGTATAATAACATATATACTTATTCACCATTGCAGCTTCGAAATCTTCAAAAATTAGATAAATACTTTGATTGAATATGTAAAAAATGTTGTTTATTTTAAAATTAGGTAAATATTTTGATTGAATACATAAAAAAAGTTGATGCTTATAGAGACATAAACATTATTGTTAAAAAGATAATAATGTGACATGGCATTCCTATGTATTAGGAAAGAGAAGAATGTTGGTATAGAGTAGTAGGGTGATATTGTGATTTTAAAAAAAAATATTACTAGGTAAATTTTTAAACATGGTTGATTATTTAGGGAATTTACTCAGGTAGTAAGTGTACACTCACGGAAAGGAAGGAGATTTGTTCGTCGGATCTAAGCATTAGATCTGAGGAGGGTGAATGTTCAAAACAAAGGGGAGCTGATGATATTAAAAAGGGAGTTCTGGAGGAAGATCACAAAGGGGATAAAGTGACATCTCAATCTGGAAAGCAGCAGGAGACTCGAGAGGAAATACCAAAAAATTGGAGTGGTCTGTTCACGCAGAATCGAGCCGTTTCGAATGGTATAGCTTTGTCCTTTATCCCACCTGTGGTGGTAAATGGAAAATTGACTGTTAAATGAGAAGAGGTTGAAATCGCTGAGCAGACTAAAGAGTGGAAAAATGCTTTAGTTCTCTATTCTATGGGGAAAATTCCTAGCTACAGTTATATGAGTAGTTACATAACTAGAACATGAAGTAGCAAAGCCTGACATATATCTGCATGACGACGGGTTCTTTGTGGTGAAATTTCACAGTGAACAAGATAGAGATCATGTACTATTTGGGGGACCTTACACTATGAATGGGGTTCCTTTGATTTTGAAGAAATGGGACACGAAATTTGATTTCCAGCAGGAATTCCCTACAACTATACCTTTGTGGGTAAGGTTTCCCAACTTACCACTTAACTGCTGGGGTCCTGTTACTTTGAGTAAAATAGCAAGCAGCTTAGGGGAACCGGTGTATGCAGACGAATGTACTAAGAACCAGACCAGGATTTCTTATGCTAGGGTCTTAGTGGATATGGATACTACACAAGAGTTACCTACTGTTGTCGAGATAATAGAGCCGTCAGGAAGGGTTTTCACTCAGAAGGTGGAGTATGACTGGAAACCTGCCTATTGTAAGAAGTGTGTTGAATATGGCCATGTTTGTAAAGAAGACACTAGAAAGGGAATTGTTCAACCGCTGAGACATGAGGAAATGCAGAATCACATGAGAAAGAAAATAGAGGAGGAGACAAGGGCAAAAAAGTAGTTCAAAAATGGAACCCAACTGGACAACGATTTGTAAGACAAGAACAGGGGATCCGGTAAGCTATTGCAGATGATAACACTGAGCAAGTGAATATGCTGATTTCTGCTGATCCCAAACTTTCAGAGATATATGGTACAAATGTTGTATGTGATCACTAGGAGGTTGGAATTTTGGCTAGTAACTCATCTATACCACTACAAAAGGCTAATGATATAGGTAAGCGAATACAAGGCTCAAAAATGATGGAACAGAGGGTAGAGGGCAAAGCTCAAAGCTGGTGAGTACAGATAACAGATTCTCACTGTTATTAGAGGACAAAGAGGAAAGTGTGAGGCAAGACAAACCTCCAGAGGGAGGTAAAATCCCTCTTACACTATGAATTGGCTTGTGTGGAATGTGAGAGGGCTAAACAGACCCTCTAAACAAGGAGAAATAGGAGGTTACTTGAGGAAACACAAAATACATCTGGCAGGACTTGCAAAAACTAAAATAAAAAAGGAGAAAATTGGCCCTGTTTTGCATAGAGTTACCCGGGGGTGGAGCCATGCTGCCAATTATCAACATATAGAGAACGGGAGAATTTGGGTACTATGGAAAGCTACAGAGGTGGCCGTTGATATTATTGAAATGCAGAGCCAATATATCCGCAGTGAAGTAAGGGACAGAAATACTAACTTTCACTGTTTTCTCACTATAGTCTATGGTAGTTCTAATAATGTGGAGAGGCAGAATTTATGGATAGCATTGAATCGACTGGGTGAAAATATGACTGAGCCTTGGTGTATAAGTGGGGATTTTGATACCCCGCTACACTCAGGTGACGGAATTGGTGGTTCACCAATAGAAGCGACTGAAACAAGAGAGTTCCAACAACTCATAGAGACTCTAAATCTAGCTGATATGAAGGCAGCAGGTAGATTTTATACTTGGACCAATAGACATATCTGGAGCAAAATTGACAGAGCACTATGTAATGAGAAATGGATCCTATGTTATGGTGGAGTTACAACTCACTTTAGGGAAAATTTCTTTTCAGACCACTCTCTTATACATATTACAGCTGTTGTGCCTGATAACAACAAGAAAAAGCCTTTCAGGTTCCTCAATGTTTTAGCTGATAATGAGCAATTTATGCAGATTGTTCTACAATTCTGGAGGAGGCCAGTAAGCGACACAAATATGTTCAAACTTTGGAACAAATTGAGTTTCTGTAAAGAACCTCTCAAGCAACTGAAACAAGCAAAGATGGGCAGTGTAGAGAGAAGAGTAGAGGAAGCAAGAAGTAGACTATTAGATGCTCAGTGTTTGCTGAATATGCAACAGACCCCTGACCTGCTGGAAAAGGAAAGAGAAACACAAGAGGACTGAATAAATGGCTAAATCTACAGGAGAAAGATTTTAGACAAAAATCCAAAGCTCACTGGATTACTACTGGTGATGGTAACAATAAATATTTCTTTAATTGTATGAAGGCTAGAGCTAGTAATAATGCCATTTCAATTTTGAAAGATGATGGAGGGGTAATATTACACAAACACCTGGATATTGAGGCTGAACTGTTAAAATTTTACAAAGGGCTTATAGGTGATGTAGCTGAGAATCTCCCTAGTATTGACCTGAGTGTTATGAGGCAAGGTAATAGAATCACTCAGCAACAAAAAAAGGAGATGTGCATGCCAGTAACAAGAGCTGAAGTGAAGAAAGCACTATTTAAGATTGATGACAACAAATCCCCCGGTATTGATGGTTTTTCTGCCTATTTCTATAAGAAGGAATGGAATATTATTCATGAGGATGTGTTTAAAGCTGTTTTGGACTGATTCACCCAGCATAGACTACTCAAAGCTATTAATAATACAGTAGTTACATTAGTGCCTAAGTCCTCACACCCTGAAACTGTGAGGGACTTTAGACCTATTGCCTGTTGTACAGTGGTCTATAAAATAATCTCAAAGATTATTTCAACCAGAATTAAAGGAGCGTTACATGGGATAATAGGCCACAACCAATCGGCTTTCATTCCAGGAAGGCTGATATCTGATAAAATTATTCTGAGTCATGCGCTGGTAGCTTATGACTCAGTTGAGTGGTACTTCATAGAACAAATGTTGAAAGAAGTGGGCTTTCCTAGCCAAATGGTTAGATGGATTATGACTTTTATTCAAACAGTGAGCTATACATTTCCATAAATGGAACTCTTTCAGAAACAATACAGGCAAAGAGAGGACTTCGACAAGGAGATCCCATGTCTCCTTATATTTTTGTCATTGTTATGGAATATCTGAACAGATGCCTGGACACTCTGAAGCTGAATCCTGATTTTGATTTTCACCTTAGATGCCAGAAGTTGGGTATTACGCACTTGTGCTTTGCAGATGATCTCCTATTATTTGCAAGAGGGGATGTACAGTCGTTGTCTTTGCTAAAAGATAAATTTAATGTATTATCTACAACATTCGGATTGAAGGCCAATATGAGCAAAAGCCAAGTGTATTTTGGTGGAGTGGAGATTACTGTACAGCAAAGTATTATGCAGATATTGGAGTATGAAAAGGGAGATCTACCATTTAAGTATTTAGGGATGCCCTTCTCTTCAAAAAAACTTACTATATCACAGTGCATGCCTCTGGTAAACAAGATAACAACAAAAATTACAACTTGGATGGAAAAGAGCTTGTCATATGCTGGCAGAGTTCAACTTATTAAAGCGGTGTTGTTTGGAATACAAGCTTATTGGGCTCAACTATTTTTACTGCCAAAGAAAATAATGAAGATGATCGAAGCTGCTTGCAGAAGTTATCTATGGACAGGAGAGGCTAATATTACTAAATGGGCACTAGTGGCTTGGAGGACAGTTTGCTTACCAAAAAAAGCTGGTGGACTTAACCTTGTAGATTTGAAAATCTGGAATACTGCAGCTATATGTAAACTTTTATGGGCGTTAAGTCTCAAAAAGGAGAAATTATAGATTACATGGACTCACACATATTACATTAAGAGGCAACAAATCTCAACTATGCTCATTCCAGGGCAGGCATCATGGATCAACAACAACAACAACAACAAACCTAGTGTATTTCCACATAGTGGGGTCTGGGGGTAAGATGTACGCAATCCATACCTTTACCTCTAAAGAAGTAGAAAGGCTGTTTCCGATCAGGCATCATGGATGATTAGGAAAATTTTGAGTATGAGGAAATATGCTCACATAGTAGGGATGACAAACAACACTACTTCCCAAGTGCTGCATAATGGAGATTTTAAGATCTCTAAGGCTTATACCCTCTTAAGAGGAGAGACAGTGAAGGTGGACTGGAGAAATTTAGTATGTAATAACTGTGCAGAATCCAAACAAGTGTTTATATTATGGCTACATGGACGACTACGAACAAAGGATGTATTGCTGAGGTGGGGAATGGCTATAAATGCGACCTGTCCCCTATGCAACTCAGTCCCCGAAAGTGCTGGCCGCTTGTTTTTTGAGTGTATATTTGCTAAGACAACATGGGAAGCTGTATTAAACTGGAAACAATGGCACAGAAGGCCGTTTGACTGGGACATGGAATGGCAATGGGTGAAAGGAATTCAAAAGGTAAAGGCACAAGGGCAATAATATTAAAAGTTTTGCTGCTGTGGTCTATATGATTTGGCTGGAAAGAAACAACAATATTCCATAACAGAAATGCAACAACAGAAGCGATCATCTAGCAACTAAGGATAGAACTCTGCATTAGAGTCCAAGGGAATAGGAAACTTGCAGACTACCTCAGAAAATTAGTATAGCTGCAAATGTTCTAAGAGATTGAGTTTGGATAGGAGTGTTATTGTATTAGAGGTAGTTGTGAGAAGGGGAACAAAGGTTTTGACCCCTTAGCTTTGTATTGACCTTTCTTGGTAATTAATAAAATACTTTAATTGCCAAAAAAAAAAAAAACTTTGTTGGGGTAATGTTTAACCCAAAAAAAAAAAAAAAATTTGTTGCGTTAATAGGGAACGTGTAGGTTAGTTCATTTAGATTTTTTTTTAAAATTCGTTCTGTCTTTTTCATTTGTTTCAGATATTTTCAACTTTTTGTTTTGCAAATTTGTGTATGGCAGTTATTGTTTTTTAAATTATTATTTAATTTAATATTTATTTTTTTAATAATAAATACTATTTTTTTGTAGTATTGACACATGAAATTTTTAGTAACAACCACACAAATTCCGTGTAATTTGAAAGTAATTACAGATCATCCCTTTAGATTTTCTCTCTCCCTATTTTGTAAAATATACTCATACACTCGGGTGTTTGTTATACATTGTTGGGATGTATGATAAAACTGTTTTGCCTACAATTATGGATAGAGTAATCAGAGAATATATTCCAATTCCTTAAATAACGCCATTAATACCTATAATTATGTATTGTATGAGTAAATATAGTAACTGAAATTTAAATTCAAAAAAAGTTTTCTTTCTTGAACATTACTCCTCATTGTTGATATACGTTCTATAAAAAAAAATAGTCATCTTCTTTGTTGAATTATGGGAAAAAAAAATATGAACATCCCCATATTGTTGCGTCATTCCCGTGTTTGGGACTCGAAAATTAGTTATAAATCCTACAAAAGTGATGCAATTATTGTTTCGGAAAGTATTAACTTTTTGAAATTGATTGCGACTATCGCGATGGAATTGAGTATTGACGAAGTTAAAAAAAATTGAAGTCAAATACATTGTTGATGGTAATTCTTCTCCAATTATCATAAGGGATGATAATGGAGTGGGAGTTTACATTGAGTTGAAGAAATAATTTTTGAGGTTTGTTAATTTTTCGCTGTGTATATCAGCTTTCGACAAATTCAACAAGGATATCGAGTTTGACAGTAAAACCGGGCAGTAATGTGTATTGAAGGTAGTGGATCTGATTTTGTTGCTTTAGTGGTTGTTGAAATGCAGAATTAGTATTCATTATACGTTCCAGAATTTGAAGTAAAAAACTTCATTACTGATTGCAAGAATACTGAAATAAAGGTTAACTAGCTTTATAAGGATAAACAAACTCTGGTATCGGTAATGGCAAAATATGCAATATCGAATGACTTCAACACCTTTGTTAAATGATCTGATAAACAAAGGTATGAACCAATATATTATCTTTATTTGTTGATGCTTTAATGAATGTTATGTTCTGTAATAGCTATTTTGAACGAATTGGTGTCTGGATGAATGTTTTGTTTTGTATTAGTTGTTTTTGTTAACAATGTATAATGTGTACTTATACATTCGAATGAATGTATAATGAATCCGTAACAGGGCAATTTTACCTTTTTTGTTAAAATTATTTATTTGATAAGTATATTAATACATTGAGTACATGTTTAAATTTGATGCAACTATGTACTACACTTTCGTAACAAAGACTGCAAATGGGTCCTCAAGGTGTCTTGTATGAATCATTCGGAAATCTTTGTGATAAAAAGATTTGATTCAGAACATACATGCAGTCTTGGTGATAGAGTACTGAATAACTTGGTTGCGACAACAACTTTTGTGAGTGAATTTACAGCACCAAAATTAGTAAATTGCAAAAGAATATACACCCGCGGACATAATTGAAGAAATGAAGGCTGTTTACGGTGTTGATATTAACTACATGATGGCTTGGCGGGCAAAAGAGAAGGCAATTGCGATGCTTAGAGGTGGACCAGCTGATGGATATCGCAAAATGCCCCGTTATATCTATATGTTGAACCAGGTTTATCCAGGATCGCACATTCGGATGCACAAGACATTAGATAACGAGTTTAAATACTTGTTTATTGTCTTACATCTCATGATAAGGGGTTTTGAATTTTGCTGACCTGTTGTAGTTGTAGATGGTGCTCATTTAAGCAGTCCATACAAAGGAATGTTTGTATCGGCAAACATTCTTGATGTTGCAGGTATTGTACAATTCTTTTAAAACTTTTTTCAGTGATCATTGTTTAGTTTTATATGTATTAGATGTGATTATACATTGCTCTTGTATGTATAATAAAATATAGACTTGCAAAATGAGTACATATATTATTGACCTACACATATTTTTTTTTTAAATTTAGGATGTATTCTTCCATTAGCTTACGGTGTTGTGGATTTTGAGAACGACAATACGTGGACTTGATATTTTTTTTCATCAGTTTAAGGAAGCATTTCGGGAACAGGATAATTTGTGTATTGTATCAGATTGAAACGAGAGTATCATAAAAGCTGTGAGCATTGTTTATTCTAATGTTCCCCATCTAGCTTGCATTTGGCATTTATGAAAAAACACTTCCAAATATTTTAGAAAAAACAAAAATAGACTTAGTGACCTTTATTATTTTATGGCTAACAACACTCAGGAGAAAATTTGAAGAAATTCTAACTCTTAATGGGTTTAAAGCTTTGCGGATGACAGTATGTATTAGAATATTTATGTAATTAAATATTTTTTTCGTTATAAAATTTTATGGTAGTATCTGTATTAAATAATTCATTTCTAACAGGTTAAGGCAGCTAGTAGTTATCTGTACTGTGTATATGAATCAGAAAGGAGATACATCGTTGATATTGATCATGGCACGTGCAATTGTTGCCGGTATAAAATTGATGAAGTTCCCCATGCACACGCAATTGTTGTTTTAAAGAGTAAAAATATTGATGTGAAAGAGTATGGTCGTTACCATTCAAAATTGTACAGATCAAACACCATTGTCAGGACGTGTGAACTCCCGATAGTTTCTATGCCAGACATGAAGGATTGGAATGTTCCACAATTTGTTGATGACGAAGAAGTTCTGCAACCCAAATACAAAAGACCTCCGGGTAGGTCAAAGAAAGGAAGACATTTAAAATCTAGTGAATCATTTACTGCAAGTTTGAACTGTTGCGATAAATGCGGACGTGCATGCCACAAGGACATGCGATTACTTTTCAAAGGAATCGTGAAGAAGATAATTTGTTGTTCTAAATGCTTATGCATAGTTTGATATGCTGGAAGAACTTTGATTTATGTTTCTAATTATATCTGATGTTTAATTCTTAATAAATGTTTGACAATTTCATTATGATTGAATGCAGTTTACAAAGATCATATTTTGTCACCTTATCACTTACAATTATACATAGTTATATGTGTGTATATACTATGTAAATTGGGAACTGTTACATTAAATTATTGTTCAAATTTATTGTGTATTACACAGTTACCCAATAACATTTCTTATATAATTGATGTATGATATACTATTATAAATTAATAGCATGCATGATGTTAAACTAACACCATTTACTTTTAACTGACTGCTTGTACCAGTTTTTGATTAAACAACATAAGAAATGGCACATTCAGGTAACAAATTTGTGAAAGTTTAAGTAGCCATTCCAGTGTGTGTTGTGTGTATGAGTATGGATTATATGTTATGGTATATGTATGAAAAAAAATATTTTTGGTATAAAACACTCATATTTGCTTACCAATTATACGTTTAACGGTTGATACATTAACTAATCAATAAATGTAAAAGTCCTTGACAGTATGTTTACAATGTTTGACGTAATATTATACTTTATAAATAAGTATGATGTTAAATATTTTAGTTGTTTTCTATTAAGTCATGAACGTGTGACAACAAGTATGATGTTATGTAATACATAATTCTAAAAGTATAATACCTATTCAATGTATTATTAACTTATAACAGAATTTACATCAATGTAAAAAATACGATGTGCTACATATACATAACACATTTATGTGTAATATGTTGTTATACGTTATATATAATATTAGATAAGACTAACTCATTAACTACCACACTATATAGTAACAGTACAATAAGTGTACGTAAGTACGAAATAATTCTTCAAAAAGATGAATATGTATAAGAAGAAAAAGGACATCCATAAAATATAAATTAAAATCCAACATTCAAAACAAAATATTTTATGTAAGTGTTTAACATCAATTACTAAAAAAACAAATAGATTGTTACAAAAGAATGTAACTTTATAGTAACAATTGTACTTTCATCAGTTGTTTGGAGATAACTATTCCTTGGCCAATGAGGATCATCATTATCACTCGTGTAACCTTCCTGTGCTTTTGTTACTCCGTAATGACATAGTAATGAAGTATACTATGCACGTTGACTTTCAGCATCAAACCCACAAGAATGTACTTGTTGCCCTTTAGTTAAAATTTCTGCGTATGCATCCACAAAGATCCCACAGTTCCTAATTTGAAAATAAAATGAAGGAACAATCCGTTCAATAATTATACCATGATTATACATGTAAAAAAAACAAAATTCACTTACAAACTATCAAACACTTGTTGTGGTATATTTTGAACGTATTCAACAGCAAATGGGTTATGATTGATAAGGCCAGTTTGCTGAACAAGCTTTCCTTGATGCACTTCCAGTGTTGAACAGTCAATTCGCTGTCTTTACATAAAAACCAGTGTCTGACAAGTAAATAGGCAGCATCACTGCAAAATTTTGTATTTCGTTTGGTGGTTCCTTTTTTCTTTTACTTGACAATGAGTCATACACACGTATCACTCTCTCCTTCAACACAATTACAACCAATACTAGTGAAATTCTTTGCCATAGTTAACAATCAACCATATGCCATGGTAATTCATCAGGAATACAGAATCTATTAATTGTATTTGTAATAGCATCTTCATTCTTAGCCACAACACAAGATTCAACATAGTCTTATTGCGTGCATATCTGATCTGTTTGATTCACTGGATAATATCGACTATATGTCTTATCAATATATGTTTTGAAGAATCAGCTGGTTGTTGTATATCTATAATTATCACACAGCTGCAGCTTCGATTTCTTTCTCAAGTGGTAGAATATCACATCTAAGTGCTACATGTTATAAAGGGTAAAATATAAAAAATAGTGAAAGAAAACAGTATATTGTTTAGTTTTTATTACTTATTTGATTATCACATTTATGTATGAATTACTACCACTACATATATGGTAAATAATTGTAAGACCTTGTAGAATCTTAATCGTTTGATCCCTTTAAAGCATGCTAAAAGGGGTCCCTGACTTAGAAAATTTCAACTAAATGTTAGGACTTAGTCATTTCTAAAGCCCTACAACTTTAAGAAATTTATTTATGATCTTTCCGACTTTAGAAAGTTAGTTTTTAAGTTGATTCATGATTGGGGGAGTCAATAGTACATCTCGAGTGAGTATCAAAATTTTTGGAAAAGCGTAAGGGCGTGTTTGAAACTCTAAAACAGTGGATCAGGGCGATTGGCCCGCAGTGCCCTACCCAGAGCGGCGCTCCAGAGCCTGCGGCGCCCTGGCTAGTCCGACCCGAGTAAATTCTGCAGTTTTATTCCACGTTTTTTAGGGCAAATGGGTCATTTTCCTTTCACCCAATAGCTCCATAACACGGGATTAAAGCCCCAAATAGCATAATTGCCCATCCTTTTCACAAAATTCTCTCAAGGATGAGCCCTAGATTCATCAAGTTCAAGAATCAAGTCTCAAGAACTCACTCCAATCTCCACGAAATTAACAATCAAGATATGTTAGGTGTTTATTAATGGGTTTCTTTCACCCATGGAGTCCAAAAAACCTATTTAAACATCAAGTTTATATATTTATGATTTCCATGCTTGAAATTGATTGTATTCATGTTCATGGTATTAATTGAGGTTCAATTCATGATTTAATTACAAGTATCATGAAATTAAAATAGTTTTTATGGGGAATTATATGAATTTCATGCTAAACCTTTGAATTTACAATTGATTATTATATTCATGATGTTCATGAGTTGACTAGTATTATGTGAAATAACCATGCTCCCCAAGTGTTTGATAAAATGCTTATGTGAATTGACTAGTGAAAGCATGACATGTTAATATGTGATCCCATTAATGTACAAGCTCATGTATATCAAGTGTTTGACAAAATGTCTAAATTAATGCAATGTTAGCAATTAAGTAATATTATGCTTTTAAGATTATGCCATGCTTTACTTCCAATGCTATCGAGTCATGAGGGTATTCAATACCTGAAAATATAGCTGTTTACCTAGAGCTGCATTAGTTACAATATAGTCTCAGTAATGTCATGATCAGTAGTACTCAGCCTGTTACAGAACTCAATGGAACTCAGTTTAGTTCAGCTCAGTCTAGTAATCAGTGTCATTCAGTTGGGAGTAGGATTCAGCACCGAGTGAACCCAAGGATGGGGGATCACCTACAGGGTGCAATCCTTAGAAGCAGTCCTTGCATTCTAGAACTGCGTAGCTAGCTTAGGTTGAGATATCAACTTGTTAGTTGAGGGTTGATAAGGTGTTTTACCTGCCAGTTAAGGGTACCACCGTTCTCATTCAGGGCACCTGCCAGATGAGGGTGACTCTTCATCTTGTCTTTACCAGTGGCATGTTACTGACACCCTTCTAGCTGGGGTTACAGGTTGGACCCCAAGTCTATACAAAAAAGGGTATATCGATTAGATGATTACATCCCACAGTTTCAGTTTCAGTCTTAGTATAGAACTCAGTTCAGTTCTACAGAATCAGGACTGTAAAAAATAGTCACCCAGCTCAGTATAGAACTCAGTTAAGTTCTACAGAATCAAGATTGTCAGAAATTTTCACCCAGCTAATAGTAATATAGTTATCAGTGAACTCAGAATCAGTCTTTTAGTTATCAGAACTCAGTACCTAGTGTTAATATGATCTCAATTATAGTATACATAGTTATGTGCATAGTATTGCATAATCAGTATTTATAATAGTTTCCTAAATACATGTACTCTCATTCAGCTATATTCGTGTTACTTAACCTGTATTCTTCATGCATATGACCCCATGCATTCAGCCTTACCTCACTTAGCATACCAGTACATTCAAAGTACTAACGCATACCTTTCTTTTGTGCTATGATATCTTATATCATAGGTTCAGACACACGAGCTCTTGACCATACTTAGCATCCCAGACTATCAGTAGCATATTTAGTGGTGAGTCCTCATAGTTCGAGGACATAGTTATTTTTTAAGTATTTTAGTTTATTTTTTTAGTAGTCGAAGTTAGTTGGGGACTTATTCCATCAACTTCGTGTTCAGACAGTTAGAGACTTTTCAGACTAGATTATTTCAAATAGATATTCAGTTCTCAGTAATTATTTATCAGTATTTAATTTCAATTATGAACCTTATGGCAGTTTCAGCCTAATTCCGTATTATTACAGTATTACTACTCAGTTATTATAGTAGGTACCAGTCATGGGTTAGCTTATGGTCCTTTGGGATTATGAGCACCGTGTGACATTCGGGGTGCAGAATCGAGGCATTACAAACTTGGTATTAGAGCCTAAGATTCAACAGAATCCTAGGGAGTTTGAATGTCGCATCTAGTAGAGTCTTGTGCATGGGGGTATAGCGCGCCACAGTTATGAACAAGAGGCTATGAGGCATTTTAGGAAAAGTTTCTCTTCTTTCAGTATTTATATCATGCGAGTAAGCATGAGCTTAAATTAAACTCTCTGTCTAATTGTCATGCCTCAAAACCTATTAAGGCAGTGGCACCTGTAGCCGTGAAGGCCTAGGAGAACTAATCTATAAACTTATACTTCTCATGCTGTAACTGTGCCAACCAAAGGTTCTGACAAATATGATATAATGCATTGATGAGAATAACTACGTAGGCAAGCACAAAGCTATATATACAAGACTTGGCCGTTGGGGCCACAACACCTAAAAGACAAGACACTACCATGTTTAACTTACATTAGTCTATAAAGCCTCTAAAAGATCTATAGACATAGTTAGGGTCGGGACAAACCCCACCCTACTCTTGACTATAGCACAATACCAAAATTTATGGAACAAACTCAAAAAGCCCCGAATCAACCTAGAGCTCACCAATAGTCACTGAATATCCTATGTTTTTGTTAGCGAGGTATATTAGCTAAAGCACCTGTGCCTGAAGCATGAAATACAGGTCCCCCGTGAGGGACGTCAGTACGAAAATATGTACTGAATATGTAAAGCTGAAGGTAACAACACATGATACAAGAGCTTAACAAAAATCAGATATAAGTGTATACGTAGTACTAGTAGACCACCTTTATATATACTTATGGGACTATGTACATTACATTCTTTTCTTCACTTTTACCTTTCTTACTTCAAAATCTTTGTAAGCCATATAATGAAAATGACCAGCTGATCAGTGGTAAATAGATAATCGGGATCAACCCATGCTAGGCTTACGCCCCTGAGCTGCCACCTATATACAAACATTGGGATCGACCCATGCTAGGATTTTGCCCCTGAGATACCACCCACATATAAGAGTATCGATATTGGCCCATGCTAGGCTTATGCCCCTGAGCTGCCACTTATTTTACAGATTGCGTTACTTAGTTTATTTAACCTTTGAGATTGTTACTTTGGTGGTCATAAAATTATGGTACCTTGAAACAATAATCTACCAATAAGAGACATGTAAATGGGTACTTAATTCAACAACGAAAAGGTAGGGAGCTGTTGGCACACGAATGAAGTATTTAGGAGCTGAAAATAACACATGGGTCTTATTTGTGTAAACGGAGAACTCCTGAAATTTTATATTAAAAATAGACATTTGGGTTTGATAATAATCATGTATTGAGGTGTTTTAACACATTATAGAGTGGGAACAAGATCATTGGCTACATGGGAACAAGGTCAAGGCAATTGAGGCCACATGAGAAAAATTATCCAATGCATGATCTAGATCTAGTAGCGATTATATTTTCCTTAAAGATATGGTGTCACTACTTGTATGGGATTCATGTTGACATATATACTGACCAGCCTATTTTGACCTTGTTCCCACTCATTTTACAGATTGCGTTACTTAGTTCTCTACCTAAAGTCTAATAAATGTGCTGTCAGCCTATTTTGACCATCTAGAAGGTGCTGGAATATTGGCAGCAATGTAGGGCATTTATCGAAGCCCTACCAAGCTCAAAAATGCGCCCGAATAGTCCGAAACATGCCCAAAATGTGAGGAGTTTAATGGGTTATGACGTTGAGCGTCACAATGTGGTTGTAAAAATAGTGACTTAAGATTAATGATGTATGTTTTTTAAGAATTATGTATAAGGTTGGGTTGTAAATCATGTTAAGCACTAGACATTATGTTTGAACAATTGATGTCCATGAAGGTGGATGTGATGATTTCTTGGTTAATGATACTAGTTTTATGGAAGTAATCTAATAGGCTTGAATGGTATATGCAAGAGCCTAAGTTTATTTAATTTGTAGTAAAGTATGATGTTGCATACATAATGTAGAAGTATGCCCAAGGTGATTTGAGGTTGTGGTATTTTCTAAGACTATTACACGTTTTGAGTAACGAGTGGTACCGTTGAGTTGCTAGGTGAAGAAAGACTAGTTAGATGGTATATGGTGTTCTAAATAGCCAAGTTAAGGAGTTTTAATTGATAGTATTGAGCCTTTTTATATGATCCTGATTCTCATAATAGAGAGATGTAAGTTTGGAGTCGCGATATTGGTAGGCCATGTCGGAAGTAGTAAGATTTATTGAAGGCTTGGTGATATCCATGTTGAGTGCTAGATTCTAAGTTTGAGTTTTTGAAGGTTGAACTAATAGAAATAAGAGTTAAAGCACTAGAAGGTGTGCACTCCGACTATGGGGATACTCATGAAGACTCGAAGTTAGTAAGTGTGCAAGTATTATATGATGACTGCTGGGTCTATAAAATGATAAAGTGTATCTCGGAAGTTAGTATTAATAGTGGGTTTTCCACTTTCAGGTGTAGTCATTCGGGTTAAGTGCCATAAGATGCGTGTATAGTAGTTTTCCAGACCCCAGAGTGCAGTGAGTGTACTTTAGTTTAGAGTCTAGTAAGGGATCTCCCAAACATAATATGATGGCTTAAATCTAAGGGGGAGATGATAGAGTGAATAACCGAGTCAGGCTTTCAGATTCTAGTCGTGATGTCATAGTGATATAGAACATCAAAAAGTGAGGGTGAGACTCAACCCATTCTTATCTCAGTATTTTTTTCCAGTTATCCCAATATCTACTCATGCCTTACATTTCAGTCCAATGATCAAATTCATGTTCATGCTTATGATAGAGAATCATGTACTCTTCAAGTTCCAAAATAAGAAGTTTCAGTTTATTCAGTAGTCGAAATCCCATTCCATAAGTTATGAACTCCAAATTGAGGCTATGTAGCTCATGACTCATGTAATCACGCTTTATAGTATGCTTGTTTTAGATAAGACCATAAGTGTGAAGTAAGATCTGGGGCCAAGTTTTTTATATATGTAATGGTTAGTGAAAATTTATGTGTGTATGTTATTGGGGTAGCGCGTGGGAGTTATATTAATAGTGGTTTTAAGAATATGTGAAGTGTGTCTTCATGGGTGTTTGCCTTGAATTTCATATAAGGTTATAAAGATAGGCTTGAATGACATGTTGGGATTTTAGTGAAGGGACGCAATATGCGCTAGTGAATCTATAGTAAGAGTTCAGAGTTAGTCATTAATGTGGGAAGACATGATATGCTTAGGGTGTGAACTTTAAAAAGATATGGAAGATTGAATCATATTGTTTAGACTAGTATCATGGTATGACATGTTGTATTTTTGTGACTTGGAGTTAGGATTGATCGCAGTGAAAGGATTTAAGCTACTATAGACATTGTAGAAAGAGCTATCAATGCCCATATGAGAATTATAAGTTGAATGGAATGAATATGGTATTTAAGGGAAATAGTAAAGGGAGTATTAAAGAAGTGTGCTAAGTTTGAAAAATAAGAAGTTGCATTGTCCAAGATCTTTTGCTCCATAATGCTACTAGAATTTCTTTAGACAGAGTGTTGAAGAGATACTCCCATTGAATATAAGTTTTCGGTATATTTCAGTTTAGTAGTCAGGCAGAAAAGTTATGGTAGTTTTCCACCTTTTCACCCAATCCTCCTATCCGAAGTCTTATGCATATGACCATCCCAAGAGATAATATATTTCATCCTAAGTTGTGAATTCAGTTCAGTCAAAGCATCATGTTTCAGATTCAGCTATTTAGTCGTGACTCAGTTCATAAGTATTCAGTGCATAATCTCAAATACTTCCAAGTATTTTAGTCCAGTTAGTATAATACCCTGGTACGATATAAGTGTTGATGCCTCATGATTCGTAATTGCATACGTTATCACTTCTCAATTCAATATGTATGATTGGATCATGAACACTTCAAGGGAATCCTAAACTCTTAGCATGAATTAGCTTCTTGAAGCAAGTAAGGGCAAGTCAACTCAGAATTCAGTTTTGTGTTAGAAGTTTAAATATTTCAGATCAGTTATATACTTTCTTAGAAGACACATCATGTCAGCGTCATTCTATACCTTTGAGCTTCAACATTTCCAATCCATCATTCAAGGACGAATGATCCCAAGGAGGAGATAATGTAACACTTCGTAAAAGTCGTGCATGGATTAGCCTTTAATAGAGTGCTCTTAGACTTAAAAACTTGAAAATTTTTCTAAGTGTAATGAGGACTTAGAGTCATTTAAGCTGGCAATCTTTGGGATACAACTTTTTAACCTTTTCGACCTTCGTTTTAGATTTTCTAGTTGCGTTACAATCGAAAAAGATCATAGTACATCTTGGATAAGTTTCGGAATTTTTCTGAACGCATAAGGCTGCGTTTGGATTTCAAAACAGTAGCAAAACGCATAGCCTATTTCCCAATTTTTAGCATTTTAGGGTCAACTTCAAACGATCATAACTCTCTTAATATAATGAACTGGAAGAGATGCTACCTATCAAATAAAATCTCTTTGAGTTTTCTTTCCAATGCAACTGGTTTCATCCAAATCCAACATCTAAGTAAGGAGTTATACCCATTTTACTTTAGCCTATCAGTTTGTCAATTGAGGGACAGTTTCAACTTTGTTTGTTTTATTAGGGGCATTTTAGTCATTTCACCTCACCCAAATTTCATCTATAACACCAGATTTAGCCCCCAATTCATCAAAATATAATCCTTTTCTCAAATTTTCTCTCAAGAACACCCATTAGGGTTTCAAACAAAAATCCTAAATAACTCAAGATTTAACCGTGGGTTTTGGAAGATAATTAGAGATTTGGAATACCCACATCGTAGGCTTCAAGGATCATCCCTCAATTTCTTAAATAGAGGTACGCGGGGTTTTTCTAAATTTTCATGGGCATAAATCATATTTTAAGAAAGGGATTTTTGAATTCATGTACATATTCATGTTTTAGAAGCTTTAAATGATATTGTTTTAGTCTTTTGGCTTTCCCCTAAAGTGACTTGAAAATTATATGTATATGTATATGTATATGTATATATGTGTTTTGCCTTGAAATATGAATTGAAAGCACGATTTACATGATATCCCTCTCTTGATGTAATTTTCCCATGTTTTACATGATATAGATTGTTTTGAAATACGTCTTGAAAAATCATGATATGAAATACTTTGACTTTGCTATGTTTGGAATATGATTTTGAACACGAAAGAGAGGGTTGTAAATGTTGAATATACATATAATGAAAGAGTGCATAATTTTGCCAAAAGCTCATGACCACCATATGTTTGATGAAAGTTTTTGCATGGTTTTGACTTGAGTTTCGGAACATGAAATCTTTTATGCACATTACATGTGTGGGTGGTCTGAAACTACACTTTTATGAAAGATCATGCTTAATGAATTATGGCTCAGAAATAGGACTTGCAAGTCTTGGTATAAACATACCAACTCAGACAAATGTCATAACAGACACAGACTAGTTCAGAAATCAGATTTTATTAGACTTTTATGATTAAGAAATTTCAAAATGATACATGTTCAGAAAAGATTAAAAATTGGGCATAAAGAGATGTTAGGTGGTCCCCGAAAAAGGCGTGATTTCAGATAACTCATTGCCCAAAATCGTGATTTGCCGATTCAGGTATATTATTATATGCTGGCTTAAGTGCCGTGTGGCGTATCAGGCTCAAACACTCCAACCCTTGCGACACACTTGGGTTGGGGGCTTCCCTACTGATTTAATGATGGATTTCATATAGCTCGTGGAATATCAGACTTGTAGGGGAGTGTCACCTAGCTCAGAAGTAATACAAAGATTAAAAATTATTTTGACAAGAATGTTTTATGATTTTTGAATGATGCCCATGTGTTTTCAAAAGCTATTTTATACGTGATGTGTTGATGAAAATTGCTCTCATCTATTATATATATGTTAAAATGCTTTATTTTGGATTACTTTGCGTGTCAGTACATTTGTGCTGACCCCTCCCTCCTTCCAGGTTTTGAGACACAGTCTAGGAGTCCAGATAAACAGTAGATATTTTAGATCGCAAAGTAGATTGTGCAGGGGTGAACCTTCTATATTCCAGAAGGCCTGTTTACTTTCAGTTATTTATCTTTGGTAATGTTTTGTTCTACTAGGGGCCTTGTCCCAGTTTTCAGATAGTTTTGTTTAGTTCATAGTAGAGATTTCGCAGATTGAGTCAGATATTATTATTATCCAGATATATTTTGGATTTTAATTTTTTAGTATTATGATCACATTCAGTTTCCATATTATATTTCTATTTCCGTATTATCTTTTATTTTATAAATGTTGTGCATGATTACCAGATAGATAGAGGACGCCCCAGGCCTTCACGGTTCGGAAATGCTCGTCACGGCCAGGGCTCCAGTTTGGGTCGTGACAAAATCAATCTTTGAAAAACACTTGGCTCCTATTAACTAATCAAATAAGTCATCAATTCTTGGAAGGGGATATTTGTTCTTAATAGTCACCTTATTCAGTTGCCGATAGTCAATACACATTCTCACTGAGCCATCTTTCTTATGCACAAATAACATTGGTGCACCCCAAGGGGACATACTAGGCCTTATGAATCCTTTTTCTAATAAGTTTTTCAATTGCTCTTTCAACTTTCATAATTATGCCGGGGCCATTCTATACGGAGGAATTGAGATTGGTTGAGTACCTGGAATTACATCAATACCAAACTCCACTTCTCGTTTTGGTGGCAAACCTAGAAGATCTTCAGAAAATACATCAGGAAATTTATTTACCACTGGAATAGTTTGAAGAGTTGGTGGCTCCATATCTGTATCCTTCACTCTAACTAGATGATATATGTAACCCTTAGAAATCATCCTTTTCACCTTAAAATAAGAAATAAATTTACCTCTTGGTGCCCCAATGTTACCCCTCTATTCAAGGGCTGCCTCTCTTGGAAAATAGAAATACACCCTCTTAGTCTGGCAATCTACTGTGGCATAATAATAAGCCAACCAATCCATACCCATTATAGCATCAAAATCTACCATTTCTAACTCAACCAGGTCAGCCATTGTATCGCAATCACAAATAGTTATTATACAATTTTGATACACTCTCCTAGCTATAATAGATTCACCAACCGGTGTAGACACTTCAAATGGCTTAACTAGCAATTCTGGTGTTCTTTTGAACTTTCCAGCAACCAATGGAGTGACATATGATAATGTAGAACCCGGATCAATTATTGCATATAATTATGTTAAAATATGGACAATGGACCTGTAACCATATCTGGACAAACTTCTAAATTTTATTGATCTACTAAAGAATATGTACGATTCTGAACTCCACTAGAGCTAGCTGCTCCTTTAGAACTGATAACGCTCAATGTACAGCTCTCGTGGGAGTGTAAAGCGGTCGTTAGCAAATATAGAACCCAACCTGGGTTGGGTGTCGATCCCACAGGGAATAGCTTGGCCAACAAGTAAGCAACGGTTACTAGACTTTTAGTGCAAGTCTCGTAAAAAAGGGGGGATTGTAATGTGTAACCAAAATATTAAAGTAAAAACTGAAAATAGCAATGTAAAAAGAAAGAATGTTTAGTAGGATGTTAACCAATGAGAATTGAGGAGTTGGGGTTATGTCCACCTTCTGAGTTTATGTCTCTATTAGCTATGAGTTATGCGGAATTCTGACATGCATGTGCTTATAGAGAATTTTATTCGATGGTAAATCCAAGCGTCTTTCGACCTATTCGAGGATTATTTCACTTTAACTCTTTCGAGCTTAAAGCATGTCTAACGGTACGAATTCTCCAAGAGGTTAATCCAGTTACGGCACTAACTTTTTAATAGGGGATGGGACCCTACTACCTTGACATTATCTCTTTTCCAGACAGATAACCTTTCTTTCGAACAAGTTAAATGTTCTACTGGCGTTATTCTATGCGTCTACAGCCACAAGAATTTGCATTAAGATGAAGAGAATAATGATATAAGCAACACACTTGTCACGAATTCACAAACTCATAGCCTTAGATAGTATCTTATAAGGCTTCCATAACCCCAATAGAGAAGTTTAGTTACCCATGAGTGCGAAGGAAATCACAATAGACATTATTATTATACCACAATAAAGGTTTCGTGTAGCAAAGTGTGGTAGGTGTTTAGGCGTGACTTTCTTTGCAAGTAACGTTTCTCTTGTTGCGGAAATTAAGAATTGAATAGATGAAGAGAAAGTAATAAGAATTAAAAAGAATTGTTTTGATGGATGGATGGATGGTGGATGGATGGGAATTGATGGAATGGGGGAATGGGTGAATGTATCAAAATCTCTAGCAAAATAGGGTATTTATAATACCCATATCCTATTCCTACTAAGCTAATGAAATACTTAACCAAATCCTACTAAGCTAATGAAATACTTAACCCAATTGTACTAGGTTAATGTATCATTATCCTAATCCTAATAAATTACTGCATTATTATCCTAATCCTAATAAATTACTGCATTATTATCCTAATTCTAATAGGTTACTGCTGGTCCCCAAAGTCTTCAGAAATGCTGTTTTTGCCCGGGACAGGTTTTCCATGCATCACTTTCAGTCCATAGGCGCCCAAACGCTGCTCTCCTTCTTTCGTGAAGCTTCCTTTGGCATCAAGTTATCCATAAAATGCTGAATTCTGCATCATTTATACCTGAAAACTTGCTAATGATGTTCGTTAGCTCACTTACAGGAAAAAGGACTAAAAGTGCATGAATTATATAATTTGTTCTCAAAACTAGGCTAAAATATGGGCAGAATATAGTGCTATAGGCGTGTAAGTTCGCCTATCATCAACACCCCACACTTGAAGCTTTGTTCGTCCTCGAACAAAATATCATTTCCGTCTAAACATCAACTTTGGATTTCACAGTAACAACACAAAATATTCGTCAAGATAAGCACAACAATTATCAACAAAGAGTAGTTTTCCGATCATTAGTAGAAACAATTTAACCTCTAGCATAGACTTGTGATGGTGGCCAACTCATATTCAAAAGTTAAGGCACAAAGAATCATGCACAACTACCCAAAACTCATCAACCATGTGTGTCTCACAATATATTACCCATAATCACTCATAAGTATAGCATATTTTTCAAACATGGGTATAAAAGTATCCTTGCTCTCGCTCTCACAAGGAATTCATATGCTGCAACTGATGACCATAGGCTTGCCCTTAGTGTAATGCTCCACTAAATGTCAGAATGCTAAGCTTAGGATCAAATAGGTCTTTTGATGGTTGTAATGTAGGCTAAGGGACGGGTAGGACTATTTTGGCCAGAAATAGTGACTATGTTCCTAAGCGCTTTAATACATCACATTGTATCATTAACACTTTTCTTTCAAACAACCTTTCTACTTTCTTTTATTCTACCACCCCTTTTCTCCTCTTTTGTTTTTCAATTTTGAATATAACTAACTTTTCAGTTTTATTTTTTTCTTTCCTTTTTCTTTTCATAACATACCTCTTATGATAGCACTTCTTTTTCATAACAAATTCAAGCACCAATACATTCTAAAGCATCATACTCACCCATTTTCCTCTTATTTCGTCACATAACTTTACAATTTAAAGCACTTAGGAATTTGGATCAAATTATGGTGCTAAAAAAATGGTTTAGGCTTACATATGAGGTTGTCAAAGAAAATAGGCTCAAGGCTCAAAAGGTTAACTAGGATAATGTCCATGGGTAGGTAAAAAGAAGGTAAACAAGTATAGGTTGTCAAAGAAATGCCTAAATCATCTCCTAGACTTGCACTCCTTATTTTCGCTTTACATACATACCAGGCAAGTTCTAGCATCAGCCACAAACATAGAATATACTATTATCTCACACACACAAGGCACATGGTCGACTTTATTGGGAGTAGTATAGACTCTTGACCCAACAGATGAAGGAATTGAACCACACAATATCATATAGTGAGTCACAATTAGAGCCTAAAATGTCTCAATAGTCATAATTGTAGCACATAATCTTGTTATAATCTCATGCTGCCTATTAGAATAATTTCATGCGAAGCTATGTTAAAAAAAATTTACTACTAAAAAAAACAAAACGAGAAAACTAAGCAAAAAAACATGAATAAATGCAAATGCGGATAGAGAAGTATAGCATGCAAATACCATCACCCCACACTTAGACGGGACACACTGTCCTCAGTGGAAAATAAATAAGAAGAACCTGGTTAGTCGGACTCATTCTCTATGTCTGGGGTTATACCCCTTTCATCGGAATCATCATCAGAGTCGTCATCCTTAGAAGTTACTCATAAGTATCCCACTTAATTCCAAGAGTGAGTCGAGGTGTTTGCATCGAGGAGGGTTCTCCTTGCTCTTTTTTTTTTGCCTCTTTTCTTGCCTTTTTGTGAAGTGGTAGCCTTATCTTTGCCTTGTATTTTGGTGCCATTGTACTTGGTTGAAGCCTTTGGAGATGGTCTTGTGAATTGGAAGAGCAAAAAAGAAAAATTTTGAGATGATTTGGGTGGATGTGCGGCGCCTTTAGGTCAATTTCCAATGTGGTTATGTTTCAAGACTAAGTCCCCTGTATATAGGAAAAGAATGGGTCGGGTTTTGACCCATTTACAAACGGTTTTGGAGACAAAAATGACCTCTATGCAGCGCATAGTGCTTTGCATAATCATAGTATAGGCGGCGCATAGTGTAGTGCATTTAGGGACATATGCGGCGCATAGTGTATAGCATTTAAGGACATATGCGCCGCATAGTGTATGGCATTTGAGATACTCAGACCTAATGCTATATCATAGGCGGCGCATAGTGTATAGCACACTTAAGCATGGGCGGCGCCTATGTCTTTGCACACTAGATTCCGAGACCTTAGGCTATAGTATAGGTTTTGCATTGTTCGTGGCCTAGTTTTACCTAGGCCTAGCCTTCCTCGATGCCTATTTTGTCATGAGCAATGCTCAATCCATAGCCTTATGCATCCTTATTCCTAACTTACCACCTTTACCATACAATACGTCCAAATCGACATTTGAAATCAATCTCCTCGTTTTATACCTCTTGCACCTACATTTGCTAAAAACCAATAAAAATGATTAGTACGATGGATTGCCTCCCATCAAGCGCCTTAGTTTTGGTCGTGGCTCGACAAAATCCTAAGAAAACAAAAACAATTAAAAACATTTAAAAAAGATGGGTTGCCTCCCACCAAGCGCTTGATTTATTGTCGCGGCACGACATAACTATCTCGATTACTTAGACTTCATCGAGATAGATGAGGCATCATTTTCTGAATGGATTCAGACGACGTTGATACTTACTTGTAGGCATGCAATCTTCTTCGATATGACTCTTGTGCATACATACCTCAGGAGGGATACCAATTATATCATCAATCTTCCTACCCATAGCTCTCTTGTACCTCATCAGAGCAGAGATGAGAGCCTCCACGTGCTGTTCACTTATATCTTCCGCCACACTTACCGGAAGTATACTTCCACTTTCCAAGAACACATACCTTAGATAATCGGGGAGCTCTTTCGATTCTAGCATTGGTGGCTCTTCGTGGAAGTCTTTGCTGTTGGTGACGGTTGATTCGTAAGATCAAGGTCCAGCTGTTTAGGAGTATGAGAATAGGACCTTATTCCTGTTAGAGCACCCATAAGTTCTTCATAATCTTCATCATCCTCATGCTCAACATTCAGCAGTGCAGCAGCCAATGGCTCAACAGTAAGATGTTTCTTTACAGATAATGCTTTCTTATCCTCATAAGCTATGGAGAACACATCCATATCGCTGGGTTGCTTTATTGCTTTGCATATATCAAAGCAGACCACTTCATCAATCAACCGAAACAAAAGCTCATTATCCCTCATGTCAATAAGCACACTTCCAGTTGCAAGGAAAGGACGTCCCAAGATTATGGGAACTTCAAAATCCGCCTCACAATCAGAATAACGAAGTCTGTAGGAAAGATAAATGAAGAAACCTTCACCAACACATCATTCAAGATACCCACAGGTCATTTTACCGACCTATCAGCCATTACGAGCCTCATATTGGTTGGTGTCAGATCGCCTAACCCCAACTTCCTGTAGACGGATAGTGGCATCAAATTGATGCTAGCACCCAGATCGCACAATGCCTTGGCAAAGTTCAAAGAGCCAATAGTGCAAGGAATAGTGAAGGCACTAGGGTCGGCCTTTTTCTGAACTAATGATCTTGTAGCGATTGCACTGCAATGGTGAACATTATCTGCTGGCTCATAGCTTACCGCCCGCTTCTTTGTTAAAAGGTCCTTCATGAATTTTGCGTACCCAGGCATTTGCTCTAGTGCCTCTACCAACGGAACATTAATCGTCAGCTGTTTTAACATCGTCATGAATTTGCTAAACTTTGTATCATCCGCAATCTTCTTCAATATTTGAGGAAAAGGTGGTGGTGGATATGGAATTGTTTTCTCCACGGTTTTCTTCTCCTCTTGCTTTCGAATTTTTGTCTTTTCAGGCTGCAAACCACTAGGGGTGGCGTCATGGACGTCTTGGTCATTGTCTATGGCGTCCTCATCTTCTTTATTTTTGGCCACTTGCTTGCTTTGGGATGAATTTTCCAGCACCTTACCACTCCTGGTAGTAATAGCCATGCATGATCCATCGTTCCTTGGATTTTGCACAGTGTTGCTAGGTAAAGTTCCAGCCTTTCTTTGATTGAATGCCGTAGATAATTGACTCAATTGTTGCTCCAGCTATTTTATTGAAGTGGAATGCGAGTCAACCAATTGCTTCATTGAGGACAAGTCGTTCTTCACCTCATTCACTCCCATATTAGTTGCCTCTACTCCTTTCAATAGTTTAGCCATCATATCTTCCATTGACATATTTCCAGAACTAGATGCAACGGCGTCACATCTTCCAGGAGGAACATACAAACCACTCCTGTCGGTCTTATCCTTCCAACTACCTTGATCATGGTCCTTATATCCTGAATTATCATAATAGTTCCGACCTTGGTTTCCTTGGGCATTGCCTCAGAAACCTCCCTGATCGTTCATGTAGTTAGCTTCTTCCTCGGAATCGGATTCTTCTCTTTCTTTTGATGCAACAGCTTTAACTTTTTCGGTCTTCCCTGATAATAGATGCTTTGTAAGAAGATCCATCTGCATTTTCATGTGAGCCATGTCTTGGTCACGATCCTCTTGTCTTCGCCTCTGCTCTGCAGTCATGCCAAAAGATACAGTAGAGCTTGCTACCTCAGAATCCCTGGTATGCCAAGCTCTACTTTGCTTTGTCATCCGCTCTAGCATATCGCTTGCTTGACCAAAGGTGAGGTCCATAAATTATCCTCCGGCCGCATTATCCACCACTGGTTTAGTTATTGAATTCAAGGCTCTGTATAGTATCTCCATTAAGTGGACATTGGTCATATGGTGATTTGGGCACCGCATAAGCTTCAGTTGGAAGATGCCGAAAATTTGTGATCTCATCTCTCAACTGTGCTCTTTTGGATGGCGGAAAGAATCTTTCTAGGAAAGCGTCTTTCAATTGCCTCCAATTAGTAATAGAATCAGGAGTCAGCCCATTCAGCCATAGAGTTGCCTCCCCAGATAGAGACAATGGAAATAAGCGCAGTCGAATTGCATTCTGTCCATCGCCAGGATTTTCGTATGACTTACATGTAGAAATAAAGTTGATCAGATGCATATTCGAATCATCGCCTGCTAGTCCACCAAATAGTCCCTTGAGTTGCAAAAGCTGAATCATGGTGCTAGTGATATTGAACTTGGCTCCAGGTGCTAATGGCGGAAGAATAATGGCTCCTGTGGCACCAGCTCCATCAAGATCATCATCATCATCGAACGGTATTTGCATAGCTCGGTGTTTAGGCCTAAACCTAGCTTGACGATCTCTTCTGTGTATGGGTGCCTCCATCTCAGCAGTACGCCGTGGGTTCAGTAGCTCCTCATCGCCCAGGTCCTCATCATCAGGATTTGTTGCACGGCCTGGGTTATCAATATTCTGTTGATGCACTTGAGCAGTTATCCTTTCAATTTCACATTTTGCATCCATTGATGCACTGAACAAACCTGAATAAAACAAAAACAACAGCTAAAAGTAAAAGTACGAGAATCTTTGACCAAAGGGTCTAGTAATTATCACGAACTTGATTGACACTCGTATTCCCTGTCAACGGCGCCAATTTTCGATAACGCTCAATCTACAGCTCTCGTGGGAGTGTAAAGCGGTCGTTAGCAAATATAGAACCCAACCTGGGTTGGGTGTCGATCCCACAGGGAATAGCTTGGCCAACAAGTAAGCAACGGTTACTAGACTTTTAGTGCAAGTCTCATAAAAAAGGGGGGATTGTAATGTGTAACCAAAATATTAAAGTAAAAACTGAAAATAGCAATGTAAAAAGAAAGAATGTTTAGTAGGATGTTAACCAATGAGAATTGAGGAGTTGGGGTTATGTCCACCTTCTGAGTTTATGTCTCTATTAGCTATGAGTTATGCGGAATTCTGACATGCATGTGCTTATAGAAAATTGTATTCGATGGTAAATCCAAGCGTCTTTCGACCTATTCAAGGATTATTTCACTTTAACTCTTTCGAGCTTAAAGTGTGTCTAACGGTACGAATTCTCCAAGAGGTTAATCCAGTTACGGCACTAACTTTTTAATAGGGGATGGGACCCTACTACCTTGACATTATCTCTTTTCCAGACAGATAACCTTTCATCAAACAAGTTAAATGTTATATTGGCGTTATTCTATGCGTCTGCAGCCATAAGAATTTGCATTAAGATGAAGAGAATAATGATATAAGCAACACACTTGTCACGAATTCAGAAACTCATAGCCTTAGATAGTATCTCATAAGTCTTCCATAACCCCAATAGAGAAGTTTAGTTACCCATGAGTGCAAAGGAAATCACAATAGACATTATTATTATACCACAATAAAGGTTTCGTGTAGCAAAGTGTGGTAGGCGTTTAGGCGTGACTTTCTTTGCAAGTAACGTTTCTCTTGTTGCGGAAATTAAGAATTGAATAGATGAAGAGAAAGTAATAAGAATTAAAAAGAATTGTTTTGATGGATGGATGGATGGTGGATGGATGGGAATTGATGGAATGGGGGAATGGGTGAATGTATCAAAATCTCTAGCAAAATAGGGTATTTATAATACCCATATCCTATTCCTACTAAGCTAATGAAATACTTAACCAAATCCTACTAAGCTAATGTAATACTTAACCCAATTGTACTAGGTTAATGTATCATTATCCTAATCCTAATAAATTACTGCATTATTATCCTAATCCTAATAAATTACTGCATTATTATCCTAATCCTAATAGGTTACTGCTGGTCCCCAAAGTCTTTAGAAATGCTGTTTTTGCCCGGGACAGGATTTCCATGCATCACTTTCAGTCCATAGGCGCCCAAACGCTGCTCTCCTTCTTTCGTGAAGCTTCCTTTGGCGTCAAGTTATCCATAAAATGCTGAATTCTGCATCATTTATACCTGAAAACTTGCTAATGATGTTCGTTAGCTCACTTACAGGAAAAAGGACTAAAAGTGCATGAATTATATAATTTGTTCTCAAAACTAGGCTAAAATATAGGCAGAATATAGTGCTATAGGCGTGTAAGTTCGCCTATCATCAAGAACCTCTACCATGACCCATAGGTTGTACACCCCTACCTAAATAAGGAACCAATGATGATGATGCAACAGCTGATCTAGTAGGTCATTCCATACCACCCATGTCTCTTTGAGGGCATTCTCTCATCATATGCCCTGATGTACCACACCAAAAGCAAATATTTATCCCAAATTGACATGCACCCGAATAAAACTTTCTACATTATTTACATAGTTGCTGAGGAGCTCTTAATTGGCTCATACTCCCTTGCTCTTGATACCCTGCTGCTCGTGAACTCTGACTCTCACTTCTCTGCCTAAACTTTGAACCCTTAAAACTATGGTGACGCACTAGCTATAGGATAAATAGATAATGTCCTAGATGGTACCGAGGCCTAAACTCACCTTGGGATGCCACAAACTGCCCCATAGATTTGGCCCTCTTGGAATACCCTCTTTCTAATTCTTGTGTTCTTGTTCTTTGCCTCTAATCCTTTATTTTTTATGCAAAAGCTTGTATCCGTTCTATATCCATGTCTTTATTCAAAGCAGCAATAGTACAATATCTAACCAGATATGGATCCAATCTATCCACATATCGATGAACCCTATCATCTATAGTAGCTAATACATTAGGAGCATACCTAGTCAAAGAGTTAAATTGAAGGTTGTACTCCCTCACGATCATATTCCCTTGGTGAAGATTCAGGAACTGATCCTTATGGGCCTCTCAAATCTTAAATGGAAGGTAATGATCAATAAATACCTCTTTGAACTCTTTCCAAGTAGTTGAGGGTGCATCAATACCCCTAGATCATTTCCAGTCTTTATACAAAAATATAGCCCTCCCTTTGAATCTATATGCTACTAGCTCAACTGTCTCCTTACTCGATATATGCATGACATCTAGAGCCCTTTAGATTTGATCAATAAAGTCGTGAGGGTCTTCATTAATATCTGATCTGGTGAATGTAGGAGGATCCAATTTAAGAAAATCCTGCATCCATAGGCTAGCTGCCCTATCTGCACCACTAGAACCTGCAGTTGGAATGGCTTGTCCTTGAGCTTGTCCAGAAACTATACGAGCCAACAATTACACCATATTCCTTAGATCTTGGTCAGTATCATTAATAGATGGTTCTAAGGATATTGTTCTTCCCCTTCTTAGATCTTCTGGAGATGGAGGAGTAGAAGAGGTTTATGATCCAAACTCAGCTTGAGCCTCACTTTGATTAGCTTGTCTAGGTGGTGACTTGCTGGTCCCTTCTCTAGTAACCACGTCTACTCGCTTACCGGTATTCTTACTCCTTCTTGTAACAGATATTTTTACTATAATGAAAAGAAATAGATTTAATGGTTAAATATGACTCCACCTACGACTTGGGATATATTGCACGATCTAAGATGTGAAGGAAAAGAGACAACCCCTAAATGTCCAATAGCCTCTTGTTTATAGATGTGGTGCAAAATACACCCATAAGCAAGTTTCTACATAGACATGGCTTTGTAGAATCCCTCGGACGACCTGTTTTTGTACCACTTTTGTAACGCCTCAAAACCTACTGGGGTGGACAGGCATCCATAGTCGTGAAGGCCCGGGAGAACCAATCCATAACCTTGTACTTCTCATGACTGTAACTATGACAACAAACGGTTCCAATAAATATGATATAATGTATTGATGAGAATAACTACGTAGGCAAGCACAAAACTATATATATAAGACTTGGTCGTTGGGACCATAACATCTAAAAGACAAGACACTACCATGTTTAACTTTACATTAATCTACAAAGCCTCTAAAAGATACATAGACATAGTTAGGGTCGGGACAAACCCCCTTCCTACTCTTTTTTTGGTAAACAGGTAACTTTTTAATTCAACCAAAAAGTGCTTTACAAACCAGCTGGACTTTTTTGACTCATTTCCAACTCATAATAGATTTATTTTCTAATCAATCTGCAAGTTATCTAAGATTACATTGGATAACCTGTTAATCTATCTAAGTATACTTTCCATTTGCTATGTGTTTGACCTACTACAAATAACTGAATGACAATGCTTCTGGCTCTTTGTCTGATATTATTTTATGGGTAGTAAATCTTCTAGCATTCCTTTCTTCCCATATGTGATATACTGCTGCTGCTAAACAGAATCCAAGTATGCTAGCTCTTGGTCTACTGTTGGACATTAGGCACACTAGGTTCTGAATGTCATACTGCCAACCCCCTATGCTCTATTTGATATCCTAGCCAATGTAGAATGGAGTTTCAAAGAGTTTGAGAGTAATTGCATTTAAAGAACAAATGTTCAAATATTTCATCCTCTGATGTTGTATATGGCATACACTCTTTCTGCACTTGAATACCCCATTTACTAACTCTATCCACAGTTACAAGTCTGTTATGTAAAGCCAACCAAAGAATAAATTGGTGTCTGGTAATCATCCCTTTCACCAAGGCCACTATGTGCCAATTAACCTTCTGGTATTGTGGTCTCATATAGTGATAATCCTTCCTGATACCGAATCCTTTATGATCAATCATTTTTTGTAGTTCATGATGAATGCTTGTTGTACTGGATAACCACTTCCTTACATCAAGAACTTTCTTCATTATCCATCTAGCTTGCTTTGGAATGCTCATTGTGTCCTTCATGTATTCTTTTATATAGTAACTATGGATCCATATAACCCATAGTTTGTCTTATTTATGTTCTACTGCCCACATAAGATTGCAAATTGCAGCTTTATTCCAATATTTCACATCTATAACATTCATCCCTCCTATGGTTTTAGGTTGACAAATAGTTGCCCAAGCAACTAAAGCTTTCCTAGAGCAACTATTACTACCAGTCCAAAGGAATGTTCTGCACACAGTAGTGATCATATTTGTGATCTTCTTGGGTAGTAGAAATAATTATGCCCAATATATTTGCATCTCAAATAATACACTCTTCACCAGTTGTAAACGACCATTATAAGCTAATAACTTTAAAGACCAACACTTGATTCTATCAATCATCCTCTCCACCAAAGGCATACACTGAGATAAAGTAAGTTTTCTAGTAGATAATGGGACCCCTAAATACCTGAAAGAAAGGTCACCTAGAGCTAACTGCAACTCCCTCAACATCTGCTGTTTAAATTCTGAAGTGACTCCTGTAATATATAAAGAGCTTTTTCCATATTTGCTTGTAATCCAGATACAACTGAGAAGTGATGAAAGGCCTCAAACATCAGTTTTATGGATATATAATCACCTCTACAACCCTACTCTTGACTATAGCACAACACCAAAATATATGGAACAGACTTGGAAAGCCTCGAATCAACCTGGAGCTCACCAATAGTCACTGAATAGTCTGTGCTCCTGCTAGCGAGGTGTATTAGCTGAAGCACCTGTACCTGCAGCATGAAATATAGGTCCCCCATGAGGGACGTCAGTACAAAAATATGTACTGAATATATAAGGCTAAAGGTAACAACCCATAATACAAGAGCTCAATAGAAATCAGATACAAGTGTACAACTAGTACTAGTAGACCACCTTTATATATACTTATGGGACTACGTACATTACATTCTTTTCTTTACTTTTACCTTTCTTACTTCAAAATATTTTTAAGCCTTATAATGTAAATAACTAGATGATCAGTGGTAAATAGATAATCAGGATCAGCCCATGCTAGGCTTACGCCCCTGAGTTGCCACCCACATACAAATATTGGGATCGGCCTATGCTAGGATTTTGCCCCTGAGCTGCCACCCACATATAAAGGTATCGAGATTGGACCATGCTAGGTTTATGCCCCTAAGCTTCCACTCATTTTATAGATTGAGTTACTTAGTTTATTTAACCTTTGAGATTTTTACTTTGGTGGTCATAACATTATGGTACCTTGAAACAATAATATACCGATAAGAGAAATATAAATGGGAAATTAATGAAACAACAAAGAGGTAGGGAGCTATTGGCATACAAATGAAGTGTTTAGGAGCTGAAAATAACACATGGGTCTTATTTGAGTAAACGGAGAACTCCTGAAATTTTCTCATGAAAATAGACGTGCAGGTTTAATAATAAGCATGTATTGAGGCATTTTAATATGTTAGAGAGTGGGAACAAGGTCATTGGCTATATGTGATATAATATGCTGCTATTATGTATCACTTGTTATAGGATAACCTTGGAAGCTTACTTGATGGAACAAATGTCCAATTTCATGCCAAAGATTGCAAAATAGAGTATGCCTTACATACCTGTTATACAACTCTGATACTAACGCAACTTGACTTCCCACTTGTTAGATTACTTATCTATAATAGAATATATGGTAAACTAGTTAGTATTAGAAACCAACCAACACATTTTGGCTACTTAACTTCACCAAAATAGTAACCGGGCCGTAAGCCCTTAATCTATCAATCAAGGGTGTTATTTTAACCTCTTTCTCATCCAATTACACCCACATACCTAACATGTTCTTATAAGATTCACCGAAACCACCTCAGCTTCATTACACTCTCCAAACAATATGCAAAACTAATTGGGGCAGTAAACATATGCAATAATTAGTTCGGTGGTCTACCGCCACAACTTTTTCCTATATTTCAATTCAAGCTAGTCACACCTTTCTCCAACATCAACTTGGAAGCCCATAACACATACATACAAAATTGTCCATAAAACAGCCCCAAATCCCTTTTACTGTAGTAATTAATTATTGGACTCATCATCTCTTGAGTTCTCAATAACAACACATCAATAATTCTCTCTAAAATTCATATATAAGGAGAACAAAATGGGGAAGTCACCTTACCTCAATTATGCAAATTATCCTTTAAATTGAACTCCTCAAGAACTTCAACTTTCACTTTTCTTCACACTTTAAACCAAAGAAGAAAAGAGATCTCTTAATAACAAAGAAAAAGAGTGAGCAAGTAGCTTTTCTATATTCTTCCATAAATTAATAATTAAGCAATTATAGTATGTTTTCCTAATCTTTCATGAGATAATTAAGTTAAACCATAAGTGTTTTCACTTACCTTGGCTTGCAAAGGTTGGGGTTTCTCCAAGAACCCTGAAAGGAAATATAGGGCTGCTCCTAGTTTCTTTAAAGAAAGTAAAGAGAATTTGTGAAGTATAACCTTTATTTGACTTAAGAATGAAGGAAAATAACCAACAACTTGGTCTATAAAGGGCCTATTTTTGGCCATCCACTTAGCTGCATTTTGGACCTCAAATTTGGTCAATTGATCCAAGTAGGTGATGCACCTATTTAAGGGTTCAAGATGCTCAAAATTTCAAAGTAGGTGATGCACCTACTTACTTAATTGTTAGTTGGGCTTAATTAAATTGGGTCTTGGCAGATTTAAGCATTGGGCCTTTTCTCCATTTTTCTTCTTCTTCTTTTACTTAATTTGGGCCCAATTAAGTATACTAATAAAGGCCCAAATCTGATCCATGACTTGGTATAAAGGCCCAAATCTGATCCATGACTTGGTCTATTAACTTGGCTCATATAACCCAAGTAGGTTACTCAACTACTAGCTTAATTAAGTCAAGCAAGTATCTTAAAAAATTACTCTATTTTTAGTTCTTAATCCCTTTAATCTAATTAAAAACTTGTATACAATTGGTCACTTCAAAATTTAGATTCAAATACTAGCTTACTATCCGAGGTTTAGATAGTTGTGTCGACGTTAACTTGTTCGCCTCACATTAACACTTACGGGCAACATCTATAATCCCATCTACACCATTAATACTCGCATAACAAATTTCATCTGTTACCTATACCTCAAGGCTATACCAAGTTTCATATAATTAGAACAAGTACAAGTAAAATATGGGATGTTACACTAATTCTATGTTTCCTTTCATTTACAGAATATGCCTCTTATAAGGACCAATGAAAGAAGGACTGGGAATTAGCCAACACCTCCGTCCGTCCAGCAAGATGCCCTGGATGAGCAAGTTTCCCACACTACATTCAGAGCAGCTTTCACTACTCTAGCTTATTTTGTGGAAGCCCAGAATGAACGTCCAACTTCCATCCAGGCCAACCCAGTGGCCAATACTGTTGTATCTAGAATTCAAGACTTCACCCAAATGAATCCTCCATCATTCACCGGGTCTAAGTCTAAAGAAGACCCATAGGAATTCCTTGATCAGGTGCAAAAAGTCACAAATATTATGGGGGTGACTGCTAGTGAGAGTGCTAAGTTGTCTGCATATCAGTTGCTGGATGTGGCTCACTCATGATTTAAGCAGTAGAAGGCAGATAGGGGCGCTGATGCAAGGCCCATAGAATGAGAGAAGTTTGCTACTGCTTTTCTTGATAGGTTATTCCCACTGGAATTGATGGAATATAAGGTTTTGAAGTTTATTAATCTGAAATAGGGCAATATGATAGTGAAAGAGTATTTCCTCAAGTTTACTCAACTTGCTAGATATGCCCTTCATGTGGTAACGAACAACAGATCTAAGATGAGTTAGTTTGTGTTGGGTGTATCTAACAGTATGGAAAGTAGTGTAGGACTGCAATGTTGATTAAGGAAATGGACATATCCAGGATCATGGTCTATGTTTAGCAGATAGAGGAGGCTAAGAATAAGAAGAAACGGAGGGATAATAAGAGAGCTAGAACAAGTAGCTTCAACTTTCTCAACCCAAGTCAGAGGGTGGTAATCATTCTCAATTCCGCCCAAAACCTTCAGTTCCAGCTCTGTCCTCAGCCAGTGCTCCAGTGCCAAAATTCAGAGATGGCAATAAATATAGGGCACCAGGCCTTAAACCCCAGGGCAGTGTTAGCAGTGCTCGAACAAATCTTCTTTGCCAGAAGTATGGCAAAAACCATCAGGGTGTCTGCAGAGCTGGCAATGATGTGTGTTTCAGATGTGGCAAGCCAGGCCATAGAATTAGAGATTATCCCTAGTCAGGTTCTCAGGGTCAGTATAATCGTCCATCAGCTCAGTTCGGTCGCCCAAATTAGTAGGGTTCCGATTCCAGTGCCATTAGTGGGCAACGCCCAAACAGACTCTATACACTTCAGTCCCGACAGGATCAGGAAATTTCTCCTGATATGGTCATTGGTACGTTACAATTTTATCATTTATATATTTATGCTTTGCTAGACCTAAGAGCTTCTTTGTCCTTTGTAACTCCTTATATAGCTGTTGACTTTGGAGTCAGTCCTGAAATTCTAGTAAATCCCTTCTCAGTCTCTACCCCAGTGGGTAAATCTATCATAGCCCGAAGGGTATACAGGAACTGTCCAATTATGGTATCTCAGAAAGCCATTTCAACAAACTTAGTAGAATTAGAGATGACATATTTTGACGTCATTCTCAACATAGATTGGCTTCATTCATGCTATGATTCCATTGACTGCAATAATAAAATTGTTTATTTTTAGTTTTTGAATGAATCTGTCCTTGAGTGGAGGGGTAGTACTTCAGCTCTTAGGGGTCAGCTTGTTTCCTACCTAAGGGTGAGGAAAATAATATCCAAGGGGTGTCTCTACCATCTTGTTCGAGATAAGGATTCTAGTTCATAGACTCCTAGTCTTGAGTCAGTTTCTATAGTAAATGAATTCTCAAATGTGTTTCCCAAATATCTCCCCGGAGTTTCTCTCGGAAGGGAAATCGATTTTGGAATAGACCTTTTTCCAGACACTCAGTCCATATCTATTTCACCATACATAATAGATCCAGTAGAACTCAAAGAGTTAAAAGAACAGTTGAAGGATATCCTAGATAAGGGATTCATCAGACCCAGTGTATCCCCTTGGGGTACACCAGTTCTACTCGTGCATAAAAAAAACGTTTCTCTCAAAATATATTGATTACCGTCAGTTGAACAAAGTTACAGTCAAGAAAAAGTATCCACTTCCCAAAATCGATGACTTATTTGACCAACTTCAGGGTGCCAGCTACTTTTTTAAGATAGACCTCAGATCAGGCTATCATCAGCTCAGAGTCAGAGAATATGACATTTTGAAAACAACTTTCAAAACTCGGTATGGTCACTTTGAATTCCTAGGTATGTCATTTGGTCTTACCAGTCCCCAACAACCTTCATGGACTTGATGAACCGCGTGTTCAAGAAGTACTTGGACATATTCGTCATAGTCTTCATTGATGACATTCTTGTCTACTCCCGCAGTGAACATGATCATGCAGACTATCTCAAAATAGTGTTACAGACCCTCAGAGCCCATCAATTTTTCGCTAAGTTCAGTAAATACGAATTTTGTCTAAGGTCAGTAGCTTTTCTTGGTCATATAGTTTTCAATGATGGCATTAGAGTTGATCCCCAAAATACCGAAGTGGTAAGAAATTGGTCTAGACCAATCTCTCAGTCAGATATTAGGAGTTTATTAGGTTTGGCTGGCTATTACCTATGATTTGTTAAGGGATTTTTATTTATTACATCCCCCATGCCTAGATTGACTTCGAGGAAGGTTAAGTTCCAGTGGTCAGACTCTTGTGTGAAGAGTTTTTCAGAGTTCAAGACTCGACTTACTAAAGCCCCAGTATTGACTTTACCAGATTTTCAGATAGGTTTATGTTATATTGTGATGCTTCCAGAGTTAGTTTGGGGTGTGTTTTGATGTAGAGAGGTAAGGTCATAGCCTATGCCTCTAGACAGCTTATGCCCCATAAGAAGAATTATCCCACTCATGATCTTGAATTAGCAGCCGTAGTGTTTGCCTTAAAGATTTGGAGGAATGACTTGTATGGAGTATATGTTGATGTGTTCATAGACCATAAAATCCTATAGTATATGTTTTTGAGAATGATATGAACCTGCGTTAGAGTAGGTGGTTGGAGTTGTTGAAAGATTATGACATGAGTGTTCTGTATTATTTGGACAAGTCCAATGTAGTGGTTGATGCTCTCAGTAGATTGTCCATGGGTAGTGTGGCTCACTTTAAGAATGGTAAGAAGAAGTTAGTTCAGGAAGTTTATCAGCTTGCCTGACTAGGTGTCCGCTTAGGTGATTCAGCAGAGGGTAGTGTCTGGGTGCAGAATAGTTCAGAATAATCTTTAGTTTCTAAATTAAAAGAAAAGAAGTATAGGTATCCCGGTTTAGTTAAACTAAAAGAGTCAGTCAGAGATTAAAGAGTAGAGGTTTTCTCCCAAGGAGGAGATAGTGTGTTGCGTTACCAGGGTCAGTTATGTGTGCCATGTGTGGATGGCGTGATATAGCGCATGGTGCGTGCTACTCGATTCACCCAGGGGACACCAAGATATACCGCAATTTTTAGGAAATCTATTGGTGGAGTGGGATGAAGAGAGACATTACAGAGTTTGTAGCTAAGTGCTCAACATATTAGTAGGTTAATATCGAGCAGAAGCCTAGTGAACCTCTACAGGAGTTCTGTATTCCCACTTAGAAGTGGGAGGAGGTAAACATGGATTTTGTTATGGGCTTGCCCCGTACTCGCAGCCAGCATAATTTGATTTGGGTCATTGTGGATAGGATGATCAAATCAGCCCATATCTTACTAGTTCATACCTTTTATTCAGCCGAGGATTATGCCAAGCTCTATGTTAGAGAGTTGGTCAGGTTTCACGGAGTTCTGTTGACTATCATTTCAGACAGAGGTACGCAGTTCACCTCTCACTTTTGGAAAGCATTCCAAAAGGGTCTTGGTACCCAAGTTCACTTCAGTACAGCCTTTCACCCTTAAACAGATGGTCAAGAAGAAAGGACCATTCATACTTTATAAGATTGCTACGACTGTGTGCCATTGTCTTTAAGGGCAGTTGGGATGACCACTTGCCCTTGATTGAGTTCACGTATAATAACAACTATCATTCCAACATTCAGATGGCTCCGTTTGAGGCACTTTATAGGAAGAGATATAGATCTCCTATTGGTTGGTTTGAAGTGGGTGAGGCCACAGTGGTAGGTCCTAACTTGGTATTTGATACCTTAGAAAAATTTCAGTTGATCAGGGAAAGGTTTAAGATAGCTCAGAGCCAACATAAATCGTATGCAGATGTGTGAAGAAAGGATCTTGAGTTCGAGATTAGTAATTATGTGTATTTGAAAGTATCTCCTATGAAGGGAGTAAAGAGGTTTGGCAAGAAGGGGAAACTCAGTCCCCAATATGTCAGTCCTTACCGAATTCTCAACCATTTTGAAAAGATAGCTTACGAGCTTGGGTTGCCTTCAAACTTAGCTTCAGTACACCCAGTGTTTCATATCTCCTTGCTAAAGAAGTGCATAGGTGACCTAGCAGTTGTAGTCCCTATAGAGGGTATAGATGTTCAAAATAGTATCTCTTATGAGAAAGTTCCAGTCAAAATTCTTGATTTTCAGGTTCGCAAATTGAGGAACAAAGAGGTTCCTCTAGTCAAAGTTCTTTGGCGGAATCAGTCCGTTGAGGGAGCTACTTGGGAAGCAGAAGCAGCTATACAGACCAAGTATCCTCACCTCTTCTCCATAAACTTAGACTCAGCTAGAGATAATAGTTTTCCTTGAATTTACTCAGTTCCATGCTCAGAATCCTTTATAACTCTATATCACTTCAGTTGCATAACATCTTCATATCATGCATACCTTCATAAAACAGCTCAGTCATGCGTCATGTCTTCAGAACTCAGTCATGCTTCAGTTATTTATGTTCAGTATGATAACTCAGTATATCAGTAGCTTCAGTCATGTAATCATGATTCAGTTGTGCATGTTCAAGGTATAAATTCAGCCTATCAGTATTCTCAGCTTAGTCAATCTCATTCGACGATGAATGTTTCCAAGGGGGAGATATTGTAAAACCCTGTAGAATCCTAATCATTTGAGCCCTTTAAAGCATGCTAAAAGGGGTCCAGACTTAAAAAATTTCAACTAAGTGTTAGGACTCAGTCATTTCTAAAGCCCTCAAACTTTGAAGAATTTATTTATGACCTTCCCAACCTTAGAAAGTTAGTTTTTAAGTTGATTCATGATTAGGGGAGTCAATAGTACATCTCGGGTGAGTTTCAAAATTTTTGAACAAATGTAAGGGTGTGTTTAAAACTCCAAAATAGTGGATCAAGGCGATTAGCCCGCGGCGCCCTACCCAGAGCGACGCTCCAGAGCCCGCAGCACCCTGTCCAGTCCAGCCCGGGTAAATTCTGTAGTTTTCCATATTTGTTAGGGCAAATAGGTCATTTTTCCTTCACCCAATAGCTCCATAACATGGGATTAAAGCCCCAAATAGCATAATTTCTCATCCTTTTAGCAAAATCCTCTCAAGGACTAGCCCTAGCTTCATCAAGTTCAAGAATCAAGTCTCAAGAACTTACTCCAATCTCCACGAAATTAACAGTCAAGGTATGTTAGGTGTTCATTCATGGGTTCCTTTCACCCATGGAGTCCAAGAACCCTATTTAAACATACAAGTTTATAGATTTATGATTTCCATGCTTGAAATTGATTGTATTCATGTTCATGGGATTAATTGGGTTTCAATTCATGATTTAATTACAAGTCTCATGAAATTAAAATAGTTTCTATGGGGAATTATATGAATTGCATGCTAAACCCTTGAATTTACAATTGATTATTGTATTCATGATGTTCATGAGTTGACTAGTATTATGTGAAATACCCCCAGTAGAACTCAACACCCAGTGTTAATATGATCTCAATTACAGTAGACGTAGTTATGTGCATAGTATTGCATAATCAGTATTTACAGTAGTTTTCTAAATACATATACTCTCATTCAGTATATTCATGTTACTCAGCCAGTATTGTTCATGCATATGAACCTATGCATTTATCCTTACCTCACTTATCATACCAGTACATTCAAAGTACTGACGCATACCTTTCTTTTGTGCTATGATGTCTTATATCATAGGTGCAGATGCACGGACTCCTGACCGTACTTAGCATCCCATTTTATCAGCAGCATATTTAGTGGTGAGTCCTCATAGTTTGAGGACATAGTCATATTTTTAGTATTTCAGTTTATTTTTTCAGTAGTCGGAGTTAGTTGGTGACTTGTCCCATCAACTCCTTGTTCAGACAGTTAGAGGCTTTTCAGACTAGATTATTTCAAGAAGATTCTCAGTTTTCAGTATTTATTTATTAGTATTTAATTTCAGTTCTAATTTCTAAACCTTATGGTAGTTCCAACCTAATTTTTGCATTATTACAGTATTATTACTCAATTATTGCAGCAGGTACCAGTCATGAGTTAGCTTGTGGTCCTTCAGAATTATGAGCACCGTGTGACGTCCAGAGTGCAGACTTGGAGCGTTACAATAATTATACATCTTTTTCTATGTATGATGTTTTATACTAGTTCTTGTTGTAATAATAAATATATTTTTCTACCAATTAAAACATGCATGATATCGTGTAATTGTTTAGTTTCTAACAATAACAGGTGATACATTTATTATACATAATATTTTGCTTCATGTTGGATATAAAGATGCTACATGTATGAAAAGGTATTATACATAGCTAGAAATTTATGAAACACACATTGACTATATTTGTTCTATTTACTAAAATATGCTACACTATACTAATTGTTATACATGTTTCCAATTTCAGTATTAGTACTTCAGATACCATTTCATAATTATACATCATTTTTAAATGTATGATGCTAGTTTTTAGAGCATATTCTAAAAGTAACAGAAACTTGAAAGAGTAACATGTATTATATGGCATTATAGAAAAGTTTCTAATAGTAACCACATTTATTATATGTAACTAATTTAGTTTAATTTACCTCATTGTTCCAGCGTGTTTTGCATTGCGACATCAAGTAGAACCAATTCTTGGACTGTGCATGTGCAATGACAAAGTCTAAATGAGGATAACCTAATCCGGAGCATTTTTAAGATAGTGATTGTGCGTTTGTTTCCTACAAAATTCACAAGGATTAAACATTACAAAATTTTTTGCTGCCATAGTATTCTCAAAGATTAAAAAAAGTTTAGAAATTACTTACTTGCCAGCATGATATTTCAGTAACCCTAATTCAATCCACTGAGAGTAATCAAACATCAATTGGTTAGGCAAATCTTGGTAAATGGTACCACCATCAAAAGCATACAGTTGCTTCTCTTCATTATCGGAATTGCCCCCATCCTTATAGCTAGAACCAAATTTTGTCATGTATGGTGACCTGAAAATCCTTGATTTCTTTCGGTCCCTTTTTACAGTTGCTTTTGTGGCTTCACGCTCCCTAACTTGAGCATCCAAAAAATCAGGTAGAAACTGACTGTCGGAAATTGTCCATTGGCTTCCAGTCACTGTATTTTGGTGTACCAACAGCCAATGGCTTTGTAGTTGAAGGTGTTAACAAACCAAATAATAGTGCATCTACAACGTCTTGAATTGAATCTGTTATTATACCACCTACATCATCCTACATGCACGCATATGGATGTGTTATGTATAAAACCAATCTATTAGTGTATAACTTTAATTATGCCTAAGATATGTATGTATCCGAGGAATCATACATAGTATTACATAGCGCATTATACATAATCTACCAAATTTGAGTACACTGAGTTCATATCCTTTCACAAAATCACTATTTTGTATCAGATACTCCGTAAATAAATTTCCTTACCCAACATAAATAAATAATATGTTATCAAAAAATCATCATCACCCAATTTTTGCAAAGACATTTTACTAGTTTAGAATACGATTTTACAACAAAGTCAGAAATCATTGTAGAATCAAAATCCAAAAATATTGATATTTTGTCAAGAACACTATGATCATTTTTCTAACAATAACAACTGGTACGTTTATCTAGATAGATTTGGAGTTATAAATCAACTTGAGATACAAAAAATACCGACAAATCTTCCTTATCATGACTGTGTTGTTTTTTTAATTCTTCATCATAGCCTTCTTCTTTATCTGCAGTATGCGCATCTTATATTTAATAACAATCAGTATGTGTGAACATTTAAACAAAGTAATACAAATTTGAATGAAAAAATAATTTATACTGGTTATTTAAAATTGTTATAAATCTTGTAAGGCTTGTATATGAATGTATAAATCTATATATACATATTTATATATGTATAAGATCAATCTCACACATAAAAACACAATTGTTAACGCATAACATTTTTAGATTTGTAAGGTGATTCTGCAATCTTATTATATAACCAATTGTAAATAGCATACATATGTATGAGGATATTCATAAAGAACATTCATTCTGATGAAGAGAATAATATTATTAGTAATGTATAACATATTATTATACATTCAAATGAATGTATAATGAAACTGTAACAGCCCTAATGAAAGCGTATTAACATTTGATATTCAGCTGATCACGTTATGATCCTTTTTTCTAAAAATAACAGGTGGTACATTTATATAGACAGAATTGAAATAACAAAAAAATATGAGTGATAAAAACATACCGACAAATCTTCCATATTAGGACTGTGCTTGATTTTTTAATTCTTCTTGACGACCTTCTTTTTATCGACCATATTCGCATCCTATATAAAATAACAATGTGTATCTGTGAACATTTAATCCAAGTAATATAATGGTGAATGAAAAATAGTTTTATATCAGTGATAACAATTTGTTATCTGCCAGGCTTATGTATGAATATATAATTATATCATATCCTATACATTTATAATGTCAATCATACATAACAAGCAAACATGAGTGACAAAAATATACCGACAAATCTTTCATATCAGGACTGTGCTTGTTTTTCAATTCTTCTTCATGACCTTCTTCTTTATCAACCATATTCGCATCCTATATAAAATAACAATGTGCATCTATGAACATTTAATCAAAGTAATATAATGGTGAATGAAAAACAGTTTTATATTAGTGATAATAATTTGTTATCTATTAGGCTTGTGTATGAATGTATAATTATATTTATACATATCCTATACATGTATAATGTCAATCATACACATCAAAATCCATTCGAAAACACATAACATTTATATATATCAAAGGTGATTTAGGAATATTATCATATAGCTAACATTTACATACGTAATATTAATTCAATATACCTTCAGTTTGCTTTAAACATCAATTGATGTTGGACATTCAGTATGCATGTATTCACATTCTTGGATTTCTATTTTCTAAAGGTTAAAGTACTGATGGTTCATCATTTCTGATTTCAGTGTCTGATCCCTTGTCCTCATCTTCATGCTGTATAAAATCGAAACAAAAATAGGTTTAGATATGGCAGTTATACAAATTTATAGTAACACACCAACATAATTAACAAAAAGGTACCAGCAAATCCTCCTTATGTGGATTGTCATATTTTTTTTGTCCTTCTTCGGGATCTTGTTGTTGATCAAGAATTTTCTCCTCCTATGTAACATGAATAATATGAATGTATGAGCATTTCATCAAAGTAATAGAAAATTAAATGAAATAATACTTTATATCGGTAATTCTTTATTTTCTTCTTTTTTCAAAGCCTTGAAGACCTCAGTAGGTATATTGGAGATTAGTGTTTCAGCTCAGCAATCTGTTTATCAACCTTAAAATGTACAAAGAAAAATGAAATATTAGAAACACCTCATGTTTTTCAAAAATAAAAATTCTCAATAAGAAAGTTAACTTACATACGTGTTGATGTAAGTCTTCATCTCCTCCATATCTAAAGTAAACTTAGAAGTCTCTTCAGGAGTTGTGGAAGATGAAGGAACAAACTTCAATTGATCATGATTAGGAGACACACCAATTTCTTCTTTATCTGTTGATATCTCTTGGTTTTTAGAAAACATACCAGACATATAACGTATTGAACGTGCACATGTAGATTTCTCTTAATTCGTCACCCCTGGACTAACTTCCTAAAACATAATTGTCTTTCTTCTCTTCGATGCTTGTTCAGGTGATAAAAGTGCATCTAAACCAACCTTACTTAGAAATTCTCGCGTTGGTATAGTGCTAAAATCATCAAAGTCTTCAGCTGTAGTGACAAGACGCGGTTGATCTTAATCGGCTGATCTTTTCAACATTCGAGCAATAGATATGGAAGCATCAGATATTGGATCAAATATCTCAAAATCTTTGGAAAAAGACAAATTCAAACTATGTGACATTCCACCCAATGAATACAACTACTTTGCGACTCTGAAATCCTGCCGCCAGGAGTTCATCAACTTTTCAAATGTAATCTTTTCCCATGGAACTTTACCAATCATCCTCGACCATTTGAAAGTGAGATAAACTGATGGGTGCTTCACGATGCTGAGAAAACAGAAATGTATGAACAAAGAATAATATCTCAAGGTTCAGAGCATCTTTAGAGTTCTCAAAGTTTCCCTTCTTCACACGTGTTATCAGTTTTGACCTAGTTGTTCCACCTTGTGTGTCAGGAAAATAGTTCAACATCAAAGCAGATTTTGCAGATGAAGTATACATATACTCATTAATATCACCGGTGCATTTAAGACCGGTAATAATGGCAAATTCAAGCATCGTAAATTTCAGGATGTTCCCCTACACCCACACATAAATCTCGTCCTTATCATCCTGCTGATTTTTAGTATAAAGAGACATTTTGAAATCTAGCCAATCCAGTTGCACTGAGGCAAGTCGAGAAATATCTCAAACATCGTATTCCTAAATCCCCCTAAAATGGCATCTCCAAAATACGTCTTTATGTTTTCACCAAAAGCACGGTTACATAAGCTACCGATATGCAGTGGGTGACCCGGGACTTTGTCAATACGGTATTTCATGCCCTGAAAAAAAAACTAATTACATAATAGTTACACATGTATGAGGAGAACTTATGTAGTTAAAAAATAAAATGCAGTAATGTATAATGTCAGAATACTATTTTATACATTAGTTTTCCAAACAACAGTAATGTGTAATGACTGATTGCACATTGTAACCTTAAACATGTATGAAATAGAAGCTTGTTAGAATGTATAATGACATGTTATACAAATTTAAGACTATCTAACTGTATAATACCACATGAAACATAAAATGCCTCTTATATGTAATAAGAAATTCCAATGTATAACATATTGAATATATATGTCAGAATACTAATTTTATACATTAGTTTTTCAAAAAACAGTAATGTATAATGTCAGACTACATATTGTCACCTTAAACATGTATGAAATAGAAGCTTGTCAAAATGTATAATGACACCTTATACAATATTAAGACTTTCTAACTGTATAATACCACATAAAACATAAAATGTCTCGTATATGTAATAAGAATTTCCAATGTATAACATATTGAATATATATATCAGCATAGTAATTTTATACATTAGTGTTCCAAAATAAGTAATGTTTAATCAATACCTTCGGAAGACGTGGTCAACCAGAATCATCAACCTTCCTCTTACTTGTCGCTTTTGAACTTGACTTTTTCCATCTAGAACTAGTCTGTTCCTTCAATTTCTTCATTGTTGTTGAGTCGTTTCAATGCTTTGAATGATTCTCTGCGAAATTGGGTTCTTCATAATCAAATGTATCAGGAACAAAACCAATGAGAATATCTTGTTTTTGAGAATCTAACTGACTAAGTCCGAAACTAAACCTAGGACGAGAATCCATTACCAATTTTACACTATATCGATTAAGCAGAAGCAACTACAAACCAAGAAAATCAAAGATCTAACTTGTGCAGGAAAATAAAAAAATCAAACTACGATACTTGAATATGATTACAAAATACGATAATTTCATACAAACCAACATGCAATCAAATAAGGAACGGAAAAACTCCTGAATTTGTAAAGTTGAAAAAAAAAGAAGTAAATCAGTAAACTCGGTTAAAACTTGAAAATGTACAACTTGGTAACCTCCAATTACACGTTACTTGATTTTTGCCGTGATAAAAGGGTTTTAAATATGGAGGAGAAAGCGGGTTTGTAATGAGAGCAGATGGGAACAAAATACGGAAGATTTTACCATGTTTTAGATATATAAGGTTTAAGAGAGAGAAAGTAAAAAAAGGGAATTTATGTAATTAGTTTGGGATTTGTGTAAATACTTTACCATTTAATTAATATTTGCAATTCTCTACTTATATAATATTTTTTATATTATATATCATTTATTTTACTCAAGTATTTATAGTACTTTTTTTTTAAGTTCTTTAGTATTATAAGCACAATAATTTTTTTATGAACTTTCTACAAAAGTTAATGTTATTTTTTATGATTGTTATTTTATTAGATGCATTAAGCATGTATATATACTTATCTATACACATGTATATGTGCATATTTAAGTTTTGCTTCTCTCTTATTGTCTATTATTTATATAGAGAAATTGAGTTTTGATTGCCACTAATGAAATAATCTAAATGAAATCTGAAGAAGGTAAGTGTACGCAATCGGTATCATTATCTCGGAGGAAGTATACTAAATAATAAATTAAAATTTATTTATAAGATAAGTAAAATTCAAGAATTAATTTATTATAAAATATATTTTATTTTATTAAATATATTTGTATTACATTTATTGAAATATATTTATAAAGTTGATTTTATTTGTTAATTTCACTTATATAAATAGATATTAAAATTTTGATTACTATTGGCAAATTAATTTTCTTATCCTAGTTATTTCATTTAGAACGTCATTAAATTATTATATACTAAATAAATATTTTTTACCTTTTTTTCATCTAGAAAATAATATTTATTTTTATATTTAAAGAAACTTACTATACATATTTAAAAAGTAAAAGAGAAAATAGTCAAAAGTCCCCCCCCCCCCCCCCCCCCCGCCCCCCCGCCCCCAATCTTTACCCCAAATCTCAATTACATACCTATACTTTGTTGGGGTCCTATGACCCCCTGAACTATTTTAAAGTGAAATATTTACACCCCTAAAATTCATGCCCAGACATTGTTTCAGGCAGTGAGTGCAACTCACTGCCACATCATGCCACGTTATTTTTTTTTACTCTAAAAAATTAATTATTTAACTTTATTATTTTCTTTTCTCTTCCCTATTTTCCATTTTGTTCCATTTTCTTCTTCAAGCACATTTTATTTTTGTAGTTAATTTTTGAAATTTAATTTGATATTAAATTATATATGGCATTGTGGGTTAGGTTGGAAATTATATATGTCATTTTGGGTTAAAAACTTTGTGCATTGTGGAAATTATATACGTCGGAGTTAGAGTTCAAAGTTTTAAGCTCGTTATTAATGGCGGATCTTGAGCAAAAAATAGGAAATTGGAGAAATGGAAAAATTATATATGACATTTTGGGTTAAAAACTTTAAGCATTGTGGAAATTATATACGTCGGAGATGGAGTTCAAAGCTTTGAACTTACCATTAATGGTGGATCTTGAGCAAAAAGAGAGAAAATTGGAGAAATGGGAAAATTATATATGGCATTGTGGGTTAAAAGCTTTGAGTATTGTGAAAATTATATACGTCGAGTTGAAGTTCAAAGCTTTGAGCTCGCCATTAATAGCGGATATTGAACAAAAAGAGAGGAAATTGGATAAATGGGTTATGAAGTTTCGCCTAGACTTCACATACGAAAATGAATAAGAATCTAAACTTTGTTAAATCTTCTTGCCTCCTTAGTTTAAGTATTTCTTGTTTCCGGTAATAACTTTTTTTCAAATTATTTAAAAATACCATTAATGAGTTCAAGAAAGATGAGAAAAAGAAATTGGAGATGAGGAAGATGAGAAAACTCCATTAATGAGTTCTAGAATTTTTTATTTTAAGAAAGAGAAGAAGAAGACAAGAGAAAATGAATAAGAAAAAGTAAGAATTAAACTTATTTATATAAAAAATATTTAAAATAATTTTTTAATAAATAATTTCGTTCTCACTCTCTTTAAAGAAAGTGAAAATACACTCTCTTGCCATGTCAGCTTTTGGGGGTATAAATATTCCACTTTAAAATAGTTCAGGGGGTCATCGGACCCCCACAAAGTATAAGTGTGTAGTTGGGATTTGGGGTAAAGGTTGAGGGGGCTTTTGACCATTTTCTCAAAAGTAAAACAAATATCACGATTTTAAAGAGGGAAAGAAAAATAAAGAACAATAGCATAAGGGTAAAATAGGTTATAAAAATAATCATATAGAAGTATTTTTTTGTCATTCTTTTTAGTTGACGTAACATTTTTTTACGTATGCCCCAATTTTGTGTAATAAAGGTGTCAATATAAAAAAATGACAAAAATATGCTAAAATTGAGTTCAGCAGGTAATAGAACGCATGTGAAGGTGGAGTGTGTTCTAACAACTTTGGTCACAGTTAAAAGGGATACTGAATATTTATCTCAAATTGTAAACATATCAACATCAAAATAAAAATACTTACAGAAACAACTGAAATTCTTCAACACACAAAATCTCATCTTCCATCAAGCTACAAAATAAAGAAGTAATAGATTAGTGAAGGAATATTGAGCGAGATAATGAAAAATCAACATAATAAATGAATTAATGGGTGTCTTTATTATAGTAACTCAAAAGTAAGAGGAAGTTACATTATATTTACCAGCAAAACACGTGTTTGTCGCTGTTTAGTTCTTCGGTTTCTTATTACGTTTGGATTTTATTTATTTTTGGATTTTAAAATTGAAAGCAAGCTGTTTTTATTTTCTTAAAAAGTTATTTCCAAACATCGTATATTAATATGCTTTTTCCTTTCCTTTTAATTTTCTTTTTTGCATAATAATTTGTTTTTTGTTTAAAAATAGGTAAAATAATTAGAATTGCAAATGATATTTTAAAAAGGAGGGGAAGAAATCCTAACTAGACTAATCCATCTTATTTTATTAATAATATTTGAAAAAGTTTATATCGTAGAGTTATCTATTTAATAAGTTGTAACTGTTCATCATCTAATTTTATTAATACTCCCTTTGTTTAAAAAAGAATGATCTAATTTCCTTTTTAGTTCGTTTAAAAAGGAATGATCCCTTTTCTATTTAGCAATTTTTTAATTTTAACTTTGCACGTGACATTTTTAAGACCACAAGATTGAAGGACATTTTGGTACATTTGACATATCTTTAATTTAACACCACAAGATTCAAAAGTCTACTTTATTTTCTTAAAGTCCATGTCAAGTTAAATTAGGTCATTCTTTTTTAAACGAAGGAATTATTATTTATTTATTGAGTATTATCTACTTGATTACTTACTTTATTTTATATTTTAAATTATGATCATCCTATATTATCTCAATTTCCCAATTTGTACGTTTTTCTACTATAATATTTTAATTAGTTTTCATCTCTATTATTTTGTGTATAAATGAAATAACTTCAAAATTTGAATCTTCTAAAAAAAAATTAAAAGTAAAACTGAAAAATATTTTTAATTAATGTAAAAATGTGCAGTAGTGTTATTAACTTTGTTGGGGTAATGTTTAAGGGAAAATTTTAGAAGTAGCAACTTTGTAACCTTAATAATAACTTTTATAGCAATATTTTTATAATTATGAAAAATAGCAATATATATTTTGTATTTAAGTAAAATGTTGCTATGTAAATACATATACAAATTAGATAGTAGTTTCTACTTTAACTCCTATCAGTTAGAGTTAAATAAAGGAAGTAACTGTCCTTAATTCATGCTACATTTACTTATAAAGATTTTTTTGACTCTTCTATTTCTCTTTTTTTTTTAATCCTTTTTCATTTTTTTTAATTTTTTGTTTTCTTATTTTTTTCCTTTTTCATATTTTTTTTTCTTTTCCTATTTTCATTTCTTTTTTATCGTTTTATTTTGATTTCTTTTCCTTTTTATTTTTTTCTTTCCACTTTATTTTGACTCTTCTATTTCTCTTCTTCTTCTTTTTTATCCTTTTCATTTTTTTTCTTTATATTTTTTCTTTTTCATTTTCTTATTTTTTCCTTTCTCATATTTTTCTTTTTCTTCTTCTTTTTTTCTATTTCTTTAAATTTAATTTTTACTCTTATATTTCTAGCTTTTATTTCTCTTTCTTCTTTTTTTTGGTTTTCACTTCTTTTTCTTTAGATTTTTCTTTTTTTTTTTTTTTTTTTTTTACTCTTCTATCTCTTGTTTTTATTTTTAAAAGACACATATCTATATCACATATACATATTCAAAAAATATATAAAATACATAAACATACAGATTTGCGTATGTATTTACAGTACAAAACATACATATGTATTTACAGAAATACATATCTGACTCATATGTATGTATAAACATATAGGACACAAAATTTCTATAACAAAAAGTGACATAATACATTTGCCAAAGTGCGCTTGAACTGCATATTTCTTCTTCGTGATGTAGACATCAAAAATATTATTATGACGAAAAATATGCATCATTCATAAATACATATGCATTAATCATAAATAGATATGCATAACTGGAAAAATACATATGCATTAATCATAAATACATATGCACATTGAAAAAGTACATATGTATTATTCATAAATACATATGCATCTATAAAAACCTAAGCACAACTAAAAATATATTTCCAAATCAATAAATATAGCATGCAGCCCCATAAAAACGTATGAATAACTAGAAAATACATATGTATTATTCAAAAATACATATGGATATCTGAAAAATACATATGCATTAGTCATAAATACATATACAAGCTGGTAAAATACATATGTATTTTTCATAAATATATATATACATAACTGAAAAAATACATATGCATTACTCATAAATACATATGCACAACTGAAAAAATACATATTCTTTCTTTTCGTTTGACTTCCTCTTTTCACATATTTTTGCACTTTTTGGGATTTTAGAGATGAAGGTTTTCTCAATATTTTCCGTTTCATGATTTCCCCAATATTTTCTGGCTCGTCACAATGCTTCGATCTCACCTCTTCTATGCCAACTTCTCTGTTCAACTGAATAGGAGTAGAAATCAACTTAACACAAAATCCCACAATCTTTCAACAAAAAAAAAATCACAAAAGTCCATCAAATAACGTAGAAAAAGTTATAGAAAACCTCCATCAAATAACATATCCCTCCATTATAGCAAACCTCCACAATCTTTCAACAAAAAAAAAATTCACAACCTCCGCCCCCCCCCCCCCCCCCAAAAAAAAACAATGAAGAAAACGGATGAAGAAAAAATATGAAAAATAAAAAAATATAATTTATATGAAAAGATAACATGAAATACTGTAAATATCATCTTACCTTATTTGATAGATCATAATTTAAAAAAAAATTAATAAGATGGAGTGAAATATGAGAGGAAATTGAAAAAAGTGGAGTGACATACGGGAGGAAATTGAAAAAAATGGAGTGAAAATAGGAAAAGGTAAAAAAGTGGGTGAAATCCACGTGTTTTTTAATATAATGATTAAAATATTATAATTTTTGCTATAACTTGTATTTTGAGAAAGTGTTGCTATTTATTGTAATTAAGGTCTTAAGTATGCTAGTTTTTATAATTTTCCCAATGTTTAAACCCCGAAAAAAATCTTTGTTGTGTTAATAGGGAACGGGTAGGTTACTTCATTTAGTTTTTTTTTTTTAATTAATTCTGTCTTTTTCATTTGTTTCAGATATTTTTCTTTTTTTTTTATAAAATATAAAGAATAACAAGAATAAATAGAGAGAGAAGAGAGGAAGTGATGTTGGGTGTATTTATGCATCTTAGCGTTACTATTCTAGCCTATTTAGCCTTGTTTTGAGGATAATTCATGTGCTTAATATTTTGATGATGATATAAATGTGCATCTAAGTGTCCATGTATGTGTTTACAAATTTTAATGGTGCTTTCACACAAGTTTTGATTCAAATAGATCATTTAGAGTTCAACTGAGAAAACTAGTGTTACTAACTTGAGCTAGGCGTTTGTCTAGTCTATCGTGTTGGGTTCTAATGTGTTTAATAAGTTCCTACGATTTTTATTATGTATTTATATGCAAAACAACTTTTTGGTAATGTTCAAGGGCCAATTGGATCAAGTCAAGGGTTAAAACAATGAGTTAAAGATCAAAGTGAAATTAGCCCATGCTTAGCTCGTGTTTTTTATTCACCGTCTTGGATATTGTGTTGTTTTAAGCTCTAAATTATTATGCTTAATGATATAGGATGCTTGGTGAATGTATTATGATGATAAATTAAGGATTTAAAAGCTTCAAATCAAGTGGAAACAACTCAAAAAGGCTCGAAATGGCTTAATTAAAGCACAATACAAAAATTGATGCAATTTGAACCCCTGAAATGTATTAGGCGCGTGTGGGCTGTAGAAGTGGCCAATGGATGCGAGAAAAACACCACTAGATTCTGAAGAGGCCAAAAATAGTAACCCACTGGTGCATGGAGGTCCTAATGGAGTTGAAGGAGGCGCCGCAACACAGTGAACTCACGACGAGATTTTGGATTTTGATAGATTTTGACAATTGCGTTTTGGCTCAACACCGTGACACAATGGTGATCAAAAGCAGGAAAAAAGTTTCCAGATAAAATAAAATAGCGTGAAAACCTATTACAAGTCGGTTTATGACTTGTATACTATAAATATAATGTCCCAAACCCCGTTTTAAACTTCTTGGAACCCCTAGATCGCTTGGAACAACATTGGAGGATACCACAACTTTTTTTTAGATTTTTATTTCTTTAATTTAGCTTTATTTATGGTTTTAATCATTCATACAATTATTTGGATGTTGATTATGACTATGAGTGGCTAGAAACTCCTTTTTCGGGGTTAAATCCAAGAACATGAGTACTATTATTTTGAATTAAGTTCGTTTGATTTGCTTATCATTATTGGTTGTTTGTTTATTCTTGTTATAACTATTTTAAGGATTCGCGACCCTTAAAATACATCAATTTTTTTCCTTTTGATCTCGGGAGAGGGAATAGGAAAATAGAGCATGGAAATAAATAAAGTATGATTTGTATTTCTTTACGAACTAAGGAATTCAAATTAGTATTTAGGACAGGTATTACTGAGATGCATTACTTGATTCAAACGTAGGATGATAGCTTAAAGAATTTAAGTTGACCATTACATCCTCGCTCAATGATGTAGTTGTAAGGTTTAACTTAGGTAAAGGATTAGAGGTTGGGAGACCATAATCATGAAACTAACCCTACGAATCAACAACCAAGATAAGCAAGTTAACGAATGAAGTTTAATAACATAGTATGATTGTTCGAAAGTGCTTTAACCCTGGGTTTTCTCCTATTGATTGTTTCAAGATCTTTACACATTGTTTACTTTTCTTGAGTTATAAATTACAAACTCTCTTTTCGGTTACGCTTGCATCAACTAATCAAAATTGTGAACTAAAATAGAATTATTATTGAATCAAGTCTCTGTGGGATTGATACTTATCTTCTTGAAGGCCACTTTACTACTTGATAAGACCAAGTACACTTGCGTGTGTGCTTGGGCGCTATCAGGAAGCTTTTTTATTTCTCTTCAGGGATGAGAGATCAAAATATTGAGGATACAATGATCAAAACCCCTCAATATTTATAGAAAAAAATACTCCCAGTTTTTCTCTAAAAGATAGATATTTCATATCCCAGTAGATATCAACTAGATCTTGATAGATCTTATCTATATTATTTATAGACATTCACTATAATGTAAATACATTTATATCACTCCCCTTTGAATGTCTAATTGATAGATAATGTGTCTCGTTAAAACCTTACTAGAAAAAACCCAATGGAAAAAAATCTAGTGAAAGAAAAGAGTACAAATATCTAACAATATGCATATAGGTTGCCTCATTAAAAACCTTACAAGAAAAATCTAGTGGGACAAAACCTTGAAAATAAAAAAGAGTACATCGCGTATTTTCTCCCCCTGACAAGAACATCAATGAACTTTACATCCCGATCTTGTGTACTATAAGGTGCAGTTAGAAGAAACTTAGGGAATAAATTACCCACATTGCCACTTGAATGAATATTTTGCACGTTAATATCATCATTTCTTTGTAGCTCATATGTATAGAAAAACTTTGGTGAAATGTGCTTCGTTTATCTTATTTTATTCATCCTCTCTTAAGTTGTACTATCCATGTTGCATTATCTTCTTATAAAATCATGGGTACTTTTTCATATTTCAAATCATATTTTCTCAAATGACATGTATCATGGACCTCAACCACACACATTCTCGGCTTGCTTCATAAATAGCTATTATCTCAGCATGGTTTGATGAAGTGGCTACGATAGACTGCTTTGTATATATAACACCCCGTATTTTCCTAGCATTATCTAATTCCCAATACATGAGTATTCATGTATAAAAATTTTAAAACACTCATTGTTTTTCAGTTTAGAGCTTGCCATTGTGTAGGAAATTCAATTATCTTTTCAACGATATAAAATTTGCCTAAATCCGATAATCGGGTAAGAAGTTATGGCGATTTTAAGTATCATTCATTACACACCGCCATTCTAACCCTTAGCGCGTCGCATACGCAACCCAAATGACAATTGTCAATTTCCAGTGTGGCTCCATAATTTTGGATCATTACGGAGTAGGCCAAATAACAATTGTCAATTTCCAATGTGACTCTGCGATCATGGCGCGTCGCAGAGCAGGCCAATTTCCCGTTTGTCGATTTCCAGTGAGCCTCCGTGATGTTGGTGCATAGAGGATGTGGCCAAAATATCATACAAAGACTTACCCCTATAATGGAACATCGTGCCGTCATCCCAGTTCCCAGTTGTCAATTTTCAGTGACATGGTGCGATATCGCCGCGTCGCGCCAGGTGCCCATTTCGGAAAAATTTGATGAAAAAAATAATATTTCATTCAGGGATAAAACAGTCCTTTTCCTATTATTTTAGTCCACCTAGGTATGATATTTAAGCCCTAAAATATTTTTACAATCATTCTTTAATTAATTTCCCCTAAATCAAAAGGCATTCTCTCCCAATCAAGAACCCTAGCTCTCAAATTTAAGGTCAATCCCTAAGGACTTCAAGAAATCCATCAATTAAGGTATGTTAGATGTTCATCCATGGATTCCTTTCATCCATGGAGCCCAAGTAACCCATTTTAATCACCAAGTTATAATCTTTTCAAGTTATTATATTTTAAATTGTGATTTCACCCATGAATCTCCATGATCTATGATTTTATACCATGTTACCATGAAATTATTGTTATTATTCAATTCCTTATGTTTTAATATTATTATTTATTAAATTAAATCATGATTTAGATCTATTATGTTGAATCCATGCTATTTTTACAAGCTCCATGACATTTCTATGATTGTTTTAAACCATGAACTACAAGTGTTTGATAAAATGCCTACGAGATTGATTTAATTATTAATAGCCTTCAAGTTTCAGTATCCATGTTTTAGTGTCATTTTACTATAATTGTTTTGAGTCCTGGGGGTATTGAATACCCAAAATCCATAGCTGTTTATTTAGTCTAATCTTAGTAAATTACAGAACAACCTTCAGAATATACTATGAGCACTTCAGAATAGTCAAATACCAGTCAGTTAAACTCAGAACAGTCTAGTATTTCAGTGTCTTTCAGTTAGGAGTAGGATTTAGCACTGAGCGAGTGTAGGGATGGTGGATTTCCCGTCAGATAGGCAGAGTCGTTAGTAGTAGTCCCTATACTCCAGAACTACGTAGCCAGCGTAGGGTATGAGAAGTTACCCATCAAATTAGGCTTGACTATCTCGCAGGGGTCACCCGTCAGTTTAGGCTTACACCCTTATTCCTTTGGACATTATATCAGTTTAATGGATCCACACAACCATTGTTAGTACCCGTGGCATGGTATTAATACCTTTCCAACTGGGGTAACAGGTTGGACCCCGATTAGCTCAAATTGGGGAATGTCAGTTAGATAATACCTCCCACAGTCTCAGTTATAGTTCCAGTTACAGTCTCAGCTTAGTTATTCAGTCTTAGTGTTATTTGACCAAAGCATACAAATTTTAGTTATTTCAGTATTTCAGTTTGCAGATTTTACTCAGTTAAGTTGTATGCTTGGTCATGCATCCTCCGTATTTACAGATTTACATGCATTATCAGTATCTACAGATTCTATGCTCTTTACTTAGTACTTCATGCTTTACATGCATATCCAGTTAATTATTAGTTTTGTTCATGAAACCATGCATATCATCCTACCTCATTTAGCATACCAGTACATTCAAAGTACTGATTGCATACCTTTCTTTTGTGCTATGATGTCTCATATCATAGGTGTTGACGCTCAGTTCCCGGATCACACTTAGTCCCTCAGATCATCAGCAGTTATCTTAGTAGTTAGTAGAGTTAGTTGGGGTCTGTCCCATCAAATCACAGTATGCAGTTTAGAGGATTTTTAGACACTACAGTTAGCTATTCAGACTATTTAGATTTCAATATTTTTATCAGATTGATAATTCAGTAGTTATTTCATTATTAAAACCTTATGGCATTTAAGCTATTCTTCTGCATTCATGATTATATTATTCATTGCTCATAGTAGGTACCAGCTCATGGGTTAGCTTGTGGTCTCTCAGGACTGTAAGCACCGTGTAACGACTAGGGGGTAGTCTCGAGTTGTTACAAACTTGGTATAAGAGTCAAGTTTTAAAGTGTCCTAGGAATTCTGAAAGATGGGACAAGTAGATCCTTATGCATGGGTGTGTAGCACACCATACTGATGGATGAGAGGCTACAAGGTGTTTAGGAAAAGTTTTCCTTCTTTCAGTATTCATGTCATGTGAGTGAGCATGAGCTCAAGTTAAAATCCCTGTCTAATCTATTTCTTTCTTCTGTTTACAGAACATGCCTCCCAAGAAGAATGAAAGAAGAACAGGAACTCGGCCAACCCCTCAGCCCATCCAGGAAGATCCTCTGGATGAGCATGCCTCTCACACAGAATTTAGACTTGCGTTCACTACTCTAGCCAACTCTGTAGCTGTACAGAATGAACGACCAGCTGCTGTTCCGGCCAATCCAGTGGCCAATACTGCTGTAACCAGAATTTGTGATTTTACCCGGATGAATCCTCCTTCCTTCACGGGGTCCAATTCTAAAGAGGATCCATAGAAATTCTTAGATATAGTTCAGAAGGTAATGGATGCTATGGGAGTGACGTTTAGTCAAAGTACTGAGTTGGCTGCATATCAATTGTAGGATGTAGCCCATACTTAGTTTAAGCGGTGAAAGGTTGATAGAGATAATGATGCAGGGTCTATAGAATGGGAAGAGTTTGCCACGACTTTCTTGGACAGATTCTTTTCATTAGAGTTGAGGGAGGCCAAGGTGTTAGAATTTATTAATTTAAGGCAAGGAAATAGGAGTGTGGGGGAGTATTCCCTTATGTTTACTCAGTTAGCTTGGTATACTCCTCATGTGGTAGCTGATAATAGGTCCAAGATGAGTAAGTTTGTGTCTGGCGTATCTGATAGTATGGTTAAGGAATGTATGACCGCAATGCTGATTAGTGAGATGGACTTATCTAGGCTGATGGTCCATGCTCAACAGAAAAGAAACAGAGAAAACAAGAGGGCTAGAACGGGTAGTTTTAATTTCAACCAGCCAAAGTCAGAAGGTGATAACCATTCTCGGTGTCATCGGAGGTCTTCAGCCCCAGTCCTTCTTCAGCCAGTGCCCCAATACCCAAATTCAAAAATGACAATAGGGAGAGGGCACCAGGCTCTAAGTCCTAGATTAGTGTTAGTAGTGCTCGTACTAATCCTTTATGTCAGAAGTATGGCAGACACCATCAGGGTGAGTGTAGAGCGGGTAGTGATGTGTGCTTCGGGTGTGACAAGCCAAGCCATTAAATTTGGGCTTGTCGGGTAGTTGCTCAGAAAGGTAGGGATGCGCGCCAATAGGGCCAGTCCTATCAGTCGTTAGTTTCATTCGGCTGCCCAACTTAGCAGGGTGCCACTTCTAGTGCTACCAGTGGTCAGCGTCCGAATAGTTTATATACTCTTCAGTCCCGCCAAGATCAGAAAAAATTTCCTAATGTAGTTACTGGTATGTTGCAGGTCTTTCACTTACATGTTTATGCTTTACTAGACCCTGGAGCTTCTCTTTTTTTCGTAACTCCATATATAGCTGTCAATTTCAGAGTCAGTCCCGAAAATCTAGCAGAGCCTTTTTCATTGTCTACCCCAGTGGGCATTTCCATTGTAGCCATACAGGTATACAGGAACTTTTCGATCATAATATTTTAAAAAGTTACTTTAGTTGATCTTGTAGAGTTAGAGATAATGGATTTTGACGCCATTCTCGGTATGGATTGGCTTTACTCATGCTATGCATCAGTTGATTGTAGAAATAGAATAGTTCATTTTCAGTTTCCAAATGAACCAGTCCTAGAATAGAGGGGTAGTACTACAACTCTTCGTGGTCAGTTGATTTTTTACCTTAGAGCCAGAAAGATAATATCCAAGAGGTGCGTCTATTATCTTGTACGAGTCAAAAACTCTAACTTAGAAACTCCTACTCTTGAGTCAATCCCAGTAGAAAATAAATTCTCAAATGTATTTCCTGAAGATCTTCCCGGAGTGCCTCCCGAAAGGGAAATCGACTTTGGAATAGACCTTCTCCCAGATACTCAACCTATATCTATTCTGTGATATAGAATGGCTCCAATTGAACTCAAAGAATTAAAAGAATAGTTGAAGGATATCTTAGATAAGGGATTCATCAAACCTAGCATCTCCCCATGGGGCGCACCTGTTCTATTCGTGCATAAGAAAGATGGTTTTCTTAGAATATACATAGACTACCATCAGTTGAACAAGGTCATAGTCAAGAATAAATATCCACTTCCTAGAATTGATGACTTGTTCGAGAAACTTCAGGGTGCCAGTTACTTTTTAAAGATAGACCTCAGATTAGGCTATTATCAGCTTAGAGTCAGAGAATGTGACATTTCAAAAATAGCTTTCCAAACTCGGTATGGTCACTTTGAATTTTTAGTTATATCCTTTGGTCTTACAAATGCCCCAGCAGCCTTCATAGACTTGATGAACTGAGTGTTCAAGCAGTACTTGCACATGTTTATCATAGTCTTCATTGATGACATTCTTGTCTATTCTCATAGCGATAACAATCATGCAGACTATCTTAGCATAGTGCTTCAGACTCTTAGAGCTCATCAGTTATTTACTAAATTCAGTAAGTATGAATTCTGGCTAAGATCAGTAGCATTCCTTGGTCATATTATTTCTGGTGATGGCATTAGAGGTGATCCTTAAAAGGCTGAAAAAGTGAGAAACTAGCCTAGATCCATCTCTCCATCAGATATCAGGAGTTTTTTGGGTTTAACTGCCTATTACCATCAGTTTATTGATGGGTTTTCTTCTATTGTATCCCCTATGTATAGATTGACTTAGAAGAAAGTTAAGTTTCAGTGGTTAAATTCAAACGAGAAGAGTTTTTAGGAGTTAAAGACTCAACTCACCTCAGCCCAGTCTTGACTTTACCAGATAGTTCAGATGGTTTTATTGTACTATGATGCATCTTGAGTAGGTTTGGGTTATGTCCTCATGCAGAGAGGTAAGGTCATAGCCTACTCCTCCAGTCATCTTAAACCCCATGAGAAGAATTATTCGACTCATGATCTTGAGCTAGCAGCTGAAGTGTTTGCCTTAAAAATTTGGAGGCATTACTTGTATGGGGTGCATGTAGATGTATTCACAGATCACAAAAGCCTTCAGTATGTGTTCTCTCAGAAAGATTTGAATTTCCATCTGAGAAGATGGTTAGAGTTATTGAAAGATTATTATATGAGTGTTCTGTATCATCTGGGCAAGGCCAATATAGTGGCTGATGCTCTCAATAGAATGTCTATAGGTAGTGTAGCTCATGTTGATGATGGTAAGAAGAAGTTAGCTCAGGAAGTTCATCATCTTACCCGATTAGGTATCCGTTTACTCGATTCAAAAAAAGGTAGTGTATGGGTGCAAAGTAGCTCAAAGACATCTCTAGTCTCCAAGGTAAAGAAAAAGCAGGATAGAGATCCCAGTCTTGTTAAATTGAAAGAATCAGTCAGAGATCAGAAAGTAGAGGTTTTCTCCCAAAGAAGAGATGGTGTTTTACGTTGTTAGGGTAGATTTTGTGTGCGTGGTGTAGATGACATGAATTATTGCAGAAGAGTATGGGGCGCGTTACTCAATTCATCCAAGGGCCACTAAGATGTACCGCGATTTGTGGAAGGTCTATTGGTGGAGTGGGATGAAGAGAGATATTGTAGATTTTATAGCTAAGTGCTCTACATGTCATCAAGTTAAGGTTAAGCACCAAAAACTTAGTGGGTCCACGTAGGAGTTCAGTATTCCCATATGGAAATGGGAGGAAGTGAACATAGACTTTGTGACAGGTTTGCCCCATACACGCCATCAGCATGACTCTATTTGGGTTATCATAGACAGGATGGCCAAATTAGATTATTTTTTGCAAGTCCATACCTCTTATTCAGCCAAGGACTATGCCAATCTTTACCTCAGAGAGTTGGTTAAGTTGCACGGTATTTCCTTATCTATCATCTTAGATAGAGGTACTTAGTTTATCTCTTACTTCTGGAAAGCATTCCAAAAGGTTCTTGGTACCCGAGTCTACCTCAGTATCGCCTTCCACCCTCAGATAGACGATCAAGCAGAAAGGAACATTCAGACTCTTGAGGATATGCTGAGAGCATGCATTGTTGATTTCAAGGGTTGTTAGGATGACCATTTTCCTATAATTGAATTTACATACAATAATATCTATCATTTCAGGCTCAATTTGAGGCACTCTATGGTAGTGGATGTAGATCTCCAATTGGTTGGTTTGAAATAGGTGAGGCTGCAGTAGTAGGGCCTGACTTGGTGTTCGATGCATTAAAAAAGATTCAGTTGATCAGAGAAAGGCTTAGGGTTGCCCAGAGCTGACAGAAATTATATGCAGATATGAGGAGAAAGGATCTCGAGTTTGAGGTCAGTGACTTTGTATACTTGAAAATCTCTCCCATGAAGGGAGTAAAGAGATTCAGGAAGAAAGGATAACTCAGTCCCCGATATATCGGTCCCTTCAGAATTCTCAATCGTTTTGGAAAGGTAGCTTACGAGCTTGAGTTGCCTTCAGATTTATCCTCAATATACCTAGTGTTCCATGTTTTGTTGTTGAAAAAGTATATTGGTGATCCAGCGGTAGTTATTCCTTTAGAAAGTACAGATATTCAGAACAGTCTTTCCTTAGAGGAAATTCTAATCGAAATTCTTGATCATCAAGTTCATAGACTAAGACACAAAGAAGTTCCACTAGTCAAAGTTCTTTGGCGGAATCAGTCCGTTGAGGGAGCCACTTGGGAAGCAGAGGCAGATATGCGGACCAATTACCCTCATCTTTTCTCTGCAAATCCAAATTCAGTATAAGGTACCAAATCTTCTTAAGATTTTTCTCTATCATGCTCAGTTTCAGTTGCACATAATGTTCAAGTTAGTCGTGCATTCATGAATCAGTTTAGTCATGCATTTCATGCATCAAACATACATATTTAGTGTGTAGGCTCAGTCCATCAGTTCCCTCAGCTTAACCAGTTTCATTTGGGGATGAATGATCCCAAAGGGGAGATATTGTAACACCTCATATTTCCCTAGCATTATCTAAGTCCTAATACATGAGTATTCTTGTATAAAATTTTTGAAACACTCATTATTTTTCAGTTTAGAGCCTTCCATTATGTAGGAAATTAAATTAGCTTTCCAACGATATAAAATTTGCCTAAATCTGATAACCAAGTAAGAAGTTATGGAAATTTTAAGTTTTAGTTGTTAAACACCGTCATTCTATACCTTAGCGCATCGCGTAGGCATCCTAAATGAAGATTTCAATTTCCAGTGTGACTCCGCGATCATGGCGCGTCGTGGAGTAGTCCGATTTTCCGTTTGTCAATTACCAGTGGGCCTCCGCGATGTTGGCGCGTCACAAATGTGGCCAAAATAGCATCCAAAGCCTTACCAAGATAATGGTGCATCGTGCCATCATCCCAGTTCTCAGTTCTCAGTTTCCAGTGACACGGCACGATATCGCCGCATCGTGCCAGGTGCCCATTTTGGAAAAATTTGACGAAAAATTAATATTTCGTTCAGGGATAAAACAGTCCTTCCCACATTATTTTAGTCCATCCAGGTGTGATATTTAAGCCCTAAAAATGTTTTTACAATCATTCTTTAATTAATTTCCCCTAAATCAAAAGGCATTCTCTCCCAATCAAGAACCCTAGCTCTCAAATTCAAGGTCAATCCCTAAGGACTTCAAGAAATCCATCAATTAAGGTATGTTAGATGTTCATCCATGGATTCCTTTCATCCATGGAGCCCAAGTAACCCATTTTAATCACCAAGTTATAATCTTTTCAAGTTATTATATTTTAAATTGTGATTTCACCCATGAATCTCCATGATCTATGATTTTATACCATGTTACCATGAAATTATTGTTATTATTCAATTCCTTATGTTTTAATATTATTATTTATTAAATTAAATCATGATTTAGATCTATTATGTTGAATCCATGCTATTTTTACAAGCTCCATGACATTTCTATGATTGTTTTAAACCATGAACTACAAGTGTTTGATAAAATGCCTACGAGATTGATTTAATTATTAATAGCCTTCAAGTTTCAGTATCCATGTTTTAGTGTCATTTTACTATAATTGTTTTGAGTCCTGGGGGTATTGAATACCCGAAATCCATAGCTGTTTATTTAGTCTAGTCTTAGTACATTATAGAACAGTCTTCAGAATATGCTATGAGCACTTCAGAATAGTCAAATACCAGTCAGTTAAACTCAGAACAGTCTAGTATTTCAGTGTCTTTCAGTTGGGAGTAGGATTTAGCACTGAACGAGTGTAGGGATGGCGGCTTCCCCTTCAGACAGGTAGAGTCGCTAGTAGCAGTCCCTATACTCCAAAACTACATAGCCAGCGTAAGATATAAGAAGTCACCCATCAGATTAGTCTTGACTATCTCCAGGGGTCACCCGTCAGTTCAGGCTTGACACCCTTAGTCCTTTGGACATTATATCAGTTTAGTAGATCCACACAACCATTGTTAGAACTCGTGGCATGGTATTAACACCCTTCCAACTGGGGTCACAGGTTGGACCCCGATTAGCTCAAATTGGGGAATGTCTATTAGATGATACCTCCCACAGTCTCAGATATAGTCTCCATTACAGTCCCAGCTCAGTTATTCAGTCTTAGTGTTTTTTTGACCGAAGCATACAAATTTTAGTTATTTTAGAATTTCAGTTTACAGATTTTACTCAGTTGCATTATATTCTTGGTCTTACATTCTCAGTATTTATTGATTTCCATGCATTATCAGTATATACAGATTCCATGCTCTCTAATCAGTACTTCATGCTTTACATGCATATCCAATTAATTATTAGTTTTGTTCATGAAACCATGCATATCATCCTACCTCATTTAGCATATCAGTACATTCAAAGTATTGATCGCATACCTTTCTTTTGGCTATGATGTCACATATCATAGGTGTTGATGCTCAGTTCCCAAATCACACATAGTCCCTCAGATTATTAGCAGTACAGTAGCAATGGTAAGTCCTCATTATCCGAGGACAAATTATATTAGTTCATATCTTTATCTCAGTAGTTAGTAAAGTTAGTTGGGGCCTATCGCATCAACTCACAGTATTCAGTTTAGACACTTTTCAGACACTACAGTTAGCTATTCAGACTATTCAGATTTTAGTATTTTTATCAGATTCATAATTCAGTAGTTATTTCATTATTAAAACCTCAGTTATTCTTCAGCGTTTATGATTATATTATTCAGTGCTCACAGCAGGTACCAACTCATAGGTTAGCTTATGGTCTCTCAGGATCGTAAGCATCATGTAACAACTAGGAGGTAGTATCGGGTCATTACAGTAAATCTCTAAGATATGATAGTATCCCCACATGTGAACACATAGCATGTCTGAGATCGAGATTTATGCGGGTTAAATAAATACCCAGCATCAGCATAATCAACAAGATCAAGACTGCAGTCTTTACAATAAAATAAGATCATGTATTTGATCTCATTTCGATGTCTCCTAGTAGGAGAAGAACTATACCTTGCTAATAAATTAACCAAAAAGGCTATATCGGGTATTGTAGTATTTGCAAGATACATGAGTGCACCAATTGCACTAAGATATGATACTTCGTAACCAATCCAAATTGGTATGTTTGTCATTTCAGTAAATAATCTATTCCTTTTGAAAACTCTCCAAGAGTTCCAATAATTTCCAAGCTATAAGCTTATACAATCTAAGGATTCTAAATAAGTTTCCCATAAACTTTTATATACTTCAAACATTTTGAATCCTTAGAAAGTATTCATTTACATTTTGTGAAATGACAATATTCAGCATTTCATACATGACATCTTCAAGTATTTGGACTACAAATCAAATAAGTTTTACACTTATCAAGATGCATCCTTTCATGTCACTTGATAAATATTTCTACATATATGTCAGCTTGCTTAAATAAAGGTAGAATTTAGATCTTCGTAATCTGTCACAATATGGCATCAATATTGTATCAAAGATATTGATGATATATCCTTTCGTATCGGTTCACAATATGACACAACATTTTGATATCTCATCACTTCATTATTTTTAGGTACCTGAACCTCTCATAAGGTTTCATGAAGTGTTATGTCGTAGGCTCTTCAAGAGAACTTGTCTTCTTATTATGATTATTTTCTCCCTATTATTTTCAAGGATTATTTCATTTGGAACCGATTGGCCTACCAGGTTTCACGTATTCATAGACTTTGTCCTTCAGGAACACAACATAGGAGCACTTGCAGCTTAAATATAAAATTAAATTTGAGTTAACAGATGCTTCAGGCATTTGACTTGAATTATATTTTGAATGAGAATCTATAGTAATTCCTAACATATTTTATAGCTTCTTATAATCTCCCCCCTTATGTTAGGAAAACTAACATACATCCTTCATCTTCTTTGAGGAATCCATCTTTGTGCATCATGGTATATTCATTAATTGTATACCGCACATCAAAACTATTAGATGGAATAGTTGGTTCCTGACCTTAAACCAATTGAGAGGGAAGAAACAATCATAATTTATTGGTCTAATGCATACAAGTGCTATTGTATGCAACATATCATATTTCAGACTAACACATGAAGCTTTGTTCTCATTAGCAATGGTTTAGCTATTTATCGAAGGCATTCAATGTCAAACCATCATCATGAAGATGAATTGTCTTGATCACAAAATCTAAAAATTATGTTCTTAACTCAATTTTATTGAGCAAACAACTTTATGAATGTCAAACTGCAGGTTGACAATAAACGTATAAGTGATCATCTTATATCGATGCATCTTAACATATCACATGACAGGCAAACAAGCCCATATTCACCTTTTATACTTTCAGACTTTGAGGGATCCAATTCCAAAATTAGTTGGTTTAACCAACTTATCATGATAACAAGAAACATTAAAAGTAATGAAGAATTTTATAATTCTTCAATATATACTCAATACTCAGTATGCACATCTTTGAGATGTCACAATCGTTTATGTCAATTTATGAACTTTTATTCCAGCAAACTCCAAGTTTACCATGACATATACCTTTTACTTTAGTAAATTTCAGATTTACTATTACATGAATAAATTTCATATTTACTACTTTAGAAATAGATTTCAAAATAACTCTTCTCAATTATTCAGCCTCTTTTGGAGGTGAGTTGTGATACCATCACAATCAAGTGCACGTTTTCATTAATAAGCTTCTCATTCCCCATGAATGAAATATAATTGTGCCTTAAGCCTATCAAATTCTGATAGCTTATAGTCTCTTTCATGATATTGCTACTTCAAGATCAAGTCGAGGTGTGCATATAATGTAGAGAATTTTTCTCTTAAAATATCTTTTAGAGTATATCATATATTGCTACAACATTCACTTCAAGAATGGAGCAAAATTTATCATATTTAAGTTTTATCATATATTGTTATCATATTCACTTCAGGAATGGAGCATATTCAATGGGGCACATTCAGTTTACACATTACTTTGCCTTAGCCATCGTAATATCATCAATATGGTGCATTGAGATTTAAAGTCAATGTCTTATCCATATATAGGCGTCTTAGGCATAAATCGATGAGACTTAAACTTAATATCTTACAATTATGGTTCATCAAAATTATAACTCGATGTCTCATTCTCTTAGCACAATAAAATTTGAACCTGTTATAATATTGGTTAAGGCAACTGCCAAAGTACTCTAAAAAAACTTCAAAATTAATTAACTCAAACAAATATAAATAGATGCATAGTAAAAGTAAGAATCTACATATTCTTTGTTGCATAATTCAACTTTGCTAGGATAGTGATAATGATTATTTTGTCCACCTCAGAAAACAAAGATATATATTTATTTGTTTTTGTCTTTTAAGAAAAATAATGAGCACGGTATAAAAGTAAACTAAAAGCAATCAAATAACTTTTTTCCAGTAACCAAATAATTTTAACAGCAAACACGATACTAACCAATTTTTCTGAATAAAACTGGTTATGTATATAATTGTTTAACAGAATCTTAAATACAAATTATTTTAAGGTATCGTAATACAAAACTGTGTATCAAGAGATTAAAGCCAACATAAGGACAACAAGATGATCTACAAAGTGCTAGTGAATCGAAAATGGCCAGACACGGCTTCACTAGGCTTCCAACTCTTGGTTTTGGAACTAGAAAATGAGTTTACCAACAAAAACAACAAATAACAACAATGCTAGTGAATCTAAAGAGCCCCACACGGCTTTACTAGACTTTTAGATTCAATAACACAATGATAACAAGATTACAAGAGATAGAAACTTGACATACAATATTCAATGATCTAAGAACCATAATAATGAGAAAGGACCCCAAGACTAATAATATCAACACCAAATTCTTACTTGGACCAAAAGGAACTCAAAGAACCCGAAGATCATAGTTTCTAGCCAAGATACAACACAAGTATCACTCAACTTGTGAGGGATGGTTTGGACTTCTCCAATGGAAGAGAGAAGTTCTCAATATTACAAATGTAGTTGTTGTCTTCAATATTATGAGTGAACTAAAGAGAAATAACCTTAGTACATATCTTATATAGTCTATTACAAATGAGAGACAAAAGGACCAAGATACCCTTGGCATCAAAGGGGGGCTTGGGGTGCTTCGGAGGGCCTCTTCACACTTCAATAAGTATAGGCCCTTAGATGGACTCACAAGGCCCTCATACATGACCAATGATGTGAACAAGGCTTGGAGTCTTTGCAACTCACGTGCTTGGATTTGTGTTAAAGATCTCGAGCTAGGAATACCTGTATTATACTCTCCATCTTGAAGAGAATTTGTCCTCAAATTCAGATTATTCCCCTGCTCCACTGTTTCCACCCGAGAGAGGTCACACACATTGAAAGTGTTATGCACTTGATATTTTGGGGGTAGATCAATATTATAGGCGTTGTTGTTGATCCTTTATAGCACTTGGAATAGACCATTACCCCACGGTATAAACTTAGCATTCCTTTGAGACGGAAACCGATCCTTCCTAAGGTGCACCCACACCCAATCTCCCAATTCAAGAATGAGCTTTTTTCTTCCCTTGTTGGTCTCCTTGAAACTTCTTGGTTTTTCTTCTCTAACTGCAACCTCACCTTTTCATGTAGCTTCTTCATGGCCTCGTCCCATTTGCTTCCACTAAGCATATCACAAGATCACTTGGAAAAGGAGTTAAATCCAAAGGGGTAAGGGGATTGAGGATATATACACACTCAAAGGGTGTCATCCCCGTACTTGAGTGTATGACATGATTATAAGTAAACTCAATAAATGGTAAGTGCTCCTCCCAAGAAGTCATTTTTCCTTTAACCATGGATCATAGCATAGACCCTAAGGTCCTATTTACTACTTTCGTTTGGCCATGGTTTATGGGTGTCATGAAGTCAAAAACAATAATTTGGTATCAATCCGACCCCACATGGGCTTCCAAAAGTGTCTTAGGAATTTAGAATCCCTATTACTCACTATGGTCCTTGGAACACCATGAAGTTTCACAACATTCTAAACAAATAAAGAGGCTACACTAGGTGCATCATCACATTTAGAACAAGGAATAAAGTGAGCCATCTTTGAAATCAAATCCACCATGATAAAATTACTATCCTGCCCCCGCCTAGTCCTCAGCAATCCTAACATGAAGTCCATTGATATGTCAAGCCAAGAATGCAAGGGGGTGGACAGTGGGGTGTACAACCCGTAGGGTTGGAGCTGAGACTTGGCTCCTTTGCACTTAATACACTGGCCGCAAATTTGAGCCACATCCTTGTGCATTCTAGGCCAATAAAATTGTTCTTCCAAGATTCCGAGAGTCTTCTCGACCCTAAAATGGCCCATTAGACCGCCATTGTGTGCTTCCCTCACAAATAATTCTCTCTGCAAAATTGAGGAAACACACAATCGTCTACCCTTAAACAAGTATCCATCAAATTTGGTATAAGGATGGAAACCTCTATCTACCACCCATTGTTCCCTACCCAAGTCTTCATATTACTTATAGATAGGAGCGAAATGAGGGTCCTCAGGATACAACGACTTGAGTCTCTCAAAACCCATCAATTTAGATGATAAAGTAGACATAAGAACATGTTTTCAAGACAAAACATCGGCCACCACATTGTCTTTACCCTTCTTGTAATGAATAACATAAGGGAAATTTTCAAGAAATTCAATCCATTTGGCATGTTGTCAGTTAAGCTTGTCTTGTGCCCGTAAATGCTTCAAGGATTCTTGATCCGTTTGGGTCACAAATTCTTTAGGCCACAAATAATGTTGACAAGTGTCCAAGGCTTTAATCAAAGCATACAAATCTAAATCGTATGTAGAGTAGTTTAGAAATGCTACTTTGAGATTTTTGCTAAAGTGGACAGTAGGCTTCAATTCTTGCATTAAAACCGCGCCTATGTCGACTTTTCTAGCGTCACATTCGACCTCAAAAGTCTTGTAAAAATTCAGCAATTATAGTAAAGGGGCCGATAAAAGCATAGCTTTCAAGTCCTCAAAGTCCATCTTCCCACTTGAAAGGCTGATCCTTTTTAATCACTTTACTCAAAGAGACGAAAATGGTGCTAAATCCTTTGACAAAACATCTATAAAAACTAGCCAACCCATGGAAGCTTCTCACTTCACATACAGTTTTGGGAGTTGGCCAATGTTTAATAGCGTCAATCTTAGATTCCACTTTGACCCCTATTGAGATCACCACAAACCCGAGAAACACAACATCATAGATACCAAAAGAATATTTTTCTAGATTAGCATATAACTTCTCCTTTTGGAGGACATCAAGCATACATTATAAATGCTTTACATGCTTATTTAAGGACCTACTATACACCAATACATCATCAAAGTAGACAACAACAAACTTTTCGATAAATGGCTTCATCACATGATTAATTAGCCTCATGAAAGTACTTGGAGTATTTGTTAGGCCGAATGGCATAACCATCATTCATAGAGACCAAATTTGGTCTTGAAGGCGGTTTTCCATTCATCACCCGATTGCATATGGATTTAGTGATAGCCATTTCTCAAATCAATCTTAGAAAACAATCACAAACCACTCAATTCATCAAGCATATCATCTAGCCTAGGAATAGGGTGATGATATTTTACCATAATTTTTTTGATAACTCGACAATCTACGTACATATGCCAAGTCCTATTTTTCTTGGGCACTAGTAGCACCGGTACCGCACAAGGGCTCATACTCTTCTTGATATTCCCTTTGTTGAGGAGTTCCTCAACTTGGCATTGTAATTCCTTAGTATCCATAGGGTTGCTCCTATAAGCCAGTTTGTTGGGAAATTATGAACCCAGCATAAAATCTATTTGGTGCTCAATTTCCTGAAGTGGAGGCAATCCTTATGGTAATTTCTTTGGGCAGACATCCTCATAATCCTGCAAAACATGAGAAATAAGAGTAGAAATGAAAATGTTAGTGGGGTTAGTATTAAAACAATAAGCCAAGAGGAGCATCGGAGTGTCCTCGTCATGATCCACAAATAGTTCTTTCCTCCTAGACATCATCACCGTACTCCCTTGCCTCTTAGAATTTAGGGACCCCTCGGCTTTCCCTACCCCCTCACTCTTAGGTTCCCCTTTTTTTTTTCTTACACTAGGGTTCCTCTCTACTTCCCTTACTCTCATCTTTCTTTTCCTTCTCTCTCAATTCCCTCATCTTTTGGTGCAGTTCAATCACTTGGGAAGGAAATAGTAGATTAAGTGCGACCTTTTGAACATCCTTATCAAGCGTATACTGATTAGACCTTCCATCATATTTGGTCGACCTATCGTATTTCCAAGGTCTTCCCAATAACAAGTGACAAGATTGCATTGGTATCACGTTACAAAGCTCCTCATCGTGGTAGTTGACTACCTTAAAACGTATCACACATTGCCTTGTGACCTTCAATTACTGCATTCATTCAACCATTGCAACTTTTAAGGGCTAGTGTGAGGTGTAGTCATAAATTTCAAGAAGTTCACCATTGCAACACTAACCATATTTGCACAACTATATCTATCACCATAGTGTATACACTTCCCTTCACAAGACATTTAGTATGTAATAAATTCTCCTATTGGGTAGGATTATCTATCGCCTTACTAATCATGACAGTCCTCACTATAAAGTTTGCAACCACACACTCCCCTTCTTGCGAATAAGCATCCTCACAATCATTATTATCATCATGTGGCTCCCTCTCAGCCATCTCTTTATTTGAGGCTCGGCCTCACTCTCATCACCCTCAATACCCACTTCTTCAGTAAGGAAATACAATCTACCTTCCCTTAGGATTACATTGCATTGGTTAAGGCATTCATTGGATTTATGCCCCCAACCTTGGCACTTGAAGCATTGGAACCCTTTAGGATTACGATACTTGTGAGCTTCTTGCCTCAGAGGGATTTTATGGACTGTTTTGGACTCGGGCAGCATTGTAGTGGTGAGTTGGTCCTTGTTTTTGGGCCAACCCGAAGAGGATTGAACCATATCCTTGACCCTCGGCCAACCCGATGTTGATTTTCCCTTTGCTTTGAACGATGACCTCTCTTTAAGTTCTCTTTCAATCTCAAGAGCCGCTTGGAAAATACCTTCGACGATATCAAATTTGTGAAGTGTCAAATGAGTAGAGATCTCTTTGTTCAACCCACACTTGAACCGAAGATGTCATGACTAATTTGTTCCCCACGATGACCAAGTTTAAACATGAGTTGTTGAAACTCATCATAATATGTCATCTCACTTTGATTCTCTTACTGTAAGTTGTATAATCTAGCAAGCAACTCATGTTGATAACTCTTGGAAAGGTACGGTTGTCTTATTAAGTACCTCAACCGAAACCAAGGTGGTGGTTATCCATCAATCAACTCATTACCAAATCGTTTGACGTATTCCACCATGTGTTAGCATAGCCTTCAAAGTGAGCTATAGCGTAACAACTTTTCTTCTCCTCCGATATGTCATTCACTTGAAACACCTTGTGACAAGATGATTCCCAAGCTAAGTATATCCAAGGTCACTTTCACCTTTAAAGATTGGTAGGCTCAACTTAATGGTGTTGATGCCTACGTCTCTCTCTTAGTGTCGGTTTCCCCTCTCTCCATACCCTCTATATCTTCTTAGATCCACACGACCCCTTCTTATCTCTTTTTTCCTCATATAGTCACTTTTAAAGGATTTATACCCTTCATAATCCTCTCTACCATATTCCTCAAAGTGGACAGGATGGTTTTGGACATTTGGAACTTGATTCAGAGAAATTAGATTTTATGGAGGTGGTGGTCTTTGGTTTGGTGGATCTTGGAAGGAAGGGTTTGGATTTTGTGGAGGTATTAGACGTCCAAGTCCCTCTTGCGAAACTTAAGGAGTTTAGGAATGTGTTGGTCTATTGGAGTCACGGGTTAGAGGGATACGCGTGGTTTGACTTACGGCATTTAGTAGAGCTAGTGAAGGATTTGGCATTTGGGGCCATGTTTTTGGAGTAACGGTGGCGGATGAGTTTTATCATGTCCACTTGAAGAAACATGTTGAGGAGTAGAAGGGAAAGAGTTCCTTTGACTCTCCACTTGTTCTAACCTCCCACTAATAGTCGTAACGTCTCCCCTTATGGCTCCAACCTCCGTACTCAACCTTTCAAGAGTTCGGGTCATAGCTTCAAGAGTGACCCTTATAGTTTTCATAGCATTAGAATCCACGATTTGAGAAGTAGTTCCTTTCATTATCAAGGTATCACCTACACAAGCAACAAATAAGTTAGTTAAAAAGCCCTCTCTTCGCTTACACTCTCTCTTTTCACTCACACTCAAGCTCCATAAGTGTTGTAGATTGGCTAGTAACCCGTGAATCCTTAAGGTATGAGTATGCTCTTGTCCATAGTATATTTTTGTTTGAAACTCAAATAATTCTTGTCATACCTTAGCTAAGATTTACAACATATTCAAACGACAAAAACACACAAACAAATGTTGTCACGAACACAAGGCTTAAAAGGATTAATTGACAAGCTAGTAGGAATGTACTAGTTTGTTAATTAGTTCTCAAGTCAATTAGAGGAAACTAGGAATCAATAATTAGAAACTATAACATCCAAATTTGGGCTTAATTATCACGTGAGCAGTAACTAGGGTGATGTGGCAGTATGTCATTGGTTGCGGGTCCACATATGTTGTTTATCAACTTGAAGTTTTAGTCCCTTTATATCATTTGTAATGGATGACTTGTTATTAGGAGGGAAACATAAAGTATTGATCTTTCTCAACTTTTTCAAAATCAAAAGGTGATGTTTGACCTCACTAGTTCCACAAGACAAGGTTCCTTATTTTAAGGAAAAGTGGTTGTCATGTCTTGAAAAGGTGATATTGGTAAGTCTTCTCACAAATAATTTTTAATTTTGTTTTACAACCGTTTTAGATCTATTACTCTTTATAGAAGTTAAGACATAGGTTGAAGAGAAGTTTAAGATGAACACAACATCAAAACCTTCAAGAACATAACAATGGTACACCATAATGGTCACTACAACATCCCAACACAATCCAAACTCACGGCCACTTCAAGTTTTCACAACAACAAGTCTCTTCTTATTAAGCTCAACTTTAGATTTAGACACTTTTTGTGTTGATGAGGAAAAAACCAACACAGGAAAAAAACTAAACAAGTAAAATCTTTTGTAGACCTACAACCAACTCTCAGCCAAGATGTTCAAGAACACACTTTTGGTAAGAGCTTTCCAAGATTGGTTTTGTAAGAACAAAACTAAGCCTTGAGATTTGATACCAAATAATACAAAACTAAGTGTGTATCAAGAGATTCAATCCAACATAAGGACAACAAGATATTCATCAAAGTGCTAGTGAATCGAAAATGGCCACACACGGCTTTACTAGGCTTCCAACACTTGGTTTTGCAACTAGAAAATGAGTTTAACAACAAGAACAACAAATAACAATAATGCTAGTGAATTTAAAGAGCCCCACATGGATTCACTAGACTTTTAGATTCAACAACACAATGATAATAAGATTACAAGAGATATAAACTTAACATACAATATTCAATGATCTAAGAACCCTAACAATGAGAAAGGACCCTAAGACTAATGAATATCAATACAAAGTTCTTACTTGGACCAACAAGAAATCAAAGAACCCCAAGATCCTAGTTTATAGCCAAGATACAACACAAGTATCACTCAACTTGTGAGGGACGGTTTGGACTTCTCCAATGGAAGAGAGTTCTTAATATTACAAATGTAGTTGTTGTCTTCAATATTATGAGTGAACTAAAGAGAAATAACCCTAACACATGTCTTATATAGTTCGTTACAAATAAGAGACAAAAGGACCAAGATACCCTTGGCATCAAAGAAGTGAGTTTGGTGATACGAGACAAATAAGGAGAACACAAAACACATTCCAAATCAGTCTACTAATCTTAAGGATCTGAGGACCTTTTTGGAGACACTCTCGGATTCGCTACGAACAAGAAGAATACTAGATTCAATGATGTATTTAATACCCAAAACATCATCAACAGGTGAAGAAAAAGAGGATTACAATAATAATAACCAACTGTTTTAGCAACACAAGAAACAACAACAAAAGATTACACTAAACAAAGGGATAGAAAAATAGACTACATAAAGGCATAATCTTAAGAACCAAAGAGCATATTTCACTCTTGGACCCTTAATACTACACACTACAATTCACCTATCTCTTACATGGCACAAGAGGGACCTCGATCTATTAAGCATCCAACGCTTCCAAGCATGAATCCAACACGAGTGATTCCACACTCAAGTTGAAATCCCTAGTTACAATGTTTGGCCATAGGGGCCTTTCTCACAAGAGAGAAATGTCTAAGTGTCTACAACTTTCAATATTCATCAAAACTAATAACTAAAACCCTAAATCATTCTATTTATAGTATGTTACAAATAATAGGTAAAATGACCAACAGGTCCCTTTAATGAAATGTGACCAAGGGTGACCTTGGAGTACAAGTTTAGGGTCTGTTTTGGTGTGATCCAAGGTCTTTTACACACTTCACTTGGATGCTTCATTGGATGGGCCCTATGCATTCTCACATATGTGCATCCTCTTGGTCGTACTAGTATCATCCTTCCCTTCTTGAAAAAGGATTCGACCTCGAATTTGTACCTTGCAAAATCGAGAGAAGATAAGAAGCACACATCCTCAAGACATCGGGGGTTAGGGTTAGCAAAATGCACACATCATATTCCATGCCGGGGGGGGAGGGGGTAAAAACTTGGAGTATATACATGGGTCCTTTGTGTTGAACATAAAAATCTTAGTACAAAAGACATAAAGGAAGTGGTCATCATCCATAAAAAGAGATAAGGAAGAACTTTGTCTTCCTTCATTAGCACCCACAACAAAACATTGCTTGTTATCTTGACCAAGCATTAAGTGGGGAGTGTAGAGATTTCCACATTCCAAGAGGGTGCCTGGATCAAATAGAAAAATTAGCCAAGGACCTAAGCGGAGACTAGCACAACACTCGTTTCCCCTAGAATGTTACTCCCACACTCACACACAAAAATATTTTCATACACATTTAAGAGTAAATTGATCATCATGCACACTAAGAGTACTACCAAGATTACTCATTTCCGATACTACACATTCCTTGTCCATAAGAGTACTCTCATCTTCCAAGAAGAGATTTCCATCTTTAGGAGGAATGTTGTCACACCATAGTGGGTTAGCATATCGGCTATAGCCTTCAAGGCAAGCTATACCATCATTTTCACCACTAGGTTCATTAGGAGTGTTTATATCATCTTCAAACAAAATATTAAACCTAAAGAGAGCATGATCTATCTCACGGACATATTTGGAACTAGCAAGTGTTTCGCTCTCTATAAGTTCACTACCAAGTACCAAAGATATTTCAATCTCCTCTTTACCTTGGTGTGGGTCGAGGTAGCCCACCTCTTCCTTCGGGAAGCTCTCGGCACAAGGTGTTTGGACAAGGAAAGTTGAATTTTGTGGGATAAGTTCAGGTAATAATTGGCGTAGCCTTTCCACGTGCCATTTCATTTCTTCAATATCGTCATAGATGCGATCAAACATGGCATCAAGATTAGTGGCAGCCATGGTACCTAAAGGAAAGGACAAAAACAAACAACAAAACAAACTTGTTAGTTCAAAATGCCTCACCACACTCTCACTCTCGGTTTTACCTCACACTTGGTTTCATAAGTGTTGAAAGCCGGCTTATACTTCGTGAGTGATTGAGGGTCGAGTTTACTCTTATTCGGAATGGATTTTCATTTGAGTTGACTCAAAAAATTTTATTTACGGACTTGAACCAACAAGATACAACGAATTCAGAAAAGAGAAAAGCACACAAGAAATGTTTAACACGAATAAACGAACACAAAGACTAACTAACAATCTAGTAGATGAGTACTAGTTTGTCAATTAGTATTGGAACCAAAAATTGAAACTAAGGAACAACAAAAGAAAACTAAGAAATATGAAATTTGAGCTTAAATATGGTGCGTGAACAGTAACAATGATGATGTGGCAGCACGTAATTGGTTGCGGTTTCTAACAATTTTTTTTTTTATTTTCCAATTTCAAGTCTTGTTCAATTTACAATTTAGAAATTGGTGGAATTTATTTAAAGGAGGGAAATTCAAACAAGTCTTGGAGCCTTTTCAAAGTCAAGTTTTCAAGACTTTGACTTTCTTGTACTTCTCCTTATAACATGGACCCTTGTTTTATGGAAAGTGGTTGATATGTGATTGACTATTTGATGAGTTATAGGAAGTCTTTCAAGACAAACAAAGCTTCACCCCTTTTTCCTTCATCTTTATAGATATAATGTTCACTTTATATTAACAAGCTATGAAGGTTGTGAAGAACTTCAAGAACAACATCAACAATCACCAAGAACAACCAACAACAATCTCCAAAAATACCACAATTTTCACACGGCCAACTTCTAATTTTCACAATACAATATCTTCAATACTTGGACAAGACAACTACAATTTCAACAAAATAGTTCTTAGGACACCAATGAACAACAATATCATGTGTAAAAGTTTATAACAACAACAAGATGAAGACCACAAGTCCAAAACAGTCCACCACAACAATGTTTCAACAACAATTCGGCCACGCCTTATGTTCACGAAAACAGCACCAACAATATAAGCTCAAACTTAGATTTAGACTCAAGAGTGTTAGAGATGAATAAAAATAACACTAGAAACAACAAAACAAGTAAAATATCGGCCAAGACACAACAATAATACAATTTCAGCCAAGAACGCAAAATGGACAGGTTTGCTTCTATTCTATTTTTCAGTTTTCTAACACTTTTTTTTGAATTTTCTATCAAGCAAGCCCAAGATTCATCTTTTAGGAACAAGATAAAGCCAAGCTTTGATACAAAATGATACAAGACAAACAAGGAGAACATGAAACACACTCTAAATCAGTCTACTAATCTTAAGGATCCAAGGACCTTTTTGGAGACCACTCTCGGATTCGCTACTAACAAGAAGAATAAAAGATTCAATGATGTATATAACACCCAAAACATCATCAACACATGAATCATAAGAGGATTACAATAATAATAATCAACGGTTTCAACAACACAAGAAACAACAATAAAAGATTATACTAAATAAAGGGATTGAAAAATAGACTACATGAAGGCATAATCTTAAGAACCAAAGAGCATATTTCACTCTTGGACCCTTAACACTACTCACTACAATTCACCTATATCTTATGTGGAACAAGATGGACCTCGATCTCCCAAGAATCCAACGTTTCCAAGCTTGAATCCAACATGAGTGATTCCACACTCAAGTAGAAATCCCTAGTTATAATGTTTGGCCATAGGGACCTTTCTCATAAGAGAGAAATGTATAAGTATATAAAACTTTTGATATTCATTAAAACTAATGACTAAAACCCTACATCATTCTATTTATAGTGTGTTACAAATAATAGGTAAAATGACCAAAAGGTCCCTTTAATGAAATGTGACCAAGGGCGCCCTTGGAGTGCAAGTTTAGGGTCGGTTTTGGTGTGATCCAAGGTCTTCTCCATACCTCACTTGGACGCTTTATTAGACGGTTCCAATGTATTCTCACATACGTGCATCCTCATGGTCATACCCATATCATTTAGGAGGGCCTCTTCACACTTCAATAAGTATAGGCCCTTAGATGGACTCATAGGGCCCTCACACACGGCCAATGATGTGAACAAGGCTTGGATTCTTTAAAATTCACGTGCTTGGCTTCGTGTGAAAGGTCTCGATCTAGGAATACCCGTATCATATCGTTCTTATCTTGACGGCAGAGTCTCATGCTGATAACGTGTTATAAAATATAAAGAATAACAAGAATAAATAGAGAGAAAAGATAAGAGGATTATTTATTTCTCTTGAGGGATGAAAGATCAAATAATTGAGGATACAATGAACAAAACCCCTCTATTTATAGGAGAAAATACTCCTAGTTTCTCTCTAAAATATAGATATTTCATATCCTAGTAGATATCAACTTGATTTTGATAGATCTTATCTATATTCTTGATAGAAATTCACTATAATGTAAATACATTTATAACATTTTTAATATTTTCAACTTTTCTTTTGTAAATTTATGTGTGGCAGTTATTGTTTTTTAAATTACTAGTTTACTTGCACATGTCTTGTACGTGTAACTTTTAATTATTTAAAATTAGACGATTTTATCAATTACGAAGATTTTTAATGAAGAGCAAAATTAAAGAAACATAACAAGCAGTTTTGTAAAATAAATAAATCAAGTCATAACTCTAAGCAAAGCAAAAACAATATACATCACAAATAGTAGTAACACTTACTATACTAATATTTGGATAACTTTGCAAACATTAAATTTGTAGATGTAGATGAAGATGTAGATTTATAAAGTTATTAAATTTTTTAAAATCAAACTTAGTTAATTTAGAATTCTTAAACTAATTTAAAAAATATTAGTTGTCATTAATTTTGATAACTTCTAATAAGGAAATGTTTTATCATAATTATATTTAATTAATTTTCAACCCTTAAATATAAGAAAAAATAGTGAAAAATAATTTCGTCTAAAACAAAGACTTTTAGTGAAGGACAAAAAGTTCAAACCACATTTCTAAGGCCCTTCACACTTTTAATATATTAGTATTAGTATTAGTATAGTATAGTATTAGTATTAGTATTAGTATTAGTATTAGTATTAGTATAGTATTATAGATTATTTAATTGAATGTTTATTTTTTAATAAAAAATATTGCTAACACAAGAAATTCTTACCTCATTATTAGACACATATAGCTTTTGAACATTTTCTCGCTATCCACTTATCCTTTTATTGTTTAACCTTGAATTAAATTGATTATGAAAATAATGCATTTTTGCCACAACTAACTCACACGTGCACACGTTGTCTTCATTTATCCATCACAAACTGACAAAAGAGCATCCACACGCAGACCAAAGGCTACGAAAAGAATAGAGAAGAAAGAAAGAAAATGGGAAAAATAAAGGCAGTTATAGTTGGAGGGAGCATAGTAGGTATATGCTCTGCACATGCTCTCATTAGAGCAGGTTGGGATATGGTGGTTCTCGAGAAAACTCCAACACTTCCAACTGGTAGCCCTACTGGTACTGGCCTTAGACTTGACCCCCTATCTCACAAAATCATTGAATCTTGGCTTCAACAACCACAACTACTTCAACAATCCACCTTACCTCTTTCCCTAGATCAAGTAAGTTCAATTTATTTTGATTGAATTTTATACTTCCAGTGAGGCCTTTCCTGGACCTTGCGCATAGCGACTACTTTAATGCACGGACTGTCTTTTTTTATTTAATGTTTTCTTTGTCACACCAAATTTTCAACTATAATTAATAAATGTTTCTTCAACTACTTATGCATTATACTCTTTTAACTCCTGCAAGAAAAGTCCTAAAATGATGACTAATAGTAGCATATTCAACACTGCCAGCTATAAATTATAATTTACCTTTTGACTTATTTATCTGAAACTATTTGAAATTTATGGAATTTAAGATTGTTAATTTGACTAACCTTTTATATGTTTAATGGTAGTGTGACTAGTGTTGTTAATCCTTCTCATCAAAGTTGGATCAAATGATTTTGACACTAAGTTTTGTACTAGGATAAGAACTTAGGATTTCCATGTTATTACTCCTAAATTCTGAAACAATCAACAAATCACTTTGTCTCTTTCAATAGATCAAGTAAGTACAAATCAAAAATCCCATCTCTTTTTTAACAGTTTGCTTATTGCTCTATTGTTGTACTTTTTCTCCACTGTGCTAATCAACATCTGTATAGATTTTCGACTTTAATTAGAGACTTTTTGGCTGATTGAGTTTGTGTTATATTGTTTTTCCTTTTGTGGTTTCTTCTCTCTATTTAATATGATACTATTCCAATGAATGTTTGCCCTGTTCCACCAATACATAACATCATATAACTGTCAGAAATTTGGAGTATTCAAAATTGTAATTGGATTTTAAAATTTTAGATCAAAATAGTGTTAACTGAGGAATAATTTCAATAAATGGTTTTGTCATATTTTTCATGATCAAAATGGTGAAAACGCATGGTGAATGGAGCACCTTCAGTGTGCAATTTTTACATTGAAAAATAGATGGCCGTTTAATATATTTACATTGAAGGTGCTCTACTCTCATGAGTCTTCAATGAATCTTTTGCATTTTAAAGAAGGCTCATTAATAGTCATGAGCCTTCAATATTACTTTTACAGTTCAAGAATCTGTAAAAGGCTATCATTTTCTGAATTGATGGGACGATAAAGGACAACTTTTGCATACTCTAAAAGCTCATGCAAAGCTATGCACCTTCAAGCAAAGCATTAGTAAGAACCAAGCAACTGAAGATAAAAAAAAATAACAATATGAGTGTATTGTATATATATATATGTACCATATATGAATTCACATATTACTTGTTTTTAATAAGTAATTAAAAATAATTAATTACTTAGCATCCAAAAAGATAAGTCTGTAATTTTTTTTAGGCCGAAAATCACTAATACAATTTAAAATTGGCAACGACGAAGAGAAGGATTGAAAAACAAACCTAAAAATCATAAGTATTTCATAAATTTGACTCAAGCTATTAACTTGCACTCTGAAATTGGCAACGACAAAGAGAAGGATTGAAAAAAAAAACTAAAAATCACAAGTATTTCATAAATTTGACTCAAGCTATTAACTTGCACTCTAAAAAACTAATTTCAAACTGAAAAAGAAAGATTTATTTTTTACTTTTATAACAAAAGAACACTAATTTCAATAAATAAAATATTTTCAACATGAACTGTATAAAATAGAAAACAAAAGTTCATAAAAACCTATCAGAGAGGGGTTAAAAAATAATCTAATCAATAGGAATCATTATACTAGCAACGGTATATAATATTGCCTTAAAAATTTAACACTACTCATTATCAGAATAAATAGCGAATATGTTTATAAACTATCGTATATATGTGAAAGGAGTAAAACTTGCGATAACTGAAAACAGAAATACTATTCCTGTAAAAATAGTTGGACGAAAAAAGAGATAAAGCTTTGATTTTTTCGGCTACTTCATTCGGCTGCAACATGTTTGTTTCATATAATTTTTTCAATAAAAATTTGTTAACTAAAAGAGAAACATGAAAATTATCAAAAAGGGAGAATTCATAATCAATTATTGATTATGTATAACACATATATAATCTTTAAATTTACGAACTAAATAAATAGAGAAAAATAAAAAAAGAATGATTGTAATGGATGCAAGAAGAAAAATGTCATGTCCCAAAATAATTTCTAGGCGTGACTAGCTCCCGTTAAAACTACTTACCGGGAGAACCAATTTTCTATACATTCACAATATCTACAAACACTGAGATAAAGACATGTCCAACTTCAAGTGCGTGAAATAGTTATTAAATGCAAAATAATTATCCACCGGGTTATCATAATATGATTTATGAAAACAACAATACTTTGATAATAACTCTCTAGCCGCAAATGCCACACCAAAACCATGGAGCATCTAAACAGAGTTACATGAGTTCAACTTTTGGGTATGCAAATCCAACAAAAAGAATTATAATCTAAAAATAACTAAAGCTTGATGACAGCCTCCATGAATAATGTGAAGGCTCACTTTAGCAATAGAGGCCATACGTAAAGACCGCCAGCCAGAAGTCTCTCTCTTCGCAACCGTATCTGTAGATATGCAATTAAGGAGTGAGTTATATATATATAACCCATTAAGATCCTCGACCCGCTACTTTAATACCCCTGGAACAAGTTTTAGAAAACACAAGGCACAAAAAAATACACAAATAATATGTACCTAATATCTCTTATAAGGTAATGTCAATAAGATCCAAAAAGAAGTTCAAAAATGTCACTCTATATCTCAACTCAATCAACTCTCACGGCTTGTCATAAACGATAGAAAAGGTGATCGGCCTAGCACTCCGACAAGTCCACGACAACATATATAATGCCCCAAAAGTCTACTACGGCAGTATGTGCAATCCTCTAACAAATTACGCCAACATAAGTAATGCCCCTAACATATTACGACAGCTATGTATGCCTCTAGAGACTATAACGGCAGCGAAGAAAATATGTTCAACGCCCAACGTCATCTCACATATTACCACTAAGTAATTCACATACACCTCACAAATTATATATCCACAGCTAGTTAAATACCACCTATTCTATCAAGTTCACGCTTATCTCAACACATGGACTAGGCAAAATAATATAATTTTTTATAAATCAAATTTGAAAAGCAAGCATCAAAGCTTAAAGTCTCACTTACCTCAAATGCACAATTCAAGCACCACCTCCTAGTAAATCAAAATATATTTTCATAAGATCGAACATCTTAAAATACACCAAAATGGGTTTAATATAGTCAATATCCCATCAACGAACATTCTCTAAAATTTTAGAGCAAGTCATATATTAAAGTCTATCATTTAATCCGATTAATCGAATTATGTACTTCTACCATATAAAATGTAATGCAATTTCAGAACTGTTATTGTGCTTCAAATTAAACTTACCAGTAGCTAATTACAACTAACCCAATCATTAACTAGAGTTGTGATCCATTTTCAATGAATATTATAGACACCAAAACTGCCAAGAACTATCGTGGCTTTGTAGTATCTTTTAACATCCAAATTTTCTATAGAATTCAGCTACTTCACCAAACCATTGATGTTTCAAAATCATAATATTGATATGAATTATTCTAATCGTTGATCCAAATAGAATAAGGGTAAGAAGAAAGGAATATGTCACTGTTTCTCAGAATTTTATGCCAAAGAACTATAAACAAATTTCATGTCTTATCGGTGAAAGATGCCTGCTAACGTATCTTAGATACTTTCTACTATTTTTATCTTTCTATGATGCTTTTGTTGTGTGCTTATTGATCTCTTCCAAGAATAAAGAGAGCAATATATAGCCCTATTATTCTACTTGTACGTTACTAGCGTGAAACTAAAGAGGGATTTTGGCTTGTCCCCTTTTAATTTCTTAATTAGTAATAAGAATTATTTATAATTACCAATTAACCCTTCATTAAAAAAAATAAGTTGGGCTATTATATTCTCCCCCACTTAAAATAATGTCCATCCTCGAATGGGTCTAGAATCATACCTGAAGTGTCAAATAAGTGAGGATATTGAGCTTCCATCTCCTCTTTTGACTCCAAAGTAGCCTCCTTGGTTGGATGATTACGCTATAATACCCTGACTGAAGTTATCTTTTTCAATCTCAACTGTCGCACTTGCCTATCAAGAATAACTATCGGGCTTTCTCATAAATCAGATTCTCATCAAGCTCTGCATCCGCTGGCTGGATCTTATGGCTATCATCATGAACATATCGTCTAAGCATAGACACGTGAAACATAGGATGTACCGCGGATAATCTCGGAGGTAAATCTAGCCTATATGCCACCAATCCAATTCGGTCCAAGATCTCATAAGGACCAATATATCTAGGACTCAACCTACCTTTCTAGCCAAATCTCATAACTCCTTTCATGGGAGAAACTTTAAAAAAAAAACTTTTTTCTCCTTTTGCAAACTCCAAATCATGGACCCTCTTATCTGCATAGGATTTTTGCCTGCTTTGTGATGTCTTAAGTCAGTCTCATATCACCGAAAACCTTTTTCAATGCATGCTGAACTAAATCTGGACCTAATAACTATGCTTCGTCGGGTCAAACCAGCCAACTGGCGAACGATACTTGCGACCATATAGAGCCTCATACTGTGCCATTTGAATGCTTGACTGGTAGTTATTATTGTAAGCAAACTATGTCAAAGGAAGATGGTCATCCCAATGCCATCGAAATCAATCGCACAAGCTCTAAGCATGTCCTCCAAGATCTGGATAACTCGCTTAGACTGCCAGTAGGTCTGTGAATGAAAAGTCATACTTAACTCAACTTGCGAACCTAATGCCTTCTGAAAATATTTCCAAAACATAGAAGTGAACTGTGCACCTCGATCAGATATGATTGAAATAGGAATACCATAAAGACGAACTATCTCCTGTAGATAAATTTCTGCTAACTGTTTCGCGGTATAAGTCACCCTAACTAGTATGAAATGGGCAGATTTTGTAAGTCTATCCACTATCACCCAAATAGAGTCGTGCTTCTTGAAAATATTTGGCAACCTCACAACGAAGTCCATAGTAATCTGTTCCCACTTCTTCTCTGGTATAATCAATTTTTGCATCACTCCGCCAGGTTTTTGATGTTCATATTTAACCTGCTAACAATTTAAACAACTAGTCACATGTTTCAAAATATCAACCTTCATACTTTTCTACCAGTACAGTTTGCACAAGTCTTGATACATTTTCGTAGAACCAGAGTGGATGGAGTATTGCAAACTATGAGCCTCATTAAGAATTAGCTGCCTCACGTCACTCACAATAGAAGCACACAATCTTCCATGACGACGTATCATACCTTCACTATCAATAGTGAAAGACTTAACACCGTTATTCTGCATTTGATCTCAAATCCCAACAACGTAGGGATTATCATATTGGCAAGTCGTAACTTGCCCAATTAAGGACGACTAAACCGTCATAACTGCAAGTAATTTTCCAAGTATGGTGTGATCAATTCAAACTCTATGATTGGCTAAAGACTGAATATCCATAACTACAGGTCGCCTTTCAGCAGCAAATTAGGCCAAGCTACCCATAAATTTCCTACTTAAAGCATCTTCTACTACATTCTCTTTCCCAGGATGATACAAGATAGTGAGATTATAATCTTTAAGTAACTCTAACCACCGTCGTTGTCTCAGATTCAAATCTCTTTGCTTCAATAAGTACTGCAGACTCTTGTGATCAATATAGATTTCACATGGCTCACTATAAAGATAATGATGCCAGATCTTGAGTGCAAATACAACTTTGGCCAATTCCAAGTTGTAAGATAATTTTTCTCATGGACCTTTAGTTGCCGATAAGTATACTCCACCACATCACCATTCTGCATTAAAATACAACCCAATCCAATTTGAGATGCATCACAATAAATATTCAAACCACCCTCTGCTGTAGGTAAAGTTAAAATTAAAGCCGAAATCAATATTGTCTTTAATTTCTAAAAACTTTCTTCACATTCATCCGACCATCAAAAACCCATATTTTTCTGAGTCAAGCGGGTCAATGGAGCGGCTATCTTCAAGAATCCCTCTACAAACCTCCTGTAATAATTAGCTAAACCTAAGAAGCTACGTATTTCTGTAATGGTACTAGGCCAAGGCCAATCTCGAACTGATTCAATCTTCTTTGGATTAACATGAATCCTATCTCTTGACACCATATGTCCCAAAAAGGAAACCATTCCCAACCAAAACTCACACTTTGAGAATTTGGCATAAAGTTTTTATTCTCTAAGTGTCTGCAGGACAACTCAAATATTATCCATGTTCTTCCTCACTTTGAGAGTAAACCAAAATGTCATCAATGAACACAATAACAAAATGGTCTAAATACGGCTTGAATACCCTATTCATGAGGTCCATAAATGTGCAGGTGCATTAGTCAATCCAAAAGATATCACTAAAAATTCAAAATGCCCATACCTGGTTTGAAAAGTTGTCTTAGTGATATCTTTGGCCTTGATTCTTAGTTGATGATAACCCGATATCAAGTTAATTTTTTAAAAGTGAGTAGCACCTATAACTGATCGAATAGATCATCATACGAGGCAAAGGATATTTGTTCTTGATTATTTGCTTATTCAACTTCCTATAGTCAATGCACATTCTCATCGTGCCATTTTTTTTCATAAGTAACACAGGTGCACCCTAAGGTGACACATTAGGCCTGATGAATCCCTTATCTAGTAACTCTTGGAGTTGAACCTTTAATTCCCTCAACTCAGCAGGAGTCATACGATAAGGTGGAATAGAGATAGGTTGAGTCCCTGGTACTAATTAATGCTGAACTCAATTTCTCTCATTGGAGGTAGCCTGGGAAAATCATCTGGAAACACGTCAATAAACTCTCAAACAATGAGAATGTTGTTAATAGAAAATTTCTCTGCTCAAGTGTCATGAACGGTAGAAATAAAACCCAAACAACCATGATTAATCATTCAGAGGGTTTTTACATAAGATATTATCTTTTCTTGAGTCACAAGAGTTATACCTTTCCACACTAAGGGTGGTTCTCTGGGAATATCAAAATGTATAATCTTAGAATACTAATCAACCAAAGCGCAATATGACGCCAACCAATCCATACCCATAATCACATCAAAATCAGTCATTGGCAACACAAGTAGATCAACTATGATGTCCTTACCCTGAATAGATATCACATAATCTCTATAAACTCTATCCACTGATAAGGTCTCCCCCATTGGGGTTGTAATAATATATGGCTCAATAAGAGTCTCAATCCTTCTTTCTAAGAATAAAGCAAAAGATAGAGACACATACGAGTATGTAGAACCAAGATCACTGAGAGAATATGCCTCATGAGAATTTACAGTGATAATATGTTTGACTACTATATTAGATGCCTCTATGTCCTGTCTAGCCATAGCAAAAAATCTCGGTGGTCCACCTGCTGTCTAGAACCCTAAGCACCCTATCGACCCTGACTAAGAACACCTTGTGGAGCGATCCTAGCTAGCTAAGTGCGAGCATAAGTACCTGCAACATCTTTCTGTACCTGTGCAATAGTTTGACTAGAACCAGAATTTCCATTAGGACAAAAATTAGCAATATGCCCTCTTTCACCACTAGTATAACAAGGACCACCAACTCCAAAACAACGCCCACTATGATTTCTACCATAATTAGAATATTTTGGATGTTGTCCAAACTGAAAAAATCGATACTCTATCGCTGCATCTGTTGGTGACCCTGCCTAGCGGGATAACTATTCTTTAAAGATTGACCTATTGACTCTGATTGTACAGGCCTAGATTGACCATAATGAAAACCACTCTTGCTCCCAGATGGAGCACCATTAAACCCACCTGAGTTACGTGTCCTTTTGTTTTCTCAATTAATCTTTTCTATCTCATAATAGGATTCAAAATAGAGAGCAGTGTCAACCACCTCAGCATAGGATCCATTACGCACATCCCATATTACTAGACCATGATAATGATCCTCTAGTCATCTACAAATTATCTTACTTTCTCCTATGATCTGCAACCAAAGATGGAACATACATGGACAACTCAGTGAACTTAGCTTCATACTCAGTGACCGTCATAGATCCCTGTCGCAGATTATTTAACTGGCGTCTCATGTTATCTTGTTTGCTCAATGGAATAAATATGTCCATAAACATAGCTAAAAACTCTGACCAAGTGATCGATGGTAGCCCTGCTTGTCTGCCCCTCAAAACAAAAGTCCACCACGTCCTAGGAGACTCTTAGAACAGAAAAGTAGTAAATTTTACACCACAAGTCTCCTTCAATCCTAAAGTAGTCAGTATCTTTTTGCAATGTTCTATAAACTTTTGAGGCTCAATAGAAGATGGTGTAGCATCAAACTCCGGGGGCTTAAGATTTATGAAATTCTTAAGATCCTTGGGTTGTCCCATAATTGTAACCGACTAATCAACTGGTTGAGGTGCCTGAGAAGTTGGAACATTCAACTGAACTTGTGCTTGCATCTACAAAGTAGCCTGAGGAGCTGGAGTTCAACCCTGATTAGGCACTAATGCCTCAAGTACATTCAACATTCTTACCACTATGTCTACAGGTAATGCAATAGTAGGTGCAGCAACTGGCACTGCAGCTGGAGTATCTCGGTCAACTTGGTTCTACACTTGCTTAGAAGCCACAACTTGGGGCTGGCCTCCATTCCCAACTCCAGGCTGAGCAGCGGTATATGTCTTAGTTTGAGGCCTAGTTGGATAAGACCCAATTCTACCACCACAGGTAGAATCCTGACCAGCACCATGCCCAGCAGGTGCATTAGATCGACTAGCAAAAGAAGAACCACGTCTTTTAACCATCTGCAAACGAGTATTTAAAAGTTAGACTTAATTTAACTCAACGCACGAATAATGAATAAAAAGGGGAAACTTCCTAGATGTTCTGTAGACTCAAGTTCATAAGTATGGGCGCCTACATACCCCTGAACAAAAATCTACTAAACACTGCTCCATGACCTAGGACTTAAAGCCTAAGCTCTGATACCAAATTTATCACATCCCAAAACAATCCCTAGGCGTGACTGGATCCCATTAACACCACTTGCCGGGAGAACCAATTTTCTATACATTCACAATTTTTACAAACACTGAGATAAAGACATATGCAACTTTAAGTGCAAGAAATAGTTATTAAATGCAAAGTAATTATCCACCTGGTTATCGTAATACGATTTAAGAAAACAACAATACTTAGATAATAACTCTCTAGCCTTAAATACTACACCAAGACCATGGAGCATCTAAATAGAGTTACATGAGTTCAACTTTTGGGCATGCAAACCTAACAAAACGAATTATAATCTAAAATAACTAAATTGGGATGACAGCCTCCACGAATAATGTGAAGGCCCATCTTAGCAACAGAATCCACACATAAAGACTGTCAGCCGCAAGTCTCTCTCTCTCTGCAACTGTATCTACAGGTATGCAAGTAAGAAGTGAGATATATAAATATAACCCAGTAAGATCCTCAATCCACTACTTTAATACCCCTGGAAAAAGTGTTAGAAAATACAAGGCACAACAAAATACACAAATAATATGTAGCTAATGTCTCTCATAAGGTAATGTCAATAAGATCCAAAAGGAAGTTCAAAAATGTCACTCTATATCTCAACTCAATCAACTCTCACGGCTTGTCATAAATGGCAGTGAAGGTTATTGTCCTAACACACTGACAAGTCCACGGTAGCATTTATAATGCCCTAAAAGTCTACTACGATAGCATGTATAAGCCCCTAACATATTATGACAGCTATGTATGTCCCTAGAGACTATAGCGGCACCGAAGAAAATATGTTCAACGCTCCAACTTCATCTCACATATTACCACTAAGTAATTCTATATACACCTCACAAATTACATATTCACAGCTAATCAAATACCACCGATTCTACCAAGTTCACGCTTGTCCCAACACATGGACTAGGCAGAAAAATATAATTTTTTATAAATCGGATTTGAAAAGCAAGCATCAAAGCTTAAAGTCTCACTTACCTCGAATGCACAATTCAAACACCACCTCCTAGTAAATCAAAATATGCTCCCGTAAACTCAAACACCTTAAACTACACCGAAAATGGGTTTAATATAGTCAATACCCCATCAACGAACATTCTCTAAAAGTTCAGAGCAAGTCAAATATCAAAGTCTATCGTTCAATTCAATTAATCAAATTATGTACTCCTATCGTATAAAATGCAATTGCACCCTCTATAAGTTAACAAAGAAATTTTGCGCAGGAAGTGAACTAATTGCCAAACTTGAATCTTGATATACCATCGTTTTCAAGACGAACTGTTATTGTGCTTTCAGTTAAACTTACCAGTAGCCAATTACAACTAACCTAATCTAACTAGAGTTGTGATCCATTTTCAATGAATATTGCAGACACCTGATCTCTTCCGAGAATAAAGGGAGCAATATGTAGCCCTATTATTCTACTTGTACGTTACTAGCGTGAAACTGAAGAGGGTTTTTGGTTTGTCCCCTTTTAATTCCTTAATTATTATTAATAATTGATTATAATTACCAATTAACCCTTCATTAAAAGAAAATAAAAAAAATTAATCATACATTTTTGTAGGGTTTTCATTGGATTTCACATCTTTTTCTAAATGAACCTTTCAATTTTCATCACTCTTGAATGTTATTTTAATGAAGGAAACCTTTAATGAATTTTTTTTTCAAAAGAAAAAATCTAAAACGTACATGTATGTGATGGTGATATATTAAGTTTTTTTTAATATCTAAAATCTTTGTGTATCTTTTTAATTAGGTGACAACATTTGGTTGGAGTACTAGTCCACGTAGGAGCGATTTTCATGCATATGTGTTGCAAGATTGAAGTATTTTTTTGTTCAGCTTTTGTATAGTTAAAGGGTCTACTTGTACACTGTCCAAGTTAATATCTAAAATCTACGTGTATCTTTTTAATTAGGTGGCTACATTTGGTTGGAGTACTAGTCCACATAGGAGCGATTGAGTTTCACGCATATGTATTGCAAGATTGAAGTGTTTTTTATTCAGCTTTTGTATAGTTAAAGGGCCTACTTGTACACTGACAAAGTTAAAGGTTATAGTTATAATTTAATGTCAAGTTAAAGTTCTTGTTTATGTATTATGCCAATTCTTAACCTATTAGTCTTATGTTTCTTCTACCACCACAACTTATGTATTAATAGACAAAGTTAAAATATCTCAAATTCCATGTAAAATAGTGTCACATAAAACGAGCCAACACGGAGTATTATTTACAATATTAAGATGCTAATAGTGATCATTTTTGGACTTTTCTTGAAGGAGGTAAACATATACACACATATATGACTATATATATGTTATAGTAATGCTTTTATCAATATACACACATTTATCCAAGCTACACCCACAAGTATAGGTGTTGGATAGTTCTTTCTACCAAAGTTGGAGCAAATGGTGTCACACTAAGGGCCCGTTTGGCCATAAAAATCTCTTTTTTTCCGAAATTTTTTTCATTTTTTTTACTTTTCCGGAAATTATGGTGTTTGGCCATGAAAATTTGGAAAATTATTCTGGAGTTGGATTCCAAAAAGTGAAAACAACTTTTTGTTATTTTCATAATTTTTCACTTTCATTTTCAACTTTCATTATTTTTACATATAACCTCAATCTTTAATTTTTTACACAAACCCCTCTTATAACTACAACCAACCGTCAAGAAAAAAATTATTATTTATTTTCTATGGTACAATATCATTTTTAATTGTTACAGATATTCTAATCTCTTTTTCTTCTTTTAACCAAAATTTACTAACGTGAAGTAAATGGCAATCTATGGTGGAAATATATCAACTTTTGTTTTGAATAGACTATATTATAGAAATGTAAGGCCTAGTACATTATGTTATTTAAAAATGAGAAATTTAATATTTTTTTCTTGTCATTCTAATTTTTGTATATTTCATAAAATGGCTATTATGATTTTAATAAATTATTAAAAAGTGATCAATAAAGTCGCATATCAAACATAACGTAACAATCCATATTTACGATACAATAATATTCAAGAAAAATCAATATCATCAATAAAGAAAAGCAAAAAATTATCACTAATCTATTCAGAAATAATTCATCCATAATTTTTTTAAAAAAGATCAAATTTAATAAAATAATTAATTCAAGTGAAAGTAATTAAGAATTTTCATCAACAAATTTAAGAATAAAAAAATATATTTATATCCATCAATCAAGTCCCCAAAGAGGTTCTTTGGAGATGTTTGGAGGTGAGTAGAGTCCCGGTGGCGTATATCAGAGCAATCAAGGACATGTATGATGGAGCTAAGACTCAGGTTAGGACGGCGGAAGGAAATTCAGAGTATTTTCTTGTCTTTACAGGGTTGCATTAGGGATCACTCTTAGCCCATTTTTGTTTGCTTTGGTGATGGATGTGTTGACACGGCGTATTTAAGGAGAGGTACCTTGGTGTATGCTTTTTGCAGATGATGTAGTTTTGATTGATGAGACGCGAGGGTGTGTGAATGATAAACTAGAGGTGTGGAGACAGACCCTTGAGTCTAAAGGGTTCAGGTTGAGTAGGAGCAAGACAGAGTATTTGGTATGCAAGTTTAATGACATGAGGCAGAAGAACGAAGTGGTAGTAAAGTTGGATTCCTATGAGGTGTGTAAAAGGGATAGTTTCAAGTATCTCGGGTCTTTGATTCAGGGGAATGGTGAGATTGACGAGGATGTCTCCCACTGTCTTGGGGCGGGATGGATGAAGTGGAAGCTCACCTCGGGGGTGTTGTATGATAAAAAGGTGCCGCCCAAGCTTAAAGGAAAGTTCTATAGGGTGGCAATCCGTCCGGTCATGCTTTATGAAGCGGAGTGTTGGCCAGTTAAAAACTCGCACGTTCAAAAATTAAAGGTGGCGGAAATGCGGATGCTGCATTGGATGTGTGGGCTTACTAGGGTTGATAAAGTTCAGAATGAGACCATTCGAGAAAAAGTTGGAGTGGCTTCGGTGGAGGACAAGATGCGGGAAGTTCGATTGAAATGGTTCGGGCACGTGATAAGAGGTAATTAGATGGGACATAGGGCAGTTGCAGCTCACTGAGGACATGACCCTAGATAAGAAGATCTGGAGGACGCGAGTTAGGTTAGAAGGCTAGTGCCAGTTTGAGTCGTTAGGGTAGGACTTTACTTGGTGGGTGTATTATTCTTGTTATACCACCTTATTGCATGCTTTATTACAAATTTATTTACTATTATTTGTTTGTTATTCATTGTGGGCGACGTATTTACGTCTTCTCATCTTGTTCCATGCTTTATTAAGTATTTGGTTATTATCTCGTGTCTTGAGCCGGGGGTCTATCGGAAACAGCCTTGCTACTTTTTCAGAGGTAGTGGTATGGACTGCGTACATCTTACCCTCCCCAGACCCCACTATGTGGGAATACACTGAGTTTGTTATTGTTGTTGTTGTTGTTGTATATCCATCAATCATATTTATCAAAATATATTTTCTTTATTCAATCGATTATGGTTAGATAAACTTATTTAGCTCGTGCTTGTGATATTTTGTTTCAAATTTTAGAATAATAACAATCATAATAATTAGTTTGTTGTTAATTATTTTATCAATTGAAGACATATAAATTATTTTCTCAACATTTGGTTGTATTTAGTAGGTAAATTAGTAGTTGAGTGATTTTGATAATTTTTAAAAGTCGAGCGCATAAAATCATATTTAAAAAAGATTTTTCAATAATCTAAAAAAAAATTAAAAAAGACATGGTCAAACACAACTCCAACTCCGACTTCATCTTCAACTCCAACTCCAACTCCGGAAAAAAATAATTTTCATGGCCAAACGGCTACTTAGGGGTTGTTTGGTTGGGAAATAGCTATTCCGGGATAATTAATTCTGGGATTAATTATCCCGAGATAACTTATCCCACCATGCATATGGGATAACTTATCCCATCACTATGGTGTAAATGGTGGAATAAGTTATCCCGGTATTATCTAATACCTCCAACCAAACATGAGATAAAATAATCCTTCATTTTATCCCCGACTACTTATCATTTATACCTCACACCAAACGACCCTTAGATTGTACTAGGATATGAACAAAGGATAGTGATCCTTAATAAGTGATCACTATTAAGTATCTAATAGTGATACTAGCCAGATCACAAAGTATCAAAAGGATCACAACCTGATAGTGATCCCAATACTTCTTTCTCAACCAATCAACCCTTCCTTGGATCTGGCTAGTGAAGGGTAGAGAAGGGTGATATTTCAATAAGTAAATTAACACATCAGGTTGTGAAAGAATCATCGTATGCCCCTCTATCTCGTCTTTGTGGTGTGGAAGGGGAAAAAACTAGGAGCGGTACTATGATACTCTTTCAACAAGTGATGCATAATGTCTTACGAACTTTAAATTCATCATTAAGGAGTATGTTTTGATGTATACTAAGCTTCACGTTGTTCGTCATTGGCCAGTGTCCAACACTCACAATAAAAATGCCATTTTGGTCAACCGCTGTAATTTTCTAAACTTTTGATTCTTTAATCTTATGACATCATGGTATAGTCTCACTCCTCAACTGACATACAAGAGAAACCAGTAGTGTATCTCTTAAGAGATCAGCTGAAGTGTGAGTATTTGTGGGTAACACTTTCCTTTTTATAAGTCCAGGGATTTGGAACATGATCATAATGTAGGACAATGAGTTCAACTATAGCAAACACGAGGTTTCACATTTACATTTCATACTATTGAGTTAAAAGAGTTACTAGTCCTATTCTGATGCCCCCTTGCCCACGGCCAATATGTGTAAATACATAGTTAACAGCTAACATTAAAATGAGGTGTTGGCATGTTTCACGTATATCTACATTTGACACTTGATTTAAGATCCACATGAAATTGATCATAATTCTTCCTTCACCGAGAAACCATGGAAGCTACTCTTAGTGATCAATGACGGACCAAAACTTTGTACTAGCAGGATCAGTTGAAGACAATAGTAGTTGACAGTACAGGAAGCAACAGGCACAAAAAGTGGTGATAACTTTAGCTTACCATTTGCTTATCCACACTTCTTGGGCGCATGCGGATCTGCCTTGATAATGATGTGTAGAAAAATATAGTTTTCAGTAGCTAGTTAGTTGCAAACTATGTTGCTCAGACTCTCCAAAAATGTTGTCTCATCCGTGACGGATCCTCCAAAATTGCACTACTTTTGAAGGATCCGGCACGCACCCAATGACATTTTTGAAAAGTCCGAGTAACATTGGTTGCGAATTTGGTATTCTTCAATTTGGATTTTCATCCATCCTCATTCTTGGTCAACTACAGAACCAGGCAACAGATGGAGAAACAAAAGTGAGCAGGACATTAACAAGGGATGAAAATTTCAATTTCAGAGCAGCTTATTGGGCTGATCTCCATAAACTTTTGTATGGTGCACTACCAGTAGATATTGTTTTATGGGGTTATTTTTTCCTCTCCTTTTCCATGTATGATGATAAATCAAAAGTGAAAGTCGAAGCTAAAGATCTTGAAACGGGTGTTACAGTTGACATTGTTGCTGATTTGCTTATTGCTGTTGATGGTTGTCTGTCTTCAATCAAACAAAGTTTCTATCAACTTATCAACGAACAAATGAAATCTACTAAAATTTGCAGAAACAATCAGAACTTCTACTTCACCATTGAAGCCAACAAGGAACGAATGAGAGAAGAAAACTGATCTTTCTTACTCACTAATGCTACAGTACAGCTGTCTATTTATAGACTACAATAACCGACTCAACAAACTAAGGGAGTAAAATGACTAAACTACCCTTGGAAAATTAACTGATATTTATATTTCCAATACTCCCCCTCAAACTGGAGGGTGGAAGATATCTAACACACCAAGCTTGGAAGTGAGGAAATGATTGTAAGCTCCATTAAGACCTTTAGTCATGAGATCAGCCAGTTGTAGATCAGTAGAGACATAGGCTGGAATAATCAACCCTGACTTGAACTTTTCCCGAACAAAATGACAATCAATCTCAATATGTTTTGTTCTTTCATGAAAAATAGGATTAGTTGTTATCTGTAGTGCAACCTTATTGTCACAATAAAGCTCAACTGGTAAATGCAACTTAACATCTAATTCCTTCAAAAAACCTGTAAGCCAAGTGATCTCTGCAGTTGCCACTGCCATACTTCTGTATTCTGCTTCTGCGGAACTCCTACTGACTGTGTATTGTTTCTTAGACTTCCAGTAAATGAGAGAAGCACCCAACTTAACCACATAACCTGTCACTGATCTCCTAGTGTTAGGGCATACTGCCCAGTCAGAGTCACAGTATACAGTCATAGTAGTGATTTCTTGTGCCTTGAAGAAAATACCCAGACCAGGACCACCCTTCAAGTATCTTACTACTCTTAGCGCAATATCCATATGAGATTTTTTAGGCCTTTGCATAAACTGACTCAATACTTGAACTGAAAAACAAATATCAGGCCTAGTAATAGTCAGATATAGCAATTTACCAACTAATTGTTGGTATCTTAAGACATCCTGTAGCTCTGGATCATCCCCTTTCCCAACATGTGTATCATACTCGACCGTGGTGAGTTTTTGATTCATCTCTAGGGGTGTACTTGCTGGTTTAGCACTGCCTAATCCCACGTCTAAGATTAACTCAAGGACTTATTTCCTTTGGTTTAGGAGTACACCTTTATCCGATCTTAATATCTCAATTCCAAGAAAGTACCTAAGTTGTCCCAAATCCTTGACTTTAAAGGCCTTATGTAGTGCATCTTTATCTTGTTGAATTAGGGTAGCATTACTTCCAGTGATGAGTAAGTCATCTACATACACAAGAATAATGACCATGTTTGATCCATCATGATGTATGAAGACAGAATGATCATAAGCACTTTGCTGATATCCTGCTACTATTAAGGCTTCAGATAATTTGATATTTCACTGCCTTGAGGCCTGTTTCAGGCCATAAAGGGATTTCTTCAGTTTGCAAACTCTTTGCTCCCCCTGAAGGTGAAATCCCTGAGGCAGCTGCATATAAACTTCTTCATAAAGATCTCCCTATAGGAAAGCATTGCTGATATCCATTTGAGAAATGTCCCAATTTTTTGCTGTAGCTATACTAATTATGGTTCTTACCGAAACCATCTTTGCTACGGGTGAAAAAGTGTCATGGTAGTCTAAACCTTCTTGTTGTGTGTATCCCTTTGCCACAAGCCTAGCCTTGTATCTGTCAACTTCACCATTTGCCTTTAACTTGATCTTACACCCATTTAGACCCTATGGCTTGTTTTCAAGAAGGTAAATTGACCAGTTCCCAAGTGTTATTCTCTTCCAAAGCATTTATTTCCTGTTGCATCGCATCAATCCATCTCTTATATGTACTTGCTTCTTTAAACGTCTTGGGCTCAACATGTGCTGAGAAAGCTTGAACATAAGAATGATACTCTGGAGACAAGGCCTCATAAGTCAGTACATCAGCCAAGGAATAATTTGCTGAAGACTTCTTAGTTGTCACAAAATCCTTAAGCCAAAGTGGTGCTTTGGATACCCTCTGTGTTCTTCTTTCTTCATGTTGTGGTTCAAAAGTAGGACTAATGATAATGTCTGCATCATTACTTGAAACCTGAGGCAAGGAATTCTCTAAATTCTCAGCTGGTTGAGAAGGTACTGATCTAACCAGGGTAGGCATAATCTCATCACAAGTATAATCTGTAGGTGTCATAGGAAATACATTGATCTCTTCATGCTTCGTACCTTTGAAAGAAAAAATATCTTCCTTGAAGGTCACATCCCTGCTCACTAGAAAACATCTAGACTCTAGATCATATAATCTATAACCCTTTTGTGTCTCTGAGTATCCCATCATAGCTGTTTTTGTTGATCTGGCATCAAACTTGTCTCCTTTCGGCAATGTCCCAGCAAAACAAAGACAGTCAAACACCCTCAAATGGTGATAGAATGGGGGTTTCTTATATAACATCTCATAAGATGTGGAGCCTTTCAACAAAGGTGAGGGCAATTTATTTATCAAGTACACAGCTGTTCTAATGCATTAACCCCAAAATCTGTTAGGAACATTGCTCTGCAACTTCAAGGCTCTGGCAACTTCTAAAATATGTCTGTGCTTTCTCTCTACCACCCCATTTTGTTGGGGTGTGTAAGGGCAAGAGCTTTGATGTACAATACCAAAGGAAGAGAACAAATTGAAACAATTGGAATTGAAAAACTCTCTTCCATTATCAGATCTCAAAATCTTTACAGTACTATCAAACTAATTTTTGACTTTCACTAATGCCACAGTACAACTGTCTATTTATAGACCACAATAACCGACTCAACAAACAAAGGGAGTAAAATTACTAAACTACCCTAAGGAAAATTAACTGATATTTATATTTCCAATAGTTTCCTTCCAGACCTTAAACTGAGGTTAGTATATGCAGTCAATTACTGTTCTTTTGCCCGCTTTTAATCAAGGAAATGCAACAGTTTGGTGTTTTTAGTAACTCCTATTTTCTGGTAGATATTCAGATTACTGTGCGTGGAGAGGGATTCTTGATTCTTCCAATAAGGAACACTCAGAAGCCATTATCATCCTTAAGAAATTGTATCCAGATCTTGGGAAATGTCTGTACTTTGACCTGAGCGCTGCAACTCATTGTGTATTTTATGAGTTATTGAACCATAGGTTTAATTGGATATGGTACATTAATCAGCCCGAACCTAAACTCAAGGTAATTAGCTTGTCAAATCCAGTCACATGGTTGTTAAAGTAATGTCTCATGAACGAGTGTACACGTGTACCCTGAGCAGAGAAGAATAAGTCTCTCTCAGTTTATGTGGCATTTTGAGCGGATATGAAGCTTAATAAAGAAAAGTTTGACTTTTGAAACTTGTGTATTAAGCATGCCATAATATCTGTGTTGCCATAAAAGTATGTCATTAAAGGTAAAATGTAAAGTTAATTGTTTCCAAATGGAATGGATTAAAAAAGAATGCTGCCACTGGAACGGAGGGGGTACTATGGATCCTCTTATTTAGCGAGTATTGGAAAAAAATGAACCGGAATAAAGCAATGTGGTTTAGAAGATTAATAATTTCATATATCTAATACCAATAGATTTGGGATTGATATTGAGTTGATTGATTTAAAGTGAATGTACAACTCTTGCTCATCATGATTGATCAACATATAGGTCCATCAGATTTGATAATGGTTGGAAATTAGGAGAGTGGATGGACAAGCCATTTTCTAAACCACTTATCTGATGTACAATTGACGATTTAAGTTCAACATATTTGAGTATTATCTAGAGGGGGAGATGGGGGGCTTTGAGGGCTTTGGTACCATTACTTTGTGCTTGTTATCTAGATCATATCTTGAATATTGTACGTTTATATTGAATTTAATAATTCTGAAAATTTGTAATGAAATCCAGGGAAATTTTGTGACCATGAAGGTTAGCGAAAACTTGGTTCAAAGTATGCATGAAGAAGCTGAGAAGACTTAGGTTCCTGAATTTGTCAGGGTAGTTAAAGAAATTAAGAAACCTTTCCTAAATGTGATATATGATTGTGATCCTCTTGAGTAGATTTTCTGGGACAAAGTGGTGTTGATTGGAGATGCAGCTCATCCTACCACTCCTCATGGTTTGAGAAGTACAAACATGTCGATATTAGATGCAGCTGTTTTAGGGAAATGCCTAGAGAAGTGGGAAGTGGAAAATCTGAACTCTGCCCATGAAGAATATCAGTCCATTAGGCTGCCAGTACTACGGAGCAGGTTTTATATTCAAGGAGACTAGGTCGCATTAAACAAGGTTTATCATTTTCAGACCGTCCATCCTTTGATCCAAAAACTGCAAGTTCAGATGATTGTGAAGAGCTTCAGCAGAAAAACATGCCTCATTTCTACAATATTCCTTCGTTATTGAAGTAATATCACTGGTTTTATTCTGGCTGGTTATTAAAGTGTTGTTGGATGCGTAATTGGGATGAGCATATTTTGCAACTGACTGTATTCTGCTGCACCCAAAATATAGCAGGCAGAGTCCTTGTTGTTGTATCAGTATACAATTCATGACCTCATGAATGTAGTCAAAAGAAAGTTGATATTTGACAGTAAATAAATTTCTCTGTCATTGCCTATTCTCGTGTTTTAAGGAATATCGTTGTGGACACAGTTATCGTGGTTGCTTCTATGTAAAATTCAGGACCTCATGTATGATGTGAAATACAAATGAAGTTTATATTGCATAGTTTAAGGTTTATTTTTTCTGATTTAAAGATTTGTCTTAACATTTTCCTTCCTGCCCTCTCCCCTTGTGTTTTTTTTCCACGGCTATGTGTCTAATTTAGTTTTCAGTAGTTAATTAGTTCTAAAATCTGGATTCCTCTACTTGGATTCTCATCACCTCTTGATACCTTATCAACGCTGTTTCGGACAATCTCATCCTCATTCCTGAACGAATGGTCGATTACAGAAACAGGCAACAGATGGAGAAACAAAAGTGAGCCTGATATTGGCAAGGGATGAACATTTCAATTTCAGAGAATCTTATTGGGCTGATCTCCACAGCCTTTTTGTACGATACGCTGCCGCTAGACTCTTATGGGTTTATTTTCTCCTTTCCTTTTCCATGTATGATGATAAGTGAAATCTGGAAGTCGAATCTGAAGTTCTGCTCACAATTGACATTGTTGCTGATTTCCTAGTTGCTGCTGAAGCTTGTCTGCCTTCAACCAGATGAAATTTCCTTCCCGACTTCAAACTGAGGCTAGTATATAAAGTACTAATGTTCTTCTTTTCCCCGTTATAGTTGAGGAAATGCGACAGTTGGTGCTTTTAGTGGATCCTATTTTCTGGTAGATATTCAGGTTACTGCGCATGGAGAATTCTTGATATTTCCAATAAGAAACCATCAGAAGACATTATTAGCTGTAACAAAGTGTATTCAGATCTAGAGGAAATGCCTGTACTATGAACTGCGCTCTGCAACTTAAAGTGGATTTTATGAGCTATTGAACCTTCGATATAGTGTTGGGGTTCGAAATCGAGAGGGCGTCATGCGGAAGCTTAAAGTTTGCAAACTATGAGATGATAAATCAGACGATAAAGAAAACAAGACTAAAAAGCATTAAATTATTATATGTTTTGATCAATCAGCCTACGTATTATAAAATCTAATATTGAAAAACATTAAAGCTATTGGGAGAAATCTCCCTTTAAACAAAGGATGATATTATATTATGGTATGAGATGTTATTATGTTATGGTATGAGAAGGGTCTTTCTATCTATTTATAGATGTCCAAAACCTTTATGTTAAAGTTTTATATTTTTCTTTCAAGAAAAGTAAAACTAATTATAGTTACTTTTATTTTATTTTCAAGAAAAGTAAAATTAAATAAGAAAATCAGGGCAAAAACCCTAACAAATATTCCTTTTTTTGCTTGATTTTCTGCAAAATATTTTTGATCCTTCTTCTTCTTATGCATAATCATATATCACTGCTGCTTACCTTCGTTAAAAAATAATTTGGGTTAGAAATTGAATGCATAATCATATATCACTGTTGTTTACCATCATTAAAAATTGATATGGGTTAAAAGTTGAAGCCCTATGCGTTAAAAATAAAAACATGGGTTGATATTATTGGAACCCTGTGTTATAAGTAAACAAGATTGAAAGTGAAGACTTGTGCATTGAAAGTGAGCACAGGTTAAAAGTGGAGATCATGCATTAAAAGTAGATGCACGAGTTGAAAGGAGCTCAAGCATTAAAATCAGCAAGGGTTGAAAGTTGGCGCCCATAAACATGGATTGAAAATTGATTTCGGTTTTAAAGATGGATTAATAGCAGGATTGTTGAAAATATGATTGACAATCATCTCCACATATAGTTTTTGGACATATATCTTCATTATCATCAAATTTGTTGCAACTTTGATCTTAAACTATCTTCAATCGAACCATCTGATCTTTGAACCATAGACTCTGATACCACTTGTTAGGGTTCGAAATTGAGAGAGCGTCATGCGGAAGCTTAAAGTTTGTAAACCTTGAAATGATAAATCGGACGACAAAGAATACAATACTAAAAAGCATTAAATTATTATATGTTTTGGCCAATCGGCCTACATATTATAAAACCTAATATTGAAAAACATTAAACCTATTTGGAGAAATCTCCCTTTAAACAAAGACTTTTAAAGTACTATATTGTGGATGTTATTGTGTTATGGTATGAGAATGGGATTTTCTATTTATAGATGTCAAAAACCTTTCCTCTTACAAGAAAGAGGTCAGCCAAATATAAAAAAGTTCTATATTTTTCTTTCAAGAAAAGTAAAAGTAATTATGGTTACTTTTATTTTTTTTACAAAAAAAAAATAAAACTTAATTTTGATAAGAAAATTAGGCAAAAACCTAACATATAGTACATTAATCAGCCTAAACCCAACGTTTGGTAATGTACCCGTATAGAGTAGAGTGGTTTTGAGGATCCATATATCTAATATCAACTAATTTGGAATTGCGACGTAGTCGATTGATTTGAAGTGAATGCATAACTAATTCCCATCATGAATGAATCAGCATATAGTTTCATCTGTTAATAGTGAAAAGTGTCTACTTCTGAAAACCAGCATCTATGGTGAAATTCAGGGGAATTTGGTGACTATCAGGGTTAACAAAAATATGATTCACAACATGCATGATGCATGAAGAAGCTGAGAACATTTGGGTTCCTGAATTGGTCGGAATAATTAAAGAAACTAAGGAGCCTTTCTTAAATGTGATATTTGATTGTGTTCATTAGAGCGATTTTTTGGTACAAAGTGGTGTTGATTGAAGATGCAGCTGACCCCCTATACTCCTCATAGTTTGAGAAGTACAAACATATCGATGTTCGATGCAGCAGTTTTAGGCAAATAAATGTCTTGAGAAGTGGAGAGTGGGGAAAATCTAAACTCTGGTTTCAGAGAGTATCAGTCCATTCAGCTGCCAGTAGCACCAAAGCAAGTTCTACATTCAAGGAGACTCGGTTGCACTAAGCAAGGTCTATCACTTTCAGACCACCTGTTTTTTGATCTCGAAACTGCAAGTCCACAAGATTGTGAAGAGCTTCAGCAGAAAAAAAGAACACGTCTTATTTCGATGATATTTCTTTGATATTGAAGTAATTTCATGGGCTTTTAACTGGCCCAAGCCTCGAGCATTTTATATATTTGTTGATTTTAGCTAATACTTGTGTCTAGTGTAATGAACTCTAAAGAGTGTTGCAAACATAATATTCTCTTTATTTTTCTTTCTCTTATATAATAAGTGACAATGAAACAACTGAAGCAAACTACTCATGGTCGACATGAAGACAGCTGCTTCAATAGTGATTTTACTATATCGTCTCCAATTAATTATTATATGTCATTTACGTATTAAAAAATTAATAATATTTAATTAAAAAAAGCAAAATAAACATTTATGACATGACTGTTTCAGTTGCTTCAACCGTCATTTTACTTTATCACCTTCTCCTATATAATAAGTGACAATGAAGCAGGCTATTCATGGTCGACATGCTTGCTTCAACTGCTTCAATCGTGATTTTAATATATCACCTCTAATCATTATTATATGTCATTTACGTATTAAACAATTAATAGTATTTAATTAAAAAAAGTAAAATAGACATTTTTGACATGACTGCTTCAGCTGTCTCAACAATGATTTTACTATATCACCCATAATTAATTATTATAAGTCATCTAAGTATTAAAAAATTATTAATATTTAATAAAAAAGGTAAAATAGACATAAAATGATAAATTAACTATTGATGGTGTAAATTAACTTGGCATTTTTTATAGACCCACGTAAATTTTTTTCTTCACAAGTATTTTTTATAATAATTTTACTATGTCACTTCTGATTAGTAGAATAGAAGAAAAATATTATAAATCACAATAATTAAAATTTTAAATTATTTAAAAGATATAATTGACTATCAAAGCCACAAAAATTGAACAAGAAAAGTAATATATATTATTTAAAAATTATATAAACAGTATTATAAATTACAATAACTAACAACTTAAAATATCAAAATTCTATTTGTTTCACATAATTGAGACCAAAAAATAATATATATGCACGAGCTCTAGATATCTAGTCCCCTATATAAGAAGTGTGAGTGGAGCTGCTCAAGCAGACTCCCCTCCGTTGATATGCATGCTTAGAAGAGGTTCACTTTGAGAAATTTTATATTTTCACCGTTTTAATTTATTTATCTTACTAAATTATGTTTGAAATATTATAAATAAAAATAATTCACTTCAAAGATTTTACTATATATTTGATAATTACTATGTGGAAAGTAATATGAATCACAATAATTACAACTTTAAATATTTTTAAAAAATAAAAAATTTGATTGACTCTCGCCATTATATGAGTGTCATATTAACAACTTAAAATATTCTTATATAAATTTCATTAATCTAAATATAATAATATATGCATATCTAAGAATTGATCAACTAAACAGATGAAAGTTTTAATCAAATGATAGAATTATGCATAATTTATAATTTCAAGTATCAATATTGGGCCCGTGTGTAGCACGATGTAGTCAATTAGTATTATATAAGAAGGAGTTGAGCAGCTGAAACAGACTGCTTTCAGTCGGCATGCCTTTTTAGCTGCTTCAACTTATGTGGGCTCCACAAGTATTTTTTATTTTACTAAATTATCCCTAATTAATTATTATAAGTTATATAAGCATTGTAAAATTCTCTTATATTTAATAACAATGATAAAAAAGACACAAAATGATAATTTGTTCTTGATTTTTTAGACTGAACAAATAAATTTGAATAATTATTTTTTATGTACTGGATAAGTAAAAATGAACAGATAAAATACTTTTGAATGGTCATCTTTCTGTCAAAAAGGGAGTACATTTTAGAAAATATACAAAAAATTATAATAAATTAAGATAATTTACTACTGTACAAATCTATATGACTTATGTTAGATCAATAATTTAAAATTTGTTAACACTATTTATCAGTGTTAATAATATTTTTCAAGTATTCATTTTACCCTTAATGAGATGAATTACTATCACAAAAAATAATTGTTTAGACAAAAATATAAAATTATTTAATCTATTATTTTAAAAAATTAATTTATGAACAAATATGGCTCGTGCACAACATGAGGTTTTTGTCCCTAGTTACTACTATATAGAAACACCAGAGAGCAGGCAACTGGTGATTGTCATACCTACTTCCAGTTATCTGTTTTTGGTCGAGGGTGTTTTTTATAAATCTATATTTTTTCATTTTAATTTAATTATTTTTTTGTTTAATTTACTATATATTTGAAAATTGCGTAAAAAGTATTATAAATTATAATAATCAATAATTTAAATTATTTTAAGGCATGGAAAAAGTTTTGTTTGACTCAAAATTCTATCAGTGCAACATAAATTGAGATAAAAAAGTTATACATTATTTGAGAATGTCGCGAAAAGTAATATATATATCACAATAATTAATAAATTAAAATATTAGAAGGATGTATAAAAAATTATTTTGATTTTTCAAATTCTATTAATATTATATAAATCAAGAAATTATGAGAAAGTTGTATAAATCATAATAACGAAAAACTCAAAATATCTTTAAAAAAAACTATACTTAACAAATTTGATTGACTTTCTCAAATATTCCATCAGTGTCACATAAATTAGGATAGAAAGAGTGACATATAATATCTGAAAATTATTTAAAAGTACTATAAATAAATAATTAACAACTTAAAATACTAAAAGATCATACAAAAATTTTGGTTGACTTTTCAAATTTCATTTATTTCACATAAATTGGGATAAAAAATAATATATATTGTGTTTGTGCTGGCATGAACTCTTGTATCAAGTATTAAAATAGAAGTGGCTCATCTCTAACACATTGTGTTTTTAAATGACACGATTCACACAATTCAATACGTGTTTCTTCTTTTTATTTTTTTGGTTAACTAGATATTTATATTAAGCAAAGTACATAAAAAAGAAGCATGCTTCGCTAAGTTAGTCTAGATTAATTACATACGTACATGGGGCATTCCCCATTCCAGAATTACTGTTAGAGTTTATCTTCCTTACAAAAATAGTTCCTAGGATGTCTGCCCATACCACTTCGTAAACATACATAGGAGGAACTACAAAAACTTTAGTTGTTGCAAAGTCTGCTGAGCTTGCCTCTTTCTTGGTCAGGGCATCTGCCACCCTATTTTGCTCTTTTTAGCTATGTTGCACCACTGGACATCCCAACCTCCTTAACCTTGACCTACAAACATGAATGATGGGGTTATAGTGAAGATTTTCATTTTTAAGCATTGTAATAATTTCCTTTAAATCAATATTAATCTCTAGAGGTGTAAAATTATTATCATCAGCTAGTCTGAGACCTTCATACAACTCTAGGAGTTCCATTTGAATGTTAATATCTTTGTGGTAGTTCTTATGGAAACCCAATACCAAATCACCTTGTAATTCCTAAAATCCACCAATGCCTTCCTTGCAAGGATTACCAAGGCATGAGCCATCTATGTTCAGCTTGTAGTATCCCCTTGTAGGGAGGTTCCACTTTATGTTAACAATGATCATATTGTTAGAGGGGGTGATGTTTGTTCAAGTAGATGTATTCCACAGTTTCTGAGTAGGCTTATGCAAAGATAGGTTTATCAGACTTATTACTGAAGGTGTTATTATTTCTATATTTCTAAATAATCCAGAGACAAAAAGGTAACAGAGCCTTCCAAAAAACATGTTGATCAAAGGCTATGTCATGGTGTGAGTTCCATGTGTTGGACCAGTTAAAGGGATGAAATTTTTGATGTAGAGGGAAGTAATGAGATTTTTCTGGAGAAGGACAGTCCAAAAATCTTGAGTGATAGGGTATTCAAAAAAGATGTGAGAGATGTCTTCATGTTGATTACATATAAGGCATGTAGGGCTGGTATTAATGCCTCTCCTTGCAAGAGTTAGGTTTGTGGGAAGAATATTGTGGTGGAGTCACCAGAGGAAAAACTTGATTGTGGAAGGAATCTGCATTTTCCAAATACAGAGTAAGTTCTTTTGATTATGATCATTTGAATGTCTCTTCTTTCTGTCAATGAAATGGTAAGAACTATTATTGGTAAAAACACCACTACTGGTGAGATTTCAAATGGGAAAATCCTCAGAAGCTTTGAGATTAGGAAAAATGAGCATTGTATGGATTGAGTAATATTGTGAGGAAGAGTGAATGGAAGGCTATCAAAATTCCAAATTCCATTAGACTAGATATCTGAGAGGAATATCCCATCTTGATACTGGGGAAAGGACCCTATGATATCCTCTATAAAGGTATTTTAGTAGGGAAGCCATCTATTAGTCCAAAAGTTAACCCTATTCCCATTATGCACCACCTAGTGGGAGGGTTCCTTGCAAATGTTTCAACCAGATTGGATTGCCTTCCAAGTCCTTGAAACTTGTTTCTTGTAATGGATGTTATTCCTAATATATTTGGCCTTAAGAATCCTACCCAAAGCTTCTGGGGGTCATTATTGAATCTCTATGCAAGACTGGAGAGCATTACTTTATTTTTCTAAAAGAATTTTTGCATACCCAGTCCCCCATCCTTACTAGGCAGAGTTAAAGTATCCCACCCAACCATGTGTATTTTCTTTTTGTCATCAGAGGATCCCCAGATAAAATTCCTTTGAGTTT